>OY728126.1:204549675-209549675 GCA_963277665.1 Viscum album | reverse complement strand
TCATTACATTTACACACATGAAACATGCAAGTGGAATATTACCTAATAATTTTATTTTTTTATTTTAATATTATAAGAAATAATTTACTTCACCTCATAAACTTCTTCATCCTTAGTATCATATCTCAATGATATTTCATTTATATCCTTAATTTTTTACTCTTAAAAAATTTATTTTATCATAGACTTGTTATCAATCTTTCTCATTTCAAATGAAACAAGAGTACTATGATTGTTTTCAAGTGTCACCTCCTTTAGAGATTTGTCTTCATGCACTGACACTTTTGTGCTGAAACACGGTGTAAATCATATCATGTTTCATTTAATGATTTTGATATCATCGAGGATCTCTCCAAGTCTATACATATCTTCAACAAGAATTTTTACCCAATAAAATAACTCATCAACTATCTCATTAAAACTCATTATCATGTATTCATACTTATTCCAAAATACCTATTAATTTTCATCTAATCTATTGGAATTTCCTTTATAAATGTTAATTATATTTTTCCACATTGCATGATAATTTTTTCATGACATCACCTTCATTTGAATGGGTTTTTTCAAATCCCTCATAATGTGTTAATTTATTAGGCATCAGAATCCAACTTATTTTGATCCCTATTAGAGAGGGCTCCACTATATATATTGTCCGTGATGCTAAGTATTGAATATATGTATATTTTTATTCATAATGACAAAATGTAGGTTCATATATAGTTTTTCCATAACTATAAATTTTTTCTTTTGATGATTATAATTTCACTATGGTTGAAAATTGCTACCATAAATTCAAATAGATAAATAATTTCACAAAAAATATTGGTTTTGATACATATTTTTTTCCCAAATAAGTTCAATATCATAAGATTGGGGTCAGTTAGGGTATATCAATTTTAAATTATCCCTTTTCCAATGATATTTCCTCAATTTTAAAAGGGACTCTTATCTATCTCATAGTTGATATGGAGTAATTTATTATTAAAGAAGTATATTTCATTTTTTACTTAGTTTACCCAAATTTTATAATCTAATAAGAATGTATGTAAATTTTCCAATCCACCTAAAAAACTAATATTTCTCTTTAGTTACAATTTTAAAGTAGTTTCACAGACCCCTAGCTTAAAATATTCATAAAACAAAAACTCATTTTTTTCAAACACTTAGGGAATAAAATAATCCTCCAATAATTATTACCTTTAAACTCCATGAATATAGAATAATGTTAAAATAATAGTGGTAAATAAATTTTCACCACCCATTTATCCTTAGACAACATTAAAAAAATTCAGTTATAAGAATCCTCGAATACCATCAATTTGACTTCAAACTTTTTGGTGTAAGCCGAGAATCATGCTTGTCTTCTAGCAGAGAGAAAAAATTACTTATTATAATTCAACTTTATAGTTTTATCATATAATATTAATTCCATCCATTTTAATAGAAATAATATCTTTTTCCCTTTTAGTGTCACAATTAATTTCTCACTTATCCTCCTTAATTTTTTATGTTTTTCTATTATCAAAAAATATTCCATTTAAATATTACTCTACATTTTGAATAGGGAAACCTCATCTAATATCAATCATGATGATTTTCACTTTAGTTCCCATGATTCTCATTATTTAATCCTCTATAAGATTTTCAATATTATTAATTTCTATTTAAAACAATTATTAATTAATATAGAATATTAATCATATATTATGATTAATAAAAAATATTGTATAGATTTGTAAGATTCTTCACTAAAAATGATAAAGAAATAAACCTTAAATTTTTTGTTTTCACTACCTCAAGACGTATAAAATTTACAACTGATTGAATGTTATGAAGTATTTTCAATAAACCTTATAAAGTCCACAATTGAATCTTATTAAGTACACACGGCAACCTTATAAATTTTTATTAACTTTACAAAATAATATTAAACCACATAATGAACCTTAAGATGTTTTTTCAACCTTATGAAGTTAGATAAACGTTATACTACCTGGGAAACAACCTTATAAAGTTCTACCATCCTTATTAATTCTAGAAAAACCCCTTATAAAGTTTAACCAACTTCAAAAAGTAAATTAAAAAAACATACAAATATTTACTTTGTAAAAATAATAATCATACATTCACATGGTGTCCCTGTGAATTTATCAAAAAAAACCTTATAATCATGAGAAAAAATTATGAGATCTATAATAAACCTTATGTTCTGGAATTATTGAAAATTCATAAACCCAAAATAAAATGGAATACAACCAGTGAAATTAAATATTCCTCTAAAATAGTAAAACCCTTAAATATATGAGTTTTACATGACATTGTAAGTTTTTTTGGTAATTCCTTTACCAACCTTGTCAATAAAGAAAAATTAGAAACACTCCAAAGGGGATCTTTTCAAAAAATTTATATATCTTTATTTATAAATATTTATTGTATGTTAATGCATGGAATCCTTTATTTTATTGGATGAACACACACTCACTAGAGAATATTTAGGAGTAATACACTGAGATATTAGTATAAATTTTCCTTTAAATAAATACTCAGTTGAATAAATTATTTCATACAAAATATCAAACTGAAACAAATGATGTTAGATTTTAATAAGATAAAATACTAAAATGAAATACAATGTTTAATACATTATGAAAATACAGTATGAAACATTGTTAAGAAAATTTCAAGTGGAATAAATTTATATATAAATAAATTACCAAAAACAAAAAATATTTATCCTCATGGGTTTTCATAAAGATCATAACACTGATCAAAACTATAGAAAAAAATAAAGATATACAAAATATAATAGACATATTGAGAGGGAAGTAAATTGGAATAATTGTTTTAGTGATGTTTTCAAGGCTATATATAGAAATGAAATATGAATTATATATATATTATGGTTGGAAATATGGTTGTTGGAAATATGATCATTGGAAATATGATCATTATATATATGGTCATTAGATATATGGTCATTGGGTATTCATGTATCCAATAAGTATATTAAATTTGTGTAATAATTAGGAGAATAAATAATAATAATAATAATAATATGATTAAAAATGATAATTATTTCTAGAATTAAATAAAGTGATAAGAATTTATTAAAATATTTCAGTATAAAAATGTATTTTTATGCATTAAATTAAATTTTTCTTATTATTTAAGAATTATTTAACATTTAAGAAATAAAATAATATATTATATTTACTATGTATTGATAATTTTTAATTTTTTATAGATAAATAATTAATTTCACGAGGATGTGAAAATATAATATAATCTTAAAAAGGGGATATTTTTTAAGAATTGTTTTTAAAGATATTTGTATTTATATCATAATAAATTAAATTTGTCACTTTTAAATGATTATTCTAATAAAATGTTTCAATGTATAAACCAATAGATTAACATGAATGAAATTAGTAATTGATATGATATGGGGTTAATAACAAATCGTGTTTCAAATGTTATTCTCCAATAAAAATGTTTATTTATATATATTTATTTTTTAAATTTAGAAGGTAAATTTCTCATATTTTGATATTGAATTAGATCAAATAGATTCAAAATTTAAAACCATCATGTTGAAAAGTTGGAAAGAAAAAAAATTTAATTTTTATGCATAAAAATAAGTTCCTGATATTAAAAATGTGTTGCCATAGTAAAGGTAAAATTAGATGAAGAGGGTTAAACTATCTGGTAAAGACCTAAAATATCATCAAACCCTATCTTTAAATGACTATATGATGGATTTATCACCCAAACCTTATCCAACCTCCATTATATTTCCACTTTGTATCAAATTTCATTTTAAAATGAAAAGTTTATACATTAAGGGAGTTGAATTTATGTAAATGCTACTAAAAAATCACTAATAAATAGACCTGTAATCTACCCCTTACAAACCACCCTTTTCTTTTAAATATCATTGGAATCCTAGTAAATTTTTCCTCTTCTAAATTATTATTATCTATTTGGTAGCCTGTAGTACCAATAAATAATCCTAAATCATTAATTTTTAAGGAACCTATTTCAATAAGTGGTTAATTACTCAAAGATCATAAATAACTTTCATGGATATTGGGATAAAGGGTAATTTTTTTCATCTCAGTTTCCCTTCTATTGAAGAATGTTTCATATTATGCACCAAATTTTATTTTATATAGTGTACATACCACCACATTGACTTCTCTTATCATAATTCAACTATCCTTCATGGTATTTACAAGTTTATTTCATGATACCCATTTCATATTATTTTGATTCATTTATTACCAAAGTCATAAGGGGTTATTGTTAACTCAATTAATTTTCATTAAGTTAAGATCATTTTTAACACTTTACGCATGATTTTAATTTCACACCACACATGTTAGTTTTCTCAAATAGAATTTCTATATAAGTATTAATGTTATTCCAAAGTAATTTATACTCTCACTATTTTATAAAATATTTTTAAAAAATAAAAGTTCTTAATAAGGTAAGGGTTTCTCATCTCAATTTTCCTTTGATTGATATATTCTCTATACACACTGGTTACCTTATCTTTTATAGTGTATGTACTCCCCATGTATGGGATTTATCATTATATTAATTAAATTAAATTGATTTACAAGTCTATATCATGTTATCTCTTTAAATGTATTTTGATTGAAAGGTACCAAATCTATAAAGGTATATTTTCCAATGTAACTTTGAAATCAATATTTTTTATGTTTAAATTTCAATTGTAAGGAATTTTATTTTCGTTTTCCATAAAAATCCATCATTTTTTCTTCTCCAATAGTTATTTCTATGGTTTACATGTATTATTACCATTTCAACTCCATTTGGTTCATAAACTACATGCTCATCTTATGCTTACTTAGGATAGTTGACTGATATCCATTATATTTACCATTGCAAGGAATTTGTCCTCACCCATTTCTTATGATTACATTATCTATGTTATAAAGAAAAATATTATACATGAGGTTTATAAAATGTTATCATGTCAAAAGTATATTTATGGGAAATTTAAAATAGTTATTGTAAAATAAAAATATAGTGTTTCTAAACTCTAAGGAAACTAAACCTTTGGGTTCTATGATTTTTTTATTTTTCGACATGAAATGTTAAAATTATGGAAATGAATGAAAATATGTGTATTTCATGATCAGGTCCATGAAATTTTTATCAAATCATGTTTTTAATTGTTTATATTTTTGGGATAGAATCTGGGAGTGTGGGTTTGGGGAACTTTAGTTGGTATTAGAGAGGATTTTAGTTATTTGTCGGGATTATAATAAGATTATAGAGCCTAAAAACACAATGATGAACCAAAGGTGATGTAGTATGAAACTAAAATTTCATACATTTAAATGAAGGAGTAATATTTTTTGGCATATTATGATTGATTTTATTTATCACAATATTTTTTTCTCTGATTATTGTTTCATGGTACTCACACTCCTCTTTTGGAATTTATTCAATGGTTGTAACCATGAGGAATCATGTTAAAATGAGTGAAATAGACAATTCAAGGAATATTCCAATGACTAACCAAATGAGATGGGTGATGGTGTTGAAAATATTATGGTTATGTTATCCCAACTATCTCAAGTTATAATTAATAACCCAAACCATTTAGTTCATCCACACAAAATAAAAAATATAGAAATATATATTAATGGTAGTTTATGTAAAATATACCAAGGAAGAAAGAAAATTCAACATCCTAAGTGTCAAAAATGCCGAAAGATTCACCCAGGGGAATTTCTCAAATAACCTAGAAAGTGTTATATGTTTGGTAAATGAGGGAATCTAGAAATAAAAAACCAAATAAAGAGGAAGAGGTAAGTTAACCAAATGAAGTAAAATAAATTTCTTCATAAGTCACCACTAATTTATATCTAGGGTGCTTTCTGAGAGAATAAAATCACAACCCAAACTATTAGATACTGATACAATGGTGAATATATATAGTGGTAATATGTTTCACCCCAGGTCTACAAATATTATTTGATTTTTTGGTGGTAATGTGATTCCCATAAATCCTATTACTCTCCCTTTGATTAAATTTAATGTTATTCTGGGTATGAATTTTCTCTCTCTACATAGATCCTATATCAATTTTTGGAATAAATAAAACACATTTTATATCCCATATCTAAATATGATCATCTATTGGTGAATGGTGGACTATGAAATCCTTATGGGATTCACTTCCATTATATGGGCCATAATCATGAGTGGTATTTGGCAAAAATTATCGAGGAGTAAATTATTTTTGGGGATTTTCCTACTATGAGGGGAAAAATGATTTTATTAGTCCGACATAAGATAGTAAGGTTTATATATTAGTAGAAATTATATCTTGATTTTTTTATATCATGTTGATACCCTCAAATATTTTCATCAGAGAGTGATAATTAAAATTATAAGGATGAAATTTATTTATGTGGGTAGAATGTAACACCCTGAGATTTTAGTATGAATTTATTTTTAAATAAATATTTTGTTTACTAAATTTTTTTACATATGATATCAAACTAAAATGAAACATGATAAATTTTATTATGATAAATATTAAAATTAAAGATAAAAATTAATATATTATGAGAATATAATACAAACCATGATTAATAAAACTAAATTTGGATCAAATTTTTAATTAATAAAAATTAAAATGAAAAATATATAATTATCCTTGTGGGTTTCCATGAATATCATTACAATTATTGTAACTATTAAAATAATAAAAACATTATAAATATAATATACATGTTGATAGAGAAGTAAATAAGAGGAATTATTTTAGTAATGCTTTCAAGGATTTATATAGGAATTAAATATAATGATTATATGTATGGTCCTTGGATATATGGTTGTCAGAAATATGGTCTTTAGAAATATGGATGTTGAGTATCCATGTATCTAATAGGAAAATTAAAGTTGTGTAAACTTTATTAAAAAATAAAAAATAATATAATTCCTAAATAATAAATAATTCTACATTGAAATAAAGAGATAATATTTAATTAAAGAATATTATTATTAAAAAAAGTTTTTATGTGTTACATATTAATAATATTATTATTAAGGAATACATTAATATATTAAAAAAACATAGAGATGTATTTTAATACTTATGTATTAATAAAATTTAATGTTTAAAATATAAATAATTAATTTTAAGGTGATGTGTTTAAAATCATTTAATGTTAAAACTGGAAATATTTTCTGAAGACCTGTGTCAAAATTATATTTTCTTTTTATTATAATAAATTAAATTGACCACTTTTAATGGATTATTATAATAAATTTTTCCATTTTATGAAGCAATTGATTAAAACTCATTTACATAGTAATTGATATGAAATGTTATTTAAAACAAATATGATTTTAATGTTATTTTTTATAAAAAATAGTTTTTTATATTGCATGTTTTTATTTAAAAGATAAATATTATATATTTAGAAATTGAATTAGATTTAATCGAGTCAAAATTTTAATCAAAATTTCAAAACTAGGTAAAAATATCAACATCATTTTTAGGCATAAAAATAAGTTACCAAGGTAAAAATTAAGTTACCAAAGTAAAGGTACAATGATGTAAAAAAGGTTAAAGTAAGTGGTAAAAACTTAAAATATCATAATACCATATCTATGAATGTTTTTATGAGGTATTGATCAACTAAAAATAATCCCAACTATATTATTTTTCCATGTCTTATCCACTTTACTTTTAAAATTTCGACCTTATCCATCAAGGAATGGTCATTTTTAGAAATTCTACTAAAAAATCTCCTATAAAAGGACACCCATACAAACTATAAATTTTCTTAAAATATATCTTAATTACCTTTAAATATATCATATACTAAATAATTATTATAGTTTTAAGCATATTATACCAATAATTAATTTCAATCCTTCATATTTATGTAGCATGTTTTGAAGAGGAGAGAATCCATCAAAGTGGTTAAATCAATTTTGTGGAAGTTGGAAGAAAATTTAATGGTTTTTTATCTCAATTTCCCTTCATTGAGGCATGCTTCATATAATTTACCAAACTTTATTTTATATTGTATAATTAATACCCCATTTATGACTCTTATTATCATTCAATATTCATTTATGGGATTTACAAATCAATTTCACGATCTCTATTTCATATTCTTTTGTTTCATTTTTTTACCAAAGTTATAAAGGGATTTTTATTAACTCAACTTATTTTCATTGAGTTAAGATAATTTTTAATAATTTCCTCTTGATCATAGTTTTCAACCATCAAGATTATTTTTCTGTAATATGATTTACCTCTATGAATTTGTGGTCTTATAAACTAATTTTGACTCTCATTATTATGTAAATTATTTCCTTTAAAAAAAGATATTATGATAGTAAGGGTTTCTCATCACAATTTCCCTTTCATTAAGATATGTATAATATTCACAACCTATCTTATTTTTTTGTGGTGTATATACTATAAATGGATGTGTTTTATCACAATTTTTGTGAAATTGAATGGATTTATATGTCCATACCTGGTTTTGTCTTACAATGGATTTTATTAAAATTTAAAAATGTCATAACTGTTTATTTTCTAATATCACATTGAAATTGATATTTTATGTGGTTAAACATTATTTTAGAGGGATTGAATGTTTTATCTCTCTAAAACCTATCATATTTTTCTTCACCTCTATTTATTTCATGGTTTTACATGTTATCTTATCATTTCATAACCCCTTGGTTGATAATTTAATTGAAAGGGAATATTTAAGTGGAGTGGACCATATCTCTAATTTTTTATCATGAATATTTCAACTACATATATATATTATTTATAATTATTTATTGATGTCATTATATTTTATTCTATGGTTTTTATGGAACTTTTCAATTGAATTAACATTTTTTTACAAAAGGAATCTTCTTTTAACATTTTTAATACGGTTTTTTCTGTCAAGACTGATCTTATATAAAAAGTTTGAATGGAATATCCTTTTAAACATTTTTACATATGAATTAATTTTCCCACTGTATTCAATGGTTTTATAAAAGAATATTTATTTCCATGTTTTCATGGTTTTAAAAAGTAATTTTTATTCTCATTATTTAACAAATTATTTTTTATTAAAATTAATGTTTTTCAAAGTAGAGGATATTTATTTCAATTTTTGTAATATTTTTTTATGATCTTATAAAAGTGTTTTAATCTATGTAAACATATTTACTATTTATTATAATTAAATAGGGGTGTTCTATAATGACAAGACCTGTTATATCTTTCTAAATGTATTCTGATATTGTATTATGTTTATTTTCATGAAACCCATTTATTTCTCATGGGGTAATCAACCTTTGATAGGATTATAAAATTTTTAATATTTAAGTGACACATATATGTATGATTTATCATTTTATGATGGATGGGTTTGATATATCCCTCAAAATCATTTGGTATTTTTTTAATATCTCATGAGATAAAAATATACCTAGTAGGTGATCATAAGCTTAAAAAGGTATTTTGATGGTATCCCAAGCTTGAAAATTTACATAGGTAGTTATAACAAGCCTAAAAATGTACATATATGGTTATCCCCACCCTAAAAATGTACATGGGTGGTTATCTAAAAATTTAAAATGTATGTGAGTGGTTTTCTCAAACCTAAATGGTGAATGGGTGGTTGGAAAAAGATTAAAATGGTACATGAATGGTTATACCATGTATAAAAAAGATACATTGTTGGTTACGTAATGCCTAAAAGTCACATGAGTGTTAATACCAAGCCTAAAAAATACCCAGTAGGTTAGATTGAGCCTAAAAATATACAAAGGTAGTTATCCCAGACCTACTATATTATGTTTAGGTTCTTGTCCTTGTCGACCATATAATGAATTTTGTTAGTGGTTAATATTAAGTCATGTTATTATCTTATATTCCTGAAATATTATTATGTTATACATTGTGCATATGTCATGTTTACATACCATTGACTCGTGTTTCCACACCCCTCTTACTCATGTCTTATGTTATAATAAAAATCATTATTTCATGACACATGATCTATATTCTATGTTTTTTTGGGTATTAATATCTTCTTTTATGTCTAGGTACCTTGATTATGTACTTGTAACCACATTGTCATCTTATGATCACATAAGATATTTGATTTTTATCTCTTATGATTACCCTTAATAGGAATCTAAGATCACCCCACTTACTATGTTTCAATTTCTTGGGTTATAAAGAATTGTATTATATATGTCAGGTCTAAAAGGTTATCACATCATAAGTTTATGTATGGGAAATATTGAAGACATATTCTAAAATAAGAATATCATGTAGCTAATCTCCAAAAACATTAAACCTTTGGGTTTTAGGATTATATTAATTTTTTATATTAAATGTTTAATTTATTGAAATGATTTATAATTTATTTGTGATATTCTTATCTCATTTCACTTGGTATCAAACCATATGTATAAACATTTTATTTATAGAACCATATCTAGTAGTGCGGGTCTAGGGCACTTCACTAAGTGATTTGATACGAGAAGTACATGAAAAAACATATAATCATTATATGATATAGCCACCATCCTAACCATACCCCACAATAAGGGCATCAAATTTTTTTTGTCGATAAAAATATTTTAGTTTATAGTGAATAGATATGTTGATCACCACACCAATACTGGATTCCTTTGTCTAAAGAACAAACTAAAAACTCAAGAACATCATTTTTCTTAATTCCCAAATAAATCCCCATAATACATCTGAATAGATACTCTATATATAGAACTCAATTGATCTGATACCATTTAGACATAATCTGACCCTCCAAGGATCCACTAGGATCAGTAGTAAGCTATGTGTGCAATTCCAAAATCACATCCTATAGGTTTGGGGATGAAAACTCACACCAAGAAGAAATAATACACATGTGAGGATTTTTCCAATAACAACATGTGATATATATAAAACTTTAACATACAATATATCTAATGGTCATGAGGAAGTTACATAAATATTTACACAAAAACACACACATAGACACACATATGCATGCACAATCACACACACACACACACACACATATAAAATTGTATAAAAAATACATATAGGGGAAAATAACCATATAGTACAATCCCATAAGATAAACTACCAATAGTGAAATACACATACATGTGATAACATTTCTTGGTACTATAGACACTAGATAAGATAATAGACCTCCTCACTGTAAGGAGCCTTGGTATGACCTTTAATAGAAATTGTCTTTATTATGAACCATTATGTGCTTCCACACAAATACTCTTTCTCCTTTACAAGATTAATGTCCACAAATTTAACATCTAAATTGTGTATCATATTCACAGACATAACACATGTGGTCATTAATCCTAAACAATGGTATGTATAAACATACAATGCAAGTCATTCTATAAAAAAATAAAAAATGAAACAACTGTCATCTCAAACCCAATACTAAGGAAAATAGGTGGAAACCCAAAGGGTTATAGATATTAAATATGGTCAAGAAACCCATGTAATTTGGTAATAATCCTATTATTTACATATAATTTCCACTAAGGAAAATATATCATAATAAAAAAAAAAGAAGAACTCAATACATTAAAAGATTCATAAAGCCCAAAGTTTAGAACCCATTCATAAGTTGTTTCTCAAAGTAAACAATGCATTCCTTCGATACTCTAAGACCTAAAACATTAATATAAAACTTTTATATATTTATCTAAATATATTAAAATTCATGTTATCCATATAAAACTATAGTGGGGGCTATTTCTAGATAATATTTTCATGTAGGTAAAGGGATTTACGACTATGAGAGTAAACCCACACCTTATGTGGTATGTATTGACCAATGTGTTATGATTATAATAGATAGATTTTAAACACGCTATCATATAGGAAATACACTAAACTAAATAGGTGTATGATCTATTCCAAATCTCATGGGGTAAAAACCCCTCTTATATTATGGGGTACCTTTACCTCTTTAGGATTGAGGCTGTACCAACCCCATAACCAAATATAGGACATATGCCCCAAGGACAGAATATTTTTTCCTCATATCCATGAGGGGGTGTACATAACAATACAATACACCTAAAAACCATGTTACATATCTCCAAGATACCCTATATGTTAATAACCACATAATAGCATTGACCATATCACCCTCGATCCAACATCATCTATACAATGTTAAGGAACATTATCCAGTCCTAATGCATTGGAGAAAAACCCATAATATTAATGAGATATGCATAATCATGTTCTAAATAAAAATAATCTTTGAATATAATACTCATTTCTTTAATTATATCCCAAATTCAAAATTATTTGAAAGAACCATAGACTATCCAAAACATGGCATGTACTGCTATGTATATAATACATAAATATAAGGTGATATCTAGGTGTGTACTATCATTGAAACATTTTTTGGTGTGATCTAAATGGAATGTATAGTATGGTACATTGAATGTGGGACTTGAGAACCACTCCAGTGTGTACTTCCCCGATATAATGAGTCATGTTTTCTGAATACATGGAATATACTAGTCTATAAGGCATGTGGGGTAGCTAGTTAGATTGGAATACACTTTTATATATAACCAATCATTGATGTCCACTAAATATGTTTTATGACATTAACTCACACATGGTATTATATTTATAAGTCTAGGAAAACCCTATAATTTCATAGTAATGAGAAATATGACATGTGACCTTGAGGACTATATGTCGTGAAGTCCTAAAATTCCCCCCATATCCAAATGTTTTCCCAAAAACCATGCTATTATTTTGTTACCTTGACTATCCATCAAACCTTTAATTCATCCACTCATGCTACCCAAAATGGTAATCCTTTACACCATTAAACATGCCAATCTATATTCTATAATGATTCTAAATAAACCTCAGTTTCACTACTGCCTTCACAAATGGACCATACCACAACTACTATGATACAATTCAATCTATCTCATCCTAGAGTCACAATTATCTCACTATTCTTATGCTGCCCCAACAACAATAAAATAAAAACTAACCATACTTTACACTTTTTACATTTTATGTTCATATTACATGATAAAATTATGAGAGATAATAAAAGAGATTTTGGGGAAAAGAGATTTTTGTAACTAGAAATTTTTATCCCAAACACTTTGTTTTTCGATCACAAAATTAGTCATTGTCGTATAATGCATGGATAATCAAAATGAACATATAAACAAATTATAAATTGAATTTTATTCTCATGTAATGAGCTATGGAAATAAAAATAAATAATCCACGAATCATGAATATATTAATTATTATATCATTAATAATATAAACATTTATATTTATTAAATTAATAATAAAAGTGATATAGTTGTAGGATTATATTTTCATTTTTTAAATTTTACATATATTTTAATATTGAATACACTACTAGAATAGTTCACAATTATAACATAATTGAATATTAAATTAAAATTTAAAACAAAAATATTCAAAGGTTTTATAATTATGTCATGATAGAAAAGTATGGGATTTAAACATGAGTGAAATATATACATATCACATGAAACTAAAGTAAAAAATAATAACAAAGTGTCCAACCTTATGGAGATTATGTCAAACTTTTAAAATTCATCATTATTCACTCAAAAATATCCATAAATACCTTAATATTTTAAATTTCCACATTTTCCATCATAAAAAAGGAATTAGGATCGATCACCAACCTAGAAGGATAAAATGACATAATAATAATGAGATTCACACCCTCCCAATATAGTTTGATATTCTCTCTCCATTAAAACATGAATCATCCACCACTCCAAAATTCAATGTTATCTTCATAATGATGTAATTAATCTCATATCATGCACTCATATTAGGGTTATTTAAAAAAACCCTAGGTAATTTTAAAAATGAGTATTTTATAATCTCAAATTATGATAAACTGTGTGTTTAAATTAAAGACCAAAAAATGACTAGTCTAGATCCAAATACCCAAACAAATAAATTATACACATCCTACGTAACACAACCAAAAATAGAAAAAACTAGAGTTTTAAATTTTAAATATGATCTTCTATTAACTAGATATCAATATTCATGCTCATTGGATGAATATTTTCCAATTTAGTAAATATAAAATATCTCTTAAAATTCAAAAAACACAGAATTCCACCAAAACCTAACCCAAGGGTAAATTAATCATACCAAACTCAAAAAAAGTATTAAAAAATTTCCAAGGTTTTTAGCTGAGTTAAATTTATAATTTTACCCCTTGTAAGGACTATATACTTATTAACTTAAAAATGTGTTAGTTTTGATTAGGAAAAACTCTATTTTCTTCAGTATCCTTACCATTTTTCCTATATCTTTTATCCTTTCTTATGGTTTTAAAGATATAAGTACATTTTCCTTCTTTTTATAAAAATATTTATCTTTATTATAGTGACTTAAATAATAAGGTTTTACTTAATTATAATTAGTTTCTAAAACTTGATTCATTATTTATAACTTATTAGTTTGTAATATATTAATGAAATAACTCTTCCATATTGAAAAATTTTAATCTTAACAACCCCAATGTGAATAACCATGATAAAATACTATATAAATATGACTACATTGAAATGTTTTATATCATCAAAGAAATATAAAGTACAAATATCGCATACCTTAAATGTATCAATGTCGCATTTCCTCAGTAATATTTGATTTTTTATTGATTTTATAAACATTTCATTGTTAATTTGGTAAGTTATTCATCTTATGTGTGTTTTTAAAACAAAAAAAGACTTGCAATTTCCTCATGTTTTTAGAAGGAACCCCTAAAATTAAGAAGTTTATTTGATATTAGAATTCATTTTTCTCTAAATCTTATTCTTATCCAAAAGGTGATTTTTTCTAAGTTTATTATAAATTCTTAACCTTTTATATTAAAGAGGTCTTGGGTTATTCCATATACTATTTAATATTTAAAATTTTGATTTTTTAAATGGAATTTTATAAAGATATAATAGATCTAACATGGTAATGAAATAATATTCCACTTATTAAAATAGATTACTACATTGATAAAAGTTATATAGTTATCAAATCATTCACTATCTATTATCCTTCCATGGTTGATTTCCATGAATGTTGAATGGATTTTTTCAATAGCACTATATATTGTCACAATGAAAGAAATGATATATATAAAAAATAGTTTCTCTAAAAATAGATGAATAAATAGTATAAATAATGATAAAAATATATATTAATGAATTTTGGTAGTTGTTTGACTCTTAAAAGTGATATAATTTTCAACAGTCTGATAACCATTATATATGAAATATTGTTTTCCCTATATCATTGATTTTAAATTGATAGAATAATGTATTATATTAGTAATTAATAAACAGTGAATTCAAACCATAAAATTGAGGATAATAGATAACATTGAAAATTATTTTCCTAAGATTATAAAATAAAATTTTAAAAAAATTAGTCACCTCTAGGGGTCAAAATTTTTATTATTTTTTAAGATTTAATAATATCAAATCCATCAATAATAGAATAAGAAGGTGGTGAAATTTTTATTTGAAATGATTTTTATATTTATAATATCTTCTTGATATATCGTATTAATGAAATTATATATATATATAGATATAATTATGGATAGATATTTTCTACAAAAAATATACTCCATATTTTTCAAGGAATTTTTATTTTGGAAATATCATCAACAAAAAATTACTACCTCCAAAGGGAGATTGATAGATTTTATTTTTCCACATTTTATAAAATAGATAGGGCATAAAAAAATGTATGGCTTTATTAGGTTATCATTATTTTTTTAAGAAAATAATCTCACTCCTTAATGGTAATTTATTATTAATTATGGGTTATACAATTTTATGGAAATTAATTTTAAAAATCTAATCATAATAATATATAAATTTTTTATTTATATATATATATATATACTGTTAGAAATTAATTTTTGATGCATAAATATGGTTTCCAATGAGAAGATAGGGAAATATAGTTTTCACCTCAATGTAATTTAAAATTAGCCATCAAAAAATATAATAATATTTTTTTCTTGATCACTTACCATAAAACCATTTTTCAACTTGAAAAAAAATGAAGAAAATCATTCTATTTTCATTAATTATACTCATTAAATAAAATATTTTTTTATAGAATTATAAATTTTGAAATGATTTTTGAAAACCAATAAAATAAAAGTGTTTTATGAAATCCAATTTTAGATACATAAATTCTTATATAAAACATAAATAGGAGAATTATAGTGAGTGAGTTTCTCAAAAAAATTAAAAATGTATGGAAGATATTAATATATTCAAAGAGAGGAAGATCAATTGATGCTTAGAAATAAATAAAAGTATTGAAACATGAAACATCATGGAATACAGGAATATTAATCCATAATTTCACATGATAAAATGAGATTAAGGAGATTTCATATCAATAATATTTTTTAAAATTTTAGAAGAATAAAAAATTACCTTAAAAACAAGATAATTCAATCCATTGGAAGTATAAGGTAAAATTAAATTTCCTGATGTATAATTAAATCACACTATAGTATCATCAAAATGTTTAATCCAAGGTGTTCTAGAGGAACTATTTTTCTCATTTGAGTTTTTTATAATAAGTATATTTTTCATAGTTCATATCTTAGCCTTATATATTTAAAATAGTGTTCTCTAACTCCCCCATAGTCTAATACATCAAATTCAAAACATCCTTGATGAATATTATATTAAAAAAATTAATTTAATTTTGATATATATTCAATAATATTAGTTAAAAATAAAGTATTCCAGGGCCTATATTTTAGTGGTTTGGAGGTTATAACACATAGATCCTTTCAAATCCAAACATTCTTTATTTTAAATTTTCTATACATGACAATTATTTTTTAAAAAATATTAAAACCCAATAATGTATTTTTGTTTCTTAAATGGATTTTTCTGATATATCCAAAACTGTGTTTTTTTATTAAATTATTGTTTTTTTAAGTTTACCTATTACTTTTAATTAAATAGTTCATTTTGAACTATCTTACATTATTTTTAGAATATCAAATTCCATAAAAAAATCCATTTCCTGGAATTCTAAATTTTTTTAAAAATATTAATTCATTTTATAAATATATATTGACTCTTCTTTAATTAATCATGTTTTTACTTCAAGAGTTTTAATTCACTTGGATTATTAATTGAATAGAATTCAATGGAATTTTTATTCTATGTAAGAATCTTTCTATCCAGTATCAAGATTATATAAATAAAATATTGATTAATTTTTTATATGTTCAATCTAATTCAATTTTAATATTGTATTCATTTCCTTTAATTTATCATGTTCTAACTCCAAAACATGTGTATACACATTTATAATATATCATCCCAAATATGTGTCCATTGTATCCATACCAGTATTCCACAAACCTAATGTCAATTTCTGATCACCCAAGGAAAGTACAAGTGAAAAAGTGTCATATGTGATATTGAGAATGATTTAACCTTTATGAAAACATTAAAAATTAATGTGAAAATATATAAATCAAATATATAATGAGTATTCAATAATAAAAAATACAATATAAAAGTCAATATATCATGAAAAAAATTCTGTCAAGTACATGAGAATGAATATAAATAAAATAAATAACCATACAATATATATGTAACACATGATTACTATCTTAAATTATCACCTATATAGTGCTACATATGTTCCCATACCATACTCTTATGTAATAGGCATAGGCTATGAATTTATCATTAAACATTAACAAAAAACATAGGCCCTTCTTCGAAGCATCACTAAATACCACAAAACATTCTCTATTTGTGGGTAGTGTGATCACGGGCGTAGTGATAAGCCTCATTTTCAACTCCTTGAAGCTCTCTTTACATTCATCACACCAAAAAAACATTAATACCTTCCGATTTAGCTTGGTAAGAGGGTTGGGCAATAATGAGAAATTTCTCACAAATCGGTGATAATATAAAACTAACCCTAAGAAACTACAGATATCCATTAGAGATGTTGGCCTAGACCATCCCTCAAATGCAGTTGTCTTCGAAGGATCCACAGATATCCCATTACTTGTGGTTATATGACCCAAGAATTAGACCTATTTCAACCATAATTCACACTTTCTATATTTTCATAGACCTTCTACTTTTTCAAGGTCTCTAGTATAGTTATTAGACACTTTTGATGATCCTCCTTGGTTTTTGAGTATATTAGAATATCATCTATAAATAATACCAAATATTTGTCGAGGTAATCTCTAAAGACTCTATTCATCAAGCCCATGAATATTTCTAGAGCATTAGTGAGTCCGAAAGGAATTAATTTGAATTCATAGGGCCCGTGTCTTTTAGGAAAAAAAGTCTTAGGGATATCTTCCTTCTTCACCCTTACTTGATAATATCATGGATGAAAATCTACCTTGGAGAAGTATTGTGCTCCACATAGCTGATCGAATAATTCATCAATTCATGGTATAGGATACTTGTTCTTTTTCATGATTTTGATGAGCTCACGATAACCAATGAAAAGGCCCATTGACCTAGCCTTTTTCTTGACAAAGAGGACTGGTGCAACCCATGGTGAAGCACTTGGGCATATAAGCCCTTTATATAGGTTCTCCTGTAATTGTTTCTTCAGATCCTCAAGCTCCACAACAGACATTCTATATGGAGTCTTGGATATTTACAATGCCCCAGGTATAAGGTCAATTGAGAATTCAACATCTCTTCTAGGTGGAAGACTGGAAAATTCCCTATGAAACACTTTAGAAAATTCCCTCACAATAGGCATGTATTTAAGGATGGTTGACCACTTAGACTCAATCATCTAAGACAGATACGCATGCTCATAGGGAAGTAATATCCACGCTTGAGATGATGGTGCTAAAGAAGGTCCATCTTCCTTGTTTCACTTCTATATAATCAGGGTTCAATTCTCCATTTGGAGAGTGATTTCCATCTTATGGAAATTTATGTTGACTCTATATAGGGAAAGACAATCCATGCAAAGAATTGCATTAAATTACGCCATAGGGAGTATGATGAGGTTTTCTAGAAAGTTCAATCCACCTATAATGACAGGGGAGGAGTTATATTCAATGGATGAAATGATTGAACCATTTTCCATACGCACCAATATCTTTACTTCCATGATTTTCGATCGTGTTGGGATTGTTCTACTAAACATTTGGGATTCAAAAGAATGCATAAAACCAGAATAAAAAAGTTCATTCTCTATTATTGAATGAATAACTAGCGTACCTCTCACCACTTCACTGTCAGGGTTCACTTCGGTGGTAGGGTTAGAAAAAGATCTCCCTTTTGTCCTTAGAGGTTTTTGGTTGCCTCTGAAAACCATTGGCATAGGGAACTAATTTTCAAGGTGCCCTGGTTATTTGCAATTAAAGCAATGAAAAACACATTGAGAGTTGAGCAGATCATTCCTCTCCACTGTTGCAGCTGTGGGTTTTTCTTGTTATTATTTAACAGCTTGGTTCCCTTCTCTTCCTCACCTAAATCATTTCCTCATCCCCTTTAGGAAATTTCCGGGGTGCTTCTTTCCACACCTTTGGCAAGTGGGGTGTTGGATTTTCTTAGCACCATTGGATTTATCCATCAGACTACCAAAATGGAAGTATACCTTAAGCTTTTTGTCTCCATGATACCTCTGAGATTATCTGATATCTATTTTGACATTGAGGGCACATCGGACAATTTTCTCATATATGTCGAAGTCACAGACCGCCAAGGCTTTCCGCATGTTAGGTTTCATCCCACCAAAGAAGTTTTCAACCTTGCATTTGGGGGTAACGAAAAATCTAGAGGCATATCGTACAAGCCTTGTGAAGGTTTCCTCATGCGCTCTGATGGATTTTTTGTCTTTTTTCATGAGGTAAAGGAATTCCCTTTACATCTTAAGCCGTAGGGTGCGAGGAAAATATTTATCGAAATTTTTTTTCTATAAATCCTTCCATTCCAATGATTTGATCTCTTCCTTAGGTTTCTTATTTTTGATCAATTTCCATCATTTATCAGCTTCACCCTCCATAGGATAAGCATCCAAAAGAACCTTCTCTTGTTCAAAACATTGAAGGATGGAGAATATCATTTCAATAAAGTTGATCCATTGTTTGACGATTGAGGGATCAGATGATCCATTAAAAGTAGGAGGCCTTTGTCTCATGAAGCTCTCAAAAGTGACTTGTTCTTTCTTAGGGGGGTGGGTTGAACATTCCTCTTGACCAATAATTCTATTCAAATCTTGAGTTAATTGGGATAGTATCATGACAAAGTTCTAGATTCCTTCTCCCATTAGATTGGGCATCTCATTTGAACAATCATCACATTGGTCATCGCATCAGTTGTCATCTTTATTCCTCCTATTACCCTCCATTGGCTGGAATAAAAGGAATGTTAGGGGTAACACATAAAGGGTAATCCAAGGACAAAACAGATGAATTATAAATAACTTTTATTTCCTCCAGTCATGAATCTATAGGTTTTAATCTATATTATCCATGATATACTTTCTAACATATATTCTTAGGGGTTTTTTTATTCTATTAATAATTGTTCATACTAATATTGTGAATTTACCAAAGCATATCCCCTGATAGTTTCATAGCCAAGAGTGTATAAAGTCTCGTTGTCGTGTACCAAGATACCCTAGGTCAAGCCCAAAACTCCTTTTCAGAGTTTTCACTTCTAGGTGTATATGTGTTATAGCTGCCTCTAGCTACTCATATCTAGACATGGATATATTTTCTTGATAAATCACTTATTCAATACTCACCAAAATTTAGAGATGTTTTTATTATACGTAGTCTTATCCCTAGGGTTTTAACTAGGGTTTTCTAATCCTAATCCCAAAAATAACTAAACCTATCCTTTGATACCAACTATAACAACCCTTCTTTTTATTACACAGTTAAACATGATTTATTATATAAACTCTTCACTTGATACAACATGGAAGATAGATAGGTATAGTCTATTTGGGGATTAGGAACTTTAAATAATGACTTAAAACAAGAAACACAGCATCTTTATTGAAAACTTCCTTTACATGATGACTACATTCCCTCCTACTTTTCATTGCATGGGATAACATGAGGACATGCATAAGAAAAGGGTGATCTTTAAAGTCCAGTAAGGGAGTAAACAAGGAATAACATAAATAATACATTACATGTTACGTAATAGGCATAACAAATGAACATAAGAGAAACATGAATATAAAGGCATGATATAGTATGATTATCATAAGATGGAAATTTGGCGACAACACTTAACATGGTATTAGCATGAGCCAAGGCTCATTGCACATAAACCAGGAGTAAAACCTCATTGCACTTGAATTATAATGATTAAACCCTCATTGAACTTGAATTAGAATTCGTAAACCCTTATTTCACTTTACATATCATGATACTAATCTTTACCCAATGCATTGGATCGCTATCAGGGTGAACCCTTATTAAACATGTCATTTCATGCATAAGTGTGCCACAAGATCATACATCATGGATTAATTGAACATCATAATTTATTCCATGATAAAGGAGTGTGTAATTCATACATTAAACTTGTACATCATTAAGTAAATGTGTGTAAAGGTGAATACCCTTTATAGAGAAATGGGCATGGTATTTACTACACAATGACTTTGGCTTGGAAAATCACAGTGCAATTTCAGCGGCATAACGGCGTGACATAAGAATTAATAAAAATGGATGATGAGAGAGAAAGGGGTGTCTAATAATATTTAAATTAAATGGAAAGTAATGGGGTCATATATATACATGTCCCAACATATGTAATGGAATTTAGATTCATAATAAAAAATAATTTCTTGAATGTAAATGAGGAGAGAGAAATTCGTTATCGATTTTTATCATGGTAACAGGTGTACATGGGAAGAATTGATGAGAGATAAAGTGGTATATAATCATTCAAACATAAATAGGTCTGTATGTGGGAGGTTTGAAATCATACCCCAACATTTGTAATTGAAAATAAAAGGTCATAACAATATTAAGAAACTTGGATAAATTGAGAAAGGAAGGAATCCCTTACTTGGATGTGTGATCCCAAAGGCTTGGGAGAGGCTTGAGAGAGACTATTAGGAGTTTGGGGAACCTTGGCGGATTATAGAGAGATGATGGTAGAGGTTTCACGAACTCCGAAGGCTTTTAGTGAAGAGGAAGTGGGATTTTGGGTGGGTTTATATAGGAAAGGAGAAGAAATTCTTTATTATTTAGGGTTGGGAAACCACACATTAAACTAATCAAAACCACAAACCAGACCATGGTTATTTCCCATGTTTTTTTCCAAAGGGGATTGGAAAACAATATTTTATAATTACAATGGCCAAAATTATTAAAATAATAGGTTTTCTTATGTGGAGGTGAATCACACTCTCAAGGAAATCAATTTAAAAAGGCTAATATGTTTTATATGTCCTGGAGGGTCCACTAAAGCTTTGTAAAATAAATCAAACAAACCTAAAATCACATTATTTTAATGGTAAAATACATATTGGACAAACGTAAAGTTTATAGTATTTTATTACATCACTATTGTGTCATTATAATATCATAAAACACATTATATATTTAACGGTATTTAATTTTTACCTAAAAATTTGATTGTCTCAGAAAATTATGAAAAATTAACCATTGGATAATTATAACATTTTTAATCCAAAAAAAATATTCATTTTATCTAAATAATTTTCTAAATATGTGAATTTTTATTTTTAAAATAGAAAACAACATTTATCGAAAATTCATGGGTTTTGACAAAAAAGCTTTCAAACCTTAATAAAAATTACAATTTTATTCATAAAAAAAATTATACGATCATTTATATTTAATAAAAAGTAATTTAATAATAATAATATTTTATTAAAATATTATTTAATTCAAAAATATATTAATTCTTCAAAATATATTTTTTAGTTGAATATGAACTAAAAATACTATTTGTACTTTAAAAACTATTTATAATGTAAAAATAATAAAATGAATTTATATTATTTATTATATAAAAAAATAAAGCACATAATCATAGTTCTAGGGTCTTGATAAATAACCCCTTAAAACACCTGCATAAGCCCATAGGGTAAAGTGCACGATGGTGACAGACTCTTGGGGTGGCTCAGATAACATCGCTCGAGTGGTAATCTCTATCAGCATCCACTTCTCCCATATGTGGTTCCGCTCAAGCTTAACATATTCAAGATCAGCTTGGGTTTGGTCAAGAGAGAAGCCCAATAACTCCACCTCCTTTCCAAGCTCTGAAAAATGAGCTTTGTATGGAGCAATTCTACTGGATGAGGCCATCACTTCCTTTGTCTGAGTAAATTGGATTTGTTAAAGCCCTATATTTATACTAATCATGTGATCATTGTTCAACGACTAAATTAGTAATGTTCAAAATTATTATCAGTATTTTAAAATCCAAAAACATAAAACTAAATAATTTCATATTTTACATAACCATTTAACATAATAAGACATTTAATTAGATAAAGATAAATTTTCATTAATAAAAGGTTGGGTCGTTACATTTGAAAATCATTCTTTTGGTGAATAAATGTGCTGGTGAAATATATGATCCCTCTCCAGAAAGTGGGTCTCATCTTCTTTCATATAATCAGATATATCCCCCATTCTTCCTTATATTTATATAGATCATCACATATTGTATGAATCTAAACTCCTTTTAACTAGATCTTGATTCTATGTTTGGTTTCTAGATCCCCTTTACCTTTGATCTTTATTGGAATTCTCATTATGGGTATTGTGCATTATGATTCCTTGATTTAAAGGTAGGTGGTTCGATAATTGTTTTCCCTATAATTAAATCCTTAAATTTATAGATTAAATTTAAATGAGTTTTTAATTTATTTAAAACATTTTATTTTATAATATTTGATTCTTGATTTTAAGGGGGTGTGGAATTTGATAAAAACCTCAATTTTAATTGAATTTAAATTATGGGGTGGATTTATGAAAAATGATGGCTTGATTTAGAAATTGTGTTGATTAAATGATTTGATTTAGATTTTGAGAAATATATTAAATTTAAAAGTTTTTTGAAATGGAATGAATCATGAAAACCTATGATCTTGTATTGAATTGAAAAAAGCATGTTGAAAATTGAAATTGGGAAATTGTATTTTAAAATGTTTTATAATGATTAATTTATAATTTGATTGATATTTGAAGAATATTTTAGCCTAGGTAGTCAGTGGTAATTAGGGAAATCACGCTAGGACCTTTCCTCCCTATAAATGTACTGATGATGATAAATATTACTAAAAAACTTTTTCATGACTACCCATAATGGGTTCATCTATTTGTGCATATTTGTGTGTGCACACCTAACTAAATCTATGATCACTATGAGATGTGTAAGGATCCTATTACCTTATAATTTGAATTAACACAGGGATTTTGTACATGGTTCTTTGTTTTCAATGATTTATTTGACATTATTATACATTCCATTAAATTGTGAACTATTTTAGTTATTCCAAATGATTTATATATATATTTTTATATAAAATGTTTATTTAATCATTTTTGAGAGTTATTTGATATATCTACCATCTTTTTGAAATGAAAGCATGTTTTTTTTAAATTATAAAAATTTAATTACCTTTTTTAATTTAAATTGATAATATATATGTATTATTGTTTTTTCATTTAATATGTAACACTTGGTTATACCCTACTAGGATTTTATAGCCACCACCATACCTTTACCTTTGGGAATTTCTAGATATTCTAATACCAGGTCAGAGAAAAGGGAAAGTAATAATTGGAGGTTATATATGTTATTTATCCTTTAGACCATAGGTTTTCGTTATCATCTTGGGATTTTTATCTTTCTACTGAGTACTTTGATGATTTACTTCTTGGGTTTTGTTATAACTATTTGGTTTCTAGTACTTTATCCTTCTAGAGTGTTGATCATACTAACTATTATCCTTTAACTTTCATTATTTTATGTCAAATTGATTCCATCTTGGCCTTTGATGATACCATGTGATAGTTTCCAACTTCTGGGGATTGAGAATTCACTTCAGGCTATGTCTGTTCTATCTCAGGTATCAAGGTACCAGGGTATCTGAGCTGGTTTGTGCCCCATAAAATCTTCAATATTTACTTTATATCCAAAATAGCTATTTCTATTTAAAAAAATTATAAAATCATGATATCTATATTTTATAATTTATAATTAACCATTTAATAAAATTAAATTCATTAATTCTATAATAAAATCATATTTGAAATCTCTTCAAACATATAGAGTGCATAAAAAGAAAATAAACATAATTTTATATAAACATTTAAATAAAAATCATTTGAGATAACATAAAATAAGAAGGTAAATCAAGGAATCCATTTATAAAAATATCATATTTAATTTATATATGTATTATATAATTAATAAATCAATATTATATGTTCAAGTATCAATGGATTTCTCAAATAAAAGGAATAGGATATAACCACCCACCTGAAATTGATGTGGGCATGATTCCTTCACCAAATGAAGACATATAAGGTTTAGAAAGGGAGACCACACCCTCAAAAAAATACCCATGATTTTTAGGTATTTGTTTATTTAAATAGAAAACACCAAACTCCCATAAACCCTTGATGTGAGAAAACCATAAGAGTAAAAGAAGAAAATGATAAGAGAGATTGAAGGAAGAAAAATAAAGTTATCATACCTTGAATCACTATGGTTGATAGTGTAAAGAAGAGATTAATAGAAGAATAGAGAGGAATATCTCCCCAAACATTTCATATTCATCTAAAATGGGAAGCAGATATGGGGATTCTCCCCCTTTATACCAGTATCTTAATTTTAATAATAATATAAAAATACAACAATGTCAAAAATCATTTGTAAAAAAATCTAGTCACTCATATAATCATATATAATAATCATGATGGAAATAACAATAATAATAATAATATCAAATTTACATTTCACTTACTCAACCAATTAAATAAAATACATATAATAATAATAATACCAATTACATATAATATATCATTTTCAAATATATTGTATAAATAAAAATCTAGAATATTTAAATAAATTTATAAATATTATAACCATATTCAATAGTTAAATATAACTATAATATTCCATAAATTGAGAACAATGAGTATTAGGAAGTCATAACCTAAAAAAATATGTTGGTTAACTTTATATAAATATATTATCACCATTCACGGTTTATAAAACCTTATATAGATAATGAATCAACCATTTACTTGATTTTTTTGTTTTATAGTAAGAAATAGTGGTTTTCTAGACATTTCATAGACTGATTAGTATTTAAAAAAATTAACAAAATTAAACTTTCCCTATTTTCATTCTAAAGGTATAATTATAATTATATATATTAGAAATGAAAAAGGTGGGTGTAAAATATTGATATTTTAGATATTGGAACATGAGTCTTCATTTTAATCATTATAAGAATAGTATGGTTTTGATTTCTCTATTATGTTACTAATTTATTATTTGGTATCAGGATCTTTAGAGTGAATATATTTTGTTAATATCTAAATTTTCTACTCAATACTAGAATCATGATAGTTTTTAAGTCTTAGTCATCATGAACCAATTCCTTATTTTTATTCTTTGATAACAAAGATGAATTTTTTGTTAATCACGATTTTTAATTGATATATCATATCAACTAATTGATTTCTCTTTGGTTAAAGATTCAAAATGTTTTTTAGTTGATAAATTTTCTTGGGGTAATTTCTAGTTGTTTCCTTTATAAGTTAATACACTATTGATATGTTTTCATGTGATTTTATCTAGATATCATTTTCCTTCATGGTTGACATATTACGATTTGATAGAGTTTGAAAATATAGTTCATATTCTGTATAATGGGATTCCAATGATATTGAAGGATTGATATTTTTCATTTCATTTTCAATAGGCCCTTATCATCGATTTTCTCATGAAATTTGAAATCGTGGGTTTACCTAAGTGGTGATGCCACCCCATAATTAAAAATTAGACCTTGTTTTAAACCCAGGAATCCCCCTTTAAGAGGGGATTCATCAGTTAATTTATGGTAAAAAAACAGAGTCCCACACTAGGGGAATGCACAATAGCAGGAAATAAGAGACAAGAAAGGACCATGTGGATAGTGTGGTGTGACAGGCAGATGATGTTTCATGGAAACACATCGAAACTACTATGCGGGTATCTGAAAATTGGGATGGGTTCATGGACACCTATCAACCATCTCTCTATCCACATGAACTTATAATGTTCAATAGAGGGGTTACCTTCCATGAGACTATCAGCATAGTGTGGCCAGTCAAAAAAATTTGCACAATTTGGTAGGTAGTGTAGTGGGGAACCACATAGGCACTATGAGGTCACTTGTTCAAAAGAAATATGGGTACATTAGTAACTATCATATGGGCCTCGGGTCGGTGATATGGTGATTTGACTACTTGATCAGGGTAGAACATCATAATAATAGTGACATGGAATCATGAAAGATAATCATATGTGCCTTCAGTTTATCACCATTAAGATACTATGGGACACATTCAACTTTATCTTTAGTCCATCATTAACATTATCCTTACTCCCATAAATATTTTATAAAATAGGTCTAGTTGGTTATTTTCATTCCTTGTGGGGATGAATGAGTCTTGAACTACTAAGGTATCTGGAAGTGTGTTTTGTTTATATTTTTTAATCCCCTATACCTAATATATATAATCTCAATAAATTTCATAATATCATAAGTAGTATAATATATAGAAACATGTTTAAGAATATTTCTACTCATAATAGATATAAATATATTGTAAGCATTAAAATTCTAATCAAACATAGAAATTTCCTTAAGAGTAAAAGATTTCAGGTCATTTATCAGTATATTTTAAGGCCTAAAATTTATAATTCTATTAAATAATATATTTTAAATAAGATGAGATTTCACATGGGTTTTTAGGCAGATTAATTCATCACCATAAAAAACTGAGGGTCCTTAATAAAATAAGAAACATAAAACGACATTGGATATTTTGTATCAAGAATATTATGGATGAAACTATATTAATAATAACTATTTTTTACTAATGAATTTTTTTTCTCATGTATTATATATTTAATATGGGTTTATTGAAATATTGAGCACAAAAAACCCTTTTAATTAAGTTTTATGAAAATTAACAAAATCATTTTAAATAGGATAACCAATGGATGAATTTATTTATAAAAAAATACAAAATGATAGAATGTTTCTGTTTTAAAAAACATAATTTAAAATAAGATTAAGAGTGACACCCTTTGGATATATGTAAAACTAAAATCAAATTTTATAAGTGTTGTTATAAAAATTAATTCATATATACTTCCTAAAATAACATAATAAATAAGTTCACAGATATTCTAAAGAAAAGAAAAATAGGTTGATATAAATATTCTAAGATCAATATTCATATATTGTTATTTTATAGAAATATTAAATAAATTACATAAACATGGATTCATTATAAATAGGATTATATTTTATAAAAAATAAAAAAAAGTAAATAAATAGAATTTTGAGATTAAAATACATAGAATGTTTTAAAAAGATTCAGGATAATAAATCCATAATTCACTACTTTAAGAATATAAAATAAGTTTCTTAACCCATAAAATTCCCTGTTTTAACCCAATGTAGAAGAAATATCATATATATAGATCTATTTAATATAACACTAAGAATAATAAGTTCTCTAATTCTAATTAATTGACAAAAAAATTCTATAACCCTGGGATTATTCGTTCAAAAAGAATAAGGTGTTAAATAAAATATATTTAAAATGAAAAAGGGTTATTTAATCAATTTTTAAATAAAACAAATATATAAAAAGTTATGATACAATGTAAAGTAAGAATATTTTTGGAAGGAATTAGTTAGAATGAAATATACTTAGTAATATTTCAAAAGAATCATTGAATAAAAATATCAATATGCATGATCTCATTACTTGAATGATTCATTTCTAAAATGAACACCTAAGGGACCTTAATATAGGTCTTGAGATGTAGTTTTTGAGATGTTACTATCACCATTGAATATATAATAATTAATTTTTTTGACTCAGAAATTCTTATCACATGAAGGATTGAATCCATTTTCACAAATTTTAAGAACTATTAAATAATTTTATTTCTATTTTTTCAGACATAATCATTGAGGTAATAAATAATTTTTCATGAATAAAACTTTAATTGAGTTAATATTAAGAGATCGACTATTTTATCATAGTTAATTTTCATAACCCATTTTATTTATTTGTCTAATACCTCAATATATTTTTTGATATATAGAGTTAATGAGTAAAACACTAATACAATCTTCTATAAGAACATATTTCATTCATTCATTCTAGTTTGTGTAATAAATTCTCTATTTATGAATTTTGATTTGAATCATAAATATTTTTTATTCTAGTGGGAATAGTTAATAATTATATTATAGGTTGGTGTAAAATTATTTATATATTTTTATACTATCTAAATATATGAAAATTTATTCAATAGAATCATTATTGAAGTATGAATATCTATTAGAATTAATCAAAACTGATATTCATATGGTTTTATTATATAAATAACCTAACATTTCATTGGCAATGACCTAGATCTTAGAGTAAGTGTCATTGCATTATTTTTATAGACTTAATAAATTTTATATAAAACCTTTATGGTATTAATAGACCATAATATCTTGTGAAATAACTTTTCATAGGTTGTAAATTTTTGTAGGAGGACATGGATTGAATTTTTTTAAGACTATGTATTTGAGATCAAATATACCCCTAGGAAGGGAAAAGTTATTTAAAATAATCTAATTTGGAAATTATATTGGGATATTACATGATAATTAAGTGAGTAAAACTTGATGATTGAATAAATAGTAATAATACATATTGATCTATAGTAGGTGGATGGTTCGTCTTTAATATATAAATAAATGATATATTCTTATTTGGTGGATTTATTAGTTGATTCTTAATAACTTCATTTAGAGGTAAAATAATGTATAGTTTATATTGTCTATAGGGATACACATGATCAATTATATGAATGTGAGGAGAAACATACTATATTTCAAGGATATTTTTTAATTTTAAAGGATTTATAAGTTGATTTTCTTCATGAAATTATGTTTTTCATTAGTTTTGAATTTAATAATAGCTTGATGCATCATTTTATGAACATATAATTTTAGTGGACATGTTTGAATATGGTTTTAATAAATTTTATCAAAATTTGTATTACTTATCAATTTGTAAAGGTTGAGAACCAAATTCTAATAAGGTTATTACAATCATTGAGAGTTCCAATATTGATGTATATATATATATATATTGATTTTATGATCAAATTTCTTGTTACATATATTTTTTATAATTCTATCTTAGTATAGATAAATTGGATTTTTAAATTTGTGTATTTTTAACCCATCATAGATATAGAGGCTCATATTTTTCTGGTCACCTACTTTATAATTTTTACTTCTTAGAGATGGTGGAAGATAGTTTAAAGATGTAATGTGAGTAAACATATAAGTTTTTTATACTTAAAGAAAAAATTATGATGGTCTTGTCCACACCAAATCGTTTTTTATTTGAGTTCATCATCATTTTGGTTACAATCATGGTGGTGTTTTTTTTCTAAGGATAAAGAGTCTGAGAAGATTTGTTATGTGTTGGGGAAAATACTTCATGGTTTTAAACACCAAAATGGTTTTTTTTCCTTCCTCATTTATATTATTATACTTTGGTATTGAATTTTTATTGAATCTCTATTAAATATGGGATTATATAATAAAATTTATTATCTTATATGGTGAAAACAATGTGGTTCAGTGATCACTATGTCATGGTAATCACATTTTTCAATGGAGGATATGGGCATACCATGAAATAGCTTACCGTGGTCATGTTATGGATTTTTCAAATACTTGTTCTATGAAGTGAAATAGATGGAAATATTTTCTAGTGTTGAATGTTTTAATGCATCATGGTTATCAGGTCATCATTAATCAAGATAAACCACTACTTGTCTAAAACTAATGACACCATGGTTTAGTACCATTTAGTTTAAAATATAAACTTGTTCAGAATAATTTCACTTTTTTAGTTCCCTAGTTATTATTTAAATCCTATGTGGAATTAAGGCTCAATTTTAGTTGTTTTAGGTTCCCTTGGTGGATTCTTGAATCCATAACTTTATTGATATGGTGTCTTCACGATAAATAGTAATTTTATTATATCTTCTTCTATAATTATACTATTTATTCCAACTCAATAAGATATTTATGTATATGTTGTAAGGATATAGTATAGGATTGATGTGTGCATAATATATATTTGGTTTTTTACATTATACTTTCATGATAATTGGAATTTTTTCATCTATTTCCATATCTCCTTAGTTTGGTGGTATTTCAATAATTATTTTAGGTATTTGAATTAGATTCATGCTTTATTATTACAAATTTTTGTATGGTTTAAGAATGGTATAGTTTGTCTTAAGGTAAGAAAATGGAATTTGTCTTAATGAAGATTAATTATTGAATTAAATGAATATGGATCTAATTTATAATGATTTATAAGATCTCCCTTGTTATTTTTTATATTTTTTCTTAATTATTGGTATTATCATTTAATTATATTTGTTGTGGTATGATTGGATTTTTTTTGAATTTATTGGGTAAATTTAAAATGGAAACCTGATAAAAAAAGTGAAAATATAATGTTTTCTAATTTATTATTGTTGTATTGATAATGAAATTATAATTTGATAAAGTTATAATGAAAAGTGGAATTTATTTTTTATTTTGGTAGAGTTATATTGATAGAATATTTATAGCAATGGTTGAGATTTTTCTGTGGTTTAAATGAAGCTAAAGTATAAGAAGTGATGGTGTGGTCATTAATGTTTTAGTATGTTGAATTTATTATTATTGTTGTGTGGTTGTATTATTGGATGTGGAAAGTGTTAAACTAATGAAATATTAAATAATTAAAATAGGGGTGAGTTATATTAAAATAATTTAGTGTTGAATAATTTGAATTTAAGTGCTAGAAATTAAATAAAGAAATAATAAGATTAATGAATTATGTGACTAATTATTATTAGATTATGATAAATGAAACTTTCTAAGATTTAATGATCCCTTGGTTATTGGGGATATTGAAGAGACCTCATGAAGTGAATTGATAAAGGGAGTTGTATGAGATAATCTCAATTGAGAAATTTCCAATATAGTATTTATCATTACATTGAGGGATGTGGAATGAACTATAAAATTCATATTATACTGTACTAATCATGATACTTTAATGAGATTGATAAAGGATGAATTTACACTTCTGTATTAATCATCACATAACCTAAATAAACTGTGTTATAATGATATTTTTAGGTGACATTATGTTTTTTCAAATATAAATAAGGAGACATGAGTTTTGATTTCAATACTATCTAGTATGGGATGTTAATTAAATAGTAAGATAGAGAGATAAATCATGACTATAGAATTCACACTATAATAAAAATCCCATGAAATATTGAGATATTAATGGAATCATGGTCGATATTTTAATTCAACAATGTTTATTGTTCAAGTTGTAAAGTATTGGATAATGATTTTTGGAGAATTACAACATGAGAACATTATTTAATAGTTGATTGGATCATAATATAACATAATAAAAGATTATTTGAAATTTATTTATATCAATAATGATTTAAGAAGATTTTTTATAGAGATAATCAATAATTTTTGGATCTTCAATTCCCCAGGATAAGACAAAAATATATTTTTCTCACACTATAATTTGTTCAAGGTATTTATAAAGATGATTCTATGTGATGATATAGGAAACATAATGATATAGGTTTAAATTATCTCTATAGGATACTCTAGAGAGTAATGTGGATATATTTTGGGGAGAAGAACAATAGTCTATACTTAATCGAACATATAAAATCACTAAAGAAGAAAATAAAATAATTATCCACTTATTGATTATTATTTTCATATTTATTATTAATTTAATTTAGGTACATATACTTAATTTATTCCTTTATCATGTTTATAATAATATAAGAATATTTATATTGGGATCACAATTTTTTAATACCAAGGATTAGTTTCTTGATAAAAAGTGTGTGTAAACCATATAAATCAAAAAATGTAATTTTTTTATATTTTTCTATCTCCCCATCATGTGGTTTGATTCAAAAATCATATATTAATCAATATTAGAATAGTAAATTTAAGATTTGGTGATTTGGTAACCACTGATTAACCCCCACCCTCTTTTAGATTATATATTTCTCACCAAGGCTTCACAATTGGTAACAGAGTGAATTGTATAAAATCAAGATGTTGTTGAGGATTTTTTTCTTATTTATTTATATCATCATTTTATTGAAGATGTATATGTATATTTTTATTCCATAAATAGAAATAGTTTTTACATATTCAATGGTAAAGGATTTCAACTACAAAAATAGAGGATGTTTTCATACCTTCGATATTTTTCTTGGAATCTCTTGAAAACATTGATAACAGTATAAATATTCCTAATGTTTGTAAAAAAATATAAATTTATTTAAAAATACAATATTTAATTCAATGATACAAAATATAATGCATCAAACTCATCCCCCGCTAATAAATAATTTACACAATTCATGGCATAAAAAAGTGAATGTAATTTTTAGAAAAATTCATTATATCCATGTGTGAGGTAAAAATATCAAGGAATAATGGTAAAAGTTTACTTTATCAATTTTATGATATTTATTTAATATAATATAATTTTTTCGATTATTTTTCATTATAGTGAACAAAATTGTTAACTTGATATGATTTCATGAAAATTTTCTTAAAGAATATACTATAGTGAAGAAATTGATTATAATTATTTCAATAATTGTTTCATGAAAAAATATATTTTCTTGAAAATCATGAAATATATTACTTTAATATTAAGAATCTCAATAATATCTCAATAGCTATTATATTAAGAATCTTTTATAAATAACATAAAATATAAAATAATAATACATTAAATGTTTCAAAAGGTTTGAAATACCTTGAACCTAGGATATTTTATGATGATGTAAACAATCAAAAGGAATATGAAATGAATTTTTATGAATTTATGTCATTTTTCCTAAATTAATTCCCTAAGACCAAGGTAAATTAATAATGTAAACTTCCATTTAATTAGTTTAATAGTGGAATATTTGAACAATTTATTTTCCAGTCTCCCTCAGAAAAATCCATAATATAATGAGGATAATCGACCCTAATGAGCATCTAAGAAAAAAGGGTGTCAAGGTATAATAATAGAGAAAAATCTTTAAAATAAAAAGAATTATTTCCTCAAAATATTATATGAAATCTTAGATAAGGAAAGTGAAAATGTGGAAGAGGATTTCCTGGAAAAAGGAATTCATGTTTTTATAGCTTAATCAAAATGGTCCAATGGTCTCTCTAATGATAAAGTATAAGGTAGTAGTGAAGAAGAATGTAATAATGTAGAATCCCCCTAAATAGTTTCAGTTGAGGATATATATATTCACGTGATTGAAAGAAAATTCAAATATTAAAAGTGGAAATAATTCATTGATGAGTGATAATGATTCATTAAATAAATATCATAATTAATTAAAATGTTAAAATATTACAGAGCTGAAAATTTATTTTTCAAGGAATATGGTTGGTCTTTATGAAATTATTTAGTCAGGAGATAAGATGTTTTAGATTACTATAGTAAACTTAATTTCAAAAAATGAGTTGAATACTTTAGTGAAAAAATTAAATGAATGTGAAAATTTATTTAAATAATTGCATTATAGGTAGTTTAAAATTTTACCAATGAAATTATTGGATCTTACCGACCAATTGAGAATGTTGTTAATGCTACCAAATAACTTGTATATTATCCTTTTTTTTAAATTCCTTTATGCACTCTAAATTATATCCAAAATAGTTCCAATTGTGATAAGAAGGAGAATAGTGTGATTTATTCTCCTAATAAAGGAGAAATATTCATTCTTATCTCTAGTGGTGGTAATAAAAATAATTAAATAAATTATGTTCAGGAGAATAAATATATTAAGGTTAATCCTAAGGTAAATACAAAAGTCTATAAAGATTCTCATAATAATTAAGAAGTTAAAATAGAATAATAAAATCAAAATCAAAAGATGAATCAATACCAAAATTTTTAGGAAGACTATTTCCAATTGATAATATTACAGTTTAAATGGAAATGTTGGTATTATGGGGTTCGTAGGAAAAAATAATATATTTTTTTGTATAATACATCACTCCCTCAATCAAATAGAGTCCATGAATCAATGGAGATTCTATTTTAACTTCTTATAAACCAATTGAGATGCATTAAAAAGAGGATAAAAAACATATAAAACTATTTATTATCTTGAAGAAGCTTGTAAGAGGTGTTATCAACTTAGACATACAACAAAAAATTAAAATAAAGTAAAAATAGAGTATCTGTAATAAACGGATTAGTCAAAGTTTATTAGGAATAGGATTAATTAAAAATATGAAATAGTGGTTGAGGTTTATTATTAAGAAGGAAAAGGTATAATGCCTTGGATACTTTATAGTTTTCACTCATCACATATGATCAACAATAAAAATAGCTTAAAATACCTATAAAAAGGTATAGTAGAGGAGATATTACATTTTGAAATGATATATCAATCAATGTTTCAAGAATTTGAAGCACTAAAATTAATGAAAATAAATTTAAATTTTGTGATTTTATCTTTATTGACAACCTAAGATGTAATCTCTTGACTATCTCTAAACTTTATGATAATGGAAATGATATGATCTTCCAGAAAAATGGATGCATCATTTAATTAATTAAGGGTGTAATTATTATCATAAATGGATAAAAAAATTATAAATTTATTTATGGTTTCAAATAAAAAAGATATTTTTTGTATGATTTTGAAGGATGAGGATGAACTTTGGCGTATAAGACTTGTTCATTTTGGTAAAAATAACATGGTGAATCTTAAAAAAAATAAATCTATGATAAATAAATCTAATCTAAATTGTGAAATTCATAATCCATGTGATTTGGGTTATAAATACATGATATTTAATAAGATTCAATAAAAGGTTAAAATTGATATAAAAAATCTTATTAGGTCGATACACTCATATGTGTTTGGTCTGATGATCTTGAAATAAACCAATAAATATATGCACATAATAATATTTTTAATGATTTTACTCATATAATTTATTATTATTTTATATTGAGTAAATCGTAATCATTTGAGAGGTTTAATAACATTTAATGGAGTATTAAAAATAAAATTTTATATGTTATCTAAATATTTTTTGTGGAAATGAATTAGAATATATGACTATGAACTTTGAATGATATCTTGAGAATCATGATATAGGTAATAAATTTTGTGATATATACAAACCCCAAAAAGTGGCGTAGCTGAGAGAAATAAATATAGATTGGTTAATATACAGTTAACCATTTTATAAGAGCATAGAACCATGAAATAATTTTGGATACAAGCCACCATAGTAGTTACCACCATTTTAAATGTGTATTTACTTAGATTTTTTATTGAATATAACCTATGAGATGTGATCTAGGAAGAATAATAACTTTAAAATAATAAAGGTATTTATCTGACCATGAAACATTAAAACTAAAGGAAAACATTGGTGTAAGTTTGATGAGAGATCTTATGATGTAATATTTCTCGAGTATACTCCTAATGGGATGAGTTATTGGTGTTATAAAAAGAATATGGGGGAGGGAATCAATAGCTTTGGTGTTTTTATCTTGGGAAATCAAAATAAATCACAACCATTATTTATTATTGATTATGAGATTAATGAATATATTGGTTAATTTTTTGAATATCATTGGATAAATTTTATTACAATAGCATATTTTCAAAATTCTCATGATGATTCTGAAATTTACAACAATGAGGAAGACCAAAAGTAAAGCTAAATTCAGTGAAAAAGACATAAAAAATAATCCTAAAAAGATACTTAGAGATATAAACAATTATGGTTTAACCTAAAAATTTATAGGAATTCCAAAAATTCCATCTTTCTTTCCCAAGTTAAATAAAATATTATTGATAAATTAGTACAGCATAAAGATTATTTAGAATAAATTAAATAATTAATGAATCAAATTAATAAGAATGAAACATGGTAATTAGTCTCAAATATGAAATAAAAGAATATAATGAGTAAAAAGTGGATGTTTAGAAATAATATCAATGATAAGGAATAAGTAGCATGAAAAAATCATGTATTATATACAAGCTGTACTACCAAAATAAGGGTATATATTTTTAGGGGACTTTTTCTCCATGAACATGACTTTAAGTGATAAATTTTATTCTTATGGTATATACATAAAGTAATTATAAAGTATTCCACATGGATGTGAAGAAATAATTTTTGAAATGAGAACTTGAGGCAGTAGTTTACATTGTACAACTAGAAGTTTTTATCCTTGATAGTGTTGGTTATTGAGATTTCAAGATTTTAAATGGGATATATGAACTTAAGAAAGCATCACAAGCACAATATTAAAAAAATTACAACATATTAAAGAGAATTAATTTATGAAAATAAAATGTGTATAGAAATTTAGATGTATTATGAGATGATATAAACTCACTCATTGTGATTCTATATATTGATGATATTATTTTTTATCGATAATAAAGGGAAATATTATTATTCATTTTCTACCTAAATAAGAACACACTTTTAAATTGAAATGATTAATGATATTACATTATTTTTATTAATAAATTATGAGCCCAATAGGTTCTATCTTTATCTCATAAGAAAGATATTCTTTTAAGTTGTTATAGGAGTTCAAAATGAAAAAAATAAAAGAGGTATCTACACCGATAACACTTGGGAAAAATTTTTAATTATATTAATTAGAAAGTGGATTGGATAAAAATTATTTCTAAAGGCCTATTTGAAGTTTAAATTACTTAAAGGTGTCTATATTAGATATTTTACTTTTCATTACTCCTTGTGTATGATTAAAAATATAATCCAAATTAGTATCATATTATAGAAGTGATAGAAATCTTGTATTGTATCAAAGAAACTCTTGATTATGGATTAAGGTATAAAAATTTCACCATAATTTTTCATTATTTTTATTTTAGTATATAATGGGTAGGTGAATTTAAAGATTGAAAGTGAACTTATGGAGTTTTATTCTTTATCAGAGGAAGGTTCATTTATTGTCACTCCAATTCAAAACTGTAGTCACCCTACGAACCACATAATCTGAGTATGTTGTGGAATCAAAACTTAAAAAATGATATGGATGAAATCACAACTCAAATAAATTAGTTTGAATTTATTATACACTTTGATGATAGGGTATTATATTGAAAGTGAAATCAATTTTTCAAATAATTTATAACCACATTCATGTTAAAACCATATTGACATCAAGTACCACTTCATAAAGGAGAAGGTGGAATGTGGAGTGATTTAACTACAATATATTTTTAAATGGATAAATTTATTGATATATTAAAAAACACCCTAATAAATCATGTTTTCTAGAGCATGATAGTGCTTTTGGGAGTGAATTATCCTTAAAAATTCATTTAAGTTTATTATTTTATTTCCCAAAATTTATTACTTTGTATTTTCTAACAAAATTGGAGAATACAAATAGTTATTCTAGTAAAGTATGGGTGATTTTTTTGAGTGGTAATTATAGGATAGAGGATAATGGAAGGTTTTTCCTTATATATGAGACACGGGGTGTGGGTTGACGAAGCTTAGAGAGATATTACATTATTAACATGTTGAAAAAAATAGAATTGGGAGACTGAAGATCCCTTCACGATTGTGGGTATTGAAGTTATCTCATGGATTGAATTGAAAAAGAGGAAATATGAGATTATCTTGATAGATTCATGGTTAATATGGTATTTATCTTTAAACTAAGGGTTAGAGAACTCTCATAGATGTAATTTTATCCTATGATGCGGTATTTAGATACCATACACATTATAATCATATTAGGTATTGCTTCTTGATATAATTCATTAAATAGTTTAAATAGGGTTTTCATGTTTCATTTATTATTAATGTGATCATAGATGGGTTAGAGAATTATTAGATTTGATTTCATAGTAATGGAATACATATTTATTAAAGAAAGAAAAACTACATTGTGATGTGTTGCTCATTATACCTTAATGGGATTTATGAAGGTAGAATTTACACTTATGTAATAATAACATAGAAAATAACATGTTTTTCATGATGATATTATAAAGTAATCATACATAGTTTTTACTTCACAGTAAAGAGCCAAAAATGTTGAGTTCATCACTATCAATTGTAGGTAATCAGTTACACCTCAATATTGAGGGATAAACATTGGTTTGATTGTTCATTAAATGATATGAAGAACATGGAGAATTGAGTTTCTATAAAATTAAATGGAAATATTTTTAAACTACATGGTTATTTTACACATCAAAATTCATTAATTGAATATTTTCAGATAATTAGAGCATAAGAACATACCATCATGATTAATTTACTCATAATTTAATTTAGTTTAAGATGTTTTGAATTCTTTTATGTTAATAAATATTTAAGAATATTTTTTAGAGATGTAATCCAATATTTTTAATAATTCAGTTCTCAAAGATCACATAGAAATATATAGTGGCTATACTATCATTTGTTTGAGCCTTTCAAAATAGGATCTCTATGTGATGAGATATGAAAAATTTGAAATATCCAACTCATTACTATAAATTATTAATTATATTTAGTCTATACTCATTTAATTATATTCTATTACATTTATTAATCAATATTTCTTTGTAATGTTTTTGAAATTGACACTTTAATTAATTTATTTTATGAATGTTAATCAATTAAAAGAATATGAACTTTGGAATTATTAGTTTTGGGAATAAAATTTATTACAATGTTTTCTTCATACCTTGACTTATTTGTAGGTGAAAGGAAGATTGAGGAAGTTTAAAGAAGTAATTCATAAGATTTTTTAAGTTTATATAGGAAAAAACATATTCTAATTAAGATTAAATTGATAATGTAAAAGGTTATTTAAGTTAACCAGTACTTATATAATAGTTATTAGGAGTTATGTAAGGTTATTACATTATTTAGAAATGAGAATATTAAATTTTCAAGGTAATAAGAGATCAGTTCTCAAGATAGACATTTAACATTAATTAGAAATAATTTAATATAAATATAGACTAGTAATGTTATTTGTAATAAAAATAAAAACCAATGTAATTTTTTAACATGATTCATATGGGTGGAAAGAAAATTACACTTTCAGAAGACACTTTTTGTCAATAAACTTGTGTACATTTTTTGAATTTATCACAAGTGTCTAAAAAGGGAAGGTAGGACTGAGAAGTTAAATATACAGTAGTAAAGATCATATTAATTCCATTTGGAACACATAAATTCCATGGGGACCATAAAGAAATATTTTTACAGTCTTTCCTAACCAAATTGAGAAATAAGGATACCAACTGCCCTATTTACACCTAATACTATGAGATAGAAATTGAAATTATATCATGGTAAGTGTGGAATTTATATAAGAGATTTAATAATCATACTCCACATATAAGTAATCAAGGATACTCATAAATAAATGGAGATATCACTGAAATTTATTATAGAATAAAAAAATCAATTTAAATACCGTGAAACTGCCCTTTGGGGAAATATTGTTTTTATTGTTATGTTTGATTGTATAGATTTTAGTTTCAAGATCACTTTCTATATGGTTGAAAACCATACCATGGAAGTTGAATAACCATTTTCATGATTTATTAATTGGGGAAGTGCCTTCATTAAACTATTATTATACACATATTTTTAATTATCTTTCTATCTATTGATATAAAATTATAGTGATGAGAGTAACTTTATTAGAATATGATTTTTATTAGTTTGGAATTTAGGTAATCATTTGAAAAAAAGGGTTATTAACTAGTTATATCTTCATATGATTAATCCTATATATCACCGAATATGATTGAAAAAGTGGAAAAGTTATTGAATAGTGTTGTTGAATTTGGGGAAGGAAAGGTTCAACTCCCACGTGCCTTAGATTTCCCTCTCCCAATTAGAAGATTTTAAGAGATTGGGTGAGACTTCATTACTGAGTTTTTTAGTGATCATATAATACCTACCCATGTATATATAAATAAGAATTAGTCTATAATTATTTTTTTAAGTTTGAGAATTGCAATTTTATAAAATAAATAATGAGAATAACATGATTTTGAACCTTCTCATTGATTATATTTTAAATATAAAATTCATCATTTTCGGATTTTTTATAGCTTAATCATTGATAAAATTACCTCAAGATAAATCACCCGTCATTATCATAATAGTACATCTAAATTTCTTAATCTTTGGGTCTTTAAAATTCCAAAAAAAATATATATTAACACTATATTACTAATTTATATTCATACAATAACATATATGAAAAATATAAATGTTCTAATCACCTTGTAAAAAAATATAGATTTACATTATACTACTTAATAACCTTTGGATAATATTTATTTTGAACACATTAGAAGAAGGTGTTCCAACATATTGATGCCACTTTTGAGGATATAGATACACATATATAACATCATTACTTACATAGGAGTGAATAACCTAATTAGGTACGAGAAGCCTATTCACATTGGATCCAAAAACTGAGAGAACCATTTTGGATAGATCTTTATATTTATGGAATTTTGGGAACTTTTGAAATGAATTTAAAAATATTTCATTAATAAATTCAATAAAAACTAATATTATTTATTATAAATCATTATTTGAAACAATGTAAAGGAATATGAACCAAAAACTAAGATAAATATTTATACCTCTCTTCATAAATCATATCAAAAAAATTATATATCATGCATTTCAATTCAAATTTGAGATTAAAACTGGGATTATACAACTATTACCTATTTTTTGGGTATTTCTAGTGATGATTTAAATAAACATATAAAGGAATTCACTATGGTGTATATAACCATGAATCCAAGAGGAGTAGCTACAGAATGAGTTAAGTAAATTATAATTCCATTATCCCTAAAAGTATAGTATAAAAGTTTTTGTAAAAAATATAACCTGGTGAAGTAACAAGTTAGTTTTATCTTTAAAGTAACATTTTACAATGATTATTTAATTCTTTAAGAAGAAATACTATAAAGAAAGTGAGTTATAGAATAAATAATGTGTCTGGAGAAACATTGTATGTGTACCGAGAATGGTTTCATCCATATAATATTATATTTTTATTATATTAGAGATGATATATTCTAAGGAAAATCATCACACCAGTTTCAATAAGTACAGACAAAAATAATACTAACATATAATATTTTAATGGGTGCGGAATGCGTGAGACAAAAACTTGATCATCATTGTATGAGAGTGTACATAACTGAACAATGGGTGTGGGGTGCATGAGAAAAAAACTTTATCATCAATGTTAAAACTATTTACACAATATCTAGTGTTATATTACTTTTCATTAAAAGGGTTATATCGATTAGGAGTGCCCAAGTATCGATAATAAGGGGGTTTTCACTTCCATAGAAGGTATAAAATTCGAAGAAACTAATCTTAGATATTTTCAAACAATTCCCTTCCAACACATGATCCCATTAGAGAAAGATCTATCGACATTCAGTTTTATTACATTGGTAGGATCTATATAACACACCCAATTCCCAAAATCCAAATTTCACATCATTGAATCCAACTAGCAGTGAACTAAAAGTCCTCTTTGTGGGGGAGAATCTAGAATACAAAGGCTTGAGTAAAATTTATTGATTAGAACTAGAATGTTTTATCGTATATGGTTAGAAAAAAAATCATTTCCTAGAGTTTTAAAATATTTTTCACATCATAAATTCTCCACCTTTCCACCACAAAAAAAAAGACAATAAACTCTCTCTTCATGGGATGAAACCAGCACATTTCAGAACTAAGTAACCAGAAATAGATCAAATAACCCATGTTTCTTGGAGATATCCATACAACTTATAAATATTTTAAAAAATTAAATGGGAATATGTACAACTAATAAAGAAATTATCTTATGTCTTTATATTTAAATGGTTAAAGAATATGAACATAGAGTGAAAATTAATTACTCTATATTGAATTGTTTTTTTTTTTAATATGGCCCCATATTGTTCAAACCAAACTAAAAGAAAAAATAAATTTGAATAGATATATCGCTCTAAATTCCCTCTACCCAAATATCATATCTATGTATATCATGACTAATATTGTAGAAGTATTTAATTATCTTTTATTAGGTATTATGCATTAAGAAATTAAAGAACACAATTTATTTTATTTCTACCAAAGAATAATGAAAAGTTATAAGACTCTATTAGTTACATTATATAGAGTTTCATTGATTAAAAAATCATCAGTTGAAGCTATATAACTCATTGAAATATAAACCAAAACTCACAATAGTTTTAAACAAGATATATAATCATAAGTTGAGTGCATGAGAAAAATTATACTAAATTCATTTTATTTGAATAAAAACTTTAAAAATTACTACAATGGTAAGAGAGATAGATACAAAATAATCAATAGATTAATAAAATTATATAATGTTATATTGAATTTGTACTTATTAACAAAATTTCATGAAACAGTTTTATTGGCTTCAAGAAACTAAGAGTTGTGTTTTTTTATCTGAATAGTGGATTTCAAAACCCTAATGAATCACAAAGGATAGAGGAATAATTCCCAAGTCTATTATGAATTTGAAAATAAATAATTCCAAAACCCCTGGATTTTTTCAACATTTCCTATAAGAATATAATGAAACCTTCCATATACCATAATTTTAGTCAAGGTAACCCATGGATTAGTCTTTAACACCTTCAAAACCACAAATTAAGAGCTAACGGGACCAAAATAATGAATAATTTTAAAATTGGTTAATAGAAATTAAAAAAATTGATAGGTTGAATTGTGTTAATTTTAAGAGAAATAATGAATAAAAAATTTAGGAAATCAATATCTCAAACAATTTGTAATCCTAAAATCTACGTGAAAATGGTAATAACAAAAAGTGGGAAATAAATTCACTGAACCTCAAAAAATATATTAGAATAATGAAACATAAAAAATGATTATAAATTAGATTATTAATGAAATAATTTATAACCTAAAACAAAGATTGATTAAAAATAAAAGGAAATGAAACAAACTCCAGTTCCATTTCCTTTTATAATGAGATAAAAAACTATATAGAGGACGTATAGAAAGAAATCCTTGACACATTCAAAATGGTTGAAAGAAAAATACCCCATTTTCAATCTCATAAAAAAGTTCCAATGTATCCAAAATTACTTAAAGAGTTATGCATATAGAATATATTACTCTAAGGGAATGAGAGAGTGAGTCTATGGAGATTTTTTTCACCCTTGATAACACTAAAAATTCTAACCCAATTCCAATATCTAAGAATGTTTTTAATTATAATTAAATTTGGAAAAATAATATTCCATGATATATTGTGTTATCTTGGTGATTAAATAAATTTATGTCGTGTTATATGCTTTAATAATTATAAACTTGATAATTTAAACCAACTATGGTGGTTTTACCATTATAAAATGGAGTTTCTAATTTTCTAGTGATAGTTATCAATGAATTACTGGTAATAGTTTATAATTTCATCATATTAGTTGATTTCTATGTTATTAACATAGAATAAGAAATAATAATAAGTCACTTACTAATAATTCTTGGTAAAACTTTCCAAAAAATGGAAAGGAAAAAATAAATTTCCATGATGATACATTGACAATGAAAACTATATAAAAAACTATAAATTTTAACATTTTTGTTTCAATGAAATGGGCCTATGAATAAAACTAATTTTTTATACTTTCACACATTGAGGGAAAAATCCTCTAAAATAAATATATTTTTTAAATGAATTATTGAGTTTAAAAAATAAACTGATAACATATAATTCTATAGAAAAAAATCCTAAGTTTCCAAGAAACACTGGATAATAATCATGGAAAAAGGGTAGTTAAGAAATATTTGATTGATTTTTTTACTTATTTTCCAATGATGATGAAAATAAAATTTTACCTTATATATAAGAATTGTGAGTGCTTAAGGTAAACTATCCCACTATTACCATCATTGATTCTACCACCCAAAATGGAATTAATCCCATTTCCACTAGACCTTTGGTATGTATTATTATTCTATGAAGAAAATTTTCCAGTAATTATTACTCAAAACTTATAAATTTACCAATAAATTTTGATCATAAATTAGTTAAGATAAAATGTGTAGGATATTGGATAGAGCCTAAGTAGAAATATTTAACAAATTCATAGAATATATATGTATAAGATCTTACTTGAAAATAATGAAAAAACCATTAAGGTAGTCACAAAGTATACACAAAACAATTATGATAGAGGTAATATAGAAGTGGAGAAATTAATTATGGTAAGAATAATGTACCTAATATGTGATTCACAGTGGTTCAATCCAATTCATGTATTTCCTAAAATAAAAAGTATTATAATTTTAAAAAATTAAAATAATGAGTTTATTCTTAATCAATTAAATTATAACATCACTACCTACACCATTAATTAATCAAATATTAGAATGGTTTTCAAGGAAGACACATTACTACTTTCTTGATGTATTTTAAAGGTACTTTTGGGTGTCTATTTCACCTGGGGACTTGGATAAAACCACCTTAACTTGTACTTATAATACCTTTTCCTATAAGTGGATTCCAATTGGGTTGAAAATGATCCTATAATATTTAAAAATTTGTATATTGAGTATTTTATCTTCTATTATTAAATATAGTGTAATAGTGTTTCTTGATGAATTAATTTTTTTGGAATTATATTTATCTCTTCATTATAAAAATAGATGAAGAGTTGGAATCATTCATTGAAAATGATCTTGTTCTAAATTTTGAAAAAATTTATTTCATGGTTAAAAAGAGAATGTTTATTAGTCATGTAATACCAAAAAATAGGATTATGGTTTCCAAATAAAAATATTAGATTCTTCCTTGAATAATTACCACATATCTGTTGGTGCTATTAAAAAATTATATCTGGATTAAAAAAATTAGTTTTATTTTCTTGTAATTAGAGTTATTGTTTTCCCTAATCATATAATAATCAGGTAACTCGTGAATAATTTGAAGGAAAAAAACATATATTAGTGTGATGGATGCTTTTTCTATTAGAATTTAATGTGTATGTCAAATAAAAAATGGGAATAGTGTGTAATGTCCCAACTCAGATGCCACACAATGGTGCCCCGAGTCGGTTCACCACATAGCCTCAAGTGCGTCTCCTCGTCCACTAGAGGCTGGTGACTAGCAGTGAGTGTATTAGAAGTCGATCATGGAAAGAATATACCCTCTTTTATCTAAGTAAAACCCCAGTAGAAAATAAATAAGAAAAATACAGAAACATATATAACATAAGTAATACCAATGTCACAAGATAACCAAAACAGGTAATACAATAGTTAACTAAAAGGGAAACATTCCATGCCAATGTAAATTCAAAGTGTCAATATGAAAAACCCAAAAATAAATAAATAAACACACTGAAAACTCCTATAAGAGGGTAATAACCCCAAGTATGGTTCCCTCACCATGATTTATCCCAACTCTATCACCTAACACAGGGCCTTTCTCTTAACCTGTCTAGAAAACAAAAAGTATATTTAGGTACTGATCTGGTAGCCCGAATAGGTTGTGAGTACAACTTAGTAGGCCACCACCAATGTTGTCTAAAACAAATCCAGTCAATAATAGTGTATGCAGTGTATAAAGAATAAAATACAATTAATAAAGTAAAAAATTTACATTTATTCAATTATCTTATATTTAACTGCATAAAACCCTAGGTTCCCATGGAAACCCATATCTCAATACCGTCTTTAGCCCATGCTAGAGTCTAAACCATTTCTCATATTCAATCGACTATCCTTATATCACACAGGCTTCAATTATCCATTTAATTCAATCCATATATGGCTAATTGTATCCATAGTCCTATGTTACTAAATGGGTGTAGAACATCATGTCTAGCACCCTTATGGGTATTTGGTTCACCGGTCCATATCTCACAATCCATGGGTATTTAGAGCCTCAGTCTCTATCCCATACATGAATATTTTCATGCATCCTGGGTGTAAAACGTCTTGTCTAGCACTCCATGAGTATTTTGAGCATTAGTCCCTATCTCACACCCAGTTTATCAGTCATACACATATATCATGGGTGTAGAACGTCATGTCTAGCACCCCATTTCTCAATCATTCACAATATATCACATATATCATAATTTCTCATATTTCACAACAATCAAGGTTAATCAACATTAACCCCTTATCAAATTTCACATCAAATGTCACATTAAATAATTTAATAATTAATTAATCAAAATATTAAAATTACACAATCACATTGTGCCATTAATTAATTCAACAATTGATCAATCACATCAAACTCATTAATTAATTAAAAAATTAATTAACCAAAACTGTCTTATTAATTGATTAAATAATTATTTAATCACAAAAATTCCATCAGTTAATCCAAAAATTAACTAGTCACATCACTTTAATTAGTTAACTCAAAAATTAACTAATCACATTAATAACATTAAATAATTTGATAATTAATTAATTCAATAATTAATTGACTAACTAAATTTCAATTAATTAATTTACCAATTAATCACAACCCATTTCCATTAATTAACCCAATGATTAATTAATCACATCAATTTCATTAATTAATTTCCACAATTAATTAATCATAATAATCCATTCAAATAATTCATCAACTAATCGGTCACTTCAAATCCATTAATTAATTTAATAATTAATTAACCATATAAAGTCCACTAATTAATTCCAAAATTAATTAATCATTTTGTAACTCAAAATCTAATAATTAATTCACTAATTAATTATTCACAATTTATAATTCAATAATTCGATATTTAACTCAACATTTAATTATCATCTAATTTCATTAATAACTTCACAATTATTTTATCACATAAATCCCATTAATTAATTCCCCCAACTGATTAAGCATGGAAATCCCATTAATTAATTCATCAATTAATTAATCAATATCCACAATCTCAAAATCCCTTAATTAATCCCATAATTAATTATCTCACTCGAGATCTCTATATTTCATAATTAATTCTATAATTAATTATCTCAATTCTAAAATATCAATATCTCTTAATTAATTCATAAATTAATTATCTATCAATTTTAATAACTCAATAATTCCCATTAATTACTTTTCCAATTAATTAATTAATCTCATTTAATTTCATTAACACAAAAAATCTCATTAATTAATTTTTCAATTAGTTAGTTAAATTCACTACCTTCATTAAACCCATTATTTAATTTAACAATTAAATAACCACACCCAAAATTTCTATATCTCATAATTAATAGACCATTAATCATCTCAATTTAAGAAACCGTTATCCAATAATTTATTTTAAATTAATTATCTCAAATCACAACTTAATATCACATAATTAATTTTATAATTAATTATCTCAAAGCATAATTTAATATCACAGAATTAATTATATAATTAATTATCCCTATTCAATAACTTCAATATATCAACAATTAATTCTTCAATTAATTATTCAATTTTAACAATCTCTATATCACCATAATCAATTCAAAAATTAATTATTCCAAATAAAAATTTCGTAATCCTAACCATTCATATTAATTGATCCTAAAATTAATTAATCATGTTCAACAATATCAATATCTCAGTAAATAATTTCAGTAATTAATTTTCCATATCACAATTTCATAGTCTCAGAATTAATTCACCAATTAATTATTCAATTCATATCGCAAATATCTCATAATTAATTATAAATTTAATTATCTAAAATAAACCATCTCAATAACTCATAATTAATTTAAAAATTAATTATTCATGATATAAAATTACAATATCCCAATTTCACATGTCATTTAACAAATTAATTCAGCAGACTAATTAATTTAATCCAGAACACAATTTGTAAACATCTAATAGAAATTATAAAATTACATTCAACTAATTTTAATTAAGACTATGAGATTTGAATTGTAAACCACCTACCTTAAGAATGGTGGCAAACACTTGCCAACAGATAATCCCAATTTGAAGTGGATCCATTAAGAACACAATAAAGGATATAGTCTAGATCCGAAAACTAAATCCATGATTAAACAAAATAAGATCTCTTAACTTTAGATCTATATCCAATGAGCCTAGATCTAAATTAAACAAATCTAGATATAGATCCAATAATAGGAAAATATATTTCTTTTATCTGGGAAGAGGAGAAAAAGAGAGATATATCTTAAATGAGAAGAACACTTATACTCAGGAGGTGCGCAGAGGGTATTCGATCGAAGATGGTGGTGCATGGAGAGGTTTCAGTCTAAGGAGGAAGATCTTTGTAGGAGATTTGATCTATTCTGGAGGTTCACTGAGGAGTTTCAGTCCAAGGAAAAGGTGTGTAGGAAATCTTGGTTTCAAACTGGTGGTGCACAGAGTGTCTTCAACAAATAAAATCATGTGCGAAGGTTCACATGATGTTGGATATATGACAACCCTGCTTTTATTACAAACTTAAACATGATTTATTACATAAAGTATTCACTTGACACAACATGAAAGATCGAGAGGTCTAGTGTATTTGGGGCTTAGGATCATTAATTAAAAACTTAAAACATGAAATACAACATCTTTATTGAAAACTTCCTTTACATGACCACTACATTCCTTCGTACTTAGCATTGCATGGGATAACCTGAGGACATGCATAAGAAAATGGTGAGATATAAAGCCCAATAAGGGAATACACATGGAATAACCTGAGGAGTACAATACATGTTAGACATTAGGCATATCAATAGAGCACAATATAAACATGAACATAAAGGCATGATAAATCATGTTATCATAACATGGAAATGTGGCAACAATACTTAAAATGGAATTAGCATGAGCCAAGGCCCATTGCACATGGAGAATGAGTAAATCCTCATTGCACATGAAGCATGAGTAAACCCTCATTGCACTAGAATTAGCATGATTCAACACTCATTTGACATGATGTATCATGATACTATACTTTACCCAATGCATTGGAGCGCTATAAGGGCGCACCCTTCTTAAACATTTCATTTCATGCATAAGTGTGCCACATGGATCATAAAACATTGATTCATAAAACATAATAATTTATTCCCCAATAAAGGAAGGTGGAATTAATACATGAAAATTTATAATCAATAAGTAAATGTTCATAATGTTGAATACCCTTGATGGAGAAATGGGCATGGTATTCACTACACAATGGCATTGGCTTAGAAAATCGGGGCAATTTCGGCAACGTAACGACATGACATAAGAATTCATAAAAAATGTTGATGAGAAAGAAAGTGGGTTCCTCATAATATTTACATGTAATGGACAGTAAGGAGGTCATAGAGATACATGTCCCAACAATTTTAATGGAATTTAGGTTCCTGATACAAAAGTATTGCTTGAATATAAATGAGGAGAGAGAACTTCCTTTCGGAATTTCGGCATGGTAACGGGAGTACATGGGAGGCATTTATTGAGAGAGAAAGGGGTCTAACATCATTCAAACATAAATAGGGTATTATGAGTGAGGTTTTAAACCATACTCCAACATTCATAATTGAAATTAAAAGGGCAAAACAACTCAAATAAAATTGGACAAAAATGAGAAAGGAAGAAAAAACCCTTACTTGGAAGTGTGCTTCCAAAGGATAGAGAGAGGATTGTGAGAGGCTTCTTGGGAGTTTGGGGAACCTTGGAAGGATTCTAGAGAGAGTAGGGTAGAGGTTTGATGAACTCCAAAGGATTTTAGTGAGGAGGAAGTGGGAGCTTGGTGGGTTTATATCGGAAAGGTGAGGGAATTCTTTATTATTTAGGTTTGGGACGCCTTATATTAAATTAATCCAAACCACAAACCATCCCATGGTTTTTTACCATGTTTTTTGGAAAAGGGAAGAGGAAAATAAAATTTTATAGGTCCAAAGTCCGAAATTTTTAAAATAATAGGGTTGCTTATATGGAGGTGAGTCACACTCCCATGGAAAACAATTTAAAAAGACAAGGTATTGAATAAGTCTTTAGGGGTCAATTAATGCTTTGAAAAGTAAGTCAAACAAACCCAAAATCACATTATTTTAATGCTAAAACATATATTGGACGAACATAAAGATTATAGTATTTTATTACATAACTATTGGCTCATTATGATGTCATAAAACACATTATATATTTAAACGGTATTTAATTTTTACCCAAAAATTTGACAGTCTCAAAAAATTATGAAAAATTCACCATTGGATAATTTCGACATCCTGATTCTAGAAATAAAATTTATTTTATCTAAATAATTTTATAAATATGTTAATTTTCACTTTTAAAATAAAAACCGACATTTATCGAAAATTCACGGGTTTTGACAGAAATGGATTTCAAACCTTAATAAAAATTACAATTGCATTCATAAAATTATAAGATCATTTATATTTAATAAAAATTAATTTAATAATAATATTAATATTTTATTAAAATATTATTTAATTCAAAAATCCCTTAATTTAATAAAATATAATTCTTAATTAAATAATAACGAAAAAACATTATTTGTACTTTAAAAACTATTTATAATGTGTCAATAATGAAAAGAAAGTATATTCATTATTATATAAAAATAATAATTTACATGAACATAGTACTATTTATTTGTTACATAACCCCTTAAAACAGCCGCATAAGACCTAAGGGTAAGGTGTGCGATGGTGACAGACTCTTGGGGTGGCTCGGATAACATCGCTCGAGTGGTAATTTCTATCAACTTCCACTTCTCCCGTAGACGGTCTCGTTTGAGCTTGACATGATTAAGCTCAGCTTGGGCTTGGTCAAGAGCGAAGCCCAAGGATGCCACCTCTTTTCCGAGCTCTGACAAATGGGCTTCGTATGGGGAAATTCTAATGGATGGGGCCATCGCTTCCTTTGTCTAAGTAAATTTGGATTTGTTAAAGCCCTATGTTTATACTAATTATGTGACCACTATTCAACGGCTATATTGGCAATGGTCAAAATTCTTAACATAAAACCAAAGAAGTTGACATTTTATATAAACATAAAGAGACATTTAATTAGATCAAGAGGTATTTCCATTAATGAAAATTTGGGTCGTTACAATATTCCCCCCTTAAGAAATTTTTCCCTCAAAATTATCCTTTTCCCACACTAAAAAAGATGTGGGTAACTCAGCTTCATCATTTCCTTCGATTCCCAAGTCACTTCTTCAAACTTGTGGTTTGTCCACAACACCTTGACGAGGGGAATTGTCTTATTTTGTAGAACTTTTTCTCTACGATCTAATATCTTCACTGGTTTCTCATCATAAGAAAGATCATCTTCCAATTGTAGCACCTCAGAAGAGAGTACATGTGAAGGGTCCAGTATGTACTTCCTTAAGAGGGATACATGAAAGACATCATGTACTTTGGCCATAGTAGGTGTAAGTGCTAGTTGGTAGGCCATGGCCCTGACACGATCAAGAATCTCGAAGGGGCCGATGTACCTTGGACTTAACTTACCTTTCTTTCCAAACCTCATGACCTTCCTCCATGGAGATATGCGTAGAAAAACCATGTCTCCAACTTTAAACTCAAGGTCTCGTCGACGATTATATGCATAACTCTTCTATCAACTCTGGGCTACCTTGATATGCTGGTGAATTTTTTTCACCTTCTCCACCATTTCCTCGACCATTTCTTGTCCAAGTAGCTTACGTTCACTAACCTCTTCCCAACATGCCAGTGTTATTCACCTTTTCCCATACAAAGATTTATATGGTTCCATTTGGATGATCGAGTGGAAACTGTTATTATAAGAGAACTCAACCAGAAGAAGATGTTGATCCCATCCTCCTTTAATGTCCATTGAGCACGCTCTAAACATATCCTTAAGTGTTTGGATAGTCCTCTTGGATTGGCCATTAGTTTGAGGATGATAGGCTATACTGAAGTTCAGTTCGGTATTCAGAGAATATTAAAGACTCTTCCAAAACATAGAGGTGAGTCTTGGATCTCGGTCAGACACAATAGATAGTGGTACTCCATGAAACCTTACCACTTCCCTGATATATATCTGTTTCAGTTGATCCAATGAGAAATCCTCCTGAATAGAAATGAAGTGTTTAGTATTTGTAAGTCAATCCACAACAACCCAGATTGCATTGTTGCCTTTGGATTTCCTTAGAAGTCCAGTTAAAAAGTCCATGGTGATGTTCTCCCATTTCCATTCTGTTATGGGCAATGGTTGCATCATCCCCTTAGACTTCTTCCTCTCTGCCTTCACTTTCTGGCACACCAATCACTTTGATGTATATTCAGCGATCTCCTTCTTCATATTATCCCACAAAAAGTTTTCTCAAAGATCTCGATACATCTTTGTGCTCCCTTGGTGAATAGAGAAATTTGAACTATGTGCATCATCCAAAAGTTCCTTCTTCAGCTCTGGACTTGATGGAACACATATTCTTTTCCTAAACCGCACAATTCATTCTTCATTAACATTAAACTCTGAGGATTTCCCTTTTTCGATAGCTTCCAATTTTTCTTGAATTCTCACATCATCTATTTGAGCATCCTTTAACCTTTCCAAAAGAGACGGTTGAGAAATAATTTGTGAAAGGATTAATTATGTTCCCTTCTTTATGATTCCCATGTCCATATTCATCAAGTATAAGAAGAATGGATCCTTCTCAATTCTCATCATTGATAGAATCGCTGGATCTTTTCTACTTAGGGAATCATCCACCTTGTTCTATTTCCCAAGGTGGTAATGGATTGAATAGTCATAATCCTTAATGAGCTCTATCCATATTCTCTGGAAGATATTAATCTCTTTCTGTGTGAATATATATTTAAGACTCTTGTGGTCAGTATATATCTCACATTTATCCCCATAGAGATAATTCCGCCAGATTTTCAAGGCAAAGATCACAACTGATAACTCCAGATCATGCGTTTGATAGTTTCACTCATGGATTTTGAACTACCTTGAGGAATAGGATATCACTTTATCATTCTGCATCAGTACACAGCCTAAGCCCTTCTTTGAAGCATCACTGAATACCACAAAAATTTCCCCACTTGTGGGTAAAGTGAGCACGGGCACAGTGATAAGACTCCTTTTCAACTCCTTGAAGCTTTCTTCACATTCATTACTCCAAGAAAAATTTACTCCCTCTAGAGTTAGCTTGGTAAGAGGATTGGAAAATTGTGAGAAATTCCTCACAAATCATCGATAATATCCAGATAACCCCAAGAATCTACGGATATCCATTACCGATGTTGGCCTCGTCCATCCCTTAATTGCATCTATTTTGGAGGGATCCACAGATATCCCATTGCTTTTGATTATATGGCCCATGAATGAGACCTCCTTAAACCAGAACTCACACTTGTTGTACTTTGAATAGAGATTCTCCTTGCTCAAAGTCTCTAGTATAGTTCTTAAATGCTCCTCATAATCCTCCTTGGTTTTGGAGTATATTAGAATATCATCTATAAAGACTACCAAAAATTTGTCGAGGTAATATCTAAAGACTCTATTCATTAAGTCCATGAAGATTTCTGGAGAATTAGTGAGTCTGAAAGTCATTACTATGAATTCATAGTGCCCATATATTGTGCGAAAATCAGCCTTGGGGATATCTTCCTTCTTCACCCTTACTTGATAATATCCCGACCACAAGTCCACCTTGGAGAAGTATTGTGCTCCATGCATCTGATCGAACAAGTCATCAACTCGTAGGAGAGGATACTTTTTCTTTATCATGATTTTGTTGATCTCATGATAATCGATGCAAAGGTGCATTGACCCATCCTTCTTCTTGACGAAGAGGACTGGTGCACCCCATGGTGAAGCACTTGGGCGTATAAACCCCTTATCCAGATTCTAATGTAGTTGTTTCTTCAGCTCTTCAAGATCTACAAAAGCCTTTATATATGGATTCTTGGATATTGGAAATGCCCCGGGTATAAGTTCAATTGAGAATTCAACATCTCTTCTAGGAGGAAAACCAGGCAGTTCTTCAGGAAACACTTCAGCGAATTCCCTCACAATAGGCATTTATTCGAGGATGGTTTCTACCTTGGACTCAATCATCTGATCCAGATACACGTGCTCATAAGGAAGTAATATCCATGCTTGAGATGATGGATCTAAAGGAGATTCATATTCCTCCTTACACTTGTAAAGAATTGGGGGTCAATTCTTCATATGGAGTGTGATTTCCCTCTCCCGACAATTTATATTGTCTCTATATAAGGAAAGTCAATACATGCCAAGAATTGCATCTAATTTCACCAGAGGGAGTATGACAAGGTTCACTAGGCAATTAAATCCACAGATTATAACAGGGGAGGACTTATATTCATGGGATGCAATGATTTCCCCATTTTTCGTACTCACCGACATCTTTACATCCATGATTTGTGGTGGTGTTGGGATTGTTCTACTAAACTTTCGAGATATAAAAGAATAAGTAGAACCTAAATCAAAAAGTACGTTCAATATTATTGATTGAATAACTAGCATACCTATCACCACTTCGTTGTTGGGTTTCAATTCGAAAGAAGTGATGGAAAAATCTCTTCCTTGCTACCTTGGAGGTTGTTGGTTGCCTCCTAAAACCCTTGGATTGGGGCATTGATTTAAAAAATGACTCAGTTATTTGCATTTGTAGAATTGAACAATGTGTTGAGGTTCGAATGGAGCATTCCTCTCCTCTATCGCAGCCGCGGGTCTTTCTTGCCAATAGTTAACAGCTAGGTGCACTTCTCTTCCACACCTGAAGCATTTTCTTGTCCCCTTAAGGCAATTTCCAGGGTGCTTCTTTCTGCACTTTTGTCAAGTGGGGTGCTGGATCTTCTTAGCACCGTTGGATTTATCCATCAGACCACCATCATTGAATTCCACCTTACGCTTCTTATCCCCATGATACCCTTGTGATTCTTCGATCTCCATTTCGATCTTGATGGCACATTAGACAATTTCCTCATAGCTGTCGAAGTCACAGATCGCCAATGCTTTCCGCAGGCTAGGATTCAGCCCACCAAAGAAGCGGTAAACTTTGCATTCGGGGGTAATGACAAAGCCGGAAGCATATCTTGAAAGCCTTGTGAAGTTTTCCTCGTATGCTCCAACAGATTATTCATCTTTTTTCTTGAGGGAAAGGAAGTCCTTTTCCATCTTAAGCCAGAGGGTGCGTGGAAAATATTTATCGAAAAACATCTTCTGTAAATCCTTCCATTCCAATGCCTCAATCTCCTTCTTAGGCTTCATATTTTTGATCAATGTCTACCATTGATCAGCTTCACCCTCCATATGATAAGCAGCCAGGAGAACCTTCTCTTGTTCAGAACATTGAAGGATGGAGAAGATCTTTTCAATGGAGTTGATCCATTGTTCAGCGATCATGGGATCAGATGATCCAATAAAAGTAGGAGGCCTTTGTCTCCTGAAGCTCTTGATAGAGACTTGTTCTTTCTTAGGGGGGGTGAACGTTCTTCTTGACCCGTGTTTCTATTCAAATCTAGAGTTAACTGAGAGAGAAGTGTGACAAAGTTTTCGATTCCCACTCCCATTGGATTGGGCATCTCATTAGTACAGTTGTCACACTGATCTTTACATCAGTTGTTAGCCCGAGTCCTCCCATTACTGACCATTGGCTGGAATAAAAGGAAAGGTAGGGGTAACACATAAATCGTAATCTAAAGACAAAATTTTATGACTTATAAATAAACTTTTATTTCCTTAACTCATGAGTCTATAGGCTTTAATCTAGGCTTTTCATGATCTACTTTCTAACATATATTCTTAGGGGAATTTTTTTTAATTCCCTTAATAAGGGTTCATACTAAGCTTGTGAATTTATCAAAACATATCCCCCAAGAGTTTTGTAACCAAGAGTGCAGCAAGGCCCATTTTCGTGCACCAGTTCCCGTTCGAGTCTAGCACAAAGCGGTGTTTTAGGTTTTTATCCCTAGGATACATCTATGCCAGAGCCGCCTCTACCTACTCGTATCCTGATAGGGATGTATTTTCTTGATAAACCACTTACTCAGTACTTACCAAAACTTGGGGATGTTTTTATTATACTTAGTCTTGTCTCTAAGGCTTTACCAGGGTTTTCTAATCCTAATCCCAAAAATAACTAAACCTATCCTTTGATACCAACTATGACAACCCATCTTTTATTACAAACTTAAACATGATTTATTACATTAACTATTCACTTGATACAACATGGAAGATCGAGAGGTCTAGTGTCTTTGGGGATTAGGATCATTACTTGAAAACTTAAAACATGAAATACAACATCTTTATTAAAAACAACATTTACATGACCACTACATTCCTTCGTACTTAGCATTGCATGGGATAACCTGAGGACATGCATAAGAAAAGGGTGAGCTATAAATCCCAGTAAGGGAATACACATGGAATAACATGAGGAGTACAATACATGTTAGACATTAGGTATATCAATAGATCACAAGAGAAACATTAACATAAAGTCATGATAAAGCATGATAATCATAATATGGAAATGTGGCAACAACACTTAACATGGAATTCGCATGAGCCAAGGCCCATTGCACATAAAGCATGAGTAAATCCTCATTGCACATAAAGAACGAGTAAACCCTCGTTTCACTTGAATTAGAATGAGTCAACACTCAATGCACATGACGTCTCATGATATTATACTTTACCCAATGCATTTCAGTGCTATAAGGGTGCACCCTTCTTAAACATTTCATTTCATGCATAAGTGTGCCATATGGATCATAAAACATTGATTCATAAAACATAATAATTTATTCTATGATAAAGGAATGTGGAATTAATACATGAAACTTTATAATCTATAAGTAAATGTGAATAAATGTGAATACCCTTGATGGAGAAATGGGCATGGTATTCACTACACAATGGCATTGGCTTAGAAAATCTGGGCAATTTCGGCAGCGTAACGGTGTGACATAAGAATTCATAAAAAAGGTTGATAAGAGAGAAAGGGGGTTCCTCATCATATTTAAATGTAATTTAAAGTAATGATGTCATATAGATACATTTCACAACAATTGTAATGGAATTTAGGTTCATGATACAAAAGTATTTCTTGAATGTAAATGAGGAGAGAGAAGTTCCTTTCGGAATTTCGGCATAGTAACGGGTGTACATGGGAGGAATTTAATGAGAGATAAAGGGGTCTCCCATCATTCAAACATAAAGAGGGCAGTATGAGGGAGGTGAAAAACCATACCCCAACATTCATAAATGAAATTAAAAGGGAAAAACAACTTAAATAAAATTGGACAAAAATGAGAAAAGAAGAAAAAACCCTTACTTGGAAGTGTGCTTCCAAAGGATAGAGAGAGGCTTGTGAGAGGATTCTTGGGATCTTGGGGAACCTTGGGAGGATTATAAAGATAGTAGGGTAGAGGTTGGACGAACTCCAAAGGCTTTGAGTGAGGAGGAAGTGGGAGCTTGGGTGGGTTTATATAGGAAAGGTGAGGGAATTCTTTATTATTTAGGTTTGGGACCCCTTATATTAAATTAATCCAAAACCACAAACCATCCCATGGTTTTTGCCCATGTTTTTTGGAAAAGGGAAGAGGAAAACAATATTTTATAAGGCCAAAGTCCTAACTTCTTAAAATAATAGGGTTTCTTATGTGCAGGTGAGTCACACTCCCATGGAAAACAATTTAAAAAGACAAGGTGTTGAATAAGTCTTAAGGGGTCCATTAATGCTTTGAAAAGTAAGTCAAACAAACCCAAAATCACATTATTTTATTGGTAAAACATATATTGGCCGAACATAAAGATTATAGTATTTTATTAAATCACTATTGGGTCATTATGATGTCATAAAACACATTATATATTTAAACGGTATTTAATTTTTACCCAAAAATTTGACAGTCTCAGAAAATTATGAAAAATTCACCGTTGGATAATTTCGACATTCTGATTCCAGAAATAAAATTTATTTTTTCTAAATAATTTTTTAAATATATTAATTTTCACTTTTAAAATAAAAACCAATATTTATTGAAAATTCACGGGTTTTGACAGAAATAGATTTCAAACCTTAATAAAACTTACAATTGCATTCATAAAATTATAAGATCGTTTATATTTAATAAAAATTAATTTAATAATATTATTATTATTTTATTAAAATATTATATAATTCAAAAATCCCTTAATTTAATAAAATATAATTCTTAATTAAATAATAACTAAAAACAATATTTGTACTTTAAAAACTATTTACAATGTATCAATAATGACAAGAAATTATATTCATTATTATATAAAAAAATAATTTACATGAACATACTACTATTTATTTGTTACATAACCCCTTAAAACAGCCACATAAGACCTAAGGGTAAGGTGTGCGATGGTGACAGACTCTTGGGGTGGCTCGGATAACATCGCTCGAGTGCTAATTTCTGTCAACTTTCACTTCTTCCATAGATGGTTCCGTTTGAGCTAGACATGATGAAGCTCGGCTTGGGCTTGGTCAAGAGAGAAGCCCAAGGATGCCACCTCTTTTCCGAGCTCCAAAAAATGGGCTTTGTATGGGGAAATTCTACTGGATGAGGCCATCGCTTCTTTTGTCTGAGTAAATTTTGATTTGTTAAAGCCCTATATTTATACTAATCATGTGATCTCTGTTTAACGGCTATATTATCAACGGTCAAAATTCATAACATAAAACCAAAGAAGTTTACATTTTATATAAACATAAAGAGACATTTAATTAGATCAATAGGGATTTCCATTAATGAAACTTTGGGTCATTATAGGATAAAATTTTTTTAAAAGATTGGGCATGACTATTACACGACGTGAATCTACATTTCATATAATGTCATGATTTGTAATTGAATTCCCCTTTTTCTGAAGAAAATATTGTCAAACCATTGAAAAACATTAATTGCATCACTTATTTATAAATCTATCCTATTAATTTTAGGTGTAAACCCATCATAATGTTGATCATTACATGGATCTATACAATGATCTAGAATAAAATATTCAACATTGGTCTGGAAATAACCACCTTAATTTTAAGGTCCCACTGTCACTGACGACGTGTCAATATAACACCATATGAACTAGTTATGCCCAATTTTTTTTAGAATAATTATTTTATCAATTTAACAATAATAATAATTATTATTATTATTATTATTATTATTATTATTATTATAAAGTATCTTTCACCATTAATGTTTCTCCAACAACATTCATTAAATGTTGATAATATTTAATAAATTAATATTAACCGCACATTTTCATTTATTTAGTATTGAATAATAATTTCACCACTATTACATTGATCAACAACAAACATTAACACATGGAGAAAAATCATTCATCATTCAACTGAAAAAAATATTTAATTACACATGTACTTTTCCATTCAATTTGTTTGAAAAATAATAATAATAATAATAATAATAATACTATTATTATTAATAATATTCATTTTATTTGTAGATTAAATATTAAAATACTTGATGTATTAATTTAATTTAATTTAATTAATTCTAGATTAATAATTAAATTAATAAAACTAACTATTTAACTTAAAAATTAAATAACATCAAATGCCCATTACGCAAAAACGTTTTACCCTAACTATCGTAAATGCCCAGTTTCAGACCCAATAATGGTCTATGATGTTTTATACGATGCACCGTTTTAGAGATATTAATTATTTAATATTAACAAAAAGGAATTAAAAAATTAATTAATTATAAAAAGTTTATTTTCATGAGCGAGACATCCAAACTTCCGATACATAAAAATGTTATACCTCACCCAAGGTAATCACCCTATTACAAACACAAATGTGGTCTTAGATTTTCCATACAACACACCATTTTGGAGTTATTCAGTTATTTTGAATAAAAAGTGTGCACTTAATATATTATATTTAATATTTTTATTCAATCTTCACTAAGAATTTTCGGGCCTCGAAATCTCACACTAACTCAGTGTCAAACTCAAAATATATTCAATCGAATACTCCATGATGTTAAATACCATTTAAGTCCTTTAACAAATTTATCAAAATTTCAATGACAAATCATTTTTTTCAATTAAAACAAAGAAAACCTATCTTCATAAAAAAAATTAAAAGATTCACACCTATAAAAAGGACGGCATCTTATAATCTCCGCAGCTTATAACAGCTCATCCCCGAGTTATACTCCCAATCACCTCTAAGTTTCCATTTCAATGAAGTTTGGACCACTTTTCCCTCTTATCTGCTTCTCTCTCCCATGTTTCCTCCTTATATCATCCATGTTTCCATAACAAAAAGAACAAACACAAAATCATTCCATGCAATTCCTTTTCAATACTTTACAACCCATGTTTTAGATGCTCCTCAAAGAACAAATCATTCTCAATATCTACATCCAAAACATACCTGATGTGTTTCCCAACTCACTATTCACAACAACCATAATAACACAACCATACTTTGGAACTTAGCCTTTCCATCAAAATAGCATGGAAAGGATGTACATCCACCACCTCCAAGGCTCGCATGGCATTTCTATGAGAAATTTTAACATGAACCTTATAGGTTCTTCATTGGAATTTTGATGCCACCATTTTAACCTCATAGTATTTATCCACACATCTACTATTGAAATATGTATCCCACCTTAAGAGTATCATTAACATTGCATTGTAAAATAACTCAACCACCTCAGATCATGTCCCACAGTATTCATCATCTTCCGAAACCTATTAAGAACTTGAACTGTAAACCGTTGATGGTGTAACTCACACCATCAACCTCACATATATACAACTTCATAAGAACTGCCTCTAAGGGGCCCCATATCCTACCAAAACACATTCATTTTTCTACAAATAAATTAATAGCTTTCTCAGCGTACCCACGACGATGTCAAGGTAGGGGACATTATCATCACTAATTAAAATTATGCTAAGAAGTCTTTGATGAATACTACCACCAATCCTTCCTTACCAGTGTTTCCTCCCTTTTTCCTACCACATGGTCAAAACCGAGGCACTATCACTACCCTTAACCATAATACACCTAGGTCCAAGTTAACAAGGTAAAAACATTATCATTATTCAAGTTTATCATTTAGACACACATTTATTATCATATTACATCATTTTACAATATTTCTCAATTTCATGTTCGTCGCCATTTTCAGTTCAATATCACAATAAAGGAAAAATAGTTCAAGTTCAACAACATACCCAAAACCCATTTTCCCATGCGTTCCTATAATGAAGCATGTCACAAAATTATCCTAAGTTCCTAGAATGATGCATGCTAACTCAAATCTTGTTCCATTTAGGTAAAAAAGTCAAAAATAATAATATCTCTACAATAATCATATCACACAACAAGTGCATCACCCAAGGTGAAATAATACTCAACCTTAATAGAAAACAATAATAACAACAATCCCACTCTGCGTACTTGGGTTCTCCCTCGTACATGGGGTAACTACTCCCATATATGAGCTTCTAAATAAGACCTGAATCTTCATAGTCTCATATCTACCTTTCTAAAACAGTATGAAAATGTGGAAGAAAGGAAAACTGGACCTCTAATATCACTTTGTAACATCCCATCCTGACTGCCACAGAATGGTGCCCTGAGCCGGTTTTCCACATGGCCTCAAGCGCACCTCCCCGTATGCTAGAGGCTTCCGACTAGCAATGAGGGTCTTATAAGCTGATCATGGGGATACTATACCCTATTATATTAGAGTAATGCAATATAAAAAAAACAAAATGTGGAATCATATATAACATGAGTAATACCAATGTCACGGGATAACCGAAATAGAAAATAAAATATTTAATTGAAAGGGAAATATGTCATGCCAATGTACGTGCTAAGTGTAAATATGAAAAACTCAAAAATAAATAAATAAATTCACTAAAAACTCCTCCAAGTAGGTCCTGACACTAAGTTTATTTCCCTCACCATGCTTCATCCCAACTCTTCCAACTAACACAGGGCATTTTTCCTTAACCTATCTAAAAATCAAAAAGTATATTTGAGTATCGATCTAGCAGCCTGAATAGGGTGTGAGTAAAACTCAATAGGCCAACACCAACAAATTCTAAAAAAATCCAGTCAATAATAGTTTATGTAGTTGTATAATGAAAAAAATACAATTAACAAGGTAAAAAATTTACATTTATTCAATTATCCTTTTATTTGACCACATAAACCCCTGAGTTTCCATGGACACTCATATATCATTACCTTTTTTGTATCTTTAGAGAGTATAAACCATTTTTTATATTCAAATTACAATCATTACATCACATGGGATTCCATTATCCAGTTAATTCAATTCACATATGGATAATTGGATCCATAGTCCAATGTCAATAAATGGGTGTAGAACATTAGGTCTAGAACCCTCGTGGTTATTTGGAGTATCAGTCCTTGTCTCACACCCCATGGGTATTTGAAGCCTTAGTCCCTATCCCATACAAGAATATTTGCATGCATATTGGGTGTAGAATTCCATGTCTAGGACCCTATGGGTATTTGGATCATCATTCCCTGTTTCAAACCCCATTTACCAATCATACATATATATCATGGGTGTAGAACGTCATTTCTAACACCCCATTTCTGAATCATTCACAATATATCACATATATCACAATTTCTCATATTTCACAACAATTAAGGTTAATCATCAATAACCCCTTATCATATTTCACATCACAATGTCACATTAATTAATTTAACAGTTAATTAATCAAAATATAACAATTGAATAATCAAATTGTTCCATTAATTAATTCAAAAATTGATTAATCTCATCAAACTCATTAATTAATTCAACAATTAATTAATCACAACAATATTATTAATTAATTAATTAATTAATTAATCACAATAATTTCATAACTTAATCCAACAATTAACTAGTCACATCACTTTCACTGGTTAACTTAACAATTAACTAATCACATTAATGACATTAATTAATTCGACAATTAATTAAATCAACAATTAATTAACTAACACAATTTCTATTAATTAATTTACCAATTAATCACAACCCATTTCCATTAATTAACCCAATGATTAATTGATCACATCAATTTCATTCATTAATTTCCATAATTAATTAATCATAAAAAATCCCTTTAAATAATTCATCAATTAATTGGTCACTTCAACTCTGTTAATTAATTCAACAATTAATTAACCATACAAAGTTCATTAATTAATTCAAAAATTATTTAATAATTTCACAACTCGAAATATGTTGATTAATTCGTCAATTAATTATTCACAATTTATAATTCAACAATTTGATATTTAACTCAAAAATTAATTATACACCAATTTCATTACTAATTCAATAATTAGTTTATCACATAAATATGTTTAATTAATTTCCCCAACTAATTATATGTGTCAATCCCATTAATTAATTAATCAATTAATTAATCAATATCCACAATGTCAAAATCCCTTAATTAATCCCACAATTAATTATCTCTCTCAAAATCTCAATATTTCATAACCAATTATTCAATTAATTGTCTCAATTCTCAAATATCAATATCTCATAATTAATTCATCAATTAATTATCTATCAATTGTAATAACTCAACAATCCCCGTTAATTAATTTTCTAGTTAATTAATCTAAATCCTTCAATTACATTAACACAACAAACCACATTAATTAATTCTCTAATTAATTAGTTACCTTCACTCCCTTCATTAAACCAATTATTTAATATAAAAATTAAATAATCACACCCAGAACTTTTGTATCTCATAATTAATATACCATTAATTATCTCGATCCAATGTGTTATTATATCATAATTAATATACCCTTAATTATCTCAATTCAAGACATCATTATCCAATAATTAATTATATAATTAATTGTTTCATGTCACAACCAAATATCACATAATTAATTATATAATTAATTATATCAAATCATAAATCGGTATCACATAATTATTTATATAATTAATTATATGTATTCAACACCATCAATATATCAATAATTAATTCATCAATTAATTTTTCAATTTCATAAAAATATATCTCACTATAATTAAATCAAAAACTGATTATACAAATCAAAATTTCATAATCCTAAACATTCACATTAATTAATCCTACAATTAATTAATTATGTTCAACAATCAAAATAGTTTAGAATTTAATTTTAATAATTAATTATCCAAATCCAGATTTCATTGTCTCATAATTAATTAACCAATTAATTATTAAATTCATAATGCTAATATCCCATAATTAATTATAAAATTAATTATCTTAAATCAACAATCTTGATATCTCATAATTAATTTAAAAATTAATTATTCATGATCTAAAATACAAATATCCCAATTTCACATATCATTTAATTAATTAATTCACCAAATTAATTAATTTAATCTAGAACGCTATTGCTAAATGTCTAATATAAATTATACAATTACATACTCATAATTAAAATTAAGACTATGAGATTTTAATTTTAGACCACCTACCACAAGAACAATGATGAACACTTAACAATAAATAATCCCAATTTGAAGAAGATCCATCAAGCAGACGATGAAGGACATGACCTAGATACAAAACCTAAATCCATGATTAAATGAGACACGATATCTTAACATTAGATCTATATCCAATGATCCTAGATCTAGATTAAACAAATCCAGATCCAGATCCTATAGAAGATAAATATATTTCTTTTATCCAAGAAGAATAGCAGAAGAGAGATAAATCATAAATGAGAAGAATAATCATACTTGGCAGGTGCATGGAGGGTATTTGATCAAAGAGAGTGGTGTGGGGAGGGGTTTCATTTTAAGGTGGGAGCTCTGTAGGGGAGCTTGAATCTATGCTGGAGGTTCATGGAGGAGTTTCAATCCAAGGAAGAGGTGTGTAGGACATCTTGGGTTGAAAATGGTGGTACACGGAGTGGCTGAAGTAAAGAAAATATTCTATAGAGGTTTATGTGACACTTGATATGTGTTTTTTAAAAGGCTGGGCATGACTATTACATGATGTGAATCCTTATTTCACAATGTGAAATAATTTGTTACTGATTCTCCCTTTTTCTTGAAGAAATCCCCCCAAACCCTTAAAAACATTAATTTCATCACTTATTAATTAATATCTCTTATTAATTTCATGCATCAAAACATAATAATATTGGTATTTCACGGACCTATTCTATGACCCATAATTAAATATTCATCATTGGTCTTGAAATGACTACCCCAATTTTAGAGTCGCGTTGCCACTAACGGTGTGTCAATCTGACATCATATGAAAGATTTATGATCGAAGTAGTGTTTTGAAAATAATTATTTTCTCAATTTAATAATAATAATAATAATTATTATTATTATTATTATAAATTATATTTCACCATTAAAGTTTCTCAAAAAACATTCATTAAATGTCGATAATAGTTAATAAATTAATATTAACCCCACATATTCATTTATTTATTATTCGCTAATAATTTCCCCATCATTACATTGGTCAATAACAAATATTCACATGTGGTGAAATTTCTTTCATCATTTAAGTGAAAAAGAAAATTTAATTAAACATGTAATTTTCCAATCATTTTGTTTGAAAAATAATAATAATAACACACTTATTATTAATAATTTTCTTTTTATCTGGCTAGTAAATATTATAATACATGTTTTCCTAATTTCATTTAATTTTATTAATTTCAGATTAATTTATAAATTAATAAAATTAATTATTTAACCTAAAATTAAATAACATAAAACAACCATTATTCATGAAAGTTATATTGTAACTAGGGTAAACCCCCTATTCCAGACCTAAAAATGGTATCATATTTCTCATATGGTGCACCATTTGAGATATAATAATTATTTAATATTTTAAAAAATGGATAAAAAATAATTGAATATAAAATGTTATTTTTTTGAGCCATACGTCTAAACATCTGACACTTACAAATGTTATATCTCACCTAGGGTAAATACCCTATCCTGGAAATAATGATGGTATCATATTTCCCATATGACACACTATTTTGGAGTTATTCAATTATTTTGAATAAAAATTATGAACTTAATATATTATATATTATATTTTAATTTAGTCTTCAGAGGGACTTTATAAGACTTATAATCTCACACTAACTCAGTGTCAAACTCAAAAAAAAAATTAATATTCCACGATGTTAACTGGAATTTTAGACCTTTAACAAATTTATCAAAATTTTACTAATAAATTTTTTGTGTGAATTAAAATAAATACAACCCATCTTCACCAAATAATTTAAAATATTAACACCTGAAAAAATGATGGGATCTTACATAGATAATTTAGTAGTAGACAACATAATTATAAAAACTCACATTACTAGTATAGTAACTTTAGACATAGAACCATTAAATGATTCAATTACATGTGAGAAACTCTACATGATATCTGATGAATTACTATGATATACATACATGGTTAAATATCATATTACTTATTAAGTTCCAACATAACTTATCAAACATCTATTATTAAGTATAAAAGATGAATCAAAATATTTTATATGTGATGATCCATATTTTTAGAAAATATGTAGTGATTATATGGTTAGGATATGATTTCCCAAAATTAAAATTCCTATTATACTAAATGTTCGTCACACATTAGATTATTGAGGAAACTTTTTATAACAAATCATATCTATGAAAGTTATATATTCAGTATTTTATTATCCAATACTGTTTAAATATGCATATAAGTTTATTAAAATTTGAAAGAAGAACCAGTTCTATAAAAGCATACCAAAAATATAAGGAATTTATTAAATACCACTAATTTGTTTTGAAATATTTTATGTATATGTCATTGATTTATAGAATAATTTCCATTTCCTTTTGAAATTTCTATATCGTACTTATTATTGACTATGTTTCAAAATTGGTAGACCAAAAATATAGAAAAATATATTTCGCATTTTTTGTTTATGATTTTTTTTTGGAATAATATCATATCAAGGGAATTATTTTATGCAACATGATTATAGAGTCATTGGTGATAAAGTATGGTGTCAACCATAATACATTCCCACGTTATTATCCCTAGACCAATGAGAAATATTAAGTTTCCTACTTAGAGATAAAAGGGATTTTAGAGAAGTGTGTTAATATAAGAATAAGATATTAGATTCAAAGGATATAGGAAACTTTGTGGGATTACATATTATCCAATAAAACTCTCATTGTAATGATCCCAATTAGGTTAGTTTTTTGTAAAATTTTCCATATTTATATAAAATTAAACCATATATAATTTTGGGTAGTTAAGAATATGAATCTATATTTTTAAGAGGTTTTACTTTATAAGGGTTTATAGATATAATAAATAAAGGAAATAAGAAGGGATGACACATGAAAAACTAATTCATAAAAGATACTTTTCTCTAGAAGATCAAGTGTCTCCTTAAAATATCCTATTAAAAAACCATGTCCTATAAGATTTATTCTAAAAAGGAAGAACCATTGATGGTTACTAATGTCTTTACTTTTGTATTTGGATCACTTGAATGAATGATCAATTCTAAAAGGGGGTTGAATTAGTGATATTAAATTGTTCTTTTTCAGACACCAATGTAATCATTGTAGTTAGGAAATAATATTTTGAACTAACTAAATGCATATTTTTAAATAACGTGTATAGAAAAATTAATGTAGTTCATCCCCAATGAGGGTGAACATACCCCCATTATATCATGGTTGTTATCCTACAAACTCATAGATGAACTATTATTATCCAAAACAACCCATGGAAACAAAATATCCTTTTACCCTTACCAAACAAAAAATATAAGTTCATTAAACACCTAAAATTAATGGATTTTATCTTATTCCTTATTTCATAGAAATATCTAGATGTTTCTACAAATTATTTTTTTTAATTAATTATATACACACCAATAGATTTACACTATCTATCATTTTTTCAGTATACCCATTTTTATCTTTTCTCAAGAAAGTTTTCTAGAGTGTCTTGGATCTCAAAAACCATTAAAATTTTAGGTGATGTATATTAGTTACGTTCCAAAAATACCCACTACAGTCATGAAAAAACTACTCAACTATATAGTAAAACCCTTATATTTTAAAATTTATTTCGTTATAGAAAACATTATAGAAACCACGTCATTATGGTGTGAGACTAGTGGTTATGTCATAATGAAAGTCAACTGTTAGAAAAATTGAATACACATTACATCAATTTTGGTGTGATGTACTTGATTGTGGCAAGACACCCTTTCATTACCAAGTTCCATACCAAACTCCGGCATAAGTTACAACATTACTGATTGATGATAACAAAAAATTTTGAAATATTAATTAATCTATAAATATAAATTAACCCAATAAATTAGTTAAGACATCGAAAAATATCTTACTTTTGTAACTTTTGTGAATTTGGGATGGAATAGATAAATGAATTAAATATTTATATTTAGTTATTTATTTATTTTTTAGTTAACTGATAATCCATACATATATTTTTTAATTATAATTTTAGTCTCTCAATAATATTTTTTTATAAATTAATTTTTTAGATTCAATTTTGGAATGAATTGAATAAATATTTCACTAAGTTTATTTTTTCATGATTTAAATATTTATATAGAAGAAATAGAAAATTAGTTAAAGAATTAAATTCCTAACATATTTTCTCTATAGAAATTTATACATAACATATTTTTCGGATACATCTTTAATATGTGTGATTTATTCCTTTTACAATTTTCGAGAGGAAGATGTGGGAGGTTTCTGAAAAGTATCACCATATAATTTATTCATGTAGGGATAATACATAGCATATTTCCCCAAATACACAGAATATGTAACATATTTATAGAATAAATGTGATACATAATATATTTTCTACACTAGAGTTCATATGTAACATATTTATAATGTTCGAAGAGGATATTTATGATATTTTCTAAACAAAAATTAAAATATATGACAAATTTTTTGATGAAAGAATAAAATATAACATTTCCACCATTGTGAAATTATCAATAAGGATACATATGATAATTTTGATCAGTGATGGTTCATATATAATATTTTATAATTATTAAAATTTTAGAGACACCATGTTGAATTAAAATTAAAATTCTCAAAATTAATATGGATCGTCTAAATTTCATGTCTATTGTCTTCCAAAATCCATTAAGATGCTTATAATGATAGAAAATTTCCTTAATTCATCAAAAGGATCATATAAATTGATCATGTGAAGAATTTAAAGGATGAATAATACTCATGATGATATTTTTGAAAAAATCTGGACCCCTCAATTAGTACATGCAGAAGCTATCTAAGGAATAAAAGAGCTCACTAATCACTGCACTAAAATTCTTATAAGAGGAAGAGGACCCCAGTGATACTTATATATAATTTTCCATCCTAATTTTTAAAATTAATAAAACTTTTACTTATTCCTTACTCATATTAGTAAGTAGTTATTTTTATTTTTCCATTTTAATATAATTTTTTTACTTCATTTTATGTTTTGTTATTTTTTCACCCCCATTTATTAATGTTTTCATACACTAGTGTAGTTCATGTGATCTAATACTCCATGATATTAGATAACTAACCCATTTTTTGGTATGAGTGGAATAGTAGTGTGTATTCTTGATTTTTTTTCATTTCATTTCTTTAAACAATTTCACTAATTTTACTATGATAATGAAGGTGGTGAGTAGGGGTGGGGATCGTCAATCAAATTTTTATCATTACTAATTTATTATTTCAACTAATTATTCTTTAAATTGTACCCTTAAATAAATAAAACTTTATTTTATTTTAGATTTGTGTTTTGAGAGAATGAATGGTGTGTGATCACAACCAGGTGTTTGAGTGTGATCATTATCTCAATTGTGGAGTGTTATTTACCACTAACTAATTAGAACTACTGATTTGATGATCTATTTAAGGGTTCCTAAGTAGGATTTTATTCTAACACAAGATTATATAGTTTGGGATAAGTAGATAAATTCTATTGATTCTTAATAATGGATTAAGATATTTACAGAAAATTTAAAAGATGGTAAAACCCATTGTAAATCACCTTAATATCGTCTATATTTCTTATTAATTTTTTTTTATATTCCCATTTTCTATTTTTTAAAAATCAAAAAACCAAAAAAATATTACATTCCTATTCTATATTAAATATTGATGTCACAAAGTGGTATTACTTTTAAGTAATAACTGCTTATTTGGATTCCTTTTCTATCTATTATCGATCTTGTTTGTATTATTGATGTTTTATCACTTTTAAAGAGATATGGAACTACTTCTTCAATATTTAAAATTGTGAATGAGGCTCTAATTTCAGGAATAATAATGATGGTGATTCCAATTTTAAATAACTATGGTATACATCCTGAATAAATGTTTAGGCCATAAACCAATCAATTGGAAGAGATTCACATCATGAATCATAGTTTACTATTGTAAACCCATTGGCACGGTTGTCTAATGTGTGGCTTATTAATTTGTTCATTAGCTAGATTTAACCCTATTATTGACTCAATTTTATAATTCTTGAACCCAGTGGTATCAATCTCATTCAAACTCATTCCTCTCACCATCTTTGGTGGTATTTGGTAATATTTCATCCATGATAATCAAGGATCTTCATATTAAGTGGTCTTATTCATCATTAGTTGATATTTCGTCCTCACTTATGTTTTATTTTCATCTAAAATCTATGATTTCATAAGGTTTATAGTATCTGAAATTTATTTTATGGTTTTTTAGATCTTTCTCTCATATATTAAGAGCCTCCTCTCACACTGTCTTGTAGGTTTCATCTGATTGTTGGCATTTTTAGGTGTTTAAGGTAGGTAGTTTCACAAAAAGGAATTGTTATATGAATCTTTATTTCTTGATTGTTTTTTAAAGATGTTTTAATTGTTTCAAAGGAATTTTTTTTCTTGAAATGTTTTTTAAAATTATGAAATGAATTGATACTAAAAATGGTTTGCATGAATTTCTATGCCCAATTTTTTGGGTTGTTTTTATTTCTTTGATAAATATGTATTTTTTATTGATAAAACAACCAATTTAAATGATTTTAATACTAAAAATAGTGCCTATGTGAGAGATGGATAGCCCTGGGAGCCTAGGTATTAGGTGGGTAGCCTTAGAAAATTATAGCTAGGTATGGTTTTCCTCCCTAGTATTGGATATATACAATAACAATAACTAAATATTGGTAAGGGCTATAGAATTTTTATGTCCAATCCCTATGCATGAGTTCAAAGGATTTGAGTACGAACCTAGTTATTTTTCCTTAGTCATTATAGGTGTGAGGATCTTAGATTTACCTAACCTAATGTAGTATATAAATCTTTACCATGGTGTTAAATTCTTTTATTAGCAGTATTGTATAGTGATTAAGAAAATGGATTTTATATGTGTTCTACACAAAAAATTATATGTTATCTTTAGACTATTATTGAATGGTTTATTTCCATGTTTCTTTTAAACTATGAAAATATGATCTCATTCCTTTCTTTTAAAACTATTACCAAGTGTTTATTATTTATTTTTTATTAAAGATTATGAAAATTTTAACCCTTACTATTTTATTCCTTTAAATTGAGTATAATTTATTTATTTAATAAATCATACTTATGTAAAAGTTGGTATGACCCTGCTAGGACATTCAACTCACATCATGTATACACCTAATGGGTGTATATAGATGTTGTTATATTTTATGTGGGAAATGAAATATGTTTCTTAGATTTGGAAGGTTATAATGATAGTCAATTTTAGTTATGGTTTTGGAATTGTGGGATGCGGGCCCACAAGTCACGTGAAGATGTGTTATAGTTTTTTTCTTTTGTCTTTATATGAAGATTCTATGTTTTTATATTGTATCCATGTGTAGAGTTTATTTTATTTATATTATGTATTGGGATATTTATTATTTTTTATTCTTCTAACAGTTCATGTCTTGTATGTCCTATTCAGGGATGACTGAGGTTGTATCCTGAAAATTTTGCATCAAATTTATCATCCATCTATATTATTCGGTATATCTTAGTAGAAATGAGTTTGGACTATCGGTACTTAAGGGTAGTTTGAGAGAAGGTTCTTAGATATCTCTCTTCATGGAAAGACTTACCCTTCCTTGGTATGTTTAAGAATATGTGTTATTAAGTTATGTTTTCATTTTATTTCATACTTTATTAAGTATTTTTTTGTGTTTTAAATTTTCTCCACCTTTATAGGTTTCATATAGAACCATTCATCCAATAAGACTTCCAATGAATCCTCTGGGGGGCGTTGCAAATAATGTTTTGTGGGAAAATCCTCTGGTTGATCAGAATCTTATCAAGGATATAGTGTGTGTAGTTTGTTCTTGGGACTAAAGTTTATCTCTAGACCCATTCAATCTATATATGTGTATCTAGATATGGATGGAAATAGGAATAGAGCCCAAGAGTTTCTCCACACAAACCCACCATCCTTCCAGGGGATGAATGAACCTCAGTAAAAAGATAATTGGTTATGGAGGATTTAATGAATCTTTAACTTCTTGGAGACATAGAATTTTTTTACAGTGAATTGTGGTGTATTTAATCATGAAGTCCCTAGTAAAAGGTGGTGTTAATTAATGGTTCTAGAAAATAATCACAAGGTTTTGTAATGGAATGTATTTAAATCCATCTTTACCAACTATTTTTAACCATAGATGATGGTTTTGGCTATGACCATGGATTCCCTCACTCTTAAACTAGGTTAGAAAATAATAATGGAATATACCAACCATTTTTTTGAACTATCTTGTTTCTATTCATAAGTTTTATTAAATTAAAATCCAAAGGATTAAAGGTTTTAGTTGAGCGTTTGAAAATATATACATTCTTTGGTCTTCATGCTGATAAATTGCACCTATGATGAGGTTTTTAATGGAAAATTATGGCCATGATTGATGAGGAAATATTTTGGGGATTGGTTGGGATTACTTCCATGTCTAGTGAGATTATAATGGGATGTATGGAATGAAAATGAATTAGAACAAGGTTCAAAATGGGAGTAGAAGTGGATCCAAATAGCATACTCATTCTATTCCCTCCACATAGTCTAGGAGAGGCCCTATAAATTTCTACTAGTGTGGAAATAAAATAAACCAAATACATTCTTGGTTAGTAGTACCAATAATTTTCCTCTCTTGTGGGCTTCTAGGCCATAAATTTTTTTTTGGCTTTATCTTCCCAAGAATTGGTTTATTGTCTTTATCACCAAGAGGGTTAATGGTGAAGTCATATTCTTCAAAGGTAGAAAGTTTTTAGTTTCATATTTATAAGAGAAAGACTAACTCATCTTCTGGGTAGAATAAATTATATGTCATGAATGATTTTACAGTGGATATTGAGGTAGGCCCTACAACTATGAGTGGTACTATATTTATTATTTCATCTATTTAGATTTCTTTATTTGATATGGGTTCCTCTCACTATTTTATATTAACATGCTTTGTGAATATTTTAATTATTCCTATGAAGCTCATGTCATATGATATAGATATAGTGATTCCTCTATGATATAAGATGGAGTAGGGTAACTGATTCCCCTCATGAAAGTTTTTTATATCAAACATTGAGTTATCTTGGTATTTCATAGTTCATAAAATAGATCTCCTTGATTTAATTATTAGGATGAGTTGTATAATTTCCCATATAGCTTAGATTAACTATTATTATAAATGGGTATCTTTTACTACACCTATGGGAACTCCTAAGTGATTCAAGGAGAATTATATCTAAGGAATATTTGAGTAGGAACTTCACTATCAGATCTTGGTAAATTCATATCATTGTTTACAAATGATCTTGATGAGTAAACCCTATTTTTTGGAATTCATTCAATTTTTAAGGAGTTCCCATAGGTGTGTCCAATATATTTTTTGGGTCAACCACTAAAGAGATAAATAGATTATTGATTGAATTAGAAATAGGGAACCAATAAATATCTATATATTTTTACAATATGGAACCGGTATAATTAAAAGAGATGAAGATTTAGTGGGATAATTTGGAATCTAAGGCCTTCATTTATTAGAGTGAGTCAACATGCGTATCCCTTGTACACTTTTCCTTGAGTATTGTTAGAACGTTTTGTTTATGTGTTTATTACAAAAATATCAACCAAGTGAAGATAAATAATGATTATGTCTTTCCCTACACTAACCAAGTGTTTGATTAATTATAGGGGTAATGTTATTTCTAAAATATTGATCTTGAATGTGGATACCACTAAATCAAGATTAAGGAATTATATTTTCTAGAGTCATCTTTTAAGAGAAGGTATGGTCACATTGAGTACTTCAAGATTCCATTTGTCTTAACTAGGGATTCTGTAGTTTTTACAGTGTAGATGAACTAGATATTTTACCAATAGATGGATTAATTTATCAAGGTATTGAAGGATGATAACTTAATTTATTCAAGTAGTGATGAAGATCATGATCATTACTTAATAAATATTTGGGAACCTTAAGCGATAATTTCCCTTATACTAAGGTATAAAAGTTTCATATTTTAATATAATAAGTTAAATTCATAGAAAAAGTTCCCTCAAAGCGTGGTATATCACTTGATCCTAGCATGGTTAAGGTTTTCATATCATGGGAAGAGACAAGAAATGTTTTCAAGATTCTGAGATTCTTGGGTCAGGAAGGATATTACTAGAGTTATGTAAAGGATTTCTCAAAGATAAAACCATGAATGATAGTACTCACTAGGAAGGGAGTGAAATTATATTAGGATTCAATATATTATGATTATTTTTATTAATTTAAATTGTATTTGACCTTATCTCCTATTGTTATATTTCTAGAATCCATATAGGAATGTTTGGGGTATTTTCATGATTTAGGAATTAGTTTGGATGGTGTTATTATGAAAGGAGATTATGTGGCGGTGTATGGATATCATCAGATTCAACCACAAAATAAGAACTACCCAAACCATAAAATAGATCTTATTTTAGTTATTCATGACCTTGATAGTTGGAAAAATTATTTTTTTATGAAATTTTCACTGTATTTTCTAACTATAAAATTTAAGGGATATATTTTCTCAGAAGGACCTAAACATTAGACAGAGGAGTTGGGTGGAGTACTGTTAGTATTTTTTTCATTGACATCAACAAAACCCTAGGGAAGGGAAATTTTATTAGTAATGACATATGTAGTAAGTTTCTATCTAAATATTTTATAGAGTCAATGGATGAATTTACACACATGGAACTCTTAACTAGGGAACACATATATTCGAAGTTAGAAAGGACTAATGTTTTTTATATGATTATTTAGTTAACACTATATTTTCTTAATTTTTTTTCTAGGATCAGTAGTGGGAAGATAAATTCTAGAGTATCAAGAATTATTTATTTTTTGGGGAGATCATTATCGAGTGGTCATTCTCCCAAGATTTTATTATTTATTATAGGAACTGGTGTGTCATTCCTTCACCTACAAGTGATAGAGAAATTTCATTTCCCATACTGGGTTGTTCACCCAGGAACTACTAAGATGTATTATGACATGAAGTGTCTTTTTTGGTGGCCTAGTTTAAATTGAGACATAGATGATTTTGTATCCCATTATTATACATGTTATTAGATTAATTCTAGGAATAAAAATCATTCATGTCTACTTCAAACTCTCTCTATATCATTATGGAAGTGGGATGAGGTTTCTATGAATTTCATTATTAGATAAACACATAATCCTTGAGGGATAAATTTCATATGGTTTGTGATTGATTGATTAAATATTTCATTTCAATTTTATCCAAATTTGGGATACCACTATGGTTTAATAGTTGTGAAATTTGTACATGCAGGGATTTTTGAATTTATATGGGGTTCCTTAAGCTATTAATTTGGATATAGATCCCTAATTTACCTCGTGGTTTTGGAAGGGACTAAAATATGTTATAGGATCTCAATTTAGTCTTGTCACAACCTACCATAATCATATGGGTGGTCATATAGAGCGAGTTAATTATATTCAAGATTATATGATTTATGTATGTGTCCTATAATTTAGAGGTTCTTAGGATTATCATTTGAGACTAGTAAAAATTTCTGATGAAAATAGTTATCAATATTCGATTAGAATTGTACCCTTTGATTCCTTATATAGAATTTTATATCACTGCTTTTTTTTCTATGGTCAGTGAAGATTATTTGGTTGGGATGAGTATTATTCAGAAGACTATAGAGAATATCCAGACTATTCTTCATCGGTTGGTGAAATATTAGAGTCGGAATAAATATTATGAATATCAATAGAGTCATCCATTATATTTTTCAAGTAGAGATAAGTTATTCTTGAAATTTCCACTTTGGTTGTGCCACTAATAGTTTGGGAAGTAATTGAAATTAGCTCCAATATATGTGTGTCTTTTTGAGATTATCAAGTGGATTAGAAATGTAGTATATCATTAGGAGTTTCCACCTTAATTGACTATGATCTATGACATATTCCATGTAACTATACTTAATATGTAGCTTTCTTCTCTTTCTATCATTATGAATTGGTAAGAACTTAATTTAGAGACATATTTTTATTTAGTTGAGAAACTAGTTCAGATAGTTGATTCCCCATAAAAGACTTGACATGGGAGATTTATTCTATTGTTCTAACTGTTATGAAAACATAGAAAAAATTCTCATCAAATATGGGAGAAATAATCATATGTGAGGGAGTAGTATCCCCACCACTTTCTGGATCAAACATCATTGGCCTAAATTTATGGGGATAGAGACCAATATGATTGGTAAATTTTTCAAAATTTAGTATTTATTTTAGGCATAAAGAGATTCTTTTGATTCTTTTTATATCACCTGACGATCTTGTCTTACTTTTTTTGTGTTTTTGATCTTTGAAATAGATACAGAACTACTAATGTAGGATTTTAGAGAATAAATTAGGCATTCTTGTTGTGAATGGTCATAATGGTTAATACATTTTTACATAAATTCAGTTCATGTATTGAAGACCATTTAATGTCGTAAACCATTCGGGGGAAGGGATTCATTTGTTTAATCATGGTTTCATGTCATGAACTCATCATCCCTCCTATTTTAGCTATGGATTCTCCATTTTACCTTATCTCAATTTAACCATATTATTACCTTGGTTTTGTAATTAAAACCAGTAGTCTCTCTCTTGTTCAGACTTCTTCCACCCTACATATTTGGTGTAATTTTAATGGTATTTTACCCTATATCTTCAAGGTTTTTCAAAGTAAGTGGTTTTCTTCATCTTCTATTGACCATTCCACCTTTTCAAATGTATTCTCTTTCCCCCTAAAGGATGGGGAAGCCTAGTGTTTTCTGATTTGGAAATTCCTGATAGATATTTATAGTTTAGGGATTTATATTATCTCTTAAGAGCCTCTTATCCCATAGACTTATGAGTTCCATCTGGTCATTGGCAGTTTTAGGTGTTTGAGATATGTGGTTTAATAAAAAGTATTCCTTATATGAATCATGATCTCTTTATTTTTTTCAAAAGTGGATTTAAATTTTTAAATGAATGGTTTTGTTTTTTTGAAATATGTTCTGAATGTAGAAAAATAATTGATATCAAAATGGTTTACATGCATGTTTATATAGGTTATTTTTATTGATTTTATAAAATAGTTTTTTGATTAAAAAAACACATTTCCATTGATTTTAACTATGGAAATGATAACTCCATCAGAGAGGGACAACCCGTGAGATCTATGGTATTAAGTGGGTATTCTTAGACATGAAGGGATAAGTGTAGACTTCCTCCCTATCATTGGTTATATACAAAAACACAAAATAACAATTGGTAAAGTAGGGAGACAAATGATGGTGATCTCCAATCCCTAGGCTTAATTTCTAATTATGTTAGTGTACACCTAGTTATTTTATATTGGTCATTTGAGGTTTGAGAATTCAAACTAGCCCTGACCTGATATACCAAAGGACTCTTTACCATGGAGTTAAATTGTTTTATTATTAATATTTTCTATTATTTTATTTTTTCAAAAAAAATTATACATATTTACTTTTAATTATCTTATATATGTTTTTCATAATATTATGTAATGGTTTATTTTAATGTTTTATTTTAAATACATAAAATTTTGCCTCATGAATTTTCTTTTAAAGTGTTTAAAGGTAGTTATTATCCCTATTTTATGAAAGATTGGTAAATATTGAACCCATACTATTTTATTCCTTTAAAATGACACTAATTGATTTATTTAATAATATATTCTGATGGAACACTTGGAGAGATATTACTGGGATTTTCAGCTCATAATCTGTATAGAAAAAATGAATGTACGTAGATATTGTTATGTATAATTTAGGAAATGGAAAGGTAATAATTGGAAGTGGTGGGTTCTCATGATAGTCTAGTTCTATCCATAGTGGTGTCATGGTAGGATGCTTGCCAATATTTCATGCATAGATGTGTTATATTCTCTTTTATTTTTGGTTTATCCTTGGGTTAGTACATGTATTTCTATTATAACAATTCAATATTTTACTACTTTATATCTTGATATATCATGTTATATTGCGTAATTTTTTGAATTTTATTTTATTTATGTTATGTTTTGGGATGTTATTTATTTTCCCTTCATCTTGAAAAATCCTAGTTTTTATGTCCAAGTGGAAAAATATTTTCCAATAGTGATTATTTATTACCTAGGTGCTTGTTATAAAATTGAGGGGATCAGGAATGCCCTCTAGGCCTTATCATAAATTGGTTATGGTTTCCTATTTAGGGGTGATTTTTATTGGTTCATGAAAAATAAAAATAGTTAAAAACAAATATAAGTGCAATAATAGAGAGTAATCTATGATTGAATCCTTGATAGTTAAACATGTGGTTAGAATTTTGGTGTACATTGGGGATTATTATATTCTTTTTTGATATCCTATAATTATAGTAGTTGTAAAATGTAGTGTCGATAATAGGGAACTAGATAAGTACACACAATTTTAGTATAAATTTTAATTGTTTTATAGTTTTATTTTTATATTTTATATTTTAAATTATCTTAAATTATTTATTTATTTATTTTCTTCTGAATGGATTGATCATCAAAGTGGGTCCATTATATAATATATGATCACTTTTTACCTAGTATAAAGAGATTATTATAATAATTATTTATGTCATGGAACCACACCTAACAAAATTATTTAATTATAAATAATCAATCCTTCTACATGAGTATAATGATAAACAATAAGGTCATCACCATGTGAAATCTTTACTACACACCAATGGGTGGGGATTAAAGCTACTATAATAATAAAGATATTTATTATCAAATATATATAACCCCACACTATTAAAGTGAAATAGATATAATACTAAAAGAGATCTAAATAATTTTTACTCATTATCTATTTCTAGAGAAAAAAATGTTAGATAATAGAGTTTAACGAAAAGATCACTATGGTAGGCACCACCCTCCAAACTCTCATAGAGTAAACACAACACCAAAAAGAAAAATTTAAAGGACCCTTTTAATTTTAACAAAAAAAAAATAAATAGATAGAATAATTATTTTAACAACCTACAATATCACACATTTATGATATTTTACTTTCGGTTCTCCATGATAAACACATGATTCTAGCTTAGATATAAGAGGGGGTAATTAAACATTGGACTCTCTTGTTTCTCTATTTCTAAAATTTATTTGGAAAATTATCCTCTCTATTTCCATAATAAAAAATCAACATTAACAAAAAATTTCATAGAATAATAATATGAATTCTAGATTATATTCCTTAAAGAAAAAATAATGTATATACTACCCTCCCAAAAAGACTCAAACATTAAAAAATTAAGTCAATAGAAAGTGTTCAATGTTGTTTCACTCAAGGTAGTAAACCTTTCTTTGGATTCAATTTATTCTATTTTTTCATTAATTTAAATGAATTCAAACTCACATTATATCAAATATTTTGGTTTATACAAGTTGAATTCTACCTTTTATATTGATTAATAATATGAGGTAACCACTATATAAGGAAAAATAGAACTAAAACTGGAATTAGTGGATAAAAAATCTAATAATAAATAAACTATAGGACCTATGGTGAATACTTTTCCTATTTTAGCATCACTATGAAAATCCACTATAGGAGGAAACAATATCTAATAGGGAGACCCAATATATCATCATTCATAATTTTATATTTTAGATATGGGAATCAAGAACTCTATTATAGGGGTTCTCCAAGGTCAATTTCCACTCATGGACATTGGAAATAAGTACTTACAGTGGTTTCTATCAAATAAACCAAACCCACCATCAGATTGGGGTGGATACATTAAAATTTCCTAGTAGTAGGCAATTGAAAACATACCACACACTTGGATAATATTCCCATAGTCTATTACCTTCCTACTTACACATTGTTTATTTTTTTGAAAAAAAAAATTCTTTCATATTTAGATTTTTCATGTAGAATTTCAAGTGGACAGTAGCTAATGAGAATTAACTCAAGGATGTAACTAGAGTGCTAGGAGTATGATCTTAACTCAAATACACTGGAAAAAGGTTTCTTATAACCTTTTACACTTTTTTATTACTTCCATTTTATGAATTTTAAATAGATTTAATGAGAAATAATTAATAAGTGTGGGGAATAATTTCCAATTATTAAGTATTTTTTAGAATTTTTTAGGATCTATTATAGGATTATATTTTAATTTTTTCTATTTTGGTTTTTTTAATATTTTTAGTTGGTTTTTATTTTGGTAAAATAATTTTGAAATGTTATAATACATAGTGAATAATTTCATGATAGTTTTGAGGAATTTATTTGGTTATGAAATTTTGGAATTTATATTATTTCTGAAAGTGTATTTACATTATTTTCATTAAATTAAGTTAGTAACTAAAAAGGATAACTTAGGCCATGTATTAACAATCAATTTTTTTTAATCCTTTACCTGAGATAAATTATAATTAAATTTTGATATATTATTTCTTATAATGATTTTATTGAGTGTATATGGTTATATATAGAAACTATAACTTGACTAATTTTTTGGATTTATTTATGATAGAAGTTTTCATTCAATAAAAAATAAAATGTTAAAATTAACCTCTATTGTGGCCCACCTTGATATTTGACCTAACTTAAGCTTTAGAGACCATGAAATACCTATTTGTAAAGCTATAATAAAATCCAATTATATCCCTTTCTACCTATATATTGGTAATTTTCATGTTACATTTTTATAAAGTGTGAGAGAGAGCATGATTACATGGGAATTATAGGGAAGAAATTCATTGTTTTAGGTTATCTGGAAGTATACCAGCTTATATTTAGGGTAGTGAGTTCACAAGACATATTTCATTATTATAATACATTTAGCCTATTTATATCTAAAAAATGTTTATAAGAGTATATTTTTACATGAAAAAACAAATTAAAAGGTAAAAGGAGAAAAACATGGAGAGAAGATGATATTTTATTCATTATTATTCACTATCATTGTTGTAACTCACACAAATGAGAAAAGGGAAAAGTGAGTTGCAAGGATGTAAAATATAACGGGATGAGTGATATTATTTTATCATAAATACTTGTTTAAATATTATATTTAATGTGTATAAGATATTAAAACACTTATTTTAGATCAGATTTTTAAATCATTGAATCCTACGAGCCCCTAACCATAGAATAAGTTGTTTTGAGACCTCTTGAGTAGATTTTTTTCTTCCAGTAGAGAAATGAAACCTTTGAAATCATTTAGCAGGATCAAATGAACTTTTAGAATGATAAAAACACCATTTTCAAATTTCCTGGAGTAAAGAGTGAAAATTCCTAAGTGGCGTAGGTCATGTAGTGACTTGAAATAGATTTAATGATTGAGAATTTTAGAAAAATTAATTAGAAAATGATCTTAACTCAAAAAGGAAGAATTATTTTTTTAATAATTTATAAATCTTTACTTTTCTCCTTTTTTTGTTTTTCAGTTTTTAATTAGGTAATATAATAATTTTTGTTTATATTTCTTGGGAGTGAAATAGTGTTAGTGTGGGGAAATTATGAGAGCCATTATTTTGAAAATTTTAATCTATTTTAAATTTAAATTAACACAATAATTTATATAAAAGCTAAAAAATTATCTCATTTTTAAATTTTTTGAATTTTTTATGGAATTTATAAGTTGATTAAATCTACTTTTATGGTTATTTTATTCATTTTTATAATAAAATAAAAATTTATACATTGATTTTTTAGTTCTCTATTTAATATGTTAACTATATTTTAATTATAATTCTAACTATTTGATTCAATTCTAGAATGATTTCAATAAATAAAACACTAGTTCTATTATTTTCATGAATTGAATATTTTTTGGTAGGTCTAAGAAAATTTTCTAAGGGAAAGTATATATAACATATTTTCTTCTTAGGAAATCATATGTATTATATTTTGAGTCATAGTGAGTAATACATATGATTTATGACTTTTAAATTAGAGGATAAGATGATATGTGATTTTATAAAGAAGGAATTACCCATTCATAAGATAATTTCTACCTAGAAGTCTAATACAATACATATATTCTCCAAATAAGAGATACATAACATATTTCTAGTAGTCTGGCTATAAATAAGAAATATTTCCACACTAAAGTTCATACATAACATATTTTTAGAGGTAAAGGAGGATGAATATGATTTTTTAAAGAAAAAGGTGATTACGCAACATATTTTCCGAATGAAGTAGCTATAAAAACCCATTGTTTTCAAATATAAATCTTAAATATTAATGATGAACATTCATTATGTAACACAAATACATGCCTAAGGATTGTAAAGTTAAAGTGCCTTTACAAACATAGAAAATAAAAAACTATTTCATATGACTTATACATCATCTCCCACATAGTTCCTCATAATTGCCACTCTTATTAGACCTATCACATGTAATACCTATCATCATAACCTGGTAAAAAGAAACATTAGAAAGGGTGAACTAAAATTCTCGGTAAGGGTAAACAGTATAAATGTGTAAGTATAATGTCAGAATAAGGGTATAAGAACATGATCATAACATATGAAGACCATATATGGAATATCAAAGATCAAAATCTGAGTTATGGAATAATTATTGGTAGTTCATAAGACATGGATCAAACAAAAATCAAATGAAATGATCTATGAGAGCATAACATTGAAATAAGACATGGAATTATGGAATAAACATGTGAATAGAAAATAATTTCCATAGTTGTCAAGGATCATTTACAAGGATATCGTATTAGAGTATTTTAACACCCCAAACCATCATAGTTGTCAAGGTTTACTCCTAATACTATCATAGTACAAAAACTCCCTTATTGAACTGGGTTCACTCCCTATTCTCTTCATGTTTATCTCCTAAGATTTCAATCATTACCCAATGCATTGGAGGGATATATATCTTTAACACATCACATAATGAAAATAATACATATTTGTGACATAGATTCATGAAAATTTTATCATATAAAAACCTATGAAATGAAATGGGATTTATAAATTATTTATCGTATCAAAACCCATGAAAATAAATGGTTTTCAAAAAACATTTCTTCATAGCATAACTTGTGGAAAAGAAAAAAGATTCATAAAAATATTGTAATAATAAACACAAACCATATAAAATAATAATAAATATGGTATCATTAGATCATATCCCCAATAAATCTTAAGTTACATCAAATTATGTTATCTTATATGGAAAATTATTTTAAAAGGAAATACACTTGGACCATTTCTTGAGAAAAATAACCATTATTTATAAATCACCTTTTTAAGATGAAAAATTCATAAAATATTTTGGAAATAATTTTATTTTATGATAAACTTTTAAACTTATAAATAAACCACAGAAACATTTATTTATCCTGAAAGTGGGAAATTTTATTCATTTTGTACATGTTAAAAGAAAGATTCCATTCATATTTTTGGTAAAATCCAAATGGGCATTATTTGGAAAACCACATGAAGGATCCTTTTAAAAAAATAAAGAAAATTAAAACATGGGTAAAAATGTATTTAATAGATAATTTTATAATGTTAAAAATTTGGAAACATTTTTAGAAAATATTTTTATGAAATTGAAAGTTTTTTTTGACCGCAGAGTGAAAGAAAGTCGATTTTCTTTAAAAACAAGTTTTGAATATTGAGTAATTAAAGAGAGTAAATTGAAGGGAAAATATGTATTCTATTGAAATAAATATATTAAATTAAAATTCATGATTTAATTGATCAATGGATCATAATATTTCACCATCATATTCATCAATATAAATAATCTTAATAAATAATGAGATTATATCATAAAACAGTTTCTACTTTGGTAAAAATAAATCGTAAGACACATTAAAGAATAATATTAAATTAAACATAAAATGTAATGATGATAAATAACTTCATGATATGAAATTTAAAATATGTTTTATATATACCTCATAAAATTACATGGGTTCCTAACATAACATGTGTCTCAAAGAATGAAAATTGAGACCAAAATCCCTTACCTTAAGTCTCAACATCCTTTGTACATGTTTGAACCTCCCATTAAATAAATATAAGGTTATAATTAATTTATTACAGAAAAATAATCATATTTATCATACCATATATGATATACTTATGAATTTTTAATACCTATTTATCAATAATTGAATGTTTAAATCACGTTTCGGGTAATAACTGATTCGTTTTTCATGTATATTTTTGTTTTTTGTTTTTGATCCTTTTAATTTGATAATGGTACCATAATATCTAGAATTTTAATCATGATATAAATATCATATATATTAATTATATATTTATTCATAGTAATACATTAATTTTATATCTATAAAATGAGTTACACTAGTCATGGAGATAGTAAGTCGTATGCACACATGAACGATGTTTGCATTTTATTGATGGATCAAAAGAAATGATGGTAATAAATATATAACCATTAAAAGTTAATTATTATTTAATATATATTACATATATTCATTAAATTTATTCTTATTAATATCCATGTAAAGTGTTATTGAAAAACAAATGACATCGCTTTGCGAGGCAGTTGCCCACCTTACACAGGAGGGACATTATCGTATCCCCATGGAAAATAAATTAAGAAATAATATGTGATATAATGATTATAAAAGTATAATAATATCATAAATATCATATATAAATAATAAATCCATCATTATATCCAGTCGTTAGAGGTGGTGATGGAAAATAAATAACACCGGTTCACAAGGTGGTGGTCTGTCGTACACAAGATCGATAGTTTTGTTTCCCAATTAAGGGAATTGGAAATATTTTTATTTCATTACATTAATATAAAAATATAATTATATTTAATATATTTATTTTATTATATTATCAATTTTTAATAATATTTTTAGGAGTTTTAGGGAAAAATAAAACCAAATGCTCGGTTAAGGACATTACCTTTTCTTCAGACAACTTATATAGATTTGAACCAAAAGCCTTTCTAGGATTGATTTATTATCAAAAAAAATTATAGGATGAGTTTAGGTAATTAAGGAAGTTTTTTGGTTAGTTAATGGCCTAACAAATGGGGTTTTAAAGTGTGAATATGAGAGGAGAGGGGGTGACCTTTTATTAGTGGTAGAGAGGACACACATGGAATTTTTAAAATAATAAAGTGTAGAAACATTTTTTACATGAAAAAAGGATCCAAAATGGGTAATTATATAATATTATAGGTGATATGGTATAAATAATTCCAAAAAATGGGTTTTTGATAAGTTTATTTTTAATTTTACCCATTATACTTTTAGTTTAACCCCCCAAGAAACTCGTTTTAACCTTAACCACAATAATTAATTATTTACAATTTTCACTGCTAATTATTTTCAAAATTTTAGATGAAATTCTTAGATAATATTAATTATTATCATAATAAAAATTAATCCATTTTTTAATTCAATTTATATAATTTTACAAATTCAATTTTAAATTTAACTCACAGATACGATAAAAAAGAGGTTTTCCAAAACAGAAAATATTTAAAAGTTTATAAAGTTTTTATTTAAAAATTCAGTATTAAATTGATTTTAATGGCCAATATTGGTTAAATTATATTATAATTTAACTAATTTTTCTTTTTAAACCATTTTAAAATAATATTTAACCTTATAAATTTTTTAATCAAAAAGAAAACTTTCAATAAAAACCATTATTTTTAACTATTCATTGAAAAATTATTCTCTTTGAAAAATTCCAAAAATTCACCATAATATAATTATTGAAATTTTTATTCCAAAAATAAATTTCATTTTTCTGAAGAAATTTTATTAGATTTTCAAAAAATAATTTTATAATTTGTTCACAAAAAGTAACACATCTTTTTTTGTGAAAAAATAGTATTTTCAAAACATATAAAGACTTTTCCAAAAAAAGAAGTAATTTTTTATTCATATGTTTTATTTATATAAAATAATTACACTTATTATTTAATTTTTTATTCCTATTCATAATTTAAAGTTTAATTTCTAGTTTAGAATGTCCATGTTAAATAGTAATATAAATAGTTTATTGCAGTTCGCTAGAACTCAATGTTGTGTATAGTCAAAAATATTGAGGTGATTAAATTTTTTCAAAAATATATATTTCATAAAATGTTGGGGTGCTACATATAACCCCCTAAAAATGAATTTCCCCCTAAAAATTCCATTTTCTGGTATAAAAAACTGAGGATACTTCTGCCTCATTACATCCTAAGGTTCCCACATAGCTTCCTCAAGCTGGTGGTTTCACAACAAAACATTGACCAGGCGAGGGGTATTATTTCACAAAATATTCTATCTATTATCCAAAATCTTCACTGATTATTCCTTATAAGAAATATCATGCTCTAGAAATATGACCTTTGAGTTCAATACATGTGAAGGGTCACGTATGTACTTCCTCACGAGAGAAACATTGAACACATTATTGACTTGAGGGAGGTTTTTTGGAGGCACCAATAGATGGGATACCATCTTGATGCAATCAAGAATACCAAAGGGACTAATATACATAGGTCTTAGTTTGGACTTATTTAAAAAAATTATTACCTTCTTCCATGGAGAATTTTTTATAAACTCCTTATCCCCAACTTCAAATTCTAGATCATGTAAATGATTATCATCTAAGAATTTATATAAACTTTGTGCCACATTTATGTGTTGTTGAATGGCTCAAACATTGTCTTCAATTTCTTAAACGATAATAGGTCTCAATATATTTATTTCTCCAACTTAATTCTTACACATTGTATATCTACACTTATTTCCATGGATATATTCATAAGGAGACATCTGAATACTCTTATAGAAGATATTATTGTAAAAAACATAACTATAGTATGGTGTTGATTCTAACCACATTTTAAATAAAAATAAGAATATCTCATCATATCCAATAGGGTTTGGATTTTTCTCTCTGACTGACCATCTATCTAAGGATGTTATGAAATTATGAAACTTAACTCTTTATCAGGATCTTTCTAAATAATTTTCTCTAACTTGAAGGAAAACCTTGGATCTATATCAAACATAGTAGAATTTGGTAATCCATGCAACCTTATAACTTCATTAATCTATATCCTAGAAAGATGATCTAAAGATAAATCTTCTCTGATAGCGATGAAGTGTGTTAACTTTGTAAGGTGATCGACTATAACCCATAAAGCATTAGTCCCTTTAGAAATTTTGGAGAGTCCAAAGAAAAAATGTATAGTGATGTTTTCCCATTTTCATTCTAGTATGGGAAATGGATATATCACCCCTTATACTTTTTTCTCTCAAACATAAATTTTTGTCATACCAAGCATCGAGATAAAAACATTGTAATAAATCTATTCATGACATCCCTATAGAAATAATCTTCCAAATATCTATAAATCTTCATACTTATACGATGAATAAATAATTAAGAACTATAAGCCTACTATGAAAAATACTTTTTCAAATATGGTATAGGTGAAACACTTATATGGTTCTTGAACCTCATAATTCCATCATAATCAAGGTTTAACTCAAGAAAATTTCTGACCTTATTATAAATCTATATATCATCCATTTTTTCCACTTAATATTCACTTGGATATATGTTTTAACATTAATTTGGGAAATATAATATTTATCCCCTTCCATTAGGGTTTCTAGATACATCCTTTGAATGTTCCAAAATATTGTATCTTTTTTTATCCTCATCAGATATAATCCAACATGATCCTTTTGACTCAAATCATCGACCACCATATTATATTTCCTATGAAGGTAATTTATTAAGAAATTATAATATTTAAACAAATATAACCATCTCATATGGTACATGTTTCACTCCTTCTATGTGAATATATAATTTAATGTTTTTTGATCAATATATGTATTGCAATTTTCCACATAAATATAATTCCTCCATATCTTTAATGAAAAAAACTACCACATCTAACTCAAAATCATTATTTGGTTAATTATTTTCATTAACCTTAAATTTTCATGAGTCATAATCTATAACCATGTAATTCTGCATAAGAATGCATCCCAATCCCTTCTTGGATACATCACTAAAGATTAAAAACTCTTCTCGACTAAAGGGAAATGTAATCATAGGTTCACTAACTAATATTATCTTTAGTTCCTTCAAAATTTTCCTGAAATTCATTTTTACAAAGGAACATGACTCCCTTCTAAGTTAATATGCTGAGTGGATTATATTTTCATGAGAAATTTTCCACAATCTATTGATTGTATCTAGAAAAACTAGAAAAATCCATATTTTAATAAATGTGGTTGGTATAGGAAAACATTCAATATCCTTTATCACTGATTTATCCACTGATATACCCTTAGTTGATATTATAAAACCCAAATATGAAAAATATTTAAGGCAAAATTCACGCTTTTTAAATTTTCCATACTAATTCTCCTTACTCTGGGTCTTAAATACAATTCTCAAGTGATCTTCATGATATTATTTCCTCTTTGAATAGATAATAATATCATATATAAAGACTACTAATAACTAATCAAGTTAATCTATAAATACTCTATTCATTTAATCCCTGGAGATAGAAGGTTGATTAGTAAGACTAAATAGAATCACTATATATTCATAGTGTCAATACTTTGTATAGAATGATCTCTTGGATAAATACTCTATCTTGACCCTCAATTAATGATATCTAGAATGAAACTAAATCTTAGAAAATTATTTATATATGGTCATTTTATAAAACAATTCATCAATATGGGGTACATAATACATGTTCTTGATTATGATCTTGTTCAACTCTCGATAATAAATGAAAATTTATATTAATCTATATTTATTTTTAATAAATATAATGGATGCACCTAAAGTGACACCATTGGTTGAATTAATCCATTTTCAAGATTATTGTATATTTTATTCTTCAATTCCTATAACTCAATCAGGTCCATTCTATATGGATTCTTTGAAATAGGTTTGGCACCATGTATGAGTTCTTTTGAAAACTCAAATTCATTATTTGATGTATGACAAGAAAAATAATTATAAAATACATCAAAAAACTTCTACACAATATCCATGTCATCAATGTCATGTTTCTTCCTAACCATCTGAGATAACCACCTCTTATGAATGGGAATCAAAACTCATACAATGGTTGTGATCTCCATCAAAAGTTCATACTTATCACCACACTAATAGATGATCATAGGGTGGTTTCTAATATCAAATTAAACTTCCCTTACTCAAAAATTGATGTTGGATTTATGTTGATAAATCCAATACATGGTGATGATAACATCAAATTCAACCAGAGGAATAATGACTTGATTTGTTAGAATCACATTCCCACAAACTTGAACTAGAGAGGAATCATACACTTGAGTTTCAATAATCATATCATTATGGGTTTTCACTAATAATTATATATCTAACCTTGTGGTTAGAATATGGATACCATTCATTATTCTAGAATGGTTGGTAAGTATACCTTTCACGATGTCGATATACCACCCCTCATTATAAATAGTGATTTCATTAGATTTTCCATTTTCACTAGACTTAATAAGTTTCTGATGTCAATCATCACCATTAATCTTTTGATTTTTTACTATTATAATTGTAACTATAATCATTTAATTTGAAACACTGGAGTGTGAGTGGTGAATTCTGTGGATATTTAACTCTATTATCATCATTCATTAACTTCTTCCCATAACTATAGAATTTGATTTCCCAGTAACTTTCCCTTCTACAACAAAAACATTTACTACCCCCTTAAGATAGTTTCATCCATGTTTCCTACCACAATTCAAGCCTTAAAAAAATATCATATTATTCTCTCCATGGTTCATAGTACTTCCCTTGAACTCCATATTTCTTTTATTATCAAAACCATATGATTGATGGGTAAATCTAATAATCATTTACACCATTAGAGAACATTGAAAAATTTAATCTTAGAGATTAAAGTCCATTATAGCTAAATCCTTTTAGATACATGGTTTTAACCAAATGAAGAATCAATTAACCTTAATTTTAGGTTTCATAATAATTCCAGAAACATACATCATAATTCTTATAAAATTTTCTCCATAGGTACCAATGGGTTCATCATCATTTTAACTTAGCTCAAGGAATTAATTCTCCATATTCATACAAATAATATGAGGGAAGTACTTATTAAAAAGTAAGCTCCTAAAATCATACCAATCCATGGATTTAATTTCACCTTGTTGTCTCATATTATTGATGATATTTCACCATTTATCTGCTTCAACATCTAAATGATATACAACCAAAATCTCTATTTCATGTTATGAGCATTGGATAATTGAAAATATATTTCTGTGTTACTGATCCATTTCTAATAAACTAGTAGATCTGAAGAACCACAAAAATAAGGTGATTTTTTCTGTATTAAGGACTCAACACAATATTTTTCCCTAATTTGATCATATAAAATTTTATCATGATTCATATCTTGAGAAAGATTTGTGAGAAATGAATTGAGATTTTTAATTCTAGCCCCCATAAAAATTAGTTACTTAGGAGGATAATCATTTTATTGTCTGTTGCATTCATCATTAACACAGTTACTTTGGGTTCTGGCCATCGACTAAAAAAACCATAGTGTGAGAAATAATAATCATAGTGGGAATAATATTTTATAGGATGTATAAATCAAGAGAGTTTATTTTAAATCTAGAACACATAAGGTTTTACCTAGGTTATTCTTGGATATCATCTATTAGAATCCTTTGTGATGGTTTGTAAATAAAATGTAAATTAACCAAAGCATATCCCCTAGGAATGTTAAACAAAGTGAACAGTAAGGCTCGTTGTCGTGTACTAGGTAATGCTCGAGTCAAGACCAATATGACCTTTTCAGAGTAATTACCCCTAGGTATATTAGTACTTTAACTACATCCACTTTTATTATCTAGATAGGGATGTATTACTAAATAAACCACATATTTTCTTCCTTATATAAACTTTATGATGTTTCCCTATACCAAGGCTTATCATAAGGGTTATCAGTAAATTTTTATCATAATTTTTTAAAAAGGATAACTAAACCTATCTTTAACACTAAATATAATGACCCATTACTTTCATACATAAATACTATTCCTTAATGATGAAAATTCATTACATTACATGAACACAAACACGAGGATTATAATTATATAGTGCCTTTGGAAACTTGGAAACATAAACAACTGGTTCATAAGAGTTATACACCATCTCCCACTTAATTACTCATAAATATCACCCTTGATAGACATATCACATGGAATACTTATCATCATAACTTGGGGAAAATAAATATAAGAATGAGTGGTCTCAAATTCTTACTAAGGGTAAAGAAGGGAAATATTTAAATATTATGTGAGCATAAGGGTATGAGAACATGAGAATAAAAAATGAAAACCATACCCTGCATATAAAAGATCAAAATACTAATTCATGAAATAAATATTTACAGTTTAGAAGACATGGATCATAATGAAATCAAATAACATAATCCACGAGAGCATAACATTGACATAAGACTTGGAATTGTGGTATTCACATAATCAAAGAAAAAAAATTCCATAGTTTTCAAGGATCGTTTACAGGGATATAATAGTAAAATGGGTTCACTCAACAAACCATCATAATAGTCATGTTTATCTCCCATGAATATAATAGTGTAAAAATTCCCTTACTGATCTAGGTTCACTCCCCATTCCAGTCTTGTTTATCTTATAATATTTCAATCTTTACCTAATTAATTGGAGGAAGATATAGGTATCACCCATCAAATAATGAAAATCATACATATATGTTCCAAAATATCATAAAACATTTATTATATAATAAACCATGAAAATAAATGGGCTTTATAAAACATTAATCACATAAAATCCCATGAAAATAAATGGGTTTCATAAAACATTTCATCATAGCATAACCCATTAAAAACAAATGGGTTTAATGAATATATTTTCATCATAAAAATAAACCATAAATATAAATAATAAATATTTTATAATTGGATCATATACCATGTAAATATTACGTTACATCAAATGATTTGATCTTAGATGGAAAATGATTTTAACTGAAAAATCACCTGGAACATTTCCAAGGGAAATAACCTTTCTTTCAAAATAAAAAATTTAAAAAAAAGAAATTCATAAAATATTTATAAAATATTTTTCTTTGAAATAAACATTGAAAATTATATTGAAATATTTAAAACATTTAGTGGTCATTATGGTAGGATATTACGTCCATGTCATACATGTTAACAAATATATTCCTTTCGCATTTTTAGTAAAATATAAAAGGTCCTTGTTTGGAAAAAAACATGAAAATCATTTAAAAATATTTTGTAACAAAATTAAAACGTGGGTAAAATTGTATTTAATAAATAATTTGGATAATTATAAATAAATTTTAAAACATTTTAAAAAAAACATGGATAAGGAACAGAAAGAGTTTTTTGACTGAAGAGAGAAATAAAGTTGGTTTACTTTAAAAATATTATTTTTGAATCTTGAGTACAAAAATTGTAGAAAATGTAAGAAAAACATTTATTCTCATGACGTAAACATATTAGAATAACTTTTATGTGTTTATTGTGATATGTATCATATGATTTCATCACCAGATACATAAACATAAAGAATATTGATTATTGATGAGATTGTATCATAAAATATTTACCAATTTGGTAAAATTGAATCATAAGCCCGATGAAAGAATAATATTAAATTAAAATTAAAGTATCATGAGAATAAATAACCCCATTATAAAAATGTAAAATGGGTTATATATACACCTCATAATAGAATACATTTTTATAACATAACATTTATCTCAAATAAAGAAAATTGATACAAAAATCACTTACCTTAAGACTCAAATTTATTCATACACATTTGAACCTCCTATATAATAAATATAAGTTTATTATACATATTTTATTAAAATATAATAATATTTATCATACTATATATGATTTACTTATCACTTTTTATTACCCGTTTTCAACAATTCCCATTTAAATTGATGTTTCGAGTAGTAACAACTAGCTTTTTCATGTATGTTTTGGTTTGGTATTTTTGATCCATTAACTTTGATCATGGTTTAATAATATTCAGAATGATAAAAATGATATAAATACCACATATATTCCTCATATATGTATTTATTGTAATCTATTAAAGTTAGATATACAAAATGAGTTACACCATTCATGGAGACGGTAAGTCGTGCGTACACATGATTGTTGTTTCCATTTTCTCAATGGATCAAAATAACGGAAGGTAAATAATATATAAAATTTAAATAGTTATTATTATTTAATATATGTCACATATATTCATTAAATTTATCTTTATTACCTTCCTTTTAAATCATTATTTAAAAAATAATCACATCGTTTCACGATGCGATAATCCACCCTACACACTAGCGACATTATCATATCCCTATGAAATGGAAAGTAAGAAGGAATATGTGATATAATGATTCTACAACCATAATAATTTCATAAATATAATAAAAATAATAAATAAATCATTATATCTAGTTGTGAGAGGTGTTTATGGAAAACAAATAACATCAGTGCGTGAGGCGGTTTTCCGCCGTACACACAATCGACAGTTTCATTTCCCATTCATGATAAGAGAATATGGATATAGGTAATACAGTTAACATAAAAAATATCACTATATTTATTATATTTAATTTATTATATCATAATGTAATAAAAATATTTTAATGAATATGGTGGAGAATTAAAATAAAACGATCAATTAAGGACGATACCTCTTCTTCAGACAAATTCTTTAGGTTTCTATTAAAATTATTTATATGATTTACTTTTAATCATAAAAAACATCTAATATGAGGGTATAGAAGTAAGTAATCTATTTGGGTAGTTATTGATTGAATCAGTGGGTTTTGTAATTGTGAAGAGGAGAGGAAAGGGTTATCCCTTTATAAGCGGGGAGCATACACAAATGGAATTTTTGAAAAGAATATAGTGTACCACAATTTTCAGATTAAAAAAGATAAAAAATGGGTCATTAACAAAATTTAGAGGTTATAAGGTCTAAATATTTCCATAAAATGGATTTTTTAAAAGTTTTTAGGTCATTTTAACCCGTATATTTTTAGTTTAACCCCAAGTAAATACATTTTAATCTCAACAATAGTAATTAAATTTTTACTATTTTCTCTATTAATAATGGTATGAAATTAGGTAAAACATATTATATAATATTAATAATTATTATTTTAAATATTTAATCCATTTATTTAAATTAAATTCATATAACTGGTAGAATTTAGTTTAATATGGAACCCACAGACTCAACAAAAAAGCAGTTTTCTAAAGAGAATTTTTTTAGGCACAATGCATCTTTGTATGGGGAAATTCTAGATGATCAACAATGTAAGGTGGGGAGATAGGAAATAAATGATGCAGAAGCTGGGGAGGATTAGTTCAATTGGGTTGGGCCTATGGGTCATATAATGGTCATAATATTCCTTTGGGCCTTCAGGTCATGTATTGGTCTTTGGGTCGTGTTGGGCCTTGATTTAAAGTACATATATTGGTTTAATTATAATATAATTGAACTTATTATACACATAAAACCATTTTAAAAAAAAAATTAACATCAAAATTATTTAAATAAAAGGAAATTATCAGTAAAAATAAGAATTTTCACTATTCATCAAAAAAAATTAATATTTTCAGAAAAAACCTAAAAATTCACCATAAGGTAATTTTGAATTTTTTTCCAAAAAATATTTTCTTTTTTTAAAATAAATTTTATAAAATTTTCTAAAATTACTTTTATTATTTTTTCATAAAAAGAAATAAAATCATTTTGGAGAAAATAGTATTTAAAACATATAAATATTTTACCAATAATTAAGTGTTTTTTATCAATATGTTTTATTTATATAAAACCATTATAATTGATATTTTTAATTTATTATTTTTGTTCATACCACTAGGTTTAATGTTTAGGTTATAATTTCCATGTTAAATAGTGATATAAATATTATATTGTGGTTCGTTATAACTTAGTTTTGTGTGTATCATAAGTTATTTAAGAAAATAAATTTATTAGAAACAAATTCATCAAATCTTAGGGTGTTATAGTAGAATACATAGAATTTATAAAATTTTGAAATTATGAGGAACGATATGTTAGATAATTTTTTCAATGGTGGATCATATATACTATTTTTAACATAGTGAAATTTTAAAGAGGAATTAAAAACTAAAATTCCCAAAATTAAAAAAGGGATTGGAAAAAACTCATTTATTTTGTCTGCCCAAATTGGGTATGATTCTCATTATTCTTCCACATTGACCACATACATTAACGTTAAAAATATGAAGTGACCATGAAATGAATTTTCATCAAAGAGAAGATTTGATATGATATTTCCATAAGAATCTGGAGCCCTCAGATAGTACACGCTAAAGTGATATGAGGAAGAAAAGATCACATTACTCACTACACTAAAATTACATAAGGAATTAGATGATCAAAGCGCTATATATAAATATTTTTCCCCTCTATATTTTCTAAAGGATCCCAAACTTAGCCTTTTTTATCTCTTAGATTAAGTTTTAATTATCATTATTTTCTTCACTTTAATAGAATTATGTCATATTCTTTATTTTTTATTGTATTATTCTTTCCTTCCCCATTTATTTGTGCTTCTCACACCCTATGAAGTATTCTTCATCTCATACTCTACAATTTTAGAGCACTAACCCATTTATGGTGGTCTAAGGGGAATTTAAGTGAGAATTCTTAATGTTTTTTATTTCTTTTAATCAAACTATTTTATAGATTCTGGTGTGATAAAGAAGGTGAAGAGTGTGTGTAGTGATCATCCCTCTATTTTTTCATCATTAGAGTCACATTCCTCAACTTGTTTGATCATTAAATTCTACCACTAATCAAATCACACTTCATATATTTTGAGTTTTTTGGTTTGAGTGGATAAATTATAAGATATTGAATTTTCATAGAGGTAAGTATCCCTTAGATTTATTTTTAAACACATTTTTATCTTTGTGAGATTTATTAATGGGGCAATGGAGGTTTTTAGAGAATTAGAGATCATATTGGTACCCTAAGTTATATTTTTTAAAGGCGCATATAGAGGATAATAGTTTTTACATGGTTAGTACTAAATTTTTAACCCAAAATAGGAGGAGTGTGGTTAGCCTAACCATGTGAGGGAGGCCACATAGACATGAAAAACTTACAGTTTATTATAGAGGTTTGTCACATGGTTTTCCCATGGTTTTTCTAACTATGAACCAAAGTTTTTCAGGGTGTGGGGTGTGAGATAGTGTCAAATGAATAGTTTTTACACAGTTTGTCTAATCTTACACATGAACTATACAAGGTGTGGCTCATTGATAATGGGAACCACATAGTTGGTGTATAGTTTAGAAAACAGTGTGGTCAATCCATGATCCTCTTTAAAAATTGTAATTTACCTTTTTACCTTGTTCATTTTAACACTTATTCCTCCCTCTTTCTCACTTATTTCAAATATGAAGTGGATACTCGACCCCCCCTTGGCTCACCTCCAAGGTTTCCTAATAAATCTTCCATCCAATGTAACACCCTGACCCTAGTTACCCAGAGTCAGTGCATTATTACATAACATTGGCATGATCACAAGGAAATCATGTCTCGAAAGACCAATCAGTTTAGTATTATTGGAAACAAGATTCATACATAAGTTCAACTTTACAGCTTGAAGAGAAAATACAACACAAATATATTTCATTAAAAACATTCAAGCCTCTTAGATTATGCCTGCAGGTCACTCATAACTAACTTCTTCATATCCTGGGAAAATGAAACATAGGGAAGGGGTGAGCTCAAACGCTCAGTAAGGGTAAGTAATATAGCGGAAAATTACATAAATATTAAGCATGGTAAATAATTGAAACCACATTCCTTTACCAATAATAAACATGAATACTTTTATGGAAATAATATGAGATGAGGAAATAATGCCACAATAAAACATAATCATTGGTATTATAATAGTTGAATGACCACATGAACCATCAATATTACTTCGATAATGAGGGAATGTATAATCTCGGACATTTTGAAACATTTTGTCAAGGCCTCGGCCAAGACATCTAAAAATGATTAAGGCCTCGGCCAAAACCATAAATCAAATTGGGAAAGGGCCTCAGCCAATTCCATGTCAAGTTGTCTCATGAGATCTACCGATGCATTGAGGAGCTATAGTGGGATCCACCTGTCACTTACTAAGTCCAATACATTCCTCATGTGAAAAGGTTTAAACATATCATAAACATTCGTATTAAAACTAGCATACGAAATGTCAATACTTTAACCATAAACCATGAATGGTATAAAAATAGCACATCCATAGTAAAAAATATCAAAAAACCTTCAATACAATATGGAAGTTTTGTATCATAATAAATCAACTTCAAATAAACTTAAAATCCATCAAAGGATGTTGACATAGATGAAATCAAAACCCTTTTTAGAGAAATATCTCTTTCTATTTTGAAATAATTTAAGATTCATATAAAATAAAACATTTACTTTTAAAATATTATTATAATCTTGTAAGGGAATCTTCGATGAGTTTATAACAGTATAAAATAGTTTCACCCGCCATATAAGTTAAAAAGACATTCTTACCTTAATTTTGTCGAAAATGTTAAAAAGGACCATGTTTGGAAAACGACGGAAATATTCCTTTATAAACATCTTATAAAAAGTAAAACAAGGGTATTAATGACTTTAACCCATATTCTATAAAATATTAAGAATGTTTTGAAATACATTTTTAAGAAACATAGAAGTGGATGATAAAGAGGTCCCAGTACATAATTACGTATAAACAACCTCGGATAATGAAGAGATTGTGAAATAAACCATTACCTTGTACTTTTCCTTGGTTAAGGGTAGTTTAACCTCATTTATAATGGTAAAATAATTTTTATTAAATTATAAAATAATCATATACAATAATATGATATCATATATGATCTTTTAACATTGATTTGTTTATAATATCTTAGTATTATCGTCGTTTCGGGTGTTAACTTACTCATTTTCTTTTATATGTTTTGTTACATAAGCCGTGTTTGTTTTGGATAGGTTTTATATTATTCATATCCATAATTATATCAAGTCCTTAAATATTATTTTTAATAATAAAATGAGAATTATACTTGAATGGATACGATGGGGAATGAATCTCATCACGTTCGTGGAGACGGTAGTCCGTACGTACGCACGAGCGACAATATCACTCTTTTGATATTAAAATAATATATAATTAGATGTTATATCATATATACAGAATAATTATAATTTTATATTTACTATTTACATGAATAGAACATAATTATTATACTCATCCAGATAATAATGTATTGAATAACAATTACACCACGACGTGGAGACGGTAGGTCGTAAGTACGCACATATGGTGACATGTCATTCAAAGGATGGATAGAATGATGAATATGGTTGTACCATATTTATAATAACATCACAGTATATAAAAGATACTAGAGTTATTATTTATAATGGTAATAACAAACAAATAAGAAGTTGAATAAGAAAATAACTTGAAAGAGGGTGGTGAAAACATTACCTCTTCTTCAGGTTCTTCCTTTTGATTTGATCGAACGGGCTCCTTATGTTGGCTTTCTGACTAAAGGAAGGCCTCTAGAGAAAAGTTAGGAAAGTTGGGAGAATATTTGGGAAGGTTTTTGCCGAACCAAAAGGCTTTTAAGGTGTGAATAATTGGTTATAAGTGGTATCCTTTTATAAGGGAGAGGAGGGGCTCTTTAGGAAAACATAAAGTATTATTTTATAATAAATTCATATTTGGTTTATAATGGATCCAAAGTGGATTATTCAAAGTCTAAGGTTGGTATGGGTCTAAATCCTTTCAAAAAATAGATTTAAGACAGGTTTTAGTCACTATATTAACCTTATATTTTAGTTTTAACTCTTAGTTAATTAGATTGACATTTACCATGTCACTTTGTATTTTTATATTATAGAGTTAATAAACTTACTATATACATCCAAGTGACCCCCAAGTGGTCAATTAATGATACACCTATCATGATATAATTACTCTTTATGAACCTTATATTTTTAGGAATAGAATATCAATAAATAATATAATATTTTTTTTAAAAACTCTTTTATGTCAATTTTGACACTATTGGGTATTTTGTTTTTGATAAAATCACAACAGCATTTTTACATCGAACCAAATTTATATAACCAGTAATAATGCGTCATATTAACCTATAAAATTAGTTTAATTCATAAAAATTTTCAAATTACATTTATTTTTATATTTATAATATCAATTATTTGATTCTTTCATTAATAAGGAAAATACTGCATCAATATTGTGTCGTAAATAAATTTAATTATTAAATGTATAAAAATTATAAATATAATACCATTATGTAGGAAATATTTTTATATTTCTAATGAATATTTATAGTTGAAAATATAACATATATAACCCTATGTAAAAATTCTTTTTCTAAAAGATATATGCTTATTTCATTTTTGAATTTACTTTAACTTAATTAATATAAAGTGTCCCTATCACCTACAAGTGGCTCCATGGGGTCCCAAAATCAACCCAAAGATTCCCATGGTCGGACATGTATACACCAATAAGGTTAGGACACGTTTTAGGGTAATTTATTATTATTATAATATTATTTTTTACCCTTATTTACCGGATTTACCCTTTAAATATGGTAAATAAAATATTTACCGAAGTAATTATTCAAAATTTCTAAAAATAAAAGTTACATATTTACACTATTTGGACATAATGATTCCAAATATGGAATCCATTTTTCCAAATTCAAAACATATAAGTGTCAGAAATTAATTTAAAATTAATTCCCGCTGTCAAAACAAAAAGCGTGTTTTTAAGAAATAATAACTATCAAAATATTGACACTTGTTTATGTCCACTTTAATTGTGAAATTATGTCCAATGACCAAAATTGTATTAAATGGTAAAAATATATTCTAAATATAATTTAAATCCACTCAAATTCATAATTTATCACTATTAATTATTTTTATTAAAAAATTTGTTTTTAATTAAAATTTAGTAATTTTCACTATTCATCAAAATATAAACGTTATCTAAAAAGTACCAAAATTTCACCCTAGGATAAATTAGATATTCCAAATCCAAAAATGAAGTCCATTTTGAGAGATAAAATTTATAAAATTTCAAAAGGTGGGTATTACTATTCATAACAGCTAGTTTGATTGGTTGTGGTGTGTGTTAGAACTCGAAGTTGCGTACAACACACGCTATTATATTCTTCAAAGAGAAGCGTATTGTGGAAGCTTGGGGTGTTACATTCTCTCCTCCTTCAAATAATTTCATCCTTGAAATTTCTAGAATATTATTGCATAAAAATACTCGGGTGGTTCTTCATCATAAGTTCCTCGGGTTCCCACGTTTCCTCTTCCATCTTATGGTTTCTCCATATCACTTTTACCAGACGAGTCATCCAGTTTCTCAGCATTTGTTCTCTTGTATCAAGGATCCTGACGGGCTCTTCATAATAATATAGATCAGGTTCCATTTCTAATTCCTCATAGGTGAGTACATGCATTGGGTCAGGCATGTATTTTCTCAACAGTGATACATGGAACACATCATGAACTTTGGAGAGACTTGGCGGCATTGACAAATGGTAAGATACAGCCCCAATTCATTCTATAATTTTGAATGGTCCGATGTACCTGGGACTCAATTTTCCCTTCTTACCAAAACATATAACACCCTTCCATGGAGATACCTTCAAGAAAACATGATCTCCTACCTGAAATTCCAAATCCTTCCTTCAGTTATTGGCATATCTCTTCTGCCTACTTTGAGCTTCTTTGATGTGGTTTTGGATTACCTTTACCTTTTCCATTGTTTCCTCCACCAATTCTAGGCCTACAAGTTTTCTTTCACCAACATCATCCCAATAAGTTGGTGTGCGACATCTCTTTCCGTATAACGCTTCATATGGTGCCATCCGAATACTTGAATGTAATCTATTGTTATAGGAAAATTATACCAGAGGTAAATATTGATCCCACATACCCTGAAAGTCAAGTGAGAAAGATCTCAACATATCTTCTAAGGTTTGAATAGTCCGTTCTGATTGTCCATCTATTTGAAGGTGGTAGGCAGTGCTCAAACAAAGTTCAGTATCCAAGGCCTTTTGAAGACTCTTCCAGAATCTTGAAGTAAAACGGGGATCACGATACGAAACAATCGATAGAGGTACTCTATAAAGTCTCACAACTTCATTAATATATATTCTTGCTAGGCATTCGAGTGTTAAATCCTCCCTTATAGCAAGAAAATATTCTGACTTGGTAAGACGATCAACAATAACTAATATTTCATCGTTCCTTCTAGGAGTCTTTGGTAGTCCCATGATAAATTCCATCGTAATATTATCCCATTTCCACTCAGGTATGGGAAGAGGTTGCATGACACCTCCAGGATCTTGCCTTCCATATTTCACTTATTGACAAACCATACATCTTGACACAAAATCAGCAATCTCCCTCATCATATTGTCCCACCAAAATTGTTCCTTCAAATCTCTATACATTTTGGTGCTCCCAGGGTATATAGAGAAATTGGAACTATGAGAATCATACAACAACTCTCTTTTTAGATCAGGTATATTAGGAACACAAAGTCTCTTCCGAAATTTAAAAATTCCATCTTCATACACAAAGTCACTCAATCTCCCATCATTCATAGCTTTAATCTTCTTTTGAAACTCTTCATCACCGGTCTGAGAACTCTTTATCCTTTAAAGTAAAGATGGTTTGGCAACCATTTGAAAAAGTGTTGAGGTTTCACCTTCCATGGTGATTCCCATATCCATCTTTACCAGATCCATATATATAGGATCCATTTCAACACTCATCTTGTTTAAAACTCCATGATCCTTTCTGCTCAAAGAATCTTCCACCTTATTTGCCTTCCTCGGGTGGTAGTGTATCGTACAATAATAATCCTTGATTAGTTAAAGCCATCTCCTTTGCCTCATGTTGAGTTCTTTCTGTGAGAAAATATACTTCAAACTCTTGTGATTAGTATAAATCTCACATTTTTCACCATAGAGATAGTGTCTCCAAATCTTCAAAGAAAATATTACAATAGCTAACTCAAGATCATGAGTAGGATAGTTTTGCTCATGAATTTTCAGATGTCGTGATGAATAGGCAATAACTTTATCATTTTGCATAAGGAAACAATCAATTCCTTTCTTCGATGCATCACTATAAATAACAAACCCGTCATTTCCCGATGGTAGATTCAAAATAGGAGCATTGACTAATCTTCTCTTCAGTTCTTCAAAACATTCTTCACACTATTTTGTCCAAACAAATTTAACCCCTTTACATGTGATATTTGTTAATGGGTTAGCCAATCGGGAAAAGTTCTGGACGTAACGCCGATAATAACCTTCTAATCCAATAAAACTGTGTACCTCGGTTATACTCGTCAGTGCTGGACATTCTTGGATTTCTCTTGTCTTAGAAGGATCAACAGAGATTCCATCCTTAGAGACAATATGGCCAAGAAAAGAAATCTCCTGAAGACAGAATTCACATTTGCTAAACTTCCCATATAATTCATGTCTTCTAAGAGTCTTCAATATAATGCGCAAGTGATTTTCATGATCCTCGTAGCTTTTGGAGTATACCCAGATATCATCAATAAATACCACCACAAAATCATCGAGATATTCCTTGAAAAATCTATTCATTAGATCCATGAATACAGAGGGTGCATTAGTCAATCCAAAAGGCATTACTGTAAACTCATAATGCCCGTACCTGGTTCGAAATGTTTTCTTCAGAATGTCTTCCTTCTTCACACACAATTGATGGTATCCAGATCGAAGGTTAATCTTTGAAAAGTATTGTGCTCCATGCAGTTGATCAAATAAATCACCAATGCGAGGTTGGGGATACTTGTTCTTTTTTTTATAGAATTTATTTCCCTATAGTCGATATATAACCTCACAGATCCATCTTTCTTCTTAACAAAAAGGACAGGGGATCCCTATGGAGAAACACTAGGGTGAATAAATCCCTTATTACTCAATTCCTCTAGTTGTTTCTTTAGTTCAACTAATTCCACAGTGGCCATTCTATAAGGGGTCTTCAATATTGTCCTTGAACCAGGAATTAAATCAATGGAAAACTCAATTTCTCATTCTCGAGGATGTCCAGGTAAATCTTCTGGAAACACATCAACATATTCTCTCACAATAGGTACATCCTCTATTTGAACATTCCTTTTCTCACCCATAGTCATTTAATTCTATTCCTCCCCAATAATTGAATTTAGTTGAGCTACTGGGGGTGGATCTAGGTAAGAATTAGGTGGTGACGATTCGGCTCAAAAGATAAGGTGTTCCTTATCATCATCATAAAATATAGTAACCTCTTTATTCTTACAATAAATTTTTTCATCATGGTCCGAAAGCCAATCCATACCGAGGATTATATCAAATTCAATCATAGGTATGATGATGAGATTAGTGGATAATGAACATTTGTGTTCTCTAATGGGGACTGATTCACAAAACTTTGTTGCAATGATACTTCCCTTAGGAGTTTTAACTGACAACTTCCTTGTTAGATAAAATTGAAAATATCTAATTTTCTTCGCAAAATGGGAGGATATGAAACAATGCGATGATCCAGAATCAAATAAAGCATTTTCTAAACTTAAGGAAACCATTAAATTACCTTCCACCATGTCTTTCGGAGCTTCTACCTCAACAGTAGTGATAGCATAATCTTGGCCTTGGTCCCTAGTCCTTTTTTGAGGTAATTTTCCCTGATTCTTAGGAAATTCATTTGCATAATGTCCCATCTCCCTAAAATTGTAGAATTAAACATTGGTAGCATATTTATTTCTTTTACAATCACCGGCTAGATGGCCTTTCTTTCCACACTTGTAGCATACTCCTTTTCCTTTTATACAGGCACCAGGGTGCTTCCTTCTGCAATTATCACAGGTTGGAAATTCAATTCTTCCATTCTTCCCTGTTTCCTTATTTCCTTTCCCAGAGTGTTCAGCAGATCTCTTCTTCTCTTTCATTTATTTAAATTTATAAAACTTAGATAATTCATTTTCTGTCTTGATAGCACACGAGACAATATCTTCGTATGACGAGAAGGATTGTGACACCAATGCTCGACGGAGAAACGTTTTTAACCCATCAAATAAATGATCAATCTTACTTCTTGGGTTATATATATAATCTGCAGCCTACCTTACTAACCTGGTAAAGTTAGTCTCATACTTTGTGACATTCTCATCCTCTTTTTGTCTCAGACTTAGAAATTGCCTTTCCATATCTGCTCGATGGTCACGAGGAAAGTATTTTTCTAAAAACAGATCTTTGAACTTACTCTATTCCATATTTGATACTTCATCATCTTCCTTCATGTTTTGAATCAATGACCACCATTGATCAGCATCTCCAGTGAGGTGGTAAACTATCATGATAACTTTTTCCCTTTCACTACTCCCCAAGGCATGGAATATTTTCTCTAAGGAATTTATCTATTGCTCAGATACTAAGGGATTTTTACTCCCATTTAATGTTGGTGGTTGTTTCCTGATGAAGCGATCTAACATTGATCCTCCACGTTGTGGATCAGGGTGCTCCATACAGGTAAGGTTATTATTCATAACCTAAGTGAGTTGTCCCAGTATGGTGATTAGATGTTCAGTAACAGTTGCATCACTAGCTCCACTATAATTATCTTGAGTAGGAGGGAAATCCCTAAATAGAGTGTGCGCATTGATACGGTTTCCATTCCTTCCACTAGGCGCCATTTATAAACAATGTCATAAACTAGATTAGTTTATGAATAGAAATATATAATTCCAAAATTCTAAAACACTTAACATAAATTCAACAGTTTATGGATATAACCCATAATCATAAAAAAATGTTTTATTTGAGGAAGTATATACTCATAAAACCTTCATAATGGTTTGTAAATAAAATGAGAATTATCCTAAGTATATCCCCCGAGAGTGTCGTAACCAAGAGTGTAGCAAGGCCTATTTTCATGCACCAGTTCCCGTTCGAGTCTAGCTCAAAGCAGTTTTTTTGGGTTTTACCCCTAGGTACATCTATGCCAAAGCTGTCTATACCTGCTCATATCTAGACAGGGATGTATTGCTCGAAAAACTCAAAAAATCCCTACAATACCAAAATTCTAGGAAGTTCTTCTATACTAATCCTCAAAGTCCATCTTAAGTCTATGATCTCTAATCAGGTTTTATTTAAATCTAGTTTCCAAGGTTTGTACTAAACTTCCTCTAATACCAACTATAATTCCCTAACCCTAGTTACCTAGAGTCGGTGCATTATTACATAAAATTATCATGATCACAAGGAAATCATGTCTTGAAAGACCGATCAGTTTAGTATTATTGGAAACAAGATTCATACATAAGTTCAACTTTATAGCTTGAAGAGAAATACAACACAAATATATTTCATTAAAAACATCCAATACTCCAAGATTATTCTTGTTGGTCACTCATAAATAACTTATTCATATCCTGGGAAAATGAAACATAAGAAAGGGGTGATCTCAAACGCACAGTAAGGGTAAGTAATACAGCGGAAAATGACATAAAAATTAAGCATGGTAAATAATTGAAACCACATTCCTTTACCAATAATAAACATGAATACTTTTATGGAAAGAATATGATATGAGTAAATAATTCCATAATAAAACATAATCATGGGTATTCTACTAGTTGAATGACCACATGAACCATCAATATTATTTCCATAATGAGGGAATTTATAATGTTGTACATTCTGAAACATTTTGTCAAGGCCTCGGCCAAGACATCTAAAAATGATTAAGGCCTCGGCCAAAACCATAAATCAAATTGGTAAAGGGCCTCGGCTAATTCCATGTCTATTTGTATCATGAGACCTACCGATGCATCGAAGAGCTATAGTGGGCTCCACCCATCACTTAATAAGTCTAATACATTCCTCATATGAAAAGGTTTAAACTTATCATAAACATTCGTATTAAAACTACCATACGAAATGTCAATAATTTAACCATAAAACATGAATGGTATAAAAATAGCACATCCACAGTCAAACATATCACAAAACCTTCAATACATTATGTAATTTTTGTATCATAATAAATCAACTTCAAATAAACTTAAAATCCATCAAAGGATGTTGACATAGATGAAATCAAAACCCTTTTTAGAGAAATATATCTTTCTATTTTGAAATCATTTAATATTCATATAAAATAAAACATTTACTTTGAAAATATTATTATAATCTTGTAATAGAAGCTTCGATGAGTTTATAACAGTAGAAAATATTTTCACCCACCATATAAGTTTAAAAGACATTCTTACCTTAATTTTGTTGAAAATGTTAAAAAGGACATTGTTTGGAAAATGACAGAAAGATTCCTTTATAAAAATATTATAAAAATTCAAACAAGGGTATTAATGACTTTAACCCATATTATGTAAAATAGTAATAATGTTTTGAAATACATTTTTAAGAAACATGGAAGTGGGTGATAAAGAGGTCCCAGTAGATAATTACGTATAAACAACCTCGGATAATGAAGAGATTGTGAAATGAACCCTTACCTTGTACTTTTCCTTGGTTGGGGGTAGGTTAACCTCATTTATAATGGTGAAATAATTGTTATTAAATTATACAAGAATCATATACATTAATATGATATCATATATGATCTTTTAACATTGATTTGTTAATAATATCTTAGTATTATCGTCGTTTTGGGTGTTAACTTACTCATTTTATTTTATATGTTTTGTTACATAAGTCGTGTTTGTTGTGGATAGTTTGTATTTTATTCATATATAGAATGATATCAAGTCCTTAAACATTATTTTTAATCATCAAATGATAATTATACTTGAATGGATACAATGGGGAATGAATCTCATCGCGTTTGTGGAGACGGTAGTCCGTACATACGCACGAGCAAAAATATCACTATTTTGATATTAAAATAATATATAATTGGATGTTATATTATATAAACAGAATCATTATCATGTTATATTTATTATTTACATGAATAACACATCATTATTATACCCATCCAAATAATAATGTATTGAATAACAATTACACCATGACGTGGAGACGGTAGGCCATATGTACGCACATATGGTGACATGTCATTCAAAGGATGGATAGAATGATGAATATGGTTGTAACATATTTATAATAACATCATAGTATATATAAGATACTGGAGTTATTATTTTATAATTGGAATAACAAAGAAATAAGAAGTTGAAGAAGAAAAGAACTTGAAAGAGGGTGGTGAAAACATTACCTCTTCTTCGGGTTCTTCATATTTATTTGATCAAAAGGGATCCATAGGTTGAATTTATGACTAAAGGAAGGCCTCTAGGTTGAATTTAGGGAAGAATATTTGGGCATGGTTTGGCCGAACCAAAAGGCTTTGAAGGTGTGAATAATTGGTTAGAAGTGGTGTCCTTTTATAAGGGGGAGGAGGGGCTCTTTAGGAAAACTTAAAGTATTATTTTATAATAAATTAATATTCAGTTTCTAATGGATAAAAAGTAGATTATTCAAAGTCTAATGTAGGTATGGGTCTAAATCATTTCAACTAATATATTTTAGACAGGTTTTAGTCATTATATTAACCTTATCTTTTAGTTTTAACTCTTAGTTAATTAGATTGACATTTACCATGTCACTTTGTATTTTTATATTATATATTTAATAGACTTACTATATACATCCAAGAGACCCCCAAGTGGTCCATTAATGATACTCCTATAATTATATAAGTCATTTTTCCAAACCTTATATTTTTAGTAATAGAATATCAATTAATAATATAATATTTGTTTTAAAAACTCTTTTATGTCAATTTTGACACTATTGGGTATTTTGTTTTTGATAAATTCATAACAGAATTATTACATAGAACCAAATTCATATAACCAGTACTAATATGTCATATTAACCTATAAAATTATTTTAATTCATAAAAAGTTTCAAATTACATTTATTTTGATATTTATAATATCAATTATTTGATTCTTTCAATAATAAGGAAAATACTGCATCATTATTGTGTCATAAATAAATTTAAATATTAAATGTCTAAAAATTATAAACATAATACCATTATGTAGTAAATAGTTTTATCTTTCTAATGAATATTTAAAGTCGAAAATATAACATATACAACCCTATGTAAAAATTGTTTTACTAAAAGATATATACTTATGTCATTTTTGTATTTACTTTAACTTAATTAATATAAAGTGTCCCTATCACCTAAAAGTGGCTCCATGGGGTCCCAAAATCGACCCAAAGATGTCCATGGTCTGAAATGTATCCACCAATAAGGTTAGGACACGTTTTAGGGTAATTTATTATTATTATAATATTATTTTTTACCCTTATTTACCGGATTTTCCCTTTAACCATGGTAAATAAAATATTTACCGAAGTAATTATTCAAAATGTCTAAAAATAAAAGATACCTATTTACACAATTTGGACCTTCTGATTCCAAATATGGAATCCATTTTTCTAAATTAAAAACACATAAGTGAAAGAAATTAATTTAAAATTAATTCCCGCTGCCAAAACAAAAAGCGTGTTTTTAAGAAATAATAGCTATCAAAATATTAACACTTGTTTATGTCCAGTTTAATTGTGAAATTATGTCCAATGAAAAAAATTGTATTAAATGGTAAAAAAAATCATAAATATACTTTAAATCCACTCAAATTCATAATTTATCACTATTAATTATTTTGATTAAAAAATTCGTTTTTAATTAAAATTTAGTAATTTTCACTATTCATCAAAATATAAAAGTTATCTGAAAAGTACCAAAATTTTACCCTAGTATAAATTAGATATTTCTAATCCAAAAATGAATTCAATTTTTAGAGATAAAATTTATAAAATTTTAAAAATTGGGTATTACTCTTCATAACAGCTAGTTTGATTGGTTGTGGTTTGTGTTAGAACTCAAAGTTGCATACAACACACGCTACTGTATTATTCAAAGAGAAGTGTACCGTGAAAGCTTGGGGTGTTACATCCAAACTCAGAATCGATTTATATAAGTTTAATTGGATCACCCTTGGTAATTTTAATAACTCATTACATTATTTTTTTAGTTTATCTCTCAATATTAGTCATTATCTTCATGTGATCTCATATACCACATTTTTAGTTCATTTTTCTAGTTCTATGGATTTCTTCTGTTCTACCCTGAATAGGAAGATGATATTAGATGGGGAGTTATATACCAACATAAGGAAGGTGGTATATCACTTCTTTTTAAAATTATTATTGTCAATATCGTTCAATTTTGTGTTGCATGTACAAATTTCCATGTGTCTCTTCTTAAAAATGAATATTTCATAATTAAATATCTAGGACATGACCTTCATGGCCCATAATAACCATTAACAAAAACAGAGATTTATAACCTCAATTATATTTTCCTCTTTGTTATTTTTTTAATTAGATATAATAACCATGCCTATTTATGGAATTAAACCCCCATTTTTTGGGTGTGTTTATTTTCCTCTTCAGGATTGAAACATTAAAATGAGATAGAAAAAAATGTGAATATTAATACCATGTTACATGGATATTTAATTATACTTCAATTAAATTTAGTTACCCCTTATAAATAAAATGGGTAAATTAAATTATGTGAATTGTGAAATGGTATGAATAATTTTCCAGACAATACCATTTAGTATGTTTTGTTGAGGGTGGTACTTGGGTTCCAATTTAGATTACCTTGGATGCGCTCATTTTTTATATTAAACTAAATGAATCATAAATAAAATTGTATTATTCCATGAGAGATACATGGGTTCCAATATATAATTACTTGGATTAGATCATATGGAAGATGATATCATGATATGTAGTGGGTGATATCTAGGTTCCATAAATAAAATACCTCGTATGGGCAGACTTGGTAGATGAGATTATATTATTCTATGGGAGATACTTGGGTTTTAATACAGAATTCCCCTTATGAGATCATGGGGGAGGATAAACTATATTACTCATTGAGTGATACTCTGATTCCTTGCATGGAATTCCTCAGATGAGCTCAGGATGTCAACTATTTCAATAACGTGTCTGCCATGTTAGGGAACACTCTTACATTTGGATAATATCATAAATAATTGAATGTCTTGGTTTAGTCTAACTACTAATTAATAAATTCCATGGGAAATGTCTATCCCTTATGATATTATCATTATATAGTGTTTCCTTAGTTATGTGACTTGGGTTCCATGACTATAATATACAATAATAAATATTTAAAGACATTCTAGAATAGTATGAAGTAGATAGTGTTGAATGAGCATCCTATGAGGAACCCAAGATGAAATAGATATTGTTTATTTCATTTATTAATTTTTTATTATTACATACACTCTAATTTATTTTATCTTAAAAAACAAGACAGTATTAGACACCATTGGTGGTGGCCTGCTAAGTTTTAATCAGACCCAGTTACGATCGCTCATTGGTACCCAAACAGACTTCATGGATGTAGGTAGTTACAAAGGGAATCACATGGTTATAGATTCTTGATTTTCTATACTAGGATATCGTATGGGTGTTTATGACTAAGCTAGTTCTCATGTCACTATTGGATTTTATCTTTTTATCTTTTTTTATATTTTTTGTACAACATGTACTGTGTATGACTATTGGTTGATTCCTTACTCCCCATTTTTATATAACATCATGACATAATCATTTTTTGTATATTATAATACTCAGTGTTAATTTATTATTTATATCTAGAATATTTTGACTCCCATTGTTTAACCATATTAATTTTTCCTTTATTGTTTAATTATTATTACTACCATTGTGTTCCACTCTAGTAAAAAATTCATAGTCTCCCCATCATACCACCATAGTCTCGTGCTACTAGTTGGAAACTTCTAGTGTATAAGGAGGTGTTCTTCATTCCATGTGTCCAATTGTTTTTGGTTACTTATGCATGAAGTAGGCTCGAGATATCACATAAATGATCTATGGTCACGACCAGGTTTATGAGTAGGATCATTCTATCAACTGATGAGTGTTCATTCCCACAAACTAATGTAAAACAATATTTGATGATCTATTTGAAGGTTCTTCAGTAGGTTTTTATTCTCATAAATGAGAATATAGTGGGTTATATGTTGATAAATGGTATTGAATCTAATTATTGAATTAAATTATCTATATAAAATGTAAATTATGATAGAACCCATTAGAATTCATATTAAGAAAATATTAATTTCTTTTTATATCTTTATGTTTATTGATTCCATTTATTTATCATTTAATATAATCAAAAACCCCTAAAATATTATTTTTTAATATATTTTAAACATTGAAAAATAATTAAAAATAACTATAAGTGAAATAATATTTGGTAATTTAGACCTCAATCATTAAGAGACAAATCTATGTACATATTTCTATTATACATAGGGGATTATTAAATACCATTTTGATATCCCTAAATGATAGAATTTTTCATTGATTACTTAAGTGCATTGGAACTTTTCATCTCATGACAGAGTACCAAAAAATCATATTATCCCCACTATAGTATGTACCTTCACAACAACATCATCCATTGTCATTTTTCCTACACCTTTATATAATTAATACATATATAATAAAAAATAAAATTATCAGTGAAATTTCATGGATTGTGCATTATATTATGAGATCTTGATTGTGGAACAATCTAATCACCCATCTCAATGTACATATGTGATAAAAATAAATAGGTTGGGCATTGCATTAAGGTTGGTTCCTATAATTAATATTCAAAACCAACATCATATTCTATTTCTACCTAAACATGACCTTCATGGTGCATCACTTTAGCCTTTACCAAAAATAAATCTTAAATATGAATATTACAGCATAATTTCCTACATCACGATGCAATCTCAGCTACTTGAAATTGTAATTTATTCTTATATAAGATCCTATAAAGTGAAACCACATTCATTTTGGCATGTAATTGTCTAACAAAATCATGTCACTTTTATTCATTCTTCAAATGATTCCTTTATTCCTCAAAATTCTAAAAATTATTTAATATTCCATAACAGAAATGTGTGATTTATCATCCAAGGGTATAAAATTCACCTCTAGAACTTATTAACAATAAACACAATACCTTCATCATTCAAGGGGATAAAAATCTCCCAGTTTGTTTTTTTTTTCAATACCACAAATCATTTTATTTAAAATAACTTCTCATAAATGTAATAGTATTTTCCTGAACCAGTGAATCCTCATGAACTAAAATGTAAATTATTTTCTCCCCATTAATCAAATAATTTCGCAATACCCAAAATCTTTTTTTCTCAAATACTCTAAAATTTTGAAATAATTTTTCTCCCCTTTTTGAAAATAATGATAAATGGCCATTAAATTTAGGGTGGTATCATTCATCATAAATAAATGAGTAAAAAATAAATAAACTCTAAGTCTATGTGATCCAACACATTATAGAAGAAAAAGAAGAGTATTTAAGACCATGAAGATTAATATAAACCATTTTTATATAATAAAAACTATTGAAGAAATCCATTTTAAGATCCCAGATAATGGTAAGGCATGTTATCAATTATGTTTTGGATTGAATACCTTATTTTGGGTAATTAAGTGCCTAACCAAGTCCTTGTGGAGGCTCGGGGGTGTTCCAAGGGATCGAGACATGAAAAATGGAGAAAAGTGGTTTTCTGGATAGGCTGCACGGTCTGTGCATGGTTAGTGATAACCGTGTAGAAAACCCAGGAAACTATATAGGAGGTGGAATTTTATATAGTGGCCTCCATAGGGTTTGTGCACGGTTTGGAAAACCGTGCGGGTAAACCGTGCAGCCCAGAATCTTTTAAAAATATACAAATATTCCACTCTGTAATTTTAATACACAACTCAGGATTTCCTCCCATTTCTTCCCTCTTCACCCTAGGAATGAACTAAATCTCCCAATAGATCTAATAGATCGATATCCCTCATTTATAAGGAATTTTTGGTGTTGTTGGTTTTGGATTGAAGCTCTGGGTAAGGATAATCTCATCTTTGCTTCTCTTTTGAGTTTAGGGTTTTTATATTCTTATCCTCTCTTTTAAAAGATCTAAAACCATACTATTTGAGTGATATTTAGGTTGAAGCTTCAATGGTTGGTTGAAGCAGAATCTAAGGGCTTGATTAAGAGTGCATTCACCCACGTAATCAAGGAAGGTGGTCTATAATTTATATCCCATGGTTTATTTGTGGATTTGTGCATGTGTGGTTTTGTTCTTGGGTGTCTCTTGGTATGTCTTGATCAACCTTGGCATGTTTTGGTAAAATGGTTATTAATAAGGTAAATGGAAACCCTCACGATCCACATGGGATGTGTTGAGGGTGATGAGACTAATCTAGGGCCACCCATGGGGTGCTCCGACTTTCCTGGACCTAGGTATTTGTGAAGAACAAGTGATATTGTTGAGTATTTATGTAGATCCCTTGATAAACTTGTTTATGTGATTGTTTGTGTTGGAATAGAAGCTAGGTGATGCACCTAGGCTTAATAGTAACATAAGGGATTTTAGGTTAATACATGGAAATGATTAAAGACCATAATGGAATGGATTATAAGTCTGGTAAAGAAGCCTAGTGATTTAGTCATAATGAGAAAATCATAGTGAGATTTGCACCATGAATGAATACTTAGTGAGATAAGAATAATAAAATAGATTTGGGATAAATGGATAAATGATGTGAAATGTGGTAATTGTGTCAATGGGTTAAGGCATGGTATTAACTCTCGTGTTATTTTTTTGGTTTATGTTGCCTTGGAAAATGTTTGGGATGTTCTGTTAATGGTTAATGGATACATATATGTATACCATGTTCACATGGATTGGTAGTGTGGGGTATTTACTTGAGGTTCTATTCCCACTGGTCAAGCAGGATTGAGGCTTTAAACTCCACCCTTAATGCACAGGTTAGGGAAGGGGACTGAGTCTATATTCCCCTAATGGTTGCATCCACCCTGACTTAGGCTTTGAGGTGAGGATATGGTTTTCATGAGGAATTTAGTCCTAGTGAGATAGGATAACAGTGTATTTTCCTAATGCTTAAGACCGTGTAACTTATTGTTTTTTATGAACCCATGATAGATGTGTTGGAAATGGTAAGTGATGGTAAATGGGATGAAATGGAATGATATAGAAAGTGTAATAAATGTTGGTAATGTACCTAAACTGGTTAAGGGCACTTAATCTTTTCTTATCATTTATTATTCATTTCCCTTTTTTCATGCACAATTGTTTATACCAGATATTTTTTAGACACCGTTGGTGGTGGCCTATTGAGTTGTACTCACACCCTTCTCAGGTCTCCATTGGGTACCCGAGTAGACATCATGTTTGTAGATCAAGGCAAGGGAAAAGTATCTTGATAGGGATTTGGGTTGTAATGGGTGTTTATGGAGGAGGAACCAGACTTGGTGTCGAGACCATTTTGGGGATTTTTTAGATTGTCTTCATTTTGGGTTTTGTTCACCTTTTCACTTGTAGAATGGCATGGCCTATTTACTATTGGACATGGTTGTACCCCATTTGGGGAATGACTATTTATGCATACTCTAGTACTATTGGTTGTTATTTTGTTATTTTGTTTATCTTCTGTTATGTCTTACTCTGATAAAAAAGTGGTATAGTCTCCCCAATTGACTATTTGGACCCCCACTGCTAGTCGGAAACCTTTGGAATATGGGGAGGTACACTTAAGGTCATGTAAACACCTAGCTTGGAGAATCGGTTTAGTGGATTCCTGGTTGGGGACATTACAAAGTGGTATCAGAGGAGGTATTTATTCTCCTTCTCTGGAATATTGTTATTTGGGATGGTAGACAGGAGTTAGGATGTGTTTGGTCTTGGTAATGAGCTCATGTTTGGGACTAGCCTACCTATGTATGAGGTAAAACCCAAGTCACCCTGGGTGGGAATTATTGTTCTTGATTGTGTGATGTTGCTGTTGATGATATTTCACCATTGGGTGATGCACATGTTGTGTGATGTGATTGTTTTATGATATTTGGATCGTGGACTCAATGTCATGAGGGTGTGTATTCATTCATCCTTGTAGGAACCTATAGAGAGATATATGACATGCATCATGGTAGGCACACACGAGATGGGTGTGTGAGGCATGAAAGATGGAATGCACCTTTCATCTAGGTAATTGAAAAAGAAAAATGTCATAAATGAAACAATGTAAATGGGTGAAGATAAAAGAATGATAACTGATGATTAATGAAATTTGTGTAATTAAGGGTTTGTAATGAATTAAAAAATGTTTTTGTAACATGTTTTGTGAGACATGGGGTGGTGTATGGTTGTTTTCCCTGTGTGGACCATGGGTCGTGGTATGGATGGTTGGGGTGGTGTTTTCATAATGTTAGGGCTTGTTGGGATGGTGTATGTATGGTGGGTTTTTGTGGCTGGTGAGGATCCTTCTTGTTATGAAGTTGTGAAAGATTTATGGTATGTGTTCTAAACCTCGTGCTTATAAATGTAGAGAAATTCCACCACGACATTGAGCACTGGTTGGAAAAACAAGACAATGTTACTGAGAACACTCCTCCAGTATAGGAGCAAGAGAATGTGGTGATCCAGGAAAGTAGAGAAGAAAAGTTCTGAGGGAACTTGGATTATTTTATGCAGATGATGGATCTGGACCCAGGGTGGGTTGCACTGAGTGTGTTTGATCTAACTAGAGAGTTTCATCTATAGCACCCTCCGACCAGTACTGAAGAGGGTGGAAAAGAGGCAGCAGAGTTTTGGATAGAGTCTGTCTGGAAAATACTTGATCATCTAGATACTTCTGATGGGAAGCATATCAAGTTGGAAGTTTATATGTTACGGGGCTAGGCAAAGTGTTGGTGGGACATCCTAGTTTAGATTGAGAAAGCTGAGGGGATGTTGTGTAAAGATTTACAAGAAAAGTTTCTGGAGTATTATTACCTAGAGAATTTGTGGCAAGAGACGGCTATAGAGTTCATGAGCCTGACTCAGGGATCGATGCTGGTGATAGAGTTTGCTGGCCATTTCACTAACCAACAACGCTTTGTTCCAGCGTTTGTGGGGGATGAGGAAGCAGTTACGAGGTGTTTCTAGGATGGTTTGAGACAGGATATCAGGTCTCAGATGAATATATTTTGCTTGAAGAGGTTTACAGAGTTAGTCGATCGAGCGCTTATCTCATAGGGGAACTTGAAAGGAGCTTTGGGTAGTAGGCTTGTTGTGGAATATGGACAGACAAGTGGTGTAGTTTCTAAGGGCCAGAAGCATCATTTTGGAAGTTTTCAGCAGGGTGAAAGTGTGCAAGGTGGTTAGAAGAGAGGGTCAGCCTCTCAGGGTGGTGATCAAGTGTTCTACTACTAGTGTGGCAGGTCGGGGCACATGTGTGGCCAGTGTCCTTGACCTCCAGTTCAATGTCGGTCGTGTGGAAGATTGGGACATGTATAGAGGTTATTTAGGAACCCTTAGTAGGTGAGCATGGATATTGGTGATAGGAAGATGCCAAGCGGAGTCAAGGGATCAGTTTCTCTTTATCAAGCGGGTAGTTGGAGCTCCACGGGCCATATTGGTAGGGGCAGTGGACGTGGAACTCTGGGGCAGGATCACCCACATCTGTAGGGCAGTGCAGTGCAAGGAACACAGGTTGGAGCCCATGGTAGAGGGTAAAGTCATCTTCAAGTAGTTCATTCGACACTTGGTGATGGTGAGGCTAAGACATCGACTATTTGAGGTACGGTCCTTGAAACTTCTACGCCTGCTAGTGTTTTGTTTGATACTGGTGCCACACACTCTTTTATTCCTTCTCATCTTGTGGTAGCGTTGGGTTTTTTCATGGAGAGTGTGTATAGGTTTATGTCGATTGACACTCTTTTGGGGGTGCAAAATGAAGATATGAGGCTGTGTAAGGGATGTGCTCTGGAAGTCGGTGGGTACCATTTCCCGTGGGACTTGTTTGTTCTCGAGATGTTGGGATTTGACCTGATTTTGGGTATGGACTAGTTGGTGTTGTATTGAGTGCACATATATTGTTACCATCACAGGGCATCGTTCAAGCCACATGAGGGTGACACTTATGTTCATTGTGGATAGTGGGATGTTCGATCAGGTTGTACGAGAACTTTTTTTCAGAAGTTGGATAGGCTCATGGCTCAAGTATCTTGTCTTGTGCTCGATGATGAAAGGGGGAAACTGTTTGTCTTTCCTCCAGTAGTGGATCAGTTTTAGTATGTTTTTCCTAGGTATTTCTCATGGTTACCTTCTGGGTGGTATTTTGAGTTCACGTTTGAGTTTCTATCAGGAGCAGAACTAATTTATATTCTACCATACCGAATGGCACTGATAGAACTCCAGAAGTTAAAGTTTCAACTTGAGGAGTTGGAGCGTAAGGGATTCATACATCCTAGTACATATCCTTTGGGATCTCCTCTGCTTTTTTCAAAGAAGGATGACAGGTTGTTAAGGACATGTGTTTATTATCCGAAGTTAAATCAGATGACGGTGAAAAATTGGTACCCTATTCCTAGAACTGATGACCTTTTTGACTAGTTGAGGGGTTTATCAGTGTCTTGTAAGATTTATCTGAGATCGTTTTATCACCATTTGAGGGTGAAACCTTCTGAAGTACTGCTGGAAGATTTCTAGAGTCGGTACGGGTTGTTTGAGTTTGTGGTGATGCATTTCGGCTTGACCAATGCACTAGAAGTATTCATGAATTTGATGAAACGAATATTTCATCCTTACTTGGATCAATTTTTGGTTGCCTTTTTTGAAGACATCTTTTTTTACTCAAAAACTCATGACAATCATGCCCAATATCTTGACATTGTTCCGAGTGCACTAAGAGAGCATCAGATTTATGGAAATCTATCAAAGTGTCAATTCTGGATTGGAGAAGTGTGTTTTCTGGGTCACATAATCACTACGACAGGTGTGTCGGTGGATCTGTAGAAAGTACAGGTTGTCGTATCTTGGGAGCAGCCCAAGAGTGTTTCAAATGTTTGGAGTTTTGTAGGTTTTTCTATGTATTATTGGAGGTTCATCGATGATTTCTCTCATATGGAAGCACCACCATCAGGCTTGAAGAAGAAGGGAATCATTTTTTAGTGGTCTGAGGCTTGTGAGAATTACTTTTAAGAGTTGAAAAAGCGATTGACGATAGCACCAATCTTGATCTTACCAAAGCCAGGTAAGAAGTATTCCCTATTTTATGATGCATCCGGTATTGGGCTTAGGGCTGTGTTGATGCAAGATGACTGGGTTGTGGCTTATGGTTCGTGGTTATTGAGACCCCAGGAGAGGAATTATCCCACCCATGATCTTGAGTTAGCTGTAGTAGTGTATTGTGCTGGAAGCACTACTTGTTGGGGGAACAGTTCACGGTGTATACCGATCACAAGATTCTAAAGTATATATTTTTGCAGCAGGATTTGAATCTTTGATAGTGAATATGGGTTGAGTATCTCTAGTATTTCTACTTTGAGATGGTATATACACCAGGGAAAGGGAAAAGTGTTGCTGATTCTTTGAGAAATAAGGCTTAGAACCAGGTGGTTTAGGAATCCAACACTGAGTGGAAGGTGATGGATTTGTTTGTGGAGATGCACCTAGAGGTACAGGAGGAGAATAGGCAGGTGAATCTTTCTTCCGTGATGGTAGAGTCGACTCTTTTTAGTTTATTTAAGGAAATTCATCTCGACGATCCTAAATGTTTGGACATAAAGGAAAGACTTAAAGGTGGGGAGCCACCTTCTGGTTGGGCCGTCGGTGTGGGCAGGGTTGTTTGTGTTCTTGGTCGTGTGGTTGTGCCTGTATGCATGCAGAAGGAATTAATGTGGGAGTTCCTTGAATCAAAATGTGTAGTGCATCCTGGTTTGACCAAGATATATCATGATATCCATTGACAATTTTGGTGGCCGAGAATGAAAAAGGAAGTTGCAGACTTTGTGGCATTGTGCCTTACCTGTCAGTAGGTGAAGGCCAAGTATCGATGCCCATGTGGTTTTTTAAATCCATTTCCCATTATGGAATGGAAGAGGGATAATGTGATGATATATTTTTTGGTGGGTCTTCTGAGGACGCCTCAGAAGAATGATTCAACATGGGTGGTTTTGGACCATCTAATGAAATTTGATCATTTCTTACCAATTCTGAAGACTTACACAGTTGACTAGTTGGGTGAGTTGTATATTTGGGAAATAGTAATGTTTCATGGTGTACTACATACTATAGTTTTAGATCGTGATTTTTGTTTCACATTGTGCTTCTAGGAAGGGTTGCAGAAGGCTCTTGGTATACATGTGATTTTTGAGTACAGTTTTCCACCCGCAGACGAACGGGCAGTCGGAGCATACAATCCAAGTGTTGGAGGACATGTTAAGGACTTGTGTGTTGGAATTTGGTGGTTCCTAGGAGAAGTAACTGTATATTGTTGAATTTTACTATAATAATATTTTTGATGCTACAATTCAGATGGAACCATTTGAGGTTCTCTATGGAATATTGTGTAGACCTCCGCTATGTTGGTTGGAGGCCGGTGAATCCGAGCTGTTGGGACTGAGTCTTGTACAGGAGACTTCAAAGAAATTTGCGTTGATTCGGAAATGGAGGGAAATGGCTCAGAGTAGGTAGAATTTGTATGAATATCAGAGACATAGATCTCTTGAGTTCGATGTGGTTGATAGGTTGTTCCTTCAGGAGGAACCAAAGTTGGGTCACCAATGGATTCAGAAGCAGAGAAAGTTGGTTCCTAGGTATGTGGTCTGTTTGCGATTGTGTAGAGGATCAGGCTGATGGTGTACTAAATGGATCTTCCACAGTGGTATAGCGGGATGCATGATGTCTTTAATGTGGTGTATCTTTGGCAGTATCACCCTGACCCAACTCACATGGTGGGTGTTGAGGATGTTGAGCTTGAGGCTGATGCATCCTTTGAGGAGAATCTGGTTTGTGTTGTGCATCGTAGTTATAAAGTCTGGTGGGGCATGTTTATGCCACTAGTGTGAGTACTATGGAAGCATTGGAAGGTTTAGGAAGAAACTTGGGAGTGGGAATCAGATATGTGGTCTTATTGTCCCGATCTCTTTTCCACGGAAGTGCAATTAATCTTGGGAGCTTGGCTCGAGGATGATCCGTTATAAGGTGGGGAGGTTGTAAGATCTCGGATCTTGGAAAGCTATGTTCTCATTTATGTTTTGGTCTGAATACCTTTTTTTGGTTAATTAAGTTCTTACCCAAGTCCTTGTGGAGGCTCAGGGGTGTTCCAAGGGTTTGGGACATGGAAAATAAAGAAAAGGGGGTTTTCTGGGTAGGTCGCACGGTCTGCACATTATTATTGCTAACCGTGTGGACAGCCCAGGAAACCATAAAGGAGGTGGGATTTTGGATAGTGTCCCCCGCACTATTTTCACATGATTTGGAAAACTGTTTGGGTAAACAGTGTGACCAAAAATCTTTTAAAAAATTACAATTTTGCCACATCGGGATTTTAATACCCAACTTGGTATTTTCTCCCATTTCTTCCATCTTTACCCTAGTAATGAACCAAATCTCCCAAGGTCTCCAAGAGATCCATCTCCCTCATTTACAAGGTGTTTTTTTTGTGTCACTGGTTGTGGATCGAAGCTCCATGTAAGACTAATCTCATCCTTTATTCTCTTTTGAGTTTAGGGTTTGTATCTTCTTCTCCTCTCTTTCCAAATATCTAAAACCCTACTCTTTGGGTGATATTTTGGTTGAATATTGAAAGGTTAGTTGAAGAATATTCTAAGGGCTCGATTAAGAGTGTTTTCATTCAAGAAATCAAGGTAGGTGGTCTACATATTATATCCCATTGTTTATTTGTGGATTTGTGCATGTATGGTTTTGTTCTTGGGTGTCTCTTGGTATGTCTTGATTACCCTTGGCATGTTTTGGTAAAATGATTATTAAGAAGGTAAATGGAAACCCTCACGATCTTCATGGGATGCGTTGAGGGTGATGATACTAATATAGGGCCATCCATGGGGTGCGCCGACTTTCCTGGACCTAGGGATTTTTGAAGAACAAGTGAGATTGTTGAGTATTTATATAGATCCCTTGATAAACATGTTGATGTGATTATTTGTGTTGTAATAGAAGCTAGGTGATGCATCTAGGCTTATTAATAACCTAAGGGATATTGGGTTAATATGTGGAAATGATTAAAGACCATAATGGAATGGATTATGCGTTTGGTAAAGAAACCTAGTGAGTTAAGAATAATAAGAAAAGCCTAGTGAGATAGTCACAGTGAATTAATTATTAGTGAGATAAGCGTAATAAAAGAAAATTGGGCTAAATTTCTAAATGATCTGAAATATGGTAATTGTGTTAATGGGTTAAGTCATGGTATTAAATATCATGTTATTATTTTGGTTTATGTTTCATTGGGAAATGGTTGTGATGTTGTGCGAATGGTTAATGGATACATATATGTATAGCATGTGCACATGGCTTGGTAGTGTGGGTTGTTGACTTGAGGTTCTACACCCATGTGCCGAGTTAGACTTAGGCTCTAAACTCCACCCCTAATGCATGGGTTAGGGAATGGGACTGAGGATCTATTCCCCTAATGGTTGCATCCACCCGGACTGAGGCTTCATGGTGAGGATATGGTTGTCATGAGGAAGTTAGTCCTAGTGAGATAAGAAAACAGTGTATTCTCCCCATGCTTTTGATTGTGTACTTTAAGCCATTGTATCTTTTTGTGTTTGATGAACCCATGATAGATGCCTTGGAAATGGAAAGTGATGGGAAACGGGATGAAATGATAAGATAATGAAAGAGTAATAAATGTTGGTAATGTACCTAAACTGGTTAAGGGAACTTAATGTTTTCTTGTCATTAATTATTCATTTTCCTTTTTCATGCATAATTGTTTATACCAGATATTTTGTAGACACCATTGGTGGTGGCCTACTGAGTTGTACTCACACCCTGCTCAGGACACCGTTGGGTACCTGAGAATACTTCATGTTTTTAGGTCAAGGAAAGGGAAAAAGATCTTACTATGGAGTTGGGTTGGCATGGGTGTTCATAGAGGAGGAACCAAACTTGGTGTTGGAAAAATTTTGGGGATTTTTCAAATTGTCTTCATTTTGGGTTTGGTTCACCTTTTCAATTGTATCATGGCATGGAATATTTACTATTGGACATGGTTGTACCCCATTTGGGGAATGGTTATTTTTGAATACTCTGTTATTATTGGTTGTTATTCCACTATTTTGTTTATCTTATATTGTTTCTTACTCTAATAAAAAGGGGGTATAGTCTCCCCAATTGATTATTTGGACCCCCGCTACTTGTCGACAACCTTTGGAATATGGGGAGGCGCACTTAAGGTCATGTAACCACATGGATCGGAGCACCGATTTAATGGATTCCAGTTTGGGGATGTTACAACCATCATAAAACTTCAAGTACATTTCTTATAATGTTTACTACACTCATATTAGTAAATTTATTTAAACATTAATTCACAAGTAGGTTTCTACCACTATTATCTTATATCTCCCCATTAATGTCATGAAATGCATAAATAAAAGTGGGAAATTATAGTGACCATCATATTTCATGCATTAATATTACTTCATTTTTTAAGAATACTTATTTCATTACACAAATAGATGCTCAAAGATTATATTAGACTAGTCCCTTTGAAGACATGGAAACATAAACATAGGTACATAAGTGATCTACATTATCTCCCACTCGGTTCTTCATGAATAACACCCTTCTTAGACACATCATACATAATACATATCTTCATAACCTGGGGAATGGAAACATAAAAAGGGGTGACCTCAGATGCTTAGTAAGCGTAAAAAAGGGATATATATAAGCATAAACATGAGAATAGGGGTATGAGAATGTGATCATGACATTAGAATATCATACACTTCATATCAAATATCATAACCATAAATCATGGAATAAATATCGGTAGTTCATAAGACATTAATCATAAGGGAATCAAGATCATAATCCATGAAATCACAAAATAGGAATAAGACATGGAATTGTGGCATACACAAAAATATGTAATATCATTACCTATAATTCAAGAGGCATTGCTAGAAATTATTAGGGAACTTCATGGGGACTACACCTACTGGGAAGGAAACACAAACATCCCTAGTTGCAGTCATTTACTTGTAAGGGATTGGTTTTCCCCATCTTCCCATAGTATATCTGGTTTCTCCATCTTCCCATATTCATGGGGACTACACCTACTATGTGGGACACACAACCATCCCCAATTGCATTAATTTCCTTGTAAGGGTACAAATTTCCCTATCTTCCATAGTGAATTGATTCCATTGAATTGAATCCCATCATGATCTCATGACATATAAATATTTACTCAATACATTGTAGAGAGATATAGATCAAAACTATCACATAATGAAATCATACATACATGTTCAAAAAATTAACAAACAATCATATTATAACCCATTAAATGAAATGGGTATCAAAAAATTTTATCATATCATAACCTACGAAAAAAGATACAAGTTTCATAATCATATCATCATAATAATAACCTGTGAAAAGAAGTGGGTTTCAAAGACATATAACCTATAAAGAAGAACCATATTTCTTAAAAATAATGTCATCAAAAACAAACCATTCAGATAAATAATATAAATGGAAATTTTGGATCATTTTCCCTGAAAGTAATGAGTAACACCAATGGATTTCATCTTAGATGGAAAATAATTATAAAGATCCTTTAAAAAAATTATTGTGTAAGATATCCTTTATTCTTTAAAAATTGATTTCTAAAACATAAATCCTTTTGAAAACATTTTCTATTTAAATCATATTAAGTAATATTTAAAACATGTTGAAAACCATTAATTTGAAAATATTTTGAAAAAATATATATATGTCTTGAAAAAAATTAAAACCATTTCTTTGAAAGAACTTTGAAAACATATAAAGTATTATTTGAAAACCATATAAAAATTTTAAAATCATTTTTACTTGAAAATGAGATTAAAATATCACCTTTAAAAACATTTTTAAAAACATTTTTTAAAACATGGTTTTTGAAATTCATGGAATGTGTCACAAAGAAGGAAAATTGAGACAAAACTACATTATAAATTTCGTTACTTTTAAAACATAAAACCCATGAAAGTAATTTATAAAATAGATATTTAAATAGAAATAAATATAACTATAATAATCATATAATACATTCATGGGTAGTATACACACCACACAAATGAAATGAGTGGTGAATAAGGTATGTATCCCACAAAAATAATAAGTTAGATGAATTTCCCTTACCTTATGTCTTACCTCTCATCGTACTCATTAAAAACTCATATATAATAAATTAATGTTTATTATAAGTATAAAATGTAACTATATAATTATATCTAATACCATATATGGATTTATATTACCCTCTTATTAATACTTCCATGTTAAGGTTTTATTTCTGGTTATATCTACTATGTTTTCCCATGTTTCTTGATCTGTTATATTTTTAGGCCTCATACAAATATCATGATCTTAAGAATGTAAAAAATGATATAAATATCATGTATATTCAGTATATATTTATTTATAATAATCTATGAAATATATAAATATGAAATGGAATGCACCATTTATGGAGACAGTAGGTCATACGTATGCATGAATGTTGTTTCTGTTTAATTATAGTACTGAAAAAATGAAAGTAAATGAAATATATGTATATATATGTGTATAATAATCACAATAGAATTATTATGTCATATATATCATATAAATTTACGAAACCAATCCTTATAACTTTCCATGTAGAGTGTTAAAGAATCACATCGCTTTTAGGAGGCCGTAGTTTACACTTACCCAAACAAAATTATCATATTTCCACAAAATGAAAATCATGTAGGTATGTGTTATATAATAAATAAATAAGAATAAAGACATAATATATATATATTATATATCATATATAAATATATTTTCAATCATAATTACTAACCATGATAGGTGGTATAGGAAAAACAAACAATATCATTTCGTGAGACGGTAGTTCATTGTACACAATAATGGTAAGTTCATTACCCATTAGATATAAGTGTGTTTAATTTAGGGTCTAAAACATAGAATAAAAAATATAATTATATTTAGGATACTGGTATTATTATAAAATAATGTAATAATAATAATTTAGGTGGTGAAGAAAGAAAATAAAATAAATGATCATGAGGAAGGATGTTACCTCTTCTTTGGGTAACTCCGTTTTCTTTGCACAGTAGGGCTTCCTTGGATGGATTTATTACAAAATGGATGAATTAATAAGTAAGGGAGATATATTGGGAGATTATTTGATAAAATTATGGGTGATGAAAATGTCTTTATAGGTGTGAATAATTGGAAGGGTTGAGTGCCTTTTTATAGTGGAGAATGAGTTTCATTTTTTGTATATTTTTGAAAAGGGAATTCCACCCACGTTTTCCTATGAAAATTGGATAAAATAATGAATAAAATTATATAAACATTATTATAGGGTCTAAATACTTCCATCCAATGGATTTTGGAAATGTTTCTTGGTCATTTTGTCCCTTAATTACAAGGTTTAGTCCCCTCTTAAGCTAATTTTCCTCTTAATCATTATAATTAATTTTAATCACTTTCACTAATATTTTTGGCAAAAAATTATGTTTATATTATTATAATTTATAAATTATTATGATTCCAAATTTGGAATAAATTTTTCTAAATTATAATCATCACATAAGTGGTGAAAATTAATTTAAAATAAATCCTACAGACATGTTGTGGCAACATGTTTTTTGAAGTAAAAATGTTTAAATGTTTGTGAAGTTGTTATATCCAATTTCAATGTGAATTTTTTTATAGTGACCTAAATTGGACTAATTTATGTAAAATTAACATCATTACACTTTAAAATAATATTAAAACATAATTTAACTATATAAATAAATTAGATGGAAATGATGTTTTGAAATAAAATTCATTATTTTTCACTATTCATAAAAAAATGAAGTTTTCATAGTCATAAAATTAAACCTAAGATAATTTTTAAATTTTGAATTAAAAATTATGTTTATTTTATAAAATTAAATTTATAAAATTGACTAAAGATAGTTTTATTATTTTTAATGGAGTGACATAAAAAGAATTTATTTTAATAAAATTGTAATTTTAAATATATATAAACTTTTCTAAAAATGTATGTATTATTATCAATATGTTTTAATTAAGTAAATACATTATAAAAATATTTAAATATTAGTTATTTTAATTCATATTACTAATTTTAATGGTTTTTATAACTATATCATTTAAACAATTATAATAAAAAAATGTTGGTGTGTGGAAACTTGGTGTTTCGTGTAAAGAAATCCATGTCAGTGTTGTATGTGGAACAAGGTTAAAATGGTGTATTTTATAAAGAAATTTTGACATAGTTTAGCGTGAATTGAAATAAATTAAATAAAATTAATTTATTTTAGAAAAATATGGTTCAAAAAAACTTGGGGTGTTACATTCTACCCCCTTAAAATGAATTTATCCCTTAAAATTTTTCATTATGATACAAAAAATGAGGAAACTTATACCTCATCATATCCTCAAGTTCAAAAATAGCTTCCTCTAACTAGTTATTTCTATACAAAACATTGACCAGGTGAGTCATCTTGTTTTCTAGAACATTCTTTGTATGATCTATAATTCTAATTGGTTGTTCATCGTAAGAAGGATACTACTCTAGTAGGATGACCTATGAGTTCAGTACATACAAAGGGTTAGGTATTTACTTCCATATGAGAGATACAAAGAACACATCATGTACTTGATAGAGATTTGGAAGAAGTTCCAAGCAATAATTTACCATTTTTTTGGATCAAGAATCTCAAAGGGATCGATATACCTAGTTATTAGTTCCCCTTTCTTCCCAAAAAGCAAAACCTTTTTTCAGAGAGAGATTCATAGAAACACATTCTCACCAACTTCAAATCCTAGATCATACTAATGGTTATCAGCATCACTTTTTTGTCAACATTGTTCTTCCTTAATATGATGCTGAATGGTTCTACCCTTCTCAACAATTTTTTAGCTATCTTAGGTCCCAATAGCTTTCTTTCACCAACTTTATCCCAGCACGTTAGATATATACATTTCTTATTATAGAGATCTCCAAAAGGAGCTATCTGGATTCTTGAGTGAAATATATTGTTGTAAGAAAACTCAACTAGAGGAAGTTTTTGATCCCAACGAACATTGAAATCCAAAGAACAATATCTCATGATATCATATAGGTGTTGAATTGTTATTTTAGATGGACCATCTATATAAGTGTGATAGGAAGTTCTAAAACTAAATTTTGTATCAAGTTTTTGCTGAATATTTCTCCAAAACATTGAGGTGAACCTTGAATCCTGATAAGATACAGTGGAAAGTGGTAATCAATGCAAACTTAAAACTTTCTTAATGTATATCCTATAAATTTTATCCACATATAATTATTCTATGATAGTAATTAAGTGAACTAACTTAGTAATGTGACTGAATACCACACATATAGCATTAAACAATTTAGTTATTTTGGGGATTCTGATGAAAAAAATCCATAGTGATGTTATCCCATTTCCATTCTGGTATGGGTAATGGATGCAACATCCCCTTATAATTTTTTCTTTATTCCATAACTTGCTATAATACGAAGCATTGATCTACAAAATCTGTGATATCCCTCTTCATGACATCCCACTATAATTATTCCTTTAAATCCTTATATATCTTCATACATCCATGATGAATAGAGAATGAATAATTATGAGATTCCTCTAACAACTCTTTCTTTAAGTATGGTATGAAAGGAACACATACACAATTCTTGAACCATTTTATTCTATCCTGATCAAGGTTAAACTCAGGATGATTTATAACCTTCTTTTACAGATCTACATCTTTCATCCGCACTACTTTAATCTTCAGTTGGATAGAGGGTTAAGAATTCAATTGATAAAGATAGTATTTCTCCCCTTACTTTAGGATTTCTAGATATAACCTTTGAAAATCTAGAAATACTGATTCTTTTTTTATACTCATAATGTATAATCCAGCTTGATCCTTTCTACTCAAAGCATTATCCATTTCGTTCGCTTTCTCAGGGTGGTAATATACTGAGCAGTCATAATCTCTTAACAGCTCTAACCATATTCTCTGGAACATGTTTAAATTCATATATGTGAATATATATTTTATAATTTTATTATCAGTATATATATCACACTTTCTTCCATAAAGATAATGTCTCCATATATTTAATGCAAAAATTACCGCTATTATCTCTAAATCTTGATTTTGGTAATCTTTATTGTGGATCATCAACAATTGTGAGGAATAAGTGATAACCATGTTATTATTCATAACAAAAAATCCTTATTCCTTATTGTATGAATCAATATATATTAAAACCCCTTATCTACTACATGGTAAGGTAAACACGTGTGCACCGACCAATCTTCTCTTTAGTTCCTTGAAATTATCCTCACATTCATCTATCCTAAGGAACTTGACACCCTTTTGAGTTAACCTAGTTAGAGGATTTGATAGTTGATCGAAATTCTCCACAAACCATAGATAATATTCAGCTAATAAAAGAAAACTACAAATATCATTCACCATGTTTGGTCTAAGAAAAAAATTCAATATCCTCTCTATTTGATGGTTCTATTGCTATAACATCTCTTGAGATTATGTGACCCTAAAATGAAATCTTTTATAGACAAAATCAACACTTTGTAAATTTTGAATATAGTTTCTTTTTCCTTAGGGTCTTTAGTACAATTATCAAGTGGTAATCATTCTCATCCTTTATCTTTATATAGATAAGAATATCATCTATATGGACTACTAAAAACTGATTGAGGTAATCTCTAAAGTATATATTCATTAAATTCATGAATATAGTAGGAGAATTATTAAGACTAAAAGACATCACTATATGATCACGGTGTTTATAACTTGTACGAAATGTCTTCTTGGGTATATCTTCTTTATTGACCCTCAATTTATGATAGCCCAAATGATGGTTAATCTTGTAAATGTATTGATATCTATGTAGTTGATCAAACAAGTCATCAATATGGGGAAGATGATACTTGTTTATGACTATGGTCTAGTTAAAATCCTAATAATCAATGAAGAGTCACATTTATATGTCTTAAATTTTCATGAAAAGAATCGGTTCAACCCAAGGTGACACAATTGGTTGGATTAATACCTTACCAAGATTATCTTAGAGATACTTCTTCAATTACTACAACTCAATTAGGGCTATTCTATAAGGAGTATTTGAAATTGGCGTGGAACCAGGTATGAGCTCTATTGAGAACTCAACATAACATTTTGGATAAAACCTTGGAAAATCTTCTAGAAATACATCCAAAAACTACCGAACAATAAGAATATCATCAATTTTCTTTTTCTCCCCAACCATTTGAGATAAACATCCCTTATTAATGGTAATTAAGATCCATACACTATAATCTCCATATAAAGTTCATACTTATCATCACATTGATAGATGACCATATGTTGGTTTGAAATATCAAAGTTCACTTCCTTTCCTAAAAAAATGATGGTGTATTTATATAGGGAAAGCTAATACATTCCAAATATGACTTCAAATTCAACCAGGGGAAGAATAAAAAGATATGCAAGACGTACATTCCCACAAAATTCAATCCGAGAGGAATTATATACATGAGATGAAATCGTTGTACCATTAGGGGTTTTCACTTCCAATTCCATATATAATTGTTTTTGTGTAATATTAATACCCTTATAAAATTATTTAGATATGAAAGAGTGGGCAGATATAGAATAAAATAAGACATTAGAAGATCTAGAGTTGATGGTAAGTGAACCTTTCACCATATCGTTATATCACCACTCTTCAAAAATAGTGATCACATGATATTTTCCATTATACTATAGTTTTATAGGTCATTAACACTGATAATTATCACCAACCCTTGGGTTTGGTCACTATTTATCATAATTCTCATCCTCCTTACACATGAAGCATTGAAGTTTGGTAGTTTCATCCTATGTATCTTTTCCTCTATTTGAATAATTGTCAAAATTCTTCCCATTCGTGTGGTAGTCAATTTCTCAATGTCCACCCCTTATGAACTTAAAACACTTTTTAAACCCTATAATACAACTTTTTCCATTCTTTTTTGCACACTTAGATCATAAAAGGAAGTCTCATCTTATTCTCTTCATTTTTTTAGATTTTATTTTAAACTCTATCTTCATTTTCTTGTTAAAAATATGAGATTGATATGTAACTCCAACCTCTATTTCAACTTTTACTACAAAACACACAATCTATTTGTAGTTAAAAAAATATCCTATGTCCAATGCCTTTTATATACTTAGATTTAATCCATTTAAGAACCTATCAAATTTAATTTCGAGTTAGAAGTTAATTCTAGAAGACTACCTCACAAGTCTTATGAAATTATCCTCATCGGTACCGACAGATTCATCACCATATTTCTTCAACTCAAGGAACTCATTTTCCATTTTCATACGAAGAATATGAGGATAGTTCTTATTGAAGAATATGTTTTTGAACTTTTCCCAATCTGTGGATTAAATTTATTCTTGCTTCCTCATATTTTTCATTAAATTACACCACTGGTTTTCTTCACCTTATAACTGATAAACAACCAAAATGACTTTCCCATGATCCGAACACTAGAGAACAGAGAATATCATTTTCGTGGTACTAATCCAGTGTTCAGGAAAAAGTCAATCAAAAGACCCACCGAGAGAAGGTGGACATTGCCTCATGAAGCAATAAACAAAACAATGTTCCCTCTTTTGATCGTTTGGAAGCTCTAAATGATTCATATCTTGAGAAATCTGCATGAAAATAGCAACGAGGTTTTTTATTCTAGGTCCCACTTCATTCAGATGCTCTAGAGGACAATCATTGAATTTTTTGTCACATCCACCATTAACATGATTCCTTCAGATTCTATCCATTGATAAATGAAAAGCATAAATCAAGAAACATTTTTCCCAGTGAGGAACCATATTATCATGAAAAAACAATTACATGATGTCCAAATTATAACACCTTCCTTAATCTATAACACATAAGGTTTATCTTAGGTTATTCATAGACAACTTATTTTTAAATAATTTATGATTGTTAGTGAAGTGATTTTAAATTCCCAAATATTATCCCCCATGAGTGTCAAACTAGGTGCATAATAAGGCCCACCGTCATGTATCGGGTTATGATTGAGTCAGGTCCAACGCACCTTGTCGAATTTATTACACGTAGGTATATTTGTTCTAGAATAACTTCCACTTTTAGTATCTAGCTAATGATTTATTTCACGAAAACCACTCTCTATATCTTTTACCAAAATTCTAGGAAATTTTCATATACTTTTAATTATCCTTATACTTATCATTTTAAATGTACTTAGAGTTCTCACTAAGGTTTTCTCATCCTATTTTCTAAAGGGTAAGTAAAATTTTGATCAGATACTAACTATAGTGACCCTCACTTTTATTACTTTAGCATAACATAATTTTTGTGAAATACTTTATACATTACAAAAACAGATTCCCAAAGACTATATTAGTCTAGTTCATTTATAAACATGGAAACATAAACAATGGTATATAAGTGAGTCTAATTTGCTGCCACTAGGTTATTCATGACTAGAACCCTTCTTATACACATCATACATAATTCATATCTTCTTAACCCGGGGAATGGAGATATAAAAAGGGGTGAAATCATATTCTTAGTAAGGATAAAAAATGGAGATATATAAGAATAAAGATGAGAAAAAGGGTATTGATCATGATCATGAAATTAGATGATCATACCCCGAATAAAAAATATCATAAACAAGAATCATGGAAAATATATTGGCATTTTATAAGACATAAATCATAAGGGAATCAAGAGAATAATCCATGAAATAAAAAAAATATGAATAATACATGGAATTTTTTCATATACATAAACATGTAATATTGTTATATATCTATCAATACACATTGGTAGAACTTATTAAGGAACTTCATGTGGACTACACCTATTGGATAGGAAACACCACCATCCCCAATTATAGTCCTTTCCTTGTAAGGGATCAAGTTCTCCATCTTACCATAGTGGATCAGGTTTCCCTATCTTCCTATATTCATGGGGCTACTCCTACTGTGTGGGAAACACCACCCTACCCAGTCCTATTCCTTTCCTTATAAAAGATCAGGTTTCCCCATGTTCCTATAGTGAATTGGGTTTCCCCAAATTCTAAACTGATTCAAGATTGTTAAATTGAATCCCATCATTATCTCATGAGATATAAATATTTACCAAATTCGTTGGAAGGAGATATAGGTCCTACCTATCTCATAATGGAATCATACATAGATGTTCCACAAATTTATATAAAATCATAATATAACCCATGAAATGTAATGGGTATCATAGACATGTAATCATATCATATCCTATGAAAAAAGATATTGTTTTCATAATCATTTCATTAAAATCATAACCTGTGAAAAGAAGTGGGTTCCATAGACATATAACCTGTGAAGAAGAAATGACTTTCCTAAACATAATTACATAAAAAAAATAAACCATTAAGATAAATAATATTAATGGAACCTTTTGATCATTTTCCCATAAAGGCAGTAGTAACACCAATAGATGTCATCTTAGATGTAAAATAAATGGAAAGATCCTTTAAAAACATTTCTAAAAGAAAATATCATTTCTTCTTTGAAAATTTATTTTTAAACATAAATCCTTTTGAAAAAATTTTACATTGAAAGTATATTATGGAATATGGAAAACATGTTGAAAAAAGTTTCTTTGAAAATAATTTGAACACATATAATGAAATCTTGAAAATGTTTTTAAAACTATTTATTTGAAAACTATTTGAAAAATTATAATGAAAGCTTGAACACATTTTTAAAACCATTTATTTAAAAACACTTTGAAAAATATAAATAATTCATTTAAAACTATAAAACATTTTTCAAATCATTTATCCTTGAAAATGAGATTAAAATATCACATTTTAAAACATTTTAAAAACATTTTTGGAAACATGGTTATTGAAATTCCTAGCTTGTGTATAAAAGAATAAAATTTGAGGGAAAACTACTTTACCTATTTGAAACATAAACCCCATGAAAGAAAGATCATAAAATGGATATAAAAATACCAAAAAAATTAATTATAATAATCATAGAATACATTCATGGGTAGTATATACACCACACAAAAATTAAATGAGTAGTGAATAGGGAATTTATCTCATATAAATAAAAAGTGAGATGAAATTATCTTACCTTATGTATTGACTCTCATTGTACTTGTTAAAACCACATATATAATAAATATATGATAATTGTAAATATACCAAAAAACCATATTCCTATATCTAATACCATATATGGATTTATATTACCCGCTTATTAACACTTCTATGTTAAGTTTACATTTCAGGTAATATCTACACTTTTTTCACATGTGCCTTAATTTGTTATATTTTTTGAGCTCTTACTTATATCATGATTTATATAATGTAAAAAATCTTATAAATATAATTTATATTCAGTGTATACTTATTTGTAAAATTATTTTTATGGATATAAATATTAAGTGAAATACACCGTTTATGGAGACGGTAGGCCGTACGTATGCATGGACGTTGTTTCTGCTTAATTATCATATTGAAAGAAAGAAAGTAAATGAAATATATGTATATATATGTATATAAAAATTATAGTAAAATTATTATGTCATATGTATCATATAAATTTACTAAAATCATCCTTAATACATTCCATGTAGATTTTGAATGAATCATATTGATTTGATAAGATGTTAGTCCACACTTCCCCAAACAAAATTATTGTATTTAACCAAAATGGAATGAATGATGATATGTGTTATATAATAATTAAATAAGAATAGAAAAATAATATATATCATATATATCATATAAAAATATAGTTTTTATCATAATTACCAACCATGAGAGGTGGTAAAGGGAAAATCAAACCACATCGTTTCATGAGGCAATAGTTCATCGTACACAGGATTAATAAGTTCATTACCCATTAGATGAAAGTGTGTGTAAGTGAAGGATGAACACTCATAATGAAAAAATTTCAGTATATTTAGGGTAATGGTGTTATTATATAATCATGGAATAAAAATAATTGAGGTGGTTGATATAGAAAATAAATTAAAGGAGCTTGAGGAAGGATGTTACCTCTTCTTTTGATAACTCCATTTTCATTGAAAAAAAGAGCTTCCTTGGATGGATTTATTCCCAAAGAGGAAATTAAAGGATTAAGTTATGTATTTTGGCAGATTATTTGAGCATATCTTGGGTGATCCAAATTTATTTAGAGGTTTGAATAATTGGTATGAATGAATACCTTTTTATAGTGGAAGAGGAGTGGTATTCTTGTAATTTTTTTGTAAAGGGAATTCCACCCGCATTTTTCTTATGAAGAGTGGTTCTAATGATGGATAAAATTATATAAAATGGATGAAAAGGTCTAAATATTCCAATACAATGTCTTTTAGACATATTTCTAGGCCATTTTTTTCTAAAGTGCAACGTTTATTCCCCTATTAAGTAAATTTTTTTCTTAATCAATGTAATTAATTATAATCACTTTCACTACTATTTTTGGTCAAAAACTAAGTAGACCTTATTATAAATTATAAATTATAAATTATTATTATTATAAATATGGAATCAATTTTTCTAATTCATAAATAAATAGTTGGATTAAATTAATTTTAAATTAATCACAAAAATGAGTCGTGATAGTGAGTTTTTTAAGAATTTGTTTTAAAGGTTTGGGATGTCTTGATTTCCGATTTCAATTTTAAATTAGTTAAAAAGACCTAAATTGGATTAATTTATGTAAAATTAATCTAATTAAACTTTAAAACCAAATTAAAATATAATTTTACTATATAAATAAATTATATAAAAAATTATTTTTAAAACAAAATTCATTAATTGCAACAATTCATCCATAAATGATTTTTTTTTTCAGAAAAAAACATAAACTTCACCCTAACCTAATTTTCATATTATAAATTAAAAAATGATTTTTATTTTATAAAATTATATTTCTAAAAAATTATAAAATTTATTTTATTATTGTTCGAAGAGGTACATAAAAATAATTCTTTTAAGAAAATAATATTTTCAAATATATAAAGGCATTACTGAAAAATCATGCCTTATTATCAAAATTTTTTATTCATATAAATCCATAATAAATAATAGTTAAAATTTTGTTATTAATATTCATATTAATATGTTTAATTTATATGTTTTAACTATCTCATTTAAATAATTATAATAATAAAATGTTGTTTTGTAGAAACTCAGTGTTGTTTATAACACAAGTCAAGCTTGTATTGCATGTATCCCAAGGTTAAATTGTTGTACAATATAAATAATTTTATAATTAATATGGAATGAATTTAAATACATTAAATAAAATTAGTTTATTAAAAAAAGGTTCACAAAAACATAGGTCATTACAGTAAGTCTCATAAATTTTCCTTGGTGATATTAGAGAATTAGTTTTACACACATTTGTTGTCTCAATTACTTATAAGCATTATTTGGGAGATATTTTGTGAGTATATCAACAACTTGATCTTTATAAAGAGTAAATTATAACATAAATGTTTCCTTATCTAGTTTTTTCTTCAATATTTTATATTTAATGTCTTGGTTCATTGATCATAAATGTTTCAATCGTTTGTTGGATAATTTTTTTTCTTTTATTGTCACAAAATAATATCTAGAAGATATTTATAAAAAAACTCATATTTTTTATTTGAATCTTAATCCATGTCATTTTTTAGCTCCTTATGATGTGGAAATATACTTAGTCACAAATATACTCAATGTAATGTATTTATCCTTCTTTTTATTCCATTAAATGAATCTTAAACTAATACAAGCACTCCTCCTAGTGTAGACATGTTCCCATCAACATGAGCATCCAATTAGTTGGCTATGAATCCTTTCATTTCTACTTATCCTTCCATATAATATAACAATACATAGTTGGCTATACTCTTGACATAAATTAGAATTGTTTTTCTTCCATTAAGTGTAACTCCTTAGGATTATATTTCTAACATGCATAGAGTGTGATGAGAAAAACAATGTCTAACCTTGAGGTAATCAAATAAAATAGGGTGATGATAAATGTCTTAAAAATGTTCTCACAAATGTACGTTAATTGGTCATCTTTACTTAATTTAATTACCACTAAATTCGGTGTGAAATCTCCTCTTGGTTAATCCATGAAAAATATTGTCATTGTATTCTTGTAATATTTATATTGAGAGATAAACAGATTGTCTGTGTCTTGGGTAATTTTTATACCCAAGAAATAATTCATCCCACAAAGTAAGTACATATCCAAACTACCTTTCATTCATATAGAAATATCTTCAATTAATGTTTACCCATCACTATAAATGATGATAGAATAAACGTATAAAATCGTATTGAGTTATGTAGTGTTGGTATTTATCACATAAAGTTTTTTCTACATTCTTTTATCTAAATTTCACACTCCTTAAAAATTAATCAAGATTAAAGTACTCTGATATTGGGGATTGTTTCAAACCATATATATCCTCCTTTAATTTTAAAAACTTTCTCCCATGTTCATCAAGAATAAAACCCTCTAGTTTCTTGATCTACACTTCCTCATTTAACTAACAAATCAAAAATTTTGACCTAACATTTATTTGATGTATTTTTTGGTTTATTTCTGATATTATGGAAAGAAATAACTTAATGGTACCAAGTGTTTATATAATTTAAAATGCATAATTGTAATAATTCATTAATATTTTAGAATAGACCTTGTAAAAAATATAGATTTATTTCTTAAAACCCCACCATTTTCATTCAACCTTTTACTAAAAACTAATTTTATATCGATGAAATTCACATCCTCTGATCTAGAAATAATATATCATGTCTCATTATTTTCAATAATATTCATTAATTCATTCATGGATTATATCCACTAACTTTTATCTAAATTTTTAACAACAATTTTAGGTTCATCCATTGAAAGAAGATTAGTGTGACTAGCTGCTTTGATTTCTCTTCTAGTTTACACCCCATCATTCTGATATCAAATAATGTTTATATAATAAAAATTATTTCACATCATATCATTAGAACAGTAACCATTGAAATCTCATCATCATTGCTAGAATAATAAGAATATATAATATTTGTAACATCCCGGATAAATGAAGAATATGACATTTTCATATTTATTAATATTTGTGAATTAAATATTAATTTTACTTTAAATGGGTTTCTATGTTCGATAGCGTACCTAATACACAATAACATGTTTCTTTGAAATCTTATGTTGCACACTAATAATATAATATTATTATTTTAAATGGTAGTTAACTCCTAGCTATTGTACTAGTAGGAATGAATAAAACTAACTAAAATATGATTATACATGTTTATTAAATGTATTTACATTTATCCAATAAAAGTTAGAGGCTTAAAATGTGAATGAATCTAATTTTAAGCATAATTTACATTAAAAGGCCGATTTACCGCCTTTTAATGTCGAACCCTCATTAAATATAATTTTGGTCACTTTAATACATTCTATTTAACCAAATAAAATCTTTCTTTATAATGGGGACATCAAAATTTAATTTGTGTAAATTTTTGGAATTTTTCTGATAAAGTTCATTTTCTAATGAATAGTGAAAAATTTTGTATTTTAATTCAAAAATGTGTTTTAATATAATTTATTTATATGGTTATATTATCTTTTTAATTGGTTTTAATGTGTAATTAGAATATATTTTTATCATTTAATACAATGTTGGTCATTGTAATTAATTTCACTTTTGAAATTGGACATAAACAAGTATCAATATTTTGATAGTTATTGTTTCTTAAAAACACGCTATTTGTTTTGATAACAGGAATTAATTTTAAAATTAATTAATGCCACTTCTATGTTTTTAATTTTTCAAAATTGACATCATTTTTGAATTTGTAATATCAAATATATCTTAGGCTTAATTTTTGGTATTTTTCTGAAAAACTACAATTTTTGATGAATAGTGAAACCACTTAGTGGTAGTTAAAAAAAACTGACTTTTTCATTTAAATGAAATTTTACCACTTCTGTTAATTCAATTTCCAAAATCCAACATATATGGTTGTTATCAAGAAGTAAAATTTGGTTCATTAAGATGAAAATATTTTTTTGGTGAATAGTAACTTTTGACATTTATTTACCGTGGTTAAAGGTAATTAGGTTCATTCAAGGTAAAAAGAATATTATAATAATTCAAAATTACCTTAACACTTTTCCAAACATTATTGGTTGAGTCATTAACGACCATGGGCATCATTTAGTTGATTTTGGGACCCCATTGATCCACTTACGAGTGAACATGACAATTTATATTAATTAATTTAATGTGAAGACAAAATAGACATTAACAAAAATATTTTAGTAATAAATTTTTATATGGTGTTATATAAGTCATATTTTTTACTATAAATATTCATTGGAAAGATAAAAATATTTCCTACATCATGGTATTTTTATATAATTTTTAGACAACAAATAAATTAAATTATTTATGACACAATAATGATGCAGTATTTACCTCAATAATAAATGATTTAAATGAATAAGATTATAATGATTACATTATTATCCAAAACATGTACAATTCTGATTGGATGACTTTATTTAAAATATGAGTCATATTATCTTATACCTTAATGATTTTTGGACCATTATAAACCGAATATAATTATATAATAAAATAATGTTTTCACACTTTCCTAAAGAGCCCCTCCTCTCCCTTATAAAAGGAGACCAATTCTAACCAATTATTCACACCTCTCAAGCCATTTGGATCGTCCAAACTCTGCCCAATTACACTCCCTACATCCCTATAATCCTCCTAGAAGCCTTAAATTAGGAATAAGGCCCTTCAAAAAGTCCTTTTGGTTCAAACCAAAGGAAGTTACCCAAATTAAAGGTAACGGTTTCTCTTAAATTGTTTTCTTTTATTTTACTTCTCCAACCCCTAAACTATTTTTATTCCTTTATTTGGTAACAAAACCAGTATCCTCAATATACTAGGATGTTTTTATGAAAATTATTTTAACTACACTTACACACACCTCCATCTAATGGATAAAGAACATAATGTTTCTGTGGATGGAAAACTAACGCCTCACGAAACGATGATTGTTCAATTACATCTTACCACCTCCCATGGTGGAAATTATGATGGAACTGTATTTATATAGTATATATATTATGTTTATTATTTCATTATGCTTCTGTACTTCCCAATTATATCAATCCTTTATGGTTTCCATAGTGGGTAAATACGATAATCTCATTTGAGGAAGTGCGGACTACCGCCCCCTTAAAGTGATGTGACTCGTTAATGCCTTATGTGGGATGTATAAAGGATAGTGTTAATGATATTATATATGATATTATAATTGAATTATAATATACCTATGTATAATTATGTTTTATTTCCATTAAAATAATAAATAGAAATGAAAGTAGCGTTCATACGTACGTACGGCTTACCGTCTCCATGAACGGTGCATTTCATTTCTTACCTCTAAATGTTATGTACTATTATAAATACATGTATATACTAGATATATATGATATATATGATATCCAAATAATAAATATAATTCTGGATATAATGAACCATTGACCACATGAACAATATGTGATTATAAGAAGTCCATTTTTGACTCTAGTACCAAATATCGACAAAATGGGCGTTATTAACTAAAATGATTACATAATGTTTATAACATGGTAATAAGTGATATAAAAGGAATAATAAACTTGAAAAAGGTTCTTAAGCAAGTATAAATTTACTTTAGTTTATTATTCAGGAGATTAAAGAACGATCGAGTCAAGTCGGACACGAGGTAAGGGATCCGACCTCTCTCTTTCTTTTCAAGTACTCTCTTTTATGTCATTTCTTTTATGCTCCACGTTCTTATGTTGGAGGATGTTATTTTATATTCACCATAATGTAATTTGTATTTTCATATGATGAGAGACACCCTATTACTCTCATCAATTCATTTAAATAATTTTTAAGTGGCGTCATTAGGCTGTCGAATTTTTGTAAGGGGTTTTCTTATCTCACTTTTAATTCTATGAGATTTCCACTGTTCGCCACTTATTTATTCAATGTGGTGTATTATGTACTATAGTTTGATATATATTATCATTAATATCTTTAAATTCATTGTATTCTGTGATTAATTTGATGGTTATTAACTTTTTATCAAATGAATCAGTTGAATACAACAAGGTAAAGGGTTTCATCTCACTTTTATTCCTGTGAGATTCATGATATATTTGCCACTATTTCCTTTTCTGTGGTGTATGTACTACCCATGATTCTACTCGTTGTGTAATAAAATTTTATTTATGGGTATTTACATCTACATTGTATGGTCCTTCTTTCATGCGGCGTATGTTTTGTAAGTTACCAAATTGGTAAGGGAACCTTTCACCCTCCTCTCTTTATAAAAGACTTCTATTTTATGTCTTTTAATTTACATCCTATTATGTTGGGATATTTTCTTCTATATCCTTATTGATTTAAACTTTATATCCAAGTGATTATATTCCCTTTTTTATCTCATCAACTCATTTTATGAATTTTAAAGTGACGCAGTTAGGCTGTCGAATTTTAACAAGGGAACCTCTTAACCCAATTTCAATTCTTTGGGTTCAACTTGTACTTCTTAAATATGTCATCCTATGAATATGTTTTAATGACCTCTGATTGTTTTACACTTAATATCCACATATATTGGGTGTATTTATATTTTTCACACATAATTATGTGATTGATTTATCCTTAATTTAAGTATAACATCTTTATTAGGGATTTCATCTCAATTTACATTTCCACTGAGACTTCATTGTTGTTATACACTGATTCACTCTTATGTGGTGTATATACTGTCCTTTGACATACTATATCATGAATACCTTTATTCTCATGATATTATAAAGTTCTGATTAAAATTTATTCCTCAATGATTTGTGTTCAAGCATCTCTCTTTTTGTTAAAAACTCTTTAACTAAAATATCGTTTTAAATGTTTTAAAGATTTATTCTTCTAAATCTTTATCATTAATGTCCATGTTTTAAAAATGGTTTTAAGGATTTATTTATATAGACATTATTGTTTTAAAATGTTAATTATTTTAAAATATTCAAAGTGGTATGGGACACTTTGATTCAAAAATCTTTTTTTAATGGTTTTTGAAAATGGATCGATTATTTCAATATATTGAAATTACTTCTTGTGATTGCAAATGAAATGTTATTAGTGAAATGTTTATATTTTCAATATTTTATGTGTTACGATGGTACTTGGACATTTGATGGGTGGTTACGTGATAAATCATATGATAGGTGGTGTAGTGAATACCAGGACGGGTGGTTACATTATAAACTCCAATGCATTGGGTATGGAAGTCAGTTGTATGGCTATTCCATTTAGTGATATGTGTGGAAGTTGACCGTATGGTTATTCCATTTAAGTATGTTTATGTCCCAAGTTACCTTTATATGTTATGTGTTCTTTATATGGGTTTTATGGAAATATTTTGATTACAAAAGGGTAAGTAATGATATTTTATTTAGTGAAGAGTATTTACTACTTCATAAAGGTGAAATGTTTTATTTATGATAATGTATTCATGGTTTACCTGTTGTTTTGAAAAAATAACATTTTTCCTTCTTTGTGTATCCCTTACTGATCTTTTTATGCTCATCCCAATTTTTTTTTGAAATGTTTTTCACAGGACATAATGTGGAATAGTGTCAAGGATGGGATCAAGGAAAAGTCATGATGTCTTAAAAATAGAACTAGAAATGTTTCTTTTTAAGAGTTTTTATTTTATAAAAAATTTGGATACTGAGTAGAAGTGTATACTTTGTAATCTTTTGATATGTAATAGTTATAGCCTAATTCTATAAAACTCTAAACCTGAAAATATCCTCAACGTGAATTATTCATTTAATTAAATATTATGTAAGTTTTAAGGTCGGGTCCTTATAGTTGGTATCAGAGGTCAGTTTAGACAACTTTAGAGGTTAGGGTGTTATCTAAGCATAAGTAACATAACCATAATGGTTAGAATATTAGAAAGAGTCGTAGTTATTTTTAATGAGTTTAAGATAACATTAATAAGTATTTACCCTCCTTATAAGATATTATATGATGATTTTACTGATATACTCACACTGGCCTTTTTGGTTTTAGTAAATGGATGGATCTAGCAGGCACCAAAGTAATAGTGGATGTGAAGAAAATGGTGACGGTTTTTTGAACGAGAAACTGAATGAAATGAGAGATGCAATGAGAACTCTTGTGGTTATTCTCAACCAACTATCTTGAATCATGATTGAAAACATGAAACTTGGTTATTTTTATAAGGCATCATATATTCGAGAAACAAATCCATACGGAATTTCAGGTAATAATCATAAAGGTTAGTATGTTCAAAAACCTATGTGTCAAGGATGTAGAAAGAAACACCTAGGAAAATGATTCAAAGGGATGGGAATATGCTATAGATATTGGAATGAAGGTCATAAAGCAAGAACCTATCATAGAAAAGGGAAGAATACAGTTGACACTAGGAAAGGGAAAAAAGTTATTTCTAAGGGATCAATTGAATGTTTTAAATGTGGTGTGCATGGTCATTATACAAACAGGTGTCCTGCGAAGATGTTTCGAGAATGGGATCACTATAATCGTACAAATATTTTTTTACCAATACCTAATGCCATTACGATTGAGGATGAAGAAACTGACAACGACCAATGAAAGGTATGGATTATTTCTTAACATATGTTTTGATATTATTGAATATTAGGATATGATTCATGATTCTGTTTGTAGGAAAGAAGTATTTTAGAATAAGTTTAAAAGGAATGGTTAATGGATCATGAATAATGTTGAATGTGTAAGAAGTAAACATATAAGGGATTCAAGAGTTATGGTAGATTTTAGGATGGTGAAATTCTTATAAGTATTAAGACTCTTTTGACGATGGGAATTACATTAGAATACTTTTTATAGTATGTGTAACCCTAAATTTTGATATGTAAAAATTTTATTCAAGGAATAATTATCTTTTCTTTTGTGGATATAGTTATAAAGAACCATTTTGGTTTATATGATCTTTTAATTTGAGGAAATTATAGGTTAATACATTTTTGGGATGCAAAATAAAAGTTATTAGAAAACCTTTGTGGTTAAAATATGCTATGGTTATTTTTGATAAATTTATCACTTTTTGGGAATGTTATAAAATTATATAGTTTTTGAAAAGGGACAACACGCAGACCGTGTGACAACCCGTCGCATCGGATGAACCTATGGGAATCGAACCCACAACCAAAGTGCAACTGGTATTTATCGCCTACCATTGTACTACATGAATTCCCTGGTTAGTTTGACTAATTATTTTTAGTTAGATGATTTTATGAATCCATAATAAGTTTATATTGGGTTATATATGGAAATTATTAACATATCATATAGAATATTTTATTAGGTAAATTTCTTTTAAATATGAGATTTTAAGAGTAACTGATGTTATTTGGAGATAAATGTTAAGATTTATCTTGGAAGACTATATGATTAAATCCTTTGGATATTTGGGTTTCAATCTTAGTTTGGATTACTTTGAATAATTTTAAGGACAACTTTTTATTGAATGGTCTTTGTTGAAATTTGGGTTTTGTTAGACAAATTTTGGAGATTAAGAGTAGTTTTTCATTATATAATAGATTATCCTTTTGGGGGATTATCTGATCTTGTACTAAACATTTTGGTTTTAGTTAATCTCTAAATAAAAGGGAAATATATAGTTCATCATTTTTGGATTATTTGATTCTCATGAAGTTGATTATATCACTTTTAATGTAAAAAAATTCAACATGAATACTTATCATTTGGAGAAAATATGAGTTTGTGTTAGAAATCTAGTAAAAGATGAATGTTTATATGGAAAGTAAGTATATTTCCTTATGTTTTTAGTTAAGGTCATAAATAAATTCCTCAATGAAAAGTAACTTAAAACAAAAACCTTGTTTTTTAACTTTTCCTACTGGGGAATCAAAGACTATTTAACCCATCACAAGTTTATGAATTTCTGGTGGTTAACTTTCTCCTAAACATGTTTTCTATCACTCTCCATCAGAACTTAAAGGTTTGTTTTCTCCTCCATATCCATGTTTTCATGGAATCATAGTATATGTTTTATAGGGTAACATTTTTACTTCTCTTCCTTTATTTTAAAGTGATAGTTTTATTGACTCTTTTTTCGATATGGGGCTTTCAAAGAAGTTCCCGAGCCCAATTTTTAAATTGTGAGGACGCAATTCCCAAAAGGGTGGAAGGATGTAACATCCTGGACAAATGAAGAATATTAAATTTTCATATTTATTAATATTTGTGAATTAAATATTAATTTTACTTTAAATGGGTTTCTATGTTCGATAGCTACCTGATACGCAATAACGGGTTTCTTTGAAATCTTATGCTGCATACTAATAATATAATATTATTATTTTAAATGGTAGTTAACTCCTAGATGTTTTACTGGAGAGAATTAATAAAACTAACTACAATATGAGTATACATGTTTTTTAAATGTATTTACATTTATCCAATAAAAGTTAGAGGCTTAAAATGTGAATGAATATAATTTTAAGCATAATTTACATTAAAAGGTTGATTTACCGCCTTTTAATAGAGAACCCTCATTAAATATAATTTTGGTCACTTCAATACATTCTATTTGACCAAATAAAATCTTTATTTAGAATGGTGACATCAAAATTTACTTCATGTAAATTTTTTGAATTTTTCTGATAAAGTTCATTTTCTAATGAATAATGAAAAATATTGTATTTTAATTCAAAACTATGTTTTAATATAATTTATTTATATGGTTAGATTATCTTTTTAATTGGTTTTAAAGTGTAATTATAATATATTTTTACCATTTAATCCAATGTTGGTCATTGGAATTAATTTCACTTTGAAATTGGACATAAACAAGTATCAATCTTTTGATAGCTATTGTTTCTTAAAAACACTCTATTTGTTTTGATAACAGGAATTAATTTTAAAATTAATTAATTCCACTTATATGCTTTGAATTTGTCAAAATAGAAATCATTTTTGAATTCGGAATATCAAATATAGCTTAGGCTGAATTTTTGGTATTTTTCTGAAAAACTTCAATTTTTGATGAATAGTGAAACCACTTAGTGGTAATTAAAAAACTGACTTTTTCATGTAAATAAAATTTTACCACTTCTGTGAATTGAATTTCAAAAATCCGACATACATGGTTGTTATCAAGAAGTAAAATGTGGTTCATTAAGATGAAAATAATTGTTGGTAAATAGTAACTTTTGACTTTTATTTACAGCGGTTAAAGGTAAATAGGTTGATTCAAGGTAAAAAGAATATTATAATAATTCAAAATTACATTAAAACTTGTAAAAACATTATTTTATGAGTTATTAACGACCATGGGAATCATTGGGTCTATTTTGGGACCCCATTGAGCCACTTGGGAGTGAAAATGACAATTTAGATTAATTAATTTAATGTGAAGACAAAATGGACAATAACAAAAATCTTTTAGTAATTAATTTTTATATGGTGTTATATAAGTCATATTTTTGACTATAAATATTCATTGGAAATATAAAAATATTTCCTAAATCATGGTATTTGTTTTATAATTTTTAGACAACAAATAAATTAAATTACTTATGACATAATAATGATGCAGTATTAACCTCATTAATAAATGATTTAAATAAATATGATTATAATGATTACATTATTATCCAAAACATGTCCAATTCTGATTGGATGATTTTATTTAGAATATGAGTCATCTTATATTCGACCTTAATGATTTTTTGACCATTAGAAACCGAATATCATTATATAATAAAATAATTTTTTTCACAGTTTCCTAAAGAGCCCCTCCTCTCCCTTATAAAAGGAGACCACTTATAACAAATTCCTCACAGCTCTCAAGCCATTTGGCTCGTCCAAAATCTGCCCAATTACACTCCCTACATCCCTCTCCTCCTCATAGAAGCATTAACTCTGGTAGAAGTCCCTTCAAAAAGTTCTTTTGGTTCAAACCAAAGGAAGTTACCCAAATTAAAGGTAACGGTTTCTCTTAAATTGTTTTCTTTTATTTTACTTCTCCAACCCCTAAACTCTTTTTATTCCTTTATTTTGTAAAAAAAACAGTATATTCAATATACTAGGATGTTTTTATGAGAATTATTAGAACTTCACTTACACACACCTTCATCTAATAGATGAAGAACATAATGTTTCTGTGGATGGAAAACTAACGCCTCACGAAACGATGATTGTTCAATTACATCTTACCACCTCTCATGGTGGACATTATGATAGAACTGTATTTATATATGATATATATTATGTTTATGATTTCATTATGCTTCTGTACTTCCCAATTATATCAATCCTTTATGTTTTCCATAGTGGGTAAATATGATAATCTCATTTGTGGAAGTGCGGACTACCGCCCCCTTAAAGTGATGTGACTCGTTAATGCCTTATGTGGGATGTATAAAGGATAGTTTTAATGATATTATATATGATATTATACTATAATTATAATATAACTATGTATAATTATGTTTTATTTCCATTAAAATAAGAAATAGAAATGAAAGTAGTGTTCATGCGTACGTACGGCTTACCGTCTCCATGAACGGTGCATTTCATTTCTTACCTATAAATGTTATGTACTATTATAAATACATGTATATACTGGATATATATGATATATATGATATCAAAATAATGAATATCATTATGGATATAATTAACCATTGACCACATGAACATGTGATTATAAGAAGTCCATTTTTGACTCCGGTACCAAATATCGACAAAATGGATGTTATTAACTTAAATGATTACATAATGTTTATAACATGGTAATAAGTGATATAAAAGGAATAATAAAATTTAAAAAGTTTCTTAAGAAAGTAGAAATTAACTTTATTTTATTATTCAGGAGATTAAAAAATGATCGAGTCAAGTCTGACATGAGGTAAGGGATCAGACCTCTCTCTTTCTTTTCAAGTACTCTCTTTTATGTCATTTCTTTTATGCTCCACGTTCTTATGTTGGAGGATGTTATTTTATATTCCCCATACTGTAATTTGTATTTTAATATTATGAGAGACCCCCTATTACTCTCATCAATTAATTTTAATAATTTTTAAGCGGCGCCATTAGGCTGCCGAATTTTATAAGGGATTTTCTTATCTCACTTTTAATTCCGTGAGATTTCCACTGTTGCCACTTATTTATTGCATGTGGTGTATTATGTACTTCCGTTTTATATATATTATCATGATTATCTTTAAATTCATGGTATTCTGTGATTCATTTGATGGTTATTAACTTTTGATCAAATGACTCAGTTGAATACAATAAGGTAAAGGGTTTCATCTCACTTTTATTCCTGTGAGATTCATGCTATATTTTCCACTATTTCCTTTTGTGTGGTGTATGTACTACCCATGATTCTACTCTTTGTGTAATAAAATTTCATTTATGGGTATTTACTTCTACATTTTATGGTCCTTCTTTCATGTGGTGTATGTTTTGTAAGTTACCAAATCGGTAAGGGAACCTTTCACCCTCCTCTCTTTATAAAAGACTTCTTTTTTATGTATTTTAATTTACATCCTATTATGTTGGGATATGTTCTTATATATCCTTATTGATGTAAACTTTATATCCAAGTGATGATATTCCCTTTTTTATCTCATCAACTCATTTTATGAATTTTAAAGTGACGATGTTAGGCTGTCGAATTTTAACAAGGGAACCTCGTAACCCAATTTCAATTTTTTGGGTTCACCTTGTACTTATTGAATATGTCATCCTATGAAGATGTTTGAATTACCACTAATTGTTTTACATTTAATATCCACATATATTGGTTGTATTTATATTTTTCACACATAATTATGTGATTTATTTATCCTTAATTTAAGGATACCATCTTTATAATGGATTTCATCTCAATTTATATTTCCACTGAGACTTCATTGTTGTTATACACCAATTCACTCTTATGTGGTGTATATAATGTCATTTGACATATCATATCATGAATCCCTTTATTCTCATGATATTATAAATTTCTGATTAAATTTTATTCCTCAATTATTTGTATTCAAGCGTCTCTCTTTTTGTTAAAAACTCTTTAACTAAAATATCATTTTAAATGTTTTAAAGATTTATTCCCCTAAATCTTTATCATTAATGTCCGTGTTTTACAAATGGTTTTAAGGATTTATTTATATGGAAATTATTGGTTTAAAATGTTAATTCCTTTAAAATCTTCAAAGTGGTATGGAACACTTTGATTCAAAAATCTTTTTTTAATGGTTTTTGAAAATGGATTGATTATTTCAATATCTTGAAATTACTTCTTATGATTGAAAATGAAATGTTATTAGTGAAATGTTTATATTTGAAATATTTTATATGTTATGATGGTACTTGGACATTTGATGGGTGGTTATGTGATAAACCATATGACGGGTGGTGTCGTGAATACCAGTACTGGTGGTTACGTTATAACCTCCAATACATTAGGTATAAAAGTCAGTCGTATGGCTGTTACATTTAGTGATATGTGTGAAAGTCGATTGTATGGTTATTACATTTAAGTATGTTTGTGTCCCAAGTTACCTTTATATGTTATGTGTTATTTATATGGGTTTTAAGGAAATATTTTGATTACAAAAGGGTAAGTAATGATCTTTTATTCAGTGAAGAGTATTTACTACTTTATGAAGGTAAAATGTTTTACTTCTGATAATGTATACATGGTTTACCTATTGTTTTAAAAAACTAATAGTTTTAATTATTTGTGTATCCCTTACTGATCTTTTTATGCTCATCCCAAGTTTTTTTTTGAAATGTTTTTCACATGACATAATGTGGAATAGGGTCAAGGATGGGATCGAGGAAGAGTCATGTTGTCTTAAAAATGGAACTAGACATGTTTCTTTTTTTAAGATTTTTTATTTTATGAAAAATTCAGATACTGAGTAGTAGTGTATACTTTGTAATCTTTTGATATGTAATAGTTATGGCCTAATTCTCTAAAAATATAAACCTGAAAAGATCCTCAACATGAATTATTCATTTAATTCAATATTATGTAAGGTTTAAGGTCGGGTCCTTATAATATTAATATGTATTTCTCAATTTTCATCATTGTGCACTGAAGGTTTAGCATTTATTTCATTAATCTAATCATATAGAATAAATGACTTTTAGATCTAATCATTGTTCTAAATTATTGTTAAATCATCACAGTCAACCAGATTCTTGGATTTCATAGAATATCATTGATAAAAAAATTATTTTATGAGTATACAATATTTATTTTGTCTTCATATTTATCATCATATTTTCAATTTATATTTTTTCCTTTTAATTAAGAATTGAAACTCAACCACACTGAATTGTTTTAGATTTGTAATATTCTTGAATCACATTTTTTAAAACTTCATAACAAAATTTACCCTGAATAAACACCTATTTTAAATAATTCCAGCAGTTTTAATGGCTTGAATCTATAAATACCTTGATACAACATGCTCAATTAGTGGGTTTCTAGCCATATAAACAACACTCTCATTCTTAATTTAAACTACAACATTTTTTTATGGAGTGTATGATGAAATAAAAAATTTATTCATGTATTTTTCAAAGAAATGAATATTTTTTTATTTTGTCCTCTTTAATAAACCTTCTCAAAAATATATACAAGATGAATAAGTTTTTATTTCGCAATTTTTTATTTTTCTTGATCATTTAGGAATTAATTTTTACTTCTCTGACAAAAAATAAATTTCAATTTTTTCTCATCCCTCATAAAATAATTGATTCATATTTAAACCTTTTTATTATACAATAATTATTTCTTAATACCACCTCATTTTAATCAATATAAAGTTGTGACATAATCACAAAATTGTATTCCATACCATAAACAAATAGAAAATTATAATAATTTAGTTGATTTTGGTATATCTGTTCTATTATAAACACTTAATATTTTTTCTGCTATTATTTTTAAATGTAAAAAATACACCCTAATATTTTTCAACACTTTTCAGGTTATTAATTTCCTCTTTTATATGTAATTATAAACCATAATACATAATCCATGGATTCTTGAATTTTCATGCCTTTGAAAAAAATTCAACAAAATGTTCATTCTGTTTGGATTCTTTCCTCTCATGAGAATTATATGATCTCAAATTAAATTTTAATTTATCTGTAATAATATAAAGACACTTCTTTAAAGATTTTTCATCTTGATTTTACCTTTCATATTTTTTGGTTTCTCAAAAAAATCTCAATATTCTCCTCTAATTACAAAGGATTTTGGTTAACCTTTTCCTATTTATATTACCCATAATTCTCAATAAATATCTTTTTTAACTATAGAGATATATTATATAATTATACATAAGATTTATAGAAAAATACCACAACACCAATAGTAACAAAAAACTATTCTACATCAATTGAAATACATCACTTTCATGGGTCATTATCCAACCTATTTTCCAAGACTTTTTTGAGTTTATTCCACTAATACATTTTTTAGACTCTTACATGGGTAGTTAGGGATGACATAAATATTTTTTTAAAAAAATCACCCTCTAAATGTGATCATATTTTTGATTCTCTTAAAAAAATTAGCTATATGTCTAATATATTTTTTACTATAATCTCATAAAAATTTATCTCTCTTTGAGATATTTCATCGGTATAGTCTCTTTGTTTATATAAAATTACTTTATAACCAATAAAACTTGGCCTTTATTATTTTGGAAACACATTTAACTATTTTATAACCTTAATTTTCTTTTTGAATGGATTGTAAAATTCATTAATTTATGTAATGGATTTTTTATAATCTAACATGAATTTATACATTTTCTTTCTAGATTTAACAATTTGTAACATAATATTTTCATTCTATTAATCTCCAAGAATGATTCTATAATTCATATAATCAATCATTTTATTTCTCTTATCATTTTATAGGTTATTTTTCTCCACTAAATTGGTTATATTTTCCTTATCAATCTATAATTATCTTCATCAATCATGTTTTTAGGTTTTAATTCTCATCCTTATGCCTTATAATATCCTTTAAGAACATTTTGATCTCAATTATAATATTGTATTCTTTGAAGTATTTAAGTTATTCAGTTAGAAGCTCCTAATTAATCATTGTTTCATCCTTTGAAGATGTACTTTATTTATGTTATCAAGCCATCAAAACTTATAGGGAAATTTTTTAAAACACTCTTCATCACTGCTAACCTTCTCAATATCAGAATCATCTTCTTCAAGTGATATAAAATTTCTTATGAAAAATTTATATGACATGTTATTCTTTACTTTATAAGGAATATTATTTTTTAAAGACTCTCCTTTCTTAAATTATCTTTTGGGTTCTTTACCATATTCATTAACCTTGATAATTCTCAAAATACACTTGGGATAAAGTGATCAATTATTTCATAGTTAAAACATTTAAATGGAATTTTACCTTAATATGTCACTTTTATACTATTTAAATTTCTAATCAATAAAGAGGAAATCTCATCAAAACCATTCATGCTCTACTCTTCATATAGTTTAGAATACACATCTTTAATTTTCATATTTTTAAATTTCTTAAATTAAATCTCATTCCCCTTATCATTCTTTCTTTTCAATGTAACTCTTTTTCTCATCTTGTGGGATATAAGTTTACTTTAAATATTATAAATTTTGAAGTCATTAAGTCCTATTTCTTTAAGATATGAGATTTTGGAATTGAAATTATATATAATAATCCTCATGAGCTTCATTGCTATTATGGATTCTTTAAGTATTTATCTATATCCATTAATGGTGATAACTATCATATCAACTCATTAAAATAATTCATCCACATATTCATCTTCTTACATTATAATATCTTCAAAAAAAAATATAAAAAATTGTAACTTTATTTCCTTCACCTTCTTATCTACTTTATTGATGTTTTGAATTTTTCTCTAGATCACCTTATAATTTTTATATACCATGAATTTTGTTATCTTTTCCATAGAAATTTCTTTTCTATCAATCTAAAAATTCTTATTGTCATATTGATACCTAGATGTAGTGGATTTTATAAAAATAAATCCACGAACAATATACTTAAGAATATCAAGTCCAAGAGAGTGTAAGTAGGGTACCATTATTTCTTTCCAAATATGGAAGCCTTTTCCATCTAATATTTCAATTCCTTCATTATTAGTAGAGTTATGATAATACATGGGACTCATCAATTATATATCTTCAATAGAGAACCTAGTCTCAAATACCATTTTTTTGGACTACTTGAAGTAATGATCAAGATTGAATAGGGGTGAATTAGTGTTGAAATATTTTTATTATTAAAAAAACATATGTTCTTGTTGTTTCTAGGTAATGATCTATTGAACGCGCTATGTAAAAAATTTAGATAATGTTAATTATATATTTAATCGGGGTTATACCAAATAAGGATGACTACTCCCTAGTGTATTGTGTTTATTATCCCATTCACACATATTTGATCACTTATTATCAAGAATAACCAAGGGAAAGGTAATGAGTTTAAACCCTTATCAACTATCATTGACCCGTTTTGCAATAAATTAATTTCTACACAAAATGAACAAATAAAACTTATGAATAATAAAAATTAATAAAACCATAAGTCATTATTCTACTTCATGAATCTGATCTTCTTCCTCCATGCATAGTAATCTCTATATGTATCTCCTAATTCATACATTTTTAATTCCCTTATATTGAACAACCAATTTAGGTTATTTCTCATATTTTAGTATACCCATTTTTCTATTATATTGAAAGTTTTCAAAAGAGTATTATATATCAATACCTATGAAATTTTTAAGTGTCACTCATTGATTGGGTTCCAAAACACCCACTCGTATCATAAAAAAATTCTCAACCATTTTGAAAAACCTTAATTTTTAAAATATATTTTATTTTGGAAAACTATTAAGAAAAAACCTCATCATGGAATGAGGATAGTGGTTATGGAATAAAAAAATTCAACTACATAATAATTTTAATACCAGATACATATATTATGATGTGAAGTAGTTGATTGCAACATGAAATCATTTTATCACAAATTTCTTTAAAAAACCTCTCCCACATGTTGTAGTGTGACTGATTCCTTCATGGAATAGGAATAATTCAGATTAAGATAGATAAACACAAAAAAATCATTAGGATTCTACTATAACATGGCCTTTCCCTAATGCATCATCCATTTCAAAGTGACTTAAACCTTTGTCGTGTGAAGACATATTTTATCACAAATCTAATTAATGGTGAAATTCTATAGCCTATAAATTTTTGTATGAGATATTCATTATATCAAGACTAAATCTACCATATAAACCCAAATACACAAGAACAAATCATGGTTTGTGTATTATGTTTTCATTATTTTCCATAACTGTGATTCAAAATCAACCTCATCTCCCCTTAGGTCATGATCATGAGTTTTTTGGAACATCACTTCAAATTCACCAAAAAAATAATCTTACATATGAGAATTCTAGTTTGGTTAACTACATCACATTTCAAACTCACAAACTTTATTTAAAAAGTTATTTTTATTTAATATCTTTAAATGTGAAACCATTTTTATATCATGGTATTTTCATATAATATTTATATAAATGATTACTTTTAAGTTCAAAATTTTATGAATACTTAAATATACTATAATAGACAGGTGTTTCTCATCTTATAAGGGTCTAAATACTTCTCCTTAAACATATTCTAAAAAACATTAAAATAATCTGAGGGATATTCATTTTTTGAGTAGTGTAAATTTTAGAGGGGAAGAGAAGAATCCATTCACTATGAATTGATAAATTTCGTATCTGTGTAATGGTCACTTTCCATAAGAACTAATAGAGGATATCATACTCCTCCAACCATTTTTTAAGTAATCGAGTAGGTTGTATCTTCCTATAATATTTTTTATTATTATCCAAATATAATATATTAAAATATACTACTGCCATTTCATGAATTAAGTATGGGGGTGGGAAACATCTCTATATATTTTCAAGATTGTTTATTTATATTTTTAAACTTTTAATTTTTTTTATATTTTTAAATGGTTTTTAGAAAAATTCACATGAATTTAATACAATTTTATGTTTAAGAACTAAGAAATTTGAGAGACTGATTTGATTTTGGAAAATAAACACAAACTAATAATAAAATAAACTAAATTTCTAATTCAAAATTTGCAATATTTATGAAAATTCTACTGATTTTTAAATGCTTTTCCATGAAATATTATCTAATACTCATATCACATTCTTGGAATGAATTTATACCTATTAATATCTTATTAAAATACCTGTCTTTATTGGTTGATTTATTCTATTCTTTTTTTAAATAATTTTCTGTGGCTCTATCAAAAACTGTGATATTGATATTTTTATTTAAAATAATTGAGGCATTATATTTTCAAAATAAATTTTTGAAAAGAAAAAATATCTATGAAACTAACTTTTAATATGAAAATATTAAAACCCAAGTATCCATGAAAAAACATTTTATGTGACCACAATACCAGACAAAAAACCTTAACCGCCTTACTTTTAAACTAAAGGGTTGATCATAGTTGAAATCAAGTGTATAGGGAAAGCTAAGTCCCAAGAAAGTTATGGAATTTTATAATTTTGGAAAGGATTAATAAGGATTATAATTATTTGGGTAAGGTAATTAACACCACAACATGAAATAAAAATATTCAACTCTATCTCTATGAAAAAAATTATTTAAAAGATGATGAAGATTTAGAATAAAAATATACAGAGAGGAGAGAGTAGGAAAAAACTATTACCTATTAAAAATTATTTGAATATGTATATCTAGTAAAATCATGAAAATATTTCTGGGTAATTAACTGAAAGTGGAATTAGTTCAGATGGCTTCATTGAGTTTAAAATTGAAATAGTTCATTTTACTTTATATGAAGTCAAATATTATCATTCTATCATTGATTTTTTCATGACAAATCCCAACCTACATTCACTCATAGAACATCCCTATAATTCCTTGTGATTAATTAAATTACTTGAATCATTTAGTGGGTAAATAGATACAAATAAACTCTATATTTACCCTTTTAGGTGATTAAACGAAGAAAAAAATTATTTAAATTCATTTTGTGTAAATAAGGAAACCCTTTATATCATGTAAATATTAATAAGATTTGGAGGATAAAAAATCATAAATAAACAAAATTTATTAGATCAATAAAATTTAATGGATAACATGAATGAGGAATAATAATATCTAGGTAACATGTAATTGTAAAGCTTTACTCACTATGTCTATTTTTTTGAAAATTAAATGGATATCATTTGGATAATTAATTTTCTAGCAGTAATAGGAAGTAGATTTGGGGGAATTGATAACTATAAATTTAATATTGTAGGTTTCATTTTTAAAATCACTAAAAACTAGATTTGAAATTGTTAAAAATCACTATTAATTTAATCATTGTTAAAGGTCTTCCTTTATTAGTGCTAAAAAACACAGATAATAGGGGCCTTTATTAGTGCCTTTTATTAGTGATTTTTTAGCCCTGATATAGACCCCCTTTACCAGCGCTAAATAGAATTTGATAAATGACCTATTATCAGAACAACCAAAAAATAACTCATAAATGGGGGTCTTTATCAGCACTAATAAAAATCCATGATAAAGGAAACATTTTTCAAGAAATTTTTATGTGATGATAAAATTTGAAAAGAAACATTTTTTGGAGTGCTCCTCCCATTCTCTTTTTAGCTCTTTTCAACCCTTTCCTAGCACATTTTCCACTACCTTACACCTCCACCAATGCTACCTCATCCACCACCCCCTTTCTCAACACATAGAAAGCCCCTTTATCTGTGTGTTTTCATTACACATCCTCCTGTTCACCCCGCGTGAATGCCTATATTTGATCCCTAGACCTCCTTTTTCAATTCAAACACATTTACCACTACACCAAACTTATTTTATTATATATTTTAGGATATGTTTATTTATATTTTTATATATTTTTTATTACATATTTTTATTCATATATTAATATAATCATTTCCAAATAAATTTATCAAATATATGTTTTTTCTCAGTGTGATATATATATATATATATATATACTTATATTTATTTCAATAATTTATTTATTAATATTCATTTACATATATTAGAATATAAATATAAATATAAATATTTGTTTATTAATACACACCCATATATATATAAGGTAAATAATATTGGTAATTTATTATTTTAAATAAAACTAATAATAAATATATATTTTAATTTTGCATATATATTTAAAAATACATTTTTATGTAAATATTTTAAAATATATGTATTTATCAATTGTCTTATTATAAGTAAATATTAGAAAAGATGCATATATTTAATTATAACTAAAACAAAAATATTAAAAATGATAAAATTTAAAAACCATAATATCTATATGAATGTAATCCTTAAAAATAAACTCATTCTCCCTGAAAAAGGGAAAAAACCCTCTTAAGAGAAGAAAAAATACTGTCAAATATTAACAAAATTATTGTATCCCAACTAAAAACTATGTTTGGAGGCCTTATAGGCCCTTTTTAACCTCAAAAAAATAGTTAACAACTTTACCACTATTTATAATGGCGTAGATCTCTTCCCGTGATTCAATTTGATAAGTGGTAGAGCTGAAATAGACACCCCAATCAAAAGTTATGGAATTTTAAATTTCAAGTCATGTTTTAATGTTATGTTAGACCATTTATTAATTTATTTAATTTGTATGTCATAAAATTCCTATTAAATGAAAATAACTTAATAATAATTAGAAATTTATTAATTAACATTATTTTTTTAAATATTTTATAATCCATTTTTACTAAATATCTTATATATTAAGTGTAAATGTGTATTTAGCCTAATATAAATCATATTTAGTAAAATATTATATATATATATATATGAATATAAATATCTTTGTTTATTAATATATTTTTTAATGATTTATAATTTTTTAATGATATTTATCCGTTATCAGTGCTAGTAAAAAATCGGTGATAAAGGGTTACCTTTATGAGCACTACTAAAAAAGCGCTGACAAAGGCCCACATTTATCATTTCTTTTTACTTGCATTGATAATGATACCCCCTTTAATATTTTTTTTCTACAGCTGATAAAGGGTAAAATTTATTAGTTCTACTAAAAAATCACTAAGAAAGGGGGTCTTTATTAGATCCTTTTCAAGGCTGATAATGAAACCCCTTTATCAGAACATATTTATTAGACCTAATAAAGGCCCTCCATTATCAGCTCTATAAAACAAAAAGTGTTCTTAAAGGGGTCTTTATCATCACTAGTAAAAAAACTAATAAGTGGGAACTTTATCAGTGCTTTTTTACGGACACTGATAACAAACCCCCTTTAAAAGTGATTTTAAGCAGTGCTGATAATGGATAGTGCTAGAAAAACCCAAAATTTTTAAAGATATTATTCATTATAAATTATTTATACTTAAATCATTTTTTCACTAACATGTATTAATAAAAAATATTTTGTTATGTTTTCAAATTAACACTTCAATATATAGTATTTTATGAATTATAATGATTTTTTTTCAAATAATGAACTTATTTGAATTATAAGTTTTGGAAATTAAATTAATGGATTAATTTTATCCATCCTTTAATTTTTTTTATAAGTGAAAGGAATTATAATAAATATTAGTGTATTTTGTAACATGGAAGGAAACTAATTGGGTGGTTTACCTAAGTGTTTTTTATATATGGGGTGAGATTTTTGTTTGTTATAAGTGTGGTGGATGTGATTTGAAATGTTAGTCTTGTATTTTATTTTTAACACATTGATAAAATTGTCAAAACCTAAATCATATTCATAAATAGATTAATTTCAATGATTTTAAATTACAGAAATACTATAGGGAAGTAATAATTCATTTAGAAGTGGTTTTTAGTTAAATATAGATGTTTAGATATGGTGAAGAGAAGACAAAGAACATCACATTATGAGAGAGGCTATTACATAGTGGTGATTCGATGTCAGATTAATGTTTTGGTTCAAAAATACAATCCTAATACAATGAAAATTATTAAACTATGATTATAATCATTAAATATGATAATGTTTGAGTTTATCCACCATGTTTTGAGGATAAGGCCCCAACAAGTATGCTATGATTTTTTTATCTTCACATTATTTAGTATTGGAAAAAAAATGTTTCATGAGGGATCTATTTCCACCAATAAAACATAAATCATTCCATAATTTGATGTTTTCATGCCTCAATACTCATTAAAAAAGAAAGTGGTTGGTATGGGTAGACGTTTTTCACTAGAAAGAAGGATAATTTCACTATAGAGTCCCAAATCATATTATTCATTTTTATAATTAAGGTTTTAAAATACCACACTATATTGGTATAGTTTATTCCATACTTACTATTAAATTTAAGTAGTTGGAAGAATCCCTTTTGGAAGCCACACATTTCATAGTATAATATACCATGTCATGCTGTGATATTCACAGAAATACAATTTGGAGTATATTTTTAATGATTATTCATAGGAAACTAAAAGTTAATCTTTGATATCTTATAAATATATTAATGGTCATATAGTGGGATGGAATAATCTAAAAGAACATGAAGTTGGATAAGTTAGATGAGGATAATGTTTTTGAAATTTTAATGTGAAAACTAAAATTCAATGACTAAGAGATATATTGTTATTGCAATGTGAAAAAAACAATAGAGATTCATGAATTAGATGAAAATATATAGAGAGATAAGAATTAGAGGCATCCAATAACATGTATTTATATTAATTATCATGTTCTCCAAAGGAATTTTCAGATAATGAATATTAAAGGATTTCTTTGAAGTGGAGATACACTAAATCGTTTGTTTAGTGAGTTATTGAATATATCCTTATTTTTTAAAGATAAAGAGTTCATCTATAAATTGATATATATTATATGATGAATAAAAAAATATAGTGGGTTGTCAAGAATAAGTTCTTAATTGATTAATTTAAGTGTTTTTGTGGACAAAGTGAAGAATATTAGGTGATACTTTGTTTATATTAGATTTGGGGATAATTTTTAGATATATAAGATTCATGATTCAATTTCGTGAAGATTTTTCTAGTGTGTTACCACATCATACTTTTCAAGATACATTTTGTATGCACATTAGTGTCAAGAATAAACCCTTATAATTATAAATCCATTTAATAATTATAGTGGATAATATAGAAGTTGATGAAACCAAACTATACATAGGATATAAATATTCATTTTAATTAATTAAAACTAAAAATAAGTGTACTGTTTTTTTTTAATTTATAAAAATATGAAATCATATAACTAAATTGATCGAAATCAATTTTTTTGTTAGGATGAATGAAAATTTTACAACAACTTTTTTCTTATCATCCTAACCAATAACAAAGGTTGATTGGAGTGAGAATCATAATATAGTTTTGTGCATTGAATTATCTTCTCCCCCTATCAGTGAATACATCATGTGATACCAAAGTAAATTTATTTTAGTGTCCTATACAGTTGGAATTTTATTCATGAGTTCTATTAGAATGAAATAAGGATTTTAATGGTTTGGTAATAAGTTTTCTATATTGTTTTGTTTATTTTAAATTCTTATTTTCATTACAGATAAAATAAATTTATTAAATAGAAAAGTAGTTTTAATATTTTATATAAAAATTGTGATTTTTTGAATGAAATGATTATATCATGATTTATTTTTCTTGACATATAATTTTCTGACCTTGTAACTAAAAACTTTAATCCAATCATAAAAGGTGCATCAATGAATACTATTGATAGGAATAATATAAAGTTAAATGTGAATTAAAGGAAAATAATATTATCCTTAGTTTTAGATAAAGTGTTTTTAATGTTTAGGGAGAATAAGATAGTGAATGGGATCTAGAAAAAATCTATGAAATTTTTCAAAAGTGTTTGTTAGTGTGAAAGAGTACAAACATTAAATTTTGTGTTCCCGATTTGAGGAAATTTATTTTATTAATGTAGAGTTGGGAATGATTTTATTACTATATTTAATGATATTTTAATCTAAAATATAGGTTTTGTAGAAAATATAATGGATTTAAATATAGTTAATCAGTTTTTTCATATAATACCAGACATGCTTGATACTGATGATTTCTCTCTTAAAGATATTTATTTCAATAAATTTACATTTTATAATTTTCATAGAATTTTGGTGGTATATAATATGAGTAAAGGCACTTATTTTGATGAATATAAGTAAATTTGAGAAGATGTTATCTTTTAAGGCCCTAAAGATTGAAAATAATATTATTGAGATCAATTAAGTGAATGAAAATATATATTAATATAGATATATTGATGTCAAATTCAACAAGAGCATGTCAATTATCTTAAGAAATTTTAAAAGTGGTATATTTAGGTATCACAGTAAATTAAATTTAAATTGTTTCAGCTATAAAAGTATTGGAAATTTTTCTATAAATTTTCTAATATTGAGAAAATAAGAGTGAATAAGAAGAATAATTATCAAGGATGTTGTTTAGGAATAATACATTTAAACATATCAAGAATTATCCAACATATAATTTAATAGAAAATAACTTATTTAGGAATAAAATTTAATTTTAAATGATGAAGGAAGAATATTTTAATGATAGAAAAAGTTAATATTATTCATCACTAAGTTATCATGGTGGGTAGTTATTGATTTCAAAGGAGAATAAATAAGAATTATTTATTTTTAAAGATTAAGAATATATATACATGGAATTAATGTTGGAGTGTGGTTTAATGTAATTTGTTGTGAAAATTTCTTTTGTTGAGAAGAAAAGTAAGTGGTTGTGTAAAATCACATAATTTTCAAGAGAGGTGGAAAAATCCTAAGGTGAAAGAGGGTATCACTTCATAAAATAAGTATAAATATAGAATGTATTATTAGAAAATGAGAAAAATTTGAATGATTCACTAAAGTAAAAAAATTAAATTAAAATAAAATAAACTTCTTTATTATCAATAAATGTTACTCAATGTTAAAAATTTGTTGAATAAAATTAACTTTAATTTTAAACAATAGTTTATAGAGTTAGTGAAAGTACAAAGAGAAGTGATAAGACTATTGAAACCAAAAATAGTATTGGTGTAAATTGAGATAATTAAAAATATCACTCTAAGTATTAAAAATTTCATAAATTTAAGGTGAATAATTTTTAATGGAAATATTATAGAAAAAAGAAGAAGACAATTTTCTCAAAAGGTGAATTTTAGAAATCTAGAAAAAAAGTAATTATGATATGAATCAAAAACATGATATAAATGGAAATGAAAAAACACAATAAATAATTCCAACATGATAGAAATAATTTCAATAAAATCATAAAAAAAAAAAAGAGATGAAATCGGTGGTTTTAAGGTTGATGGAATAAAAATGTCACATTTTGTATAGTGAGCAATGTTTAATAAAATATTTGTATTATTTATTTATTTTTCATGATATGATGGATATTATAATTTTTAAAAGAATTTTTGGTTCAATGGAAGATATATTTTTGATTTTAGGGGCCTTAAAAGGCATGAATTAAAAAATATTAAATAAATTCATTGAATACCATGTTTTGAAAGGTGTGAAAATTTTAGCAGTTCAAATAATGAATTAGTTTAATGTTATGAATGAATTATATATAATATGTGACAAGTAAATTCACTTGGTTAAGGATTTATTTACTATTTTTATATCATAGTTAAGTGTAAATAACTCCCAATAAGTTCATAATAAAAAGATAAGTGATGAGAAGTCTCTCATAGTGGAAGTTACTTTGAAGGAATCTCAAAAGAATTACTATTAAATACTAAAATGTGGTTATTTTTTACATTTATCATATCATAAGATATTTCATAAAGGTTTTGAAAATTACAAATATGGATATGTCACATTTAGAAATGACGAGGCATTAAAAATGAAACTACATCACTTTATGGAAGTTTTTGAAGAGAGGTTTAGGTCTAAGAATACTTTATTTATTGATGTTTTGAATCATAACCTTCTAAGTGTTTCATATCTATGTGATGAATGAAATGACATTTATTTTTTTAAATTGATTTGTAGTGATGAGAATGAAATATGGATTCATCATGGCTCAAGTATAATGGAAAAAAGGAAATTTATTTCAAGTTGGAGATATTTAATACTTTTCTACTTGATCATGAATGACGAGAAAGAGTTGTGTCTTCAATGTATTTGTAACATTGACTAATGAGGAATGAAAAAAGATGATTGTGGAAGATAATGAATATTATTTTTTAATTTCTAAAGATAGTTATTTTTTAATGCATAACATGAAAAAGGGGAAGATCATGAATTCATCGCATAAAAAGGTGGGGATACAAATGAATCATCCTTTAGAACTTTCAAAAATAGATATTTGTAGAAATATATAGAAAAATGTATGGATAGTGATAAATATTTTATCTAATTTGTTAATTAATTTACTTAGATAACATGAATTATGTTTATAATTAACAAATCCATAGAACTATAGATATTAAATAGTTTTTATTGTGGTAAAGAGAAATAATGTGGTTACTCCTTGAATATGTTATTTTTATATAATAGAGATGAATATTTAAATGATAAATTTATATAGTATATGGATAATATAGGATATATTAGGTTTATTTTGCACCATATACCCTATAAAAATAGTTTTTTCTAAAATTAAGAATTGATGTTTGATAGATATGGCTCAAACTATGTCTGTATAAAATAGTACTTCTTAATTATTTTGGATTCAAGTTATTGGGATATCTATACACATTCAGAACCAATTTATATATTATAAAAAATATGATAACCCTCAATAAGATATGAATTATAATAAAAATCCAAGATTAGAGTATCTAAGTATGTTTGAAAACCTTTGTGTCATCAAATTTAAGGGTTCAAATATAAGTAAGATTGAGAAAAGAGGGAATGAAGGGTTTTTACTTGGATATACACCAAATGGGGAAGTATATTAGTATTATAAATTTTTATCTCAATAAATGTTTTATAGTGATGATGTGATGGTTTTTTAGACTCATATAATATAGGTAAATAATAATATATTCTTTCAAAATTCAATAAATAAAAAGAAGATTTTAATAGATAACAAGAAACAATTTCTAAAAGTGTTGAATATGTGAATGATATGAATAATTGGGATGTTAATTAATCAATATAAAATAATTAATAATGATGATATTTAGTTCATCCAATTTTCAAGAGTAATTAGAGGACCATAACCTTATTTTTATACTAAACAGTATGTATAAACCATGTGATATTTGTGGGCATCATCTCATGACTCACTAATTTTTAAAGTATAACTAAGGAGTACTGATGATGAATTAAATAATAAAGATAAATTTTTTTATTGATAAATTGTATCATATTTAGAAGAAAAACACTTATTTGTAAACTTAAAAGTTTAAAAAAAGAATTTTATTGGAACAATGGGGTTGTTTCATAGAAATTTTATTAAGAAGGGTGAAGTGGAGAGAAACAAGGTAAGGATTTTATACAAAGGATAATTTTGATTTTAATTAATTGAATACAATGGGAAATTTTATATGGTTTTTTGGTTCGATATCATAAGGATATTTCATTCTATTTTCACTTAAAGGAGATACAATAACTTTTATATGGATGTAAAATCAACCTTTCTCAATGGTAAACTCAAAGAGGAGGTATAAATTTACTACCTAGAAATATTTATGCTTATATATTAGGATATATGTTTTTATATGTTGAATAAAGTGTTGTTTGGGGTTAAAACCAACTCCAAAATTTTAGTTATAAATTCATGAATCATGTTTGAAGTTACTATTACTTAGAAAAGGAAGAGTGATAAAAAATACTATGTCAGATAATGTAAGAAGGTGTCTCTCATAGGTATCATCTATGTTGATCATATTATCATCTTGGGAAATAAGGAAGATGTTTTCAACTAATTTTCCACTTATATGAATAATATAGTTGACATTTTTATGTTAGGGGATATAAAGTACTTCTTGGGACATAAAATTTACAAAGATAATGATTATATATTTATTTCTAAAGAGAATACTTATCATGAATTTCTGAATATATTTGGAATGAAGGATATTAATTAATTTTAAAATCCAATTTCAATGGAAAATAAAATTAGAATGGATGAATATTGAAAAGTAGGTTAATAAAAAAGACTTGAAAAAACCTATTGGTAGTTTTATCTTCTTAACAACACTAAAATTGAATATTGTATAAGTTATTACATGGTAGGAAAGGTATAAAATTATACAAAATAATCACATGTTATAGAATCTAAAAGGATTATAAGGTATTTAAAAGGAACTATATAATTAATATTGTAATATAGTAGAAAAGGAAAACATGATCTATTTTTCTATACTAATGTATATTTAGAAAAAAAATGATGATAGGAATTCCAGGTCAGGTGGAGTTTTTTTCTTGGTGAAATGTTTGTTACATAGTACAAATATTTATAATTCTATTACCCTTAGTTAAGTGGAAGTTGAAAATAATTCTTACACCCAATCAATGACTTAAATCTTGTTGGTGAATATACAACTAGAATATTTTATATTAGTATTGAAGTTTCCCATGTTAATGGGAAGTAATAATAAAAATAATATTAATATTTCAGTAAATCCATCTCAACATTATCAATTAAAGAATTTGAATATCAATTAACACTATTTAAAGGATAAATTTGAATATTGATTTATCAATATATAAAATTTCCTTAGCAAATATCATGTGGTAGAAATCTATAGAAACAGTTTACCAGCTAATGAATTTCAAAATATTAGGTTAATGAAGGGACTCCAACATTGAAATTATCAAGGTATTTGTATGGAGTCCCATCCACTCTCTCACTTTTCATATGGATGTTTTTATTAAAGGTGTATAATTATAACAACATAAATTCAAATATATATATTTTATTGAATGGGGGATAAATATATTGTTAAAGGGGAGTATATATTTTAGAGGAGTTTTTAGAATGGAAAATCTATATGTTTAGTGTGCACATATAGTTATGTGTGTGTGTAGACTTTTAAATTAATTGTATGTTTAGTTGATTGTGTGAATTGTTTGAACAATTTTGTGAAGTATATGTTTATGAAATTCGTTCAGAACTTTAACAAAAATAGTTTTGAGAATATGAATTTACAAGAAATGTGAATATGTATATATATATATGTGTTGATATATGTTAATTATATCAACAAATTTGATATTATTTTTTTAGTTCTTATTTATTAAACTAATTTTTCTCACATTGTATTAGAGTTATTGGATGATTATTCATTTCTTAGTTAGAGAGTGATTGATCTTATATGATTGATAATAAAATCCAAAGGGGGATATTATTATGACCAATATGGTTTTTGAGTGTGAGTATTCCTCTAGGAGTTGGTTTTTATACAAAGGAGGGTATTTTTTTTTAGAAATGAAGTGGATGAAATATAAAATATTAGTGTTGTATTTTACTATCAACACATCAACTCAATTTTCAAAAAATGAATCATAATAAAAAATAAACTAATTATGATGATTTAAATGAGGTTAATACCATTTTTATGTATAAATTTGTTTATAATTCGTTTATATCTTGATATATATGTTTAGATATATTGAAGAGAAGATAAAGAGGATCACACCACAAGGGAGTCTATTACCCCTTTATGAGCTTATATAGAATTAATTTTTTTTGTGAAAAATCAAATCATGTCACAATGATATTAATCACACCATGATTGGATTATTAAATTTGGTTATATTTGAGATGGTCCTTTAGATATGAATACCCTACCATAATAGATAGGTCATGATTTACCATGTTCAGACTCTTTGGTATGGGAAAAAATAATTTTTCATGAGGGATCCATTTACACCATGAAACTATAAATTGTACCATAATGCGATGAGGTCATACTTTAATACTCATTTATTAATAATTTAATAGATATAAGAAAAAAAATTGTTGTGAGGGATAATAATTACATCATGGATTCCCAAATAATACTGCAATAGTGATTTGATTATATTTTTGTATTCCTTTAGATTCTGAAGATTTTAGGTGATATATTCTTAATAAGATAAGTTCCACAATAATTTTACTTGAATTTGAGTATTTGTAAATAACCATTTTAAAAACCACACATTTCACACCAAAATATACCTCATCATAATATTATATTTTTAGAAATCATATTTTCAATGTTTTGTTGATTTGGTTTCAAAGGAAACTTATGGTGTAATCAAAATCAAAAAAAAATCCGTTAAACATATTAACTATTTCATAGTGTTATAGATTCATCCAAAAGATTATATTAATTTTGGAGGAGTGTGATGATAATATAATTATTGAAATTTGACTCAAAAAATGAAATTCAATGACTAAGATATTTTTTTATTGCTAAAATGTGAAAATAAGGTTAGTTTTTTTAAACATAGAGGATTAGAAAGAGGGATAAGAATGGAGATATATAGAGGAATGAGAGAAGAATAAGAAAAAATATTACTACTTATTATCTTTCTCTATTGAATATGAGTCTTTAATAAATGAATTTTAAAGGATTTATTTGAATTAGAGATGGATTGTGGGTGTTTTTTAGTGGTTTTATGAATATTTTTATTGTTTAAGGATCAAGAGTTTTTCAATAACAAAATATATATTAGTTATAAATGGAATATGATAATGTACGGTCTAGATAAAGTGTTTTATTTTTGAATCTTAGAGTTTTAGTGATAAAAATAAAGAAAATGGGGCCATATTCTATTGATTTTTTTTGAAGATTCATAATGGATATAAAATTTCCTTATTTTGTTTTTCTTAAAGAGTTAGATTTAAGTGTGTGGGATCAAATTGTACTTGTTGGGATAAATTTTTATGTACATTATTGTCAAGGATAACCCCTACTTGTTGTAAATATATTTAGTGATTCATGTGAATAATATGGTAGTGGGTGATTTCATGTCATAGGAATGATGTGTCAAATTTTTTTTATTTGTGAACCTTATGTATAACGATTTTCATTTTTGTTTATGTGGATGTGTAGATAAAATTACTAAATTAATTACATTGACATCAAAAGTTTTTTATTTTGAAGAATGAAAAATTAGTGAAAACATTTTTTTATCATCCTAACTAGTGATAAAGGATGATCAGTGGAAGAGTCATTAAATATTTTTATTCACTAGTTATAACACTCCATATATTGACGAATACTTAATGTGCAACCACACTACATTGATATTAGTGATCATTATAGAGTATGATTATATAATTTTGTGTAAGAATATAGTGTAAATTCTATAGTCTGTGTAATATTAAATAAAAAATTATGAAGTATATTTAAGTTTAACTAGTATTTATAAAAGAGTAACCAAGGGTGTATTATATTTTTTACAATAATGAGAAACTAAAATATATTATTGTATATATAATAGTTGACTAGTTATTATAATTTATATGAAAAATTAACTATGAATTATATAATATTAAACCAAACCACAAATTAAAAGTAAAAGATTAATCATAACCTATGTAAGGTTTTTTCCCTATTGTATATGAGTAAATAATTTTTCATCTAATTTCATAAGATAATTTTTTGGCTAAACATGTGTAATATTATAGAATTTATGTCATCTATAAAGTCACTAAACAAGGAAGAAATAAACAATAAGGTTAATTTATATTCATAGAGATAATATTACTACCATGTGAAATACTTATAAGGACAAGGGGGTGCGAAGGGTTCTTCACACATTCTTACATTACAAATTGGGTAGGAAGTAAAATAAAAACCAAGATAGAACTCAACCCTATGAGTGAAAAGTTAGTAATATATCATGAGAAGTGTTTAATTTATAAAATAATATGAAATTATCATACTCTATGTGGAAGAAATCAAGTATACTCATTAACTAGTGGATATATCACCAGAATTGAGGAGATAATAAAGAATATATTTTAATATATTATAACTTCCATTTGGGGATTTTTTTGTTAAGTATGATTATATTGATTCAGATGTTGATATAATTTTCTCTATTGATGAAAACCATTACATGTAATGTGAAAATAATTTTCAGTGAAAAATTCATTGGGGGATCATTTTTATGCTTGAGTTTTATTTTAAGAAAAAAATCTATCTATTTATCACAGTTTTTAGTGAGTAAAGTTCCTTTATTGGTATAATACTTTAATCAGTTTTGAATTTTAAATTTTTTTACTATCATAGTTTATATATTTAATCATTTATTTGATTAATCTTATATATTATGGAATTTTATCAGTGAAATGGTGTGGTACTTCATAATTTCTAGTACATATATGGAAGGTAAGGTTCTACTCTCAATTTCCTTTGATCGCCCTCTCCTAATTGGGAATTCCAAAATAAATTAGGGGTGTATTCACTACTGAGGTGTTAAGATACTATCCAATACCTTCTCATTCACAAATTAAGGAGGATAAACCTATAGATATAATTATACGATTGGGACCAATAATTTTCTTCAAATTGAGATAAAAAATACATGATTGTGATCATTCTTATTAACTGGATTTTAAATTTATAATTAATTATTTTATGATCTATTATTTAAAAATCATTATTAATCTTACCCCTATATCAATCATTGATCACTCTATTGATAATTCTTCCAACCTTTTCACTCTTGGGTTCTTTAAAATTAAGAAAAATAACATACCAACCCTCATTAGTAATTTATATCCATACAATAATATTTAAAAATAAATGACAATTATAAATGTTATAACTTAATTGGAGAAAATATAATTTTTCTATTATGCTACATAGTATCCTTTGGATAGTTTTTTTGTAATTACTTATGAAATGGTGTGGCATTTTCCATCACTTTATGATAAGCTTATATAGGGAACATTAGTTGGGGTTAGAGGAGAAAACAATGTTACACACGTGATGAAATATATAGAGGTACTTGAGGAGTAATGAAAATTATTTATCAAAATATTGGAACATTTTTTATATTTATTTTACTTAGATTTTATAACTATATTCTAAATTAATTCCTTATTCTTATTGATAATACGATAAGAATTTAGATGTTTGGATCATAAATACTGAACACCAAGGATTGTAATATCAATAAAAAGAGTGTATGAACCTTGTAAATCTTATTTTACATGTGTATTCTACCTCTGTTTATATATTGTTATCACATAGTTTAATTCATGGATCATATATTTAACCAGTATGAGAATAATCAGTTTTAGAGTGGGTGTTTTGGTAACCATTGATTCACCCCCATCCTTAGTGGTTTTTCATCTCACACATGGGTCCCATAGAATTTAATGAAGAAAATTCAAATTTATGTGGATAGTGATAAATAATATGTAATTGAAAATGAATTATAAAATTAGAATTTTTTTTGTTTATGTGATTGATTTTTTATGTGATTTTTGTCTGGTTTGTGTGGGTAGTATGAGGAAGGATTGGAAGTTTAGTAGAGAAGGTGATATAATAAAAATATGATGAGAAGTGAATTCGTAAGTGCTAAATATAATTATAAAAATAGAAAAATAATAATGTACAGATTAATATCTAATAAATAAGTCAAATGTAAACATGTTGCCTGATTTGGTGGTTGATATGGTGTCATGTTATGTTATTAAATGTATAAATGTATGTTGTGTAGTAGTGATGATATCGTGATGGTATTTGTTTTTAGAGGGTTTTTAATAAGAAATTAATTTTAGGATTTTATTATGTAGTATATATATCATTATAATTTTTTTATTTATTATACACCACCTCCTGAGTTCGATAACTTAATCTTCACTCATATGAGGTATTAGGCATTGGGTAAACCCACAATAACTAGGATGTAAGATCTTGCTTTTTGAAAATACTATTTTTATATATAACTTATATGTGTTGAGAGGGTTCCCATAACCTTCTTCCTTTTAATTTATAAGTTATTTTTTGATTTTTTTAAAGTATTTTGTGTACCCTTATATAAAACCTCATATCGCTTATGGGTAATTTTTATTACCCTTATGGAGATAACCTATATGTAATATATCTTTTTTTGTATATTGGTAGTTTTTGTGTTGGGTAATGTTCATCCTAATTTTCTTAATATCACTTAAGGTTCATATCTTTCATCATGTAAAGGTCAGTCTATTTTTCAAAGCAGTTTAACCAGATTTTAAATACATAGGTCAGGGTAACTACCCAAGTAAGGGTAAATCCATGTTTTCAGTATATAATTCATGGGTGTTGTATATATGAATTTTTTAGATAAAAATTCATTTTTCATCTTCTAATTGACTTGCAACATTTTTTTAATGAAAAATATGGAAAAAATAGAAAAATCATCTATTTTAAAATTTATTTCAAAGAATAATAATTTATATCTTTAACTCATAAGATTTTATGAGTTTAAATTAGATCATGCATGGAATTTAAAATAAAAACTAAAATAAATTAAAATTAAAATAAGAGTTTAAGGAGTTTTATGGAGGTTTTTAAAGAATGATAAGTTATTACTAAATAGTAGAGACATATCTCAAATTCATTATACTTTCTTTCTTCTAATCCTTAGTGATCAAAAACCTTTTCATTCATTTTTTGAGATTATTATAAAAAAATGTATGAGGCTTCACCTTATTTCCATCCTATGAGAAATATTACCTCTTTATCTTTATCATATACTTGGTATAGTGTTCTTGAATATTCTTGTGAGAGGTTGGGGTTCTATTTATCTCTTAATAATTTTAGGTTCAATATATGAAATTACCATTTTTTAGATTCCTTTTGTAAATATATGGTATTTTCCATAAAATGATAAAATATTGATATTAAATAATTTATTTAGAGAAAGATTTATGTCATATACAACATTAATATTAATGAAAAATATTTGTATTTATTATTTAAAAAGTTTAAATATATTAATTATTACATATTTTTGTTCTTTTATATTGATGGTCTTAAACAAATTATTAATAATAATAATATTAATCTGTAAATAAAATGATTATCATGTGTGGTCAAAATAATTTTTGATGATTCTATAAATTGCTGCTCCTTATAAATATATGTTTATCTTTATACTCTGGAAATCACATAGATAAATATTTTATTGATATATTTAACAAAATTTTCAAAAATAGAATTTAAATATGTCACATATTTTAAATTAAGTGTTAGCTTTTATTATTTTAGAAATTATATAGGAGAGATAAAACCAATAATCGCATATTAGACTCTTAAACTGCTTTATAAATTATGATGGGAATTATTTGTAATGATAAAGAAATTAAAGTATTAAAATATGGATTATTTCATGTTATATATAATTGATATTCCATTTTGGGAATTAAAAAATGGTTGGGTTTGTTATTTCCTATACAATACATTTTCTTATCATTACATATTTTTTTATTAGGTAGTGTGATATATATATCTGATGGTATTTTTGGTTTATTATTTTTAAAGGAAAATTATTTTAAACTATTAAACAATATATGTCTACATATATTGATATAATTAAATGGAATTGTCATGATAAAAATAACTATTGGTCATAATAGAATTTTTAAACATGGAAATAATTCTTGAAGCATGTTTTGTTGTTTTATAGCTATTGTTAGCTACTACAAATAGGTTTCCTTGTTGGGATAAAACTATTAATAATAAAATATTTAATTAAATATTGAATTAAAACGGTTGTTTAAAAAATATAAATGTTTGGGGCGGAGAAATATTATTCCTTATTACGAGAGGCTTAGATTCCTTGATGTCATGGACCTTGTGCCATTTTATGTGTGTAAAAAAACATACAATTAATATATGTGTGTTCTCTAGGGTGATTTGATCCCTGTTATGATTTGATGTGTTCATGATAACTTTGATATGGTTGAGAGAAATTGTCAAACTATGGGATAGGATCCCAGAATACGGTTATAGTTGATTTTAGTAATAGAGGGATATATTATATTATGTAAAATATTGTATGAATGACACCAGGGTGGTCAGTATGATTTTAGATTAAGGCTTTCTCATCGATATATTCATTCTTTCTAGATGTTTTCTTGATGGTCAGATAACCATATTTTATTTATATTATCAGTTTCCAACTACTTTGTGTAGTTTGATGTTATTCATTGTAAGTGCATTCTTGAAGTGGTATATTAGACTGAGTTCTATAGTACCTAGATAATTAAAAATTTAGAATTTAACTAATAAATTAATGGGGTTTTTTATGGTGTTTTACATATGATGATGAAATACTTGAGAATTTAATCAAATTTTAGGGTGTTTAACACCCCAAGATTAAGAGATTAAAATTTTAATCTTGGAAATTTATTTTGGAATGATATTAATTAATGGAACATCAATTAATTTATATAAAATTGGATGCTTTTATGTTTTATTGAGAATTTTTCCTTAGTGGTAGTAGTTGATTGTTTTGTATGATAATAGTGGTAGATGAATATAAGGATAGATATCATCCCTTATTGTGTTTTTTTTATGATATTATTTTATATTTTATAATTTTATAAACTACGCCACTAATTTTGGTAGGGAAACTGATTGGAAAATGTTTTGGTGTTGTTTTACCTAATATCTAAGATTTCAAGGAAATAGATGGATGACTTATCCATCTTCCCCAATATCCCATTTAACATAGATATGATTTGGTGTATCTCGGTTTATAATGTATTACAATAAAGGGTGTGTTCTTACCTAGGCTGTGATGGCTCTCTATGTATAATAAATTTATGTGTGAGATGAAATAGCTTGAGGCATATAACATACTTGTATCTGAATTTTTATGTTATGGATTCCCATGGGTGTACATTCATTGTTTGTGATTTCTTGAGGTATAATTCATTTACACAAGCCATGTTTTATTTTGTAATGTTACCTAGTTTTGATTGTTAGGCTTTCATGAGGTGAAATATGGGATGATGAGATAGGTATGTGGACTGATCCAACATGAGATGTTAGGACCTATGTTGGACTAAGGTAGGTAGGGTTGGGGCTCAAATCACATTAAGGATAACATTACTTATGGAATGGATGAGAATAAAAAATTATCCATTGGGAGTGATAAACTAGTGTGGAAGTGGAAGCAAGGATCCTTCATTTATATATATATATATATATGATTTTTCTAAATCTTTTTTCATTATATATATTATTTAGTAAGTGATTCAATGTGAGGAATGTAAAATAAAGTATTATATGCTTAGGTGATGAGTTAGTTTCATCCATTTATTCATTGGGATTTAGAATACTTCTTTGACATTTTTTATGAGAGGTTTTATGGAGGATCCTACTGAATATACCCTTTATTCTCACCCTATATATATGTATATAAATTGTTTTTAATTCCATATTATTAGTTTGGTGATCGAGTAGGGAAATACTATCTTATGGATTTGTTTAAGATATGTTGGATCATTTTGGTCCTTTTAGAGGATTTAATTTTTGTACTTTATTGTTTTCTTTAAGTTGTATCAGTTTATATATGACATTATATGTATTGGTATTTATTCTATTTTTTATTCATGGTATTGTTTTGTAGTTTCTCATCATATATCTTACACATTAAATCTATATAAGGGTAATTCCTCCCATGTGTTTCATTTATATATCGTTAATACTAGTCTCCCAACTATTCCCCATTAAAGGAAGATTTCAGGAGTCATTATCTCTATTTCATCATTACTAGCCCATGAGGGGTACCTTTGTAGGGAGGGGGTCATAAAAAAGTGGTGTAAACGATGATGGTTGAGATATGGGATGGAGTTTGGAGTTTGGAACTGGTGAGTATTCATATGTTGGTAGGGAAACAATATAAACTAGGCTTAGTGCATGCTGTAAACAAGGGTGAATGGCTAGGACCTGGGATCTTATGGCCACATGTGATTCGATATAAGGCCCTTTAAGTTTACTGAATATGTTAAGTAAAGTGATTTTGTTTTTAGGATAGAGAACTTGGTAAAGATCATGCATCATGATATTTGATTCCTATATTTGAAATGGGTATAAAATGTCGATTATGTTAGAATGAATTAAATAATTAACCTTAATATTCCTTTTTCTCCTAAGTTTAGGAGTTACTAATGTTATTTATTTTACAGATATGGATCCAATTATATGTCCACATTAGGTTTTTGTAGAATATTTTTAGAAATATGTTCTAATATATCATTAAAGATTGAAGATCAATAATGATGAAACTTGGAGGAGGAAACTCTTAGAGTTTTAGTTCTAGGGTCTGTAGAAGTAAGAGGGATCCATTTTAGATCTTGGGTCATAGGAATAGATAGATTATATAGATAAATCATTCAGATAGATTCATTCTTTGAAATAACATTGGGTTTATTTATTCAAGATAATATTGTGTTGGTTATCTTAGTAGCGGTGACATTTATTCCTTGGGTATCTTAAGGAGTCAGTTGTCTTATGGGATGTGTTTGGGGATTAGTTTTAGGATGAGTTTCTTTCTTTAACTACTATATAGGCTTTTCAAAAGAAGATACTTACCCACTGATAGGGGAGTTTCAAGATTTTAGAGTTAAATATCTACTACAAGAACCACCTATGTGATGCTTCAAAACTTCTTCCAAATGAGGAGGCTTCAATGAAGAACTTCTAGCTGGATTTTCACCTAGATATCCAGTGTTAGGTTACACCATTTATATTGAAGTCATATTCATAGTTTTTGAGAAATTTAGAGGTCATTTAGAGGATATTTGATAATACTATATCATTATGAGATAAGAGTCACCATGATCTTATAATGAGTGTGGTTGTCATTGGTTATTAGTTTTATAGTCAAAAAGAGAAAGATTCAATAAGATAAGGATAGGTTTATGCTTCATAAACTCATTTTTCTAGATCTATCCATTCATAAACACCTACCATAGGGTCGGGCATGGTTTTTTCTCCTGTAGAGGTCTTGTCTTCATAATCAAGAGTGATCGAACTTCCTCAGTAGTTAGTGAGCGATTGATGGCCTAATCTGGGCCCAGGCATTACAGAAATATCAACCTAGATATCCATAGAAACCAAAGGGTTTTATAATTTATGATTATTGGATAGAGGATGGGGTAGGGTGAGGAAATCCCCATGATATCCCTCATCCTCCAAGACATCGGGCAGGGCATGGAAAAATATGTGGTCTTCATCAAGGACATATAGGCTATGAAGCTAGAAGTATTCTAATGCATGATTTATAGTTATAAATTTATGGCTATCCCAACATTTTACTATATAATATCAACTTATTTTATACTATGTTTATTCCTTGTTTGATTCATGATTTATACACTCATTTATTTCACCCTTTCTAGTCCATTCTTTGGGACTAAAGGGGGAGGGACTTCTAATGCCTTAGGAATTCACTATTATAGTTGGAGGTCAAGTTAGATTGTTTGATGTTTTTTTAGACTATTAAATAGTGTAAGGGTAACACCCCTATTAGGGAGATTTCTAATGTTAATGGATACATCCATATGAAATCATTAGTTGCATATATTGGTATTATTCAGTGTAGAATACTAGGGATTACTTAAACAGGTTCATCATACTCTATAATGTTGAAGGAGACTTAGTGATGTTTGTTGGTTAATGAGACCAAAAAATGGGTAAGATAATTTTTGAGTCTCTATATTCATTAATTATCAAACAAATTCTGATTTCTATAGTGGATCAGAAAATGGTGTTTCCTAGGGTTTCTGAAGAGTAATATGGTATCTTCATTCAAGATTTGTGATGCTACCCCCTTTTTGTGATATTGAGTTTGGGCTAGAGTTATAACTAGGTGTTTCCCTAATATCCATGTATCTATATAGGATAGAACCTTTTGAGGTATGGGAGCAATTTATTTATATTTATGGTCTCATGTAGAGGGGATTCATTCAAACTTGTGTGTCTCTATAGGGATCTATAGTTATGTTCATGAAAAAGTAAGAAGATAGTACATGGTTTTGTGTCGATTTCCATCATTTTAATCATGTAACAAAGAATAACTTATATCCATTCTCATAGATTGATGATTTAAATGATCATTTTAAAGGATATAGCTAGTTTTGAAAGATCTAATTATAATATGTATATCATCAGATGTGAGTGAAGGGTAAGGATATCCTAGAGGATTCCTTCTAATGTTGTTATGGGAATTACAAGTTTCTTTTGATTTTTTTCTGATTTATGAACTCCCTAGTTATGTTCATGGGATTTATGAGTCTAGTGTTTTGTGAGTTTCTAGACCAGTTTTTTTGTGCTATTTATTGAAAAAATACATGTGTTTTCAATGATCAGGTAGGAGCATATAGAGAATCTAAAAGCAATCATGGGAGTTCTTAAATTTCATCAATTTTTTTAGAATATATCAAAGTGTTATTTATGGTATTATGTGGTATATTTCTTAGGGATCTTCATATCTTGCTGTAAAGTATTCATAGATCATTCAGATATTGAAGTGGTAATTTCCTGGGTATCCCCAAAAATATTTCATAAGTGAGGAGTTTTCTTAGTCTCACTGGCTATTATAGGAGGTCCATTACCAAATTATCCTTGATTTTGAATCATATGAATCTGTTGACTAACATGAATGAAGAATTTGTGTGTATTTTTCAGTTATATAATTCTTTAATGTTTTTAAAGGAGAATTTTTTAGTGCCTTTTGTCTTCACCTACTGAAGGAGGGAATTAATTTAAAGGATTACTATGATGATTCACTTCTTTGGTTGGGTTATTTATTGATATAATAGAGGTGGTTTATCTCTTCTAAGTCTTAGTAGTTAACATCTCATTAATATAACTATGCCACCTATGATCTTGATCTTGTTGCGGAATTGTTTTCTTTGAAGTTGTGGAGGTACTATCTCATCGAATAATGTTTTATGGTCTTTATGAATCTGAAGATCCTAAAGCGCATTTTCTCCCTATGTGAATTGAATTTGTTGTAGTGATGATGTTTGGAGTTCTTATCCAACTAAGACATTGATATTTCCCTTACCCATGTTAAAGGGAATAGTTTTTTAGATAACATGAGTATAAAATCATTTGTGGTGTTATGCGTGAGTCTAGAGACTCATAGAGGGTGGTATAAGAGTTTATAGTAATATAACTTGATATGGGAGTAGTTGATAGAATATTTTGTATTTATCTGATGATAGTATAATCATATTTGGTACTGTGAGTGCATGTTTGATAAAAAATTTACCATGATCATATTTATTTTATCGATAATCCTAATTGTTGGTCTAAGGATGAATAACATCAAGTGTTGTTTGTGGGATTATTTTCATTCATTCAGCAATGTGTGAGAAGGTTTTTAGTGAGTTACATAGTTATTTATTAGTTATACATCCACGTGTGATGAAAATTTATTACCCTATAAGTGAATAGGTTTGTTGGTCTGGTCTAAATACTTCAATTTTAGAGTTTGTTTCTCTCTGTTTACCCTTCCATAAATCGAAGGCTGATAATCATGTTTGCGGTGGTTTTCTTTATCCACTTTATATTCCCTGATAGAAGTGGGAGGATATATCGATGGACTTTATCAGAATTTTTCCCTAATATCGGGGTGTTTATGATGTTATATGGGTGCTCATATACTGTTTAACTAATTCATATCACTTATTATTGATCATGAAGATATGGTCAATAGAGGTTTTTTCAATAGAGTATATATAGGAGATAGTGAGGCTTCATGGGTATCTGAAGATGATCATCTCTGATCATGATCCTAGTTTTACCTCCAAGGTGTGGAGAGGTCTCTATAATTCTTGTATCTCTTCTTTTTTCCTTAGAAACGATTTTCATCTACATATGGGATGTTAGAAAGAGAAAACTATGAAAAATTTTGAGAACCTATGTGAATAAATTCTAGATTCTATATGATCTTGGGTGAAGCACTTACCCTTTATATAGTTTTCTTATAATAAAGTTTATTACTATACTATTGGTATGGATCCATTTTAATCATTATATGGACGAACATTTTAATATTAATTATTCTAGACTGAGGTCATAAAGTTATCTATTCCTAGACCATAATTGGTGAAAAGTGTGATATAGAAGTTAAATGTGATCTATGAGAGAATGAAGGTGGAACAGGATATTTAGAAGTTCTTTGTTGATCATAGGAGGAGGCCTCTTGAATTTGATATCATAGATCACGTGTTCTGGAAGGTGTATCGTATTCAAGGGTTGAAATGGTTTGTTTGTGGGGGTATTCCTTATACTAGGTTCATTCTACCTTTTTATGTGTTTTCTTGGGTTAGAGATATGGAATATCAGTTGGTTCTAACTCTGAGGATGAGTCACATCCACGAAATCTTCCATGTATCAAAACTTTATTGATATCTTTATGTAAATTCTTTGTTCATTAATTAGGATGAATTGGATATTGAAGATATTTAAATATTTAAGAAATTGCCTATTGAGATATGAGAACATCTAGATAAGGTGTTACAAAAGTGCTTAATTCCACTGATTCATGTCTTGTGGTGGTATAATGTCTTGGAGGAGAGCACTTGGGAGTGGGAGTCATAGATTCACACTCAATATCTTGAGTTGTTTTGATTCTTTATTTGTTTCACTTATATTGAAATTATGTGTTTAGTCTTATGCTATTTTATGAGATCTTTTATCCTCCTCAATGTTTTACTTTTGTAATTACCCTCTTTTGATAGGTATATCCCATGAGAGATTGTTTTGAGGTTGGTTATTAGTGTTACATAAATGTTCTCATTATTTATATAGTGTGATGGTTGTGTCTCTATTTTATAGATATTCTTAATAGGATTCTCATATGGTATTTTGTTAGATTCCCTATACTTTTCTTTCTTTATTTTGTTTTAAATTATCAGGGATTATAATTTTTTGAAAGGTATCTAATGAAATGTCTATGTTAATAAACCACCCCCCCCCCCTTGGGTTGTTTGATGTTTAGAGGTGTCGAGAGGGTTCCTATACCCTTATTACCTTTAATTTATATGTTTATTTGTTGATTTTTTTTTATCATTTCTATAACCTTATGTAAAACCCATATCCTACTAATGGGAAAGTTTGACTACCCTTACAATGATACCCATATCGCGTATAAGTGGTCTCATATATAGTCAGTTTGAGTGTTGTGTAATGGTCATCCCATTTATTAAAATCTCATGTAATGGACATATATTTTATTGAGTAATGTTCATATTGCTTATTATAAACCCACATAATAGGTTAGTTGTATTTTAAATACCTGAATTAGGGCTACAGGCTGTGTAAGGTTAAAATCATGCTACCCTTATAAAGTGCATCCTTGTCACATAATGTGTTTTTTATTTTAAGTAATAAATTCAAATATCCTTTTATAAAATACTTGAAGCATGTTTTTAACAAGAAAAAAAGGATAAAATTTATAGAAATCATGGTTTTGGAAATTATTTATGAAGAATAATAATTTAGATCATTGACTCCCAATATTTTATCTGTTTAAAGTGGATCATGCTAGAAACTTAAAATGGAATCTAAAATAAATGAAAATTAAATAGAGAGATTAATGAGTTTCTTGGAAGTATTCTAAGAATAGTCAGTTATTTATAAAAATTATATATTTCTATTTGATTTATTTTACTTTATTTATCTCAATTCATGGCGATTTAAAAACTTACAGTTTGAGTTTTTTGAGTCCTCAACATGTTTTCTATGGCTTCACCAACTTTTCCAGTACATGTAAATCATTCTACCTCTCTCTCTCTCATATTATTATAATAGTTTTATTGAAGCTTATTAATATAAGTAGGTGATTTTTTTATCAATATATCATTAGATGTGCAGTCTATGGAATTTACGTTCTTTAGATTCCATGGGTAAATATATGGGATTGGCTTTAAAAAGATAAAATCTAGAGATTAAAGAATGGAAAATGAAGAGTATTTAAATCAAATACAGTATTATAGTTTAATATTTTTATTATTATTTTAAGATTTGAAATATATGAACTCTCATATGTTGTTATTATTTTAAATTGATGGTTTGAAACACATGCTTATGAACAATACTATTAATGAAAAAATAGTGGTATTTCCATGTACAAAATAAATAATGTTTGATAATTTTTAAATAGCACATTGGTTAGAAAAAAAATATTGTTTTCTTTAGAATCTGGAAATCATATAATGAATTATCTTATTAATATAATTTTAAATATTTCAATAATGGAATTTAAATATATCACATTTTCTAACTTAAGTGTTATCTTTTATTATTCTATAAATTATCTAGAAGATATAAAATAAATAATTTCATATTGAATTGTTAAACTACTGAATAACTTTTGTAGGGTATTATTGTTAAAAATCTAGAAAATAAAGTATTGAAATTTTTATTATCACATGTTAAATATATTTAATATTTTAGGTTTGTGATTTAAATATATTATTGGGTTTCTAATCATATGTGGATTATGTTTTCTTGACTCTTTCGCTTGTTGTTTATTAGGTAATATGACATATATATTTTGAAGTATTTATTGTTGATTATTTAACATATCCAATTTCTTGAAATTTTTAAACAATATAAGGTTGCTTATATTGATATAATTTAATATAAGAGGCATGTGTAGAATAACTACTTCTCAACTTGGAATTTGTAAACATGGAAATAATACTTAAATATCATTTTTTTGGTTTTTTTAATATTTTTATCTAATTACCATAGGATATGTTATTGTGAAAAACCTATTCTTAATAAACTAATTGATTCATGATGGAATTAAAATCAGTTTTTGATAGTGATCATATTTCTTTTTTGTGTGATTATTGAATTCATCAATGTCATGGCCTTATTTCTTTTTCCTGTGTGTTTAGAATATATAGTTAATATATTTTTTCTCTAGGATTACTAGATCAATATTTTAATTTAATGCACTTATGATAAATTTAACGTGGTTTAGAACCTTTAAATAAGAAATGGGAAAATTTCCCAAGATATGGTGATGACCAATGCCATATATTGAAGGACGAATTATATTATTAACAAAGATATGATAATTTTATAGGGGTGATCATGATGAATTTAGAGTAGGGATTTATTATCAATATAATTAATCTTATTTTATTCTTTATTAATGGTTGTGTGGTTAGATGTAATTTACAATATTAGTTTTCAACTGCTTGATGCAGTTTGATTCTATTCACTACAATTTAATTCTCTAAGTGGTAGCTTAGTCTAAGAACCAGAGTACCTAGATGATTAAAAACTTATAAGTGATGTAATAATTGAATGGGGTTGGTTTATTCTATTCACAAATGATGATTACATGCTTGATAATTTTATTAATGTTTATGGTATTGAAAGCATCAAGATTAGGAGATTAATATGTTAATCATAGAAATTTATTTTGGAACAATATTAATTAAGGGATAATTAATTAATTAATATGAAACTTGATACTTTTATATTTCCTTGGGACATAGTCCATAGTGGTGGTTTTTGAGTGTCATGTGCGATGATAGTAGCAGATAATTATAAGGCTAGGTATTTACCCTTAGTGTGTTTTGTGTGTGATATTATGTTATATTTTCTTATTTCAATTGATACCACACCCACATTTATAGGGTAAATGGCACATATTTTTTTGTGGTATGTTTTTCTTAATATCTTGGATGGTGAGTGAATGGATAGATTACTACTCCCACTCCCTTTCTCTCCAATTTAGATGTAAATATGAGTAGGTGTATCTTGGTATATGATGGATTATGATGTAGCATGTATTCATTTCCACACTATGATGGCTTCCAATTCCCCATAAATTTATGTATGTGTTGTAATTGATTGAGGTATCAAACATACCTGTATCCAAACATGTTAACACGACTTCCTGTGGGTGTGCTTTTATTGGTTGTGATGGCTTAAGGTATAATGCATTTACAAAGACCATAGTGTCTTCAAGGAAAATACCTTGTTAATATTGATATGGTTTCATGATGTGTGGGATGGGATGATGAGATGGATATGCGTACTAATACCAACATGAGATGTTGGGCCCTATTTGGTACTGAGGTAGGTAGGGCCATAGCCTAACTCACATTAGGGATGAATTTACTTCTGGAAAGGATTTAACAATATGTGATCCATTCGATCATAAGAACGAAAAAACAGTGGGAAAGTGGAAGTGGGGTACCTTCATATATATATATATATATATATATATATATTCTTTTGATAAATACTTTTTTAATTAAGTGTGTTATTTGGTGAGTGAGTAGGGGTGAGGATGGGAAAATTAATATTACCCATTTAGGGAAATGAGTTGGTTTCATATTTTATCCATTGTAATTTAGTATTCTTATTTCATGTTTTAGATAAGTTTTTTTATGTAGGATCCTACTAAGTATATATGTTCTTATCAACCTATGTTTATAAACTATTTTTCAGGTCTAGAGGGTCATGTTAGTGATTGAGTTGGGCGGTATAAGCTTGACGACTTTTCCATGAGTTGTTGGATCTTAATAGTCATTGTTGATTATTTACTTTTAGAACTTTATAGTTTTATTTTAAAATGTATCAGTTTATGTATGAAATTACATGTATTTATATAGATTATTATTTTAGGCATGGTTTTGGTTTGTTCTTTCTCATGTTATATGACAAGTAGAAAAAATATATTTAATGTTAGAGTTTTAATATTTATTATTTCATAAATAATGTTAAAAAAATTCATATATGTTATTTCTATATCGAATGTGAAAACCATTTTTTATGGTGGTTTTAATGTCAAATATTTAATAACTTGTGTTAAAAATATTCTTTTTACATTTTTTTATTACATAACTAACATGAATAATATTGTTACTGGGAGTTTTAATATTGGTTTTTAAATTAACTAACATTAAAAGTAAATTAAAAAATATTCTAAAATTATGTTTGAATATTTTTCACACTGATGCTTAAAATTTTCACATCCCACCTTAAGATAATATGAAAAACTATTATGAGGTTCATATATAACTTTTCACACTCCATATTTACTCATTTCTCCATTCCCCTTTGATTTTGATCATCCATCCATAGGTTCTTCAAAAAATTATTTCACTATGGTATTGATAAGTATTATAAAATTATTTTATTTATTTATTATTAATTTTATTAATAGATATGTATTATAACTTTTATTTTTTTTATGATGAAGAATACTACTTTTGATCATTTTAACAATTAAAATATTTCATATGATATTCACAAGATTTTTTTTAAAATACCTTATAAACAACAACATCATATGGGTCATGAAATATTTAAACCAAATAAAATTTAGTCAAACGACACTCTAATAAGGATGGAAATTAAGTATAATCATTATGTTTCGATTTCCTGACTTCTTTTATCTTTTTAAAAAATTTATGTTTCCTGGTCGTTTTTTCATCCATGCTAGTAATCAATATCTAAATATATTTTTTAAAAACATTTGTACTTTCGACATAATTTTTTTTATAACTGATGTCAAAAGAAACTTTTGAAATTGGTTTTCTTATAAATGGTTTCTAAAACAGCTTTTGATGTTAGTTTCTAAAATATACTATAATTGAAACTATTTTTTTTGAAAAAATTATTTTAACATATGTTATTAAAACAAATGCTAAAAATATATTTTTTTTGTCACTTATAATAACATCACCTAGAAAGTCAATGTAAAACCCTTATTTTTTGTACTATCTTCTCTTAACCCCCAATTACTTAAGAAAGAAATTCATCCCATGCATCTGATTTATATAACTTCGATGTTATTCATTAACCCGTGACCTAGTTGAGGTGATAATTGAAGGTCATTATTTATCTTTATTGATTATTTTCCCTGAAGGGGAACCTTTAGAGGTAGGGTCCATGAAATTAGATTCAAGTGATATGGATGGATGACTACTCCCCTTCTCTTACTCTTCCTCATATCATTTTGTGGTAGTGTTTATGTGGTTGTTTCATGTGGAAAAGGTTTTGTATTAGTAGATATTTGATATGAAAATGTTTTATGTGGTTATGGTATGTGTATTTGTAATGTATCTGTAGTATATAATTGTTATAAGTTTCATTGGTATACAAATATTATATTTATTTGTGGTATATGGATATGGTAAGGGATATAATTTCTTGTATGTATTTCATTAAGTCGTGAGGGTAACTTGATTAGTGGGGAATCAAGTGTGGGGTACCACCTTTCTTATATTTTAAAGATTTACTACTTATATTATACTTGTATAGGGAATAATGAGTGATAGTTTGGTGATATTGGTTGTATTTAACCAAGGATATGGAATAATTTAATTTCATTATTTATTTTAAACAGATTTTGATAGATATTACCAGCTCATTCATAATTTTTTAGTGTAATTAAACTGCTTAATAAGATTCACCTTCCAAATTTCTTGTTTTTTTATTATTTATGATAAGATTATATTTTATTTGAGTTTGGGTGAATTTTGGAGGAAAATGAGTAAAAAAGGCAAAAGTGAATAATATTAGAGCCAAAAGTGACCACGTTTGGCCAAAAAATCACACTCAAGAGAAAGGGTGTCGAGAGTGGAAGGCATAGAGGATCATAATGTAGATTGTGGTCTATAAACTAAAATGTGTGTTGCAACCAAATCAAGTGAAATGGTATCATAATATTGGGCATGAAAAAAACCGATCGATATACATGAACTTGAAAACATTTATGTTTGATCTGAATGAGTTTTTAATAGTGGGATAAAGGAAATGATTGCTTAATTCCATGAATTCATGGTGGATTTTATGATAAACTCAATCTCTATCACATGGAAGGTAAAATATCTAGTTAGAACTCATAATGAAAACCTATATATTGATCTCACTTCCTAGATCAAACTACTTCATGATAATTAAAAAACCTACATATAGGATAATGATCATGGTGGTTATGATAGGGATAAGTGTACACTACTACAGAACTATGATTATTCAATGCTCCCCTCTATCAGCACTAAAAAAAGAACTAATAAAGGGGTGTTTTTTTAGCACTATTTAAAATAAATGATAAAGGCTCTCTTTAATAGTTTTAAAAATCAATGATAAAAGGACCCCCTTTATCAGATATTTTTCTTGTCAGTTATAAAGGATGGCTTTATCAACATTTTTTTTGTCACACATAAAGGGAGGCTTTATCAACACTTTTCTTAGTAGTGATAAAAGGTGTCATTCATAAAAATATATATTATTTAAAATCAAAATTTAATGTATAAAATATATTAATATATATATATATATAATATTTTCCAAAATATGATTTATATAATGGAAAATATTTATTTTCAATTAATATATAATATATTTAGGGAAAATTGTTTAAAAATAATAATAAAATGATATTAATTAATAATTTTCTAATTAATATTGAGAAATATGCATTTAATAACAATTTAGTGAGTGGTAACATCTAAAAATTAATTAATATATTAAGATAACTTGAAAGCAGAACATCAACTTGAAACAGCCATACCATTTGATCTAGATGTCCATTTGAGATCCATGAGATATTATATTGAATTATGTGAATAGATCTATTCCATAATAATTATTCAAACCCCATTCCCTATTTTTTCGAGTTCAATAAATGCGCAAAAGGCCTTAGAAACTGAATTTTTAATCAGGATACCCAATTTTTTTTAAAATTTGATGGGATTTGAACTTTATATAAGAGTTTATTCCTCTCTTTTTCAGTGGAGAATGAATTTATTCATAGGTCTTACACTCATATGGATATTATAGTGTTGAAATTTTACCATTTTCATATTTTGGTGTTATTTATAATTAAATACCTTCATATATATACTTTTTGTATATATTTATATATAAATATTTAATTGTTTAAATAAATAATTGAACATATTTTAATAGAGAATATATTTTTAAATATATAAACCATATAGAAATAAATATTTTTTATCCATTTTATTTAAACTAAAAATATATGAATGTGCATATTTACAAATGTATATATAATGTTTATATATAAATATGTGTGTTTGTATGTAGTAAAAATATATATGTATTCATGTTTATATGTTAATTTATTTAAATAAATATTAATATATATAAATATATATATATATATATGTATATAGACACACATATGAATAAATAAACAAACACATACATACAAATATACAAATATATTTTATAAATGTATTTTTAAATAATTATAGATATAATAAATATGTGTATATATATATAATAATAAAATATTGAAGAAAATAACATGGAGAAGTGGTAAAAAAAGTTCATAGAGGTGGAGGTCAAAAGTTCAAATCCATATAGGCGCATGTAGGTGTTACGACTAGAGAGAACTTTTAAGGGCATAGGAAAGCATGGGTTGGGGGTTCACTAATAAAGTTGGAAGGTGATCACTCATAAATGAAGTGGTGTGTGGGGTGGAAATGGAGTACTAATAAAGGTGGCTGTAAAGCACTAATAAAGGTGGTGTGGTGGGTTCAGAGTGTTGGAAAAAAATTACTATCACTGATAAATCTTAGTTTTATCAGAGCTATTTTTACCATTGATAAAGGAGGCTTTTATCAGCACTAAGAAAGTACTGACAAAATATGAACTAATAAATGAACCCTTTATCAGTATTAAAAATGCATTGATAAAAGGGGATAACTTTTAAATGTGATTACAATGTTAATGTTTTTTATCACTAATAAAACCCTTTTTATACGATGATAAAAGGTAGATCTATAATAATACGTGGTGAAGTGGATCATGTTGTTTTGGATATTTTTTTTATAATTAGACGTTTATAATTATATTATATTTTGGGAGCTTAAATTTTAATATATAGGGATAATTTTGGTGGCAAATTTAATTTAGAATCCTATATTATATAAAATTTTCATTTTAAAAAAAGGTGGAACATGGTATGAGGATGAATCATTGGCCACCTAAGGTTGTCATAGTTAGGGATTTTTTCATTCCTTTTTTCATTAAGATTTTCATTATATAATTTTGAGAGTATTTTATTTTATAATCATCCTTTAAATTTATTTTTTCATTATTACTCAATTATTTCATAATTTTTATTATTATAGTTTATCTTCTTTATTGTTTAGTTCATTCATTGATTATAAAAATTAAATCATGAGTGGTTAACTTCTTAAGAGGTCATGATATTAATGGAAAAGGATGTGAACGATATTCTTTTAATTATTCTTTATTCATGAGTTGGTATTATTCATTAGTATGAAACTGTGATGGAATTTATTTATCATATTCATTATTATATCATTAACTAAGTGTGTTTTATAATGAAAAAACTCCAACATGATAGAGGAAATTAATCCATGACCACTAAATTAGATAATTATTTTTTTATTTAATCTTAAAAAAAACTTATTTTTTTATTATTGTGATAATTAAGGATAAAGATGTTACCACTATATTGATTAAAATTGACTACATGGATGTCAATTACAATTATAACCACAAAATTATGAGTTTGATTGGTTTTTAGTGAACTTGAATTATTATATTTCAAGAAAATTAATCCTTGGAATTTGATTCCAATCTATTGATTCTCTTCATTCTTAGTTAATAAGATAACTCAGTAATTTAGTTTAGAATAACTCAATTTTGATTTCAATTAATAATTTTGACACAATTAAGAAGATCTAATAATTAGTTTTAAATTCATAATTGTGATTCATTGTAAAGTCTTGACACTAGAATCCCTAAGTCAGTGCATTATTTTGTTATATTATCATGATTACAAGGAATGAAATCCTAAAGGGCCAATCAGTTTAGCCGTCTTGGAAATCCATATTACATACATGATACCCATAATAAATTGGAAAATTGAAAATATATGCATGATACATAATAAAATGAAATAAAATGCATCCTTGAACACTTATTCAATGATTCCTTATTTATTACCTAGGGAGAGAAAACATAATAAGGGTGAGCACAAATTCTCAGTAAGGGTAAATAAATCAGAATCAATAATGAATCAATGGGTGTAAATTAACATTGAGAGTTAAATAAATGATAACACATTCCATTAAAATAAAAATATAATTAAAATTCAATATGTCAAGGTAAGAAACTAAAAAAAAATCCATTTAGTCAATGAACTCATAATTATATGTATCCATAGATATTTTAATGCAAAATCTCATGGATGAATAATAATTGAAACTAAATGAGGGAAATGATTAATTATTGGATACCATGTTTCCTAGGTACATAGAACTAGTACCATCATGACCTTTCATAAGACAGTTTAGCTATTGGATAAAAACCGATCTATTTTGGTTAATTATTTAGTAACAGTAAGGGTTGTTGACATTAAAACATTCTGGAGGAAAAATAATATTTAAATATTCCAATGTGTCCCATACTACATTGAAAATTTTAAATCATAATTACCTATAAATTAAATGAAACTTATAATATCATTATTGTAATTACATTCTTATGAAAAAGTAGTTTTGAACTAAAATACATTATTTTTCACTATTCATTAAAAATAAAACTTAATAGAAAAATTCCAAAAATTCACCCAAATATAATTTTTATGTTTTTATTTCAAATATAAAGTTTATTTTTACATATTAAATTAATTAAAGTGTTAAAATTCAGATTTAAAATGGGTTATCAATTAAAAGGTAGTAAAATTGTCTTTATAAAAATATAGGGTTTTAAATGTAATATCTGGTTTGTTCTTATCTTATGCTTATAAAATAAATTGGAAGAACTTAAAAAATATTATATTGAATATATGATATATATTACATTAATATCACCCACTAAATATTATTAATTAAATATATTATACTAAAACATCTTTGTAAAAATAATAATATGTTCTTTTATATTCAATTAGTTTTTATATTCATTTATAATTAATTTATAACCAATGAATTCATTTTAAATTTGTATAAAACATATATTTAAATAAATTAGATACCCCTTTAAAAAATTATATTTTCAATTCTATGTTATATCTTATTATATTTAATAATATATTATTATTTGGTAAAACTTTTCTTGCATGTAATGTAATATTTTGAAGAAAGCCATTGTTGCGTGTAACGCAAGGTAACTTGGTGTCAAGTGCATTAAAAAATATAAAACATATAAAATATATTTAAAATAGTAAATATATTTTAAAGTATCAGGGTATTATTCTCCCTTAATAACTTGGTGTCATGTGTCATGCAAACTATCGAATATAAGTTTCTTACTTTAGAATTTCAAGATGTTACATTATTAGTTCTTTGTCATATCGACCTCAAACATAGATTGTTATAAACATAGTATATTATAAAAGGGTTGAGAAACATCATAAATTATAAACATTGATATCCCATATGAGGAAATGATGTCTATAGGTCCTTCCACTCATGTTGTAGTGTTCAATTGGAATATGTAAATTTGATTCCTTATGAGTTATTTCCCTTTTAGATTTTTCCTCAAGGACATCGTCTTTATATTTTTATATTTCATTAAATGTATATTTATATTATGAATAAGATTATTTGTTGTTATATTTTGTGTATTTGGTGTTAATTTTTTGATTTTCTTATCTTCCTAGGATTAAAAGATGATAATTTCTACCATACTATTTGTTTTATTCCCTCAACACTAGTCATAATCCCATGGATTATTGGAGGAAAGATTTAAGGGCTACAATTATCTTCAAAGAATTCCTAGGAGGGTATTTAGTTGGGTAAGGTTAGGAAAATATATAAGTGTTTAATGGATTATTTTTATCAACAGTATATAATGAATGTTAGGAAGTTTCATATATTTCCTTGATCAGTTATATTTAATTATTATTTTGTTTTATATCTATGATGTAGACTAGATTTAAACATTATTTTAATATTTATTTATGTAAAATTAATTTTTTCCATATACAATTAAAATGATGTATTAAGAGGATGATTTAAACTCTTAAGGAAATGTCATGGGGATGAATTTTAAGCATTAGTGGATTATAGGTAGAACATCAAGATTTTATAGAGTTATCTTACAAGAACATTTACATTCATCGATCATAATAGAATTGTGGTATTACTACTACAGCCTTGTCCATAGTCAGGGATAAAAATGGTTATTATCATCACTAAAAAATTATAATAATAAAAACTCCCTAAAAATACAATACCCTTTATCAACGCTAACCAAAACACTGATAAATACCACCTTTAGCAATTAAAAAAATAAAGATCTATTAAAGGCCACATTTATCAGTGTTTTTAGCACTGATAAAATTAAAAAAACATTTTTTTATTTTTTTATTTTTTCCACCCTTTTAGCATTGATAAGGGGTGAAGGTATCAATTCTTTTTTATCACGTATAAAATTCAAAAAAAAATTTAAAATAATCTCTCTTATAACCCTTTAATCATAAATACACCCCACTTTATTTGTGAATTATTCCCCACACTCTACCCAAAGTATTTCTTGATACCACCTCCCATTTATCAGTACCTTCTACCCCATTATAAGTGCTTTTTACACCATATTCAGCCTTTCTCATGCCTAGATTTGAACCCATGACCTATGCCTTAAAGAATAATTCCTTTAGCACTATACCATAAATTTTGTTTAATATTCTATGATATATCTATTTATTTTTATATATAAAAAATTTATTTTTATATATACAAAATTTATTTTTATCTGTATATTTATTAATATAATTACATACATTTATATAATTTTTTTAAATACATTTTTAAAATAAGTCAATATATTGTATATTTAGATATACATTTTATGCATATTTATGTATATATTTATATGTATATGCATTTACATATATATTTACACATATTTACATATAAAATATATATTTAGATATAAATTTTTTATAATGTATATATAAAATTTATTGTAAATACCTTTATATACTATATTTTATGATAATGATATAAATATAAAAATACATTTATATATGATGTATTTACATTATATAGACACACACACAAATAAACATATTTACACATTCACATACATATTTATATTTCACACACACACAGACACCAATGTTAACATATATGTATTTATTTACATATATTAGAATATACACATAAATATTTATTTTTTTATTAAATCACACATATTTATATATAAAGAGTACTTTTATAGGTATATATTTATATATTAATGCATCTTTATAGGGTAAATAAAATGGATAATTTCACATTTTAAATGAAATAAATAATAAAAACTTATTTCTATATTGTTTATAGAATTGAAAATATATTTTAATATAAATATGTTTAAATAATATTTTGTACAATAAATTTATTATACGTAAATAAATTAAAATATGTATATATTTAATTATAAATAACACTACAATATGAAAAATGATAAAATTTACACAATATAATATCCATATGAGTCTTAGAGTAGAGAAAAAATTTAGTCTCCATTGAAAAGGAAAGAACACCCCCTAAAAATATTAAAATTCCATGAAATGTTAATCAAATAAGGTTCCCTGACAAAAAAATCAAATTTGTAGGCCTTTTGAGTCTTTTTTTCCTAAAAAATGATGATAAATAACTCATTTGGTTACCATGTTGTATATATTTTTACCAGTTTCGATTTTATATGGGATAGAGCCCAAAAAATAGTCATATCAAAAGTTATGGTTGTTTGAAGTTCAAGTGATGTTTTTGACATATCTTAGATGTTTTATTAATTTATGTAATTTCTATTTCATCAAATTGTTATTAAATTTATATTTCTCAATAATATTTATCAAATTATTAATTAATATTAATTATTAATTATTTCATAATCCATATTTCATTAAATATCATATATATTAAGTGTAAATTCATATGTAGTCTTATAAAAACAATATTTAAAAATTTATATTCTATTTATATCAATATTAAAATATTTATATATTATTATATGTCTTTTAATGATATATATTTTTTTATGAAATATAATTTTTATTAGCGTTAAAGTAGTGCTGAAATGGTTACCATTTATCGACACTAAAAAACATTGATGAAGGGGCGCCTTTATCAGTGATTTCTTAGTGTTGATAAATATTCACTTTATTGGTGATTTTAGATAGTTCTGATAAAGGATCTCTATTTATCAGTATTTTTTAGCACTAATAAAGGTAATCACTGAATATAGCCCAATAAGAAGTAGTGTTGGAACTATAAGGGTTCCCTTTTTGTTCCCCACTGTGCTTTTTGATGTTAGAGATGTAACAATTATTAGACCTAACTTAGAATATAGTATAATGGAGAGAGTGTGTCTAATAAGTTTGTATATGAGGATAAAAATGAAATTTAAGAAGTCTTATATTGATCTGTGATGGATATCATTAGATTTTATGGTTAGCAATAATAATTTTTTAGATTTATTTGAGATTTAGGTGGTGACAATTTAGAAAAGAAATAAAGTTATCATTAATAATTATTAGAACTTTTTAGATATTTATTAGGTTTGGTAAGGTAGTTTATGTTAGAGGAATTTATTTATGTTATTGTATCCCAAATGTATTCCTATTTTGATTCTTAGATACCCTTATGATTTTCATTAATGATTTATTTTGAAATTTTTCTAGAGATATTAATTATTTTTTCAAATAGATTTGTAGTTATGGACTTATAAAGTATTAAATTGTATTTATTAAAAGTTAATATCCCATGTTAAAGGTTGTGTTCATTGTTAATAAGGATGATATAAATATGTATAAGTGAGGGAATCTTGGAAATAGGTTGAATAGCTTAAGAATATTATTGATACAAAGGTTGTAGTTCCCTAGCCATGTGTGTTGAGGATTAATGGAAGGATTAAAGCAATTACTTGAAGCTTGGTAGTGCAAGATCATATGAAAAAGATAATTTCCATTGGTTTTTATGTGTTGAATTTATTTATAAAATAGAATGAATTAAGGTTTTATCATTGAATGAAATTTAATTCAATGAAAAATTTTGATTGCATGAGCTCCATGGTCAAGCTATAATGCTAAAAGTCATCTATGTGATGAATTTCATCCTTGTTATTTAACAATACCAATGGAGTATATACGTTGATTATTGGGAATTATAGGCTATAAGTATACTGCTAATATATTTCTTATGATTTGTTGAAGGAAACAGAAGTTTGTATGGTTCAATTTATTGTTAGATACTTTTAATTTGAAATTAGCATTTTAAACTTTCTAGTAATACATATTAACCATTTGGGACTTTGTATATAAATCCTAGAACAATGCATATAGATCTGTAGTAAGAGTTTTTCAAAAAATCTTCCTAACCTTTAGCCTACTATAGTAGTTGCGTTTTCCACTTTGAGGTATTGTACAACTTAACCACCACCCACTGAGAGCATCTATGTAGGATTCATAGATCTTTTATAGGTCACTACACGGATGGAGAGTGTGAGGTTTCACTTGGGTGAAACCACCATTTAGGGAAGCATGGTAAACCACTAGAGTGGGGTGGGCCTAATTCAATGAAAACCCCATGATACATAAATATTAATAAAGAATAAACTCATATAGATTTTTTTCAATGTGGGGTCATGAATAAGTGAATATTATTTCTTGTTTTAAGGAGTTGGTGCACACACTTTTTTTAATGATATAACATGTTGTCATATTTAACCTTTGGTATAATCATATATTCTAGTTAAATGATCTACCTTGTAAGATAATGATAAGTTCCCAGATTTCATCACTGGTATTTTTTGAGAATTCAATAACTGAGTGTATCACCATGTCAGATGATAAAATATCACACTAATTCTAAAATATTCTACCAAAAAACATCTGGAAATGTGTATTTGAGATATCAAGAGTAAATTCAATGATGATAACAGTTGTTTTCATGGTTCTAGAATAAATGGGTTTGATATTAAATACACATGACAACAGTGACTAGGAACCCATGAATAATTCCAATTAAATAAAATATTGGATTCTTAGAGTTTTTTCAATAAATTATTTGTACGATTTATATAGTGATCCTTTGTGAGGTTCATGGTGAAGTTTTTAGAGTTCCTAAAGAAGTTTGAAATGTACATGTCTTCATAATGTACATTCTAAGACCTTTCTGTACAAATATAAATTTCACCAATATCCATAGTAAAAAACCTTGTCTATAGGCATACAAACTATATATATAGCTTACAACCATAGTTCTAGTAGGTCTTGAAACCTTTTGGTGTGGATATAGGTAAAGGTTATAGCCATGGTTTCAAGGGTTATTATCATAGTTTTACACCATGTAAATAGAATCAATAGTCACGATTTTAAAAACAATGGAAATAACCATCCACCATGGAAAAATCTATATCTATTGTTATAGGGACTATTTCTACGGTTTTTGAATGGGAAAATAGAGGTCATAGACACAATTTTTTAAACTCCGGAAATATTCCTCTATGTTTTCCTCTATGACAAAGTTATTTCCACAGTTAGAAGGGTTATTTCCATGATTTTACATCATGGAAATAGAATCTATATCCATGGTTCTCCAAACCATGGCTATAGATATTTAATATAAAATAACACCACTAGTATTTGAACCTTGTACCTCCATTATCTACATATAGGAACTTTACCACTATATTATCATCAATTATTGATATATATATATATATATATATTTAAAACCCACTTCTATAGAAGTAAAATAATGGATATAACTAATACATGTATACCCTATAGTCATGTTTCTTTGAAATTGTGGCTATAGGTATGGTTTATAGCCATGATTTTTTACAACTATGGCTATAACCAATAAGAGGAGACCTTATAGACATTGTTCTTTATAACCATGGCTATAGGTTTAGTATATAGACACAGTTTCATAAAATAATGGCTATAGACAATAAATGGTGTCCTTATAGCCATCGTTTCATAAAACTGTAGATATAGCTTTTCCCGCCAACTTCATGTGGGAATTTTTTTCCCTTAAGAAATATATATCCATGGTGTCAGAGAACCATGTTTATAAACCCTATATATAGCCACATTTTTATAAAAAAAATTATATAGCCAAATAATAATGACTTATAGACATGGTTTATAAAAAAATGTGGCTATATATGGGGTATATATCCATGATTTTTGGAAAAAATATCACTATAGATAAATTTTCTAGTAATGGAGGGGTACAAACTGAAGCATCATAAATTACATGTGCATAATAGGGTACTCCTAAAATATTATTAAGGTTCATATATCCTTGTGAAAATGTAAGGTTTGACCCTTTTTAGAGTTTCTAGACTATGATGAGTTCTCCTAGCCACAAACACAGGATAATTAAAGAGTTGAAATAGAGATCTTGATGTTGTATGAAATCTAATGAAAAATTAGATTGAGATGTAATTTTCAGAGATAATAAAGAACATGTTATGATATTAAATAGATACTATACATCCTAGTCTTTAGGATGATAAAATAAAAAATAGTTATTTTAAAAGAGTTAGATTTAAGGAATCTTGAATTCCAATACTTGGGGAAATTTGAATTTCAAATATCATGAGAAATATATTCAAATGATTTAGTTTCTTTAAAAAATTAAAATAATATGAAATAATGGTGATTCTACTATGATATTTTTTAAACATTATATAAGTTGAAAGTGAGAATAAAAATAGGGATCCTTGTAATTTGGAAAAAAACAAGATCTATTAAAGAAGAAAATAATGAACTTGATACTTCTAAAACTGATGATCATTCAAGTATTAAAGAAAAAGAAGAACAAGAGGTCCTATAATACAATAGTATTATAGAAAGATATTTATAAGATAAGGATATAACCCTAATGTTTTTCCATCTTTGTATCGATAATATTGAATAATAATAAGCTATTTCGATTGAATATCATAGTGTGATTGGTTTAAGGAATAAGTAAAACAAACATTTAGAGTTACTAATCATTAATTAATGGTAAATGTACTACTCATTGATGAAACATATATTTTTATATTGCTGATATAATCCTGAGTGGGAAGGATAAGGCTTTATTCATCTATTTTAAGAGGAGCTACTAAATACTGGTGTAATTGGAATAAATAATTTCATATATCATTTGCATGAATTTAATGATACCTTTCCCTAGGGAATATGGATGATACATAACAAACCATTATGTGTGGCTTGAAATGTACTTGTATTTGAAAAAAATTATTGCGTTCATAAAATATATGACTCATCAAATGAGTCAAATATGAAAATGAATATAATTTTCTAAACCTTATAAAACCCTTGTGTGTAACTTTTCTAGTTTATTCTACATTTCACACCAAGGTGATGGTAGAGTGTGAATTTATATATCAATATCTCTTAATAAGGATAAAGGGTAAACAAAAATATAGTAAAACTAAGAAAAATAGAAAAAATTAATAAAATATAGAACACTAATTCTTTCCCCCTCCTCCCTAAGTGTCCATACAGGTGGTATCAAAGACAATCAATTTTAGCACTGATTGGATCTAAATTTTCGATGATTATTTTTAATTTCCCTCTATAGAGGGTATATTTAAATAAATATTTTGGCTTCCTTAGATAAATAAAAAGGATTTTATTTTTGTGAATGATAGAATATAATTATTACCTGAAACTCTACAAAAAAGAAGTAAAAGGGAGGAAATGATGCATAGAAGGATTTCAAAGAACAAGAAGTATCAACAAAAATGTGGAAGTACTTGTTATAAATTAAAATATATAAAAAATGGGTGGAAAAAAATTCCAAAAAATCTCCATTACATAAAATGTGGCTTTTGGAATATCCTAGAAAAATTTTCCCCCCAGAATTTCTCAAGATATTAATGAATCCACTCAGAAATATAAGGAAAGACATTTTGTCCATATTACAAAAAAATTAAAAGAGGAGTTTCATTGGAAACTATTGGTGTTTTTATAGTGTTGGTTACAAAAAAATGAAATTTGGAAAATATTCCATAATATGTAATCCACATAAGGTTAGGAGCAAGGGAGTAGAGGTAAAGTAAAGAGAAGAATTACTGTTCACAAAGAGAATTTATAATAAAAAATAAGTATATTCACCAATAATATATTTGAGTGATTTGAGAACGTTTGTGATTATTACTACATAGGTGATAACAACTATGAGGAGTGTTATTATTTACATATTGTCATCATTCCTATTACCAAAAGTAAATAATTCCATAATAGATAATAAATAATATATTAAAATTAGAGAAAACTACCTTCTGAGAAAAAAAATGAATTGTGTACAAAGTCAGATATCTATGAAAAAACACTCAATAAGTATAAGAATAATTCTTTAAATTGCTTCTCAGTAAATTGTAAATTATTTTAATATGGTAAGAGGGGATACACCATGAACCATTGTAGATAATCCTTGTAAATTAGGAATATGGTAAGCAAGAATAATCCTAGATGGATATCAACTTAAGAGATGAATAAAAGTACTGGTTTAGTGGTTGTAATAAAAAAAAATAAGAGTTATAATAGTTCCAAAATAATGGAAAAAAAATTGTAACAAACCCATATGAAAAATCCTTGAAATTAGAATATATAAAGAAGGAGTGCTTGACTAGTTGGCCAGACCAGTTCAAAATGGATAAATAAATGGATAATGATCAAGAAAGTGTGGAATGTAAAAAAGGTCTCTTCACATGAATATGAACTCTAATTTTAGAATGAGGGAACTAAATTTTTGAAATCTTTTAGGGTGATATAAAGTTGGTTATAATGAAAACAATTGAATTCTAATATAACCAACTCAAGACGAAATATTGAAATAGTTTTTTGAAAAAAAATAACACCACCATTGATTGAATGCTTTTTATCAGAAATTGTTAACAAGAATATTCCACCAAAGAGTAATGTTCAAAAATTGAAGAATCCCATGTCGCCCAAGGAAGATTATAAAAAGAAAATAAAAAGGGGATATTCCATGAGGATCTCTACCAATGATAAAGTAGGAAATAATGTAAGATCTTGGTTGAGAGATAATTTTCAACCATGTTGTTATCACCAAGGATCATGGAAAATCCCTCATTATTCCATTAACTTATGTATGGTTATGATAACATATTTTTAATTAAATTAGTAAAAAATAAAGGGAGAGATTTTGGATGTTGTAAAATTTTTAAAGAAATAATAAGAGTCAATCATGGATTTTCATTAATGAAAATCAATCATTATGAGAATATGAAGTGAGTTCATACCTTAATGGGGGATATGAATAGGATCTATTAAAAATTTTATTATGTACTAAATCTATACTTTTTTAACACTATAAAAATTGAATATGAAGTTATTCCAATCACATTGTTTTACCCTTTCCTTGGTTATATCAAATCTATTTTCCAAGGGGGTGATAGTTGATAAAAAAAATTTAAGGGGTAGTTTTATCCATTTTTTACTTGAAATTTTATTATGAGCCGAGTTAAGTTAATGACATGTAATTATTTAAAAGTCTATTATACTACCCCTAAAAGTGAAATTTTGATATTGGTTTACATGCATGCAAATTTATGGACATTTACAAATACCTTTTTTACTCTCTATATTTTTCTACATCAAGTATGTCTATGTAGACATTGAATTGATTAAATAGAGTCTCATTGATAAATAAATGTGTTTTTTAATCCTTCACTCAATCAAATCAAGATGAACCAAAAAATATATGTGAGAGGGGAATTTTTTTAAAAACAAATGAGGTCTAACCCCTGTAAGTACATTTGTATTTATTTTCAATAAGGGGGTGATGAAAAATATATATCATGAATGGATATTAACATAATGTACTTTAGTGTATCGATAATAAACAAAAAGTGGGATATTGAGGATTAAATGTCAAAGGTTGTATCTGTTATCAATAATGATGATTTAAATATGTGTAAATGAGTAAATCTTATATATAGGTTGAATAAATGAAAAAACTTATTAATATAAAGGCTATAGTTCTAAATCTAGGTGTGTTTAGGAATTAAGTAAGGATTAAAGAAATTCCTTGAATATTAGCAGTGTGAGTTCATATGAAAATGATAGTTTCTATTGGTTATTATATAGTGAAATTATTTGGAAAAGAGAATGAAATATAGTGTAAAAATTATAGAAAATTTTATCTAATTAAAAGGATAAATCACATGAGTTATATAGAGTACTTATAATTATAAAATTCAAATCTATGAAGATTTCCATCCTTGTGTTCTAACAATATTTTGTAAGAAATTATTGGATGGATTTGTGGAAATTTAAAAGGAATGCTGGTGGATGAGTTTTGTTTATTAGAAAATACATTTTGTTATAGGACTATAGAATTTTTTATAAATATTTGAAAAAGTTTATTAAAGTTTTTATGACTAATTTTTTGATTGAATTATTAGAGTTTGTAAATTGAATTTGGAACTTAACAAGATAAAAAATTAATAATCTAATAATTCTCATATAAATCATGGAACATGGTGTATAAATCATTTGTAACCATTTAAAAAAAAATCTAGCCTTTATCTAGCTATAAGAGCTAGATCTTTCATTGTGAGGTAGTGTCCAACTTAACCACGTTCATTCAAGAGTGCTTATGGATGATGGATAGAGCATTTTTAGGTTATCACAGGGATAGATTGTGTTGGTAGAACTTAGGTGAAACCATTTTGTGGGGTGACATGGAGAAACATTAGAGTAGGGTAACCCTAATGAATTACAATGGTAGCCTCATGATGTTTTGTTATTAATAAATAATAGGTCTTCCAAGAGTTTTTTTTTGGAAGTGGGATCATGGATAATATTTTACTATTAATCATTTTAAAATTAAATCATGCGCTCTATTTTTAATAATTTTAGATGCCAACCTATTTAACCACGATTTCTATTATCCATTATAGTCAAATTATCCACCTTGTATGATAATAAGAATATTTTGAAGTGCCTCACTGGTATGATGGAATACATGAAAAAGAGTTGATCACCATGCAATGTCATATAATCCCACACCACATCTAAAATATTGTACCACTAAGATAAACAGATCATATGATACTTCTTTTGGATTTTAAGAGTAAATATCATTATTTCAATGATGGTTTATCATGGTTCAGAATGTAATGGGGTTGATAGTGAATACTAAGGAAAATAGTGAGAAGTAAACCACATGGAATACCAAATTTATAAAATATATGGTATATAGAGTTATTGTAGTGATGTGTTTATAAGGTTCATGTATTGAACCTTATTAGAGTTCATAAAGGCATTTAAAGGGTACCTATAGAAGTTATTAGAGTAAATTCCATCATAAGGTGCATTCTATGATCTTTTCATAGAAAAACTTAAAGAATCGTAAGATACATGTGCATTGTAGGGTAAAATTTAAATATTTTTATGGGTTATACAACATTATGAAAATGTATGGTTCAACTCTTTTCAGTATTCTCCACCATGATGAGTTCTCCACATTGAAAGCATGTTAAAATGAAATTTCTACAACTGATATCTTAACATAGCATGAAATCTAATGAAAATGTGGAGTGGGGTGTCTTTTTTCATTTTTTATGAGGAATACCATGTGATACTATTAAATAGTGAGTCTAAAACTGATTCTTCAAGAAGACAAAAGAAGAAAGAGTTTTTTTGAAGGAGGTTGATTTAAGGAAGCTTGAATATTGATATTTTTTGGAATTTAAGTTTCAAATAGTATAAGAAATATATTAAAATAATTTAGTTAATATAAAATAAGAGGATATGAGGAAATATCAGTGATTTGACTCGAATATTCTATTGAACATTCTATAAATCTAAACTAAGGAGGAAAATAGAGAGCCTTTGACAGTGAAAAAACAATATTTTTCAAAGAAGAAATTGAAGAACCTGATACTATTTCAATTGAACATCAATTATGTATTAAAGAAGAAAAACAAGAACAGGGCCTATAATATAATATTATTTTATAATTATATTATGAAGAGAAGTATTTTACACTATTTTCCATCTATATATACATAAAGACTCATAAAGAATAATGAGCCGCTATAATTCAATATCACAATGTGATCGAGAAAAGTAAGAAGGACAACTTTCTTATAAAGTTACTAATCATTAATTAGTAGTTTTGGAACTATTCATTGAAGAATAAAATATTTCTATATAGATACTATGACATCCTAAGAATAAATAAGAAGGTCCGATTTACCTGGTTTGAGAGGAGCTACTAAAGACTGGTGTTTCTAGTATAAATAACACCATAAAGCATTTACGGGAAGTGGTAGACACCATCCTATAGTAAATATTGATGAAACTTAACCAACCATTGTATATGAATCAAACCTCACTTGTAATTACTAAAAATCACAGTGATAATAAAATCTATGTCTTGGAAAGAGAGCCGAACATGGAAAGGAGTAATATTTATCAAACATTGTAAAAACCTTGTGTGTTTTTTTTATTTTTTATTCAGCATTGAATAAAAATTTGATGGTATAGTTCAAATTTAATATATCCATATATATTCATTAGGATAGATCTTCGAGTTTTAGAGGAAAAAATATGAAATAAAGAAAATATTTTTAAAATTTTGTTACACCAATTCACCCCCAGTGTACCTATAAAATTTGATGGGATTTATAAAAAGAAAATATAATAGTTATTAGAAATAATGATTTAAAGTATATTGATATATTTTTTTTCTTTTTTGTAAATTCTTATTAAACATTGATGGAATATTTAGTTTTTCAATTTCTCAATGACACAAGTTTGTAAAAGTTGTGGTAAATCCTATGCAATCTTCATTATAATGTTATTACTCCTATAAAAGACTTGTTTACACCTTTTCAATATTTTTTTGGAGATTTCAGTATCATGAAACATGAAATAATGAGGTTTCAATATAATATGTCCAATAATAATCAAAGTTTGATCATAGAAAACTGTTGATATTAGTGACTCAATATCATACATAAGTAAAAAATATTTCATTTTTTTATGTGGTTGGTTGAGATATGGACTCAATATCATCATTTTAATTTAACCACATATTTGAACTCATAATTTTGGAATACATAAAAATTATACCTAATGAAATTAATTTTTATTAAAGATTAATCCAACGCAACCAAATAATTTTTTTAATCTTATACAAGAGGATTTTTGGACTATTTCAATCTCATACAAGGTTAATTCCTTTAATAAATATATCTTTACATAATGTAACTGATTAATTTGAAATTAAATATAAATTAAAAATATTTTTTTAATATTTAACTTTTTATTTCATTATTAATTTTAGGGAAATTTTTTAGAGTTGTTTTTGAGAATTAGAGAGGATCTCAAATCTCTTGAATAGCATGTTCAACTGATATTTGAATATAACAAAACATTTATCAAGTTTATAGAGACATATATATTTATATATAATTATCTAAAATATAAAAACATATAAATTAATTAGTAGTTGTAGTTTTTTTCTAGTTCATTTTCTAACATCTATAATTTATTTGTATACAGTTTAGGATCAAGATTATTGTGATTTTTCATCATCAAAAAAGTAAAATAGTATTTTATATCTTGATCTAAAGCGTATTAGACTTATTAATTCTCATAACTGGTTTTATATTATTTTATTTATTAATTTTTTTTACATGATTACATTTATATTTTATAACATTATTTTTCTTTTATACTAAGTGTATATTTATTATAATAAGTACAAAGATATGGTTAAGCAATATTTTTTTGTAAAGATCTATAAAAATATAGTTGATCTTGTACTCTTAAGTTTTAATATCTTATACTCATCTATAAAGATCATTGGTTGAAAGTATCTTTAATGAAAACTCATCGAACTCATATTAGGTGTTGGTGGAGAGGGGTCAATAATATACATTGGTAACCCTAAATCTCTGTTAAAAAACTTTCTCCATGTGCTTGATTAATTTAGTTTTATTTCTATGATTCATAAAAAAAAATTTATATAATATCAAAAAAAATGGAATGTATAATTTATAATAGGAATAATTTTTTATCCATTCATTTCACCTCCCCCATTTTGATCTATTTGATTACTTATAGGGGAACACTTAGTATAAAAGATCAAACATGAGATCTCAATATTAAAACATTTTAAGGTGTTGTAATTTAATTTTTAAATAAAATATTTAATGGATTTAATGTATATGGTTAGATAATAGAATTTTAATAAGAATGATTACAAATGTTAAAAAATGATTATTTATATTAAAAATTCAGGTTTTGAGATATTTATAAAAGTTATGAATCTTACTAAGATTCGTGATAGTAAACCTAATTTATAGATTACTTTGAAGAGATAGAATATTATTTAAATTATATATCTATGAATGTAATTGTCTATGGAATTTTTCATGATATGTTTAATAGATTAACTCAATTTCTATTTATTAAGAAATAATTGAAATTATAATTTTTTCTTATAAAGTAATAAAAAAATGTTACAGAATTGCTACAGAGTAATAACCATATGAATTTATAAAATTTAAAAATATTTTTGGAAAAATATCCCTCAAATGTAAGGAAAACTCACTGACATAACTAACAATGTTGTTTTTTTATGTGATATAATTTTTTAAAATAAATAAAGTAGTAGAATTTTTTAGAGTTTTAACTTTAACTAGAATGAAATATATACTACTATAAATAAATCTATATCTATTAAGGTACTAAAAATTAAAAAAAAAATAGAACATTAATTATGTATAATAATGAAATGAATTCGGAATTATGTAATTATAAATTGGTTAAGAAAATGTCACTTTGAAAGATACCCTATAAAAATATAAAAATAAATCAAAGGTAAATTCACTAATTATTCTAATAAAGGTAATTAAAGAATTAGTTATGTATATGATAAATCCCAGATAGAATGAAAGTTAAATAAATTCCATATGAGAAGACAATGTTTCAAAATATTTTCCAAAAATATCAGAAAGAATAATGATTATTTTAAAGTAGTTAAATGTTATGAATATATTGATATTAGTTTTATCAAGCCAATTTATCCTCTATTTACAAATAAAATATATATATATATATATATATATATATATATATATTTCTGAAATGAAATTATTATAAGAGAAAAATAATAAGGGTAATAAAGGAAATGTAAACTATATCTAAAAATTCAAATGAAAATTATGATTTTAAATGTTAGAAATATCAATTTAATCAATAAATTAATGTGTTTTTTATTCCTTAAAGTAAAGCGGTAAATTCTATTTTTATTCATGATAATGATGTGTGAATTTATGATATGTTTAATTAATACATCTCCATTCTTGGATTTATACTTAATTATAAAAAGGTATATAAATTGAATAATAAGTATTATGATAATACTATTAGAGAAAATATATTTCTTATTAAAGAGGAATTTTTTATAAAAATAAGATATATTATTTTCATAAATTCTCATAGAGATATTAGAACTAATGACCTTATGTGAATGAATGAGAATCTAATGGTGGTTATTACTAAGTTTATCCAGGGAGAGTAATACCTAAAATAATTCTTACTAGTCAAAATTATATTTGAAATAGATAAGGAATTGGATATTTAGTTAAGATATAATGTTTTATAAGAATTATTTTGTAATTTTATCAAGTGGAAAAGTTATGTACATAGTTAGATGTCACCATTATAGTTTATATGATCATTATAATAATAATTACTGCATCATATTGACTCAATAGAGCAGATTCAAGCATACCTATGTTTGAAATTGTTACAAATATGCATAACATGTTATAAAATATATTTTGAATGTGAATATTTGGTATTCCAAATTTGTTGTTACTAACAATTATAGACCCATAATAATATTAGTACCAAAAAACCTAGTTGTCTAAATTTTTTTAGGTAAAAAGTTATGAAAACATTAATAAATATTGTTACATGGACATTGGTTACTCCAGAAAAAGAATCAGTGATTTTTCAAACTTTTTTTCTCTCTCAAAAAGTAATAGAGGTATTGTAACTTCTAGTGATTATATAAAAGAAAAAAATTAGTGTTTTCTCAGTTGTAAATCTAGATCCAATAAAAAATAGAAAATTCCATTATATTGAATCCTTTAATGTCATCTGGAAACTTTTTTATTTTTTTATTTTATTTAATTTTTAAATAATTCATGTTTTAAATTTAAGAGAAATATTATTAGATTTAAATATAATAGAACTCATAATTTTTAAACATTAGATCTTGATTATTTATATAATAAAATTTAATTTCTTTATTGTTAAAATTAATTTAAAATTAATATTTCACAAAAGAGTTTTGAATTTAAATGTTTATTATTTTGTGGAAGTTATTTAAGATGAATTTTGATTTTGATTTTTCTATGATTAAATTGGATGAAAATATACTCTATTATGTATTATGGATAAGAAAAAAACATCAATATTTTTTAAAATCCATTCATGAGGTCACTATTTATAGAACTTTCTAACTTATCTATTTGAATTTGTATGGACCAACTAGGATAGTATGCCTTAGGGGTGGACTTTTTTCTACTTATTGATAATTTCTTAAGAATTATTTTGGTTTTATTTTTAGGCTTAGAATTAAATATTTTGTTTACTTTATTATTTTTTTAAGATCTTAAGAATAAAAATATTCTAAAATTATTTCATAAGGATGTAATAATGAATAATATTTTTATGATCATGATTTTAATTAGTTGTTTCGATAGTCATCATATTATTCAGATATTTTCTTCATTGAGGACACCTCAAAGGAATTGTATTGTTTAAAGTAGAAATAAGAGTTTTAAAAAAATTACTAGAACAATGTTGTGGGAATATAGTTTTTCTATATTTTTTTGATGAATTTTTTAATGTAACATCTTGGCTTATATTCCACTAAATTGGTGCCCTAATTTGTTTCTCTAAATGACCTTCTGTGTGCCTCTACATATTCTAGGGGATATCAAATAACATTGAGGTATAAGGTGTAACTATGGGGAGACTATAGCCTCATTTCACAGTGTACAACCAAAGGTAAATAACTAAACACCATATAGATCAGAGTATATAGAAAGAACTAATAAAGTGAAATAGAAAAATGTTATAATTAAATGAAATAAAATAATGGTTTGAACATCCATTTCATACATATGAATAGATCTCTTACTAGGATGATCATATATAAAAAATATCCAATTGAAAAATATGTACATTAGGCTCTACTTACAACTATGATCCATGTCACATTCTTGATCTCTAGTACCTTATGGATCTGCTCCATACCAAAAATTATACTCCACATAGGAAACCTACTCAATCATGTAATCTTTGGCCTTCATCCTATCCATCATTCATGCATGGTAAACAAGAATGTAGGCCTAAGGTATGCATGTACATCAAGATATAAATACATGGGGTGAGAAATAAATCTCAGTAGGCCACTCCCAATGGTGAACCTATAACCAGCTTCCATAAGGGCATGTTCATGTAATATACTCTGCCTATCCAAAACATAAATGGAATAAATATAAACAAAACCATCATTGATCATTAGGTTTGAGACCATGATCAAACATACAAGATTTGGAAAACATTGTGTGTCTATGAGCATGTCTCAAAGACCATGCCTCCCAAATAACATTTGAGAACCACATCTATGGATGACCTAACCAACCCTCAAAACTCTCAGTAATAATCCCACAAAAAACATACCATAAGAGTTTATATTCCAAGGTATCCCATATCATATCAAAAAATATAGAATAAAAAATTCATGGTGATTAATGTTTTAGTCTGGCACCTAGACAATAGATGTAAAGCATTAGTCCAACATCCCAAAAATATTTAAAACATAGTTCCTAGAGAGTCAATATGAAACCTAAACTATGGATTTATAGAATCAATCAACCATCCCATTCCACCAGTTATACCATCATTTCCTAGAGTATTCATCTTCACTTAAACAACATAGTATACTACCAGTATCTAGATCCTCAGTCTGAAAACAATTCATATAGTATACTCCCCATTCATGGAAAATTAGTCAAGTATCTCAACCATATATGTGGATTACCATTTCTACCATTCACATCTATATCTATGTAAGGTCATTTAAACCAGTGTCTACTATATCTGTGGAATTTAATGTCCATCAATCCCATCCTTATTTGTGGAATGCCATGTCCACCATCAGTACTGATACATTATATTATATCTTATGGTCATGGAGAATCATGTCCAACTATATTATCATCAGATTTTCAGAACCATGTCATACATCTAAAATCATACATGTGTATAATCAAGTATGAATCTCCATTAGTTATGGAAATCCATATAATCAAACAAGGCTCCAAAACGTGGTTATCCAACCATATCACAAAAACCCTACAATGTAAACCAATAATAAGTGAAAAAACTAAGTGTTGGTCTAATGCCTAAGAACATCATGAAATCTTATTCTCACCAGTTCCCAAATCTATTCAGGTCCCAATTAGACACCCACAACCTTTACTACCCAACACAAAAATGCGCTCTGGGATGATCTATCAATCAGACACCCACATTCCCCATATCACGTGTGAATAGAGGAATCCCTCTTAGAATCCTTGAAACCAATACATAGGCTGAGACATACCTCTTAGGATCCTCAATTTCATAACATAAGAAGAGGTATCCCTCACCAAATGATTGGTAATAACCAAAATCTCAGGAAAAATCCCATCCCCCAGGGATCACAAAACTTGTAACTTAGTATCTATAATTGCATGGACTCACTAGTATCAAAGAGAGTAAATAATAATAAGTGATTAGGCCTCACATACAATCCCTCTCCAAGTCACCCAAGGTTATCCCATTCACCTAACCTATCCACAACCTCAAGTCACAACTCAATCCCTATATCTAGGGAAATCCAATTCCAACACCAATTTAGGTCTCCAATGAACTCATGCTAAGTCCTCAAATCATTCTCATGAACCTCGTCTACATCTCATCTCATGTCCCACTCTTAGAATATAGATCAACCCACTTTCTGGAGAAAAACATATCTTCCATAGCTTAATCACCACAAACAACCTCATAAAATTCCTTAAAATTTTCCAAGGTCTCTACAGTTACATTCTATGTGAAAAAACACTGAATATGGACTCATATTGTGTCTCATTTTGACTCTGGGGGTACAAAAACATACAAACTTATCAAAAGGGTAACAAAGGGGTAGTACATAATGCACACCGCATTACACATAATGTACTCCAAAACATCATGTTTGTCCATGTACTTCTGCACAGCCTGGATCACATGCGGTCACACTATTTATTACTACACGGCCATAGAATAAATGAGTACTTGAAATGTACTTATACATGTCCATGACATACCTAGGTTCTTTTAATGTAATTACACACAACCATGTCCCCCTTATATGGGGGATCTACCCATGTACTCAGCCACATGCCCATGTTTGACTACACACCATGTACCCTTGGTACTTGGCGTGTAGACCTAAAAACTCCATCAACCCATGTACTCGGCTACATGGACATGAATAACTACACAATGTGTACTCCTAATACATGGTGCGTAGTTTCAAAAAGTTTGTATTCCCTTAATAATGAGAACACATGGTGTGTGTTCCTAAAATACATGTATTGTGCCCAGGGATCTTCGATCGAGAAACCCATGCAACCCTCTCAAACCCTCCTTTTTTCCAAATAGACATAGATAGATCCATAAAGGTGTACTTAGAAGTAATAATAGGTATTAGAAACATAAAATCAGGATTTATGTGGGGAACGAGTTATAAAACTCAAAACCAACCTTCCTCAAGGTGTAAAGGCAAAATCTTTTCATCCAGAATCGTTCTCAGAAGCCATTGTACCTCGATTTGGTCTCAATTTCCTCCATCGATGAATTCTAGTGGCATATACTCCCCTTATCATTCTGTTCTAGATTCCACACAAGGGAGGTGCTCTCCCCCTCCTATCATACAATGAAACCCCCAAATTGGGGGGTGTTTTACAAAATTTAATTAATTAATTAAATGCCTATTTAAAACCTATCTAGAGTATTGGAACCTGAAGAGGTTTTATACCTCACCTAATAAAAACAACTCATTAAAAAATCAAATGTAGAGTTAAAATCGAAATCTTATGTTTCATTCAAAAGATATATCCATCTGAACTTTCATGGATACTTTAATATTTAATTAATTAAATGTAAAATATTTCACAAAAACTTGAACAACTCAAAATTCCACCAAACTCCAATACTTGGGTAAAAAATCTATTCTTGGACCAAAATTTTGGGTATAAAAATTCTCCCAAATCATCTACTAGGGTAAAAAGACTATTTTACCCCTCATTAGCACTCAAAAGATAAAAATAATTTTTCTACTTGATTTCAGAATATTGGGAAAGATGATTCTTTAAAACCTCTCCATCATAAAATTTGACATCCTTGAGAAAAATTATTGTTCTTATAACTACACATATAATCCTACCTTATCCACCATTTCATGCTCAATACATTGTGTTCTACTTTAGGATGAAAATCGCCTTCATCTATATAACTCCAAGGATAAGTCATAAAACCCATCAATGGTCAAGCCACTGGTTTCCACTACCAAAAATTCATCAAGATAGTTCCTAATCACACCCATAGACCTAAGATGTTAGAGCGTCGTTTATAACTCATCATCAACCTCATGGTGCTCCACACCATATAACTCAACCTATAATAGCCGATTCCAATACATGGAACATCCCATTGTATAAGTCTCCTACCAAAGCATATGCATTTCAGTTCACTAGCCCAGTAAATGTTTCTCTTGCTACATTCTTGACCCTACCCACACAAGGGTCACATCACCATGAGTGATATAATAATACCCACCATATTTGTATCCTTACTATCACCTATCAATCAAACACCAGCTTCATGACCCATGATCCAATCATATCCAAACCTCAGAACTATACATGTCCATCTCACTCTCACTCGAGCGATAAAAAAACATTAACTATCACTCATTCCTAGTATCCAAGAAAAGAACCCATGATATTCATTGATATCTAGCCCAATATAAATACCTCAGTCATATATGGTCTATGGTTCACTCCCACTATACAGCTTCACATACACTACTCCATGAGAAAAAACTCTTGCGAGGACCTTTATCATACCAATGTGACATATTTATAGATATAAATATAGTTGTTACCCACTAAAAACTCTTAAGATAATGCCAATATATTGTACATGATCATATCTAAAGCATTTGTACACTATGTTCTTATTGTCAAATACCATCAAAACCTCATCCATTCTTGTATCATCATAATATAATTCTGAGGACCTTGGTTCACCATGCCCACAATCCTCTAATCATGCACATAATGATTATCATCCTACCTATGGATGGCTAGTCAACTCAAGCATCATGGGTGTTTTCTTTCATAGAACCCCATCCACAAACCAAATGACACAGTATATCACCAATTCTCATGTCTCCAACATTTCATTAACAAATAACTGTTACACACTCTTACATAACCTAAACACAAAGCCTTCTCTAAATCCAGTGAGTCACATCCCATGAAATATCATCTCAAAATCCTTAATCGCATACCCTAAAGCACAACCTTTTCACATGATCCAAATCATAACTCCTAGGAACAACCCACCTTTATGAATATTACCTGGGCAAGGAAACTAAATGATCATTCCCCTCTTGAAACCAATTATAAGTCTGCGTCACTAGTACACAAGTTATCCTTCTCAAAACGAAAAGCATCCAACATGCCTAAACTTTATATGTATTACACCATTTTTGAACCATTATCTGAAGTACAAAGCATCCAACTATGAAAAACATTCACAAAGTAACATATTACTTGGTTGACCACTCTCATGTGTCATCCTCAAAGTAAAATGGCACTAACTCCCTAAACTAGATTAACATCAATATGGTCAGTGGGATCTCCCACTTAGAACCACCATTCAAGTCTCACATTAAGTCATTAGGTCAATTTTCCTTGGTCCAGGACAACTCATAGAGGGACACAACTCAAAAGGAATCCAACATTCTCTAGTTCAAACATTACGATACATCGAAAAGTAAAAAAAACATTTATAGGGTGTCGGAAAAAAAAGATTCCACATTCTAAACCAACCACCCACAACTAAGGTACCTACCCTATCTAATAATCTACAAATAAAACCACTCCATGGAGGATCAGTCCACACAAATGATCCCAAATAGAAATCACCCACAAAGATCTCTAATAGTTATATACTTATACCAATCTACCCTATAAGGGTCACTACACCAAATGGTCATGTGGACCACACTAGTGTGCTCTTCATTGAGTGTGTAACCATTAATCTACAAAACATGTCCTTAGAAAGAGATCCACATATCATTCATCCTAGCTATGTATAATTCCACCAATAATTTATATAGTAAATTTTTATAGGGGTAGTTGTTGACAAATAAAAAAATTGATCCTCCATCACCAAAAAAATCACACACTATAAGGCTTATAACATTTGGATCATACATGTAAACCATGATGCATGAGATGACTTTTTCCTCTATAAGACAAGATCATAAACAAAATCACAAGATTTTTTTGTAAAAATAAAAGAGGTATAAATCCATCAAAAACTAAAACATCAAAATCACATGTGTATTTATCATGTTGAAAATAATATATAACCACAATATCATAAATATTGCATAAATCCCAACCCTTGTAACTAGGAATTCTTAATTGTATATGCATTCAAAAGCTCTGACACATTCCTACATCTCCAGTATACCAAATCCCAAATAATAAGACAAGAAAAATAACTTCTCTAATACCACTTTGTAACATCTCATACTAGATTCCACTAAACTAGTTCCTTGAGATGGTTGACCACCAGAACTTAGTTTTTCTCCTTTTACAATAGAGTTATCTTAATAAAATTAGGGATCTAAAGTTTAACGGTGGGGAAACAATACCCCCATATCATAATGCACAACCATAATAAAATAACCCATCATTATACCCATTTGAGTACATGTAAAAAATAAATAAACATAAATAGACTCATGTTATAAGAAAATTAAATATAGAAAAGTCCAGAATAGACAAGTCAAACATACCAAATTTATCTCACCTAGGGATGACCATATATGAAAAATAAAAAACTAAAAAATAAATGCATCACGATAAACTACCTACTCAAATTCATGTCACATAATCTATATTCAATACCATGTCGAGCTACTCCAGCCTAATCATCATACTGCACACAAGTAATCTTCTCAATTATACAATCTTAGGTCTTCTACATATCCATTATGCATCTATGATAAACATCAAAGTAGAAATAAGGTATTCACATACACCGAGATTCATATAAAAGGGTTTATTAATAAATATTATTATTCCTCCCCCAATGATGAATATATAACCTTATTATATAATTCCATACCTATATTATATGATCACCCTAGCCAAAATATAACTAAAAAAATATAAACAAAACCATTGTTAATACTTAGGTCTGAGACATTAATCGACTATACCTTCTTCGGCCAATATCTGGTGTCTATGTAAACATATTGAAGACTATGATTCCTGAATAACATTTTAGAACCACAACCATGTTCTCCCTAACCAACCCTCATGACTATGGGGAATCATCACATAGAAGAACTAACGTTTTTGTTACTAATCCAAGGCATACCCTGTCATCTCAAACTATGTAGAATACATAATGCATAATTCCTAGAGTGTTAGTCTAGAACCTAAACCACAAAAGAAAAGAGTCATTCTAACATCCCCAAACTATATAAAGAATGGTGCATATAGAATTAGTTCAACACCTAAACCATTGATACAGAGTGTCAGTCTTTTGTTTTATTCAACAGGGTATACAATCAGTGAATTAAGAATAAATATATTACTTAAACCACATAGTATATTATCATTTTTTAGAGCCTCAGCCTAAAACCAATCCATATAGTATACTACCCATGCCTAGAGTATTAGTTCGGAATCTCAACTGTGGATCTCTATATCCACCATTCACAACTATCTATGTTGAATGCCATGTCCACCAGTTTGAACTAAATTTGTGGAATTACATGTCCAAAAAATCTCATACATATCTATGGAACACCATTTCCACCATTTGTACTGATATATAACATCATATAATATGGGTGTGTAGTGTCATGTCCAACTATATCAACATCTGATGTAGAGCACCATTCCATACATCTAGAATCATACTTTTATATCATCAGATCCAACTCTCTCTCAGTGATGGAAGCCCATATAATCAAATCAAGATTGAAAACATGGAATCCCAACCATATCACATCATCCCTACGGAAAAAACTAAAAAAAGTGTAGCATACTAAGGGATGTTCAAAATTCCAAGATCATCATCACATATCATCCTCACTAGATCTCACATCGATATGGGTCTCAATCAGACACCCAAATCCTAACTACCTAAAACATTCACTCTCTCAAGTACGATATATCAATCAATCACCCAACTAACCCTATGGTTCATATGTAAATATAGGAATACCTCTTGGAATACTCAAAAACCATACACATGAGGAGTCATCCCTCTTTGAATCATCTAATTAAGAAGATTAGTAGAGGAATCCCTCTACCAATCATTGGTAAAAAACAAAATCTTAGTCCAACTCCCATCTGTCAAGGATAATAAATCTTGAAACCTAGACTCTACCATCACACAGCCTCAATGGAATCAATGATAGTAAATCATCATAAGGTATTTGGACTTAGGACAAATATATTTCCAAGTAATCATAGGTTGGTCCATACACCCAACCAATCTACCACCTTGAGTCACAACTCAGTCCCTATAACCACTAACAATATCATTCCAACACTAATAGGGGTATCCAATTAAGTCATGATACATCCTCAAATCATTCTCATTACTCTCACCCAGTTATCATCCCATTTCTAACTCTCAGAAGATAGTTAAACTCACTTTCTATAAGAAAACTTATCTATTATAACTTAATCACCCCAAACCACCTCATAGAAGTTCTTAAAGCACCCAAACGGCTATACCATCATGTTATACATGAAAACATACTCAAAAATTTAATCTTATTATCTCCAACTATGACTATGTGAAACAAAAACATGAAAACCCATCAAATGGTAACAAAGGGTTAGTACATGATTTGTACCCCAGTACATGATGTGTACTCCAAAACCTTATGTATCCCCATGTACTTCTACACAGCCTGGCTCATATGGGGTTTGGATATGAAGTACTACACAACCATGGAATACAAGGGGTCTAACCATGTACTTCTACATGACCATTTTATTACTGAATTCTGTTTATGTACTTCCACATGACCTTATCCCACTTATAATGAGTTTCTTCCAATATACTCAAACACATTCACATGTTCGACTACACAACATCTACCCTTGGTACATGGTGTGTATACCTAAAATCTCTATCTAACCATGTACTCGACCACATGGACATGTATCACTACATGTATCGCACTCCTAGTGCATGGAATGTAGTTCCAAAATTCTATCCTCCCCTAATTGGAAGAACACATGGTGTGTGTTCCTAAAACAAACGTAGCATGATCAGGATTTCCAATCAGGAAATACCAAAAAACTATCAAAAACATGTTTTTCTCCGATTAGACACAAATCGATCCCCAAGGGATCCTTAGCAGCCATAATAGGTTTTTAATGTTAAAAATCAAAAATTTTATGGCCATCAAGGAATAAAACTCAAAAAATGACCTACCTCATTGTAAAAAACCAGAACTCTATCAACAAAAGTTCACTTATTATTTTTTTCATATAGTATAGATCATATAAAATCACTTATATAACATAATACAAACATCATAAATGATGAATTAATGAAATAATCTTTATTTATATAAGTTAAGGAATCTATATCGATGAAATAGTAACATGACCTTAGGAATAGTAATGTGACCCTTATGAATAATAAACTGGTTGAGAGAATAATAACTTCACCAATGAAAGTATAAATAAAATTTTTCCCTCTTATAAATTAAATTATGATATAATTATATCCTAGTGTAAGTAATTTGATATTTTAAAAATTAATAATCAAGTGTTGGTATTTTTTTAAGTCATAAATATTTAATTACAATATTATAATTAATAAAATGATTTAAAATAGAATTCATTTTCTTAAAAATTATTCCTAAATCAATATTTTATTGTCTTATTATTTAAGGATAATTTTATAAGACCTTTGTTAATTTTTTAAAGGGTTATAAAATCAATTATAAATTCGAAACTGTATTTTTGAGTAAATAATGATTTTAATTAAAAATTAAATTTATTATATTTAGAAAAATATTTTTATAAAATTAAGTTAATTTTTAAATTATACACATTGGAAAATGGTTTGGGTGAATTTTTGGGATTTTTCTAAAATACATGAATTTTTAGTGAAGATTGTAATATAGTAATTTATGATATAAATATATTATTAGATAAATACACTATTACATGAGTAATGGATGATGTAAATAACCTTGTTTAAAAATCACATAAACTTATTACTTTATTTAGTCACAATAATCAACACTATTTCTTATCTTCGGAAAAATAATAAAATAATGAATAAAAAATGAGAAATCATCCCTCTCCTCCACTATAAAAACCACCACTCACCACCACTTGTACTCACACCTCTAATCCTTGAATCTTGTAAAAATTATACCGAAATATTCTAACCTTTTCTATCCCCATGTACAGGAGATCTTGGTCATGCAAAAAGACTAAAACTCCTTCCCTTAAGGAGGTTCTCAAGGAGGATAATTCAAGAGCTAAATCCTCTTCGTTTTTCTTTTAATTTCATTATAATTAATTATATTTTCTTATATTATTCTCACCTTGTCTATAAAAATGATCATGATAACCCCATTATCATATATATATACTATAATGATATCATGTTAATGAAATATCAATTATTAATCTCCTTTATCTCTAATTTTTTTTAAAAATGAAATCATTGTTTAGGAGGTACCGATTTACATCCTTCGTGGATGACAGACTTTCGTTCTTTAATTTATCTTTCAAGTATGGTAGTAAAACCATTTTTATGGTTGAAGTAGATTATAAATTATTTATTATATCTTATTTAAGTTTCTATAACAATTTTTTATGCATAATATTAAATAATAGAATAAAACTAGTTCATTGTGATCGAAAAACTACTAAAATTAAGCTAAATGATTATCATTAACATGTTATATAATGATTCATCCTAACATATGGAAAAAATAATAAATAATACCAATTAATATTATGTTTTATAATTAATAAATTTTAATTCAAATTTTAGTTAATTATACCCAGTTTTCATGAATTTGATTACTCATATACAAGTATACTAATTGTGAAAACCAAGGAAACAAATGGTCCTAAGATATATAATTGTATCTTATAACTCATAAAAGGCTATAAATTAACTTAATAAAATTATGAAAAATTAAATTCATGTATTGGAGGTTCTTGTTTAATTAATTATTAGATTTAATTTTATTATCTAGGACATTAAGCTCAAGTGATGAACACATTCAGACATAAGGTAAGGGTTTTCTACACGAACATCCAATTTCTTTTGGGTAACACCTTTTCTCTATTTACCCCAATGAAATTCTTAATTATTCTTATGTTCTCCTCAAAAATTATATATTAATGTTCAATATATATTTAATAATCACAATCCTTCTTTATTTTATGGGTATTTACATATTTTAAAGGATCTTTCTCAAATTCTTCTCGAAAAAAAAGCTCGATTCAAGGGAACTTCTCAAATGCTTACCTATTTTCAAGTGCACTCTATAATCTATTTTTAAGCCACATTTTTTTCTAAAATAAATCATTTTATTATAAAAAACTATATTATTTAACTTATGTATTTATACAAATATTTTTCCAAAATAACTCTTCTTTGTAAAGTAAAAGAGTATTTCTCTCAAGTATTACTCGATGATTTTGTAAGAGTATTTCCATCTATTTAAACACTCTTTTTAATTCTTATGTTTAATTGGGATAAATATTTTATTATATCATATACCATATTTTATTTAATGGTTTATGATTTGTTTGAATTTTTATGTGCTATATTGATACCATTCACCATATTACTCCAAATGGTTTGTATTTATGTTTAATAATTGGAGAAAATTATTTAAATTTCATATGTTAGTTTTAATATGAATTTATATGTTGATTGTGTTTCTCACCTTTCATATGAGGAATTCATTGGGATTATCATGTGATGGGTGGGTCCTGATATATCCTCTTAATGCATCGGTAGGTCTCATGAGACAAACTAGCCTGGGTTTTTAATTATTATGTATCGTGTCTGGGTCGATGCCTTGGCAGTATGATTATGATGTACAACATTATGCATTCCATCATTATGAAGCTAGTAATTTTTTTCCATGTGATTATTAGACTAGTATAATATCTATGTTTATGTTTTATTATGGCATTATCATTATTTAATTCCTTCCATTTTATGTTCAAGATTATGTTTTAGTGGCATGTATACCTTTTGTTATTCACCATGATTTATATTTTTTCTTTTGTTGTATTACTTACCGATATTGAACATCTATTCTCACAACTTTATTATGTTTTATTTTTCTTGATGATGAAAAGATATATATTAAGAATGACTTTTGAGGATAATCTAGAAGTTAATTGGTGTTTCTAATATAATTAAAATGTTGTACTTCATTTCAAGTTGTAATGAAACTATTATCTATGTATCTAGTTTTCTAATGCTACAAAATTATTCATTAATTCAGGATATGAATTCCTTATTTATATGTCAATGTAATAAAATAAGTCACTGACTCTAGAAAACTGGTTTCGGGGTCCTTGCAGTTGGTATCAGAGGAAGTTTAGTAAAAACGTTGGAAACTTGGTTTAGAAAATATAGATTGGGGAACATAACCCAAAGATATCCTTTGCTGTTAAGAATATAAAAAAATCTTAAATTTTTTGGAAATTAGAGATTAAGTGTATATTTTTTGAAATACATCTTTGTCTAGATACTAAAAGTGGACATAGTTCTGTAATATATGTAATTAGGGGTATCAACTCCAACAAGGTGTCTCGGGCCTGACTCGGGGTAACCGAGTACACTATAATGGGCCTTACTACACACCTGGTTTGACACTCTTAGGGGATATGATTAGGATAATTAAAATTTTATTTACAAACCATTATGAATTATTTAAAATTAAATATAACCCCAAAGAAATCATGTTTATGATTATGAGAATAAATATGCATATAATTTCAATTCATGTTAATATTTTTTCAATTATTTAGATTATACATTATGATTCATAACCTAATATTGTGTATTCCATTATTTAGAAATGGTACCTAATGGAAGGAATAGAAACCACATGAATTTGTGTATCCCTTATAGGGATTTCCCTCATATGTAATATAATGATTTCAATATTGGATCTGCGACTAGTGATGAGAAAATTATATCTATATTGGGACAACTCACTCAGGTTATGAACAATAACCTTACCCATATAGAGCATCCTGATCTATAACATGGAGGATAAATGTGAGACCACTTTATATGAAAAAAACTCAATCATTAAATGGGACTTCAAACTCATTTATAGCATAGTAGTGGATAAGTTCCTTAGAGAAGATATTTCTCACTTTAGGAAGTAATGATAAGGAGAAGTTTATCATTTCAGTTTATCATCTATCGGGAGATGTAGATCAGTGGTGGTTAATAATTAAAAACAAAAAGGATGAGGATGAAATCTAAAATATAGAGTGGAATGATTTTAAGGAAAATTTCGTAGAAAAATATTTTCCTCATGAGAAACGAGAAGATATATAGGGAAAATTATTGTGTCTAAGACAGAAAGTGGTTGAAAATGTTTCCAAGTATGAAGATAACTTTACAATATTAGCAAGACATGCATCAGAATACATATGTAATCCAAGGAACATGGTGGATTGATTCTTTGATGGATTAAAAACATTCCTCCAAATGGAACTAGTCAGCCAAAATTTCTTATCATATGAAGATATAGTATCATGTGCTATCATGATAGAAAAATAATTCTCTAATTCATATGAATTTAAAGGAATTCAGGAGAAGAATTGGGATGTTGAACACTCTGGAAAGGTAAATAAGGAAAAGAGTAATAAGGTAAGAATTGATTGTCCATCCTGTGATAATTTTTGTAAGAAACACTCAGGTACTTTCATGAAGGTTATGGGTGTTTATTAAAAGTGTAGAGGAAAATTCCACCAAGACCATGCTTATAAGGTTAATAAATAATCTACCAATGTTCAATGCTATAATTTCAATGAGATGGGACATTATAAAAATTGTTGTTATAATCATGAAAGAATATTTCCCCAAAAAAGGCAGTGGGAGAATGGGTAAGATTATATGGTAAAAACTGATGAGTTTGAAGTTTATAATGATGTGGTAGCAGATATTTTAATAATTTCTTAAAACTTATCCAATTCTTTATTCGATTCTGGATCATTGCATTCTTTTCTATCTTCCAATTTTTCCCATAAAATTAGTCATTTCACTTTTGATTTAATAAAGGAGTTCTTAGTAAAAATTCCTAAGGGAAGTATCATTACAATAAATATGTGTTGATATATCCCCTTTTTGACACATAAATGTGCTTTAGTTTCTGAAATTATAATCATACCCATGATTGATTTGGATATAATAATCAGTATGGATTAGATTTCAAATTATGATGTGAAAATCTATTACAATAAGAAAGAAGTTACAATTTCTGAAAATTGTGTTGAATCCCTTAACATTAGAGAAAAAACTTCTCCATATCATTCTTATCTAGATCCACCCCCAATAGCTCTACTGAATGAAATTATTAGGGAGGATGAGAATGAAATATCTATGGGTGAGGAAACAATCTTCAAATTGATGATGTACCTATTATGTAATAATTTTTTGATATATTTATAGAGGATCTACCTAGACATCGTATGGAGCATTAAATTGGGTTTTCTATTGATTTAATTCCTGGTGAAAGTCCTATATCAATGACTCCATATAGAATGTACACCATTTAATTATTGGATCTAAAGAAACAACTATAGTAATTGAGTGATAAATGATTTATCCTCCCTAGTTCTTCTCCATGGGGAGCCCATGTTCTCTATATCAAGAATAAAGATGGATCTATGAGGCTGTGCATTGACTATAGAGAAATCAATTCTATTACCATAAAGAACAATTATCACCTACCTCACATTGATGATTTTTTTATCACATTCTTTGAGTTCAATACTTTTTTAAGATTGACCTTTGATCTAGAAATCATCAATTTCATTTGGGGAAGGAAGATATTCCAAAGTCATCATTTTGAACTAGGTATGGCCATTACAAGATTACAATAATGCCTTTTGGACTAACTAATGAACCCTATGTTTTCATAGATCCAATGAATAGGGTTTTTAAGGAATATCTTGATGAACTTTTTGTGGAATTTATTGATATTATCTTGGTATAATCTAAAATATATGACAATCATGAGAATTACCTATGTATTTTTATGATGAATATTAGTAGGAATGAGTTATATGGGAAGTTTAGAAAGTGTAAATTACAAATTTAAAAAATTTCTTTCCTTTTCCATATTTTCTCTAAGGATGAAATCTTAGTTCATCTCGTGAAGACAAAGATAGTTTAGTAATGGCCTACACCAATGAAAAAACCAGATATGTAGTTTTATTGGATTATTAGTTTAATATTGGTGTTTCATTTAGAAATTTTTATGATTAGATAACCGATTAATCAAGATTCCTTGTAAAGGGGTTAATTTCATATGAACAAAATAATGGGAAGAATGTTTTGAAGAATTAAATAGGAGATTGGTGAATGATCAGACCCTGAATCTACCATCGATAAATGGTGGGTTTGTGATTTATAGTAATGCATCAAATAAAGGACATGGTCGTGTCCTTATGTATAATGAAAGAGTTATTTACTATGAATTAAGGAATTTAAAATCACATGAACATAACTATCACACTCATGATCTTGAGTTAGTAACTATAATTTTTTCTTTGAAGATATGGAGACACTATCTCTATGTGAGATGTATATAGATCACAAGAGCTTGAAATATATCTTCTGAAAGAAAGAAATCAATATGAGAAAAATGATATGGGTCAAGATACTCAAGGATTATGATTTTTCAATACACTATCACCCAAGGAAGGAAAATAAGGTAGTATATTCTTCTAGTAGGAAGGATCATTGAGTTACAAACAGAATGAGGATTAAAAAAATCACATGTACAAGGATCTATAAAATATGGATATTGAAATTATCAAGGAAGGTGAAACATTATTAATTTTTCAACTTATTTCACAAACATATTTATTTTAAAGAATTAAAATTTCTCATTTTAATGATGAGAATCTTCAAAAGAATAAAAAATATGTGAATGATGGAAAGTTTCCAGTCTTCGTGTGTGAGGATGGACTTTCAAAATTTTGGAGGAGGCTATGTTTTCCATCTATACCCAAGCTAAAAAGGGAGTTGTTAGATGATGCACATATCTATAATTTCTCTATACAACCTTTTAGTACTAAGAGGTATAAATATCTGAAAGAACATTTCTAGTGGGATAATATGATGTTGTAAATTTCTGATTATATATTAAGATATCTTGTCTGTCAGTAGGTGAAAGCTAAAAGAAAACATCCTAGAGGTGTCATGAAACCCCTGCCTATTCCTAAATAGAAAAGGGGAACATTACTTTGGATTTAATAAATGGATTAACAAAAACCCCAAGAAATAATGCTGCAATATGGGTGATTATTGATCGACTTACCAAATATGCACATTTCCTCGCAATAAGGGTGGATTTTCCATTAGAGTACCTTGAACGACTCTATATTAATGAAGTTTTAAGACTTCATTGAGCACCTCTATTAATTTTTTTTTATCATGATCCATGATTTACATCAAAATTCTGTAAAATTCTCTAGAAATAATTGGATACTGATCTTCATTTGAGTAATGTTTATCACCCTCAATCTGACGTGCATTTAGAAAGGATAATCCAAACTCTAGAAGACATGTGTAGATCATACTTTCTTAAATTTCAAGGTATGTGGGATAATTATATAACTTTAGTGTAGTTTTACTATAAAAATAGTTTCCATTCAAGTATTATAATGTCACCATATGAAGCATTTTATGGAACGAGATGTCGTATAGAAACCTCTTAGGATGAAGTTGGTAAAAGAAGGCTTGTAGGGCCAAAGATTGTGGAGGAAAAAACTATGTAGGTAAATACTATTCAAACCCATATCAAATCAACTAAAAATAGAAAAAAGAACATAAAATTTAGTCAAAGTAAGGATTTTTAATTTCAAGTGGTAGATTATGTTTTATTAAAAGTATCTCCATGGAAGGGTGTTATAAGATTTGGGAAGAAAGGAAACTGAGCCACAAGTACATTGGTATTTTTTAAAGTATGGAGAGAATCAGAGTCATGGATTATCATTTTACAATTCTGCCTAGCATTTCTAACATAAAAAATGTGTTCCACATCTCTTTGTTAAGTAAGTACATGAAATACCCAACACATGTACTCACTTTTGAAGGAATAGAATTGGAACCTGACTTATCTTACTATGAAGAGACTATCTGGATTGTGGACACTAAATAATAGGTGTTGAGGAATTAGATGACTCAGTGGGTAAAGGTATTTTGTAAAAATCATAAAATTGAAGAGGTAACATGGGAGCCTATGGAGCTTATGATGAAGAACTACCCATATCTTTTTATTGGGTGACAATCTAGAAATTTTGAGGATGAAATTTTTGTAGGAGGGGAGAATGTAAAGACCCAGAGCTTTATCAATGAAATTTACATTCTTTTGTTTATTACATACAGTATATATAATATAAAACCACTTATATAACATAATAAAAACATCATAAATGAATAATTAAGTAAATGAGAGGTATTTTTAAAAGTTAAGGAACTAATACTAATTAAATAGTAACATGCCATTATGAATAGAAATGTGACCCTTATGGATAGTAAACCATCAAATAGAAGTCTAACCTCACTAATGAATGTTTAAATAAAAATTTTCCATCTTATAAATTAAATTATGATATAATTATATCATAGTGTAAGTAAATTAATACTTTAAAAATTAATATTTAGGTGTTGGTATTTTTGTATGTCATAAATATATTATTATAATATTAAAATTAAAAAAAAAATCATTTAAAATAAAATTCATTTTCAAAAAATTATTCCTAAATCAATATTTTGTTTTCTTGTAATTTTAAGATAATTTAATGAGACCTTAGTTAATTTTTTAAAGGGTAATAAAATAAGTTATAAATTTAAAACTATATTTTTTAAGAAAAATAATAATTTTAATTAAAAACTAAATTTCACATATATACAAAATTATTTTCAAAAAATGGAGATCAATTTTTAATTCTACATGTTGAAAAAAAAAAATTGGGTGAATTTTTGGGATTTTTCTGAAATAGTTGAATTTATAGTGAATAGTAAAATATAATAATTTAAAGTATAAATACATTATAAGATGAAAAAACTATTCCTTGAGTCATGGATGATACAAGAAACCTTGGCTCGAACTCACATGAACTTATTGCTATATTTGGTGAAAATTATCAACACTATTTCTTATCTTGAGAAAAATAATATAATAATGAATAAAATAATGAGAAATGACCTCTCTCCTCTACTATAAATACCACCCTTCATCACAACTTCTCCTCACACCTCCAAGATTTGAATATTTTCAAAAAATTTCCCAAATACTCTTCCCAAGTATCTACCCACATATAGTAGCTCTTTTATTTCCAAAAGACAAAAACACATTCCTTTAAGGAGGTTCTCAAGGCAGATAATTCGAGACATAAATCCTCTTCGTTTTTATTTTAAAATCAAAACAATTTTTTTTCTTTTCTTATACTCTCCTAACCTCCTATGTCCAAATGATAATGATAACTCCAGTATCATCTAAATAATATAATTATATCATGTTAATGTAACATCCATTATCATTCTCCTTACACTCTCAATTTTATTTTAAAAACAAAATCATCGTTTGCGCGGTACCGATTTACAAACTTCATGGATGACAAACTTTCTTTATTTAATTTATACATCAAGACTGGTCATGAAACCATTTTTATGGTTGAAAAAGATTATAAATTATTTATTATATCTTATGAAATGTTCTGAAACCATTGTATATACAAAATATTAAATAGTTCATTGTGATAAAAAAGGAGCTAAAATTATGCTAAACGATTATCATTAACAAGATATCTAATGATTCATCCTTATATATGAAAAAAAATAACAATTACCATTATGATTATTCATTAATAAAATTTAATTCCAATTCTAGAAAATTATACCCATTTTTCATTAATTTCATTACTCATATACAATTATACCAATCGTGAAAACCAAGGAAACAAACGCGCCCAAGCAATAAAATTTAATCTTATAACTCATGAAAAATTACATATATAAACTTAATAAAATTATAGTAAATAAAATAACTTTATAGTAGGTTATTAATTAATTAATTAATGGATTAAATTTTATTATCTAAGATGTTAAGGTCAAGTGTAGAACACATTCAGACATAAGGTGAGGGTTTTATGCTCAAACCTCCAATTTCTTTTGGGTTACTCTCTTTCTACAGTTACCCCAATGAAATTATTAATCATTCTTATGTAATCCTAATAATTTATATTTTAATGTTCTATGTATATTTACCAATCATAATCTATCTCTCTTTAATGTGGAGTTACATGTTATAAAGGATCTTTCTCAATTTTTTCCCAATAAGCAAGCCCGATTCAAAGGATCATATCACATTCTTACATATTTTTAAGTGTACTCTATAATATATTTTAATACAAAATTATTTTTCAAAATAAATAATTATATTATTAAAAAACTATATTAGTTAACTTCTATATTTATACAAATATAATTCCAAAAGAACTCTTATTTTCCAAGTGAAATAGTATTTATCTAAAGTATTACTCGATGATTTTATAAGAGTATTTCCATCTATTTAAACACTATTGTTGATTCTTATGTTTAATTGAGATTAATATTTCATGATATAATATAACATATTTTATTTATTGGTTTATGAATATTTTGACGATGGATGTGCTACTTTATACCATTCACCATATTACTCTGAATGGTTAGTGTTTATGTTTATTGATTGTGGAAAGTTATTTACATTTCATATGTTAGTTTCAATATGAATATATATGTTGATTATGTTTCTCCCCTTTAATATGTGGAATGAATTGGAATTAAAAAGTGATGGTTAGGGCCCACTATATCTTCTCGGTGTATCGGTAGGTCTCATGAGACAAACTAGCCTGGGTTTTTACCAATTATGTATGATGTCTTGGGAGAGGCCTTAATAGTATGATTATGATTTCCAAAATTATGAATTCCCTAGTTATGAAGTTAGTGATTTTTTCCATGTTATTATTATAGTAGTAAAATTTCCATGGTATTTTTTATTATGGAATCACCATTTCTTAATTCCTTTCATTTTATGATCAAGATTACGTTTTAATAGCATGTGTACTTTTAGTTATTCACCATGCTTTATATTTTTTCTTCCATTATATTACTTACCATTACTGAGAATATAAGATCAACCCTTTATTATGTTTTATTTATACATAGGATGTGAATATTTATATTAATAAAGACTTGTGAGGATAATCTAGAAGTAAATTGGTGTTTCTAATATAGTTATTATGTTGTACTTCAATTCAAGTTTTTATGAAACTATTATGTATGTATCCGGTTTTTCAATGCTACTAAAATATTAATTAATTTAGGATAAGACTTCCTTTTTTATATTCCAATGTAATAAAATAATGTACCAGCTCTTGGCAACATGGGTTGGGGTATTTACACTCAAGGAATAAACATTAAAGCTTTATGTAACACCCTGATATTTAAAAAAAGGAAAATCACATTCAATAACAAGTATGATATAAAAGACTAAACATAAAAGGGAATATAACATCCTGAGGCTTTATGATATATTTCTTTTTAAATAAATTCAATAACTTTGATATCTTTTAAGGAACACAACACCATGTTTGAACAAAATACTACACTCTATTAAAATTTTATTATTTAAACATTACCATTATTACATAACTGTTAAATTGGTGGGTATGAATAGTACAAAAAAATTTATGAAAATTTTATGTTCTAGACATTCATAAAATAAATAAAATTTATATATATTTATTATAGAAAATATTAGAACAATTTGAGAGAAAAATTAATGTTTTTCATAAAACAATACTTTTTTAAAAGGTGCTTTAGTCGCACTTTGCACACATAATTTATAATTAAATTTTACCACTTTTAGTAAAATTATTTGAAAAAATAATCTTAATTTTTGAAATAATCGTATAAAAATTATATTAGGTTATTTTTTGGTTTTTTAGAAGAGTTTCATTTTTTGATGAATAGTGAAAAATGCAGCATTTTAATTGAAAACTACATTTTCATCTGAATTAATAATAGTATTAAATTATTTTTTAAATTTGTTTTAAAGTAAAATTAGTTAAATTATATATATATTAATCTAATTTTTTTTATTTTAATCATTTTCTTAATGAAGTTTCATATAAAAACATTATAAACTTATGAACATTTTATCTTTGAAAACCCAATTTCTTGTCGCGTCTGTGAGATTAAATTTAAATTAAAAATTTTTACTTTTATGGATTTAAATTGAAAAAATTAAATCCTAATTTTAAATTAGATTAATTTATATTATCCAATAATTAAGTTCTATTTTTTTACCATAAAGAATAGTAAAAAATGTGAAAAAATTTACTACAGTTATGATAAAAATGATTTTCGGTGGGGTTAAACTAAAAATACAAGGGTCCAAATGACCTAAAAACTTGTCTAAAACAAATTATATATAAGTATTTAGAACATATAATGTCTAATTATCTATAATAATATACTTTTAACCTTTATTCATGTGAAAAATGTTGGTACACTGTTTTTTCAAAAATTACAAGTGTGCCACTCACCTCACTTATAAATGGCCACCCACATTACTCTCTTCCTCACACCTTAAAACTACTTTTCTCTATAAAATAACTATAAAAATCACATGCCAACATACATAAAATATTATTAGAATCATTTTTTTGGTAATAAATTTATTCAAGGAATACTTTAGGTATAATACTAAAGAGGTGGCCTGAGAAGAGGTAAAATTCATAACTATGTGTGTTTGTTTTATTTCATCCTCCACATCTATAAATTTTTATTAAAACATTATAATATAATGAAATAATTATATAAAAAATAGTTATATGTTTTTATTTTCTTTTCATTACCTAAAAACTTCCTCACTTCCATCAAATGGGTTACAAAATCATTATTCATGTATACGGTGGACTACCTCCTCGTGAATTGATCTCATTCGTTTTTCCATTACCACCTCTCGCGGTAGGTTATGAGGATGGATATAAAGTATATATATATGATATATATATATATATATATATAATTATTAAAAATTTTGAGTTATTATATAATAAATAACGTTTTAATTTTCATTCCATAGGGGATATGATAACATCGCTTTTGAGTATGACAGACTACTACCTTGCGATGCGATGTGATTCGTTTTTCACTAATGCTTTACATGGAAGGTAATAAAGTTAATGTTAAAAAATATATGTGATATAAATTACAGAAATAATATATTCTTAAAATATTTATAATTCTAAAAAGATAATAAATCATTTTATTTTTTACACTGAAAATCGATAATGTCGTTCATGTATGTGTAGATTATAGCCTTCACGAAGCGATGCGACTCTCTTTTCATCACCACACCACATGGATGATATATATATATATATATATATATATATTTAAAAAATATTATGTTATATATGATATTATAATCTTTTTATCAATAAAAAATATCACCTACCTTCTTTCCATAATGATCATTGAAAAATGGAATCATTACTCATGTGTACGTACAGCCTGCAGTCTTCATGATTGTCACATAGTTTTTTTAATAACCATATTTCATGATTGTTTTTAAAAGTATAATTAATTTAATAATAATAATAATATTTCATGGTTATTATTCCATATATGTTTAAATATTTACCACTTTAACCATAGTTAACCTACGGAATCCATTCTTAACACATAATCCAAATATCATCAAAACATCCGACGTAAACTTAATTGATTAAGTAATCATATATAACATGGTAAAAATTCAAATAAATTGAATAATAAAATTTAAAAATGTTCTTAATTAATTATATAATTAACATAAGTTTATTATTCATGAAGATAAAGTGCGTACGTGAGGATTCGGTCTCGAGGTAAGGGTTTCTCGTCTCAATTTTACTTTTATGATACATACGCCATATTCACCACTTGTTTATTTCGTGTGGTTATATAATTCCATTTTTATGTTATATTAGAAATAAATTTATATTCATGGTAATTAATGTTACATTTAATGTTATTTATTTCATGTGGATTATTATACCAAAGCAACCAAAGTGGTAAGGGTTTATTTCATTATCTCATCATTATTCGGGATTATTTTTATTTAAGTATCCCATGAGGAAATTATTTGATATTTCTATCTTATAATCTATATATTTTATTCTAATATATTTATTAATGATCATTTTCAAGTAATATTACCATTTTCTTCTCTTTGGTTCAAAAAATTATTAAGAAAATTCTTTTAAAGAAAATACGACATTATTTCTCTCTTCGGTCGAAAATCCTTTTTCTTCCAAACCGATGTTTTCTAAAAATGGTTTTAAAAATGTTTTATAAATATTAAAATAACTTATTAATGAAAATTTTCCCCATTTTTTAATTTTTTAAACGTTTTTAAAGTATTTTTTTTTGAATGAGGCACTTTTCAAACCATTTTACAGTGAAAAAGGAATGTTCTCTTCAAATTATACGATATATACGGAATTACCCACTGTTATGATCAACATTTATTTAAATATTAATTTTAAATTTTATGAGGTTATTTTTTAAGATTTTTTTTCTAATATTATTGTATTTTTTATAAGATATTTTCATAGAATATTATTTTTAAAATATTTTATGAATTTTCTAGTTTTAAAATAAAAGGTTGATTTTCAAATAATGGATATTTACCTCAAAAAAATGTTCCAAGTGATCTTGAAAAATAAATTTACATATATGAAAAAATCCACTGATGTTACTTATGATTTAATGGGGATATAGTCCAATTATACCACCATTACATGTATTCAAATGGTTTATGATTAGTTTGACTGTGGTTGTACAATTTTATTTTCATTCAGCATTTTACTTTGGATAGATTATGATTACGTTTTTTTATTATGGTATGTATTAATATTTCATATGTTAGATTTGCAATATAAATGTTTATGTTGATCGTGTTTCACCCCTTTCAGGTGAGGAATTCATTGGACTTAGTATGTAATGGGTGTGGGAAACTATATCCCCTCGATGCATCAAGTGGTTTCAATAGAAAAACTAGATTGGGTTTTTGTTGAGTTATTACCCATTAATATAGATGTATTAGCACTTGGAATTGATGGTAATAGATGTCCTAGAATAAATCCTTGATGGTATGTTTTAGATTCCCATAATTATTCATTCCATCATTATGAATTTAGTTATTGATATTAGATTTGATTATTCGATTATTTATAATATCAATTGATAAATTTCATGATCATGTGATTATTTATATGGAATTTTTTTATCATCATTTATTATTTCCACATTATTCTCAAGTTATTGATTACATTCCATGTGTTTTAGTTATTTAATTTTCCATATTTATTATCCCTTATTTATTTATAACATTCCCAATACAATTACTCTTACTAAGTAACTAATCTCGACACTTTCTTATGATTTATTTCCCCTAGGATAAAAGGAAGTGTTTTGTGATTGATATATAGGGATACACTAAGGGGAATAATGGAATTCTAAAAAAATATTTTTGTATTTTATATTTTAAATTTTAATTTAAATTTCAAGTATGTATATAGTTTACTAAGAATACTAAAATATTAAATCCTTATACATGTAATTTCTTGTATATTATGCTAATGTGACAACATATACACTGGCTCTAGGCTACTAGGGTCAAGTCCCTACAGTTGTTGTTAGAGTAAGATTAGTAAAAACCTGGGAACTCAATTTTGGAAACCATAGATTAGGAAAAATGTAACTTTGATAGACTATGAGGATAATTATACAAGAACATCCTAATGTTTTGGTAAGGAATATATTATGTGGTTTTTACTGTCAAATACAGCCTCTTTGGATACTAAGAGTGGACGCAGATTTGGCATAGATGTACCTTTGGCTAATAACATTGAAAATGATGCATAGACATTGAACCAATCATCACCTTATGAATAATAATGGGACTTAATATGCACCTAGTTTAACACTCTAAAGGGAAATGATTAGGTTAAATTCCATATTATTTATAAAATATTATTAAATATTTGAAAATATTTTTATGATTTAAAAACATTCCCAAAGAATCCATGGTTATGATTATTTTACTATCATTCTATAAAATTTCAATTTCTGTTATGTGTTTCACTAGTTTTAGGATTATAAATTATGTTCCATAATGATATAATATAATCTAATATATTCCATCATTTAGAAATGGTTCAGAGTAGAAGGAATGATAACTACATCAATTAATGTAATCCAAAGAGTAAGAATGATCATTTCATTTATGGGATTAATCCAATCACTTCAATGAAACTAGTCTCCAAAATATTCCCATAATATATGGTTGTAGTGTTATGTCCTAACAAAACAGAGAAATTATAAGGCCCCATCCTTAAACATTATATAATCTCTATTTAAATCAATATTTAACATTGAGGATCTTTTTAGGTTTATAGTTTTAGATAATTAGGCCATAACATTTATATTACATATTAAATATTAAAATGTTGATACTTCTACTCATTATCCATTTTTTCATAAAATAAAAACTCCTAAAATAAAAAAATATTTATTTTATTCATATAAATATTCTTGAACTCTTTCTTTCTCTTAAACTTCTTTATACCTTGTGAAAAACATTTCAAAAACTTGGGATGAGCATAAAAATCTCAGTCAGGTTTATAAAATAAATAAAGAAAACATTATCCCATCAATACATACAAATAAATGCGATCATACTTTTCAATAATAAAACATATTATTCTTAGCATACCTCATGAAATAATAATATTTATGAATAACACATAGAAATTATAAATCATAAAGGTTAATTTTTTCATCCATATAATACTTACATTTTATATTTCACAACTACATAAGGAGTTACTTTTGGAATACAAATTACATTATATTCCCTAAATCTATTAAGAGAAACATTAAATTTTACCTTCTTCATGTTACCCAATGCATTGGAGAGCTATCTTGGGCTCACCCGCCCTAGGTTTATCACAGAACCACCCGTATATATAAACAATGCCTAGGAACCATAACCTAATCATAACACATAAAACAAGAATAAAGGAAAGATAAAATTTCCACATTGTAATTACAAGATATCAGTTCAAGATATTTACATAATCAATTTATTTAAAAAACACATTTAAAATATTTATAAGGAATATTTTTAAATAAAATTTTCCCATAGAAATTTGAAACTTTTAAAGGAATTCTATTTTAAAATATTAATGTCCATGTAAATAAATCCTCAAAACTATTTTGAAAAATATAGACATTAATGAGAAATATTTATAAAAATAAATCTTTAAAAATTTTCAAATAATTTTTTAGTTAAAGTTTCTCATTACATTTGAGCAACAATTAAATAAAAATAATTAAATAATGACATAAAAACAATAAATATCATGAGAATATAGAAATTCATGATATAAAAATTCAAAAGGGATGTATATACACCATATAGGATAATGAAGTTTCAAAATATCAAGATATGACTCAATGAAAGGATATTTACACATGGTCCCTTACAAAAATTCAGTAGCCTAACAGTCTCACTTTAAAATTTAGAAAATGAGTTTATGGGAGAGAAAAGGGACTCTCATCACTTGGAAATAAAATGTATAGCAATAATGATATATAAAAACATATCAAAACATAAAAACATGTACATTAAAATAAAAAACATAAATAAGTCTTCGACTAAAATAGGAGGGTGAAAGGTTCCCTTACCTTGAGTCTGAATCGTCACATATGTTCCTTGTTCTTCCTCATAAAATGTGTAACTCTCTTTGATTTGAGACAAAATGCTTTCTTGAATTGACTTCTTCATAGGGAAAATATTATATGAGTAAGAGGGGGATGTTGGGAGATTCTTGGAGTATATTTTGGGTGAGAAAAGGGGCTTGAGAGGTGTGTGTAATGGGTTAGAGGTGGTGACCATTTATAAGAGGGAGGAGGGGCTCTTTAGGAATGTTTGAAAGTATTATTTTATTATAAAATGATTTTTGGTTTAAAAAGGTCCAAAACTCCTTAAATACAAATATAAGATGAATATAATTCAAAATAAGATCATCCAATAAGAATTATATAGGTTTTGGATATTTTTTAATCCTTATCCTTTTTTTAACCATTTTTTACTCTTACCATTTTATCAAGAATTTAACACTTTGAGAATCAAAAAAAGTTACCAAAACATGAGAAACATCCAAATAAATAGTCAATAATAATATTTTAGACTTATTATCACTATTTTTTTAATATTATATTTTTTTTTGAATTTTATAATATTTAATAAAATATTTTGTATTTTAAAATATGAATTATGTCAATTTTTACACTATTCATATCATGACTTTTTAAAAGTCCATAACAACCTGATTTATTCAAAAAAATCATTAATACAATTATAACATGTAACTATCATCCAAAAAATTCTTGGATGACATAAAAAAACAAAATTACATTTATTGTAACATTTATAATATCATTTATTTGAATCCTTTATTAATGAAGCAATCACTGCATCACTATTGTGTCATAATTAAATTTATTAATTTAATGTATAAATCATATATATATAATACCATTAAGTAGAAAATCTTTTTATCTTTATAATGACTATTTATAATTGACAATATAACTTATATAACCCCATATAAAAAATGTTTTACTAAAATATATATGTTTATGTACAATTTCCCTAACTTTAAATTAATTTTTATAAAATGTCATTTTCACTTACAAGTGGATGCATGGGGTCCTAAAATCGACCCAAGGATTCCCATGGTCGTACATGTATCAGAAAATAGTATTAGGACACATGTTAGGGTAATTTAATATTATTATAATATTATTTTTTATCCTTATTTACAAGATTTACCCTTTAACCATGGTAAATAAAATATTTACTGAAGTCACAATTCATAATGTCTAAAAATAAAATTTACCTATTTAAACAATTTGTAATTTATGATTCCAAATATTCAATCCATTTTTTCAAATTCAAAACTCAAAATATGAAGAAATTAATTTAAAATTAATTCCCTTTGTCAAAATGAAAAAGCGTGTTTTTGAGAAGTAAAAACTACCAAAATATTGACATGTGTTTATATCCAATTTCAAAGTAAAATTACATATAATGACCAAAATCAGATTAAATGGTAAAAATATAATCCAATTAAATTTTAAAACCAATAATAATAATAATATAACTATACAAATAAATTAGATTAAAATGATGTTTTGAATTAAAATGCAGTATTTTTCACTATTCCTTAAAAATGAACTTTATCTGAAAAATACCAAAATTTCATCCAATGTAAAGTTTTATGTCCTGATTCTAAAGAAGAATATTATTTTTTCAAATAAAACATATAAAAGTGTCAAAACTATATTTAAAAAGGGTTCTCCTTCAGAAGGCTGTAAAATGACGTTTAAAAAATATTAGAGTTTTTCATTCTTAAAATCAGATTCATTCTTATTTTAAGCCTCTAAAATTTATTGGATAAATGAAATGAAATTTAATAAACTTGGGTAATTATAATTTAGTTAGATGTTTTAATTCCCTCTAATACAACGGCTATTTGTTAACTACCATCTAGAATAATAATATTATTATATTATATTTCAAGATAATTCAAAGTTGTGTACAATGTAAGATTTCGAAAAAAAATACGTTGTTTCATGTTGAGTATGATGTCGGATATAGTATCCCCTTTAAATTAATATTCATATTTAATTCATAAATATTAATAAATATGAAAATTTTATATTCTTTTTTACCTGGTATGTTATAGAAATAATTTTCTAAGTATTATGTCTTTAAAGTGGAGTAAGAGAAGAAGGGGGTGATAAAGAAAGTGATGGATAAAGGTAAGAAATAAAAGAAGGATTTTCCCACATTGGATAATTGTGTAAAGAAACACCCTAGTTCTTTCTTAAAGGGAACGGGAGTTTTTTACATTTATTAGGGGAAAGGAAACCATACTCATGATTTAAAGTGAAAGAAGAATGTTTCCAATGATTAATTTTTCAACTATAAGTAGATGGAGGACAAATCAAATGAATACCCCAAGTTTAAAGGGAATATTAATTATAATAATCTAAGGGATCAAGGTTAATATTATTATATTCATATATTTTAAGTGGAATTATTAATGTGTTTTTGTATTTGGATCCATGAAATAAGTTGTAAAAGTATTTTATTAATGAAATTATTATTACAAAAATCATAAAATTTATAAGTATTTTACTATAGAACCATTTATTAATGTATTTGAGATCATATGTTAAAATATACCAATGAACAAGAAAAAAATTCATTGATAAGTTGAACCACTTTGGAAAAAGCATGATCGAGGGAAATATAACCCTTAATATGATCCTGATATTGAGATAATGATGTTGGGATAAAGATATGGTTGTTATGGATAAAGTAAATTGGATAGTGATTTCTAATTTGGAAATGATTAAGTGGTTTATAAAATCAATTTTGGCGTTAATAAAATTTTTGGATATAAGGAATATATCGAATAATATTTTTCTTGTTTAAGGGATAATGAAGCATACATGTTTTTAATAAGGTTTTTTGGTAATTCAGGTTATTTCAATGTTTTAACTGAATACATGGTGAAGGTATTTACATATTTCATATGTGATGATTAATATCTGCATATATTTTTTTTGGAATTAATGATAGGTTCATTTTATAAATTTAGTAACCATCTTTCTAATGTTTTGGATCTTATTTTTTTGGAAGGGTCATAAGGATAAGTATTTAAGAAATGGTTTAAGTTGAACTTTTGAAGAGGTTTTAGAGACTAATGTATTACTTCAACATATGAAGATTTATGCATATTAGATAACTTGTGAAAACATTTTTTTATAATTATAACTATATATATATAAGGAATTACTTATCATTCTATTATGGATCTTATAATACTTTAAAAGTGAATTTTAGTGCTTCAAGTATTAAAAAATTATTTTTGTATATTAATTTCTTGTAGTAAGAGATGAATTATAATCTGATATAATCATAAGATTAAATTTTTCTTATGAAATATAAATGTATCAATTAACTATATTTCCTTATATTCTAAGATATTGAAATGTTTCCTCAACTTTAGAAAAATTATCATGGAATAAAAATGTTGTCCTTTCACCATCATATCTAATGAATTATATAGTATTTTAAATCATCATATATTTATGATTTTGAGGTAATTAAAAATCCATTTATCTTTTAAATTCTTGTGATTAATGACCTCAATCATTCACTGTAATTATTTTCACTTTTCTTCCATTTCCACATATTTACTTACCTACAATGTTATCCTACTTAGAAACCTATTTATGTGTTATTCTGTATGACCTATGAATTTCCTTTAACTATTATCAAGAGTATGTTTTATCAACCCATATCATGATTTTGTATTTAAATAATGGTATTTTTAATTTCTAAACCCTTGATTATTGAGATCAAGATCAAATTGAGAGGACATAATTTTTTACGGGGTAAAATGTAACACCCTGATATCTTAAAATATAAACATCATATTCGATAACATGTAATACATGAAACACTAAGATTATAAGGGAAAATTACAACCTAATAATTCAAGATATATTTATTTTTAAATAAATTCAACCTCCTCGATAGATTTCTATGCATGCAACACCGGTTTTGAACGAAACACGATACTCTATTAAAATATTATTATTTAATCATTATAGTTATAAACTATCTGTTAAATTGGTGGGTAAAAATAGTAATAAAATAATTATTAAAATTATATTTTCTACACATTTATAAAATAGATAAAACGTATATCAATTGATTAGATAAAAAATTAGACCAATTTGAATGAAAAAGAGATGTTTTCTGAAAACACATATTTTTCTAAAAAGAGGTTTAGTCAAACTTTGAGAACATAATTTATAATTAATTATTACCAATTTTAGAAATTTTATTTTAAAAAATAAATTTATTTTTTGATGTCATCAAATAGAAATTATATTAGGGTGAATTGTTGGGATTTTTTTGAAAAGTTTCATTTTTTGATGAATTCAAATAAACACTAAATATTAATTAAAAATTACCTTTTAGTTTAAATAATTTATAATTTTAATTTATTTTTTAAATTTGTTTTAAAGTAATATTAGTACAATTATATATCTATTAATTCAATTCAGGTCATTTTAATCATTTTCAAATTGAATTTTGATATAAAAGCCTTGTAAACTTTTGAACATTTTCTCTTTGAAAACCCCCTTACTCATTGCGTATGTGGGATTAATTTTAAATTAAATCATGCCAATTAAATTAATGTAATTTTTAAAAATGGATTCCATATTTTAAATCAAAAAAAATATATTATATAATAATTTCATATTAATTTTTTACCGTAATTAATATTAAAAAAGTAATAAATATATACCCTGGTTAATGTAAAATTTGATTTGTTAGGGGTTAAACTAAAATGATAAGGGTTTAAATAACCTTAAAAAAAATTTGAGACATATGTTAATTCCATATTTATACCTTATAGTGTCTAATTATCTATAATAATCTATTTAATATCTTTTTTTAGGGGAAAAAACTGTGTAAACCTTTTTTATTTTCAAAAATTACATATGTGCCACTCACCTCGCTTAGAAAAGGTCTCTCGTGTTCCTATATTCCTCACACTTTAAAACCATTTTATATTGAAAAAGACACATCCAATTTACTTAAAAAATTATTTACCCTCATCCTAGAATCCTTTTTTTAGAAATCCATTTTAGGAATACTTTAGGTCTAATCCTAAAGAGGTGGTTTGAGAAGAGGTAAAATTACTAACTATGTGTGCTAATATTATTTCTTCCTCCACCTCATTCAATTATTATTAAAACATTCTGAGATAATAAAATAATTATATCAATATAATGTGATATTTTTCATATTAATTTCACGACCTTTAACTATCCCCACTTCCATCAAATGGGTTAAGAAATCATCATCTATGTGTATAGTGGACAACTGCCTCACGTATTGATGTCATTCATTTTTTCCATTACCACCTATCATGGTTGGGTATGATGATGAATATAAATTATATATACTATATTTATAACATAATTATACCTATGGATTCATTATATCATATATACCTTTTTTACTTTCCATTTCATAGGTGATACAATAACGTCGCTCCTGTGTATGGCAGACTATTTCCTCACAAATCAATGTTATTAATTTTTTAGTAACACTGTACATGTAACATAATTAGGATAAATTTAATAAATATATTTAACGGAAATATTTATTACATTAATGACACATTTATCATTCTGAAATTTTATTATTCCATTTTCTTTATTACCTTGAAAATTGATAATGTCATTCGTGTACGTGTGGACTAATGCCTTCATGAAGTAATATGACTCTCTTTTCATCACCACACCACATGGATGATATATATAAGTATATTTAAAGAAATAATATTGTATATATTATATTATGATAATTATTAAAAAATAAAATATTAATTGCCTTCTTTCCATAATTATCATTGAAAAATAGAAATGTTACTCATGTGTACGTACAACCTACCGTCTCTAAGATTGTAACGTTGTTAATTTTTAATAACCATGTTTCATGATTTGTTTTAAAATAATAATTTGTGTTTAAATATGATAATTATATCATTATTATTATTCAGGAAATATTTAAATAATGATCACTTTAACCATATTCAACCTACCGAAGTCATTTTTGACATATAATCCTAATATTGTTGAAACACCTCACTTAAAATTAACTGATTAAGTAATCATATATAACTTGTTAAATAATAAAATAAAATTAATAATAAAATTTTAAAATGTTATTAATAAAGTAAATAATTAAAATATTTTTATTATTTAGGAAGATAAAGAACATATTTGGTGATTCAAAATCAAGTTAAAGGTTTCTCGTCTCACTTTTACTTTCTCAAGACATACGCTGTATTCGCAACTTATTTCCTTTGTGGGGTGTGTATACATCAATTTTTTTATGTTATTTCATGAATTAATTAATATTCATGGTATTTAATTTTACAATTCAATTTATTTTTTCATGTGTATTTTGATACAAATATTACCAAAGTCGTAAGGGTATAGTTTACAATCTCATCATTATTCGGTATTATTTTTATATAAGTATCACATGGTTGAATTATTTGATATTTGTAGCTTAATTTAAATATATTTTTTTTTAATATGGTTATTCATGAAATTTTTAAATTAATATTACAATTTACCTCTCTTTATTACTTAAAATTATTAAGTAACTATTTTTAAAGAAAATATGACTTCATTTATCTATTCAATCAAAAATCATTTTTATTTCAAAACCATGTTTTCAAAATAGGTTTTCAAATAGGTTTTATCATTATCAAAAAAATTTATTCAAGAAATTTTTACCCATGTATAATTTTTTTAACAAAATTATTTGAAAAGAATCTTCTAGCCATTTTTTGAATTATGCACTCTTCTAAACTTTTTACAGTGAAAAAGGATTGTTCTTTTTTACTTATATGGAATGTACATAATTACTAGATGTCATGATCGTCATTTATTTATATATTCCTTTTTATCTTTACAAGTTTTTTTAATGAAAAGTTTTCTGCTAATATTCTGAAAATTCAAAATTTTTAAAAGATATTTTCAAAGAAAAGGATTTTGACAATATTTTATAAATTTTTTAGTTTTAAAATAAAAGATTTATTTTAAATGAAAGGTTATTTTACCCAATAAATATCCAAATTTATATTTAAAAATAATTTTCCATCTAATAATTCATTATTTGATGTTATTTATGATTTAACTTGGATATACACCAATTATACCATCCTTATTATTTATCTGGATGAGTTATGTTTAGTTTGACTCAAGATTTAAAATTTTGTTACCATTCACCATTTTACTCTGTATGGTTTATGATTATGTTTATTAATTGGGATATGTATTGAAATTATACATGTTTTCTTTTAAATATCAATGTTTATGTTGATCAGGTTTCACCCATTTCATATGAGGAATGAATTGGACTAAGTGGTAAGAGGGCCCCACTATATCCCCTAGATATATCAGTAGGTATCATGAGAGAAACTAGATTAAGTTTGGGAAAAATCCTTATCCATTTTTATAGATATTTTTGCACAAGGTCTTGATGGTATTAGATATCTCAGAACAAGGCCTTGATGGTATGTTTTTGATGTCCAACATTATGCATTCCATCATTATGAATTAAATTATTTATATTCCATTTGATTATTCAATTAGTTAAAATATACATGGTTATGTTGCATTATCATGTGATTATTTATATGGAATTATTTGATAATTATTTATTCTTACCATATTATGCTCAATTTATTGATTAAATTTCACATGTTTTAGTTATTTACCTTTCCATATTGAATTTTCCATATTTATTCATATCTTTTATTATACTATTACTCGTATATAGCATATAATATAACCCCTTTATTTTAAATGGGATATGAGTTAGTGTTTTTTGATTGATATATAGGGATAATATAAGGGGAATAATAGAATTCTCAAAGAAAATTATTTTTTTGTAAAATATAATGTGAATTTCAAGTATGTATATAGTTTAACGAGCATAAAAAACTATTTAATCATTTGGGATGTGATTCCTTGTATATTATTTCAATGTAACAAACCTCACACCATATCTGGGGCTACTAGGGTCCAGTCTCTATACTTCAGGTGAAAATATTCTCTCATAAGTTGTTTTACCTCGACCATGTTTTGATCTCCACCAAGGATGAAGATTGGTGGTATCTCTTATCCTCTTGGTCTGAATATCATGCATGAGATGCACTCTACCCCTCCTATTGTGTATAGGAAACCCAAATTGGTGGGGTGGTATTTTACATAATTTAATTAGTTGATTAATTAATTAATTTGAAGTACATTTAACACATGTCTCAAGTCCCAAAACCCAATGTGGGTTTATACCTAATATAAGTAAAACCCACCATTCTAGCCTCAACCACTAAATCAGAATCTCCGTCTTACACTCTTTTCAAAATATATCACCACCCAAACTTTCATGAATAATTTACTATTTTGTTAATTTAATATTAAATATTTAGTTAAAACTCAAATGGCTCATAATTCCCCCAAACTCCTATTTTAGGGTAAACACAATATTCAGGGTCCAACGGAGTGTCCATAAAAATTATTCAAGATTATATTTTAGGTTAAAATTAACATTTTACCCCTCATGAGTACCCTAAATAAAAAATTCAAATCTATACTCAAATACATAGTCCGATGAAACACTAGTATTTATAGTTTTCATTGAATATTATTTAATTGAAATAGTTCTAATAGTCCATATATTAAAGAAAAATATTTATGAACAATTGGATTGAAAGAATCTAAAGGTTTGCTACTTTAATATTTATGGATGAAAAGTTTATATTTTTAAAATAGAGGATGATTTTGGAAAAAAAATATCCAAAGTATGATTGATATAGAATAGTGAGTTGAGAAATGTCCTTATGGAATCCAAAATTATTACTAAACTAATGAAATTAAATAAAATTATGGTTTGGGTATTACAATATGAATTCTAGTTGTGCTTATATATGGTGCTTGAGTTAGTGATGTATTAGTCTCTCCCACATGGAAAGGACTCGATGTCAATATTGAATGAATATTTCCTAAATATCAACTTTTATGTAGTTTATTTTTTGGATTCGGACACTTTGTGTGCTTTGTTAAAGGTGATTAAGTGTAGCAGTCCTTATTCCTGGTGAATTCTACTTTTTTGGTGTAACCATTGTGATAAAAATAAATATAAATTTGACATGGAAACCCTAGTATAAATTGGAAAGCATCCATATGAACTATATATTAGGTCATGTGGTCTTTATATTATTTGATGGAAAATAGTACACCAAACTACTCTATGATTCAGATGTCATGCATACACATTATTCCTACAATATAGTGGGGAGTTGGGTGCATCATCTTCAATAAGTATAAAATTCATGGAACATGTTGGAATATCAAATTTTCATAACTCCCACCATTAATAGTAAGGTCAAGTACACATTTAATACCCTTGTATCAAGTGTGAAATTTATTATGTTATTGTGGGTCATCGTGTACAAAATTAGTGATTTTCATCAAGCATCATACCATTTATATTTACTTATATTCCGAAAGGTTTCATATAAGTTGATGATGTACTAATCCTCCTCATGATAAATATAAACTACGCTTTTATCTTTGGTATCAGATACTAGGTTAACATATCCTTGGTTTAGATAGTTATTTAAAATGTTATTAGGTCTCTATAACTGATAACACTTTTCATCGGACCATCAAGCATATCTCTTTGATTCTCTTTCAAGTATGATGGGGTTTTCTAGGCTATAAAAAGATATTATAAGTAACTATAGGAGTTGTTCAGGACTATATTTACCTAATACACTTCTCATATTAGGATTTATTCCCTCCATATATAGAGGAGGCACAAACCCAAGGTTCTATTTAGATGAATCCCATGCACTAAACATCATACAGGGAGAATATGAGTGTTGTTACAACTAAGATTTAACTAATATAGATAAATTAATATCCTCATTCTAACTAAATAAAGTGATGAGACAAACCTAGTTATTTATGGTTGGCTAAAGGCCTCCAATAAATCTTAATATCTATTATCCCTCAGTCTCCCAACGGTTCTTTCAATTTATGAGCATATTGTAGTCTTGTGTGTACTACTGAAAACTCTATAAAACCTAGTGTATATAATAATAACATTATTATAATACGTATTCATAGTCAGTTATAATAAAATGAATAATTATATTATTCTTCATACATATCTCGGATCATATTGGGCATTTTCCTTACCATCTTCATTTGTTTTGTGTCTGGTTTCACTATGTAGAGGCTCTTATTTGGATATTATAGGCAATGTATTTGGCCAAAGATACTCAAATATATCAGTACATTTAAATTATTTTATTAACCTTTTAATTTAATCTAAAAAATATTCCATATATAGGTTATCATCAAAATATGGTATATTTGATTTAATTTGAGGAGTCTGTAGAGTTCCTGATGGTTCAAAATAGTCGTACATAGAGTCTAAACAGTGCTCCCATAATTATAATAGATATAAAATTGCCACACTAATTTATTTAGTTCTATAAATAGATAATTTAGTTCAATTATAATATGTTACTACACAGTGATGGACAACCAACGCCTGCGATAATGGTGGAGGTGATACATGGAGGTCTCAAAGAACCCCCAAAGGTGTCTTGTGATGATCTCAAGATTGATTATTTTATTGGTGGAGTTTTAACTTTTATTTTTTTGTTACCAAAGTTTTTTTGGGATAAATTTCATGTTTTAGTTTAGTATAGAGACATTTTTTAATCCTATTATTTTTTTCTATGACAAATACGTGGTGACATTGATAAAAATGACTCAATTATGTTAGTTCGGGTACAATAGGGATATAAAAAATCATGATGTTGTGTAAAATATGTAGGAGAAATTAATGGATTGGTTCCAACACATAAAATTGATAGGGGGTTCTCCCTGGGTTTGGAATATATGGGGTTTCTACGTGCTGGTTTGAGTACACCCTGGGTCTGGCATGAGTGGGCGGGGTGTACACAAGTTGATCACATATGGATTACTCTCCATTTTTTGGTTTTTTTATTCAGTGGATTTCATAAAAAAATTTATAATTTGGATTCATATGGAGGCCCTAACTATTAAATTAGGTCACATAGAAAAGGCATGTGTTTGGTTATGACGGTTTAGGTATGGGTTTTATGTGAAGTGTTTGTGCCATAGTTATAAGTTGTAGTACTAAAAGTTTACACACATAAGGGTTACAAAACATATATCATGGGTGATATTTGTAGGGGTATAAATAATATATCTGTAATGCAATAAATAATGGTGGTGTTGATGCATGAAACCAAGAGAATGAGTATCTTGATTGTATTTACTAATAATGGATGGGGTTGATGTGTTGTTTTTGGTAAAGGCGTGTTCAATTGGGGTTACAAGGAGGATAGGATTTCAAGGATGTTGAACTAGTTAACCAGTGAAATTAGAGGTAGTAAAGTAAGTAATATCTTCATTCTAATACCAAATGATGAGAAGGGTGTGAAGAGATAAGTTCTTATGAAAGGAACCTGGAAAAAACACACATAAAAGAGATAAATATCTCTAAAAATTGTATTAATCTACCAAAAATATGATTACAATGGAAAGAAAACACCCCATTTATAGGCATAAATCCAAAAATAAATAAAATAGTAATTTCTATTAAAATATATTAAACATATAATTCATAATAATTAATAAATAAAAGAAATAAAAAAAGGATGGGTTAGGGGTTTCACTATAGGAACAAGCTATGAAGGTGGGTGGGGGTCAAGTTAGCATTGCATCAATAATAAAGGAATATTCCTTCATTATTCCACTAATTAAAAATATTATAGAGCACTTAATAAAAATTATAGGATAATAAAATAATTTTATGATGTAGGATTTATGAAAATTGATCCTTTTGATCATGATAAAATATCCATTTATGATCATTGATAATACTTTTGATAATTTGATAATTTATTCTTCTTTTGATAAAAATGAATTATTTATAAATTTTTAAAGAATAATCTGGTCTTAGAGAGTTTGAAACATGAAAAATTATGAGTATATTTAGTAGATATCCTATAACCTTAAGAATCTAAACTTTATATTATTCTATTAATAGTATATAATATAGAATTTGATCTATAAAAATGTTACAAATATCTTTTAGTATTTAGCTTTTATATCTCAGTTATAACCTAACATCACTATGGTAGTCTTCGTGGATAATAGTTGGGTTTTATCTATGTAATAAGAGTTGAATCAATTTGAGATAAATATGGCATGCGATTTAGTTTAAAACCCATAAAATATCATGTTATTGGTACTAAGTGGTTTCATATAAATATGAAGGACGATCAAGAGTTAACACTTTAAATGAAGTTAGTCTAGTGGTTAAATATTATATTATAAATAATTTTTTTCACATGTATCAAGGTTATAATCCATTAGAATTCTCCATTGTTGTGTACCATATATGTATTTTTATACTTTTTTAAATGTATTTTAAATTTACTTTTAAACTTACTAAAGCTTTTTATTTAATTAAACAAGAACAATGATAATTTTATGAGATCTTAAGTTATTTTATTTTTTAAAATGGTTTAATTTAAAATAAATATCAATTTTTATTTTATAGGAAAAATTTTCAAATGATATTTTACTTTTTAAAATTTATGTTTTTGATATTATATTTTGTTTTTTAAATTAAAACACTAATATAAAATCTTATACAAAATTATTTTGAAATGATCATGATTTCTAAGTTTAATTTATTTTATAGATTTTAGATTTATCAAAAATATTTTGATTCAATTTTGAATTAATATAAGTACATAAAGGACCTTTTAAATAGATTTCTATATGAAAGTAGTAAACTATATTTTAATCCTCATGTTCTAATATTAATCTTGAGTTTCATAAAGATATAAAATTTGTATAATTAATTATATAAAGATTAATAATTAGTAGTTTTTTATATATTACTACTATTAGGATAGGAAATATTTTCCAAATTTCCATTATGTCGGATTTCAAGAAAATTAAAAAATAATCTTGTTTTAATGTTGTTAAAAGGATTTAAAGTATATAAAAACAACATTAATTGATCATTGTATTTTTCAAAAACTATATATTTCATTTTAATTTCATATTCTAATATTTATTTTATAATATGTAGGTTGGATGGGAAGAGTACCTATATGACATGTCACATGGTTTATAGATATTTACTATTGTGGTTTTGTATGAAACAACATTTTATTATACTTTCTACATATAAAGTAGACTATTTGTGACTAGGTGTTTTTTCTCATGTGTTATAGATAAAAAACACCCTAAAAGATCATGGATTGAGTTTTTCTCATGTTATAACTAATTGTGATAACATTGGTTTCATTAAAATTGTATTAAAACTTCAAAAAACTAAGTATGTAGATATAAAATTTCATTTATCAAGGAGTCATTCTCAAAAAGGGGATTTATTTATTGAGTTTAGTAATATTAAACATCATTTGGTGAATATTACACAAATACCCTTGCTTATTATTTTTTTCATAAAGATTTAGTTGATCTTTTTTGGTTTATGGGATTTTATTTATTGATTTTTTATTGTTATTTTTGTCTTTATGTTATTTCTATGTACTTTTTTCTTTATTATATATGTAGTTAGATTTTATATTCTATGTAACATAAAAAGTACACATTAATTCTCTAACTAACACAAAATTATTTTAAGCCCTATATATTCTTTCCAAAGTTCCATTTTTGCCTCATGTAACTTTTTTTGTAATAATTAAATTTTTAGTGCAAGTGATTGAGATTATTTTTCAAAGGTTTTATAAGATTGAAACCATTTTTTATACTCTATATGAAATTGGGTTTTACTTTTTAATAACTCCATGACTTTTAAATTTATTTAGTTCTATTTTTCATGTGAATTAATTAACACTTTTTAAATTCATCTCATAATATGTGTTTGTGTATTTATTTTGATTATTTTATTTTATGTTTGTATAAATAATTTTTAAAAAAATTTAACCAACCTTGTAAAATTTTTATATGAAATTCAACAATAAATCTTAAATAATTTGTGTCTTTCTCTTTGATCTAGATATTTATTTCAAAAAATAAAACATTATCCTTTTTTATGTTTTTAAATATGGTTATGGGGGAAGCTTATAATATATCTTCATAGCCTATATCTATGAAGTGAACTAAGGTTGGAGAACCAAACAAGAATATCTATGGATAAAATATTAATTTATGATTGCTTGGATCATATGAATTTATATCCTTATAATAATTTTTGTTTAAAAATTAAAATTATTTTTTATTTATATAATATATCTAGATAATATATATTTATTGTAAAAGTGGTGAAAGATTAAAGGAAATACATTCATGGGGTTCTAAAGTAGTTCAGACCAAGCACATCACCATACAGTACACTTTTACAATATGTTTGGGTTCTCGTCCTAGATAACAGTCTAAGGTATTATATAAGATCTTGATAAGAGGCTAGGTAATTATGAAACATGAATAAATCTCACAAAATATATTATTTCATTGTGTCGTGGTTTGTTAGTTTCATATGTTTTCTTATATTATAAACAATTAACCAATGTGCATGGATTGAGTTTGATGTAAACTTGATAACGAGAGTTGAGTTAATTTACACTATTTTCAATGGAATTTTATTATCCATGTATAATACTCGGCCAAAAATATAACACCCTGATAATTTATAATATATTTCTCTTATAATAAATTTAATTTCTCTGATAGTTTACGATATACACAACACCGAGTTTAAACAAAACAGAATACTTTATTAAAATATTACTATTTAAACATGATCATAATAACCGAGCCCTAACTTTTGAGGGTAATAATATGAATAACTAAATTATGAAAAATATATGGTTTAAAATGTTCATTTTTTAACAATTTATCATGAATAAAAATTAAAAATATTTGAATGAAAAAGAAACATTTTCTAAAAAACTATTTCATCCCATCTTGCGCACTTATGTTGAAATTAATTTTTGATAATTTTAGAAACTTTATAAGGTAAAATTAATTTATTTTTTAAATAATCATATCAAATTAATATTAGGGTGAATTTTTCTGATTTTTTTGAAAATTTTAAATTTTTGAGGAATGGTGAAAAATATTAATTTTAATTAAAAACACCTTTTTTTAAGGATTTAAATGTTAAATTTTTAATAAAATGTTTTAAAATAAAAAATAGTTAAATTATATAATAATTAAACTAATTTATTTTATCTATATCAATTATATTTTCAATTTTGATATAAAAACTTCTTATATGTTTGAAAATAATTTCTCTGGATAACTATTTTTCCATCGCGGTTGCTGGTTTAATTTTAAATTAAAATTTTCCAATTATATTAGTTTAATTTGTTAAAATTTATATTATATTTGGAATCATAATTATTAATATTATATAATAATTTAAACTTAACTTTCAACTATAACTAATAGTAAAAATTAATTATCATGGTTAAAGTGAAAACGAGTTTACAGGGGGCTAAACTAAGAAGCTAAGGGTTAGAAATGACATAAAACATGTATATTTATTAATTTATGTCCAAATTTATAACTTATATCATAAAATTTTCGTTAATGTCCCATTTTTATTCTTTTTTTCTTTTGAAAAACGTGGGTGTAATTGATTCCTTTTAAAAATTCCAAGTGTATCCTCTCCCCCACTTATAATAGGCCACACCCTCTCCTGTCCTCTTCACACTTCCAAATAGATTTTGTTTGGAAAATAACTACACCAATAATTTATTTACTTCCATAATAACATCCTATAGTTCTTTTTATCATAAATCAATCTAAGGAATGATTTTGGTGAAAACTTAAAGTGGTCGTCTGAAGAAGAGGTAACTATCATAAACAAGTGTTTTTATTTTATTTTTTCTTCCATGGACATAAAATATTATTCAATAATGATATTATAATTACATAATTATCTAAAATATAATTATATGTTATTATGTTAAGGTAATAACCTATATCAATATCCTCTTCCATTAAATGGGAAACAAAATTGACGATCGTGTGTATGGAGGCCTACCGCCTCTCGAACTAATATAACTCATTTTCCATCAAAAAATATCATAGTTGGATATAAAAATATATTAAATGTATTTAGATAATATTTATAAGATAATTAAACTTCAAAAATTATAATGTCACATATAAATTTTTACTTTCCATTTTTAAAAAAATATGATAACGTCGTATAAGGTTGACTACCGCCTCACGAAGTGATGTGATTAGTTTTTCACTAAATATTTACATGGAAGGTAATAAGGATAAATTTAATAAATATATTTGTTATATATGGAATTATATTCATTCAAAAAAAATTAATATTTCACCCACTTCTTTTCCTTTTCACCCATTAAGAAATGGTATCACCGCTCATGCGTATGCACGACTTACCATCTTCATGATGCAATGAGATTCATTTTCTATGTCCAATTTTAAATAATAGTAATAAAGATGTATCTAATGAAAAATATTTATAAAATTAACATAATTCAAGATATTATGTAAATATATCAAATTTTGAAGATCTGAAACTTTCCCAACAAAGCAGACAGGAGAAAACAAGGCAACTAAGACCTAAAACAAAGAAAACAATAAAATATTATTAACAAAACTGTGGTAAAATGATTTAAATAGATAATATACAATATTATAATTATTAATATGATTATAATATAAATTAATAACACGATAAAAACCATTATTCAAGAGTTTAAATAACAATAAAACAAAGGGAAGGATGAGGTAAGGGATTTCGTCTCAACTGCTATTTATTTGAGACATATTTGTTAATGTTCACCTATTCATATTCATGTTGTGTATATAATTTTCCTTTTATGTATTTAAAATTAATAACTATTTCTTCATGATTATAAATGTAAAAATTTATTTTTATTCTTTTAATGGGTTACAATTTGAAAATTTCCAAATAGGTAAGTATTTATTTTATAATCTCACTTTTTTTGAGATTTCATTTATTCTTGTTGAAGGGATATTATCAAATATCCTTCATAATTTACAATAATTTTCTTATCCTTAATATATTTAATTATTTTATATATTTTCTTCCAAATTTTCCTCTCATTATTCCTTTAATAAAAAATCTTTAAAACAAAAATCAATTTTACTTCACTTTAAATCAGATATATTTTTCTTACTTTACCATGTTCTTCAAAATTGTTTTACAAAAGTTATTTTAATTACTCAAATAATTTATTTAGTAAATTTTAAATTATCATTGAAATTTAAAAAGGTTTTTAGATGAATATTTTTATTTCTTTTTAAAAGGACCATTTTCAACAAAAAGTTAAAAGGAATTATTTTTTAACATATATAGCGATAATTGACTTCCCCACCGTTAAATCATTTTGTGAAAAGTATATTAGTCTACAAATTTTTATTTTTTTTTCATAGAAAACTATTTTTTTAAGTCTTTTTATAATATTTAACTTATATTCCCTTTATTCTTCCAAAATTCACGATTTTATTTCAAAAACCTATAGTCTTGATGAACAGGTTGTCACCTCTCATTTGTTGATTGATTTTATGATTGTTAGATTTCTATTAATACAAATACTTTATTTTGATCATTTTCATTAGAAATTATATTTAAATTAAATATTAATATTATTTATGTCATGGAAATGATTATTTCAAAAACTATATACAATTTGTACCTATGGATTTTAATTTTAATTTTATTTTATTAATAGGGAAAATATTGTTAAATTGGTGTTTTGTTATCAATATAAATATTTATAGATAATTCATATTGTTGATGAATTAAATTGATCATTTGATATATGAGGATTACTTTGGACATGCAGTGAAGGTTGGGGCCCAAAATTATATAGCTCCTCAATTCATCAGTAGGTCTCATGAGAAAAATTAGTTGGCCAAATAAAATGGGTTATTTAACATAGTTATAAATCATTTTATGAAAGGTATTTCTAGTATAGATACCATGAGGTATGAGATCATGACATATAATATTAATAATTTTCTTCACTGTGAATTCAATTATTATTATCCATGATATTATTGCATTGATATTATCAATGGATTCATTTTTTTCTCAAGTTATTGGTCAAGTGTCATGTCTGTTTAGTTATATTCCTTGTTATATTGATTATTCCTTATATAATCATGATTTTAAAGTTATTAAATGGAATGTGTATTCAGTTATTTTCCTTTTCATATTAATTATCCCATATTTATTCAGGATATAATTCAATGTATTTGACCCTTAAAAATCATTTAAGAACACACTTATTTTAATTACTTTCCATGAGATATGAAGAAGAATTCATTAAATGAGTTAAAGGATGCTGAATTTTTTCCATTACTATGTTTTATTTTCTTTTCTAATTATAAAATATTTATCATGAAAATATATGGTTCACTAAAACAACTACACTGATTAGAAATTTTTTTATTTGAACCATTTTATCAATGATAATTTAATAAATCAACCATAAAATCTAGAATAATATAGTTGTGGTTGTTAATGTTGGTATCATAGGAATTTTTGTAAAAATCTTAGGAGATAGATTAAGGAAAACATAGATAAGGGAACATAAACATATGGTAGACTTTGAGTATAAGTATATAATATCATCTTAAAGTTTTGGTAAGTAATATATTATGCGGTTTTCATTGCAATAAATCCTCTTTTAGATACTACACTTGTACATAGTTATGGAACAATTGTATCTAGGGGTAAATAACACTAAAAAATGGGCATTGGTCTTTGACTTGGTCATCACGTTATTCATGGTAATAGGACTTACTATGAAATTGGTTTGAAACTCTTAGGGATATGATTAGTATAATTCACATTTTATTTAAAAACATTATGAAGGATTTGAAAATAAAGATATACCTAAAGAAAACATGTTTAATTTTCCGAGATTAAAAATGATTAAATTTTTTATTTATGTTAAGAGTTTCAAAAAATTTATAATTATACATTATTATTTAAAATTCATAATTTTATGATCTAATCTATTATATAAAATTTATTCTAAATGGATCATATAATAAATAAGGTTATAAATACTTATGTTTAGTGTAGATATTTTCCTACTGAGCATGCCAATACAACATGTATTAAAATAAGCAGATCATGGAAACATTAGGGAACCATATTTAGTTTATGAAAAATATCCTTTACTAAATGGAGAAACCTATTTTTACACAAAGTTATTCTCATATTTTAGATCACTTAATGTGACAAAATAATCCATTATTTAGTATGAATAATAATTCTTTGGTATCTAAGTAATGGATTAAGTCCCTTAAGAAGATGTTTTTATCCATGTGATGTAATAAAAAATGAATGTTTATACTGGTAGTATATTTTCTCAAGGTATATACTGATTAATATTGATCATTGATCTAGAATAATAAAGATTAATAGGAAATATAACATATATAATGGAAATATTTTAAATAAACATTCCTAAAAAATATTTTCCTCATTAGAAACTAAATAAAATGAATAGAAAGTTAATTAGCATAATAAAACAGAAAAAATAAAGTGTTTCAATGTATGAGGATACATTTAAAATGATAACCAAGTATTCTATGTATTACATATGCAACATATAATGAAATATTGACTATTTCTTTGAAGAAATTAATCCTAGTCTTAAAAGGGAACTAGTCTCACAAATTTTTTCATCATATAATGAAATATTTTTATGCACCATCAAAATTTAGAAGAAATTATAAAGATACTTTATATAAAAATGGAATCAAGATAACAAGTGGATAAAATATTAAAAAATTATAAGGGGAGAATAAAAATAAATATTTTCCCACACGTGATAATTAAGAAAAGAAAAACCCTTTTACTTTCTTGAAGGGAATGAGATTTTTCTTCAAGTATTAAGAGAATAGCCATCATGCATGTGAATTTAAGTATAATAAATGAACTTTAATTTTAAATAATTCAATTATATGGATATGGGGTACTATGAAAACAAATTCCCAAGTTTCAAGAAAATATACCTCAAAAGAAGCAAAAGGATAAAGATAATGATTATGTTATTACTATTGTCAAAGTGGAATGATTAAATTTGTTGCTTATTTGGATAAAAGAATTATGTTATAGAACTATTTTATATATGATATTATAGTTATAAGAACTATGAAATATATAAGGATTATACTACTATATTTTTTCTTTAAGGATTTTAAAGAATATATTAATTGGTACTGATAACCAAGAAAAGTGATTTAAAGGTAAAGTGATATTTTTGGACAACACATGAATAAGGGAAATATAACCCTTAAAATTTTCCTAATGTTAAGTTATTTTTTCAGTTGGGATATACATATGATTTAAATTGATTAATAAAATGAGATAGTATTTATGATATTAAACTAATTAGTGGTTTTAATGAAAAAGTGGTTTATGTTATCTTTAATGGAGTTACAACATTTTTAGATTTATATAATATATTTAATAATATGTTATTTTATTTAAGGAATAAATATAGTGTTAATATTTCAAATCATGCATGTTTTCATAAAGGGTTATAGTAATTCAGGCTATTACCATGATTTAGTAGAATATATAATCAAATTATTCACATATTTGGTGTGTGAAATTTTGAGAAACTTTATGTTGAATAGGTATAAATTTTTAATAAAATATTTTATATTTATAGGTTTTTAATTTCTTCAACCATTTTTTAGAGGAATATAAATTATTCAGATAGTGATGTGTGAAGTATTATATGTAAAGAGATGTCATACTACAACTTGTTTGTATAGATTTAGTGAAAGGAATAGCGTATGACCAAAACATGTGGAGGATATAATGGAAAGGTTCAGAACTATTCAAACCTATATTAAATAAGCTCAATGTATGAAAAACAGTTATGATGATAACTAGAGAAAATATTTGGTATTTCAAGTAGTATATCACATTTTCTTAAAGGTATCTCAATGCAAGGGTGTCTTAATGTTTTGTAAAAAATGGAAATAGACCCCTAGGTATATCAGACCCCTAGAAATTTTGGAAAGGATTGGAGTTGTGTCTTACCAGTTGGCAATGTCACCAAGCCTCTCTAGAGTACATGAAATGTTCTGTATATCATTTTTAAGGAATTATATGCCAGACCCAATGCAGGTTATTGCCTATGAAGATATAGAATTGTAACATAATCTATCTTACTATAAATAACTAATCTGGATTCTTGATATTATAGAGAAATTATTGAGGAATCAAAAAACTCTATTGGTAAATGTACTTTGAAGAAATCATAAAATATAGGAAGAAACAAGGGAACCAGAAGATGTTAGAAATATGAACAAACCTAATTTTTCTATAAGGTAATTATCATGAAAAATTAAAGGTTGAAATGTTATTTATAGGTAATAATGTAACACCCCAAAACATTATAATATATTTATTTTAGAATAAATTTAGTTTCTTTTATATCTTGTAATATACACAACACCGAGTTTAAATAAAACACAGTACTCTATTAAAATATTATTATTTAAATGTGACAATTGAAAACTAGATGTTAATTTTTAAGGTATAAATAATAATAACTATATTTTGAAAAATATATATTTTACACATTTTTATTCGGTATTTATTGATCACGAATAAAAATAAAAAATGTTCGAAAGAAAAAGAATTATTTTCTGAGAAACTATTTCATAGCATTTTCCACACTTATGTCAACATTAATTTCTTATACCATTGAATTTTTTTTAAATTAACTTCATTTTTAAAATCATCATTTCAAAAATATCTTTGGGTCAAATTTTGGGATTTTCTAAAAAGTTTCATTTTTTGATGAATAGTGAAGATTACTCTTTTTTATTGAAAACTTCCTTTTCATTTAAAGAATCTACAAGTTCCATTTTATTAAAATACTATTTTAAAAGTAAAATTAGTATATTATATTATAATAAATTCAATTTATGTCATTTTAATCTATTATATATTCAGTTTTGATATAAATACATTTTATATTTTGGAAAACATTTCCTTTGCAAAACCATTTTTTCATCACGTATGGTAGTTTTATTTTAAATTATCTTCTTAAAAATTATGTGATATGGAGTTTATAAAATTGATTTCATATTTTTAATAATTATTATTATTATTTTATAATAATTTTAACTTGTTTTCTTCAATAATTAATAGTGAAAACAACAAAAATTAATTAGCATAGTTGAGGTGAAAACGGGTTTATCGAGGGGTTAAACTAATAAGATAAATGTTTAAAATGACCTAAAACTAATCCAATTATTATTTTATGGCCATATATTTAACTTATGGAATAAAATTTTAGATAATTTTTCATTTTAAATCTTTTTTCCTTTTAAAAAATGTGGGTTTAATTCATTATTTTTAGAAAAATAATGTGTGTCATCTCCCGAACATATAAATGGACACTCCCTCTTCTCCACAATTCAAGATTCAAAAGAAATTTTTGTTGGATAATACCTACACAAATAACTTCATTAATACCCTAAAACAACCCATTGTCCTTGGATTTATCATAAATCCATCCTATGAAGATTTTTGGTGAAAAGTTAAAGAGGTCGTCCGAAAAAGAGGTAACATTCTTAAACGAGTGTTTTTATTTTATTTATTCTTACACATCCTTAAAATATTATTAAATAAAGATAATATAATAAAAAAAGTATCTTACATATAATTATATTTTATTATTTTATTGGAATAACCAATATAAATATCCTCTTCCATCAAATGGTAAATGAAATTGTCGATCGTGTGTACAATGGACCACCGTCGTGAGAACTGATGTGACTCGTTTTCCATAAACACTTCTCACAGTTTTATATAATGAAAGATTTAATATATATATATATATAATATTTATGATATAATTATTATTATTTAATTATAATATCACCTATACATTCTTACCTTCCATTCTATTTAAAATAGGATAATGTCACTCGTGTGTACCGCAGACTACCGCCTCACAAAGCGATGTGATTTTTTTCAAGTATGCTTTCAATGGAGGGTAATAAGGATAAATATAATAAATATATGTGATATATATTAAATTATATTTATTCATAAATATTATTATATCACCAAATTCCTTACCCATTCACCCATTAAGAAATGTTACAGTCACTCGTGTGTGCGTATGACTTATTGTCTCCACAAAGTGATGTCATTCATTTTCTATATATAATTTTTAAGGACGGTTTCAAAGTTTTATATAGTGAAAAAATATATTTATATAATTAAAATAATTTTTTATATTATGGATATATATCCAATTTTCTTTAGCCATAGCATTCATAATAAAACATTTATGAGAAAACAAGACAATTAACACCCAAAACAATGAAAACGATGAAATATTATTAATAAATTAATGGTAAAATGTTATAGTAGGATCATATATAATAATATAAATATTAATATAGTTATGGTATCAATTCTTAACATAATTAAAACCATTATACATGAGTTTAATTCATGATAATCTATATAGAATCGTGATGTAAAGGATTTCATTATAATTTCCATTTCATTAAGATATATTTTTTTAATATGAAACTATTCACTTTAATATTGTGCATATATTTACCCATTGATGTATTTTATACGAATACCTATTTATTAATTATTTTAAATGTTTCAATAAAAAAAATTCATGTTATTTCAATTTTAAATGTTCCCAAAGAGGTAATAATTCATTTTATAATATCACTTTCTTTGGGTATTTCTTTTACTCTTGTTGAAGCAATCTTATCATTTATCCTTCATAAGTTCCAATAATATTATTATAATCTCGATATTTAAGGATTATATACATTTTCTTCCAAAGATTCATCTATTTTTACCAAAATCAGGAAAATAAAACTTTAAAAGAAACCCAATTTCATTTCTCTTTAAATTGGATATATTTTTCTTCCTTAGCGATGTTTATCAATTTTTTAAAAAAAATCCTTTTATTGATAAAATGATTTATTAAAGAAATTGTAATTTATCCTTTAATTTTGAAATTTGTTTTAAATAAATATTTATATTATTATTAAAAAGTTATGTTTTTTTATAAAAAGTCAAATGGAATGTTTTTAATGTATATGGTGATAATGGACTTCCCTACCACCATAACTGTTTTACAAAATATTGATTATTCTACATGTTTTCAATGGTTTTACAAAGAATAGTATTCTCTGAAATCTTGTTTTAATATTTCAATTTGATTCCCTTTATTCTTAAAGAGGTCATGATATTGTTTCAAAAACATAAATTCTCCATGAACCGAGGGCCACATCTCATTTCTTGATTAATTTTTAGATTTGTAACATTATCTTGAGAAAATAACTTTCTTCTAATAATTTTTCATTTTAAATTAAATTTATCTTAAATATAAATATTATTTTCATCATGGATATTATTATTTCCTAAATCATATAGAATTTTTACATATGCTTTTTATATTGAAAGTTATTTCACTAAGTGGTGAAATATTATTAAATATTTATTCTTTACTCAATATAGATATTTTTTGATCAGGAATATTTTCCATGATTTAAATCAATACTTTTATATTTAAGGAATATTTTGGGCATGAATTTATGGGTGGGGATTGGAATTATATATCTCTTCGATGCATTAGTAGGTCTCATGAGGCAAATGAATTAGCAAAATTAAATGGATTTTTACCCATAGTTTTAAACCATATTTTCAATGGTCTTGATGGTATCGATACCATGATGTATGAGATCATGGTTTCAAATATTATGTATTTCCTTCATTGAGAATTAATTCATTATTATCCATGAGATTATTGCATTTATATTATCCATGTATGCTTTTTGTTCTCATGTTATTGATTAAATGTAATGTATATTCTGTTATTTACTTTTTCATATTGATTATGTCTTATATAATCATGATAGTAAAGTTATTAAATGGGATGTGTGTTATGTTATTTACCTTTCCATATTTATTATATATTATTTTTTCATGATAACATCCACTGTATGTAACACTTACTGAGCATTTGATCTAACCCTTATTTTATTTCTTTTCCCCAGGATATAAAGAATAATTTTTTGAATGATTTTAAGAGTGATGAATGTTTTATATTAATATAATTTGTTTTTTTTAAATGTAAAATGTGTATCATGTATGTATTTGGTTCTTCAAACCTACTAAATTGGTAAGTCCTTTAGGATTTAACCCCTTGTATATATATTAATGTAATAAATTAACCAACTGATCTAGTCTATTGGAGTTAGTGTTGTTACAACTATATAATGGTTAAGTACGTGTAATGAGGGCATTTTTATATCTATAATAAGAACTAAAGGAAAAAATTAATGATCCCCAAGATTCATGTATGATCCCTCTCTTATGAAGGATTCTAATTATGCATAAACCATATATATTCATATTATACCCAATATCAGGGATTTTATGATATATAAAATGACCATAATCCATGTTACCAATATTACTCTGAGAGGTGGGTGGTACATGAATAAGATATTTAGGGAGGGGGAGTTACCCTATCTATATATCACTGAAGTGAAGTCACTAATCAATAAGCGACTATTCAGACTAAGAATTTATGGGTTTATTTGAATTGAATTATGCATGAAACCATTGTGATCATCCTAGAGGGTCCAGTATCTACTTTCAATGGATACCATATGAACCCTTATTACATTAGAAGATGAATCCATATTAATGAACCTTGTTGATACGAAGTGATAAATTAATTCAAAGTTGAAATTGATATCCACGTGAATTTATAGAAAATTCCAAATATATTGATCTTATTTCCCTTCAAAGAAGAAGTTATCCAATATATCCATTTTATAATTTATACAATATTTGAATTTTGAAGGAAGGGGAATGCCTCTACCATAGATAAAATTATTAGTAAAAAAATATCAATAAAAAAAATAGAGAATTAAGAATTTAATATTTGAATGAGTTGTGTTATACCATGATTTCCCTTTAAATTATTATCTCCCTGATAAAAATGCCTTATCTTATGATAATCCTTTATATTAAACATACATAAAACTACATTAGTGAACATGTTTTGGTCATCTTCCTCAATTAGGAGAATTTTTTTAAACACATCCTTCTAGTTCATATCAAGGGTCTCATTGATAAATCTTTGGGGGTTCATCATCATCTTGAAACCCATGATAGAGGTTGGGTAAAAAATGAAGGTCATTAATAATAATTTTTATTCTAAAAAAATATCACTCATCTATATGATTCATATAGAATGATCTATTAAGGTGAGAAGAGATCATTGAAGGCTACATCAAAGTGGGGATTTAAAAGATATTGAATTTTGGATTGAATCCTTCGCACTGCCATATTTTCTTTTAGTGAATATACCCTATAGTGATTGACCAAAAATAACTTACCATGATATTTTCCATGTATATAGTATATAGAGTCCACCAAAATCCCCATATTGATGCCACCTTCTTCCATTGGACTCAAAAATTTCTCTCATCTCACCTTGTAACACCAAAACATTGAGAGTTTCTCCCATATGAAATTATAAAGGATTATCTTGATGTTTCTCAATACAATTTTTTTTTACTTTGATAACCAATATAATATGAATAAGAAAATAAATTGGGAATTTTTTTATCAATATCATTATACCATTAAAATTTGAAAGCCAACTTTTCAAATTCAGGATATTACCTATAATATCATTAACTTACTCATCAATGTGATGATTCTATATCCAAACATTAGACAAGGGAAAACCTAGTTAAGATAGGGGAAGTTTTTCTTAGATAATTCAATCCATATTTTAATTAGATGTAATTTTATATTCGATAATTTGACCGAAACATATACATTTTTATTGAGTGGGTTCACCTTCTAACCACTCTATATTTCTTATTTTCCTATAATCCTATTGGATTCCGCGATGGAATTCTATTTTCTATTTAAAATAATATCATATCATCAGTTAAAATAGGTGAGTTATTCTTATAATCCCATACCACCCACTGAGGGGAATCACCATTCCTATATGCACTACTTAGTTAAAGTTTTTACTAAATGTGTCATATTTTAGGAAAAATATGATTAATGAAAGTGTCACATTTATTTATTCCTTGGAAGGATTTGAAAAATCCAAACCTTTTTCCCATGAGTGTTACCAAGAACCATGGTAAGGTGTAGTAGTGGAAAATTAAATCAAATAACTATTCTTAGAATCCACAACATCACATGACCTTTAGTCTGTAATTCCATTCCATTTTTTCATAACTTTTTTCTATGTCTACCGTAAAAATGATATCAACACCAATAAATTTTCTATTCATGTATTATATTATCTTATAGTAAAGGGAGATATCCCCATGGTTTTTCATTTCCAATATAAATGTATTTATTCCTCTTGAAGTTCCCATTTGATCATGCAATCACACTAAGAGGGGAGTGAATCGGGTGTGATTAGTTTTACTAAATTATTTTCTGTTTATTTTATCCCATTTAATTAAATCCTTTGTTATATATTAGGATGAGTGGATAATTTATGAAATGATTAAAGTAAATGAATCTCAACACAAAGTATTTATAAGGTTTGTTCAAAAGACATATTCCTTGTTGTGAGTGGTTATTCCCCCCGATTGTAGATGCTTCACTATATGTAAATGGCTACGACCAAGGAAAGACCTATTCCCATTAAAAATAAATCGCATAGTGTTCACACTCCATATTCCCACTAGATATCACATGTTTCCACCTATGTAATAATTCAATATAGAGTCCCATTACATCCTTGTCTAACTCATGAGCCCCACATAAAGATCTTTATACTATATCCCATAGTTTTACCAGCTTCCCACTAGCCTTTATATACTTTAGAGTCTCACTAAACTCTTAAAATTATTCAAATATAATCTATAGATAAAAAATATCTATTGAATTATGAATTATTTTTCACTACCTCAACTTGTAATATTTCTCTTCAAATAAACTAGATCTCCTGATCTTTTCATGCACAATACTTTAAGAAATTTAGAAACTAATGACCATGTATGACTGGTCTTTCGTAATTCCCATTGATATTCAAATTATCTAGACCTTGTTAATTCACTAAATAATGTATTTTCAATTTTCTCTTATAATCGAAACACTACACTGACATCAGTATAAATATTTCAAATACTCAGGAAAACAAAAAACTTCTTCTATAAATTAGGAATCTGATCCTCAATCTCAAACTTCACTACACACTATTCATGAAAATTATATTCCATGTACTTAATTCTTATTCATGCATACATAGAACATATTATTCATGAACATATTGTATTATGCATGGTATATAAAGTATATATTCACCTCGTGCAATCCTTCATTGTAACCTATAGTGAATATTCTTATACATAATCTTCATTTAGTTTTTTTTATGGAAAAAATATATTCTAATGTGTAGTTTCACTGGATTAAAAACGTACTTAAATTCATGAAGCCTCGTTCCTATGGTATTTTATTAATGCATGCATAATACATGTATCATGAAATACATAGAATATTTTATGATCGATTATTCTACTCATTCACATAACTAATCTCAACACCTTTATAAACTCACACTATATTATGAAGATATTTGTGTAAAAAATATTGTGTGACACCTCTATTCTACATGTAAGTAAAATCATTGTATGTAGTAACAAGAACTTGATCTCATAACCTCAAGATTTCATATAGATTCAAAATTTATTTATGAAACTAATTTCAATATTAGTATTTTATTTGAAGTTTCATAGAAATAATTTCTTATTCATATGATCTCAATGTCCCAAAAAAGTTCAACATGACTTTATGGAATCCTTATGTGAATACAGATCATTTTATCTTCTTTTTTTGGTGTCACATATCTATATTTGTTTTTTGTTAATCTCATAAGAAATAAATGGAAACGTCTTGAGGTATTTGTAGAAAAACATTGTCCACCTCAACAATATAAGTACACCACCACTCTACACCTTCATTCACTAACTTATCTTAGCTGATTCACTTACACAGATCTGTAAATCACCATCAAAAACAAAACAAAAAATTGATTTCTCAGATGAAACTTTAATCATTCATTCAAACATATTTTCATGCATGAATCAATCATGTTTTTATCTCCAAGTTGTTCAAAAGATAATCCAATACTCATATCGATCAGAAAACATCTCTAAATGATAACATTTTATTATATAGGATCCCTTTGATGGCTTAAGGTAGAAGATTGCATCAATCTAGATTAATTGAATTATATTTAATAGATTAAAAATCTCACATTATTTATATATATTTTTAAACATAGGAATAGTGTTATGTATAGCTGAATACCATATTGGTGTTTTATCTGGCTTCTCACTATGTAATAATAGAATTTTTTTCATCCACCACTCATGCTAGAAGTAGGGGTAGCACTTGGATACACTTTACACATTCCTATTACAGGATGTTCCACCCCATTGCATGGTCCACCCTAGAACTCCCCTGTGTGCCTTGTGTATAGGCTTTGATAACTCATGTGCTCAATGTGGGAACTATGTATGCCATCATACTCACTTTCCTCCATGGGTGACCAAGTTGATCTATCTACCATGTGGTAGACCTAGGTCCCAAATATGTGGTTTGTGGTAGTTCCTTATTTGGATATCGCTAGATAATTTTTATTAAACTCCTATAAAAGAGTTAACAAAATTATCAGAAAACTCCCAATCCAAATTACTCATATTATCATCAAATATATTCATAATTTGACTCTTTATTTTATTTTTTAATTAAATTGTAAATTTCAAATCTATTCAACGTCAAATCATCTTCACCTAATTATTTTTAGAAAATAATGTACATTCTCCTAATGCAATTAGCACATGTCATATGCATTAATAACAGTTCAAAAATAGTCATAATTAGTGCACATTGACATTTCATCTTCATATACTATTGACAAAAAAATTAACATCATCATAATTACAGCATTAATAACCCACTTGGGTTCTTCAATACCCCCCTTTTTATTTATTGTTGATAACCATTTAAATTATAAATTAAATGTTATCTTATTCCCCCTTTTGAAAATAAATGAAATGATATAAGTATGGAAAATAATTATAATCTCTATGATATCATCTTATCCTATACTAAAACTTATATCCTGATTCTATTGAGAGATGTATGAAATCACTCTAATCTTAGAAATGAGATAAAATTAACTAACTATATGTCCCCACTATTTAGGCTCAGTATAGAAAACAAGATTTGTTAAAATTTAATATCAATGACATCAATAAATTTTCCTCATATGATACCAACAATGAGATATTATTTTAGGATTTTTAAAAATGTTTTTAATTAATCTCAGGCAGTCATCTTGGAAAATATATTTAAAGCCTTAAAGTGAAATAATTCACATCACCTTCCAAAAAATTTCCCCCCATTTTTCATAAATTAATGTGTATCTCCCATTCAGAGTTGATATTTTAGCATAAAAATAAGAGAATATAATAAAAATTCCTCAATGATGGCAAGCGTCAATCTATAGAATTTTAACATCTATAATTATTGTATACATCACAAACCAACATAAATTGATATATAGATATTTGGTGACTGTTCTTTTGTGCCCCCCCCCCCTCAAGAGATGCACTCTATACTTCATTAGGATTGTATTTACTCAATAATAAACTCTATGAAAAATTTGATATTAATTTAAGTGTTTTAAAGAGTCAACATGATGAAAATATTACTCTTTGATAGATGACCTTATGTCCATAATATGTTCATATATTTTATCAAATTTAGGTCTCCACCTAAATACATGTTTCAACATCAATTCCCATCACAAAAATAATCAAAATATATACATGGGAATAAGTTGTTTCTTCAATTATTTTTAGTTTTTTTAATATATCTAAGAGTTACTTCTCAACCTAGCTATATTCTTAGGTGGATCATGCTTATTCACACTTTATATTAAGGAAATTTTAGTTTTTTTCTCTCTCTATCTTCCTTGGTACTTCCAATTTTTCTATCCACATGAAAATTCATTAATTTGAATCTTTTTTAGGATTCAAAATTTGTGTATTCTCCTTCCTCTTGATACTAAAATTCACAAATTCTTTTATTCTATTCTTCAAAAAAATATTTTATAAGAATCCATATAAATAAACTTTTAGTTAAATACCCAAAAATATAACCCCCTTTACACACATCCTTGTTACCATTTTTAGGAAACTTCTCAGATTCTTCATTAGATACATCTACCACCAAACCAATAATGTTTTTTCATTATTGGATTTATTTTAATTATAACTTCATATTAATTAAATTAGTATTAATTTTTATGGAAAATTAGTAATTTTCTTTGATGTGACCCATCTTATCACAATAGAACCATATTTTATTTAGTGTGACACCATATACATCATTCTTCACTAACTTCTTGGGAAGTGTTTTCTTATCATTCTTTTTCTTTTGTTAATATCCCAAGGCTGAACTATCATCTTATTTTATGATATATAAAATTTTATTTTTTGGTATTCTCTTCACACCATATTTACACCACTTAAATATATGCATTCTTTAATTATTGAATAATGTAATTTTGTTTAAAAAAATTATTTTATGATTCCCAAACATCCAACAACACCAACAGTCCCCAAAAAATATTGATTTCCTCTTATATGATAAATTCATGCTATCTTTAATATATTTATATTTTTAGACAAAAAATTATAATTTTTTCTTCCATTGGGTAAAAATAATTCCTGAACTTATTTACATCCACCAATGAGGATTTAGTGGCATCCTTATAAATTTTCTCCAGCCATTAATTTTCTATATATTAAATTTTAATCTTCACTAGTCATCAAAAAATCACTAGTATTCATATATTTATCAAGAAAAAGGATTATATTTGAGAATAATGCTACATAAGATTTATTCTTAGATAATCTTAATCTCTTATTACCAATAGGTTGAGTCTTTTCAGAAATATGACTCTTATCAAAATTATTCTTAGAAACAATTGTTTTCATTACTGCTTCAGAAGTCTAAGTTTGTGTCAATTAAATATTTATATGTTTTACATATAGTTAAAGACACTTTATGTTTAGATTGATCATCTCATATTCAATTATATCAATCTTTATTCCCACTGAACCTTCATCTTTTGAATCTTATCTTTATGCACCTAATTTTCCTTTGGTAATAAATTATTATTCTCCTTTATACTTTTTTTTATTCTCACCCCAACTAAGAATCTTTAACATTCATAGATGTATTATATTTCTTTTAAAATAAATGAATTAATTATATATAAAAACATATCTATAACATCTATCTCATAGAAATTCTATTGTAACTAGTCTCCATTAAAAAAAATTGTAAAGTGACATAGATTTTCCTTTTTCTTTTTCAGCCATGGTGAATATTTATTTATGTGATATGAAATTATCTTCCCAGACTCTATCATTTTTTAATAGAGTGTTACAATTATGAACCTTATTAGCTAATGCATATTTTATTAAATTTTCTTCTGCTTCAATTTGTGGGTTTTCCTCAAGAATTTCCTTGAGAATCCTAACTATATATGTAGACTTTTATTTGGGAGCTTTCATAAAATGATCTTTGATTTTAGAATTGAACACATATTCATCCAAATTCAAACTTGATCCATCAAAATTATAATCAACTAATTTCACTGATCAATTACCACTCTGAGTTCCTATATCTAGTATTTGATCTTACTTTATCATATAATCCTTCTCCATCTTCTTTTCCACTATTTTATTCCTATTTTTCTATGTCTTGATTGAATCTTCCACATTTTTCACATCTGGAGAAAATATATCAATTTCCACTTGAATATCTTTTGATTATTCTTCAAATAAAAGTATTTACCTCATATATTTATGATATAAATAACTAGTCTAGTAATGTAGATCCAACCAAAGGTATAAACTCTCCTATGATACCTATTCCTATTCCAACGGCCCAAAGGCCTTCAAATTTTTTTATTATATGATAAAGCCCCATTTTAAGGGATGAAGGGGGTGAAAACCCAAAGACATCATGGAAATAGGACAATACACTCGAAGGATAGAAAGAATAAAAACCCATAAAGACATCACTGAACAGCTCCCCCCAGCATTTGAACATGAAAAAGCTCTCCACCATTGCAAGGCTAATCAGCAAGCAAGTGTCCTATGTCTAGCACATGCCCGATCTGATGGCTGATTCCATACCCTCTCAAACAAAAAATTCCAAAAAACCTTACAAAGATGAAGTTCCAGCTCTGAAACCTCCTCTGAAGTATGTTTATGAAGTCATTCAGATCACAAACTTCCCTCCATCGGACAACAAACCATTCAAGAAGAGAAAAAACTACCATGTTGCGACACTGATCCCAGGGCCACGAGGGACCATTCCAGCAAATCAATGCATCAAATTCTGATATGATTACCAAAGAAACTCACAGATTAACAAATCAATAAACTCTGTCCAGCCAAGAGGACCTTCACAAATCAAATACACACCAACAGTGCATCAACACAGCAAAAATGTCAATCATACCACCAAAATCAATGCCATAAAAACCAAACCAAAAACCATTGATCTGCAAAACCACCACAGAAATCATAAACCAGTTCCCCCCCCCCCTCCGATTCGCTCAGAAGCCAATGTCGAGCCACTCCGGGGTGACAAAGCATGTTGAAGCTGTCGTCGGGCCGCGTCACCGCGAACCTAAGATCTCAAAGTTGAGTTTGCATTGAATCCATCGCCCAGCCACTGCCAAGCCATCTCAAAACCGGATCCTTGGACTCTAAATCCGTAGCTGATGAGGTCAACACCAGATCCAACGACGAGCCAAGATCTGTCAGATCCAGTAGATCATGCAGTCATGCTGAGAGGGTGTGATTTAGTTGTGAATTTTTTTACTAAATTACTTTATTTTTATTTTACCCCTTTTAATTCAAATATATATCACATATTTGGATGAGTCAATCATGTATATAATTTAGAAATAAATGAATCTTAGAAAACTATATTTTGAATGTTCAATCAAAATTTATACTCCTCAGTAGAACTAGTTAATCTCCCAAGATATTATTTATTCACTAAAGTAGGAAGTTACAACTAGGGAAAGTCTCATTCCCATTAACAACAAGTCCCATAATGTTCCAAATCTAGAGTCCCACTAGAAATCAAAAATTACCACCAACAAAAGTGATCAAAAACAGAGTCCTATTATGTCCTTGTCTAACTCTTGAGTCCCACGGTGGGATATTTATACTCTATCCTATATTGTTACCATCTTTCCACTAGAAATCAAATATATCTGATTCCCATAGATTTATTCATCTTTGTAAAATATGATCCATAGATATAAAGATCTATGTATTATTTTGACTACTTTTCACTACCTCAATATGTAATCCATCTCTAAAAAAATTATATTACTTGATCTAATCATGTCCCTACTTTAAAAACTTAAAAAAATTATAATCAAGTATATGTAATCTCGATCTCAATATAATTATCTTCAAATGGAATAGACCTTCTAATTTCACTAAATAATTTTTTATGAATGTTCTATTCTGATTGAAGTATTTCCCCAAATTCAATCTCAAAATTTCAAAGGCTTAGAAAAAACAAAAACTTCTTCTATCAATGAATAATCCCATACTCAATCACCAACATCACAACACACTATTCCAGCGAAATATATTTCATATGCTTATGTCTTCTTCATACATGCATAGAAAAAAAATCATGAACATATTGTAGCATTCATTGTCTATAAAGTATGAATGAACCTCACATAATTCTTCATTGTAACCCATAGAGATTATTCTTATAAAAAATATATGCATAGTTTTTTTTATGAAAAGATATACTCAAATTTGAGGCTTCAATCTCTTGTATACTTACTCAAATTTGTAAAACCTTTCACTCATAGTATTTTATTCATGATTCATATTGAATATATTATGAAACACATAGTATAATTTTATCTTGATTACCCTAATCATTTTATAAACATAGTTCAACACGTTTGCAAACTCCCATTTTCCTCTTAATAACTTTGTGTAAAAAAGAGAACATGTCACATTTGTTCTTTGTGTAAGTGAAAGCACTATTTATGAATCCTGGTACTACTTCATGTAACCTCAAGATTTTATATATCGTAACATTTTCTTTCTGAAACTACTTCGAATATAATAATTAAAAGTGAAGGTACATAGAACCAAGTTCATTATCTTATAATCATTAATTCCTATAAATATATCATCACTACAAAATATAATCCTTTAAAAAATATAGAATATTTTATATGACTTGTTTATATCTCATTGATCTCTCTCATATTTTTGTTAATCTCATAAGAAATAAATAGTGATATCTACAGGTATTTATAAACAAAACTCCATTGCCTCAGCAGCCTAAGTGCACTACCTCTCTGAAACTATGTTCACCAACTTAGATCAGGAATTTCACTTACATAGATCAGTAAATCACTGTAATCGCCACACAAATGTATCCTAGTCTCTAATTAGGCATTTATCAATCATGAAAATTATATTTCATGAATACATAGATTTTTTTCGGATCTCCAAGTAAATCAAATGATAATAAAACACTCACCTTGATCATCAGATGTCATGAAGTGATGAAATTATAGAATATAGTATCCCACCAATGGATCAAGGTAAAAGATGGCGTTAGTTTATATCGGATATCTAAAATTTAATAGATTAGATTTCTCATGTTCTTTTAATTTCTTTTTAAGTAGAGTTATTATGCTATGTATAGATGAATCCCACATAGGTGTCATGTTTTACTTCTCACTGATTAATAATAAACTCTATTTCATATGCCAATCAAGTTGGAATCATGTCTAAAACCTTGATACACTTCATACATTCCCATCATGGGTTGTGCCATCCTACTTCACAGTCCACCTGGGAACTCCCCAACATTCCCCATGTGCACACATTTCTCCCCCTTGTGCATTTTTTGGGAACTATGCATTCCCTTATACTCACCTTCCACCATGGATGAACGAGTTGATGTACCCCCACAAACACATGTTAAACCTAGGACCCATATTTATGTGTTTAGGTGGGTCCTTGATTGACTATGGTTATCAATTTTTTTATTAAACTCCTAAAAAATGTTTAACAAAATTCTCATACAACTAAAAAGAAAAAATACTGAAATTCTCATCAAATATCTTCATAATTATCATATTTATTTTACTTTTTAATTAAATTATAAATTATAAATATCTTTAAAAAATTATTTTTCAATTAATTATGTCACGACCCGTCCTCGATGCCCGTGCCGTGACTACCCCAAGCCCGCCTTCCATAGGCCAGGGGCTGACGACAAGCACCAAGGCGTAAATCCTGGTAAAAAGGGAAGGCATTGCCTTTGTAAAGTAAACAAACAGCACAGAGCAAGCAAGTAGTAGAAGTAAACACTAAGTAAAAACAGAGTACAACAGTAAGTGCGGAAAAGTAAGTGGGCTAGTATACAAACCCAAACTGAAATTAAAGTACAACTGGAAAGGTAAAATAGCAACTGTAAAGTAGAGTTGCAGCGTCGAGCCGTCCATTGGAAGTCCCACCTATAGGGTGGGTACAGATAGCCTCCACAGCTCCTCGGGTCCAGTCGTCTGCTCCGAGTACGTCCCGCCTAGTGGTCCACCTCCAGGTACCGTCCTACTCCGCAAGCCTCAACCACGATCAACGATGTCCGTCATCTGCAACCAATACAACGTCGTGCGCGCATAGCCCGTGTAGGGGTGAGTATAAGCTACTCAGTAGGGACCCCGATACCCCCGTAGGTCTCCCAGAATCCACAAAGTATAATCCACAAAGTAAGGATACAATCACGAAGTAACATCCGACACTACTTAGGTATATGCCCATACATATACCTAAGTCATCAATTCTCGTTTCGGCTCTAATATCCGAGCCCAAGTACAACCCAGACCACATAGGAAAGCAAAACATAATCCACACAGGATAGCTCAACACAATCCACAAAGGAAAGCAAAACAGGATTCAGCTCACACAGGTATACTTCTTCGTATGACGATAGAGATGATCAGATATTCCCACTGATTCATCTAAGCCGTCGGACCCACAAAGAATCGATAGGTACTAACCCCCGCAATGACCCACAAAGGATCTGACCCACAAAGGATCGATAGGTAACTAACCCCCGCAAAGACCCACACAGGATCTGTAGGCGATGGCTCACACAGAACCGATGAGCACTGACCCACACAGGATCGAACCCACAAAGGATCGGTAGCACTGATCCACATAGGATTGATGAGTGTTGTAGTCATCACCGTCGAATCCACTGAGTATCTTTGTACAGTCGTCGTTGTCACAGTCGCAAACGCAGCCAGCACTAGGGTCCCCGCACACAGCAAGCTCGTTCGGGAGGGTCCGCTCCACGAGCCAAGAGGAAGATACATCAAATGACACAAAGTCCGGAGTTGATGTATCCAAAAGTTCTGTATCGTCAACAGGAACTCAACGTCGCAGACGGCGCGTCAATCGGATGCCCGGTTTGAGAGTTATTGGCTTTTTTGTCCCAGGGGCCCGGTTGGTTTTTAAGTCAAAACCAACCCGACCGTACTCCACCTGCGTCCAAACCTCGGGCGGAGTAAGCCAAAAGATCCGTCTCACTAAGAGGAATCCAACCAAGTCTACGGCATGTCAATCGGACGTCCGGAACTCAAGTTATAAGTGTTTCCGCTCCGAGGGCCCGGTTGGTTTCGTGTACGAACCAACCCGGACGGAACCAAAGTTCTCCCAAACCTTGAGTTCAATATACCGAAACGACCGTCTCAATCCAAGGATCGCATCTCCACTGACGGCGCATCGATTGGAGGTCCTTATCCCGAGATATGGAAAAAAGACTGAAAAGGGTCCGAAAACGGGGGATTCGGGCCCGGACCGACCCGGCCCGAGACCCCCTGGGTCGGCCCGAACCGGTTCGACCCGACCCGGGTCCGGGTCGTCCCGGCTGGGTGCGGCCCGGCCCGGCTGGCGCGGCCTGGCCCGGCCTGGGCGCGGCCCGGCCCGGAGGCCCGGCGCGCGGCACCAGCTGGCTCGGTCGAGCCGTTCGGTTTGCGGGGGGGGCGTTGCCCCCCAGGTTTTGTAACCGCGGCCCCCCTTAATGGGGGCCGCTAGCTGGCCGGCCGGGGGTATGAACCCCCGGCTTCCCTCCTGTCTGGCCGGCCCACCCCGGTCGGCCGGTTTCTGCCGCCACGGGACCGGCGTCGGCCGGTCCCCTCCCTGCTCCGACACCGGCGGCCCGGTTTCTGGCCGACGGTTCCCACACTCCGCCACGGCCCGGTACCGGCCGCGGCCTTCATTCATCTGGTGCGGAGCGACGGCACCGCACCCCTCCGCCACGGCCCCACTCCAGCCGCGGTGCTTTTGCGGTTCTCTGGCGCGGCGCGACGGCGCTGCGACTTGGTTCATATTTTTAAAAACGCGGTGTGTCGGCATCGTGCATTCTTGTCGTTCGTTCCCACACGGTGTGATGGAACCACGTCACTTCCCATCGTACCGCAAAAACAAGAAAATAAAAGGGAGGGGGTCGGCCGTCTTTGTGCGGTCCAGCCTCCTCCCATTAATTGATAGCATGCGGTCCAATTATACGTGGATAATGAACGGGAGTAAATCACGAAAAGAAATCGCATAAACCCCTACCTCGTGCGAGCTTGAACGTAGGTTCGTCGAACGAGGATTCGTCGCAGGAAGAGACGTCGTGAAAGAAGACGTTGACGGCGTCGCGGTTCACGGCGTCACGTAATCGGTTTCTGAGAACTCAGCGTTCTTCTTCGGAGACCGATGTGTTCTTCGCGTTCTTTGTCGAAGACGAAGAAGTTCCTCAAGTTCCTTGGCTTTTCTCCCAAAGTTCACATAACAAGGTTCCAACCACAAATAAAATAAGTTCATCTCTTATTTTATTAACATAACATAAACTTTTTAATTTCAATAGTTTGAATTAATTCCACTTAATTAATTCATGACAAGTTGTCATCCATAAAGGTGAGTTGAGGGGGTTTAAGAATGTGAAGGGGTGGGGTTAGTGTGGGCCCCACCACCCTCATAACCTCCCTTGGGAAGTTGGGTAGTTACCCAACTTCCACCCAAAGCTTAAAACACATAAAGTAAAAATAAAATTGTTGCATAAATTTTATTTTACCTTCCCCATAAATTAACAACTTCTCTCGTGTAAACGCAACTCCAGAAATGGCGTTCCTAAGCAATTACCAACGCTGCAGTTCCATCGGTGCCCTCAGAATTCGATTCCGAGCACCGGTTCAAAAGTTAGAAATTCCCGCTCGTTCGTTCACTGAACATACCCGAGCTAAACTTCGGATAGAAATTTCGGGCACACTGGGCCTCGGAATCAAGTTCCATCAGAAACTGCGTTCATGTAAAATCCCAAAGAAAATCAAGAAAAAATTTCCCTTGAATTTTACGGGTCTTTACAAATTATTTTTATAAAATTACATATATCCTACTAATTCACTTAGAACATGTATTAGTAATTAAGAATATTTCAAATAATTTCACAATTAGAGTATGTCTTCACCTCTAAGATGATTTTAGGGAGGAAATGATTTAGTATGTCAAATAATATCTTTTAAAATGTTTTTAAGTAACATTACACATACTAATTGGTATTAACTATTTAGAAGAGTGGTTATTTCAACATTGGGATGAGAATAAGGGGTCTAGTGAATGAATCTATGGGCAATGAGCCACCCATAAAATAGTCTTGGATAAACATGGGGATTTTATTATTGAAAAATCCCATTTAGTTATAGGGAAATCCATAAGGATACTATCGTGTTCTAATGAACTTTCCATATTTATATATTTTTTTCTTATAGGATTTCATTCTCATCAATATTATTGTAAGCATCTTATTCATATGGTCATAAATGTTTTACGGTAATGTATTAAAGAATTATTATTCTTCACTGCCTTCTTTTTGTCCCCCTCAATGATCAAACTATGTACCTATAATAAAATCATAGAATTAATTGACTTATAATTGACCAGTGATATTGAAATAAATTGTGTAAAATCCATCTTCAATTTATAGATTGATATTTTTTTATGAATTCCATCTTTTTAACACTTACATAAAAATATATCATTTTTATCTCATTTCTTAAAATGAATCATTCCATACCATTCTAAAGTCAACCCCTCCTCCTAAAGGATCATATAAACTTTATTTTATTGGTTAATGGTGTCAATCAAATATCATTATTCGATAATTCTTAAATAATATAATAGATTGGTTAAATAACTTTTTGAAAATCCTCAATACTATATATATACTTTTGTTTTCAATTTCCCTACACCATGAGAGTTCCTTTCAAACTTATTGTTTTCTTATAAATATTTTTCCATAGTTTCCCTTACATGTGGTAATTTATGATCCTTATTTCACCTACTTAAATTCATCTACTATGAGATAATCTTTTCAAAAATATAAGGGGTTATTTTCTATTAAATATCCCTCCAACCTAATTAACAAAGGGGAGTTATATGATAAGTCATGATATATATTGGTTATGGGTGATGGAGATTTTGGGGAAGAATAAAATCCCCCTTTCGGTTAAAGAGCCACCTATCAACCTAACTCCAAGTGCTCTTACTACCATTTTTATTAAACCAGAGGTAAAAATCACCTAATAAACCATGATTTATTAATTAAGTATCCATCAAAAATAGTTTAAATTTAGTTATATCCATACTCTAGTATATATAGAAAACTTTATTCCCAAAATGTTTGAGAATTTTTATAAAGTATCCACCAATAAATCGAGGTTAGATCCCAAATTGAAGGAGTTAATATCACTCAAGAGATATTCTCTTTAAACTATATCATACTTAACATAATCAAAGGTGAAACTAATAGGATAGGAAAAACCAATTAACATTTATAGTAATATATTTTGGGGAGGATTTTGTTAGTTCTAATTATAAGTTAACATATTTGAAAACCCATTCATGATTATTTCATGGGATTTCATGCATACAACTCTTTAGGTAAAGTTTGGCCATGTACTTATTGATGGTATCAACCTTGTTTTTGAGTTAAATAATAAACAAAAAATATATGTATTAGGATTTAATTTTAGAGAAAATAAATCCACACTTTTATAATGATATGATCCCCTTTAATTATAAATGACAATGTAGATAATGATTAAGATGAGACTGAAGGTTTAAATTCATACCCTAAAGGGGATATAAGAACACCTTCTGCATGATTTCTTAGCATGGTTTAGGTGTAAACACCACTGTATATTTAAATATGATAAACCTATATATATTTATTTTTGAGGTGACCCTGAAACATTCATAGGTGTCATTAATTTACAAGAATATGAGTTAATGTATATAAATGAACAAATAAATTCCTTAATCACAAATACTACTAAAGAGTAGTATAGATGAATAGAGTCCATAGGTTGAACATGAATAAACCATGTATATCCTACCCTAACCTACTATTATGAATTTTTATTTTGATGAAAATCACAAAAACATAATGAAAAACACATGGAAAAGGCTTCATGAGAGTTTATGAAGAAAGAGGCAAGAATGCAGTTTATGAGATGAATAAAATTAAAAAAATAGAGATGATGGATTAGATTTATGTGGTAATTCCTAAAAATAATAATTAAATAATATGATGATGAACAAGTGAGGTACTATTTTATGAATTATCTAGTAAAACTAGTTTTACCCCTCATTCCAAAAAGTATTATCTAGACCTCTTGATCCCTTTTTTTCTAGGTGATCTAATGGATTTGTATTCATTAAAGGGTATTCACTTAGTAAAATATAGAATAAGTTCAAACAACACTCTAATATTCCCCTCTAATATTTCAGGGATTATCTCTAAATTATTATCACTTTAATTAGATGATCTAGTGATGGTATTTTTCAAAAGAAAACAGAATAGTACTAATTCATCCCAATTGAATCATCATCTATTCATTCATTTAGAAATTAATTTTAAATACCCAACATTATTGACCCAACATCACTAAAATGACTAATCACTCATGTTATATTTTTTTCATGAGATTAATAGTTCATTTCCATGATATAGGATTCATTATTGAATATATAAAGACAATAAGTAGAATAATTAGAAATAAATTCACTCTAATCTCAATTTCTAACTTGAGTACACTAGAAAATCAAATATTCATGGTGTTTAAAATAAATATTATTCTCCCCTTGAATTTTATCCCTTCAATCCTTCTTGGATATATTTTTTCTCACCACATCTTATTCTCTCCCTAAAAAGTTCCCTTTATATGTCAATTGAATCATCATTTAAACACATCTTGAATCTTACAGAACAGCCTCCTTTTTACAATGTAAGTGAAAAGAAATCCACATTAGCCACTATAAAATACCCTCTTCTACAACATGGAGAATTAATTATGAATTTTAAATTCCCATCCCTAAATATTATGTCCTAGATATCCCTGAGACTATGGCCATAGTTGGACAGAAGATAAATGTGTGTCATGTTCCCTATATTGTGATAATACCACTATGACGTGTCCTTCTCAAGCCTTAAAATATGTGTCACTATAAAAAAATGACCTCCCACATCTACATAAACTCTTTTCCCATGCACCAGTGAAACCTCTTGACATGTGCTCCTCTATATCATGCCTATGGGTCGACTCTCCCAAGTACTTTTCCTGTCACCCCCATATAAATCCATGTGTTTTTTGAACTTGTTTAGGGTCATACCTAGGCATTAGCCCCATTTTTTCTTCAAGTTGTTGACGGTTGAGTCATGGGAGAATCTTATACATTTCAAGATCCATTACTAGGTATTTTTTTCTCATATATTAATGTTAAAGCTACAAAATAATTATAACAATTACATCATAGGATAATCAACTTCAAATGACTACATTATAATATTGTTGTTATGGAATAGTTAGATATTTTTCTACAAAAAATCATCCAATGTATATAATTCTCTCAAAACATTAAACCTAATCGAAATTGAAATAAAATAAACATACAAAATCATGAATTCATTTTAATACTTAAAAATGAGACGCAAATGAGTATAAAAAATAACTTATAAAACTCCCTTATACTTGAATATTTTCTTGTCCCTAAGAAAAATCCTCAACATTAAACAGAAAAGGATCAAAAATCTGTTAAGGGAAAATATCAAAACATGATTTCCACAAAAATAAATACAATTAATATTGAAAATTACAAAAAACTTCAAATTAATACAATATTTAATTTTCAAATGAATCATCATGTATAATTTCATAATTCAAGATATAATTTTTATTTTTCTTCACATTTTCTAACTTCTCAGTAGTTTACACTCCAATAAATGATCTACCTTTCCTGAAAAGAATATTGAACTCATCACCCATGTTTTTTTGAACAATAATTATGATCTTCTCAATCCATGTGCACTCAATCTATAATATTTCATGTTTTATCGACTACACTTAGAAGTTGATCTACAAAAATCATGAGGCCTTTTGCATTAGAGTTTGAATGTTCTCTAAGGCTTTAGGTTAGTGGTTTATGATGTGAAAATAAAATTTTGTGTATGAATAGGAGGGATGAATTATTTAATTAAAATTAATTAAATTCTATTAATACTAAATAAAAATTTATCCTCTTTTAAATACTTGTAAATAAAACAGCATCCCACATTCTAGAGATAGAGTAAGGCAAACAAAACTATGAAAGAACTGAATAATTCCCTATTTAAATTTATTTTATTATTTTATTATTTTTTATATTTTTTATTGATAAAGGTAACACATCCACTACCCAACCCCAAATTATCTAGATCACTGGTCAAGAAATGGTGATTTTTGAACCTCTTAAGACAAAACCCTTTTTTCAAAGAAACAAGGAGATGCAATAAATCACAATGAAAATTGAAAGGGAAAAAATTCCAAATAACTAAAGAGAAATAAACACCAATATCCATTATTAGTACAAGGATTTTAATGAAAATACCTATATCCCCTTCTAATATAAAATTAAAAATCAATCATTTATACTCTAATAAATATGGTAGGAAGGAGAAATGTCTTGTAATGTAATTTTCTATTTAGGAATCTCATGGTTTTTATGGTTTCAAAAAATATTAGTGAAAGGAAGTTATAAAATTCAAATAGTCTAAAATTAAATCAATAAATTTCCTCAATTAGATTAATTTATTTCAAAATTATCATGCTTTGATGAGAAATAAGATCAAATTATAATAGTTTTTCATGATACTAGTTCCCTTAGGTAAGGAATTATCAGAATGAAAATGAAAAATGGCTCAAAATAATCTTGGGATAGGTAATTAAAAATTTTGATAGTTACTTCATGGAATATGAACAAATAATTGGTAAAATAAATGAAAATTTCCTAGAATCAAAGTCAATAATTTAAAAACACTATCTACAATCATTTAAAAGCATCCCAAAATTAGACTAATACTAATGTTTTATAAAAATTCACCATAATTGTCTAATTTTATGAAAATGATGAATTAAGAAGTTAAAACATGAAAAATTATATCTTCTAAGTGATGATACCACAATAGTCAGCTTAAGAGATGAACTTATAATTAGTCCATAAGAGGCTCTCCCACACTTAAAAAAACATTTTTCACAATGTGTTTGTCCAAATAAAAATTAAAATCATGAAAAAAAACTAATAGAAACACAAAAAAGAAGAAAGAAAAGGGGGTTCTCCCTAAAAAGATTTTATTTGAGTGGTAGTTGAAGGAAAAAAATAATCAAAATGAATTGAAAAATGGAATATTCAAAAAAACTAATGAAACACCAAAGAGATTATAAATTGTAAGAAATAATTTTCATATTAAGTTTCAGAGTCACAATGTGCAAAATTATATCCTAACATAAAGGAAAAAATACAATTAAAATAAAAATACATAAAAGAAACAAAAGGGGGTATCATAAAACTCTGATAAGTGATCCCATGACTCCGCATGAAGATAATATCATGGGCCTATTTGTTTTAATAATAGGTTTGTGGTAGAAGAAACTATATTGGACACATGAAAAATTGGTCTTGGATTTGTGGAAGAAATAGTAATGAGTGGTTGTTGCTCAACCTATACAACACTATCAAATTTTTGGGATGATGGAGTGGTAGAAACCTATAGATTCTTATATAAAGATATAGTTAAAGTAATAGTCACTGATAGAACAATATAGTACGACTAGGGTTGTTCCGAAATCTTAAAAGGGGTGTGGTGTTGGGTGGCCCGACCAATAAATGGGACCTCAGGGGGTGCCTCATACATTTTTTCCTTCCCCTTTCTTTGTACCTCAAGTATATCCTTGTCTATAGGGATCTCCAAGACTGGTGGAGTGACTACCTCCTTGGTTTCTGAAGATAAGTGTTCTCCAAAGGTACAAGTGGTGACTCCTTTTGGGTAGCACATGGAGAAGTCTCAAGAAGTTGGTATGTTCTCAGAGCTAAAAGAGTAAATGATAGACTTCCTAGATGTTGAGTGGCTTTTTGTATGGAAAGGTAATGGATGGTCATGTGTCACACACAATCCCCAAATTGTCACATATTTTCCCCAAATTTCTATAATTAAAATGGAAATATTCACCAAAACAATTAGTACAATACCAATGAAAATTTTCCTAGGATAATGGGGAAGATTTTAGGTGAACTTCTAAGGAGGTACACATGGAACAAAAGTGTCCTAAGATCAACTCTTTATACCATCCTCTGAAGTTATAGCGGCATACTCATCTACACAAACAAAGGTATCCCTATCCTTGTAAATCAATTCAATTTTTTATAGGAGAGTGAGATAAATTAACTCTAAAGGTCATAGGGAATTTAGGGGTAACAAAAATAAAGACCTTGATATGATTCACCAAATGGGTTATGAAATTTCCACCCATAAGAGAACCTTTTTTTCTTCTAAAATACCTTAAAGAAATGTGTGAATTTTCCATATATATTGATTTTAACTTTTCTGTAAATGGTAAATATAATTAGTACATCCAATTTGATTACATATCACTAATAATCACCTTTATCTAGCAATGAATGAGTAGCATCCTGGTGAATAATGTGAAGGAGGGAAAATTCTAATTGAGTTCATTTAGTCTAGGATACATCATGTGTAATGTTTGGATCAACTTCCAAATATTTCCATATATCCAGAACATTATTCTTGCACGATTCTCTGACTGATTTTTCATATGTAGATGAAGAAACAAATTCTAATCTATAAATACTGATACAAATAACAAACTCCACAATAGTTACTCTATAATTCTTCATGACTAATTAGAAGGAAATGTTCTTGGGTTAAAAACCAAGCATGGAAAGGAATTCAAATAGAATAATAGAATAAATTTCTTCTCAAACTTTAATGATGTGTTCGAAATTCATATCTTCTAAAGTAGAGATGATATTACATTTCATACCAATATTTTACAAAACAGTGTAGTATAAAGTATTTTTAGTCCTCATTATCTTCATCTGCAGCCCCTCTACCCATACCATAAAAGCTGTATCCTTAAATAAAAGGCATTATTTCCAGTGAGTAATGAAAATAAGGGAAGGGGAAATAGGGGGAGGGGTAGTTTGGTTAGTGCTTTGAGTTGTGAAATAGAAGTGGTGGATATATTTAAAAGATAATAGGGTGGTGGAATTGATAGGGATTTATGTTTTGGGGATGGTTTTGGTTGAGGTTGGGAATTATATTTTGAGGTATATGGGTGCCTATTTTTTGAAGCTGATGGTTTAGAGTGAATTTTATAAGGTTGGGGTTAAAATTTTGTTAGCTCAAAAATAGGAGTAGTTGGGTGGTTAAAGGGAGTGGTAGTGTTATATGTTTTATCATAGGAAAGAGGGAGTGTAGATAGTTCTATAGGGGTTTCAATATTAGAGGTGGGAAATTACTCATAAAATGGAGAGGGTGATTAGGAATGATTCATTTATACCAAGATGGAATAGGTAACTATAATTCTAATAATATGGGTTAAAATGAGGGATTAAAAATATTTTAGAGGAAACTATATCAACTGAACCACCGATTAAAAATAGGGGTGTGATATTTTATAGGAATGCAAAAAAGGGGTCGTTGGTAAGAATGGAAATGTGTGAGGATGAGGGAAAACATGAACAAAAAATGTAAAGTAAAGGGTTATCTTAGTATTTTTTAGAGAATAAAGACCCACAACCATTGATCGGGAGAGGAACCATTACACATGGGAGTATAGGATGTGGGGGAGATGTGACATGAAAATAGCGTTTGAACCAAAAATTTAACTAGTGTTGGATAGCTTACAGTGTGGTGATTATCCTTATGGATAAGAGGGTGTAAAAAATATAGTGTATTGAAATTTTAAAAATTTAACCTATGAAAACCCATTCAGTGTAACCTAAATACTGATATGTGGAGGTACTAAATTTTCTTATTTCAAAAAACATTTTTAAAAAAAGGGATTCCAATACACCATGGTGCAATTATGATCTATGTCATGGAGGGTTCATAATTTATATTAATAAAAAATCATATGATCCTAGATGTTATGGTTGGGATGACCCAATTTGTCGTGGTGAATGTGGTCAATAAATTCAAATCCAGAATCAGCAAGTACTTATAAGGTGGTTTTGATGTTTTAGTATGAAGGTGATGAATTTTCCAATTCTCCCAAAAATGAGATTCAGTATCTAGAGGGGTTTTATGTGTATAAATAACATAACTTTAGGGTAATATTCAATTAAATGATCTCTATTTAATGGATACATGGTTCATGTCATAGGAAGAACTCTACTGTTAAAAATTTTGTAGTGGGATCTTGACTAGATTGGAGACTCATGGGGAGTTTCAATATTACACCTCTCAGGGTATTAGGAATCATTGACTCCAAAAAATAAAAATAAAAATGAAAACACAAAATTAGAAAATGAATTTAATAAATAAAAAATACCCAAGTGGCCTCCAAGTCCGTTCATTATTTAGAGTTGAATGGTCAATGTACCAAATTTCCTTGTCATTCAAAATCTAAGTAATGGGTATTTCCCAAATGATCCTGGTCAAAATAAACTTTGAGAAAATTTCCATTGACATTGAAAGGTGTCTCATCATTACTTTAAATTTCCATATCTCCATATGAAAAAATAAAAATGATGATGAATAGTCTAGACTATCTCAACTTCATATTTGGTGGAAATAAACGCAACCACGAGTTAAACAAAATCACTTTATCACTTCATTAAATAATTTTCTTCGAATAATAATTTAATTCTAATTTTTTTTCTTATCCTTATAAATTTTTACATTAGAATATGCTTCTATATGAATTTCTTCAAGTAAAACAAGTTCCACCAGCCACTTCCTTCATGGTTAATATTTATTATAGTTCACAAGCTTGATTTTTAAAAAAAGAGTAGTGTATTAGTTACACTAGTAGATGACAAGTTTTACCAAACATAAAATGGAATGGGTACATCACCAATAGTTTCTTGAAATATTTTTTATAGGCCCATAATGTATTATCAATATTTATTGACCAATAATTTCTATTGTCATTGATTTTCCATTCCAGAATCTAATATATCATTCCATTTGAAAGTTCAACATTCTCACTTGTTAGTGGGTGATATATGGTACTCGTGTTGCAATAGAGCCCATGTTTCTTTAGTACTTCCCAAAAAATCATGTTTATTTAAAAGGTTTCCTCAATAACTAATTAGAAGTTTGGGCACATCGAACTTATAGAAGATATTTATTTTTATTAATTTTGTTACCACTTTTTTAGAATTAGCAGCTTTAGCTTCAATCTCCACTAACCTTTAAATGTAATTTTCACAAACCAAAATGTTTTTTTCCCCTTGAATTGGGTAATGTACCCATAAAATAATTTCACCAAATAGAAAATAATTAATCTTCTATAGTGGAGTTCTGTGTAATTCTATTATGTTTCCCAATGTTTCCAATACATTGGAAGTAATCACATGGGGTTACAAAAATTCGTACATACTTGTGTTAAGTAGGATAGAAAAACACACTTTTTAATAACTTTATTGTTGGTTGATCTAGTATATGATGTCCTCCTATTGGTGATAAATGAAAAAACTCCAACACACTGTTAATCTAATTCTCAAGAACACACCTTAATAAAATTCAATCTCTACACTAGTTGAAGAGTAGTGGATTATACTAAAAAAACATTGAAAATAAATATTTTTTCTAGTATGAATAAATCACTCTAGTGGATAGACAATTATCATTTTCCATGTACCAAGTATTTTATAAAATATCAACTTTAAAGTGACGTTCATTTAGAAATTCATCATGGATCTCAATATAGTTGTCTCCGAAAAGATTAAGAAATAATATTTTCAAAAATATGGTCATTCACCCTAATTTAAAAACATTTATTATCCTTTATCTCAATATAAAACTCTTGATGTCAAAAAATATAATGGATCGTATAAGTTTTTGCATAATTTTTTAGGATAGTAATTCAATGTATAATGATCACTGTTTGATATCGCCTTCGAGAGCACAAGATATGGTCTGAACTTGTCAAATGAAAATACTATAGCTAAAAGATCCTTTTTTATGGTAGTGTAATTGAGTTTTGCCTATGCCAAATCTATACTAGAAAAGTAGAATGGTCAAAAGATTCAATTTTTTTCCAATATTCACTCATAATACATAATCATTAGAATCACAAGCTAATTATAATAGTTCCTTTTAGTTGGAAGGATTCATGACGGGGGAAGTGTTTATCTTAATATCATGTTTTTGAAAGACTCTTTGAATTTTTCATCAAAGTTGAATTCCATAATTTACTTAAAAAATGAGTGATTGGATAGGAAATAAATCAGATATATTTAATAAACTATCAATAAAACCCATCATTACCTTGAAATATCCTAATTTCTCACAATGTTTTAGGATCTTATAGCTCTTTAATTTCCATTACTTTATCTGAATCATCTTATATTCCTTATTTTTAAATTTTATGGCCAAGAACAATTCCTTTAGTCACCATAAAGTGACATTTATTATAGTTTAGAAAAAGACAAGTATCTTTATATATTTCAAGGACAGGTTTAGGGTTTCTAAATCACCTAGAAAAAATCTTCTATATATTAATAAATCAGAAATGAAATTTTCCAAGAACCCTTCTACCATCCCATAAAAAACATGTGTCTTGCATCACTAAAAAAGGATGGGTTCATTAAAAATACAAAATGGAAGACATCAGTAAGAAAAAGTTCCTTTGGGACATGTAGAATTAGTGTTTGATTAGTCCTCTGGTTTCATAAGAGTCTAATTATAGCCAGAATAACCATACAGTAAGTAATAATAATCATGATCAGAAAGTCTATCCAATATAGGATCAATAAAGGGGAGGGGAAAATGATCCTTCTATGTTGTATCATTCAACATTAAATAATAAATAAATAATCTCTTTCTCATCGCCATCTGATTGGAAATGAGTTCATTATTTTTTATGTATCATTGTAATCCCACTTTTCTTTAGTAAAACCTATAATTAAGTCACTAATTTTCTATCTAATATAATGTAAATAATTATAGAATCTATATTTTTTAAAACCTACTTCTTTGATACTTCCTTCATTGGAGGATTCAATATTTGTTGGGGTTTTCTTGTCCAGTTATTTATATCATCAATTCTAACCTCATGAATGCGAGCATAAGTTACTATTAACATTAAATATGTGATTCTAAATGAAATGACCTTTTTCCATTGTTTCAACACTTTGAAAATATTATTTTCCTATTCAACAATTATACTATCATTTATAATAATTGATAGTGTCTCATAGTATCCTTGGATAATATAACAAAGGCTTCTTGGATTTTTCTTTTACTCAAAATGAGGTTCTCTGATGATCTAGGTTCTAGAGAATTTCCCTAATAATAATCTCAACAATATAGAAACTGGAATCAATATATGAGTTTTTTCTCTCCTCAAAAACATACACTACCTCTATTTCTCAATAAATTCAGCTTATTTATCATGAAATTTTTGGAATATGAAACTTTCTTCCATATTATTGATTAAATGACAATATTTAGTTTCATATTCATGTGTCACTACTTTATAAAACTCAAACAGAACCTAATCATCACATGCATGGAAGATTATTCAACATTGATTAACATCAATAAGAGCATTTATAGTAGCCAATAATAGTTAACCCATAGTGATGTGTTCTTTTTTATCCTTCTAAATTTCCAAAATAAGAAAGTCCTTATGAAAAATTAACTTTCAAACTTTTACTAAAATGTATTATAAGATGCCACAAGCATATTTAACTAATCTATCAGCTAATTATAGTGTAAAAGATGACAATTTTAAATCACTTAATCAAATATTTTTAAATACATTCAATGACCTGTGTTATATTAAAGATTTTTAATACGATATTTTTATTCGAATTTTTTTTAAATATATGTTATTATTGTATGGAGTATTTAAAACCATCCCATATCATCTATCTTATGATATATTTTTCTCTGTACCACCATTTAAAATTACTCACTTAAATATATTACACCAAACCATTCATTTTATTCTTATTGAAGGGAGAATCTTTGAGAAATTTGTTATAGTTGACCAATTAAGCAATTACCTCAATGAAAGGGATATTAATGTATAGTTTTTTGAACATTTCATGGAATTTAGTATATGTTTACTCTTACTTATCATGGAAAATCATCTCTAGAAAAGAAAGGGGTGACCGATATAGTGACACGTCAGATTTTTTCACTGGATTATTTTCATCTAGCTTGTTCTTATCCTATTCCTTAAATACTTTATCCACTTGTATTGTGTTATTATTATATTTTTATAGATTATTCTACATTTCAATATCATATTTATAATTATTTTCAAAATTATTCTCATATATTTAACCTTTCTCTTATATATCGTATCAAATTTGTAACATGATTTATTTTGCCTCTTCTCTAGGTGGTTTGGTAATCATTGGAATAACTATGAGAGGTCACTCATTAATTTTCTAGGAAATATATATCAGATGAACCTCCATGTTTTGTATCATTATGTGGATTCTTATTAAATAAATCTCATAATTCTACGTGGTTTTCTCTATTTTAGTTATCTTTTGACCATTTTTATTGATGTATTTAATCATTAGTTCCTTGAAATTAGATTGATTATCTTACAGTGGATGTTGCCGAAATTATTGCCAAAATTATATTTGTTTGTTTTAGAATTGCTTTCCAGTAAGTTTCACTTACATTTGGCCTTTAAGAAAACCAGGATTCCCTTAATTTCAAATGATATTCTTTTTAGAACTCCTTACCCAACTTTGATTCTATTGGATTATCCTCATTCCCTACCCACACTTGTTTTAGTTATAGAGTTGGGGATGGTTACAATTGAAAAAGTTTTGTTCAGCAATTTTAGGGTCATATATTCTAGATTGGAGATCTTGGAAGATGTGTGTACCACCACACATTTAACATGAAAGTACTTAGGGTGGATCAAATGATGATCCTGTATTTTAGAGAATGAACAATTATTCCAATCATTTAGACATCACTTCCATCTGAGTAGCCAAATCAGTTTTCTCTTCAACCTAATGAACTCATTCCTGACCAAGACTCTTAATCCTTTTCACTATGAAATTTAATTAGCCAGATTATCAAGAATATCTTGAACTTCGGTAGTTTTATTTCACAACATTCATCCTCCTTATGCAGTGTCAAAAACTATTCTTGATTTTTTATTGTAAGAAAAATAGAATTTTTTATGTTGAATATAAAGTGTCACTCTGTAATGTTGGAAACATCAAAACATCTCCATGAATCTTTCTAAATCCCCAAATTTTACCTCATAGTCTTGTTGTGATATGTTCTGATATCACTATGAAGTTTCACTATCATGGATGGGGGAAAATACTTTTATAATAATTCCCATCCAAAAACCTGCCATGTCATGATAGATCCTGAGGGTTGTGATTTCAATTAATCCTTAACATGTCCCATTAATAAAAATTGTAATGATCTAATACAAATTATATCATCTAAAACTCCATTATTTTTAACAATTTTCAAATATATATGATTTTATAGAGATAACTATTAGGATTGTTATTTTGAAAGCCTCTAAACTATCCATCATTATGTATCAACTGAAGAAAACTTGGATTTAACTATAAATTTTTAATATTTATGGATTTCCATACAATACTCCAAGTAGATTTATTTATTGAAGAAAGCCTATAATTCATGATTTTTCTCTCTATATGTTTCAGTTTTCTAGCACCAACAATATCTATGAGCTCTGCATAGGAACCATGATCTCATTGACTATTCATCAATGCTTCTCACTTGTGGTGATAAATGTGTCTTTCAATCTCTAAATGAAACTATAGTCAATCCTCAAAATCTGCATTGTTTAACCTTGTATGAGGAGTGTATATTATTCACCAAGAACCTAAAAAGTGAAAAACACTAAAAAAAATGCACAAAAAATGGAATAAAACTAAAAATTAAAAATAGAAAAGAGAAAATAAAAGAATGAAAAAAGACAGAAATATTAGGCTTTAGGGGAAATTTTTCAAACCAGTTCCTATGAGTCATTTGCAAAAACCTAAAACATTCTAAGGTGTCATTAATTCTAAAGAAAATTGGTCAAAGTTTTTAAATGAAAAGAAAAATCCCATAATAATATGTATAACATAAAAGTAAAATAAATGAAAGGAGTACATAGGTTGAACTCAAAGGAACCATATAGAGCCTACCCTAACTTACTGTTCTTGATTTTCATTTTGATTAAAATCAAAAAAATTAATAGAAAAAAATAATATAAATGATTCATAAGAGTTGATGATGAAAGAGAAAAAATGCAGTTTATGAGGTGAATAAAATTTCAAACAAAACAGAGATGGTAGATCATTTTTTGGGGATGATTCCTAGAAATAATGATTAAATATTCTAATCATCAATATATAGGGACTAATTTCATGAATTCTTATGAAAATATAGTTTTAAATCTCAATAAAAAAAGTAATATCTACATCCATTGGACCCATTTTTTAGGTCATATAATAGATTTATATATATTAAGTGGAATTCATGTAGAAAAGAGTATAATATAATTGGATTTTACTCTCTTATTCCCCTATATTATGCTAGGTTTCATCTCTAAATCATTATCAAATTAATTAGATGATCGAGTGATGGTATTATTCAAAATAAAATATCTTAGTATTAGTCCCACACAATCAAATCACCATCCATTAATTTATTTATGAATTTACATTCAATTACCATTACTCTTGATCCACCAACCAAGAAATGGTTTCTCAATTATATTAGATTTATTACCATACACAAAATTAATAGAGGATTTCTTGGATAGAGGATTCATTATGTGAAGATGAAGGAAAATGGGCAGAGGAATTAAATATAAATTTACACCAAAATCAATTGAAATCATGAGTCTACTAGAAAATAAAAATGTCATGGTGTTCAAAGGAAATAATCATCTCCACTAGAAAGTGATTTATTCACTACTAAAAAATCGGTTTTATACATCACTAGGTATTTAATAGCGCTAACTAAAAGATATATTAATGAATCCCTTTTTCAATGCTAGAAAAGTGATGTTAAAGGGGGATTTAACTAGGCTTTTTTAGCACTCTTAATGGGGGTCTTTAACAGTACTGAAAAAGATCTGTCAAAGGTTCCCTTTACTTGATCTTGAAAAACCCACTAATAAGGCCCTCCCCACCTTTATTAGTGCTATTAAAAATGCGTTGATAAAATGGGGACCCCTTTTTAGTGCTAAAAAAACCACTGATATAGCCCCCCCAATCAGCGTTTTTAATGGCATTGATAAAAGATGTATGTAAACAAAATTCATTAAACATTATATATTTATATATAAATATATTTATATTTATATTAATATAATATATATTTTTTAAATATCTTTTACGTAAGGCTAAATAGGAATTTACACTTAATATATAAGATATTTAGTGAAAATGAATTACAAAATATTTTTAAATAATAATTTTATAATTATTATTGAGTAATAGTAATTTAATATAAATTTGAAGTTAAAAAACCAAAATATTAATAAAATATTTAAAATAAGTTCAAAACAAAACTCAAACATTAAACGACCATAACTTTTAATTTGGGTGCCCATTTGGCTCTACCACATATCAAATCGAAGCTTGTAATGATATTTATTCTATAGTGAGTAGGGGGATCCCCAATCACTTTTTTGGCCAAAAGGCCAATAATTTCTCCAAAAATGAGTTTTTAGTTAGTGTAACCCAATTTTGTAACATTTGATGGAATTTAAGCCTTGTTTAAGGAGTTCTTTTTTCCCATTCTTAGTGGGGACTAAAATTACTCCTAGGGATTATTTTCATATTTATATTATGGTTTTTAAATTTTATCATTTTCCATATTTTACTATTATTTATAATCAAATATTTAAAAATACATACATATTTTTTTTATATTCAAACATAAAAATTTAATTTTATAACTAAATATTTAGACATATTTACATATAAAATATATTTCTCAATATATAAGCCTTATATAAATAAAATATAATATCCACTTTATTTAAAATAAAAATTTATGAATATTTATATACCTATAGAATTAATATATATATATATATAATGTAATACTTGTGTGCATGTATTGATAAATATATATATATATATATATATATTCTAATATATGTATATGCATATTAATATATAATATGTGTAAATAAATATAAATATAAATATGAAAATTATATTTATAGATGCACATACACATAGATATATATGTGTGTGTGTGTGTGTGTGTGTGTGTGTGTGTATTTATAAGCACACACATACACACACACAAAACATATTTTATATATGTATTAAATAATATATATACATATATATATATATATATAAACATTTATATAACTATATGGTTAAAAAATGTAACAATATATATATATGTATATATATATTATAAAATGGAAAAAAATAATATAAGGGAGTGGAAAAGGTCCTGGAATATGAGCTGGAGGTCCCAGGTTTGAAAATTTCTAGAGGTAGGGGCACCCACAGGAGGGTCAAATTTCTAAAATTCTGATAAAGGGGAGAACAAGCATTGATAAAGGGGGTGGGAAGCATTGATAAAAGTTGGGGAGGGTAGAGGTTCCAATAAGAAAAATTGTCCCCCTTTATCAATGAGACCGTTATCGATGATTTTTTATCACTGATAAAGGGGTCCTTTAACAGTGATAAAAAAAGAGATGATAAAGGTGTCCTTTAAGAGTGCTAAAAAAGCTCTGATAAAGACCCCCTTTATCAGTGTTTTTTTAGTGCTGTTAAATAGGACCTTTAAAAGAGATTTTTATGAGTGCTATTAAAGATAATCCTTTAACATCTCTTGCATTATCAGCACTTCTATAATGCTGATAAATTCCTTTTACTAGCACTGTTAAATGACATATTTGTACTATTTCTTCCATACTTCTTGGATATTGTTTTCTTTCCTCCTCTTGTGCTCTCCCCAAAAAGTAACCTTTGTAAGTTATCTGAATATTCTTTTAAATAACTTAAGAACCTCACAACACCACCACCTATTATGGTGTAAGGGAAAATAAATACACATTATCCCTGGTGAAATACCCACTTCAGCATCATAGTGAATTGATTTTGAAATTTAAATTCTTATCCCTTATGATGATGGATTGTAAATCCATGAGGATGTTCGTGGTTTGAAAAAAAATGAATGAGTCTTTGGTTCCCTGTGGTTTAGGGATACCACTCTAAAATGACCTTCTCAAGCCTTAAAATTTACATCACTACCAGAAATTGACCTTCCACAACTTAGGCATTTGGATGCATTTTGGAAACGTTTGGTTCTTTTCTCTATAAAATCTACCACATTATAAAATGTGATAATGGATTATGCAATGTGGGTTCTGGGTTATTGTCCCACATCAAACTATTAGACATGTGGTTAGCATTGTTTAATTGATTCCCATCCTCCAATCCAGCATCAAGTTGGATTGGGGTTGGAGTAACCCTAATGTCATCAAGTGCCACCCCACACTAGTGAAGCCATCCTACCACAATCACACAATCTCTCCTCATGTAAAATGGTTTTCCTACTCGACATGAACACCTCTCTATCATTCCCATGGTCAAACTCTCTCAACTGCATGGTCGACCATCCCCATAGGGTAGCTATGTGTCTTGGAGTGTCCTGACCCATCCCAAAGGGGCTTATTCCATGTCTAACACAAGATCACCTTCGATAGGCTAGGGGTTGATGACTAGCACCAAGTAGGAATATCCCACAAATGGGATACATTTGCCTATGTACATGTACACTTGCATGCATCTCCAAGACCACAGTGATGAAATGTCAAAACACTAAGTAAACAATGAATTTACACACTAAGATACCAATAACAGAGTATGAGAGTAGGAAAAATAGAAATAAAATAGGGCTAGAATACAATCCCACCAAAAAAGAGTCTATCAAGTGAATATATAAGTTCCTAAAACTTGTCCGCAAAAAACCCTACTTGAAGGGTATGTGTAGGAGAGTTTCCTGAAGTTTTAGGAGAACTAAAAATACATCTGATCACACTAAGAAACTCTTGGTCCTAGTCCACCTATAACTCTATAAAATCATCATTCATTTTCACAATACACGACCCGTGCAGGAAAAAATCATGCATGGGTGAGTAAAACAATATTGAGTAGAAAACCCTAAAACCACAAAGGAATCCCTCTAAAAAATACATGAAGTATACTATGAAGAAATATAAGGTATAACACAAAGGAAACACATGAATTATAGTCATCTCGCATAGGTATAATTTTAAATTCTAAAATCAGGATTATCAGTCTTAGTACATAGAACACCCAAAGTTGATAACACACAGAGTATTGATAACACATGGAGTGTCGATAACACACAGAGTGTCGATAACACATGGAGTGTTGATAAAGCACGGAGTTTTGAGAACACATAGAGTTTAGATGAGTTAGTTAACCCCAAATACACATAGTCACCAAGATCACATAGTCGCAAAGATCACATAGTCACAAAGATCACATAGTCACAACAAGCCGCAGGATTCCGCACGTAGAACACTCGTACCAGGAGAAACTAATTCTCAATCCATTAGGTCATATTCCAACATGCTCAAAAACTCAAGTAGATTATCTCAAATTTGATTTCTCATCTCAAGGGTCCCAACACTACAAACAGCTCGTCAAACAAACATACAGTTTGAAAGATATGGCTATTTTTTGTAAGACGGTCTGACCCGGGTCCGGTCTAGATCTGAATCGACCCGCCTGACCTGACCTGACTTGGTCCATACCCATTACAATCTAGTATGAACTGTCCCAGCCCACTGGTCTACTGGGTCTATCCCCTTGGGCCACTAGAGTGGCTCGACCACCTTATTCTGGCCCACGCTCTGGGTCGTTTTACTCCACCAGACACAACCTTCCCTGGATGCGCCCCTTCTGGTCCACATGGTTGAAGCTAATCATGTGGCTCCCCCATGTTGCACGGTCAATGCAGTTTCAAGGAAATTTTCAAGTGGCTGGCCCACCTCCTCCGCATTCCCCATGGCATCACATCCTCGGGTTCCTATGACGCGGCTAAGAGACGCGTCCCAGCTTGCTACCACTGCCTCCTTTTGTGGCCCTTGGTCACTGCCTATGGCTTCCACCATTGTGGATTCCACAAATTCCATCCATACTGCCTATATGGTTTGGTCACCCATGTCATAGGAGACCTCCGTCCTCCACCGTACCTGTACGTGACCACTGCCAACTGCCCTAGTTTCATAGGCACCCCTATTTTTTTGATGCTCTTTTTTTAAAACAAAGCCACATCCACGATCCTCAAGTCGTGACCTTCACATACTTGGGATTCGATCTATATTTATAGAAATATGGGGTCCTAATTACATTCAAATCCTCCCAAAAAATTATTCCATGACCATGAGGGTCTAACGATGAAGAACACTAAGAATGGGGATAGGAGAAACACATTGAATGCCTGAAGAAAGGATCTTGTTCTTGTTCATGTCGACCTTGATCTGTTAATGTTAGAAGGTTTAACAATAACAATAATAGATAATCACAATGATATATCTCCTTTTTTAAACCCCGAAACAATTTATCCATCCCACCAGAATGGAAAAACCACGAATAAACCTATTCATGGGTTAGTCTGCATTCATCATTTGAATCTAAGAAGGGAAAGTAAATCCCCATGGGATCAAACACCCTAACTTGTGGTTGGATCAGTCGTTGAAAATTAATGGAGGTTTGTGTCATCGTTAATCCTTGATCCTCCTATATTCATCATCGAGAGAGTTTCCTTCCATGCCTTAGAGGAATTATAGGGTTATTGTGATAACCCTATATTCTTGACAAAGGTTTCATTAAAAATAAAAACTCCACTGCATCCAATAAAATATTTTTATTAAAATATTTTAATGATGGTTATGTCCAATTTATAACTTTCATAGTTGACCCGCACCAATCAATGTTAGGCCCCACTTAAGGTAAAGTCACTACATTGAATGAAACGGTGCCCTCAAATTTCAGATCCAGACACCTATTTAAAATTTAGTCTTGTTTTAAATAAAAAAACAGTTTCTCTTTATTAAAAACATAACATTTTTCATTGAACTATTCCAAGCACATAGGGCCTCAAAATCATCTTACGTCTGAGTTCCTGGTCTCATAATTTTTTCAATTAATTTATAGAAATAAAATCAGAGAAAATCCAATTCATTACATTCTACCCACCTGAGGGATTTACATCCCCAAAAGACAAAACAATGGCTACTCCACCAAAAGATGAGGGTACTGAGCACCAATATGAGCCTCTCACTCCCATGTACTCTCTTGGAGATTATCATGCATCCAACCAATTCACACTAGAGTAATCGAACACCCATGAAGGATCCTCTCCTGTCGATCCTTGATCTCCACTGGGTACTCAGAAAAAGGCACCCCATCGTCAATGTCCAGCTTGTCATAGTCGAGGATGTGAAATGGATCATGCACATACTTCCTCATCTATGACATGTGGAATAAATTATGAACTTGATGAAACTACTTGGGTGGATCTAGGTGGTATGTCACATCATCAAATCTACTCAGAATCTGAAAAGGGAATATTTTTCTTGGAGATAACTTGTCACCCCGACAAAATCTCTGCAATCCCAGTCAAGGTGATACCCAAAGGAACACATGGTCTACCTCCTCATACTACAAGGTCCTCTATATCTTATTAGTATATGACTTCTGTAAGCTTTGTGAACTCCTCATCTACTCCTGGATGACCTGCACCTTCTTTGTAGTCGTCAGCACCAACTCTGACCCCCTGAGTGCTGACTCTCCTAGGTTATTCCAACAAAGTGGTGACCTGTAGGGTTTCCTGCATAGGTCCTCATACAATGTCATACCAATGGTGGACTGGTATCTATGGTTGTATGAAAATTTCATAAGAGGTAGTTGATACTCCCAACTATGGCCAAAGTATAGGATACAGGCACGTAGCATGTCCTCAAGAACCTGGATGGTCCTCTCCGTTTGGCCATTTGTTTGGGGATGAAACACCATGATCAAGCATAACCAAGTCCCAAATGACTCCTACAATTCCTTCCAAAACTGATATGTGAAATGAGAATCACGATCTGAGATGATCATTGATGGAAATCTCTGAAGCAGAACTATATCATCCATGTAGAGCCATCCCAAGATCTCTACTGAACTCTACTCACAGATCAGTAGGAAGTGGTTCAACTTGTTGAGTTTTTCAATGATCACCCAGATGGTATCATTCCCCTAGATGTGTGTGGTAAACCTTTCAAGAATTCCATCAATATCCCATCCCATTTCCACTCAGGAATCTCAAGTGGTTAGGTCCAGATTGTTGGAAGCTGGTTCTCATCCTTTACTTTTTGGAAAGTGAGGCATCTAGAAACAAACTCTTCCACTTCTATATTTATCCCTGGCCACCAGAACTAATGTCAGAGGTCTTGATACATATCATTCACTCCTAGATGTACCACCAAAGGGGATTTATGGAACTCCCTTAGGACCTCCTCCTACAACATCACTGGTACCAATGTGCATCCTCTGAAGAGAATGACATGCTCCCTGCCTTTCAAATATCCATCATGGGAATGCCCTAGGGACCTCTAAGCACATAAAGTATCATAGTTGGTGTCTCCAAGATATAACTCCTTGACTCGCTGTAAGAGGTGAGGGGTGACAACCATCAACTGTAGATAATCTACTCCATTTCCATCCACAAATGATATCTGCAACATGGAAAACTTCTCTAATGCCTCACTCAAAAATTTCAAGTTGGATCTCCTATTGAGAGAATCTTCCACTACGTTCCCCTTCTCAGGAGTATAGAAAATATCAAATTAATACTCCTAGAGGAAATATATCCATCATCTCTGTCTCAAGTTCTGATCCTTATGAGAGAAGAGATACATAAGATTTTTGTGGTTATAATTGATGGTAAACTGCTCAACCATCAGGTAGTGCTGCCAAAACTTCAATGCAAAGACTACTACTACTAGCTTAAGATCATGGGTCACATAGTTCTTCTGATTCTGCCTCAATTGGGTTAAACCATAATAAATCACCACCTTCCCCTACATCAAGACAAAACTAAGCCTGGTACCTGATGCAACACTAAACACTACATACCTGATGCACTCTTCTGGTAATCTCAAGATAGGAGCACTCGTCAACCTGTTCCTCAACTCCTGAAAGCACTGCTAGAACTTATCTGTCAAGATGAAGGGTTTTACCTTCCATGTAAAAGTCTTCAAGGGTGCTTCTACTCTAGAAAAGTCAGGAAAAAACCTCTAATAGTACCCAACCAAACCCAAGAAACTTTTCACCTTGGTAACACTTTTGGGTGGATTGCAACCAAGAACCACCTCTATCTTCACTAGATCCACTGCAAATCTAGCCTCTGAAATGACACTTCCTAGAATGTGGACATCTCATATCTAGAATTAAGGCTTCGAGATATTTTCATATAGATGGGGATCTTAGAGTATGTTGAGGACCATCCTCAATTGTATCGCTTTCTACTCATCAAATGCCGAGTACACTAGGATGTTATCAATGAAGACCACGATGAATCGTTCTAAGTAATGTTGGATAATCCTATTAATGAGTCATGTGAAAACTATTATGGTGTTTGTAATGCCAAACGGCATCACCAAGTACTCTTAGTGAACATTCTGACATCTAAAGGATGTCTTCTTGATATCCCCATCCCGTATTCGAAGATGGTGATAGCCAGATATGATGTATATCTTCAAGAACCACCTATCTCCCTTTAGATGATTGAAGGAGTTGTCAATCCTTGGTAGTGGATACTTATTCTTCCCAATCACCTAGTTCATGTGCCATAATTCCACACATAATTTCAAGCTCTTATCTGCCTTCTGTGTTGGACCACCTGGGGTGGTGGTAGTACCTCAAACCTTCATCCACTTCCTACTTCACGAACTTATCCAATACCACACTCACTGACCTAAAAACTACCCTACTCTACTCTCCGCATATATCTTGGAAGTCCCTCAATAGTCACCAGATTTATCATACGACGGGTTGGGAAATCTCTATCCTGATGCCCCCGATCACCACACGAGTAACAAAGCCTATCATTCAGTTGAATCTCTATACCTTGGGATCCTTGAACTACTGATCCCATGTCTTGGGGTCCACCATTGTAGTGCTTGACCCACTTGGTTCCCTACGTTTGCTATCAAATACCTACCACTGAAGACTTATCTTCCTGGTGCCTTCTTTTAGCTCCCACTACTCACGTCTACTCCATCAGAAATTTCTCCATATGAAAAGCATGCTCTAGTACCCCAACATAATTAGGTATGCTAAGGGATATCATCGATGCCCTGATCTTCTAGAGTAGCCCCTGATCCAAGGTCCATACCCTAAATAAAGGGTCCAACACCATATAATTTGAGTAGCAGGAAAGATATGTAAATCTCACTGAGTACTCCGCTACTATATGACTACCCTATTTTATATGTAGGAGCTCTTGTACATGCACTAAGCATAAAATATTTATAAATAACTCATCCCTAAAGAGGTTCTCAAAGTCTTCCAAAGAGATAATCATCTCGTCATGCATCTGGATCACTAAGATCCACCATCACCTCGTTGATCCCTAGAGAAGGATCGTGTCTAGAAATTCCATCTGGTCAGAAGGTTTCCTCATAATGTGGATGAAACATGTAACTGCCTCTATGCAATCCTCAGATATATGCGAGTCTGTATCACCATGAAACATGGGGATTCACTACCTATGAAATTCATGGAACACACTCAGCATGCGTGCATACTCTACCAGTAGTGTTGTTAGTAACTGATTCTCAACGAGTAGTGGTATCACTAGTACACCACCTAGTGGTTAAATCTCATACATAGGTCCATGTACCAATGCCTCATTTCTAGGTAGATCATCCTCATGATCACTCATCAGAATCCTAGTTGGATGTCTGCATGGAGGCATCCTAAAATAGGTCAATATGAACCGCAGTAAATAGAGTATACCTAGTGATCTGATTCAAGGACATGAGAACACTCCCAAATCAAATATGGTGTATGTATCGTTAATTTCGCTACAACCAGTGTTTTCATGGACTAGATGGAAAGTTGAACTCAGAGTCCTAGTGTATGGATACGTCGGCTGCCACACCAAAACTAGATTCCCTATCCTGAAAGATGAACTCAAAACGCTTTACACTATTTCCCCAAACCAACGTCATAGACTCCTGGTATTTTAGGTAGAACCACCCCTTCAGATACCACTATTTCATAACCCATCCCAAAGGGGCCCATTCCATGACTACCCTAATCCCACCTCTGAAAGGCTGGGGGCTGGCGACGAGCACTAAGTTGGCATATCCCACAAATGTTAGTAAATTTACTAAGTACCCACACACACACACATCTCCAATCCCACAATTCTAAAATATAAAAACACTATGTAAATAATGAATGCACACACTAAGATACTAACAAAATAATACGACAGTAGGAAAACTGGAAAGTAAATAGGACCAAAGTACAAGCCCACTAAAAGAAAGAGTTTATCAAGTGAATGAACAAGTTCATGAAACTCATTCACAGAAAACCGTACCTGAAGTGTAGGTGTAGGACAGATTCCTAAAGTCCAAGGAGCAACACTCATCTATTTGATCATTAAAAGAACCACCTAGTCCTGTTCAACCTAGAACTATATCAAAGATTCAGTCATATGTACAAGACATGACGTGTGCAAGAAAATCCCGTGCATGGATCAGTAAAAGAAAACTCAGTAAGAAACCCAAAAACCATAAATTATTACCACTAAGAAATACAAGAAGTATACCATGAATAAATACATGGTATACTAGAAAGGAAACACGTGAATTATAGTCAGCTCACACAGGTATAATTCTAAAGTACATAATCATGATTATTAGTCATAGTCTAAAGAACACCTAGGTTCGATAACACATGGAGTGTCGATAACACACAGAGTGTAGATAACACACCGAGGGTTGATACCACAGGGATTGTCAATAACATATAGAGTGTCGATAACACACAGAGTGCCAAGAACACATGGAGTGTCGATGAGTCAGGCTACCTAAAAGTCATGTAGTCACCAAGATCACTTAGTCACAAAGATCACATATTCATAGAGATCACATAGTAAAAAATATCACATAGTGACAAACTGGCCATAGGATTCCACACTTGGAATGCTAGTATCAGGAGAAACTACACCTCAAGCCATTAAATCATATTCAAACATCCACAATAACTCACTAAGATTATTTATAAAGTACCATATTGTCTCAATGGTTCCAACGCCACAAACATCTATTCAAAAAGACACATAGTTTGAAGGATATGGTAGTTTTTTGTAAAACAGTATGACCCTGGTCCGGTCTGGATCCAACCCGACCCGCCAGACCCAAACCGAACCGGTTTGGTCTGAACCAGCCCAGCCCACTGGGATTGACCCTCTTGGCCTGCTGGACCCAGCCTATGAGAGTGTCTATTCCACCCTAGTTCGGCTCGTGCTATGGGCCGGTTTACTCCACTGGGCATGGCCCTCCCTCGATGCACCCCCTGGTCCTCGTAGTCCATCTTGACCACATGGATCCCTATGTCATCCGATCAACGTGGTGCCAAGATGAATTCTGTGAGGTTGTCCTGCCTACTCCACACACCCAATGGCATCACTAGCACAATTTCCTCGGATGTGGCTCTGATATGTGTCCCATCTCGCCATTGAGGCCCCGTTCTATGACCCCCAGTCACTACCCATGGCTTCCACCTCCTCGATATCCATTTGGTCCGACCGACACTACTTTCTCTGATAGTCGTCGCTATGGGAAACCTCCATCCTCAACCGCAGCCTACATGCGGCCACTACCATATGCCACTAGGAACTATTGTGCGCCGCCGCTAGCACCGGCCATGGTCATCCCTCGTTCCTCAAGTTTACCCTATTACTTTGTTGCTCTATTTTTTGAAACGGATCCACATCTATGATACTCAGGTTGCGACCTTCACTACCTTGGGGATTCGATCCATATTTCTAGCACTATAGGGGACCAATCACATTATGATACTCCCATAAAATTTCATCATGACCCTGAGGGTCCAACAACAAGGAAAACCAAGAACTTGGATATGAGAAACACATAGAACTCACAAATAATGGATCTTGGCATGTTTGTGTCAGCCTTGATCAGTTCATGTTAGAAGGTTTAACAAGAACAGGAATAGATAATCCCATAGATCTATCTCCCTTTATAATCCCTGCAATAATTCATCCATCCCTCAAGAACGGATGAACTACATATCAACCTATTTGTGGGTTGTTCCATATTTTTCATTTGAATATAATAAGAGGAAATAAATCACCAAGAGATCAAACACCTTACCTCGTGGTTGGATCATTTTTTGACGAAGAACGGAGGTATATAATGTCATCGAACTTCAATCTGCCTATGTTCATCATTGAGAGTGTTTCCTTCCATGCCTCAGAGGGAATTCAGGGTCATGGTGATAACCATAAATTCCTAAAAAAGGTTTCATTAAAAATAAAAACTCTACTGCATCTAATAAAATATTTTTATTAAATTATTTTAATTACGGTTACGTCCAATTTCTAACTTTCACAGTCGACCCACCACAGTCATTATTATGCCCCTACTAAAGTAAAGTTTCTACTCTGAATGCAATGGTTCCCTCAAATTTCTTATATGGGAACCCGTTTAGAAGTTATTCCCATTTTAAAGAAATTTTTCTACATGCTTTATTAAAAACATAACATTTTTCATTGAACTGTTCCAGGCACACCAGACCTTGAAATCATATTCCATCTTAGGTCCTAGTTTCATAATTTTCCCAAATAATTTATAAAAATAAAACTAAAGAAAATACAAGTCATTACAAGGAGGCTGGATGAGGTCTATCCCTTGGATTAGGACCCATTTTTATTTGAATTACTAAAAAATGTGATGTGGAAAAGTATTCTACAACATAGGATCTATTCCTAGACATTCTTTTCCATCATTCAATATGAAAGTTATGGAATGATAGTGAATATTGAACCATAGGATAATTTTATTAATCATACCACACCACAATGTAGTGGTTACAGTGTGGTTAGATCATTTTATGAAAAAAAAATCTTCCATAATCAAAAAATCCCTCAAAAATTGGAACCTGATCAAAATAGAAATAAAATGGACATTAAAAATAATTAATTAACTTCATAAATTTTGGAAAATGTGATTCTAATGAGAATTAAAAAACCACTTATCAGACCTCTTGAAGGAGGAAAATTTTGTGCCTCATCTTTGGTAGAACCCAAGCCATCGAAAGGGTTTACCAATGACTCAACCACTATTTAGGGTGTGAAGATGATGCATTCTTCCTATCTTCGGTAGATAAATCCATAATATATTCTTTTTTATATGTGTTTTTATTTATCCAACCATATTCTATTATTTTTATATCATTTTTCATAGTGAAAAGATCATCCTACACACATCCTTTTGTAGAGAATATAATATCTTTATTTTTAGTTAATCCCATATTTGTTCAATTGTAACACCCCAAATTTAAACATGTAATATTATTCCCTAAATTATATGACAATATAAATAAATTTATAATTAAAGTTCAAGTGGATTATAATTTCTTAAAATGAATATTATTTGGTGTGAAATTTATATTTTTTATTTTATTTTACATTTTGAAGAAATTTTATTATTGTATAAAAACTTATGTTCTAATTTGAAATGTTTGGTTCATAAAAGTATTATTTTAAATATATATGAATTTATTTTATCACCTTAAAACATTATGTATATGTATTTTTATTATAATTTATATTTACAAAGTTCATATTACTTCAACCATATATGAAATTATATTATGTGGATAAATGTTTGTGGGTAAAAAGTTAATAAAATTGATTTTTAAAATTAGAATTTTTTGGTGATAAATGATATTTATTGATAAATTTTAATATAATATAATATAATGTTGAAAAATAATATATAAATTTTAATAAAATTGAATTATATCCAATATGTGTATAATATAGAATGTATTTTATAAGTGTATATAATAGAATTTTAAAAATGTAGAATATATGTTTGAAAAGAATTAGTGGTAATAGTCAATAATAAATTAATGGAACATAATAATTATAATATTATATATATTTATAATTATAATATGATATGAAATTCAAAAAAGTTAAAAAAAATTAATATAGATCATCAATTTGATATTTAGATGGTAAATTTTACATAAATTTACATCTTTTTAGGAAAATAATTTATATATAATTTTTAAAAAGGAGGAAAACTAACTTATCATGTGAGTAGATTAGTATATCCACTACATTTTATAACTAATTATCCTTCATAGAGTATGGTTGACATCATATGTCATTTTGAGTGAGTTCGGGTGTAGGTATGGCTCAAACATGTAGTGTTTGGGTCAGAACATAGGGGAAGGGTGCTTTGCCTCTTAGTGCATGGGTTGGAACGAGAAGCTAATTAATATCTGCAAATATATATAGAATTCATCAAGGTTTGGAAATAAGAATCATCATATATGAAGTAGACCATATCTGAATGCAAAACAAGTGTGGGATTGGTTATTTTTGGTACTATTCAAGTTTTTTTAAAAACTTGTGATATATGTTTAAAATGAAAAAGTATCTATGTTATTATTTCTCACATTTCACATCATTCCAATGATTATTGTTTTTGTGTGTTTCACATCAAAGGATCACACTCCAAAACTGTTGTGTTGGTCTTTCGATGAGAACATGACATGGATAGTGATAATGACATTTTAGAATCATGTTTATCTAAACCCACATGCGAACACACAATACTTTGGAAGGATATATATATATATATATATATATATATATATATATATATAAAGTCTATAAATTTCATTCAATTGTTTTATATATGGATTTTATTGATAAAGGAGATCAATGAGTAGAACATAACATGATCAAGAACATCCATATTTATGTATCCATGTTTACTATCCATATACAGTAAAACAATTTCTATCTTACACTATAAGCCAAAAAAATCTCATCCGCCTTGAATGATTCATGTTTATAAGTTTATAAATTATTATATAGGTAGAAATATATATTTATCTTGGATAAAATCTAAGCTTGACCTCTAGTTTTATTGTGTATGCACATGCACGTGACTGCTTAATATTTTAAAAGGTTTGAAGATAAGATATATGTGGTTCCCCAGTATAGTGCGAGCCATGTATAATGTAATAAATTTATATTTTAATGTATTTATTTAGATGAGATATTAATACAATCATGGTTAAAGTTTAACCTATCCATGAATGAGATATAACATGTTAGTGTAGTGTGATTACATACAGTAAGAATATATATTTTAAAAAGCTTGTTTTCAATGAAAATTCATGTCATGTTTATAATAATTTTTTTTTAATAATGAAATTAATGATATGGTTTCCCTATTTAAGGGGGAAGTTAATTTCTATAAATTCTTAAGATACTAAGGTTATAGTTTCATTTTTATCACATATTCATAAATTTTCTTCCATAATACCCATTATTCTACTTTTGATCATAAGAGGGAGTTTTAGATTTTTTTCAATCAAGGTGTTTCCTCCGGAAGAGTTCAATGTTGTTTTAAAGTGAATTTGATGGGATTGTTTTAATGTTTTTGTATTAAATGTTTCAAGAATCTCTATTCATAATTTAAAATGATTTCCAAAAGAAAAACTCCTCTTATCTATGGTATATTTGAAATAATATTTCCTCTTATGAATTTTTTTCCAGTTTTTAAAGAGTTTTACCTCATTTTTTTAAAGGTAAGGACGTTTATATTTATTTCAAAAACCATTATTTTGTTCAAGGACTCTCTTTATCAGTGTTGTTTTTTATTTAAAACCATATTTTATTTGGAATAATACCTTTTTGGGGTTTAGAATTTAAAATAATCAAGTAGAAAAATATTTTAGTATGAACCCATAGTGGTTTAACTTTGAAACTATTTATTTATGTTCAAAAGTTTTCATTTCCTAACAATATTCATTATATTTTTATCAATGTACTAATGTAATATTTTTTTCTTGTTGATTGGTTTTAAATGACAATATCTATGGATTTAAAATAATTTTTAAATAAGTTTTTAAAAATATTCTAATCGTTTATTTAGAAAACTTCCATTAATTGATTGATTTTAAAACACTAATGTTTACTAATGATTTTATAAAATTTAAACTGAAAAGTGAAGTTATTAAATTTTTTAATTTTAATATATGAAGAAAGGTTAAAGCTATCGATTTTTTTAATTTAACATATGATTCAAAATAATTATTAATTAAAGAATGGAATGGGGATTTAACTGAACCCTAAAATAGAATATGTCTATTTTTTATAGTAGGGTCCATTATAACCCTTTTATGCATTGGGTAATGTGGATGGAGTTAAGTTTTTATAAGTTTCTCTTATTAATTAGATGGAGTTAACTAGAAATAAGTTACTCTTATACCATGAACAAATTTAAATGGTTATAAGTTACACATATGAAGTTGGAATTATATATTTAGGTTATTCCATTATGAATTATTAAGTTGTAATTATCTATTCTGATGATTATAATGATGATTAATATAGTGCATCAATATGTTATTTGGATTTTTATTTGATTAAAATTAATTATATCGATTTTTTTACTTTAAAAAAATATGTTGGTTTTTGAAAAGTGATGTTTCAATCCTTCCATTAATTTGTTTTGTTTTATGAAAAATATTTGGTGTTATAAAATTCAAATATTTTTATTTAAGGAAAGAAGGTTTAACTTCAAATTTTTAATGTATTTGTCAAGAAATTTTCAGAACTATTTTTACACCTTTATGTTGATTTATAAAAATATTTTATGAAACCTTTTTGGGTGAAAAAGTGATTTTCTATTTGAAGAATTTTTTTATAAATGTTTAACTTTTTTACCAAATGGAACACATCATTAAATGTTTTTCTTAAGTTTTTCAAATGGTTTAAAAATACCAAAATTTTAAAACCCATTTACATATCATTTTTTACTCAAACCATATTTTCAAAAAAATGAATGGATTTGGGATGGGTAAGATTTATTATGAGTTCTATCTCTAAGTGGTACATGCATAGATTTTGGAAAGAGTAAATATGGGTTTTGATATGTATCAACTTTTCCAAAGCCACTAAAGTGCTGAACCTAAAAAGTTTTTTATAGTATAGTGAATCAATAAGGTTTTATGATGTTGTATAAATAATTATTGAGTTTGGGTCACTTGCATGTGGTTTCAAATCCAATATGAAATGTTTTTTTGTATTTGAAACTGTACCTTAAAGTGTTGGTCTTGGGATTTTACATTTGGTATCAAAGAAATGTTTTTATAACATTAGTTTTTACTACTTTATTGGTTAATGATTTTCTAAGACACTTAGAATTTTTTAGATAATATTTTATGCAATTAGAGATATTTTTGGTTAATGAGAGGTCTTATTATCTATGTTTTTTAAATTTTGGAATAATTCCATAAGCTTTTTAAGGTTTATTGTTTTTAATCTTAAAGATAGGAAAAAATATTGTCGTTTTCATAGAGTGATTATATAATATTAATTGAAGATAAGAATGTTTAATCTATTCAAAATAATAATTTATAAATTTATAGATAATTTAAAATCTATTGTGTTTTATTAATAGATTAAGGGTTAGTATTAAGATGGAAGGAAGAGGATCTAAAACAACTTTTGGTCCATAATGTATGATATAATTACTGGGAGAATCATAAAATCAACCTCAAATAACTTTGAAAAAATTTAAAATATTTAAGTCACAATCCAACTTCTTTTTGAAATTAAAAAAAATCCTCTTCTATGCATAGGTACTTCCATGGATCTGGTTCATTTATGAGAAAATTATGAGATCTCAACTTTCTCTCCATGCTCAACGTGTGAGGCATGATGAAGGTATTATAAAAATTTTAACATTATCTAAATCTTATGAAGCAATAAATGATTTTAAGGAAGATATTGAAGAGGGAGATCATTAAGTAGAATATCTGTAATTAGTTTTAAATTTTTTCCCTTTAATACTGGTAATGTTTTGGAAAACCCCTATTTTGAAAATTTTAAAACCAATTCCATCAAAATATTTTATAAATATCAAGTTCGTAAAGATATTTTGAAATTATATATTAGTATTACAATTTTGAGTATTTATCATTTTAAATAAATTTCATCCAAATTTCATAAGTAGTATTTAAATAAAAGAAATAGAATATTTTTGAAATACCTAAAGGTTCCACTGCACTTCATGGACTGTTTCTCTTCATGATAAACACCACAAATGGAATTTAAGGATTTGATGAAGGTATAAATTATTTTTTGAAAACTAATGGTTTTTAAAATTATTTCTAGGTTAAAAGTCATAAAATAGTTTTTTAAATATCAGAATGTCTAACTAAAAAACTTTCAATCTTGAAAAGTGAGATTCAAAGTTTTCTTTTAAGTATGGTGAGATCATTACAATGGATAAATTTCATTAAGTGGGGTGGAATGTAACACCCCATATTTGAACATGTAATAATATTCCATAAATTATAGGTCAGTTTAAAAAGAATTTAATTCAACTAAAATTTATTTTTAATCATTTATATAATTATTTGGTGTGAAATTTATAGTTTTGATTTTATTTTATATTTTTGAAGAAATTCCACTAGGGTAAAAAACCTTATGTATTGGTTTAAAATGTGTGTGTTATAAAATAAATACGTTAACTATTGTCGAATTTATTTTATATTCTTATAAATAATATATAGATGAATTTTTATTATAAGTTATATTTATTAAGTTAATATTACTTTAAGCATATGTGATAATATATTATTTGTATAAATTTATGTGTGTAATAAGTTAATGAAATTAATTATTATAATTGGAATTATCTGGTGGTAAATTATAGTGAATTATAAATATAAATATATATATAGTAATGCAATGTTGAGAAATAATATAGTAGATATAATAAAAGGGAATTGTATTAAAGATGTGTATAAAATTGAATGTATTATATATATATATATATATAATTAATGGAATTTTAGAAATGTAGAACATATATTATAAAAAAATAAGTGATAGTCATATATTATAAATTAATATAATATAATAATTATAATATTTTGGAGATTTAGAATTAGAATTTTAATTATAATATGAGATTAAATTTATAAAAGTTAAAAAGTTAATTTAGATTATCAATTTGATATTTGGATGATAAATTTACCATAAGTATACATATTTTTGGAAATGAAGTTTATATATACATTAAAAAAATCCAACCAACCAGGCCTATGAGGATATAAATAAACCCACCTTGGTGCCTAAAAAATCATCACTCATAGATTAGGGCCAACTGCATAGGTCATTTTGAGTGAGCAATGGCATAGGCATGGGTCGGGCATATAGCACTCAAGTTGGCATGCAGAAGAAGGGTTCTTAGCCTCTCAACATACATGATAGAAAGGAATATATATGGACTTCATTAGGGTATTGAAATTGGTATCATTATATATGAAGGATAGAATAATCAAATACAAAACTGGTGTTGGATTAATTATTGTGGGAACTATTCATGTTCTATTTGAAACATTCAAGAAAAATTTAAAATGATATCGTGTACATCATATTCATCCTCAAATTTCACACAGTTGTAGATATGATTGTGTGTATCTATATATATATATTTTACATCAAAGGATCCCAATTTGAAAGTCTCATGCTGATATTTCCAAGAGAACATAACAAGAATTGGGATAATGACATTTTTAACATTGTTTATCCAAACCCACATGTGAACATACATAACTATTAAAGTACGTGCATGTGTGTGCGTAGAATAAAATATATTTTTAATAATGGTAATCTAGTTAAATTTTTTTAAAATGTATTTTCTTAGAAAAGGTGATCAAGTAGTTTAACATGACATAAGCAATGATGTCAGTATTTACAAAACCATATTTACTTATCTACATAAACTAGAATAGTTTCTAGATTAAAATGTAAGACAATGAATGACCATCCAACATGAAAGATTCATATTTTAATTTTAATATATTATTACATAGGTAGGAATAAATATAATTATGTGTGAAAATATTAGTGTAACCCCAAGTGTTTTCAAGTAGGTACATGCATGTGACTGCTTAATAATTTTAACGGTTTGAAGATAATATGTATTTGGCATGATAGTATAGTGTGAGCCATGTAAAATGATAGAAATTTGTATTTTAATGACTTATTTTATATAACATATTATCAAGATACTATTTGAAGTTGAATCTATCCATTCATAGGATATTTTAGATCATTGAATTACAATAATGTACAGTTTGAAGTTATATTTCAAGAAACCCATTTTCAATGCAATTGTATATAAAATTTATAATAAACTTATTATTTAATAATGAAATTAATGGAAATATTTTCCTATTTAAATATAGAGGATCATTCTCTATGGTATTGAGATCACAATAGTATAATTCAAGTATCTCACATGTTCGTAACCTCTCTTTCATAAAATCCAAAAATCCACTTTGGACCATGAGAGGAATTTCTTGAAGTTTTTATTAGCAATATGTTTACTTAAGAAGAGTTTTATTAAATTGTAGATCACATGTAAGGGGTTGTTTTAATGTTTAACTAGTAAAAGTTTCAAGAATTTCTTTACTTCCTTTAAATTATTTCCAAAAGTAAAAATCTTCTTTCCATAGTTTATTTAAAATATTATTTCTTATTATTAATCATTTTTCTTTGTTTAAGTAGTTTTAACTCATCCTTTAAAAGTTAAGGAGGTTTATAGTTATTTTAAAATTATTATTTTCTAAAAGGACTCTCTTTTATAGTGTACATTTTCTGAAAAAGAATATTTTCATCGGAATATCCCTTTTTTGAGGATTAGTATTCAAAAGAATCTGATCAAAAAATATTTTAATATAAACATATTAAAGTTATCTTTGAAACATTTATTTTATGTTCTAATGTTATTCATTACTAAAATATTTTTAATTTTTTTATTAAAGTATCGTGTTTTTATAGAAATAATTTTTATATTATAAATTTTTGTTAAATGAAGTTATCTATGGATTTAAAATAAATTTTAAATGAGTTTCTATAAACATGATAAGAATATATTGAGATAAATTTTTTTCATAGATTGATTTTAAAACACTCATGTTTATAGATGATTTTATGATATTTATAAGAAAAGTGAAAGTTATTAATATTTTTATTTTGTGATATGAAGAAATGTGTATACTATCAAATATTTTAATTTAATATGTGATTAATTGGAATTATTAATGAAATATGAGAATGGGGAGTTAGCTAAAACCCTTAAAGAACTATGTCCATTATGTGGAAAGGGGATCTATTATATCCCTCTAATGCATTGAGTAATTTGGTTAGAGTCAACTAGTTATGGGATACATCTATGAAGTGGACAGAGATAATTTGTTACAAGTTACTCTTATGAAGTGGGAAAAGTTGATTGGTTATATGTTACTCTAATGGAGTTGGAAATATCTAGTTATTTCATTCCATTATAATGGATGGTGTTGGAATTATTTGTTTTAGTGATTCCAATGATGATTAATATAGGTCCTAAAGATAATATTATTATTTTTCTATTCATTCAATAAGTTTTATTTAACTTCATTGGGTTAAAAAAAGTCAGATTTTGAGAAAAATGAAATTTTGATCCTTTTATAATGGTTTAGTGTTTTAAGAAAAATATGTAGTTTTGTTAAAATTCAAAGGTTTGTGGTTTATGAAATAATTTTTTACATCAATTTTTTCATAACTCCTTAAAAAAAATTTAAAACTATTTTTCTCCTTTAATGTTAATTTATGAAACTTTTTTATAAACCCTTTTTGAGTGAAAAGGTGATTTCATGTTTAATTTTTTTAAGTTAAAAAAGTTTAATATCTAAAAGGATAAATTAATTAATTGTTTTTATGAGATTTACAAAGTTTTAACATATCCTTTCCTTTTAAAATTACCTTACTAATATTTTTCTATCACCCCTCGTTCTCAAATGTTTTTCATTAGGATTAAATATGGGTAAGAATGATTACGTGGTCTAGTTATGAGTGGTGAAGGTGTATCATTTGGAATGGAAAAACATGGGTTTAGATATGTATCATTTTTTCCTAACTCTATATATCTATGAATCTAAAAATTTATTTGGAGTGTAGTGAATCATTAATTTTTATTTATTTTGTAAAAATAATTCTTATATCAGGGTAACTTTCCTTTGGTATCAAAGATAGTATGAAAATATTTTTGTTCTTAACACAAGACCTAGGAGTGTAGGTCTTAGGCTGTCAAACTAGTCATCTTTGATACTATAAGAAACAACCTCCTTTCATAGTTATACCTCTTCAAGATTAAAAGAAATTAGATAGGAACCAGAATGAGAAATCATTTGTATAGTTGATACAATATAAAACCATTATAAAATGATGGGATTCTATATAGTTCCTAATAGAGGTTATGTCACAGTCTCTTAAGAGGAATGGGAAAAACATTAAGGGGTCTCTAGATCCACCTAGTATAGTAGTAAGGGGATTAAAAGATAAATTTTTAATTTTTAATTATAGGATACATGTCTTTTGAGGTAAAATCCATTATAAAATCTCAACATACTATATAAGGGGAGTTTCTATTAGAAAGAAATGGTAGTCCCTACTCTGAGTAAAATGTGTTATAAGAATATATATAATAGGTCTATTTACATAAAAATTCATGTAACTATAGTGTGTTTTTATTATTAAGGTTAAATATTCATTATATAGAAAGTATATAAATAAGTTTTCAATCCATTTTAAAATCACTAGTTAGTGAATAGAAAAGGAAAATAATGGTGATCAAACCGATAAAATCATTTTTCTAGGATCATGACATTCTTAAAGTTCCATACCCCACTAAAAGAGTCAGAACCACCATTTTTCACACATTTGAGAGTATCATGCCAAAAATATTATAAAATCATCCTCTAAAATAATGTGTATATTAAAAGACCTATAATTGAGGATTGAGATTTTTCAGACCTCTAAGGTTCCAAAATTTAAAACAACACTCAAAAATAATAAGTGAGGGATGGTTTGTATAAAATTTATTAATCAAAGTCTAGTTGTCATATTAGACCTATAATAAAATATATCCATCAAAAGTGAGAAGGAATGGAACCCCTAAATTATATCGGATTCCATAAAATCCATGTGGATTTTCATGATGGGTGGGAGATCCACTACTCCCATTAAGGGGATTATTTCTCAAGTACAAGTTTGTTAGAGGGATTCGGTCCAATAGATCCTACATGAGTTGATCTAGTTACCTCACCATCCTTGGGAGATTATGTCTCTGGTTTGGTCTGTTGAGCAACTCCAATGAGAGTTGAATTCAAAATTCCATCTATTGAGAGAATTTATCTCCAATTATTCTACTATATTATTGTTAGATATTTATATTTTTCTAAGAAATATTTAGTGGATATATTCTATATTTTAAATATAATACACGACCCTTAACCAATAAAGGAAAATCAACCAAATAAATCTTCTTTATATAAAAATTGCAAGTCATATATAATACCTTAATATTTCATATAATATTATTAAAAACATCTCTTAGGACACAACCTGCAATCCTATTTCAAAAGGTATAAAAATGGAAGAAAACCCCATGGTAAAATATTAGTCTAAAGAACAAGTCTAAACACCATACAAAAACATCACCTAAATTATAGATTCAAAATATCCATGAAACATACATCTAGGAGCACACATCCATCTTTCACTATTAATCATCAAATCCCAAACCACTAGAATGAGTAGAGGAGCAAAACCCCTTCAAAAATATTAGAAAATCTATTGAAAGTACCCCTTTCATAGAAAAAACAACACAACAAAGTATAAACCCAATTATAATGCATTTAGAAATGTATTTATAACATGGTCCTATTAAAAAAAGAATTTACAAGAACCCTCTATCTGGTATAAGATTCACTACATATCCTTTGTTAGTAAACCATTACTGTAAAAAGACTCATTATTTATTAAATAATTGAATCCAAATAAATTCCAAGTAAAAAAATAATAAGAACACAATATGATAAAAAAATAAAAAACGAATTAAAACCAAAATGGGGCATAAATATTCAAAATTTTATTCATTTTCCATGGCCATACACATAACCAAAATGTTTTTTTTCACAATTTATATACCTACTGGAAACCATTTATACCATCTCTAAATAGAAATAACCATCTATAAATAAGACTGGATATTTAACTAATGAATTAAAAATCTCCACTAATTGTGATAATAATTAAATTAAAGTGCATATTGTTCATATTTTTTCTCTTATTACCATGTATATGTTTACATTTCTGACTTCATTGGAAACAAAGAAAGATACTAGAAAATATAAGTTTGGAATATAAATTTTTTTAAGGGTTATTCAGGGCTTATTTATTAAAGTTAAAAATATTATAGAAATAAACCTTGATTTGAATGATTTGTAAACTAGGATGATTTTAAATGTATGTATGGTTGAGCTTAATGTCGTGGCTTAGTGGAAGGAGGTAGTTTTGAATAATACTAATTGTGAATTTTTTAAGACTAATCTTTTATTTAAATATGTGTTTCATATATTTAGGTAAAATATATTTTTTGGATATATATTTGATAGTTCAACCACTTATAATGAGTTTCAAAATTTAGAGAACAATTTTGGTTTAAATTAATACTTTTTATAAAAGAAAATTTGGATTAATTAGATCTTTATTATGAAAATATAGTTTTATAGATAGATAAAATTAAAATAAATGATAAGGTTGTATATATTAATTATATTTGGAATCAAATATAGTAAAATATCTTGTTTATATTTATTAAAAAATGTATGAGTTTTTTATAAAATACATAAATATTTTAAGGAATTTAAAAACTATCTTGAGAAACTATATAATCATTTTAAAAAATTATTTTAAACACGAAAGATTTAAAAGATATATGGAGGAATTGGATCATATAATAATTATCAAATTGTAAATTTTTATGGTTCCTTGTTCTTGATATTTTTCTCTTAGGGAAGTGGTGAAAAGTTTGAAGATATACTTGGATAAAAATTAATTTTTGGTTTATTTTAAATGATTTTGTTAACAGAATGAATTTTTGTGTTTGGTGTTTGAATAAAAATGGATAAGTCATGTAGAACTTCAGTTCTATCAGGTTTGGATCATTATTCAAAGATATTGGATATGGATTTGGGAAGTAAGAGGAAACTTACAAATAATATATTTTTATTATTCTATAGATTGTTATCTCAATAACTATAAATATTCTTCTTCGAGTTTTAAATATGAAAACGGTTTCCACAGTTACAACAACATTTGAAATAATATTGAAATATTTCATAAGATCTATTATATATAGAACCATTTCCTTTTTTTAAGATGTTAAATAATCTTCAAAAAAAATCACATAAATATTCATACCATTGAAAAGTGTCTAAACTTTAGTTTCTTCTTTTCATCATTCCTAGATTTTTTTAAGTCTTAAAATTAATTTGGTAAAAAAAATTAATTTAGATAGATTTGTAATGTTTTGAATGTTTTTATTAGGTTTAGAATGTTCTTATCATATCCATATTCCATCAATATAAATTAGAATAAAATTATTTTCCTATTTGTTATTGTGAATGTGATTTTTTGTTATTAATACCCTCTTTGATATCAAAAAGGGGGAGAATTTTAAATTGAACAATTTTTTTATAATTATATTATTTTAAATATTTTAAATCTAAAAAAATTTAAATATTATAGTTTTTTATCAAAAAATTTGGATAATATTCTATCTATTTTTTGTGATCCGTGAATCCCAACATATCCTTCTTTTGATGCTTAAATTAATCTATATTTTCTTTACTAATTTTTTTTTTATATAGTGATTGAAAAAATTAATTAATATTTCAAAAAAAGGTATAGTTATGGATTTATAAATAATTTATTTATTTATTTAAAATTAAATCTACTCATTTTTTAAAATAATTTCTAGTTGTTTTGGTTATTTTTTAATATTTTTGAAAATTTTAGCTCACTATGATTCAATATTTTGTTTTCTAATTTTACTTTGAAATGGGTATGAAATAGATAAGTTAAATCCTATATAATATCATATATTTTGAGATTAATTTTAAAAAAATATTTGTTTTATAAATTTAACTTATTTAAGGTTTAGTTTAGAAAGTTTAATATGTTACAACTTGAAGGAATTATGTTTTAATCTGACAAAACTTGGAGAAATAAAAATTTAAATCTCTGGAGGATAATTTATGAGAAGATTAAATTTTTTTCATAAGTTTAAAATATAAATTTAAACTTATTTAGTTAATTGAAATGTTTATTTAGTTGCATATATTCATTTAAAGCATGGGATCAACCCCATTAATTAGTAGAAATTTGGGCTCAACCTTGTACAATTAACCATAATGATTGATAAATTTTACACAATAAAAAATTTATTATTTAATCTTGAAATAATAATTTTTTCAAGGAATTAAATATAAAATAATGTTACTTTCTTTGCTAAAAATATTTTTTCCCAATGTAACTAATAAATTCAAAGATCTATCTCAAAGTTAATTTTTTTGACAAGATCTTAGACTTATTATTTCATTACTAATTTTAGGTAATTTATTGTATGTTATTTTCGAGAATCATGGAGGATCTGGAATCTATAGAATAGTTTAATCTAATTAGATTTGAATATAATATGATATTTATCAAATTTTTATAGGGATACATATATATACAAAGAATATTCTAAAATATTAAAACCCAAAAATTGATAATTAGTTTTTTATCAGGGTTTTCTTTAAATTTTACAATCAATTGGTGTGTTTTTTAATGTTTAGATTATTATGGCTATTCATTAATGAACATTCCAAATATTATTTAAGATATGAATCCAAAGATAATATAAATTTTAAATTCTCTTATATGAGGTTATATAATATCATTCAATTGAGTTCTTGACACAATTTTTTTCTCTTTTTTAATTTCATTTCTCTTATATATTATGTTTATAATACTCATAGTTAGTGTGATATTATGTTCAAGAAAGGATTGTTTTATAAGAAACTAATAAAAGAACTTATATATTTTACACTAAAGTGTTAGCAGTTTATACTCATATATAAAGAACCATAGTTTAAAGGATGTTTCAATTTAACTCAACAAACCTACAATGGGTTTTGTTGAGAGGATTTAGATATTTTCAATGGTTACTAAGAACCTCTATAAAAACTCTTGTATCCTATGGTTGATTGATTATTTTTATTTTTATTTTTATTTAATTAAATATAACATGATACATTATTGAAAAAAAGTACAATTTATAAAGTACCTCATTTTTTTTGTGTACAATACACCACCTCTCTTGAGACATTTGATAAGTTATTAGGATAAAAACTTCTTCATTATAACTACCTCTGAAATTGGAGTACGTTCATGATATTTTAATATATCTCAATTGAAAAAAATATATTCATTAGTATCCAATGAAATTGAGTGAGGTGTTTTTTAGTTATGAGAGGATAAAACATTTAGAGAATATTCTACATGATTGAGGACTATAGAGAGAATATTTTCTTTATAGAAATATTATTCCATTGATTTAGGGTTATGGTGGCATGGAAATATATAAGAGATCACCTAGAAGAGGGAATCTCATAAGTGGTTATAATATCCATAATTGTTTTAATTTATTTCCTTTAAATTTCATTATTTATAGTTTGAACTTATAGTGTGACTCTCAAAGTTTGAGTAAGATAGAGGTTATAAATTTCTAACTATGTTAGTTTTTTTATTTTTTCATTGTGGTACTTTCAATATATTTTCAAGGATAAAATGTTTTGAATGATGCTCTATCATGTAGATTAATTCAATGGGGTTTGTGAAGGGTAATGTGTTTGAGGTGATTTATATAATTTTATATATTTATAGTTTAAAATAGTATGGTTCTAGTTTAGTTTTTAAGTAATGAAATGTTTTTAAAGAGGATCTATTATAGATCTGTCAAAATTCTTAATTTGGGAATTAGTGATTTTTCATTTTGATTTGAAGAGAAAAATGATATTTTTTATTTATTAAAACAATTTTAATGAGGGATTTTGTTAAAAAAAATTAAAAATATTTATGTCACTTATTTCAAAAAAATTGATTCAAATGTTATTATATGATTTTTAAAATAAATTTTATTTTTTATTAGTTAATTCAAATTGTTTTATTAATAAATGATAATTTATAAGATATATTTTTTATAAGTGGATAAAGAATTTATTTATATTTTATGGATTTTAACGGTGAAATAATAAAGTAAATTTATTTAATAAATCCATTTTATTTTTGAATAAATTTAAATAAAATAGTTTATTATTTTATTCTTGAATTATTGAAAGTATTTTTAACATTATGTAAATCAGGTGATGGTCATAATTTAGGTTGATAGATATTTATTTTATATATTTTTTCTTTTTGTTTTAATTTTTAATCATGTATTTGAAATTAATATATATATAGTATTGTAAATATGAATTATATTCTCCTATTATTATTGAGGTTATGTTATTTGTGAAGGATTTATAAAAATCATATAATATTAGCAATGCAAATTTTTGGCCATGATTACTATGTGTTGATAATATATGTATGAATGAATGAAATATTAGAGTTATTTTATGGAATATTTTTAATCAATTATTTTTAGATAATGGATTGAAGTGGGGAAGAAGTTTCATATCCCAAACATGTGGAATGTGATAAATTTCATTTGTTAAAACATTATTATTATGGGAAAGGTTATTAATTTCTTATGTTACTGTTGTGTTTGAATCATTAATATTGTGGGGGGGGGATTTTAGTATAAATTTGAATAGTGTGGCACCCATATTATCAAACATAAATCATTCCAATCCTTTTTTGATATATCAGGAGTTTATACCTTGGGTTCATTGTAGTTTGGTGGATGAGTCATGTAAGGACTCGGCCTTGAACATTGCATATTCTAGCGACTATAAACATGAATTCACTTTCTTTAATTCCCAATTATATTTTTGGGTTTATATATTTATATATTCGGGTCATAACTCATACATAATAAACCCATAAATTATAACTGGACACTTATACTCAGTATATATTTTTCCCATAAAACAAAACTTTTAAAAAAGAACATGTTTCCATTTAATGACATATCTTCAAAATTTTTATCTTGACATCATCCTTTTACATAATAATCCTTAAAACCATATGAAAAATATTTTAAAACATGGGATGAACACAAAAATTTCAGTAAGGGACATAAAAAAGAAAGAAAGAAAGTGTCAGTCCATAAATAATTATAAAAAGTTTCCCTTTTTCAAAAATAAATTTTGGGGTTTAGAAAAACATTTTCTTTCCGAGAAAATCAACATCTCTATAAAAAAATTATAAAACATTTCATAAAAAATATTTAAGGAAAAATCATAAATTTTTCTTTGAGATCATAAAAAACTCATAATAACATTTTCATAAAGTTATATTTTTTACCCATAAGAGGTTGAAACTACTTTTATTTAAACTTAAGATCATTATCTTACCTTGATAAATCTTAATAATATCATAAAAATCCATATTCATCATAGATTAAATATGTAGGTTACTTGAGGTGTCCTTTTCATATCTTTCTTACTTGTGGAGTAACAGTCATGGTTATACATGGAATAACCATCACTGTTATGGTTGGAGTAACCATCAAAATTACACTTGAAATAACCATTATAGTTATGCATAAAATAACTATAATATTATATTCACATAATCTCTTAGTGTAAACCTAATTATTAAAATATATCCCATATTTTGAATAATCATCATAGTATATTCCCATAATCTCATAGGAAAATTATAATCAGTTCACTCTATCTATTTACCCAATGAAATTGAGAGCTATAAAGGGCTCACCTGATATTGGTTTATCATGAAACCACCCATACTTGGTTAGAAACATAACCACCCATCCTTGTTTTATAATGGAACCACCCATCCTCATATACAATCCCAATGAACCATAACATAATCATAACTCATCAAAACATTCATTTCTCCCATAAGAAAGCATTTTCACATATTGATATATCTCTTTTCTTTAAAATCAAATTTTCAAAAATAAACTTCCTTGAATAAAGTGTGATAGGTTTTTTATTTGAATAAAACATGAAATATAATAATATTATCTAAATATAAAATAATGGTTACAATTTTGGTAAAATTCATTGTCGTCATATATGTTAAAATAGAACATTTATTTTGTCTTTTTGTAAGGAAATTAAAAAAAATCCATAAATAGATTCCTTTTGAAAACATTTAAAAAATTAAAAATATAAATAAAATTAACATTATAAATATTTTACATCCATAAAACAATTTTTGAAAATATTTACATTGAAGAAAATGATTTGAAAGAGAGACTTTAAAAGATGATTTGTTAAATAAAGTTTCATACCATGAGTCTGAATCATAATGTACATTCTTTGTATTTATGAATAAAAAAAAGGTTAGTTATTTAATTTCTTAAGAACATTTTTCAAGTTTATTATTCCTTTTATTTCACTTCATTCCATTACTCAATCATTTAAATTCATGATAGATATTTTGACAATATTCAGTACATAATTCCAAAATGATTTTGGTATCTTGAATACTATCAAATATATCATTAATCCATTATCTCAATAATAATGATCATTAAATAATTATTATTTTTATTCATAAATTTTAATTTTAAAACCAATAATTAAATTTAGTCATGAAAAATGAACTATGTTACAACCATGAAGATGATAGGTCATACATACATAAGAGTAATATTTTAATTTTTAAACAATCATTATGGAATAAAGTTAAGTATTTATTTTATGTTTATATAATTATTGTAATATCATAAATATAATATAAATTCTTTAAATATACATATATATATATATATTTATATCATTATTGTGATGTGGTGATGAAAAATGAATTGCATCGCTTCGTAGAGGTGTTAATCCACACATACGCACGAACGATGTTATCATTTTTCAATGAATGGAATGTTAAGAAAATAAATTATATATTTTACTTTAATAATTATAAATATGTCATGTATATCATATATAAACATTAATTACATCATCATATCCATTCATGAGTGGTAGTGATGAAAAATGAATTACATCGGTCATGTGGCAGTCGTCTTCCGTATACAGGGATAATGAATTCCTATCCCATTTGATAAAGGTTAGAGAAATATATAGGATATTAAATTAAAAATATATAATATCAATATATAAAGGATACCAGTGTTATTATTTTGGTATGGTGTAATAATAATTTAAGGAAATTGATAAAATAATAAAATTAAAACATGCAGTTAAAAACTATACCTCTTCTTTGTAAGGTATCCTATGATTAACACCTTAATCCCTCTATTATTTTAATTATCCCTAAAAAATACCTCTATAATTAGGTTATATGTTATATGAAAGGATTTTGGTAGATATTTGAAGAGATAAAATGATTTTTAAGTGTGAATAATTGAAAAGAAGAGGTTCCCTTTTATAAGAGAGGGGAGGGGCACCCTTGTAATTTATTAAAATATTAAATTAATATAAATTAATTTTGATGTCAAAATGGTAAAAAAAATTATAATATTAGAATATAAGATGACTATGAGTCTAAATAATCTCATCCAAATATTTTTTTACAATTTTGGATTACATTTTACCCTATTTGTTTTTTAACCCTTCGTTAACCCTTTTCACACTAACCACGATAACAATTTTTTTAATCTTTAAGGGTCAAGATAGTTACCATAAATAGAAAAAAAAATCCCATAAATGAAATTTGGTTGATATTATAAGAAATATCATAATAACATGGTCAAATATAGCATTTTTATGAATTTTATATCACTTAATATAATATTATTTATTATAAAATATCAATCAAGTCATTTTTGGAACTATTAATTACTTTGACATAAATAATGTCAATAAAACAAAATAAACTCAAAAAATATTTTAATAAAATCATAGTATGTTATTATTATCTATGAATTTTATTTGTCACATTAATTATTTCAAATTATATGACTTTTAATATTTTTAATATGATTTATTTTAGTTTTTCATCAATTGAATAATTAATGTATCAATGTTGTGTAAGCATTTAAGGAAATTATTTATTCAATAAAAATTAAAAATAAATTAATGTGATAAATATATATAATTTATATTAAAAAATACTATTTATAACTAAACATATCCTTCGGTTGTCAATATATTATAAATATTAGAGTTATTAAAAATAGGAGTATAGTATTTTTTACTTTTCATTAAATAAAAAAATTTAAAGGAAATAATCACATAAAATGGGAAAAGGGATATATATTTATCCTTAATATGACTATGGATGATATAAAATCATAAAATAATTTTTTTTAAGTGTTTTCATCATTATATAGTCCTTATCAATTTATGATTACCTTTAATTTCCTTATTAACCCTTTACTGTGGTGACAAAAATTACTAAGGATACTATTCATATTGACAAAAAATAAAGGGGAAATATCAAAAAAAAATCTGACCCATATAATTCCAAATATGAAATTTATTTTTTTCAAAATTAAAAACACATAAGTGGCAGAACTTTTTTTAAAATTTAGCCAAAAACACGATGAAAACAGGTTTTTCAAGAAAAAATCCATTTTAAGTGTGAAATGTTTTAATACTAAATTAATGTTTAAAATTGTTTTTAAAAACATATTTGGATTATTTGAAATAAAATTTAACTAAATAAATTTTAAAACCAATACAAAATAGAATATTACTTTAAAAATTCTATAAAAAAAACACAATTTTCAATAAAAATTAGTATTTTTATTATTCATTAAAAATCTAACTTTTCATAAAACTATCAAAATTTTAACATAGGATAATTTTGATATTCTAATTTAAAAATGTTATTTATTATATTATAAAAATGTCTAAAAGTTCAGGAAATCAATTATATTATTCACTCACAAAAATCAATCAATTTTTTTGATGAAGACATAAATTTGAAGAACGAAATGGTTTTTACTAAAACTTGAGTGCTCATTTCCTAAGAATTAATAAATAAATTTTGTTTTTATTATAATATATATATATATATGTCAAAAATATTTAATCATATCCATACCCACCAATTTAACGACTAGGTTATAATGGTCATATTTAAATAATAATATTTCACGGTTCATTTAAGCTTGGTGTTATGTCTTGTACATGTTTTAAAACATAATGTACTTATTTTAAAATCTATAGATATTAAATCCACCCCCTTTTATAAATTTCATCATTTAAATTTTAAATTGGGCTAAAAAACATGTTGTTTGACTTTTCAAAGTACCTCTGTTGAAATATCACATCCTAAATGGGTCAATAAAACTTTCACTTGAAAAGATAGAAAACAGAAGTATGAAGGTCGTCTCTAATAATATGTAACTATTTTTACATGTAAGAAAAAATTGGTGGGAAGTGAAAACATGTACATGGAATAATAAACTAATGTCTAAGGATTGATAGATAGTGATAGAGAACATGATCATGAAAAAATTAATAATCACAAAACTATAAATCTATAATAGGTTAAAAGACCATTGATTTCTTATTAAGAAAATTAGATGCATAATTATTTTATTTCAAGATCATTTTTCCAATATTTAATGAATTAATTTATCATCTATACTAAAACAAAAATGAAATATACATACTAAACTATTTTAATTTAATACTTTAATCAATTTATACCACAGTCTCATCTCTAACTCCAAATGATAGGTATTGAAAATGAATTTATCTTACCTGAAGAATTAAAATAAACTTCTAATTGATAAAATGATTCTATAAAACAAAATCATGTTATTAATCTTATATTTAGACATCAACCAAAACCAAAATGGTTAGTATATGTTAATTTAAATCCTAAAATGAACAATCCTTAATATCAATAAATACAAAATTAATCACCAAATCCTCAATAATAACACCTAAAGATTAACATAGATCATTTGATAAACAACTAACCTTAAAATTCATCAAAATATGCTAAATTAAGATTGAAACCAACATATTATAAGCATTTTACCACATATCCTCATAATATAAATTTAACATTTATCTCTAAATAAAATCAATCACTCTTAATGTTTCATAGAAAAAATGTATATACCTTAACTATATAATCTACAAGATATGATAATATTTTATATAAATTATAAAATCACTATAAATCCATATTTAGATCATATATACTTCCAAAAGATAATTCAATCTTGACTCTTCAAATAAAATCCCATAACATAACATAATGTTCCCCAAAATTATAGTAATGTTCTTCCAAAATAACGTAATCACCAAATCACTCTTCAACCCCATGGTTATGATAAAATATATGTTATAAAAATAAAATTAATAATTATATTAAAAAAAATGTGTTAAAAAATTATGTTATGTTAACAAGTACATCACATAGGTTTCAATCCATGTGGCCTTTTTGGATGTGATGGGTTGTCACTCAGCCTAGGGGTTGTCCTTTTCTAAAACTATAGTACTCATATAACATTCCCAAAAAAATCTGATGAAAATACCAAAAAATAACCTTAATGATCAATGATCATATAAACCCTAAAGTTTTTCATTACCTTTAAACTTATTCCCTCATAATTAAAGTAATTATTCCTCTAATTGACTTTTTTATATGTTAATACCTATAACAAAATATATTTCTCCCAAAAATTATCACATTTTCACTATGCCATTTTTCAAAGGTACCTATTCTATCTAACATGTTTTTTCAAATTTTGAAAACAAAACCTACAATAGAATAATCCTTTTTTGTTTCATGATTCTCATAAATTTTTAAAAAATAATGATATCATTAATAAAAACAACCAAAAACTTATCCAAATGTTCATGGAAAACTCTACTCATAAGATCCATAAATATAGATGGTGAATTTTTAAATCGAAAGGGCATAACCACAAACTCATAATTCTCATATATCGAAAAAATTGTTTTTGGAATTTCATTTTCCTTTACCATTAGATAATGGTTCCCAAACCATTGTTTTAATTTTGAAAAATATTGATCTCCCTAGAGCTGTTACTACTTTTTTTAATGGCCCAACATCTACTAGATTAATTTTGAAGGATTTCACTACACCCTTATACTTATAGTCCTATTTCTTCAAATCATTCATGTTCTTTATTAGACATGTATGTGTATAGTGAACCATTCTGTCACATTTAAAACATTTTATTGTATATTTATCGTAATTGGTCTTACCACTACCAATATATTTTTCATTGTAATTGTGATCCATATGCCAAAAATTACTACAACAGAAGTGTAATGACTTGGATTTTCTATATATTATTCTTGGATACTATATGGATTATTTTTGAGACCAGGCACCGATAAGGCATGTGATTATGAGGCATTATGTTCGAGGAATAAATTTTTGAAATATATTAAATATATTAAATAGCATGAATGTGCATTTTTTCTTAAAAAGTGGAATAATTTATAAATGGGGGGCCTAGAAAAAAAATCTAAGGGTGTCGTTGAGTTCAAAATGTGGGTTTTATCCTATGTATGAGTTAACCTTTGTTGATTCAATTCATTTATGGAAAATTCATCCAAGATTTGGAAATGAATAAAATAATAAAATTTATTTATTTATTTTAATTTCATCGATGTAGTGACTGGTGAGTCTTTAAGAAGACTGTGAAATAATTTTAGGGTTAGCCGCATAACCCTGGAGTCAATTGAGAACCTTTGGAGAGATATTTGGAGGATCTCTCTCAGAAGAACTTCTAATGTATCTCATATTGGAGATCAACAAGAAACATAATTGAATGATCTCACCAACGACTATGATGTTGCATCATTCTCCATCAATGATTGATCCGGATCAAGGTAGGAAATTTGTTTTGATTGGATTATTTCTCCATTATTAATTTATATGATGAACATGTATCAATAAACCAACATATTGATATGTGGATTGTTCATATTGTGAGATAGGTTATATTAATTAGGATTTGGGATAATTTTCTTCTTGATTTAATTGTTATCTCTTTGCTTTTCAATCTAATAGTAACGGTTTTTGGTTGATATGAACATTAATCAAGGTTCGTTCCACATTATTTTTCTAGTTCTTTTCTCCCCTGATTGTTTGTTCACTATGGGAATTCTTTGTTTAGCTTGTGGTTCAACATATCCTAATGAATAGATAATTATTCACCCGTTCCTTGGTGCAATAATTTGATATTCTAGATATAGTATTAGCATGACACAAAGATGGTGTGACAACAATGGACGCATTAGATTGGACAACACAAATACCCAGTTTTCATGTTCTTAGGTGTGAAATGAAGAACATCATATAAATCCATTTTATGAAACATATCAAAGGAAAGAAATTTTTTGATCGATGATGGAAGGGTTCTTCAGGGCCTGATTCACAATTTTACGATTGAGTCACGGCTAGAATAGTGTCCAGAGCACCGAAGATATCACAAATAACTAGATCTATCTTTATTGAAAATTATTCACTACACGACATGTAACTTGGAGCCACATTCCATGTGGACCCATCCTAGCGGCGGATAGGGTTACAGGAGGGAGAGGAGTATTAAATGACATGTGACACAATCACATAGAGTGTGGTCCCCTCTAATGAACTCAACACATACCTCAGAGTTCACATGGAAATAGGTTGGAGTACACAGGTTGGAGCACATAGTGTACTCCCCTACACGGACTCGGCCTGGATAGAAGTACATGGGAAACGCCATGCACATGTACACAGGAAATGTACAAGGGTAGCCAATATACTACATACTATTACATGGATAGTAGTATGAGACATGGTCCATTTACATGGGTAGGACCCTTGGTTAAGGGACATGACGTGTAACCCAATTACAAACCATGTACTTTATAAAACATGTCTTAGATCCCTTTCCATCTATATCTTAGAAAAAAAATTAGGTTGCGTTCCCCATATCCATTCCATAAGGGATAGTATATAATTTTTCTCATACATATGGGTCAATGGTCCCTTCAACAGGACTTCTTAGATATAGTTTTTGGAATCCGTCTGTGAGTCCTATATTGGGATCATGTATTCATCTTCATGACCTATGAGGAGTTCTTCACATTGTCGTGACTGACAGTACATGGGTGTTGATCCTCTACTTAGCAGGTTATTATAGATTGAGTTTTTGGTATATCAAATATCCTTTAGATAGATCCTAATATATGTATAGTATCTATTCAGACCTTCAACTTGTACTTTTAATGGTGAGACACAATTAACATTACCTCTTTGAAAGATGTCATCAGTACTATCAAACTTAGAAGTGTGTTCTACCAGAAGAGTGATATGTGGAATCTTCAAGCTGGAATACTAAGCTGGCATACAATAGTTGTGACTTACCATTAGACTATGTGTCTTTATTGAGTATAGCTAGATATTTTTGTAATATATATTGTAGATATATACCTATGTAGATATGACTGTATTCTTTTTTGGTATGATTTGTTCTTTCTTGGTGACCTACTGGGTATTTTTATGCTCACCCATGTATGAGAATTTCCTACACGTGTCATGTCTTGTGCAGATAATCAGCCTTTTGAAATACTCCTAGATAGATTAGGACCAGATGGTGCATAGTGAGACTGGACAAAATGAGGTGTATTCTTATGATATATTGATATTAGTCCCTAGTTTTACATTTAGGGTGGGCTTATTTTCAGGCACTTTGTCGTGGGATTTTATTTGGACCTACTTACTTTCATATACTTCCTATTGTACTCTAGTAGTTGTATTTAGATAATGAATTCATGGTTGTTCAGTTGTTTTTACATTTCATAATTTAATGGACTTGGAGATGTGTGTGTGTGTACATTTACTTAAGATAAGGCCTCCCATGTTATTGATATGTCTACTTAGTGCTAGTCACCAGCTGCTGGACTATTAGAGGTAGGCTTGGGGTGTCGCGACATAAAACCAATTGGGATGGGTCATGATAGAGTGGTATTAGAGAAGTTGGTTATACTTTAGGATCAATAGTTTGTGAGATTTTTTGGGGAAAAGTGCTAACTATTTCAAGTTCGAAATTCAGATCAAGGACTTCAGTGTTTCCCAGGAAACCATTATATCCATACACTATGACTCTAATCACATGATTTTCAACATAGTACATGAGAACAACGATTGTAGTAAAAAATGGTATATGCATCATATAGGAATGTGTTGTGTTTTTCATGTCCTTTTTGAGTCATCTCTCCATACATGCTCATTGACAGTGGTATGTCTTGTTTATTTAAGGATGCCTCCATGATGTATGCCAACTATGATTCAGCATCAGGATCACAAGGATGATCCTCTCAGTGATGATTTGATGATACAACTTCTAGTTCCATAGATGTTACATCCAAGTGGAGCACTATATATACCACCTCCTATAGAGAGGCACATGGTACCAGCAATACCAGTGGATTAGGTGAGAAGTATGAGTGAAATTCATGAGTTTCAGTGACAAATTACCCTCAAGTTCCAAAGTGATACCAACCCACAAGCAGCCAAGAAATGTATTGAGGTAGTGACACAGGTTTTATATCTGGTCATGACACCATCAGAGCAGCTGGTGGTCCTTGTAGTGAGCCTTCTTCATGGAACAACAGGGTGATGGTGGGGCTCCGTGATCCAGTCTTACAACGAGGCTACTCTACCATGGTCAATGTTTGAGTGCCTTTTAGAGAGTAGTTATCTCCATCTATGTTGAGGGATATATGTATCTAAGAGATTGTGTAGCTATGGAAGGGCAGTATGACAGTAGGTGGGTATTCATCGAGGTTTATCAACTTATCTTGGAACTAAATGGTTATGGATCAAGATCAGTTCATTCAGGCTCAGACCTTTGAGTGAGGACTACATAGAGACATCTGTTCTAGTGTTATCCCTCTATAAATTTCAACCTATACTGAGGTGCTAATGAAATATGTGGTGGTTGAGTGTTTCTTGTCTGAGCAGACAGAAACAGTGGCTGTTGGTTGCGGGAACACAAGAGAAAAGACCTCAGTAGAAGGGATCTAATGTAATCATCATAGGCATGGATGTGCTATCCATTTAAAGGGGATTTCACTAGAAAAGGGTTCTGCTGTGTAGGGTCTTAGGATGGGTCTGGTCATCCTATAGAGATACGGTGTTACTCATGTGATAACATGGGACATCTTGCAAAAGATTGTCTTACCTGTCATAAAATTGACAAAGAGATCATTGATAGGCTGCTGAGGTAGTGGTGGTAGAAATAATAGATAGTTATGTAGGGTGGATGACTGGAATAGTATCTATAGGGAAGTAGGATTTGGTATACGCTTTTACTTGTTACCATCCCCAACCCCATGTGGTCCATGATAGGCTCATAGAGCTGGAGGAGAGGGGTGGGTACATCTACAGGTGGTTAAATCTTATGAACCAAAGGCTTTGTGAATGATTTGAGGTATGATATGTGTCTTTTATACCTTATCTACAGTACTAATAAGCACAAGTTCAAGTCATTCATTTCTATCCACATATCATGTTCAAGACTTATAGATTATGATTGATCCCTTTTCTTGACACTTACACTTGTAGACTTTTACTGTAGATTACTCGATGGTCACACAATTGTGCCGATAGTTTAACCTGAATCTTGGTGGCAAGAATTTTAGTTGGGTTCTCTTTAAAGTAATGATGATTCCTTATGAAGTAATCTTAGAAATAGAATAGTTATTCAAAATTCATTCCCATATTTAATTGTTCAGATAGAGGATGTGGTGTGTATGCAATGATAGGACTAGGTTCTCCTTTTTTGGTGAAAATGAAAAATGAGGAAGTGCAGGATAAACTCATGCATATGAGAGTGTAGAAAATTACTTACTATTTGGATACCATGACCCTTTCTACATTATATGTTATGATTTACCGGTTTCTTATAGTGGTGGTGGAGTATGAGAAAATCTTCCCTGACGATGTTTTGGGTTTACCACACCACTGAGAGATAGAATTTTTCATTGATATACACCCTAATAAGGTACCAATATCTACACCAGTATATCAAATGGATCCTGCATAGCTTCACAAGATGAGGGTGTAGTTGGAGGAGTTATATAGGAAGGTCTTTGTTAGACCCATTTTTTCACCCTAGGCATCCCTGGTTTTGTTCACTAAGAAGGTGGATCATATCTTGAGGTTATGTGTGAAAAACAAGCACTTGAATCAGGTGACTGTGAAGAATAAGTATTCAATATTGAGGATCAATGATCTCTTTGATTAGTTTACAAGGGCATAATGGTTCTCGATGGTTGACCTCATGTTAGGCTATCACCATTTTTGAGTATGGGATGGGTATATAATTAATATGGGATATATGTGTCACTACGGTCACTATGAGTACTTGGTCATGCCCTTTGGAATGAATAATTCCCCCGTAGCGTTCATGGGACTCATGAATTGGATCTTTCACCCTTTCTTAGACCGGTTCATAGTAGTCTTCATTGATAATATCCTTATGTACTCAGGATTTGAGGAGGGGAACATGAGACACTTTAGGATAGTTATATATGTACTCTAAGAGAACCAGATTTACAGAAAGCTCTTGAAATGATAGGTATGGATTTAGGCGATCCACTTTTTGGAAAAAAATTATCTCAGCAGATAGATATGCATTGGTCCCAGTGAAGTTGTGGAAGTGTTATCTTGGTAACCACCCAAGAGCATAATGGAGGTGTATATCTTCCTTGGGATGGCATTCTATTACTGGAGAATCATATTTTATTTCTCTAGGATATCAGTACCCATGACATCTTTGACCCAAAAGGGGAAGCCTTTCATATGGAAAGGGAGGTTCCAGTAGTATTTTCTGTAGTTGAGATAGATATTGATGATTTCTCTCATCTTGAGATTTCAAAATGTGGGTATCAAGAATTTAGTGTTTCTGTGATTAATTAGGAACTGGGGTTGGTTGTGTTCTGATGCAGAAGTAGGAAGTAATTTCTTATGGCTCACATCATTTGAGACCACATGAGTAGAACTACATGACCCATAAACTTGAGTTTTCATTAGTAGTATTTTCACTAAAGATGTGATGAGAATACATGGTGGGAATGTGGTTTATCATATATTATGGTCATAAGTGTCTCAAGTATATCTTCTCTCAGAAATATCTTAACATGAGTTAGAGGAGATGGATATAGTTTTTCAAGGATTATACCTTTGAAATTTTCTATACTCCTAGGAAGTGGAATTTAGTTGCAGATGATCTCAAGAGGAGACCTTGTTCGTAGTTGATGAATGAGTAACCAATGTTGTTGGACTCATTTTTTTTATCCTTTATGGATGGAGATGGAGAATATTACCTCTAGTTGATGGTTTTCACTCCTCTGTTATTACAGTGAGTTAGAAAGGCACAACTTGGGGATGATGACTGTCAGACACTTTCATACTTAGATATCCACTCGAAACACTCCTGATGGATTTTATAAAGGTGGGGAGAAATTCTTTATTTTCATAGGATGCATCATGGTACTGGTGATGTTGTGGGAGGAGGTTTTGATAGAGTTCCACACATCTCCGTTTGTGGTACATCCAGGTGTGTCCAGGATGTATTAGGACCTATGATGTCAGATTTGGTGGACATGGATGAATAAGGGAGTTGTAGATTTTTTCTCTTGATGTCTTTCTTTTCAAAACATGAAGGTTGATAATCAAGTTACAATAGGTTTAGATCATCCAATTGAGGTACCATAGTGTAAGTAAGATGCGATATCCATGGACTTCATGATGGGATTAAAATGTACATCCAAGGGACACAATTCCATCTGAGTGATCGTAGACCAAATCACCAAGTCAAACCACTTATTAGAAATTTGGGATCAGATTTTAGTAGAGGGATTGAGATGTCTCTATGATAATGAGATCGTCCAAATCCCTGGAGTTCCATCGATGATCATTTCTTACCATGATGCTCAATTCACATCCCAGTTATGGAAGGAATTTCAGGTGACATCTGGGACATAATTATGCTTGAACAAAATATTTCACCCCCAAACTGATGTAAAATTGGAGCAGACCATTTATGTTATGGAGGACATGTTATGATCTTGAAAGTTTTATTTTGGACATAGTTGGGAGGATCAGCTTCCACGAGTGGAGGTTGCATAAAACAACAGGTACCATTCCACCATTAGTATGGAATCATTCAAGGCTTTGTATGGGTGGCCCTTCAGATCACCACTATGCTGGATTGACCTAGTCAAGTTGGAACTCATGGGCTTGTAGTTGGTGTAAGCTACTACCATGAAGGTTCAGATCATTTAGAAGAAGATACGGACTGTATAAAGTCATCATAAGTCTTATGCTGATAGAAAAAAAGGCCTTTAGAGTTTAAGGATGGAGACCACGTGTTCCAAAGGGTTCACATTGACATGGATTGTAATGCCCCAACCCCAGCTACCCAGAGTCGGTGCATTACTTCGTAACATTGGCATGATCACAAAAGATCAAGTCTCGAAAGACCGATTAGTTTAGTAGACTTGGAAACACTAGATACATTCATAAGTCTTACATTACATCATAAAGTGAAAAACTAATAACAAAGTCTTCATAGTCCACACTCATATCCTCTTCTGTCTATCCCTGCAGGTCATTCATAAAATACTTCTTCACATCCTGGAAAATATTAAAACATTGAAAGGGGTGAGCTCAGATGCTCAGTAAGGATAACAATATTGCGGAAGCTTTCATAAATAAACATTAACATTTAAGGCAATGTATAACTAAAACAAAAGCCTTTTAAACATGAACTTCAACATAATATGGAAAAATTAAAATGATATAATGCCATTTACTTATTCACATGGATATTCTACTGGTCTAATAATCACATGTAATATCAATAACCACTTTCATAATGATGGAATGCATAATTCCAGACTATCATAACCACGTAGCCAAGGCCTCGTGCCAAGACCACAAATAAGATTTTGTCAAGGCCTCATGCCAAGACACTAGTTTGTCTCATGAGACCTTCCGATGCATCGAGGAGCTATAGCGGGCTCCACCCATCACTTATTAAGTCCAATGCATTCCTCATATGAATAGGTTTAAACATATCATAAACCATAACATAATCGTATCACATAAAACATGCATAAAGGAAACATAACATTTCCAAATTTCAATCACAAGATATCCATACAACACATTGATATAGTAAAAACGCTTTCAAAACCATTTTCAATACCAAAATAAAAGAATGTTAAAAATTTGTATTTATTTTTCATTATAAAAAAGTGATGGCTTGTAGAGGAAGCCGAAACTCAAATAATGGTCACGGTGGCGGAGAAGTCATTGTCGCCGCATACGTACGACAAAAATATCCCCTTTTGTCGTTTATTAAATGCTTCGTATAAAAATATTCCTTTTGAATAAACATAAAAGTCAAAGGGGCTTATACACTGTATAAAAGAAAGTTGTGTATAAAACCAAATATGCCTCAATGAAAGGAGATTGAGACGAAGTTCTTAAAAAGATCATTTTTAAAATAAAATAGATCTATTATGCGTATTCACTATAGGTACACATAAAGAAAGTAAAAATACAAAATAGGACATAATAATATCATGACATAATTTGAAAGTAGGAGATTAACCCAAAGAATGGAAGTTGGGTTAAGAAATTCCCTTACCTCGTGTTCGACTTGACTCAACCGTTCTTTAACCTCCTAAATAATAAACTAGAGTTAATATCTACCTTATTAAGAACCATTTTCAATTTCATTATCATTTTTATATCACTTATTACAATGTTATGAACATTATGTAATTATTTAAGTTAATAACGGGCGTTTTGTCGATCTTTGGTACTTGAGTCAACAATAAACTTCTTATAATTACAAGTTGTTCATGTGGTGAAATATACATTATATCCAGAATTATATTCATGATATAGATATAATATATATCATATATATCCATTATATACATTCATTCATAATATTACGTAACATTTAGAGGTAAGAAATGAAATGCACCGTTCATGGAGACGGTAAGTCGTACGTACGCATGAACGCTACTTTCATTTCTATTTCGTATTTGATGGAATGAAATCATAATAGTATAAAGGTGTATTATAATTCAAGTATAATATCATATACAATATCATTTACTCCATCCTTTATACATCCCACATATGGCATTAACGATTCAATCACTTTGAGGGGGCGGTAGTCCGCACTTCCTAAAATTAAATTATCGCGTTTACCCATAATGGAAATCATAAAGTATGCCATAAATGAGAAATACATAAGTATAAGGAAAACAAAAACATAATATATATCATATATAAAAATAGTGTCATCATAATGGCCACCATTAGAGGTGTTATATGAGTGTTGAACAATCATCATTTCGTGAGGCAAAAATTCGCCATCCACAGAAACAGTATGTTCTTTAACCATTAGATATAGGTGTGTGTAAGTGTAGCTCGAATACTTCTTATAACAAAATACTAGTATATTTAGGATATTGGTGTTGTTACAAAATAAATGAATAAAAAGTGTTTAGGGGGTTGGAGAAGAAAAATAAAACAAAACAACATTAGAGAAGACATTACCTTAAAATCGGGTAACTCTTTTTTATTTGAGCCAAAGGCTTCCTTGGGAAGAGTTCTGCCCAAAGTGAGGCTTCTAGGAGTAAGGGAGGGAAGTTGGGAGAGTATTTGGGCAGGGTTTTTCCGAGATAAATGGCTTGAAAGTGTGAATGAGGTGGTAGAGGTGGGGGCCTTTTATAAGAGGAGAGGAGGGGCACTCTTGGAAAGTAAAGAAAAATCACTTTATTATAAAATGAGTTTCGAATTTTAGAGGTCCCTCACTTATATAATTCGAGGATAAGGTGATAAGGGTTCGAAATCTACTCATCCAATAGGCTTTGGACAAGTGTAAGCCTTGGATTTTACATTATCTTTTCATTTTATTTAAATCATTAATTAATGAGGTAATCGCTGCATCATCATGATGTCATAAATAATTTAATTTATTTAATGTCTAAAAATTATAAAAAAAAATACTATGATGTAGGAAATCTTTTTAGATTTCCAATGAATATTTATAGTCAAAAATATGACTTGTATAACCCCATGTAAAAATTTTTTTAGTAAAACATTTAATGTTTGTGTCATTTTTTACTTTAACATTAAATAAAAGATATTTATGTCATTTTCCAACTAAAGTGGCTCCATGGGGTCCCCAAGTTGACCCATGGATTGTCTTGGTCGTCCATGGCACATCCAATGAGGGTAGGACATGTGTCAATCTCATCTCATATTATTAAAACATTATTTTTACCTTAAACTACATTAATTACCTCTAATCGCGATTAAGAACTTAAAAGTTACTATTCACCAAAAAAATTATTTTAATCCCATTGAACCACATTTTACTTCTTAATGAAAACCATGTATGTCGTATTTTTGAAATTCAAATCACAGAAGTGGTAATGTTTCATTTAAACGAAAAATCAGTTTTTTAACTACCACTTAGTGGTTTCACTATTCATCAAAAATTGACGTTTTTCAGAAAAATCCCAAAAATTCACCCCAAGCTATATTTGATATTCCGATTTCAAAAATGATGTCTATTTTAAAAAATTACAAACATATAAGTTGCATTAATTAATTTTATAATTAATTCATGTTGTCACAACAAATAGCGTGTTTTTAAGAAACAATTTATATCAAAAGATTGACAATTGTTTATGTCCAATTTTAAAGTGAAATTAATTCTAATGACCACCATTGGATAAAATAGTAAAAATATATTCTAATTATACTTTGAAACCACTCAATACTATAATTTATCACTATAAAATACTTTGATTAAAAAAGTTGTTTTTAAGTATTTTTCACTATTCATAAAAATTGGATGTTCTCAGAAAATTACAAAAAAAAATCAACTTTGGATAATTTCGATATTATGAATACAAAAATGAAGTCCATTTTGAAATATAAAATTTCTATAATTTTAAAAGGTGGGTATTACTATTCATAACGGCTACTTTGATTAGTCGCGGTGTGTTAGAACTCAAAGTTGCGTACAATGCAAGCTATTGCATTATTGAATGAGAAGTGTATCGTGGAAGCTCGGGGTGTTACATTCTCCCCTCCTTCAATAAATTGCGTCCTCGCAATTTGAAATTTTTCATGGAAAATAAAAGGTTGAAAATAGAAAATACCTTTGTGGAAAACCCACATCGGAGATAAGGTTAATAAAAATATAACTTTAAAAGAAAGAAAGATAAGTACAAAGGTCACCCGAGATAGCCCATACTAGGATTCTATGAAAATATGGATATGGAAGAAAAACAAACCATCAAGGTCTGATGGAGAGTTGTAGAAAACTGGATTAGGAGAAAGTTAACAATAAGAAAATCACAAACTTGTGATTGGTTAAACGGTCATTGAATCCCCAGTTGGAAAAGTTAACCGACAACATTTTTGTTTTAAGTTACCTTTTATAAAGTTGAGGAATTTATTTAAGAGATTTTCCAGGAACGTAAGGAAATATACTTACTTGTCGTGTAGACTTTCGTTCCTTAATAAATTTTTACCAAAAACCCATCTTTCACTCTAAAAGGTAATAGAACTCAAAAATATTCTATTTATCCTAATTGTATAAGGTTCCAAATATTAACACATACCATTTAGATTAGTAAAACTATTTTGTAATGACCAGGGACTTCCTGTAGGCTAGTGGTAGGAAATAAAGGTTTGTCGCACTATGGTTGTGGGTTCGATTCTTGCAGCTTTGTCCGACGCGACGGGTTATGCGCCACCCTGCAGGTTGTCCTTTTCCTAAAACTATAATATTCCAAAAATAATCTTCAGAAATGTTTTAACCTTAAACAATACTATCCAAAGATCAAATTAATCCATTCCAACCTTTATAGTTATCCAAAATACCTTCTTCTAGACTTTCTCTAAAGGGTCCTTAAATTCCAAAATCAATTGTATCATCAGATTCCCCAAACAAAGTAAAGTTTCTTTTATTGTCACATACTAAAAATATGATTACCTTCATCATATTAAAACCTTACTGAAACAACAAGTACTTCAGTACAATCCTTATATATATATCACATTATTCTAATAACCAGAATATAATCCATGAGTCCAAAAGCACCAATACATTAATTATTCCGCTTCAACTGTAGTCACGGCATAAGATTGGCCTTGATCCCTTGGCCTTTTCTGAGGTAAGTTTCCCTGACGCTTAGGAAATTCATTTGCATAATGACCCATTTCTCTATAATTGTAGCATTCAACATTGATAGCCTCTTTCTTTCCCTTGCAATCACGAGCCTGGTGACCTTTTTCTCCACATTTATAACAAACTCCCATTCCTTTTAGGAAAGTATCGGGGTGATTCTTCCCACAATTATCACATAATGGAAAATCCTTATTTCCCTTTTTCCCTTTATCTTTCTCTTGTTCCACCGTTCTCTTCTTCTCTTGATTTACTTTATTGTCATAAGATTTAGAGAATTCCTTTTCTGTCTTGATAGCACATGAGACAATGTCTTCATACGATGAGAAAGATTGTGAGACTAAGGCTCGACGGAGAAACGGTTTTAACCCATCAAAGAAACGATCGATCTTACTTCTTAGGTTACGTATATAATCTGCAGCATGCCTCGCTAACCTTGTAAAGTTAGACTCATACTTTGCGACATTCTCATCCTCCTTCTGCCTCAAACTCAGAAATTGTCTTTCCATATCTTGTCGATGGTCATGCGGAAAGTATTTTTCTAAGAAAATATCCTTGAACTGTCTTCATTCCATATTTGATATTTCATCATCTTCCTTTGTATTTTGAATCAATGACCACCATTGATCGGCATCTCCAGTGAGGCGGTAAACTGCCATGATAACCTTCTCCCTTTCGCTACACCCCAAGGCGTAGAATATTTTCTCTAAGGAGTTTATCCATTGCTCAGCTACTAATGGATTTGTACCCCCATTAAATGTTGGCGGTTGTTGCCTCATTAAGAGGTCTAACATTGATCCTCCACGTTGCGGATCAGGGTGCTCCATACGAGTAAGGTTATTATTCATAACCTGAGTGAGTTTTCCCAGTATGGTAATAAGTTGATCAACACCAGTTGTATCTCCAGATCCACAATAATTATCTTGAGCAGGAGGGTAATCCCTACACGGAGTGCGTGCATTGATACGGTTTCCATTCCTTCTACTAGGCGCCATTTCTAAACAATGTCATAAACTAGATTAGTTTATGAATCAAAATACATAATTCCATACTTGTAAAATACTTAACACTAATTGAACTATTTATGTATATAATCCATAATCATAAAAAAAGTTTTCTTTGAGGAATTATATACTCATAACCCTTCATAGTGGTTTGTAAAGAAAACGAGAATTATCCTAAGCATATCCCCCGGGAGTGTCGTAACCAAGAGTGCAGCAAGGCCCGTTGTCGTGCACCAGTTCTCGTTCGAGTCTATCTCAAAGAGGTATTTTCGGGTTTTACCCCTAGGTACATCTGTGCCAGAGCCGCCTCTACCTGCTCATATCCAGACAGGGATGTATTGCTCGGAAAACTCACAAAATCTCTATAATACCAAAATTCTAGGAAGTTCTTCTATACTAATCCTCAAAGTCTATCTTCAGGATATGTGGTCTAATCAGAGTTTATCTAAATCTAGCTTCCAAGGTTAGTACTAAACTGCCTCTGATACCAATTGTAACACCCTGATCCCAGCTACCCAGATTCGGTGCATTACTTCGTAACATTGGCATGATCACAAAAGATCAAGTCTCGAAAGACCGATTAGTTTAGTAGCCTTGGAAACACTAGATACATTCATAAGTCTTACATTACATCATAAAGTGAAAAACTAATAACAAAGTCTTCATAGTCCACACTCATATCCTCTTCTGTCTATCCCTGCAGGTCATTCATAAAATACTTCTTCACATCCTGGAAAATATTAAAACATTGAAAGGGGTGAGCTCAGATGCTCAGTAAGGATAACAATATTGCGGAAGCTTTCATAAATAAACATTAACATTTAAGGCAATGTATAAATAAAACAAAAGCCTTTTAAACATGAACTTCAACATAATATGGAAAAAGTAAAATGAGATAATTCCATTTACTTATTCACATGGATATTCTACTGGTCGAATAATCACATGTAATATCAATAACCACTTTCATAATTATGGAATGCATAATGCCAGACTATCATAACCACGTAGCCAAGGCCTCGTGCCAAGACCACAAATAAGATTTTGTCAAGTCCTCGTGCCAAGACACTAGTTTGTCTCATGAGACCTGTCGATGCATCGAGGAGCTATAGCGGGCTCCACCCGTCACTTATTAAGTCCAATGCATTCCTCATATGAATAGGTTTAAACATATCATAAACCATAACATAATCGTATCACATAAAACATGCATAAAGGAAACATAGCATTTCCACATTTCAATCACAATATATCCATACAAAACATTGATATAGTAAAAATGATTTCAAAACCATTTTCAATACCAAAATAAAAGAATGTTAAAACTTTGTATTTATTTTTCATTATAAAAAAGTGATGGCTTGTAGAGGAAGCCGAAACTCAAATAATGGTCACGGCGGCGGAGAAGTCATTGTCGCCGCATACATACGACAAAAATATCCCCTTTTTTCGTTTAGTAAACTCTTCGTATAAAAAGATTCCTTTTGAATAAACGTAAAAGTCAAAGGGGTTTATACACCGTATAAAAGAAAGTTGTGTATAAAACCAAATATGCCTCAATGAAAGGAGATTGAGACGAAGTTCTTAAAAAGATTATTTTTAAAATAAAATAGATCTATTATGTGTATTCAATATAGGTACACATAAAGAAAGTAAAAATACAAAATAGGACATAATAATATCATGACATAATTTGAAAGTAGGAGATTAACCCAAAGAATGGAATTTGGGTTAAGAAATTCCCTTACCTCGTGTCCGACTTGACTCAACCGTTCTTTAACCTCCTGAATAATAAACTAGAGTTAATATCTACCTTATTAAGAACCATTTTCAATTTCATTATCCTTTTTATATCACTTATTACAATGTTATTAACATTATGTAATTATTTAAGTTAATAACGGGCGTTTTGTCGATCTTTGGTACTTGAGTCAACAATAAACTTCTTATAATTACAAGTTGTTCATGTGGTGAAATATCCATTATATCCAGAATTATATTCATGATGTAGATATCATATATATCATATATATCCAGTATATACATTCATTCATAATATTACGTAACATTTAGAGGTAAGAAATGAAATGCACCGTTCATGGAGACGGTAAGCCGTACGTACGCATGAACGCTACTTTCATTTCTATTTCGTATTTGATGGAATGAAATCATAATAGTATAAAGGTGTATTATAATTCAAGTATAATATCATATAAAATATCATTTACTCCATCCTTTATACATCCCACATATGGCATTAACGATTCAATCACTTTGAGGGGGCGGTAGTCTGCACTTCCTAAAATGAAATTATCGCGTTTACCCATAATGGAAATCATAAAGTATGCCATAAATGAGAAATACAGAAGTATAAGGAAAACAAAAACATAATATATATAATATATAAAAATAGTTTCATCATAATGGACACCATTATAGGTGTTATATGAGTGTTGAACAATCATCGTTTCGTGAGGCAAAAATTCGCCATCCACAGAAACAGTATGTTCTTTAACCATTAGATGTAGGTGTGTGTAAGTGTAGCTCGAATCCTTCTTATAAAAATATCCTAGTATATTGAGGATACTCGTGTTGTTACAAAAGAAATTAATAAAAAGTGTTTAGGGGGTTGGAGAAGAAAAATAAAACAAAACAACATTAGAGAAGACATTACCTTAAAATCGGGTAACTCTTTTTGATTTGAGCCAAAGGCTTCCTTGGGAAGAGTTATGCCCAAAGTGAGGCTTCTATGAGTAAGGGAGGGAAGTTGGGAGAGTATTTGGGCAGGGTTTGGCCGATCCAAATGGCTTGAAAGTGTGAATGAGGTGGTAGAGGTGGGGGCCTTTTATAAGAGGAGAGGAGGGGCACTCTTGGAAAGTAAAGAAAAGTCACTTTATTATAAAATGAGTTTCGGATTTTAGAGGTCCCACACTTATATAATTAGAGGCTAAGGTGATAAGGGTTCGAAATCTACTCATAAAATAGGCTTTGGACAAGTTTAAGCCTTGGATTTTACATTATCTTTTCATTTTATTTAAATCGTTAATTAATGAGGTAATCGCTGCATCATCATGATGTCATAAATAATTTAATTTATTTAATGTCTAAAAATTATAAAAAAAAATACTATGATGTAGGAAATCTTTTTAGATTTCCAATGAATATTTATAGTCAAAAATATGACTTGTATAACCCCATGTAAAAATTGTTTTAGTAAAACATTTAATGTTTGTGTCATTTTTTACTTTAACATTAAATAAAAGATATTTATGTCATTTTCCAACTAAAGTGGCTCCATGGGGTCCCCAAGTTGACCCATGGATTGTATTGGTCGGCCATGGCACATCCAATGAGGGTAGGACATGTGTCAAGCTCATCTCATATTATTAAAACATTATTTTTACTTTAAACTACACTAATTACCTCTAATCGCGATTAAGAACTTAAAAGTTACTATTCACCAAAAAAATTATTTTAATCCCATTGAACCACATTTTACTTATTAATTACAACCATGTATTTCGGATTTTTGAAATTCAAATCACAGAAGTGGTAATGTTTCATTTAAACGAAAAATCAGTTTTTTAACTACCACTTAGTGGTTTCACTATTCATCAAAAATTGAAGTTTTTCAGAAAAATCCCAAAAATTCACCCTAAGCTATATTTGATATTCTGATTTCAAAAATGATGTCTATTTTACAAAATTCCAAACATATAAGTTGCATTAATTAATTTTATAATTAATTCATGTTGTCACAACAAATAGCGTGTTTTTAAGAAACAATTTATATCAAAAGATTGACAATTGTTTATGTCCAATTTTAAAGTGAAATTAATTCTAATGACCACCATTGGATAAAATAGTAAAAATATATTCTAATTATACTTTAAAACCACTCAATACTATAATTTATCACTATAAAATACTTTGATTAAAAAAGTTTTTTTTAAGTATTTTTCACTATTCATAAAAATTGGATGTTCTCAGAAAATTACAAAAAAAATCAACTTTGGATAATTTCGATATTACGAATACAAAAATGAAGTCCATTTTGAAATATAAAATTTCTATAATTTTAAAAAGTGGGTATTACTATTCATAACGGCTACTTTGATTAGTCGTGGTGTGTTAGAACTCGAAGTTGTGTACATTGCAAGCTATTGCATTATTGAATGAGAAGTGTATCGTGGAAGCTCGGGATGTTACATGGATTATAAAGATTGGGATAGATCAGTAAGAAATCTATAAGGTTCATTTTTTCTTTCCAGATAATGTTTACAGTTGTCAAGGTATCATATTGCTAAGCTTAAACTTCACAGTTACACCAAGTACACAACGTCTTCCATGTCTTGTAGTTGAGGAGGTACGTGTATGACCCATATCACATTATCAACTGGGGAAAGTTGGAAATCAAGGATGGAGATACCTTTGTTGAGTACCTAGTAGAGATCGAGGATCAATAGGATAGGATCCTTCCTAGGTGATTGATTCCTATAGTGCATGTTTGGTTACGGAATGGGAATATTTAAGAGAGAACATGGGAGTTGGAGGATCATATTCATGCTTAGTACCATCTTCTCTTTCTGTATCCATTGTTTTGGATTTTTGGGATTTGAAGAACCACAGTGGGGAGAATTAAATGACTCATATTTTCCATGTTTTATTTTTGGATATTGTATGGATTATTTTCGAGACAAAGTGATGAGATGTCGTGTGATTATGAGGCCCAGTAGAACGAGAATAAATATTTTAAATTTATTAAAAATAATGTGGTCATATTTTCCCTAAAAAGTGGAATAAATTATAAATGGGGTCCAATATAGGAAATATGAGGGAATTATTGAGTTCAAAATTTGGGGTTTATCATAGGTGTGAATTAACCTTTTTTTGTGCAGGTCGTCTCTGGAAAAGTAATCATGTGAACAAAAATGAATAAAATAATTACATAAATTATTTTATTTCAATTTCCTTGATGTAGTGACTGGTTAATATTTAAGAATACTATTATGAATGAATTATAGGGTTAGCTACATAACCATGGATCTATTAGAGAACTGTTTGAGAGAGCATTAGAGGATCTCTCTCAGACAAACATCCACCAGATCTAGGATCAACGATCATTGTATAAATGAATAAAAGGATATCATCAATGACTACGATGCCATATCATTAATATTCTATGATTGATCTAAATAGAGGTAGGGAATTTGTTTGGATTGGGTTCTTTCCCTATTTTTTATTTCTATTACGAAAATGGATCAAAAAACTGACATATTGATCCACAGATCATTTGGATTGTGATATGGGTTATATTAACAGAGATTTGGGATAATTTTCTTTGTTATTTAATTGTTATCTCTTCTATTTTAATTCAAATATTAATAGATTGAGGTCAGCATGAACATCGATCAATATTTGTTCCTCTTTATTATTATTGTTCATTTAACCCCTAATTCTTTGTTCATCACTGGAATTATTTGTTTGGCTCTGGTTTAACATGTCCTGATGAATCGATTGTTGTGTACCTATTTCTTAGTGAAATGATCTGATATTTTAGATCAATATTAACATGGCACGAAGTTAGTGTGATGATTGAGGTTCCAGTGGATCAGAAAACAAAGAAAAGTAGTTTTCGTATTCTTTGGAAAAAAATGAATAACACTATAAAAATCTATTTTTTGAATGGATCAAAGAGCTATAAGTTTTTAATAGATGATGGAAAGGTTTTTTGGGGCCTCATTCATGATTTTATGAGTGAGGCATGGTTGGAATGTTTTCTGAATCCTTAGAGAAGATGTGTGGAACCGAATATGAGTTTCTAGAAAATTCTACACTACATGGAGTGTAACTCAATACCAGAAACATGTGCACCCCTCCTAGTGTTGGCTTGGGTTATGGAAGGGAGATAAGTATCACACGACATGTAGCTCTATCAAACTATATGTGGTCCACTTTTATTAACTCAACACATACCTCTAAGGGTACACAGACATGGATTGGAGTACACGTATTAGAGTATGCCATGTACTCCCCTACACAGACATGGCATGGATAGAAGTACATGGGCTAAGCCATGTACTGGAACATAGTAAAATTAAATGAGCATATGACACGCTATGTACCATTACATGGACATAGGCAATAGACACAGGCAGGAATCGAGGTCAAGGGATATGGCATGTAACTCTATAACAAGACATGCACTTTATAAAACAAGGCTTAGATCCCTTTACCTCTATATCCTGGACAAGTTTCATTTGGGTGTGTTCCCCATATCTATTCCCTAAGGGTTAGTATGGAATCACCTCTTATACATAGGATAGTGTTACCTTTAGAATCACTTTGTGGATATAGTTGTCAGAATCCTTCTGTGAGGCCCGAATCGAGATCCCCTATTCATCTTTGTTCCCTAAGTGGAGTTCTTGGTATCATCATGACCAAAAATATAAAGGCATCTATCCTATACTTAGTGGGTTAATCCAGATTGAGTCCTTAGTATAACCCATTTCCTTAGGAGTGATCCTCATCGTTGTATCGTATCTCTTAATACCTTCAGTTTGAACATATAATGGTGAGACCTGATGAGGATTAACTCTTAGATAAACATCATCCTTGCTATAAAAATTTAGGAGTGTGTTCTCTCGGATGAGTGCTATGTGGAATCATCAAGCTGGAATCCTTGGCTGGAATACTATGGATATGACTTACCTTCATGCTTTGTTTCTTTATTAAGTATATCATGATATTCTTGTTATATGTGTTGTAGAAATATACCTATATATAGATGATTGTATTCTTCAATTGTATTCTTTGTGGGTTTGGTGTAACCTAATGGGTATTTTATAATCACCCACACATGGGATCTTCCCTCACATGTCGTGTCTTATGTAGATGATCGATCTTTTGATAGAGTCCTAGATGGACCTAGACTAGATAGTGCATAGGGAGACTGAACATGATGAGTTGTGTTCTTGTGGTATCTTGACAATATTACCTTGTTTTAATTTTAGATTGGTATTGTTTTTAAAATCTTTGTGGTGGGATTGTATTTGGAACTGTTAACTTTCCTTTACTTCATGTCTTACTCTGGTTGTGGGATTTAGATGTATGCCTTCATGGTTGTTAATTTTTTTACATTTCAGCATTGTGAGGACATGGAGATGTGTGTGTGTGTGTGTATAGGTACTTAGGCAATGGGATCCCTTGTTAGTGTCATTACTACTCGGTGAATGCCTCCAGTCCCTGGCCTATTGGAGGGAGGCTTAGGGATTCACGTCATAGGACCCATTAGGATGGGTCATGACAAGATGAACTTACCAAAAACTATATACCATTTCCTACTAAACTTATTACCACAACTCTCACAAAATAAAAACATAATTTTATTACCAACATATTTATTTAATCCATTATTCCCTTTTCCTAACACATATACCTCGTTTTTTTATGTTTATCAATGTACACATGATCATCGGTAAACTCTATTTCAATTTTCTTCAAACATTGCATAATTTTATCATAACTTTTTAATTAATGGGAATCCAATGCCCTTTGATATCTTAGCTTCTATCCTCAGTAAAACTGATTAATTTTTCTATCAAGATCCTGGATAAAAACTATTATGTAACTTGAGAATATGGTGAAATTTTCATCAAATGTTGCTACTAAATCATCAAAATTTTATTTCAATTCTAGGAATTTATTTTTTATCCTTACTCGAACCACCTTTGGAAAATATTTCTCAATGAAAATATTTTTAAATACATCCCATTATAAGGATTCAATATCTTCTATTTCATTAATATTCTTGACCATTAACCACCAATCATTCGATTCACCTTCAACGTGGTAAGCATATTGAATTACCTTTTAATTATTTGGTTATACCATGAAATTGAATATCATTCCTTGTGCGTTCATACATCATTCGGAAAACACTGGGTCATAAGTTCCACTAAATTTATGAGGGTGTTGAATCATAAAATGTTCCATTATTGATGTGTTCCTTTGTGGTAGACCTGACCAATCTCTAGCATAGATACCACCACCATTTATAGCTTGCATCAATTAATCCATCATAGTAACAAATTTCTCAATCCAAATTCCAACCATTCTAGGAAGATGATTCATAAGGATATCATCATCTTGGTGCCTTCCTCCTTCATCTTCTATGTTTCCTCTATGGATAACCATTCTGAAAAAATATAGTTTAGATGAAACAACATTGTAACATTCATTTTCTATAGCATGATAAACATCAATTAAAATCACCTAATGGTATTTACATATATTATCCTAACCTCTAAAGTTATCTAAACCTTTTATAACATACCAATTGTATGTAATTGACCTTAAACATTACAGATTCTAGTGAACTTAGTATATAATTCATTTTATTACATTCCCAAAGATATTTTAGTTTTATAGTTTTATATAATTATGTCATAACTCATACATAATAGACCCATACATTATAATTGTACACTTATACTCAGTATCCATTTTCCCCATTAAATAAAACATTTAAAATGGAAGAAGATTTATTTTAATGTAATATCTTCATAATTTTTATATTTACCTCATCATTGTATCTAATCATCCTTAAAACCCTATGAAAACATTTTAAAATGTTGTTTGAGGAAAAAAAAATCTCACTAAGAGATATAAAAAGGAAGAAAAAGTGTCATCCCATTAATACTTATAAAAAATATTCCTTTTTAAATAATAATCTTTGGGGTTTTAAAACAAAAATTTGATTAACCAATAATCCAACTTCTAATCCAAAATATTTTTATAAAAAAAATCATAATAAATAATTATGAAACAAAGTCATAATGGTTTCTTTGAAATCTTGAGAAACTCATAACAACTTTTTCAAAAAGTTATAATTTTCACCCATAAGAAGTAGAAAATACTTTTATTTAAACATATGATCATTATCTTACCTTGTGAAATAATTATATTATCATAAAAACCCATACGAATCATAAATTAAACATGTAGGTTACTAGAGGCATCATTTTAATAACTTTCTTACTTATGGAGTAACCCCCATGGTAACCCATGGAATAACCATCGCTATTATACTAGGAGTAACCATCAAAATTACACTTGAAATATCCATCATAGATATACTTGGAATAATAATCACTATATATTCCAATAATTTCTTGGGATATAACTAATCAGTTAAATATAACCCATATTTGGAATAACCATCACAATATATTCCCATAATCTCTTAGGAGAAACCTAATCGGTTAACTCTATCCCTTTACCCAATGCATTGGAGAGAAATAACGGGCTCAACCAACCCTAGTTTATCATGAAACCACATTTACATGGTTAATAATATTACCAAACATCCTTAGTATATAACATAACCACCCATACTCATAAAAAAAATCCCCAGAACCGTAACGTCATCATAACTCATAAAAATCATTTTCAAATATTGATATATCCCTTTTCATTAAAACCCAATTTTCTAAACTAAAATTACAAGAATAATGTGAAATATGGTTTTTATTTGATGAAAATATGGAATCTAATAATGTAATTCAACCCTAAAATAAGGGTTATAATGGTGGGAAAAGTCAGTGTCTCCACATATGTTAAAATATAACATTCATTTTTTCTTTTTGTAAAGAAACTAAAAAAATTCCATAAAAAGATTCCTTTTGAAAAAAAAAATAATAATGTAAATATATATATAAAAATAACTTTATAAATCTTTTATATACATAAAAAACATCCATAAAATAAATTTTTGAAATATTTACCTGGAAGAAAAATATTTTAAAGAGAAACATTAATAAAGGACTTTTAAAAGAAAGTCTCTTAAATTGAGTCTAACTCATGTTTTGGTCTCTTTATTTTATTAAATATTAAAATTATTTTTATTATTTACTTTATTTAGAAAAATATTAATGTTTATTATTACTTCTATTTCTCTTAATTCCATTACTTAATCATTTATGTTCACTTCTAACTTTTTGACGATATGGAGTATATAAGTCCAAAATTAATTTAATATATTGACTATGGTCAATGAGGTCATTATTAAATAATATCCATAATAATAATCATGAAATAATTATATTTTTTATACATAAATTATACTTTTAAAACTAATTATGAATGTTGTCCTTGAAAAATGAACTACGTTACAATCATGGATACGGTAGGTTATACGTAAGCATGAGTAACGTTTCCATTTTTCAATGATCATTATGGAAAATGGGTATGTTCTTATTTTATCTTTAAAAATGATAATATTTTAATTTATATCATATTAATTCTTTAAATATACTTATATATTTCATCCAGGGGATGTGGTGATAAAAAATGAATCACATCGCTTCCTGGAGGTGGTAATCAACATGTACTCACGGATAATATTATCATTTTTTAATGATTGGAAATGTATGAGATTAAATGACATATTATATTTTAATAATGATAAATATTTTATTTATATCATATATAATAATTAATTCCATCATTATTACCATCTGTGTTATGTGGTGACAGAAAATGAATTACATCAGTCAGTATAGTTGTAGTCCATTGTACACATGAACGACGAATTACTCTCCCATTTGATAGAGGTTGGAGATGGATATGGATTATAAAATTAATATAATAACACCTCAATATATGGAGTATAATTTTTTTACTATTTTTTCCTCCTTTAAGAAAATTTTAAGGAGGTGTAAGAAGAAATAAAATTAAAACATGCATTTAAAAACTATACAATTCTTTGTAAAGTCTCATTTGATTAACCTATTAAGCCCTTTGAGGTTGATATTCTTCCAAAAATACCTATATAATGAAGGAAGTGATTAGGGGAATGTATTTCTATAGGGATCATCTAAACTAAAAGTATTATTAAGTGTGAATAAATGATAATAGGTTCCATTTTATAAGAGAGGGGAGGGGCACTCATGGAATTTCATAAAATATTAAATTAATATAAATTAATTTCGAAGTAAAAATTGTTCCAAATTGATAATATTAAAATATAATATGATTATTATTGGAAATAATCTAATATAATAATATTTATACAAGTTTGGATCAAATTTTTACCATTATAGTTTTTAAGCCTTCAGTAACCTTTTCACGATTATTGTGTTAATAAAGTTTTTTACTCATTGAATATCAAGATAGTTACAATAAGTAGAAAAAAGTACCATAAATGAACCATGTTTGATATGATAAACCATATACAAATAAATTAGTATAATGTAGGTTTTTTATGAATTTTATATCATTTAATAATATATTATTTATTATAAAATACCATTAATTTCAATTTTAGAACTATTAATTAATTTGACTTTATTAATATAAAGAAATAAAAGAAATAAAAAATATTTTAATATACCCCTAAAATATTATTTCTATCTATATAATTCATGAATCACATTAATTATTTCAAATTATACAACTTTTAATATTTTTCATATGATTTATTTTATTTTTCTATTAATTGAATAATTATTATCTTAGTATTGTGTAAGAAATTAAGGAAATTATTTATTTGATAAAAATTAAAAATAAATTAACATAATGAGTATAAATAATTTAGTTTTATAAATATTATTTATAAACAATCACATGTTTTGTTTATTCCTATGTTAAAATTATTATAGTTATTAAAAACAAGAGTATGACATTTTTTTCTTTTCATTAAATAAAATATTATAATGGTCATAATCACATGAAAATAGAAAAAATTCCATATATTATAAATTTTTATGACTATGGATTATATTTAATAATCCAATATAATTTATCCAAGTGTTAGGTTCTTTTTATAGTTCTGTTCATCTTGTTTTTAACTTTAATTACAAGATTTACCCTTGATCGTGGTAATAAAAATTTCTAAGATTACTGTTCATATTATACAAAAATAAAAGATAATTATTTAGAAAAATTTGGACCTAATGATTCCAAATATGGAATCAATTTTTTCAAAATTAAAAAATCAAGTGGCGTAATTTGTTTTAAAATTAAAAAAAACACGCTGAAAAATTATTTTTCACGAAAATATATTTTTTAATTATAAAATTATTTTATACAAAATTCTTGTATAAAATTTATATAAAAAAAATAATTTTATTATTTAAAATAAAAATTAACTAATTAAATTTTGAAAAATAATCCTAAATAGAATTTACTTTAAAAATACTTTAAAACAAAACACAGTTTTCAATAAAAAACAGTATTTTCACTATTTATTGAACAATAAATCTTTTCATAAATGTATCTGAATTTCACCATAGGATAATTTTGATATGATGATTTTAAAATTATTATTTATTTTATAAGAAATTCTTAGAGTTCTAGAAATGAATTATATTATTCTTTCACAAAAAGAAATCAAAAACCATTTTCATATAAACACAACTTTAAAGAATAAAATGGTTTTACTAAAACATGAGGTCTTATTTCCTAGGAATTAATAAAAAAATATTATTGATTATAATGTTTATATATCTATTTAAAAATGTATCTAATAATATTCATAACCTATATTTTAATGGCTAGGTTATAACAGTCATTTTCAAATAATAATATTTCATGGTTCGTTTAGACTTGGTGTTGTGTGTTGTACACATTGTCAAACATAAATTCTTTATTTTAAAATCAAAGTATATTACAAGTCATTACATAATGATGATCTAGTGAAAATCATAATAGGTAGGGGTCTCTGCCTCATTTTTTCTACTTTTTTGATAAAATCATGGAAGTAACTTCCATAATGAATAGTAAAATGTGAAAATTTAAAATTATTATAAATAAGGATGTGTAATAATTAAGTTGTGGTTAAATATACTATGTTATTAATTATTATATATGTTGTATCATTGCCTCCAATCCAAAATATACCCATCAAAACCTCCATTGTGAAACAACGTCAGGATCATCCTGAAATAAAACAACATGCAAGATGATGTTTTGGAAGTAAGAAATACATATTCCATGGCTACCATATCGAATCACAGTCAAACCCAAACAATAACTTCACAAGACTGATGAAATTGAAGAACATAATCAATAAAAAGAACACAAGGAATAATGTGGTTTAGAACTTAATCAAAATACATGGTATTAAAACTATAATATTGTATTCATGATAGAAGAAAAAGATAGAATATTCAAGTTATAAGGTATTTTTTCTACTAAAAACCTACTCAGAAATAGAAAAGGTGCACAATTTAGCGGATATATTTATGAATAGGGGTTATCTCAAAACAAAACACTAGAAAAGTGACCCCATCACATCATTTTATTAATGAACACCAATAATAGGAATCTAATTATGTTAGTTCAGCCATATTCTAATCTTCACAAATAACCAACTCTTGATCGTAGAAACCTCCACATGTCCAATGAGAAACACTAACATCATCAATACCTCTGGTGAATTGTTTTTAATGCAAAACACATGCTCTATTCCAATTTTGGAATATATTCTTCCACTTCTATAAATTGTTTCTTATATATGTATCTGGTTTTTTTTCACTTCTAGCTATCAATGTAAGACAAGAATATAATTTTTCATATACCTATTATGAAACTTATTTGTCAACAAAGTTACACATAAATAATACAACTTGCTTCTTCTTCACTTTGAAAATATAGAATAGCCACGGTCAAGACCAACTGTGGCTACAACTCTGTGGTTATAATCCAAATTTTCACTATTTAATGGATTTTCACATGTCCACCTTACATGTTAAAGGCCATGTGAAACCCTACACATGACCCAAATATAAATAACTTATAATGAATCACATAATGATATCCTGACACACCATGTCAATGCTTGCATCATGAATCAATTAGGTGGATAGGATCATGAAATGTCACATGATTAAGAACCCTCATCACATCCACCTTGTTTGGTTTATGGGAAGTTGGTTTGTGGTACATTTCCAATTAGATGGTTTGTGCTCCCCCATCTTAGTTTATCATTGGGTGTAAAAGATCGTTCAATACTACACGGTCTAATTACCTCAATAGATCCTCTATGATTATGAAATCAGGCGATCATATATATGTAAATTTTTTACATCATTAATAAAAAAACAATATTTACTCACCTTAAATAATTAAAATAATTATATTATACAATCACATGCATGTCATTTCATTCAATTTAAAAGTCAAGATTAATGTATTATTTAAAAAACATATGTTCACTATCATGTCGTGTGGTTGATCAATCAAATGTTTGTCATCCTCCCTTGAGGAAACTAATTTCACCAACTATATTGGTTCCCATCTATGAATTTTCACATAGGTTGACCCCTCTAGCATTGTCAAAACCTTCATTGATCAATGAGCATGATGGTGGTGGTCTAATGGTTCTGTTTTTCTCTAATGTGTACATATTTGTAATTATCCTCCTTGGGTGGGTAATCTCTAATCATATTTCAATGATCTAGTTACCATCGTTTCACCAATAACAATTATATTAGACTCCTCTAATCATTGTGGTCATGTAATACTCATCATTGACCATGGGGGTGGTCGAGAACCATCATCACCTCCTACTCACCAAATTTCCACTATATATCCTCTAACTCTCTCTATTCCCAAAGAGTAATCAAACCCTCACTCTCTCTATCACCCACTCTCAGTACAATTATTCAAACAATAATTAACATTAATTATAAAAGTATTTAGTGAAATTTTCCTTAATTTCACCTTGATTTGGTTGAATTCATGGTGAAACTTCTCAAATGAAAAGATCATAGCCTTCCCTCACTAGAATAAAGACTCTATATATCTATCTCTCCCTCTCTCCATCTATAGCTTATTTATACACTCACTCTATCCTATGGAAATAACCCCCCCCCCCCCTCCTCCCTTTTCATCACCTTTCCTACTAAGGAAATTTTCCACAAACTAAAACTTTCTCAGGTTATCTTAAGACTTCCCCAAACCTGAGGCAAAAAAAACTCCACCTACTAATATGTGTTAATATAAATACAATCACATAGACCATCCATCAATCTAAGCATCTTAGATAATTCATTAATATGAGTTATGATTTAGAAATCTTTTAGTTTTTATAGGTTTCTTCTCAACTTTAAAATCCTAAAATGAAAGGTTGCATTGTTGAATAACCTCAGTTACCCTAAGATAATTCTTCTAATTGAATCGTTAATTAAGGTTTTTATTTAGGAGGTATTTAAATTTTTCAATTTTAAAAATGATGAGAGGACTCTTATTATTATAATATTATAGATCATTACATAATAACCCCCCCCCCCTGAAAAAGAAACCACCTCAGTGGGCACCCCATTTTCACAATCACAAATGCAATTATTCCCTAAGATCAGCACATAGAGCCAAAAACATCCACAACCCCTTCCCTCTCTCATTTATCTCTCTATGAAGATGGGTGTTTCCTTAAATATTTTTTATTATAAATAAATGATATTAAAAATGGTGGATGTCACCATTATCATGGGTAATGATTCTTATGAACTACATTTCTTAAATTTTTATCCATGTTATTATCCATTATATACAGGGTGTGATCATAGTCATTGAACTACTTTGGAGGATAAGGATTGATCTGGACCTTTGATCTTGTGTTGTATAAGCTGATAAATATGGGATGATAAGGTAATAAAATAAGAACTTTTGGATTATATATTTTATTTTACCTTTTTTCACTTTCTTTGACATAAAGTAATGTGATTTAGAGTTGCATTTGTTCACCATCTTCTTGTTCCTTTGATCGATGTCACGCTTATATTTACGGAAAGTGTTTTCAATCGACATTACAATCATAATTTCATAATACATTATCAGCACAAACTCTACTCTTTTGAAGATGTTTGTATTAATGGGTGAGCTTTATCATGGATGTTGGGTGATGAAATGTACCTAGATGGAAATGGGCTGAGTGAGACAATTAAAGTGAATGATTATGTTTGCACACATGACCATGTGAAAAACCATATATTTTATTTTATCATCTCCACCATAGGTGGATATAATAATACATTGAATGGAAGGAGGAAATGAAACCATCGGAAGTGTTCAAATGATTAACAATCACATTTGAAAAAAAAACATATTGAAAATGATTGTTTTCGAGGTTGTGTGAAAGAGAATTAGTGGTGAACCTGTCATGCATCAAAGCACTTTGTTAGTCTTTATCGGTGGTCAATCAAAGTAAATGAGAAAAGTATTGAATCAAAATTTTATGATCAGATCATGGGGCGTAGTGATGATATAATGAATTTTGATGGCTTTGATTTATTTGTAAACCCTGAAAGTGTTGAGCACGATGATGATATGCAAATGCTTATAAAGGAGATATTTTATGATTTTATGAAGTTTTTAATCAATGTTGTAGGTTTTTATTTCTTTTTCTTTATTTTTCTTATGTATGTGTCATTTTATTTTATTATAAATGGATATTATAAATGGCTTCATTGGAATTAATTCTCATGTTGAAAATATTTATCTTGTTGGCAGTGCCACAAGTCATGTGATACTTAGACATGAGAAATCTTTCATCAACCTTAAAATGGGAGGTGTTAATGTGAGTATATTTATGAGTAGTGTGAAATTAATCGAAAATTTTGAAAGAGGAAATACATGTCTACCTTTTGGTACACAAATTTTAATAAATAATGTTTTGTTTTCACCTAGTCTCAATGAAATTTTTTGAGCTTCAATGATATTCATCGAAACATGTGTCATATTAAAATCATGGATAAAGCATGTGTTGAATATTTTTATATAACGAGCATTAATAATGAGTAAGGATTGACTTGATAGAAACTTTAAAGGTTCCCTTTTGATTTGTACTATGTGAATATATGTGCGTCTGTGTGTGTGTAATCGAATCAAATATGGTGAACCAAAATTTTAATAACCTTGATATATTCAATGTATGACATGATCTTTTGGGTTATCCAGGATCAATAATGATGAGAAAAATTATTAAATACATGCATAAGGATTCATTGGTTGGTAAAAATGTTTTCTATTCTTAATGATTTATCATGTGTCGCTTGTTCTTAAGTAAAAATAATTATAACATCATCGTCGTGAAAAATTAGAATTGAATCCCCTATGTTCTAGGAAAGAATTAATAGTGATGTATGTGATTCAATACATCCACCATGTGGACCATTTAGGTATTTTATGATTTGGATTGGTATGTCTATTGAATGATCTTGTGTGATTTTTATCAACTCCAAACCTAGCATTCGAGAGATTGTCAAAATAATCATATCAAGGGCACAATTTCCAAACTACTCGATTAAGAATATTCAACTTGATAATGTTAGTGAATATTTATTGCATGCTTTTAATAATCATTATATATTGAATGGAAGAAGTGTTGAACATCTTGTTGTCTATGTTCACACTCAAAATGGTCTATCTGAATCATCTATAAAACATTTACGACTTATTTTTAGACCACTACTCATAAAAAAGCAATTGTCTAGTTCAGCATGGAGACGCATAATTTTGCATGCAACAACATTGGTTCAAATAAGTCTTAAACTTATCATGAATATTTCCCTTTGTAATTAGCTTGTTCAAATATTTCATATTTAAAAACCTTTGACTGTGTTGTATATGTGCCAGCAGTACCCACACAACAAACAAAAATGGGGCCCTAAAGAAGGTTTTATGTTGGATTTGAATTTCCCTCCATTATAAAGTACTTTGAAACAATGATAGGAGATGTTTTTACAACAAAGTTTGTTGATTGTCATTTTAATGAAAAGATGTTTCCTATTTTAAAGTGGGGAAACAAATAAAAATCAAAAGAAATATCATGAAAAAACAATATCATTAGTACATCTTGATCAGCATACAAATATGAATAAACTAGAAGTTTAAAAGATCATCAATTTGCAAAATTTAGCAAATTAATAGTTTGATGAATTCAATGATTTAAAACGGGTTACAAAATCCTAAATAACCAACTATAAATGCACCAATTAGAATATATATCCCACGAGGATAGTCTAATAGTTTTATCAATAATGTTTTTAATCACCATCTAAAGCATGGCAGGCCACTTTGTTCAAAAGATAAAAAAAAAATCACACCATAGTAAAGGAAATCAAATCATGATGATTGAGAAAGTAAATGAATCAAATGAAATTAGATATTTGCTTGAACATAACATTTATGGAGAAATGGTGTAAGTGCATGAATATGATCACGAGAAAATTTCAATAAATTTTACTAAAATTAGAGGATGTTGGAACGAAGTGGAGGCCGTTGTTGAAGGCACATTTTCATATAAAGAGACTTCATATTCTTAATGAGGATCAAGAACCGGAATCAATGGATGAATGGTGTAATAGGCCAGATTGGGATATATATAAAGTTGTAATTCAATCGGAGTCAGAATAACTAAATGTGGGATTTTTGGATCAACTGTGAAAACGCTGGAAGGACCCGATTATGTTGGTTATAAAAAGGTATTTATGCAAAAGGAAAATGAAAATAATGATGTTATGAGAATTAAAGCACAATTTGTTCACGTTTTTCAAGAGACCTAGATTGTATTATAAAAATGTTATCACTTTTCGAAATATCATGAAATTGGTTAATACTTCTAACATCTTGAATTTCATATGATGGATGTTTTGTATATCAATAGGATAACATTATTATCCATTATTCATAGAAGAGGATCCTAGAAATTGATCTAATTTTGAGGAGATCAATCCAGACACCTGATTTTACATCATACAAGTCTAAGTATAAGATTTTGTAACCTACACATTTTCTTGACCAGCCTCATTCTTTTATATAAAATGTCTTCGTGTCAAAATATTTAATGAAAATCGGGGAGCGGCGCCTCGAGACTTCTCCTGAGGAAATCAGATATCTTTGTGCACGCTGCGCGGCCCCGCTCCAGACAGAAGAGGTAGTCATCCACTGACATTACACCATGGGTAACCGAGGTGATAACGCCATGTTCCATCGGTGAAGGCTTTTTGGACACAACTGACTGCATCAAGTTTGGGAACACCAAATATGCAAATGCCTTCATTTCCTGCAATTTAAAATGAAAATTGTCAGGAAAAAATAATGAAAAATTTAAGAAAAATATTCCAGCCACCTGCTCTTCTAGTTTGCTGGGATCCAAAATCACATATCCACTGTTTTTCAGCCCACAGCATATTGCAACTGAAAGGCACACAAAAGAGCTTAAACTTAATATATATATATATATATATATATATATATATGTTTACAAAAGCACTGCATTGAGGCTAGTTTACCAGCTAGATGCTTCAAAGGAATTCCAGCGTCTGCAAGGGCAGCACATGCAGCATTGATGGCACATGGAAGAAGCTGGGCGAGTAACAGTCAAGGAAATCTTCTACTTACCGATTCTTCAGCTCCATTCTTAATGACAACTGCTTATAGCACTTATCAATTAACATAAGGGTGATTGTTTGCATTCTGAAAAAACACTTGCACTTACATTATAGAGGGAAAAAAATCAATTGACAGAAAAGAAAGACTTAAAAAGAAGCGCATATAACACTGATCACTTAAGCAGTTTGAAAAAACAACTGGGGTTTGTTTTGTTTCTGAAAAAACACTTATATTCCAAAAGCAAATCACTTAATAAGGGGCAAAAATGTACCTTTTCAACAAGAATTAGGGAAAAAACCAAACAGCCGACAAGAACCATAAGCAGTTTTCAAGTGTTAACAAACGGAAGTAATTTAAAACTAGTATTTTGCAATTGGGGTTTACATTAAACAAAAGGCGCGAGTACAGCCATAGCTTCCATTATTGAGACAATAATTAATCAACAATTAAACCCACAGGAAAATGCTAAAATGTAGAAAACTACGATTAGTGGTGACAAAAAAAACATATTTTCAAAAACAAAAAAGATGATAGGAAAATGCTGCAAATAAGAATCAATATAAAGAACAAAATTGCAATGGAATAATGAAATATGATTGCAAAGAAATGGACCCTATACAGGGTTAAAAAGGCCACGAGCATCAAGAATAGAAAAAAGAAACTGCAAAGACGGAACACTGAAAAAATGAATAAACAGTCAGAATTGAGTTTAAGTTCAATTAATACTAGTGCTGAAATACGCAAAACAATATATGCAAAAAGGGGAGAACGGAAGAACTGTGGAGCTATCTGTAGACACAACAGCAAATGGGAAATTTAGGGCAAGGATACAGCACCATCATCACTAACAACCTGGCAACAGAAAAAAGCCAAAAAAAAAACTCACTGTTAATGCAGAATCAATTCCATGAAACAAAAAAGATCAAATGATTTAAAAAACAAATTTAGGTGATCAAAACATACATAATTCTTTCTACATTGGCAAGAATGAATGTATGCATCTAGAGTACAGAAACGGTCAACTTGAACCATATTCAAAATATACTTGTTTCTTTTACAGAAGAGCTTAGATTTTTCTAGCATTCAATGAAGAGTTTGAACCATCACCATAATCTAAATCTATGTTTGGGTGGTTTGGGTGAGATGGTGACCATTGGATTTGTGTCAACTACACGTGTATTGAAGATAGGCTGATGATGATAAGAAGAGATGGAAGGCCACGTGTTGAGAAGACATACCGTAAGTTGTGCACAGCGAATATCGTACCATATGATATACAGGGCATTTGACTCTTAGAGTACAAAGATGAAACATTTGATAGGTCTCAAATCCAGGGGAGGTTGGTTGCGAGGACTGACGTGTTTAAGAGAAGTGATTTGAAGTGTGAATAACTGTTGAAGGTGTTTTGGAGCCTTGACACGAGATATTGTAGAATAATAGAGAGGTCGACCCAATACCCAAAATGTCTCACTAAGGGAGGCGTTGGTGTCTATTTATAATAAATAATAAAGATGACAAGATATCTCAAGTCCAATGTGGGACTCGACACAACTTAACCTCTAACGCTCCCCCTCAAACTAGGGGTACCTAGCTTGGATACATAATTAAAGAAAACAAAGCAAACAAAACACTTCTAACACCCCCCTCAAGCTGAACATACCCGGTTTGATTACATAACAAGGACAAACATAAGCAAATATAAATTGTCATTGTTGTTCCCCCTCAAGAAGTTGATGGATGATGTCGCTGTAAAAGATTGTGTCAACCAAGGAACGACGTCGTATGAACTGCCCAATGGTTTTGTTCCACCTCTTGTGTTGCCGCCCATGACTGCTAAAGAAAAATGACCATCGTAGAACTCTCATGCTTCCTTGCTGAAGACGACTCTTGCATCAAGATGTCAGATGAAACGGCGACCAACAAACGACCTCAAAACGGTCGGGTGAAACAACGACAGACTAGCGGACCCTAAAATGCCGAGGTGAAACGACATCTGACTTTGCGTACCCTAAAATGTGATTGTTGTTGATAGCAAAGGTCTAATGAATAGCAGGGTGCGGCGGAGAATCTGAGAGGCAAAGAAATCATTTTGCACCAGGAACAACATCGGAGCCCTTGGAGTGAGTCGATGGCGACCTCAAACTCGGACAGGGGTGGGAGGCGTCGCTTTTGGAGGAGCGTCGCTCAGGGGCCGCGCAGGTGGAAGGGGCGACGGAAAGGGAGTGGGCGCTATAGGAGGGTCATCGCGCATGGGACGCGTAGGCAGGCAGACGAGGACCGACGAGTAGGCCAATGACGAATATGGCACCAACGGTCCAGACCAAGATCTTGCGGTCGATGATGATGCAGCCCAAACCCACGTATTTCTTCTTCTACTCGATGGGACCCAGTAGCTAGCTCTGCTGCATCTCGTCGAGGGGTTTGGACGACAGCGCTGCCCTGTCCAGATCCTACAGGTTCTTGCTGCGATAGTCATCAGTGGCTGAATCCGCCACGTTTATCAAGGTCGGGACGAAGAAAAAGTGTTCGTTGGGGATGGAGTCGTCCGTAGCGAGGAGGGGCACTCCAAGTGAGGGGCAGCGGCAGAAAAGAAGGGCATGTTGGCCATAGGGGCCACCCCCCGAGGGAAACCTACTGAAACCCTAGACGGAGAGAGAGAGAGAGACGGGAGGGTGGGTTTTGCTTATAATCCCTTCTTCCATGAACGAACGAAGCATATGGAGGTGGACTGCCACTTTTTCATCATCACCTCGAACAGCACCATGTTAGTTTATGCCACATATCGACGGCAGATCAATTTGTCAACATCTTCACCAAATGCCTCCTTGGAGCTCGTCGGAACTCTCTCAATACCAAGCTGAGTATCCACAGCATCAGCGACCCATCTTGAGGGGGAGTGGGTACTGTTGGATTGGTGTTGCCCGATCCGGTTGGGCCGAATGCTTGTGGCCCGCAACTATCGCGGGTCGAGCTCCGCGGTGAGCTCGTTGGGGGTTGCAGGGGGCAACGCGCCCCTGCTCCGGGGGTCCGGGGGCCGAAGGCCCCCGGCCCAATTTTTTCGGCACTGTAGCATCTCTGACCACTGTAGCGGAGCTGACCGACCGACACCGACATGCACTGTAGCGGTGCGGACTTCGGGGTCAACAGTACTGTAGCGCTTTTGACTTCCAGCCGGCAGACACTGTAGCACTTTTGACAAAGTGAGCCGCCGATCACTGTAGCAACGCGGACTACTATTCAGAACAGTAGACCGTCTTCTTCATATGTAGCCCATTTCGGGCTAGGGTTTGTAATGTTGGAAAATCCTCTGTAATTGCTCCCGAATCATAGTGAAAATCTGCCTCTCCCGTGGACGTAGGGATTTTTCCCGAACCACGTAAATCGCCGTGTTCCTTGTTGCTTTTCTTTCTTTCGTTTTCTCGTTTTCTGTCGTTCTGTCTCCCGGTGATTCCGCAACAGGTACGGTCATGTTCGATGTCGTCTTTCTTTTGAGGGACTCTTGGTCCAAGCTGAGCATGTCCACTTGAAGAGGGTGTTGAACCCTGTTTTATTATAAAGGTTATTTCCGAGTCTCACATCGGAATACTCCACCGTATAATCTATTTTTCTCATCTATAAAAGAATGTATCTTTCTCACCTTGAGGTAAGAAAAATTCGCCAACTACAGACCCAATTATGCATTTTAAAGTCCCACATTGGTTTGTTCAAGCTTGTATTACTTTTTCTCTATCTAAAAATAAAGGGTTCCACCTCTCATTGAGGTAAGAGAGCACGGTTTCTACATGGTATCAAAGGATCCTCCGTCCTCATTTTTTTAACCCCCTCCATTACGCCCTAACCCGCCTTGCGACACACCTCACCCCTCACGTCGCCCCTTTTGCACAGCGGCCCCATTCAGTCGCGTCGCCCCTCCTACGCGACGACCCCCTCCTTCACGTCGTCCCTCCTGTGTGACGCCCCCCTTCCCTATGCGATGCCCCCAACCCCCTTCGCGGCGGCCCCCGCTCCCTCACTTAGCCCATTGCGCCTTCCTTCCTAAGTGCGACCCTGTCGCCCCTGCTAGACGTGCCCCGCCACCCATGTGGTCCCCTAGCGACTGCGATTGCAACTGCAATTGCGCGCACACTGTGCTTCGACCCAGGTAACATGCACATCAGGCCAGGCCGCATCACCCAAGCGGGGCTCCTCCAGGCGCACCTTAACCTCCACCTCTTGCTAGACGCATCTAGCGCTCTAGTCACAGCCTCCCAGTGCCCCTGCTCACCTATGGCGTCTCTCTCCGGCCTCATGATGTCATCAGATCACGCTCGCGGTTTCCTTCTACCCGCAGCTAAGGCCCTACTTTTCTTGTTGATGCCAGAATTCCCGTCTCTGGCAATTCTTGTTGGATTCCTCGCACAATCCTTCCTACTGGCATGGTGTTATCTTGTCGCCTCTTTCCGATCTCGCTCCTGATATGGCAACTTCCTCGCCACCATCCAATATCCATCATTACCTAGAACTATCGTTGGTTGAGATCGCGCTTGTGCGCTCTCATCGAGTCATATCGCTTCTTGCCTCCTCTTTGGCCTCTATTGCTTAGACTGGTGGTCCTACCACTTGTGTTTCTCGTCATCTGACTGCTTGGATGCTTGATTTTGGTGCTTCCGATCATCTCACTGGTGATGCAGGTGTTCTTACTACCTATCGTTCGTCTACTAACGACACTGCAATTACTGTTGATGACGGATCCATAATTCATACTGTAGGATTTGGCACTTGCTCCTTGACTCCTGGTATTCACCTAACTTTACTAGCTCATGCTCTCCGCAGTCTTTTTTTAATCTCCTTTTCATCAGTAAGCTCACAAAGGACTTGAGTTGTGCTCCTATTTTTACATCTGTTGTTTTTCAAGAGCAGTCGACGACTCGAGCGTGATGGGGTGTACATGTTCGATACCCCATCATCCCTTTTGCTTGTCCACCTCTACTTGTGCTCTAGATCTACATTTTCAGCATGGTCATCCACCAGCTTCAGTCTTACATCAGCTTTCCCCCAATTCAGTCTACACATTTCTTTCCATTGTGAGTCATGTAAGTTTTCTAAACATCATCACGCATCTTATATTCCTTGTTTGTTGACTTGGTCCATTCCGATTTATGGGGTCTTTACATGGTCAAAAGTCAGTTAGGGTACCGTTACTAGGTATCCTTTATTGATGACTTCTCTCGCATGACGTGGCTATATCACTTTCGTGATCGTTCTGAAGCGTGTGATATTTTCAAAACATTTAACCAAGAAATTCACACTCAGTTCTCCACACCTATTAAATGTCTCCGCTCAGACAATGGATGAGAGTATTTGTCTTCTTCCCTTAACAGTTTCTCAAGGTTCGCGGTGTCCATCAAACATCCTGCCCCGATATCCCTCAGCAGAATGGCATGATCGAACGTAAACATCCTCATATTCTAGAAACTGTTTGTGCCCTATTATTTCACATGCAAGTGCCTCTTCATTTTTGGGGGATATTATTGTTGCCGCCTATTTTATTAAACGTCTTCATTCTTCTATCCTTCAGGGGGAGAGTCTGTTTCAAGCTTTGTTCCTCTCTCTTCTTCCCCAACTTCTTCTACTTCGCGTGTCTGGGTGTATCTTTTATGTTCGTGACATTCATCCTCATCCCTCTAAATTTTCTCTAAAGGCCCTCCGTTACATCTTTCTGGGCTAGTCTCGCACTCAACGCGGTAGTCGTTGTTTCTCTTCTAACTTGAGACGTTATATCGTCTTCATTGATGTCTCCTTCATTGAGAACGCTTCATCTCACCCCACCCACATTTGCCTCCGTTGTCCCGATCTGATGATCGTCATTTTGGCTCTGTTTATTTTTGTCGTCCATCAAACATGCCTCCTGCCCGGACTGAGGACGTCATTTCCCCGACTTCGTCCGTTGTTCCTGCTACGGACACAAATGACTTGCCGATTGCATTACGAAAAGTTACTCACACATGCCAGAATAATCCTATATACACAACTTCCTACAAAGGTTTCTCTGCTCTGGAGACGATATTTGTTCCTCATACGGTTGTCGAGGCTAAATCTTACACCGGTTGGCTTCAAGCAATGCAGGATGAATTACAAGTGTTGGATGACAATCACACTTGGGATCTGATCCCCCTTTCGGCAGGTAAACAGGTTGTTGGCAACAAATGGATTTATACAGTCTGTCTCAATACTGATAGCACTCTTCATCACCTTAAAGCCCGCCTGGCGGCCAAAGGCTTTGCTCAGACATATGGTGTTGATTATTTCAACACCTTTTCTCCAATTGCTAAAATGATCGATGTTCGATTATTCATCTCTCTTGTAACAGCTTATCATTGGTCTCTTCATTAACTTTATGTCAAGAATGTGTTCCGGCATGGTTTTCTTGACAAGAAAGTTTATCTGCAACAACCTTCTGACTTAATTACCTCAAAGGCCGATTCTCATGTTTGTCGGTTTCGTCAGACTCTTTATGGACTCAAACAGTCTCTTTGTGCTTGGTTTGGCGATTTTGCATCATCATCACTACGTTTGGTCTATCTCATAGTATGAAGGATTACACTGGTTTTTATCGACAAACGTTCTCAGGTTGCATCATATTGGTTGTTTACGTTGATGATATCATTATTACTGATAACGACTCTTCTGACATTGTCCATCTTAAGGCTTATCTATAACATCAATTTCATACCTGACTTGAGTCCTTTGAGATATTTTCTTGGCATTGAAGTATCACGCTCTTTAACCGACATCTTTCTTTCACAGCAAAAATATGCATTAGATATCTTACAGGATGGTGGCTTGTCTCAAGCAACTGTCGTCGACACCCCTCTTGAACCAGGAGAAAGTTCCCCCCATGATACCACTGACCCATATTCTCATCCAAACTGATATCATAGTCTTGTGGAAAAACTCAGTTATCTTACTATGAACCGTCCAGATATTGTCTGCGTTGTCAACATGGTCAGCCAATTCATTGACTATCCGACAAAATCTCAACAGGACGTTGTTCTTCGCATTGTCAAATACATTAAGAAAGACTCTGCTGCTGGTCTTCGATATTCACATCACGATCATCAGAATATTGACGTCTGCTCTGAATATCGTGCGATGGTCACGGTCACTACCAAAGTTCTTTGGCTTCGCCGCATTCTTCATGAAATTGGTTTTCCACCCTAGACTTCTGCTCATATTTGATGTGATAATAAGACGGCCACAAAGATTGCTTCTAATCAAGTATTTCATGAACGCACGAAGCATATTGAAATTGATTGTCACTTCCTTCGCTATCACCTTCGGCTACATTCCAACTGCTCACTAGCTTGCCGACCCAAAGGTTTGCCGAGAACTCGATTGGATTCTCTATGCACCAAACTGGACATCCACAGCAACAATGACCCAACTCGAGGGGTGTGTTCGGTCTTTGTGATGTCTTCTCTCTGTTTTTTGTTTGTGGGACTCTTCTTTCAAACTATACATGTTCTAGCTTGAGGGGAAGGGTTGGACCCGTTTATGTATTTTAGAGTCCCGCATTGGTGCTCTGTCTTATATTACTTTTCCTCTATCTAAATATCAACCCCCCACATGGTGATCTGTAGATGAAGATTCAAATGATATTTGTGAAGATGATTTTGGGAAGATACTTAAACAGAAGATGTGATGGATTTAAAAGAAGAAACAATCCTTGACCAATATATGAAGTTGACCGAAGAATTAAATAAAATTAGACGTGTGTTATGTCGTACACGGTAGGAAGATATCAGAAGCAACGACAGACTATCGTAGGTAGCGACAAAAGAAAGAGTTAGACAGGAGGTTATATCATATGCAGCAACATGGCCATATCGGAAGGCGCCGAAGTCTTGCCTCCACAAGGATGACACCGACCACTGAGATATCCTTGAACTCTTTCTCCTGGTACTAAGTACAGTGCAAGCACCGACTTGATGTTCTTTGAATACAAGAAAAGACTTACCTCCTTAAAGTAAGATCAACAGTATGGGGTCATGTCCCTCTTGGACAATGTGGATCTGATCTTATTCCTCAAACTGCAACAATCACAAGGGATGCCCCGAACTTCTTCAGAGCATACGATATAAGTATATCGTAGGCTGGGATTTCTCAATCGGATCTTATGATGTGAGGATATCGTAAGGTTGTTTTCTCACTTCCTCCTTTACACCCTCAATGGTAATCAACAGGAACAAGGTCAATCTCTCTTCTCCTTCAACGCACAAAGATGAACTCTTGCAACAGCGTTGGAACTCTCTGTCTTTGATAAAAAGGATATTCAAGGTGATAGCAGCATCGGGTCTTCATCTCTCTTCATCTCTCTTCGATACACGGAATTCTCTCTTTGAATTCTGTATCAGTTCTTTTTATCTTTGATACACAGGTTTTTCCAAGGGGTGCATTATCAGGTTATCCTCTCTTTCGAGACAAGGGTTTCTTCTAATACAAAAACTATTCTTATACCTTTTTTATATTAAGAATCACGTGAGAATATCTTTCCATATTTAAATATTGAAATCTCCCTTAATAAGTGGCAACATGATCTTAATCTCGATTCTCATTTAATCCCCCAAGATTTTATTTAAACCAATATTATATTACAAACAGTCGGAGAAGGGGAAGGGGAACTACAAAGCTACAAAAAAACATGCAAACACACACATGCAGGAAACCGGAGAGACTCGAACCCGAGACCTCCCCAACACCCCATAGAAACCATGGGCATTTATTCTATCCACACTGGTATGCATGTTCGCATGCACAGAACCTCACGATGCAAGCCCGATGCAAGCCCTTCACTCATGGCATGAGTGAAACCTCACTTACCTTCAAATCAGAATAGTAGCGGTGTGGCATCTCAACCCACGACGCACCTGGCACTCGTTACAGAAACAGCTTCGGTTGTAATTCTCTTCAAACAGTTTAGCCTCTTCTTTAATTCTTATCTCCATAATCTTCGACGGCAAGAATCATGACTTATTTGAAGCATCATGAAATTTAAGACATTAAGATCAGAACAGCACCGTCCCAAATAAAATCTTCTCCCAATTTTTCTTTCCAGAAATTAATCCTTTGGAACACCATGTTAACATCCCGAGGTTCTCTGCTAATTTCCGGAAAGATCACAATTTGGCAAAGCGTAGTACCTTTACGATCCTCAGGGAGTCTCCTGATGACTGTAACATATCTCAAGGACTCACCTGGATTTTGTCAAAATTCATCTGATGGCCCTTACGATTTGTTCTGATCACCCTCACGAAATCACCAAAAGACCCTTACGAAATGTTCTGATTACCCTTACGAAATCACCAAATGACCCTTCCGAAATGAGCAAATGACCTTTAGGAATCCGCTTTGAGTTGCTCTTACGAATGCACTGCGAATTGACCGAACTCTGCGTAATAGGAAAATTACCTTTAAGCATCATCTCGGTGATGTTCTCCCCTTGGCCAATTTTCAAGGAAGATGATCTTTTACGGAAGATTTTTTCTAGTTGCGTACTACGTAAGATTATTACTTGTTGGTCAAAACCCCTTTTAAGGTTTGTGAGCGTTGTGTTTATTGACAAGGTAAAGAAGGATGTTTAAGTGTTGTTTGGAGGATTGCTATATATTCATGTTAATACATCATTGCTATGAAAGGCTTGGAAGAAGAGTTCTTTCCGAAAGACAAACCCCACACCGCAGATCTTTCTCCACATCGTAGAATGTGTTGTCTTTGGTAAGTTAGTTTTGGTACAATTCGTTACGCGATAGAGGAGATTATGGAAGTCTGTAAAGGGTAACTTCAAATGTTGACTACATCATAGTCTCTTTGATTACGTTGTAATGATGTTTGGAAGGAAGCAAAAATATGGCCAAACTCACTCAAGGCTAAGCACCCGGGCAGCCTCCAGACAAGCTGGTGGTTGAGCTTAGGCGCCATTTAGCCAAGCGGGGCGACAAGGGTGTGCATGTGAGCACCCATGTGTGCGGGCACAGGTGCGTGTGAGGGCAGGCCACGGCACAGGTGCAGCTGTGAGAGGTGGTGTTTAGCCTCTCACGTGTGGGGTGGCACAAGAGGCTGTAAGCGAGCACCGATGCCAGTCAAACTCGAATGAGTTGATGAGAGACATCTAGGCCTATTTAGCGTTGGATTTCCGAAAGGAAGTCCGATGTGGGAATTGGACTTGTTAGACCACATCGCAATCAGTTGAACCACGGCATAGAACCCTTTCAGAGGAGTTTTGAGGAGTCTCAGTGCCACTGAAAAATTCAAGATGTCCGCAATGTGGAGTTGGTTGTCCTTCGGTTCTTTTGGAAGACGAAATACTCACGCCGCACCTATGCCTTGCATCGTGGAGGGTCCAAATTTAACAAAATCAACGATCTCGAGGATTTCCTGTCCTACAACAGTTCACGCCGCAGTAATGTGCCAACGCCGCAGTAATGTGCCAACGCCTCAGTCAGTTCAGTGAGTTAATTGATCAAAGGAGATCATGCCAAAGACTGTGGGAGAGTAATGGAGGAGTTACTGCACGAGAAATGCGGATCTGGTCAACTACTGGTATCCACGCTGCAGTGTTATAACCATGCTGCAGTGAAGCCTGAGAAAAAGAAGGTTGCGTCGTAGTAGAGATTACCACGCCGTAGTATATGCAATAACAGAATGCTACACCGTAGAACATCAAACTTCGCCGCAGCCAGGTAGTTTCAGTCAGCTGACAGTTTCAATCAGATTCTGAAAAAGGGAGTTATTGCTTGGATCATTGGGTGTCTAATTCGGATTTAATGGCACATTATGGTCTCATTAATTATATGAGACTCTCGGCACAATCCTAAAAGCAGGAGATTCAATCTTAACCATTGGATTGAAATGAAAAGAGGCTCTCAAAAGGAGAGACAGAACTTCAGAGGGAGAGAGTTTTTTTTGGAAGATTCACAGCAAGGAGGAAATTCCAAGAGCATCATCTCGGTGAAACATTATCAGAAGGTGCGGAAGAGACACACCGTGTTAAGTGTATTATCCATACTTAATTTTGTGAAGATCAAGGAGACAAAGGAAACGATGAGTTAAGTTCTTTGTCGAGAAGCAATGAGATTTCTTTTGGATCGGTGTGGCCCGACCCGTTTTGGATGATATTGGGTCGAATGCTTGCGGCTCATACTGCACATCAGACCGCAACTCCGCAGACCGAGCTCCGCGATGAGCTCGTTGAGGGTTTCAAGGGGCAACGCGCCCCTATTCCAGGGGTCCGAGGGCCGAAAACCCCATGACTCAAATTTTTTGGGGCACTGTAGCAACTCTGACCGACTATAGCAGAGCTAATCAGCCGACACCGACAGGGCACTGTAGCAATGTGAACTTTTGGAGACAGCGGTATTGTACCTCCGTGGACTTCTAGTCGTCAGCCATTGTAGCAGCTTGGACTTGGGTGGTCGCGGCACTGTAGCGATGCGGACTTTCATTTGGTGTTCACTGCAGCAGTACGAACTTTATGTGTGGTTGGTGGTATAGTTCATCTTCTTTATTAGCCCAATTCAAGCTAGGGTTCCTGTAAAAAAACTTTGAGATCTCCCTATATTTTGTGCTCCCGAAACTAGTGAAATTTTGTCTCTCTGTGGACGTAGGGATTATTTCCCAAACCACATAAATCTCTGTGTCCCAAAATTTTCTTCTCGTTCTTCTGTTTTTCCCTTTTACTCTTCTATGAATCGTATGCCGCTTCTTTGCTGCCACCGTTTTCCGCAACACTTTCTCATTTTGTTTGGACATCGAGTTTGGACGGTCAGTTAGACCGCTCCATTGTCTAATCCAAACGAAGCAATGCACTCTTGTTTTTGGTGCATCGACATATCGTCGATCACATACTCCTTGAACCAACCCGATTAGGGTGAACCAAGTAAAATTATCTTTATGTCATTTATTGCTTTCATCGCTTTCTAAGAGAAAGGGAAAGAAAATGAGTGTTTCGCGCATCGAAAGAACAAGATCGTGATCAAGGGATTCAAAGGTTAAAATTTGTGCTACCCCAATCCCCCCTCCCCCTCAAGTTAATTCCCTTGATTTGAGACCAACAAGTGGTACCAAAGGAAAGGTTTCTGGGATGATGTTCTCTCATAGAATCATAGCAGCAGTCAAGGTTGTCAAACTCAAGAGTCTACTTAGACTCGTTCGACGTCAGTAGACTCAACTCATACACTAAACTCGTAGACTCGTAAGAGTCTACTTCGACCCGTTCGACTATTGGATATGTATATTTTAATTTCCATTTTGTTTTTGTTTTTGTTTTTTTAGATAAGAAAATAGTTGGCGGCGAGTCTACATGAGTTTACTATGGGTCTAAGAGTTTAATATGAGTTCACTACTAAGTCTATGAGTTTGGCACATCAATGGAGCAGTAACGATGGTGAATCAAAAAGGCATTCCAATCATCGAAGGTAACAATTTCCGATTATGGAAGAACACGATGCATCACTACTTCAAGTTGTTGGAAATGGAAGTGTACACATCAATTATTCATGGAATTAAAGCGAACATGGAAAGTGGAGTCTTATCAGAAAGAGACCACAAAGAACCGGATGTGAATGCAAAGACGGTCAATGCATTAGGGGAGCCTTAGTTAACCCAATCTACACCAAGGTAATGCCCTTCAAAACTTATTATTCCATGTGGAAAAAACTCATGAACATTTATGAAGGTGATTCCAAAGTTTGAGACGCAGAGATGCAAGTGCTATTGAATAAATATGAAGACTTAAGGATGAGTCCGACTGAAACCGTTGATAGGTTTTTTAATCATCTGAATGCTCTTGTTGAAGACATGTGAGGCCTTGGAGAAGATACTGATGATACTAAGATTGTAAAACGAATCTTAAAAAGATTGCCTCCACGGTTTGATGCCAAAGTGTTCGACTTGAAGACAAAGATCCAAATGATGTATCGTTGGACAGCCTTCATAGCACACTTGTGGCGTATGAAATGACGACAATGAGTCCAGAGCGAAGGATAACTCACAGAAAGTTGCTTTCAACGCAATGAAGACTCTATGTTAAAGTAGATCGAGACGAAAATTCAAAGGCAAATTTCCACTTGCTTGCTTCCGATGTGGCAAGGTAGGTCATCTCACTGCAAAGTGCTTTAAGAATCTTCAAGATGACGACAATGAGGAATATGTTAAGAAGTCTTTTAAAGATGATAAAAGTAAGAGAAAACCGCAGTAAAAATTCTTCAAGAGGAAAAATCTATTATCTCATGAAGATGAGAGTTCATATGAGTCTGAAGTGGAAGAAACTAGAGATTGTAGGGATCACAATGAAGATGCCCTTTAGTAGGTGTTACCGACAGACCAGAAAATGACAATGTTGTGGGTAGAGTTTATCTGAAAGTTGATGTGGAGACAATCCTCGAAGAACTTGACAAATGGAGGGCTAAAACCAAGAAAGCAAATGCAATTGTTTATGACTCAAAAATGTATGTGCAGCGACAGGGGGAAGACAAATCAGAATTGAAAGTAAAGACTGACAAATTAAAATCAGAAATTTCTAGTAACTCGGGAAATGAAGTGGAGCTCAAGCTCGAAGTGGAGGAACAGATACGAATCATTGTAGGTTTGACCAATACAATGAAAGAAAAGGTCAAGAGGATTGAAGAACTTGAAGAAGTCATGACCTGGCGACGAAAGTGTGTGGAACAAGGGAGACTCCTTACACCCGGTATGTTACTGGAATTTCATAGGGAAGTTATTCTGACTCGGACGTAGGGATCATTTCCCAAATCACGTAAATCTTTGTGTCATGAGTGTTTCTTTTTTCCTTTTTACTCTTCTTTGAATCGTTATTTTGTCGTTGCGACTTTCAACGTTTTTGCATCAAAGAAATCTTGGAAGTAACCACTAAAGAGCGAATTCCCATTCCAAAGGTGCGGTGATTTAAAAACAAAGTGAAAGCTATTGCGGAGTACGATCAAATGGAAAGGACGGTCATGCCTTATGTCGGGCCACAGGCATCAACTCCCCGGAGAAAAGTGATTTTGGGAGAAACTCAAAAGCCTTCTTGTCAAGCAAGCAATAAATGGGAAAATGACACTAAATATCAGGTGTTATTGCTGTGGAAAATTGAGACACATCCAACGTTTGTTTCATTGCAAAAAGAATTTTTAGAGTAACAACTCCAAAAACAGGCAAGCAGTTTTCCATCATACTCTTATGCTTTTAAGAGTTATTGTCATTGGTGTGAAGGTTGTGGACACAAGGTGGCCAATTGCGCCTCTAGGGTACGAGAGGTGGCTCATGAGACCCGGAAAGGAGGAAATCAGCAGTTGAGAACCTCGTCCAACACATTGAAAATTGAAAACAGATTTTACGTCTTGCAAGATGAAAGAGAAATTGTTGAACTGAAAGAGTTGCAGGAGTATCAATCTTCAGAAGAAGTTCCCCAACGATCATGGAAAAAGAAGAAATGGTATGAGAAGGTGAATGTTGTTGAAGTTGGCTTAGCTTATGGGTTCGAAACAGCGAATGTACCTCGCACATGACCAGAAATAAAAATCTTATCACCGGCATCAAATATGACAGAGGTAGAGTGGTTCAATTTGGAATTGATGGACTCAAGATTGTTGGCTCCAAGAAGGCCAAAGTTGGTGGGAAAGATCTCTGGAAGATAGACGTGCTCTTGGTAGAAAGACTTGGCCACAATTTGTTGAGTGTGAACCAGTTGTGTGACTCGGGACATGTTGTGGAATCTGGCAAGAAGGGGTGCACTGTTAAAGCAAAAGGATGAATCACTTGTCCTTCAAGGACAACGAACCAAAGGGAACCAATATTTGATCGATGAAGAAAATCGGTGCATGTTGTCCAAAGAGGAGGAAAACGGATTATGACACAAGCATCTTGGGCACTTAAGCCAAAGATTTCTAGAGAACATGGCGAAGGTCGAGGGAGCACGTGACTTTCCCAAGCTCACGTGTGACAACACAAATACATGTGGCTCTTGTCAAAAGGGGAAAACAACCCAGAAGGCTTACAAGCCAAAGATAGAAAAGTCGTCAAGAGTTTTGGAGCTAGTTCGCGTATATGTCTGTGGGTCGATTACTCCCAAAGCGTCCGATGGCAAGAGATATTATGTTTTGTTTGTTGATAATTTCAGAAAGATGGCTTGGTTGATCGTGATTACTCAAAAGACTGAAGTATAAAAGTGCATCACTCGATACCAAAGAGAAGCCGAAAGAATGCTTGGGGAGAAAATTCAGAAATTTCGCACCAACAATGGTATGGAATTCACAAATACCCAAGTGGAGAATTATATGGAAAAACATGAAATTCAACATCAAGTTTCAACGGTGAAAACTCCTCAACAAAACAGAGTTGTTGAGAGAAGAAATTGTATCATTAACAACATGGGACGAACTACGCTCATTGAAAAATCTCTACCGGAGAATTATTGAAAGGAAGCAGTCTTGACAATAGTGTACATCTCTAATCGGGCATTGCTTTGTCCAAATAAAGACAAGACTCCATATGAGATGTGGTATGAAAACAAGTCAATGCTAAAATACTCCCAAGTGTTTGGAAGTAAGTGCTTCATTCTGTGGAAAGTTCGAAGTCGTGGAGATGAAGGGATCTTTCTAAGATATCTATATTTCTAAAGTTGGCATTTTTCTGCCTATGTGTGAACTCCACAAGTTTCCACGTCTCCAAAAAAAACACCTCCCCGCGGATTTTACCTCCATCCATCGCCATTCCGAGCGCCTACCTCCCTCGAAAAATCATTCTGTCGACCTAGGGTTTCATTTCCAATCCTATTCGGCTTCCCCAATCTTGCATCTCCGCCTCTACCCCGGCACACGCCTCACCTCTGCCCCTGCTCCTGGTAGTCGCTCCTCCTTCCTCTACGGCCTACCGTAAATGCAAGTTCACTCTCTGCCTCCCCACCTCCGCTCCCAACCTCCGCCTCCCTCTAGATGCTCCGCCTTTGACCGCTCCGCCTCCTACTGCTCCAGTTCCTATGCCTCTGGATCTTACGAGTCCAGCTCTGACACCTCCGGCTCTTACACGTCTGTCTCCCATGCTTCTGTGTCCCATGACTACGCCTCCGCCTGCTGTTGAAAGCCATCATGGAGGCGATTCAACATTAATCCCAAATCACACCACAACAGATGTGGTTTCTGGGAGATCATTCATACCCGATGTTGTCGAAGCTCATCCTAGGTTATCTCCATATTCTTTTAGGCGCAAGGGGTAATCAACCATTTTGTTCTCAAGGAAGGACGTGGACCAACTTGCTTCGGAATTTCGGTACACACTGATTGGTTAGTTTTCTCATCGACGTCCTTCAAATAAGTTCATCAACAGGTCCCTTGAAACTATTGGATTTATCACTTAAGAGTTGGGGCTTCTTGAGTCCGGACTTTTCCTGGTCCACTTCTCCTTGAAAGATGATTATTATAGATGTTTCTCATGTGTAGAATGGTCATTTCCTGGATATCATATAAAGATAATGAATTGGACGCCTAATTTTAAGAGTAATATCAAACCAGCTTTGCTTCCAATCTGGCTAGGCTTTCAGAGTTTCCCTACTCATCAATTTATGTCGGATGCTCTATATGTTATTTCCAGTCTAATTGCCACACCCATTAAACTTGATTCAGCCACCTCCAAGCTTTCAAGACGCTCCGTTGCAAGGATTTACACAGAGGTGCCTCAATCATTTTCATTCAGAATGGGGGAATAGGATTTTGGAAAAGCATGATAAACGTGAACCTTCTATATTATTTTTTTCCTGCTTGAATTTTGGTCACACTGATTCATCCTGTAATAAGGTCGATTCAAAGGAATCAAATCTGCAACCTTCTGTTAGGAAGAAGGCAAATTGGATTGAAAAAATCTAAGCATGTTTCTCCTTTTGGAGTGTGTTATTCTAATGTGGCTGAGCATAAGGCCTCACATGGGATTGCCTCGGATTAGGATGTTGCTATGGGTGTTGGCCCTTCCATACAGAACAAGGGTGGGAATTATAGTGATGATTTTACAAGATTTTTGGAGGTTGCTTTTGATGCTCAACCTATCTATAAGGAGGAGAGGCCTAAAATCCCTACTGCAAACATGTTGTCCTTCAAATTGCCATTTACAAATTTTATCTGTACACATATTATACGATGTCTCTTCATTGAATTAAGGTTGCGTCTCTAAACTTGATGTGATTTAAGGACCTTGCTCTGTTAGTTTATTTTTCTTTGAAGCAAAACATTGATGTTTACAATAGTGTGTAGTGTTTAATTGGTTTATTTATCTTTAGTTAGGCTATTTCCTTAGCCTTGATGTTTGATGTAGCATGATTTTTACTGTCTTAGGTTTTCTTTCTTCATGAAATAAAATTATTAAATGTTGTTCAATATATAAATTTTGTTGGTTTTCCAGTTTTCCTAATTAAATGACATTGCAATGCCTGGTGTTTCACTGTGTTGCTTAATTGGGTGTTTATGTTGCAGTGTGATTTTTCATGTTAAAATGGAAGTCTAGCAGTGTCATCCCACACCTGCACCGTGCTGCATCGTCAACTCATTTTCAGTTGAAATAGAAATCTGCAGTACTGCCATACCAAAATAGGAACCTGCTGCATCGTTTCATCAACAAGGAGAGATGACACTATCAAAACCTGTAGTGCTGGTGAAGTCCATGTGCACTGTTGGATCCTCTCATGGTCTCATGTTGAACCGAGTCATCCCTTACTCTCTCCATTTTCATCCATCATCCCTTTTCTGGATTTAATTTTTAGAACAAAAAATTGTTGGTGCCATCATCCGGATTCTGTTGCATCCTACAAAAATTGCATCCTATTGCAGGGATCAATATCTACAAACTTGATGAACTGCTGCTGCCCTGCATCGACGGATCATGGCAGTACTGGGAGGCTATTTAATGTTACTTATTCATATTTCATAACTATGACCAGAATTGTAGTTTTACTATATATCACTTCTGATATATGTTTCTGAAAACTGGATCATGTACTAAGTTTTAGTAGTCGATGTGGTTTTTAATTTGACCAGTGGATGTTTTTTTAAGATAATTGGAATATGCTTTATATGAGGGCATTGGATTACTGTGGTGCACATGTCACTTCATTCTTATAGTGTTATTTTCCTCCTCTGCCAGGTCTTCCCAACTCAAAAGAGTTTAAATTATGCTATTGCATTTAGCCATACCTGTATTATAATTTCAGGTTTGATTATTTAGATTATCCCCTGTATATTTTCATACTTATAATGAATGCAGCAGTCTCGATTATATCACTCCAGATGGAAAGAATCTTTCAAATGATATGAACTGTAACAAGGTGAATTATTCATCAAACACTGATTTATTCATGATTCTTGGTTTATTCATTAACATTTTTTTCATTGGAAAATTTTCTCTGCCCCATATCACCAGAAAGACTGATAACTCTCAAGTACGTAAGGCTTCAACACTCAGCACTAGCTGGGATGCATGTATTGGCTTCCAAGAATCTACATCCTAAGGTGTAGTGCTCAACTGTGGACTCTCCCAAGTTAATATGGCTTCCAATTCACACCCAACTTTGAGCAGTGGTACGTGCTATTACTTATGCCCCACAAACAGTTATGTTATCCATCCTTTGGTCTTAAATTCTCAGTATCCACCCCTGGGACAGAGCAATGACTACAGAGTCAACGAGGTTCAGACATATTCCCTCCAACAACTAATGTATGACATTTAAAGAAGAATCTCATTACAGTGTGTACTATAAAATTTCAATTTTATTGATAACTGTAATGACTTTTAATCATACTAGGGGATAAATTCTGAGCTTTTCTACTATGTTGTGAAATTATATCCGACTCACTTTATGAATTATGTGATATTTAGTGATTTTCTGTCCATAATCAATTATGATTTCTAATCCTTAGATATATTTCCCCTATATCGGTCCACTGCAGTTTTAAAACCTTGTAAAGTTTTCACATCTTGATCTATATGTTGTTATAGTTCTGGGATGATTACATATTTACTACAATTTATTTATTTTTGATGTGCATCTTCATATATTATTAACCTATCAGTAGTGCTTACATAAATAATATATCAATTTTAACACCAAACGACAGGCTTCAATGGGAGTTACAGTATACTATTGTGATACATTTTCATGAAAACTGGATGATGTACTAAGTTTAAGCAGTGCATACTTGATACTTTGTTTTCATTAGAAGAAAAAGTGTGATGTTTACTATAGTCTGTAGTCGTTAATTGGTTATTTTCAGTTAGTCTATTTTCTTAGCATCGTCGTGTGTTGTTGTTTCATGTTTACTGTCTTTGGTTGATTTACTTTCTTCATGAAATAATTATATCATATGTTTATCAATATATATTTTGTTTTAGTCTTCCAGTTCTGTTTAATTCTCATTGCAATGTTTAGTGTTTTATTGTGTTACTTCATGGGGTGTTTACATTGCAGTGCATTTTTTTCTGTTGAAACAGAAGTTTAGCAATGTCATCCCACGACAGGAGCCTGCTGCATCGTCAATTCATGAAGGGAAGATCACACTGACAAAACCTGATGCTGTGGTGAAGTCCAAGTTCACTGATGGATCCTTTCATGGTATCATTTTAAAGCAAGTCATCTCTTTCTCTCTCCATTGTCATCTATCATTTGAACGTTTCATTAAATAATTTCATTATCTATTAGTATGTACTGTTAATTTTAAACACTCTTTATATCTGAAGATAGACATGTTGGCTGATTTTTTAGGCCGTGAGCTCCTGGATTATTACCACTTAAACCACCGTAAAAACTCCAAAGAAATTTATGTCCAGGTTAAACAATAGCTGTATTTTCTTGAACTGTTTTTAGTTTGGTCTTGAAGCTTTTTACAACCACATGCCACACATGGTTATACTGTACTTAAACTCATAAATAGGAAATCAGTGAACCATTCCACCGGTTCATCGTTGATGTTGTTCGGATCTGCTTCATATGTCAAGTTGATCGAGAGCACCTATATAATGTTTTAGGTCAAAAGAAGGTATTCTATCTTTTCCGCAGTTGTTAAGGTACTTTTGTGGTAGGGTACCCAAAAGGAGGATACAATGGCTGCTGGAGTCTTGACTCCAATGACTATTCCATGTGCGGGGGATTACAAACCAACTCCAACTAATTCAGAACGATCCACTGGTTCAGATTATAGCATCGTTCTTACTAGCAGAAGGATCCTCTGACAGTATTGCTAGCAGAGGATTCCACTGTTTCATATTCCACAACCCTTCCAACGTCATCAGTGTCCTGGTGTGACCGACCAACTACAACTGATATCCCGTCTGTACTGCCACTACTCTTCAGAGAAGCATCATCTTTATCTTGGCCCTTACCTGATACTTCAACAATTCACCATCAGCGTTAATACCTTCACTTTTTTTATTCATACCATGTCCAGCGTTAATACCCTCATGTAATTGGACAGGCTGGGTTTCTTTCCAGTCCTTTGTCAAGGTTATACTTTCTCCTGCAGAAACTCATTCTGTGCATCTTTGTCTCCGATTCTAATTTGTATAAAGTATTGTTGATCTACATACTCACCTATACTTCCATTTAAAGTCAGCTGGCTTGCAATAAATATTATTTGTTCATTATTTTGATTGTAGTTTTCAATATTTTTTTTCAGTTATATGTATTCTATTATTACTATAAGATAATATGTTTTGAAATCTAATCAATTATTCCATTTTTTGTTGTTTACATTAGTATGACCTCAATTACAACATTATTTATTATAATTATCAGAATTACAAATGTCAATTTCAATGTTTTGTTCATTCATTTAATTTAAATCTCCATGCTGAAAATAATTTCTTATTTCTTATAGATTCTTCTCCAACTTTTCAAATGTATTTATCCAAAAGGTATTCTACTTTCATAATGATGTTTCCATATTTTGTCCAATTGTATTCTAATAATAAGTATCATTATTTTGTGATTTCAAACTATTGAATATTCATGTTCATTATTAACATTGAAATGCAGTATTGTCTTCTTAAAAAAAGCATTGAACCATATCACCGTGCGAACGCATCATCTATGAATTTTGTTATATCACCGAATGCACGGGCGAGTACTAGTTCATCCAAGAGCAAGGCATATCGATGCTACAACAAATGGCTGGGAAAATTGGTTGAAAGTTCTGATGTGATTGTGACTAAAAATGAGCATATTTCAACCTCTAATGAGCAGAATTTTCACGGAATCAATGCAGAATGTGAGTTGGACAGCGAAGACAATGTGTAAAGCTCAGGGGGAGTTCAGCAGGCTGAAACAAACTCCGATGACAGCTCTTATGAGAATATAGCAGGAACAGCTAGTACAAGTACACGGTCCAGCTGAGCTGAAATCACTAATAGCAACATAGTGGATGACAGGACAACCCCGGTTCAAACTCAAAGGATGAAGGCGCATCAGCAAACTTCACTGTTATCTCAGGAAATCTTTTGCCGATGCTGCTCTTGATGCAAGTTGGGTCAAAGCCATGAATGACGAGCTTAATCAAATAAAAAGAACCGGACTTCGAAAATTGTCTCAAGGCCAGAAAATAAAAATGTGATCGGAACCAAGTGGGTTTTCTGAAAAAAACTCAATGAAGATGGCACGGTGACAAGGTACAAGGCATGTCACGTGTGCAAAGGCTATTCCCAAATAGATGGGATCGACATTGATGAAACATTTGCACTGGTGGCCCGGCTAGAAACCATTGGATTATTTTTGGAGATGACCATGCAAAAGGGTTTTGAAGTGTATCAAATCGATGTCAAATCAGTGTTCTTGAATGGAGTCCTTAAAGAGTAAGTCTACATCGAGCAACCAGATGGGTTTCTCATTGATAATGATGAAAGCAAGGTGTGTTCGTTGAAGAAAGTGTTCTACGCGCTGAAACAAGAAACATGAGCTTGGTACTCACGGCTGGATCAGTACCTCAGGAAGCTTTGTTATCATCGAGAAGGGGTTAACCACAACCTCTATATTAAGGAGCAAGGGGCAGCGGATGGTTGTACTTGTATATGTTGACGACATCATCTTTGGAGGGTCGGATGACATCCAATACAAGCAATTTTCAGATTTGATGAGGTCTGAATTTGAAATGTATTTAATTGGTGGATTGGCATTCTTCCTTGGGTTGCAGGTAATTCAAAAGAAGGTATTGAAACGATTTCAAATGGAAGATTCCAAACAAACGACAACTTCGGTAGAGACCCGAATGAAATTGTCCAAAGATGGTGAAAGTGAGAAAGTGGATGTGATGCTCTTTAGGCAAATTATCGGCAGCCTACTCTACTTGACATCAACTCATCCAGACATTGTGTTTGTCACATGTCAAGCTGCAAGGTATCAGAGTTATCCCAAGGTATCAGAATTGTGTTTGTCATACGGATGCTGATTGGGCGAGTTTAGTAGATGATCAAAAATCTACCACATGAGGTGTGTTCTTATAGGCAACTCTTGTATCTCTTGGCAAAGTAAGAAACAGGACTGCATATTTTTAAGCACTGCAGAGGCAGAATATGTGGTGGCAACTCAAGCATGTACTCAGTTGATATGGATGCAACAACAGCTTGAAGACATTGGTATTGATGTGGCATCTCCATTCCGATTATGTGCAATAACTCTAATGGTATAAACATTAGCAAAAATCACATTCAACACACGAGGACAAAGCACATCGAAATAAAGTATCATTTCTTGAAAGAGAAGGTAGAGAAACAAGTTGTCAAGATGGAATACATACCGACAAAAGATAAAGTTGTAGATATCATGACAAAAGCTTTATCAAAACTTGATTTTGAACGTCATTGTTTGGCTCTTGGAGTCCAACGGAATCCATCTCTCTAGATGAACTCGGTGACGGGACCCTCAATCCCACTGAGGAATTGCTTCAAAAGCAAGGTACGTTTTCTTCCCTCAACTCTTCCAACTCTCTTTTGCGCATCTTCAAGGAAGTGATCTTTGCTTTCGTTGACAAAGGGAGAGAATATGTTGAGGGGGAGAGTGCTTTGCTTGAAAATCGGGGTGTTGAGGCTTGTGATGGAGGTTTGCTACTTGAAATGAAATGATGTGTTATCACATGAAAATTCCTTCATTTACTCTTGTTTATCACATCGAGCATTGTCTCGCGTGAGCTTAGAGTTTATGATTGATGAATTATCAGTGCAGTCCTTGAAGGCAAAGGATCGGGTGTGTTTTGTGCAATGACATAAGAGAAGTGATTGTGTTGTTTTTCTTTGGAATTGTCAACAAACCCAAAAGGGATATTGTTGGCCCAAACCCCTTCTGAGGTTTGTGAGGGTTGTGTTTGTTGACAAGGTGAAGAATGATGCTCAAGTGATGCTTGGAGGATTGTTATGGATTCATGTTAATCCATCCTTTTTATGAAGTGCTTGGAAGAAGAGTTCTGTCTGGAAGACAAACCCCATGCTGTAAAACTTTCTCCACGCCGTAGAATGAGTTTTCTTTGGTAAGTCTGCGTCGTAGTATAGTTCACTACGTCGTAGTGGAGATTATGGAAGTCTGTAAAGGGTAACTTCAAATGTTGACTACGTCGTAGTCTCTTTGATTACGCCATGTTGGAATCTGTATCCCACATCGGACTTATGGTCTTATGTTGTCTTCATTATTCATTTTAAAATAACCTCAAAGCCTCCCTTAGAGAGGCACCTTGGGTATTGAGTTCACTCACTTTATCATTTCAACATGGTATCACAGGAGGTTCTCTAACCCTAGCCCACCCTCCCCTCTCTTTGTTCTCACGTTGAAAACATGTTTTCCCCCCAAGGGAGGGGGGGGGGCTCCCTGGCCAGCGAGCCATAGGCTATCTGTCGTCGCCCCTCCCTCTGCCGCCTGCGTTGTTCCTCAGTTGTGCGTGACGGTTCTCTGAGGCGCTCTCCCCGACGGATCGCTCCTCCCTCTTGTTGCGCACGATGACACATCAGCCCGTCGGCACGCCAACGCGGATCCCTTGCGCCCCTCCTATAGATCGCGACAGCCTCCGGCGGCCTCCCCTCTCTTAGATCCGGCCAGATCCGGCCAGATCCCGTCTACTTCGGGCTCCTCAGTGGTCATCGCCCACCCTCACAACAAGTCGCCCCCCGTCGTCACAGGACCTCGCCGACGCCACCGCCTCACCCCGCTGCAGTGAGTCCCTTCTCCCTGTGTGTTGTTCGTCCGGCGCGCATCCTTCCTTGCGCGACATCTCCTCCGGTGATCCATTTTTTCCCTTCTCCTGCTTTCGGATCACAGTCAGTGGCAGCTTTACCCATATCTGGGAGTCCCGACCACCATGAGTTCCGACCGACGGCTTAACCGGGTTCACCGGAGCCACATCCCGCCTCCTCCCTCCCGGACATCGCCTCCCTGCTCGCCCTCCTCCTGCGCCTTCAACCTGCAGCGCTCGTCCGTCCTTCCATTGAGTGGCGGCGAGATCCCGTTGGTTCTCCCGACACACCATCGTCTGGCCCCGCCTGTGCGGCTTCCCCAACGCTCCGTCGTCCAACCCCACCTATGCAGATTTCTCGGCGCTCTGTGGCTTCCCCAACGCTCCACCCGGCCCCGCCTATGTGGCTTTCATGGCGCTCCGTCGACCGGCCCAACATGCCATTGCATCATCATTCCAGCTGTTCCTGTCTGTTTCTGCATGACGGACGTTGTTCCATTGGTTGACAATCTTTTTCAGCAGCATCATCTATCAACTTCTTGAGGGGAAGCGTCTGTATTCCACATCGGACTTATGGTCTTATGTTTTCATTATTCATTATAAAATAACCTCAAAACTTCCCTTGAGAGGCACCTTGGGTATTGAGTTCACTCTCTTTATCATTTCAACGCGCCATAATGATGTTTGGAAGTATGCAAAAATATGACCAAGCCCACACAAGGCCAAGCACCTGAGAAACCTCCAAACAAACTGGTGGCCGAGCTCAGACGCCATTTAGCCAAGCAGGCCGGTAGGGGTGTGCATGTGAGCACCTGTGCATGCAGGCACAGGTGCGTAAGAGGGCAGGCCACGACGTCGGTGAAGTCGTGAGAGGTGACGTTGTAGTGGAGATTACCACGTAATAGTATATGCAAAAAGGGAATGTTGTGTCGTCGCACCCAGGTAGTTTCTATTGGAGTTGCGTTATAGAACCAACTTCGGTATGCTTTATGGTTACCTATATTCATAGTTTTGAATATTAATAAATTTCTTATCACATCATGATTGTTTATCTGGGTGACATAATATGTAATAATGTCCTAAAAGTAGTTGCACTGAAAGGTCATAGCATTTCCCCGCAATAATGAGAACCATGAAATGTCACGACAGTATTCTTAAATATATATTCTATATCCAGATAATGGAACTCTCAAACATAGCCTAAGGGGCGCCATTTATCACTCCCCACTTCCTCACTCTTACTCTCATGCACACTTGCTCTTGATTGTTTGTTTCCTTCTAACAAAATAACCAATCTCAGATGAAGGGTAAGCATGCAAGAAACATGTAACAAGTAAAAAAAATATGCATACATGTTGACTAATTATGGAAAGCAGATATATAACAGACACAGTAAATGCAAAACAAGGTGATTAACATGATGCCATAGTTATGGAAAGCGCAATATGTGGAAATAAATCATAAAGATCCTGCCTGGATAATAACTGAGGTTGTAGTATTTGGATTGACATTCAAAAGGCAAATGCTTTGCAAAGTCCTCTTCAGTATCATCTCGCATTCTCTTTCAGGTTTCCCTGAGCATTGAAAGAACTTTGCGAAAAATCAGAAGAAGATATAGGCAAGGCTGTTCTATAAGAGCCAACAAGGGGTGAATGCAGTTAATAATACATGATATGGCACTCTTGAATAGTTCCTAAAACGAGCAGCAATGCACTGAAACTAATTGGGAACATGAAACCCAAGCACAAAAAACTCATAGCAAAAATGACGCAGTCATAACAAAAGAATACGAAAGACATGAGGAAGCTCACCAATCAGCCCAGTTTTGGGCTTCCAAATGACTTCTATAGAAGCCTTTTCAGGGTTTTCATTCTTCTTCGTCCCAGCTTTTGGTCCGTAAACTGCTGCCATGACTTTGGTATGCCCTGGAGAAAAGCAGAAAATCACGTGAAAACATTAATTTTAATTACGGTGCAAATTTTCCAAGCGGAAATGACTCCAGGCATCAAACAGGAAAGTACTGCTAACAAAAAGGAACGTGTAATAACTTCCCTCCGGAGATGAAGATGGAGATCCATTGAACATATCACGTTAAAATTTAGAGCTCGCTTTCTCGAACACTCGGGGCGCCAAAACAAAAGATTAGAGCACAATACCTTGAGACCAGCTTGCCGAGCCATGAGCGCGATTCAGAATGTTGCGAGAACAAGATAGTGGTCTCAGCTGGTTTGCTGTGCGGCCATCTGCCCTATCTACTTCCATAGTCCTGCAGCGAAGGAAGAGAAAACGCATGAACGATGGGCTTTAAAAAATATATTTTTTTATTCATAATTACAAATGTGGGTCAGACCGCGGATACGTCTGCTTGAAATTTAGGCCCACCATATACGGGTTGGACCCGCTCAGTCCCGATCCAACCCATCCCTTTGATGTCTTTTTACCGAAATATCCAGCATATTTTAGATTTGCATAGTCGTTGGATTAAATTAACTAGTATTTCCCCCCGCGCGGGGGGAGAACAAAGTCAGTCAGAGCACTATTTTCACGGATTTTCCAGTAAAGAATTTTTGTATCTCATGGTTAAAGGTCTTTATTATGAGCAGAAACGGCTAGAAGGAAGGGTACGATATTACGAAAACAAAGCCAATCATATTTGGCTGAGAAAGTACCGTCAAATTCCAGAAGCCATATTTGCTTTTGAGAACGAACCCGAAGTAATCGAGTTAAGGCAGAAAGCTCAGGCAACTCGTGATAAGCTTGAAGGATTAAAGGTAGAAATTAGGCGTACAGAGTCTCAACTTCGACAGACCAAGTGGTTAGTCAAAAACCTAGAAAGAACTCTAGGAGATCCAGAAGGATAAGTATTTTTCTTTGAACAGTAAAATATGGCCGGAAGATGATCTGGTGTCGGACCAAATATCCGAGATATTTGGCAGAGGCTTGAAAGGAGAGCTTCAGGAGAAGCTTCCAATCAGCCCGGTGCCACTGTCTCTAATACAAATCTACACCGAGATACTGAGAGAGCAAGTTTATCAGGACGATATACTACAGAAGATTATGCATGACCTTTAGCAGGAGAAGCTCAAAAATATCAGGAAGAAGTTTCAAGTATTCCTCAAAGTATTCAGGAATACCAGAGACAAATCCATGATATTATTACTCGGGAGAAATGAGAACTTGGGGATATAGAGCGTGTCTCAAAAAACCTAAATGAAAAGCTCAAGAAAGTCAAAGACCTACAAGCCAAACTCGAAGAGAAGAGGAAAAAGAAAGAGAGTAAGTTATCTCCCACCGAAAGACTCGGTGTAAAACATTGGGAAGCCAAGCCAGTATGACAGACAATCTCCCAGAAACCAATTCCTTGGGAACGACAGAAAGGATCGTTCAAGGATTTATTTCAGAAGATTAATAGGGAAGCCAATCCCTCATATCCCAGCCATATTCAGGAAGAATATAGGCCAAAGAAAGCACATCCAGAAGGTGTTCCTCAACATGAGACGATCCTAAAGCTAGACTGTGAAAAGGATCCAGGAGCCGTCATAGATGAATGGACTCTAGATCTTAGATATTACATGCTATCAGTTGGTTTACAGTCGTGGATCATAGATAGTGCACTTAATTTCACAGGAGCTACCTTAAGAGGTAATGCAGGGAAATTTTGGGATATGGTGCTGAGACACTCAGAAGTGAGAACAACTATCCAGGAATATGTTACATTCTCAATTGAAGTTATACCAGTAGTTGCTGATTTCCTTAAACAAGAGTTTGCAGGAAATTCACTGGTAGATCGGGATAGAGCATTGGTAGAAAAAGTTAGAACAGCTTTAACCAATATCCAAATTTGTGACATGTGTTACTTTGAAGAATATCTTTGCGAGTTTCAGCATTGGTATTATCTTCTTGGACCAGGATATCAAGCATATGCTCTAGATGTCTTTATCCAGAAGCTTCCAGGCAGTTGGCCTGAAATTGTTCAACAAGCGTTGAAGACTCGTCTTTCTCAGAGTGTAGATTTGCAAGACACTCTAGGAGTTCGAGCAGAAACAATAAGACATGTGATAAGACTCTATTGTATGCAGAATCATGTCTTACAAGATGTAATAAATATGCCATACATGAGTTCTTCTTGTTGCCCAAAAGTAGAAGGTGTCGCAGGAAGATATAGGTGCGGTCCAACCAGGCAGGAGCTTGGAAAAACCCCACAAAGAACATTCAAAACACAGTGCCAGGATGGCCAGTGTGAACGAAAGAAACCGTTCAAAAAGGTCTGGAAAAGATTTGGAAAAAGAAAATCATCAAGTAGATTTTCAGGCAGAAAGCCAGAAAAATATAAGAGATTTCTTAGACCAAATAGAATCCAGAAGAATATGAGAGAAAACGTTAAGGCCAAATATGGTAAGTATCCCAGATGCCCTCAAGGAAAATCTCTATCCAGTTGTGATTGTTGTTGGTTTTGCGGCAAGAAGGGTCACAGAGCTGACAATTGCCCAGATGCAGATAAAAGAAGGGGTAGTCTCAAAACAATAATGATGGAAGATTCATCAGAAATATTATTTGAGCCAATCTGGGGAGAAGATATAGAATCAGATGATGAGAGTTTATATTCTTTATATTCAGAGTACTCAGAGGAGGAAGATTCTACCTCAGAAGAAGAAGAAGGAAGTAACCCTATTTTGAGCCAGCTTCGAATAGCCATGATTCGAACAGGAGCTAGTGCATCAAAAAACTCTCCAGAACTAGTAAAACTAGAGGAGATGGAAGGAGATCTGGTTCATTCTTCAGAAACTAAAATCCCTTCAGAAGGAAGAGATTGTCAAGAATGGAAGATGCCCAGAGTTGATTGGTCTGAAGTATACCAGAAGTCTTGGGTACCATATCAAGAAATGACCAAGATCTTTGAAGATGAAGAGACAGCTGAAGTCTATAAAACAGATAGAGGATTATTTTCAATGCCTTTGCTAAAACCATAAAGGGTTAACAAGGCAATTCAGAAAAATGCAAAGTATGTGCATTTTGGAATAATCCAGATAGGAGTAGATCCTCTTATCAGAAAATAACAAGATCTACCAGTCCTAATTGCAGTGGTGGATGACAGTTTAGCCAATTTCTCCAATGCATTATTAGGAGGAGCACATGCAAATCTGCATGCAGGAGCAGCATGGGTAAAGGTAATACCAGACTTTCATGTTGTTCTTATGGACAGAAGTATTAGTAGAACTCTAGAAGTAAAGATCAACACGGGGAACTGGCAGAAGACATTGGGATGTCCACCCGACATGAGATGTGTCAGAATAATTACTCGTCTCTATGTGAAGTTCTATAATACCGGAAGGCCAACTCTAAGGAAGGGTGTGGAAAGATTTACACATCTTTTTCAAGATGAAGTAACATCAATTAGAGCAATGACACCACAAGTGATAAACCCCCAAGAGGCTAACTTGTCCTAGAGAATGGGTTTCACCAAATCCAGAGGAAGAAAGAAGGCAGAAGCTACTTATTCCAGATGTTATTAGACAAGTTGGAAATAGACTTGTTATCTCTGAGGTCAAAGAAGATGAAGATGATCTTAGATCAGAAGGATCAAGGTCAGACAAATCAGATTTGAAGATAGAAGAATTCAAATCAGAAATACTGGAGAACCATTTGGAAGATCCAAGGATCTCAATTGGAAAAGATGAAGGTACTTCAGTAGAAGCACCTAGAACATCAATTTCCAGAAGGATAGTTGGACAAAGGACAGTTCGACTACCTATCTATGAGGATGAAGAAACTCATGTAGGATATATGGGATCTTCATTACTCAGTGCAAAGATAGAGGAATGGGATACATTAGTAAAATTAAGTATTAATGAAACAACATGTATTTCCCTAGTAGATACAGGATGTACATTCTCTTGTACAAGAATTCGATTTTCAGGAGTAACCTGGGAATCTTCAGAGTTGCAAGTTACAGTTGGTAATAATGCAACAGTTCTGATTCAAGAAGTAGCCAAGGATGTTCAGATTGAACTCAATGGTAGGATATATATAGAGAAGATGCTTTGTTTTATTCCTCAATTGCCAGATGACTTCTTGATTGGAAATAGGTTTCTTATAAGATATCAGCCTGTAACGATATTTTCAGAAGGAATTATCCTTGACAACTATTTGATTCCAACCGCATCTGGAAAAACCAGAATGGTTCCAGATAAGAAAGTATCTACTGTTAAAGTGGAAGTATATCTAGATAAAGATAGAGAATACCATAGAAAGATTGAGTAGTGGAAAGAACTAGTTGGATTAAAAGTCTCGAGGATTAATGAAGAAGAGGCATTGACCAAGATAAAAGAATACTTATCAGAAAATTGGTCAGAAAATCCTCTGAAACTATGGCAGAAGGCAATTCCCGAAGCTACCATCACTCTTAAGGATCCTAGTACAGTGATCAGAAGTAAGGGAATTGCCTATCCATATGAGATGGTTAAGGAATTTGAGAAACAGATTCCAGAATTAATCAATCTTGGATTAATCAGGCACAATGAAAGTCCTCACAGGAGTGCGGCATTCATGGTAATGAATCATGCAGAAAAACAGCGTGGTAAGTCCAGAATGGTTATAGATTATCGTGATCTCAATTTTTCTACAAAGGATGATGGCTACAATCTTCCTAAACAAGAAGCTTTGAGAAGAAGGATTAGGAATGAAAGGCCAATGGTATATTCTAAGTTTGATCTCAAGTTAGGATATTTGCAGATAAAGATCAAAGAAGAAGCTATACCATTGACAGCATTTACAACGCCAGTTGGCTTGTTTGAATGGCTAGTGATGGCTTTTGGACTCAAGAATGCACCAGGAATATTCCAGAGAAGAATGGATAAGGCATTCAATAGATTATCACAATTTGTGGCAGTCTATATAGATGATGTGCTCGTATTTAGTAAAGATACAGAAGAGCATATAAAACATTTGCAGCAGGTAGCTGAAGTGTTTAGAGAAGAAGGGATGATAATTTTAGAAAGAAATATCATTTGGATGCAACCAAAGATAGAATTCTTGGGATTACAGATCCAAGGAAGTAGAGAAAATCTTCAACCGCATATTGCAGAAAAGCTACAAACTTTCCCCGATGAGCTTACAAATCGTAAGCAAATACAGGTGTTTCTCGGTATACTAAGTTATGCCAGAGCATACATCAGAGATTTAGCAAAAATCTCAGTTCCAATACAGAAAAAGGTATCCAGTAAGGTACCTTGGGATTGGATAGAAAAAGATTCTAAAGTAATCAGAATTCTGAAGCAGAAAGAACAGAATCTCCCAGAATTGGAGTATCTAGATGGGAGTAAAGATCAGCTTATCTTAGAAACAGATGCATCAGACTCAGCATGTAGATGTATCTTAAAGATAAGTAAAAACCATAATAATGGTATCAGCAGATACTGGAGTGGATGTTTTAACAAGGCGAAGAAGAATTATCCTGTCCATGAAAGAGAATTGCTTGCTGTCCTTAAAGGAATTAGGGCTAACGATCTTTTCTTGGGAAAACCTTTTACTATAAGAACAGATAGTTCTTATATAAAGAATTTTATGAGAATTAAATTGAAAAGGTTTACCCAGGCACGACTTGTACGGTGGAGGAATGAATTGCAATACTATGACTTTAATATCGAAAATATTAAAGGAAAAGACAATATCATTCCAGATGCACTGACTCGCTATTTTGACTCTTGCAGGTGCAATGGCAGAAAGTAGCAAATCAAGAAGATGTCATGTTTTCATAGATGATTATTCTGTGGTAGAATGCCCAGTTATCAGAGCAATGAATGAAAGGGTTGATCGACTTGAGCAAAGAAAGAGGATTATAGCAAAGAATAACCTCCAGAAGAGGGGATCTTCATCCAGTAAGGTTGAAAGATCAGAAAGCACAGGGGGAAGAGGCAGGAAAAGGGGAGTGCAGGAGCAGAGGAGCGGGGTGACTGGAGAGGGAGAGAGAACGGGGAGATGGAGAAGAAGATGATGAAAATATCCAGCTGCTTTCCACCATTGTTGTCAAAGGTGCCTGGTGCACCAACTCCACCTAATATCACGGTAGGTGGCAGCCATGGAGGAAGTCTATGGTAGGTGGAGCCATGAGAGAAGTCCTTGGTAGGTAAGGAATTTACGGGAGTTGTGTCAAACTTAACACCTCCCACCATGACTATATAAGGGAGCCTTGGGGAGCTTTCTTCACAATCAATTCAATCCAAGAAGTGCTTAGTGCATCCAGGAGAGTCTTGAGAGCTCCATGTGAGATATTGAGAGGTGTAGAGAGAAGTTTTGTAAGTTTTGTTCATTGTTAAATAAAGCACATTTTCTACCAAATTTTCTCCCTCAATTATCTATATTTGTGATCAACGAATCACAATAGTGGTATCAGAGGAGGTTCTGGTGAAATGGCGGTGGGCAGTGGAAATTTTCCAGTGACTGGAAAATTCAAGTTTTCCATAATCATGTTTTTAAGGAAGATTCTAAAAGTTCATGCCGAGGTGATTCCAACGATGCAAATGGCGTCGCAAACGGAGCTAAAACGAGTTTCCTAGACTCGGTCAAAGTTCGGTAAAAACTTGGGTGCTACAGTACCTAGCAATGCGAAATGGGCGGGGCGGGCCAAGCCCACGCGGGCTTGATCCCATGCAGGCTAGATCTGCAAAAGCCCGCATAAAAAACGGGTGGATTTATCAAGCCCGCCCCGCCCCGCAGCGGATGCGGGCAAGCCCGCGGGCAACCCGTATTCAATATTGTTTTTTATAATTTTTTATATTTTAATAGGCTCGTAAAAGCCTTCATGAAAAATGAGTTGAATTATGGTTGGAAAGTATATGAGAATGAGAATGTAAGCTTGAAAATATAAAAAAAATAATTTAAAAAATTATTGTAATAACTATTCAAAATTCCACCTCATTATAAAATTGTCCATGATTAGCATAAAAAGTCCAAAGTTTCAAAATCAAAGTTTCAAATAATATAACACTAAACAAAAAATATAGAACAAGTCGATCTATTTCACATGCTTCTTCAATATTCCATGCACCCTTGTCTCCTTTAATGCTTCCTCCAAATCCTACAACAAAACACAATTAAAAATAGACTTTTAAACAAATATAAAATAAAAAATATATTTAAAAATAAAAATATTGATGAATTTGATTTTGATAAAAAATATTATGAAAATATATTAATAAAAGTAAAGTATCTTTATTAATTATTAGGAAGACATACATTTAAGAAATCGAAGGAGTACTTGTGCTTTCCACATATATACTTTCAGAACTAGAATCTTCCTCTAAGCCAAATTCCACCTTTTCATCCTCCAATCCTATAAGAAAATCAATTTTAATATAATTATTATATATATAATGTGATAAAACATAATATTGATAAAGTTAATAATAGTTTCTAAACCATGAATCCAACTCCGAGCACATATTAATGCTTGAATGTTTTTTGGTAGAAGATGAATCCTATATTTATTCAACACCCTTCTGCTAATGCTAAAGGCAGACTCTGAGGCCACCGTGGTAATAGGAATGCATAAAAAATCACATGCCATGAGTGATAAGATAGGAAATCTTTTACTCTCATCCTTCCACCAATCGAGCACATTTAGATTTCTATAAATTGACATATCCACCAATGACATCTCCAAATAAATATCCAATTGAGATTTTGCATTATTTGGGCCAACAACTTTATTTTTTAGATCAATCTGCATCAACAAAAAAAATATATAAACAAAAAAAATTAAATTAAATAAAATGAAATGAAATACATAGATAATGATTTAAATAACAAGAAAATGAACTTACATCAATTACATCAGCATTTTCCCTTGTTGAAGAATTAAGAGAAGCAGAAGATGAACCCATTTGATTAGTTCCCATTGATGGAATAGAAGAGAAATCCTTTGCATACTTTCCATAAAGCTGATATAGCTTGTTTTTCAACATAAAAATATTTTCTTGATAATGACATGAATCAAGACTTTGATAGCTAAATTCCAATATTGTCAACTTGATACGAGGATAAAACACAGCCGCCATTACAAGTAGAATGCTATAATGACTCCAATATTTATCAAATTTCTTCTTCATATGGCATGACATTGTTCTAATGACATCATCATCATTGTTGATATTATGCAACAAAAACCTCTCAATTTTCCAAACTTGACCAAAGTATAAATTTGATGTAGGATATGTGGATCCAGAAATCAAATTTGTCATATCAAAAAAGGGCTTCAAAAAATTGTAAATTAGTTCACCTCTCTTCCATTCTTCTTCTAAAAGACAATTCTTATAATTTGGATCATAAATATCCAAATTATTGAAGACATATTCACACCTCAATGCACTTTCTAACATTGTATAAGTAGAATTCCACCTGGTGGGCACATCCAATCTCAAAAGCACACCACTATCAGCTGAAACACTTGTTGCACAATCTTGAAAGCATATCATTCTACCCTCAAAACCTTTAACATAAGAAATTCTTTCTCTAATTTTTTGGCATGCAGAATCAATAACTTTCAGACCTTCTTGAACAATAAGGTTTAAAACATGGGCACAACATCGAACATGAAAAAATTCACCCATGCAAAGAAAATTCTTTTCCAAATTCAATTGATCTTTCAACTTTTATTGCATGGTATCATTGGCAGAAGCATTGCCAAGGGTGAGAGAGAAAATTTTCTTTTGTATGCCCCAATCAACTAATATTTCTTTTACTTTTTTTTCCAATTTAGCACCAGAATGTGGAGGTCGCATGTCAATAAAAGAAAGAATTTTTCTTTTTAACTGCCACTCCAAATCAGCATAATGAGCAGTCAAACAAAGATACCCCTTACTAGTAAAAGTCGTCCACAAATCAGAAGTAAGACATATCCTACCACCAATGTTTGACAAAATATATTTCAATTTTTTTTATGTTGATCATATACTTCCATCATATCCGAACTTATAGTACTTCTAGAAAAAAACTTCACTTCTGGATTCAAATAACTAAAAACTTCTCTAAATCCTTCATATTCAACAAATTTAAATGGAAGGTCATGTTTTATAATGCCCATTGCCGTCTTTTCTCGAAACATATTTGAATCAAATTTTTTATTTCGCAACTTTCCTGAATGGTCCAAGATCCTTGAAGGAACACTACGATCTTTTAAAACTTTGATTCCATTGCATTTTTCGCTATGCCGAGACAAATTTGATGTTCCATATTTCCTTCCACCTCCTACCAATATTAATCCACATCCTTTACACTTAACTCTCGGTTTTTCATCAATTACACTCATTTTCTCAAAATAACTCCAAACATCAGATGTGGTCTTTTTTTATCTTTTTGCTGCAACTTGAACATCATCATTTTTATTTTCGTCTTTATCTATGTCTTGACTAAATTGGAAAGTGTTATCCACATGATCATGTATCACTGAGTTACTATCATTAATGGCATGATTTTCTTCCAATTCAAGATCATTTTGAGGTTGATACATGTTTAATATAACCTACAATAAAAATATAATATATCTATATTAGAAAAATAATTTATATAAATTTTTTTAATACGATATTGGTGATTAAAAAATACACTAAACATTAAAAGTATTATATTTTTATAATAAAAAATGTTAATCAATAAAAATTAATAATTTATAATTGAAATATAAATACATAAATGATAAAATCTGATAATCTAATGAAATCTTATAAAATTAAAAATTAAAAATGAATGATTTCATTTTAAATGAAATTATGAAAAAATCACAATTTTTCAAAAATAAAAAATAATATTAAGAGTTAATAAACTATATAAATAACAAAATAATATATATATATATATATATATATTCTAAAAATAATTAGATTTTAAATTAAAAAATAAAGGTGTGATTTATGTGATATAATATTTATTGATGTTATTATATGTTATTTTTTAAACTTACATTAAATTATTATGAGAAACATAATAAAAATGTGGAAAATATTAAAAATTAAAACTAAAAAATAAAATAATTTTATGAAATAACATAAATAAATAAAAACATACCTCCTGTTTGTTTGCATTACCCGAGAGAGGGGAGGAGGAGCCGCCGAGCCGGCGAAGGAGCCGCCGGAGGTGGGGGGTTGTGTGCGGCGAAGGAGGCAGGGAAGGGGTCGTCGGGGTCGGGCAGGGGTGGCGGGTGTGATGACCCAGACCCCCCCTGGTCCCTTCCTTTTCCAAAATATGGATCCTTAAGGGGTGCCGATCGGTGCGACCGATCGGTGAGACCGATCGGTGTGACCGATCGGTGAGACCGACCGGTGAGACCGACCGGTGTGACCGACCGGTGTGACCGACCGGTGTGACCGACCGGTGTGACCGACCGGTGTGACCGACCGGTGTGACCGACCGGTGTGACCGACCGGTGAGACCGACCGGTGAGACCGACCGGTGAGACCGACCGGTGAGACCGACCGGTGTGACCGATCGGTGAGACCGATCGGTGTGACCGATCGGCGGAACCGGCCGACGTCACCCGACCTTGCCAAGTTGTTCCAGTAACGCTCCTTTTTCACAAATAGGGTTTTAAACCCTATTCTGCCTCGTTTAAGAAAATGTCTTAAAGACCCGAAACGCGCACAAAAGTTTTAATTAGATACTGAATCGACTCATGAGTCGGTTTAAACCACCCAGCACCCTTAATGATGAGTCAAGCCGCGTGGTCAACCCATGACTCCCACGTCTTACGCGGTTTCACGTTTTCACCTCAACCGTCCCCGGCTCTTATAAATTAAGGGTTAGGCCGTGGTTTCCCCCTTCTTCGATCGTGGATCTTCTGGTGAATCAGGACCGCTGCATCGTTATCCGTAAAATTCCGCGCCCCCGGCCTAAACATCGATCATCCATCAACAGGTAGGGAATTTCTCTCGTCTCTCACTTTTGTGTATCATGCGGGGTGGGCGTTATTCTGTTCCTATGGAATTGGTTGAACCGAACCTTAATGAAGATAATAAACGAAAATCTAAAGAAAGAAGGGGAAGGGGTTGTGATCTTTGTTTATGCTTTATCTTGTGATCATCCTTTTTAGTTGTGCTGGTTCATGTTTTCTGAAAATTAAGGTCGTTGGTGGTCGTTGTATGTGCACTGATGAATCCCCTCGTGATGTTTTAAATGGGTTGCTGAAATTGTGAACTCCTGCTGTGAAATTGGTTAATCACGTATATCCGGCTGAATAATTGAAAGCACTAGGATCAACCCTTCTGTGATAACTCCCGGTTAGAACACACAGAATTTGAAATCATGGAGTGTGTTAAGTCGTTTAAATCTGAAAATCCATGACTTGTGTTGGTAGTGGTAGTTGGTTGTTTTCCTTTCGGGCTGATTGCTGGAAATGTGGGAGGGGATGGGATCCCCTGTTCTTTTATACTTTCGGTGGTGGTGTGAATTTGGGGATGGGATTCCCTGTTGGTATGGTTTCGGTGGTTGTGAGTTTTTTTTATCACGAATTGGGGAGAGATCCTCTGTTGGCAGAACCGGGTGTGAGTGTTTTGGTTGATCCATGCTTTTGACGCTTTCTTTGGTTATGCTTATGGTAGTTGCCCAGTAGTGATTAAAATCAATTGAACATTTTAACTGAACGTGAAACAAGAATGGGACAAATGGTTTTGTGGGCAAGGGTTGTGAATTGTGACTCGGACGCAGTGGTGTTGTGTTCTGTAGGTTGGCTAGGAAAACCTAAGTTTTGGGTGAGTGTTTGTTACCTATATCTATACTTGTAGCTTTGTGTTTCTTATTCGCGCCCCACCCAAGTTGAGCACTCAGTGTCGAACACCCCCATTTATGGGGGAAGGGTGTTTTTCCCAACACTATCCTTAGTGGCTGGTTATTAGCTCCTTTTCTGCTCCCTTTCCCGGATAGCCCAAGTACCTTCGGGCAGGCTGTGATGGCCTGAAGTCCATTATTATCCCAAGAACCATCGGGCGGGGCATTGTGGTGGTTGTCCAGGTGTGTGCGGCAGGTGGTTTCCCAGGTGTCTTCGGGATGAGGCCCAGGTGTCTTCGGGCGTGGCAGTGGATTCTTTAGCCCAGGTGTCTTCGGGCGTGGCAGTGGTTGTTCTGGCCTAGGTGTTTGCAGGCATGGTTACATGTGACAGTTGTGGCCCAGGTGTGTGTGGGCGGGATTTCGGCAGTGGGACCGCGTGTGGTTGTGGCCCAGGTGTGTGCGGGCGGGTGTGGCAGTGGGACTGCGGTGAGAATGGCGGGATTGGTCCGATGCGTAGGATGTCTCAATAACCAGTGGGAAAGTGGCGCGGGGTACCCAAACATCGATGTGCTCTTATTATATATATTACTCGACTTGCGTTATTTGGGGAGTGAGCCTTGGTGAGGCCTGGGATGGATAGTTTGCCTTGTTAGGTGTTTGGTTTACTCTTTTCTCACGGGACTTTAGTACGTTCCCCCACTTGTGCACGAGAGTCTTGGTTTTCCCTATTGAGTGTACTTGTATACTCACCCTACGTATATAAAACTGCTTTCAGGTTTCCAGGAGGACTTCGGGGATCACGCAGGACCTTACTAGCTCGGACTTTTGGAGCAGTTGCAGTTGTTTCTCCTTTTCTTTTTGGTACTTACCTTGTAGTCACCTTTTTTCACTTTGTGGCTTTCACTTTTGAAACATGCATGTGGGAATGGTTTAATTTTGGCTTTACTTTTCTTTCTACCTTGGTGTTGTTGGGTTTTCTTCTCCTTATCTTCCGATCCTACAAAATAAAAAGGGTAATGCCTTCCATTTGCGAGAATTTTCTATACCCTTGGTGCTAGTCGCCACTCCGGGACCTATTGAAGGCGGGTTTCGGGGGTCATTATCTCTCCTTCAACTTAAAGAAGGAAGGGACTGGAAAACTGTTGACCCTTACCTTCTTTTTGGTGAAGGCGGGTCGTGACAGCGGGGGCCAGGGGTAGCAGCAGTGGAGGCGGGGAAGGGGTCGCGGGGGTTGGGGCGAAGGAGGTCGGGGCTGGGGGTAACAGTGGTGGAGGAGGTCGGGCGGTAGCGGCGGAGTAGGCTGGGGGGTAGCGGCGGAGGAGGCCGAGGTCAGGGGGTAGTGGGGGTCGCGGCGCGGCAGAGGAGGCCGGGGACGGGGGGTAGCGGCGGAGGAGGCCGGGGTCGGGGGGTAGCGGGGGTCGTAGAGCGACAGAGGAGGCCGAGGACGGGGGGTAGCGGCGGAGGAGGCCAGGGTCGGGGGGTAGCGGGGGTCGCGGCGTGGCGGAGGATGCTAGGGCCGTGGGTAGCGGCGGAGGAGACCGGGGGGTAGCTGGGGTCATGACGGAGGAGGCTGGGGCTGGGGGCAGCAGCGGCGGAGGAGGCTGGTGGGTAGTGGCGGAGTAGGACGAGGTGTAGTGACGGAGGACGCCAGGGCTAGGGGTTAGTGGCGGAGGAGGCTGGTGGGTAGTGGCGGAGTAGGACGAGGTGTAGTGACAGAGGACGCCGGGGCTAGGGGTTAGTGGCGGAGGAGGCTGGTGTCGGGGGGTAGCGGCAGGGGAGGCCGGGGCCGGGGGGTAGGAGGCCGGGGCCGGGGGGTAGCGGAGGACTCAGAGGAGTCGATGTGCAGTGCAGTGCAGTAGCCTGTAGGTGAGTGTGAAGGAGGAGGGGCGGGGGAATATGTGAGGCTAATTAAAATAAATATAAATGGATAATAAATGGAGGCAGGCGCATGCAGCTACGTTGGGAAATGAAGGGAAAGGGAGGCGGTGTGACGGGAGGCATGAAAGCATGGCATTGGGAAATGAAGGGTATAAAAAATTTAAAGTTAATATAATTAAATTATTATAAAAAAAATTACACCATTAACCCGCGGGCCAGCCCGTATCCGTGCGGGTAAACCCGCACGGGTTGGATGTCCGTGTGGGCTGCCCATATAAGTCCGTTTCAAATGTGGGATATTTTTAATAAACCTTCCCCACCCCAAACCCGCCCTAAGCCCGCTTAACCCGCAGGCCTGCAACCCGTTTTGCATCGCTAACAGTACCCCCCCTTGCCGAAGAAGGAGGTATTGTTTTGGCACCAGTGACTTTTCCAATGACTTTATGGTAGCTTCTATGGAATGCCACATTAGCGTCACGTCATTGGTTGATCACGAACATTGATACTATTTTGACTATATCTTGATCAATCATTGTCCAATTTTGACGATCGAGGAGTCGATTCCACCATTTTCGACCATTCTAGATGCAACAATGAGCCCCATTTTTCTAGATTATGCACTGATTTTTTCAGAATTAAAATTCAATGGAGGGATCATCCATGAGAGGGATGATCATGTTGACTTCTTAAAACCACTCCATTTGTAAGTCTTGAATGGAAGATCGCCTCAATGATAAGGATATTTTTAACCCCATTGAGAATGAGGGAGTCAACCTTGATGCCACTAAGGAAGCAGAGTGGAAAAATCTAAACAAGAAGACAATCGGTCAAATCCGCTAATGGATTGATCACAACATTTACCACTATGTTGCTTAAGAGACTGGTGCGAAAAAACTTTGGATGAAGTTGGAAAATATGTACCAGTCAAAGACCGCTTGAAACAAAATCATCTTATTGAAGTGGTTGATTAATCTTCGACTACAGAGTGAAAGCTCTATAGCCGGACACACCGGTGAGTTCCAAAGCCTGGTGAACTAGTTGGTGGCTGCCGGTAAGACTCTAAATGATGAAGATCAGGCGAACCACTTACTCTTCACACTTTATGATATCTGGGATACACTTGTCGTCTCACTCAATAACTCGATGACTGGAGGAAAACTTACCATGGTGATGGTAAAGGTTGCACTGTTCAATGAGGAGGCTCGATGTCACAACCCCCTCCCACCAAAGATGCCCCTCCTGAGCTGGCAATGGTTAAAGGGAGATAATGACCCCCCGAGTCCCGCCTCCAGTAGGCCCCGGGTTGGCGACTAGCACCAAGGGTATGAGTTTTTCACAAAAATGGGAGGCATTACCCTTTTATTTTTCTTAAGATCGGGAAATAGGACAAGTCAACCACCAAAAAGGAAAAGAACAAGTGTATAGAAATAAACCCAAACCAAGCCCACAGGCATGTTTAAATAATTTTATAACAAGGTACAAGTACAAGAAAGCTCAAAAGTACAATACCAAAAGAAAACAGAGTACACCAACTGCAACAACTCCAACTGTTCGACTAGTAGGGTCCTGCACGACCCTGGTAGTCCTCCTGAAAACCTGAAAGTAAACATAGGGTGAGCATACAAGTATACTTAGTAGGGAAACCTAAAGCTCTCGTGCACAAGTGGGAGACATCCTAATGTACCGTGAGAACAACAGAAGAAACCTAGCAAGGAAATCTATCCACCCAACCTCACCAGCCACTCTCACCAAAACACAATCACAACAGGTAGTAGTATATAAGAACAAGAGTATTGGGTACTCCGCACCATTTCCCACTAGTTAGCTGCTCTTCCTAATGGCGAACATCCTGACGCTGCCACACTCTTCCCGCCCGCACACACCTGGGCCTCACAACCACACATCCCTCCCACACACACCTGGGCCTCACCACCACGTATCCTGCCCGCACACACCTAGGCCTCACCACCACGTATCCTGCCCGCACACACCTGGGCCTCACCACCACATATCCTGCCCGCACACACCTGAGCCTCATCCCGAAGATTCTTGGGAAAAAGTAAGCCTGCCCGAAGAGTCTTGGGCCAATCCACCCCAATCGAAACCTACCCGAAGAGTATTAGGTTTAAGGTCGCCTCAAGCAATCACAGCCTAGGGAAGAAGGACCAGTAAGGAGCTAGTAACTAAGGGGAAAACACCCTCTCCCATGAAATGGGAGTGTTCGGCACTAAGTGCTCAACATGGGTGGGGTGCGATAAAACACAAAAGATACAGATATATGTATATATAGCAACCACTCAGCCCAACCTATGGCTTCTAAACAGAGAAACTAAGCACGTGCCTCAGCACTGCTACCACGAAGCATGCATACAACAAACAACCCCAACCCCATTTAGGTTTTCACGTTTCAGCAGAATTAGTTTATTAGTTCCTTAACTACTGGGAAACTATCCACAACCAACCACATCGATCATTCATAGAACATATCCCTTCCATGCACAAATCAAGTTAGGAAAACACAAGCACAACAAATCCCTTCTTATTAACCAACCAACCAATTGATTATTTATCCCGCTTCACTACTATGCCCCACCATTTATTAACTCTTCCACTTTTTATTTATTATTTACAACCCATATCCCGTTCACATTTAAACCCATCCCTGCAGCCCCGCTGCCAACCACCATAACCACAAATACACCGAAACTCGTACATCGTTATCCCTTTAATACCATTCATTACAGCCCCGCTGCCCATCACCAACATAGCATTCACACCAACCCACAACCAAGTCAACCGCAGCCCCGCTGCTCACCCGATCCACAACAACCCACAAAACACCCCCATCACAAGCCACGTATCCAATCCAGCACCCACATGTTCATTATTCCATTTTTGTTCAACCGGGGTGATCACACAAGGGTTCCAGATTTTCATTTAATCGGCCAACTTTACGCGATTAACCAAATTCCACATTCAACAAATTTCCATCCACAAACGATCTAGAAAGACAAGTCAACATTTAATTGCGCAAGCAAAGGCCCCCAACGACCGTGATTTTCAGTAGGCATAAGCCTATTCAATTCACAACATAATATCACATGATATAAAAAGTAAAGTAACAGTAATCACAAACTTCCCAACCCCGTTCTTTAACCATTTATTATCTTTATTTAATGGTTTAACTGTTTCTCACGAAAACAAGAGGATACCCACCCTTCATGATGCAAAATTTAGAGAGACAAAGGTAAGATCCCTATCTCAACAGGTTCTGATCACAACGCTCCCCCGGATCAACTTTAGAAGACGTTCGTCAGCGTCCGTCACTTCTGTCGAAACCCGGCAAAACCTCCTTGGGTGGAAGTTGGAAAATAAAGGCCGAAGTAAAGACAATGGATCCAAACTCAAAAGTTCCGCCTCGTCGTTACGATCTCGTGGCCGTTGACGGATCGTAAATTGGAGCTTGGACGAAGAAGTTATGGAAGAAAAAGGAGACTTTGAGTCTCTTGGGAGAGCTCTGCTCAGAGGAGAGGGGGGGAGAGGGGTGTGTTGAAAAGGAGGAGGGGACCCCTCCTTTTATAGGCGAGAAAAGAAAAAGTACACGACGTGTATTTTATGGTACACGGCGTGTACTCGGCCATTTCACACGGTCACCATGCGGCTTCCAACACGACCTTCAATGCGGAACGCGACCGTTGACTGGTCAACACACCACTTGAAGGTAACGCATATGCGGGGAGGGACTACACAACGTGTAGTTTGGACACACGGCATGTACGCATTTATTTCACACGACAAAGACACGGCTCCAACACGACACACGACCGTTGACTAGTAATGCGTACACGGGGGGAGACTACACGGCGTGTAGTATTGGATACACGGCGTGTACCCATTTATTTCACACGACAAGGACATGACCTTCAACACGGGGTATACCCGGAAAGGGGGTACACGTCGTGTACTCAAATTACATGGCGTGTAGTTTCAAAATTCTGGAAAGTGTGGGAAAAGTCCATTTTACCCTCCAGAACACTTCGTGACCTTCTTTTTGACAAAGGAATGGGCCGGAGAGGTCCAGGCCATTACATCAGATACCTCTTAAAACATTATCGTCCCCGAGAATTCAAAAACCAACCCAGAGGAACCCAAAAAGATACCTCTTAGGGTTCTCGTTATAACAAGAACCCAACCAACAACCCTAATCATAGGTGTTAGGAATTCCTTCTCCTATGTCGAGATATTATCCGCTTTAGGCGGCACTGACTCGCCTGCATGGGTTTAATCGCATCCTCATTAATGCATCTCGATTAAGAATCGGGTCTTCCCACTTCCATACATTAGGATTTTTCAACTCACACTGCCCCCAACACCGCACAACCCACACACTTCCCGAACATGTGGTTTGGGGAAAATTCCTTTTCCTATGTCGAGATATTATCCGCTTTAGGCGGCACTGACTCGCCTGCACGGGTTCAATCGCATCCGCATTAATGCGTCTCGATTAAGGATCAAGTTTTTCTCTTCCCCACACGCCCTGACATGTTACACACTCCCATAGAACAAGGAAACAAGAGGTATCACAACCGACAATCCAAGCATTCCATACATAAAAGGTACAAAGTATAACATCAAAATAAAGCTCAGAAGAACAAATCAAACACAAGTCAAAACAAATCCGGGTATTGAGCGTGCATATAGGTCTCCCACTCCCAAGTTCTCTCCTCAAGGCCGTCATGCCTCCACAACACGCGAACCAAGGGAATGGTTCATCCACGAAGCACCTTCTCTTTACGATCTTCGATTCTAAATGGTCGTTCCTCGAAGGTCCCATCGTCTCCCATATCTAACTCTCCCTAGTCGATAATGTGAGAGTCTTCATGTAAGTACCGATGAAGTTGGGAGACGTGGAAGACGTCATGAACCTTCTCCAACTGAGGTGGCAGGGTTAGCTGATATAACACCTCGCCGACTCACCTCAGCCCCTCAAAAGGTCCGATGAACCTAGGGGAGAGCTTACTCCCCTTCTCGAACCTCCGCTGCCCCCATCGAGGGGAAACCTTCAAGAACACATGATCTCCCACCTCGAACTCCAAGGGCCTCCTCCGATGATCAGCATAAGACTTCTGTCGGTCCTGAGCCGCTTTCATCCTCTCACATACAAGATGGAATTTCTCCATGGTGCTCTGTACTACCTCTGGCCCAAGAGCACCTGTCTCACTAACCTCCGCCCAGCAAATGGGTGAACGACATGGTCTTCCATACAAAGCCTCAAACGGCGCCATGCCAATAGTACAGTGGAAGCTGTTGTTGTAGGCAAACTCTACTAAAGGAAAGTGTCATACCCATGATCCTCCGAAATCCAGAACGCATGCTCGCAGCATGTCCTCCAGCGTCAGGATAGTCCGCTCTGTCTGTCCATCGGTCTGGGGGTGGAAAGCAGTGCTAAGGCGTAGCTGGGTGCCAAAAGCATGTTGTAACCCCCTCCAGACTCGTGAGGTAAACCAAGTATCTCGATCTGAGACGATAGTCTTTGGGACTCCATGAAACCGCACAACCTCATCTACGTACCTTTGTGCTAAGGTACTCACCGGGCCTGACTCCTTAATTGCTAAGAAGTGAGCTGATTTCGTCAGTCAATCCACCACTAACCAGATAGCATCATAACTGTGACAATTGGGTCCCGGTGACAGCACAACCACCCCACCTTAACATGGCCGTCGGGTCCTGGCCCACCAGGTACCACCAGTTGCCCCAACAGACACGTGGGGCCCACCCCAGGGTCCACCCACATGCTTGAACGGGTCATCTGACTAATGATAGTCCCCACAGGCCAACACTTGTCCTTTCCAGTGTGCTTTGTCCTCAATCACACACACCCTAAGAAACTTACCAGAAGGTCACCCATCCTGATCACTACTCCAAGCCAAGCACGCTTAACTATGGAGTTCTAATCAGACAGACTCCCGAAAAGGAAGGTGCACCTTGTTGACATGAGTCATATCATTTAGTCATTTAACCCTTTATCATTTGGGGATGTTACAATCACCCCCCCTTTAGAGCACAACGCCCTCGTTGTGGGCCCTACATCTCAACCCAGGCAGTGCACCGCGCACTTAAGGCTGGGTTCCTCCTCTGATACCAAATGTGACAACTAGGTCCCGGTGACAGCACAACCACCCCGCCTTAACATGGTCGTCGGGTCCTGGCCCACCAGGTACCACCAGTTGCCCCCGCAGACACATGGGGACCACCCTAGGGTCCACCCACATGCCTGAACGGGTCATCTGACTAATGATAGTCCCCACAGGCCAACACTTGTCCTTTCCAGTGTGCTTTGTCCTCACTCACACACACCCTGAGAAACTTCCCAGATGCTGGGTTCCTCCACTGATACCAAATGTGACAACTGGGTCCCGGTGACAGCACAGCCACCCCGCCTTAACATGGTCGTCGGGTCCTGGCCCACCAGGTACCACCAGTTGCCCCCGCAGACACGTGGGGACCACCCTAGGGTCCACCCACATGCCTGAACGGGTCATCTGACTAATGATAGTCCCCATAGGCCAACACTTGTCCTTTCCAGTGTGCTTTGTCCTCACTCACACACACCCTGAGAAACTTCCCAGAAGGTCACCCATCCTGATCACTACTCCAGGCCAAGCACGCTTAACTGTGAAGTTCTAATCAGACAGGCTCCCGAAAAGGAAGGTGCACCTTATTGACATGAGTCATATCATTTAGTCATTTAACCCTTTATCATTTGGGGATGTTACAATAACCACCCTGAGATCTGGGTAGTCCTGTGACGAAGTCCATTGAGATGTCATCCCACTTCCACTCAGGGACATCTAAAGGATGCAACAACCCACTGGGAACACAGTGTTCAATCTTCACTTGCTGACACACTAGGCATCTATCCACAAACTTCGCCACTGCCCATTTCACCCCAGGCCACCAAAACTGTTCCCTCAGGCCTCAGTACATTTTTGAAACTCCTGGATGTACCGCCAAGGCTGATCTATGGAACTCACGGAGAACTCCCTCACGCATCACCTCCGGAACAAACAACCTTCCATGGAAAAGAATTCGATGTCGGCTGTCCTCTGACCATCCTTCTGGAGCGTTTCCCTGATCGACACGATCTCGCATCACTTCCGCCTCGGAGTCCCCCCACTGAGATTCTTCCACCTGCTGCAACAAGGAGGATTGCACCGTCATTTGAAACAAACAGCCTCTAACACCTTCTACCCTTGCATCCAAGTGCAAGATAGCCAACTCTCCCATCGCTTTCCAAGCATCATTGGATTCCCGAACCACTTCCTTATGCGACTTCCTGCTCAGGGCATCAGCCACAACGTTGCCCTTACCTTCAGTGTAAGATATCTCGAAGTCATAGTCTTGGAGAAACTCGACCCATCTCCGCTGTCGTAAGTTCAGGTCATGCTGGGAGAAGATATAACGCAGACTCTTGTGATCTGAGAAGACCACAAAGCGCTCCCCAAAGAGGTAATGTCGCCACAAATTCAGTGCGAACACTACTGCTGAAAGCTCCAGGTCATGGGTGGCATAATTACGCTCGTGAGGGCACAACTGCCTAGACCCATAACAGATCACACCCTTCTTCTGCATCAGCACACACCCCAGACCAAGGACATAAGCATCACAAAACACCTCATACAATAACCCTTCCTCTGGAAACCTGAGTACGGGAGCACTGACCAACTTCTCCTTCAGGTAGTCGAAAGTCTTCTGGAACTGCTCGCTCCATAGGAAGACCTGGTTCTTCCTAGTCAAAGCTGTCAATGGAGCATCAACTCAAGAGAAGTTCTAAACGAACCTCCGATAGTAACCTGCTAACCCCAGGAAACTACGAACTTCTTCCACGCTCTTGGGTGCCGCCCAAGAAACAACTTCCTCCACCTTTGACGGGTCTACTGACACTCCATGCTGAGACACCACGTGCCCAAGGAAGTGTACTTCTTGCGTCAAGAACTTACACTTTGACAATTTCCCATAAAGATGGTGGTGTTAAAGGACTTCCAAGACTGCCCTGAGATGCTCAACGTGCTCCTCCTCTGTTCTTGAGTAGATCAGGATATCATCGATAAACACAACGATGAACTGGTCCAAAAACTCTCAGAAGACAAAGTTCATAAGTCCCATGAACACATCCGGTGCATTCGTAACTCCAAATGGCATCACTACAAACTCGAAGTGCCCATACCTGCACCTGAAAGACATCTTTGAGATGTTACTATCCTTTACCCTCAGCTGATGATATCCCAATCGTAGATCAATCTTAGAAAACCAACCTGCTCCCCTTAGTTGGTCGAAGAGATCATATATCCTTGGAAGGGGGTAACGGTTCTTGACCGTTACCTGGTTCAACCTTCGGTAGTCTATGCATAGCCCGAGACCACCATCTGCCTTATTCACGAACAAAACTAGAGCACCCCATGACGATACACTGGGTTGAACAAAACCCTTCTCTATCAGATCATCAATCTGAATCCGCAACTCCTGCAACTCCGAAGGTGCCATCCGATAAGGGGCCATCGAAATCGGATGGGCACCAGACTGTAAGTCTATCCCGAACTCAACGTCACGTTGGGTGGGTAGAGTCACAACCTCCTCAGGAAAAACATCGAGGAACTCCCCAACAACCTTTGAAACATCCATCATCTCTGTATCAGCTGGAACCACTGATAACCCGCCTAACAAGGAAATGAGAGGCTTCACATGCCAAATTCCTACCTGATAGCTCCTCTCGCCAACAAAAGATACGCGTTGCCCATCCACGTCGGAGAACACGACTCTTCTCCAGAAGCAGTAGATAATGGCACTAACAGAAAACAACCAGTCGATGCCTAGGATGACATCGTATGGCTGCATCTGTAACAGAAGAAGGTCCCCACTAGATTGATGTGGTCCCAACGTCAGCCCACATCTCCGGCAAATACAAGATACGCTGGTCTGGCCTCCAACTGGTGTACTCATCACCAGTGGTACGGAAAGTCTCTCTACGTCTAGTCCCAAAGCATGGGATATACCAGGTGCAACAAAGGAGTGTGAAGCTCCTGAATCGAACAAAGTAGAAACAAGAGTGCTGAACAAAAAAATCGTACCTCGTACCACCTCTGGTCCTGCTGAAGCTATCAACTCTGCTGCGTGCAACTGTCCATGCCCAACTCCTCTGCCTCTCTGATGTCGTCCACCTCCCCGACCACGCCCTGGTCAAGGTCCCTGAGGAGCACCCTGAGGTCGGCCTCCTCCCGCAAAGTCTGCCCTCGGAGGAGCATGGTCATGCTGCTGCTGGGAGGGCCTCACCGGCAACTGGTACTGCTGAGGCGGGCACTGAACCTGCCCACCTCCACCGTACTGAGCTCGGGTCAGGCACCGACTCTGAATGTGCTCGAAACCTCCACAAGAAAAACACTTCGGTCCTGGGCTCATGAAAAAGGGACGAGGACCCAAAGATCTGAACTGGAACTGTTGGAGCCTGCTCCCCAATGGCCTGAACCTGGAAGGTCCTGTCGCAGGAGACCTGCTACTGACTGCCTTCCCCTTCAATGAGCCCGGCTGGATCCCCTCTCGTGGTGCACCTCCCAGCGAGTGCATCCTCTCTACAACCTCTACCTTCTTCTGTACCGCCAAGTACGTCAGAAGGGTGAAGGGGGTGACAGCATACTGAAGCGAAGGGCGAAGCGCCTCCTCCAAAAGTCTCGCCCGAGACTCCTCATCCAGAAAGAGATCCGGATAAAAGCGCAGGTGATCCTTGAACTTGATCCCCAACTCTCGTACTGACATACTCCCCTACTGAAGGGATAGTAACTCCTGCCGCTTCTCCGCCTTGATCATGGAAGAAAGGAATTCCTCTTGGAATTCCTTCTCAAAGTCAGCCCATGGAACCTCTGCCTCTATCCTCTCTCTGAGGTAGAGTTCCCACCACTGTTGCACCGTTCCTCTCAGCTAACTGACTACTAGGGGAACCCAGTACTCCCTCGGAGCACGAATCAAGGTAAAAGCAATCCCTAGCTCCTCAAGCCACCCCTCTGTCTCCGTATCCAAAGTACTACCCCCGTACTTCTTGAGGGTCTGCCGCCGGAAAGAACGGAGAAACTTTTGCCATTGGCTATCTTCCTCCTCTCGGTCAATCCCCAACTATTCGACCGCCTGGATCTACTGGGCCTCGGCCGTCTGAGCCACCCGGGGATGACGTCCAGGTGTCATAGTTGTACGATAAACAAGGATCGCCTAAGACCAAGTAGTAAGGAAATTTCTCAAGGTTTTATTTTATCATTTTATTTCAATTTCTTTACCAAAACACCCAAATCAAGTAAAATACAATCATGATGATGCATGTACCTTCCCTAGGGTCTCTACCCTACAATCAATGTAGTCTCACTTAGTCGTTCGGTAGGCTCAGAGTTCTTGCATCGGATCACGGGGGGCCCTAAAATCTCGTGTCCTAGCCGGTCTTCCCTGGCCTATGTCACGCACCAAGATTAACTAACACTGTTTCCCTACCATACCATGCAATCCTCATTGTGCCTAACTCCAGACTCCATCCTATCTCTCAACCATCACCTCTGATACCATTCTTTCACGACCCCCTCCCACCAAAGATGCCCATCCTGAGCTGGCAATGGTGAAAGGGAGATAATGACCCATGAGTCCCGCCTCCAGTAGGCCCCGGGTTGGCGACTAGCACCAAGGGTATGAGTTTTCACAAAAATGGGAGGCATTACCCTTTTATTTTTTTTAAGATCGGGAAATAGGACAAGTCAACCACCAAAAAGGAAAAGAACAAGTGTATAGAAATAAACCCAAACCAATCCCACATGCATGTTTAAACAATTTTATAACAAGGTATAAGTACAAGAAATCTCAAAAGTACAATACCAAAAGAAAACAAGAGTACACCAACTGCAAAAACTCCAACTGTCCGACTAGTAGGGTCCCGCACGACCCTGGTAGTCCTCCTGGAAACCTGAAAGTAACGTAGGGTGAGCATACAAGTATACTCAGTAGGGAAACCTAAAGCTCTCATGTACAAGTGGGGAGACATCCTAATGTCCCGTGAGAACAACAGAAGAAACCTAGCAAGGAAATCTATCCACCCAACCTCACCAGCCACTCTAACCAAAACACAATCACAACAGGTAGTAGTATATAAGAACAAGAGTATTGGGTACCCCACACCATTTCCCACTAGTTAGCTGCTCTTCCTAATGGCGAACGTCCTGATGCTGCCACACTCTTCCCGCCCACACACACCTGGGACTCACAACCACACATCCCGCCCGCACACACCTAGGCCTCACCACTACATATCCTTCCCGTACACACCTGGGCCTCACCACCTTGTATCCTACTCGCACACACCTGGGCCTCACCACCACGTATCCTGCTCGCACACACCCGGGCCTCATCCCGAAGATTCTTGGGAAAAAGTAAGCCCGCCTGAAGAGTCTTGGTCCAATCCACCCCAATCGAAACCTACCCGAAGAGTCTTAGGTGTAAGGTCGCCTCAAGTCATCACAACCTAGGGAAGAAGGAGCAGGAAAGAGCTAGTAACTAAGGGGAAAAAACCCTCTCCCATGAAATGGGAGTGTTCGGCACTAAGTTCTCAACATGGGTGGGGTGAGATAAAACACAAAAGATACAGATATATGTATATATAGCAACCAATCAACCCAACCTATGGCTTCTAAATAGAGAAACTGAGCACGTGCCTTGACACTGCTACCACGAAGCATGCATACAACAAACAACCCCAACCTCATTTAGGTTTTCACGTTTCAGTAGAATTAGTTTATTAGTTCCTTAACTACTGGGCAACTATCCACAACCAACCACATCGATCGTTTGTAGAACATATCCCTGCCATCCACAAATCAAGTTAGGAAAACACAAGCACAACAAATCCCTTCTTATTAACCAACCAACCCATTGATTATTTATCCCGTTCCACTACCATGCCCCAACATTTATTAACTCTTCCACTTTTTATTTATTATTTACAACCCATAGCCCATTCACATTTAAACCCATCCCTGAATCCCCGCTTCCAACCACTATAACCACAAATACACCGAAACCCATACATCATTATCCCTTTAATACCATTCATTACAGCCCCGCTGCCCATCACCAACATAGCATTCACACCAACCCACAACCAAGTCAACCAAAACCCCACTGCTCACTCGATCCACAAAAACCCACAAAAAACCTCCATCACAAGCTACGTATCCAAGCCAACACCCACATGTCAATTATTCCATTTTTGTTCAACCGGGGTGATCACACAAGGGTTCCATATTTTCATTTAATCAGCCAACTTTACGTGATTAACCAAATTCCACATTCAACAAAGTTCCATCCACAAACGGTCTAGAAAGATAGGGAAACATTTAATTACGCAAGCAAAGGCCCCAAACAACCGTGATTTTCAGTAGGCATAAGCCTATTCAATTCACAACATAATATCACATGATATAAAAAGTAAAGTAACAGTAATCATAAACTTCCCAACCCCATTCTTTAACCAGTTATTATCTTTATTTAATGGTTCAAATGTTTCTCATAAAAACAAGAGGTTACCCACCCCACATGATGCACAATTTATAGAGACAAAGTTAAGATCCCTACCTCAACAGGTTCTGATCACAACACTCCCCTAGATCAACTTTAGAAGACGTTCATCGGCGTCCGTCACTTCTGTCGAAACCCGGAAAAACCTCCTCAGGTGGAAGTTGGAAAGGAAAGGCCAAAGTAAAGATAATTAATCCAAGATCAGAAGTTCCGTCTCGTCGTTACGATCCCGTGGCCGCTGACAGATCGTAAATCGGAGCTCGGACGAAGAAGTTATGGAAGAAAAAGGAGCCTTTGAGTCTCTTGGGAGAGCTCTGCTTAGAGGAGAGGGGAGGAGGGGGGTGTGTTGAAAAGGAGGAGGGGACCCCTCCTTTTATAGGCGAGAAAAGAAAAAGTACATGGTGTGTACTTTATGGTACACGACGTGTACTCAGCCATTTCACATGGTCACCACGCGGCTTCCAACACATCCTTCAATGCAGAACGCGGCCGTTGACTGGTCAACACACGACTTGAAGGTAACGCATATGCGAGGAGGGACTACACGACGTGTATTTTGGACACACGACGTGTACCCATTTATTTCACACGACAAAGACATGGATCCAACACGACACATATCCGTTGACTGGTAACGCGTACGTGGGGAGAGACTACACGACGTGTAGTATTGGATACACGGTGTGTACCCATTTATTTCACACGGCAAGGACACGACCTTCAACACGGGGTATACCCAGCAAGGGGGTACACGACGTGTACTCAAATTACACGATGTGTAGTTTCAAAACTCTAGAAGGTGTGGGAAAAGTCCATTTTACCCTCCAGAACACTTCGTGGCCTTCTTTTTGACAAAGGAATGGGCCGGAGAGGTCCGTTCCATTACACCCGAAGAAAGGATGCGAGTTACAACCAAATGCAAGCACTCGTTCTGGAGAAGTGAGGAAGACAACAAGAAGGAGGTCATGGGGCAGAAACCAGAGGCCGAAGTAAGAACAGAGGAAGGTCCACGGATGGAAAGAGGCCAATATACAAATGTTATCATTGTGGCATGGAGGGACACATAAAGAAGAACCGTCAAAAGTTGCTACAAGAAAAGGGTCAAAGTAGCAACTAGCAAAGAAGAAATGAAGATGTGCATGTGATCATCATCAGAGAAGTTATTCTTTGCTCCAAAGACGAAGAAGAGACTTGATTTCATACATTAGTCCAAGACATGGAATGAGTGGTCGATACTGTAACATCGTACCACATCACTCTGCATTGTGAGTATTTCTTAACTTATCAGGCTGGTGACTTTGGTGCAGTCAAGATGGAGAATGCTAGTTCGGTGGAGATTGTTGGTATGGGTGATATCCAAATCAAGACAAACGTTGGATACACAATCGCCCTGAAGGATGTTCGACATGTTCCAAGTCTTTGACTCAAACTATTATTAAGTATAGCCTTTGATCAACAACACTATGACAACATCTTCAACAATAGATCATGGAAGATGAAAAAAGGAGCCATCATCATCACCCGAGGACACATATGTGGTACGTTGTATAAAACACATGTGAAGATATGTGCATAAAACCTCAACACGGTAAAAAGAGAGACGTTATCCAATATGTGGCATAGGAGACTTGGCTACATGAGTGAAAGAGGGTTATTTACCCTGACGAAGAATAAATACATCAGTATTGATAAGGATGCATCACTTGATCCTTATAAATACTGCTTGTATGGGAAGCAACATAGAGTCTCATTCAATACTACTTTATCAAGGAGATCAGAATTGCTGAATCTGGTGCACTATGATGTATGCATACCCATGGAGGTGGATTCACTCGGAGGTAAAAAATATTTTTTATCCTTTATTGATGATGCATCTCGAAGGGTGTGAGTGTTCTTCTTGCGAACTAAGGACCAAGTACTGGACTACTTCAAGATGTTTCATGCCATGGTGGAGCATGAAACTAGAAGGAAGATGAAGTGTCTTCATTAAGACAATAAAGGAGAGTACACATCTAGGGAATTTGATGCCTATTGCAGGAGTCAGGGAATCCAACATGAGAGGACGGTCCCACGCACCCCACAACACAACAGAGTTGCAGAAAGGATGAACATAACCATTATGGAGAAATTCAGAAGCATGATGAGTTTGGCTAATCTCCCTAAGACATTTTGATAAGCTGTTCAAGTTGCATTCTACCTCATCAACATATTACTGTCAGTCCCACTGAGGTTTGATATTCCACAAAAGAAATGGTTTGGTAAACATCCCTCTTGCTCTCATTTAAGAGTATTTGGATGTTTGACATTTTCACATGTATCCAAGGAGCTCAGGAAGAATCTATATAGGATATCTACTCCATACGTCTTCATTGGATATGGAGATGAGGAGTTCAGATACAAGCTTTGGGACCTAAAGGATAATAAGGTTATTACAAGCAGAGATGTCGTGTTCCATGAGAACTAGATGATCAGGGACATTCAAAATCCTAGAATGTCTCTAAGGGAAAGTGTCAAGGAATAAATTCATGATCCAACACCGATACCAACACTACCTATAAATGAAGAGGAGGAGGTTCAAGAAGACTCATCAGCAATAGATCAGGAGGTAGTGGAAGATGATATTGATCAGGGGGAGACTCAATCCTCCCCACAAGAAGTTGTAGAACCATCACAGGAGCTGGGTGATGTTGTGTCTCCCGAACTTAATATTTCACAGGTTCGAAGATCTTCACGAGGAAAGATTCCATCAAAAAAATATTTGGAGTCAGATTACTTATTGCTGACTGATGAGGGGGAGCCAGAAGGATACCAGGAAGTGGTGTCTCATCCCAAAAAACTCAAGTGGATGCATGCAATGGAGGACGAGATGGAGTCTTTGATGAAGAACCAAACACATGATTTAGTGGAATTAAAGGTTAGAAGGAACTAACGAACAAATGGGTGTTCAGGATGAATAAGGATGGTAACAAAAAGGAGGTCAAGCACAAATTTTGATTAGTTATTAAGGGATTATTTTAGAAGAAAGGAGTTGACTTTTATGAGATCTTTTCACCTGTCATGAATATGGATTCAATACGAGTCATTTTTGGATTGGTGGATAGCTTGGACTTGGATCTTGAACAGATGGGCGTGAAGACAACTTTTCTTCACGGTGACCTCTCTAAGGAGATCTATATAAAGCATCGTAGAGGATTTGAAATTTTTGGACAAGAAAACCTCATCTGCAAATTGAAGAAGAGCTTGTGCGGAATGAAACAGGCTCCCAAGCAATGGTATAAGAAGTTTGACTCATTCATGGTGAGTCATGGCTACAAGTAGACACAGGAGGACTAGTGTGTCTACATCCAGAGATTTTAGGATGGTAACTTTGTTTCCCTTCTTCTTTATATTGATGACATGTTAATAATTGGGAAGGATGCAGTGAAGATTATCCAGTTGAAGAAGGAGTTATCAAAGTCTTTTGATATGAAAGATTTGGGAGCAACTCAACAAATTTTAGAGATGAAGATCAGTCATGATAGAAAGAGGAAGTTTGTATGGTTATCTCAGGATAATTATGCTGAACGTGTTCTGAAACGTTCAACATAGACAAATCCAAACCAGTGATCATTCTGCTTTCTGGTCATTTGAAGTTAAGAAAGAGTTCATGTCAGTCGTCCAAGAAAGAAATTGAGGTGATGGATATGGTACCATACTACTTAGTAGTTGGAAGCTTGATGCATACTATGGTGAGTACGAGACCTGACATTACCCATGCAGTGGTGATCGTAAGCCGATTTCATTCCAATCCTGGGAAGCAGCACTGGGATGAAGTCAAGTGGATTCTGAGGTATCTTAATGGTACTTTAAAGTTATGTTTGTGCTATGGGGGAGCTGAACCTATATTGGAGGGCTATACAGATTCATATATGGATGGATATCCTGATAGTAGGAATTATACATCGGGATACATCTATACTTTTGTAGGAGGAGTTGTATCATGGAAATTAAGGTTGTAAAAGTGCCCCGCTTTATCCATGATGGAAGCAGAGTACATTGTTGCTTCAGGATATGGAAAGAAGATGCTGTGGCTAAAACATTTTCTCTAGGAGATTGGATTAATCCAGAAGGAGTACAGAGTTCATTAAAATAGTCAAAGTTCTTTGTACTTGAGAAAGAACTCCATGTACCATTCCCGAACAAAGCACATTGATATTCGCTATCATTGGATACACAAATTGATGGATCAACAACTGCTGCGACTTGTGAAGATCCACACAAAGGATAACCTGACTAATATGTTGACAAATGTGGTTGCTCAGAAGAAGCTAGACCTTTGTATATGATCTAGAGGATTGCAGCTGGAGGGGGAGAATTGATGAAAATATCCATCTGTTGCCCACCATTATTGTTAAAGGTGGCTGGTGAACCAACTCCACCTAATATCATGGTAGGTGGCAGCCATGGAGGGAGTCCATGGTAGGTGGCATCCATGGGAGAAGTCCATGGTAGGTGGAAACCATGGGATAAGTCCTTGGTAGGTAAGGGATTGGTGGGAGTTGTGTAAAACTTGACACCTCCCACCATGGCTATTTAAGGAAGCCTTAGGGAGCTTCCTTCGTAATCAATTCAAGCCAAGAAGTGCTTAGTGAATCCAGGAGAACCTTGAGAGATCCATGTGAGATATTGAGAGGTGTAGAGAGAAGTTTTGTAAGTTTTGTTCATTGTTAAATAAAGCCCATTTTCTTACAATTTTTCTCCCTCCATTATCTCTATTTGTGATCAGTGAATCACAACAGAAGATAAGGGAGTGGGGGAGCATAGGGAGCTTGAGAGGAAGCATGAGGTAAACTAAGAAGTGGGAGATGACATACGAGGAGATGACACATGGATTTGAAATAAGTACTTTAGAATGAATATTATATAATAGATGTTGGGTCATCATTTTTTGATACTTCTCAAAGTATTCAAAAATAACAGAAACAGATCCATGATATTATTACTTGGTAGAAATAAGATCTTGGAGATATAGAACATGTATATAATAATCTGAATGAAAATATTTAAAAATCAACACTATTAGAAATTTGACATGTAGCCATGGTTTATAAAAACCGTGGATATATCCAACATAAAGCCACATAACTCATGACAATACCTCCTCTCCTCACAACCCCCATCCTCCCAGCCCCCATCCTCCCCCACGATTCTTCCCCCTCCCTCCATTGCGATTCCCCCCCTCCCTCCCTCCCTCACAATTCCTACTCCCCCCCCTCGATTCCTCCTCCCCCTCATCCCCTCGCAAGGCAGCTGACTCACCACCCTGTCGACACAGCTCCGACATGGCCTCCCCGCCTCTCTACTGATGTGGCCTCCCCGCCTCCCTACCGATGCAACTCTGACATAGCTATTCCACCTCCTCGCTAACGTGGCTTTGACACCAGCACACCACCTTCAGTGGTCCTCCTCCGATGCGACCACCCCAACTACCTGAGACCCTTCTCCTTCGACATGGTCACCCCACCTCACTCTGATTTCTGCCATAGATTAGGATTTCTTTGATTTCAGATCATTTATCCTCTACAATTTTCACTGGGTGATATTTCTTTGTTTTCATTTCTTGTATTCTTAATTTTCAGATTTGTCCTGGATAAGGTTTAGTTATTTTGACTTTTTGCATTGGGTATGATTTTTGATTTTTTGTCTGAATTTCATTGGGGTTGATTAACTCATCACTGTCTAAGATTTCAGATGTCAGGAATAGTTGGTTTACTGGTGTCAATTTTAGACCACCCATATTCAAGTTAAGTTAATCTCCCCCTACCCCTCCCTCAATCTAATCATATAATTTTAACACCTTTTTTGTCTATTATTGACTTTATTACTAATCATGTTCCCCCTAATTCAATTTTTAGGTTCAATTAATGATGATTCATCATTTTGTTGAAGTTACACCACCCTAATGAATCCATATTGTAGTGTTGTTCCTTTATCAATATTTTATGATTCAATAGAGGGTTTTTGGGAAAGTACAATGATGATGAATCCAAATTTTAGTTTGGTATGAAAAAGGTTAGTTGCCTATGATTTTTTATGGTTGATGTTTTCTAAATTCTCTTCAACATTGAATTTGGATTTTCTATGGATTTTCATTATTTTTTGGCTTCATAACACAATTTAAATATTAAAAAAATAAGTTTTTTTGTTTCTATTTGAAATCATGTGAACACATTGTTTCATTTGTACCTATATTTCTATATCCTCTAAGGAAAATTTTATCACCTATTACTTTTGTTTTGAGTTGTCGCATTGTGAGTATCACTTCTCATTAGTAATTTAACATCAATTTGGTGTTTGTTGTGGTTCTTAATACAAAATTCACTTGTGTTATAAATGCAATTTCTTAAAAAACTAATGGTGAAAGGATTTTAGAGAACATGATGGGAGTTTTTGTTGAAGTTATATTTCTTCCATACCTTTTTTAAGGATTCCTTTTATGATCAAATATAGGATGTTTATTATTCTCTTTATGATCATATATAAAATGTTTTAGATTTAATTTTTCTTTATTATTTGATTTTTTTTACTAATACTTCTTGAAATTATATTTGATATAAAATATATTTGTCCCACTTCCATAGTTTCAAATTTTTAGTATTATTTTATATGTGTCATTTATTAAGAACATGATTTTAAATAAAACTGGGTAAAGTTCAATGAAAATACAATAACATATTTCTTAATCTTTCAAGTTCACTTGCATAGTTTGAATTATAATTGATATTATATAGATTTTAATCACTACCACATTTATTTTATCATTACTATTTGACCACTATTATTTCTCTGTAATGAAATAACAGATTTTTTCCCTCAGTTTCATTTATGTAGTAGTTTGGTCACTACTATTCTGGACTGATTGGATATTTTAAAACTCACTATTTGAGTACTAAAAATAGTGTTCTATTATTCACTTTTCTCATATATATGCGTGAAATTATGATAATGAATATTGGTGTTACACATTATATAAAATGGATGCAACATTAGTTTTTCAGAATGTGGTGGAATTGAAATTGAAGAAAACTAGAACAAAGTTTTGTATGGTAAGACCTATTTCCCTCTGTTGTGATACGCTTTACATTTGATCATATATTTCTCAGTTGGGAAGATCTTCATGAATGATTATTTCATCTTCCCAGATTAAGACTATATTTGTTCCAATTGGAGTTACTCTGAAAGTGTGTGCACCACTTATGGCTACCATTCCTCTTGAGGTATATCTGCTTGGACTTTGCTTAGCTGGAGTGGCTATTTAGCTTTAGTGCCTTTTTAGTTCATATAATTATCTAGAATAGAAAATAGAATAAAAGTAAATGAAATTGAATGGAATGAGTAAATAATAATAGTTTATAAGGTTAGAAATGAATGCATACGAGATAAAATCAGGAGCCTCCCTCAAGCCGAGTATGGTAGTGTCTACGATTTACCCATGGTACACATATTTGACCAATGATACAACATTTATTCCAATTTCATGCTACTTTTTTCCTTTTATATTTATCTTTCCCTTAATATTTTAATCACTTTTAATTTATTTACCTCTCCTAATCACTCATATGATTTTTTCCAATCAGTCATCTAATTTAACCTAAACAGTCATCAATTCATTTTACTACTACCAACCCCACTACTTTGAAGCATTTCACTTTCTTCAGATCCACTTCTGGTATTATCCTTGAATTATATTTATTATTGTTATAGATATGAAATTGTATATTATATTTAAGATTAAAATCCCATTTAAACGGAATATTATATTTCAGTTTACATTGATGTTTTAATACATTACAATCTACTGAAATTGTGATTCCACTACAGTATAAATTTAAGCTTCTACTTCACAAGTGATCATGTTGTGTTTATTTAGTTGTAGGTTTAATTATGATATGTTTTTCATACATTTGTCTTCTATTATACTCTCTTTGAACAATTTTTCATTTTCTAATATATCTCTATATTTTTACTATTATAAGAAATTTTCAATGTGTTTTCAAACATTGCATAGAGACAAAATTTCCCTAATTACTTTACATTATTAATTGTATTTTTATATTCTTACTTATATAACCCAAATCAGTATGCATGCACATTTTACATGTTTCTTTATAGTGATGGATAAGATGAAGCGTATTCATTTCAATTGAGAATGATTTGGGGGATGAAAAAAAAGGATATGATACCATACTATCATTCAAGCTTGATTACTTCTATCAAACAGGTAGTGTCCATTTTAACGTTACTGTATATTATACATACATTTTTTAGGCCAAAGGTTTTTATTTTTTAGTTGATGCATATGTAATGTGAAATGAGATATTTTGTGTGGGCACTACTGGATAATTGTGAGTGAGCAACAACATACACCTCCAGGTTTGGTCTATATTTTGTGGGTTGATACAGATTCAAGAGATTCCATGTTAACATGTTTCGTGAAGCTATATTGATTCCCTTAATTGTCACTATTATAAAAATCAAAGGTATCTTGACTCTCTATTTTGATGTTCACCACACATGAAAGACTATTCTATTATAATTTCACTAAAATTTCATATTTTGACAAAACTGAATGTTTTTTAGCCACCCCATGCATTAAATGCCTTTTCCAATAACATATTGAAGTTACAAAAACACTCTTAAAGGAGCAGGTAAGTCACCCATTACATTATATCCATGCATTAAATTCCTTTTCATAATCCTGGTATTATTATACTATGCATAATTTCACTAAAATTTCATATTTGTATATATAAGCATTATATTGTATGATTTATCTGATGATAGAGGATTATTTGTTTACTGTTTCAATAACTGATCATATGGTGTTTTCCAATATAAGTATTTAGTGACACACTACTCAGTTGGTTTGAACTCTATATGGTTTTCCTTCTAAAGGAATGTCATGCAGATCTACAACGAGACTCTTATGATGATAAAGATACATTCCCTTTGTGTATGGGATATGGTGTGACCCTATTAGGTCAATATAGTCATTTTATGTATTTATGGTAAACACTTTGTGTGTTATCAGTGTTTAGGTTTAGTTATTTAACTAGAAGGTAAGAATCGATAGGGATTTTTAAAGTAGTCGCATATCGTTCTGAATAAGGTATGTTTCCTGATTCTCGCTCAAATTTACCCAAGAGAAGAAGGTAAGACGGTCCTTGTAGTTTAGCTTGGGTTATCGAATCCACAGAGACCTAAGAAGTAACCTATAGACACGTACATTCTAAGGACTGTTTTTGGCTATGAAGTGGCCAACTTTGGGTTGATTTTAGATGGGTTTTAAAGATATATAATTGATTTAAGTGAATTCAATTTAAAATAATGAGTTGATCCTAGGTTATTGCTCGGGGTGGATTGGACGTATTTCCTTTTTAATGATTTCAATTTCTGAAATTTGAGATGAGTTCATTTAAGGAGATAAAACAACATCATCACTTACTGGTTTAATTCCTACACCATTTAATACTAATCACCTATAAACTTGAAGGATCAAAGTTTTGAGCACTTCAAGGTAAAGGTTCGTATTAGTACTTGAAGTGTGTGGCCTTAAATTCAACAAGGACGATGGAGTTTAAAAATCATCAAATAAAAATCCCAATTAAAGAATTGATTATACATTAATTAGGTGATAAATAACATCAAATCCAGCCCCTTTCTACTCCCTTGGATTAATCCATAAGTGGGTTATCCCTCCATTGATCCCATGGTTTCAATGGAAGCGGAAAGTAGACTCATGAGGGAGGAAATGGAGAAGTAAAGAAAACAACAAAAATAAAATGATCACTCCACCGTTGTGTGAATAATTTCACAAGGGTTGGTGTGAATAAATTCACACCTTGATCCAATGGTATCAAAGTGATATGAATAAAAACATAATAAGAGTATAAGAAGAACTTTTTTTAAGAAACTAAAGTGAATTGAACAACTTACATGTGAAAGACAAATTTGAGGCAACAAAAATGCAGCATAACATTACAATTGAACAAAGCATCCAAGATTCTCAACTCCTTAACCACCACTACCTTAAATAGAAATTTTGGGAGCCTTGGGTCGAGCCTCCAACAGTACGAAGCATCTCAATTAATTTTGGTAGGCCATAGGTGGTGGAAAGCTTGTGGAATTTGAACTTTTCCACATTTGACCTGAGGTGGCAGCCAACTTTCCTTCACCGAACAGACGCATCTATAAGACCTTATAGACGGCCGAATAAGGGTGTCCCATAGAAGAATAAAATGGATCTACGGATGTCTTATAACCTCCTGTAAAATTTTGTCCCATTTTAAATTGTGGATTCCGAGATATGATCAAATTTGTGGGATGTTTTTCTGGGCCGCAGAATCTGGACCAGAATTTTATCTCTAACTTGGGCCGCCTCAATGACCACCATGGAGGCCTAATTAGCATTATCTCCTGAAGAGTGATTTGTTTCTATAAATGTCTTCTAGAATCCCAATAAATTTGGGATTAATTGGGCTTGTATGTTGGGCCCCACAGCCTCATCAGTGGGATGATGTCCAATCTGCCTTCTCCAGAATTGCTTCCTTTCATTTCCAAATATCTCCATCATCCTCCATGAATTCTCCACTGATCCCTGAATAAAATATGTTCATATTTAAGTGTATATTAATTTAAAAAAATATCAAATTGAAATATATATAATTATATTCCTTAAAATCAGATGAATCATTGGGTACTTTAAATGATGTTAAAAAATGTACCACATAATAGTGCATTTTAAGAAGGTATTACAATCATAATGTGAAATGATGTTCAATGTGTAAAATGCACTAAAATGGTGTTTATGAATAATAAATAACATGAATATTATATATATTAACAATTAATATTAGCCTCATTTAGTGGCTAATCACACCCCCCAACTTGAGTTTTGCTAGTCCCGAGCAAAATATATCTCAACAATATGAAATTCGAACTCCCTTTTCTAAAAACATTTTAATACACAATGATCACAAAAAAACCTTATACCAAACAATCATGAAACCCATAAAAATATTTTAATACAAGATAGTTTCATAAGAAGATCCCAATCCCAAGCCCATTCCTTTGATCAAATCCATCATCATACTTCATCCAACTCAATTAGGTGTAATGATGTGTTGTGAATCACAATAGATATGGGGGTTCATTTTCATTCAAGGGGGAAATCATGGAAGCGCTAGGTGGAATCAAATTTAATCCTAATATGAGTATTCTTCATCCTTTTTTTTGTTTTTTGTTTTTTGTTTTTTTTGCAATATTGCTATAGTAATTGAGATTGCAGTTAATCAAATTAACCCATGTAGCAAGACTTTTCCGATGACTCCCAAACTCAAAGGCCTTAGGGCACCGAGTGAATCCCACATACTCGGGCATCGTCTCGAGTTAAATTAATCAAAAACAAAGTCATATTACCATAAATAGAGATATATTAAAAAACTCAGGGCTAGACAACTCTAGAGTCACGATCCCCAAGTGCCGAAAGCCTCGCATTTTATCAATCCATTGCTCTACATGCAAATTTTTATTTTTATTTTTTTATTTTTTATTTTTTAATAATTTTTTTTAGTTTTTTTTTGAATACTCATATTATTCATAAAAATAAAACCAGCCTATTCTATTTATTATGGGACCCCAAAAATTCAAATTAGTACCCCACAGTCTAGAGGACGTGCATTGTGGCATTTTTTTATTTGGATGAAAATATAAACGATGAAATATCACATTGGACAACCACACTTTCCAAAATCTATGCTCATGAAATTATACAAGGATTAAAATCAGAATTAGGGTATGCTAAATTATTTGATATTCAGTTTCAAAGTGTGCAATGCGTATTACCATGTTCAAAGTTAAAGGAATTTTTCCTTCCATTTAATTATTTTTTCAAATCATTCATTTTTTTTGACACAAAAGCATTTTTTTTATTTTATCTCCCCCCAACTTAAAATAACACTGTCCCCAGTGTTTAAATAAAAGAAAATTTAGAAGGGGGTAGAGGTAGATAATGAATGTTCAAAAAGGAAATTGAAAATGAGGATCATGGAATGAAGTCACCTAGTGGTTGAAGTTTGAAGTTCTTGCTGCTCCAATTTATTCCTTTGATATCCATGTCGCTTGTAAAGTTCCCTAGTGGAAAAAGGAAAAAAAACAATATATATATATATATATATAATAAAGGAAGTAAAATATAAGTATATATATAAAAATTATAGAATAAGGAAGCACAAGAAGCCACAGGTCAGTGGTAAGCGCACGCCCCTGTCTCCCTTCAGTCCCGGGTTCGAGTCCCCGCGGCTTCGCCGGTTGTGACGGGGTTTTCCCCATGGCCTATGGCGTGGACTTTTTTTTTATTATATTTTTATTTTTTGTTTTTTTAAAATTTTTAACCTAAAAACACATAAAAAAAACAAACTGATGATACATTCTCTTCTTTTTAAATTTATGGGTAAGGTATTACTCAAGGATCACACCACGTGACACAGATGAATATGGTGCTCCCTTTCGTACCCATCCATACTCATTATAGAAGAACATGTCAACAGTTTATTTTTTTCGGAATATCAAAATGTCTCATTAACCCTATTTAAAATATAAAGTTGATTAAAACAACGAAATTATTGGAAACTTGAAAAACATGGGTTGCCTCCCATTAAGCGCTTTGTTTAACGTCGTTATCCCGACATGGACCCTAAATCTATTAATTTGTTCCTTGTTCATAGGTTGGCTCAGTTAACTCAACCTCTATTTCCTGTTTATTGAATGATTCAATGAATGGTTTTAACCTTTGACCATTGACCTTGAAAATGTAACCACTTGTGGGATCTTGAATCTCTACTGCCCCATGGGGGAATACATGATGCACTATGAAAGGTCCTGACCATCTAAACCTTAACTTTCCCGGATGTAAATGAAGTTTTGAACTATACAAGAGAACAAGTTTTCCCAGTTCAAAATGTGTGACCTTGATATTCCTAGATTGGTAGGCTTGAACTCTATCTTTATTGATCCTTGAATTTTCATAAGCCTCCATCCTTAGTTCCTCCAGTTCATTGAGATCTAATTTCCTTTTTGTTCTGGCCAATGAGAGGTCATAATCCATTTTCTTAATTGCCCAAAAGGCCTTATGTTCAATTTCCATTGGCAAATGGCATGCTTTACCATAAACCAACCTATATGGGGACATTCCTAAAATGGTTTTATATACAGTTCTATAGGCCCAAAGAGCATCTAAGAGTTTCTCAGACCAATCTTTCCTAGAGGGGTTGACAATTTTTTCAAGAATTTGCTTAATCTCCCTATTCGCTAACTCAGATTGACCATTGGTTTGAGGATGGTATGCAGTGGACACTTTATGAGAAATACCATACTTGGACATGAGTGAAGCGAATGGGTGGTTGCAGAAATGGGTTCCTCGATCACTGATTATAGCCCTAGGAATTCCAAATCTTGAAAATATGTTCTCTTTCAGAAATCGAATCACAACTTGATGATCATTGGACTTAGTGGGAATGGACTCAACCCATTTTGAGACATAATCAATAGCTAATAGTATGTAGAGGTATCCCCGAGAGTTTGGGAAGGGACCCATGAAATCAATTCCCCAACAGTCAAAGATTTCAACCACTAAGATGGGAGTGAGTGGCATTTGATTCCTTTTTGTGATGGACCCTACTTGTTGACACCTAGGACAACTTTGACAAAATGTGTAGGAGTCCCTTGAGAGGGTGGGCCAGAAGAGACCACATTGAAGAATCTTAGAAAAAGTTTTCTTAGAGTAAAAGTGACCTCCACATGCCTCACTATGATAGAATTTAAGGATGGACTCTTGTTCAGATTCTGGAACACACCTCCTAATGACTTGGTCAGGGCAGAACTTATAGAGGTATGAATCATCAAACACATAGTGTCTAACATCAGAAAGGAATTTCCTTCGAGCTTGAGTCCCTAATAATTTTGGAATGACTCCTATCACTAAGAAATTTTCTATGTCAGCATACCAAGGGCAGTCACTCACAGAGTATAGGTGTTCATCAGGAAACGAATCAGACACAGAAAGGTGATTTGAGTTGTATTTGAATTCCATCCTAGTGAGGTGATCAGCTACAACATTTTCAACTCCCTTTTTATCCTTGATTGTGAGGTCAAATTCTTGTAAGATAAGGACCCACCTAATCAGTCTAGCCTTAGCATCTTTTTTTTAGAAGAGGTATTTTAGTGCAGAATGGTCAGTGAACACAGTGATGGGTGATCCTAAGAGGTAGGACCTAAACTTCTCTAAGGAAAACAAAATAGCAAGTAACTCCTTTTCAGTGGTGGTGTAGTTGATTTGGGCATCATTTAAGGATTTACTTGCATAAGCAATGACATAAGGAGTTTTATCACAACGTTGTCCTAACACAGCTCCAACAGAAAAGTCACTGGCATCACACATAAGTTCAAAAGGAAGGTTCCAATTTGGAGATTTCATAATGGGAGGAGAGGTGAGAGAGGATTTGAGGGTTGAGAATGAACCCTCACAGCTTTCTGTCCAAACAAATGGAGCATCCTTTACTAGGAGAGCACAAAGGGGACAAGATATTGAACTAAATTCCTTGATGAATCTTCTATAGAAACCAGAATGTCCTAAGAAAGACCTCACTTCCTTGACAGTTTTGGGTGATGGAAGGTGACGAATGATGTCAACCTTTGCTTTATCAACTTCAACCCCCCTACTCGAGACCAGATGGCCTAGAACAAGTCCCTCTTTAACCATGAAATGACATTTTTCCCAGTTTAGGACCAGATTCTTTTCTTCACATCTTGACAAGACTCTCTCCACATTCTGCAGACATCCCTCAAAAGTATCCCCAAACACAGAGAAGTCATCCATGAAGACCTCTAGAAAATCCCCTACCATGTCTGAGAAGATTCCCATCATGCACCGCTGGAAGGTTCCAGGGGCATTGCATAACCCGAAGGGCATGCGTTTGAAGGAAAAGGTACCGAAAGGACATGTGAATGTAGTCTTACCTTGATCCTCTAGGGAGACCTCAATTTGATTTTACCCCGAGTACCCATCTAAGAAACAGTAGAAGGCATGACCTTCCACTCTCTCAAGGACTTGGTCAATGAATGGTAACGGGAAATGGTCCTTCTTGGTGAATGAGTTTAGTTTCCTATAGTCAATGCAGACCCTCCATCCACTACTCACCCTTGTTGGAAGAATCTCTCCATCCTCATTGGTTATCACTGTGATTCCAGCCTTTTTTGGAACCACTTGGATTGGGCTCACCCATTCACTCTCAGCTATGAGATATATGATACCAGCTTTCAACAATTTCAAAAGTTCTTTCCTTACTACCTTCATGAGATTAGGATTGAGTCGTCGTTGAGGTTGACGACATGGCCTTGAATCAGATTCCAAAACAATCCTATGAGTCCCGATAAGTGGGCTAATCCCAGGTATATCAGAAAGGGTCCAACCAATGGATTTCTTATGCTTCCTAAGGACATCTAGAAGCATCCTCTCATGATTGGATTCAAGATAAGAATAAATGACAATAGGATGTGTTTGATTTTCCCCTAGGAATGCATACTTTAGTGCAGCAGGAAGTTCCTTCAATTAAAGATCAGGTTGGTTCAGAATTTCAGTAGAAGATTGGGACATTGGATCAAGATCAATTTCTTTTTTTAGAGGTTCAGATAGGATTGATTCCTCACATGTAGAAGTTTCAGCTACTATATTGGCTTGATCAGATTTAGGGAAGGAATTTATAGGGATCTCTATGAAATTGGTTTCTTGAAAGGTTTCACTGATTGTTGGACCTAAGACTTCATCATAAGAGCAATTTGAAAATGATTCAAGCCAAGGAGATAAACTTCCTTCATATGAACAAAGGAAATCAATCTCATTCTGACTTAAACATTCATCAAATATTCCTTGATGTTCCATGGATTCATTATCAATGCTTCCTATCATGTTTACTTCATGAATGTCCTCATCATCCCCTATTCGTGAGCTTGCATTATAGATGTTCAAGTCTAGACTCATGTTCCCAAAGGTGATGGTCATGTTCCCATTTCGGACTCGGATAACAGAGTTGATTGTTGCAAGGAAAGGACGAACAAGGATGATTGGGGTTTGTTCCTTATTTCCTAAATTTGGATGGTTGTCAAGGACAATGAAATCAGCAGGGTAGATGAAGTTTTCAACCTTTACCAGAACATCCTTTAAAATCCCCTTTGGAACCCTAATGCTACGATCAACAAGATGAAGTGTGACAGATGTGGGTTGGAGTTCTTCTAGGCCCAACTGGAAGTACACATCATATGGTATGAGATTGACACTAGCACCTAGGTCACACAAGGCCTTGACAACTTTACTTTCTCATAGTTCAACATTGATGTAAGGGAAACCTGGGTCTTTCAACTTAGGAGGAATGGTCCCCTGAATGGTGGTACTCACATTAGTAGCCAAAAGGACTTGGTTTTTATGTGAAAATTTTCTTTTAAAAGTGCACAAGTCCTTAAGGTACTTTGAGTAGGCAGGTATGGTTTGTATTGCATCGAGAAGGGGTATGTTCAACTTGACTTGTGAAAATATTTCCCTCAATGTTTCATTCAGTTCAGGATTGGGTTTCCCCCTCATGCGTTGAGGAAATGGTGCAGGTTGTGGGGTTGTTTGTTGAAGAGTTGTTTCCTTCACATTGTTATCAGTTTCCTCAGTTTTATCTTGTGGTTCATTTGAATTTTCATCCAAGTTTGAATCTTCGGGTGGGTTCTGAATTAGTTGTTTAGGTTTCTCAATTGATTTCCCACTTCTTAAAACAGTCACAGCCTTTAGTTGTTCATGAGTTGTTTGAGAACAACTTGACTCTCCCCTTGAAGTTGAGGATGGCACCGCCTGAGTAGGCATGGGTGCCTTTCCAGTTTTGATGGTTTGAAGTTCTTGTTTTAGGGAAGATACCTCCGAGTTCATCCTCTCCATTTGTTTGCACAGTTGTTCTAGTAGGCTTTGTGGAACAGTTTGGGTGGGTGCTTGAGTAGGTTGGTTTATCCCAGGGGGATATTTTGGAGGTGGGATGGTTTGTTGAAAATGGACCGGTGGCTGTTGGTATTGGATAGGTTGGGTTTGGAACTGGTTATGGGTTTGGTATTTTTGATGGGGGTAAGGATTTTGTCCCTGTGGTTGGCTAGGTTGTTGGTTATCTTTCCAGCGGAAGCCTGGGTGGTCGTTATACCTTGGGTTGAAGGTGTTTTGGTATTGAGGCTTTTGAAAGTTCAAAGCATTTACTTCCGCTGGGGGTCCTCCTAAGAGAACATCCTTGATGGATGGAATGGTTGGGAAGTTGTCTGTCGTATGGTCATGTTTGTCACAGATTGTGCAAACAGGGTCAACAGTTTGGATTTCATGGACTTTCCTAAGGTCTATCTCTTCAACCTTCCTAGAGAGTGCTGCAAGTTTAGCCCTAATGCTTTCCTCTTCTCTAAGTGTATGAATTCTAGTAGTTCTTTGTGGCTTTTCAGAATAAGGTGAAGTTCCCCATGTTTGGTTTTATTCAAAAAGGCTTTCTAGATACTCGTAATCATCATTTGGGGATTTGTTTTTAAAGGTTCCATTACACATCATGTCAATGAATTGTTTGTTCCCCGGACCCAAACCTTCATAGAAAATTCTTACTTGTTTAGGAATAGAAAAACCAGGGTGTGGAACCATGTTTAGAGTGTCTTTGAACCTCTCCCATGTTTCATAGAATGACTATCCCTCTTTTTCAAAAAAGTTTTGGATACTCTTTTTAAGTGCAATTGTTTTGTGGTGGGGAAAGTATTTTTTGTAGAATTCTCTTTGTAGTTGGTCCCAAGAGTTTATGGATGATGGTCTCAAATTGTTTAGCCAATTTTTAGCTCGATTCTTTAAAGAAAAAGGAAATAGCCTCATCTTAGCAGATTCTAGTTGATGTGGGGGACACATGGTTTCTACAATGTCATTGAACTCCTTAATGTGCAGGTATGACATCTCAGACTCCATTCCATGGAATGTGGGAAGGTGGTTTAGGATATGGGGTTTAAAGATGTATTTGGCATATCCTAGGGAATTTTGTCTAATTCATGAGGGGGCATTGTTCCAGGAAGGTGTGAGGTAGTCATTCATGGTTTGATCAATTGCATTCCCCAAGTTTGGGGCTGCCTCATTTGGGTTTCCATTTTGGTTCCCACCCGGGTTTATGAGTTGGTTTCTTTGAAGACCTTCCATTTAAATTGGATCAATTTTGGACTCTAAAGTATTAGGAAGATTATGATCTAATGGAATGAGTTCCCTTGGTGTACTTGACTCCCCAACCCCAGGACTATCCACCCTAACTAGACGGTTTGATTGATCGCGGGTGTAGGTGGACATGCGCCAAAAGAAAAAAAAATGAGAAAGGGACAAGATAAGAGAATTTAGATGAGAAAAGAAGAAATGGGGGAGAATAGAATGGGTGTTTAGATGACTTACTCGAGTCCCCGGAAACGACACCAAAATTTGATTCTCGCTCAAATTTACCCAAGAGAAGAAGGTAAGACGGTCCTTGTAGTTTAGCTTGGGTTATCGAATCCACAGAGACCTAAGAAGTAACCTATAGACACGCACATTCTCAGGATTGTTTTTGGCTATGAAGTGGCCAAATTTGGGTTTATTTTAGATGGGTTTTAAAGATATCTAATTGATTTAAGTGAATTCAATTTAAAAGAATGAGTTGATCCTAGGTTATCGCTCGAGGTGGATTGGACGTATTTCCTTTTTAATGATTTCAATTTCTTAAATTTGAGATGGTTTCATTTAAGGAGATAAAACAACATCATCACTTACTAGTTTAATTCCTACAACCTTTAATACTAATCACCTATACACTTTAAGGATCAAAGTTTTGAGCACTTCAAGGTAAAGGTTCGTATTAGTACTTGAAGTGTGTGGCCTTAAATTCAACAAGGACGATGGAGTTTAAAAATCATCAAATAAAAATCCCAATTAAAGAAGTGATTATACATTAATTATGTGATAAATAACATCCAATCCAGCCCCTTTCTACTCCCTTGGATCAACCCATAAGTGGGTTAGCCCTCCATTGATCCCATAGTTTCAATGGAAGCGGAAAGTAGACTCATGAGGGAGGAAATGGAGAAGTAAAGAAAACAACAAAAATAAAATGATCACTCCACCGTTGTGTGAATAATTTCACAAGTGTTGGTGTGAATAAATTAAAACCTTGATCCAACAGTATCAAAGTGATATGAATAACAACAGAATAAGAGTATAATAAGAACTTTTGTTAAGAAACTAAAGTGAATTGAACAACTTACATGTCAAAGACAAATTTGAGGCAACAAAAATGCAGCATAACATTACAATTGAACAAAGCATCCAAGATTCTCAACTCCTTCACCACCACTGCCTTAAATAGGAATTTTTGGAGCCTTGGGTAGAGCCTCCAACAGTACAAAGTATCTCAATTAATTTTGGTAGGCCATAGGTGGTGGAAAGCTTGTGTAATTTGAACTTTTCCACATTTGACCCGAGGTGGCAGCCAGCTTTCCTTCACCGAACAGACGCGTCTGTAAGACCTTTTAGAAGGCCGAATCAGGGTGGTCCATATAAGAAGAAAATGGAGATAAAGATGTCTTATAACCTCATGTAAAATTTGGGCCCATTTGGAGTTGTGGATTCCGAGATATGATCAAATTTGTGGGATGTTTTTCTGAGCCACAGAATCTGGACCAGAATTTTATCTCTAACTTTATCCGCCTCAATGACCACCATGGAGGCCTAATTAGCATTATCTCCTGAAGAGTGATTTGTTTATATAAATGTCTTATATAATCCCACGAAATTTGGGATTAATTGGGCTTGTATGTTGGGCACCACAGCCTCATCAGTGGTCTGATGTCCAATCTGCCTTCTCCAGAATTGCTTCCTTTCATTTCCAAATATCTCCATCATCCTCCATAAATTCTCCACCGATCCCTGAATCAAACATGTTCATATTTAAGTGTATATTAATTTCAAAAAATATAAAATTGAAATATGTATAATTATATTCCTTAAAATCAGATGAATCATTGGGTACTTTAAATGATGTTCAAAAATGTACCACATAATAGTGCATTTTAAGAAGGTATTACAATCATAATGTGAAATGATGTTCAATGTGTAAAATGAACTAAAATGGTGTTTATGAATAATAAATCACATGAATATTATATATATTAACAACTAATATTAGCCTCATTTAGTGGCTAATCATTTCCCTATTATTTTTTTAATTATTTTTGAATAATATTGGTAAAATTTACCTGTGCAATGGCTTTTCATTTTGTGTATTTTAACCATATTCTATAGAGGAGGAACCACGATGTTGTATGCACATTGTATATCATCATTTTTATTGAGGTAATAAACTGACCTAAATATTTTTAATGGGTTTATTTAAATTGGATGATATTGATGATTGTTTTGATGTTATGCGTTTGTGATTTTTCCAGACTGATTTCTTTGATTTGTTGCAGACCGTCCATGGATGGTCAGTCACAGTTCTTATGAATGGATTTAACCCTATGATAATTTATGAATTATTACTATTTAAATAAAATTAAAAAAATATAATTATAAATAATTATAGTTAAATATTTGATGATACTTGACATGGAATAAGGCCTCATGTTGGAGAGAAGTGTCATGTTTGAGAGGGGGTAAGGCTTGGTGAAATTTGAAATAGAGGCTTGTATACAAGGATAAATAAGAAAGAAAACATTATATGTGTAGGTGGTACTAAGTTATCCCTTAACATCTTGAATATTTTATATTTGTATATGATTTTTGGTCATGCGGAAATAATTCATGATTGGAAATTCCTAAAAAATTATTTAATTTGAAATCCCTTAATTAAATATGTTAATCATTTACATGGGCCTTGAGTGGTTTGTTATCATGTAATTATATTTACCTAGGCCACCATATATGGTTCGCCAACCTCAATGATTTGAAAGGGGACTAAAGAGAATTAATGGGAACTAAAGAGATGACTCTTGGAGTAGGATGGACTTGACTATTGATTAAAGTGTATCCAATGATGTATAGAATGTATTCTTGATTAAAGTGAATTAAATTAAAGGATTTATTTATGATGTCCAATTAAATGTTAATTCTTTTTTCACCAGATAATTGGCTGGTGGGATGATTATTACATATCTATACAATTGATTATACAATCAATGTTTTCATTATTATATACATTGGGAGATCATGGATATAGTCCCAGGGATATACTACTCATGTTACTATATACACTGGGGCCATTGGGCATTATTGCATGGATCTGGTGAGATTTTTATTATATATGTTTGGGGACCTTTGGCATAGTTCAACGGATATTGTGTGCCTATTATTTTATAATGTAGTGGGTAAATTACCTGCTCTTTTTAGCAACCCCATACATTATATCCATGCATTAAATGCCTTTTCCAATAACATATTAAAAACACTCACCTCTCAAAAAGAGTAGGTAAGTCACCCACTGCATGTTATTATGCTAAATAATCCATCATTATCAGATGTAATATATTGTCCTATTCATGTAAAAAGTACACATGGTCACTATAAAAGGGTTTTCCCTCTCCATCTATGATTAGATCTATACAATAAAACCATTACCACTTTATTTCCCTTCACTTACGGTATTTCACTTAGTGTCATTTAGCATATATATATTACATTACCACAAGGATCATTATGTATTTTTTGGTTTCATATAGAAGCGTGAAAATTATCTTCATTTACAATGGAATGATGCATTATAGTTTATATTGGTATGGATTTATTTTAAGATGAAATATTTTTTATGGATAAGTGTTTTTTAAAATTTTAAAGTTAGTCATAATCATTTTTAGGGGGTTATGACATAAAATAGAAGGCTACTCAGGCATATGATTTGGAAGAATTTAACCTTTTTGTAAAATTGAAGAATTTTTATAGATTTATATTTCAACAATAATTACAACTGATATACTTTAAAATATGTTTTTCTAGTTTTAATCTCCCTTTTACTTTTTGGATGTTTGGTTTTCAAGATTTATCGAGTGATATATTAATTCCTAGACTAGGGGACATGTTATTTTTTGTCAAACCATACAAAACTATTGATACAATTTTCAAATTTCATGTCACTCATAACTTCTCTTATCCTCCTTTTATTGATATTCCTTATTGTTGACATCTCATGATCAATTTCACCACATTTTTTGCTTTTAGGTACATAGTTCCAAAACAATTTCTAGTCTAGTATGTTGGAAATTATATTTAAGAGAAATAATTCATGACAACAGATGACATCAAGGATAATTGATATATTATCCCTTTCTTTGCTGCATTCAAGAGACAACAAACTAGGTTCTATTGAGGTCACCAAAGAATTGGTTTATTGCGAAGACCTCAGAATTGCTGATAAATATTCCTAAGAACTATTGGCACCCTCCAACACTAAAATTTTAACATCCTATAAATTTTTAGAAAGAGAAGGTGTCATACTGCCTTTGTTACATTCACTGTAGCGTAAAACAGAATCCTCCAGTATTGATTTTTTTAGTATATTTGTTTTCCTTAGATGGTTCCTTAGAGGCCTGATTCAAGATGGCATAATAGATTCCATTGTGTTTTATTAATGTGCATGTGTATTCACATTGGTTAAATGAGATGTACCTGCAGATTCATCTAAAATTGATCCAACCTGTATAGATGAATGACATATGAAAGATTGAAAAAAGAACACATTAAGTTTGTCCTTTTGTTTTTAATTCAGGACCAACTGTATATGATCGGTGGGGTTTTCATCTTGAGATTATTTCAAAATAATGCATAAACCATCATCATAGGTCACAAGAATATTGATGGGGCTATTAATAGTTGGATTTCAATCATGAATGGTTGTGGGATTTGTTCCAGACTAAAGGATTGTAGCACCTTCCTGAATAATAGATACACCATTGGATTTCTTAGCTTTTATATATTCAATGAAACTTATAATTCCATGATCACAAATATTAAATCTCGAATTGCTCTTCTTCTGAAGGTGAACTAGTTTGGGACATTGGCAGAGACTATTAAAGTGGTGAAACTGGAAAAGGATGCTTGTCTGGCCATTATGATTTCTCATAGATGTGGGGAGACGAATGATTCCTTCATTTTTGATTTCTCTATTAGCCTCGGGACAGTTCAGATCAAAGATGGGGCACCTTGTTGTGGAAATAGTCTAGAAAAGTACAACTAGGTCCACTCTCTACTATTTTTTTTAAAATGTTTGTTTTTCTTCTCTCTCTTGCAGCTGCTTTGGATTGAAGAGATGGAGGATCATGTAATTTATGAAGGTGGATACTAGAAGCTACCTTGATCATTCACGGGTGTCCAAAATTTTGGAGGTAATTTCCTGTCGATTGATTAGTTTAATTTTGTGGTTTTGAATATCATTTATATCTAGTAAACTCATATTTTAATGTTTTAAGAATGCACAAAACATTTGTTTCATATTTCAATTAATAATTTAATGAGCTATTATGACATTAATGTTTTATATATTATTTATTGTTTTCATATATTTTTGGGGTTTAGGATACATGTTTCTAGGTTTTTTTAGGATACATGTTGTTACATGTTTACAGATTCTGGTTTCATAGTTCCATGTTTGTGCATGCCCAGAATCATTGTTTTTTTCATGAAAAAAAGCCTATAGACACAATTTTAAATAGTGTCTATACATCTAGTGCCACAGTTTTAAACTATGGTTGTAGGTCTAGAGCCACAGTTTTAAACCATGGCTGTAGTTTTTAGTCGAATGATCTATAAAAATGGTTTCAAACTATAGTTATATTCATGGCCCTATTTCCACACCAATAGGATCCACAGTTCCCTAAACTGTGGCTATTACTAATAGCCATGGTTTTAGGGCCTATAGCCACAATTTAGAACTATGGCTATAGCTAGAATTTCTAGTAGTGTAAAAGACCCACAAGCCAGACTCGAAGAAAAGAAAAAGAATAAGGAAACTAGTTATCTCCCACTGAAGGACTCTCTATAAAACCTTGGGAAGTCGATCCAGTATGGTATAAAATATCCTAAAAGCTAATCCCTTAGGAATAAGAGAAAGGATCTTTCAAGGATTTGTTTCATATGATTATTAGGGAAATCAATCTCTCAAATCTTATCTAGGGGAGACACATCCATAAGGTGTTCTATCACTACCACAAATTCGGGCAAGGGATGCATCGACTTTTATCAGTGCTAAGCATACTACTATAGATAAAACTTTTTAAAGCACTATAAATAGCTTTTAATAATGCTAAAAAAGCACTGTTAATCACAGTAAAGATAGAGGGGTCCCCTTTATCAGTGCTAAAAAAACTAAAAAAACGCTGATAAAGAGGGCCTGTTATCCGTGCTAAAAAAAGCGTTGATAAAGCCACCCCTTTATCGACACTTTAATTAGCACTGATAAAGACCTAAATGCCTGAGATGTGTTGTTTATATAACAACACACCCAACAAAATCTTGCACAAAATAATGTAAAATATAGCAATCTAAGATAGTGCAATTCTTACATGGTTTAACTATACAAAATAAAGAAGATTATAATAAATGTGAGAAAAGAAAAAAGCAGGACAAAATAAACACATACACGACTAAATGATGAAAAAACAAGCAGTGCACACAAGGGTTTGACAAACAATGTTGTATACATTTAATTGACATAATGAATACAAAAATATCCACCCATGGTATATAAAAAACACTATTTTATACATTTAAAACAATGATTTATATAATTACATTCACAATTATCCAACAAACAGTTAAAAACATTATTATTTCATCTTTTGACGTTTGTGATCCCCTCTAAAAAATGTCCACCCATGGTATTAGTTGCCAAAAAAATCACCCCAATTCACGCAAAATATTTCACCTATATAAAAAAACAAATGTTATGTTAGTAATACTATAAAGAAATAAATTAATCATTAATATGAAATAATACATTAATAAAATGTCAAATTTTAATAAAAAAGAAACATTTGGAGTTATACCAGTCACACCGTGTGTTGTATTGAGGCGGAGTTGATTCCTACATGTCACAAATGAGTTATGAATTGTTTTACTAAAATATCAAAATAATCTGAACGGGTTTTCTCAATTTTGAGTATGTCACTTGTTCTATTACTAAAATTAATATTAAATTTAAATGACACATTTGAATTTATACCGATCACATCATTCGTCATATTGAGGTTTGGTCGATTCCTATACATCAAAAATGACTCATGGACCATTCTTATAAAATATCAAAACAATCTGAATGTGTTTTCTCAGTTTTCAGTATGTTAGTTGTGCTTTTTTACTAAAATATCATTTCAAACTGAAAACACACATTTTGAGTCATACCGGTTGCATTGTACATCAGTTTGATATGAGACTACTTCATACATGTCACAAAGGACTTAAGAATTACTATTATAAACTATAAAGATAATTGAAGGGTGTTTTCTTGGTTTTTAGTGAGTGAAACATTTTGAGATAAAATGTCAATTTTAAATTGATAACGAATACTTTTAGTCATACCGGTCTCACCATGCATTGGATTGAGGTAAAGTTGATTCCTACGCATCAAAAATGACCCATGGATCATTTTTCTAAAGTATCAAAACAATATGAATGTGTTTTATTGGTTTTCAGTATGTCACTTGTTCTTTTTTACTTAAATCAATTTCAATTTTAAATAAAAAGAAACATTTGGAGTTATAATGGTATCACTATGAATTGTATTGAGGTGGGGTTTATTCTTACACATCAAAAATGACTCATGGATCATTTTCCTAAAGTATCAAAACAATCCAAATGTGTTTCCTCAGTTTTCAGTATACCAGTTGTGTTTTTTTATTAAAATATCATTTCAAATTGGAAACATACATTTTGAGTCATACCGATCACATCGTACATCGGTTTGATGTGAGAATACTTCATACACATCACAAAGGACTTATAAATAACTGTCCTAAATTACAAAGACAATTGGAGAATGTTTTCTTGGTTTTTAGTGAGTGACACATTTTTGAGCTAAAATGTCAATTTTAAACTGATAACATAAACTTTTAGTCATACCGGTAAAACCGTGCATATAATTTAGGTGGGGTTGATTCCTACACATAAAAAATAACCCATGGATCATTTTACTAAAGTATCAAAACAATATTAATGTGTTTTCTCAGTTTTCAGTATGTCACTTGTTATTTTTTACTTAAATTAATGTTAATTTTAAATAAAAAGACACATTTAGAGTTATACTGATCACATTGTATGTTGTATCGAGGTGGGTTTGATTAATTCATGTAAAAAATGAATCATGGATCGCTTTCCTAAATTTTCAGTATAATCCTAATGTGTTTTCTTGGTTTTCAGTATGTCAGTTGTGTTTATAATAAAATTAATGTCAATTTTAAATAAAAAGAGACACTTTGAGTCATACTGGTCACACCGTGAGTTGGATTGAGGTTAAGTTGATTCCTAAACATAAAAAATGACTTATATATCACTGTAATAAAGTATCAAAATAATCAAAATGTTTTTTTCTCAATTTTTAGTATGCCAGTTGTGTTTTTTTACTAAAATGTCAATTCAAACTAGAAACACGCATTTTGAGTCATACCGATCGCATCATGCGTCGGTTTGACATGAGACTGCTTCGTACATGTCATAAAGAACTTATGATTCATTTTCATAAATTATTAAGGAAATACTAGCATGTTTTCTTTGTTTTCAGTGAGTGACACATTTTGAGCTAAAATGTTAAGTTTAAACTGATAATAGACACTTTTAGTCATATCGATCATGCTATTCATTGAATTGAGGTGTGGTTGATTCCTACAAATCAAAAAAGACTGATGGATTGTTTTCCTAAATTATAAAAACAATCGGGATGTGTTTTCTTGGTTTTCAGTATGTCACTTGTTCTTTTTTCTAAATCTATTGTTAATTTAACATAAAAATACACACTTAAAGTCATAACATTCACACCGTGAGTCGGATTGAGGTGCAGTTGGTTCCTATACATCACAAATGACTTATGGATCATTTTCCTAAAGTATCAAAATAATCTGAATGTGTTTTATGAATTTTGAGCATGTCACTTGTTCTTTTTACTAAAAATAATGTCAATATTAAATAAAAAGAGACACTTTGAGTCATACTGGTCTAATCGTGCATCATATTGAGGTGAGGTTGATTCTTACATGTTTAAAATGACTTATGGATAATTTCCCTAATGTATCAAAATAGATTAATGCATTTGATCAGTTTTGAGTAGGTCAGTTACTCTGATACCAACTATATTGACCCAGACATTTCATATATAGACATCACATTTTAGTAGATTAATATTCCTTACATAATATAATGATCTATGCTAGAATAGTTTAGTTCTATTTCTTTTGGAAACATGGAAACACAAATAACTAGTTTGTAAGAGTCTCTCATTAAGTTATTCTTTACTAGAAAGACACATCAATTCTAAAACCATTATTTATAACCTAAGGATATGAAAAATAATAAAGGGTGATCATAGATACTCAATAAGTGTAAATAAGGGAGATATCAATGATCATATAAAGATAACATAAGTAGTAGGAATTGACATTTATACATTCCTGACCCATTTACTTATTATCATTATTTCTATTATAGCCTTGAAGTCCAATCTCTCACAAGCATGATCTGTTTTGAACAAACCACCCCAACTTGAACAAAAGAATTCACCTATATAAGAAAAAAATTATTATGTGAGTAATACTAAAAAGAAGTAAATTAAACATAAATATGAAACAATACACTAATTTTATGGGAGTCACATATTCATGTTATTTATGTACATTCTTCCATCAGGTATGTTGCTCATTAGTTTTTAAACAAATCTATATAGTCTTGTTAATACGAGACTTTTTGACAGTCATAGTAGTATTGAAAAAATATAAATACACAAAGGATTAATAAATATTCTAAATGAAATAGTAATTATCTTCAAAAATACCTCTTCAGGGATGCTAGTTTGTTGATGAAACATGATCTCTTTCATAAATTTACAAACATAATAACCACAGTCTTTTCTTTTTGTTTGTTTCGAACACTGAAAAAACATTGATAAAGATAAGTAATTTGTTTTGATATGTGTTTGGATAGTGCAATATTATTATATATACCCTAATACTTGTCCAGTCGTAGTACTTTTCATGTTTCTAATCCTCATATCTTGGCTTCATTCCATGATGTAGATGATATTGATGCACCACTCTATTATAATAGAATCCTCATTAAAAGATAATATAAATTATATAACTAGATGTTTAGGTCTAAAATGTTGGATGTAGTGTATTAAAAATTGAAAAACATCATCATGTGTGGTCAATTTATTGGATATCCATGCATTGAATCTAGGAAATTAATATTTGGAGTATCCAAATTGACCACAATGTGAATCCAATGCTACTTAAAAACACAAAAAGGAATAAGTAATAAAAGAAATGAAAATACATTTTATATGATTAAATTGTATAGTTTTACCCCTGCATCGTTGGTATTAATAAGATTCTATCATCTGTATTTTTACTTTTAAACGATTTGAGTAGCCCTGCCACCATTTCAGCCTCTTTCTTAGAATCTATTTTTTTGTTCTATAGAGGTGATGCAAGGACTAACGAGTCCAAATTTTTGTTCATTGGGAAATCACTTCAATTTTTTTTCATATATACACCTGCGAAAAATATGAAATATATTTAGTCATAATTAACATATTATATCAACTTTTGGAAAATCAAATCATGAAAACATACCACACATATACATTTACAACTGAGCCTCCTAGCTAATTATAATCAAGGATTTCACTTATATTCTCAACACCAATAAAGTATGGATCTTCCCCTTCATACACATTTTATTCAAAATCAATTGTGTGAGTATGACCATCTTTAAACTTTGTATCAACATGATCCTGTAATGATAATAAATGCAGATATAGAACAGGCAGGGTTAAGGTGCTTTTGGTAGATTATTTTGATCGGTTGGTTGATCCTTGAGATGGTTTTGAGTCGTTCTTTCATTTCAAACCTTCCATTTATCTTTCTGTAATAACATTCATCGATTTAGAACTTTTTTCATTAAATTTTAAAGGTTTATCTTGAAAAATAAATTGGAAATGAATACCTCTTTGTCGATATGTTTTTTTACAAGATGCGACGAACATGTGATGAATGTTACAAGAGCTTGTTCGACCTTATAAATATCTTCACTGTCAATTGAAATAGGCAGATTAGTGCTCATCTCATAGGATATGTTAATAAATACTCTAACATGACTTGTTAGAAGTGGTCTATTGTGTAACATGTCATTCTGGATATTGAACACCATATCCCTCACTACAAGGTGATGGATGAGTGTTGGTAAATATAAATCACAATCATTTTCACCCTTTAGAATATCAGTATAGGAAAGGTATTAATGTCTATTTGATTCACATTTCATAGAAACAATTATTATAATATTGATTACTTCAGCTAAGATAGGTTTTTGAGGGGAATGGCTCACCTCAAAGCTGGTGGTGGTGGGGTGAGATCTTCACCCGATGGTTGTTCTTGAGTTGTTTCTTCTATTTTACTCCACCTATCAAAGTTTTTAGCATCTCTCTCTACCATTGGAATTGTTCTTTAAGGATAGTTAATCTTTCTCTCATCTTTTTCATTTCTTCAATTTGATACTCCTCTTGTTTTTTTCCCTCAAAATATGTTCTGAGTGTCACCCCAAAACTCGCACCTCTGACGTGGCCATACTGTTCTGGCCACTTCAAGGCCACCAAAAGTATGTCTACATCCAATGTGGGTGTTGCTAATTCCTGTGATTATTTTATATAGAAAATATAGGAAAATAAGTAATCATTGTTATTTAATAGAGATTTAAAGCAATTTTTTTATTATGGTATACTTACTCATGTTTCCCACATTTTTTGTATGTTTTCATCTATTAGTATCCCATATTTATTTACACACACCTCCTTCCATAGCACATGGTATGGGATGGAAGTGGATTTAGATTTGGATTCATCAATATGCATATAAACAGAGGAACATAGTTATGGTGTTGTTTTATGTCACATAAAAGTATTATGGTAGATTTAAAATATACACCAATTTTTTTTCAAGTGAAGTGTACCCCATCCTTACTTTATAGTAGGAGTATGCTGGTTTTGCTACTTGTTCCTTATTTTCAACACTCAATTGTTGTTTTATAAATAAAAAACTGCCAATCGAAGTGATGAATATATGTATCATCAAACAATGTATTACCAAACACAATATACCTGAAAAGACTGTTCCACACGACGACCAGTAAACACATCTCACACTGCTTGGGTTATCAAGTGTGCATAAATAGAACGTGGGTGTGAGTTTTTTCCCTTTAGCATATTTAAGATGATATCTCATTAAAATAGTATGAAATCCTCTGTGAATCCTTCCAACAACCCTTAATACATAGTCCTTGTGTGAGTCATCTACTAGAAATACACCCTGCAAGGGATGATGAAGAGTAAGTCAATGTTTCATTATTTTATTTTTTAGTAAATTAAATAAATGATATCATAATGTCACTGTAATCTCTTCCCACGTCAATGTATTAAGCCTGATGACAACATGGTTCCATGAATGTATATCAATCGACATGCGTTTCTGAGTGATGATTCTAATGTAACTACTAAATATGGCCTTGTTGGGGTTAACATGTTAGTCCTGTATATTTCATTTGACCTCATATTTGATGCCTTTTTCTTTCTCCTTAATGATTTTTGCTAACACCGTCAAACTATGGCACTCCTGTTTTTTGCATCATCAGTGCTTCATTGCCTACCATTTCCTCAGATTCAACATCATCAATATGTTCCTCCGGAGTGCTAACATCGACATGTGCATATGGTGGTTGTACCTCTATATTGTGAGCAGTAGAAGGTTGAGAAACATGTTGTTCCTATACACTACGAGTTGCAGCAGGTTGAGAGACCTGTTGTGCCTCGGGATTAAGAGCATCAACACATGCATAAGTCATTATCTATATAAGTGGTTTAACATTTAATTTATATTGCATAAAAGTAGTAGTGAATAGATAATAATATAAGGTAATATGATGTATATTACAAAAAAATGTAACCTGATTATTGAACTCTCTTTTTTTAAAGGATGAAGGGATTTTACCCCTCTATCGACTATCCAAATCCCTTCATTGTGGTCTCTTCTGACATACAAAACACCATCTACATTGGAACCACTAAGAAATGATTACAACGTACCAATGAAAGGGTTATCCTCCATTTAATTTTCATCTGAATCTTTAGTGGTTTTGGTCGATAATAACACAATTGACCAGTTTCAGTTTGCAGGATCTAGAACATAAAATACTTGTACTTCCTGTGATTACATTATAAACAGTTCATCTTTGTACCCTTACTTATTGAAATTAACTTTCACGAATCCCCATTTATATATTTTAATATCACTTCTATTATCAACCCACTTTCATTGAAAATAGGCACTTGGAATATCGTATAATCCAACTCCCATATTTTTTTTGATAATTCCAAATTATAACATATTCCCGTAAATTGGATTTCTATCTTTAGCACCGGAAACATGCATCTCTTCAGTCACAAGTGTAACTCCACTATTTTTAATGGTACTGTATTTATCATGTTTATTAGTATAGAATTTATATCAATTAATTACAAAGTATTGTAATATAATACATATGCACTTGGTCTTTCTGCTAGCCATCAAAGTCGTTCTAAAATTGAGTCTGGATTTTCATCTAAATACTTAAAAATATAGTCCTAAACCATCCTATAAACTGATTATTATGTGTATTTGATATCCATTTTTCAACCCTTGATGGATTAATATGCCTAATAATTTATTTGTGGGTTTCAATATATAGGCTAACATCCAAACTATTTTGAAAAACATAAAGGTGGGCCTGCTCCTGATTTTTAATATTGATTGTGACAACCTCTTTTCTAGAAATTCCTTCACCCGCAAGCCATCCAGTGTGAAGAGATTTCGATAAACCAATGCTTTCCACACTGAACAGGTATTCATTACAAAATTCAAAACCTTCCTCAATAATATATCACTCCGCAATACACCCCTATGACTAACTTCAATTTTTGACATAACCTTTCAAAATCTTCATATATCATTCAATGGGGTACATTCATCTATAGTGCACATGAAAACATAGTTGAATCTCTCTCACTAAGTGAACCATCAAACGAACCATCATATAAAAGAATATTGGCAATAAAAACATTTCCAATTCACATAATATGACGACAATTTATCTTTCCATAGTCAGCAATTTCACCGGTTCTATAAATTTTTTGCATATAGATTTGAATAAGAAATAGAGCTTGGTTAATGTATGATAGACATTCTTGGAAAAAATTCAATGTAAAGCAATAGGAATTAGATCTTATATCAAAACATGACAGTCATGTGATTTTAGACCCTTTAAATTTAAATCTCTCATTGAAACGATGTTATTAATATTCGATGAATACCCCTATAGAACCTTTACATCATTCAAGAAATTGAAAAACTGATATCTCTCCTACCTGGAAAGAGTGTAAGAAGTAGGAGGAAGTAATGTTCGTTTTTCACCCTTCACTGGTGCCAACTCTTCTTCTATTCCCATGTTAACCATGTCCAACCTAACCTTAATTCTATCCTTTGTTTTGCCGGGTGCATTTAGCAACGTGCTGATGACAGTATCACATACATTTTTTTCAACATGAATAACATCAATAAAATTTCTAACGTACAAATAATTATAGTATGGTAATTCAAAAAAAAACTGATCTCTTTTTCCAACTGGTTTTTGTATGTTTTTTCAAAAACGGTTTACCAAAAGCAGTGTCCACATATTTTAATTTCTCAAACAGTTGATCACCTATTAGTGGATACAATGCTATATGTTCTTCTGAACTTCCATCAAATGATTTTGCCCAAGATCAGTACTTATACCGTCGGGGTAGAAATCTACAATTTCCTAGAAACACAGTTTTCGATGAATGTTTTAACCTAATTAACTATGTACCTTGTTCACAAATGGGACACCCCTGAGTTCCTTTAATGCTATATCTTGAAAAATTTCCATAAGTGGAAAAGTAATTTATCGTTCCGTACAACATGACTCTCAAAATGAAATCTTCATTTCTATAATCATCATACAACATAACACCCTAATCCCACAATAATTTCAAATCCTCGATCAATAGAGCCAAATAAACATCAATATCATTACCCAGTTGTTTTAGTCTTGATATAAGCATATACAACATGATGTATTTTCGTTTCATGCATAAATATAGTGGTAATTTATAATTTACCAACATAGCCAACCATGTACTGTGAGTGCTTATTTGAAAACCAAAAGGATTCACTCTATCTCTAGATATACAAGACAAAGGTTTCTCAGATCATTTCCAAATTCAGGATACATTACAAAAAAAGACTTATACCAATAGAAATTTATAACAGATAATATATCTATTGGAAAAAATGAAAATTTTCAACAGATATTAAGTTTTATTAGTATTTATTTTAAGTACTAACAATTGTTTTTTCCAACAGGTATATCTATCGGTATTGATCATTTAAGAACAACAAATCTATCACCAATAGTTAAATCTATTGCTTTATCATACTAATACTAAAAATAATTTTACTAGCACTTGAATATATTATTAATAACAACTATTACCAACAAATATTTTATCATCAATAAAATTTGTTATAATACACCATTTAATGATATTAATCAATTAAGAGGAACCAAAATTTTTATATAGATTATTATTTTTATGACTAAATTCAGTATTAATTTTAGAGGTTTTATTAAAAATATCTCATTAATTGATTATAATTTACAATTTTCTCTAAGTATCAACAGTGATTAATTTTCTAATGTTTTTTATTTAATAAAAATTTAAATACTTTACTAAAAAAATTAAATCATTACAATATTTTAATTTAATAAACATAATAAATAAAAACATAATAATAAAAAAATTAATAAACATAATTTAAATATAAGTAATTAATAATTGATATTCACATATTAAAATTTTAATTTAGATTATAAAACAAAAATATTAATTTTTATAAAATTTAATATTTATTATATAAAAATAACTTAAGTGGTTTTTTCCCTTGAGGGTTGAGTTCTTCGGCCCAGTTCATCATTCAGTTCATCCTTTCACGCTGTTTATTCTTCACCTATGATGGGTATCCCATCCGTCTCTGATTTTCCTTCTCGGTTTTCCTTCGCTCACATCATTACCTCCTCAGATCTGGCCTTAATCCCCTGATTTTGGTTCTTCCTTGGTTCCCATCTCTGTACTAATCCCAGTTGGGAGTAGTGTTTCTGTTTCTAGTTCATCCCATATCCCTTCATCAGAGATGAATATTTTACCTATTTGATGTCTTTTAACTTAGAGGGTCATTTAATTACTTTTGGTGTCTTTGAGTTATCTTTCTTGACTATTGTGCTCATATATTTGGTTCGATTGCGGTTTTGGAAGTGACTCTCATAAGGGATTCATAGGCAGTGGTTCTTGGTGTTTGTTTGACCTTTGGTTGATTCTCTCCTAAAGTGTCTCGATTCCTATTTTGGTGAATCCTAGAAACATTTCTTGGGGTCTTGGTGATGCTCGATTGTAGGCCTAGTACATGGAAACAATTGTTCATAGTACACTAAAGGGTTTGGTGTTGTGAATTTGGTTGCTATTCTCTGGTGATCCTTGGTTCGTTTTCTCATTGTAGCTATTTTAAGTAGGCATGAGTTTGCACTAAAGATATAGGTGGTTCTTCTGGTTTGATTTTCAATATGTTAAATTAGATTTCAAAGCTATCTGAATGTTTTGAGTTGGTTTGCTGCTGGTCATTGTTCTATTTCTTAAGAGAATCTGATAGATGCCAATTTGAAGATTGTTTTCTATTTTTATCCTTTGGATTCTTCATTTATTGTACATGTTAAGGATGAGATGTTTTTTGGTCATTATTTCTATTATTTCCAAGTATTTTTGACAATTTTGAGCCTTTCTGTTTGATGTTTATATTAAGGCTTAAAGTGTGTTGTCTGTTGTTGTTATATTTGAGCTGATTCTAGGTTGTTAATTGATAAAGCATCCAGAGGAGCTAGAAGTTCATCACAATCACTAGTTTTTTAACTGTATAATGATATATATATTTATTATAACTGATTTTCTTACATTGTTTAAGTGCAAGGAAGTTATTTTTCTTGGGAATTTTTATCAAAATAACCAAGCATCGAAAACTGACATTGACTTAATAGTAACTTGAAATGCCAATGAGAAATTTAAACAAAAAACTGTTGGTGTTGTTATAGTCACTGGTTATATAATATTATTTTTATTTTTAGAGGATTCATTATTATTACTAAAGATTTAGTAGTTTTCCATTTTAATTTATTTTATAGTCATATTCTCTTCTATTATTCAATGCCATGGGGAAATTGAGTTTCTTAGAAATCATGGCTAATTTAAACTTCAACGATGATGTTATGGTCAAATTATTACATCCCCTATTATGTACCGAGTATATATAGTAAGGACACACACACTAAAATGATTTCTCCTCATGATCACATTGAACTCAATACAAAGTTTACTAATAAAATGAGAGGATAAATGCTTGGATGTTTGAATTTTTTTTGGTTTTATTAATATATATTTTTTCAATGTGTTGGGTGATGATAATAATACATGGGAATGATGATTAATTTCATTTTAAATTGTAGATTCATATGTATCTTATGGATGAGAAGAATAACTTTATTGAATATATTGACATGGACATACAATATTCCATTTAATCTTTGATAATGTGTACCATGAAGAGCTAGAAGTAATAGGATCATCAGTAGTTGGTCATGGAGTGTGCAGAGCGGTCAAGGACTACATGTTTAAGGTAACATATTCAGTCTTAATTACTATTTGAGTGATCAAACTAACCTATTTATTCCCCTTATCCCATTATCATACTATTACTTGAATTGTGAATACACAATTTGATTTCAGTAGTTGGTGATGGACTGTGTGGAGCAGCGAGGCATGCATGTTTAAGGTGATATATTGAGGCTTAATTTTTGTTTGAGTGATCTCACTAACTGCTTTATTCCCATCATCTCATTCTCATATAATGTCTTGAAATGTGAATATATATCTTGATTTCAAAGAAATAACCAAGATGACGGAGTATCTCTTGAGATTACATGGAATGAAATGAGGTCCCAAATATGATCAAGCACCTGACATCAAAGCGGTGAAGTGTTAGCTTCCCATAAATGTTGAATTTTCATTTTTTACTTATAGAAAACTCCTTTATAATTTCTTTAATCACAAACATATGCACCTAAAAAAAATTAATTATAGTGTTTTGTAGCATAAAATGTGTTCACTTATGGAGGGATGAGATTCAAACAAGTGATGGGTTCTATAAATATCGTTGCATGGAGGATATAAAGGTATGAGTATTTTATATTTTTCATTTTATGACAATATCAAATGGGTAAATACATATTGGACATTATATGACAAGGTAATGTTATATATTCTTTAATACTTAGGTATGTTGGGTTATTTATTTCTTAAAAATTTCCCTCCCTGCTTGTTGGAACCATTTTACTTCCTAGCCTCTACAGTCTTTTTGTGTATATTCTTTAGTTGGTTTTAGATCTCTATGCCTATTTTTTTCTGCAGAAAAGGATGAAGTACTGATTCTAGGTTTCTCTTGATTCATGAAAATAAGCTAACTCTGGGATAACAATGACACATAAGGCATTTTTTTGTTATTCATGCAATAATAATGACACATAAGATCCCACAGGACAAATTCAAACTATGGGATTAAAAACTAATGTGTAGTATAAGTTTTTTAAGCATGTAAATTTATCACTAAATTCATAAATGTTATTCAATAAAAAATTTTACTTCAATGAAAATTTTATAATTTCTATTGGAATATTTTTACCACATTTTTCTAGTGGTAATTACTAAAATTTCTAGTAAATTTTACATTAAAATAAACATGATGGTTTTTTATTTTGAAACTTTTTTGTGATTTATTTAGTAAAATTTTCTAGTGAAACCAAAATTTTATATTAAAAATCATATATATTGAAAAAAATCATTGAAAATGTTTTTTTGAACATTATAATAAAAAATTTCCACTGGATTTTCTTAATAAAACCTCTACTATAGATTGAATTTCCCCCTGGGGGATTTTTTATCTATTATAATATTTCATAGTTTCACTAAAATGTTTTTCCAGGTCCTCCCTCGGATTTTTATTGAAATTTTTAGGTGGAAAATTTTATTGAAATGTTTCATTAAAACTTTTTTGAAAAAAATATCACTTGAAAAAAACCATTAGAAAGACATGGTTTCTTGATGTGAAACACCCTGAAAATTACAGTAAAATATCACATCAATTCATTTTAATAATTCATACCATCATCATACAAGAAGCATGCATGATTTTTATATTAAAACTTTTCTAGTTTGAAGATATATTCTGTAATACCCCGGGTAAATAAAGAGTATGACATTTTCACATTTATCCATATTTGAGAATAAAATATTAATATAACTTTAAAGGTGATTCTATGCTCGATGGCGTACCCAACACGCAACAATGAGTTTCTTGGGAATCTTACGTTGCACTCTAATAATAAAATAATATTATTTTAAATGATAGTTAACGCCTAGATGTTGTGATGGCGAGAATGAATAGAACTAAATAAAAAATTATTATATATGTTTGTCAAATATTTTTACTTTTTACAATAAATGTTAGAGGATTAAAAATGAGAATGAATCCAATTTTAAGCGTAAACACTCTAATATTCTTTAAAAGGTCGATTAACCACCTTTTGATGGAAAACCTATTTTAAATCCAATTTTTGACAATTTTATGTGTTATATTTGACAAAATACAATACTTTTTTAGAATCGGGACATCAAAATTTACTTTGTGTAAATTTTTGGTATTTTTCTGATAAAGTTCATTTTTTAATGAATAGTGAAAAATGTTGTATTTTAATTCAAAAACTCTTTTTAATATAATTTATTTATATGATTATATTATCTTTTGAATTGGTTTTAAAGTGAAATTGGAATATATTTTTACCATTTAATAAAATAGTGGTCATTGTAATTAATTTCACTTTGAAATTTGACTTAAACTAGTATCAATCTTTTGATATATATTGTTTCATAAAAATACGCTATTTGTTATGAAAGAGGGAATTAATTATTAAGTTAATTAATTTAACATATATGTTATTAATTTTTTAAAATAGAAATCATTTTTGAATTCGGAATATCAAATATAGCTTAGGGTGAATTTTTGGTATTTTTTTGAAAAACTTCAATTTTTGATGAATAGTGAAACCACTAAGTGGTAGTTAAAGAAACTGATTTTTCGTTTAAATGAAACTTTTCCACTTCTGTGATTTGATTTTCAAAAATATGACATACATGGTTGTCATTAAGAAGTAAAATTTGGTTCAATGAGATTAAAATAATTTTTTGGTGAATAGTAACTTTTAAGTTCTTAATCGTGATTAGAGGTAATTAGTGTAGTTTAAGGTAAAAATAATGTTTTAATAATATGAGATGAGCTTGACACATGTCCTACTCTTATTGGATGTGTCATGGCCGACCAATAAAATCCATGGGTCAACTTGGGGACCCCATGGATCCACTTTGGTTGGGAAATGACATAAATAACTTTTTATTTAACGTTAAAGTAAAAATGACACAAACATGAGATGTTTTACTAAAACAATTTTTATATTGGGTTATACAAGTCATATTTTTGACTATAAATATTAATTAGAAATCTAAAAAGATTTAATATATCATGATATTTTTTTTATAATTTTTAGACTTTAAATATATTAAATAATTTATGACATCATGATGATGCAGCGATTACCTCATTGATAAAGGATTTAAATAAAATGGAATGATAATGTAAAATCTAATACCTACACATTTCAAAAACCTATTGGATGGGTGTATTTAGAACCCTTATCACCTTATCCTCGAAACACATCAATTTGGGACCATTAAAATCCGAAACTCATTCTAAAATAAAGTAACATTTCTTTACTTTCCAAGAGTGCCCCTCCTCTCCTCTTATAAAAGGCCCCCACCTCTACCTCTTTACCCACACTTCCAAAGCCTTTGGCTCGGCCAAACCCTGACCATTTTGTATCTCCACATACCTATATAACTCCTTGAAGCCTCAATTTTGGAAGAAGTCTTCCCAAGTAATCCTTTGAGCTCAAACCAAAGGGAGTTACCCGATTTTAATGTAATGTCTTCACTTGAGTCCTTTTGTTTTATTTTGCTTCTCCAACCCCCTAAACTATTTTTATTCATTTCTTTTGTAACAACTCCAGTATATTCAATATACTAGGATGTTTTTATAAGAATTATTCGAGCTACAATTACACACACCTACATCTAATGGTTAAATAACATACTGTTTCCGTGGATGGCGAATTTCTGCCTCACGAAACGATGATTGTTCAACACTCATATAACACCTTAGAAGGTGGACATTAAGATGTAACTATATTTATATGTGATATATAATATGATTATGTTTTACTTAAGCTTCTGTATTTTTCTTTTGTGGCATACCTTTATGGTTTCCATTGTGTGTAAACGCGATAATTTCATTTTTGGAAGTGCGGACTACCGCCCCCTCAAAGTGATTTGATTCGTTAATGCCATATGTGGAATGTATAAAGGATGGATTTAAATTTATTATATATGATTTATGTTACATATAAATGATGAATATAATTCTGGAATTAAAATATAAATACCTATCATTTAGTTTTAATTCCATTAATATGACATAGAAATGAAAGTAGCGTTCATGCGTACGTACGACTTACTGTCTCCATGAACGGTGCATTTCATTTCTTACCTCTAAATGATTATGTAATATTATAAATACATGTATATTCTGGATATATATGATATATATGATATCCAAATCATGAATATCATTCTGGATATAATAAACCTTTGACCACACGAACAACATGTAATTGTAAGAAGTCCACTTTCGACTTAAGAACCAAATATCGACAAAACAAACATTATTAACTTAAATGATTACATAATGTTTATAACATAGTAATAAGTGATATAAAAGGAATAATGAAATTTAAAAAGGTTCTTAAGGAAGTATAAATTAACTCAAGTTTATTATTCAGGAGATTAAAGAATGATCGAGTCAAGTCGGACCCGAGGTAAGGGATCCTACCCCTCTCTTTTTAAGTACACTCTTTTATGTCATTCCTTTTAAGCTCATCTTTCTTATGATTGGGATGTTATTTTATATTACCCCTACTGTAATTTTTATGTTCATATGGTTAGAGACCCTATTTTCTCTCATCAATCCTTTTTGGAAGTTTTGAGTGGTGCCGTTAGGCTGCCGAATTTTCATAAGGGATCCAACCTCTCTCTTTCTTTTTAAGTACTCTCTTTTATGTCATTTCTTTTAAGCTCATCTTTATTATGTTTGGGGATGTTCTTTTATATTCATCATACTGTAATTTTATGGTCATATTATGAGATACCCTATTTGATCTCATAAATCCATTTTTGGAAGTTTTAATTGGCGCCGTTAGGCTGCCGAGTTTTCGTAAGAGATTTTTCATCTCACTTTTATTCCCGTGACATTTATGCTATGTTTGCCACTATTTCCTTTGAGTGGTGTATGTACTGCCCATTATTATACACTTTGTGTAGTATAATATCATTTATGGGTATTTACATCTTCATTGTATGACCCTTCTTCCATGGGGTGTACGTTTCGAAAGTTACCCAACTCGGTAAGGGGACCTTTCACCCTCCTATTTTTAAAAGACTTCTTTTGTTATGTCTTTTAATTTACCTATTATTATGTTGGGATATGTTCTTCTATATCCTTATTGATGTAAAGTTTATGTCCATGTGATGAGATACCATTCACTCTCTCATCGACTAATTTTCTGAATTTTGAAGTGATGCCGTTAGGCTGTCGAATTTTTACAAATGAACGTCTTAACCCAATTTCGATTTCTTTGGGTACAACTTGTGCTTATTGAACATGTCATCCTATGAATAAGTGTGAATGACCTATGATTTTTTCACACTTAATATCCACTTATATTGGGTGTATTTATATTTCTCACACATAATTATTTGATAGATTTATCCTTAATTTAAGGATACCATCTTTATAATGGATTTCATCTCAATTTACATTTCCATTGAGACTTCATTGTTGTTAAGCACCAATTCACTATTATATGGTGTGTATAATGTCCTTTGACATATTATATCATGAATCCCTTTATTCTCATGATATTATAAAGTTCGGATTAAATGTTATTCCGCAATTATTTGTATTCCAGAGTCTCTCATTTTGTTAAAAACTCTTTAATAAAAATATCGTTTTAAATGTTTTAAAGATTTATTATTCTAAACCCTTATCTTTAATGTCCATGTTTTCAAAGTGGTTTTCAGTATTTATTTATATGGACATTAATGTTTTAAAATTATAATTCCAATAAAAGCTTCAAAGTGGTATGGGACACTATGATTAAAAAATCTATTTTAAATGGTTTTTGAAAATGGATTGCTTAATTAAATATCTTGGAATTACTTATTGTGATTGAAAATGAAATGTTGTTATTGAAATGTTTATATTTTCAATATTTTATGTGTAATGATGGTACTTGGAAATTTGATGGGTGGTTATGTGATAAACCATATGACGGGTGGTGCCGTGAATACCAGGATGGGTGGTTACGTTATAACCTCCAATGCATTGGGTATGGAAGTTGGCCGTATGGCTATTCCATTAAGTATGTGTGGATGTCGACCGTATGGTTATTCCATTTAAGTATGTTTATGTCCCAAGTTACATTTATATGTTATGTGTTCTTTATACAGGTTTTATGGTAATCTTTTGGTTGCAAAAGCGTAAGTAATGATATTTTATTCAGTGAAGAGTTTTTACTACTTCCTAAAGGTGAAAGGTATTAATTTGATAAAGTATACATGGTTTACTTGTTGCTTTGAAAAACTAACAGTTTTCATTCTTTGTGTATCCCTTGCTGAGCTTTTTTATGCTCACCCCAAGTTTTTTTTGAAATTTTTTTCACAGGACTTAATGTGGAATAGGGTCAAGGATGGGATCAAGGGAAAGTCATGCTATCTAATACATAGAACTAGACATGTTTCTTTTTAAGAGTTTTTATTTTATGGAAATTTAGTAGAAGTGGCTACTTTTTAATCTTTTGAGATGTAATAGTTATGTCCTAATTCTCTAAAACTCTAAACCTGAAAAGATTCTCAATGTGAATTATTCATTTAATTCAATATTAAGTAAGGTTTAAGGTCGAGGCCTTATATATTCTCTAAATAACTTTAAACTCAATCATCCCTATGTTTTTTTTGAAGAAAACTATGCAGTCTCCTTCACTTCAATCATGTATTTTTGCAGCTATTTTGATGCTCATTATTTTTTTCTCAAAATTTTTTAAATTTTAAAAATTAAATGTTGTAACCTAGGTTTATCTCACGTAATTTTATTCTTTCCTATATCCTTCACTCCCAATTTGTTCCTCACCATTCTTTTCATTATATATGTTTGTTTTTTTTAAATGATAAAGAAAAAAATGTAATCTTAAGAGACTCTTTTTGGGATGAGAATTTTCTTTAGGGATCACATATTAATATTTATAGTATATGTAGTTTTGTAAATGGGTTATTGATTAGTCATGTTTTTTTTTACATTTTTACATTTTTCAACTGACTTTCTATTTGTTTTTTTGGGTTTTTATCAAAATTTGGTGAATTCCAAATTTTCTAAAGATTTTGAACATTCATGATTACTTAAGGATCGTGTTTTGATGTTGTAAGAGCATAAATGGATGCTAGAGGAGTATGAGAAGCAGATTGGACAATTAACCTTCCAGCATGGTGGTGGATCATGATGGGCACCAGAGTTGACTTGGTTTGTTTCTTCTAATGGCCTACTTAGGGGATGATGAAAGATCTTTGGAGGGGTGCCAAAGGATTAGAGTCAAGAGATGACATGCCCTTTTGGGTGGGGATGGGGGAAGTGATGACAACATAGGTGAATGTTGGGTTTTTGTGTTTTTATGATCTTTTTAGGTATCAATCAACTTATGTATTCAATTTGTATTAAATTTCAATATCAATATGATTAATCTTTTTCAAAGTTTGAACATGCATGAAAATCATCTCCAGTATTATAATTAAAATAGGTGTATTATATATGATAAATTAATAAATATAATATAAAATTTTAGCAATAAATATTGAAATACCTAAACATAATATCTTATTTAAAATATAAATTAAAAATAGATATTAATTATTGGTATTGGTTATGCAATTTGATAATAGTATTAGCAATAGATAAATTTGTCATAGAAATATGTTGCTATGAATTTTGACCAACATATATATCATCTATTAATATTATTCTAATTTCAACAGAACTATTTTATTTGTCGTAATAACATTTAGCAATAGAGTTTTTACCAATAATTTAGTGACAAGACAATTTTTGTTGGTAAAACATTTTACCAACAAGAAAATGTACTTTTACCAACATATATACCCCTATTGGAAAAAGATAATTATTTTGTAGTGATACTCATGATAAATTCTCTTCTACTGAGGAGAGTCTGTCGGGTGAGGTAGTTTCTCATCTTTAATTCTTGTATCCGTATGTCATGTCAATTTTCCTACAGTATCCTCACTTCCATATAGGTGCCTAAACCTTGGAATGATTGGAAAGTACCATAAATTTTTTTAGGATTGGATTAATCTTTCTTGTATCGAGAAGCACCATGCTTTGTGCATTTTGTAAGTGATTTTTGGTCCTTGTGAAATAGTATACAATCATTCAGGAAGACGTGTATTCTTTCAGAGATCATACCCATCGAGCGTAGCATTAATTTGGAATCATATGTTCGGCTCAGTAACTCATTATCTTTTAGGAGCATGTCATTTAGAAGAGAAAGTAGTTTTGTAAAACTATCATCATTCCATCCATTGACTGCTTTTAAATTATATAGCTTCAGTATGGCTAGCAATGCTGTATATTTAGTGCAATCAGCATACAATTCCATCTTTTCACAACTCTTTAATTTATCAAACAATTTTGGGAAATCATGAAGCTCATATTCAACTATCATTTTCATTTCCTAAATATTATCTTCATCATCATTCAAATCTTTAATCACATCCTTAATACAATATTATTCATTATTCACACTTGTAATCATATTAGATGATCTATAAAACACAGTGTTTTCCCAATCACTACCTACATTTGATTTTTCCTCATTTTTATTCCAACATTTATAACTTCGATCTATTCCATGATATATCAAGTGTTCTTATAACTCCTCTAGACTAATTAGTCTTGAATTACAATAGTGTAAACACGTACAAAGAATTTGAGTAGGGTCATATGCATGATATTTTGAAAACTTGATGAATGCTTTCACACCATCTTCACACTCTTTTGTCAAATTATTGGCAATCATCCATTATTTATTCATATACATCCTATTTGATTCATTAATATTAATATTTAACAAAATAAATACACAAAAAATTAATATAATGTAATGGATTTCCTAATTCTATAAAAATCTAAACTTAAAATATTATGGAAAAACTACATTTCAGATTTCATTTGAAAAATATATATAAAATCAAAATTTAAATCCCACTAAAAAACCTACCATTTACACAAATTAATTTTTAAAATAACACACCCTTTTTAAAATAAACCAATCAGTTCCAAACACTCTTTCACAAAACCACAATTCCTTTTTTTAAACATTCAAGGAAACTTTATGACCCAATAATCTTAATCATTTAAAATGAGATACAACCCTCAATATTTTACAAATTTTCATTTAAAACTTCACACACCCCTTTTTAAAATGAAAACATCATTAAATACGCTTTCAAAAAATTCACATTCCTCTATGAAAGCCAATCAAGTGAGTTGACAAACACTTTTCATGCAACCTAAGTCCATTCCAAGTGTTTAAATCATTTTAAAGTTTTTTACAACCAAAAAATGGTATGTTGAACACATATAATATTTTAAGAAACATTTAAAAACACTTGAATAATTTTAAAAGATCCATTTAGGAATTTTTACAAAGACATAAATCCCAAGATAGGTACTTTATAAAAGATACATAGAAAACACCTCAATTCATCCCAAATCAATTAGTGTTGTATGATTCCATAAAATTATTACAAAAGTTTGTGTAATAATAATAATTTCCATAATCATTTGATATTGTTCTCCCCACCATTGGATATCCATTATATATGCTTCCATTGTACAGTTATATCAATTATCCTTCACCATAACACCAGAGTCCCAACATATATGTTCTATAGTTAGTGACCACACTCACAACCATGAAACACTCATGTTCCAGTTTACTACAAACACTACATAATCCCAATGATCATTGGCTCATACCAAATAAATTGGTTTCTTCCTTTATAAATACACCTAATAAAATCTACAAGTATTAACCCATTACATAATCAAAAATTTCTCAAGTGTCATTCCTTTCACATAAAGAATTTCCCTATGCCACTTGTCACTAGAAGAAACTATGTTGATTTCTTGATCCTTTTAAGTACATCATGCCTCAATTCAAAATAAGAAAATAACTATGGTATTAAACTAATAGATGGTATGATTTTCTATAGTCTATTTTTTAAAATCTTCAAAAAGACTTTATAGATGACATTACAAAGACTAGTCATTCTAAAATCCTTAATAGAACTCATATCAGTAATCTCTAGAATCAAAGTGATGGGAGTATAATTATAAGTCTCAATATAATTCTTACCTCTCCAAAACTCATTCACAAGTTTTACAACATCAAGTACCAAAATATTCTAGAACCTTTTAAAAAAATCATAAAGAAAATCTAGGTTAGGTACCTTTGATGGATGCATCAACCTAAATGCCCCAACCACTTCATAACATTAAATATCAATAGTTAATAATTCATTCATATAATTTGTTAAAGTTTTAATAAAATAATAATTTATATATTTAGATATAAAATTATGATGAGAATAAAATATGATTTGATAATCACTTGAATTATATCATTTGTCCCTATGAGGGGATTCACCATTTAGTGATTGCATGTGGAAGGATTCATTACATGTGTTGTTATGTTTATTTGACTAGGGTGTCCAGAAAGTGTCTCATGTAGTGGCGATGGGGTCACGATGGAGGAGGGATCGTGGAAGAGGAGCGTTCCCAGCGAAGGAGCGTTCACGGCGGAGGAGGGGTCGGTGGCATAGGGGTCGACGACGTAAGGGTCAGCTTCCGCGAGAGCTTGAGGGGTGCGAGAATGAAGGAGACTCTTCAGGTTTTTTTTATAAAAGAGGTTGAACCTTTTATCAATTCTAGATAAAAAACACTGATAAAAGTATATTTTATCAGTGCTAAAATAAAAAGTTCTTATAAAACATGCCTTTATCAGTGTTTTTTTAGCGCTGATAAAGATAGGCTTTTATCAGCGTTAAAATTATAGCACTGGTAAAGACACCTTTTACCAGCACTAAAAAAGCTTTGATAAAGATATAATATTAATAATTTATTTGTATTATTATATATGTTTATAAAATTATATATATGATAAATAAATATATATATATTTATAATTATAACTATAAATATATATATTTATTTATATTTATAAAATTATAAGAAATGTACTTATTATATTTATTATCTTAAAAATATATATAAAAAATATATTAATTATATATATTTATAAGATTATAGATATATATAACTATATTTCTTCTAATTTTATAATTATTTAAATGAATATAATTATAATTATAATTATAATTATAATTATATATATATATATTTAAATAATTATAAAATTATAAAAAATATATTTCTAATATTTATAATTTTCTTAATATATATAATTAATATATTTATTATAATTTTATAATTATTTAAATATATTTGTATTTATTTATAATTATAGATATAAATATAAATATTTGTATTTATTTATCAATATTTATATATATTTATTAATATATTTATCTAATTATATATAACATTATATATGAAAATAATAAATATATTTTTTATAAATTAATAATTATTTAAATAAATAAATAAATATTTATATTTATTTGTAATTAAAAATTACAATAAATAAATATTTATTTATAGTTGCAATTATATATATATATATAAATAATTATAAAATTATAGAAAATATATTTATAATTTTATAAATATATATAATTAATATAATTATTATAATTTTTTAATTATTTAAATATATCTATATTTATTTAGAATTATAATTAAAACTATTTGTATTTATTTTTAAATATTTGTATATATTTATAAATATATTTATTTAATTATATATATTTATAACTTTATATGTATAATAAATATATTTATTATAATTTTATAATTATTTACATATATATATATTTATTTATAGTTATAATTATAAGTATAAATAAATATATTTATAAATATTTGTAAATAATTATAAATATATATATATATATATATAATTATAATATATGTATTTATTGTAATTTTATAATTATTTAAATATATATATATAGTTATAATTATAATTACAAATAAATATATTTAAAAATTATTTATATATAATTAAAATTTAATGATTATAAATATAATAAATAAATAAATAAATATATATATATATAAACATATTATTTAAATATATTTAATGTAAATTTATAAGTATTTTTTAAAATATATATAATAGTTCATATGGGTAACATGAGTTAATCATATACCTAATAAAGTACACATAATAAAAAACGAGCCATCACATATGGACAACATGAATAATAAGAAGAGTGTAATGTATAAATAAACATTCATGATGATACATAACATATATGCACATCTACTCACACATGATCAATATATTTATTGACCAAATTCATTGGAAACACATATATTTATTGAATAATTATTATTATAAATATATATATTTTAAAAAGTATTTATATATATTAAATATAAATAAAATAAATATATAATAAATATAACAAATATAACAAATATAATAAATATAATTAATATAATGAATATAATAAATCTAATACATCTAATAAATATATCTATTATTTAATGAAATTTATTATAATATTATAATTATTTAAATATATATATATATATATATATAATCTTAGAAATAATTTTTTAAAACATTATATATATTTGAATTATTAAAAAATATATATTAATTATAAACTGTAATGTCCCAGAATTCCATGTATTTTTTTTTTAAAATTATATGGGATTATTTTGAGACCAAGCGTTGAGACAACATGCGATTCCGAGGCTCGGATTGCCTGGAATGATCCGTCGAAAAATGTTAAGTTTTAAATAGTGTGCATGAGAAGTTTTCCTGAAAAAGTGAAATAACTTTTGAACGGGTGCCCAAATTAGAAATCTGAGAGCACCGTTGCATTCATGATGATGAGTTTACCCTAGGCGTGACTTAAGTTTATTCGTTGTGGACCTCTACCGAGAAAAGCTGAAAATGACATAACCATAAATAAAATAATTAAATTAAATTATTTTATTTTTCAAATCCTTATAACTCATGAATAGTGACTCGAATTGAAAATCAGATACCACCATTGATCTCGTGAGGGTATGTTTTCCTTAGACAGATCCTAACGTTGGCCGACATGGGCCAACTATGGAAGTTAGTTTTTTGTCGTAAATAAAATAATTAACAATTATTTTATTTTCAAATCCTTATAATTTCTAAACGGCAACTCATATTGGAAATCTGAGAGCATCGTTGAGCTCGTAAGGGTGTGTTTCCCTTAGGCGAAGCTTAACCTCGACCAGCGCGGGTCGAGGTTGAAAGATAGTTTTTGAACTTTTTTAAGCAAATTAAAATGGCATGCATGTGCAGTTTTGGAAACTTCTAAACGGGTGCCCAGATTGAAAATATGAGGGCACCCTTTCATCCAGAATGATGAAATTACCTAAGAATGGACCTAATGTATACCGACACGGGTCTAGGGTAAAAGTTAAATTTTAGACGTTTTAAGAAAAATAAAATAAACTTAAAAATTTTATTTTATCCAAAAGTTGTTTCGGTGTGACGCATCGACAGGAGGACTATTTCATTCCATAAATTAAACAGGGTAATGAATCATTAATTGAAGCGTAATAGATACGCCGTTTCATGAATGAAACAGCGTAACGACGTGACGACGCAGCGTAACAGAAACACTGTGGTGCATTTCTCTTTTAATGAAATAACGGGTTGGAGAATCAGAGCTAGAATTTCTCTAACGGACGACGAGGAAATTCTCTCTAACGAAGAACATCAGCGAATTGCTAGGGACAATGATGCACCTCTAAGAACGAGATCAGAGAGCGACGAACGCCAATGGATTTAAACAAAACAAGAATCTCCACAGACGGATCACTTCAGCAACAAACCAATCCCAGGTAGGGGTTACTTTTTGTAATTTGAATCCCCCATTATTCATTCTAAAACAACGAACGTGGATCAACCCATGAACAGGTTGATCCGCAGATTGTTTGTTCTTGCGGGAGGGAGTTTGTTCTCGAGGTTTTACATCAGGATTAATTTTGGTACAATCATAATCCTATCCCCCCATGTTTTAAAGAAACTCTAACGCAGAGGGTGCGGGCCAACACAAAAAGGCCCGAGCCCCTCCACCTTTGTGTGTTCTTCATGGCCACAACTGCGGATTAACGACAAAGAATTTTTGAGGCCATAGTAGGGAAGATGGTGCCCCATGGAGGCCATAGGCGCAGATGGTCCGAAGAACGGACCACTGGAGCAAACTCGGTGGTCCGCAGAACATCCCGTCGGCGCGCCCATGTCGGGTCGAGCTGCGGGACAACTCGGGCTGGGCCGGGGGGCCTGAACCGGGCCGCGGGGCAACTCAGGATGGAGTAAAGCCGACCCGCTTTTATGGACCGGGCCGATGGGATAAAATCGGGCCGCTGGGTGGCCTAGGCTGGGAAGGAAAATCGGCCCGCCAGTGGGGGCCGGGCTGAATAAATCCGGGTAGCTGGGTGACCCGGCGGGCTGGACCAACGGCCGAATCGGGCCGGGTCCAGCAAGACCCAATGGGCTAGGTCATACTGGGCTAGCCGAGACCCAAACCGGGTCATTTTGGGTCAGTCGAACTAGGCTGGTTCATGCGGGACCCCCTGGCCGGGTTGGTCGGGTCGGTCCAACCGAGCCCAGACACAACCGACCCCTGTTTACTAAAACACCAATATCTTTCAGACCAGACATTTGATTGATGAGCTGTTTGTGAATTTAGAACTCTCGTGATGAGGCGGTTATTTTGGAATACTCTAAAGAGGTTTCCCTGGAAGTTGAAATACAATGAATGGCTTGAGGAGCAGATTCTTTCAGAATCAAGCGCACTACATGCAGAAATCCTACAGCTGGCTGGGACCCAAAGACTGCTGATGAGTGGAACCAAGTGACCCTGTAGGCCTAGAAGAAAATAGGCCCTGTGTGGATCAGCTCCAAGCGACTCTATGTGTATCAGCTACAAGCGACCTTGTGTGGATCAGCTACAAGCGACCCTGTGTGGATTATATACAATGACCTAAGTGGGAAGCGACTCTGTGTGACCTGGCAGACCCATGGTGGGGAGTGACTCTGTGTGACCCAACAGACCCATGGTACTCATCAGAGATGAGTACCTCAACAATCCAAGGTATTAAGTGTTACGATTGATAGTCTTACTTTCCGTACTTTAGATTATAAATGGTGTGTGCTATCTTTTCTTTGTGGTCTTGCTGTGTGGTATTGCTTCGTGGTCCTTCCTTTGTGATTTGGGGTCCCTACCGAGTATTGTGTTACTCACCCCTGCACAGGCTTCACCCACACGCGTTGTGTCCCATGTAGGTGATCGACGCTTCGATAAAGACCTTGGTGGTCTGGGACTAGGTGGTGATCAGTGAGACGAGACAGACAGATGCTTCGATGGAGACCTTGGTGGTTCGGGACCAGATGGTGCTCAGTGAGACAGGACATACATACACTTCGATGAAGACCTTGGTGGTCCGAGACTAGGTGGTACTCAGTGATATGGGACAAATGAGTGTGCTTTTATGAATACATACAACTACCCTTCATCTACCCTTCAGGTGGGATCTCAAGAAGATGGACCGTGATAGTTGTACTTTCCTTTGTGGTTTTGGGCTTGTATTCCACCCCCTTTGTACTTTCAGTTTGTACTGTACTCTCAGTAGTTGTCTCAGTGATAGTTGTGGTTTACTTTGTGTTTACTTTCCACAGTTTGAGCTTTGTGTGTGTGTGCGTTCATATAGGTATTCAAGTAAATGCCTCCCTCTTGGGGGATAATGCCTTCAGTGTTAGTCGCCAGCCCTTGGCCTTTGGGAGGTGGGCTTGGGGTAGTCACGGAATGGGCATCGGGGGATGGGTCATGAGATAAACTTGCATTTTTTATTAAATGTATACAAATAAACATTATTTTTGGATATAAATATAATAATTTTATATAAATTAATAATATTTTTTATTAAAAAAATTTATCAGAGCTAAAAATAGCACTAATAAAGGCCCCCTTTTATTAGCACTTTTTGTTTAGCATTGATAAAATCAGGAATTTCCATTTCCCCATTCTGTGGTAGTGGCAAAAAGTAACCATTAAAGCCGCACTTTTATCAGCACTTTCTTAAAGCAGTGATAAAGGTAACATTTATCAGTGCTACAAAACGTGCTGTGAAATATGTATCCTTTATCAACATTTTTTATCACTGATAAGGAATATATTTATCAGTGTTATTCTTAGTGTTGATAAAAGTTTTTAATAAAAAATATTATTAATATATATAAAATTATTATATTTATATTCAAAAAAAATATTTATTTATATGTATTGATTAAAAAAACATGTTTATAATTAATATATATATATTAATAATTAAAAAACATATATAATGTTTAAGAAAAGTATTTATAAGATTAAAAATAAATAAATAAATATTTAAATAATTATAAAATTATAATATATTTTTAAATAATAAATATATTTATTATATTTATAATTATATATTTATAATTTTATATAAATAATTCTTAAATGTATTTATATATAATTATAATTATATAAATAAATATTTGTCTAAAATTAATTTGGTCAATAAATATATATATAAAGAGATAATGATGATATTCATGGACATGATTGGTGTTATTTATGTTCATAAATTGATGTGTGAGTATGTATAATTGATATTATATGATCATAAGCTTATTTGCGGACATGATCGTGGGTTACTATATTCTAAATGTTAAGATTATATATATTATGACGAAGTATGCATATTTTATGTATTCATGACTCGTGAATGTTCATTTATACATTGACACCCTTATCGATCATGATTTTCATATATATGTGATGACTCATATTTTATAATCTATACCTTATTTGATATGATTCATTCATGTTACACCCATTAACTTATTATGTTCCCATAAATACTTATAAAATTACAATAAATATATTTAAATAATAAATATATTTACTATATTTATGATTATAAATTTTTAATTATATATAAATAAATTTTAAATAAATTTATTTATAATTATAATTATAACTATATATATATACATATATTTAAATAATTATAAAATTTTAAAAAATAAATTTATTATTACCCGGAAGATTCAGGATCTGAGTGAGCGCTCGGTCTTAAAAATTTATTAAGAAAAAAAAATATAGAAAAACAATGCAATACATGCGACACATAAAGCACCGCCAAACAAAAAAGTGGCCAACCACCAAAATAAAGAGAGTAAAAAGACTCCACAAATCACATAAGAAATGCGCCCCAAGATCCCAAGTGTATGACCCAAGTAAAAGGTCCATAATCCAGATCAACCTAAAGAGATAAACGGCCCACCCCATCATCAATCAGGCGCACCAGCTGTCACCATCCCTAGACCGCATCTTGAGGACTCACAACCTAAATCCATCACACGATCATCTTTCACCGACACACATCTCATGTCCGAAGTCGTTCTGCATCCCAATCATGCTGGGTCGTACCCGCCAGCCTGTAGCCCATCATTGCCGACACCCCAAGTTATCGGCGACCTGCACCCCATAATCTGAGGACATCACCATCCGTATTTCGCCACCAATCGAAAAGCCCAGCCCGAGGTCACCACTGGTTAAAAAATCATCACTATCAGCTCCAATCACAAACGTTGTCGGCACATCCTCCATCTGAAAATCAACGACGCACAGCAGGTCATATCCACTGGGATCCCAAACCCAGCCATCACAGTCATCCGCCAGCCCGTCACCCATCTTGGTGCCCTCCGCTCACTGCACCACCAATCATCGGATACTCATCATGCCAAATCTGAGACCAAATCTTGGACCCAAGGACATCATCTTGACCCAAGGACAATGTCGACACGAACCCATCACCATCCCCATCATTGGGCGAAGCTCCTTGAAGCTGAACGCCAGCTTCCGCCCCCGTCTCCATCCCTAATCGCCGCCTCTAAGCCACTCCAGTCGCACCATTTTGCAACCGGCTAATGATTTGAGAATCCCCACATTAGAGGTTCTCCTCTTAAGATCCTCATAAAAACAAGGTTTTCCAACTGAAACATTCTTAAAAACAAAATATTTGAATAGATCCCCAAAACAGTCATCACTTCCATCCTTCTATGAATGAACCTTAATTAGGTTGAATCTTTTGCTTGGACAAGAGAGAGAAAAAAAATCTATGTGCCCTACAACATCATTAGTGGTACGATCATCCTGAGAGATAACCAATTCAGAGAAATCGTAGAACCAATCACCATAACATAATAGAGAGAGAAGCTCTCTAAAGGAGAGAGACGCCAACCAAATACATTTATTATTAGTTTAAATATTGCTTGATTGGTGAGCTATCCCTTGGGGAGGCTATGACCTATCTTTCCAGCATGTGTGTGTGGTGTGTGTGTTTAATGTAATTATACCCCCAAGCACCTAATAAATAAATAAATATATATTTAAATAATTATAAAATTATAAAATTATAATATATATATATATATTATATTTTATAAATATATATATTTATATATTAATAAATATATAAATATAAATATATTTATAATTATATACAAATATTTATAAATATATTTATTTATAATTATAATTATAAATAAATATGTATACTTACATAATTATAAAATTATATTAAATATATTTATTATATTTATAATTTTATAAATATATATTATTATATAAATATATTTACAAATATATAAAAATATATAAAAATATATAAAAATATATAAAAATATTTATAATTATAATTATGAATAAATAAATAAATAAATATATATATATTTAAATAATTATAAAATTATAATAAATATATTTATTACAATCTTATAATTATTTACATAAATATATATTTATTTATAATTATAACTATAAATAGACATATATTTATGTAAATAGTTATAAAATTATAATAAATATATTTATTATAATTTTATGTTTATTTAAATGTATTTATATTTATTTATAATTATAATTATAAATATAATAAATATATTTGTTAAAGTTTTATAAATATAAATAAATAAATAAATATATTTATTTATAGTATTTATAATTTTATAAATATATATAATTATATAAATATATACAAATATTTATAAATATATTATATATATATATAATTATAAATAAATATATATTTATTGATAGTTATAATTATAAATAAATAAATATTTATTTATTATATATATAATTTTATAAATATATATAATAATATAAATAAATTATTAACATCAGATCTTTATTAGTGTTTTTTAGCGTCGATAAAGAGGTTTTTTCTTAGTGCTTTTGATTTTAGCACTGATAAAACTATTTTTTTATCAGCACTTTTTTAAAAGCACTGATAAAAACCTTATCCCTTTTTTTAAAAGAACCCTAACTAACTGTCTTCTCTCACACACCTTCAAGCTCTCGCGGAAGCTGATTGTCGTCGTGCCACCACTCTCGCCGAACCCTGCTGCCTCCCTACTGCTGCTCTCACCGAACCGCACTAGTGTCGTCATGCCGCCACTATCGCCGAATATTATTCTCACCGCTGTTTCTATCGCCGAACCCCACTACCATCTCGCCAAACCCCACTGATGGTGCATCTCTATTGTGAATTTTCTGAACATTTTCGAGGAATCAAAACCCTCAAAACCAAAGGTATGCTGCTCAAATGTTATTTTTATGTATTTCTTAACTGATTCTCTTTATGGTTTATTTTTTTGTTATTCTCGAACAATAATGTGTGCTACACCCCCTTTATGTTATTCTTGTAAAATTTATTGTGTCTCTAGTTATGGTCTTAAGTTTTTGAAAATTAAATATGATTTTATTAAATTGATATTGTCTAGTTATATGATGGGAAATTTGGTTTGGAAATGTTTTATTTAGTTGTGATGAATGTGATCTACCAAAATTTGGATTTTATGTTTGGGTATAATTAATGATCTTTTAGTATAAAAGTTTTTATAGGAAGGAGTTTGAGAGTTAATATAGTAATGATGGTATTTGGGTTTGTTCAAGAGATAGAGGTGAGGATGAGAATTCATTGGAATTTTTGGGGAAGTGTTACGATAATAGTTTATGTTTCGATGATTTGGTAATGGACTATAGATTCCTATAGAAAATCATTGAAATTTGTTAATTTTGTTAGTCATTGGTTTTGAAGTCTTAGTCATTATAGGGGGAATTACGAGTTAGGGTACCCTAGATTTGTTATGATAAAAAATTAAAATTCTTCTTGGATTTTCTAACATGGAAGGATGATTTTTATTTAGGTAAATGCTCGGTTTTTTCATTTGGGTGGGTCCTTAGTTACTTTGTGCATGTGTCCAGCTTTGGACAAAGATACCTTCAATATAGTTATAATAGTAGAATTCATATTAATCCAAAGGTTGTAACACACCATAATTGTAAAGACTCAGAAATTTCAAGGAAATTTTTTTCTTAATTTCTTTGGAATTTTATGAGTGCGCAGTTTCAGACGGCACCTGATTCTGAGGCCCGGTGTGCCCGAAATCAATTTCCGAAGTTTAGCTCGGGTACGTTCAGTAAACGAACGAGCGGATTTTTCTATCTCTTGAACTGGTGCTCGGAATTGAAATCCAAGGGCACTGATGAACTCGCAGCGCCGATAATTGATTAAGGGGACCTTTGCTGTAGTTGCGTTTTGAGCGGGTTGAGGTTTAATTTTTGGGGATTAGATTGAATTAAATAAAATCTGTTGTGTACAAATTTTATTTAAGGAAGGTAGTTTTATCATACAAAGGGGGAGTTAGAGATGGGACCCCCACCCACCTAACCTCCCAAAGGAGGGTTTAGTGTGGTGGGGCCCACACGAGATCCTAACTCCTCACCTCCCCATAACCCCTTTGAATTCCCCTTTATCACCCCTTAAATTAATTAGTAAACTTCCCTTTAATTATGTGAACTCCTCACCTCCTTCTGTCTCTCCCATAAGTTTTTCCAACTTGATTTTAATTAATGAATTGGATCCTTTTAGTTTTGAATTGCTTGGCATTATTAAATTAATAGGAAACCTTTCATTTTATTGTGGGGCAAATAATCTGTGGAGAAGTTTTGTAGGATTTGAAGGAAAATCTTTCTTTCCACGAAGAACACAATCTTCCTCTCGGCGAAGGGAATCTCCTTCAACCGAGGCAAGAATGTGAGGTGATGCCACGAGGAGCACCGTTCTTCCACGACGCTTGCCTCTTTCTGCGGTTCGACGACGTGCGACGTCTTTTCGAGGTAGGGGTTATTTCTTTGTTCAAGTTTATCATCGTCTTTCGTTGTTGAGATTGGTCGAATGTTATCGTCATAACGGGAGGAGATCGGACCGCACAAACACAGCTGATTCTCCTCCCCTCCACTTTGTTAATTTCAATGATGTTTGGGGAGAAGGCGGCGCGGTTCCGTTGCACCGCATGGGAAATGAAGAGGACCACGACGGTGGAGCGCGGCGCTGTCGCGCCGTGCCGGTGAGGCCGCGGCTAGGAGCGGGCCGCGGCGGAGGGGCGCGGCGCCGTCGCGCGGCGCCGGTCGGACATGAGCCAAAACCTAGGGCTGCGGCTAGGAGCGGGCCACGGTGGAGGGGCGCGGCGCCGTCGCGCCGCGCCGGTCAGACAGGAGCTGCGACCTAGGGCCGCAGCGGTCTTCAAAGGGGCGGCCGGAAAACCGGCCGCCGGTGCCACCAAGAGGCGGGACCCGAGGAGGGTCCCGTAGTTATACAGTCGGCCAGCCTTTAGGCTGGCCGTTCGAAGAACCTGGGGGGTTGTAACCCCCTGACAATCAATTAGGGCGGACCCCATAGGGTCCGCCGTTCCGCAAAAAGGGTGCGGCGCCCCCCCTTCACACCCCGCACGACCGGCTTCTGAGCCGGGTCGCAGGCCGTGCCGGGCCGGGCCGCGCCAGCCGTGGGCCGGGCCGCACCAGCCGGGTCGGGCTGCGCCCAATTGGGCCGGACCCAGACCCGGGTCAGGTCGACCCGGTTTGGGCCGACCCAGGGGGTATTGGGCCAGGTCGGACCGGGCCCAAACCCCCTATTTCGGACCAGGTTCGTTCAAACGCCCATATCTTGGGATACAGACCTCTGAACGATGCACTGTCAGTTGAGTTGGGATCCTTGGATCGATACGTTCATTTAGGTATATTACAATCGAGCTTTTGGCAAAGTTTGTGTATGGCCAGGTTGGTTCGAACCCGAAACCAACCGGGCCCTCGGAGCGGAAACAGTTATAACTTGAGCTCCGGACGTCCGATTGACGTGCCGTCGACTTTGTTGGTTTTCGTTCAGTGAGATGGATCTTTTGGTATACTTCACCTGAGTTTTGGATGCAGTTGGAGTATGGCCGGGTTGGATTGTACCCGAAATCCAACCGGACCCCTGGAACTGAAAAGCCGATAACTTTCAGACCGGAAGACCGTTTGACGAACCGTCAGCAGCATTGGTAATCTCATTGAAAAACGATCACTTTTAGTATACCATATGAGAGTTTGGGGTATAGTTGAGTTACGGTCGGGTTGGTTCGTACACGAAACCAACCGGGCCCCCGGAACGAAAAGGCTAATAACTCATAGACCGTGCGTCTGATTGACGCGCCATATGTTGCGTTGAGACCCTTGTGACGAGGCGGTTCTTTGTGATACTTCTTAGAGGGACTTTGAGATACTAGGAGTATCGACCAGTAGCTCGTGGAGCGAATCCTCCCGGAGACGACCGTACAGAGTACGAAGACCTTGTAGCTGGCTGAGACCTGATGACTGCTAGTCCGATTCGAGTCGGGGTGATTTGACTAGCCCAGTGGGGAGAACTACTGTGTTTGGGTGGCAGACCCACGACGAGGAGCACTACTGTGTTTGGGTGGCAGACCCGTGATACTCGATAGAAGGATTACCTCTATAGGCTATTAGGGGGAGCACTACTGTGTTTGGGTGGCAGACCCATGGCGGGGAGCACTACTTTGTTTGGGTGGTAGACCTATGGTACTCGACAGGAGGAGTACCTCAGCAGTCTAAGGTTAGTGAGTAGCACCTTGGAGTTGTGACATGGCTACTGTACTCGACAGAGGAGAAGTTATCCAACAGTTGTGGTTTCGATATCGTGAATAAAAATCCTGGTTTGAGCTGAGTCAATGATTTTTGTGTTCACCTATTGATTGAGATGGGTCACTTGACAACTTAGATATATGTATGGGAATATACCTAAGTAGTGGTTATCCATTTATTTCATAACCTTTGTGTTACCTCATGATTGAGATGGGTTACTTGATAACTTAGGTATAAGTATGGGCTTATACCTAAGTAAGGTTTATCTGTTGAGATCCTTCTTTGTGGATATCCTTGTTGGATTTAGTGAGACCATGGGGTTCTCGGGGTCCCTACTGAGTAACGTTATACTCAACCCTGCACGGGCTATGCCCGCACCTTGTTGTGTTGGATGCAGACGAAGAACAGCACTGACGGAGGCCAAGTGTTCGAGGACTGGACGGTACCCAGAGGTGGACCTCACGACGAGTCAGTAACTGGAGGTGGAATTCACAACGAGACAGTACTCGGAGGAGGTTGACAGGTGAGAGCGTTGAGGAGGCTATCTGTACCTACCCTTCAGGTAGGATCCGTAGTGGATGATCTAGGAGCTGCGCTATCTGTAACTACTCTTTAGGTAGGATTCAAGGTGAATGACCCAGAAGCTGCTTCTATTCTTCCAGCTGCTTGTCTTTTCTGTTGTACTTTTGTTCAGTTTTAGCTGTAGTTTTCAGTTGGGTTTGTATTCTGGCCCATTTACTTTTCAGCACTTTCTACTGTACTTAGTGTATTACTTCTGCTTGTACTCTGTGGTGTTTGTTTACTTTTATAAAGGAAATGCCTTACCATTTATTAGGATTTACGCCTTTGGTGTTGGTCTCCAGCCCCTGGCCTATGGAAGGTGGGCTTGGGGTAGTCACGGCACGGGCCCCGAGGACGGGTCATGACAATAATTAGATACTTTTAGGTGTTAGTAATTTCGTAAAGGAGATTCAGTGTCAAATTAAAACAATTAACCCACAATGAGTGAATTTCAATAGATGCATGGTTTCCCAAACTATGTATTTCACTATAGGATTTTTTTCTTGATTAGTGCTCAATTTAGCCAATTGAGGATCCAAATCATGTATTTTGGAAAAAATGTCATCATTCTTACTCATTTCAATTATAATGATTTTATAATTGTGTTGTTTTCATGAATACTTTCATTACTTAAAATATGAACAAATAAATGTATTTTAAATTAAAATATAAAGTTAATTTTGGAAAATATAACTCTTTAAAATGAATATGGAAGGTAAAATCATAAATCTTTAATGTGGATTTCATGATTTATTTTTAGATTATTAGGGAAATAAATGTTTGATTTAGAAGACTTATAAATAATTCAAGGTTTTCATGATTTTTATTTTATAAAAATCACATGGACAATGTAAGACTCGAGATTTCACTATAATAAACATTTCATTATAATAGAAATTGTACAATACATGTTCTTTTAGTTCATTACTGTAATGAAAAACAAAACTACACAATTAATGTAATAAACCAACTCAGTTCAACTTTCCATGTCAACTGAGTTGATTTGTCACAAGGCCTGAAGTACATTCTCGATCTCCATAGTCTGGAAACAAGAACTGAGGGAATCAAACACTACTAAGAGTGGAATTATAGGAGGGAACCTGAAGGGTGACATTAGTTTCACGTGGACACTAAGAAAGACATTCCTTGGACTAACAAGAGAGGAATTATAGGAGGCAACCCAAAGGGAGACTTAAGTGAAACTGTTACTATGTGATTAAAAAATAGATATACTATGATAATCCCTAAGATGAGAACATGTTGTAAAATGGGTAAGAAATGTGGAAACCCTAGTTGAATATGGATATATAACTTTGGATGGTAAAGTTTCAACCTCTTGAATTGAATATTTAAATTTTATGTTGGGAAAGTTCCAAGGGTTTTTTGAAAAATACCTTTGTATCCTAAGTTTTTTCATAAAAAATGATCTTCCTTGTGCTTTTTAATAAAGTACACCCATTTAAAATTCTTAGTTTATATCCCAAAATTTCAAAAATAAAATATTTATCTAGATTTATTCAAAACCATCAAATTCAAATTTAACTCCCTAAAAGAGTTAGAGAGGTATTTTTATTCATTTAAAATTCCACTTCAAACCCACTTCTTAAATTTCAAATTATAGTTTACATACAACATTTTAAATCTAGTCACTTTTTACATTAAAAAAACATTTACTCAGATCATTGTATTAAATCTCTTGGGTCTCATGTAACGAACTTGATTTTCTCAAAGGTATGGATTGTTGTTTTAAAAAATATAACAATTTCTTATTTTAATATGTGAAATAATTATAATATTCAATAGTTGTATTTTCTATTAAGAAAAATGGTTTTAAAATAATATATATATTTTTTATATTTCAATTATTATATTAAATATCTATATTTATAAATCTACTTCAATAAGTTTTTATTTTTGATCATGTGGGATGATAAACCATTTTTCAGTCTTTCCATTTTCTTTCAAGTAATTCATGAGATCCATATTCAATTGAGTATATTTTGTGTATTTATTTTGTTAAATATTAATACTATCAAATCAAATAGGATGAATACGAATAAATAATGGATGGATGCTGATCATATGACAAAAGAGTATAAAGATGGAGTGAAAGAGTTCATCAAGTTTGCAAAATATCATTCATATAACCCTTTTCAAATCCTTTGTCCATGTTTATTCTATTTTTATTCAAGAATAATTAGTCCAAAGGATTTGTAAGAATACTTGACCTATTATATAATTGATTGAAGTTATAAATGTTGGAATAAACATGGGGAAAAGTGAATGTAGTCAGTGACTAGGATAACATGACATTTTATGGATCATCTGATATGATTACAAGTGTGGACCATAAAGAAGACTGTATTGATGATGTGATTACAAGTGTGAATGATGATGAAGATCGTATTGAGGAAATGACAAGGATAGTTGAAGATGAAATTCATGATTTACCAAAATTGTTTGAGAAGTTAAAGAGTTGTGCAAAGACACAATTGTATGCCAGTTACACTAAATATATAGTATTTCTGGCCGTACTAAAACTGTATAATTTGAAAGCAAACAACAAATGGAGTGATGCCAATTTTACCGAACTACTTTCTCTATTGAATGATATGTTCCCAGAATATAATGAGCTCCCTAGCCAAACATATGACACCAAACAAATGCTATGTTCAATGGGTATGATATCTGAAAGAATACATGTCTTTCCAAATGGCCGTATACTATTTTGAAAAGAACACAAATCACTTAAAGAATTCCCAAAGTGTGGTTCTTCTTAATATAAGAAAGATGAATCGGGTCTTATGGAAGTTTTATGGTACTTTCCAATCATTCCAAGGTTTAGGAGCCTATATTGAAGTGAAGAGACTACATGGAAATTGACGTGGAATGTAGATACAAGAAATAAAGATGGGGAACTACATCACCCAATAGACTCTTCTTAGTAGAAGAATATTGATCACAATTATCCTGAATTTGTAAATGATCTGAGAAACCTCCGTCTTATATTATCAACAGATGGAGTGAATCCGTTTGGTTTTCAAAGTAGTACACACAGTAAATGGATAGTTATGTTGGTAAATTATAACTTACCACTATGGTTATGCATGAAACAAAAATACATCATGTTATATATGCTTATATTAGGACCAAAACAATCAAGTAATGATATTGATGTTTATTTGGCTCCATTGATCAAGGATTTGAAATTATTGTGGGATTTAGGTGTTACATTGTGTGATGCTTCGATCAATGAAGATTTCATGTTGAGATATATGTTTTAAGGGATGATAAATGACTTTCCAACTTATGGAAAATTTTCAGGATATAGAATTAAAGGAACTCAAGGGTGTCTCATTTGCAAACAATGTACATAGTCAATTAGGTTGAAACATTCATCAAAATATATGTTTCTAGGACATCGCAGATTTCTACCCTGACAACATAAATACCAATCTTGGACAACATCATTTAATTGAAGTTCAGAAGAATGTATAACACCGTCTCCACTAGCAAGTGATCAAATTATTGAAAAAGTAAAATATGTTGACACTACTTTTGGTAAACTGTTTTAGAAAAACCTTATGAAAATCAATTGGAAAAAGAGATCAGTTTTTTTGAATTACCATATTGAAATTTTCTATACGTTATACATTTTCTTAATGTTATGGATGTTGAAAAAAATGTATGTGATAGTGTAATTGGAACGTTACTAAATTCACCCAGAAAAATAAAGGATGAAATTAAGGCTAGGTTAGACATGGTTGATATGGGAATATGGTAAGAGTTAGCACCAATAAAGGGTGAAAAATAAACTTTTCTTCCTCCAGCTATATACACTCTTTCCAGGAAGGATAGATATTAGTTTTTCAACTTCTTGAATGACGTAAAGGTTCCAAAGGGGTGTTCATCTAATATCAAGAATATCATGTCAATGATTGATTTAAAGTTAAAGGGTTTGAAATCAAATGTCTTCCATGTTTTGATGCAAGATATAATTCTTGTACCTTTACGTTGCATTTTTTCCAAGAATGTCTATCATACATTAACCAAGATATATTTATTTTTCAATGCTATATGTAGCTAAGTTATAGACTTGGCAAAATTACTGACTATGGAAAATGAAATTGTTGTCATATTATGTGAATTGGAAATATTCTTCCCACTAATATTCTTTGATATAATGGTTCACTTGCTGGTTCACTTGGTGAGAGAGATTTGACTATGTGGTCATGTACACTATATATAGATGTACCCCATTGAATGATATATGAAGATTTTGAAAGGTCATATAAAAAATCGAAGTCAGTTAGAGGGTTGTATTGTGGAGTGATATATTGTTGAGGAATCCATTGAATTATATACTAATTACCTATCCACTGTGGAAAGAATTAGTCTGCCGAAATCTCATCACACTGGGTGGTTTATGGGTAAAGGAATTTCTGGAAGATATATTGTCACAATCAATATTACAGATTAGGTGTAGGTCCACCCTTATGTTTTTATAACATTTTAGAAGTTTCCCCATATGTTGAAACCCATAAAGAAATTCTTAGGAACTTGAATCCATCAAGGGATGAAAGATGAATATCAAATACTCATAATTAATAGTTTCTAGGATGGTTTTGAGACCATATTTTTAAGGAGTCAGATGAAAATACGAATTCAATTTCAGAATGACTTCGATGGCTAGCCAGGAGACCAAGCATGAATGTGTTATCTTACAATGGTTATGTAATTAATGGTTATATATTCTATACAAATGAACATGATAAATGCAGTACCATACAAAATAGAGGAGTTACACTTATGGATGAAGCGATGCATGTTTATGTACTAATCACAAAAATCCAATTTATGAAAATATATCATATTTTGGCATCATCAGACAAATATGGGGGTTGGATTATAAAACATTCCAAGTGATGAATTTTCAATGAAAATGGGTTGATAATAGGAGTGTTGTTAAAATAGATGTATTGGGATTTGTGAAAGTGGATTTTAGTAAGGAAGGGTACAAATATAAACCATTTATAATGAAATCACAGACAATACAAGTATTTTATGTTCCAGATCCCTCAAACCAAAAGTGGTTAATTGTTTTGTTATTGACCAAAACCACTAAAGGGTCAGATGAAAATTCAACTGAGGATGACCCTTTCATTGGGACTTCATAATTATTTCATATTAGTCCCAATATAGATAGGTTTTTTATGTTAGAGGAGACCATAATGAAGGGATTTGGATACATGATAAAGGGGTAAAATCTCTTCAGCCTTTAAAAAAAGAGAGTTCAATAATAAAATTATATATATTTTTTTGTAATATAAATTATGTTACCTTTTGTTATTATATATACACTGATGAATTTATGTAATCTAAATTAAATGTTAAACTACTTTTTAATATAATGACTTCTGCATGTGATGGTGCTCCCAATACTGAGGAACAATAGGTTTCTTAACCTGCTACTACTCCCATTGCAGAGGAACACCATCCTTCTGCATGTGTTGGTGCTTCCAATCCCAAGGAAGAACAAGTTTCTCAACCTTATGTTGCTCCCGGTGTAAAGGAACAATGACCTTTTGTACACACCAATGCTACCAATCAATAGGAACAACATATTGATGATGTTGAATCCAAAGAAATGGTAAGTGATGAAGATCTGATGCTACAGAAAAAATAGGAGCATCATAGCGTGATAGTGTTAGAAAAAATTATTAAGAAAAACAACAAAGCCATTAAATTCAAGGTAAGATATAATGTGCATGACCAAAATTTTAACCCCAACAAGGTCATGTTCAATAGTTACATTAGGCTCATCACTCAGAAACACATGCTGATTGATGTAGATTTGTGGCACTATGTTGTGACCACGCTTAATACATTGATTTGGGAAGATATTATGGTAAAATTATGACATCATTTCTTTATTTTACCAAAAAATAAAATAATTAAACATTGAATTACTCTTCATCATCCCCTGTAGAGTGCATTTATAGTAGATGAATCCCACAAGAAATATGTATTAATGATTACTGGAAGGATTCACAAAGGATTTCAGACAATTCCGATGAGATATCATCTTAAAGATGCTGAAGGGAAAATAAACCTGCACACACCGCTTATGTATGCACACCTGATAACCCAAGAATCATGGGATGAATTTACTAGACATCATGCAAAGGTGTCTTTTCAGGTATATTGTTCTTGGTAATACATTGTTTAAAAATACGTGTATTCATCAATTTGATTGAGAATTTTTTATTTATGAAATAACAACTAATTGCTAAAAATAAGGAATAGTTAGAAAAACCAATGTACCCTTAATATAAAGCAAGGATGAAGTATGATTCACTTGAAAAAATTGGTATATATTTTGAATCTACCGTAATACTTTTATGTGACATGAAACAATGAAAAAATTATGTTCCTCTATTTATATGCAGATTGCCACTTCTATCCCACACCATGTGCTATGAAAAGAGGCACATATAAATAAATATGGGATACTAATAGAAGAAAATGAACAAAAAGTTTGGGAAAATGTGTAAGTATGATATAATAAAAATTTGTTTTGATTTAAATCGCTATTACATAACAATGATGACTTATTTTCCTATATTTTCTATTCAACATAGTCATAGGAATCATCAACACCTGTACTAGATAAACACTTACTATCGGTGACCTTGAAGTGGCCAAAACAGTATGGTCGCATCAGAGGTGCGGGTTTTGGGGTGACACCCTGAACAGATTTTAAGGGAAAAACAACATGAGGATAAAGATAAATAAAAGATAGAGATAAAAGAAAGATTAACTACCATTGAAGAACAATTTCATTGGAAGACTGAGTTGCTAGAAACTATTATGGGGGGGGGGGGTAAAGAGAAGAAACAACTCAAGAACAACCATTGCATAAAGATCCCTCCCCACCCCCACTAGCTTTTAGGTGATCCATTCTCCTAAAAGAGCTATCTTAGTTGAGGTAATCAATATTCTAATAATTTTTTCTATAAAATGTGAATCATACGGTCACCAATACCTTTCTTGTATTGATATTCTATGGGGTGAAAATTAATGTGATTTATATCTATCAACACCCACCCATAGCCTTTTAGTAAGGTCTATAATGTTCAATGTCCAAGAATACATGCTACACAACATACCACTTCTAATAGGCCATCTGAGAGTGATGATTAGCATAGATCATGAGTGTATCACCAATCTACCCATTCCAATTGATGATGAAGATATTCATATGGTCGACTAAGCTATTGGAACATTCATATCTTGGCTGTCAAATCCTGTAAAAACATATGTCGACAAGGAGGTATTCATTTCTAATTTATTTTTCATGCTAAAACTTTAACAATTAATGAAAAAGGTCCAAACCGATGAATGTTATTATAGGCATAAAAAGGGAATGGGTGAAACAAAATGTCGACTCAAAACCATCTAAAGGATCAACCAATTGATCTAAAATATATTTTGAAAGCACCTTTACCCTGCCTATTCAATATCTGCATTTACTAACATTGAAGATTCATGAAGATACCAAGTTACAAAATGGTATTAGTCACATAGTTTATTTTGAATAAAAAATTTATGGAGAGTAAGGTGAAGAATATATTTCTCTTGAGAATGTAAATGAAATTCTCAACCATGAATGGCTAGGATACTCAATTGTAAATGTATGCATGAGGTATGTTTTCATCATTTTTTTTCCAAAAGCTGATATACTATGTTAATTATGACTAAATACATTTTATATATTTTTTAGGTGTATATATCAATACCGATTTAAGGGATTAACCCATGAAAATAAATTTGGACCCATTATTCCTCACCTTACCACTAAAAAAAAAAGAAAAAAAATGAATGAAATAGTGAGACACCTGGCCAAATCGTTTGAAATAAAACTTGTGGATGATAGACTCTTCTTAATATTAACGATGATGGGGTAAAAATATATAATTTAATTATATCAAATATATTATCATTTATTTCATTAATTATTCCTTTTTTATGTTTTTAGGAAACATTGTATGCTCATTGCAGTTAATTTGGATACTATAAATATTTATTTACTGGATTCAATGATTGTATACCCAACAAACCGACCACACATGATGATGTTTTTAAATTTTTAATACACTAAATCCAATGTTTTATAACTAAACTTCAAGTTATATATTTTATATTATGTTTTAATGAGAATTCTGTTATGATAGGGCGATGTATAAATATCATGAAAATCATGGCATGAGGACAACCAATGCGCATAAGGACCCTAGAAATTTCTACAACTAGAAAAGTATAAGGTTATATATAATAATATTTCACTATACAAACACATATCAAAACAAATTAATTATTTTTCTCAATATTTCTACAGTTTCTGAAATAAAAAAATATAAAAGATCGTGGTTATTATGTTTGTAAATTTATGAGTGAGATCATATTCTATCAAAAAATTAGGATCCTAGATGAGGTATTTTTTATGATAATTACTTTTTAAATTAAAATATTTATTAATCCTTTGTGTATTTATATTTTTCCAGTACTGTTATGACTGCTAAAAAAATCGTATTCACAAGATGATATAGATTTTTTTGGAAACGAATGAGCAACATACCCAATGGAAAAATGTACACAAATAACATGAAGATGTGACTTCTATAGAAGTAATGGATTGTTTCATATTTATGTTTAATTTTTTTCTTTTTATTATTTCTCACATAAGAATTTTTTTCTTATGTAGGTGGATTCCTTTATTCAAGTTGGGGTAGTTTCTTAGAAGTTGGTCATGTATGTAAGAGATTGGACTTTGAGTCTGCATCTTAGATAATGAAAACAAGGAGATGGGTCAAGAATGTATACGACCATCATAAAAAGGTGTATTAAAAATAATTATTTAATTAATTTTTTCATCATTTTATATACTATTTATAAGTTAATTTCCTTATCATTTTTATCCAATACTTATTTAGTTTTTTAGATATCTTTATGCTTTCCATTTATTTTCTTTGTTGAGCTGCCAACACTATATATTGATTTTATTTTCTTAGATGAAAAACCTTTCTCATTGAAATCCATAAGAGTATAGGAAGCTCATATGCTCATTGTGTTTACTTCTCATGATATAATGAGCATATGAGATTCCTCCACTCTCCTAACTTTCAACAACGAGAAAGGTTTTTATGCTAAGAACATCATGTCAATATATAGTATTGTTAGTTTGATAAAGAAATGCAATGGAAATCATGATAAAATTGGCAGTTAGGATTGTTTTGATACTTTGGGATGTGTAGTAATCAACCAAACCTCAATCAGACACACAGTGTGACCGATATGACTCCAAGTTATTATTTCTATTTAAAATTGACATAAATTTTAGTAAAAAAGAAAACTAACATACTCAAAACTAACCTATCTATATTTTTTTATACTTTAGTACAATGGTCCATAAGTCATTTGTGATGTGTAGGAATCAACCACACCTCAATCTAATACATGATGTTCCTGATATGACTAAAAGTTTCCGTTATCAGTTTAAAATCAATATTTTAGTTCAAAAAGTGTCATTCACTAAAAACTAAGAAAAATGATTGTATTTTATTGATAATTTAGAAAAAGATTCATAATTCGTTTTTTATCTATAGTAATTGTTCTCAAATTAAACTGATACATGATGTGATTGATATGATTCAAAGTACATGTTTCCTTTTTAAAATGAAATTTTAATAAAAAATACAAGGGACATACTTAAAACCAATAAAAAAAAATTCATATTATTTTTATACTTCATTAAAATGATCCATAAGTCATTTTAAACATGTAGGAATAATATTAAACTAAATATAACTCACGGTGTGACTAGTATGACTCCAAGTGTGTCTTTTTATTTAAAATTGACATCAATTTTAGTAAAAAAGAAAATTGACCTACTCAAAACAAAGAAAATTCATTCAGATTATTCAGATTGTTTTTATAATTTAGTAAAATGATTCATAAGTCATTTTTTATGTGTATAAATCAACCTCATATCAATATGATTCATGGTGTAACTAATATAACTTAAAGTGTCTCTTTTTATTTAAAAATGACATTAATTTTAGTAAAAAGAACAAGTGACATACTAAAAACCAAGCAAATGTATTCAGATTATTGTGAAAATTTAGGACAATTACCCATAAGTCATTTTTGATGTGTAGTAGTCAACCGAACCTCAATATAATGCATTATGTGATTGATATGATTCCAAGTGTGTTTTTTATTTAAAATTGAAATTATTTTTTGTAAAAAAAACAAGTGACATATTGAAAACCAAGAAAACAAATTAGGATTGTTTTGATACTTTATTAAAAAAACTAATGGGTCATTTTTGAAATTTAGGAATCAACCATACCTCAATATGATGTATGGTGTGACTGATATGACTCAAAGTACCTATTATCAATTTAAAATTGAAATTTTAGTTCAAAACATGTGTCACTCACTGAAAACCAAGAAACACACTTCGATTATCTTGATAATTTTGGAAAGGGATTAATAAATAATTTTTGATGTGTATGAAGTAGTGTCACATAAAAACTATGCACGATGAGACCGGTATGGATCAAAGTGTGTATTTCCAGTTTGAAATGACATTTTAGTAAAAAACACAACTGCTATACTGAAAACTAAGAAAACAAATTCAGAATGATTTAAATATTTAGTACAATGATCCATAAGTAATTTGTGATGGGTAAGAATAAACTTCACCACAATATTATGCATGATGTGACTGGTATAACTCCAAGAATGTCATTATTTAAAATTGAAATTAATTTTAGTAAAAAGAACAAGTGACATACTCAAAACTGAGAAAATGCATTTCGATTGTTTTGATAATTTAGTATAATGATCTATAACTCATTTTTGAAGTGTAGGAATCAATCAAATATCAATACGATGCATGGGGTGACTTGTATAACTCAAAGTGTGTCTTTTTATTAAAAATTAACATTTTATTAATGTATTCTTTCATATTAATGTTTAATTTATTTATTTATTTATAATATTACTAACATAATATTTGTTTTCTTATATAGGCAGATTCTTTTTCTACGGTTGATATGATTTTTTCAGAAATACCATGGGTGGACATTTTGATAGGGGATCGCGGGTGCCAAAAGATGAAACATTAATGTTTTTAAATGTTTGTGGATAATTCTAATTTTAATTATACATAAATATTGTTTTAAATGTATATAGTACTGTTTTTTTGTATTCATGATATCAAATTTATTTCAATTAAATTATATATTTTTCATACATTGGTTACAGGTTTTTGCTGAGTGTGATGTTATATAAATAGAACACTACATCGGGTTGGGTCTTTATCAATGATTTTTTAGCACTGATAAAGGGGACCCCACTTTAATAGCTCTGAGGGTAACAATGCTTTTTTAGCAATGTTAATAGCATTTTTTCACATTGTTAAAGGGTAAATCTATAGTCGTGTATAATATGGAATGATCCTTATGTTAATTTGTGAAAAGTATCATGGATCAGACATAGATGAATGAGCTCTAGACCATTGATATTATATGTTATCAATTGGTTTATAGTCTTGGGCCATAGATAGTGCACTCAACTTAATAGGAGCTACCTTGAGAGGTAATGTGGGGAGATTTTGGGATATGTTGTTAAGACACTCAAAAGTGATAATGGAAATCTAGGAATTTTTCACATTCCCAATCGATCTTATTCCAGTAGTAGCTGATTTTTTCAAATAGGAGTTCGTGGGAAATTTACCAATCGGTTGGGATAGAGAATTGGTAGAAAAATCTAGAACAACTTTAACCAAGTTTCAAATTTGTGACATGTGTTATTTTGAAGAATATATTTTCAAGTTTCAGTATTGGTATTATCTTCTTAGAATATAAGATCAAGCATATGCTCTAGATGTCTTTATCTAGAAGCTTCCAGGAAATTGGCCTGAAGTTGGACAACAAGACTTGAAGACTCATTTTTATCAAAGTGTAGATCTGTAAGATAGTTTGGGAGTTTGAGAAGAAATAATACGTCAGGTGATAAGACTCTATTATATACAGATACATATCTTACAAGATGTAAGAAATGTGACATATATGAGTTCTTCTTGTTTCCCAAAGGTATAGGGTGTTACATGAAGATTTGGTAAAATGAAATCATCAAGTAGATTTTCATATAGAAATCCAGAAAAATATAAGAGATATCTTAGAACAAATAGAACCCAGAAAGATATGAGAGAAAACTTTAAGGAAAAACATGGGAAGTATCCTAGATGCTCTAAAGTAAAATCTCTATCTAGTTGTGATTGTTGTTGGTTTTGTGGGAATAAAGGTCACAGAGTTGACACTTTCCTAGATAAAGACAAAATAAGAGGTTGTCTAAAAGTAATTCTAATGGAATATTCCTTAGATATATTATTTGATCCTATATAGGGATAATATATAGACTCATATGAGGAGATTTTATATTCTTTATATTAATCTTACACAAGGGTTGAGGAATCCAACTTAGGTGATGAAGAAATAAATAACCCTAACATAGTTTTGAGACAGATTTGAATATCCATGACTCAAGAAAGATCTAGTGAACCAAAATACTATCCAGAGATAGTAAAGTTAAAGGAGATTAAAGGTGGTATAGTGAAATATTAAAAAATGAAAAACTCAGAAGGAAGATATTTTCAAGAATAGAATATGGCTAGATTTTATTGGTCCAAAGAATACCAAAATTATTGGGTACCATATCGAGAAATGATAAATATCTTTAAAGATAAAGAGACAACTGCAGGTAGTGATGATGAGAGACAACATGGAGATTGCATTCCTGAAGTCGTTGAGATGTAGGAAGATGTTGAAACTAGGCCTCCAGATGAAGGAGATGGTACATGGACGCTAGTACACACTGGAAAGAGGGACCATCATCCTCGTGGTAGGGGTGGATGCTCCTCTTGTCATATCATGCACAATCATTCTCAAGGTTCTTGATGTTTCTTTTTTATGACCTTGTGTTTTGGGGTCTATTGGTATGGTTGTTAAATCCTTATTTGTACTTTGTTTGTGTTTTTTAATAATAAGGGGCCTTTGCGCCTCCACCTTTATAAAAAAAGACAAATAGAATCTATTAAATAGATAGAGGATTATTTACAATGTTTTTGTTAAAAATAGAATGGGTTAGTAAGGCTACCATTAATAATTCCACGTATTTTCATTTTAGAATAATCCAGATCAGATTAGTTCCTCTAGTTTGAAAAGGAAAAGATCTACTAGTCCTAATTACAGTGGTGGATGACAATTTAGCCAATTTCTCTAATGTGTTATTAGGAGGATCATGAGTAAATATGCATACATGAGTAGCATGGGTGAAGGTGATCCCAAATTTTCATGTATTACTTACGAAAAAAAGTATTAGTAAAACTTTAGAAGTAAAGATCAATATGAATAACTAACATAAAACATTGGGATGCCTGAATAACAGAAGATGTGTTAGAGTAATTATTCATCTTTATGTAAAGTTCTATAATATCAAGAGACCAGCTCTAAGGAAGGGTGTGGAAAAATTTACACATATTTTCCAAGATGAAGGAACATAAATTATACCAATGAAACCACATGTGGTAAAACCTAATAGGCTAACCTGGGCTAGAGAATGGGTTTCACCAGATCTATAAGAAGAATGAAGGCAAAAACTACTTCTTCTAGATGTGATCAAACAAGTTGGAAATATACTTTTTATCTTTGATATTATAGAATATGAAGATGATCTTAGATCATAAGGATCAATATTAGGTAGATTAGATTCAGATATAGAAGATATCAAATTAGAAATACTTGAGAACCCTTTAGATAATCCAAGGATTTCAGTTGGAAGAGATGAAGGTACTTGAACAGAAGCACCCAGAACATCAATTTCTAGAAGGATAGCTGGGAAAAGGACTATTCAATTAACTATCTATGAGGATGAAACATCTCATGTAGGATATATGGGGTCTTTGTTAATTAGTTGAAAGATAGAGGAGTGGGAAAAATTGGTGAAACTAAGCATCAGTGAAACTACATGTACCACCCTAGTTGATACAAGATGTACCTTCTCTCATACAAGAATCTGATTTTCAATAGTAACCTAGGAATCCATAGAGTTGCAAGTTATATCTGATAACAATTCAATAGTTATGATTTAATAAGTAGAAAAGGATTTCCAGATATAACTTAATGGGATAATTTTTGTAGAGGAGATGCTTTGATTTATTTCTCAATTGTCAGATGAATTCTTGATTGGAAATAGATTCCTTAAAAGATATCAGCATGTGACAATATTTTCAAAAGGAATGAACCTCAATTTTTTTTGATTCTAAATAATTTTGGAAAAAAATGGTTTTAGTAAATAAAGTATCTATTTTCAAAGTGGAAAACTATCCATATGAGGATAAAGAATACCACAAAAAACAGCAGTAGAAAGAACTAGTTGGATTAAAAGTTCTGAGGACAAATTAAGAAGAGACATTAGCCAAGATAAGAGATTATTTATCAGAAAAATGGTCATAGAACCCTCTAAAATTTTGGAAGAAGGAAATTATAGAGGCTATAATCACCCTTAAAGGTCTCATTATGGTGATTAGAAGCAAAATAATTTCCTGTCTAGATGGAATGGTTAAGAAGTTTTAGAAATAGATTCTAGAGCTAATCAGTCTTGGATTAATCTGGCATAGTGAAAGTCCTCAGAGAAGTGATGCATTCATGGTAATGAATCATGCTAATTAATAGTTTGATAAAGTAATAATGGTTATAGATTACCATGATCTTAATTGTGACACAAAGGATGGTGACTATAATATTCCTAATTAGAAGTATTTAAGAAGTAATATTAGGAATTAAAGACTAATGGTATATTCTAAGTTTGATCTCAAGTCAGGATATTGGCATATTAAGATCAAAGAGGATGATATACCACTAATAGAATTTATAACACCAATTGGCTTGTTTTAATGGATTGTTATGCTATTTAGTCTCAAGAATTCCCCCAAGAATATTCCCAAGGATAATGAAAAAGGAATTAGGTAGATTATTATAGTTCATGGCAGTTTATATTGATAATGTGATTGTATTTAGTAAAGATACACAAGATCATATTGAGCATTTATAGTAGGTGGATGATGTGTTTAGAAAATAAGGGATGATACTTTCAGAAATAAAAATCATTTAGATGTAACCAAAGATAGAATTATTGGGATTGTGGATCCAAGGAAGTAGAGAGAAGATTCAAACTCATATTTCAGATAATCTATAAATTTCCCCTGATGATCTTAAAGATTGTAATCAGATACATATGTTTCTTGGTATATTAAGTTATTCTAGAGGATACATCAAAGATTTAGAAAAAATATTAGTTCTAATCCAGAGGAAGGTGTATATTAAGGTACCCTGAAATTGGAAAAAAGAATATTCTAAAGTAATTGAAAGTCTGAAGTAAAAAGCTTAGAACCTTCCAGAATTGGAGTATCCAGATGGGAGTGAAGATCAAATTATCTTAGAAACATATGCATATAACTCAATATGAATATGTATCTTAAATATAATTAAAAACCATGATGAAACTATTAGCATATACTAGAGTGGATACTTTAATGGGACATAGAAGAATTATACTGTACATGAATGAGAATTGATTATGGTCCTTAAAGTAATTAGGACCAACAATATTTTCTTGGGAAAACCTTTTTCTATAAGAACAAATAGTTATTATATAAATAAATTCATGAAAATAAAATTAAAAAGGTTTACCCAAACACAATTAGTGCGGTGGAGGAATGAATTGAAATACTATAACTTTAATATAGAAAATATTAAAGGAAAATATAATGTCATTACAGATGCATTAACAAGCTACCTTAACTCTTTTATGTTCAATGACATAAGGTAACAGGTCAAGGCAATGTCTAATTTTCATTGATAATAATTCTATGAAATAATTCCCAATTATCAAGGAAATAAATGATAAAAGTCAGAAAATAGAAGTAATTCTAGTAAAGAATCTTTTTTAGAAGTAAGTATCTTCATCCATTAAGGTTAAAAGATCACACCACACATGTTATTCAATCAATAAGTGTTGAAAAAATATATCTAGACAACAATTCTAAGGATAAAAACCACATTGAATGCTTTTTATGTGACCCGGAAGGGCATTGAAACACTCAATGTCTAGAAAATATGATAAACAAGAAAGCCCAAAAGAACCAGAGAGGATGGAAATAGGTGGAATATCTAAAGGAAATGATAATTTTTTTCTAAGTGACAGATTGATCAAGTAGAAGAATAACTTTAGCATCAAAAGTAGTATAAGGTTAATGAGGAACTTCATTGGTAGAATGCTCAATATGAACAATACTGAGAAAGCATGGATGATGACCTAGATGAGGATCCAAATCTAGCATAGTAAATCTAGTAATATTTGAAAAGTATTTCAAATATTTCTAAGAACAAATTCAAAACTATTTATAATATGATCTGAAAAAATAAGGATGATCATATATTAAAGAGAGGTATGAACCATGTTCTTGACATACTTGAGTAATCTTAAGATCTTATGGAGGATTATAAGAACATAGATCAGGATATTATTAGTATAATCATTACCGAAGAGATCTGAATGAAGGTACAATATTCTAGTCTTCTTGAAAAAGTTAAAAGATCAAGGAAATAGTCATTGAAGAATATCCAGTCCTGAAAAGGTTTTGGAGGATGTCAGAAATAAGGATTCTAAAGCTCTATATACCAAAAATGACATTAGAACTAGAAGAGTTTATCAAATGACAAAAATATTTTTGAATGAGAGAAATAAAATTCATGGGATTTAATAAAATAAATTCCACATTAATCGGGTATCACAAATGGTGAAGACGATTCTAAACAATGCATATATAAGTTTTCTATGGCAGTTTTCACACATTGAACCTATCATATTAGTATAAAGATTGATCATACTTTGGAACATGCACCCAATATACCGAACTGAAGGACCTGATGATGTTATTAATATTTTCATGACTTATTATATCCCCCATTTACTTATTTTATATGAAATGTGCATAATTTGTGTGAAATATTAATGTTTTAATATTAAGTATAATATTTGAGCATTTTTAGAAGTAGTCCAATTGAGTCAGTTTAATGTTTTAATTATAACTTTCCATATACTGATCCAAATTGTGTGATTCTTGTTTTGTAGGATTCTCCTTTCAATATACAACATTTCATTAGAAGGAACCATGATCCAATTCTGCCATTTGAAGGGTCATATGGTCCTCAAAAACAAGACCAAAGAATCTGTGAACAAACTGGATCAGCCTTGAAGATTGATTTACTGGGATCAATACAGAAGTCCAAAAACATTAACTCTCCACCATAATTCTGGGGACACTACATGTCATCTTGGATAAAAATTTCATGGCCCAAATCCAAGTACAAGGGGTCCAAATGAAGCTTTGAAGTCTAGCCCACCATTCTGTCCGAGAATTAAAATCAGTATACTATTCATGACATATCTCATGATGTAAGAATCAAATAGAGCTGAGATTTTGCAGTGGGAAAGAGAAGATATATGAGGCAGACTTTGTTGAAGAAGTCATTCGGATTTTAAGGCATATTCCTGTTCAAAAATCCATTCACATTTTGGCCATCGAAAAAGCATGGATAGAAATGGACAGTTTACCTTTGTTTAATAAAACCGCCATAACTTTGGCTCCACTTGTCCAAATGCCTCCATAGTTTGACAGTAGTCGGAAAACTTTATGATATAAAACTTTGAAGAAGGAGATATTTGGAGATTCTGCTGTCTGAATAGCCAAATTGGCGATGAAAGTGGAGGGACAGATTAGGAATGCAAACAGTCCACTCCTTGGGATATAAATACTCTCCCCTTCTCTCCTTGAGAGGGGTTGGCATTTCAGAAGAGAGGAGATCATATTGGAACGAACAAAGATTTTCCAAAGTCTTGGGAGGACCTTCCATACTCAAGTTTTCACTTGAGAGACCTTTCCTCCTCTCTTTGTTTTCACTTACTTTTGTGTTTTTCATTTTTGTAATTTTGTAAGTCCTTTCTTTTGTAATTCTGTTTTAATGCAAGTTTCTTCTTCAATATCTCTTATTATCCTCCGCATTATGTATTTTAATATTAATGTTATTAAAATAGTTTAAATTCAGTTGAATCCACTTCCCTTCTTTTTCTTCCTTATTCAATCGAAAATCTGTTTTTAATTATCATCATTGTTCGTGTGTGTGTGTTCAACGTACCACTCTTTTCTAATCCCTTTATTTTTCTTCTATTATTAATTTATCATCATAAGTATTATAACCATAATATTAAACACCCAAATGTCTGATTAAATATCTCATTGGGGTGAGTCAAAATTTAGGGATGTTAAGTGATTGAGAGTATTTGCTCGATGAGTATTCGTTAATTTAACATTGTGTATGTTGGACTTAATATGTCATGGATTAATGACATATTTTGTTTAGAATGTGGTTTCCATGGATTATTGGAACCATAAATACACTACCATAAACAAGTACTGATTGATTTTAGAATCCTAGTTAAGTTAAGTCTTGGATTAAAGCTTTAACACTTAGGAATTCTAATCGACGTCAACTTGTGAAGTGGGTGTTAATTTAAATGCAATATAAAGCAAAGCTCAAGGATATCACAAGCTTAACTCCCTAATAATGAACTCACCCCAATATTTATCAATTTGTTAAATCAATTATAGTCAATCAATCATTTCAATTAAGCTCTGCAACAAACCCCCCTAATCAAAATATAATCAACTAAAAAAAAACAATTACTACAAAGTATCATCGCCGAGGATTCGACCCGAGTGCTGCTATACACATTAGCAGAGCACTGGAACTTTGACCGGTCGATAGGCGACAATCGGCCGTGCATTTCAAATGGCGCCGTTGATGGGGATGGTGCTTTAAGTAGTCATTAGTTTCTGGTTATTGTAAAAAAAACCAAAAAAAAATCAAAATTTTTGAAAAAAAATTGAAAAAAAACACAAAGAAAAACCCGTCTTCCTCTTAAAAATCATAAACTGAAAAAATACAAAGGAAAAACCGTCTTCCTCATCCTTTCTAAATCTCTCTGAATGACCCGCAGCCTCCCAAACAATCCCTCGGATTTGTTTGACCATGAAATTGATAGAACTCTTCGTCGACTTAGGAGGACCATTAGGGATAACCAAATCACCCAAGAACCAATCATTGCCCTACCAATTGAATTAGATATGGACAATACTAGGGAACAAAAATTGAAAGAACTTGCTGCCCCTGATATGAATTACCAACCTCTTGGTATTCAATATCCAAACATTGAAGCTAACTTCGAACTCAAATCGGGTTTGATTCATCTTCTCCCTCATTTTCACGGGCTAGCCGGTGAGGATCCACATCTTCACCTTAAAGAGTTCCAAGTAGTATGCTCTACCATGAAGCCTCAAGGGGTTTCTGAAGAACAAATCAAGCTTAGAGATTTACCCTTTTCCCTAGAGGATTCTTCCAAGTCTTGGCTCTACTACCACCCACCTGGTTCCATAAACTCATGGGTTGACATGAAGAGACTTTTCCTTGAGAAGTTCTTTCCCGCTTCCCAAATAGCTTCTATCCGAAAGGAAATAAGCGGCATCCGTCAATTCCCTAATGAATCACTCCATGAGTATTGGGAGAGGTTCAAAAAGCTTGTGGCAACTTTTCCACACCATCAAATCCCTGACCAAATCCTGATCCAATACTTCTATGAGGGGTTATTGGCTATGGAGAGAACTCTCATTGATGCCGCAAGTGGCGGTGCTCTTGTTGAAATAACTCCTGCAGCTGCACGAGAACTCATAAGCAACATGGCTGAAAACACGCAGCAATTCCATACTTGAGCACATGCTCAAGTGAAACAAGCCCAAGAGAATCAATCCATAGAGCCCAACAAGATGACTGAGTGGATGAGTGAACTTACAGGTCTTGTGCGTCAACTAGCGGTGGATACCAAAGCCCCAACCTCATCTTCTCCACAGTCACTATTCCCTGGACCTATCAAGAATTGTGGAATCTGTAACTCTCCATCTCATCCGACTGACACATGTCCACAACTTCAAGATGATTCATCTGATTCATCTAGTCCAATGGAGCTCAATGCGACATATGCTCAGCGAAACTTCAACCCTCAACAATCAAGTCAGTTTGTTAGAAACTTCAACCAACCCCACTCTGAGCCCTTCTCTTCTACCTTTAACCCACCTCTGAGGTATGGTAATCCCATTTCTTATCCTCCTCAGTTCCCTCATCAAAATCCAAACCAGTTTTAATATGGTCAAAGTGGTGGTAACATCCATCAACCTTATCCTTTTGTTCCTCAACCCCAAAGGAACAATCCTCCTCCTGGATTCCACTATCCTAACGAGCCTTCCCAATTCCCCACCCAATACAATCGCTTTTCCAAGAACCAAAATCAAGGCCAACCCAATTTGGGACAAGCCTCTTCTTCTAAACAACCATGGGAAAGTGCTGTAGAGGATCTTTCTTCCTTCACCCGTTCTAGCCTCAATAACATTGAAACCCAAATAGGTCAACTTGCATCCCACCTTAGCCAACAACAACCATCCAATTCATCCCAACTCCCAGCTCAACCATTACCCAACCCTAAGGGTAATGTAAGTGAAATTGCACTTAGATCGGGAAAGCAAATTGCTATGCCCCTTGCTGATTGCTCTACCTCCCCTTTCGATGTTGATCTAGAAAATGAAAAGAACAAAAAGCTGGAAAAGGAACTTGAACCCACTCCTTCACCTCCTTCCATTCCTCTAAGGAACCCAATTCCTTTTCCTCAAGCCATCTTCAAGCCTAAGAAGTCCTTTGAACCTGATCCTGAAATGCTTGACATGTTTAGACGTGTTGAAGTGAACATCCCCCTCTTAGATTCCATCAAAAAAATACCTAAGTATGCCAAGTTTCTTAAGGAATTGTGCACCCATAAGAGGCAACTTAGGAACATTGAAAATGTTTCAACCCAATAGTACATTCCCATGAAGTGAAAAGATCCAGGGACCTTCACGGTTCCATGTCAAATAGGGAGTTCCAACTTTGATGATGCACTCATAGACCTTGGAGCCTCAATAAATGTCATGCCCAAATCCATTTTCTCCAACCTTGGTCTAGGTCCCTTACACCCAACGGGTGTTGTCATTCAATTAGCCAATTGAAGCACTTCCAGTCCTGAGGGGATAATTGAGGATGTTCTTGTTCGGGTCAATGATCTTATCTTCCCAGCTGATTTCTATGTCCTTAACATGGAAGGTGAGATGAACTCTTCTCGATATCCCCTAATTCTAGGAAGACCATTCCTCATGACTGCAAGAACCAAGATTGATGTCCATTCAAGCATCTTATCCATGGAATTCGGTGACCAACTGGTCAAGTTCAACATTTTCCAAGCCATGCGATACCCATCTGAGGATCAATCTGCATTCTCAATCCATGCTTTTGAGGACACTTATAAGATTCAATCGAACCCCAATCCACCATGTTCTTCATGTTCTAATGATAAAGGATCTTGTGAAATCTGCACCATGATTAACAAAGTCATAAATGGTGAAGTTGATGTGGACCTCTCATTCATAGACTCCATCAATCTAGAGGAACTTGAAAACTCTCTTGAATCCCACATCAACTCTGATCTCTACTGCTCCACCTTGGACAGTGTTGAGGAAAATGATCCAAACCCATCTGGAATCCCTTCTCCTTCTCCTAACTTGTCTAGCTCTCAAATCAAGGCTGAAACTGATCTAAAACCACTTCTTTCACACCTCAATTATGCATTCCTTTTCCATGATCCCTCCTACCCTGTCATTATCTCTGCTTCACTTTCTGAAACTGAGGAGTCCCAACTTGTTCAAGTGTTAGAGGAAAACAAAAATGCCTTAGGTTGGACCCTAGAGGATATTCTAGGAATCAACCCTTCCCTTTGCATGCATCACATCCATCTAGAGGAATCATCCAAACCAATTAGGCAACCTCAAAGAAGACTCAATCCACTCATACTTGAGGTAGTTAGGGAAGAGATTACCAAGCTTCTTCAAGCTGGTATTATCTACCCAATTTCTGATAGTGAATGGGTTAGTCCAATTCAAGTCGTTCCTAAGAAGGGCGGGATAACAGTTGTCACAAATGAACATGGAGAAGTGGTCACAACTCGAGTGAAAAACAAATGGCGTGTGTGCATCGATTATCGCAAATTGAATGCTGAAACATGAAAAGATCACTACCCACTTCCTTTCCTTGACCAAATGCTTGAGAGATTGGACGTAAAGTCACACTATTTCTTTCTTGATGGTTACACTGGCTACTTCCAAATTCCAATCGCACCTCAAGACCAAGAAAAGACCACATTCACTTTCCCCTTTGGAACCTATGCCTATAGGCGAATGCATTTTGGACTTTGTAATGCTCCTGCAACATTCCAGCGGTGTATGATGAGTATCTTTTCTGAATTCATTGAGAATTGCATGGAGGTCTTCATGGATGACTTTACCATTTATGGAGAGTCATTTGAATCTTGCTTACATTCACTCTCTTTGGTCCTTCAAAAGTGTGTCAAGTGCAACCTTGTGCTGAATTTTGAAAAATGTCACTTCATGGTTTCAAATGGGATTGTTCTAGGGCACATAATTTCTCAAGAGGGTATCCAAGTTGATCCAGCCAAAATTGAGGTGATCCAATCACTTCCTGAACCCAAATCAGTTCGAGACATTCGGTCCTTCCTTGGTCATGTCGGTTTCTATCGGTGATTCATTCAGAACTTCAGCAAGATTTCCCTCCCACTCACTCGTTTACTTCAAAATGATGTCACATTCAATTTTGACGAGGCTTGCAAGAGAGACTTCATTGAACTCAAATCTTCTCTCACATCTGCTCCAATAATCCAACCCCCAGATTGGTCCTTACCATTTGAATTGATGTGTGATGCGTCTGATAGGGCCATTGGGGCTGTTCTTGGTCAAAGAAGAGAAAACATTCCTCATGTCATCTTTTATGCCTCAAAAACATTGGATGAAACTCAATCACACTACACTGTGAATGAAAAAGAACTTTTAGCTGTGGTTTTTGCCTTGGATAAATTCTGGCCCTATCTCTTAGGTTCCAAAATCATCATCTTCAGGGACCACTCAGCATTAAAGTTCTTACTTAAGAAAAGTGATTCCAAACCAAGGATAATAATATGGATTTTAATGCTCCAAGAGTTTGACCTTGTGATAAAAGATAAATCTGGAAAAGAAAACCCTGTGGCTGACCACCTGAGTAGAATTTATAATTCTTCTCATTCTGAAATAATTGATCCTGAATTTCCAACTGAACACCTCTCATCTCTCACTCCAAAGTTACCATGGTATGCCCCAATTGTCAATTACTTGGTTTCTGGTGTTTTCCCTGAATATTTTTCAAAAGAACAAAAAGAAAAGATGAAAAGTGATTCAAAGCATTATTTTTGGGAAGATAATAAACTTTGGAAAACTGGGGATGACATGGTAATTAGGAGATGTGTTGATGAAACTGAACAATCCTCCATCTTGGAATTCTGCCACTCAATGCCTGGAGGTGGCCACTTTGGACCACAAAGGACCTCTCGAAAGGTCCTAGATTCTGGATTCTTTTGGCCTTCACTCTTCAAGGACTCACACGAGTTCTGTCAATCATGTCCCACTTTCCAAAAGTTTGGCACAATTTCCAAAAGAAACGAAATGCCTCAAAAGCCATTAATCTTCTGTGAGCTTTTCGATGTTTGGGGCATCGATTTCATGGGACCTTTTTTCCCTTCCAATGGATTATCCTAGATTCTCCTTGCTGTTGACTATGTTTCTAGGTGGGTCGAGGCCAAACCCACTAGGAAAGATGATGCTCAAACTGTGAGTGAGTTTTTCAAAACCCATATCTTCCATCGATTCGGAACACCACGTGCTTTGATACGTGACTTAGGAACTCATTTCTGTAATAGAACCATGAAGTCGCTTTTGAAAAATAATGGGGTTGTACATAAAACATCCACTGCATATCACCCTCAAACAAATGGAATGTCTGAACTTTCTAACAGAGAAGTGAAAAGAGTGCTTGAAAGAATTGTTAAGCCCACAAGAAAAGACTGGCCCGATAGACTTGGTGAAGCACTTTGGGCCTATCGAACAGCCTATAAGACACCCATTGGGATTTCTCCATTTAGGCTAGTTTTTGGTAAAGACTGTCATTTACCAGTTGAAATCCAACATAAGTCATTTTGGGATGTCAAAACTTGTAATTTTGATTGTGAAAAATCTGGTGAAGAAAGATTGTTGCTGTTGACTGAATTGGAGGAGCTTCGACTCGATTCGTATGAGAACTACATTCTCTACAAAGAAAAGGCAAAGTCACTCCATGACAAGCACATTCATAGAAAGGTATTTCATGAAGGTGAAAAGGTAATGATCTTCAATTCTCGATTTCGACTTCACCCAGGTAAGCTTAATTCTCGTTGGGAAGGTCCTTTTGTTATTACTAACGTTTACCCATTTGGTGCAGTGCAAGTCCAAGACCCCTCTTCCAAAAGAACATTCACGGTTAACGGACATCGGTTAAAGCATCACCATGAGAGGTCTCACAATCCAGGAACCACGTCGACTTCCATCGAAACCCCATCCACTTCAATAGAACCACCACTGGATGGAGACCCGCCAAATCCAAACCAGGGGGCACCTCTTTCCCTTTAACTCTCTCTCTATCTCTTCCTCTCTCTACCTCTTTCTTCTTCTTCCTCTCTCTTTCATTTTTTTACCACTTTATTCATCAAACCCTTTATTTTTATCTTTCTTGTGTGGGTGTGTATTTTTAAAAAAACCTTAAAAACTAAAAAAAAACCAAAAAACACAATTACTTAAAAAATTACAAAAAAAGAGTCATGCTTACTCACCATCGAGTTTTGAAATTTTTTCCAACTATTTTGGGGAGTTAACAGACATATTTTCATCTCAAAAATTTTGTATTTTCATCATGACTTTGGATAAAGAATTTTGTGTCAAAACCAACACATTTTGAATGCTCAATTTTTGATTTGGAAAATGCTTTTCCCCTACCGTGAGGAATAACATTAGCCTTCATGCCAAGGTCATCTATGGCCATCTTTTTCATTGTGTGTCTTCACCACTGATTGTGAGTCTTGAGTTTGTGGACCTTCAATCTGAATTTCCATCTTTTGTGTGCATTAATATGATAGAGGCATTTTCTAAGCCACATGAGAATCAGAATAGCCAAATAGCCTCCCGTTACCCTTACATTGATCCTAATTTTGAAAGCCCCTTTGAGCCTATGAAAACCTTTCTTTTGATAGCCACATTACAAGCCTAATACCTTTTCCCATCCAACATCTTCATGGATTTTCATTGTACAATTTATTGAAATTTAAGTGTGGGGGGAATGGACTTCATTTTTGGGCTTACTTTCATTGATTTCCAATGTGTCATCATATGCTTGAGGGCAAGCATCCATTCAAGTGTGGGGGAGAGGTTGTAATTCTGTGATCTTTGGGGTGTATATGTGTAATTTTCATTTGTAGAAAAGTCATTGAAAAGTGTTCAAAAAAATGAAAAAAAGGAATGGGTTGTGTCTTGGGTGGGTCAAAAATCATTCATCATCAAACTTTGATCGTGTTATAACTACTAAAATTAGTTCCATGAGAAGATCAAATATGGGTTGGGAGATGACTGTGAGACTTGTTTCAAGCACAACTTTCGAAAAAAAGAGAGAAAAAAGAGAAAAAAAAAGAACACTTGAATCATCTTGTATTGTGTCATTATTGGAAGTCTTCCATGTTTTACATATTCCATAATCTCACCCTATTCCATTTTCTATCTCCCTCACTTTTCATTCATCACACATTCATGCCCTTGTAAATATGTGTTTCTATTTCCTTTCAAATCAAATTTCAAAAAAAATGTGCATTGATTTTTCCATGTTGGTGTTTTTAACCCCTCTTTTCCTTTGGACATTATATACCTACCATCCCATAGCCACTGAAAAACCCCTTAAAATACCTCTTGATTATTTTACACATTAGATTTGGGAATGGAAGCTGAGAGCTCTTACAAACTCTTGATTTTCACTTTTTGTTGGTGAATGAGTGAACCTCCTAAAATACATTTTTATCATCTTGAGAGGAGTAAGTTTTGAGTGCCTACATTTTACAATTCAAACCTTGAACATGAAAAAATGAATTGTTTATGATGCATTATTGTGAACCAAATTTTTTATGGAATTCAATATGGATGAGTGAAATAGTCTAAACCTCCCCTGATTTGAGAAAACAAAATTTTAATATTTGTTGGTGAGTGAAAATGATTTTGTCATGTTTTTATATTTGTTGCACATGAGGACACACGCAAATCTAAGTGTGGGGGAGTTTATGTTATTAATATTTTCATGACTTATTATATTCCCCCTTTACTTATTTTATATGAAATGTTCATAATTTGTGTGAAATATTAATGTTTTAATATTAAGTATAATATTTGAGCATTTTTAGAAGTAGTCCAATTGAGTCAGTTTAATGTTTTAATTATAACGGTCACTATACTGATCCAAATTGTGTGGTTATTGTTTTTTAGGATTCTCCTTTCCATATACAACATTTCATTAGAAGGAACCATGATCCAATCCTTCCATTTGAAGGGTCATATGGTCCTCACAAACAAGACCAAAGAATCTGTGAACAAACTGGACCAGCCTTGAAGATTGATTTATTGGGCTCAATAAAGATGTCCAACAACATTAAATCTCCACCATAATTATGGGGACACTACATGTAATCTTGGATAAAAATTTCATGTCCCAAATCCAAGTACAAGGGTCCCAAATGAAGCTTTTAAGTCCAGCCCACCATTCTGTCCTAGAATTAAAATCAGTATACTATTCATGACATATCTCATGATGTAAGCATCAAATAGAGCTGAGATTTTGAAGTGGTAAAGATGGGATATAGGCGTCCGACTTTGTTGTAGAAGTCATTCGGATTTGAAGGCATCTTCTTGTTCAAAAATCCATTCACATTTTGGCCATTGAAAAAACATGGATAGAAATGGACAGTTTATCTTTGTTTAATAAAACCACCATAACTTTGGCTCCACTTGTCCAAAGGCCTCCATATTTTGACAGTAGTCGGAAAACGTTATTATCTACAAATTTTAAGAAGGAGATATTTGGAGATTCGGCTGTCTGAATAGTCAAATTGGCGATTTAAGTGTAGGGACAGATTAGGAATGCAAACAGTCCACTCCTTGGGCTATAAATACTCCCCCCTTCTCACCTTGAGAGGGGTTGACATTTCAGAAGAGAGGAGATCATATTGGAACGAACAAAGCTTTTCCAAAGGCTTGGGAGGAACTTCCATACTCAAGTTTTTACTTGAGAGACCTTTCCTCCTCTCTTTGTTTTCACTTACTTTTGTGTTTTTCATTTTTGTAATTTTGTAAGTCCTTTCTTTTGTAATTCTATTTTAATGCAAGTTTCTTCTTCAATATCTCTTATTATACTCTACCTTCTGTATTTTAATATTAATGTTATTAAAATAGTTTAAATTCAGTTGAATCCCCTTCCCTTATTTTTCTTCCTCATTCAATCGAAAATCTGTTTTTAATTATCATCATTGTTCGTGTGTGTGTGTTCAACGTACCACTCTTTTCTAATCCCTTTCTTTTTCTTCTATTATTAATTTATCATCATAAGTATTATAACCAGAATATTAAACAACCAAATGTCTGAGTAAATATCTCATTGGGTTGAGTCAAAATTTAGGGATGTTAAGTGATTGAGAGTATTTGCTCGATGAGTATTCGTTAATTTAACATTGTGTATGTTGGACTTAATATGTCATGGATTAATGACATATTTTGTTTAGCATGTGGTTTCCATGGATTATTGGAACCATAAATACACTACCATAAACAAGTACTGATTGATTTTAGAATCCTAGTTAAGTTAAGGCTTGGATTAAAGCTTTAACACTTAGGAATTCTAATCGACGTCAACTTGTGAAGTGGGTGTTAATTTAAATGCAATATAAAGCAAAGCTCAAGGATATCACAAGCTTAACTCCCTAATAATGAACTCACCCCAATATTTATCAATTTTTTAAATCAATTATAGTCAATCAATCATTTCAATTAAGCTCTGCAACAAACCCCCTAATCAAAATACAATCAACTAAAAACAAACAACTACTACAAAGTATCATCGCCGAGGATTCGACCCGAGTGCTGCTATACACATTAGCAGAGCACCGGAACTTTGACCAGTCGATAGGCGACAATCGGTCGTGCATTTCACCTGACCATAAAGCATTTGAAGAATCAAAATTTAACGATGAAGGTTGGATAGAGTTAATTTTGAATAAAATCCATTACTATCATATCCATATTTCATTAGAGTTTTTATATTATTGAGTTAAAATCAATGAGTAAATATCATATGTTATTTTCAAGATACAATTTTTTAGTCTTTGTCAACTTAAGAGACATGCATACTATAGAAATTGCACATCTGATGGATTTTTTAGTGAAATCAGACATGATTCTTGAAGGAATCAAGACATGGAAGGGACATCAAGAAGATATTTTTATTGTCTGAGAGAAAATCCAATACACCATCAAAAAATTTATGGATATGGAGTCAGAGAAAGAGGTATCAGTCGTCAAGATGATCGATGATCTGTATAACTTGGAAGGATTCTAGGTGATGATCTAGACATGCATCATTTCCAACGTGGATGATCAAATCAAATCATACATGTTAAATATTTAGTTTGTTTTTATATACAAAGTGTGCAGTGGAAGTTTTGTGTTTGTGCGCTCCACCTTTTGTTTTTACATTTTTTCCTTTTTCTTTTTCTTTGTTGAAAGTGTGCACTGTAAGATTCCCCTTTATGTTGAGTGTTTTAGTGGAAGTTGAGTAAGCTTCTTAAGTAAGCTGAGCCTAGAGGCCTATATAAGGGACCTCCGACCCATTTTTTTGGGGAGATGAACTTGAAATTAGTACAATTTCAAAAATTCTCTCTCTAGTTTCTTTCCAAGCCTTCATGTTCTTCATGTGAGGTGATTCCAAGTTCGATCTTATGAGTCAAAGACATGTATTCCCCATATTCTTTTTCGGATATTGTTGTGCTACCCTTCCTATGAGCGATTTTTACATCCTTTCTAGATTTCTTAAGTGGAAGCCCCCTAGGAGACCGTTGGAGACTCACCACTAGTGGTATCAAAAAATTATTTCTTTTCATTAATACAAATTATAAATTTTAAATCATTTTAAAAAATTATTTTTAACTTCATAAAAAATATCATTTAAGTTTGAAAATAATATTTTTTTTGAATACTTTAAAAAATTAATAATTTGAATTTATATTTTAATAAAATACAAACTTTTATGTCAATTAATGAATATATAAAATCAATTTATGTTTTTTAAACCTGAACCCCAACCCCAAAACAATTTTTTATTTACATTTAAAAATAATAATTTTATGTTAATTTATGAAAATAATGAGAATTTTTTCTCAAAAAAAATAAATTGATTAAAATAATTAAAAATAAAAAAATCACAATAAATTAATCATTTTTTTAAACAATAATTTCAATCTATATTTAAAAATAAAAATATTTTCCAAGTCAAACCTTGAAAATGAATACATAGATTATGTATTTAACAAAAAAACATATTTAATTTACAACAAAAATATTCTTTCTACTATGAAATTGACCGAATAACAATTGAAACCATGAGGAATTTAGAAACCATGAATAAATGATTGATTGAATGTGATACGTATCATTTACGAAATGTGTTTCAAATATCTGTATAATGATGATGATGAAAAATGGAAATAAAAATATAAGAGAAAAAAATAAGTAGAGGGAACATAATGTAAAACCCAAAGAGTTCACATATTTCATTAACACATAGACATATATATATATATAGAGTATGTGTGATATGATCCAATAATTAAGATTAATCCCTACCATATCTAATTCAATGGTTCAAATTCCACAGGTTGGAGAATATGAAAGGTTGGGCCATGTGAAGGGTTGTATTGTGAACCGACGAGTCATCATTATTATCACTATTATGACATCTACACATTAATATTTCATAACACTCACTCCCAGTTGTCATAATTTCATGGAATATTATATAATATTCACTTTAAAAAACCTTGTGGGAAAAATAAGTGAAGCTGATATAATTTAATTCCATGTTATGATACCTCATTAAAAACCTTACTAGGAAAACTCAGTGAAAAAAACCAGAAGAATGGAAAAAGAATGTAACATTCCAAACTCTCCTTAATTATATCATTTAATTATGTCTCCAGGACACTGATTAATATTATAATTTAATTATGACTTCAAGGCATGGGAGGAAGACCATAGGTAATAATTAATGGTCTCATTAAAAATTATGACTCATGGGGAAGGTAAATAATTTCCATTAATTATTGATATCCATAATAATTTATAACTCACTTGGATATCCATTATGATGTATGATTTCCTCATTAAAAACCTCATCAAGAGAAAAGTCTTTAGGGAAAACCTTGAATAGGAAAAAATACTACAATAACACCAAGTCTTCATAGTGTTGCCTTGTTAAAAACTTTATCATGAAAACCCAATGGGAAAAACTTTACTAACCAAAAAATAGTACAAATAGTTAGATCTCTCACTCATAATGGTCATCACTACATCATTTAAATCATAGAATATCCATGATCAATTCATAACTAAAACATTTTATTTTGAATTTTGAAATAATTTATACCCTTTAGATTTCAATTAGTAGGGGAGATCATTACCCTACATTATAATATGATTTATTTTTATTTAAAAGGTGAATATATACATGTACATGTATATACTTCAGGGATAAATAAAATGTGAAATTATATTTAACCCTTCCAGATAAGTAAGTTTTTCATCAACCCCTCATGTATGAAATATATCACTCTTGGAAGTAAGAGATTTAATTATCCATCAAGGGTAAAATCATTCCAAAATTTAATATTTCATCTTTAAGATGATTTATTCACAACACATGGATATTCTTTGTAATTATATCAGCAAACATTCCAATGATTTTGTAAACTCTTTAGGATTTTTGGTGTTATCCAAAACATCTAGATTAATGATAAAACATCAATTTATACAAACCGTGTGATGATAAGATCAATTATACATTCTTCATTATATGGACATATCTTAAGATTGATACATGAAATATATTTAAGGCATTTAGAACCATTTAGGGATTTATAGTTATCGTATAGATAAACAATGAAAACATCGATTATACATAATCCAAATATTCAAACTTATAAGGAAGACAATTTCTTTCAATAATCTCGTAAGTATTCAATAGTCTTGGTAGTTTAGATAATCAATACAAAAATTTATATACTGAAAACATCATATGTTTATTTAATAATTTTATCCAATTATTTTGATGTCAGTATCTATCAAAATATATTTCCATCGGTGAGTTTTGAAAGCATTCAATGATTTAAATATATCATCAACAACATTGATTGAGATCTCATAATTTATCTAGTACTAGTGTAAATTCAGGGACAATATATAAAAAGATATAATATTATTGGCATATTCATTTTCCTCTTCAAAATAGAATATATTTATTTCTTTCTACTCATGATGAACAATGATTGTATATAATCCATTCAACTACAATTCCGGTGTGTATAATCAGACTATTTATTTTCAATACTTTATAATCATGTAAGCATTGTGAGCATCTTTTCAATGGTTCTGCAAGACTATTTTGTATATAGTATGTGATGTTCAATATTTATTTCAATTAGTATGTATATCATGTAATGTATACTCACCAACAGTTAATAATACATGTGACTATTTAGCATATGCATTTTTCATATAGTATTTAAACGGATCACATGGGAGGTGGGTGCACCTATATATACTTAATAATTTTTTCTTCATATATATATATATAGAAAATTCATTTCCAAAATAGATTCCAATGATATAAAAAATTTACCTCAATAATAGGACCCTTAATAATTGGTAACTCATGGCAAATTATTATATAAGGGGCATTAATAATAACCTAATGAGAATGAATTCTTCGATAATTTAGTAGGCATACATCCATTAAATAAATCCATCATTCCCCCTTATGGATGTCTACTATGTTATCAACAAATTGATGTTCATGTATACTTGAATAAATATCTTTCATTATAATAGATCCTGGATGGCCTAAACCATCATGTCATATATTTAAAGTGTCAGGATCAATAAACTTCTTGTTTATCATTATTAATTTGATTGTAAATGAAAAATTCTTTATAATCAATTTTTATGAATGTTTTTTTGCATATATATGTACCTCTTTTATCCAATGTCTCTATATTATATCTATTTTCAAGAATATCATTGATATGTCTCATCAAGACTTTAGATATAACAAATCATTAAGAATTTGTACTACCATATAGGAATATATTCACTCTTTTGGAGTTGTTAATTAATTATTTAGACCAGTAAATGTACTTAAATGAGCATATACTAACTCATATATGAGTTCATCTGAGCATTTAATCAAAATAATATTTATAAATATTTTTCTTCAAGATATAAAGTAAGATTTATAGGATATTCCTTTATATATACTCATATTTTTCATTATAATTTCTAATTTGGTGGTTTATGAATTCATAATAGAATCATAACAGGTTAGGGCCATCATCGAGTGGATTATTGTATATTTTGGAACTTCTGGCCTGAATATAATTTTATAATACATCTACTTGGGAGTGAAGTCCCCATGTATTTTGAAGCCAGTAAATGTGGTAGTGAGAACCAATGTAGAATAATCTTTTAGATTCAAAACACACACCTCATCACCATCAAAAATTATAATTCATGGAATAATTTTTAATTTACCAAATGAGGGAGAAATCATTTGATAAAAATTAATCTACTCTCAAATATTAATGATAAAATTATAAGTATGAGTAACACAAATCATATCAAATTTTTAATGAATAATTTTATTCTCTTTAAGTAATGAAATAGAGTAAATAAAACTACATTCAAAATGGGAAATGAATTAGCTACTATTTTTATTTATAATTATGACCAATATTTAACCACTTTAGGTGGAAAAATTATTTTCATAAAAATATATTGGATTATAATTGTTATGTAATTCTATTATCTCATCCATAAACTATAAGAGGAAAAATATCCACTTTAGGGAATACTATCTAATGAATTACATGAGATGTTATTAATAATCCATAAACACATGATAAATGATAATGTCTTTATTCAGTAATACTACCATAAGAGAAATAATTGATAAATGAAGATATCTTTCAATATAATTTCAAATGATACTATTTTTATATCATCCCACAAGGATGAATTATTTTATATTCATTATTAAAATTCATTCTGCTCTTTAATTTTTGTCATCAAACTACTTTTGGTGGTTGTATTATTATTATTTTTCATAAACAAACACAGAACAATGATAATTTGTAAAAAAACACATTCACATCAAACTTGATTTAAAATAAAATCATGTATATTAAAATTCAATTTTGGTAATGAAATAAATATTTTTCAATAAGTATCCTCATTCACTTCAAGGAGTGAAAAAAATATCTGTTTGAATTTTATAGAGTTTTCAAAGTAATAACATGAATATTAAATTTAGTATTTTCATCCTAATTTAGGGGATGCATATTAATAAAATAAATATCATCTTCATCACGACTATTTTAACATTATAATCAAGTTTTATACCTTTATGGTGCACAAAGAGATAAGATATGTTAAATTTAATTATGCCACCATCATTTTCATGATACGATTAGTAAAATTTACTTTAACACTTAGATGTATGAAAAGTACATGATGTTTATAATTCAACCAATTCATGTGGAATTGTTTGGTTCTTTTATTTGATGAATGATGTTTTTCTCAACATTGACTACACCGGTTATTAACTAATCACATTTACTTCAGGGAAAGAACTAAAATTTTGGTAGTCATGAGTCATTACAGCTCTTCAGAATCTCATTAATTTTCCCACAAAATTTTTTTTGGGAAAAAATCCCTCAAGTTGTCCTCTCAATATTTTTTGGGTGTGGTTGTGTTTGTTGAAAAAGCCAGATGACTGCGAATGAGAATTATTGGTGTTTTCCAAAGACAGGTTTTTAAGGTGGCGCATTTTCCCAGTGTTTCCAAAATTTTTGGGCCTCAAAATTGGGAGTTTTATGTTGGAAAAGGAAAGATTTATTCATAGGAGTGAATGGTATGAAGAACGTTGAAGAAAATTAGAAAATTATGAGAATCACATACCATAATTCATGGGCTATGTACCATGTTCTTGGAACGGTACGTGGAGCGGCGGGAACGGTACGCCAGAGCGGTTCGAGAAACTGAAAATGGTTCGTAGTGAAAGGTGGTGTGGTATGCGAGTGGATTGACGGTGGTAGAAAAGATTGATTGTGTAAGAGTAAAGACAATATGTGGACCATGTATAAAAAATGGTTCACGGGTGGCTTGTAGTTCGCGGCGACAGAAGGAACGGTACATGATGAAGGATGGATTGAATATTTGGTAAATCTTAGATTATCATATTTTGTGGGTATCTTTACCTATATAATAATTGATAATCCCACTGATTACTGTTGAGACCGAATATCATTAGTGAAAATATTTTTAGTGCGGAATTTTGGCAAAGTTCGAAGGAGGTTCACGAGGGAGAATTCCACGAAAGCTAAAGTGGTTCGCGCGGAAGAAATTCTGCCGAAGGTTTTTGTAGAGAGCTGTAATCCGTAAAGGATGTGGTACATAGAGGAAGAAGGCACAGTACATAGTCAGTTAGAAAATGTAGTCCACGAACAGAGAACAATTCACAGACAGAGGGGGATACACAGAGGAGGTTCGCTGAGGTGGTTAACGAAGCCAGTCTGCAAACAGAGAACAGTTCGTGGATAGAGGGAAGTTTGTTAGGAGGTTCGTGGAGTCGGTACGCGAAGGCGGTACGTGACAACGAAGATAGAGGCAGTCTGCAGATAGAGGAGGTTCATGAAAGAGGCAACAATACGTGGAGTAGGTGGTCCACATACATTTCCTGGTACACAGTACACAAAAGAGGTAGGTGGTTTACGAAACACACAAGGATGTTTAAAAAAGCTTCAAATTAGTTTGCAAAAGTATTTTCCGGTACCTAGAAGTACTCGAGAAGGTGGGATTTATCTATTGGTGAAAAATGAACATCAACAGAGCATCTACCTATAGTTGAGGATGCAATAATTCATGCAAATGAGGGGACCTACATGTCCATAAAATGTGTTTGACCTAAAAGTCTATAAACTGTGTGTGGATTCCTTTTCAAAGCAGTGAGCGTAGGAAGAGGAATACGATGACCCTTTCCACCATAAGAGATCCAGAGAAAGAGGCATAAGGAGTGACCATTAGGAATTTAGTGAGGATACCCAAAATCTTGTAAAGGAAGTGAGCCTAGGTATAGAAGATCTAGCCCAAACATTGTACTCGTTATTGGCAGTGAGCCTTAGTGAATTTGGTACATTGGTACATTGTCATTGTATGCTCCTTAGAAGTATCCCAATGAGGGTAAACCAAGTAAAAATTGTTGTATCATGTGCATGATTTCATATATGTTCATATATTTCTATGGGAGGAAGAGAGAATTGAGTTTTGTCTAACAATGAAACAAGATCCAAACGGGAGAAAGTTTTAATCTGTCATACCCTGATTCACCACCCTCTTAGGGTATTCGACCTAGTGGACCTAATAATTGGTATGAGAGTGAAAGGTTGAAAGTCAGTGGTTCTCTCTCAATAATAATAAATGAAGGTGGTCAATCATAAAGTAATTATGATCTTTGATGGAAATAATTTTCAACTATGGAAGAATCGGATGCAACACTACTTCTGATCAGTAGGGATGGATGTCTTTACAATATCTATGCATGGAATATTAGCTGAAATTAATAGTGGAGCTTTATCAGAAGCTGAAAGAAGAGAATTGGATGCTGATGCTAAAGGGATCAATGCTTTAGGGGGATCCCTATCAAATGCAATTTATACAAAGGTGATGTCCTGTTCAACATCACATGAAATGTGGGAAAAATTGTTGAATGTTTATGAGGGTGACTCAAAAGTCTGAGAATCAAAGCTACATGTTTTATGGAAAAAGTATGAGGATATTAGAATAAATCCCAATGAGACTGTTGATGCATTCTTCGATGGGATAAATATTATTGTGGAATAAATAAAGGGTCTTGGAGAAGTCATTAAAGATATAAATATTGTGAAATATATCTTGAGGAAACTTACACCGTGATTCAATATAAAAGTTTCAGTATTGGAAGACAAAGACCCAAAAGAGATGACACTAGATAACCTACACATTACCCTTGTAACATATGGAATGAGAAATGATGAAAATGATGTAGTGGAAAATGGGAAGTCTAAGGAAGTTGAATTCAAGGCCATGAAGAATATCTCTGTTGAATATAGTCACGAGGAGGACAATATGAATGATGTCCTATCATTTGTCTCCTCCAATATTCAAAGATGGAAAGGTAAATTCAAAGGTAAAATTCCATTTTCATGCTTTTGATGCGGAAATATTGGGCATTTTTCAGTAAAGTGTCCTAAGAATTTTGATGATGAAAATAAAGAAAATGATGAAATTCTCCAAAATAAGTATTAATCAAATGATAAAGGGAGGAGAAGTACTAGGATAAAGTTCTTCAAAAAGAAGAATCTTATTTCAAAAGAGAATGAAAGTTTAGAAGAATCTGATGCAGAAGAGTTGGAGGACTACAAGTATCATAAAATAGATGATTTGGTGGCAGTTTCCATAAATTCATTAACAAGAGAATAAAGTGACAATGAGGAAGGGGAAATTGAAGGATGAGTTGATCTTCAGGCTGAATTAGAAGCTGACCTTAAAGAGGTAGATATTTTGAGAGCCAAAACAAAAAAAGCTAAAAAAGTTTTTCATGATGCCAAACTCTTTATGCAGCAGCAAGAAGAAGAGAATTCTGATCTAAATGCAGAAATTGAAAAGACGAGGTCTTCAATTCTAGAAAGCTCTAAAAAGGTGGTTAAGTACAAAATCAAAATTGAAGAATAGAAAATTGAAATTGATAGTTTGACTAAATCTGGAAAATATAAAATGAAACGTATCGAACAACTAGAATAGGAAGTTGTTAGTCTACGATGAATAATTGAAGATTAAGAGAAACTTCTAGGAAATAAGATCATACAGGCAACTGAGAAGATGAGATTTTAGCAGAGTGGTCCATCAGAACAGAAGCACAAATCCATAATGAATGATAAGGCTAGTATGGGGCTTGATCTAAAACAGAATGCAGTTATGGTTCAAGTCAAACCACAAGAACCCACTCCAAGATTGAAGATTGATTTGGGTACGAAGAAGAATCATAAGATTCAGAGAACCCAATGCACAACTAGTGGAGCATCATTTCCACATAGGAATGTACCTCACATAATATTTTATTATTGTGGTAAGATGGGACACTCTCAAAATGTATGTTCCATAACAAAAAGGTACCAAAGGAAATAAGACCAATAGAGGTGGTCATATAGAGCTCAAAATTATAGGTCATCATTTGATGGTCATTGTTATAGGTGTAAAGGACTTAGACATATGACAAGATATTACACATCAACAATGTAGAGGAATGTGCCAAGGCAGACTGAATTTGTTCCTAAGAATCAGCCAAATGTTTCTTTAAGTGAGATGAAAATTCAAAATCGATTTGTCGCTCTAAAGGTTGAGGACATTACGTCATATACTGAGGAAGATCAAGATTATCATTCCATTTCAGATATGTATTCAAAGACTTGGGTCCAAAAAAAGGGCTGAGCAGGCCATGGTTGTAGAAATTGCATTTAAGGCATCAGATCGCATGGGGATATGGATAATTGATAGTGGATGAACTTCCCATATGATGAGAAATAATAATATAGTGGCCAGAATCAGGTATAATAAAGAAGGTATTGTAAGATTCAGTAATGTTGAGGGGCAAAAAATTATTGGTTTAGGAAAATCCAAGTTTAGAGGAAAAGACATGAGACAAGAAGATGTCTTGGTTATTTAGGGGCTTAGTCACAACTTGCTTAGTGTTAGTCAATTGTGTGACTCGGGACATGCCATATGTTTTTCCAATAAATTGTGTATCATCAATGCAAAGGATGGTGCTGTTGTTTTGCAAGGAAAGCAAATGAAAGGGAATCTCTACCTCATGAGTGGAGAAGAAGATATGTGCTTTCTATCCAAGGATGAAGAAAACAAGTTATGTCATAAGCTTCTTGGACACATAAGAAAAGGTTCCTTGAAATATATGGTGAAATATGATGCAGCTCGAAATCTCCCTATATTATCATGTGATCATACTCATAAGTGTAATGCATGCCAATAGGGGAAGATCATTCAAAAGACATATAACTGGAAGGAGAAAAAACCAATGAGACTACTTGAGTTGGTTCATATTGATGTGTGTGGGACAATTTCACTGAGGGATATTGATGGGATGAGATATTATGTCATCTTCATTGATGATTATAGCAGAATGGCATGGGTTTCAATAATCACCCACAAATATGAAGTATTCAGTTTCATTAAAAGATATCGATGAGATTTTGAAAATATTCTTGGTTAGAAAAACCAAAAAACCAAATAGATAATGGAACGAAGTTCAAAAATATCCAAGTGGAAGATTATCTCGAGAAACATGGGATAAGACATCAATTTTCAGCAGTAATAAATCCACAGCAAAATGGAGTATTTGAGAGAAGGAATCACATTTTCAATAACCTGGATAGAACAATGCTCATTGAGAAAGACCTTCCAGATAAATTTTGGAAAGAAGTAGTAATGACAGTAGTATACACTTCAAATAGAGCCTTACTTTGTCCAAAATAGGGGAAGACTTCATACGAGTTATGTTATGGAAATAATCCATCATTGAAGTACTTTAAAATATTTGGAAGTAAATGTTTCATTCTTGATAAGGAGAGACATAGGAAATTTGAATCCCGTGGGGATGAAGGGATATTTCTTGGATACTTAAATAATAGAAAAGCATATAAATTCTTCAATAAGAGGCTAAGAAAGATAGTTGAAAGTCATGATGTGACTATAGTAGAAAATGAACATAATATTCAGCAAATACTTGATCAGACTCAGGAGGATAGCGATCAAGAGATGAGTAGATCAAGAGACGCTACATCTCCAGGGATGATTCAGAAGAAGATTCAGATGATGAGAATAAGTTAGTGTCTATCTAGAGACCAGCAAGAAGAGATGAAATTGATAGCAAAACATAATTGGTGATCAGAAAACACCAGTACAAACAAGGAGGATGAATAATTTACAACAAGTATCATACTTATCACATGTGGAACCTAAATGTTTTGATGAAGTAGCTAGAGATGAGAATTGTGTTCAATCCATGAATGAAGAGCTTGAAAAAATTGAAAATAATCAAACATTGGAGATTGTTTCAAGACCAGCAGACAAGAATGTCATAGGGAAAAAATGGTTTTTTCACAAAAAAATGAATAAATATGGTGTTGTGATTAAAAAAAAATCATGACTTGTGTGCAAAGGGTACTCCTAGATAGAGGGTATAAATGTCGATAAAACATTTTCACCCATTGCAAGGCTGGAGACAATCATATTATTCTTGGCCATATCAGTGCAAAGAAAGTTTAAGGTTTTTCAGATGGATTTCAAGTCAAGATTTCTGGATGGAGTTATAGAAGAAGAAGTTTACATTGAGAAACTAGATGGTTTTATCATTAATTAATATGAGAACAAGGTTTGTCGACTAAAGAAGGCATTATATGGTTTGAAGCAAGCACTAAGAGCATGGTATTTGAGGCTTGATCAGTTCCTAAAGAAGATCAGTTTTCAGCGTGATGGAGTTGATTACAATTTGTATTTCAACAATGGCAATAGTCAACTAATTATGGTGCTTGTTTATGTCAATGATATAATATTTGGTGGATCAGATGAAACATAATGAAAACAGTTTTTGGAATTCATGAAAAGAGAGTTTGAAATGTCAAGGATTAGTGAGCTAACATTTTTCCTTGGCTTACAAGTGATGCAAAGAAGGAATGACACTTTTATTTCTCAATATAAATATTCCAAGGAGGTTTTGAAAAGGTTTGGAATGAATAATTCCAAATATATGAAGACTTCGGTTGTTACCCGACTGAAACTGTCATGGGATGATGAAGGAAAGACAGTTAATATCATGGAATATAGAAAAATCATTGGAAGTCTGTTGTACCTGACAATAATAAGGCATGATATTGTATTTTCCACATGCTAAGATGTGAGGTATCAAAGAAATCCCAAGGATAGCTGCATGATTGCAGTAAAAATAATTCTTAGGTATATCAAGGGAACAATGGATTTTGGCCTAATGTATAATGAAAAATATCAGCCAGATTTATTGGGGTATACAGATGTGGATTGGGCTGGTTCAGCAGATGATAGGAAATCAACATAAGGTGGTGCCTTTTATCTTATACAGTTGTGTATTTCTTGGTTAAGAAAAAAACAAGATTGAATTTCATTGAGCACCACAGAAGCTGAATACATTGCGGTTACTCAAGCTTGCACGCAACTATTGTGGATGAAGTAGCAACTTCAAGACTTGAGAATTGAAGTTAAATCTCTGATCGAAATCCACTGTGATAATTCAAGTGCTATAAATCTGAGCAAAAATTCAGTTCATCACTCAAGGACAAAGCACATTGAAATCAAATATCATTTTATTAAGGAGAAAGTGGAGCAAGGGCTTGTGAAGTTGGAGTATGTACCTATATAACAACAAGTTGTAGACATTCTGACAAAGGTCTTACCCAAAGAAGAATTTGAAATGCATCGACTGGCTCTGGGAGTCCAGTCGACTTCCCGCACTTGAAAAAGTGTGTATGTGGGTCCTCCTCTCCCTGAGGTATGATGTGTATATCCCTGATGTGCTGATATGTGTTCTTTACCCTGTTGTAGATAAACTTGAAGTGTACTTTAGGTTCATTGACAAAGGGGGAGAAAGTGTGACTATTATAGGGGGAGAAGAGACACGGGGAGAAGTTGTTAAGTGGAGCAGTGAGATAGGGGGAGTTGAAGTTGAGATGAAGCTATTGGAGGAGCTGTAAATTAGGGGGAGTGTTAAATCTGAGGATGCTATAAGTGATCGATTAATGATTAGATATCAAAACGGTTAAGGTTCATGATGAAATCAATTAATTGGTATCTGTGTATCAATATGGTATCATCAGTTGGTGGTTAGAAATGAAGTGATTCATTGATGAACTTTTCATTATACTCTTGTTTCTCATGCTGATCATGGTTCATGTGGGCTTAGAGTTTGTGTTGAGTAAATACTTGATCGCTATCTTAATCGCATTAAGGGAATGGTGGTTGAAGATGGAAGGAGTTTTAACGAGGCATCAAAATACGTAGAATTTTCAAGCTTTCACCCAACTATTGTGGATGAAGTAAAAACGTGTTATGCGGAGGAAGAAGGTGCGGTATGCATTCGGTTAGTGAAGGCAGTCCACGAATAGAGAATAGTTCACGGATAGAGGGAGATACGTAGAGGAGGTTCGCTGAGGCAGTTAGATAAGGCAGTCCGTGAACAGAGAATAGTTCGCAGATAGAGGTAAGTTTTCTAAGGAGGTTTGTGGATTTGGTACGTGGAGGCGGTACGCGATAGCGAAGAAAGAGGCAGTAACAGAGGAGGTTTGTGGAAGAGGTAGTAGTATGCAGAGCAGGTGGTCCACGTACCTTTCCTAGTACATAGTACGCAGAAGAGATAGGTGGTTCATGAAAAACACAAGGAAGCTTGTGAAAGCTTCAAATCAAATTGAGAAAGTATTTTTTGGTACCTAGAAGTACTCAAGAATGTGGAATTCATCTACGGGTGAAAAAGTAACATCAAAAGTGCATCTACCTATAGTTGAGGATGCATGAATTCATTCAAATTAGGGGACCTACATTTCCATAAACTGTGTTTGAACTAAAAGTCTATAAACTATGTGTAGATTCCTTTTCAGAGTAGTGAGCACATGAAGAGGAAGACGGTGACCCCTTCCACTAGTAGTGAGACAGAGAAAGAGGCATAGGGAGTGACCCTTGGGAATGCAGTGAACAGACCCTAAACCTTGTAAAGGCAGTGGGCCTAGGTATAGAAGATCTAACCCAAACATTGTACTCATTATTGTAGCGAGCGTTAGTGAATTTGGTACATCGACACATTGTCATTGTATGATCCTTGGATGTAGCCCAGTGAGGGTGAACCAAGTAAAAATTGTTGTGTCCTATGCATGATTTCATATCTGTTCATATATTGCTACAGGAGGAAGAGAGAATTGAGTTTTGTCTAATAATGAAACAAGATCCAAATGAGAGAAAGTTTTAATCTATCATACCCTGATTCATCCCCCCTCTCAGGGTATTCGACCTAGTGGACCTAACAAAAATATTAAGAAAATAATATATTATTTTTAAATTTATCAAGATGGGGTAAATAAATATGATATAGAAAATAAGACTCACCTATTGATATAGATCTTTGAATGAGTGGAGTCGATGTGCACACGTATATAAATGTCAAACGAAGGATGTTTGAAAAAATTTGAGACATACCTTGTCATATAAGAATTATCATACATTTCTAACAACGTTTTTATGATTCATAATGCAGAAAAGATGATTATACTGATAATGTGTTGTGAAATTGATCGAACTCTAATTGAAACTATGAGAAATTTCAAAACCAGGAATAAATGACTGATCAAAGGTGATGCATATCGTTGACGAAATAAGTGTCAAATATTCATATGATGATGATGAAAAATGGATATATATATATATATATGTATGTATGTATGAGAAAAAACAAGAAGAAAATCGAACACAATATAGAGCCCAAAAAGTTCACACATTTCATTAACAAATAACTATATATATAGAGTACATGTGATATGTTCCAACAATCAATATTAATCCCTAACATATCTAATCCAGCTATTGAAAATAAAAAAGTTAAAGAATATGGAGGGTCGGGTCATGTGAAGGGTTGTATTGGTAACTGAGGAGTCATCATCATTATCACCATTATGACATCCACACATTAATATTTCATAACACTTTCAAACTATATATTTTCTAATTTGAATTTGATTATTTCTATTCAATTAAAAGTAAAAAATTACTTTTTTAAAAATTAGGAGGATCCATTAAGAAATTTTTTTCAAATTTTCATTGGAAAATTAAGTAAAAAATGGACTAAAAAATTTCACTAAAAATTCAATTGGAATTTAAAATGGAAAATTACACAAAAAAGTTGTGATGAAAAATTATACTAAAAAAGTCTAATAAATAGATAAACCACACTATAAATTTATAGTGGAAAATATCACTAAAAAATACTTCAAAATAGAAAAATCAACTTTAAAATTTTAATGGAATTTTACAGTGGAAAAATCCATTGAAAAAACTATACTAAAAAAATTTATTAAAAATTACATTGAAAATTAAAATAAAAAATTTCATTGTAGGTTTACATTGGAAAACCTAATTCAACTATTTCAAAAAAAAAAATCACTCAGAAAACTATAGTGGAGACCTGCATTGGAAAAGTTTAGTGGAAAATTTCAATGAAAATTTCCACAAAAAGTAACCTATCCAATGTAAAACCTATATTGCAAAAATCCAAAGGAAACTTTCACAAAGAAATCATTTATTAAAAATTAAACTTACAGTGAAAATTTTAATGGAAAACTCCAATGAAAAGTTTCACAAAAAAATCATTAATTTAATTGAAAACTTCCAATGGAAACTCACATTGAAAAATTATAGTGGAGACTTACACTGAAAATTTTTATCACAAAATTGCACTAAAAATTTCAACTAGGAACCTTCACTCAAAATCTCAAATAAAAACTTTCACTAAAAAATTACAAATGATAATTTTACTAAAAAATTCAAGGCACACTCCCACTAACAAATTATAGGGGAGAATTTTACTAGAAATTTTCAGTATAAACTTTCATTAGAAAATTCAAAAGAAAAATTTTACAGTAAAATTTCAATGAAAACTCTTACTACAAAATTCTAGTGGAAACTTAAAATGGAAAAATCCCCCTAATGAATTTCATTGGAAAATTTCATGGAAAAAAATTAGTTTTACATTATAATTTTATAGTGGAATTTTCCACTCAAATTAATGAAATTTATGAGTTGAATTTTTCAATGGAATTTTCTAGTTGAATTTTACATCATAATTGAATTGAATTTTACATTATGGTTTTCCACATGAATTTTTCATTAAATTTTTTTAATTAAATTTACCATGAAATTTTTTATTTTAAATTATCAATGTAATTTCTCATTAAGTATTTTCAATGTAATTATTTGATTGAAATGCCTTATTTTTTTGAAAATTTTCAATGGAATTTTTTGGTTGATATTTTCAATGGAATTTTTTGGTTGATATTTTCAATGGAAATTTTTTATTTTTTAAAAATATTTTATTCTTTTAGAAAACCTAATATAATTATAAAAATGTTATAATATTTTTATTACTTAAAAAAAATTTATCATGTTTTGGAAAAATAAAAAATCCTTTTTAGAAGATGGTATTAGTTTCTAAAAATAATTAAAAATTTAATATTTTTTTTAAATGATCACAAAATTTTAATAAATTTGAAACATAATTTTTTATTTTATAAAATCATACAAAATTTATTTTTTTTGAAAATAAAAAACCATCGACACTCATAATTTTTGGCACTTGATTTTTTTATTGAATTATGTAAATATAAACAATATTATTTTTTAAAACATAAAATGTACTTTTTAAAACATAAAATAAACATAATTACATTAAAAAATGTAATTTTTTAATGTATTGAAGATACCATTTCCCATGTCTTTAAGATAAAAAAAATTATGCTTTAAAAAAATATTTGTTTCTGAAATAAGAATGAAATTTATTGGTTATTTTTTTAATTGATTAAAAAATTTCAATTTTCTTGAATCATCTTTTAAGTTTACTAGCACTCAAACTTTTAGTGTAACAGAACTCTGTTTTTTTACATCAGGTAACACTGCCCTTTCTTTTAATTCCTCCAACCATTAATATACTAACCTTTTATATTATTTTCTCTCATATTTTGATTGTTATATCTGACATGGAGGATAGGGATCGATCTAAATTTTTTATTGTATTATCATGTGATATGTGTGTGTGGTGATATGATAATTAAATAGGATTTTTAGGCTTTATTACTCTCTCTCTCTTTCTTTATCTATTTTATCATATCTACTTTATCTCTATGACATAATTGTATTACTAAATCCATTCACTATCATCTTCTCCTTCAATATACATCACAATTCATCTGCGATCGATAATGAGTTTGTGGTTTTAAAATGATTTTCATTTTCTACTGATGTTCTGATATTGTCTCATAACATATTATCAGTACAAGTTTTACTCGATTATAAATGTCATTATAATTAACTAAGTCATACTTTTCATGGTAAAAATTTCTAAACTAGTTTTCCCCTTTAAAATAATTACAATCTCTCTCTCTCTATATATATATATATTCTTATTACGCAACAAAACATTCCCCTATTTTCAATTTCTAATGAGTAATCATAAAACTCAAACAAATAATTTTCCTTCATCCCCCAAAGTGAATGAGACTATACTCACGATAGCTATAAAAATTTATGTGGTGGCGATTGATGCAAATAATATGATCAAGAACATCACACACCAAATATAAAACGAGATGGTCACCCTATAAGTGGTTGAATGATGAAAACCCACAACTGAAGAAACCAAAGCATGATGAAATCTAATGTTTCCAATGTGGCATGAAGAGGTACAAACCATGTACCTATCATATGTCAAAACATTATGTTGATATTTATTAATAATCAATTAAAGGGAAGAATAAAAGCATTGGAGCAAAATTTACAAACCATACTATGATGTATAATGATGATATCATGGATTTTAACATCTGTAACTATTTTATAAACTCGGAATGAATTTAACTTAATAAAAACATGTAAACACTCATATAGGGGTATGCTTGTATTTTTATAATAATTTCATAAATTTTAGATTATTACATCACCTACTTGTTTTAATAATACCAAATAATGTTTTTTATGTTACTAATTACATTTATGTTTTATGATAGTCAACTATTTTTCTAGCCCAAATAATGAAAATGGCTAAGCCTTAAAGTGATTGTGACAACCTATCGCACGAAGAAGTTCAACTGGCCATGAAGTGACCACATGTTTATTGAAACTACCACATGTATAACCAAGTTTCCATGCATAATGTGAGCAGTTTTTCCTATGTATTGAACTGATTGTGTGTGTAATATAATGATCGCAAAAAGAAAAGAAGTTAACTTGATAAGTAATGAAGCTACCACATGAAGAAATGAACCTACCATAAGAAGAAATCAAGTGAATGCAAGAAGAAATCAATTGACCATGATAAATAAAGAAGCTACTTGAATAAGAGATGAAGCTACCACATAAAGAAAGAAAGTTACCATATAAATAAGTGAAGTGACCACATGAATAATTGAATTAACCGCATGTTGAAATGAAGTGGCTGTAAGAAGAAACCAAGCTACCATGCCAAGTGACCGTGTCAAAGTTATCAGGGAAAGTGACCATGCTGAGTAACCATGCCAAGTGACCACAATCCAAACTGGCTGGGCTTAAGTGAATTCCAAGTGATCGTGTCTAAATTAAGTAGTGAGGTATATTAAAATCTCCAATGGATATATTTTGAAGCATTTATTACATAATTAGTGTATTTAAGGATTCCAATTCACACTACTAGTTAAAGGAATAAATTATAAATATCCACCAACAACTAGTTTGAAAAGGAATTGTCTTTAAGAAGAAGATACACTTGAGGAAAAAATATGGGTGGATGCATTCATGTATTAGAGATATACTATCATTATATTCTATAACACTGAACACTCCCATGACATTTTGTTTTTCTGAACTCTCATAGCATATCTCAATTGAATCTTTTCAAAGATATATTTAAAGAAAATTGATAAACTAAAGTTGGTTAGATTGAGAAGCATTAAACCTTATCACCCCTCATCTCTTGCTCTCTATGTTTTAGCTTACTTTTGATCTATGTTTGTGATACTCTATTTATTATTTAACACTAGATCCTCTATGGTATTGAAGATTCCTAAACACTCCTTCTTTAATTGTTTTACATATGTTATCCCAAGTAAAACTATGTAAAAGGTTGTGTGTATCCTATAATTCCCTTATGAAACTATTTTATATAAAACTCGATCTAGGTTTTAGATCAATTGATTTGTTTAATAAACTGTTTGGTGGTGGGTGATTACTAGGTGGAGAGGACAAGGTCTCACCTTGAGACCGAACCTCTTATTTTATTCCACTATATATTTTCTGGTTTTGTTTGCTCTAATTTTAAAATAAATATCAAATTATATATTTCTACTATTTTAGTTATAATGGACATTTTTATAAATCAATGGATTTTATCTTAAATATTTTAAACAAAAATTTTAATTCTAAACTCAATTCACCCCTATCTTGAGTTTTCCACTCTGAACAACATTTGTTATCATAAGATTTGTTTTTATTTCTTTTTACTTGATCTAGTTTTACCCAAAAGATCAATTTTTTTTTGTTATTTTTAAATTTATATCTTTATGGATAATAATAGGATTGAGGAATGCTACTAACAAGCCTCATTATTTTAATGGCACCAATTATGATCAGTGGAAGATTAAAATGAAAATATATAGACAGAGTATGTGATTTAATATTTGGATTGTAATTGATGATAAATATGAAAAGTAAACAACTATTAGAGCTAATTGGAATGATTTCACTAAGAATACTTATGACTGTAATTGAAAATATATGGATACATTATATTGTGCATTAGGAGAATATTAGTTCAATATAATTTCTTCTTGTTCTACTGCTTATGAAATTTAGGATACACTTGTTGTATCTCATGAAGCAACATAAAATGTTAAAGATATACACCTGAATACCTATACTATTAAATACAATAATTTTAAGATGAAATATGATGAATCAATTTCTAACATGCATATCAGGTTCAATGACGTACTTAATACAACACATACACTTGGAAATACAATTGAAGATGAGGATCAAGTGATGAAATTACTGGGATGCTTACCAGATCGATGGGGAGAAAACTCTATCTATATTCAAGAATCATGTGATATAAGTAAACATACAGTGAATGTTATGATTGGTAAATTTATGATGTATGAGGAAGAACTGAAAGTAAACAAAGAATATGATGAACCAAAGATAAAATCAATTTCTTTCAAAACTCACGAGTCAAAGATGAAGAAGAAAATCAAATAAGGTAGTTAAAGTGAGGATGAATCACCTTCTGATAGTGATGGGGAGATATATAATCTAGATAGAAGATTTAAGAAATTTTACAGGAATGATAAATTCTTATATAAATAAAATTACAGAGAAAACTATGATAAAAGAGGAAACTAGAAAAAGTAAAATCAATCAGGTGAAGTGAGTTGTTATGAATGCAAGAGAAAAGGACATATCAAAGTTGAATGTACAAAATTAAAATAAAATTAAAGGTATGAGGGAAAAGGAAAAATTCTAAATAATGTTATGAAAGCTACCTAGAGCACTTTTGAGGATGGTTCCTATGAGTTTGACTCGAGCAGATAGGATAACGCTGACAGTGTGAACATGTGCTTCATGAAAAACACACCCGAGGTACTAAATATTATATGTATATCTCCTTTTCATATTTCTAATATCTCTGAAAATGAAAATAATAATGAAAATATATAAAGTTAAGATTTATTAAAATATTGTAATATGATGTAAGAAAATTTCAGTGAATATAAAGATATGTATAAAAAATTTAAGAAGCAAGATGCTTTATCTACTCATATTAAATATAATCTTGTTATAAAAAAAAGAAAAGAATGATCATTTATTAAAAAACAAATAAACTTAAAATTTCAAATGAACAACTTAAAAATGATCTAGAAATGTTTAAAAATGGTAGAGAAACCTTTATGACGATTCTTAGTAAATAGACCACACCCAAGTACACGACTGGTATTGGACACCAGCTCGGTCAAAGGAGGATTTATATGAATAAATTTATTTCTAGATCAAGATCTTCCAATTCTATAAACAATTAATATTATTGTGAACCTATTAAAGTATTTATTTTTAAAAGTATCAAGTTTGTTTATGGTAAAACTGTTAAACAACTTTGTCTTCCAAAATCTTTTATTATTAACATTTCTGGACCCAAGAAAGTGTGGGTACCAAAATCATTTCTTATTTAAATGTGTGTAGGAAACCAACTTGAAGAGTACCAATAAACATCTATGGTATCTGGATAATGGATGTTCTAGACACATTACTAAATACTACTCATTCTTCAAAAGCTTTATAAAGGTGGACGGTGGACATGTCACTTTTGGTGACTATGCCAAGGTAAAAATAATTGGACTTGGTCAAATAAATAACTCTAATTATGTTTTAATTTATCAATTTTTTCTTATGGTTTAAAGTATAATATTCTTAGCATCTCAAAATTATGTGATGATGGTTTCCAAGTTAATTTTGAAAATAATGCTTAAAAAATTCATCATTCTAATCATGTTTTAGTCTTTACTGCTTTATGTAATGACAATGTTTATATAGTTGATTTAGATTCTTTCTTTTCTCAAAATATTTCTTACTTTAAGTGACTTTGAAAAATAATCTTGGCTATGACATAGGATACTATGCTACTACAACCTCCACTCTCTTAGAAATCTAACTAAGAGAGGTTTAGTTAAGGATCTTCCTAAACTAGAATTACCAAAAGAAAAAGTTTGTAACCAATGTCAAAAAGGAAAACAACATAAGATTTATTTTGAACCAAATAAAGTTTTTTCAACTTCTCAACCCATAGAGTTGGTTCACATGGATTTATTTGGACCTTATATAATTTCTATATTAAATGGGAACCATTATGTATATATTCTTATTAATTACTATTCTAGATATACTTGGGTATTATTTTTACCTCACAAAAGTGAAGTATATTCCTATTTTTAAAATTATGTGAAATATATAGAAAATATTAATGGAATTACTATTAAGTCCTTAATAAGTGATCATGACCGCGAGTTTGAAAATACGACTTTGAAACTTTATACTTACAACATGGATATAATAATAACGTTTCTGTTCCCCATACTCCCAAGCAGAATGGTGTTGTAGAAAGAAGAAATAGGGCACTTCAAGTAATTGCTTGGACTATGCTCAATGAGTATAACCCACCTGTTTATTTTTGGGCAGATGCTATTAATGTAGCCTAATATATTATTAATAGGGTTCTTATCATACCATGTTTAATGAAGACTCCATATGAATTATGGAATGGAAGAAAACCAAAGGTTAATTACTTTGGAGTTTTTGGATGAAAAATCTTTATTCTTAACACAAAGGAGAGTTTATATAAATTTGCATCCAAAATTGATGAAGAAATATTCCTTGGTTATTCAACCACTAGTAAATAATATATGATTTTTAATAAAAGAACCAAAATTATTGAAGAATATGTACATGTAAAATTTTATGAAACAGATCCACATGAGCTTAAGACTTCTTTAGATTACCTTGAGGATGATCTTTATAATTTGAATATCAATACCTCAACTAATCCTAATGGTAGTTCTATAAAAACTATAGTAGAAAAATCACCCGGTGATGAGGTACTATTTTAATAAAAACCTAAAGAAGAAAATTAAGTCTCAAGTACTTATATTCCTAGATCCATTAGAACTCATATAGACCATCCTTTAGATGTTTTAGTTGGATATCCAGATAGAGGTACTCAAAATAGATATTATCTTATAAAATAGGTTGAATATCAATCCTTATTGTCACAAATTAAACATAAAAACATCACTGAATCTATAGATGATGAATTTTGGGTAATGGTTATGCAATAAGAGTTTAATCAGTTTGAAATAAACAAAGTCCGAGAGCTAGTAGAAAGAACTAAAGATTTCCTAACCATTAGCACAAAATTGGTGTTTATAAACAATGTCGATGAGTCTAATATAATAATTATAAATAAAGCTATATTTGTTGCACAAGGGTATAATCACTACAAAAAAATCTAATTAGTGACATTTTTTTGCATTAGAGATGTTTTAAAACATTGTTAATTTATTTATCTACATTTTTAAATATGTTGGTAAATGATGCCTCATTTACCAATGTTTCTAAAAAATATTGGTATTTTTTTATTCTTAAATTCATAAGTTTTTTTTAAATCTCATAATTTTATTTTAAAATTTAAATTCTCTCTTTTGTTTTTATTTCTGACAACACATTTTTTTTAAAAACAATTAATTTTTTTTAAAAAAAATCTGACGGACACCTGCCCTACCCCCTTTTCTCTACTACTCCCCTACTACCTCAAGCTTTAGAATACTCTCCACTACTCCCTAGCGGTGCTACGCCACTCCCCTGCTCCCCTTTTCCTCAAGAGGACCCTCCTCTACCTACCTCAGCGGCATACTCCCCCTGCAAACGCCCTAGAAATAGACGAGGAGTTGAACCCTGTACTACCCTATCAAAGGTGTAACATCCAACCAACTCACTCATTATACTTATTATTATTTAATTTTATTATGTTATATATATATATAAATATATTTCAATATTTAAAAAATTAATATTATATATATATATATATATTAATATACATATACATATATATATATTATGTTTTATGTTTATATATATGTGTGTGGGTTTATATTATATATATATATTATATGTTTATATTAATATATATATTTATATGTGTGTGTGTGTGAATAAATATATATGTGTATGTATACTTACATATAATTATAGCTATAAATTTATATCATATCATATATGTGTGTGTGTGTGTGTTTATATATATGTTTATATTTTATGCGTGTGTGTGTATACATACATACATATATATATATATATATGTTTATATGTGTGTGTGTGTAAATATATATGTTTATGTATACATATATATAATTACAATTACATTTATAATTATATATATATATATATATATAAAATTAACCACGTTTTAAAACACTGATAAAAATGTTATTAAATAGCCATGTTTTCTTAAAAACGTGACTACATTTAAAATATATATGTGTTTATATATATATATATCTAAATATATGTATCTGTGTTTATATATGTTTATATATATGTGTCATTATTTAAAAAATCAATATATATATATATATATATATATTATATATAATTTTATATATTAATATATATATATTAATATATATATATATATGTTTATATTTTATATTTTATGTTTTATGTTTATATATGTATATATATAAGTTTATATTATATATATATATGTTTATATTTTACATATATGTTTATATTTCACACACACACACACATATGAGCCTAAGATTTCTTTAGAAAACCTTGAAGATGATCTTTATAATTTAAATATCAATACCTCAACCAAGCCTAGTGGTAGTTTTGTAAAACCCACTATAGAAAAATCACCTAGTGAAGAGGAACTATTTTAACCAGAACCTGAAGAAGAAAATTAAGTCCTAAGTACTTCTATTCCTAGAGCCATTAGAACCAATAGAGACCATCTTTTAGATGATGTAGTTAGATATCTATATAGAGGTACTCAAACTAGAGTTTATTTTAGAAACTAGGTTGAATATCAAGGCTTCTTGTCATAACTTGAACATAGAAACATCACTGAAGCTATAGATGATGAAATCTAGGTAATGATTATATAAGAAGAGTTAAATCAGTTTGAAAGAAAGAAAGTCTGAGAACTAACAGAAATACCCAATGATTTACTGACCATTGATACTAAATGAGTGTTTAGGAACAATGTTGATGAGTCTGGTATAATAATTAAAAATAAAGTAAGATTGGTTGTACAAGGGTACAATCACTACAAAAGCGCTAATTAATGACGTTTCTTTTCCTTAGAGACGTTTTAAAACGTCGGTAAATGAGGTATCTCTAATTTAGAAAAATTTATAAACATCTCTAATTGGTGATGTTTATAAGCATTACTAAATTTGTGAGGTTTATAAATGTATCTATTTAACGACACCTCATTTACTGACGTTTTTTGAAAACATCAATAAATAAACATCTCCAAATCGATGATGTTTATAAATGTCACTATTCAGTGACACCTCATTTACCGACATTTCTAAAAAATGTCGGTATTTTTTTCTTTCTTAAATTAATATTTTTTTGAAGCTCGCAATTTTATTTTAAAATTTAAATTCTCCTTTTTTGTTTCCATTTTCGGTGGCACATTTTTTTAAAAACATTTAAATTGTTTTTTAAAATTTTCGACAGACACCTGCCATGCCCCCCTTTGCTCCACCACTCCCTTGCTCCCTCAAGCTAAAACATACTCTCCACTACTCCCTAACAACACTCCGCCACTCCCCTGCTCCTCTTTTCCTCAAGCGGCCCCTCCTCCGTCTACCTCAACAGTGTACTCCCCCTGTACCACCCTCTCAATGGTGTAACACCCAACCAACTCACCTATTCTACTTATTATTATTTAATTGTATTGTGTTATATTTATATATACATATAAATAGATTTAAATATTTTAAAAATTAATATTATATATATACATGTTAATATTTTATATTTTATATTTCATGTTTATATATATATGTATATATTTTATATATATGTGTGTATATTATATGTGTGTGTGCGCGCACGTGCATATGTGTGTGTGAATAAATATATATATGTATGTATACATATATATAAATTTATATCATATCATATATATATATGAGTGTGTGTTTATATATATGTTTATATTTTATATATGTGTGTGTGTTAATATTTTATGTTTATATATATACATATATATATGTGTGTGTGTGTTTATATATATGATTATATTTTATGTTTATATATATATATATAAGTTTATATTATATTATATATTTATATGTTTATATTTTACATATATGTTTATATTATATATATATGTTTATATTTTATGTTTACATTTTATGTTTATATGTATGTTTATATTTTGTATATATATATATTTATATTTTTTATATATGTGTGTGTGTTCATATATATATATATATACACATACATATATATATGTGTGTGTTTATATATATGTGTGCGTGCGTATAAATATATATGTGTATGTATACATATAAATAATTATATATATATATATATATATATAACTAGATATGTTTTAAAACATTGGTAAAAATGTTACTAAAATAGCCACATTTTCTTAAAAATGTGACTATATTTAAAATATATGTGCGTTAATATATATAAATATATGTATATATATATATATATATTTATATATGTGTATGTGTTTATATATATTAATATATCTCTAAATATATGTGTCTTTGTTGATATATGTTTATATACACGTGTCATTATTTAAAAAATTAATAATATATATATAATTATATATATTAATATACATATATTAATATAAATATGTTTATATTTTATATTTTATATCTTATGTTTATATATATATATAAATTTATATTATGCATATATATATATATATATGTTTATATTTTACACACACATATATGTTTATATTTCACACACACACACATGTTTATATTTTGTGTGTGTGTGTGTGTGTGTTTATAGATCCATATGTTTATGTTTTATATTATATATATGTGTTTATATTTTATGTTTATATATATATATGTTTATATTTTATGTTTATATATATGTTTATATTTTATATATATTATATGTTTATTTTTTTTATATATCATATGTTTATAATATATATGTATATATATATATATTTATGTTTTTATATATATATGTTTATGTGTATGCGTGTGTATGTATAAATATATATGTGTATGTATACTAATATATAATTATAATTATATATATATATATAATTAGCTATGTTTTAAAACACTGGTAAAAATATCACTAAAATATCCATAATTTCTTAAAAACATGACTAAATTTAAAATACATATGTGTTTTTATATATAAATATATGTATATGTATATATATTTATATGTGTGTGTGTGTGTTTTTATACATATAAAGATATATATTTTAATATATAAGTGTCTATGTTTATATATATATATATATATATATATATATTTAGTGACGTTTTCTGAAAAATGTCATTAATTTAGTGACGTTTCTCGAAGAACATGGCTAAATTAGTGGCGTTTTTTATGAAACGTCGCTAAAGTAGTGACATTTGCAGAAAACATCACTAAATTAGCGACGCTTTCAAAAAACATCACTAAATGAGCGACATTTTTTACGAAACGTCACTAAATTAGCGTTATTTTCCACAAAACGTCGCTAAATTTAAAAATTAGTGACGTTTCTTGAAAAATGTTTCTAAAAAAACGTCGTTAAATTACAATTTTTTTAGTGAATCAAGAAAAGGGTATTGACTACGAAGAAACATTTTCACCAATAGCAAGACATGAAGCCATTAGGATAATAATTGCCTATACAACACATTTGAATTTCAAATTATATCAAATGGATGTTAAAAATTATTTTTCTAAATGGTTATATTATTGAGTATGTTTTTATTGAACAACCCTATGGATCTAAAAATACTCATTTTCAAAATCATGTTTTTAAATTAACAAAATCTTTGTATGGTTTAAAATAAGAGATCCTAGAGCTTGGTATGATAGGCTCACCTCGTTTTTAATTTCTAAAGGTTTTTCAAAAGGTATAGCTGATGCAACCTTATTTATTATAAGAATTTCCAAAGATGTTTTAGTAGTTCAAATCTATGTTGATGAAATTATTTCTGGATCATAAAAAAACTCCATGTGTACTGAATTTTCAAAACTGATGTAAAATGAATTTGAAATGAGTTTAATGGGTGAGTTAAAGTTCTTCCTTGGTTTTTAGATTTTTCAAAATAAGTAAGTAATTATTTTAAATCAAAGAAAATACACTAAGGATATTTTAAAAAGTTTTGGTATGGATATCACCAAAGATAGTGATTCTCCCATGAGTACAAGATGTAAGTTGGATCTTAATGAAACCGAGAAACTGGTTGATCAAAATACTTATAAAGGTATAATTATAATTTTACTATATTTAACCACTAGCAGACCTTATATTATGTTTAGTGTATGTATGTGTGCTCACTTTCAAGAAAATATAAAGGAGTCGTATTTGAATGCTATCAAAATAAATTTTAAATACCTCAAAAGTACAACCAATTTAATATTGTTCTATCCTAGAGGACAATCATTTGACTTGTTTAGTTATTGAGATGTAGTTTTTGGTGTCTTTAAGTTATATATAAAAAGAACCTATGGAACAGGTCACTTTTTGGGCAAGTCTCTAGTTTTATGGTGTATTAAGAAACATAAATTTATCACATTATTTACTACTGAAGCTGACTATATAGTTGCAAATAGTTGTTGTGCATATATTTTGTGGATGAAACATTCATTACTGGATTATGGATATCAATCCAGACATGTCCCTATAAACTATGACAATAAAAGTTCTATAAATATTTATAAAAACCCCATGTCTCATTCAAGGAAAAAAATATTGATATTATATATCACTTTTTGAGTGACCATTTTCAAAAGTGTTATATAACTCTTTAATTCATTAGTATTGAACACCATCTTGCTGATATATTTATAAAACCATTAAATATTGAGAGAATGAATTATATGAGACATGAATTAGGTATGAACAACTATTCCTAAAATTTTCAATTATATTTTAACTTTTATATTTTTCTAAATTTTATTATAAGTGCTTAACTTCTGTGTATTAAGCTTTTTCTTAAGTAACCATGAATCTTAGTTCACACGTTCAGTAAAGTGACCATGATTTTTTGTTTACATGGTTAGTTAAGTGATCGTGAAGCTTTATTTGTATGGTCAGTTAAGTGACCATGAACATTTAATCACATGGTCACTATACCTACCATGATTCTTTTGTTTATGCGGTAAGTATACCTACCATGAGATTAAAATCAGTATACCTACCATACCTTAGTTGCTGTGAGTGTACGACCAGTATACCTACCATGACTGTTTTAAGTTTGATTTTTTACTTAAGTTGTTTTTAAGGGATTTTTCGAAGTATTTTATTATTTTCAATCCCAAAATGATTTAATGAAATTTAAAAATCATAATATCAATCATTTCATGCTTTTCCCTAAAAATCCTCTCTCCATTTCAAATCCCTACCTACTCTCTTGAAACCCTCTTTCTCGAACCTCTCTCTCTCTCGAACCCGAACCTCTAGAGTTCGAATCATAATGTGTATATGGCTAGATTGAAAAGAGAAAATGATTACACACCACCTGATGGATTTCCTCCTGTAAATAAATCAAAAAAATGAAATAAAATAAAAAGGAAGCTCGAGTGTTACAGTGAAGTTGCATAACCCACATATGATCGATCGACCAATGTGTGTAGAAAAAGAAGTTGATACAGAATGAATTAAGTCCAAAAAATCTCTAGTGCGTAAATAAATTCAAAGGCAAGGTTGGAGTGAATGCTTTAACGAAAATAGTAAGCCATTTTATCCAATATTGGTTAAATATTTTTATACCAATTTGGAATTTATTCATGAAGATAAATGAGATACCATTCAGACAATGGTAAATGGATAATTTTTTGAGTTATCTTCAAAGTCGCGGGCTAAGAGCTTAAGTGTACCTCACAAGGGTGATTATGAAGATTAAAATATTTTTTATCCTCTGAATCATACCCATTTAAAGTTTCTAGATTCTCTTGAAGAATTGATTGAGAATAGGACTCCCAGAAGGCCAACTGTAGTGGAGATTACTGGTGAATGCAGACTATTGGAAACATTTATCCAACACCTCATTAATCCCAGGAAAGGGTACTTTAGCATCCTAAGACACCAATATTTGTTCTTTATATTATCAATGAATAATGGGATCTTGATTATCTTTTCTAGGTATGTGATAAGACATATGTCAGAGCTGTGTAAGTCTTCTTCTAAATTCAATTCCCTTCCTTACCCAAAGTTCATATAATCCCTATTGGCTTATAAGAGAATAGTTCTTCATGGGGAGTAAAAGTTGACTTCCTATAATGGTTTGTGCTTAAATAAAAATATTTATAGGAACATGAAAGTAAATTAGAACCCCTGGAGAAAAGAATGGGTGGATTATAGTGAAAAGTTGTGTGATAAGTTTGATTCTATCAAGTATTTGGTTTGACCAAAGGATACATTGGATCTTATTCTATAGCCTAATGAAGTTGTTGAATATTATTTTAATCATGAATATAATATTTATATATAATTATAATAACATAAACCTAAATAGGAAAAACTTAGAGAGGAATTCAAGGTAGATTATGAGGATGACAGGGAATCCTCTCTTGTAGTGTCTTTTAGACCTCCTGATTATCATTTAACCCTTCCTTCTCATGAGGATGAGTTACAAGATGAGGATCTTATTGATACTGACATATTGATAAGTGTATTTTTAGAACAACCTGAATGGGATGACTCAGGTGTGTATGAAGAAAATAGAGAAAGTTATAAGAAGTTTTCAACTCCAATCCCTATAATTGGAAGCACTCCCATACCCAATTCAACAGATGCACCTTCTAAGGGGGAGAAGTTCCCAAGATCAGTAGTTCTAGGTTTGGATTACTCTAATTCTGATAATTATGGTGATAATCAGGGAAAACCACCTTAGCATGGTGGGACTTCCATCCTTTCTTCTCAAATAACTCTTGAAGGATATTTTATAGGTGAGATTGATTTTCAAAATAGTCTTGAAGTCTATCCTCTTAGACCATCCATTGATCAAATTATTTAATATATGTTTGGTATTTATCCTATAAATAATGTTGAGGAACCTGTGAAAAGCAATGAAACAAATCCTGTTGGATCTCTCTAGACATATGTTCTTTAAGTTGAAGAAGAAATTGATGATAAAGTTAAAGTTTAGTCTTTGGGATTTAAGTTTGTGGAGATTAATGATGAGTTATATGGAAGGCGGTTGGCATATGATTCATCCAATCCCATATTTGTCTATAACCATTCCATATCCTATGCAACTAAAGATGATTTGAATGAATTAAAATCAGATCTGATGGGTGTATTAAAAGATATTTTTATTGGATTTGGAAATGTTATGGAACTAGTTAGAGAAGAATATATAACAAAGAAAATCACTTTAATGATTTTTCATCTTCAACCAAGATTTCATATCAAAATGGAACTTATGAAAAATGATATTGAGGACTTGAAATATCAAGTAGGTGCTTTAAAATATGATCTTAAAGATATGATGATGAAGTTAGATCAAATATTTCTAAATGTAGTGTTTTAGTATTCTGCTGACCTCCCTTAATCTTACTAAGTACCTCATCTTGCTTCTCCTATGCCATCAGCTGTTAATAAGGAAAGAATCAAAAAGTTTATAAGAGATTATTTAAAATTTATTTTTGATAAATTTCAAAATAAAAGAGTAGTGTTTGATGGTTTTTAGACCCATACTACTAAGACTTTGGAGTTGGTTAGAAAAGATGTCAAATAGGCTAGTAGAGATAAAGATAATATTAGAAGATCTATTATATTCCATCTTGGTATGATATTTACCAAGTCAGACCTAAAGAATATGTTTATATCTATATCCAATGATTTAATGATGCCTCCCATGACTCAAGCATTCAAGTATCAAGTTGAAAATTTTAAAATTCAAAAACCTATTATAGAAGCCTTTATGGAAAATAAAGAGGATTATTTTCAAGAAAATGGAACATGGATCAAGAGTAGTATAGGATTTTACCATATTTCTAGAGCCTTACCTATACACTTCCAACACTACCATTTTGGATCACCCTACCTCACCTATAACTTTAACCCCTCTTGCTATAACCTCTTTTATTAACCATTTTTGGCTTGTTCCTAGACAATCACTACAACACCTTCAACCAGTTTCTAGGTGTGTGGTTATCTAAGACCCTATTTTGACATCTACCTTTGTACCAAACCTATCCAAACTACCTTGGCCTTCACCCAACAAATAAAAAATCCCATAATCCTTACCGAAACCAGGGATGTTCTTGATTATAATTTTGATTAGAGTTCCTGATAGGGACTCTGCAATATTTTTGTAACACATTTTGATATTAATAAAATACCTTTGATCATATTTATTATTATTATCCTATTATTCTTTCAGTATTTATTTATTATTTATTATTATCCTTTAATCTGGACTAACTTTTTGATAATCTCAAATAGGAGAGAATTTGTGAAATTAATTGAAGAGGGTATTTTTTTTGAGAATTTGAGAAATATATTCTTCAATTTATTAAAAATATGTATTCAATTCATTTTATATGTCATGATTTATGATCATCAAAAAGAGGGAGATTGTTTTATTATTCTAGTACCTCCTTATTTTAATGTTCCCAAATCATGTTTCTTATGTTACTAATGATGTTTATGTTTTATGATAGTCAACTTTTTTTTATCCAAAATGATGAAAATGGATAAGTCTTGAAGTGACCATGACAACCTACCACATAAAGAAGTTCAAATGAACATGAAATGGCCAAATGTTTACCGAACCTACTGCATTTACAACCAAGTTACTATGCGTCAGTTGAGAAAATTTTTCCTAAGTCATGAAACGATCGAATGTGTAATATAGTGACCATAAAAAAAAATAAGTGATTGTGAGAAGTAATAAAGCTACCACATGAAGAAAATAACCTACCACAAAAAGAATTCAAGTGAAAACAAGAAGAAATAAAGTGAATATGAGAAGTAAAGAAGCTACTAAAATAAGAGATCAATATACCACATGAATAAGAAGTGACTATAAGAAGAAACCAAGCTACTATGCCAACTTATCGTGCCAAGTGACTATGTCAAAGTTACCAAGGAATGTGACTATACCGAGTAACTATGCCAAGTGACTGCAATACAAAGTGACCATGCTTAATTGAATTCCATGTGACTATGTATAACTTAAGTATTGAGGTATATTGAAATCTCTAATGTCTATATTTTGAAGCATTGATAGCCAAATTAACGAATTTAAGGATGCCGGGTCACACTATGAGTATGAGGATTAAATTATGAATATCATCCAATGGATAGTTTTAAAAAGTTATATCTTTAAGAAGAATATCCACTCATGGATGAAATATGGTAAGATTCATGTGTGTATTAGAGATATACTGACATTCTATGCTACAAAACTGAACACTACCATAATGATCTATTTTTTTGAACTCTCAATGAAAAGCTCGATTGAAGCTTTAAAATATAGATTTAATGACAATTGGTCAACCAAATATAGTTATATTGAGAAACATCAAACCTTCTCACCCCTCATCCCTTACTCTCTTTGTTTTAGCTTACTTTTGAGTTGTGTTTACAATACTATGTTTGTTCTTTAACATGAACTCCTGTATTGTATTAAAGAGTGATAGACACTATTTATTTCATTATTTTTCATATGTTATCCCACACAGAATTATAAAAGAGGTTTTGTATAGCTTGGAACACCTCTGGGTAGTTATTTTATGTAAAACTTAATCTGGGTTGTGTATCAATTATTTATTTAATAAACTGCTTGAAAATGGGTGATTTCTAAGTAGAGAGGACTAGATCTCAGCTTAATACTGAACCTATTTTTTTTTATTTTTCTATGTATTTTCATATTTTGTTTACTCTGGTTTTAAAGTAAACCTGTTTTAGTTTTCAAAACTATATAAAAAAACACTACCTTGATATTTAGATTTAATAAGTATTTTATATACAATGTTTGATACAATTAAATATGTTTTAAAAGTTAAAGGGATTTTAAATATTGTTTTAATTGAGTTGTGATTAAACATTTGAAATTTTTTTTGGAAGATCAAATTATATATTTTTATTATTTTAGTTAACAGAGACTTTTTTATAAATTAGGGATTTTATCTTAAATATTTTTAAACAAAAATTTTAATTGGAAAATCAATTCACCCCCTCTTGAGTTGTCCACTCTAACCAACATTAAATATCACATATTTTATATATTTTCTCTTTCATTTTACTTCTTATATATATGTTTAATTTTATTTCAGCTAACATTGATGAAAAATGATGAATTATATATTCATATTATTGGTCCTTAAGACACCGTAATTCCTAATTAAATATTTTTATTACATTCCCTAAAGTGAATGTGAATATTTATTAAAATATTTTTCATTTCAATCCTTGGCATGAATGTATTTTTTTATAATAATGGTTGGGGTGAATGTATAATATTACATATGTGAAGTAAAATATGAAAATAATGTCTTTTTATATTATATTAAAGAATAATTTTATTTTTCAAATTATGATAATGTAATATTAATATTTAGAAATAAAAAATTCATCATTTTGTGCTTATGAATTAACAATATTATCCCATATAATCAAATCAATACCATTGTCTGAAATGGATGCTATTTTCTTAGAGTTAATGGTGGAATCTTAATTTTAATAGTCAAATATATTTTATACAATTGATTTCATAGCCCAAAGTTGTTAAAAGACGATCATCATTATAAATAAAATAAGTTTTTTGTGTGTGCAAGATAATCAATGTTTATTGATAATGAATTATCATATTAAAATCATAAAATTCAATAAACGATTTCTCCAATTAATTCTATGATGTGAATACATTTTTTCAGGTTTCATTTCATTCATACAAGTGAACAATGTTATTTGTAAATTTTTATAAAATTTTTGTCATCAACCGTGAATACTCAAGAAATCATATAATATGATCAATTAATTTTTATTTAATTATCTAAAGTGAATACTAATTTAAAATTCATTTTATGAATTATAATCATGGTCAAAATAAATGATGTGTTATGAATCTTAAAGATTTGTTCATGTTGCTTCTCGCACCATATGCATTTACCTTAAAATACATACAATCTACTATCCCTAATAGATATATTTAGAAAATGTTTATACCAGAAGCTACAAATCATATAATACTTGACATGTGATGGGATCAACCTGTTATGATTAAATTATGAATTCACCATAAGTAGAAATTATAATAATGAAAAATTTGAGTATTTAAGTTTTTCATTACATTTCATAAATGTTTTTAATATATATAAAAATTATCTTAAAGATCTTATATACATTTATATTAAATCACAATTTTTTTAAATATTATTTTTATTAGATACATTAGAAGAACTCATATATGTTTTTTATTAACTCATAATCACATGATCATGTAAATGCCTCTACTAGTAGTGAAAAATTAATTGAAGTCTCTAAAAGAGAGAATATATGTCTACCTAGTGATACACCACAAAGGCCAAAATTTTCTCGGCCCTTTTCTTTGTGGTTTTAAGGCATTGGGGATGTTAGGAGTGGGTTTGGAGGAGGATGGTGGGAGAGGAGTTGAGGTTAAGATGAATTTTTGTTGGTAAACAAATCACACTATGACACTTTATCATTGCATTGTGATTTTTTATCAATGGTGTAGACAAGGAGGTGTTTCCTTTGGACACTATGGTTGTATAATGTGGCATGGTTTATGACTTTGCGACATGGTGTAAAATATTTCACCATAATGTATCAATATGGAATGATTTAGTGTTTCTTATAGATGTTGTGGGCAGTTGGTTGCAATGTAATTTTAGGCCCTAAAATCGGTAGAGTTTCTCTTTGAACCATGGATTTCACCTTCACATCATGATGCGTTTTATTGGATATCAGGTTTAAAGGATGGAAAATTATGGAAATTGAAGGAGGGTAAGGATTGTGTTGTGAATGTTGAGGGTTTGGTCATTGTGATGTTATGTATATCATTAAACTGTATTGATATTTAGTCTCATAAAATTTTAATGGACATTGACTGATGGTTATGATAAAGGTATAAGAAGATTTTCATCATGATTCTCAGGGGTTCAGTTGACTGACCCCTATTTTTCCATAACGTGAGGCGTTATGCCATGATTTTTTCTTTTTTTCTTTTTGATTATAAATTCAAGTGGTTTTATGTGATCCACTTGATTTATCTCAGTTTCTATTGATTCCTATTTTTTATTAGAAACCCTAGGGGTTTTCTTGATTCCTTCAAATACTTTTTATTGGTGTTTTATCCATCCATATTCAAGATATTGAAATCACATTGATCAAGGTAATTATTTCTTGGTTATCTCTCTCTCTCTCTATTATTCTTATTCTTCTCCTCCTCCTTATATTTTACACCCTTTAGGTTCCTAGGTCATGTTGTAGGTGTTTAGGTGATGGGATATGGGGTTTTTTATGTTTGGTGGAGAATCATTGTGAGTTTATTGGTGGTTAATCATGTTTCCTTCTCTTCATGGAATTATGATCGTTCAAGCTTCGGTTTGAGGTAGGTGATCCGAATTCTTTATTTTTATTTACTATATTGGTATTTATTTAACATATTTTATCTTTATTTGGGTAAATATATAGAATTATCCTAATGTATATAAATAAACGGAGTTGGAAAGGGTATGTGTCAAATATGATTTACATGTCCTTTCTTATTATTTCTATATTGTTTCTTGATTGATTGTGTATTAAGCATGTTGTTGTGGTTTAAATTTTTTATTATTGATATATTTAAACATGTTTTAAGACTGAATAGGTAATTAAAATTAGTAAATGAATTAAGGAATTAGAATTTTGGAATTTATTTCTTGATTTTTTTGTGATAAGCATGCAATAATAATTTGAAAGAGGAGTCGATAAAATTTGATTGTTGTTTAAATTCTATTGTGTCTAAATTATGTTGTTGAATAATTTATAGTAGTGAAGATATTTTGACATGGATTGATTTTATGGTAGGGTAATGAGTGTTTTTATGTGGTTTACTGATGTAGTGTTGTGAAGTGGTTGATGTGGTTAATATTGTAGATGTATGGTAATATGGAATCATGTTATAAATAATTTAATTAATTGAATAAATTGGGATGAGAATGGATTTATACTAAAATAATGAAGTGTTGAATGCATAAATTTGAGTGGTGAAATTACTTTGTGTTAATTGAAATATAAACAAGGAAGTGGAAGTAGTTTTTGTGAGAAAAAAGATCCTGGAATTAATGTGGTTAATAATTAATGTGTAATTTGTAATGATAAATGAAAATGAAAGATGATATGTGTCTATTGTGTTGTTGCATGATTATAGTGATGGCTATAGTTGTGTCTAGATGTGGTAGTAATTTTTGTTGTGTAATGATGCATTGTGGTTGTAGAGGTATGAATAAAAAGTGGACCTTGGATTGATCTTGTATGGTATTATATATCTATTTCACTTTTTTGTTATTTCTTACACACCACCACTCAAGTTGGGTAGCATGACATATTCCCAAATGAGTTTTTAGGTTTCAGGTATACCCCAAGCATCAAGGATGTGGGTGATATGGATGGTTGAATACTCACTCTTTCCCACTCTCACTTTCAGACGTAGTGTAGTGATGTAGTAGTGATGTTGCAATGTGGTAGTGATGTGGTGATGTGGTATGTGGTTATGGTAGTGGTTATGTAGTTGCAATATGTAGTATGTGGTATGTGGTTGTGGTTTGTGGTATGTAGTTGGGGTATGTGGTTGTGTTATGTAGGTGTGGTTATTTTATGTGGACATGGAAGGTATAAGAGTTATAGGATGTATATCATTGGGACATTAGGACAATTAGATTAGCGGGGAAGCAAATATTATTGCAATAGTGGGTTCCCTAGACCCAACTATACATGTAGTACCCCCAGTTTCTGATATGTAACCCTTACTTGATGCTTTTCATGGTTTTAAAGTTAAGGGTAATGAATGGGAGAGTCTGGAGAACTTTGAATGAAGTTTTGAGGCAAAGGGGAAGCCACACGGATGACGCACAGTTTTTCTAAACCGTGCGGCAAAACCGTGCGTAGTTAGTCTTGGAGGCAGTAGATTTCACACGGGCGGCACATGGTTTTTCTAACCGTGCATCCAAACCGTGAGTGGAGGGTCTGCCGAGGCAGTGGCTGATGCATGGTTAGCGTACGGTTTGTCTAACCATGCGAGTAAACCATGTAGGCACTTAAATGAGATCCTTAAAAAGTGGATCTCACACGTTTTTGCCTATAAGTGTCTCATTTTTTATCCTAAGAGACCATAACTCGGGATTTTGCTTCTCCTAAGGTCAAAGAGGGTTCTCCCATCGTTCCAGAGGTGATCTGAAGGCTTCTCTTGGCGAATCGAAGCCGGATTCTCGAGGTAAGTGACCGTTCTTCATCGTTCTTGTTCGATTTCTTAGATCTACTTAGATCTACTTCTCCTATTCCCTCAGTTTCTTAGATCTATACCCGTTATGGGTAGATCTAGGTGTGTGGATGCCAAATGTGATAAGTTTTGGTCTTGTTCTTTCTAGGAGAAGAGATCTAAGATGGGTTCTTGGAGAATTGACCAGGTTTTCTTGTGCGTTCTTTGTTCGTTGTGGTTTTCGTCAAAACCCTAAAGGTAGGTGACTTCACTCTCGACTCCTCTTGTTAGAATTGATTGATTTAGTTTCAAATTGGGTTATTTTAATGGAATTGATTTTGAAAATCATAGAATAAATCTTCTTTAGTGATGATTTATGGTTTTAGTGAAATTGTGAAATCTTGGTGAATTTTTGTGAAATGTGATTTGGATTCTTGAATTTAAAATGTTGATTTTAAATTATGGATTTGCTGAAATTGTAAATGGTTTGATGAAAAATGAGTTTTCAATAAAAGGGCATTTTATTGAAATGTTTTGATATTGAAATGACTTTGATGGAATTGGTTTTCAATAAAAAGGGAGTTTTATTGAAATGGTTTGGAATTGAAATGGTTTGGAATTGAAATGGTTTTTATGGAAATGGTTTTCAATAAAAAGGTGTTTTTATTGAAAGGGTGTTTTGGCATGATTGATGGGAATATGTGGTGTGTGTTCATGTTACATGTACGGGGCTTGGTTTAAATATGACCTTGTGCTCGGTGCCAAACGTTTAATGGAACACGATAACTATATGTATGAGGCTTGGTTGAAATATGACCTTGTGCTCGGTGCCAAAGGTGTAATGGCACATGGAAAACAATTAACTTGTGACGACTTGGTAGATCGACGAGAAACTGCTCATGAGTATGGAACTGTTATAACGAAGCATGCATGGTTGGTTGCATGGGTTGGGAAATAGTTGGGTTTGCCAAAAAGGGATGTTTGTAAAATGGTTCTAAAGCTTGTTTAGTTATTTTTCTGAAAAAAAATAACTCACTGGAAAATTGGTTTCTTTTGCATTTGAATGCTTTTGGTTATAATTGGTTTTAGGAAACTTGTTTATATTTAGTTATAAACTGCTTTTGAGAAAAAAATTTATATAAAATGTTTTTATATAAATGTTTCTAACTCTTATATACTAGTGGTGTGAGTAAGGAAGTCATTGGGGAAACCTACTGAGTTTTATACTCACCCCTGCATTGGCACTTTGGTGATTTTGCATATGTCGTGTTATGAGATTCAGGTAGAGGTAAATCATCTTATTGCTAGTGGCTTGTGGTGATGCTTGTGAGATGTTGTGAAGATTGGAGCTTGTGGAGCACGAAGTCGTGGTGTCTTTTGAGAGTCTTGAGTTGTTCATCCGCTGTGTACTTTGATGCTTGGTTTGGTCTTCCACTATTATGTACTTGATGTGGTTTAACATAAATGAAGTTGTTTAGTTGTCATTAATTTGTTCATGCATCATATAGTGAATGTTTGGTTATGCTTGGTTGGTTTATGGGTTATTTCTTAAAGGGTAAATCATCCCCCAACTTGTATTTGAAACCCTTCGGCATTTATTTCCAGCCTTTGGCGTCTTGGGGATGTCGCTGAAGGCCTAGTAATGACTCGTTGTACTCTAAATCCAATGAGAATTGGCGGGTCATTACAATACAATACTTTTTTATTACCATTTCATATATATAGTGAGATATGCATGATGTATACTTACCATTATAATGTAGAAATTTATGCGTTCACTATTTAATGGTAATTTCTATAGACTATTTGTCATATCAAAAGGTTATAGCAAATCTCAGGCTATAATGAGAACCTCAAGATACTATGAAATCAATCTTAAATAAATTTCATATGGTCAAGATACATCATAATGATTGGACAGAGTTGATGTATAACTATTAGGTGTCGGGGGCTCATAAGCATTGAGACATCTTCTCATGAATTTCACACTTGGTGATCTATGGTAGGTGAGATCATGAGGACAAAACTGCCAATAGAAACACCACATGTTTTAGGTTTCATTAGATATTTATATCTACAGACATGCGTATTGATCTTCTGACTTGATATCATTATCAATGTGTCCTATTTGACCGCATACTTTGATTCAATGTAAAAACCATGATAATGAAATCATGGTGGGGTTGCTTGTGTTGGGTGAATCATTGATGGTATGACATTGGTTGAATGATTAAGATAATTTTTTTTCACTTCTGAGTTGAGGAAGTAATATCTTGGTCCTAGTTGATCAGGATGATAGTACCTTTATAAATCAATGGACATGCTAGTCAAAGGTAAATTTGTCCTATTTGATCAATAAATAATAAAGAAATAAAGGATGATAACACATGTGTGAATCTTAATCTATGCTATATTTAAATTCAAAGATATTATATTACACAGTATGTGTTCGTAGGTCGGTTGTTGTTGTTATGACTATTCCTTATCTCTTCAGGGGACTTGATGGGTTACTAGAATCCACTCTTGGATTGTGAATACTATTCACTACTATCGAGATAAGGGCCTATAGGGTCACACACAATAGCATATTCAAGAATCTTCTCTATTATGGTGAATATGTATATAGGACATGGTGGGCCCCACCATAGGGTCCGAGAGTTTTCCAAGTATTAACGACCACTAAAGAATAAATAAATTCATATTATTCAAGTTTAGAATAATTAGTATTGAATTTATTTATTAAATGTATTTACAAGTATTAAGTAAATACATAGAGAATATTATTTTAATGAATATTATTTTAATATTCAAGGTTCATTTAAAATTTGTGGGAATTATGAGTCGAGTTAATGACTCGCTTTTATCAAATAATATATTTATTATATTAAAGATTAGTAATAAAAATATAAATGATATTTATGACTCATTCATTCATTCATAATATATCTTTTATAGTTTATATAGTTAGGGATAAATATTCTGGGGTTAGGGAGCCTTTTCTTGGTAATTACACAACTCAGTATATATAGTAGGAGCAAGGTTCTTGCATGGAACTATTCACTGCGAGCTCTTGAGAGTTTCTATCTCATATCCCACCTTTTAGAGAGATAATCTCTTATCCAAGTGATCAGATCAAACTCTCCCTCACACATCGTAAGAACATTGATGTGGTGATCATAAAGACATCAAAGGTGTCATCGGATCTCCATGTTAGCACCTGGAATTAGATGATAAATGCTCCCACATATTTTTGAAGCATGTGTGGACAATCTAGAGGAATTTTATTTTAGATTATTTAACCAGTAATCACCAACAACGAATGGATGATGAACACATGTCTTCATAACGAACCAACTATTTATGGTTTAATTTTTGTGCTTAAACTTCTTCATGTGTGATTCTCAAACTTAAATCAAGGTAGTGCTTTACCGACAATGATGTTTTTATGTTGATCACTGGTGAAATTTTTTAAATCCCTGGCCCATCAGTTTTTTCTGCATACACCGATACCTTCAATTGGTATTAGAGCGATGGTTGGAAATTTTAAATCAAGAAAAAAAAAATTCCCTAAATTTTGAATAGGGTGTCATTTTGACCCCAACACTATAGACAGAGTTTCAATTCGACACCGGATGGACAGTCTATGAATATACAAAGTTTTAAATATGGATTAAACTTATTTTTGCGAGTATTAAATTTTAAAGAACTTATATGTATATATGTCATATTTTTTTGAACGAAAAAGATAAATTACTGATCAAGGAAACCAGGATTACAAAGCCAATCAGGGAACGAGTTCACCCAAGAATGATCACCCCAACATTTTCCAAAATGATCCAAATGATGGAATTTCTAATTACCATCTCTTTTGATAAACAAAAATTTGCAGTCATCGAATCCATCAGTCAGGGACCAAATCTTTCTCAATATGAGGCCATAAGGATGAAAATCCTCATCTTTTGTTGAGAGAGCATTCACCACTTTGAGGTAGTCGGATTCCACCAGAATCTTGGGCCAAAATTTTGAAAGGTAAAAAAGAAGCCCCTAGAGGATGGTCGAGGCCTCTGCCACCACAGGGCGCCATGAGTTAGGCACCGCCTTACACTGAGATTCCACAATTTGGCCAAAAATGTTATGAGTAATGATCCCAATTCCGACCCTTGAATTAGCAGAGACAGCAACATCTGTATTAATCTTGAAGACACCCTCAGGAGGGGGAGACCAAAGGGGAGCCTCTCGTCGAGTGTGGCCTAAAAAATGCACTGCTTCACTTTTCTTCCAACCATTCATACACTCCAAATCCCTACCCACCCATAGGTGATCATGGGTCACCTTCATTTGGAAAATGTATTCATTCCGTCGAGTCCAAACTAACTAAGAAATTGTGAATATCAGCCCGACCACTCTCGGATCCATAGAAGACACCCATTTAGTAAGGTTTGGGACCAAAACAATTGAAAGATCAAAGAAAATACCAAAATACGGCCTCCAAACCTTCCACACCCCTTCCACCCCCTTACAAGAAAGAATTGCATGTAACGAGGATTACACTTCATGGAGGCACAAAGGACAAGTTTCGTCCTCAGCCAAATGTCATTGCACCAGAAATTCACGGGTTGAAAGGACCCCAACACAGACCTACCACCAAAAAAATTTCACCTTAGGGGGAGCAGTGAGGGACCAGAGGAACTTCCACCGATTATCGGTAAATCCCTAGACCAAACCTTGAACCCTCATTTTGTAACCCGAACGAACAGAATATCTCCCATGAGGTTCCCCAGTCCAGAAAATCTGGTCAATACCCATTCCTGGTGTGAGAGGGATGCTTAGGATGAGATGACAATCCACCTCATTAAACCAAAACCAAAGCTTCTCCTAATCCCACTCCTCAAGCGAGTCATCGAGCAGATCACGAACCCTTGCATCTTCGAATCCAGGAAAGGGATAACGATAGAGAAGGGAAAAAAATATCAAATAATAATAATAATAATTATTTTATGTAGGTGATTATACCACTATGTTCCACTATCTCGGCCAAGATCTTGAGGCCTCTGCCTCGCCTGGGTTAGGAGGTTGCGACTCCCTTCGCCGCTGGATGCAGATCTAGCTGGCATGCCTCCCCTCATCGGCCAATCCTGATGCTGAAGCCGACTGACCACCGGAGGCCTGCACCCATCCTCCCTATTTCACTGGATGAATCCTCCTCACACATGCTGCAGTTCGTCCTAGCCCGAGCCATGGGGTCCTCACCGTGGACCGCCGCTCGCGGCAGAGCATCGCTGTGCCTGCCTTCGGATGAACCTAGGTATCCCTTACCACGCATCCTTTGGGTTCTTTTGGACCCAAATCGCCCCGCAGTGGGTCGGGCAGGTCTTCCTGACCTAGACTAGGTTAGGGCAGGTCTTCCCGGCCTTAAACACCCTTTAAAGGGGTTTACACAACCTAATATGGGCCTGTGAGGGACTGGTCTGACCCGCTAAAGGCTCAGGCGGGTTTCAAGGCCCGATTAAATTTCATATAATTGAAAATTAATTCAATTTTATAATTAAATAAAATTAATTAAATATTAATTTTTAGTTAAAAGTTAATATCTTTAATACTCCAAGTTAAATTAATTTAATTTAGGTATTAAATTATTAATTTATTAATTTATTTTTTGGTATTAAAATTAAATTAATATCGAGATCGAACGACATAAATTTTTGAATTAAAAATTATAGTGATTTTTTAATTCATTAAAATTGCCTCTAGAAAAATTATTACGAGTTTAATTTTATTTATACATTTACCTAATATACATGAGTTTTATCTATATCGACTGGCCATGAGCTATAGACTGACCAATGCATGTATGATGTATCTTTATTTATTTATTTAATTATTGCAATGCATTTTTGTAATAATTATTTTTATAAATAATGATTTGCATGTCATTTTTGCGACATTATATATATAAGGGTCTGCGCATCTAATTTATCAGTTGTATATTATGCATTCTCGAAACCCCCTCACCTGCGTGTGAGTATTGTTGTATAATGACAAGGATAGTCATTGACGTACTTCACATCGAGACTTGGAAATTCACCAAACATGATTTTGATGCATTAGATGGGTAAGTGCTGCAAATTGAGTCACAAGTGATGCGACTCAAGGAGTTACCCCCAAGGTCTAGGTTGATCCATTATTCACTCAATGGATCAACCATTACTATCATCTCATGATCACATCGTCTTATTTTATTTATGAATGATTTATTATTTGATGTATGTGTAGTTTTATGCATGATCACATAAAATAACAAGTAAACATGAACAAATAAAATGATCATGAGCTGTGATGAATGTTTTCTATTTATTTCATGTCCACTTGTGAGTGTTATCACGTAGTACGTTCTTATGAGATAGAAAATTATTTCATTTAATTATGTAACAATAAAACCCTCAAATAAATACTAATTTTCAAAATGAATTCCATCATTTTAATTTGAACAAAACCGGGTGTTTGGAGTACTCGTCATCCAAAGTTGAGGGCGCCTATTACTACCGGGGAGTTCATATGAGAGTGATGGATTGAATTAACTAAAGTTGGAAGTAAAGAATTATCCAAATCTAACTTATTGAAACTTTAGAGGAAAGAATTGAGTAATCAAGTTTTTGATTTTACAAGTTTAGACTTTACTCAATAGATCAAGGAGCCATAGGTTAATATGATTAGATAGTCAAATGCCTACCTTGAACTCTTCAAGTAGCAGTGTAGACAAATCTTGTAGACTACGAGGATTGGTTTCAAGGGCCCTTGACACTAGAATACTCAAGCGACAAATTATTCCAATTCTAGTACATAGGTTTGTTAGAGTTTGATAAAATAATGGGAGACATTTGATGATTTAATTAATTAATCAATAATATCTAAATCGGTAATCAAGATAAAAGTACAAATCTTCTAGATTTTATTTTATAGAATATGGTAAGTAATAACACAATAAATACTATGATATTTATTGGATAATGTCAATGTCCTATCCATCATGAGTTTCCAATAAGTAGTATAGGTGCTTGCGCATAATACCACAACACCAGAAATTCAAGGTGTTGGTGTCCCCAATACCTGTTAATCCACCTCAGAAAGAGAGAGTGTAAAAATGATTACAGAAGACTCATGTATGATGCATATGATAGTTTTGTCATAATTATATCATTAAAATCTAATGTGAGTTGTGGATACAATCTCAGGACATGGATGATTACACATGTAGTCTCATCTCCAATAAGTTTACAAGGTGAAAGTGAAGTAAGATATGAATTGGTGATGATTACATTAGATATGTGTAAATTGAAAGATGGATCATGATATTTCAATGGATCATTTTCTCATATCATTTCAATCCATTTATGCCAGTTTCATTTAGTATTACAAAACAAAAATAATGGAGGAAAACGATTCATTACCTTTTTGGGTATGGTTCGATAAGTAAATAATAACATAAAGTATAATATTAATGCTTATGGTAAATAAGTTAAAAGAAAAGGTGAAAAGGTCAATGGAAAGAGTGATTCCAAATACACCTTCACAATATCCTTAAAATAAATAGGTATTAAACAAGAGGTTATTTTCTTCACATATCATGAAAAAAATTCTATGAAAGATAAATTAAATGAACTGAATTGAATAATCAAGTACTCACTTCTTTTTTCAGTAAATATTCATCATTATATGCAGTGTTTATATTTTACTTCTTGGGTATTAAATAAAATATCCCTTTTAAATAAGTGTATTCAAATACAATAACCAAGTAATAAAAAATCATTATAATAAGTAAAGTGTGTTATATAAGCGGTCGAGAAAGATTGGTTCCTAAGTCAGTAGTGAGAAGCACACAACTTCTAATTACCGAGTTATCGATTCTAGATGAAATTTTGTTAATTATTAACCAAAACATTTATCTCATTCATCCTTTGTACACAAGGATCCACTATTCCAATTCTAGAATCATTTTTTTATGGTGTTTAAAATTTAAACAATAGTTTTGTAATACTAGAATCATTGGCAATACATGATGAATATAAAATGCAAGACTTATATACCCAGTTGTGGAAAAATAATAATTTTCAAGAAAAAATAATCAGTTTTCCAGGATATAACTAGTATGGTTTTAGAATATTTTGAGTTAAATACCTTAGTTACTATCTACACACTTATGTACTTAGTTTTGTATAAATAAACCTTTAGAAATAAAGGCACACCACCAAACTTTTGGAATTAGTTCGGATAGAGAGCATGAACTGATTAAAGGGTAAGCTGGTGTTAAGTATACTTTATAAGATTCCTTTAAGTGTAAGGAATGTGAAAGTGAAGTATGGTATATGTATGGTCAGAATATATGAGATTCTTCGGGCTGGAATACTGAAGAATATGTAGACCAAGAATTCATCGATCAATATAATATAGCATGGAGTAATTACTAAATACACATGACCTTATCCACATCAAGGCTATGATTCCAATAAGGAGGATGGATGATGAGTCTTACATGTTAACATTAATCAATGAAATGTAGCATGGGGTAATTCCTAAATGCACATTTCCTTATACACATTAGAGCCATGATGTAAGTAAAAGGAGAATCAATGTTAAAACTCATGCATTGCAGATACTTTCATTCTTCTATACATACTTTGAAAATAATGACATTATTCCATAATGATATGCCAAATATAATGAAAAATGGATATCATATGAGTGATAGTATGATGAAATCCATTATGTCATAAGAACACGTGTTTAGATGCAAAGAGTTTGTTAAGGATATAAAAAAACTTACATCAAGAAGAACAAAATGTGAATCTATAGTAATTATCCTAAAGTTTTCTAAGGATATTATAAAAATCACTATGATAGAAAAGTTTTGGTAAGGTGATAGAATACATTTCTATAAAAGGGGTGCACATATCTACTTGAGATAGTGAGAGAAAGATTTACTTGAGTTTAGTTAATGCCGATGTTGCACAAGGAGTTTTCATAGGAATAAGTTCCATAAGTGCTCAGGAAGAGGTATGTTCTAGAGACGCATATTGCATAAGAAGGATAAAACTATAGTATTGTTTTTTATATTTACCATGGCCAGTGATCCATTATTCATTAGTAATAATAATTCCTATAAGTAACCAATATATAGAAATTAGCTAAATTTGAAAAGATCAATTAAAATCCAATAATGGATTCCATGTATCAATGTAAAAGGGGATTTTTCATGACCCCATCCATAAAAAGTGTACCCCTCCTTATCCGGAAATGAGATAAGAGAGATAATGACACCTGAGTCCCGCCTTTAATAGGCCCCAGGTTGGCGACTAGAACTGAGGGTATAGTAAACACACAGATAGGAGGCATTACCCTCTAAGATAACACATGAAAAAGAGAGAGATAAGACAGACACCAACCAACTCCTGCTCATACCAAAATGTAAAAGAAACCTAAGTTCACATATGTAATTTCATGAAAGAAATAATACAATTGAAAGGGAAAACTGAAAGTAAGAAAATAAAGGTAAAGACGACAACAACCATGAAGCCTAAATAACTCCTGCAACCCACAAGCTAGTAGTAACTTGCCTGATCTCCAACCTTCTCCAACTGACCTGAAAAATAGTTTATATATATGTAGAGTTAGTATAACAGTATACTCAGTAGGATCCTCCATGGAGCCTCTCATGTAGAAGTAAAGAAAGCATGCTAAAGCATAGTAAACAACAATTGAAACTAACTTGACACCTAAATAGGTATACAAAGTTCTAAGCCTCACCATGACTACTCTCACCAAGTATCACATACAAGAGAATATTATATAATAAAGAATATCAAGGGTACCCCGCTACCACTTTCCCAATGGTTTACCTCTTTTCCCTAATGTCGCACGTCCTGACCATCTCTCTCAAAAAAGGCTAGCCCGAAGACACCTAAGAAAACTACCAAAACATGCACCTCATGCGTCAACATGCACCTCATGCATCACACAACCACATCCATGTAACCAAAGTAACCATGTAGTTTCTGGGAGTCACCACATCTCGTACAATTCATATCAAATTCCAGGTATTACACCTCAAGCCGTCACAACCCATACACCGAGTAAGGATCCTCAAACTATCACAACCCATACACATTGTACCTATAATAGCCCTTAGGAAACTATATTCAGAATATATGTGTGTGAAATAACCATAAGCTATTATATCCCTCTACACACATATATGGAGAAAACTAACCATCGTTCATAGTAGCACAAGTAATCACCAATGGAAGATAACAAGGCAAAATGTAGTATTCATCTATCCATCCTCCCACTAGGATATTAGAGAAAACACTCCCTAGGGCTCAGGATCCCCAGGGTGTCAGTTCCTCTAACCGGCAGGGTGGAGTAGTGTATAGAAACATAAAAATTACAGGATATAATATAGCTCACAACCAAACTATGGACATAACCTAGTCTTAGACTCAACTACAAATAACATCTCTCGGACTCCTGAATGCCACTTCTAATACTAGATATCCTATAATAACACAACCATTTAAAGAGCTATATTAAGTTACTTTATCCCTTTTTATCAGTTTGACTTTACATTAATTTAATTATTTAACCATTGATTAACCATTAACATCTCCCACATCACATTCCATTAACATCAGTATTATCACAAAGTCCCATGCCCTCCATGCATAACCAAACTGACTCCACAACTTTCCAGAATCACAACCCTAGCATTGTATCCCAGCAAGCTCCAACCCCATGGGTTAAACAATTATTAATTTATTAAAAAAATTACCACTTTCCATATTTACATATTTACAGGAATACATTATAAGATACCAAACACAGGGGGATCAACATGGTGAATAAATGAAATACCCGTCAAATCTTTTCCACCTATAACAGGAGCCTAGATCCATCCAACCACGAGAAGCTAAACACGAAAATCATGTGACATAAACCATGAGTCTTTGCCTCTTTTGTAAGGAGAGTAAGAAAAACCATCTACCTCAAATAGTGGGAAAAGTAAAACAGATAAACAAACAACATATTCAACAAGCATCCAACTTTCATATAAACAGATAAGCCCAGATCCAACCCGTTCCATAATCTTTGGTGTCCTCCCTGACACCACATGCATAAATTGATGCATCTCTCCACTCCAAGAATCAACTACTGTCACAAAAACCGGGCCTCCCTACCCTACACACCATAATATCCCTCCAGGATCAGCTATCCCAGGCTCACAACACATTCGGGAATCCCCGCCCAATATATGAAAAGTCTCGTATCCAGAGCACATCACAAGAAGTAGAAACAAACATAGAATTGGGCTCTTGGCCCCAAAGAAAGGAATTTAGCCTTTACACACAACAAGATCTCATAGCTCCAAAACACAAGGAATTTGGCCTTTACAGGCAAGTGGGAAACTCAAGACCTAAAAAGGAATTATCTTTATCACACAAATAGTTGTTATTTTCATATTGAATTAACCGATTAATTATTCATAGGTTCCAACTATGGGAAACCTAAGAAATAAGCTATCACAAGCTATCAAAAATTAATTAAACAATTAATTTAACATGCCTTTAATTCCTTTATCAACAAGAATGAACATGCTTCAGGTTCATTAAACAATTCTATTAAACATGCACATCTGCATTAATTTGATTAACATCAAATTATAACAATAACAACCAGATTCACTAAACATGCCTCTTTAACCAATTATCCAATTAATTATCAATTAATTCTGACTTAAAGTTCTTTACCAATTTCCATCAAGAAAAAAAATTATAAATCAATAAAATCATATACATCACACTATCTATCAAATCAAGAGGCAAACCGTTATCATGGTATAAAGAAAAAACATCTCTATGTGATCGATACCAATTCTTTAATCTGGTCCAAGTATTTAATTAATAAAATTTCATTACAATCCAAGGGGATAAATCATGATAAATCTATAATTTCACATAAATAAATCAAGAATAATTGAATCCCATACCTTAAAAGGTCATTGACATTATTCTCATGAGAATAGATCAAAGCAATGGATCACAATCACCTCTCCCATAACAACTTCATCCACCCAAGGACGCAAAAACACAACCACACCAACCAACCAAAAAGAAAACTCCATCAAAACTATGGGGATCTCACACCATCACATGGAAAAGAGAAATGAGAGGAAACAGATCAAATAAAATAGAAGAACAGAGGTATGTCATACCTTATATCGAAGACGTATCGCTACAGATCAAAGGAGGGAGCTAGGGATCATTCTTTGATGAAGTAATCCCCAAAACACTGAAGAGAGGGTCGTTGGGTCACCTGGAGTTAAGGGAGAGCCACTGTAGGCTTAGGTTTTGAAAAAAATTGAGCGGATATAAAACACTTAAAACATACAACATCAGGGTATTACATGATGTGAAATCCCTTTTCACATCATGTAATTCCTTAAGGTCGAGTTTTTACAAAAAAACATGTCGCCTCTCGATTTTATTTTATTTTTCAAACCCCTAAGTATTTTACGACGTGAATCCCTCTTTCACGCCATGTAAAAGTCTGAACATCATGAAACTTTCTAGGATAACCTGTGAAATAGGATTTCACATCATGTAATACAGTTACACGATGTGTAATCTCCCCTTTCTAGCTTTTACTTAACCAAACTCCTCCAAACTTCTTTTGAGCCACCTCTGAGCACTTCGATCTTCGAAAACACACAAAGGGTTGATCCATGTGGATCTAAGACCTTGCATCAGATACCTATCAAAACATTCTCATCCTTGAGAATCCAAAACCAACTTAGAGAGGAAATAGAAAGGGGTCATCCAAACAGCCACCCTATAAGATACCTCTCAAGGCTTTCACCACCATAAGATCTCACCACTTCACTAGAGGAACATGCACAAAACCATGCAAAAACCACAACCAGCTTCTAAACACTCTCCTGAGGGAGATACCTATCAAAAGAGAGAAAACCACAACAAACAACAAGATAAATCCATCACATAAACGAAAATGGGTCTACATACACCAAACGAACAATGCTACAAGAGAAGATCTAAACATCAAATAGATCGAGGTAATGAGCGTGTATCTGCAACTCATGTTCCTAGGTACTCTCCTCCACATAACCATGTCACCAAAATACATGAACTAAGGGGATATCACATCCATACAACACCTTATTCTTGTGATCCTAGATCTCTATAGGCCACTCCTTGAAGGTCGCATCATCGTCAACATCGATATCTCCCCAATAGATGATGTGAGAGTCATAATGAAGATAATGATGGAGCAGCAATACGTAAAAAACATCATGTATCCGGATCATCTCTGGGGAAAGTGCTACTTGATACTCTATGGCTCTAACACAATCCAACACCTCTAAAGGACCAAAAAACTAGGGAGAAAGCTTACTCCCTCAACAAAACCTTCGCTACCCATGACGGGAAGTCACCTTCAGAAACACATGATCCCCAATTCCAAACTCTAGAGGTCTCATCCTATGATTGACATAGGAATTTTGAAAATCTTGCGCTACCTTCATCTATTCATGAATCACCCGAACCATCTCTGTCATATTCTATATGAATTCTACTCGAGAATTGCTTACTCTACGACCCCAGTCTAGCATAATGAAGAACAAAAATGTTGTCCATACAAAGCTTCACTGATGGTGGAGTGAAAACTATTGTTGTAAGAAAAATCTACCAGGGGTAGGTGCCTCATCCACGAACCTCCAAAATCTAGGACACAAGAGTGCAACATGTTTTCAAGATTTTGGGTGGTCTGTTCTATCTGACCATCCATCTGTGGATAAAAATTAGTGCTAAGGCATAACTGAGAACCAAAAGCATGTTGTAAAACTCTCCATACTTTGGAGGTGAAATGAGGATGTTGATAAAAAATGATCGTCCTCATGACTCTGTAAAGCCTCACCACCTCCTCCAGATACTTCCTCGACAAAACCTCCACTGATCTCGACTCCTTGATCCTTATAAAGTGGAATGATTTCATCAAATGATCCACTACCACCCATATAGAATCATAGATTCCATAAGATCAAGGTAAACTGGTAACAAAGTCTATATAGATGTCCTCCAACTTCTACATAGAAACATCTAATGGTTGGAGCAACCCATCAGGAACACAGTGACCAACCTTCACCTTCTGGCAGACCATACATAAAGACACAAACTTTTCAACCACATGCTTCAACCCAAGCTTCCAAAATTGACTCCTTAAAGCTCGGTACATCTTTTTCATGCCAAGATGTACCGTAAGGGTGAAATATGGAACTCTCTGAGAACCATCTCACACACCACCAAAGGAATAAAAATTCTTCCCTGAAACAACACTCAGTGTTGTTCATCTTCAGAACAACCATCAAAGACCTCACAACAAACAAATCAGTCTCTCCATACCTCCACCTCAAGATCCCCCAACTGGGACTCTTCCACCTGCTGCACTAGAGATGAATGCACCATAATCTGAAAAAGACAAACTCTGCCCCCAACTTCTCCCATATCTAGGTGCAATTCTAAAAGTTCTTCCATCACTCTTTAGGAATCACCTGATTCTCATACCATATCACTGTGTGACTTCCTTCTCAACAAAGTGGCCAAAAAATTTCCCTTCCTAAGTGTATACGAAATATCAAAGTCGTAATCCTATAAGAACTCCATCCACCAATGGTGGCATAAGTTCAAGTCATGCTGGGAGAAAACATACCTTAAGATTTTATGATCGGTGAAGACCACAAAGCACTCGTTGATAAGGTAACATCTCCACAACATCAGGGAAACCACTACTACAACTAACTCGAGATCATGGGTGGCATAGTTACAATCATGGGGATGTAACTATCAAGACCCATAATAAACAACCGATCTCTACCACATTAGAACACAACCCAAATCAAGATGCGAAGCATCACAAAAAACCTCAAACTCAACTCCTTCTACTAGAAGACAAAGAACCAGAGCACTGATTAACTTCAACTACAGATACTCAAAAGATTCCTAACATTGATTAGTCCACATGGACGCTTGATCCTTTCTAGTCAATGCTGTAAGAGGATTCACAACCCAAGATAAATCATCTATGAACCTCCTATAATATCCTGAAAGACCAAGGAAACTTCTCACCTTCGCCACTATCTTGGGGATGACAAAAAAAATGATTATATCTTCGACGGATCCACAACTACTCCCTCCTGGGATACAACATGCCCCAAGAAACGGACTTATCGAGCCCAAAACTCACACTTTGAAAACTTCCCAAATAGCTACTATCGACAAAGAACTCCCAAAATGGAACGTAGATGCTTTGCATGCTCCTCCTCAAATGCAGAGTACACAAGGATTTCGTCGATGAAAACCACCAAGAACTTATCTAGGAACTCAAAAAACAAAACATTCATCAACCTCATGAACAAAACCGGATAATTCATCACACCTAATGACATCACAACAAACTCTTAATGCCCATGATGACAATGGAAAACAGTCTTCGGGATATCCTCATTCTTCACATGCATCCGATGATATCCTAACCAAAAATTGATATTTGAGAACCAACTTGAACCCTTTAGTTGATCGAATAAATCATCAATACATGTAAGATGATAGTGGTTCTTCACTATAACTTGGTTCAAGCAACGATAATCGACAAACAACCGCAAACTGTCGTCTGCCTTTTTCACGAACAAGACTGGTGCATCCCACGGCGACACACTTGGCTGAATAAAAGCACACTACAAAAGATCATCAATATGTATATGTAGATCTCACAACTCATAAGGAGATATCCTATACGGAGACATTGAGATAGGATACAAGCCTGGCTGTAGCTCGATCCTGAACTCGATCTCTCATCAAGTGGGTAACACTACAATCTCTTCTCGAAAGACATCAAGGCACTCTTCTATGACCCTGAGAAATGCCAACTACTAAACCTTTGATGAACTTAGTATCATCTCTTCCATCAAGGATGACAAGGAAGGAACACGCCTCTGAACCATCCGAGGGTCTTGCTCTCCAACGAACACTATTGGCTCTCTATCTGCATCAAAGAACACAACCCACCTCCTGAATCAATCCATGATAGCCTACAAAAAATACAACCAATACATGTTGGGTATGAAATCATATGGTTGTATCCATAAACATAGGAAATCTACCCAAGAATGGTGATACCCCAACATTAGATCGTAGTATTTATATAATTCAAACAAGTCATATTGACCTCCAACTAGTGTAGTCAACACCAAGGGCACTTGAAGTCTCTCCAAATCAAGTTCCAAAGCATAGACAAGGGCAGGTGATATGAAGGAGTGTGTTTCTTCTCAATCAAACAAGGCATGGACCCAAGTATAAAACAAGAAAAGGGTACCTCAAACGATGTCTATCTCACCTAGTGTTGGAAACACTAATGCATGAAGCTGACCATGACCTACTCCACGACCTCTCTAACCCTACTGGTGACCACCTCCATGGATGTGATTTTCTCTCTAAGGATGGGGAGCATCCCAGGGCTATGCTCTACATACCTCATCTACTCTCTGTTGATCCCAAACTGGAGAAAGATGTTGCTACTGCCTCAGCTGAAATTTCCTAAATAGAGGAACCTAAAACAGAACAACTGGCACTTGCTGACTGATAAGAAAGGTCGGGCACTCTCGTCGATGGTGACCTCGACCTCCATAAAAAAAGTGTCCAATCACTTAGAATGAGCCTGAGATCCACTGACCCTAGAGAAATTAGACATTGATGTCAATAACCTAACCCCGGCCGAATGGAAACTCTTTCTCCCTAAAAACCGGGAACCCCAGACCCCAAATATGCTTTGTGAGGAATCTTGACGACTCCCATATTGTGACGATCCATTTCTGGATAATGTTATCTAGATTACCTATTCTCTTTCCATCACCTCGAGATACGTCTTCAACATAAATGGGGTGACCTAACACTAGATATCTAGATAAAAAGCCTCCTCTAAATGCCTCGCCCTGACCTCCTCATCCAACAACAGGTTCGAAGCATATCACAGAAGGTTCCTGAAATAGATCCCAAACTCTCGCACACCGGAGCTCCCCTACTAAAGGGTAAGAAACTCCTAGTGATTGGACTCCTTCATGGTATAATAAATGAACTCGACTCTGAACTGGTATCGTAACTACTCCCATGAGATTTCCAACTCCTCACGATCTTAGAGGAATAAGAACCACCACTGAATTGTTGCCCCACACAACATTGTCACAACCAATGACACCTAGTACTCCTTATGAGTTGAGTTGAAGGCTATCTCAACCTACTCTAACCAGTCTTACATGAATGAATCTGAAACAGATCCCTCTTACTTCTATAGACTATCACACTAAAATTCTTGGAGTGTCCTCCTCTAAGTTTCATCATCATCAACCTCAACTCTGTGGCGATCGACTGGAACAACCTGTTGAACATCTTCTACGTGAACCTGATGAGGACATCGACCTAGATACATAAATATAAAAGAACAAGCAATTATAACTCATAAACCTAGAATATGGAAGTATTAACATTAATTAATTGTTTTATTTTATTCATTTTAGGTTAAACTATCCCAAGTTCTACCTATTCAAATACAGGCACAAAGAAGAATGATACATGATCCTTTCCTAGGTATCTATCCTGTTACCAGTATCACTTATTTTAGTAGCCGCTATAATATTAAAGGTCCATGAATTATATCATAGGGGGATCTAAATACCCATGCCTTAGATGATATCCTATGTTTACAATGCTTTCTAAACTTATCTAACACTATTTACCTACCAACCCATGCAACCTCACCTATGCCTAACTCCAAACTCCATCATATCCCTCAACCTGGCTCTGATACCACTTTGTTATAACTCACTCCCCACAAAGTGTACCCCTCCTGGGACGACAATGGGAGAAGAAAGATAATGACACCTGAGTCCCGCCTCCATTAGGCCCCATGTTGGTGACTAGCACTAAGGGTATAATAAACACACAAATGAGAGGCATTACCATTTAAGAGAACACATGCGAAAGGGAGAGATAAGATAGACACAAACCAACTTCTAATTAGACCATAAAGTAAAATAAACCCAAGTGTACATATGTAATGTCATGCAAGAACTACAAAAATTGAAAGGAAAAACTACAAGTACCAAAATAAAGGTAAAGGTGGCAGTGACCATGAAGCCCAAACAACTCCTACAACCCACAATCTAGTAGTAACCAAACTAATCTCCAACCTTCTCCAACTGACCTGAAAAACAGTTTATATATATGTAGGGTGAGTATAACAATATACTTAGTAGGATCCTACCCAGAACCTCTTGTGCAGAAGTAAAGAAATCATTCCAAAGAACAGTGAACAACAAGAGAAACTAACTCATCACCTAAATAGGTATACTAAGTTCCCAGCCTCACCATGGATACTCTCACCAAGTATCACATACAAGAGAATATTATATAATAAATAATATCAAGGGTACCCCATTACCACTTTTCCACCGGGTTTCCACTTTTCACCAATATCACACGTCCTAAGCATCTCTCCAAAAGGCTATCCGGAAGACACCTAGGTGAAGCACCACAACATACACCTCGTGCATCAACCTGCACCTCGTGCATTAACATGCACCTCATGCATCACACCACCACATCCACATAACCAAAGTAACCAGGAAATTTCTGGGATCCACCACATCTCGTATAAAGTATATCAAACGTTAGGTATTATACATCAAGCCATCACAACACATACACCAAGTAAGGATCCTCAAGCCATCACAATCCATACATGTTTTACCTATAGTATCCCTTAGGAAACTATATCTAGAATATATGTGTGTGAAATAACCACAAGACATTACAACCCTCTACACACATATATGGGAAAAACATAACCGTCGTGCATACCAGCATAAGTAACTACCAAGAGAAGAGGGGGGGACAAAGTGGGTAGTTAGCCATACATCCTCCCATTGAGATGTTGGGGAAAACACCCATATGGATCAAAATACTCAGGGTTTCAGTTTCCCTAACCGACAGGGTGGAGTATCTTATAAAAACAAAAAAAGTATAGGATATAATGTAGCTCACAACCACACTATGGTCATAACCTAGTATTAGACTCAAATATAGCTAACATTTCTTAGACTCTCGACTACCACCGCTAAGACTAGATATCCTTTAAGCACACAACCATTTAAAGAGATATATTAAGTTACTTTATCCCTTTTTATCAGTTTCACTTTACATTAATTAATTATTTAACCATTAATTAACCATTATCATTTCCCACATCACATTCCATTAACATTAATATTACAACAAAGTCCCATTCCCTCTAGGAATAACTAAACCTAGCCCACAACTTCTTAGAATCACAACCTCAACATTGCATCCCAACAAGTTCAAACCCCATGAGTTAAAACAATTATTCATTTATTAACAACATTGCCACTTTACGTATTTCCATATTTCTAGGAATACATTCTAAGATACCAAACACAAGGGGATCAACACAGTGAATAGATGAACTACCTGTCAAGTCTTTTCCACCTATATTAGGAGCATAGACCCATCCAACTATGAGAAGCTAAACATGGAAATCATGTGGCATACCCTGTGAATATTCACCTATCTTGGAAAAAGAGTAAAAAAAACCATCTGACTCAAGTAGTGGGAAAAGTAAAGCAGATAAACAAACAACATATTTTAATAAGCATTCAACTTTCATATCAATAGGTAAGACCAAATTCAATGCGTTTCATCATCTCTGATGTCCCCCCTAACACCACATGCATAAACCGATGCATCTTTACACTCTAGACATCAACTACTTCCACAATAATTGGGCTTCCTTGCCCCATACACCGCAACAACCTTCCAAGCTCATCCATCCTAGGCTCACATCACATCCGAGCCTCCTCACCATATATACCACAAGTATCATATCCAGAGTACATCACAAGTAGTGAAAACAAACATAGCAATGGGATATCGGCCCCAAAGCAAGGCATTCACCCTTTACACACAATGATCTCTCATGGCTCCAAAACATAAGGCATTGGGACTTTACAAGAAAGTGGGAAACTATGGCCCTAGAAAGGCATTATCTTTATCACACAATAAATTCTTATTTCCATCTTGAATTAACCTATTCATTATTCACAGGTTCCAAATATGGGAAACCTAAGAGACAAGCTATCATAAACTAATTAAACAATTAATTTAACATGACTTTAATTAATTTATCAATAAGAATCAACATGATTCAGGTTCATTAACCAATTCCATTAAACATGCATATCTGCATCAATTTGATTAACATAAAATTATAACAACAACCATATTCATTTAATATGCCTCTTTAACTAATTATCCAATTAATTATTAATTAATTATAGCTTTATGTTCTTTACCAATTTCCATAAAGAACAACATGATGAATCAAGAAAATCATAGATATGAAACTATCTATCAAATCAAGAGGCAAACCATTATCACAGTATAAAGTAACAACATCACTATACAATCGATACCAATTCTTTAATCTAGTTCAAGTATTTAATTTGGTCAATTTCATTGCGATCCAAGGGGCCAAATCATGAAAACTCTTCAATTTCATTTGAATAAATAGAGAAGCATTGAATACTATACCTTAAAAGTTTGTTTATGTTTTACTCATGAGAGAAGATCCAAGAAATAGATCACGATCACCTCTCCCGCAACAACTACATCTACTCGAGGATGCCACGACACAAACGCACCAACAAACCACCAAGAAAACTCTATTAGAACCATGGAGATCACACTCCATCAAATGAAAAAGAGAAATGGGAGGAAACTGATCAAAAAAACCACAATAATGGAGGTAGATCATACCTTATATTGAATATGGATCACTACAGATCGAAGGAGGGAGCTAGGGACCATTCCTCGATGAAGGAATCCCCAAAATGCTGAAGAGAGGGTCATTGGGTTGCATGGAGTCGAGGGAGATCTGATGTAGCTGTAGGTTTTGAAAAAAAATAAGTGGTTGGAAAACACCTAAAACATACAAAGTTGGGGTATTACATGACATGTAATCCCCTTTCATGTTATATAATGCCTCGAGGTCGAGTTACACTAAAAAAAGTGTCAACTCTTGATTTTATTTTATTTTTAAAACTCTGAAGTATTTCATGCCGTGAATCCCTCTTTCACGCCATATAAAAGTCTACACATCATGAAGATTTCCAAGAAAACCCGTGAAATAGGATTTCACATCGTGTAATAAAGTTACACGACATGTAACCCCCCTTTCCATATTTTAATCAACCTAACTCCTCCAAACTTCTTCCGAGCCACCTCCAAGCACTTAATCTTCAAAAACAAGCAATGGATTGATCCATGTAGATCTGGGGCCTTACAGGATTATTATTTTGAATACTACGGTGAGTATTCAAGTGAGACAATACATGGTTGGTACAAGCATGATACCAATAAGGATCAATTGGTAATACTAAGTCATTATGCCTTAATCCATTAGAATTTTACTGATCATAGATAATTTCTATGATCATTTTATTGATCATTTCATGTTAATACCATCAATCATTGAATGAGGCTATATGACACAACTAAAAAGTGATGGTGACATCCCAAAATTCCAATAAGGGGTGAAAGTTATTGAAATCCAGTTTAGGATTGAAGTAGAAAATAAGATCATATAACATTCATTTGGAATGAATATTTTCCATGTGTTTACCAGAGGTTAGTGGGAGCATGACTATTTTTCGAGTAAAATATGTTTTATAACATATGGAAAATATCTATTGGTATTGTAGTTAGATAAGAAAAGAATGAAAGTGATTCTCCAGTGATTGACTTAAAGTAGAAACCTAAGTTCTAGGGAAGATAATCTACTAAGGTAGATATAACAGTTTCTTAGACCAAGTCAATCATACATATATTGAAAATGTATTTCAAAATACAAGTTGGAATAATTCGAGATAGTTTTTTACGAATGTCATTAAAATAAATCTCTCCAATTAGACATGCACATGACATATGAGGAGATTAATGTGGTGAGTTGAATTCCATAATCTTTAATGATGGATCAATCATGTATTCCATGATATGTACAAGATATGATATTTCCAGCATATACTTGATAATAGATAAATATCAATGATATCCAGGAGAACTGTAAGAGAAGTAGTCAAAACAATTTGATTGTACTTGAGAAAGTACAAATGATATATACCTGTTAATTGAAGAGGAAGGGATACTAGTTTTAAGGGGACACAAACCAGTTTTCTTATAATATCAATGTGATCTAATATCACAGTTAGACTAAGGTAATGAGAAAGACAATCTCATTCAAGCTAGTTGTAGTCATATCTATAAATACCGAGTACGTTGCAGATTCTGAGGTAGCTAAGAAGTAATATATTAAATGCAATGTTTTTTTACAGTTCTTAGAATCACACATATTAAGTAAAGTATTATGATATTGTAAATTAGGATATTATTATTATCCAAGATATCAAGTTTTGGTAGTGTACAAAATGATACACACTCAGGGATTACATCACTTGAGGAGTTTTACTCAATGAGATGAGGTCACACATAATAGAATAACCATAAAATAGAGATGTGGTAGACTTAGAAACTAAAGTTGTGACTTATAAGAAACATGATATTAATCATGTGATAACTAACAAGGATGGTTATCAAGTTGGATTTAGTGCAAGTGGGAGTGTTAAAATAGTGGGTACCCTAGACCCAACTATATAGTACTTTTCAATTACCATTTCATGTATACAATGAGATATGCATGATGTACACTTACCATTATAGTGTATACATTTTTGTATCCACTATTTAATGTTAATTCCTATAGATTATTTGTCATATAAAATTTTTATAACAGATCCCATGATATAATGAGAACCTTGAGATACTATGAAATTAATTTTAAATAAAATTACCATGGTCTAGATACATCATACTGATTGGAAACAATAGATGTATGACTATCAGGTGTTGGGGGATCATAAGCACTGAGACTTATTTTCATGAAGTTTTTACTTGGTGATATATGGTAGGTGAGATCATGAGGACATACCTACCAATAATAAAACCACATGTTTTGGGTGTTATTGGATGTTCCTATCTACGAACATGTGTATTGGTCTTCTGAATTGAGATTATTATCAATGTGTTCCATTTGATTGTGTACTTTGATGCAAGGAAACAAACATGATAATGAAATCATGGTGAGGTATCTTGTGATGGGTGCATCATTAGTGGTATGATGTTGGAAGATGTTTTATCTCACCTCTTATTAAAGGTACTGGAGCATGGTTCTATTCATGGATCCAAGGTATGTTGCAATGGTACTCCTATCTCTCATATTTTCTTTGAAGATGATTTCATTCTGTTTTCTAGGGCTACTACCCTTGAGTGCCACTCAATCTTGATGATCATCAACCTTTATGAGAAGGATTCTGAGCAGCAGATTAATGCTTCAAAATCTGAACTATCCTTCAGAAAAGGTGTTCCAATGATGAAGTGGTAGGAGATCCAGATATTACATGGGTTTCCTATAGTCAAGAAACATAAAAAATACTTGAGGATCCCAACTTCTATTGGAATATCAAATAAACATGTTTTCATGTTAATCATGGAAAATGTTGATAATTTGATCAGTATTTGGTCTAGCAGGAAATCTATAGAGCTGGGAAGGAAGTGCTGGTTAAATATGTTTCCACAACTATCCCCTTATATTCCATATCCTTGTTCAAGTTCCTGGCTACCCTTGTTGACCAAATTCATTCTTGACTGGAAAACTTCTAGTGGGGATCTGCTAATGGAAAACACAACACCCACTGGGTCATGTGGGATAAGCTGTGTGTTTCTAAGTCATGTGCCAGCCTCATGTTTAAGAACCTAAAATGGTTCAATGATACTCTTTTGAAAAAACAATGGTGGAGCCTCCTATCCTGTTTTAATTCCCTCTTTGATAAGGTCTTTCACACAAAGTACTTCCCAAAGTCTAACTTCCTGTATGAATCTATTGGACCAAGGCCTAGATTTATGTGGATAATCTTTTAGGGTGTTATCCCTATGCTTAGCTATAATAGTGTCTATAGGATTGCAGATGGGAATAAGGTGAATGTGTGGAATGACCAGTGGTTGGTCATGGGGGTTAATATGAGAGTCTATTCACTTTTTTTTCTGGGGTTTGAAGATGCAAGAGTTAGCGACCTCATTGATGATTATTTGGACGATTGGTATTGGGATAGAGTTTTTGGTTGGTTCAATGAGACAAATCAATGTCTTATCTTTAGCATTCCGCTTACGACTGGAGTGGGAGGTGACCAAATCTACTGGTTGGGGAATGCTTCTGGGAATTACACTGTTAGGTTGGGGTACATCATTTTGGTTCATGGGTTTTCTCAGGATCATTATGAAGACTCGTGGAGGAATATTTGGGTGCTCTCTTCCCCCCAAAAGTTAAGTTTTTTCTGGTGGAAAGTTTTCTTGGGTGTCCTACCGACTCGTGATCTTATTTACAGATGACACATGGTGGTGGATGAACCGTGCCCTATGTGTTCCCAAAAAACTGAAACTCTTTCACATGCTATTATTCTCTATCCAAGAGTGAAGGGAGTATAGAATGAATGGTCCCCAGGGTTTAAGGATTCCCTGAGTCTATATTTAGATCTAGACCATGTTTTCAATGATTGGGTTTCCTCTTTGGAACCAAAGGCTATGGGGATGTTTTTACCTCTTTCTTGGCTTGTTTGGTCTCATCAGAATGAATGGGTTTTTAATGAGAAATACACACCTGATTAGATTTGGGTGGAGAGGGATTTTGAATAGACGAATGAGTGGTTGTTGAATAGGTTGGATTCATCAGTGCTCTGATCGTGACAAGATCCACCTTTCTGGATTCCCCCCTAAAGTATTTATTAAAATCAATACGGATGCAGCTATCTCAATAGGGTCTTGGATTGGGGTGGGGTTCATTTCTTGACAACGCAATGGCCAGGTGGTTGATGCTCGGTGCATGGTTTTACATGGATGTTGGAGACCTATTGTTGTGGAAGCATCAACACTTCTTCAAGGGGTCCTCCTTGTCCAATCAAAAGGATGGAATTATTTGGTTTTGGAGTCTGATTTCCTCGAAGTAATTAATGATTTGTCAAACAAAGGGGAGGATTCACAACTATTTGGGCTTATTCTGAGGAAAATTTTGTCTCTCACTAATTCCTTCTCATCATGTAACTTCTAATTCATCTTGCATGGGGGTAATCTTAAAGCCCACCTGATGGAGAGCTTTGGAAAGTCTTGGGGTAACCATTATTGGGTTGATCATTTTCTTAGTTGGATTTTCTCGTCTAGTTCGATTGATCAGTAATACATATGCTTTATTTTCTCAAAAAAAAAAAAAAAGAAAGAAAGTACGATGACATAAGTGTGCATCCTGCTTTATGAGACATCTAAATACAAATAGATTAAATTACACAGTGTGTGTTCGTAGGTTGGTTTTCATTACTATGACTATTCCTTATCTCTTTAGGGGCCTTGATGGGGTGCTAGACTCTGCTCTTGGTCTACACATACTATTCACTACTATTAAGATAAGGTCCTATAGGGTCACACACAATAGTGTATTCACGAATATTCCCTATTCTGGCAAATAGGTATATAAGACATGGTGGGCCCCACCACGGGGTCTGAGAGTTGTCCAAGTATTAAAAGTCACCAAGGAATCAATAAATTTATATTATTTGAGTTGTGAATAATTAGTATTGAACTTATTTATTAAATGTATTTACAAGTATTAAAGTAAATACATGGAGAATATTATTTGAATGAATATTATTTTAATATTCAAGGTTCATTTAATATTTGTAGGAATTATGATTCAAATTAATGAATCGCTTTTATCATGTAATATATTTATTATATTAAAAATTAGAGATAAAAATATAAATGATATTTATGACACATTCAGTCATTCATAATATATCATTTATAGTCTATATAATGAGTAATAAATATTCAGGGGTCGAGGATCCTTTTCTGGGTAATTACATAACTCACTATATATAGAAGAAGAGAGGATATCACATGGAACTATTCATTATGAGCTCTTAAGAGATTCTCTATCTTATCCCTCTTTATAGAGAGATAATATCTTGATCCATGTGATCAGATCGAGCTCTCCCTCACACATCACAATAACATAAATGCAATGATCGTCGGGATGTCAAACATGTCATTGGATCTCATCGCTAGCACCTAGAATTCAATGATCGATGCTCCAACATATTTTTGAAGTGTGTATGGAAAATATACAGGAATTCAACTATGGATTATTCAAGAAGTGATTTCTGGTGATGAACAATTTATAAGAATGTGGATTTAGATTGAACCAGGTATTTATTGTTTAATTTTTTTTTCTTAAACTTCTTCACATGTGATCCTCAAGCTCAAACCGGGGCACGATTCACTGGTGATGATGTTGTTACATCGATCAATGGTGAATTTTTATAAATCCCCAACCCACCATCTTCTGCTGTGTGCCCCATTTCCTTTAATAGGGTAACTTTCTTGAAATATTTTCATGATCATAATGTTACTATACTTGTGTATGGATTTGATGAGTGATCCTTAGGGAGGTTGGTTTAATATTTGAACTTAAATATTTAATGATTTGGTTTTGTTGCTTATTCACAAAAATTTTAGTATGTTTCTTTCACATTGAAACATATGTTTCTAGGGAGGATCTTACTAGGTATATTTGTATGCACACCCCTATCTTCTATATACTACACTACTAAAAAACTAAGCTATACCAAAAATTTAGAACCACTAGTATATGACCCATAACTATTGGTATAGACAATACCAATGGTTATGTGAACCATGGGGATTATAGGCATCAATATAGGGCTATACCAATGGTTTTATTTGAAACCATTCGTATAACTCATGGAAAAATTTGAATACCCATGGTTTTAAGTAAACTATGGGTATACATCTATACCAACGATTCCTAAAACCATGGGTATAGAGTCCTATCCAAAATTGATATATACCAATGGTTTTTTGAGCCACTGGTATAACTTCATATCCCCAATATATAGGAGAAGCACCATCCAAAACCTCTCAAAGAACCCATAAATAAATTAAAAACCATGGAACACATTTAATGTAGTATAATTATTATATATTTCGCATCTAACCATATGGTTATCAATAGTTTTCAAACCATTTAGAATGTTATAACATACATATAAAATTCACGCCATAAATTAGTTTTAATCATTAAACATCATCCACACATGTCTCTTTAATGTCAACTAAAAAATGGAGGGGATCAATATCTCCCTCATCACCACTTGTGCCACCATAATCATCATCAGTATCCTTATCAGGATCATCACCTGGACCACCACCACCACCACCACCACCACCACCACCACCACCACCACCACCACCACCAATAGTACCATCATCTCAACTACCACCAGGACCCTCATTGACACCACTCAGTGCATCATACAAAGAGCACATTGTTTCTATACATGAATAAAAAACATTAGAATCCTCTAATGGAAGTGATTGACATATAACTTTCATAGATTTCAAGAACTGTTCAGTGACCAGTTTACCTCTTTCACGCTTCTATATAGTTATTTTTTTTACCTCAGATGCTTCTACATGATTGTTTCGCAGCTCGGTGGTGTGATATATTTGAGAGACACTCGATGAAGGCCAATACTTAGTGGGGATGATGCTTTTCCATGGTCAACATCAGACTCTCCCCTGGTGATCCTCACCTAATACCTATCTCAAATGATCATTTAGACCAAAGTTATCATATTATTTATCATCTATGGCCTCCAGGGAACACTGTTGAAAATATAAATAATATATTTAATTATAAATTATATATAAAAATTGTAAATATCAATAAAAATACTTACAATCCTTTCTTATATATGTTCATTTACAACACTTCCATCCTTTTCCCTCCTACTCAAGCAAAATAATTTTTCTCAAGGCACACAACCTTCGATGCCCAATGTCACTTGCTGTAAATGATATTGATTACTATAATAGTACATTATTGAATAATTTGAAATTTATAAACAAAACCAAAACAAATTCGATGCTGAAGAAAAGTGAGATTAACCATCTAATCACATCAAGTTAAAACTATCCCACATTAGATTAAATTATAGTGGTGAGTCACTATACGATATTAAATTCAATTCTCACATTAGATTAAGATTAAAGGGAATGAATCTACATGTGATTAATTGAAATTCAATCTAAAATGGGAATCATGGCTATAGAGGAAGCTATGTTAGATTAATAATATAGTGCACAAATCATTTTAAAGTAACCAATTTAAGATACATAGGAGTTCAACACAATCTAGAATGAATTAAAATTTTAGCTATTAAAGAAATACATAAAATGAAGTAACATCTAATTAGATAATATGCTATAATTCATAAATGAAAACCATATCAATTAACTACATGGTCTCTATCCATCAATTATTTCCAATTCTGAACTAACTAGATCATATGCTATAATTCATAAATAAAAACCATATCAATCAATTTCATGGTCTCTATCCATCAATAGCCATAATAGTGTACATTGTACACTCACAAGGGGAACAAAAGGAGGAATTAACATATATCTTATGAAATAATCATTTTTATACATTCTCTTCCTTCATATATTTTAAATATTTTACATTGATTACATTATAAGATAAATATATATTTAATTATAAATTTAATACTAGTGTCATTACATAATCAATACATACCAATCAGCATGATAAATATGGGTATGATATGGATTACTCTTGCATGTTCATTTTGGTACAATTATATTTGTGTTACATTATTTGGTTATTTGTTCACTTGGTTATTTTGGTCATTTGTTCATTTAGTTTATTTTTCGGTTAGGTTATTTGGTTATTTAGTAATTTGGTCATTTATTCAATCGATTAGTGTATTTTTCATATTTTTTGGTTTGGTATTTGATTAATTTTGGGTGAGGGTTTTTCTTTCAATAATGATATATGTCATTTGGTTCATTTTTGGGTTATATTTTTGGCATTTTTTTCCATTTAGTCATTTGGATAGATCATTTGGTTCATTTTAAGTTAGGTCATTTTTGTTGATTTGGGTTAGTACATTTTCTTCATTTTTAGGTTAATTCATTTTTGAGTTACAGAATTTGGTTTATTCTGGGAAATTTTATTTTGTTCACTTTAGTTTAGGTCATTTTGGGTTTGGTTATTTGGTTTATCTTTGGGTTATGTCATATTTGAGTTAAGTCATTTGGTTTATTTTGGGTTAAGTCATTTGGTTCATTTCAAGGTTATGTAATTTTTGGTTAGTTCATTTGGTCATTTGTTTATTTTTAGTTAGATAAATTGGTTTACTTGGGTTTAAGTTATTTGGTTTATTTTGGGTTTTTTCATTTTGTTTATTTTGAGTTAGGTCTTTTAAGGTTAGGTTATTTTGTTCATTTTTAGGTTATCTATTTTTTATGTTAGGTTATTTGGTTTATTTTGGGTTAGGTCATTTGGTTTATTTTTGGGTTATGTATTTTTTGGGTTACATCATTTGGTTCATTTTGATCATTTGGTCATTAGTTTATTTTTGGATCAGGTCATTTGATTAATTTTTCATTTTGTTTTTAGCTTAATCAGTTCATTTTGGGTTTGGTTATTTATTTTACTTAGGGTTAGGTTATTTAGTTCATTTTTGGTTAGGGTGTTTGGATCATCTTGGGTTATTTCAATTGGTTAATTTTGTGTTAGGTTATTTGGTTCACAAAGTTTTTTGAACTGTGAAGTTATCAAATGTTTCCCTTGATGAATGATACATTCATTGAAGCATGTTTTCAATGATAGAAGGGTTATATTGATATATCACTGAGGAGTTAAATTAAAATCAATCAAGCTATTATTTCTAGATTTCAATGGAACTTTCAACATGTTTGGAGGAGAAATGTTAGCATAACCTATAGGGAGCAGGAGGAATTCATTTAATCTATAAATTCTAGATTAAAGGGGAATTTACAACCTTATATTAAAGGTATTAATGAAAAAAAAAACTTAAATTTTAGCATGAAAATATAATTAAATAGGGAATTTATACCCTTCTGTATTAATGTGGCATTTTCTAACTTTAGTTTTAGGACTATGTGAGTTTTTTTTTATGAATTTTTAAGACTATTTTATTGAATTTTAAATCTTTTTTATGGATATTTATGTTTTTATACTTATTGAAAATCCAAATAAAATTAAATGACCAATTTAGGTTGGGTTGATTCTATTCAGTTAAGTTTAGGTTTATTTGAATGGATTATAGTAAATTACATGTAAGAATATTTTAGAGTTTACATGAAAAATATTTATTAAAATTAGTTTATAGTTTTAAAAATGAAACTAAAATAAAGAAATTTGAATATAATGAACCTGAAAGACTCAAGTTGAGCTAAGATTAATGAAAAGAGAACACATATGGTTTCTCTAATAACATAATTAGTGGATAAAATAATTTATAAAAGTGTTTTCTACCCAAAGTATTCCCAACTTATTGTTAAGAATATATCAAGACAACAAGCATACATTTTTGAAAAATCTGGGCAACAGACACTCCAAAGAGAAAAAACATTTTAGGTCATTGGTTGAACTATTATAAGTTTTGGAATAAGGAAATCAATTTCTAGGATTATTATTCAATATTTTCTAAAATCTATAATATTCTATTTTAGTTCAACCTCACCATGAAAAATATTAAAGCCTATATAATAGAGAGATCCCCCCAAATTTTAACTTCATAAAACAAATCCCTTAGTCTTAAGTAACAACATAAATATAGATATTATTTATATTCATATTAAATTACCTGATGCCTCTCATGCTTTAACATTGTAGTGCACCCCAAAGTGTGCATATACATTATAACATCCTTGTTATTTTTGTTTTTTTCTAATGCATTCTGAAAACAAAAATTCAATACAATTAATAAGAATTAAATTTTCAATACAAACCATTAAATATTAATAATAACTTAAATTCATTACTCTTCTAATATATGATAATTTCTTGGTATTGTGTTGTTGGATAGTTGGTGAATATCAGTATACCCTATAAATTAGAGAAGAAACTACTCTTCCAATCAATATATAAATCATGCTTATATGATCTCCACATCTCCCCAAGATTCATCAACTGTGTAAACTTAGTAGCTTTATCGTCGAGAAAGTTAAACATATGCTGCAATGAACATGCTAATTCATATAAATACAATAATAATATAGACATCGATTTAACAAATTTTCTTACTCGTATCCCTTCCCATGCTTTCTAATTGATTTCATTACTGAAATGCCTCCATGAGTCTGGTTGCACCGGAATGATATCATTGTACTTGAATAAAGTTTCCATAAAACTTCTACACCATCTAGCATTTTTACCTATCATTTGTCTATCTTCATTGTAGTATACTATTATTTGTGTTTGACAATTCCAGGCTTCATGAATACGGGTGTTCTCATGTACCTATTATAAGATCCCACTGAATAAGATAAAAGAAAAAAGTTGAATTAATTCATAGTACAACTGGAAAAAATGATGTGATATAATTTGAAACACTTATATAAAAGACCTGATCTAGGCTGATCATTAGGCTCTAGTGAATTTGTGGGTTCTCCTGAATTGGTAGCCTATAAAGGATGAGCCTATTACAATGTATGTACCGGGTCATCTGCATGCAGTGGAGTGGAAGCTGAAGAAACACCATCATTATATCCTTGATGGATAATAGGAAATGGAGGCGATGTAGACATAATAGGATAAGGATAAAAGGGATGGGGATACATCAAAGGATATGGATATGATATAAGTGGGAACATCCCTTGAAGAGGTGTAGACATGGTATGAGAATTAGATACTAAATAAGATTATGATGTAGGTATGGGTGTGAATATCCATGGAGGCTCAAGTGGAGGATGAAAAGGTGTGGTAGATGGGATGTCTGCTAGTGGGTCAGGGTGTGAACGAGTATGACAGGTGCTCCATGTATCTTTAGGAGAACCCCTCTTAGATCCATACTAGTAGTCTGAGGAGAATTCAACTCTGGTTCAGATTAATGTCCCTAATTTTTTTTGATAAATTATAATAACATAAAAATAAATTTAACGAATAAGAAAAATATTACAATTATTATACTCACTAAGGGAACCAGAGGAGGAAACCCTAGTTTTCACATTCATCGATCAATATCAAATAGTCTATTCCTTAAAATTTCTTTAATATCTTTTATAATATTCATAAGAATGAAATGTACATTTTTTAGAAATAATTTTAAAAAATTATTCATACAACTTAGAAGTCAAAGAAGTCATAAACAATATCATAACATGTTTTAGTAACTATAATTCAAAACCAAGTTATAAATTTTTTAAAAACCCATTTTAAACCTGATTTTATTAATTGAAATAGATCTAATTAAATGTAGTGGAAATAAACAATACTAAAAAAGATATCATTCCAAACTAAATCTAAAATTAAGTAATTATAGTATTACTAACCTAAGAAACCCACACCAAGGTAAATTGAATGAAATGTGAACATATATGGTTACTTATATATATTACCCACAATTACTTCAGGTTCAACATTAATTATCAAAATTAGATAATTTGAGTCATCAAATACAATATTTTGGTCAACACCAATGGTGGAATCAATGGTGTCAATTTCATCCCCACCATCATGAAAAATATTTCTTGGGATTACTTCAATAATGACACTGTAATCAGGTCTTAGATGATCTTTCACATAAAACACTTGTTTTTTCCATTGATTCCAAAATATATGGTTCATTGGAAGCTAGGAAATGATTCATGTTAATAAATTTGAATCCATATTCATTAATAAACGTAACATGTCACATCATTGAATCAAACCATTTACATTTCATTATAGTGACTCGACCCTGAGAGTAGTAATCCAAAAATAATATTTTATCAATAAGTCCATAATAATACACATTTTCATATCGAGGAATACTATATGATGCACTAGAATAATAATATGTTGTTATAGTTAACATAACACCATTATTCCATGTTCTTATATTCACCACTTGACTAGTTGTAACAAGTTTATACCCATTGATTATTAAATATTTTCATTCATGAACCAAATAATTGGGATCAAAATCCAACGATCTTAATTCTTGAGAGATTGAGTTAATAGGTAAAATCAATTCCTGAAATATATATGGACAATACAATTAAATTAATATCAATATTTTAAGTTAATTAAAGTAATGGTCATACCTTTGATTTCAACCAAACATGAAACTCTTTTCTATGAAAATCCTCTCTCATTATCAAATGAAAACATTGATGAAATCTATTTATAATTTATGTATGTTCCCTACATAAAATGAAAATTAAGTTTAAGGTATATGTAAAATTACATAGTATGAGATAACATATAAATATTCAAATTACTTACTTGATATAGTCATCAAACAAACCACATTTAAACAAGACTGTGTGATGCGCCATATCCCACTCTTTAAGGATCAATGTAGCCAATGTATATGACCTAGGAATTCCTCTTATTTGGGGAATAAATGAAAACGAGGGCTCAATTTACCCATACTTCTCATTTTCATTTCTCATTGGCCAATTATGTCTTGTGATCACATCAGAAAAATACATTGAACAAAAATCCATACATTCTTGAGCCAGATAACCTCTCTTAATGGAACCTTCATGATGATTCTTGTTTTAGACATAATATTTCATTGTGTACATATCTATTTCAATATAATGAATCCAAAAAAAAGAAATGGGTCCCTCAAGAAGTGTTTCAGTTGAAATATGAACTGTTAAATGTATAATACAAGTGAAAAATGATGGAGAAATTTTTTTCTCCAACTCACACAAAATTAATGTAACCTATTACTATATTTTTATCAATAAATACCTAGATAACCGCACAAAGTTCTCTATAAGAGTGGAACAAGTTAATCACTTTCAACCTTACATTATTGGACAGTAAATTTTATATTTCTATTAGAATCAATTCATGAATAAGGATGTGATAATCGTGAGTTTTTAGGGATTTTATTTTCAACTCCCTTCTATTGAATCATTTAGATATGTTGCAAGAATATCCATCAAGAACCTTGATATTCTTAGATAATTTTATAAATTTATTTTTCTCTAAAGTTTTTATCACATAAGAAGCACATGGAACTTTCCATTTGTTTTCATTGATACACACAAGATGCAGTTCTGGTCAAATACCCAAATCTAACAAGTCCCGCTAAGATCGTAAGTCATCTTTTTTATTCCCCTTGATATTTAGAAGAATTGAAAGCAACATTTCACATATATTTTTCTCAATGCGAATTATGTCTAAAAAATGATGTAACAAATTGATTTACCCATATAGAAACTCAAAAAATATACTTTTCTTTTTCCAGTTGTAAGTGGATTTAGTGCCAACATTCTTCCTCTTTTTAGATTTCATATGGCCTTTACCTAATGAAAACCATAAAATATTTCAATTCATTAAGCATATCAGTTCTTGACACATGTTGAGGTGTATGTTCAGTGTTAACAGTATTATCAAACCTTTGGTTATTCTTCATGTATTGATAATCCATTAGAAAGAATCATTAATGCACCATGAAATTGAAACTACAGTGATATAAAAGTATTCTAGATTATGTAATCTTCATAAAAACAGGACATGATAGTTTTCCCTTCATGCTCCAACCAGAAATAATTTCATAAATAGAGGAATCATTTATTGTTAATATAAGGGAATCACACATCTAAAATATATTTTTTGAAGAATCCTCAAATGTGCACACACCCATATCTCAAAGATACTTTAACTCTCTTATTAAAAGTTGGAAGTAGACATCAATATGATTTCCAAGATCATAAGGTCTAGATATTAGTATACTCAAGTTAGTAAAAGGTTTTTCATACACATCCATGGAAGAATATTATAAATGTGAATAAAAACTAGACACATGCTGTTAGAAGTAATAATATAACCCAAAAAATTAAAACCATCATAGGATAGACCCAACTTGACATTACAAACCTTAGATGAAAAACCAGGATGTTGTGCATCAAATATTCGCCATGATAATACATCTGCAAGATGAACCAACTCATCATTATCTTTAATTATCTCATCATCATTCTATCATATATTGGTTGATATTTCTGGAGACATGAATAAATTTTGAATCCTGAGAATCAATGGAAAGTGCCACATGAATTTCTATGGAACATGTGATGGTATTCCATCTACATTTTCCTTCCATCAAGATGTACCAAATTCTTTACAATAATCAAGGTTTGTTGTTTCCTCCCAAAATAAACTAAAATATTTTAAATAGGCATGAATTTTATTAGAAGAAAATCCAAATGCTTAATCAACTTCCATTCCATATAATAATTTGATGGAATATCTACACCATTAGGAAGAAATTCATTAAAAAAGGTAATAATATAATAAATGGAAGTATTATAAATTCCATACATGGGTTTTACATGATATAACTACATTAAAAAATTTAACCTTTTCATTTTAGTACATTCTTGATATACGGGAGTTTTGGAATCATACATTAATTTTTTCACTCTCTCAACATCATTATATTCATTATTTTCCTCATGTGTATTAATATAATTGTATTCTTTAACTATCATATTATCTCTTTTATGATGATGCACAAATGGAAATTATTCAAGTACCATATTCTTTATACCACTTCTTTCTTTCTATTCATGAACATTAGAAGATTTTCTTGTCTCTTCATTATGATACCAAACATAATATTTTGTTTGAAATACATATTTTGTTATATGGAAGATAACTTCTTCCTAACATAACCATAGTATTACAACACAATTATAATATGGACACTATATATGACCTCCATATGAAGCATTGTTAAATGAAAAATCTAAAAAAATATCCAAATTATTTTGAAAATTAGTTGAAATACAATCGGTATGATTCATCCAACTTCTATCCATTCTATTATAGAGAAAATGTTATATTAAAATCAATAATATAAACCATAATTAAAAAATTAATTAAAACCAATTTTAATATTAAAGTCATCAAATCATGCTAGTAGCTAGAGAAATAAAGAATAAGAGAAATAACATATACTATAAGCAATTCCTACAAATAACTAACCCAAAAAAGTATAAGACATGGAATGGAAAATAACTATAGAAAAATCCAATTAAATACATATTTATTTATGAAAATAATGTTTTTAAAACTTAAATGTTTTGAATATGACATTAATCCAATTAAATATACTTTTCTTTATGATGAAAAACATTTACTCAAGAATAACAACAATGTGTCACCCAAAATCAAAACCACAAAAACATGGTATAATAATATCATGGAAATTATTCCATAATTGATATAAATAAATAATCATCCAATCATAATATCATAGAAACTAAGATTTATATAATAACAAAAATATATACAAAATGCAATAAAAGGATACGAAATCCTGAAATTGTATGATATATGAAATACAATTCAATTTTTTATAAAAAAGTACTCATATATAAGTGGAAAGAAAAAATGTATCACTTGTATCCTTCTATAAGCCCAAATAATATACAATGATCATCCACTAACTCAAACAATAACTTTTAATTACTAAAATCAAATTAAATTGGTTCTATATACACACAGAGTGTGCATAAATTGTGAAAAAGATAACTTATACTAGGATTACACTAAATTCCTCATTATTGACCATTATAATATAATCCATGATATGATAGTTTGAAATAAAACTATTAAACTAATATTTTAGTTTTCAATAAAAAATTAGAAGCATAAAAGAAGGCATTTTTTCTCATCTTTTTTAAGACATGCAAGTTATCCAATTTTAAAACATATATGCTAGTCCATTTACTGATATTTAATGAAAGATAGATATATAAAGGAATTATATTTAATTTATGAGGAGGTAAAGTGTCTTGTAAAGAAAATGTTAATGATAATTAAGGAATATTAAGAGATAAAAATCATATTTTCATTCATATAGAAACAACTTTAGACTAAATGTAAATAATAATTTCAAATAAAACATCACCTTATATCCAATGAACATGATTATAAAAAATTAAAACACCTTTTAAATTTCTTTGCATATAAATTCATAGTAAATATAAAAACTAGAGTAATTAATAATAAATAATACCATTATGATGAACATCAGTAACCAAAAATAATAATGAACAATCATACTATGTGATAAACATTAGAATAAATAAGGACATATTAACCGAACATCTCATAATAAAGTTTCATAATAAGGATAATGGGTAAGTATCAAAAGATCTAAGGTTGGGAAACATTATATATCTTTTAGAGTATCATTTACTTGTTTTATATTTCCATGGGAGAACCATGTCCATAGAGTTCATTTTATATGGGAGTTACATATCACTAGGGTGTATTTTCATGGGAGCACCATGTCCATATGGTTCAATTTTGATGAGAGAACCACATCCCAAAATTATTTACTACATGAGAGTGACATATACTTATAATACTCCACATAATAATTTAAATCATATCAAACCTAATTTCACATAGATGACTAACTAAGTATCTATCCTAAGTTCCCACCAAAGTGTCCAAGTTCTCTCCCATAAATTATTTCCATACAATCACAGGATATATAATAACCCCATAATACATTAATAAAATAAAAAAATTACAACATTAATTAATTACATGATAAGTTAATATATATTACAAAAAAATTATATTTGACTTATCTAAAAGTAATTGATAACTAAATTAAAAAATATATATATATATTATAATCACATTTATTATACAATACTATAACAAAAATAATCTAAATGAACCTTTTTTCAAATAATTAGGAAGAATAATGACCTAACAATATCTTGTTTAGGTTTTGATAAATAGATAAAATTTAAAAAAATACTCAGCAAAAGAGAAGAAGGATTTAGAACTCACTAATCTGATGTTTAAGAAGATACAAATAAAAAAAATCCTTGAATAAGGGGAGAATGCTAGAGGGGAATAGAAGTTTCCACTTACTCGAGTGAGGGAGATTAGGGATCATGGTTTAATGGGGGGAGGGGGCTAGGAGCCTAATGGATTTGTACAAACTCTATACAAATGGTTTTTAAAAACCATTGGTATATCTTTATATATACCAATAGTTTGAATAAACTGTTGGTATAGATAGGATTTAAGAACTCTATACCAACAGTTCATGTAAACCATTGGTATAGAGGTGTGGGGATAACCCCATTTTATAGTAGTGCTATTTTTTATAGATGTGCAGGTTAGAGTTGGTGATCAGGTTGGAAATTACTAGCTCATGATAGGGTGATCTCTTAGAGTTGGATTTATCATTATAGGAACAATTTTATTTTGGTATTGTATTTTGTTTCTACATGTCATTACATGTAAATTATTGGGATTGTGATTTTTCTTATTTTATTTTAGTATGTTTTTATTGGTGGATTATCCTATCATTATAGGGAATTATAGATGGAAATGATAGGTATTGGAGGATTATTGCATGATCCTTGATAGCGAAAGACAACCTAAAATACAAATGGATCTATCCTCAAACAAAAAAATGTGCAAGGTAAATGAAAAACATACAAAAATATAGAATACCTAGTTTGTAAGTCAAAAATTACTCTTATCAGTTACATGTAACTAATAATCATCAAATATAGAAATATAGTGGTACGTGAAGATAACTCAAAATACAAGGAAAGAAAATGGAACTTAGAGATGAAGTACAAACATAGACAACAAATACGAATAAGGGATATACATATGTATTCATATATATATGAACAAGGGATGTACATATGTATCCTAAGGGGATTGGTGTGATCTCCATTAAATATACTCATATCCCTATACAAACATTTCCACCATGAGATGTATCGTATACATTATATATATACCAATATAATCCATGTGTCCATGACATTGAGTAATCACTAGACATGGAATATATAAATATAGTATAGTCCAAATAATCTTTTCTTGATTCTATGAAATAGACTGACTAGTTCTATGAATACATCACATGTTATTCATCTTGCATATAAGCACATCACATGTCCCTCATCCAAGTAGCAGAACACATCTCACATGACACAAATAACCATGAACATGAATTTAATTAGTCTAATTAAATCAAGGTCCAGATGTATTTACTTGTCATAAAAGTGTAAAAATACAATCTTGTTTGCGCTACAACCAAAATGATACCCCTACATGAATAAGGGAGTATCACTTTGATAAGATTATCTTTTCTTGGTTGTGATCCAACCAAAGTGATACTCTCTTTATTTATAATTATATACAAGACCTGTTCATATTTTCTAGACTCCTAATACCCTTTATCCAATAATAAATAACACCCGATATTTTAGTCTAGGTGCATACATTTTCCACATCATAGGGAAAGTTCATGCATCAACCACATATGCATGAATTTAGGTGCATGCATCTTCCCATACGGTTTCATCAGTTATAATCTATTATGAATTGATTAAATGGATTGAATTTAACAGGTATTGTTTATAAATGAACACTTTATATGTAATACCCAAGCCTATGAATAATCCTTATTACATGAACAAGGGAGTATCACTTTGGTAATCTCATCTTTTCTTGGTTGTGCTCCAACCTAGATGATAATCTCTTTATTTATGATTGTATAAAATACTTGTTCATATTTTATAGCCTCTTGACACTCTTTCTCCCATAATACATTAACATGAATATCAACTTCACCCAACTGAAGTCATAATCTCTTCATTTACGATTCTATGCGAGCCATGTTTATATTTTTATAAGGATATGAGTATGTTTGATAGAGATCACAACATAACCCCTTAACAAGGCTTGTTCATAGTCTTGAATACATATGTATACCCCTTATTAATTTTTGATTGTATACAAGTTGTTTTCATATTTATATCCCTTGTTCATGTTCTTTATCTCATTTGTTGGTTATTCAAGTCCTTTTCATATTTTTATAAGTATATGAGTATGTTTTATAGATATCATATCAGACCCCTTCAACAAGGCTTATCCATAGGCTTGTATACATATGTATATCCCTTCTTTATTTCAGATTTCATGAAAACCTTACTCATATGTATACCCCTTATTCATGTTCTTTATCCCTATATAAATATGAATAAAACTTATTCATATGAATATCCCTTGTTCATGTTATTTATTATGATACACTTTATCCTATAATACATTGCACCTAACATTTTAGGCTAAGTGTCCATCTTCCACCTCATAGGTTGAGTGCATGTATCTACCACATATGCATGAATTTATGTGAATACATATTCCCACACAGTTTTATTAGTTATAATCCATTATGTATGGATTAAATGGCTTGAATTTAAAAATTATTTTTCATAAATGAACACTCAATATCCAATACCCAAGCCTATGAATAAGCCTTATTACATGAACATGGGAGTATAACTTTGGTAAGATCATCCTTTCTTAGTCATGCTCCAACCAAAGTGATACTCTCTTCATTTCTAATTGAATTAAATCCTTTTTCATATTTTTCATCCCTATGATACAATTTCTCTTAAAATACATTGCACCCAATGTAAAGATATACTTCACCCAACCAAAGTGATACTCTCTTTATTTATGATTTTATGCAAGCCTTATTCATATTTGTATAGGTATATGAGTATGTTTGATAGAGATCACACTAAACCCCTTTAACAAGGATTGTTCATAGTATTGTCTACATATGTATATCCATTGGTCACATATGGTAGAAACAATACTTATTCATAGTCTTGTCTCATAATTTATATCCTTCCATTAACAACATGAAGATTTTATTCACCCTTTTTCAATTGCCTTACATCTATAAGTATATATTTGTCATCATAAATGTGTTACTCACACCCAAAATCTAATACATAAGATCTAGAGTTAGTGAAATTGATCTCTATAAACTTTATATTCCAATGATTAGAATTATTATCTTTAAGAATACCTCTCAACCATAAATACCAATCTCTAACTATTTTAGAGGTAATTCCTATAAGTGATCTCAATATGATTATCATTAAGTATCCCATAATCTACAATAAAGACATATAAATGGGTGAGTATCATGTTTTAAATATTTTCATCAGTGAATTTTTAAAGAAATTTATCCTACCAAAAATAATTTCCTCATACATCATATCCATTTAGTGATCCAAGATTTATATTTTACTAATCAATGACCCTATTTTGGTGTAAAACACATCACTTCAGTTATTTAGGTAGGATATCAATCCAATCACAATAGTTTTGATTCTTGGATATTTGAGTGGAAAACACTTTTTCAGTATCCACCATATGGATAATATTCAACTATATTCCTCTGGTATCCCAACACTTAGGGTTTCTTATCTAAGTGTAACCCAAAGCAAACATAAAAAATTATCTAACATAAGAAAATCCAGGGGAACCTCTCTTTGGCGTGAAACTGCCCAATTGGATAATATAGAGTCACTCATTACTTTTTTTCCTTATGAAATATAATCTAGGGGAACCCTTATTTGATTTGAAACTACTTGGTTAGATGATTGAGGTCTTGAAAAGTTCTGTTTTGGAAGGAATATCGCACTTAGTATTTTAGTTTTTAAATAAAAAATATACCACCAATTTAATATACATCATATGCATATTAAACTCAAAACTATTGAATCTTATGAAATATTTATCTTTTTATTTTTATTCCATGATGAATTCATTATTTTAATGATTTAGTTTTTGAATCCCTATTCAATCCACCAAATTAATTCATTCACACCATATTAGTGTGTAACTTTTACACGACCCACGAGTTTGTGTTACTCACCCAAAAACATAATCCAAACATATTCATACACATCCAAATTCACCTTAGGAATAGGTATATAAAATTTTCATATAAAGGAATAGTGTCATATGATATTGATAATCTCCACATGATTAAACCCTGGGTGATAGATAGCTAACCCCTCACCTTTCTAGAATAAGGTGTAAGCCTCCAGGATGATGGGTAGTCTGACCCCAATTCCCTCTCCCTAGGAAGACTTTACTCAAGAGATAATTCAATTAATGATATCTATAATACCTAATAATCAAAAAAAATATTCAAAAACTATTCTTAAGCTCATAACTCTAAAAAAACTGAGGTATAGGTAGATAAAAAACTAAACTTTATAAAGTCACACCTAGCATGTAATATAAATCTCTATCTCCTATATGCAATTTATCACATAAATAAATCATACAAATTATTCACATTCTATAAACAATTTATATACATTAATAAATAGAGGAATAAATTCTAGATAAATTAAAATTTCATAAATTTAATCATGAGATAAACTATTATGAACTATTTATAAATAAAAGCTTACTATAAACATTTTATTATTAAACTAACCAATACGGATATTCCATTGTATTGGATATAAACAATTTATATCTAATTTAAATATGAACTCTTTCGTATTATTCATTATATGACATTTCAGTTAAAATATATGATATTATTATGAATTATAAACATTCTATAATCCAATTTATATTATGTAAACTATTTACAAAATCTAAATATCACATATTTAAACATTATTTAAAATCTAAACAAATACGACATCATTTTTTGATGTGGTAAAAATAATATCTTAAATAAGGTCCTTTTTAATTCAAAAAAAATAAAATTAATTAATTATTAACAATTCATAATTTTAATCATAAACTTCTTTATATCCTTCACTTATTTATGTAATTTATGAATTCTATATATATTATCCTTATAATTTATTAATAAAAAACTTATTTCAAAATTATAAGGAATTATATATAATTTGGTCAAGGGTAAAATACCTTTTATTATGATATATAAACATTTTATAAACCATATAAATTTAAAAAATAATTTCTTAATATTAACTCTTTAATATCAATGTAATATTTATAATAATTGTTTCAAAAACAATAAAACAATTAACTATAAATATTTTTTAGTTAATTAATTTATAAAACACTTATTAATTCTATAAATATTCCAAAATATCTAATTCCATTATTTACAAACAATTTATAAATGACCTAAAGCTCTAATGCTTTTTTCCCATAATAGGGATGTAGACTACATTAACTACTTAACATATACCATGCCTTCCACTCTATATTACGTTAACATATTAACTTAATCCTAGAGTGGTGATACCAAAATTAAATTATCATATAATGTAACATCAAGGGGTATAAGACTGATTACTTTCTCCTAAAACATGTTCTTCATTTAATAGTGAAATAAATACATTGATTGGTTGAGGAAAAAGGCTCTGATATCACTGATGGGTTTTAGAAGTTTATCATATGAACAAAGTTAGTGAAAGAAAACCCATATATGTACCCCATATATCCTTGATAAAATGAACATATTATGGTAATAAATAAAATTAACAAGGCATACCTAAATTTACGTGTAATAAAACTTTTACTCTTCACCGCATGCTTGATAAAGACCACATTTAGCAACAGATGAATGCCTCTAACCTCTAAGGGGATTCAACCGACCAAAGGATCCCAAAAAATTTACTGAGGATATCTAAAAAAAGGGGTTCTAAAGCCTTAAACTTTTGATATACTATATATCATGTGGAAAAACATATTAGGGGGCTTTCATACAATCAGTCATGTAGAGGGATCTCATTACTTTATATAGTCATCCTTGGCACATTTCATTTAATGATACACATCAACCATATTCAACGTATCCGTATACATTTATCCTTGTTGGTATTATTCATTGAATTCATTCAATGAATTTAATCCATTTAATACATTCATAATGTGTTATAATTGATGAAACTGAAAGATGCTTTCATGGGAACTCTTAAATTATGTGTGGGTTTTAGGTATTTTGGTGCAGCAGAGTGGTTGACTAAAATTTTTTCTCAAAGGAGGAAGTAATTAAAACAACATATTAAAGGTATTTTTAAAATAAAATAAAATAAAATAGACACACTAATTAAAATTATGGGGGTTGTTTAATTTTTATAAAACTAGCATAAGTATGCTGGAAGAAGATTATATTTTTTTATTTCTTTTTGATATTTGATTGATAAAACACAATGAGAATATTTTTTAGAAAATATTTTGAGAAAAAATAATTGATCTATTTATAACTATTTAATTAACTATTAATCATAATCATTGAAATTAAAATCCAATTAATTATTATCCTCTATTTTTTTAATAATCGAACCCTATGAGAATTTATCTCAACCACAACAATGAAATGAATTAAACCCTAGGCTAGATCTAGAACATGAAATCATATAAACTTACTTTTATTTTCATTATAAGATTAACTTATTATTAGTGGTAAATTAGGGAACATATTCATTCTTGAAATGAGGTTGAATTGAGTTTTGGTATTTTATTTTAACTCTATAAATTTGTCCTGTGTTGTTTTGTTTTACCGATTAATATTGTGCTCTCACAATTCACACATTAATCGACCTCACGTGTTTTGTGTTAATTGTTTAATTTTTTCTTAGTTTTTTTAAAGTTAAAAACTCAATTAATAGATAAAATTATGTGAATTATATTATATAATTTGTTCAAAACAAATAAACGAATAAATTTAAAGGTATATTGATGACTAAGAAAAACTACTCTTCTATGGACGGTGTAGTCATCATAGAAACAAACTGCATTCACAAAGGTTTAGAGAGGGTATAACCCAATTAAATTTATAATATTTTTTTCTAGCCCAAATAATTTAATGAAATAAAAATAAAATTGAACAAAAAAAAAATAAATGGAAGAGAAACTAAGGCGATTATTATGAAAACACAAACATCACAATGTGTAGAAGAAGAAGAAGGCTTCGATGAAGGGATCCTTGCTTCAAGAGATAGCCCTATTGAAATGAAAGGATAATTGGAGTGTAACCACTTATCCTATACCCTAAACTTACTAATTCACATCCCACACACTCCAAATGAGAAAAAAAACATATTTTTAGAGAGTAGGGGAGTCTACGGTTTCAAGAGTTTTCAAGTGTGAATGAGAAATTTGGCCAAATATTTTAATCCAAATTGAACCAAGTTATTGACCTCAAAAACACATGAACCAGATGTACTTATATAAGGATTATTTTTTAGTAATTGGTTAATCTATACAATTTATACAATCTTAGATGTATAATATATGGCCCAAACTGTGAAGTGGTGTCCAATCTTGTGAGTCAAATCCAGCTTTGATTTCATAGCCCATTTAATCTAATAAAATGCATGATCCTTCTTGGGTTATCTAAATAAAAGTTGTAGAAAATTAATTAAAGAATTATTTTACATAATTTCAAGTTCAAATATTCTATATAAAAATATTTATGATTAAAATACAATAGTGAACTTTAAAGGGTCAAAACTGGAATTTTCATCAAAATTGAAAATGAATGATCTAATCCCAAATATTTTATAAGTAAACATATTTAAGATAATGTGAAGAAATTATTTAATTTTTTATCAATAAAATACTCAATAAAAATTCCTTTCATCAAATCTCCCACATTTACCATTTGGCACTCCTGGGAAAAGTCACATGTCATGTATTCCAGAAAATTGTGACAAGATATGCATGTTCATATTTTCTAATCCATAATGGAAATATAGGAAAAGTATATAGATTAAATATCAATAAATTTTAAATTAATTATCTCATGAATTGTATCAAAATAAAATTCAATGAGATCAATGACACCAATCATAGAGAAAAAATTCACGGGTCTACTATGCCACTAATTCCCCACGTGTGTGTGTGACAACCATTTCAAGCTCATATCTACACCCTTTATACAATATGTTCAGGTTGAGTAAACCAATTATTCTTACCTAGTTTAATTCCAATGAACCTGTTCTATATTCTTTTATAATAAAATTTCAAGACTCACTCACTTAATTATTCCCAAAAGTCAAACCTTAAGCTCCCAACCAAGATATCCCCACGTGTTGTACATTTCATAACTCTTCTATTTATTAAGATAATATATATATTTATTTTTTTTGAGGGCGTACAACTTTCAGATATTAGGTACACACACATAAATTAATTCAGTACTATAATGAAACCGACTAGAAGAGAAACAAACGTATGAATCAACCATTGATATAAGATGATTTTTTTACCTAAATTGGCTATACCTTCAATTGAGTTAAAAAAAATTCAGAAGTCATGGTTTCATGAAAATTTGTGTGGATAAATCAATGAAACAATTTACCATGGATAAATACCACAAATAATAGTGTCAAAATCTAAAAAAGTTTTATAATGACACAACCAATAATATCATCAACAGATTCTATTTTTATAAAAATCAACCCTTGTTGATGAAATATTTATCAGGCTTATCATGCTACCCATGTTTTTTTAAAATTAATTTTACATATTTTCCACATGTACATGATCATGTTACATGATGATTTTTTTTTATTTTTCCCTTTTTTTGATTTTTTTTGAATATTAACACAAAACACACACAAAAATGAAAAACCTAAAGAAGCTACCCCAAAATTTTTTCCCCTCCGCCATACTTAAAATATTTCATTATCCTCAATGTGAACCTATTAGATGATAATTTTACATGAAATGAAAAATTAAAATTTAGACAAATAACATAAAAGTGAGAGGGTAAGGGACATCTTGATAATTTCAAGTGATGATGGGATCATAAAATGTAATAACATCAACTACATGTGTAGGGAATCCCTTAATGTACTGATTCAACCACTACCCATTTATTGTAAATCTCATTCATGTAGCCTCTTGAGTGACCTCCACTGCACCATAATAAAAAAATGAGATACGAAATAATGACCTAACCACCTAGAACACAACTTACCAGGAATCAAATTCAATTATGAACTACAAAGAAAGACTTTCTACACTACATGAAACTCACTTTTTTGGATCATTATTTCATGATACACTTTTAATATTTCCTTGTAGAGCCCCGAGTTCACATATGATGACAATAAAATATCCTTAAGCTCTTGAATTTACAGATTCCTTTGATCTTCAGATTGGGATAAATCTATGTTGCATTTATTTATATCCCAATAGGACTGATGCTCTAACTCCATGGGAAGATGACATGCTTTCCCAAAAACAACCCGGAAGGGGTAAATACCAATGTGAGTTTTGAATGCTATCCTATAAGACCATAGAGAATCATCCAAGATATTTCTCCAATATTTTCTATTTGAATGCACGATTTTCTCCAAAATTTGTTTCAAATCCTGATTTAAAACCTCATCCAGACCATTTTTTTGGGGGTGGTATGGAGTATAATTTTTATGCTTTACCAAATAATTCCTAACGAGGGAATCCAAATTCTTATTGAAAAAGTGTGATCCTTGTTCAAAAATGATATCATATGGTACTCCAAACCTTTAAAAACTTCGAGTCTTGAAAAAATACACTACAACACAAGAATCATAAGTCATAGTGGACTTTCCCTCCACCCATTTACTAATATAATCAATAGTGATAAGAATGTACAAGAAAACAAATGATATTATAAATGAACCCATAAAATCAAATTCCCATACATAAAAATTCTCACAAAATAAAATGGTTTGTTGGGGCATCTCGTGTCTCCTCTAAACGAATCTAGTGTGTTGGAAATGAGATAATGACTTACAAAACACATGGACATCAAGAAACAAGGTAGGAAAATATAATCTGGAGTCTAATACCATCCTAGACATACTTTGGGGTCCAAAGTGTCTACTATAAGTAAGTGTATGACAAAAGTGAAAAGCATACTCAAACTCATTATCATACACACATCTCCTAATGACCTGGTCACTAAAAATACACCAAAGGAAAGGATAATCCCACACATAAAACCAAGATTCACTCTTTAATTTTTCAACTTGGTGTTTCTTTGGGTTTGTATTAATTTCAAAGGTAACCAATTAATTAACTAAATTTTAATTCCAAGGATGTGTACTTGAGATGACATAAAGAATATCATTGGAAAAAGTGTCCTAAAGTGGTACTTGGTTTGGAGTATTATGCTCCAACATGTGAGTGATCCTACTCATGTGGTCAGCTACCAAGTTCTTTGAACCTTTATTATCCCTTATCTCAATGTCAAACTTCCTAAGAAGGATAATACAATGAATAATTTGTGAATTTTCATCTGTCTTCTTTAGGAGGTACCTCAAATCTATATGATTAGAGAAAAAAACCACTTTAGATCCCAATAAATAATAGAATTTTTTTTAAAGAAAACATAATAGCAATAAACTTTTTTTTGTTATGGTGTAATTTTATTAGAATGAATCCAAAGATCTTGAAACATAAAAAATCATATTTTTTACTGACCTTCTATCCTTTGAGATAAGACCGCTCCAACTGTTAAGTTTTAAGCATCACACATAAGCTCAAATGGGAGGTACCACCATGGGGTTTGTATGATCAAGGGTGTGGTGAGAATCTTCTAAATCTCATAAAATGATACCCTTCACGAATCATCAAAAAATAATTCAATATATTTTTTAAGCAATCAAGATAAGGATAGAGCGATCTTACTAAAATCTATGATTAATCATCAATAAAAACTAGCATGTCCAAGGAATGACTGAACAACACATGCACACACAAGATATGGTAAGGATCAAGTAATATATACCTTATATCTATCAACCCCAATTCCATGTTGTGACACTACATTTCCTAGGACAATTCCCTTCTCTACTATGAAATGAAAATTTTCAAAGTTCAAAACCAATTTTTTTCAATGTAGTTATGAAACACATTACCCAAACTTAAGAGACACTCATTAAATGAGGAACCATACATAGTAAAATAATCCATAAATACCTCCATGAAAGTCTCAAGTAAATCAGAAAAGATACATACCATGCATCACTAGAAGGTACATGGGGCATTATAAAGTCCAAATATAATCCTATGGTAATAAAATGTACCAAATGGGCAGGTGAATGTTGTATTTTCCTAGTTCACTACTGAAATGGGAACCTAAAAATATCCATAGAAACCATCCAAGAAGTAATAGTGTGTCCTACTTTCAAGACTATCAAGCATTTGGTTAATGAATGGAAGTAGGAAATGGTCTTTACGAGTGGATTGATTTAGTTTCCTATAATCTATGCACACTCACCAACTATTTTTTACTCTCACAGGAACTAACTCACCATTTTTATTCTTTATAATAGCTAATTTTATTTTCTTGGGTATAACCAGGATAGGGATGAACCATTGAGAGTTAGAAATGGGGTAAATGATACCCGCCTCAAGAAACTTTCCCACCTATTTTTTCACAACTTCTAATAGTGTAGGGTTAAGTCCCCTTTGTGGCTATCTAACTAGTTTGGAACCATCCTCCAAAACAATCCTACACATAAAAATAGAAAGGCCGATACTTGGTATGTCTACTAAGGTCCACCGAATTTCCCTGATATTCTCTTTTAAAATATTTAAAATATGTGTTTATTTTTTAGGTAAGAGATTAATAGAAATTATTATAAACAAAATTTCATTATTCAACAGGTATAAATATTTTAATTTTGGTGGAAATGGTTTTATTTCCAGTTTTGGTGGGTTCTATATCAATGGAAATGATGTTGGAACTAATATAGGTGCACAATGAATGTGAGGGTCTAAATATATATTATCAAAATCAGTGAATAGCGCATCAAATCCATCTGCAAAATCAATATCCATTTCATAATTAGAAAGTATATGCCCAGAATCAGAATAAGAATCCACCTCAAAATTAGAATTGAGTGTGGTTTGATAATGATAAATAGATGTGACAATATTTTGTGACATCAAAATCGAACCAATCCTCAAGTTTTTTATAAGCATAGAATGATCCCCATTTAAAAAATATTTAAAATCATTATTTAGAGAATCATCACAAGATATGTTAGAATGGGAGATGAATAAATAAGAATGGTCTTATGAGGGGTACTTAATGGATTATAAAATATTAAATCTTACAATCTCATCTCCAAAATCTATAGGAAGTTCACACTCATGGATATTAATGATTGTATTGGAATTTTTTGGGAAAGTTCTTTCAATAATTATGGGAGCATGAAAACTTACCCGATCATCCTCTATATCCATCATGTAGAAATACACAGGAAATATCACTCCCCTTACCTGAATAAGGACATCCTTGATGACTCCCATCGGGTATGTTGTGGCCTTATTCACTAGTTTCATCACCACCCTTGTCAGCTTTATCTCACCAACCTATAAGTAATAGAAAACATAGTGAGGTATAACATTAATATAGGCACACAAATCACATAAAACATCAGAGAAATGAAACTCCCCTATGGTTCATGGGTCCTTTCAATTTGTAGGAATTTCCAAGGTTGGTGTGATGAGTTCATATACATTCCTACCAAGGCTGATCCACTCATTTTCTTTTATACCTATTCTATTTGTACACATATCTTTTATAAACTTTACATACCTTGGAATTTTCTTAATTGATTTAAGTAGAGGTATACTGATCTCCACATGATTTAATGTGTCTAAAAAATCTCTTTTACATCACCTCTTTAGACATCTTCTTGGTTTTTATATCTCTATTTAGAACTAGAAGAGGTTTAGTAGGAACATACTTAATCTTTTTTCTTACCTTAATATTTCTCCTTTGGTTGTTCATTAGTTGGTCTTGAATGAGGCTTCTCTAGGGTTGAGGTGAATCCTATTGGAATGATAGGTGGAATCAGTCATTTTCTTTAAACTTCTCAATGTGACAATAATGAAATTCCAATTGGGATTTAGAGTAGGTTGGGAAGGAATATTTCTAAAGTTCTTACTTACCAGTTCATGGAGGGTAGTGGTAATATGGCTCATTTGTGTCTTACACTCCCTCAACTCCGAACCTCGACTCTTCATATAATTCTGCTGATTAAGAACAATTTGTTTCAAAATTTCACTAGTATTAGAATCTACCTTTAGTTTATAATTACCTTGTTTTTGTTTACTTGTTAATTCTTGGGTTTCAAATCTCCTTTGGGGTTTTTGAAAACCTTGTTAATAAGGCCAAGGATTCTAGAAGTTTTATTGAAAAGGGGGCCTTTTTTGTTATCCAAATCCATATCTCATGTCTGATTGATCTTTCCAACCTTAATTGTATGTTGGTGAAAAGGAATCATACTTATTATAGGGATGTGGTTGTTTCTACTGCTGGTATGGCCTCCTAGGGAATATGGCTGCACAATACTCTATCTCATGTAATTGGAGGAAAAATAGGTTGGGTGATCTGTTTCAGTGTAAACTCCACAAGGCATCATAGGAGTGGGTTGGGATGGATTTTTATCCAAATAAATTTATGTAACCATAGTGGTAAATTCATCTAACTTAATATCAATTAAACGATTTTCAAGAGAATATGGACTTACCTAATATACTCCTTTAACATGTGGTGTACCTCAATCTCCAAATTATTGGAAGTTTTGTGCCATATTTTCAATCAATGCATGTAAAAATACTAGTGTTTTCAACCAATAACCCTCTATCCAACACCCACTATACTCATCTCTATAGGTGTGAGGCCTTCATAGAAGTATTGGATGTGGATTTTCTCACTGATTTGGTGATGTGGTTATCTTGCACACAACTTCTTGAATTTCACTTAGTACTTATACATTGAATCCCCTTGGGATTTCTTGATCCCTAAGATCTATTTTTGAATAGTAGTGGTCCTTGATGATGGAAAAAATTTCTATAATAAATGATGTTTCAAATTGTTTGAACATGTTACATATTCAAGTTGTAAATAATACATCTAATATTCTTTAGTTATATCAAGTGAAAATGAGAATGATATTAGTTTTATTTGTTCTTTATAGAAATTTCTTGATTTTAGGTTTGAGAAAACTACATTAAATTCATTTATATTTTTTTTGGATCCTCAACAAAGAGGCCATGAAATTTTGGAAGAAGGTGTATCAATCCTGATTTTAATTAAAAGTTTGATTCAAGGTTTGGGTATAAAATACAATTTGGTTGATAGTTAATTTCTGGTGCATCCAATTATTGAATGGTTCTATTAAGTTCATTGTTATTATTTATAATCATTGGTTCTAGTTTTAATATTTATTTAGAAGTTCTTCTAGTTTCAATGTTCCCATAATGGAGGAATTCCCCAACTGGGTGAATATTGAAACTTCCCATAGAATGAGATTTTATAATTTGAGCCCTAAGTCTATGTTCAATATTAGGGTTAGGATCAAAGATACCCTCAAGATTATTTCATTTCATAAAAAAATAATAAAAATAAAAAAGAAAATAGAGAAAAATGGAGCATAATAAAAATATAAGAAGTTTGAATTGATGGTTAAAAAAGAAGGAAAAAATGAAAGAAAAATTGAGAAAGGGGGAAAATGGAAGAATACAAAGAGAAAAAGATAATGAAATAAAATTAAAAATATACCACTAATTAGTTTAATAAATTACTTTCCTCCCTATAAATAGTTCCAATTTAAAAGGTTTTTTCATGGGTGCTCTCAAATAATGTGTGGTTTTTGGGTATTTAGGTACATCAAAGTGGATGACCAAGGTCATTTCTCAATGGAAGAAGTAATTAAAATAATGTACTAATTTTTTTTGAAAATAAAATGAAATAAAAGAAACACACTAATTAAAATTAAGTTTTTTTTAATGTTTATAAAAATATAATAAGTATGCTGAAATAAGATTATATTTTTTATTTCTTTTTGAAATTTGATTGATAAAACACAATGAGAAGATTTTTTTAGAAAATATTTTGAGAAATCATAATTCATCTAATTATACCTATTAAATTAATTATTAATAATTATAATTTAAATTAAAACCCACTTAATTATGATCCCATAATTTATTAATCCTTAAACCCTATGAGAATTTACCTCAACCAAAAAGATGAAATGAAATAAACCCCATGCTAGATTCAGAACATGAAATCCTAATGCCCTGATTTGATTTTCGTTATAAAAATAAATTATGTTCAGTGGTACATTATGGAACATATCTATTCTATAAATGAGGATTAATTGAGTTTTTAGATTGTATTTGAACTCTATTAATTTATCCTATATTGTTTCGTTTTACTGATTAATATCACGCCCTCATAATTCATACATTACTCGACCTCACTTGTTTTGTGTTAATTGTTTAATTGATTGATTAGTTTCTTTAAAGTTAAAAACTCAATTCCTAGATAATATTATGAAAATTAAATTATCTCATTGATTCAAAACAAATAAATGAATAATGTTATAGGTAGATCAATTACTAAGAAAAACTACTTTTCCATGGGTGGTGTAGTCATCACAGAAACGAATTGCATTAGAAAAAGTTTAGAAAGGGTATAACCCAATCACGTTTCTACTATGGATTTATAGGACAAAAAAGTGAATGAAAAATAATAAAATTTAACAAAATATAATAAATTTAATATAAAATAAGAAGTTTATTATGAAAATAGAAAAATTACAACATGGACAAGAAGAAGAAGGATTTTATGAAGGGATCCTTGCTTCAAGATTCACCCCTCTTGAAATGAATGGATAATTGTAGTATAACTAATTATACTCTATAATAAACTTAATAATTCACCTAAAATACCATAAAAATGATAAAAAAATATATTTATAGAGTAGATGAGAGGCTAGGTTTTTAAGAGTTTTTAATTGTAAATTGGAAAGTATACCAAATATTTTAATCCAAATTGCACTGACTTTTTAACCTTCAAAAGGTGTCAGACAACTATCCTTCCATACATATTATTTGTGATTAATAAGGTCCTCTATCTAATATCCAAATTTTATCCCAATACAACCCTATATTTATAATCCATGACCCAAATGGTGAAGCAATGTCCAATCTAGTGAGACTAGTGTAGCTTTGACTTTATATCCCATTTACTCTAATAAAATGGATGTTCCAGCTTGAATGTTCCAAATTAAAGTTTTATAAAATTAAATTAAGAATAATTTTACAAAATTTAAAGTTAAAATATGATATATAAAAATTTTTATAAATAAAATACAATAGTTCACTTTAAAGGTTCAAAACTAGAATTTTTATCAAATTTTCAAATGAATGATCTAATCCAAAATATCCTAAAAATAAACATATTTAAAACAACGTGATAAAATATGTAATTTATTATCAATAAAATATTTAATAAAAATTCTTTTTATCAGAAACCATGTTGGAAGATTCATGAACTTAAAGCCATGTATATGTCGTAGATGCATGCACTCAGCCTACAAGGTGGTAGATGCATACACATAACCCAAAACATTGGGTGCAATGTATTTAGTCATATGTATCATATACATATGTTTTTTATTAAATAACCAACAAAAATATAAAATCTAAGAAAAAAATGGTTAAATACCACCTCAAGTGTCCTTTGGATTAGAAATGAATAGAGTAAGTTCTATTGCATCAATATCCCATGAACAAGGATTGTAAATATATGCATATCCCTTGTTCATACAATCAAAAATGAATAAGGGATATACACGAACAAGGTATATACATATTCATATCCCTTGTATACTATTATTTGAATAAGGTAAGTTAACAAATATAGACAATAAATATGAAAAATGTTTTCATATAATCATAAATGAAGAGAGTATCACTTTGGTAAGCTTCATTGTATCAGGATCCTATGAATTTCCTCAAATAAGCATGGAAGGATAAATATTTTTGTTCTTATATAGACCATTGAAATATCTTCATTTTGGTTTATACATTTTATCTAAAACTCAATCCTTATCCAAAGGCTTAACTATGCAACCCTGCATGCCTTAGTTGTGTTGAAAAAAAATATGAAATCCATATTTCATAGATCAAAGCAAAGAGAACCCTCCAAAAAAGCATAAATGCTACTCATTCTACTAATGGGTCTGGTGTGATCACCATAAAACATAATTAAATATATATAGAAACATGTCCATCACAAGATATATCATATAAATTATATATACACCTATAGAATCCCTTTTTCCATGAAAATGAGTGGCCACTAGATATATAACATGTCAATGTAGTATAGGCTAACTCATATTTTCTTTATTCTCTAAAATATAATGACTAATTTGATGAATAAATCATATTTAATTAATCTAACATATGAGAACATCACATGCCCCCCATCTAAGATACTAAGCACATCATATGTGACCTTAAATTAGTATGAATATGCATTTCATCAGTATAATTCAATTAAGGGAAAATGTCTTTACTCACAATAAAATTGGATAAATTTCATATTGGTTTCACTCAAACTAATGAAATTACTATAAACATACCCAACCACCCCCTGATTAGCTAAGTCACCTTCGACTTGTGTAAGTAAGGTATCAAAGTATGAGATTCTTGTGCTAGGAATCTCTTCAACCTAAGGTAATGGGGATTAATAATAAGCATGTACCCTTAAGTATATCAATTATTGTATTACATTCTATAATATATTATTTGGTAGTTCAATCCAAGAAACAATCTCTATTTATTACCTCATGTTGGGCAAAAATCCCTCAATGTAATATTGCAGCAATTTTGGGTTGGTTGTGTTTGTTGAAAATGCAGGTTTTCATGGTGAATTGTTGAATTCTAGAGATGTTGTTGAAAATCCATGTTGAAAAAGAACCATGAAAAAGAAAGATAAGATCCAGAGGCAGTACAAAAAGAGAAGATACAAGGTGGTGCTATTTTCCAGTGTTTTCCAAATTTTTGGGGTCCAAAATTTGGATTTTGGTGAGTATTGCGAAATATGGATTTCCTTAAAGATCTCATCAAAATATGGAAAAGGCATGAGTTTTGTGAATATTGGCTTCTTGATGTGGATTTCACGAAGACATAAAGAAAGTTGACAGTGTTCTTCGTAATCACAACGAGCTTCACGAATGGCAGAGATGAAGGGCTTTGCGAGAAAGCTTTACGGCGGTGGCGTAAAGGAATTGACGAAATGCTCCATGATTATGAAAAACTGAAAATTTCTTTGGTTCTTTGTGATATACAGATAATTTAAATGGAAATTTTGGAGCTTCGCAATTTGATTTGATGTGGCACTGACTTTTTACGGAAGGTTTGAGGGTCGGTGGAATATTCTATAAATAGACCTAGACCCCCTTGGGAGAAAAAGAGAGTTTTCCAAGAAAAATTTGTTGCTCTAAAATCAGAAAGGAGGTTCGTGGAGGCAGTGTGCTTCTCAAAAGATAGGAGATTCATGATGGCTAATCTATCTCTACGAAAGTGGTGTGTTCCACGTTGGCTCAGGGATCTTCGTGAAGGAAGTCGCTCTGCAATGGCTTAAACTCTGAGAAGGCCTAAGATCTGTGAAGGCTTGAGCTTTGCTAAGTTCTGAGCTCTGCGAAGTAGTGTTCACCGCGAGGTAGTGAGATCTATGAAGGTGTGTGATTCATGAAGATGTAGGGACTTCACGAAGTCTTTTTTTAGCTTTTTGAAATTTGGAGCTTCGCGAAGTAGGGTGATTTGTGAAGGTATTTCCAAAGGGTGTTTCCCAGTGATCAATGGAAAAGGGGTATTCATCAATGGATGAAATTTGGACTTAAATAGAGCATCTACATATAGTGGAGGATTAATTCATTAGTGATAATGAAGAGACCTACAGGCCTATAAACTGTGAGTGGATCTTTTAAAGAAGCAGTGAGCTCACTTCAATTGAGAGAGCAATGAGTTCTCAAAATTGAGAGTGGTTGTAAACTAGGAGGGACAATGAGTCCACTTATAACTTGTAAACAACAGTGCACTTATAGTGGATTTGGTACATCAACACATCTCCAGTGTATTCTCCTTGGATGTATCCTAGTGAGGGTGAACCAAGTAAAATTATTGTGTCCTGTGCATGCTTTAATTTTTGTACATACTCTGCACTGGGAAGGAGAGAGAAGAGAGTTTTTTCCAACAACAAAAAAGATCAAAGGGGCAGTTGTTTTAATCTGTCATACCCTGAATCACCCCCATCTTAGGGTATCTAGCCTAGTGGAACTAACACCTCATGAATATATTCCTCATATCTCATAAAAACCCCTTTATAATAAGTATAAGATTCTATTCATGATAATATTAACATATCATCACAATCCATTATACTCCATGATGATCATTGATTAGGGATAACTCAAAAAATGTATTTTGATGAAATATTTATCACTTTACCATCCATGTAAAGTATCAACACATTAATGAATGGTAAATTGATATTTAATTTATTATAAAACAATGATACATATTATGTTCTTAAAAACTTTTAAGAATATCTAACAAAACCACACATAAGTTCCTATTTATCATATATGATAAACTACTAGCTTAGCCTTATATTTACTATATTTACTTGGTTTTGTTAACTCATTACATATATATTTAATTCCTATCACATCTCTATGTGACCACCTGATAAAATAATCCCACTAAAAATTTAGTGAGTGAAATTTATGAAGTAAGCTAGTTTGAATAATAGTGAGACTTAGAAATATTATTCCAAATGTTCAACTCTTTGAACTTATTCAAAATCCTTAACTTCATCACATCACATTTTATGATGTTAACTTCCATTTTCTAATTATAACTCTTTTTAATATTGAAATCAACATTATATATAGAACCTAAACCAACAAACTTTCTCCTTGAAATAAATTTAACTATTTACATTGTTAACTTTTGAGTGACATGCACTTTACAGGATAACATAATCCTTTTTATTAAATATTGATAATTCACCATCCCATAGTAACTAAATATAACCATTTATATTCTTATTTACTATCACGTATCCTAAATTTTAGGATATTAGGTGAATAATCACTACTAAGACCAAGAAAATCCTTTATTTGTTAAATTTTAACTTTTCTAAGTCTAAAAACACTCTCACTAGACTTCTAGATATTAAATTTGAAGTGAACTTGAATTTTAAGAAGTTTTGATTGTATTTTTTCGATTGTGTTTTTTATCAATGAAGAGTGTTAATGTATGTGCTTGGAGAATTGGGTGATAGATTGGGTATCCACCCAATATATGAAGATGGAGTTTCCCATGCTATAATGTCATGATCTGACTGACCACTAAAATGGTAGCCGGGCTGGTGGGTCACATGGACTTAAGCATGCCTCCTCGTACTCCAGTGGCTATCGACTAGAAGCGTGGGTCTTAAAAGGTTATAATGGGGAGACTATACCCTAATATCAGAGTAGCATAATGGTTTATCAGATAATAAATAAAATACGAGTGTAGATGTAGTAATAAAAGGATGAAATAGAAGCACAAGAATAATATAAACTAAAATATAAATAATGGCCAATGACGACATACAAAAGATGCATTCATATCCTAATAATGATACATAAACTGAAACAATAGAAAAACAACATACTACACAATAAAATACAGTATAAGAAATAAAAGAAAATTAAATCCCCAAGGGCATTCTCCACAAGCATCCCGAGCTCTAGCTTAGTCCTGTGCTCCTAACTCCCAGGTACTCGCTAACCAGCTTAAGAAATCAACTAGGGTCCTACAAGAATAAGGTCCACTTGGGTACCCTAGTGCAATGGCAGTCCGAGCAAGGTGTGAGATAATAATCCCAGTAGGTTCCTACCCATGGTGTCTACGAATGATACCATCCCATAATGTAAATTAAGGCAATGTGCAGGTAATAAGAATTATAAATAGGATATTAATAAATAACAACCTATATGATCAGGTTTCTAAAGGACGCCTGGTGGCTCTACCTTCTTCATCTCACTACTTGAATTATATTTCAAACAAATAAATAAATAAATAAATAAATATAGTAATAATTATATATATATATATAGTTTAGTTATATATTGAATCTATATATATGAACCAAGTGCATGTGGATTCTTAATAGACATATACCTGGAATACTAGTTTTAGACGGATCGGGGCATAATTCAGACATCCATAACCAGTCTAACTAGCTTAAAATATTATGAAATAGGGTACATTACCTACATCCATATAGAGGGAGAGATTTCATGCAACAACACTCGAGATGGTGAGTGATCCGCCATGATAACACTATAATCATGGAATGTGGCATGTAAATCCCATCGGCCATATAATATCACTGGTGTGAGAAGCCATGAACTCAACACCCTATATAATGGAGTTTGATTTCCCTCTTGTATAAACACCCTTTAACATCATAAAAAACCTATGTATAAGTCATAATAATATTTATCATAAATAGACATGAGGAAATACCTCTCATGCCTTACATTTATCAAGCCCATATAAATACATAATTATATTTATAATACAAGATATGAGGTAATAAATCTCATTATTTTCATTTATATAACCTAGTATAACTAAGGGAATCACATTTATAACATTTCAAATTAAACATGCATTAAACAGTGTGGCATTTCTACCCTTTACATTCATTTCATTTATCATATTCAAATAATTTAAGGCATAACATCCATCATAAAGCATGCAGTTCAATATGATCAAGACATAAAATTTAAAATAACTAAGGAAAAGAAATCCATAATGAGTAAGCTATTTAACTTGAAACTTTACATTTAGTTAAGAAAAACATGGAAATTCACTTTATAAGGCTCAATAGGCACTTAGAAGGTGCTATTGTCTGTTGGGAAATTACCTACATGGGTAATATCATTCACAAGAAAGTCAGGAACTTAGGAGGTGCTTGGTTCAAATTAAATGTTTATCAAAGGATGGGAACTCCATTTAAGGTTTTCACCAAGGGCCATGTTGCAAACATTCCAAGTAACTAACCACAAAAAAATCATAAAGGAAACACCAAAGCAATGTAGCCAAGCATGTAATAAAACTTTAAATACCAATTTATAATTTTGAAGATAGTGCACCACATTTGAGGGGTATTGTTATTAAAATGTGAAATTATTAAAAAAAATTCATTTATCAAATTTAAGAATCAAAAGTAAGTTCCATAACTCAATTAACTTAAAATAAGCATTTTATAAGAACTAACAAACATAGAAAACAAACATAAGGTTTCAACATGGAACTTGGTGGGTTCCATTATCAAATTAGTAAATTTTCTACACATGGAAATTCTATTACAAATCCAATATGAACACTTAGATGCATTATGGGAATTTTAAAAATAATTTAAAATGGAGAAATTCAATCTAACACACCCATGAGGTGTCCATGATCAAGGTTTGAAACCTCAAACTACTAAACAATCGTCATAGGGAGTGCATCTAGGTGTGAGGGTTAATTTTACATGAAGGAACCAATTATAAAGCAATGATCGACAAAGTTTGGTGCACACCCCAACAACACTATTCATAAAATGGAGGAAAATTGAAGAAAAAGTCATAGACCACCTACCTCATAAGTAGGACATGTTACTTATCTAATATTGAGGTCTGATTTGATCTGATCTGGAAGAGATTTAAGAAATATACATTCACCCTGAAAATGGGGAAAATGAGCTCGCACAAAATTAGTGCACCCAAGACGAAACTAAATGAAGAAAAATTTAAAAGGACTTCAGATATTATCGATGAAAATCCATAAAGACTGATGGTGAATGATTCAAACATTGAATAAAGGAATTATCTATATGAATATATTAGGATTGAGGAGGAATCCAAGGGCGTCATGGAGGAATAATCATGTAGGTAGAGGAGGTGAAAAAAAAGAAAATAGGTATAAAGGTTTTATTAAGGGAAAAATTGAAATTTCATCCCAAAAACCAGGTCTCATGGTTTGGTGACATGGTTTGGCCAAACCATAAGACTACCATGAGCCTCCCATTCTTTAAGAAACCACCTAGCACAGTTTGACCCACACAGTTACCCAAACCATGCACTAACCGTGCAATGAATAATGTCTAGGTATTGCCTAAGTGGAAATACCCATGCAAGATAGGCGCACAGTTTGGGTAAACCATGGACAGACCATTCAGATCATTTCTGATCCTCTGATATGGGATGCACTATTTTCTACTAAGGTCCACATAGTTACAAAAAAATCATGCACCCTGTTCAGAGCACCCAAACAAGAGTTTCCACCCCCCTATGCTTACAAAACTCCATGAAACACCCGGGAAACCTCTCGAGTCTTTACCCAATTCCAAAAACAACACATTGAAGTGTCCCAACTCTAGAATTATGTTTCGAATCCTGGTTTTAAAAATGACACATCCAAAAAATAAAAAAGTTCAAATTCCCTATGGAATTTACCTAGGAACAAAACATGGGTCGTTACACATAATTTTTGGATAATGGAATCGGAGTTGATACTGATAAAATACCCGACTAGATAGATTTAAGTAGAGGCCTACAAATCGGATTATTATTTAATTAGACCTCATGTTAAAGATATTTTCTATGTTGTGTGGAAGTGTTGTATACAATAGTCCCACCAAAATTATAGTGTTAGATGCAGTGAGAAATTTTTAAAAATCGTGTTTTTTAGAGTTATAAGAAATATTATATGGAGAGATAAAGTTTTTATATGTTGTAGAATCCATCCTAGTGTGATATTGAAGTTGAATGATGGATTTAGTGTGAATCAAAACTTAGATGAAGGTTTTAACCAAATTGACATAGTTAGAGGTTAGTAAAAGAGAGTTTGGTTTAATTTTGAATGAAGTCTAGAAACACTGTATAAATCATTTTACTTTGGGATGATATCATAATACTTTGATCAATAGTACAAATTTAAAGCTATCAATATATGAATTTGAAGATCGTATGACTTCATTTCCATTGTATGACTTCACCGTATGACTCTTCACTCTAAGGATTTGATTGTAAGACTCCAGTACATCATATGACTTTGAGTCATGGTAGGAAAAAAACAACGACAGAAGAATATGAAACTATCATATGAATTCATAATCATATTACTTTAAAGGAGATCATATGAATTTTATTTGATTAAAAAAAGTAATTGAGCATATGAATCTAAGAATCCAAAATAAGTCTTCTGGTTCTCAGTGTAAGATTTTGAAGTGTTGAGTATAAGTCTTTCCCAACACAAGACTTTTCCCATGAGTTTAAGCCTTTGTAAGTACAAGTATTTTAAGTGCTCAATATAAGCCTTTGGATGTGCATAAGCCTTTTCTAGTGAGAATAAACCTCTATGAGTGTAAGTCTTAAAAGACTTACTATTTAAAGTTCTTGGCGTATATCATTCATACTTAATGGAATTTTCATATTATTACTAGATGAAAATTGAAACTTCTAGATTTAATATCAAAAAGAGAAATTTAAATGAGATGATGCTCAAACTTCCACAATGGATTTAAATATCACCATAACTTGGAAAAGTGTGTATTTTAATCATTGAATCATATATTAAATTATCTTCAAGTAATATCAAAGTAAGATGAATTCTGGAAGATTTAGATTTTACTTTAATGAGGAAATTATATAATTAATAGGAAATTAATTTTGTTGATTATCATTCTAAACTAAAATGATTTAAAAACCATGATATTGTGAAGTTTCATGATCCAATCTTAGTTTGAGTTTTAATAATTATATAAAGGTGAGATAAATGATCACTATTCTATTTTTACATGATTTTGAAATGGTAATTTTTGAAAATAATAATATAGAGATCAAAATGAAGATTAACTTGAAGAATAATGTGATGTGATGTAAATATCACAAAGATAATTTTATTCATGATGCATTTTTTTGATGAAATAAAACTATTTTCTTGAGTGTGGATATTTAAGTTGATGAGTATTTGAGTTTTTAACTATGGATAAGTTTCTCACATTGTGAGCTAGAAGAAGATGAGTTTGAGATGAGGTTTCTTGAGATGGAGGTGAGTATTATTCAAAGAAAAAGATGAGGGAACTATAGATTTATGGTATAATATATATTACTACATTAATTTTATAGAGAGATATGGGAAAAGAAATATGAAAAAAAGGAAATGCCACTCCTATAATTTACCAGGAGACAACTATTGGAGGAAAAATGAATTATTGAGATCATGGAAACACCCACACATGGAAAGGTGAATGAAAAGTAAATGAGTATCATGGAAATTGAATCAAATAATGATATTTTGTATTTCATATATAGAAAATAAGATTTATTTATGGACTTTGTATAAATGAAAAAATAATGAGAGATAAGACAAGGGTGAGAATTTGTATTTGAGAGCTTATACTGTGCCATGTAAAATATTGAAGAGAACTATTCAAGAATAAAAAGGTGAGGATATATAACCAGTGATATAAGTTTTTTATCATATAGGTATCAATGATAAAGTTTAGAAGAATAAGTAAGGATAACCTGAAATGATATTGAGTTTCTTGCACTAAAGAAGAGAAAGAGTGAGTAAGAGCATACCCAAGTGGTTTAGTGAATACTTCCAGATAAGATTCCATGGAACTGTGCTTCTCAATGTGTAAAATCTAGGTAAAGATATCATGGACTATATTCTTGAGATCTAAGTTGATAAATATAATAAGAAAAATTCTATATAAGAATCTGGGAGTTGTGTAGAGATACAAAGGTTGAGTTTCATGTGCTGTGTTTTGAAGAACCAATGGTAGTCGAAGTCACTTTAAGTTGAGTAAGAAGACTAGTTTTTGGGTGTAAAGATATCCTTGGATATCATGTGATCTTCTTCAAGAGTGGAAGGAAGAACTGAAGAGAAATTGGTGGTATACCAGTATAAAATAAATGTAGTGGGATACTGTATAGATCACTTGTATAATTTAGTAATCTTGAACCTATGTAAATGGTTTTAATGGTTTTATGATGATACCTAGACAATTATACTTTTATTGATGATAAGATTATAGTGGAGAATCCATGAATTGGAAATACCAAGAACAATAATGTGTAGGTTTCTCAGGATATTCCAGACCTTATAAAAACATTCATGTTATTTACTACTCTATTATAATTTCATATGGATGTATACTAGGTTAAATAACATGAGACCCAATAGTCTTAACCAACATTAAAGGTTAAATTCCAAAGGGGATTATAAAGGTTTAAAATAAGAATTTTAAATTTCTCAAAACTATACAAGACTTTATTTACCCTCCCCTCTCTTAGATGTGTCTACACGGTCCACTGCACATCTCAATTGGAATCAGAGCATTGGTTACTTCTAAATTAGATATAGAGTTCCATCATAACTAGAATCCAAAGCAGAAGGTTCCCTATGATAAGTTTTAAAATTTTCACAGTTGTTCTTACATATCATATATGAAGTACATATTTGAAGAGTTTTTAAAATACCCTTAAATAGAGGAATCTATCCCTAGTGTCATTTTATTGAAATAGAGGTTTCAACTAATACTATTATAAAGAGGAATAAAGAATAAGCCAAGAAGTCAAGGAATAATAAAAATATAACAAATCTGTTCCCTATTGACTAGAGTCAATGGTTATTTTATTATAATGTCATAGATACAAGATATTAAATCAATAAGTATTGATATGTTTAGTAGTCTTGAAGAACTAGATACATACATGGTTCCCTTATTACATTGGAAATTAAACATAGAACATAACAAAAGAAAATAATTTGGTTCTTGTCACTTATTCAAAGACTTAATATTCAAAACCTAGGGAATGAAAAAATAAAAGGGAGATATCAAATGATCATTAATGTCTATATGAAATAACAATAAGTGAATCAAATTCAATAAGACATAATCATTATGGCAAGGTAAATAATCCGAAAAACACATTCCATTAATACACTAAGAATAAAAATACAACCATAGGTTTTGTTACAATGAAAATATCATGGAAATTAATAACTGAATACTAAATAAAGAAAATGATTATTTATTAGATTTCATGTATCTGGAACATGAACCATTATATCATCAACATGGTTTAAGTCAGTGGGTAAAAACTAGTTTGATTCTTCTTGGAAACAAACACAAAGGGTTTGTCACCAATAGTTTTGTCTCATGATACCTATTGATGCATCGAGGGGATATATATAACTGGGACCCACCCATCACCACAAGTCCAAATAATTTTTCATACATATATTCAATTCAACAAAATTCAAAGAAAACAATGTATGCAAAAATGGTATACAACTAAGACAATAATCATATACCTAATACAAGAAATATAAACATTTAATTAAATATTCAATGAATGATGATCATAAATAAAATGGAAGTATACATATAATACAAAAAAATAATAAGTGGTTAATAAGGCATAGATAATTATAAATTATTTCCAACTAAAATAAAAACATGTAAAAATAGTGTTTAAGAAACTTTAGAAAAGAGCCTCTTTAGTGCGGTTTAAGGGAAAAGATCTAAGAGTCTTTTAAAAGGGAAAATGAATAATTTTTTGTATAGAAACAAAAATGAAAAAAGATATATTTCATGCTTAAATGAGGTATTTTTGAAAAATAATGATGGTTTGAAAAAAATTATGTACTGTACTTGAAAATAGGTAGGAAATTGGGAAGTTCCCTTAAATCAGGCTTACTTATTGGGAGTAATTGAAAAGAGAACCTTATAGAAACATGTATTTCCCCATAAAAGGAAGATGAAATAATTTGGATACATGAGTTTGGAACATATAAATAGAATTTATATGAATTATATATAAAAATAAATAAGAATTACATTGGGGTAAAGTGAGAGAAATCATAACCCGAATGAAAAATGGAGATTCGGGGAGAATCCCTTACCTAATGTTAGAAAGTGTTTTTCAATTATTCTTAATATCCTATATAATGAAATTATATTAGTTAAAAATTTAATCCAAAACATATTCAATATTTATTTGATTTATTATAATTTTATTAAGATAATTTATGGCCTTTTTGATGAGTTATATGATTCAATTTCATCATTCAAGGGTGTTTGTTTCCTTGGTTTTCGTGATTGGTTTACTTATATACATATATGAAACATTATGTAAAATGAGAATAGTTATCCATAATTGAAATTATACATTATTAAAAAACTTAAATAATATTAAATGGTATTATATAACATTGTTTTTAGATATGAGGATGATTCATTAGATAAAATGTTAATGATAACCGTTTAGATTATTTTGGTGTTTTTCAATCATCACAAACTAGTTTTGTTTTATTAATTAATATTATGTATATATAATGGTTCTAGAACACTATATAACTTATAATATGTATAATAAAGTATTATTTAACCATAATAATGGTCTTATTACCAGGATTAAAGTTGATAATGGAAAATGAAAATGCATGGTCCATGATGGCGGTAAATCGACACATCAGAGACGATGTTTTCATTTTTAGAATAAAAGAGAGAGGAGAAGAGATTTGATGGTGGATATTCCATTAACATAATAAAATTATAGTATATATAAGATAATGGAGTTATCATGCATGTTTGGATATAGTATCTAAGGATAGTATAAGAAAACAAAATAAATTAAAATAAAATAACGGAAAACGAAAGAGGGTTTTACCTGTTGAATTTTTTCTCCTTGAGAAGCTCCTTAGGGAAATTGGATTTGGTCTTTTGTTGAGACCAAAGGATCCTAGACATGAGGGAGATAATTTATAATTGTATTGTTTATAAATTGTACAATATTCAAGTCTTGGAAGGTGTGAGTAGAATAGGTGGTGAGTGGTGGTATTTATAGTGGATGAGAGGCGTGTTTTTTGATTATTTTATTCATTAGTTTATTATTTTGGATCAATACTATAAATAGTGACGATTAAAATGAATAAATATAGTAACTAGTGCATGTGAATACAAAAAAATGGTGCTTACATCATCCATACATTATCTATGACTCAATAATTCATGTATTTAGCTTATATTGTAAATTACTATATTTCACTATTCACAAAAAATTCAACTATTTTAGAAAAATAAAAAAAATCACCCTCACCATTTTTCAATGTGTACAATTCAAAAATAGACTCATATTTTTGAAAATAATTTTCTAAATATGATAAATTTAATTTTTAATTAAAATCATCATTTATTTGAAAAATACCAATTTTGAAATTATAATTGATTTTATGACACTTTGAAAAATTAATTAAAGTCTCATAAAATTATATTATAATAATAAAATAAAAAATATTAATTTATGAATATATTTTATAAAAATAAACTTTATTATAAATTATTATATTAACTATAAAATTGTAAATATTCATTTATGTTTCATAAAAATACCAACATTTAATTTATCATTTTTAATACATTTATTTACTTATTCCATGATATAAATATATGATATTTTTATTCAAAAGATACCTAAATTTTATTTATACTTTAATAGGTAAGGTCACTATTTTATTGGTCTGATTACTATTCCTGATGGTCACATTACTATTCCAATGACTAAGTTACAATTTAATTGTATATCATGGTTCGTTTGTACAATGTAAACTATCAAATGAATTGAATTTATTTAAGAATATACATAACTTAAAATCTTAGGGTATTATTACCTCCTTCATAAATTTCTTTCTCAAAAATTTTCATGAATATTTCCTTTTAAACAGATTTGGGTGGTTCTTCTTTATAACATCCTCAGGTTCCCATGCCACTTCTTCCATTTTATGGTTTCTCCAAGGAACTTTTACCAGTAGAGTTGTCCAATTTCTCAATTCTTATTTTCTTGTGTCAAGAATCTCGATAGGCTCTTCATAACAAGGAAATTCGAGTTCCAGTTCTATTTCTTCATAGGTGATTACATGCGTTGGGTCTGGCATGTACTTCTTTAACAATGATATATGGATAACATCACGAACTTTGGAGAGACTTGGTAGCATTTCTAATCAGCAATCCATAGCTCCAATTATTTCTAAAATTTAAAATTGTTCAAGGTATTTGGGGATCAGTTTCCCTTTCTTAATGAACCTTAAGACTCACTTAAATGAATATACTTTCAGAAAGACATGATCTCCCACTTGAAATTCCAAATCCTTTCTCTGATTGTTAGCATAAATCTTTTGCCTACTTTGAGATGCTTTAATATGAGCCTAAATATTCTTTACCTTTATAATTATCTCTACAATAAGTTCAAGGCCTATAAGTTTCATCTCACCAACTTCATCCCAATAAGTTGGAGTATGAAATCAATTTCCATATAATGCTTCATATGGATCCATTTGAATACTAGAATGGAAAATATTATTCCACCAAAGGAAAATAATAATCCCACATACCTTAAAAGTAAAGTGATCATGATATCAACATGTATTCCAATGTTTTAATAGACCTTTAATACTATCCTTTGTTTTGATAGTGATAAGCAGTACTCATATGAATCTCACTATCCAAAGCCTTCTAAAGACTCTTACAGAGTTTTTATGTGAAACAAGGATCGTGATCAGACACAATCGATATATGTTAACCATAATGTCTTATAAATTCATTAATATATAGTCTTTATAGGTGATCATGAGGTAAATCTTTTCTTATAGAAAGAAAATGTGCTGATTTTTTAAGGAGATCAAAATAACCCAAATCGAATCATTCTTTCTAGGGGTTATTGGTAATATAGTGAATAAGTCTATAATAATGTCATCCCACTTACACATAGGAATATCTAGAGGTTTCATGAGTTTTTTAGGATTTTGTCTCCCAGCCTTCACTTGTTAACAGACTAGGCATCTTGACACATAGTCAGCAATTTCCCGCTTCATATTATCCCACCAAAAATGTTCCTTCAGATATCTATACATATAGGTACTACCATGGTGTATAGAGAAGTTTAAGCTATGATTATGATCTAATAGTACCATTTTTATATCAACTAATTATGGAACACATAACCTCTTTCCAAATTTTAGAATTCCATCCTCATACACGACGTCTGCCAATCTTCCATCCTTAATAGCTTTAATTTTATTTTGAAAATTCCCATCATAAAATTGAGAACTTTTTATCTTCTCTAGTAAAGATGGTTTAGAAATCATTTGAGAAAGGAACAACGTCTACCCTTCCTTAAAAATACCCATATCCATATTTAATAAATCTATTAACATAAGATCTTTCTCAATCCTCATTTGGGTCAGAAGTCCATGATCTTTCCTGCTTAATGCATCTTTTACCTTATTTTATTTTCCTGGTTGGTAGTGTATTGATTAATCATAATCTTTGAGTAACTCAAGTCATCATATTTTCCTCATGTTGAGTTCTTTGTATGTAAAGATGTATTTCAAAATCTTGTGATAAATATATATCTCACATCTTTTACCATATAGATAGTGTCTCCATATCTTTAAAGAAAAGATTACAGCTACTAACTCACACTGATACAGAAATGATTTTTAACACCATTTTTTTCTTTTTTACATCAGTTATATGATGTTGTTATTAAAGGAGATGTTGTAAATATGTATTTAACATTTCTTAAAAAAATGGATGTTGAAAATGAATTATCAAATTGGTTTTTTACTTTGTTTATTTTGTAACTGATATAAAAAACCTTTTAGAAGGGTTTTTATTGCCATTTATTTAATAACAAACATGATAAATGTTTTTTCATGTAAATTATTAAATAAATAGTATGGAAAACTGACATTATAAAGGCTTTATCATGTTGTTTATTTAATAACCTACATGAAACATAGTTTTTCACACCAGTTATTAAATAACCGATGTGGAAAACCATACGTATATGGTTTTTAATGTCTGTTATTTTATAACTAATGAGAAAAATAAATTTTTTTAAATATTTCTTTTCAACCTTCCTCTCCACTACCGACCAAAAAAGAAAACAAGCAGAAGTAGTAGCATAACAACTAGAAATACATTTACAATTAAAAAATTCAAAATTACAATATTTAGTAAAAATAAACTAAAATCCAACCAAACCTATGAAATGATTTTCCCATTCCACTTGTAAGTGTGTGAGATCTTATGAACTATAAGGGTGAGATTCATAAAAAATATAAAAATTAAAAGGAAATCATTTAACATGTATTATGAATAAAACATATGAAATATTAAGGAATAGTATATAAATAAATCTAACCTGATTGAACTTTTTAATTGTCCCAATTGAAATTATTTCATACATAAATATTAACACATAATATCTACATTCTTCGATGCCTTATAATTTATGAAAATGATGTTTAAATGAGTTTGTCAATTCAAAATAATGATTTTATGTAACATATCCAAAATATACTAATTATAAATGAAAACACACCTTTACTTTTACATATTTTATCTTGCCTCTCTTTTTATTTGTGGTCTATTGAAATAAATTTAATCCCCTGTTATAAAATATTAACAATGAATTAAATTTAAAATTCATTATAATATAAACAAGTATTAAGAAATTCAAACTTACATTTTCAATACATGCTTAAAATTTTGTCTCACTTCACCATGGATAGAGCATAACCATTAAAGTGTCTTCTAACTTAAAAAAAATACCTAACATCAAATAGCCTCTGATATAAAATAAAATTTAATGTTAGTGGTTATTATGTTGAAAAATATATAACACTTTATGAGATAAATTTTTATTACTCTTGAATACATGGAAACATCCATCATTGAATAATTACATTCTTTTGAAATATTTCAGCAATATAAATTGTTCTTTATACTATAGTCATTGTACTCACTACAGGTGAAATGAACTATGGGTCCATAAATCCATAAAAATCTATCATCTCATTCTCCTTAAAATTTTTATAAATATACCTAATAAAAAACAAACATAAGTAAAAATTTTCAATAAATTATATGTAGGGAAAGATTTATGTTAAGAATTATAGGGAAAAATTTACATTGTGTTGATTCCCAACATATCTCTAGTTACAAGCTCCATTATATCATTTTTCAAAAGCCCCACAGTCATTGCACACCCACAAACATCATCTTCCATTGGAATCTCATAAACACCCGATAATAAATTTGAATATCTTGACAATCTATCAAGACTATTAGAATATGTATATGAAGTCATATCTCTTTTTATTTGTTTTTTATTATACAATATTTCTTTATCTTTAAATTATTCATATAAATAATAGATAAATATATAAACTTTAAAATGTTAAAACAAATTTAATACAAAAATGGAATAAAAGATAAAATATACACATACCACTACGGTAATATGTTGTAGAAGTCTATATGGCCAAAATAAAAAGTGGGCGATACTTTTTACAACTATAGTAACCTCATCTATAAGTACTAGTACTTCATATGATCTATCTATAATATCCTATACAGTAACCCTATGATGCTCTATCTTTATTTGCTGATGATGGATGATATCTCCAATATAAAATATCATCCCATATGAAACAATATGACACTGAGGATCATCATCATATAAATTATAGTAAATAAGATTTTTTGGAGGAGGGGGTGTAGAAGTAGGATAAGGAGTGGGGTCTGAAGGCATAGGTGGAGGAGAGGGATCTACTGGCAGAGGCAGAGGAGTTGGAGTTTCAGTTTGAAACTACCTTTTCATGTCCGAAAACATGGACTATACCGATGATCTGATCTTATCCTCCATCATCACATTATTATTCTAAACTTGAGACTCCAGAGATTCTATTTTTTTTATAAAAACCCTCTATTATAAAAGATAAAGAATGCGGAAACACTTTCTCACTGATACATCCTCTGGGAATCCTCAAACACGACCTGAGTATTCGGGCTTTCCCAATGATGTTGATAAAATATATTTCCTAACCTCAGCTACAAAACCACCCGTGTTCTCTACCCCTCAAGAGAATTATATATGAATTATTTGAAAAAATAAGAAATGATTCAAAATATATAAATAATTGAATTAACTTAAATAAATAAATAAGTAAACATCTTATAATCATATCAGCTAAAACCCTTGACTCTTCCCTAATATATTGTACATTGTTTTCTCATCCGACCCCTCTTCTATTTTTCATGTATATTCAGGGGGATGGAGGGAAAGCCTCTTCATATCTTGAAGACTCAGCTCTCAGTTTTTGAAAAATTTCAGCCATCATCTGTTCTTCCAATAACGTATACCCTCCCTAAGATAAAGTATGAGGGTATACATTTCTAACTTTGATATCCTGATGATATATACTCAATTTCTATAAATTAAGAATAACAAATCATTAATAAGATCATTAATATTAAAAAACTTCTAAAAGTTTACATTACACTTACCAAAAATTCTTCTTGTCTTCTACTTTCAACAAATCTCTTCCATGCATCTTCATCTATAAAAGGATATATATCACATGGATTATGATGTTTCCTATGACCATAAATGAAATTAGATCCGAGGGTTGATTTGAAATCCCTCCATCTCCTAGAATCCAATGATAAAAATTTCATCCTGACTCCTCCAGTGTCAGGTATATAATATTTAATTTGATAAGAAAGAGTAAAACATATATTTCTATAAACATTTCAAGATTAGTAAAACAATAACAAATGAGCTTACCAAAATGGTCTCCCAAAGCCGAGATAGAGTCACTTTGTCTACACTTATCCAATCATCAATCAAAATTCTAACTTTTCTTTTAACCTAACTAATATAAAACTATTGAATTTTTTTGAATTAAGACCTCTTAGAATATCATTATCATCAAAGTCTACCAGTATCCTTTGGTCCTAGATACGAACAAATGATAATTTTGGTAAATGTGTGATGCCACATTTACCAACCCTTGAACTTTTCTTTGGCTCTGTGGGAGTATATGACTCTTGTAAAGAAGGATGCGAATAATCAAGAGGAGCATGTGCATGTTCCTCCCTAGAGGTATGAGTACGATCATCTTCAAAAGTATGTGGTTGATCAGTAGATTGATATGTCATTATCATAAAAATCAAAGCAATAAAAAATTAGTACACAAATATACAAATTAAACTATTAAAATATCAATGTAAATAAAAAAAAACAATGAAACAAAAAAGTAAACTAAATTAAATTGAACACATTATTATTCATATTTTTTATAGTTAAGTAAAATACTAAAAATAGTAATGATATTAGAAATGTCATTTAAATGAATGAAAACAAATCCAAAAATGGTATATGAATATTAAAAATGGTCCAACCTAATAAATCATTTTTCACACAAAAAAAGAATATTTTTTCAATATACTCTTATAAAATATTTTTTTTATTTAACATATTAGATTTAAAATAATTGTATTTCAATAAAAATCAATAAATAGATAACTTATGTAAGGTTAAACATAGTAAACTAAACAAAACTAAACTAATATAAACATACAATTTAACTTATTAGTTTTAATATGTGTTTTAATAAAGAAAATAAAATTAACATATCTAACATTTTATGAAATTTATAAAATTAAATGATAAACATATGTTAACTGTATTATTAATAATTCTCTAAAGGATTATTTTCCCAAATTCCTTCATCATTATCATTCCTTATGGAACAAACCATATATACGACATGCCCATCATTATTATCTATGAATCTTTCCATAGAAGTAGGGATCTCACACAAATCAATATCTTATTCAATTTTATCATAACAAAAAAAAATTTCCTGGTAAAACAATAGACCACTTCATTTCAGATTGATTAAGTATATAGAATTTTTTTCATGTGTTTCCATTATAAAAGGATCTACTGTGTATTCCAACCTATTCATATTAACAAGTGACATTCCAAATTCATCATGTATGACACTATTATTACTGATAAACCATTTGTAGTTAAACATTGGAACTTGAAATTTAATGTAATAAACCTCCCATATTTCTTCAATGACTCCATAATATGCACTTGTTGCATAAATTAGGGTTTTCTCTTCATAACTCAAAAAATTCATTACTTCTACGAAAACCAATGAACCACTATTATGAACTATACTTATGTTGTCCTAATATTTCATATGAAATTCATATCCATTAATGTCATACCCGCACCATGTTATCAAATTTAAACTTGGACTACCCACTGACCATTTTAATGTTTCTAACAAATCTGATATACCAAGTACGATCTCTTTAAATCATGAAAAAAATCTTTTTTATGCTCATTCAAAATCCACATATCCTTATTCTTTGGATAACATTGTTTCAACATATTAATATGAAATGTTATATATGGTTGATCATTATCTATGTTATTCAAGATTTATAAATGTACCTTTTTTATCTGTTTAACTGAAAACTATTTGACTTTCAAGCCACGTATCCCCTTTCTCCCATAATTAACCCATCCATAGAGAGATTGAGGCAAACCAATGTGCTCCACCGCAAATAGGTATCTTGTAAAAAACTATATAAACTCCTCAGAAATATAGTTTTCAACAATCAAGGCTTCAGGACGATATGGATTCTTCATCATCAACATTACCATTTTTATTCAAAGAAACAAGAAACAGTTCAACACAACACGAGATCAGGAACGGCAAAGCTTAGGGAGGCCAGAAATAATGGAGACCGAGGGCATCCCCCCGGATCAATTTCACCCCCTCCAGTTTAAGCTGAGAAACATGGGAAATGAATTGAAATGAGATACCTGGGGTCTCCATAGAATCCAAATAATCGGCCACCTTATTCCCCTCCCTCCACGTGTGAGTGAACCTAGTATTACCATCGGGGAGTTCTCTGTATTTATGGATTATGTAGGTAATGGACCAGGGTACTGTACCATTTCCATGCAAATCCTGGAAAATTAACATTGAGTCTGACTCCACTTGTGAGATGTGGAGATCCCGTTGCCTACATAATGAGATACCCGAAAGAACAGCATGCGCCTCCGCCTGCAGGGAGTTACCAACACCATAATGTGTCGTAAATGCTACAAACACACTGCCCTTCTTATCTCAGACCACACCTCCACCGCGCATGTCTCCCATCACGCATGACCCGTCCATATTCAACTTGAGGCTAGCACCAGGGGCTACCACCTCACCCAGGAACCCTGCTGCCATGTTCCTACCTGCTGGACAGTAGATTGTAGTGCACCCCCCTAATGGACAGCCGCCTGCTGTGCGCCCCCTACTGGACAACAGCCTGCAGTGCGCCCCCTGCTAGACAGCCTACAACGTTCCCCTCTCCTGCAGTGTGCCCCCTACTGGACAGCCTGCTGCGCGCCCCCTGCTGGACAGCTTGCTGCGCACCCCCTGCTGGACAACAGCCTGCAGCGCACCCCCTGCTGTACATAAACCTGCTGTGAACCCGCCTGCTGGACAGAGGCCTGCTGTGAACCCACCTAGTGGACATAGGCCTGCAACATATACAGCCGACGCAATGACTGCGTGGCTGACCAGAAACCCTCGAGCCTGCATAGATCAAGCAGAATGCATCTCGTGCTGAAGATAATTTTGCAGCTCGTGGTGTGCACACCCTCATACCTAGCCCGATTGCGTGCATTCTACAACACCCAACATCCCACACTGAAAATGCAGGCTCGCTCCAAGCTCTCCTTCCCTGTCCCTATCGCCCCCTAAAACCATCCCTCCAAAAAGTCCCCGATGCTGGTCTCCGATGAAGAGTAACCCGTACAACTCCCGAAGAAAGCCCAGACCTGCCTGGACCACTCCCCATCAAAGAAAATGTGCTCGATATCCTCCTCCCTTCTATTCTCACAAAAATGAAAACCAGATGCCATACTAATCCCGAGCCTTTTGATATTGTCATCAGTTGGAAGGGACCGATGCTATATATGCCACGTTAAGAAATTGAATTTGGTTGGTATCTTCTTGCACCATACCTGACCAAACCAACCCCCTTGCTACCCCTAGTTAGATATGAGACTATGGAAGTCTTTTGCATTAAAACAACCCAAAGTGGAGTGAATAAAAACACATCGATCTGGATCCAAACTCAAGGTTATGGAGTCGTAAAGCTCCCGCTGATCTATGTCAAGGATTTATCTGAAGAACTGGGGGTACTGACACGCCTCCCTGAATGAAATCAATGGGGCTAGACAACCCAGGTAACCGAGGAAACATCCTGGCCAATTGTGTTTCCAGAACAAGACTTTTCCCTCCCCAATGATCCACTTCGATGAATTAAGTAGACTTGGGAACTTGCTACACACTGAAGACCAAAGCGGAGTCTCCCTCCCTGAAGAAATTTGAGCATTGACCCCTAAACGAAGGCCCATCATCTTTCCCCATAAAGTACGTTGTTCAATCACCTCCCAATCCAGCTTCGCATGCATGTAACTGATAGTACTCTTAAGAATTTTAACGTTGATCCCTCTCTCCACAATAGGACGAGCCATCTTCCCCCATGAAACCCAATGCCACTTCCCCTCCGAGGATGAATTCCAAATGAACTGGGACAAATTTTATCTATAGCTCTCATGACTCCCTTCGACACATTGGTAGCTGAAAGAGCATGCACGAGAATGGCTGAAAGAACACTATTCATGAGAGTGATCTGACCCCCAAAGGATAAGAAGTGGTTCTTCTAATTAAGGATTCGGCCCGTGATCTTTCTCACCACACTATCAAAATCTCTGATTCATATACGGCCCGGGGATATAGGGGTACCGAGATATTTCATAGGAAATAGGCCATGAACCATCCCCAAGCTTCCATCCAAAACTGCCACCCTGCTCGGATTACATGTTTCTGCCACATAGAATCCGCTCTTTTCTTTGTTGATTTGTTGACCACTCTAGTGGCGGTAATCCTAAAGAATCTTGGACAAGCCCTGCATGGAACGCTTCCTCGCATTAATGAAAATTAGGGTATCATCCGCAAATATAAAATGAGAAATAGGAGGAAGCCCCAGCCACCTCCAGTAAGGGAGAACAACCCCTCTTGCAAGACCACTATCAATCATCCTACTTAAAGTGTCCTGCATGAGAATGAAAATGCTCGAAGATAACAAATACCCTTTCCTGAGACCTCTAACCGTCTTAAAGAAACCATGGGTTCGACCTATAAAGGACACTTCCATTCAAGCCGAGCTAAAGCACCTGAACATGATGTCACTAGACCATATAGATAATCCCATCTTCTGGAGGACCCTATTGATGAAACCCCATTCGATCCTATCGTACGCCTTGTTCATGTAAAGCTTGATAGCCACATTAGAACCCCGAGACTTGACTGAGAGATCCCTTAACATCTCCTGGGCCATCGCTATGGCCCCTTGGATAGAGTGGTCCCGCACAAACCCATGTTGTTCCTTGGATACCCATCTATCCAGGTACCCAGCCAGCCTCCTGTTAATAATACAAGAAAAATTTTTTTAAGTAAAATTGCACATACTCACAGGCCTATAATGAAGAAGGGATGATGGGTCCTTAATCTTCAGAAGCAAGATGAGGGTCGAGGCCGAGGAAATTCTCAGGAGACTTCCCCCTATGAAGAAGTCCTGGATGGCATTGATGATATCCCTCTTCACGACCTCCCAAGATTGGCTATAGAATGATACCGGGAAGCCATCTGGGCCTGCAACATTGTCTTTATTAAGGTTTAGCTTGGCTGCTTTTATCTCCTCCTCCTCCGGGACACTCTCCAACACCTCATTATCTTAAGTAGAGACAAGTCGGGGAATTCTCTCCCAGAAATCCTCACCCCCATAGGGTATCCTTGAGGCATATTCGGATTGGGACCCGCAAGGAGGTCCTTGAAATACTAGAAGGCCATACCCCCGACCACATCCCTATCATCAGAAAAGGAACTGTCCTCAAGTTCTAGATTCAGTTTAACTATCCACCGCTTCTCCCTAATGCAAGCATGAAAGAAAAACGTGTTCTTGTTGCCCTCCTTTAGCCATTTAATCCTCGAGCATTCCCTTTCCCTACTTTCCTGTGAAAGAAGCAAAGCCTCCAGGGATTTCTTCTTTTCCGAGAGCTCACCAAAGACATCATCATCCCATACCTCCTCGATGCATGAATAGAGGCGCTAAACTTCCCTTTTGATCTCGTCCAACTCCTGGTCCAAGGGCGGGATGCCCCTGGCTCAGGACTGTATAGCCTTCTTGAGCCTCCTCAACTTCCCATGCAAAGCTACCCACAAATTCCCCTTAATCGGAGCCTCCCAGCTTTCTCTGACTAATTGGTGATAGCCCGAGACACCATCCTAGTGTCTTCATATACCTTTCAAAAGGATAAATACAACATAGATATATAGTATTTCTGACACGAATGATAAATATTCCACGCAATGAAACCTGTAGAAGTTGTTGCATCATGACATGATAATCATGATATTCCATACCTTTCAATTTAAAATCCTTTAAAGACACAAATTTTTTTACATTTTAAGAATAACCCAATGACACTTTGATATCATGAATACACTAAAAAAACTAATTTTCTCCCTCTTGGATAATGTATGTAAAGATAGGGGAAGAAATGTTTGCCTTACATCAAAAGTGTGAGCTAACTCTAAACGTATTCCCATTGATAGTAAGTCCAATCATTCATTCAACCCATATTTAGTATTTCATTTAATATCTAACAATGTTACAATCAAAATGTCACATATATTCCTCTCCACATGCATGACATCAATTTTATGTTTCACCTCATAATATCTCCAATATGGTAGCTCAAAAAATATTGACCATTTCTTCCAAATATTTCTATCATTACTAGATTTATGTGTGTTTCCAAATGTCACATCAAGGTTTTTTACCCTCTCAAAATACTGATCAGTGTATAAAGGTTTTCGAGCAATATAAAATTCTTGTGACCCATTGAATTCATTTTTTAATCTTCTATAAGAGTGATCTATAATTTTTTTTTGATGAAACATGTATACTGTTTTTATCCCATGACGCAGTTGATAATATAAAGTCTATTTTTCAAAAATTGGAAATGATTTATGCCCCTTAACACTATATTCATACAAATTTCCATATGCTGGGAAGTCATTTAGAGTGAACAAAATCATTGCATGTAGTTGAAAATATTTTATTTTATAAGAATCATACACCCTGATAACATCCTCCCAAAAGAGTTTCAAACCATCAATTAATGGTGATAAGAAAACATAAATATCATTTCCGGGTTGTTTTGGTACCGAGATCATTAAACTCAATATGACATATTTGCGCTTCATACAAAATTCAAGAGATAAGTTTTAAATTACCAATAGAACAATCCATGAAATATGTATTCTACTCGGGCTTCGATACGGATTTATTCCATCCATGAATAGTCCAAGTCTGAGATTTCTAACTTCATTTATGAATATAGGACATTGCTAATCAATTTTCTTCCACTATGGATAATTAGCTAGATGCTGTAATTTTCCATCACATATCCACTCATTTGCATTCTAAATTAAACATTTTCATCATGTTAATTTAAAAATAATTGATTCAAATGAGGAATTATAGGAAGATACCAAAATTCTTGAGTAGGGGTATCTGTAACTGCTAAATCAACATGTATTTTTTCTTTCAACTTATACCATAATGTACCACATTTTTGACACTTTGAAAAAATTCATATTCATTTCTATATAGCACATAGCCATTTAGAAAATCATGTATTTTTTGTAACCTAATCCCATCAGGCATAGTATTTTCTTCACTTTATAATGTGAATTAGTAAGATCATTGTATTGAGTAAGAATATCTTCAAAAATTATAGCAAATCAGTAAAACTTTTGACACTCCAACCATGTTTCTCCTTCAAGTTAACCAATCTTAACTCCGATGATAAAATCGTAAATTCTGTACAACTAGGATACAATGGTTTTGTGGAATAACCATATAGACACTCAATTTTCAGTTGTTTCTCAATTGCCTCTTATTTAATATCACAAATCATTTCTTCAATTTCATCAGAGTTATCATCTTACAAACAATCATCATCAATAGATCTAAAATTCTTCCCAGTTTCACCATGCCAAATCCAAGGGCTATAACTCATATTAAAACCATGAAAAATTAAATGATCATTAATCTATCCACTTTTAAACTTATTCATATTTAAACATTTCATTCATGGACAGAAAACATGTCTTGTTTGGAATATTTTTTTTGAAAATTCCAAAAAAGCATCAACACCTTCCTCATATTCATCACTCATTCTAAGTTCCGTAATCCAACTTTGAGTTATTATTACCGATAATAAATATAAAAAATATATATCTTGTCAAGATAATCCAATTTTAAATCTATTGAAATATTCCATAATTTAAAATTAATAAAATTTTGAAATATAAAATAAATATATGCATATTTAAAAAATATAATTATAAAATATATATAATAATGGAAGATAAGTTTAGATATAAATAGGAAATCATACAAAGATATGAATGGAATTAATTTAGAAAATAAAATATAGTTCGACTATAAATTTTGGCATCCGATATACACACTCATTAGGATATTTGATATGCACATTCATCAAGGTTGTAAGCTGTTTTGTCAACGATGGATTTAGTTAGGGAGTCATATGGAATGAAAATGAAATTGGAGTAGGGATTGAAAATATATTCTAATTCTCATGCATTTAATTATATTTCCCTAACTCAACTAATTATTTATAGGTAGGATCTAAAATAAGATTTCATGATTGTTTTTTTGATCAATTCATAACCCTCAAATGGTTTTTGATCTATCCCCATAGTACTTTCCAAAGACTAAAAACCCATAACTAGGCCATCATAATATTGATTTTCATGATATATAAATATAATATTTTCAATATTGACAAGTGTAATACTGATCCATCAGTTAATTACCATCTATGATGCCATAATAAATTTACCAAATCATACTATAGTACATTATTATCATACTAGTATGAGATACATGATGATATACATTGCTAATAAGGTTTCTAGATTGACCAGCTAGTTGATTTGAAGGGTGATATCCCAATCCCAATCACTACAGTGACCCTCATATGTTTTCATCCAATAACCACCCATAAGCCCATGGGTCTTGTGAGTTTGGTAGATCAGGGTAATCCTCATCTACTGCTCTTTCCAATTAAACATGATGACTAACTCAGTTCATATATAAAAGAGGATTTCAATTCATGGGTTCATTTATTCACCCAATGCATTACTTTCATGAATAAGTATTACTCTAGTGATTGGAGTAGTTCCCTTTGTACTATCCCATGTAGAATATTGGGGAATGGAAAATTATACCAGAAAAAATTGGTCTCCTATAATAATATCCACATCATAGAGGCATACTCTTACCTATCAATTCACTAGAAGGAATGTATTAATGTTAGATATCCATCTACTGATCAGGTGTGGAATAATGTGATTATTCCAATGAGAGATATCCTTAATGACATAGATAAACTCATATAAACCTACTATATTGTGCTCATAATCTAACATTGAGTAGCATTATCTCACATAGAATGGATATCCACAATCCACACAAAAGGCCCCTCCAAAGAAAATATATTAATTCAACACCCATCCTAGCCAATAGTCAACCATATATTTATTCATTATGGACCCATAATTGTGAACCTATGTCTTTGGTATGTATTATGATTCTTTTGATGTTAAAGGAGTATATCCAAAGATGCACCCCCACGATAAATAATCCACCATGATGAAAGAAGATGAAATATTATCATTAGAAGCATGGATGCATGTAAAGGGAATATATGAGATAACACGAGGAGATTAAAAAAGATGATAACACTACTTCAAATATGGAATTTATCAGAACTAAAAAAGGGAATTAATAGTGCTAAAAAAAGTGTTGTTAATCAAGGTGAAGATAAAGGGGGGTCCCTTTTATCAGCACTCAGAAAAGAGATGATAAAGACCCATTTTATCATCGCTAAAAAAAGCACGGATAAAAGTAAAAAAATATTAAAAATAAAAAATAAAAAAAAATATTTTTGCAATTCTGGGGGGCTTTAACAGTGCTTGAAGCCCCCCTTTAATAGCACCCCACCCCCCATGGTAGCCCACACATGCCCCAACCAACTCCACCATACCCCACCCCCTTTAACAGTGCTCCCATCCCCCTTTAACAATGCTAGGTTATCCCCCCCACCTGTGCCCGCGACCTGCCTCCCCCAAGATTCGAACTTGAGACATGTTGCCTGCATGCCTAAGTCTTTACCACTCCACCATATTGCTTTGGTCTTCATTTATTAATATATCAATATATATATATATATAGTTATATTTGCTCAAATATTAATATATATATATATATTAACATATATATATATTAATATATATATATATATATAGTTATATTAATATATATATATTCGTATATTAATATATATATATATATATATATATATTAACATATATATATATATATTAATATATATATATATATATGTATATTAATATATATATATATCAGTATATATATTTAGTTATATTAATATATATATATATTAATATATGTATATTTAGTTATATTAATATATATATCCGTATATTAATATATATATATATTAACATATATATATATATTAATATATATATAGTTATATTAATATATATATTTAGTCATATTAATATATATACATATATATATATAGTTATATTAATATATATATATATATATATTCGTATATTAATATATATTTATATCTATTTATATATATATATTTAGTTATAACTTTTTATCAGTATATTAATATATATTTATAAGATTAGTTTTAAATATATTTATAAAATTTGTTTTCTTATGTGTGTTTATAAAGAAATAAATAAATACATACATACATACATATATATATACAACACACACACACACGTGCGCACACACACACATATACGAATAAATACATATATATGTGTATCTGAAAAGCCATAGAATGTTAAAACGACCATAACTTCTAATCCAAAAGTCATTTTCAACTCCACAACAAGTCAAATCGAAGAAAATGAAAGAATCTTTGATAATATATGTGGTACAGGCCTAGAGGACATCTGAATCAAAAGTTACATTTGAATGTTAAAAAATTTGGATATCCGGACTAAAAACTCAGTTTTGGAAGAATTTTGGGACTTTTTTGGCCTCGAAAAAATGTGACAAAAAGCTTCCTTTGGTCACTAGAGCATAGAGACCATCACAGGCTTCGATTTGATATGCTGTAGAGCTCAAACAGACACCCGGATCAAAAGTTATGGCTATTTGAAGTTTGAGTTACATTTTCAACTTATTTTAGATCTTTTATTAATTTTTTTATTTTTTTGTATTAAAAATGTTATTAAATGATTACTAGTTAATGATAATTAGAAAATTATTAATAAAAAATATTTTTTAAAATATTTTATAATCCTCTTTTATTAAATATCGTATACATTAATTTTAGATTTCCATTTATCCTTATCTAAAACATATTTAAAAAATATATATTATATTTATATCAATATAAATATACTTATATATCGATATATTATTTTTTATGATTTTTTTTTGAAATATACACTTTATCAGCACTTGGAAAAAGCACTGATAAATCCCCCCTTTATCAGCGCAACTAAAAAAAGTGATGATAAAGGGTGTGCCTTTATCACTGCTAAAAAAACACTAATAAAGGGTCACTTTTAACAGCACTTTTTTAGCATTGTTAAAAGTGTCCTTTATCAGCTCTTTTTTTAGCACTAATAAAGACACCCCCTTTATCAGTGCTTTTTTTAGTACTTTTAAAGGGTGGCGCTGCAGAAACCCAATTTTTGGTAGTGTAATGTGAAATTTTAGCAAACAAAATAAAAAATGGAGAGTGAGGACATCCGTATCATTGAACAAATGAAAGCGAGGTGTGTGAGGATTACTTCGGAGTTGAGAGTCTATTCTCAACACTCTTTTTTTCTATAAAGGGTTAGCCCACATAGACTTATATTTGATGGATTTATTAAATACTTATAAGGAAAGTTTGATTCTACCCTTCTATAATGGAATTGAGGGGGAGAACATTTAACTACTTTGTATTGATTTCTAATTAGGGGGATTTAAGATACATTGTTTCTTTGGAAGAACATATAGAATTGATAACATATTAAAATTGGGAGATTGAAATGCCCTTGGATTTAAAGAAGATATGATTTTAGTTGTTGTTAGTGGTATTTTTTTTCAATGAAGCATGATAATCTATGTTCTTGGATAATTAGGTGATATATTGAGTATCCACCCAATATATGAAAAAGGTGCTTCCCATACTTGTTGGGTAATTGAATTAGAGTTATTGCTACTCAAATACCTAATTGAATATATTTAAGTAATAACTTACAAATCAGATGATTGTTGAATTGGACCTCATGTTAAAGACATTTTCTAAGTTATGTGTAAAGTTTATCTACAATACTCCCATAATAAGTTATGTGTTGATATAGTGAATAACTTATAGAAGCTGTGTTTTTTAGAGTTACAAGATAGCTTAAATAGATAGAATAAGTGCATATGTGTTGAAGAATTCATCCCAGTGTGTTGTTGAATTTTTCTAATGAAGTCAGTGTGAATCAACACTTGTATGATGGTTTGGGATGATATCAAAAGACTTTTATCAAGCATGTGACCATAAATCTGACGATATATTTATTTGAAGATCATATGGAATCATGGCCGTCATGTGACTTCACCGTATGACTCTACATTATAATTATTTGATCGTAAGACTATAATATATCATATGAATTTGAAATGTGGTGGGAAAATCTAAAAGGTAAGTGTATATGAATCCATCATATGAATTTGAATGTGATAGTGTTACTTTGAATTGATATAGAAAAACAATAAAGGCACTAAGTGTATGTATCTGAGAATCTAATGCAAGTCTTATGGCACTTAACATAATATTCTGAAGTGTTGAGCATAAGTATTTCCTCACATAAGACTTTTCCTATAATTATAAACATTTGTGAGAATAAGTATTTTAAGTGATCAGTGTAAGCCTTTGGCTAAGTGTATGTCTTATTTAGTGATCATAAACCTTTTTTTAGCATAACTCTTCAAAGACTTATGATCTGAAGCCCCCAATTTATTTCTTCCATTGAAATTTTAAGATTGTTTCTAGAATAAAATTTATATTTTAAAAATTAATATTTAAAGAATAAATTCAAATGGGAGAATTCTTGGACTATTCCTCATGTATTTAAATATCACCAACACTTGGAAAAGTGTGTTATTAAAGCATTTAATTAGAGAGTAATTTATCTTCAAGGAAAATAAAATCAAGAGGAATTATGGAAGATTTAAATTCTGTTTTAATAATGAAATTTCATAATTAAGAGGAAACTAATTTTAATGACGATGATGTTGAAGTAAAATGATTTAAACATCATTATTCCATGAAGAGGATTACTCTAAGATTGGTTTGAGTTTGAACAATGAGATTAAGATGAGATGATGGATCATTGTTCTATCGATATATGATTTTTAAATGAAAATATTCAAAAATAATGACATGGTGATCAAAATGAAGATTAACCTGAAGACTCATGTGATGTAATGAATGAAGTAAATATGAAAAGGATAATGTGATTCATAATGATACCATTTTTTATGAGATTAAACTATTTTCTTGAGTGTGGTCATTTAAGCTGATGAGTATTTGAGTTCTGCATCATGGATAAGTTTTTCATGATAAAAGATGGAAGAAGATGTGTTCGAGTTGTCCTGAGAAGAATATGATTATTCTGAGAAGAATAAGAAGAATAGGAACTAAATACTTCTAGAATATTCTAGAATATTTCATTCAGTCGAGAGAGATATGATAAAATAAATATGAAAGAAAAGGAAAAATCACTCTTGAAATTTCCCAGGAGATAGTCTTTGAAGGAAAAAGGAATTATTGAGATCATGGAAGAAGTGACATAAGATTAACTTTACTTGAATAAAACATTAATCTCATGATTTAAATAATACATCTCACAAACAGTCACACAACCCAAGGACATAAAGTTTTAGTGTCTTGAAATTAGCTATATAAATAACTTATTTTAAAACATGTGCAAACTTTTATCCATAATCATGTTCCTTTAAACCCTTTCTAAACATATCACATGATAAAATTATCTTCATAACCCAGGGATTAAAAACATAAGAAAGGGATGAGATCAAATTCTCAGTATGGGAAAATACATATCATAAAGGATTTGATCATAAACATGAAAAAGAATATGATAAATATATAAATAACATAATAAAATCCCAAAATACCATGGATAATAATCATAAAATTTTATAGTGAAATATAATAACATAAGAAGATAATTAAGGAACCATAAAAGAAATTTTTTGGCTTAAAATAAAATATCAATAATCATAAAATATGTGAGCATGATATAAAAGTGCGAAATACTTTAAAAATAAGACATAACCATGAAAACTTGACATAAAATATAAGGCCCCATCCTTAAACATTACTTAATCTTGAGTTATTACAAGATTACACATTGAGGATCTTTTCAGGTTTAGAGTTTTAGAGAATTAGATCATAAATCATTCATTACATTCCACATTTAATCAAAGTGGTTACATAAAAAATAGTATTCATTTTTTCCCATCAACGGAAACATATTTAAAACAAAACATGGATTCTTTCATGACACTTCCTTGACCTTATCATCACATCATGTACCTTTCCCTTGACCTGTGAAAAACATTTCAAAAACTTGGGATGAGCATAAAAAGCTCAGTAAGGGATATAAAAGTATGAAATTAAAACATTAGTCCATGTAAGAAATCATACATTACTCATAAAACATAAGCATTTTAACATACCTCATCAAATCATGAATAAATCATAGAAATCATAAGACATAAAGGTAACTTGAGGCATTCATAACATTCTTATGTAGGGAGTAACCCTCATGGTTACGTTTGGAATACCCATCACAGTATATTCCCTAAATCTCTTCAGATAAACCTTAACGTTTAACCCCTTCACGTTACCCAATGCACTGGAGAGCTATATCGGGCTCACCCGCCCTTAGTTTATTACGGGACCACCCGTCTTCATAACAATTCCCAAGAACCATAACATAATCGTATCACATAAAACATGCATAAAGGAAACAAAACATTTCCACTTTTCAATCACAAGATATCAATACAACACATTGATATAAAAACATTATGAAAACCATTTTCAATACCAAAATAAAAGAAAAGTAAAACATGGTATTTATTTTTCATTTTTAAAAAAAGTTATGGCTTGTAGAGGAAGCCGAAGCTCAAATAATGGTCACGGCGGTGGAGAAGTCGTTGTCGCCACATACGTATGACAAAAAAAACATTCCCTTTTGTCGTTTAGTAAATTATTCGTATAAAAAAGATTCCTTTTGAATAAACGTAAAAGTCAAAGGGGTTTATACACCGTATAAAAGAAAGTTGTGTATAAAACAAAATATGCCTCAATGAAAGGAGATTGAGACGAAGTCTCTTACCTCATATCCGACATGACTCGATCGTTCTTTAATCTCCTGAATAATAAACTTGAGTTGATTTATACTTGCTTAAGAACCTTTTTCAAGTTCATTATTCCTTTTATATCACTTATTACCATGTCATGAACACTATGTAATTATTTAAGTTAATAACGGTCGTTTTAACGATCATTGGTACTTGAGTCAAAAATAAACTCTTTATAATTACAAGTTGTTCATGTATCCATTATATACAGAGTTATATTCATGATGTAGATATCATATATATAATATATATCCAGTATATACATGAATTTATAATATTACATAACATTTATAGGTAAGAAATGAAATGCACCATTCATGGAGACAGTAAACCATATGTACGCATGAACACTACTTTCATTTCTATTTCGTATTTTATGGAATGAAATCATAATGATATAAAGGTATATTATAATTCCAGTTTAATATCATATATAATATCATTAAATCCATCCTTTATACATCCCACATATGGCATTAATGAATCAAATCACTTTGAGGGGGCGGTAGTCCACACTTCCTAAAATGAAGATATCGTGTTTACCCATAATGGAAACCATAAAGGTATGCCAAAAATGAAAAATAAAGAAGCTTAAGGAAAAAATAAACATATTATATATCATATATAAATATAGTTTCATCTTAATGGACACCTTTGAAGGTGTTAGAAGAATATTGAACAATCATCATTTCGTGAGGCATAAATTCGCCATCCACGGAAACAATATTCTCTTTAACCATTAGATGAAGGTGTGTGTAAGTGTAGCTCGAACAATTATTATAAAAACATCCTAGTATATTGAAGATACTGGTGTTGTTACAAAATAAATTAATAAAAATATTTTAGGGGGTTGGAGAATAAAAATAAAACAAAAGAACATTAGAGAAGACTTTACCTTTAAATCGGGTAACTCTTCTTGGTTTGAACCAAAATGGTTTCTTGAAGAGCTTTCTACCTAAGGTAAGGCTTATAGGATGAATATATGGATGTGGAGAGATAAAATGAGCAGGTCTTGGCTGATCCAAAGGCTTGAGAAGTGTGGTTAATGCGGTATAGGTGGGGGCCTTTTATAAGAGGAGAGGAGGGGCACTCTTGGAAGGGTATAAAATGTTACTTTATTTTCAAATGATTTTAGGATTTTAAAGGTCCCAAATTGATTTATTTCGAGTATAAGGTGATAAGGGTTCGAAATATACTCATACAATAGGTATTTTACAAGTTTATGTCTTAGATTTTACATTATCTTTTCATTTTATTTAAATCATTCATTAATGAGGTAATCGCTGCATCATCATGATGTCATATATAATTTAATTTATTTAATGTCTAAAAATTATAAAAAAAATAATATTATGTAGGAAATATTTTTATCTTTCTAATTAATATTTATAGTCCAATATATAATTTATTTAGACAAAATTAAAAATGTTTTACTCAGGTGATACATTCTTTGTTATATTTAACTTTCTTTAAAAATAAAAAGATAAAAAGTCATTATCACACAAAAGTGATTCCATGGGGTCCCCAAGTTTGGAACAAGGCATACCATGGTCGGACATGACACAACCAGTATCATTAGGACACATTTTGGGGTCATTTGTTATTATTATGATATTATTTTATTACCCTCAACTACCAGATTACTAATTAATCAAGATAATTAAAGATAATTACTGTCGTTACTATTCATAATGTCCAAAAAACAAAAGAGTCTTGATTAAATAATTTGTAACTTATGATTCAAAATATGTAATCCATTTTACCAAATTCCAAACACATAAATTGCAATAATTAATTTAAAAAATAATTCCCGTTGTCAAAACAAATAGCGGGTTTTTTAGAAACAATATCTATGAAAAGTTTGGCACTTGTTTATGCCCAATTCCAAAGTGAAATTAATACTAATGACCACCATTAGATTAAATTGTAAAAATATATTATAATTACAATTTAAAACAAATTAAAAAGATAATCTAACTATATAATTAAATTAGATGAAAATCATTTTTGATATAAAATGCAGTATTTTTCACTATTCATTAAAAAATGAAAATTGTCAGAAAAATACCAAAAATTAACCCAAGGTAAATTTAAATGTCCCAATCATAAATAATATGTTTATTTTGAAAAATAGATCTTATAAAATATTCAAAATTTTGATTTAAAAATGGTTTTCCATCAAAAGGTAGTAAAACAATCTTTTAAAAAATATTAGTGTATTCCATGCTTAAGATTGGATTTATTCTTATTTTAAGCCTCTAAAACACTATCTAATCCATAAATAGATATAGATAAGAATATATATTATTCATTACTTACTTGGGATGTTACATAAAAAGATAAAAAACTTAAAATGGTGTAAAAGTTATAAACATAGGATTCCTTATCGTTATAAACATAGCTACTTACTAACCTGTTTATACATAAAATTCTTTGTAGAAGTAAAATCCATCACAATTAACCTTTACAAACCTAGATACTTGATAACATGTTCACATATAAAATTATGTGTAGAGATAAACACCATCACACCCACCCTTTGTGAACCTAGATTCCCACTAACCAGTTTAAACATAAAATTGTGAGTAGATATTAACTCCATCATACTCACCCTTTTTTAACCTAGATACTCACTAAACCATTTACATGTAAAATTTTGAGTAGATATTAGTGCCATCACACTCACCCTTTGTGAACCCAGCTACCCGCTAACCCATTCACATAATATTTATATCTCATGAGATATAAGCCTTTAACCAATGATTTGTAGGGAGATATAAGTTCCAACCATATCATAATCTATAAATTTTTATACCACTTGAAAAATAAAACATTCATCATCTCATAAATAATCTATGAAAAATTAACAGCTTTCTTAAAATATTAAAAAACATCATATAACATGAACTTAAGAAATCATAGAATATAAAAAATCTCATTTTATAAAAGAAATCATATCATAATAAAATATAAAGGGTGAAAAAACATCACTTCATGAAAAATAAACTTTTTAGGGTGAATATAAGTGAAAATACAAAAGTTTTCAGAATATGTTTTAAAATATTGAAGTGAAAATTACTTTAAAAAACATTTTTTTGAAGGGAAAGAGAATAATTTTGAAAACATAATTATAAAGAGTTATTAATAAAAATTTATTGAAAATACATAAAGGTTTTAAAAGGAGAAGTAATTTTTTTGAAAACTTTTACTTTTAAGAGAATATTTAATAATGTAAAATTGAAAAAGACATAAAGTTTTCAATAAAATACTTTAAAATACCATAATAAATTTTATTTTTAAAAATATTATTTAATAATATAACCTCAAAAAATTCATTATTTTTTTAATAAAATAAGTGTAAATACTTTAAAAACTTTTTCTTTTAAAAATAATATTTAATAATGGAAACTTTAAATAGAAATAAAAGAATAGATAATAATTTGAAAACTTTTACTTTAAAAAAAATATTTGATAATGGAAACATTAAAAATACATAAAGTTTTCAATAAAATAAGTGAAAATAATTTGAAAACATTTACATTTAAAAATAATATTTAATAATGGAAAACTTAAAAAGGTATAATTTTTTTTAAAATAAAATGTGGAGTAGATGAAAAAACCTCTTTATTTTGAAATGATTGAAAAAACTTTTGAACATTTTGAAATAGTATTTGTTTGAAAACCCACATCATTAAACAGATAATATAACCTTTTATTTAAAATTAATTAAGGTAAAATAGATCATTTTAGATAAAAACAAACTGAGTTTCCATTATATAAAGGTGAATATTGGTGGAAAGTAAAAACATGAATATGGAAGAAATATTCGAAAAAATAACCTAAATTATTCTCAACAAAATGTGTTTTAACGAAACAATATAATCATCAAAAAAGAATAATTTGGTGTGAAACATTATTTATCTAGAAAATGAGATTAAAAATACAACGTAACATCATCATATTTTAAATAAATAAATCTTTAAAGATAATATTCAAAGAAAAGAAATTACATCTCAAGGAGAAGATTTTGAGTCATGAAAACCCCTTACAACCTTTGTAACATTTGAATCAAAACCACATGATAAGTATAACCTTAAAAAGATCATTTAATATAATTAAATATATTATAATAATGGTAAAAAATTAAAATAGGGTGGTATTTACACCATTAAAAATAAAATGCGGCGTATAGCCTAAACATGTCTCACGAGATTCAAAGTTGAGACAAAGAAACCCTTACCTTGTTTCCTTTGTTGAACACACTCTAACCTCATGTAAATAAAACATAACTAAATTAATAACATATTTCATAACATTAATCATAAATATTAACCTTTTTATATTCCTTATTATAATTCTTTATCATGAGCATATTAATTATTTATAACATATTATGACCATCGGGTGTTAATAACTTCAACAATTTTGAAAATGTTTAATAATTTTGATATCATTACCCATAATTTTATAACAAGTTAATAATTGATGTATCATATAAGATTATATAATATATAAATTATATCTATTTAAAATGTTATTATTTCATTCCATATGTGTTATGATCACATTATGTGAAAACCATATTGATAACGACTTATTTTAGTAATTTTACCAAACAGAAATATTACTTTATTAATAAGTTAAATACTTAATATAATATTTAAAAAACTATAAAATAATAATTATTTTATTAATATATTATAATATTATTAGTTTTCATGTTTCCATAATCAACCACAATCATATTTTAAAGCACTGTTCACTTAGGTGGTTAAACCAACCCAAACATGAACACACTTTAACTTGATTGGAGAGTATGGTTAAGGTGAAATTTATTTTAACATAATATAATTATAAAAGAATAATAATGATATTATTTTTTAGTTTTTATTATATTTAACAATATTTTAATATGTTTAGACAATTTATGAAAATGTAAATGAAAAATGAAAAACGTTTCATTGTGGAGGCGGTAATCCGCATGTATGCACGATTAGCTTTCCAGTTTCTCAATGCGTGATAGGAGGTGAAGGTGGATATTAAATTGAAATTTCAGGATCATAATTATATGGGATATATAATATTTAATCATCATTAACACCATTAATACTATCCATAAAATTTAGTTATAAAAAACAAACTATGTCACTTTATGGAGGCGTAATCCACACAACCCACTAATGATGTTTTTTTAAGTGGATGGAAATGAATAAATAAGGGTTATACCAATAATGTAATAATATTTAATTATATTAATAATACTAAATTAATCATATTATTATGATAATAATATATTTTTAAAATTTATATTAAGAAAAAAATCTTAAGAGGAGATAACATTTACGTTAGAGACTTGAATTTTCCCTTGGAATTTTTCTTGAATCTGAAGGTCTAATGATAACTATGAGTGAATAGGGGATTATTATTTTTGGATAGATTTATAGGGATAGTAAAATGGAATATTTTCAAGGAATAATTTTAAATGTAGGTGTGTGTTTTAAAGGGTGTATGTGATACCCCTTTATAGGAGAGGAAAATGGTACTTTTGGAAACACCCTTCATAATTTAACAATTCCATCACACTATTCCAAGGATAATGTCTCAAAAGTTTAGAAATTATTGATTTAGGGGTGTATTTGGGTTGATAAAGGCATAGAAATATGTTTCTAAACCCATTTTAAACATTTTATATATTTTTTACAATTAAGTTTTTACATTTTACGTATTTTTACTTTTAAACCAGGTAACTAGTTTTTAACTATGTGATTTTAGGTTTTATTAAAAATATAACACAACCCATATAATAAAAATTTGGTGTTATGGAACTAAATTTAACCTCTATTTAAACCAATTCAATTTATAACTATTATTAAATTAATATTTAAATTAAAATAGAAAATATATTGAAAAATAGTTTTAGTATAAAAATGACATTTTAACCATTATGGATTCTTAATCTTATTTAGAATTGATTAAAATTTAAATTAGTATTAATATATTTATTTATGTGTTTATAAATAATATTATATTAATTATTTATATTATATAAATTTATTTAATTCGATATAAATTCCTTAATATTAACAAAATAATAATTTTAAAACAATCATTTCACCATTATCATGGTAATTATCATTTATCCTAATAATCTATTTTTTACCAAAAAATGAAATTGTACATATTAAATAATATTAATATTATTATTTCAAATATAAGAACAATTTTATGAAATTAACATTCTATATTTAGGGAAATTAATCTTAACGTTAGCGCATATAACGCGTAAAAACTGATTTTTTTAAAAATTTTATTTTTAAGAAAAAAGATTCATTATTAGGATAGAGTTATAAATAAAATTGATTCTAATTAATTTAAAATAATAATTTTTATTTAAATAGTATTTATTTAAAAATTAAATAAATCAAAAACATCATTTCATCATGTTATAATTAATTTAACGAAATAGTTGAATTTTTTTTCATTAAAATGCTACATAAATTTTCAAAATGTTGAGCATGGGTTTAGAAATTCAACATAGTATTTTAAAGTGATTTATTATACTTTATCATAGACAATTTTATAAGAAAAATGTTTCAAAAACTTTCAATGTATTCATATAATAAAATAATTTCTTAAAAGTGACGACATTTATAAAATCAGTATTTTTTACTATTCACATAAAAATAGACTATTTTAGAAAATCTATAAAATACACCCTAAGATATTTTTGGTACAAGTAATTCAAAAATTAATTTTACTTTATCAAATTTAAATTCTGAAACTCATAAATTTATCTTTTTAAAAGAAAATATATAATATAAAAGAAACAACTTTTTTTGAAAATAACATTTTCAATATTAACTCATATTAATTATTTACCTTGTAAAGGTAATAAATATTAATGATTTAAAATATTAGTGTTTATTATATGTAATATCCTAGTGTTTTAAAATGTACATTTTCATTTTAATTTTTGGTTTAATACCTTTTAAATTGGTTAATGGAATGCCCCTCCAGGAGTATGACAGACCTTGGGGGTGTTCTGAGGGTTCAAGGCACGAAAAAGAAGGAAAACAGGCCATTATGTGTTGGGATCATGGTTGGTGAATGGTTAGTATTAACCATGTACAATGTCCTAGGATATCTTGTAGTCTAATCCCTTTGACAGAGGTAGGTGCATAACTACTGCACGGTGCGTCAAACCGTGTGGGTGGCCCAAAAAACCGTGTGGAAAGCCCCCTATCTTGGATAAAGGGTGACACATGGTTGGTGCATGGTTTATCCAACCATGTGGCCAAACCATGTGCCTCATTAAAATAGGAGAATTTACTTTTTTTCTCCCTCTGTATTTAAGATTTCTTTCGTGATTTTACTCTCATTTCCACTTCCAGTAGCAAGGGTTACAAACCTTGGCCTCCCTCCTCCTTCAAGGGTGATTATCCTTTGATATTTGATCATTTGAAGTTCCATTGGTTGCGAATAGAAGATCTGGGTGAGTCTACCAATCCAATTTAATCTATTTTTCTGGCAGAACAATGGTGGGATATTTTCTGTGACAACTGGGTCCCGATGACAGTACAGACACCCCGCCTTAACAAGACCGTCGGGTCCTGGCCTTCCAGGTACCACCAGTTGCCACCGCAGACACGTGGGTCCCACCCCAGGGTCCAACCACATGCCTGAACAGGTCATCTAAACAATGACAGTCCCACATGCCAACACATGTCCTTTTCAGTGTGCTTTGTCCTCACTCACACACACACTGGGAAACTTCCCAGAAGGTCACCCATCCTGATTACTACTTCAGGCCAAGCACGACTTAACTGTGGAGTTCTAATCAGACAGGCTCTCGAAAAGGAAGGTGCACCTTGTTGACATGAGTCATATCATTTAGTCATTTAACCATTTATCATTTGGGGATGTTACAATCACCCCCCCCCCCCTTTAGAGCACGACGCCCTCGTTGTGGGCCTTACATCTCAACCCAGGCAGTGCTGGGTTCCTCCTCTGATACCAAATATGACAAGACCGTCAGGTCCTGGCCTTCCAGGTACCACCAATTGCCCCCGCAGACACGTGGGCCCCACCCTAGGGTCCACCCACATGCCTGAACGGGTCATCTAACCAATGACAGTCCCCACAGGCCAATACATGTCATTTTCGGTGTGCTTTGTCCCCATTCACACGCACACTAGGAAACTTCCCAGAAGGTCACCCATCCTGATCACTACTTCAGGACAAGCACGCTTAACTGTGGAGTTCTAATCAGACAGGCTCCCGAAAAGGAAGGTGCACCTTGTTGACATGAGTCATATCATTTAGTCATTTAACACTTTATCATTTGGAGATGTTACAATCACCCCCCTTTAGAGCACAATGCCCTCGTTGTGGGCCCTACATCTCAACCCAGGCAGTGCACCGCACTTAAGGCTGGGTTCCTCCTCTGATACCAAATATGATAAGACCGTCAGGTCCTGGCCTTCCAGGTACCACCAGTTGCCCCCGCAGACATGTGGGCCCCACCCTAGGGTCCACCCACATGCCTGAATGGGTCATCTAACCAATGACAGCCCCCACAGGCCAACACATGTCCTTTTCGGTGTGCTTTGTCCTCACTCACACGCACACTGGGAAACTTCCTAGAAGGTCACCCATCATGATCACTACTTCAGGCCAAGCATGACTTAACTATGGAGTTCTAATCAGACAGACTCCCGAAAATGAAGGTGCACCTTGTTGACATGAGTCATATCATTTAGTAATTTAACCTTTATCATTTGGGGATGTTACAATCACCCCCCCCCCCCCTTTAGAGCACAACGCCCTCATTGTGGGCCCTACATCTCAACCCAGGGTCCACCCACATTCCTGAATGGGTCATCTAACCAATGACAGTCCCCATAGGCCAACACATGTCCTTTTTGGTGTGTTTTGTCCTCACTCACACACACACTGGGAAACTTCCCAGAAGGTCACCCATCCTGATCACTACTTCAGGCCAAACACGGCTTAACTGTGGAGTTCTAATCAGACAGACTCCCGAAAAGGAAGGTGAACCTTGTTGACATGAGTCATATCATTTAGTCATTTAACCTTTATCATTTGGGGATGTTACAATCACCCCCCCCCCCTTTAGAGCACAACGCCCTCATTGTGGGCTCTACATCTCAACCCAGGGTCCACCCAAATGCCTGAACGGGTCATCTAACCAATGACAGTCCCCACAGGCCAACACATGTCCTTTTCAGTGTGTTTTGTCCTCACTCACACACACACTGGGAAACTTCCCAGAAGGTCACCCATCCTGATCACTACTTCAGGTCAAGCACGACTTAACTGTGGAGTTCTAATCAGACAGGCTCCCGAAAAGGAAGGTGCACCTTGTTGACATGAGTCATATCATTTAGTCATTTAACCCTTTATCATTTGGGGATGTTACAATCACCCCCCCCTTTAGTGCACAACACCCTCGTTGTGGGCCCTACATCTCAACCCAGGAAGTGCACTGCACTTAAGGCTGAGTTCCTCCTCTGATACCAAATATGACAAGACCGTCGGGTCTTGGCCTTCCAGGTACCACCAGTTGCCCCCGTAGACACGTGAGCCCCACCCTAGTGTCAACCCACATGCCTGAACGGGTCATATAACCAATGATAGTCCCCACAGGCCAACACATGTTTTTTTCGGTGTGCTTTGTCCTCATTCACACGCACACTGGGAAACTTCCCAGATGGTCACCCATCATGATCACTACTTCAGGCCAAGCACGCTTAACTGTGGAGTTATAATCAGACAGGATCCCAAAAAGGAAGGTGCACCTTGTTGACATGAGTCATCTCATTTAGTCATTTAACCCTTTATCATTTGGGGATGTTACAATCACCCCCCCTTTAGAGCACAACGCCCTCGTTGTGGGCCCTACATCTCAACCCAGGCACTGCACTGCACTTAAGGCTGGGTTCCTCCTCTGATACCAAATATGATAAGACCGTCGGGTCCTGGCCTTCCAGGTACCACCAGTTTCCCCCGCAGACACGTGGGCCCCACCCCAGGGTCCACCCACATGCCTGAACGGTTCATCTAACCAAGAACAGTCCCCATAGGCCAACACATGTCCTTTTCGGTGTGCTTTGTCCTCACTCACACGCACACTGGGAAACTTCCCAGAAGGTCACCCATCCTGATCACTACTTCAGGCCAAGCACAGCTTAACTGTGGAGTTCTAATCAGACAGGCCCCCGAAAAGGAAGGTGCACCTTGTTGACATGAGTCATATCATTTAGTCATTTAACCCTTTATCATTTGGGGATATTACAATCACCCCCCCCCCTTTATAGCACAACGCCCTTGTTGTGGGCCCTACCTATCAACCCAGGCAGTGCACTGCACTTAAGGCTGTGTTCCTCCTCTGATACCAAATGTGACAACTGGGTCCCGGTGACAGCACAACCACCCCACCTTAACATGGTCGTCGGGTCCTGGCCCACCAGGTACCACCAGTTTCCCCACAGACACATGGGGCCCACCCCAGGGTCCACCCACGTGCCTGAACAGGTCATATGACTAATGATTGTCCCCACAGGCCAACACATGTCCTTTCCAGTGTGCTTTTTCCTCAGTCACACATACCCTGGGAAACATCCCAGAAGGTCACCCATCCTGACCACTACTCCAAGCCAAGCATGCTTAACTGTGGAGTTCTAATCAGACTGGCTCCCGAAAAGGAAGGTAAACCTTGTTGACATGAGTCATATCATTTAGTCATTTAACCCTTTATCATTTGGGGATGTTACATTTTCTTTCCTTATAGATACCTAAAATCTTTTTTTCCAGTAGATTCTTAGATTGGGTGTTGAAGGTTGTTTGGGATTGAATCAAGGGTCGTGTTTGGGTGAGTAATTGTCTATAAGATTTAGGTAGGTGTTCTATAAGTTATATTCCATATTTTTGATATTTATTCATGTGTATGAGGTTGTGTTTTTGTACTATTGTGCTACGCATTTGATTCCTTAGCGGGAAATGATAAATTGGGTGTTTAAATGATGTGTTAGACCCGTCACAATTCTCATTGGATTCATTGAGGAGGATTTGACTAGGACTATGGCCCCCATGTGCTATGACACTCCATTTAACATAGGAATTAGGTTGTTAAATTTTTAATTGAAGAGTTTATAAGATTAAACCAATTTTAACTTTGTTTAGCATGTTAACATGGAATAAAGGGTTATTTGGATTAACTTGTAAAGTTAAATGGGTTGTGAGGTATTTAAGGGGGAAAGTGATAAATGGTTAAAGGGGGAAAATCCTTGTTATAAAATAATTTGAAAGTATGTATAATGTTTGTGGCTATGAATAAATAGTAATATGGGAATGATGTGGAATTGAGTAATTATATTTAAAGTAATAAACCGTGATATTGTTGATAAAATGAAAAGGTGCACCCTTGTTGATATTGTTTGATAAGGTTTCATATATGATAATCTTCAAAAATGTGACTAATTATTTTTTGGGATGTTTTAATGATGATCCTATCCCTAGGGTGGGATAAATTGATTCTCCATAAGCATTGATGCATCGTAGTTTTGGAGGATTGATTGATGCTTATGACTCCATGTGTATGGACATGGTGTTCTATATTATGGATGGGATGGTCGAACATGGTGTTCCAAATCCCGATTGGATACTTGGAATGATGCTCCTTGTATCCCGAAATGTGACCCCTATGAAACATGGTTCATATGACCAACATGAGCTGAAGGAGGTTTGATGGGTATTGGTATCACTTGAAACTGAGAACAAATGTGGTTAATTTAAAAATTGTTAAATAATGAAACCTGTTTTATCTACTATTTTTCTATTGTTTACCATACTTCTACATACACTGTTATTAGACTGGATAAATTTGTAGACATCGTTGGTGGTGGGATAGTGAGTTGTACTCAAACCCTTCTTGGGCCGCCATTGGGTACCCGAGAAGACTTCATGGTTGCAGGTTAAGATAAGGGCAAGGGTTCTATGTTAGATGGTTGATATGGGAGTTGGGGTGAAGCATGGATAAGGGGACCAACCATGATGATGGGATCCATTTTAGGTATTGTATTTAGTGTCTTATTTTGGTTTTATTTTAGAAATTTAGACTATCATGAAATTTCATATTTTATTATATTGGTTTGTTGGAACTTCCCTAGTTTGGGAATGTGGCATGTGATGCTTGGTTATTTATTATTATTTCATGTTGATGTTTATCTTGATTTTTGATATTTTTTAAATTTCATAAAGTGGTTATATTTTTCCCACATGTTTCATTATACCCTCTATTATAGTTAAAAGTATTTGACATTTAGGGAGGCATGCTTGAGGTCATGTACCATATCGGCTCGGGGCATCGACTTAGTAGAACCCGATACAGGCCGTTACAAAGTGGAATTTGAGGCATTTTCTTTTTTATTATTTTATTATTTGAGATTGGTAGATAGAAAATTATGATGTTTTAGGACTTATAGATGAGATTTTTTTATGGGAGTAGCTAACCCATGTGGGGGGTAAAACCCAAGTTTCCAGGGTGAGATTACTGATTTTGATTTTCATTGTTATAGTTGGATATTATTTCACCTTGAATGATACACATGTGGTGTGATGTTATTGTTTCTGAATTTTTATTTTTGTATTAGCATGGAATTAGGTTTTTATATACATTCATTATTTTAGGCACTCAATATTTATGTGTCATGCATTATATTAGGAACTCATAGAAAGAGAGATTATGGTTGGGTTACATAAAATGAAAAATGATTTTTGTTGGTTTTAGAGAAAATATTGCTTAATAAAGAGTTGTAATTAGTTTTAATAGTGAAGTGCTAAATTTAAATAGTTAAAATGGTTTCTAAATGATAAATATTTAAGTTTTTTGAAAGTGAAATGGTTAAAATGATGTCTAATGAAAGTCTTGTGATTATGTAAGTTTGGTTTACCCTGAGTTAGACATGGCCAACAATAGGGATATTTGAGGGTATAGATAGAGATGTGATTATATCCATTTGGATAGTGTATGTGAAGTGGGTTTTTTATGTCTAGTAGTGAGCCTTTTTTATGTAAACCATGGAAACTATATGTTATGTGTTTCAATATTTTTGTTTGTAATTATAGAGATATTCTACCAGAATTATATTTACTAGTTGGGTGATGGGAGGACATCACAGAGAATGATCCTCTATTAGTTGGATAAGAAACCCTATTGGTTTTGGGTAATAGGTGTGAAGAGTAGTTCTGTGAGAACTTTTCTTGTTTTATGTAGTTTATGGAGAGAGATCCAGGGAAGGATGCATTGAGTATGTTTGATCTTCTAAGAGAGTTTCAACTAAAACACCCTATGAATTTTTTCAAATAGGGTGTATCTGAGGTAGCTGAGTTCTGGATTGAGCCTATATAGATGATTATAGACCACTTAAAGACTCATCCTAATAATAGAGTCAAGTTGGAAGCCTATATTTTACAAGGACTGGTGAATCACTGGTGGGATATTCAGGCTTAGGATGAGAAGTTAGAAGTCATGACTTGGAAATACTTCCAAGATAAGTTCTTGGAGTACTTTTACCCTGAGATATTGAGGAAAAGGAAAGATGAATATTTTATGTAGTTGATATAGGGAAGTATGACAGTTATGGATTATGATAGCCAATTTACTGACTTGTAATGTTTTCCTCCGACATTTATAGGAGATAAGGAAAATATGACCATACATTTTTAGGACAAACTTAGATGTGAGATCAAGTCCTAGGTAAACATATTTTGTTTAAATAGGGTTTTTGAGGTAGTGGAACAAGATATCATTTCTGAGGTTAACCTGAAGGAGGATTTTAGTGGTGGGAAGATGGTTTTAGTTAGGTGTTGTAGTGGTATGTCTTCTAATAGTAGGAAGCACCTTTACGTGAAATTCCATGAGGACGGTGGCAAAAAAAGTAGACAGGGGAGAGAATCAGTCTCACATAGTAGTAATCGAGTAATTTTTTATCTGTTTGGAAGATTGGTCTACATTCATGGTTAGTTTTTATGAACACCAGTGGAATTTTGAGCTTGTGTGAGGATGGGTCGCATAAAAAGGTTCTGCAGGAACCCACGATAGGAAAGTAGTGATGGGGGACCTAGATTGATGCATAACACCGACAGGAGGTCAACTTCCCAATATCATTTGAGTATTTGGAGTTCTAGTACCTATACCATATGGGATTTAGGACATGGTAATTTAGGATAAGAGCATCAATCTTAGTATGGAAGTTCAACCTAGGGGACTCCGATAGAAGCACAAGTTAGAGGAATAGGACCACTACATGGTATTTAGCTTGCTTCAGTTGGTAGAAAGGATAAACCATCAATTATTTGAGGTATGATCCTTTTAGATTCCACACTTTCTAGTTCTTTATTTGATACATGGGATTCTCACTATTTTATATCTATTTGGTTTTTGAACATTTTGGGTGTGGCGATGGAGTATATGTTTGGAGTAATTTCAATCGATATGCTATTGGGAGTATGATAGGAGGATATCCGTCAATGTAAGGAGTGTTACCTCAAGGTTGGTGGGTTCCATATCCTTTGAGACTTGTATGTTCTTGAGATAATAGGTTTTTACCTGATACTAAGTATGGAATGGTTGGTTACATACCAAATTCACAATGATTGTTAACTTGGGAGAGTAAGTTTCATGTATTCTAAGTGCGACACTTATGTCCATCATGGGGAATGAAATATCCTCATAGTCCATGCAAGGATAATTCATTAGAAGTTGTGTAAGATCATATCCAAAGTTCTAGGTCTTATTATTGATGATGGGGGAGTGGATCATGATGTCTTCCTTCATATAGTGGATCAGTTTCAGGATGTGTTTTCTGATGATTTCTCAAGGCTTACACTAGTGAGAGAGGTTTAGTTCATGATAGAGATGATGCCTGGTGACAAGATTGTTTCTATTCTACCTTACATTATGGAATTATTATAAATTCAAGAACTTAATACTCAATTGGTGGAGTTAGTGGATAATTGTTTTATCTTTCCGAGAATGTCACCTTGGGGTTCTCTAGTATTGTTTTCCAAGAAGGCTGATAGAACACTATGATTTTATGCTGATTAATAGAAGTTTAATCAAATGAATGTTAAGAACTGATATCCTATTACTTGTATTTATGATCGATTTAACTATTTTAGGGGAGATATAATCTTCTTCAAGATTGATTTGAGGTTTGGGTATCATCAGTTGAGGGTGAGACCTTCTTATATACCACAAATGGATTTCTAGAGTAGATATGGTTTGTATGAGTTCATTATGATGCCATTTGGGCCAATGAAAACTACTACCATGTTTATTTATTTGATAAATTGAATATTCCACCAATATTTATACTATTTTATAGTTTTATTCATGCATGAAATCTTGGTTTACTTCTAGACTCACGAAGATCATGACCAACATCTTGAGAGAGCATAAGATTTATACCAAGCTATTAAAGTTTCACCTCTGGATTGATAAGGTTTATTTATTAGGAAACATTATCTTGGATGAAGGTCTATCAATGGACCAAGAGAAGATTCAAGTAGTGGTATCTTTGGAGGATCCTAAGAAATTTTTTGATATTCGAAGTCTTTTAGGTTTAGTGGGTTATTACCTAAGGTTCATCAAAGACTTCTCCCACTTAGCAGTGCCACTCTTAGGTCTGAAAAAAAGGGTGTAGAGTTTGAGTGATCTGGGGAATGTGATTATTATTTACAAGATCTAAAGAGGCAATTGACTATAACACTGATTCTAATATTAACCGACCCAAGGGAAGAGTATACTTTGTTTTGTGATGCATATGGGATTATACTTGGGGTAACATTGATATAGGGAGATCGATTCATGGTATAAAAATCATGGTAGTTGAGGAATCATGAATGAAACTATCCTATGAATGATGTCTAGTTGGACATAGTGGTTTTTGACTTGAAATTTTTGAACCATTATCTTCTAGGTGAGAAGTTTTTTTGTTTATAACAATCATAGGAGCCTCAAATATATCTCTTCTTAGCATGATTTGAACCTTTGATAGTGGATATGGGTTGAGTACATGTAATATTTTGACTTTGAACTAGATTATACACCGAGTAATGGAAATAATGTTATATATGAAATGAGTCATAAGACTCAAAATCAGGAAATTCATGAGTCTGGTTTTGAATGGAAGATGATGACTTTTTTTATTGAGATGGATATAGGTGTCTAGGAAGAGCATGAGTTGATGAAACACATTTCCTTTTTAGTTGATCCCTCTATTTAAAAACATGTTGATAGGTGGAAGTATTAGGAATAACAATGTCTAGCATTGAGATACATTTTTTGAATGTGGGGAGACAACTTTTGATTGGACCATTGATGAGGATTAGATTATTCACATTTTTTGCCATTTTGTTGTACCTAATTGTATGTGTGAAGATATGATGCATGAGTTTCATGCCACAAAGTGGCTGGTTAACTATGGTTTGACCAATATGTATCAGGATATTCTGAGATAGTATTGGTTTCCAGGAATAAAAAGAGAGATTATAGGTTTCATGGCATGATGCTACACCTATCAGTGGGTGAAGGTCGAGCATCAACAACCTGCTGTAATTTTACATCCATTTCCAATTATATAATGGAAGTGGCAGGATGTTACCATAGATTTTGTGGTAGTTCTCCCTAGGAAACATTGGTAGAATATTGCAATTTTTGTGATTATGGATCGATTGAAAAAGGTTTCACATTTATTACTAATATGGGAGACTTCACCATCAACCAGTTGGGTGACTTGCATGTTCAAGAGATAGTAAATTTTCACAAGGTGATATAGACTATAGTTTTGGATCATGATCTATATTTTACTTTGTGATTTTGTTAAGGGTTATAGAAGGAATTGAGTACTCAGGTATTTTTTAGTACATCATTCCACCCACATATGTATGGAAAATCAGAGTATATTATCTAGGTGTTAGAGGACATGTTGAGGGTATGCATCCTAGACTTTGATGAATATTGGGAGAAACAATTAGATATCATTGGGTCCACCTATAATAATAGTTATTATGAAACTATTCAGATGGAACCATATGAGGAACTCTATGGTAGGTCATGTAGATCTCCCTTATGTTGGATGGAAGTAGGGAAATCAAAAATTTTAGGACTGAGTCTCATGTAGGAGACATCAGAGCAAGTTCAGTTGATTCATAAGTGTATGGCTATGGCCAATAGTAGAAAAAAATCATACAATGGTCAAGGTTGATGAACTCTAGATTTTATAATGGGTGATCATGTGTTCCTTTGGGTGTCTCCTAGGTTGGGTATCTATCAAATTCAGAAATAGGGCAAGTTATCACTCAGGTTTGTGGGTCCATTTGAGATTATGGATAGGATTGGACTGGTGGCATACCGATTAGGTATTCCATAGTATTATAGTGCTATGAATAATTTTTTTCATGTGTCATAGCTATATAGGTATCACCCTGACCCATCTCATGTGATTGATATTGATGATGTTGAGCTTGACATTGATGCATCCTTTGAGAATTATCTAGTGTTTATTTTGGATCATAGTGATAAGACTCTTTAAGATAAGACCCTAACTTTGGTTTGAGTACTGTGGAAACATGGTAACATTTAGGATGAAACTTGGGAGAGAGGTGGATATGCGATCCTCGATGCCCAATCTTTTTACCCTAGAAGCTTAGAGAATATTTGGGGAGAATCTTGAGAATTAAATATTTATGTTGGGGAGGTTGTAAGATCCCAGTGTTTGATAAGGTATGTTATCATTTTAAGTTTTGATTAAATACCTTTTAAAAAGGTTAATGGAATACTCCTTGGGAGTATGATAGGGATCAGGGGTGTTCCATGGTATCAGGGCATGGAAAAGAGGTAAAAGAGGACATTTTTTGTTGGGTGCATTATTGGTGCAAGGTTAGTACTAACTGTGTTCCATAAACTAGGAGACTGTGTGGCCTATCCCATTAGACATAGGTAAGAATATGGCTACCCTGAGGTTTTTAAACCATGTAGGTGGCCTAGAAAAACCATGCACCTAGGCCCCCCTCTTGGATAGAGGGTGCCACATGGTTAGCGTAAAGTTTTTCCAAACATGAACCTCATTAGAAGAGGGGAATTTCCCTTTACCCCCTCAATATTTAAGATTTATTACTAAATATTCCACCCATTTTATCCTCTAGTATCATGGGTTATGAACCTTTACACCCCTCCTCCTTCAAGGGTGATTCTCCCTAAATCTTTGGTCATTTGAAGTGTCGCTGGTTTTAAATTGAAGATCCATGTGAGTATATCACTCCATTTATTTTATATTTATAGGAGAATAATGGTGTAATGTTTTATCTCCTTATGAATCCCTAAAACCTTATTTTTACATTATATTTTTATACTAGGTGTTAAAGTTTGTTTGGGCTTGAATAAAGGGTTGTGTTTGGGTGAGTAATTGTATATGAACTTGAGGTATTTGTTATACAAGTTATATCCCATAGTCTTGATGTTTATTTATGTGTATTAGGTTTTTATTTTTTGTTATTGTGATTTAAATTTTATTCCTTGGTAGAAAACAATAATTTGAGTGTTTACATTTTGTGTTTTACCCCTCACAGTCCCCATTGGATTTGTTGAGGATGATTAGACCGGGTCTATGGTCACCCATGGGGTGTACCACTCCCTTGATCATGGGATTTGAGTTGTTAAATGATTAATTTAAGGTTTTATGAGATTAAACCAATTACAACTATGCTTATCATGTTAACATAGAATAAAGGGTTGTTTTTATTAACTTGTAAAGTTAAAGGAGTTGTGAGGTATCTAAGGGGAAAAATGATAAATGGTTAAAGGGGAAACATCCTTATTATAAAATGGTTTGATAGTATGTCTAATGGTTATTACTATGAATAAATGGTATTATGGGAATGATGTGTAATTGAGTAATTGTATTAAATGTAAAGATCCATGATATTATTTATAAGATAAAAATGTGTACCCTTGTTGATATTATGTGATAAGTGGTCATAGATTCTAACCTTCATAAATGTGACTAATGATTGGTTGGTATATTGGAATGATTATGCTCTCCCTAGGGTGGCCCAAACTGATTCTCTAGAAGCCTCAATGAATCTTAATTTTGGAGGATGGACCAATGATCCCGACTCCAAGCATATGGACATAGAATTCCATATTATGGTTGGGATGTTTAGACATATATTTTTGAATCATGCTGATACTTGGACTGATGCACCTTGTATGAAAACATGTTACCCCTATGACACATGGTTCAGATGATCAACATGGTCCTAAGTTGGTTTGATGGGTATATGTATCACATGGAATTGAGAAAAAATGTGGTTAATTTAAATAATTTTAAATAATGAAACCTAGTTTATCTACTATTTTTCTATTGTTAACTTAACTTTTTTATAAACTATTATTAGACTAGATATAGTTTTAGGCATTATTGGTGGTGACCTACTGAGTAGTAATCACACCCTGCTCGGGCCACCATTGGGTACCTGATCAGACTTCATGGTTGTAGGTAAGGATAAGTGAAAGGGACCTATGTTAGATGGATGATATGGAAGTTGGGACAGAGAATGGATGAGGGGACCAAACATGACATCAAGAACCATTTTTGGGATTGTCTTTAGTGTCTAATTTTTGTTTTCTTTTGGAACTTTAGACTATCATGACATGTTATATTTTACTATATTGGTTTTTTGGTACTTTCTAGTTTGGGAATGTGGTATGTGATTCTTGGTTATTTATTATTATTTCATTTTGATTTTTATCTTGATTTTTATTATTGTTTCACTCTGTTAAAGAGGGTATAGTATCTCCATGTGTTTTATTAGAATTTAATTGCTAGTTAGAAGCCTCTGGTGTATGGGGAGGAACTCTTGAGGTCACATATCGTACCGACTTGGGGCATCAGTTTAGTGGTACTTGGGTTAGGAAGTTACATTATAGCTTTATTACTAATTTATTTTTAATATTTTGTGTTTTTTATGTTGGGTGTCGCATGTGACACAAGTTATAAAATATAATATTTATTTTAAAGGATCCAAAATCTCATTTTATTATATTTTACCCCCTTAAATAAATTGGGTCCTTGCAATTTTAATTATCATTTACTAAAGGAAGAGGTTAATATATCCATGAGAAAATCAACATATATTTTTGACTGAGATATACACCTCATTATCCTTGGTAAGTCTAAGAGAATATTTATCCTAAATATGATTCTTATGTGTTCTTAGGGACATAACATTCACATATTTATTTATTTGATCTTGATTAAATCAAATACTAAAACCCAAAAGGTTATGATAATATCCAAAAGAATTAGAGTATAAGAATATAAAATGTAAATCCTAATATGTCCTCTCTAATGACACCTTCATTTTATTCTATGATAATTTCATTTCAACTATGTCATACTTGGATAATCATGTAACTCTCTTGGTTTTACGTAGGTTAATTTAAGTAGGTATATCTTATACTCCTCAAAATTAACTAGGAAACCAATCCTTTATAGTGGTTTGTAAAGATCATATAATCAACCAAATCATAACCCCTAGGAGTGCATATCCATGTGTGCAGTCATAGGTCCACTTATCATGCATCAAGGTGTGATCGAGTCAATGCCCAACCAAACCTATTTAGGGTGATTACCACTAGGTGAATCCATGCCATAGTTTCATCCACTTTCCAATATCCATACATGGATGTATTGTTAGGAAAACCACTTACCCAAGACTTTAACAATATTTTAGGATATCATCCTATACTTAGACTCAACTCTAGAGTTTTCACTAAGGTTATCTAAACTAATCTCCATAAATAACTAAAATAACCTCTAAAATAACTAAACCTCTCTTTGATGCCAACTAAATAAACCCAAGATTAGAATGACTTAAATAATACATTAATCACATGATTTAAATAATACCTCTCCCAAACTCGCACAACCCATGGACCTAAAGGTTTATTTTCTTGGATATTATCTACAAAAATAACTTATTTTACAAAACTTGTAAAATTTTATCCATAATCATACTCATCTAGACCCTTTCTAGACATATCGCATGATACAATCATCTTCATAACCAATATATTTGAAACATAAGAAGGTGTGATCTTAAATGTTTAATATGGGAAAATCCATATCATAAAGGATTGTATCATAAACATGAAGGATAATATAATAAATATATATATAACATAATAAAAGCCCAAAATACCATTTATAATAATCAAAAAAATTAATGTAGAAACATAATATTATAAAAATATCATTAAGGATCCATAAAAAATGACCTATATTGAAATTAAATATCAATAATTATAAAACACATGAGTAAGATATAAAAGTGTAGAATATTTAAAAATAATTATTATCATGAAATATTGGTGTAATAAGTTGAAAATGTAGTACATTCACAAACATAGGATTACTTATCATTATGAATGTAGCTACTCACTAACCTATTCACATATAAAATTGTGAGTAAAGCTAAATTCCATCACACTCACCCTTTGTGAATCCATCTACTCGCTAACCTATTCACATGTAAAATTGTGAGTAGTTCTTAACACCATCACACTCACCCTTTGTGAACAAAAATAATCGCCAACCCATTCACATAAAATTTATATCTTATAGGATATAATCCTTAACCTAATTCATTATAGATAGATATAGGCCCCACTCATCTAATAATAGATACATTCATGTGGAACTTGAAAATAAAACATTCATCATCTTGTAAAGAACCCATGAAAAAAGAATGGGTTTATTAAAATATTAAAAAACACAACATATCATGAAATTAAGAAATAATAAAATATCAAAAATCTCATTTTATAAAATAAATCAAATCATAAAAAAATATAATGGTTTTTCAAAACACCACTTCATGAAAAATAAACCAAATAGGGTAATTATAAGCTAAAATACAAAAGTTTTCACAAAACCTTTTTAAAAAATTGAAGTGAAATTTACTTTCAAAAATATTTTTTTAATGGAAATAGAATAATTTTGAAAACCTTATTAGAAATATTTCCTAATAAAAATTACATGAAAATATATAATTTTTTCAAAAGGATAAGTGAAAATACTTTTAAAACATTTACTTCGAAGAGAATATTTAATAATGAAAACTTAAAGAAGACTTAATGCTTTCAAAAAAAGAAGTGAAAATACTTTGATAAATTTTACTTTGAAAAATAATATTTAATAATGTAAAATTGAAAAATACATAATGTTTTTAATAAAATAAGTGTAAAGAGTGTGAAACTTTTACTTTTAAAAAATATATTTAATAATGTAAACTTAAAAAATTTTAAAAGGAATCTTTAATAATGGAAACATGGAAAAGACATAAATTTTTAAATAAAATAAGTGAAAATAATTTGAAAATTTTTACCTTTAAAAATAATATTTAATAATGTAAAATTGAAAAATTCATAAAGGTTATCAAAAGAAAATGTGAAGTGGATGATAAAACCTCTTTATTTTAAAATGATGGAAAAACATTTTGAAAATTTCGAAATAACCATTGTTTGAAAACCCACATCATTAAAATGATAATGAAAATTTTTATTTAAAATTAATTAAGGGAAAAGTATAATTGTAGATAAAAAAGTTTATTTTTCCATTAGGTAAAGGATAAAATTTGTGGGAATTAAAAACATGAATACAAAATAAAAATCTAATAAAATAAAAAAAATAGTTCTTAACAAAATGAATTTTAACTAAACAATTAAATTATCAAGGAAGAATAATTTGGTATGAAAAAATATTTCCCAAAAAATAAGATGAAAATATAACATAAAATAATTTTAGGTTGAATAAATCAATTTTGAGAGATAATAGTCAAAGAAGATTAATTAAGATCCAAGGAGAAGATTTTGAGTCTTGAAAACCCCTTAATGCCTTTATAACATTTGAATCAAAACCCCATGAAAGGGATAAACTTAAAAATTAAATTTATTATAATTATGATAAAAAATTATAATAGTGTGGTATTTATGTCATTGAAAAGGAAACTTGGTGTATAGCCTAAATATGTCTCAAGGGATTCAAAGTTGAGAGAAAGAAACCCTTACCATGTTTCCTTGATTTGATGATCACACTATAACCACCTATAAAACAAAAATATATAACTTAATAACCTATTTTATAACATTACTCATAAATATTACTATTTTATAATCTATATTATAATTCCTTATCATGATTATATTAATTAGTTATAGCGTATTATGACCATCAGGTGTTAATAACTTTAACTATTTTGCACAAGTTTAATAATTTAGATATCATTAAACATGATTTTATAACAATTTAATTATTGATATATCATTTAATATTATATAATATATAACTTATATTTATTTAAAATGTTATTATTTCATTACATATGTGTTTTGGTTACGTTATGTGAAAACCGAATTGATAACAGCTTATTTCTGTAATTTTAGAGAATGAAAATGTTACTTTAATAATAAATTAAATAATTAATATAATATTTAAAAAATAATACAATAATAATTTTTTGGTTAATATATTATAATAATATTATTTTTCATGTTCCCATAGTCATCCATAATCAGGTTTTAAAGCATTTTTCACATAGGTGGTTAAATTGACCCAAACTTGAACATGCTTTAACTCAATAGGTGAGTATGGTTTAGGAGGTGTTTATTTTGATACAATATAATTATAATAGAATAATAATGATATTATTTTTATTTTTTATTATGGTTTCCATATTTTAATATGTTTATATAATTTATAAAAATATAAATGAAAAACAAAAATCATTTCATCATAGAGGTGACAATATGAACATATGAGTGATTAATGTTCCCCTTTCTCAACATGTGAGAGGGGGTGAAGGTGGATATTAAATTTAGATTTAAGGATCATAATTATATTTTATATATCATTTTTATTCATCATTACCACCATTAATATCATCCATAAAAAGTGTTAATGAAAAACAAACGACGTTGATTCATGGAGGCAGTAGTCCACGCGATGCATTAACAATGTTCTTTTGTTTTATAAGTGGATGAAAATAAATAAATAAAGTGTATACCACTAATATAAAAAAAATATTAACATACTAATAATAATAAATTCATCATATTATTATGGTGATAAGATATTTTTAAGAGTAATATTAAGAAGAAATTCTTAATAATAGATAACACTTATGTTGGAGACCTGATTTTTCCCTTGTAAGTTTCCTTGAAATTGATGGGATTAGGATAAATATGAGTGAATAGGGTCTTATTTTTATGGGATAGGATTATAGGGAGAATAAAATTTCTGAATTTAAATTCGTAATTTGAATTTAAGTGTGTGTTTGAAAGGGTATAATTGATCCCCTATTATAAGAGAGGAAAAAGGAACTTTTGGAAATACACTTTATAATTTAACAATTCCATGACACTATTCAAAGGTCAATGGATCCAAAGTTTCAAAATTATTGATATTTGGGTGTGTTTGGGTCTATAAATTCACAAAAATGTGTTATAATACATGTTATAAATATGTAATAGGGTTTTTACTATTAAGTTTCTACATTAATTTTTTTACTTTTAAACTAGGTAACTTGTTTTTCACTATGGGATTTTATATTTTATTAAACAAATAAAATAACAATTATCACCAAATTTGGGTGTGATGGAACTAAATTTAACATATATTTAATCCAATTCAATTTCTAACTATTATAAAATTAACTTTTAAATTAAAACATATAATGTGTAGAAAAATAGTTTTAGTAGAAAAATGCCCTTTTTGCAATTATGGATTCTTATTATTATTTAGTATTGATTTAAAATTAAATTAGTGTTAATATATTTATTTATGTATTTATAAATTATATTAAATTAATTATTTAAAGGATTTAAATTTAATTTATCAGATATAAATTCCTTGAAATTAATAAAGTAATAATTTTAAAACAATCGTTTCACCATTATTGTGGCAATTAACATTAATACTAATAATCTAAATTTTATACCTAAAAATGAAATTGTAAATATTAAATAATATTTAAATTAATATATAAAATATAAGAATAATTTTATTAAGCTAACATTTTATGTGTAGGGAAATTAATCTTAACGTTAGTGCATGTAACGCACAAAAACCTGTTTTTTGAAAAAGTTTATTTTTAAGAAAAAAGATTCATTATTAGAATAAAGTTATAAATTAAATTGATTAAAATGAATTTTAAATAATAATTAATATTCAAATATTATTTTATTAAAAATAAAATAAATTAAAAAACCTCATTTCATCATGTTATAATCAATTAAACAAAACAGTCCAAAAATAGTTTTCATTAAACCGTTACATAAATTTTGAAAACATAGAGCATGAGTTTATAAATTTAGTATATTATTTTAAAATGATTCATTATAATTTATAATATAAAATTTTATAGTAAAAAGTTTTCAAAAACTATTAATGTATTCATATAATAAAATAATTTTTTAAAAGTGATGATATTTATAAAATCGATATTTTTTACTATTCACCTAAAAATTGACTATTTTAGAAAAATCTCAAAAATAACCCATAATAAAATTTTGTTGTGAGGAATTCAAAAATAAATTTTAAATCATCAAATTTAAATTATAATTTTTTTAAAATTTATCTTTTTAAAATAAAATATATACTATAAAAACAACTTTTATTGAAAATAAAATTTTCAATATTAACTCGTAATAATTATTTACCTTATAAAGGTAATGCATATTAATGATTTACCATATTAATAATTACTATATATTTATTATTAATTAATTCTCAACATTTCATAGTTTTTTATGTTGGTTGTATTATGTGACCCAATTTATATAACATAGTATACATTTTAAAGAATCTAAATTCGTAGGTCGTTACATTATACCCCATTAAATAAATTGTATCCTCAAAATTTTAATTTTAATTTATGAGTGGAATAAACTGAGATACCCCTAAAAAAATGAAAATATATTTTATACTTAGATATTTACCTCATTATCCTTGGTATGTTTAGGAAACTACTTATCCCAAATATGCTTCTAAGGATTTATTAGGGACATACTTTTAACTTCTTCATTTCTTAGATCTTGATTTAACCAAACCATAAAACCAAAAAGGTTATGATAATATCCAAAATAATTATATTATATAAATATTAAATCTGGACTGCAAATCATTTTTTTGATTTTCTAATGGCCGGTTTGAGGGTAGCCGGTTCCCTTTTAGGTTTTTTTTGTATTGCGTTTTTGTGGTTGGGTCTGGTGGTTTTTTGCCGAGGGTTTCTACCTCGCTGTTAACAGTGACGAGAGTTTCTACCTCGTTGTATTCGGTGAAGGGTTCCACTGGCGGTGATGTGTTGTTTCTCATCGCCGGCGCGGGTGAGTGCGTGATGATGGGCATCGGTGAAGCTCAACCTGTGATACATTCATTTCAACTATGTTAAACTTGGTTAATCATATAACTCTCTTGTTTCTTCCTATTTACTTTATGTTGGGTTATCATACAATCTTCAAAGTAATTATGAAATCAATCATTTATAGTGGTTCATAAATAGAATATGATCAACCAAATCATATCCCATGGAGTGTCTATCTAGGTGTGTGGTCTTAGTTCCACTCATCGTGCATCATGGTGACGCTCGAGTCAATGCCCAACCAACCCTTTTCGAGGTGATTACCCTTAAGTGAATCTATTCCAAAACCACATCTACTTTCCCATATCTATATAAGGATGTATTTCTTGTAAAACCACTTATGCAAGGATTTACTGTTATTTCAGGATATCTACCTATATATAGACTCAACTCTAAGTTTTTCACTAAGGTTCTCCAAATTAATCTCTATAAATAACTAAAATAATCTCCAAAATAATTAAACCTCCCTATAATACCAACTAAAGTAACCAAGGATTAACATTAATTAAATAATACATTAATATCATGATTTAAATAATAAATAACACAAAAATTCTCACAACAAAAGGACCTAAATGTTAATTTTATTACATATTAGCTACATAAATGAATTATTTTACAAAACTTGCAAACTTTTATCTATAATTGTGCTCTTATAGAGAATTTTTAGACATCTCACATGATACAATCGTCTTCATAAACCAGATATTGAAATCATAACTAAGGGGTGAGATCAAACACTCAGTAAGGGAAAATAAATATCATAATGGATTAGATCATAAACATCAAGGAGAATATAAGAAACATATAAATAACATAATAAAATATAAAAAGATCATGGATGATAATTATAAAAATTAATAGAGAAACATAAGATCATAAGAAGATCATTAAGGAATGATAAAGGAAATGACCTGGATTAAAACCAAATATCAATAATCCTAAAACATTTGATCATGCAATAAAAGTGTGTAATACTTTAACAATAAGGCATAATCATGAAAACTTTGCATAACAAGATAAAAAACTTTAAAAGGTGGAACAATAATAAACATAAGATTCCTTATCATTGTGAACCTAGTTACTCACTAACTCATTCACATGTAAAATTGTGATTAGAACTTTCATTTGAGAAATCAAGTGGGATTTGAATGGATTTTTGTGGCAGTGGTGGAATGAACCTTCACATCAAACTGACCCTTTTAATTTTCAAGTATTTTTTATTAGTTTTCAATAGGTTTTATTCATAGAATTGGAAGCACCTAGTGATTCCCTTATTCATGATGTCTCATGAACCTATTTTCCAAAGCTAGGTGGTCATTGGAGAATGGTTCCAAAAACACGCAGGGACTCATATTGTTCGAGAGGATGGGAGTTCAGGCTCATCAAAACTTTTTTTGGCAGAATTGTTTCCTATTATGAGTATCTCCTATAGATTTAAATCATATTCATGAACCCTTTATTAAATCCAAAATATAGATTGGTTCACCCTTATATTGACAATCGATTGTTAGAATGTATCAGATTTAAAATAATCTATATGCATATGAGTTTATTCATCGATGGATAAATATGCATGTATCTAAGTTTATTCATAAACTTTAAGGTCATGTGATGAGGACAAAACTGTGTAGTTTAACATCATGTGATAAGAAAGTCTTGGTGAAAGGTTCCTAGTCAAGGTTTGTGTGGGAATTACGCCAAAGTGGAAAAAGGGAACTAAAAGGATGTGGCCTCCCAGCTGGGATATGGATATACTAAGAATATATCCAAAATAATATTATGGTAAATTTGGGGTGTTTGTTTTTAACCTTAGGGAGGCTTCCTACGTATCCCATTTAGATAGGAATCAAAGCCCACTAGTTTGGAAGGTTGGGGATTATACTGAATAGGATGTCCAAGGGGTTTTCTCATTGGGAATATGTCCTTTTGAGTTGGTGATAACATGGTTGGGGATTATACCAAATATGAGGCCCTAGGTTACTTCATCATGACTATGGCACATTGAGGGTTTGTATCATAGGGAATATGACCCTTTGAGAGGGTGGTGATAACATGGTTGGGGCTTAACTGAATAGGAGGACCTTTTCAAGGTGAGTGGAATATATAGAAAATGACCCTATACTAATAAAAGTATTTGATTATGCATATTTCATGATCTTTACTAACCTCTAAGCCCATACAAGTCATGATCGGTGTGAGAAACAAGAGGAAGTGGAAGATCCAGCAAACCACATAATCTCTTTCATCTGCTAGTGGATGAGGGTAGGGTTATAGAAGAGGTAGGGATTAGATGTGTTCGTATCCTATATTTTTTTTCAAACCCTAAGGTTAGAGGATTTTGTATCCATATAGATATGGCACTCTCTTCATGTTCCGGGACATAGATGTAGCTGCTCGACCCAGGAAGTCACCTGTCACCATCCCTAAGGTTGGGACTCTCATTACCATAAAAATGTATAATTGAAAACATTATAAGGGTACCACCTATTAGGTACAATAAATGAAATACTTCCATTATGTAAGAACCCGGGTTTTTGGAACGGGTTAAAATCCCGACCCTGTTTAAATTTTTTGACTGGGTTCCGAGGAGTCTGGAAAATCTGGAAAGTTTCTGGAAATTTTCAGACTACACGCCATGTACTTTAAGTACACGTCGTGTATGTGTAGGCGAGGGATCGGCCATGTGATCGCTGAGTACATGTCGTGTGATGACCGTGTAGTAGTTTCTTACTACACGGCGTGTAGTTTTGCACATGCAGTGTAGATCCCTGACCGCGTGAGGCCATACATGGCGTGTAGGCCGTTGGCCGGGTAGAACCAGGGACACGCCGTGTTCCCTTTGGACACGTCGTGTGAAGGGGAAACACAGGGCGTGTGGTTAAGTCGGCGAGGAAAGGAAGAGGAACCAAGTACATGCCGTGTACCCCTAGGTACACGCCGTGTAGTCATGTCGGCAGGTTCGGAAAGTAAGTCGGTAGAATCAGCCATCTTTTGAACAGTTAAATGACCTATACACGATGTGTAGTCCAAAAGTACACGCTGTGTACTTTATTTTTTTGCTTAAAACGGGTAGTAGCCTCATTTTGAGGTTCTAGACAGAACCTCCACCCCAAATCGGCCGAACCTTCAATATTCTACCGGTTCTTCATCCGAAGTCAGATCCGACCTCAGTTGGATGTGTTGGAACCCCCTTAGTAAGGCCTCAATTACTCTTTGGCCATTTTGTCTGATTTTCTTTCTAGAACGAGTTATAGGCATTTGAACGGTATTGAATCTTTTGTAGATTTACTGAGTTTTAGACCAAATTGGTAGGTGTTACCGGAGGAGTAGCATCGCGCGAGTCTCAGGTAGGTGGTGCATACTTCATTTTGTGTTTTCGCGGTTGTTTGGGTGACGTGGCCTTCGGTACATTTTCGGGTATTTTGATCGGGACCTGTTTTATCTGCTTTTTCATACTGAATTGTTTATGGGACCACTGGGATGCTTTTGGGTATGCCCAGTTACCAGTTTGCGTGAGCAGGGCCATGTGAGGGGTCGTTGCTCATCGGGGAATTTTGGTCGAGGAACGCCAAAAAGGTTTTATTAAATTATTAAGGTGTTAAACTGTTTAGTTTAATTTATTAAATCCTGTTATAATTTTTAGAGGCATTCAAGACCTTATTGATGGTATGGGACAACACTCTGCATAGTGCAATTCAACTGTTTAGTTTGTTTTTCCTGGTTATGTTTTCTTTTTACATATGTTATATACAAAATTGCTGAATTGCGTCTGCTGGACCCCTTTGGGTTGGGTTGGGCTTGGCCCAGTTATGCTTGAGTGATGTTGATCACAGGTTGGGGCTTTTCCCAAGTTACTATGGGTGGTTTTGACCACATGATTGGGCGTCATGGACGTTGGCTTGAGGTAGTATGACTGTCAGGTTGGGCATGGCCCGGGTTACTAGGATGGTGATGCCATCAGACTTGAGTGACATGGTCGCAGGGACATGAGGTGTCAGATGTTTTGGTGGCTTAGGTACTTTTTGGTGATTACCGCTCACCCAGAACTTTGAGTAGTGTGCACACAGAGATACTCCGTGATGAGGTTGTTTTGACCACTCATGTGGGTAGAGGATCTCATAGTTTCGGTTAGGTATTTTTGGTTGGGGGTTCTTGCCATAGAAAGCCACGTGGGAGGTGAGGAGCCTTCAGGGAATGGGCGTGCCTTCGGGACGTCGGTACTTGAGACACAAGGTTTCAGGAGGCATATGGTGTCAGGTTACTATTCTTGGGCGTTCCTTCGGGACGTCGGTACTTGAGACACAAGGTTTTAGGAGGCACATGGTGTCGAGTTACTATTTTGGGCGTGCCTTCAGGATGTCGGTACTTGAGATACGAGATGTCAGGTGGCACATGGTGCCAAGTTACATGACAGAGATTCCGGCGTTGGCCGAAGCAGGTGACACTCCATGGTGGCTGTTGATCACCAGTGGAGTTTGTGTTTATTTTTTCATTGTACCAATTACTGCTTTCCTTGTAAATGCATGACAGCTTAGACACGTATATTTGGTATGCACCGTTGGGTGGTATCCTACTGAGATTTGTCTCACACCCTGCACGGGCCCTTCAGGATGCGTGCAGACTTTGTGGATTTTCATGCAGGAAAGAGGCTAGCTTCAGGAGCTGGGCTGTGTTAGTTATTGCATGGAGATGGTATGGACCTTGTGGTCATGCCTATCCAGGTTTACTTTGTTTTTTTTACTCTTCTGTATCGACATGCTTAATTGTTGTAGCTACTGTTGGTTAGCCATTGGTGCCCTTTTTATATTCAGTTATGTATGACCTATTTTGGATGCATGCTTGGTTGCTTATAGTAGTTGTTGCAGTTGATTGGTGGTTGTTGTTTTGTTTACTTCCGCTGTAATTGTTTTCAATATTGCTTCCGCTCTTTATTGTTATTGAATGTGCTTCCGCTATGCGGGTCTGGTTCGAGTCTGCAGAGTCTTTATTTCCGCTGCATCTTTACTTCTATACTTGGACCAATACCCTCATTATGATCCTCTGAGAGGGTATAGCCTCCCCACTATACCTATTCAGACCCTCACTACTAGTCGGCAGCATTTCGTGTTCAGGGGAGGTGCGCCTAAGGTAGTGACACCCGACCCGTTCGGCACTGTTTGGGTGGCTGGCCGGGTCCGGGATGTTACAAAGTGGTATCAGAGGAGTTCTTGACAAGGATTTAGTAGCAGTGTTTTTCTATCTACTAATGAGATTGAGACTTCTCTTTTTATTTCTGCTGGTTCTACTATTGGGATATGGTAGACTAGAGATAGGTTATTGTTACTGGAACTGGGTTTTGAGCTTGTGCTTGGGTACCTGCAGCCCCAGGTATGAGGGATGAACCAAGTTTCCATGGATGAGAATTACTGTTTTCCTTTTGCACAGATTACAGTTTATATGATTTCCACCTCGGTGGCTCACTTGATGTTTGATGTTCTTGATTGTGATATGTGACCTTGACCCGGTGTGGTAAGGGAGAATTGGACCTTGTCCCGGTATAGCAAGGCTGGTAGTTTGGCTTTTGATAGGCACATTTATAGGGTATTTCAATTTCATAATTGCATGTATGCTTTGTGAAGTGATAATGCCATGTGAATAAAAAAAATCAATTGCCATGCTTTATCTACTTTAAAATGTGAATTGGTGAAATTTCTGATAGAATTTCTAGTTGTGCAATGTATATGCCATGCTTTATATTTTTGTAGAATTGCATGTTGCAGGATATTTGGGTCTGACTCTTATGAGAGAAGGCATGTACTATGGTTGAGGCAGTGTAACTGTCAGGATTGGGCGACTCGGTCGTCGATTTGAGGCAACATGATTTTTCGGGACGGGCATGACCTGAGGTACTTTTGATGCTTGGCTCTGTTGAGCGGGTAAGGAGGCCATGAGGCCAGGATGCCGTGGGGATTGGGTTGCGGTGAGGGGGAGTAAGGGTAGTTGTTATGCACTTCCTTTTACTGCTTTCCTTATCTGCGTAGAATATATTGTTGTATATATATGTATGGGTTGTCTGGCCATTTATGGTAGTCAGTGGGTTACTCCTTCATGACACGATGGAGCGTCAGGCAGGAGAGGATACAGTGCCGCAGAATCAGGGTCAGAATTCGGTACAGGCAGAGCATGAGCCGCAGGTACAGGCTCAGGGATAGGATCAGGTTCAAGATCTAGTACAGGCAGGGCAGCAGCTGGGTTTGGCAGCGTTCGGACCGTGGCTTGATAAGCAGCTCCGAGCTAGCCTGGTACGTGTCTTGCAGGGGATTGACAAAGGCGCGTAGGGAGCAGAGCCTTCTATGGCATATCTGACGTGGGAGTTCCAGTCGCAGTACCCACTGCTTTTTCAGGGTGAGGGTGGTCTACAGGCGGCTGAGAACTGGATAGAGAGAATGCAGATGATTTTCGAGCATCTCGAGATGCCTCCAGGGTGGAGGGTCAAGTTGGCGACGTACATGTTGAGAGGACTGGCGAAGCGTTGGTGGGACGTACAAGTTTAGGCTCGTAGGCATGAGGGACTAGCTTGTAAGGACTTCGAGGATAGGTTCTTTAAGAACTTCTATCCAGATACACTGAGGGCCGAGAGAGCTCGAGAGTTCTTGAGTCTTCAGCAGGGAGATATATCTGTCATTGACTATGCAGCTACCTTCACAAATCTATCTCGCTTTTCACCTGGTATGGTAAGCGATGACGCAGCTAGGGTGAGGCGCTTCGAGGACGACTTACGACACACCATTTGGGTCCAGGTGAACATCTTCAGGCTGGGTTCTTTCTCCGAGGTAGTGAATCATGCACTCATAGCCGAGGCAAACAAGAGAGAAAAGTCTCTCTTGGGCAGGGCGATAGCTTCAGGAGATGGTTCAGACAACAGGAAATGAGGACGGGATGAGTCCCAGTAGGGAAGTCAGGCCAGAGATTCAACTAGACCACCTCTTGGGAGTTCCTCGGTGATTTTCTTTCAGTGTGGACAACCGGGATATGTTCGGGCGTAGTGCGATAGGCCTCCGAAGGAGTGCCGGGCTTGTGGACAAGATGGACATCTGGAGAGGTTTTGCAGGCAGCCTTCTCAGATAACTGGTAGGCAGGGACCAGGATAGACTGCAGTGTCTAGATTTGGTTCAGGTTCGGTACCCGGAGAGGGTAGTCGAGGTTCAGCTGTGCGTGGAGGTTGTGACAGAGACAGTGGGACCCAGCTGCGGGGCCAGTGGCCGGTGACTGGAGCAGCATCGGGAGGTCAGGCGTCAGGCAGCCATGTTTCAGGCTAGGTGCACGCTATGGAGCTGCCAGAGGCTGAGCAGGTTGGTGAGCCGAGGACGGTTAGAGGTACACCGCGGTGTGACCGTGATCTCCATGCCTCCTTTTTGGCATGACCTATAGAGGCATGTCTGTTTTGAGCGCAGATGGTGCGCAGGATCTTTGTGGACTGACTAGATACTAGTCAGTGGGATTGGCACCATCTCGGGCACGGGTGATGTATATATATATTTATGAGATGCGTGGCATTAGGGAATCATGGATGCAGGTTACTTGAGGTGTCGTGGGCATTGGGGCATTGAGGATGAGGGTTACTTGAGGTATCGTGGGCATCGGGGCATCGAGGATGTGGGTTACTTGAGGTGCTAGGCACCAGGACCTCAGGGAGGCGAACACCGATGCAGTGTAGGATATGTTGAGTGTCAGAAGCGACATGTGAGCGCCAATGAGGTGCAGGGGTGACGATGCGTCACATGAGGACTTTGTGTCCAGAAAATAGGTTAGTAAACCCTATTTTCTTTACATTTTGTTGGGTTGAGACCGGGTAAGGTTATTCCTAAGGTGGGGAGCCCCCTTGAGGAATTTAGCCGGAACCTTTGAGACCAAGGTAGTCCAGGTTATTTAACTAGGATGGGCATGTTCGGTGTCATCTCCTAGTTTTGTTTGGTAGCTTGGGGACGAGCTATGTTAAGGTGGGGAGTTTGTAAGAATCCTAGTTTTTGGAACGGGTTAAAATCCCGACCCTATTTAAATTTTTTGACTGGGTTCCGAGGAGTCTGGAAAATATGGTAAGTTTCTGGAAATTTCCAGACTACACACCGTGTACTTTAAGTACACGCTGTGTATGCTTTGGCGAGGGACCGGCCGTGTGCTCATCGAGTACATGTCGTGTGATGACCGTGTAATAGTTTCTTACTACACGACGTGTAGTTTTGCACACGCCGTGTAGACCCCCGACCATGTGAGGCCATACATGGCGTGTAGGCTGTTGGCCGGGTAGAACCAGGGACACGCCGTGTTCCCTTTGGACACACCGCGTATTCTAGCTGTGTGAAGGGGAAACACAGGGCGTGTGGGTAAGTCGGCGAGGAAAGGAAGAGGAACTAAGTACACGCTGTCTACCCTTAGGTACACGCCGTGTAGTCATGTTGGCAGGTTCGGAAAGTAAGTCGGTTGAATCATCCGTCTTTTGAACAGTTAAATGACCTATACACGACATGTAGTCCAAAAGTACACGCTGTGTACTTTCTTTTTTCGATTAAAATGGGCAGTAGCCTCGTTTTGAGGTTCTAGACAGAACCTCCTGCCCAAATCGGCCGAACCTTCAATCTTCTCCCGGTTCTTCGTCTGAAGTCAGATCCGACCTCGGTTAGATGCGTTGGAACCCCCTCGGTAAGGCCTCGATTACTCTTTGGCCGTTTTGTCTGATTTTATTTCTAGAACAAGTTATAGGCGTTCGAATGGTATTTAATTTTTTGTAGATTTACCGCGTTTTATACCGAATTGGTGGGTGTTACCAAAGGACTAGCATCATGCGAGTCTCAGGTAGGTGGTGCATACTTCATTTTCTGTTTTCGTGGTTGTTTGGGTGACGCGGCCTTCGGCACGTTTTCGGGTATTTTGAGTGTGACCAATTTTATCTTCCTTTTCATACTGAATTGTTTATGGGACCACTGGGATGCTTTTGGGTAAGCCTGGTTACCAGTTTGCGTGAGCAAGGCTAGGTGAGGGGCCATTGCTCATCGGGGCATTTTGGCCGGGGAACGCCAAAAATGTTTTATTAAATTATTAAGGTGTTAAACTATTTAGTTTAATTTATTAAATCCTGTTATAATTGTTAGAGGCATTCAAGACCTTAGTGCTGGTATGGGACAACACCCTGCATAGTGAAATTCAACTGTTTAGTTTGTTTTCCTGGTTATGTTTTCTGTTTACATATGTTATATATTCAATTGCTGAATTGCGTCTGCTGGACCCCTTTGGGTTGGGTTGGGCTTGGCCCGGTTATGCTTGAGTAATGCTAATCACAGGTTGGGGCTTTTCCCGAGTTACGATGGGTGGTTTTGACCACGGGATTGGGCGTCATGGACGTCGGCTTGAGGCAGTATGACTGTCAGGTTGGGCATGTCCCGGGTTACTAGGATGGCAATGCCATTGGACTTGAGTGACATGGTCGCAGGGACACGAGGTGTTAGATGTTTTGGTGTCTTAGGTACTTTTTGGTGATTACCGCTCACCCGGAACTTTGAGTAGTGTGTACACAGAGATAGTCCGTGATGAGGTGGTTTTGACCACTCGTGTGGGTAGAGGCCCCCGTAGTTGCGGTTAAGTATTTTTGGTTGGGGGTGCTTGCCGTAGAAAGCCACGTGGGAGGTGATGAGCCTTCAGGGAATGGGTGTGCCTTCGGGATGTCGGTAATTGAGACACAAGGTGTCAGGAGGCACTTGGTGCCGAGTTACTGTTCTTGGGCGTGCCTTCGGGATGTCGGTACTTGAGACACGAGGTGTCAGGAGGCACATGGTGCTGGGTTACTATTTTGGGCGTGCCTTCAGGACGTCGGTACTTGAGACACAAGGTGTCAGGTGGAACATGGTGTCGGGTTACACGACATAGATTCTGGCATTGGCCGAAGTAGGTGACACTCAATGGTGGATGTTGAGCACTAGTGGAGTTTGTGTTTATTTGTGCATTGTACCAATTACTGCTTTCCTTGTAAATGCATGACATCTTAGACACATATATTTGGTACGCACCGTTGGGTGGTATCCTACAGAGATTTCTCTCACACCCTGCACGGGCCCTTCGGGATGCGTGCAGAATTTATGGATTTACACACAGGAAAGAGTCCAGCTTTAGGAGCTGGGCTGCATTAGTTATTGAATGGAGATGGTATAGATCTTTAGGTCATGCCTAGCTGGGTTTACTTTGTTTTTTTTACTCTTCTGTATCGGCATGATTAATTGTTGTAGCTACTATTGGTTAGCCATTGACGCCCTTTTTATATTCAGTTATGTATGACCTGTTTTGGATGCATGCTTGGTTGCTTATAGTAGTTGTTGCAGTTGATTGCTGGCATATTGTTTTGTTTACTTCTGCTGTAGTTGTTTTCAATATTGCTTCCACTGTTTATTGTTATTGAATGTGCTTCCGCTATGCGGGTCTGGTTCGAGTCTGCAGAGTCTTTCTTTCCACTGCATCTTTACTGTTATACTTGGACCAGTACCCTTATTATAATCCTCTGAGAGGGTTTAGCCTCCCCACTATACCTATTCATACCCTCGCTGCTAGTCGGTAGCCTTTGACATTCAAGGGATGTGCACCTAAGGTAGTGACACCCGACCCGTTCGGCACTGTTCAGGTGGCCGGCCGGGTCCGGGTTGTTACACATTACCACAAGAATGTATAATTTATATGAAACATAGATGTGCCATGTGCTCTGATCATATATATCTGGACACTTTGGGTGAGACCTTGGATTAGTCCCATCGAATGATGGATTTTAGGAATAAGGTTCCCTGCCATCGATGAAATAAAACAGGGATCAAAGGGTGGATTGCATAGGTGAGGCTTGGGAAAACTAAATGGGGTCTTGTGTAGGGTGGTTCTGGGTGAGCTGAAGGTGCTTCGCGTAGGGTAGACCTGGGCAGACTAAGATTGCTTCATGCAGGGAAGATCTGGGAAAGCTAGAGATGACTTTTTGGGAAATATAAATCTTGGGAAACAACACTTGGGTGAGGCCCTGTTCTAGTCACCAAGGCTCTCCTTAAGTGTCTTTGTATGGGTCTCATTGAAGTCCCAGGCTCGATAAGGGTACTTTTCCCTAGTTCTCTTAGACTAGGGGAGGTAGATCCTCGTATAGGTCTTTTGTGTTTCACACACTAGAGAAAATATAATACCACTACCCTACTTAATTGTATCTTCTTTTTTAGGATTAGAGATATACTTGGAAAGTTTTTAGGACCAGGATAAAGGATTAAGGCCAGTAGAGCTTCCAAGATTCTTATGGTCTTCCTATGGTGTCAAATGAGGAGCACAAGGGTCCTATTTGTAGGAAATTTTGAGACCCTAGGTAAAGCAGTTAGCTCACATAAGTATGTCGTGCTAGGTATCTTATTTAGTTTTAACCTATGGGGGTATCTTGGGCATGCATGTACATGCCTGCACAATGACTTAGGGCACGCAATCTTGACTTGTGTAGTGATTTCGGGCACACAGGATTGAATTGCATGGTGACGTCGAGCACACTAGATTGACTTGCATGACAATGTTGGATGGGCCTTTTAAATGATTACTTGGGTGAATGCATGTGATCCTTAATTTCTTTATATTCTCTATTACTTGAGGTATTTTCTTTTTAAACTTATCATCCTCATGTAAAAGAGGAAGTCTCAACAACCCCCCCCTCAGGATTGGATCTGATCAAAAGAAGAGGGTTTGATCCTAAGGTAGAGAAATATGGATGTTGATGGATCCTTCATTTTTTGTCTTCCACGTGTTTTTGTACATTAATTCTCAATATTTTCAAGAATTACAACTTGAGTACCATGTAAGGGAGGCAAGAACAGATATGTTGTACAAGTATGTCATGCAGGGTTGACCGTGTTTGTGGGTGGAATAGGGTCAACCTCATAGGTGACTATGCGTTTATAAATAGAATTGATTACCCAGAAGTTCTTCTTCTTACCTTTTAATGTTCTACCTAACTATTTCTCTCATTACGCTAGTCTTCCGCAATGGATTTATTCTAAATAACCTCTTGCACACACATGATATGCCATCATCTGCATGACACATATACTTGGGAGAGTGACCTGTATGACATCACTAGAGAGAGTGACCTACGCAAGGTCACTTGAGTGATCTACCTATGAGAGGTCACTTGGGAGAGTGACCTAGATTAGGTCACTCCTTTTCCAAATTTCTAAATTTTTTCCAAACCTAGAATTTAACTCTAATGAAAATCTTGGTATTTCCTGTAAGATTTCCAATGGCTAATTAGAAAGTTAGAGTTTCTGATGAACATACTGGTAAACATAATAAGGTGATTCTTGATGTTATCAGGCTAGATTATTATGAAGAATGTGACACCACTCTCCCAGAATTGGTGAATAATTTGAAGAAATATCACTGTGAATAACCTGAGAGTGGTCAACTTCCACTCTACATCCATGGGATCCTTAATGAATTTCTCATACAAAATCTAAATAATTACCTACCAATTTCCTAGTTCCAAGAGTAAATGAACTTTTCTATATCCAATATCTAATATAGGGGAATATATATAAATGAGAAAATAGTACCCTCTGCCTACTTCATGCATCACGGTGGCTGTGTTCTGGATTTAAAGCCTCACACTCCTGAATTGAAGTCGAACTGCTACCCCTCTACCTTTCATGCTTCCAAGATAGACCAATCAAAAGTATATAAGTAATAATGGGAACTTTGATCCAGAGGAGGCGTTAAGATAGAGTGGATGTGGGCATACTGAGTATTCCAAACTTGTGCTGATTTTGAGGTCGAACTAAAGGAAAATGGTATTTATGAGTCTGTTTGGGTGGGAAAGATATATGTGTATAAGAATCCAAATATTATTCTTGAGCTACTAAGCCGATATAACATACAAAAAATACTTTCCATGTGACATGTAGAGAATTATAAATTTGTTTTTAGGATGTATACAAGGTCTTGAGAGTTCCCATTCTTGGAGAGATGTATAATGAGTTTATCCCACTAAAAGAGATGTGGGATGATACTAAACAAATTCCTGTTTTGGATTACAATATATTAAAATTATCCCATGATATTAGGAAAGAAGACCCTCACCTAAGGGGGTATGTCTAATATGAATAATGGATGAATGATTTCTTGGTGCCCAATGTGGAGGGGCCCAAATACAAATGTCTAATAGGATGCCCTACAATGGAAAATCTAGGAATTCCTGGTAGATTTTGGCCCATATTAGAACAATTATAGTACAACCGATGGGGGTACATAATAAAGTCTGGAATACCCACCAAAAAATGTATTTTTGGATTTGTAATGATGTTTTTAATCATATACATAATACTGGTTCACAAATTGAAAGGAATTATAAGGTCAGTGACACATTTCATGGTGGCTAAGTTAGCAGAGGGGAGGCACATAGGGTTGGAAACTCCCATATTATTGAGGATTCACCAGTTCTTATTGAACGTGTATACATGGAAGGCCCATTTTATAATTGTAGGTACTTTTTTTTTGTTTTGTGGGGATGGGTTGTGGAACAACTTAGTTCTTATGTCATATCAAGTGAGATTAGAGTTCTTTGAGGCTACTTTCAACCATTCTTCAGGTTGTTTATGGAATTCAATCCTTATCTTTAAACTTTGGTGAATATTTAAAGAACCTGAATCTATTAAGAGAATTAAACTTATTTCATTATGGGGATCCACCCACCGGGATGTTCATAAATGATAGAAAAGATAATGATGAACTGAGATCGTACAAGATTATTTTTAGAGACAATGTGCTAGAAGTACAGATTTATGGCATGGTTATCTGTAAAGATTATGATCCTTATAGATTCACACACCAATTTAAGCGCCTTCAGAAACCAACCATATCCCCTCTCATGCATGTTTGATTAGATACACACTAAATGGTGGCCCAAAAACTCTATGTCGTCATGGATTTAGAGGTAACTTATATAGTAATTAACCTACCTCCTCCAAGTGTATCCATTGGGTTTACCTCTTGGTATGTGGAATCCTAGATCATGTCATACCCTCAAGTGATGTTGACAATGAGAATTCACCAATTCAAAGCTATAATGACCACTAGATGTGAAACGTGTCATAGAAATGATCAACCCAATCCAAATAGTGATAGTGGTGAGGCCTTGAGCTCTCCCAATTGACCCCATGCATGGGTTGGTCAGCTAGTTAGGATTAAAAGGGTTGCATCAGTTGATGTTGAGCCTAGATGGTCCATCCACCACTTTCAAGTGAAAATTCAGTATCTAGATGCCTGTCCTTTAACCACGACAAAGAGAGTTGGGAAGACAATGAAATTGAGAAGTGTTGGGCCTACGTTAAAGTTAGACAGAGTTATCTCAAATTATGTGAAGATGGAGGTGGTTTAATTTTGGCATGATTATCCTTATGATGCCAATGACCTTTGGTCACTTCTTCACATTGGATTGAAAATTCCATATATTGGGGATGTTCAAGCCCCACCAGACCTTCACTTTGATGATAACCCTATTGAGGAGGGGATACATATCTAGGAACTGGATATGCTCATTTATTCCATCTATAATCAGCTTTGTGCTATGAGAAAAGTGGAATAAATGATGGATCAATACACCGTTGAGGGGGATGATCAATCCACCGATGAATGGGGATAATTAATTGATGTTGGTGATGTAAGGCTTATTCACTCTCCCCTTCTTCTCTTCCCAATTGTTTTGATAAAGTGTTGTTTTTTAAGTAATACATACATTTAACTTGTATAGGGGAGAGGGAGAGGCCCCTAAGATAGAATCACTGATGTATGGTCTGACAAGAACCCCCGTCGAAGTTGGGGGAGATACTTACGAGTCCTCAGATCTGCCATAGGGCTAAAGAATAGTGGATGAGGAGATGGTCAAAGGGTCTTATCAACTCCCACATCTAGTACCTATATTTTAGGAGGCAAGTTCTAGCCTTCCTTTATCAAAATTGAAGGAATGATGGATAGTAAAGTCCTTTTACAAGCATATAATTAATTTTGGTGAGTTTTTATGATATCATTTATTCTTGATTTTTCTAGAATAAATGTTTTATCATGCTGGTGGGTTATAGGCTCCATTCCCCTCTCCTCTCTTAAGGGTTTTAGATATGACCCTACAAGAATAGAGGAGTATATTCCATACGAGTTGTAAATTCCTATTGGTAAGTCCATCCATTCGATAGGAGAAACATCAAGGGATGAGACCAAATTTGTTTCTATTACTTCAAAGAGGGAGGAGGATACTATTAATTTCAAATGCATATTATAATGTGACATTTACCAATCACTGAATTTTATTCATTATGATATTTCATATTCATTACATACTTTTTATAACCCTTAAACCAATTCTAATGGTCATGTTACCACTCCAAAAGGGGTTGATAGGGACCCTAGACCGTCCGATGAAGGTGTTGGTGGTGATCTCGATTCGGTGGGGACTGAAAGGGTCATAACTATTGAGAAGGTGGTAGATGGAGCTGATGGAGGAGATACTTTGAGATCTGAACCAAATTTATCGTATATCCCATGAAATGAGACTAGAAGCATCTCAAAATGAAATATTTACAATGGAAGATAAATTTCAAGATTTTTATTTTCCGAACTCCTTAAAAGAGTTTGATGAATTTAATAATGAATTGTATGGATGTGAGTTTTCTCACATTTCTGTTTTCAAACATAGTAAACCTTCTTGTGTTTGATGTATTAAATCAAATATCTTGACTTGTTTAGCTTTGACCATAGAAAATATAACTAAGGTAATACATGAACAGGGAATCAGGATCCCTTGCACTCTATTTGTGGAAGGATCCCTAGCTCGTGGAGGGTCCCCAGAAGACTCAGGAAGATGCTCCCCTATAGGAGATCCCGACTTAAACTACTGAGGTCAGGGATTCTAGGTAGGAATCCAACCATGCCACTGATCCATCAATGAGTGGGTGTTATCAATTTCTTTGACCCCTTTTCATTTCTCTTTATTATCTTACAACATCAATGAATAATTTTACTTTCCTTTCAGTTCCATCAATCACAATGGTCAAACCTGAAATGGAAGCCTCCACCCTGACTCAACTAACTATGTAAGGTGAGGGTGACATCATTCCATGAAGGGAAATGAAATTTTCTTCCATAAGTGAACTAATTTTGGAGTATACCTATCCCCTTGAGAAAAACTCCATGAAAATACTAGAGACTTAGGATGCTTTATGGGTATAACACTGATTCATATGGAATGAAATTTGGGAGTTAGTATCAAGGACACCTATGTTGGATCTACCTTCACAAATCCATCATCTCCCAAGAATGTTTATCATTTTGGGGCATGATGGATTCAATTACTACATGGTTTACTTTACTGTGAAAGAGATTTTTCTATGATGGTAGCAAGAGAATTAATCACAATAACTCCTTCTCAAAGAAATAAATCTCACCAAAACTGATGATATTTGAGATGAATTATAACAAGAAAATCTCAACCATGACAGGAAATTTGAGGAGTGAAAGAAATGGGTTTACAAGAAATCCATTCAAATATCACACCTAAAAAAGTGATGGATATCACTATAGGGGAGCTCATACAACTTCATAATTTTCTAGAATAGGTTCAAGCTGAGGGGAATACTGTTATTATGACTGCGATAGAGGATATACACCTTACTAAGGAGACTGAGACTACCCAGATAGTTAGAATTATATATTCTATTGATAATGCTCAAGAGGATATCCAATAATTAAAAAGTTGTGTTGATGGAATTTCGTAAAGTATGATAGAGAGACACTAATTTTGGGATAATCCTATGACTTTTTATCCATTAATAAAAGAAAAATTTCCTTCTACCATCTATAACACAATACCTAATTTTACTCATAATTATAACATAACATTGAATCTAGTTTTTTTATCCAAACAAAATTGTGTCAATGTGTCATAATCACAATGATAGGAATGGGAGGGTGCCCTAATTTTTTCCTATGTATTTGGACCTTGAGTGCATAGTTCGACTATTTCTAAAGTCACATGATAGACCCTAAAAACTCTGTGACTTTTGTGTCATCGTCCTAATTTTAAACTAAGTCAGATATAAGGGTGAATTAGCGAGTGATACTTGGCTTTTTCATAGGCCTCCCTTTATAGGGTTTTGACCCAACATATTTTTATACCTCTTTCTTATTTTTAATTTTCATTGAACAATTTTTCCTAAATCATATGGAGTACATGTCTAGTGAGTTGAGACTCAAATTTTACCCAGGGTTCCCTTTGCATGTTTTTATCCTGGTGAGCATTATGTCTATTTCCATTGGTTGCTTAGAGTATTTCAAGCTAGAATAATGAAATTGGTGTTTTAGGTTGAACATATTTGACCATGAGTTATGGGATGATGACTTGAGTAGGGATTATAGGCCAAGAACGCTCCAACACTTCCTAGATATGGTGAGGGAAATGTTAAGTCACAATATTGTGATTTTAGAAAATGAGGGAATGATATAAGACAAGTATGTAGGGAATGACTATAGAGAATTTTTGAAAATAGGTTTCCAGGATGATGTTGTTAGGGTTTACAAAGATAGAAGTGGTTTCTACTAAGGATGAATGTGGCTCTCTTTAACAGTTTTTTTGGGGGTAACCTATGAAAAGAAAAACTGGGATATATTATGCATATTGAAGAAAAGGTTTCCTCTGGTATCATACATTCTATTATCAGTGGTTGGGGAAATATTATGGAGATTCTAGGTTTCTCTACATACCTCATTGAGATGAGAATCAAGACATATGTGGTTCTTGGTGACCAATTCTTCGTATCGATCTGACTTGAATATGGAGAGGGTAATTTTTATTGCTATATATCTGGACCTAAGATGAGGGATCCCAGTTTTAATAAATGTCTTGATGAAATTAGAATCAAGTCATACACAATTCTTTAGGGGTGGTGCAGTGGATGATCAATACTAGAAGGAAAGGATCCTCCTAGATGAGGGTTGAAGCATCATGCTGTTTAATGTTGTGTAACTAGGATGTGAACCTTGTAGTTTAAATTATTATAGAAAGGATTTCGATGGATTTAATTTAATGTTGTTTAGCTTTGATTGAAAGATTAGTGATTTTCCATTTCATGGTGATATAACCAAGAATGTTTCATAATTTTTTAGGCATGGTGAGTAAAGTTTTAAGTAGTAATCCAGGGGATTATGGATTCAAAAAGAGATATGGGACATGTATATAGGGAATAACTGTAGATCATGATTGAAAAGTGGTTTACAACATGATGTTGTTGAGGCTTATAGATATCAAATTGGTTTCTCTTGAGGATGAATGTGCCTATGGTTTATAAGACTTTTTGGGGTGGCTTGTGAAAATATAGATTGGGGCATATTATGTATATTCAAGAAAAGGTGTCCTCTGATATTGGACATTATATTACCAATGGAGGGATAAATATTATGGAGATAAAAAATTTCCCAAGTGTAGGCTTTGATTTATGTAAGGAAGGTTCCTGAGTATGAAAGGAAAATTTTATGCCTAAATCAACCTGAATGGGGTTGATTTTCCCTATATATGTCTAGCCCACACATAGGGAGGGAAACATTTTTTCTCTAAATTTCAGCTGGGACAAGATATAGAATCTGAGTATCACTACGTATCTCAATAGGATAGAAATCAAGCCACACGTAGTTCTTAGAATGAACATTCCCTGCACAGGCTTGAACCACAAGCATAAAGGGTTTTTTTAATATGGATTCACAAATGGGGTGAGAACCTGTATTAGAATCTCCCATGAAGACCTGGATCATACATAAGAGAATGAGAACTTTTTATGTTTGGGTTGGACCAGGATGTAGGATCCAAGCATCACTGTGTATCTCATTAGAATGATAATCAATCCACATGTAGTTCTTTGGATAGATGTGTGGTGAGAGACCAATACCTAGGATAGTAGTCCTCTCAGGTGAGGGACATAAAAATGTGAAGTTTTACATCATGAAAGAGTCATAAACTATGAATTTTAACATCACTTGATAAAGAAATTTGGTGTTACTTATAAGGTTTTTAATCCAAGACCTTGATAACCTTGATGTGAACTAATACACATCTATCATGCTAGGAATCCTTTACCAAAACTCCTAATCCCATGTGATCTATGCTCAGTGTGAGAAACAAGGAGTTGAAAAGGTTTCTTTCACCACATAGAGGTGATTAAATTAAAGGATATGAATTTTTTTTATCATGTGGTGGATGGACCAGGATGTAGGATCCGGGCATCACTACATATCTCACAGGGGTGAGAATCAAAACATATATGGTTTTAGGATCATCTTAACATTGAATAAGAGGGACATTAACCATGCAGTTTAGCATTTTGCGGTAAGTAAAAATGATGTTTTTCAGTTTTAGTTCATATGAATAGGAACATAAATATGGAAACGATGAGTGACATAGGGCTTACCAGGACAAGGATGTTATAATGCACTTCGTACAAGAAGAAGAAAATTTTAAACCATGATCTTGGGGGTTCTTTGATCAGGATAAGTGATATGGGACTATTAGGAAAGGAGTGACTATGTATCATGTTTGAAAAGTGGGTTCTAGCATGATTTTATTTAGGATTACAGAGATAGAAGTGGTTTCTCATGAGGAAAAAGGCGCCTATGGTTGACAGGACTTTTGGGGTTGACTTTTGAAAATCCACACTTGGGATTATTATATATATCCAAGAAAAGGTGTCCTATGGTATTGGAAATTCTATTACTGATGGTCAAGGAAAACTTATAGAGATCTATATTTCCCCAAAACAAGGAGTATGATGTATGGAAGAGATGTTTTTAAGCACAAATGAAGCATTTAGACCAGTATTAGCTATGGAGTGTGAAGTTCCCTGCATAAATCTGGACCATATATAGGGTAGGGGATATTTTTATTTATGTGATGGGGGATTAGATGAGGGAACCCTAATTAATATCTCTTACATGGATTAGGTTCATGTGTGAGAAGAAAGGGGCACGATCTCTTTCCTTCTTTTACTATGGTCGGGTCTAAGTTAAGGGACTTAGGTGTAACTATGCATCTTATGTGGAAAGGAATTAAGAAACACATAATTCTAAATCCTTAAGGTGGTCCCACAAGTTAAAGGACCCTTATTGGAGTCCCCTTTATAGATATTTTTTTTTGTATTTAGTAGAGGGATCATTTTCCTTACTCTGTGGACGATCTCAGGATATAAGGTTTGGGCATCACTATATATCCCATTGAGATGAGAATCAAGATATACTTAGTTTTGGAATGGAGGTGTGGTGGGAGACCAATTCCAAGGATTATGATCTGCTCAATCATGGACTAAAATGTTATGTATTTTTACGACATGCACCAAATATGTGAACCATGTAGTTTTACATCATGTGGAAAGGATGTTGTTGTATAGTTTAACATCTTGTGATTAGGACATCAGGCTCTGTAGTTTAAAGTCTTGCAACTTGGACTATAGTGCCTTATAGTTTTAGGTCATATGACTAGGACCATATGTTATTCCTCTTAAGGTCATGTGATTAATACCATTAATCATGATTTCATAAAGTATTTCCTAAAAAACCTTGCATTGGTAGGGGCCATGACAAGCTCTCTATCCATTGAGATCAAGGGATAAGATCCATTCGAGTGGAACTTGTATATGGTATAAGGTCCCTATAACTTTGGATTAAACTTCAGTGGTTTATTCCGGGGAATCATTAGGGTTTTGAGGACTAGTACTGGTTCTCCTTAGTGGAACAAGCAGAGGTGAAATTTCTTATTAAAATCTCATGTTATTCAATTTTTGTGGATTTACAAGTGATGCAAGGTATGCAGTCCTTTCTCATTAAGCCTCTCCAATTCATCTATACATTTTTGGGATTTATCATCTATAGATAGCTGATCACAAATGGAAATGTGAAGAAATGAAAATTGGACCTCAATAGACAGTATTGCTTATGTCCTGCATACAAGTGAATATGGGGTCACATGTGTGGTGGTGTGGGTTTTAGTTTGGTAATCTCACAAGTCATGCAACAACTTGTAAGGATAATAATTTTTTATATTTATCCACCATCTTATAGAGTATGTTTGGCTAGGTATTTTTGAAGTCCTCTATCTACCCATTAGACACAACATGATAGTGAGATGAATGGTTGGATTTGATATTGTACTTCTGATATAGACTTTCCAGCTCAGCTAAATAGAAATTCATGTCATTTTATATCATTATCATTGAGGGACAAAAAATATAGTAATGATATTGGATTTCAAAAAGTTAACAATTATTTTGGTCTCAACTTCTTTGAGGTGTATTTCTTAATCCCATTTGGAGAATAAGTCATTATTAGTGTGGATATATTTATATTTCTTGGTTGTAGTTGGAAGATACAACCCTAAAATATCCATTCCCTATATGGAAAATGATCAGGAGTATTTGGTAGTGTGTAGAAAATACAAGGGTTGATGGATTAAGTGTTCTTGTACTTGGAAGAAATGTCACTTTTCAGTGAAATTTGTTTAATTTTACATCATTAAAGACTATAAATATCCAAGCCTCTAGATTTGATGGGAAAGCCTGAACCCTGACTAGTGAGAATTAAAGGCCCCTGTATGTACTTTTTTCATGAAAAAATAGTCTCTTATCTATCAATGAACTTGATTAGGACTCCATCAAATCCCTATTTATAGAGGGATCTCTGATTATTTGGGTTGTCATAAGGATTAAAGTTTGTTTCTCATCATCGGGTTTTCTCTTTTCTAGCTTTGTCCAATAGGATCACTCTGTTTTGAAGGTGTTCTGCAATGGGCCACATCCAAACAGTTGAAGGTACATCTATTTTGGGAATGGAGTTAACCTCATTGATTCCATCCATTTTTACATAAACAAAATGAGAAACTATTTTTCAATTCACAATGATGATGACTATTTTGTCCCGATTTGGATCTACCAAAGTCATAGATGAATTTTCTAATGAATCTTCCTAGGAATTTTTTGATCATGGGATGTGATTCAGTGTCACCTATGAGGATAATTATTCCATTATTCCTCATACATAGTCAAGCGGGGGGATTAGAACTTCATTTATAATAGAATAATCACCATTGATCTTCTTGATTACCAACTATAAATCACCTTTTACCTTCAAATGTTTCTCTAAAATTTGAAGTTCTTGTTCTATCCCCACAATGAGGGACTGATATTCTACTTCATTTTTTGTAAAAACTTTTGATGATAGTAAGGATTAATATAAGACAACATTTTCTAGGGAGATGATAATGAATCCCAACCTGACTTTGTTGAACTTGGGGTACTCCTATCTCTTTCCTATTGGACTTCTGGAAACGTATTCAAAATATATCTCCCATATCTGGGTTCTCTCTTAAATAGAGAATACCACTTCATCAAGAAATTTAGTATTCAATAAAAATGTTTTTGCAGATGGATGTCCTGTAAGGAATTCTACTAATGCCTGGTATTTTACCGCTTTCTGATGCATGAGATGAATGTAAAACTACTAAAAAATAACCACCCACCATGCCAAATGTCCAATCAATATAGGATGATTGAGGATGTATTTGAGCAGGTTATTACAGGAGACCAATTGGAATTCATGGTGTTTCAGGTAGTTCCTTATCTTAAGAATCGTGAAGATTAATACCATAAAGATCATCTTGATATCTGAATAATGAGTATTGGTATTGAGCATGGTTTGACTAAGATAATAGAGACTATTTTCATTCCTGAAGTCATTATATTGCACAAGGAAAGAATTTAGTGATGGTTTTAAGTATCCCACATAAAAAATGAGTGTATTTCCCTCAAAAAGTGGAATCATGACTAGTGTAATCAAAAGATATTTCTTGAGAGTATCAAATGATTCATGATAGTGTCCACTGACATGTGACCCCCTTTTTCATCAACTTTATGAAGGGAAAACACTTTACTGTGAGGTTTAATATAAAATGATTTTTTTGGAAAGGTGTCCTCATAATACCCTCAAATATTTTAGGTTTTTAGGAGGTGCTATATCAAGGATATTCTTTGTCTTCTTAGGACCAACTTCAATTCCATGATGGCATACTATGAAGCCGAGAAACTTTCTCACAGTAACTCCAAAAAAACATTTTAAGTGGTTAATTTCTAGGATATGAGATTGTAGTTTATTGAAAATGGAATCAAGACCAACAAGGTGGTTAGAATGTTTCCAAGATTTAACCACCAAATCATTGGGATAAGAATCGAAAAATCTTCCCAAAAAGGGTTTAAGGATTCGATGCATGACACGCTAGTATCCGAAACCAACATTCTTCAAAGGCAAGATAATTACCTAATAGTAATACACCCCTTGGGGAAATAATAAAGTGTTGGATTACTCATCTTCAGAGTCCATCTTGATTTATTTGTACCCTCAATAGCCATCCATTAAGGAGAGGACATGATATCCAACCATATCATCAATCAGTAGTTCTGTGACTGGAATTGGGAAATCATCTTTTGAACAATACTGGTTGAGATATCTTAAGTTGATGAAAACTATGATTTACCTAGTATTATTATTTACTAGGATTATATTGGATATTAATTTCAAATACTAGACTTCCTGAATGAAATTTGGCTTGATAATATTTTCAACTTCATCCTCAATTTGGGCGGCATGAGTTGGGTGTATCATTATGGATTCCTGTTTGTAACCCTGATGGTTTTCTAGAAAACCCATGTGGTGAGTGGACACCTTGGGATTATGGACCAACATTTTTTCATAATTCTAAGAAAAAAAATCTTGATGTTTCTTACAAAAATTTATATACATCTTGTTCTTTGGAAGAAATAGCAGCGCTAATCAAAGTGGGTCATGGTCCCTCCTCTGAACCTAGGATTATTTGTCTGAGTTCATAAATAGTGGTAGAGACACCTTCCTTGAACACTAGAGGGAATCTATGAGGTAATCCTCCTCTTCCTCCTCCTCCTACTCCTCCTCTTCCTCTTATTCCTTACTCTTAGGAGAAGTAGGTGATGAAGAAAATTTCTTAGAGTTAGGAGAGGATCCAACATTTTGACATATGAAAGATGATGTAGCTTTATTTACCCTGAATGATGATGTGGGGTTTCTTTAAAGATTCATAGGAGATATGAGGGATGTATAAGAAGTATTTCCACTCTCTCCTGGTGACATGATAACTTCTATTGATTCAGATAATGCGTAAATGATCTATTGAAGCTTAGGAGATGGAATGAGGGTATTTTCACCTAAGATTTTACCACAGTTTGGAGGGTTAATAACATTTTAAGCACTAATAGGTTGAATCATCATGACTGATACCATGAATTTTGTTGAATATATATTTGAATTTTTACTCATATGTTCGATCTGATTGATGGGCAACACATATTATTTACCGATCTATTTGAAGGGATTGTCTAGGGCTATTTTTAGACCATTCATGGTAGTGATCTGAGAAACACCATTATCCATGGGTTGTTTTACTTCCCTCTAATATAATACCATATTAATATATCACGATTTACAAGATTTGAATGGGTCTTTATCACTAAGAAACATCCTAATTTTCCTATCAATACATTACTTGATGTATTAGTGGTATAATGAGGGGACCTCCACATGTTAACACATCCAAGGACTTCCTAGAAGAACATTTAAGGTCGTGTCTTTCTAAACTACCAAAATTTCAAGTCGAATACAAGGTCCCAAAACTGGTCTCCGAGCTTGATTCTTCCAAGGGGATTTTGTTCACTTTTATCATAATCATGCAACATTAGAGTGAAAGGGAATAGGTTGGCCTCTCTTTATACCAGTATATGAAGAGTTAAAACTATAATGAGTTTGAATCCTAAACTATTATCAATAAAATCCATTCAGATATCAATATCATTTATCCTACCAGATACATACAAGGGTATGATATATCCCTATATAACAAAATATTTGTCTTGCTCTGTGAAAGAGATGATCGTATGAAAATATGTTGGATTGATATATTCATGATATATTTAAGTAGTGGAAACCTCAACTTCAAACTCCTAAGGTCTCATAAAAGCCTCTAATATTTCTTCTCAAAGGTATTTCAATAGACTTTGAGGATCTAGGATCAACAACCTTGTTTGAACTAGGGTTAATTGCTTTAAAATTTCATAATTATGGGATAAAGTTATATGATTCCCAGTATGAGTTCACTCTTTATCTTGTTCTTTAGGTGATAAATTACTTGATGCGGGCAAATAATCCCTTGGAATAGAAGTTGAAGGTACTCCTTTCCTTGGGGGGTTAGGTCGAATAGATATGGATACTTTTTGAGGTCAATCAAATAATTGCACCACCTCTAGTTGATCTTATAAGATTTTCAGGTTAGTGTGACTCTTAGAATAAATGGGGTAACTTTTCTTCCTCTACTAAGATCACGTTAGTCATTTCCCATGAGTTTTAGTGACATAGACAATCCTAGTGGGGAAGTCGTCAGAATATTTAGTTCTTCCATGACTGCATATTCCCCTATACCCTCGGATCTGACATAATCTTTCTCTAGTTCCCAAATTGGGTGTAGGGAACTTGGGTATATGATTATACTCATCATTGGATAAGGTATCCATTAAGTGAATGAAATTAATGGAATTGGAGATTAATTCTTCATTTGATGAGGATTCCATATTGTGGGACAACTCTTATGGTATCGTTTTGTGGGATGGTGTCATGTCTTCTAAGATAGAGGCATAAATACTAAGAGATTCAAGATTTTTTTTTCCGCATCCATAGAGGCTTTTCCTCATATACTTGAATTTTTATTATCTGATTATGCTTCTTCTTGGAGGACCAGTTCTTGGAGGATTGAGGTGTTGATGTGGTCGGTCATGCCATAGAAAGAGAAACTAGGGGGTGTATAATTGGTTCATTCAACTGTGACTTGAAGATAACATGAGTTTTATTGATTTTTTTCTTAGTCATCCAGTCATTGAAATTCTGTTCACATTTTCTATAAACTTCTTTCCACTCACCTTCTTCCTCTGGGTGGCATAAGAAAAAAATTACACTTGCACTGGTGGTTTTTCCAACTTCACTTTCCCAAAGTCCACCATTTTTTGAAGAATGTATTTAAAAACAAATAATTTCTAGATAGTTTTCCCTTATGTCTAGTGAAAGGGGTAATAGTTAGGGAGATCGTCGATACCAACCCAATCTGGCCTCTTGGGATTTGGAAATCTGAGTAAGTTAGTTTCCAAAGATGCTATGAAGTAACTAGGGACATGCCCATCTCAAAATGAATAAAATTTATTACTAAGTTCCTTGAACTAATTTTTCCTCTGTACCTTTCTATCTTCCCAATGAAGAAGGAATTATTGATGATGCTCAGGAGGGGTTGTTGCATGATATGGTGTGGAATTTTGAGCTAGAGATAGCATATGGTCTGGCTTAAGAATGACAACAGAAACCTATTCTTTCCTTATTCTCTTCCCTTGAACTGATGGAATTGTTTGGGAATTTCCCTTGGTTCTCAAGACAGAATCTTCCAATATTCGAGAAACTGCAACAAGATCCTAAAACCCTTCTATATATTTCACAAGGATGAGTGTCATTTGAAGATCATAAATAAGATTATATATAGAGAGGGACTACAAATTTTATTAAGGAAGCTATATATTTAGGGAGTAATTAAACCCCTTCCACCTAGGAATGAAATCTAAGGCCCTATCACTATATCACTATTTTTAGTTTTAGTTGTCAAGGATTTTTATCTTATGTAGTGTTGAGATGAATTGAAAGTGAAACTGTCAACATAGATCTTACCATCGCATGATTGACCGAGCCGATAAACTAGTATACCATATGAAGGATGGACCTTACAATGTTTGTACGAAGCACCCAATCTTCACCACTTCTTGTTGCATGGGGGTTCCCATCATGGGATCAAAATGAGACATGAAATGAATAAAATTATAATCTAGGTCCCCCAATCTATTAAATATTGGAAATATAGGGATCTCAAAGTTTTCCAGGGGACACTACCACAAAAATGGGTTTCTGCAGTGCCACCCTTTATCAGTGCTAAAAAAGCATTGATAAAGGGGTCCCCTTTATCAGTGCTTTTTTTAGTAGCGCCGATAAAGGGGGGGTATATCAGTGCGCATTTTCCTAGTGCTGATAAATGTGTATATTTCAAAAACAAATCATAAAAAATAATATATTGATATATAATTATATTTATATTGATATAAATATAATAAATATTTTTTAAAATATGTTTTATATCGATTTGATATGTCGTAGACCCAAAATGGACACCCCAGAGCAGAAATTATAGCCGTTTGTAGGGATTAAGGACCTTTTCATACCTTGAAAAATATTATAAGGTGTTACAATGGTCACCATAGTGTATTTATGGTCGTAATATTCTATTTGATATGTGGTTGAGGTAAAATGGATACTCGGAGCAGAAGTTATGAAAAAACGGACCCTCAGAGCCAAACTTATGACCGTTCAGAGGGTTTTTGGTCCTTTTTGAACCTCAAAGAATGTGATAAGGGGATTTAGTGATCAATAGAGTGTGTAAAGTTTTAAAATCTTTAATTTGATATGTGGTAGAGCCAAAACGGACACTGGAAGCTGAATTTATTGTCGTTTGAAATTTTGCAACTCTCGTATCTCCTGAAAAACTAAGAAACCAACAACTCATTAAAATAGGCATAACTTCTACTTTGGTTGTCTATTTGAGTGTCACGACTAGTCAAATAAAATATTGTGAAATGATTGATGACCACATCTAGTTGAAACTATTAGAAGATTATAGTAACAAAATATATATCAGTTATAACACTCCAAAAAAAGTCCAACTTCAAACAACCATAAATTTCGTTCCAGGTGTCCGTTAGGGCTCTACCACATATCAAATCAAAGGAATCAAAGATATATATGCCAAGGAGTGACTCAGACATAGTCTAAATCATGTTTAGAACCTGAAAACCCCCCAAAACCACCAGAAGTCCTCCAAAACTCAGTTTTCGTGTCCGGACCCCTGTCAATTTTTTCTTAAAACTATCATAACTTCTAATATGTGTGTCTGTTCAGCCTCCACCACTTGTTTTATCATAGTTTGTTCCATGATCTTCAGTTTTACTATTTATAGAGCTGAAACGGACACCCGTAGAAGAAGTTATGCCTTTTCCTGTAACTCTGCGATTTGTTAGGTTTTTCGAGACCCCATTTCTAGCACTTCTGTATATACATATTAATATATAATATTTGTAAATATATATAAATATGTATAATTATACCTACAAATATACATATAATATATATGTGTGTGTGTGTGTGTTGTATATATGTATGTATGTATGTATGTATGTATGTATTTATTTATAAAAACACACATAAGAAAACATATTTTATAAATGTATTTAAAACTAATATTATAAATATATATTAATATATATTAATATGAAAATAAATATACTGATAAAAAATTATAACTAAATATATATATATATATTAATATATAGATATATATATATATTAATATAATTAAATATATGTATATATTAATATGACTAAATATATATGTATATATTAATATGACTAAATATATATATATATTTTTTAATATATATATATATATATATATATATATATTAATATAACTAAATATACATATATATTAATATAAGAGTAAATGTAACTAAATATATATATAAATAAATAGATATATTAATAAATGAAGAGCAAAGCAATATGATGGAGTGGTAAAGGCTTAGGCGCGCAGGCAAGAGGTCTCGAGTTCGAATCCTGGGGGAGGCAGGTCGCGCGCACAGGTGGGGGGAGTTACCTAGCGCTGTTAGAGGGGGTGGGGCTAGGTGGAGTTGGACTGGGGCATGCGTGGGCTACCATGGGAGGTGGGAACAGTTAAATGGGGGCTTCAAGCGCTGTTGAATCCCCCCAGAATTTAAAAAAAATATTTTTTATTTTTTTTAATATTTTTTCAACTTTTATTAGTGATTTTTAAAAGTGCTGATAAAAGGGGACTTTATCAGTGATTTTATGAGTGTTAATAAAAGGTAACCCCCCCCCCTTATCTTCGCCTTGATTAACAACATTTTTTTAGCATTGTTAATTGACTTTTCTAGCACTGATAAAGACCATATTTGTAGTAGTGGTAAGGGTCTCATCCACCCATTCATGATATGTCTTTCTTTTAAGCTATACTAGTTCATGCCATTCCTCCATGGCTTCCAACTAGGCTATCATTGACTCAATAGTATTGATAAGTCCCTAGGGGATATTTGGATAAACATGAGCTTGAATAGATGTAGAAAAATATAGGGCTTGATGTTCTGACTCTGCCAATACTAGTGGTTGACACTTGACATGGGTTAACCTTTGATGGTTTTATTGGTTTAGTTTTGGTTGTTTCCCTAATAGTGGTAATTCCTAATACCTTATTGAAACTGGGTCTAAATAAATAGGTTACCTTGTCCAAGGGTTGAGCGGGTTCATTGGCTCCACCTTTTTTATATGATTATCCCTTCTTATTGAGAGGAATTAATAGAGAGGGTGAAGCAAGGATCCACTTGAAGGACATACCCAGTGGGAACATTTCTTCTGAGTAGTTATGCATTTAACTTCCCAATATCCTATATTTCTATCTCATATTTCACAAAACACTCTTCTATAATGAGGTATTTGAATCTTGCAGACAAATTAATGGACTTAATCATGCCCTTAACCTTTTCCTTGGAGGAATCTTTTCAAGGGTCTTGTGGTTGAACATTCACAGAAAACCCTAAGTTTTTGGAAAGATTTTGATTCCTGGTAGGTAGACCCTCTTCATTTATATCAGTGTGGACCTTGTTAAAAATGGAAAAATATTCTTTTCACTCCTCTATATTAAGTTCATTTTATGAGGCATCCATAAGAGTAGTTCCAATTACGTTCATCAACACATAATTCATTTCATGTGTCATATTTTTAGAATTATAGGAGGGATGATTATCCCTATGATATTACTTAAGGTGATGAGATCTTCTGAACAAGTTTTACCCCTAATAAATCACTTTTTTTGTGATTATTACTAAGCCTCTTCCCTACATTCCAAGATTACTTTGGAGCTACTTGAAAAATGGTGAATTTAAAGGAACCACCACACAAATTCATTATATACAATCTTGATGAGGGAATCAGGTCACATGATGGGATGAACTGGGAGAATTCATTTTGGGGTACTCCTCCTAAATAGGAAATGACTAACTTCCATTGAGGAGGAGGATGAGGTAATAAATACCGCATACCTACTATCTAGGTTTGCTCATGTATGGCTATTGTCATGCCCCATGCTGAATTTTTCAGCCTTAAAGGGATATGTTATGTTATAAATTCCACCAACCTCATGGGCCAGGGTAGTTGCTATATCATGGTAGTTACTACTTCCATAACAACTCTCTTTATTTTGTGTATCCTCATTCAGGAATGAGCTGAGTGAAATATATGTTTTTCACATGATCAAATTTCTTCTAAAGGCATCAGTGGTATCCAAAGATTTTATTCCCTTAAGCAGGAAGCTTTCTCAATGTTCTTAGATTCCTGATGCACAAGTCTCTCAAAATCTTACCCTCATCAGGATCAATGACTTTAAGACTTGTTCAAGGCCCACTCATACTGATAGCACCATATTTCATGAGTTGGGATCACATATGAGAATTTACTTGAAGCAATAACATTATGCGATGTCACTTATGGTGGATTTTTCTGATTAGAGAGGGAGAGGTGAAATGAAAATATCCATGTTCCCCTATCCCCTAATATAGACACTGGGTGGGGAATTGATGAATAGATGATGTAATTTGTGAAATTCATTGAGGCATGAAAGTTGAATATCCTTATAATGTTTTCCCGATTTTGGACATTGTGTAGTTGGAAGGATTGACAAGTCAATTTGGAGACAAAGTACTTCTATTATGTCAACATGGTTTTTATCCCATCATAAGGAAAAAAATTCATTTTCAATTGATTAAGAGTTTTCCAGAGGTTTAGACAGATGTCGTGCATGCATTATTCTGATAGTACTTCTGATATTTCAAATTGAGAAGTGGATGAGTGCTAAAACATTATGGGTAAATTATCCGTAGATAGTTTCTTTCTCATAAGTGATGAATTATACTCTTCTTTTGTTAGAGGTTCCTCCACTTGATCTTCCAAAAGTGGGTGTTTTATGGTTGTTTTTTTGTAGATAATGGGGTTATTAGGGATATCTCATGTTGTATTGGAAGGCAAGTGATCCAAGGGTGGTTCAGAGAATGACTATTTCATTAGGTCATCTTATATTTTAGAAATAATGTCACTTGTCAATGATGAGTAATCAGGCATGACTAGGATCATTTTCCAAAGTACCTCACGATAGAAGTAATTTATCATAGTTGACTTAGTAAGGGGAGTACCTTATTGATGATATGAAGTGTCATAGTGGGGAGGAACTTTGCAGTGAATGCCATCATGGGGAGAACAACCATCACAACTTTTCATCCAACTGCAAGGGGAATTCTTATAGCATATACCCTGGGGAGGAACTCTAGAGTAGATGATAGTAAGGGGAGAGACTCCTTGTTCTTTGATCTTCTGGCCATGAAGAGGGTTTCCACGACACTCATTAGGAAACGGGTTCTTATGATCAATTAGATTATGGGCATGAAGTAATCATTCATGGTAAGATTTCTGGGAAGGACCTCCAGAACTAATGGTAGAAAAATTGTGTGGAGGACCTTCACAATTGAAACCATTGTCTCTATAATTTGGTAATGAATGAGTAGGATCCTAATCCATTATAGATAAATTCTCGAGGGCTTCAAGAAAACCATCATTGATAATAGTGGGTTTGTAAATCATCTATTCATTTTATAATTTCCTTTGGTGAGGATTCTTTTTGGATGTTATCTTTCGAGCGACTAGGGGAGCTTTCTATGGATATCATATTTCACATATATGGGATTTTTTGAATATTTTCCATGTTTTTTCCATAATTTTTTGATATATTTTTGGAATTTTTGTAGGGATATATTCCTACCTAGGAGTGGCCACTAGGATGGATCAATGACCTCTAGTTGGAATAGGGATATGGTCCTGATCGGGTTATCCATTTATCATTATATTCTGCCCACAAACCCCCTGAATGGGAGTAGGAATATACGTCTACTATGGAGTGACCCTTGTATTATATTGAGGATTCACCCCAATTGTGGGAATGGATTTTCGTGTCCACCCTTCAACCAATTCTGTTTATGTAATTATATCTTGGAAGGTTTGTAGGATATGAGATGTAATTTTCATATACCCTTTAGTCATTTTCAAGATATGTTGAGTGACTTCAATGGACAGAAAAAGGATATATGACCACTTCACGTTTCGATAAAGGATGTAGGCCCACTCCTATCTTCTATTTCATTTTATAATATACTAATAGCCTCTATTTGTGGGGGGGAAAGATATGAGTGTGCCTTCAGTTTTCTATTGGTATTTTTTGGATGGTTTCTCAGAGTGATACCAAATCATGATGGAAGGCTTGACATATGTGAGTAGGGATTTTAATTTTTTCATCGATTTCCATCACATTTTTTTGATAGTATCCCTTGGTTGCTACCAAAGAATGTTGGTAGGTTTGAGGGGTATGAGTAGGAATTTACATCTGCTCATAAGTTGCCTCTATGTTTTATGGGAATGCTTCTCTAGCTGCTTCCAAATTGTATTGAAAGACTTGATGTGTGTGAGATGGTATATGGTCCCACTCATAGGTTATTATAGTGTCTTGTGGGTGGGATTCTCTGGTAGGAATGAGAATGTGATCTTCTTATCGAATATTTGATCACCACCCTCAATAGGTTGTACTGGGTGCTCAAGTCTTAGTGACATGAGTTAAAGCCCATAGGGTAAAATCCTCATCATGATGAGGACTTTATTCCACACTACATTGATGATGACAACCTCTAGAAAGATCCCCTTGGTAGGAACCTTGTATTGTAGAGATGAGGTTGTTGGTGAACTATTGTTCAACCTCTCTAAGATAAGGTAGGAATCTATTGTTGTGTTCTAGGGAAAGGCTCCCAAAATATTTTGAAATATAAACTAGCACCATCTAATTCTGGGACACTATCCATCATTGAGTGGATAGTTGTGGGGCATCATGTGCTAGAGGTATTTTTTAGCATCCTCTAGAGTCAGGACAATACCATTGAGGCGGTACTCCCAGATCAGTGCGTTTGAAACCCGGTGTTAAAGATTCTGGGTTGGTGATGGTGTCCTCAGTATAGATAAGGACCCTTATTGGGTGGTAGCTGATTCATATGTTCATGTTATCTAGAAAGACACCATTGGATTTAAGGGAGTTATTTTTAAAAATTTCCTATAATATATACAGGAAAAACAAGAAACACCCAAAAAAGCATCATCTCAATAAATTAACACATGAATAATTGATTGGTTTAAAATCATGTTTGGAGCAATTTATTTTTTTGGGAGTGTGAAAGGGGCATGACATATGGGAGATAGATTCATCTTGGTTAAAGATTCACATCGGGTTCACCATTTTTGTTTCATGTGGAAAAATACTTTTTGTTTCACTTGGGGAATATAGTGGGATTTGAATAATGTTTTGTGGTGGTGGAAGCATAAACCTTCACATCAAACACACCCTTTTTATTTATGAATCTTTTTTAGTAGTTTCCAGTGTGGTTTATTCATGGAACTAGAAACACCCAATAGTTCCCTAATTCATGATGTCTCGTGAAACTTCTTTCTAAAGGTAGGTGTTCATTAGATAATGGTTCCAACAACACTCATGGACTCACATTGGTTGAGATGATTGGAATTCGGGATCATCAAAAAAAAATTGAGTTAATTATTAACTAATACAATACTCTCTTATATATTTAAGTAAAATTATTTAATCCTTTATTAAATCCCAAATATAGACCAAATAACCCTTATACTGATAATTGATTATTAGTGTATATCAGTTGTAGAATCATCTGTATGTATTCGAGTTTCTTTATTGATAGAGATAACTATATTTATCTGATATTTTCCATAAATGGTACCCTTTTGTATACAAATTAGATATTCTTATGTTGTTTATCATTATGATGTAGATTTTAAGCCACATAGTGGGGTGATATGTAATTTATCATCATCTAGGAATAAGAGGGTTGTTTTGGTGTTGGGATTATACCCATGAGATGGGATTCCCACATATCCTTGTGAAAGGAATCAAAACCCACATAGTTTAGTGCCACTTAATGGGACACATCATACCTTATAAGGTCATGCAATGAGGACCAAACCATGCAAGTAAATGTCATGCGATAAGGTTTTTAGGTGAAAGGTGCCTAGTTAAGGCTGGTGTGGGACCTATTCCTAAGTGGCCTAAGGGACCTGTAAGGGATGTGGCCTCCTAGGTGGGATATTACCTTACTTGGAATATAGCCCAGATAAGATTAGGGTGAATTTGGGGTGATGGGTTTTAACCTCAGGGAGGCTTTCTATATATCCCATTTGGATAGTAATCAAAGCCCAAATAGTTCCAAAGTTTGGGGATTATACCGAATATGAGACCCAAGGGGTTGACTCATTGGAAATATGTCATTTTTAGGTGGTGATAACATGGTTGGGTTTTATACCAAATAGAAGTACATAGGTTGCTTCATTGGTAATATGACCCTTTGAAGGTTTGTCTCAGAGGGAATATGACCCTTTGAGAGGATGGTGATAACATGGTTGGGGATTATAACAAATAGGAGGCCCTTATCAAGGTGATGGGAAGATCCATAAAAGGAACCTCTACTGAGATAGGTATTTGATCATGCATATTTCATGATCATCACTAACCTATAGTCCCATTGATTCATGATCAGTGTGAGAAACAAGAGGAAGTGGAAGATCTAGAAAACTGTACAATCTCCTTCATCCACTAGTGGATGAGGGTGGGGATATGGAAGAGATTGGGTTTATATGTACCGATCTTCTCTCTTTTTTCAAACCTTGGGGGTTATGAAATATGTACCCATGGATATATGTATTGATTCTCTTTATGTTTCGGGCCACATATGTAGCTACCCAGATCAATAAGTCATCCATAACCATCCCTAAGGATGGGACCTTCGTTACCATGGGAATTTATAATTGAGAACACTTGAAGGGTCTCACCTATTAGGTAGGATAAATGTGGTACTTCCATTAAAATTGGAATGTATAATTGATAGGACATGTTGATGTTCCTCATGCTTTGATCATATATATCTGGAGGTGGAGGCCTTGACTTTCTCCCCTCAGAAGAGGGATCTAGGAAAAGAGGTTCCCTGTCATCAATAACATGAAAGAGGGATTGAAGGGTGACTCACATAGGTGATTCTTGGGTGTGTTGAAGGGGTTGTTTTATATGGTGGTCTTGGGTGAGATAAAGGTGATTTGAACAAGGTGGACTTGGGTAAACTTTGATTGCTTTTCATAGGTTAGACCTAGGTAAGTTAGAGATGAATTTTGGGTGATGAACATCCTAGTAAATAACACTTGGGAGAGGCCTTGTTCCATTCTACGAGGGTCTTATTAGGCATATTCAAACAAGTCTCATGAAAGTCCCTAACTCAAGAAGGGTACTTCACCCTAGTGCTCTTGGACTAGGGGGAGGTAGCTTCTCACATAGGTCTTTTGTGTTTCACACACTAGAGGAACTCTAATCCCACTAGCCTCATTAATTTACTCTTCTTTAAAGGATTAGAGATCTAACTGGAAAGTTCCGAGCACCTGGGTGAAGGACTAGGGCGATAGTATCTTCTATGGTTCTTATGGTCTTCCTGTGGTATCAAATAAGGATCCCAATAATCCTATTTATATGAAATTCCGAGACCATGTTCGAAGGATCTAGCTTATGAAGGTATGTAATTATAGGTCTCTTATGCAGGGTAAAACAACTAGATTCTATTGGACACACATTTCTGGGCTTGTGTGAGGACTTTAATTTCATAGGATTGACTAACATGGTGACTCTAGGTGCACAATATTGACTTGTGTGGTGATGTTGGGTGCACAATCTTGACTTACATAATGATACTGGTTGGTCATTATGTGAACCTTGATTTCATGCACTTACTTATTACTTGAGGTATTTACCTTTTAAACTTCTCATCCTCATGTGAAAGTGGGAGTCTCAAAAACCATCATAATCACCCTTTTTGAACCCAAATACTCACTAATCTGTTTACACATAAAATTGTGAGTAAATATTAATACCATTACACCACCCTTTGTGAACCTAGATATTATTTAAACTATTCACATGTAAAATTTTGAGTAGATATTAACACCATCATACTCACCCTTTGTGAAACATGTGACTTGCTAACCTATTCACATGTAAAATTATGAGTAATTCTTAAAGATATCACACTCACCCTTTATAAACCTAGCTACTCACTAACATGTTCACATAACATTTTTATCTCATGAGATATAAGACTTTACCTAATTCATTAGAGGTATATATAGGCCCCACCCCTATAATAATCCATATATCTATGTTCCACTATAAAATCAAATATTCATCATCTTGTAAAGATCCCATGAAAAAATAATGGGTTTCTTAAAACATTCAAAAACATCACATAACATGAACTTAAGAAATCATAGAATATTATAACTCTAATTTTACAAAATAAATCATATCATGATAATATATAAAGGGTTATCAAATCATAACTTCATAAAAAATAAACCTTATAGGGTAAATATAAGTGAAAATTTAAAAGATTTCATAATTTTTTTAAAAAAAATTGAAGTGAAAATTACTTTCAAATTTTTTTTTTGTAAAGGGAGATAAAAAACTTTTAAAAACCTTTTTATAAAGAGTTCCTAATAAAAATTACTTGAAAATACATAAAGTTTTCAAAGGGAGAAGTGAAAATACTTTGAAAAAATTTACTTTTAACAGAATATTTAATAAAGTAAACTTGAAAAGGATATAAAATTTTCAATAAACTAAGTAAAAATACTTTGATAACCTTTTATTTTATAAAGTTATACTTTAAAAAAGAATATTTAATAAAGGAAACTTGAAATAGAAATAAAATAAGTGGAAATTATTTAAAAAAAATTACGTTTAAAAATAATATTTAATAATATAAACATGAAAAATAATTTATATTTTCAATAAAATTAGTGAAAGTACTTGGATTTTTTTAACTCTCTTGGTTATACCTAGGTTAATTTAAGTTGTTTCATCTTAAACTCATTAAAATTAACTAGTAAAACAATCCTTCATAGTGGTTTGTAAATAGAATATGATCTACCAAAACATATCCCCCAAGATTTTATAGCCACGTGTGTAGTCATAGTTCTACTTATCGTGCATCAAGGTGATGATCAAGTCAATGCCCAACCAACCCTATTCGGGGTGATTACCCCTAGGTGCATCTGTTTCATACCTACATTCACTTTCTATCACCCAAAAATGGATGTATTTCTAGTAAAACCACATACCACCCAATACTTGACTAATATTTTATGATTACATCCTATACTTAGACTCAACTATAGGGTTTTAAATAAGGTTCTCTAAACTAATCTCCAAAAATAACTAAACTAATCTCCAAAATAACTAAACGTCTCTTTGATTCCAAATAAATCATCCCAAACTTTTTGTGACTTAAATAATATGTTAATCACATTATTTAAATGATATATCTCCCAAAATTTCTCACAACCCAAGGAACTAAAGGTTTATTAACTTGGATATTATCTACATAAATAACTTATTTTACAGAACTTGTAAACTTTTATCCATAATCGTGCTACTCTAGACCCTTTATAGACATCTCACATGAAATAATCATCTCCATAAACAGTATATTAGAAATATAAGAAAGGGGTGAGCTCAAATTTTTAATATGGTAAAATTAATATCATAAAGGATTAGATCAGAAACATGAAGGATAATATGATAAATATATAAATAACATAATAAAAGCCTGAAATTCCATGGATAATAATCATAAAACTTAATGGAACAACATAATATTATAATAATATCATTAAGGATCCATAAAAATGACCTAGATTGAAATAAAATACCAATAATTATAAAACACACGAGTAAGATATAAAAGTGTAGAATCTTTAAAAATAAGTCATAATCATGAAATCATGTTGTAAAAAGATAAATAACTTGAAAAGGAAGCACAATCATAAACATAGGATTATTTATAATTATGAATGTAGCTACTCACTAACCTATTCATATATAAAATTGTGATTAGATCTAAACTCCATCACACTCACCCTCTGTGAACCCATCTACTCACTAACCTATTCGCATGTAAAATTGTGAGTAGTTATTAACATCATCACACTCACCCTTTATGAACCTAGAAACTTTCTAACCTATTCACACATAATTTTTTTTTATTAGATATTAATTATATCACACTCCCCCTTTTGAACCTAGCTACCCACTAACCTATCCACATGTAAAATTATGAGTAGATCCTAACACCATCACACTCACCCTTTGTAAACCTAACTACTCACTAACCCATTTACATAAAATTTATATTTCATAGGATATAATCCTTCACACAATTAACTATATAGATATATATTCCCAAATAATCTCATAATATATATATTTGTGTTCCACTTGAAACTTAAATATTCATCATCTTGTAAAGAACCCATGGAAAAATAATGGATTTCCTAAAATATTCAAAAACATCACATAACATGAAATTATGAAATAATAAAATATCAAAACTCTCACTTTAAAAAATCAATCATGTATTAATAACATATAAAGAGTGATCAAAACATCACTTCAAGAAAATTAAACCTTTTAGGGTAATTATTAGAAAAAATACAAAAGTTTTCAATTTTTTTTAAACATTGAAGTGAAAATTGCTTTCAAATTTTTTTAAAGGGAAATAGAAGACTTTTAAAAAAATTATTAGAAAGATTTACAAATAAAAATTTCTTGAAAATATATAATTTTTTCAAAATGATAAGTGAAAATACTTTTAATAAATTTAATTTCAAGATAATATTTAATAATGTAAACTTGAAAAAGATATAAAGTTTTCAGAAAAAGAAGTAAAAATACTTCAATATATTTTACTTTAAAAAAATAATTAATAATTAAAACTTGAAAAAGACATAATTTTTTTGATAAAAGTGTAAATATTTTTAAAAAATTTACTTTAAAAAAATATATTTAATTTTGAAACTTGAAAAATAAATATAAAAATTGGAAATTGTTTGAAAAAGTTTTCTTTTAAAAAGAATCTTTAATAATGGAAACATGAAAAAGAAATAAAGTTTTCAATAAAATAAGTGAAAATAATTTATAAATTTTTATATTTAAAAATAATATTTAATAATGTAAAATTAAAAAAGGAATAGAGGTTATAAAAAGAAAATGTGGAGTGGATGATAAAACCTCTTTATTTTGAAAGGATGGAAAAACCTTTTGAACATTTTGAAATAACCTTTGTTTGAAAACCCACATCATTAAAAGGATAATGAATTTTTTTATTTAAAACGAATTAAGGTAAAAGGATCATTGGAGATAAAAACAAATTGATTTTACATTAGGTAAATTATAACATTGGTGGGATGTAAAAACATGGATATGAAATAAAAATCCAATAAAATAACGAAAATTGTTCTTAACAAAATGAGTTTTAACTAAATAATAGAATTATAAAGGAAGAATAATTTGGTATGAAACATGGTTTACCCAAAAAATAGGTTTAAAATACAATATAAAATAATCATATGTTTAATAAATCGATCTTGAAATATAATAGTCAAAGAAGAGTAATTAAGATCCAAGGAGAAGATTTTGAGTCATGAAAACCCCTTATTACCTTTGTAACATTTGAATCAAAACCACATGAGAGATATAAAATTACAAATAAAATTGAATATCATGAAATATAATATAATTATGATACAAAATAATAATAGGGAATTATTTATTCCATTGAAAAGGAAACATGGTGTATAGCCTAAACATGTCTTAAGGGATTCAAATTTAAGACAAAGAAACCCTTATCATGTTTCCTTGATTTTTTATCACACTATAAACTCCTGTAAAAAAATATAAATTAATAAACTATTTCAGAAAATTAATCATAAATATTACCCTTTTATAATCCCTATTATAATTCCTTATCACGAGTTCATTAATTAGTTATAGTGTATTATTACCATCGAGTGTTAATAACTTTAACTATTTTGCATGTGTTTAATAATTTTAATATCATTAACCACAATTTTATAAAAATTTAATTATTTATATATCATTTAATATTATATAATATATAACTTATATTGATTTAAAAGTTTCTTATTTCATTCTATTTTTGTTTCAGTTATGTTATGTGAAAACATAATTGATAAAACTTATTTTCGTTATTTTAGCGAACAAAAATTTTACTTTAATAATAAGTTAAATAATTTATATAATATTTTAAAAAATATATAATAATAATTTATTTCTTAATATATTAAAATAATATTATTTTTTATGTTCCCATAGTCATCCATAATCATATTTTAAATCATTGTTCACACGGGAGGTTAAACCGACCCAAACTTGAACATGCTTTAACTTGATTGGTGAGTATGTTTTAGAAGGTGTTAATTTTTAAACAATAACATTATAATAGAATAATAATGATATTATTTTTATTTTTTATTATTGTGACCATATTTTAATATGTTTAGATAATTTATGAAAATCTAAATGAAAAACAAAAACCGTTTCATCATAGAGGCGATAATCTGCACGTATGAATGATTAACGCTCCCCTTTCTCAAAATGTGATAGGGGGAAGGTGAATATTAAATTGATATTTAAGGATAATAATTGTCTGATATATATCATATTTATTCATCATTAAAATCATTAATATCATCCATAAAAAGTGGTAATGAAAAATAAATAACGTCGCTTCATGGAGGTGGTAGTCCACACGACTCACTAACAATATCCTTTTGTTTTTCTAAGCAGATGAAAATAAATAAATAAGGGTTATAAAATTAATATAAAAAAATATTAGAATACTAAAAATACTTAATTCATCATATTATTTTGGTGATAAGATATTTATAAGCGTAAGATTAAAAATAAATTCTCAAGAGGAGATAATAATTATATTAGAGACTTGATTTTCCCTAGGAATTTCATTTGAAATTGAAGGGATTAGACTAAATAAGAGTGAATAGGGGATTAATTTTATGGGAAAGTTTTATAGGGAGAGTAAAAGTTAAGAGTTTAAAGTAGTAATTTGTAATGGAAGTGTGTGTTTTAAAGGGTGTAAATGGTCCCCTATTATAAGAGAGGAAAAGTGACCTTTTGGAAATACCCTTTATAATTTAATAATTCCATAAAACTATTCCAAATTTAATGGATCCAAGTTTTAAAAATTATTTAATTTTTGGTATATTTGGTTCAATAAAGGCACAAAAATTTGTTCTAATACATGTTATAAACATGTTATAGAGTTTTTACTATTAGGTTTTTACATTTTAGTTTTTTTACTTTTAAACTAGGTAACTTGTTTTTAACTATGTGATTTTATGTTTTATTAAAAATATAAAATAACCAATATAACCAAATTTAAGTGTAATGGAACTAAATTTATCCTCTATTTAATCCAATTAAATTTATAACTATTATAAAATTAACTTTTAAATTAAAACATTTAATGTGTAGAAAAACAGTTTTAGTAGAAAAATGACATTTTGGCCATTATGGATTCTAATTCTTATTTAGTATTGATTAAAAATTAAATGAGTGTTAATATATTTATTTATGTTTTTATAAATTTTATTATATTAATTATTTAAATTATTTAAATTTAATTTATCTGATATAATTTTTTTGAAATTAATAAAATATTAATTTTAAAACAACAATTTCACCATTATTGTGGTAATTAACATTAATACTAATAATCTAAATTTTATACCTAAAAATGAAATTTTAAATATTAAGAAAATATTTAAATTATTATTTAAAATATAAGAATAATTTTATGAAACTAACATTCTATGTGTGGGGAAATTAATCTCAACGTTAGCACATGTAACGCGCAAAAACCCATTTTTTGAAAAAGTTTATTTTTAAGAAAAATGATTCATTTTTGGGATAGTGTTGTAAATTTAATTGATTTAAATGAATTTAAATTAATAATAATTATTAAAATATTATTTTATTAAAATTAAAATAAATCAAAAACTTCATTTCATCATGGTATAATCAATTAAACAAAATAGTCCAAAAACAATTTTCATTAAACCGCTACATAAATTTTGAAAACATTGAGCATGAGTTTATAAATTTAGAATAGTATTTTAAAATGATTAAATATACTTAATAATATAAAATTTTATAGAAAAAAGGTTTCATAAACTATCAATGTATTCTTATAATAAAATAATTTTTGAAATGTGTGGATATTTAGAAAATCAGTATTTTTTACTATTAACTTAAAAATTTACTATTTTAGAAAAATCTAAAAAATAAACCCTGATATAATTTTTTTGAGGAATTAAAAAATAAATTCTACCTTATCAAATTTAAATTCTAATTTTTTTGAATTTATCTTTATAAAATAAAATATATTCTATAAAGAAATCATCTTTTATTGAATATAACAATTTCAATATTAACATGCATTAATTGTTTACCTTCTAAAGGTAATGAATATTAATGATTTAACATATTAGTGTTTGTTATAGATTTATCAATAACATATTCTCAATATGTCATAGTTTTTTTATATTGGTTGTAGCATGTGAACCAAGTTATATAATATGGTATGTATTTTAAAGGATCCAAATTCTTAGGTTGTTACATTTTATCCACTTAAATAAATTACATCATCTAAATTTTAATTGTCATTTTTTAGAGGAATAAAGTACGATATCCATTGAAAAATCAACATATATTTTCCACTGAGATATCCACCTCATTATCCTTGGTATTTTTAGGAAACTACTTATCCCAAATATGCTTCTAAGGAGTTCTAAGGGACATACCTTTCACATCTTCATTTCTTCGATCTTGATTTAACTAAATAATAAAACCAAAAAGTTTATTATAATATCAAAAAGAATTATATTATATGAATATGAAATCTTAATCATAATATTTAATCTATAATGAAACATTCATTTTAACCTATGATACATTCATTTAAATTATGCCAAACTTAGTTAATCATATAGCTCTCTTGGTTCTGCCTAGTTACTTTAAGTTGGGTTATCATACACTCTTCAAATTAATAAGGAAATAAATCCTTTATTGTGGTTCATAAAGAGCATATGATAAACCAAATCATATCCCCTAGAGTGTCTATCTAGGTGTGTGGTCTTAGGCCCACTCATCGTGTATCTGGGTGATGATTGATTCAATGACCGACCAACCCTTTTCGATGTGATTACCACTAAGTGAATATATGTTATTGACACATCTACTTTTCAATATCTATATATGGATTTATTTATAGGAAAACCACTTACTCAAGATTTTACTGGTATTTTAGGATATCTACCCATATGTATACTCAAATATAAGTTTTTTACTAAGGTTATCTAAACTAATATCCATAAATAACTAAAATAACCTCCAAAATAATTAAACCTCCATCCAATACCAACTAATGTAACCCAATATTAACATCAATTAAATAATATAGTAATCTCATGATATAAATAATACACATCACAAAAAGTATCACAACCCAAGGACCTAAACATTTAGTGTATTATAGATTAGCTACATAAATGAATTATTTTAGTATACTTGTAAAATTTTATCTGTAATCATGATCCTCTAGAGAATTTATAGACATCTCACATGATACAATTTTCTTCAAACCCCAAAGATTGGAAACATATGAAAGGGTGAGATCAAACACCCAGTAAGGGAAAAAAATACTTGAATGGATTATATCATAAACATGAATGAGAATATAAGAAACATATAAATAACATAATAAATGAAAAAAATATCATGGATAATAATTATAAAAATTAATAGGAAAAAATAAGATCATAATAATATCATTAAGGAACCATAAAGGAAATGTAATTTATTAAAATCAAATATCAATAATCATAAAACATGTGATCATCCTATAAAAGTGTGAAATACTTTAAAAATAAGGCATAATCATGAAAAAATTTCATAATAAGATAAATAACTTCAAAAGGTGTTACAATCATAAACATAATATTCCTTATCATTATGAACCCAACTACTCGCTAACCTGTTCACATATAAAATTGTGAGTAGAGATAAATTCCATTATTTAGCATGGAAAAATCCTCTTTGTTTTGTTTTAGAAATAAAGTAGGGTTTAAATGGAATTTTGTGGTGGTGGTGGCATGAACCTTCACATCAAACACACCCTTTTAATTTTTTAGTCTTTTATTAGAAGTTTCTAATAAGGTTTATTCATGGAATTGGAAACATCCAACGCTTCCCTAATTCATGATGTCTCACGAACCTGCTTTCCAAAGGTAGGTGGTCATTGGAGAATGGTTCCAACAACACACAAGGAATCACAATGGTTGAGAGGATGGGATTTTAGGATCATCACACATTTGGGGGGATTATTTCCTACTCTGGGAGTATCTTATATATTTAATTCATATTCATGAATCCTTTATTAAATCCATAATATAGATCGGGTATCCCTTATATTAACAGTCAATTGTTAGCATGTATGAGCTTTAAAATAATCAGTGTGTATCTATGGTTCCGCATAAATGGATACATATGTACGAATCTTAAGTTCTCTATCAATGTTACCCTTTTGTATACAGATTAGATATTCTTATATCATTTATCATCATGATGCTGATTTTAAGCCAAAAAGTGGGGCACTCTAGAATTTATCATCATCTAGGAAGAAGGGGGTTCTTTTAGTGTTGGTATTGAGCACATGGGATGAGATTCATACTCTATTGTGAAAGAAATCATAAACCATGTAGTTCAATTCCACTTAACATGACACATCATACTTGTTAAGGTCATGCAATGATGACCAAACCATGAAGTTTAACATCATGTGTCAAGGATGTCTCGGTGAAATGTGCCTAGTCAAGGCTAGTGTGAGACTTACACCTAAGTGGACTAAGGTACCTAGAAGGTATGTGGCCTCCCAGGTATTATATGGCCCTACTAGGAATATGGACTAGAGAATATTATGGTGAATTTGGGGTGCTGGTTTTGAACCTCAGGGAGGCTTCCTACGTATCCCATTTGGATATAAATAAAGTATTAAATAGATCAAAAGGTTTGGGCTTATACCAAATAGTATTACCAAGGTGTTTCCTCATTAGGAATATATAATTTTGAGGTGTTGATAACATGGTTGAGTCCTATACCGAATAGGAGTCCCCAAGTTACTTTATTGGGAATATGACACTTTGAAGGTTTGTCTCACGGGGAATATGATCCTTTGAGATGATGGTGATAACATGGTTGGGGATTATGCCTAATAGAAGGCCCTTTTCAAGGTAAGAGTAATATTTAGAAAATGACCCTCTATTGAGAAAAGTATTTAATTATGCATATTTCATGATTGTTACTAACCTCTAATCCCACACGATTCATGCTTGGTGTGAGAAACAAGAGGAAGAGAATGATCCAACAAACTGCATAATCTCCTTCGTCTACTAGTGGATGAGGGTGGGGAAATGGAAGAGGTTGGGATTATATGTTCCCATTTCCTCTATTGTTTTTGAAACTTGAGGGTCGAGGCTTACGTATCCATATAGATATGTCGTGATTCTCTTTAATTTCTAGGATATAGATGTTGTTGTCCGACCTAAGAAGTCATTTGTCACTAACCCTAAGGCCGATACCCTCATTATCATGAGAATTTATAATTGAGAACATTCCAAGGTTCCCACATATTAGGTAGGATAAATACAGAACTTCAATTACCAAAAGAATTTATAATTAAGGGGACACATTGATGTTCCCTATGCTCTGATCATACATATATAGAGGCTTTAGGGGAGGTATTGGCTTGGTCCCCCTTGAACGACGGATCTAATGAAAGAGGTTACCTACTAAAAATGACACAAAATAAGGATTGAAGGTCATATTGCATAGGTGAGTCTTGGTAAAGGTGAAGGGGGACTTATGTAGGGTGGTTCTGGGTGAGATGAAGGCGCTTCGCGTAGGGTGGACCTGAGCAGGCTAAGATTTCTTCATGAAGGGAAGACCTGGGAAATATGGAGATGAATTTTAGGAAATGGTCATCCTTGGAAACAACAGTTGGGAAAGTCCTTGTTATAGGAACCAATGGTCTCCTCATTTGTCTTCGTATGGGTCTCATGCAAGTCCCAATCTTGAGAAGGGGACTTTTCCCTAGTGATCTTGGACTAAGGGGATTTGTATCCTCACACAGGTCTTTTGTGTTTCAAACATTGGAGAAACTCTAATCCCACTACCCTCCTTAATTTATTATTATTTAAAGTCTTAGAGATCTAATTGGAAAGTTTTGAGGAACTAGGTGGAGGACTAGAGAAAATAGAGCTTCGAGGATTCTTCTAGCCTTCTTATAATGTCAAACGAGGAGCTCAAGGGTCTTATTTATAAGAAATTTTGAGACCCCGGGAGAAGGAGTTAACTATACTAAGTATATTGTGATAATTATCTTATGTAATTTTAACTTATGAGAGTCTCTTAGGCATGCATTTATAGGCTTTCATGATGACTTTGGGAACACATGCTTGACTTGCATGATGATGACTAGTGTACAGACTTGACTTGCACGGTGATGCCAGACACATTGGCTTGACTTGCATGACGATGCTAGTTGGTCCTTACACTGGATTAATTGGGAGAATTCATGTGATCCTTAAGGTATTTAACTTCTCTATTACTTTAGGTATTTTCTTTTGAAACTTCTCATCCTCATGTGAAAGAGGTAGTTTCAACAAAATCCCACCCCCTTGGGATTGGATCCGATCAGAAGAAGAGGGTTTGATTGTGATGTGGAGAAATATGAATATTGATGGATAATTTGTTTTTTGGCTTCCACATGTTCATGTAAATTTATGCTCGATCTTGGAAAGCCTTAGAACTTGAGTACCACACAAAGGTTGCAAGAGCAGATGGGCTGCACAAGTATGTCACGCAGGTGGGTTGTGCAGGGTCGATTGTGCAGGAGGGTGGAATATGATCCACCAGAAAGGTGTCTATGTGTTTATAAATAGAATCAATTACCCAATAGTTATTATTATCACCTTTCAATGTTCTACCACAATGTTTTTCTCATCGTTCTAGTCTTCCGCAAAGTCTTTCTGCTAAATCAGCACTTTCACACACACGATATGCCCTCATCTTCACAACACATATACATGAGTGAGTGATCTGTATGAGGTCACCAGAGTGAGTAACCTATGTGAGGTCACTTGAATGAGTGACCCGTGTGAGGTCACTTGGGTGCATGACCTATGTGAGGTCACTCCTTTTCCAAATTTCTAAATTTTTTCCAAACCTAGACTTTTACTCTAATGAAAATCTTAGTATTTAACTTCAGATTTCCAATGCCTAGTCAAAAAGTTATAATTTCTAATTAAAATTCTGGTAAACATATTAAGGGTGTTCTATATGTTATCAAGCCAGATTATTTTGAATAATGTGACACCACTCTCCCTGAATTGGTGAATCATTTGAAGAAATATCACCAAGAATACCCTAAGAGCAGCCAACTAACACTCTACGGCCAAAGGATCCTTAATGAACTGCTCATCCAAAATCTAAATAATTACCTACATATTTCTAGGTTCCAAGAGTACATGAAATTTACAATATCAAATATCTCATCTGGGGGCATATATATCAATGAGGAAATAGTACCCCCTTCCTACGTCATGAATCACAGTAGTTGTGTTCTGGATTTAAATCCTCACACTTCTAAATTAAATCCACACCGCCACACCTCTACCCCTCTATCTTTCATGATTCCAAGATAGACCAATCAAAAGGATATAAGGAATATCAGTACCTCAAATATAGAGGAGCTGTTAAGCCAGAGTGGGTGTGGGTGTACTGAGTGCACTAGAATTGTGCTGATTTTGAGGTCAAACTGAAGGTAGTTAGCATTTATGAGTCTACCTAGGTGGGTAATACATATTTTTATAAGAATATAGATATTATTCATAATCTAAAAAACTGATGAAGCCTTCAAAATAATACTTTCCATCTGAGACACATAGAATTCGACATTAGTTTTTAGGATGTCTACAAGGTCTTAGGAGTTCCCATTCTTGGAGAGATGTATGATGAGTTTATCCCACTGAAATCGATATGGGATGATACTGAATGAATGCCTATTTTGGATTGTAAGCTATTAAAATTAGCATGTGATATTAGGAAAGATAGACCCTCACCTAAGGGGGGATGTTCACTCTAAAGTTTGGATGAATTATTTCTTAGATCCCAAGGTAGAGGCCCCAACATGCAAACATCCAACGGATGTCCTGTAATGGAAAAGTGGGAAATTCTTGATATATTTTTTCCCACATTGGAACAAATCTAGTATATCTAATAGGGGCATGCAATAAAGTATTACATACCCACCAAAAAATGTATTATTGGATTATTAGTGATGTGTTTAAGAATTTACATACTACCAGTTCATGAATCAAATGGTAGTGTAAGGATGGGGACATTTTTCATGATTTCCAAGTTAGTATATGGGAGGCACATAGGGTTGGAAGCTCCCATATTGTTGAGGATTCACTGGTGATTATTGAAAGTGTATATGGGGAAGGACCATTTTAGAATTGTAGGGAAATTTTATGTGTTGTAGGGATGGGTTGTTGCAAACTTTAGTTCTTATGTCATACTGAGTGAGATCAAAGTTCTTAGAGGATGGTTTTGACTATTCATTCAGATCGTTTCTAGAAATGAACCCCTGTATTTAAAGTACGGAGAAGATTTAAATAACCTAAATATATTAAGATAATTATAATTATTTCTATTAGGTCCACTAGTTCTAATAACCTGAGATGGGGGTGAATTAGGGTATGAAAGATTAAAATTTATTCCTCTTCGGATCTTGTTTCATTGTTAAACAAAATTCTATTCTCTCTCATTACTATAGAAAAGTATGAATAGAATTTAAATCATGCATGAGAAACAATAATTTTTACTTGGTTCACATTCATTGGGATACATCCAAGGAGCATACAATGGTGGTGTGCCGATGTACCAAATTCACTAAGTCTCACTGCCAATAATGAGTACAAGGTTAGGGCTAGATATTCTATGACAAAGCTCACTACCTTTACAAGGTTTAGTGTCTACTCACTGCATTCCTAAGGGTCACTCCCTATGCCTCTTCCTCTGGATCACTGCTAGTGAAAAGGGTCATTGTCTTCCTCTTCCTTCACCCACTGATCTTGAAAAGGAATCTACTAACGATTTATATACTTGTAGGTTGAACATAATTTATGGACATGTAGGTATCTTCATTTTCATGAATTCGTGCATCCTCAACTATAGGTAGATGCACTGTTGAAGTCCCGTTTTCACCCGTATATGAAATACACCTTTTTTCATACTGTTAGGTAACAAAAATGTCTTTCACATACTGATTTGAAGTTTTTTCAAGCCTCCTTGAGTATTCTGTGAACCACCTGCTCCTCCCACGTACTGTGTAGCATGTTTGTTATGCAGAACTCCTCCTTCGTGTACCGCTTCCGCTTTCACTAACCGCCCTCAGTCTGCGGATTCCCTCTACCTTCACTGTCACATACCACCTCCATGTACCAACTTCACAAACCTCCTCTACGAACAAATTCTGTGAACTACCCTCTGTTCATGAACTATTCTCTATTCTTGGACTCCATTCGCTTCTGTGTATCGAATCCACGAATCTCTTCTATGAACAACTTCTGTGAACCACCCTCTATTCATGAACTGTTCTCTATTCTTGGACTGCATTCGCTTCTGTGTACCGAATCCACGAATCTCTTTTATGAACAACTTCTTTGAACCACCCTCTGTCTATGAGATGTTCTCTATTCACGGACTTCCTTCGCTTCCATGTAGCGAAGCTCCCCCTCTTCATACCACATTCTTCTTCTGAGGACTTTTCTTCCTTCGTGTACTACAACGTCCCACAAAAACACTTTCGCAAACTGTCCCACAAACTTCTTCAACCTTTTCAGAATTGCTTCCCGCAAACCACTTTCGGACTTCACTGAATTCCTAGAGAAAAGATATGTTCTCTAATAATATTCTATCTCTCTTAAATAGCTGGGATTAATGTTCCTTATACAGGAAAAGATATCCACTTAATCTACTAAATCAAGATTTACCAAATATTTAACGTAGCATCGCCTTCACCACATACCACTTCTCCTACCATGGACCACAAGCCATCCATGAACCACTTTTCATACATGATTCTCATATTGCATCTCTTCCTACACGGAGGAACATTCCATGAATCTCCATGCCTCCTGCGTACCGCGATCCATTCACCGTGAACTATTCTACATACCATTTCCACCGCTCTATGTATCGTTCCCGCTGCCTGGTATGCGACCATGAATCATTCTTGGACATGGTATGTAGACCATGTTCCAAGGTACACAGTTCCCTTATTTTTCCGATTTTATTCTTAGTTTTTCACAACACTCACTCATATGATGAAAACCTTCCTTTTCCAACACCGAACTCTTGATTTTGAGGCCCAAAAATTTGGAAAACACCAGGAAACTATGCCACCTTAAAAACCTGCTTTTCGAAAACACCATCCATACTCATTCGTGGTCATCTGGATTTTTCAACAAAAAAAATCATACCCAAAACATACCTAGAGGACACCTTGATGTATTTTTTCCAACACTTTCCTTATGGGGATCAACCCACTGGGACATTCACCAATGATAGAAAAGAAAATTATGAAATGAGATCGTACACGATTGCTTTCAGAGACAATGTTATAGAATCTAAGATTGATGGTGTGGTTATTTGTGAAGCCTATGATCCTAATAGATTCACACACCAATTTAAGTTCCTAGAAGAACCAACCATATCCCATTTTGTGCATGTTTTATTAGATAATCACTCAATGGTGGTCCGATAACTCTAGATCCTCATGGATTTGGAGGTAACTCAGATGGTAATTAACCCACCTCCTTTGAGTGCATCCATTGGTTTTATCTCTTGGTATGTGGAATATTGGATCAAATCGTACCCTCAAGTGATGTTGATAATGAGAATTCCCCAATTAAAAGATGTAATGACCTATAGGTAAGGAAAGGGTGGTAGAAAGGCCCAACCCAATCCAGATAGTGATAATAGTGAGGCCTCAAGCTCTCCCAATCGACCCCATGCATGGGCTAGTCAACCAATTAGGATTAAAAGGGTTATTCCAGTTGAGGTTGATCCTAGACGGTCTAGACCCCACTGTCAAGTGAAAATTTGGTCTCTAGCTTCCCATACTTCGACTATGAAAGATAGAGTTGGGAATCCAATGAAATTGATAAGTGTTGGGTCTAATTTAAAGCTGGATAGAGTAATCTTAGATTATGTGTAGCTAGAGGTGGTTTAATTTTGTAAGGACAAACCTTATAATGCCAAGGAGCTGTGGTTACTTCTTTTCATTGGCATGAAGATTCCATATATTGGGGATGTTTGATCCCCACATAACCTTTAATTTGATGCTAGCCCTATTGAGGTGGGGATACATATCTTGGAGTTGGATATTCTCATTTATGCCCTTGATAATTAGATACGTGCTATGAGGTGAGTGGAGGACATGATGGATCAAGGTACTGCTGAGAGGGATAATCAATCCATCGATGAATGGGGAGAATTCATCAATGTTGGTGATATATTTATTCTTATCTCTCCCCTTATTCTCTTTCTAATTTTTTTGACAAGGGGTTGTTTTTGAAGTAAGAAATACATTTAACTTGTAGAGGGGAGAGTAAAAGGTCCCTGAGATGGAATCACTAATGTATAGTCCGATAGGCACCCCCATTAGGGTGGGGTAGATACTCTCGAGTCCTCGTATCTATCCTCAGAATAAATAATGAGAGAGGAGGATGGGGTGGGAGGGTCTTATCAACTACTGACTATAGTACATGTATCTGAGAAGGAAAGTTCTAGTATTCATCTATCAAAAGTGATGGAATTATGGAGAGTAAATTCCTTGGACAAGTGCATCATTAATCATGAAGAGTTTTCATGACTTCATTTATTCTTTATTTTTCAAGAATTAATGTTTGATCATGCTGGTGGGTTGTAGGATCCACTCCCTTGTCCTCTCTTAAGGGGCTTAGAGATGACTCTTTAAAAATCAAGTAGCATATTCCATACAAGGTGTATATTCCTATTAGAAAGTCCATCCCTTTAAAATGAGATCTGTCGAGGGATGAGACCAAAATTATTCCTATTAATACTAAGAGGTAGTAGAATCCTAGTAATGTAAAATGTGTATCCTAATGTGTCATTTATTGATCACTGACTTCTCTTCCTTATGATATTTAATACCCATTTCATACACTAGAGAACCATGTGACCAATACTATTGGTCCTGTTACCACTCCAGAAGGGTATGACAAGGACACCAGAACATCTGATGAAGGTACTGGTGATGATATTAATTTATCAGGGACTAAAAGGGTCATAACTATTGATAAGGTGGAAGAAAAATCTGATGGTAGAGCCACTTTGGGATCTGAACCAAATGTATCGGATATCCCTTTTGGTGAGGATTCTAAGAGACTTGAAGCATCTAATAATGAAAAATTTATAATGGAAGAACTTTTTCAAGTTTTTTATTTTCACGAATCCTTAAAGTAGTTTGATGAATTTAATAAGGAATTGTATGGATGTGATTTTTCTCATTTTTTGTTTTCAAACATAGATGAACACCTTACGTTTGATGTCTTAAGTCAAATATCTTGACTTGAGTAGCTTTGAATGTAGAAAAAATCACCAAGGTAATCCATGAACAGGGCATCGAGGTCTCTCCTACTCCACTTATGGATATAGAACTAGCTTATAGAGAGTCCAAAGCTTTGTATTTTCATGATACTTCCTTTGAGGGCCCCGATAGGACTCAGGAAGATGCTCCCCATCAGGATATCCCAACTCAAACCACTAAGGCCAAGGATGATAGGTAGGAATCTAACAAAGCCACTAATATATCAATGAGTGGGTTTTATCAATTGATTTGAACCCATTTTTCCTTTATCTTTACTATATTTCAACGTCGATGACTAATTTTACTCACATTTTAATTTAATCAGTCACAATGGTCGAACTTGAAAGGAAATCCTCCACCCTAACTCAACTGAATTTTTAAGGTGGGGGTGACATAATTATAGGAAGGACAATAAAATTTTCTTCTATAAGAGAACTAATTATGGATCATACCTCTCCCCTTGAGACTAACTCCACAAAAATCCTAGAGGCTCGTGATTATTTTTGAGTATGTCGCTGGTTCATATGTAATGACATTTAGGAGTTAGTATTGAGGAAACCTATGGTAGAACTACCTTCAAAAATACATCATCTTCCATGAATTTTTATCATGTTGGGTTATTGTGGATTCAATTACCACATGGTTTACTTTAATGTGAAGGAGATTATTCACCGATGGGAGAAAGAGCATGAATCAAAACAAATCATTATCAAAGAAATAAATCTCACAAAAACTAATAATCTTTGAGATGAATTGTACTAGGTGTAGATCAACCATTCTAGGAAATTAGAGGAGTAAAATAAATAGGTTGAAAATAAACCCTTAAAATATTTCACCTCCAAAAAGCAATGGATATTTCTATAGGGGAGCTCATACAACTTCATCATTTTCTAGAATAGGTTAAAGCTAAGGGGAAGACTGTCATTGTGATTGTGAAATAGTAGTTCCACATTAATGAGGAGGTTGAAACTGCCCAGCTAGCCAAAGTCTATTGATAATGCTTGAGAGGCCCTCCAACAATTCAAAAGTTACGTTGATGGAATTTTGTAAAGTATGATAGAGAGACTCCAATTTTTGGATGATCCTCTAACCTTTTCTCCATTAATGAAAGAAAATTTTCCTTCTACCATCTATGTCTTTATCCCTATTTTTCCTTGTAATTATAACATAACATTGAATCTAGTTCATATATCCAAACAATCTTTTGTCAATGTGTCGTAATCGTGATGATAAGAATCAAAGGGTGCCCTAATTTTTTCCTAGGTATTTGGACCTATAGAGTATATTTTGACTATTTCTATAGTCACATTATATACCCTACAAACTATGTGAATTTTATGTCATCACCCTAATTTTTACCTAATTTTGATATAAGGGTGACTTAGAAAGTGACACTTGGATTTTTCTTAAGCTTAAATTTGTGATTTTTTGACCCAAAAAGTTTTAAGCCACTTTATTGTTTTAGTTTTCATTGCTCAATTTTACCTAAATCATGTGGAGTACATGTATAATGAGTTGAGATGAAAATTTTTCTCAGGGTTCCCTTTGCGAGTTTTCATCCTGGTGAGCATTATGTATCTTTCCATTGGTAGATTAGAGTCTTTCAAGACAGACTAATGCAACTGGTGTTTTAGGTCGAATATCTTTGACCATGAGTTATGGGATGACGACCTGAGCAGGGCTTGTAAGCTAAGACTACTCCAACAATTCCTGGATATGAGGAAGAAAATGTTAAGTCTCGATCTTATGATTTCTGAAAATGAAGGAATGATATGGGAGAATTATATATGTAATTATTATAGAGAATGTTTTAAAAGAAGTTTCCATCACAATGTTGTTGGGGTTTATGGAGATAGAAGAGGTTTATCCAAAGGATGAAGGTGCCTCTAGTTGACAGTCATTTTGGGGATAACTTATGAAAATCCATACTAGGGTGTATTATTCATATCCAAGAAAAGGTTTCCTATAGTATCATACAATATATTATCGATGGTTGGGGAAATATTATAGAGATTCTAGGTGTCTCTACATACCTCATTGAGATGAGAATCAAGAAATATGTTGTTCTTGGTGATTGAGTCTCTGTATCGATCTAAATTGAATACAGTGAGGGGAATTTTTCTTGATATATGTTTAGGATTAGGATGAAGGATCAAGGTGTCACCACATGTCTTGATGAAATGATAATAAATTCGTACTTAGATCTTTGGGGTGGTGTAGTCGATGACTGACATCAGAAGAAAATGTTCCTCTTATATGAGGGTTGAAGCATCATATAATTTAATTTTGTGCGACTAGGATGTGAAACATTTAGTTTAATATCATACAGAAAGGATGTTGAGGGATGAAATTTAAGGTCATTTATCTTTGACCAAAATATTAGTGATTTTCCATTTTATGGTGTTCTGACCAAGAATGTTTCATTATTTTTCAAGAATGATGAGGAAAAGTTGTAAGCTAAAATCTAGGGGATTTTGGATGTACAAAGTGATATGGGATAGGTATGCAGAGAATGAATATAGTGAATGTTTAAAAAGTGGTTTCCAGAATGATGTTGTTGGGGCTTACAAGGATAAAAGTGGGTTCTCCTGAGGATGAAGGTGCCTCTGGTCGATAGGACTTTTGGGGGTGACTTATGAAAATATAGATTGGGGTATATTATTCATAGTCAAGAAAAGGTGTCCTTCGGTATCGGAAATTCTATTACCAAGGACTGGAGAAAGCTTATGGAGATTCAAAAATCTTAATGTGTAGAATTTGATTTATGTAAGGAAGGTTCCATAGTATGAATAAAAATTTTTATGCCTAAATATACCCAAATGGGGATGGAATTCTATATATAGGTCTGTCCCACACACAGGGTGGGACACATTTTTTCTTTGTAAATTGTAGTTGGGACAAGATTTAGAATATGATAATCACTACCTTTCTCAAGAGGATGAGTATCATGCCACACATAGTTATTAGAATGAACATTCCCTACATGGGCTTGAACCACATGTAGAGAGGGGGGATTTTTTTGAATATGGATTCATGGATGGGGTGAGAACCTGTATTGGACTCTCCCATGAATATCTGGATCATACACATGAGAACAAGAACATTTTTATGTTTGGGTTGGACCAAGATATAGGATCTTGGCATCACTACATATCTCATTGGGATGATAATCAATCCACATTTAGTTCTTTGTATGGAGGTGTGGTGAGTGACCAATAACCAGGATAGTAGTCCTACCAAGATAGGTCCATAATAATACATAGTTTTACATCATGAAAGAGACACCAACCGTGCGGTTTAACTTCACTCAATAAATACATTTGGTGTTCCTTTTAAGGTATTGCATCCAAGACCATGATAACATTTATGTGAACTGATACACCTTGATCAATCAGGGAATCCTTTACCAAAAATCATAATCCCATGTGAGCTATGCTTGGTGTGAGAAAAAAGGAGTGGAAAAGGCTTCTTTCACCATAGAGAGGTGATTAAAATAAAGGATAGGGAAATTTTTTATCATGTAGTGGTTTTACTAGTATTTAGGATCTGATAATCGCCATGTATCTCACATGGATAAGAATCAAGCCATATATATTTCTAGGAGCATCTTAACGTCGAATAAGAGGAACATTAACCATGCATTTTAGCATCGTGCGGTAAGGATGAATGGTGTTTTGTAGTTTTAGGTCATAGGAGTAGGACAATAAATATGGAAAATATGAGAGACATAGGATCTAATAGGAAAATGATGTCAAACACACTTCATGCATGAAGAAGGAAATTATAAACCTTGATCTTGGGGGTTCTCAGATCAGGAGAAGTGATATGGGAAAAGTACACAAGAAGTGACCATAAAGAATGTTTGAAAAGTGTTTTCTATCATGATGATATTGGGGATTATAGAGATAGATATTGTTTTGCCTAAGGAAAAAGGTTTCTATGGTTTATAGGACTTTTGGGGATGAGTTATGAAAAGCCATGCTGGGGCATATTATGCATAACCAAGCAAAGGTGTCCTCCAGTATCATAAATTCTATTCCCGATGGATGGGGAAAGCTTATGAAGATCTGGATTTCATGAGGACAAGGAGCATGATTCATTTAAAGGATGTATCTGAGCACAAAGGTAGAATTTAGACCAATATTGGATGTGAAGTGTAAAGTTCCTTACATAGACCTGGCTTATATATAGGGAAGGGTATATTTTTATTTTTATGATGGGATCTTGAATGAGGGAACCTAGATTAAGATCTCCTGCATGGATTGGGGTTATATATGAGAGTAAAGGGACACAAGATCCTCCATTTTCTTATTTCATATGGGCCTAAGTTAAGGGACTATAGTGTCACTATTTATCCCATGTGGATAGGAATCAAGTAACACATAATTCTGAATCCTCAAGGTGGCACCACAAGTGAAAGGACCCATGTTGGATTCCCTTACATATATCTTTATTTTTATATTGGATTGGGATAATTTTACTTACTTTGAGTATGGGACTGGGATATAAGGTTTGGGCATCATTACTTATCCCATTGAGATGATAATAAAGATATATGTAGTTTTGTAATAGAGTTTTGGTAGAAGAATATCACCACAGATTGTGATTCACTCAAGAATGGACTAAAATGTTATTTAGTTTTACATTGTGCACCAAGGATTTGAACCATTTATTTTTACATCATATGGAAAGGATGTTGTCTTACAATTTAACATCTTGTGATTAGGATGTTAGGCTCTATATTTTGAAGTTTTACAACTTGGACTATAGTGTCTTGTATTTTTAGGTCATACGACTAAAACTATATGTCATTACTTTTAAGGTCATGTGATGAAGACCATTAATAATGATTACACAAAGTATTTCTTGAGAAACCTTGCATTGTTAGGGCTCATAAAAATCTCTCCATCCATTGAGATCAAGGGATAAGATCCATTAGAGTGGAACCTGTATATGGAGTAAGGTCTTTACCACTTTGGATCAAGCTTTGGAGGTTTCTTCCTAGGTATCATCAGGGTCCTAAGGACCAATACTAGTTCTATTTAGAGGAATAAGCTAAGGATAAATCTCTTGTTAAAAGATCATGGTATCCAATTTTGGTGGATTTTCAAGTGATGAAAGGTATAAAGTCTTTTATAATTAATCCTATCTAATTCATCTAGTTGTTTTGGGATTTCTCATCTATAGATATATTATCATATATGTAAATGTGAAGTAAGGGAAATTGTACCTTAATAGGAAGGAATTCCTTTGTCCCACATACCATTGAATACGGAGTCACCTGTGTGGCAGTGTGGGTTTTAGTATTGTAATCCCACAAGGCATGTAAGAGCTTGTTAGACCAATAATTTTTTATCTTTATACACAATATTATGGAGTTTGTTTGATAAGGTATTTCTGAATATCCATCAATGAAAGAATGGGCCTCATATCCATCCATAGCATCAATAAGTAGTTTTGTGACCGGAACTGGGAAATCATCTTTTGGACAATTCTGGTTTAGATCATTGAAGTCGGTGAAAACTATGATTTAATTTTTCATCTTCTTTACCAATACTATATTGGCTATCCATTTTTAATACTATTATTGAATGAAAATTTAATTTATAATATTTTCAAATTAAGCCTCAATTTTGGTGGTGTGAGTTAAGCGCATCATTATGGACACTTGTTTATAACCCCAGTGGTTTTTTGGAAAACCTAGGTGGTGAGTGGACACCTCAGGATCAAGGTCCGAAATTTCTGTATAATTCTAAGAAAACTTCCTAATGTTTCTTTATAAAGTAGTTATATACCTCTTATTATTTGTTAGACATGACTGTGCTAATCAAAGTGGGTCATGGTTCCTCCTATAAACCTAGGATTATTTGTCTGTGTTCATCAATAGTGGTATAGAAACCTTCCTTGAACACTAAAGGGAATCCCAGAGTTCCTCATTCTACTGCTATTCCTATTTCTCTTCCTCTTAATCTTCCTCTTCCTCTTCTTCCTTACTCTTAGTGGAAGTAGGTGATGAAGAAAATTTCTCAGAGTTAGGAGAGGAGCCAATATTTTAACATCCAGACAATGAATTATATTTATCTACACCGAATGAATATGCAAGGTTTCTTTGAATCTTTGGAGGGGAGAAGAGGGATGGAGAAGAAGTATCTCTAATCTCTCCTAGTGACATGATAACTTCTACTGATTCAGCTAATGTGGTAGTGATCTGTTGAAGATCAGGGGATGGAATGAGGGTATTTTGACCTAATATTTTACCATAGTTTTTTGGATTAATAACCTTTTTAGAATCGCTAGGCTCAGGAATCATGACTAATATCATGAAGGTTGTTGAATATTTACTTTAATTTTGACTCATATGTCTAATCTGATTATTGGTATTGCATATTCTTCATTGAGTTTTTTGAATGGACTGGACAGGGTCATTTTTAAACCATTTAGGGTAGTCATCCAAGAGACACTATTAGTCATGGGTTATTTCCCTTCCCTCTGATATAACACTGTATCAATATATTGAAATTCATGAGATTTTAATGGTTCTTTATCACTATGTGACATCCCAATTTTCCTATTTATACAGTACTTGAGGCATTGGTGGTATGATGAGGGGACTTCCATGTGTTAATGCAACCAAGGCCTTCATAGCATAACATTTAAGGTCGTGTCTTGATGAACAACCAAAAATTCTAAGTCAGATAAGAGGTCCCCAAACTAGTCTCTAACCTTGATTCTGCCAAGGGTATTTTGTTAATTTTTTTATAAAATAGTAGTATTATAGTGAAATGGGATAGTTTGGCCTCACTATAGCCCATTCAATGAAGTGTTCAGACTAGAATGAGTTTGACTCCTAAACCATTATCAATGAAATCCATTCAAATATCAATATCATTTATCCTTCTAGATACATACAAGGGCATGATGCATCCTGTATAATGACATATAAGTCTTACTCTATAAAAGATATGATTATATGGAAATCTAAAAAATATATCTCTGCGTGATATATTTTATTAGTGTAAGCCTCAACTTAGAACTCATTAGGGCATAGAAAAGACTCTATGAGTGCTTCTCAGAGGTATTCAATAGACTTAGAGTATCCAAGATCAACAAATTGGCCAAAACTAGGGACAATTTCTGTAAAATGTTATACTTATGGGATAATGGTCTATAATGTCTAGTATGAGGATACTATTTAATAGGTGATTTAGGTTCTAAAGTACTTGATGCATGAAGATAGATCCTTGGAATAAAAGTTTAAGGTGCTCTTTTCCTCAAAGGGTTAGGTTGAATAGATCTAGCTTCTTATTGAGGTCGATTGGATAATTGCACCTCCTCTAGTCAATCTTCTAGGATGATCATGTCATGGTGACTCCTGAAATACATGGTCAATTTTTTCTTTCCTATTGGGATCACTGGAGGCATATCCCACTAATTTCAGTGACATAGACAGTCCTAGAGGGGAAGTGGTCATAATATTGAGTTCCTCTATGACTATGACTTCCCCTATACCCTTGGATTTGTTGAAATCTTCCTACAGTTCCCAAATTGGGTGTAGGTAACTTGGGTATATGAATATACTCATCATTGAAAAAGGGATCCATTAAGTTAATGAAATTAATGGAACTAAAGATTAATTCTTCATATAATGAGGATCCCATCTGTGGGCCAAATTTTATGGTACCATTTGGTGGGATGGTGTCATATCCTCTTGGATAGAGCATAAGGTCTGAGAGATTCAAGTAATTTTTTAGCACCCATATAAGATTTTCCTCCTGTAATTGATTTTTTTATCCAATTATTCTTCTTCTTAGAGGATTGGTTCTTGGAGTATTGAGGCACCAATGAGGTTGGTCATGACACATAAGGAAAAAATGGGCGGGGGGAATTGGTTTATTAAATAGTGCCTTAAGTATAACATGAGTTTTATTTTTTTCTAGTTAACAAATCATTTAACTTCTTTGAACCTTTTCTATAAACTTATTTCCACTCACCTTCTTCCTCTGGGGTGGAAGCAGATATATATACCACTTGCGCTGGTGGTTTTCCCAAATTCACTTTCCTAAAGTCCACCATTGTTTAAAGGATGTATTTTAAAAAAAATCATTCCTATATAGAGTTCCCCAATTTCTATTGAAATGGTAAATAGTTAGAGATATCATTATGAATAACTGGATCAGGCCTCTTGGGATTTGGAAATCTGAGTAAGTTATTTTACAAAGCCTCTATGAAGTAACTAGAGACTTTCTCATATCAGAATGAATAAAATTTATTCATCCATTCCTTGAACTGATTTTTCCTCTCTCCCTTCCTTGAATCTAAATAAATAGGTAATTATTGATGATTATTAGTAGGGGGTGTCACATGATATGGTGAGGCCTTTGTAACTGGAGCTGGAATAGGGTCTGGCTTAAGTGTGATAGTGGAAACCTCTTCTTTCCTTGTTCTCTTACCTTGAGATAATAGAATTATTCAGGATTTGTTCTTGGTTCGCAAGATGTAATCTTCCAATCTCTAATAAACTACAACAAGATCCCGAAACCCACATATATATTTCTTATTTATGATCGGAATTCACAACTCATCAATAAGATTATCTATATAGAGGGACATCAAATTTTCTTGGGGAAGTTATAGGTTTAGGGAGTAAGTCAGCCCCTTCCACCTAGAAATGAAATATAAGGCCCTATCACTCTCTCACTGTTTTTAGTTTTAGAGGTAAATGATTTTTTTATTTAGTAGTTTTGAGTTGAATTGAAATAGAAACTATCAACAAATATCTTTCCATCCCATAATTGATTGATCCAATAAACTGGTATGCCATACAAAGGTTAGACCTTATAATGTTTGTTTTAAGCACTTGATCTTCACCACTTCTTTTTGTGCAAGTTTTACCATCATGGGATCACAAAGAGACACCCCGATACATTAAATATTAGAAATTTAGGGATCCCAAAGTTTGGTGAGGGAAATTTTTCTTCCACCCATTAAAGGTGTGACTTTGTTTTTAGATATACTGGTTCATGACATTCCTCCACCACTTCCAACCAGGCTATGGATGACTGAATAGTATTAATAAGTCCATGGGTTTTTTTGGATAAATATGATCTTAAATAGGGGTAGAAACGTGTAGGGCCTGATGTACCGTCTCTTCCAATACCCACAGTTGACACCTGACATGGATTAACCTTTGATGTCTTTCCTGGTTCAATTCTAGATATTTCTCTAATAGAGTAAATTCCTAATACCCTACTATAATTGGGTCCAAATAAACAATTTGTCTTGTCCTAGGGTTAAGCGAGTGCTCTGGATCCACTCTTGTTGATATGACGAGCCCTTATTATTGAGGGGTATCAGTAGGGAGGTTGAGATGAGTATCTACTTAAAGGACATAACATGTGGGAACATTGACTCTAAGTAGTTATTCATTTAACTTCCCCATATCTTGTATTTTTATCTCATATTGCATGAACCTATCTTCTATCATGAGTGATTTGACTCTTTCGGGAAAATGATGGGACTTAATCATACCCTTAACCTTTTTCTTTAGAAGAAGCTTGTTAAGTGGGTTGTGGTTGATCATTCCCAAAAAAAACCCAAATTTTTGAAATAGTTTTATTCCTAGTATGCACACCTTCTTCATTTATCTCATTGTGGACTATGTTCCGAATGGAAACATCCCATTATTGCTCCTCTACATTGGCATCATCCTCTGAGGCATCTGTAAGAGTAGTTCCAATGATGTTCACCGACACATAATACATTTCATGGGCCATGTTGTTAGAATTATATAAGGGATTATTGGGCCTAAGATATGTACTAAAGTCACTGAGATCTTCAAGAGCAGTTTTACCCCTAATAAATCGCTTTTGTTTGTAATTATTATTGATCCTCTTCCCCCCCCCCCCTTCTGAGATTCCTTTAGAGATAATTGTAAAAGGGGTCTTGAAGGGAACCACTATACAACTTCATCATAAATTCTCCTGGTGAGGGAACTGGGTCACGTGATGGGACAAACTAGGATGATTCATTTTTTGGTTCTCATTCTAAATAGGAAATGATTTAATTCTATTAAGGAGTAAGATAATGTAATAAATACCCCATCCCTATAGGCTAGAGTTCCCCCCATTCCACTGTGTTCATGCCCCGGGCTGAATTTTTTTGGCCTTAAAGGGATATGTTATGTTAAAAAATTCCCCAACCCCACGGGATGGGGTTTTTCCTATATCACGGTATTTTCTACTGCTATAGTGTCTCTCTTCATTCTTCATATCATCGTTTGGGCATGATCCGAGTGAAATATATGGTTTGTACATGATCCAATTTCTTTTTAAGGCATTAGTTGTATCCAAAGATTGGATTCCCTTAAGCGGGAATCTTTCTCAATGTTCTTGGATGCCTAATGCATGAGTCTTTTTATATATTACTCTCATCGGGATCGATGCCTTTAACACTTTTTCAGGTCCAACTCTTACAGATCACACCATATTTCTTGAGTGGGGATCACATCTGAGAACAAAATCTAAGTAATGAAATTACATGATTTCACTTTAGATGGATTTTTTTATCAGATAGAGAGGTGAAATGAAAAGATACATGTTCTCCCCATTCCCTGATATAGGCACTGGGTGGGGTATTTATGATTAGCCAATGTAATTTTTAAAATTAATTGAGGCATGCAAGTTTAATATCCTTTTAATGTTTTCCTGATTTTGGACATTGTGCAGTTGGAAGGGTTTCTAAGATGATTTGGTGATGAATTCCTTCTATTACCAAAACATGGTTTGTATACCCATTTTATGTAAAGAACTTCATTTTCAAGTGATGAAGAGTTATCCATAGGTTGAGATGGATTCCATGCATGCATTATTCTAATAGTACCTCTAGAATTTCTAATTGAGAATTAGATTAGGGATAAAAAAAATTATGGGTATATTATCCTTTACTAGTTGCTTTCTCATAAGTGACATATTCTCCTCTTCTTTTGCTATAGATTCCTCCACTTGATCTGCCTAAAATGAGTGTTTTCTAGTTGATTTGTTGTAGACAATGGGGTCAATAGGGATCTCATATATCACATTAGAAAGAAATTGATATAAGGGTGGTTTATAGAATTACTATTTCTTTGTGCTATCTTCTATTTGAGAAATAATGTCACTTTTCAATGATGATGAATCATGCATGACTGGACTCATTTTCTAAAGTACCTCATGATAGGAGGAATTTATCATAGTTGATTTGGAAAGGGGAGGACCTTCTTGGTGAAATTAAGTGTCACTATGGGGAGGAACTTCATAGTGAATGACATTATGGGGAAGAATACCATCACAACTTGTCATCTGACTACAATGGTAATTCCTGCAATGTATACCCTAGGGTGGAACTTCATAGAGGATGATAGTAAGGGGAGGTACTAATTTCTATTTGATCATATATCCATGAAGATAGTTTCTAAGACACACATTATGATATGGGTTCTCATGATCGATCATATTTTGGACATTAAGTAAGCCTTCATGGCAATATTTACGGGGAGGACATCCAAAACTGCTAGCATCAAAATTATGGAGAGGACCTTCACAATTGAAACTACTATCTCCATAATTTGGAAATGGATGAGTAGGATCTTGAGCCACTATAAATAAATTCCTGAGGGCTTTAAGAACACTAGCATTGAATAGAGTGGTTTTATAAACCGACTCTTTATTTTCCAATCACCTTTGGTGAGGATTATTTTTGGATGCTATCTTGAAAGATACTGGAGCTGCTTGATGTGGATAATATATTTCATATATAGGGTCTTGTCTGAGTATCTCTAGTGTTGTTTCTATAATTTTCCAATAGATTTATGGAATTTTGGCATGGATATATTCCTACTCAGGAGTGGTAACTGGGATAGATCGATGAACTCTAGTTGGACTGGGGATATAGGCCTGATTCAGTTGTCCATTTATCATGAGATTCTGCTCATGACCCCCCTGAATGGGAGTAGGAATATGTTTCTACTCTGGAGTGAACCTCACATTACATTGAGAAGTCGTCCTAATTGCAGGGATGAATTTATGTGTTCTCCCTTCAACCAATGTCATTTTCATCATTATATCATGGAAGGTTTTTAGGATGTGGGTTGGAATTTGAATCTATTGTTTCATTATTATTAAGACATGTTAAGTGACTTCAGTAAAAAAACAAGGATATATACCCACTCCATGTTAGGAGAAAGGATGTAGGCCCACTCTTATGGTCTATTTCATGTCGGTATATACTAGAAATCTCTATGTGTGGGGGAGGAGATATGATTTTGACTCTGATTTTCTATTGGGATTTTCTAGATAGTTTCTCCAAGTATTGCCAAATCATGTTGGAAATATTGGTATATGTGAGTAGGGATTTTCATATTCTCATTGGTTTCAATAATATGTTTTTGATAGGATCCTTTAGTTACTAAAAAACAGTGTTGGTAGGTTTGAGGGGTATGAGAAGGAATTTTTATATGCTCCTAAGTTGCATCCATGTTTGTTGGGTAGGATTCTCCGACTACTGCTAAATTTTATTAGTAGAATTGATGTGTGTGAGTAGGTATATAGACCCTCTCATAGGTTTTTGTTATGTCTTGTGGGTGGGATTCTCTAGTAGGAATGAGAATGTGATCTTGTTCTCGGTTTTTTTATCACCACCCTCAGTAAGATGTACTAGGCATTCGGGTCTGGGTGACTTGAGCCAGAGCCCATAGGGTGACATCCTCATCATGCTGAGGACTTTGTTCCACATAACATTGATGATAAAAATTGCTAGTGGGATCTCCTTGGTGGCCTATGTTGTCAAGACGAGTTCATTATTGACCTATTGATTAACCTCTCTAAGATAAGGGAGGAATTTGTTACTGCATTCTAGGGAAAGGCTCCCAAAATAGTTTGAAATGGAAACTGGTACCACCTGCTTCTGGGATACCAGTCATCATCAAGTGGATAGTTGGGGGGAATTAATGTGCTAAAGGGATTTCTGAGTGGCCTCTAGATTCGGTACAATACCATTGATGTAGTACTCTTGGACCAGTATGTTTGAAGCTCAGCATTGAAGACAATGGGTTGGAGATGGTTTCCTTAGGCTAGATGAGGACCCATCTTGGGTGTAAACTGATGCATATGTTGATGTGAGTTGGAAATACACCATTGTATTGAAGAGAGTAATTGTTGAAAAGTTCCTATAATATATACATAAAAAATAAACAAGAAAGGACCATTAAATCACCATCTCAATAAATGAACACATGCATAATAGACTGCTTTAAATTCATGTTTGGACAACTTTAATTTTTTTATAGTGTGAAAGGGGCCTGACATGTGGGAGACATAGTCATCTTGGTTAAGGATTCATATTGGGTTAACAATTTTTATTTCACGTGGAAAAATACTCTTTTTTTCATTCAGGAGTCAAGTGGAATTTAAATGAATATTTATGGTGACAGTGGCATGAACCTTCACATTAAACACACCCTTTTTATTTCCATGTATTTTTCGTGAATTTTACAATGGGGTTTATTCATGGAAAAAGAAACACCCAACGGTTCCCTTATTCATGATGTCTCACAAACCTTCTTTCCAAAGGTAGGTGGTCATTAGAGAATGGATCCAACAACACTCAGGGACTCACATTGGTCGAGAGGATGGAAGGTCGGGCTCATCACACCTTTTTTGGAGGAATTATTACCTACCCTGGGAATCTATTATATATTTTTGTCAAATTCTTGAATCCTTTATTAAATAAAAAATATAGTCTGGATCACCCTTATATTGACAATCAATTGTTAGCATATATCATCTTTAGAATCATCTGTATGTATTTGAGGTTCTTCATTAATAGAGACATCTATATGTATCTGAGGTTCTCCATATATGGTACCCTTTTGTATAAGGATTTGTGATTTTTATTTCATTTACCATCATGATGTTGGTTTTAATCCACACAGCGGGGTTCTCTAGAATTTATCATCATCCAAGAATATAGGGGTTGTTTTGGTGTTAGGATTGGGCCCATGAGATAATATTCCTATGTTTCCTTATGAAATAAATCAGAACCCAAATAGTTTAGTGTTATTTAACAGAACATATCATACCTTTTAAGTCCATGCAATGAGGACCAAACCATGTAGTTTAACATCACGCAACAAGAACGTTTAGGTGAAAGGTGCATAGTCAAGGCTAGCATGGGACTTATGGCAAAGTGGACCGAGGGAATTAGAAGGGATCTGGCCTCCCAGGTGTGATATGACCTTACAAGGAATATGGAATATATAATATTAGGGTGAATTTGGGGTTTTGGGTTTGAACCTCAGGGAGTCTTATAATGTATCCCATTTGGACAACAATCAAATCCCACATAGTTTAAAAGGTTGGGTCTTATATTGAATATGAGACCCAAGGGGTTTCCTCATTGAGAATATGTCCTTTTTAGGTGATGATAACATGGTTGGGGAGTATACTGATTAGAAGGACATAAGTTACTTTATTGGGAATATGACCCTTTGAAGGTTTTTCTCACAAGGAATATGACCCTTTGAGAGGATGGTGATGACATGGTTGGGGATTATACCAAATAGGAGGCCCTTTTCAATATGAGAGGAAATCCATAAAAGGAAGATATACCATGATAGGTGTTGGGTAATGTAAATGTCATGATCATCACTAACCTCTAATCCCACTGATTCATGCTCGGTGTGAGAAACAAGAGGAAGTGGAAGATCCAACACACTGTATAATATCCTTCATCCATTGGTGGATAAAGGTGGGGATATATAATAGATAGGGATTATATGCTCCCATCTCCTCTCTTTTTTTGAACCTTTGAGGTTAGGGAATATGTATCCATACAAATATGTCTTGATCATATTCATGTTCTCAGCCATATATGTAGCTACTCTGACCGATAAGTCATTAGTCACCATCCCTAAGGATGGGACCATCTTTACCATGGTAATGCATAATTGAGAACACTTTGAGGGTCCCACCGATTAGGTAGGATAAATTCGATACTTCCATTAAAACAAGAATGTATAATGGAGAGAACATGATAATGTTCCTTGTACTCTGATCATACAAATCTAGAGGATTTGGGGGAGGCCTTGACTTGGTCCCCCTTGTAAGAGGGATCCAAGGAAATAGGTGCCCTACTATGAATGACACGAAAGAGGGCTTGAAGGGTGAATTTCATAGGTGAGTCTTGGGTGAGATAAAGGGGGTCTCACATAGGGTGGTCCTGGGTGATAAAAGGTGCTTCACACAAGGTGGACTTGGGAAGACTGAGATTTATTTGCACATGGTAGACCTGGGAAATCTGAAGATGACTTTTGGGTGGTGGACAGCCTAGGAAATAACACTTAGGTAGGTCCTTATTCCATACTCCAAGGGTCTTCTCAGGTATCTTCAGACGAGTCTCATGCAAGTCCCTGGCTTGCGAAGTGGAATTCACCCTAGTGATCTTAGACCAAGTGGAGGTGTCTCCTCTCATAGATATTTTGTGTTTCACACACTAGAGTAACTCTTATCCCACTAGCCTCCTTAATTTCTTATTCTTTCATGGATTAAAGATATAAATAGAAATTTCCAAGGACTTGGGTGAAGGAAAAGGGTGAGAAGAGCTTCGAGGATTCTTCTGGTCTTTCTGTGGTGTCCAATGAGGAGCCGAAGCATCCTATTTATAGGAAATTTCTAGACCCTATTCACAGGAGTTAGATCATATAGGTATTTCATGATAGGTCTCTATGTTAGTGTAACCAATGTGAGTCTCTTGGGTGTGCATTTATGGGCATGTATGATGACTTTGGATTCATAGTATTGACTTGTATGGTGACACTAGGCATGTAGTCTCGACTTGTTTGGTGATGTCGAGCGCACAAGCTTGAATAGAACGACGGTACTGGTTAGGAATTGTGTGGGGTTACTTGGGTGAACACATTTGATCCTTGATTACCTATAATTCTCTATTAATTTTGGTATTCTCTTTTAAAACTTCACATCCTCATGTGAAAGATGGATTTTCAACAACCATCATACTGACCCTTTGTTAACCCAACTACTTGCTAACCTATTCACACATAAAACTGTTAGTAGAGATTAATACCATCACACCCACCCTTTATGAACCTAGATACTCATTAACAAGTTCACATGTAAAATCTTTAATAGATATTAACATAATAATACTCACCATTTGTGAACCTTTCTACTTTCTAACCTATTCACATGTAAAATTATGAGTAGAGCTTAGTACTATCACACTCACCCTTTATAAACCTAGATACTCATTAACCCATTCATATAACATTTTTATCTCACAAGATATAATAATTTACCCAATTAATTATAGAGATATATAGGTCCCACATCTCTCATAATCCATTCATCTATGTGCCACTACAAAATAAAACAATGATCATCTCATAAAGATCCCATGGAAAAATAATTTGTTTCTTAAAACATTAAAAAAATCACCTAATATGAAATTAAGAAATCGTATAATATTATATCTCTAATTTTCCAAAAGTAATCATGTCATGATAATAAATAAAGGGTGATAAAAACATAACTTCATAAAAAATAAACCTTGGAGGGTAAATATATGTAAAAATACAAAAGCTTTCACAATTTTTTTTTTAAAAATTGAAGTGAAAATTACTTTCAAAATTTTTTTTTGAAGGGAGATAGAAAACTTTTGAAAACCTTTTTATAAAGAGTTCCTAATAAATAGTCCTTGAAAATAAATAAATGTTTCAAAAGGATAAGTGAAAATACTTTGAAAACATTTAATTTTAAGAGAATATTTAATAATGTAACTTGAAAAGGATATAAAAATTTCAATAAACTAATTGAAAATACTTTGATAAAATTTTATTTTATACATTTTTACTTTAAAAAGAATCCTTCATAATGGAAAATTTAAATAAAAATAAAATAAGTGTAAATGATTTGAAAACTGTTACTTTTGAAAATAATCTTTAATAATATAAACATGAAAATGACTATATTTTCAATAAAATTAGTGAAAATAATTTGAAAAATTTTACCTTTAAAAAGAATATTTAATAATGAAAATTTTAAAAATTCATAAGGTTATTAAAAGAAAATGTGAAGTGGATGATAAAACCTCTTTATTTTGAAAGGATGGAATTTTTTTAAACATTTTTAAGTAGCATTTTTTGAAAAACCAAATCATTGAAAGGATGAAAAAATTTATTTAAAATGAATTAAGTTGAAAATGATCATTGGAGATAAAAACAAATTGAGTTTTCATTATAGAAAGGAGAACATTAGAGTAATGTAAAAACATGAATATAGAAGAAAAATCTAATAAAATAAATGAAATTATTCTTAACAAAATATGTTTTAACGAAACAATAGAATCATCATGGAATAATAATTTTGTGTGAAACATGAATTACCTATAAAAGAATTTGTACAAAAAAACATCATCACAAGTTAAATAAATCAATCTTTAAAGATAATAGTTAAATAATAGTAATTATGATCCAAGGAGAATATTTTGAGTAATGAAAACCCCATAATGCCTTTATAACATTTTAATTAAAACCCCATGAGAGGTATAAAATTAAAAGGAACATTTAATATCCTAAAATATAATAAAATAATGATACAAAATTACAATAATGTAGTATTTACACCATTTAAAAGGAAACTTGATGAATAGATTAAACTTGTCTCAAGGGATTCAAAGTTTAGATAAAGAAACCCTTACCTTGTTTCCTTTTTTTATCACTGTCTAACCTCTAGTAAAAAAACATAGATAAAATAATAACCTATTTCACTCATAAATATTAACCTTTTATAATCCTTATATAATTCCTTATCATGATTACATTAATTAGTTATAGCATATTATGACCATCAAGTAAAAATAACTTTAACTGTTTTACACGTGTTTAATAATTTTGATATCATTACCCATAATATGATTCTAAGTTCATTATTGATATATCATTTAATATTATATAATATATAACTTATATTTATTTAAAATTTTATTATATCATTCCATATGTGTTTTGGTTACGTTATGTGAAAACTAAATTGATAATGACTTATTTCGGTAACTTTAACGAACAAAAATGATACTTTAACAATAAGTTAAAATTATTAATATAATATATCCATAACCATATAATATTAATTATTTGATTAATATATTATAATAATACTAGTTTTCAGTACCCATATTCATCTATAATCACATTTTAAAGCATTATTCTCATAGGAGGTTAAACTAACCAAAACTTAAACACATTTTAACTCGATTGGCGTGTATGGTTAAAAAGACATTTATTTTGACATAATGTAATTATAATAGAATAATAATGTTATTATTTTTATTTTTAATATTATTTTGATCCAGAATAAAATATATTTATATAATTTATGAAAATCTAAATGAAAAATGAAAAAAAATTTATTGTGGAGGCGGTAATTCACACATACACATGATTAAAATTTACATTTATCAACATGTGAGAGGGGGTGAAGGTGGATATTAATTTCATGATAATAATTATATAATATATATCATATTTATTCATCATTACCACCATTAATACTAGCCATAAAAATTTCTAATGAAAAACAAACATCGACGCTTTGTGGAGGTGGTAGTTCGCACAACACACTGATGATATTCTTTTGTCTTTCTAAGTGGATGAAAATGAATAAATAATGGATATAACACTAATATAACAACATATAAGTATAATAATGATAGTAAATTGATAATATAATTATTATTATAATATGTTTTTAATAGTAAGATCAAGTAGAAAAGTTCAAGAGGAGATGATACTTATGCTGGAGACTAGATTTTTCCCTTGGAATTTCCCTTGATATTGAAGAGATTAGGCTATCTATGAGTGACCAGGGGTTTATTTTTGTGGGATATAGTTATATGGATTGTAAAATGGAATATTTTATAGGATTAATTATAAATATAGGTGTGTTTTTGAAAGGTTGTAAGTGATATCCTTTTATAAGAGAGGGAAATGACACTTTTAGAAACACCCTTTATAATTTAATAATTCCATGACACTATTTAAAGGTCATTGACTCCAAAGTTTTGAAATTATTTAATTATGGGTGTATTTTGATAGATAAATGAGAAAAAAATGTGTTTAAACATATGTTTTAAACACGTTATCAAGTTTTTACATTTTACATTTTTACTTTTAAATTAGGAAATTTGTTTTTAACTATGCGATTTTATGTTTTAAACATATAATGTAAAAAATATAATACAATTTGGTTGTTATGGAAATAAATTTAACCTATATTTAATACAATTTAATTTCTAACTATTATAAAATTAACTTTTAAATTAAAATAGATAATGTGTAGAAAAACATTTTGAGTAAAAAAATGAAATTTTGACCAATATGAATTCTTGACCTTATTTAGTATTTATTAACAATTAAATGTGTGTTAATATATTTATTTATTTGTTTATACATAATAATAGATTAATTATTTAAAGTATCTCAATTTAATTGATTCTATATAAATTCATTTATATTAATAAAACAATAATTTTAAAACAATTGTTTCACCATTATTATGGTAATTAACATTAATCCTAATAATCCAAATTTTATAACTAAAAAATGAAATAATCCATATTAAAAAATATTAAATTTTTTTATTTAAAATATGAGAATAATTTTATGAAATTAAAATTCTATTTACATGGAAATTAATCTTAACACTAGTGCATGTAATGCGTACAAACCTATTTTTGAAAAAGTTTATTTTTAAGAAAAAAGATTCATGATTAGGATAGTGTTATAAATTCAATTTCTTCCAATAAAATTAAAATAAATATTATTACTAAGATAGTATTAATTTAAAAATAAAATAAATCAAAACTTAAATTTATCATGTTACAGTTAATTAAACAAAACAGTTTAAGAAAAGTTTTCATTAAAACACTACATAAATTTTAAAATTGTTGAGCATGGGTTTATAAATTCAACATAGCATTTTAAAATGATTTATTATACTTTATAATATATAAATTTATAGAAAAAGGTTTAAAAAACTTTCAATTTATTCATATAATAAAATAATTTCTTAAAAGTGACAATATTTATAAAATCTATATTTTTTTACTATTCTCCTGAAATCGACTATTTTAGAATAATATCAAAAATACACCCTAAGATAATTTTTTTGTGAGAAATTAAAAAATTAATTTTACTTTACCAAATTCAAATTATAAAATTTTTAAATTTATATTTTAAAAATAATAAATAATAAATAAATAAAATGGATTTTATTGAAAACAACATCTTCAATATTAAATCTTATAAATTATTTACCTTCTAAAGGTAAAAAATATTAATGATTTACTATTTTAGTATTTATTATATCTTTATTAATAATTTTTTATTAATATGTGAGGGAGTTCATATTTTTTATACAATTCTTAAATTTCAATTGTTAAATGTCTTATGTTTTGAATAGATAATACGCATGTTTTAAGTATTAATTAACATTTGTGGGTAATTTGTAATTTAGAAGGATATTTTTTAAAAATAGAAAACATTTAAAATACTTGTTTTTATTTTTTTTATTATTCTGAGTAGTTTGTGTGTGTGTGTTGTAGATTGAAATGGAAAAGTTTTAAGTCTTAGTAAAAAAAGGGCCCACACATGTCCAACCCTTAATTGAGGAAGCCAAGCCACATGGTAGGCCCAAGAAGGACCCATCAGGAAAGCCCTCTATAGGAAGTCCATGTAGAAGGGGAAATCCCATGTACGGGTCAGTACTAGGGAAGAGGATCATGGCTAGTGTGGGCCAGTGGATGGGAGCACACCAGCATGTGGGGATCAAGTTCACATGGTGTCAGGAGGAAAACTTCATCAACACAGGGTGGAGTTAGGGGTCCTCCAACCCCAATCAAGCTTCATTTATAGTATTCCATCATGAAAACACTTATTAAGAAGAGAAAATCTATTTGGAAATTTGATATGGGATGTACTCTTCATCCCAAGTACTATGCACTTAACCGAGATGACACTGTTTTTTAAATCTACACATAATCATCATCAAGTACTCCCTTGACACTAACTTCCACCCTTTACATCACCATACCACTGTGCCACACACCGAGAACCACCATGACCAATTTTTGAAAATCTTTAGATTGATAAATGGACCACTATCGAGGCTTGTAATCACCTTGTATCCCCTACGGATCCTGATACGACTACCATGGATACTTAATAGAAGAATAATAAATCCCCACATGTGAATGAGAGATCCATCCATCCACTATGAAGGACAGATGGTTTGAGGAGGATCTATGTGCCATTACCACCTTCATTGCACTGTAGAATCACTAAGGAGGTTTTCACTACATCGTAGAAAGGGAGCTACATTGTGGAGGTGTGAATTTTGGTAGTGTAAAGGTTTTAATAATATAATAGAGTTACAAACATAGTATTACTAGCTATGTCGTATCCATGAGAAAGGAAAATACATGAGAGGGTAATGAATCGTAGTTCATGAGGCTGTACAGTGGATACTGTTGGCCCGAGGTGAAAGAAGGGAGTTGTGTTTCATAGGAAGTGTTGTGTCCAGATTTGAAGAATAAAATGCATGAATCCACTGTGCATTAGGCTTTCCACTGTGACATGAAGGCTCAAAAATAGATATTATCATGAAAATAGAGGACATGGACCTATAGTCATGGACAATATGTTATGTCGTAGTCCATGCATGGCCATGCAAAGGTTGTGCTATAAGTGATATAGCCACACAGTAGAGTATATAAATGATGAAATTTCAAATACCCAAAGTTTTCATGCTGTATTATTCATCTAGATGACCTTCATTAATTTTTAATGGAAGGATATATGTGGGGGGATTTAATGCTCCCGAGGAGTTCCAAACACTCCATTGTTCATAGAATTTAGATGATTCTATAACATGATTCACTAGGGGAAGACTCATCCAATCACTACTACCTCTATCATATATAAAGATATAAATTTAAATTAAGGATTTGGCTGAAAGATAAAAGATTTCAAGGTGAGATAAAGGAAGTATAAAAACTCAAAGAAAAATTCAAGGAGAAAAAATAGAAGTAGGAGGATAAGATTTAAAAATTCAATGATAGAGGAGATACTATAAATAGAGGAGTATTACTACAATTGAAAAAAAACATAGACCCAAAGGGAATCAAAATTCAAATTCCACAGAATTAGAGGAGGTTTCTCTATAAGTTAGGATGCTACCATAGGAGGAAATAAGGATATCTCTACCCAACATCCAAAGTGAGAGTAGAGGATAAGGGGTCATCAAAAACCATGATACTACATTAATTAACAATTCTTTTTTTATTTTCATTGTGTAATTCTGAATTCATATATCAGTTGTGAGAGTAATAATCATATGGTTCCATTTTTTGTGCAACACTTTTCTTTTAGTTCTAACTTTCTAATCCTTTCCCTTGAACACATAATATTCATGTTAATTGAGATATAAACAATGAATAAATAAGTATTCAAAGGAAAGGTGGGTTTATAAAGAGGATGAGTACCTAAAACTTTGAGATCACCTTTTAATTAATATCACTTTGAATTTAATAAAATCACATCCTCTAATTATCTATCGAGAGTGACGTCGTTTAGTGGACGAATGTGGTAAAGGGAAGTGGGAGAGTGATGTCTAACCTTAAATTCACCTTACATTTAAATATTTAACATCATGTATCTGAATTAGTTATAGGAAACCTTGATAAAGGAGTCTACTAATTTAGAGATTTCTAGTTGAGTCTGAGAAGCCACACTATTTACCCCAAGAATTATCACAACTAATGGATTTGATGTAAATTTATGAAAAATCACTAACAAAAAATGAATATATTAGAGGGGGTTATAAGCCCTATAAAAAAATTATTGGGAGTTATGAATAACCTCCACTAATGTTCCCACCATATGTTGTTAGATGTGGTTTTGAGGAACTTCTAGAAAAGTAATAGGGCATTTAGCATCGATTTAATTAGAGTAGGTTTAAACCCCCTCTAATACTTGTCTCGATTTCCAGAATCACATCAATTAGAGGAAATTTTAACTGCCTATTATTAAGTCTTAAGAACATTTTTATGGGTGTTTTGGACCACCCCTAAAATTTATCCATTTAGGGTTGGTTGTGAAAACTGCCCCAAATCCTCTTTTTTTAAACCCTCCTATGAGCCCCCACTTTCCCTATCCTCTCCGACCCCCTCTTGTTTTGTGCCTCATCCCCACCCCGTGTTGTCTTGTGCCACCCCCACCTGTGTCATCCAGTTCCCCTCACCCACACTATTCCTCCCGTGCCCCTCTCGCCCTCCTGTATCATCTAATGCCCCTCACCCAAAATATCCACCCATATCATCCAGTGCCTCCACTCATGTCTGTGACTTCTATAAAATAAGCTGCTAGCGGGAATCAATCCGCAGTTCTCCATCTACACCGCTTCCTCCTAAACCACTTAGGTAACTTTCCTTTTATTTATATTATGCTTATTATTGTTTTATATATATATACATTTTTTATTTATAGATATTTGTTAGGTTAATGAAATAAATATTATTTAAATAAATATTTAAACACATATAAATATATAACCTATATATATTTATATAAATTAATATATACATGTTTATTTATATATTTATGTATTTTTATTAAAATACATTTATATTGTATTCAATTTATACATTTACATAAAATATATATTTTATATGTGCATTTACATACATTTGAGTAAATATACTTTTTATATATATTTATAATTCTATTTATGCTACGCATATACACATTTATTTATATATTTATAAATATATTTATGTAAATTATTTATATACTTAAATACATATTTATAAACTATATACACGTTTATTTATAGTATATATATATGTATTTATTTAATATATTTATATGTCTTTATAAAAATATATTTATATATTTTATTTCAATACATGTGTTTATTATTATGTACACTAATATATATTTATTTGTATAAATTTTATAATATTATAAATAAATAATATTATATGAAATACATATATATGAAATACAATTTATACAAATATTTATATTATATATAATTACTATTATATGAAATACCATCTACACAAATATTTTATATGAAGTAAAATTTATAAAAATATTTATATAATGTTATATGAAATATAATTTTATATTTTATATAATTAATATGTATATTATATATAATTAATATTATATGATATACAATTTATAAAAATATATAATTAACATTATATGAAATGAAATTTATACAAATATTTATATAATGTATTTCGATATTTATTATTATCTAGATTAATATATATGTATTTAAATAAATATAATTGTATAGTATTGTGTACATTAATATATATATATATATATATATATTTTATAAATTTTATTTCATATAATATTAATTATATATAATATAAAAATCATAAACATATTATTTTAAATAATAATTATTATTATTATAATATAAATTATAAAAACTACATGATTAGAGTTTTATATGATATATTTTTTAAATAAATTATATTAATGTATATATTTATATAATATGTTAATGCCTTCATATTAATATATTTAATATTTCAATAAATACAATTTATATGAATAGATATATATTAATGTACATAACATTATACAATTATATTTATGCATACATATAAATATAATTAAACACAATCATATAAATATTTTATATAATATGATCATATAATGTATTTAAATACATTTATATATTGTGTTTTAATTATATATATATATATATATTATAAAATTTGTTTTTTTAAACAGTGGGTTCACAACCCCCTCAAATCAATTAAATTGGAGGGGGTTTTGAACCTCCTCTAATTTAAAGGCATTATAGGGTGTTTTGAACCATCTCCAATTTAAGATATTAGAGGGGGAATTCAACCCCCTATAATTTAAGACATTAGAGGTGTTTTCAACCCCCACAAATTTAAGATATTAGAGGGGGTTTTGAACCACCGCTAATCTCATTTATTAGAGGTAGTTATGAATCCCCTTTAATTTCTTAAATTAGAGCAGGTTCAAAAACCCCCTAAAATCCAACAAGATTTTTAAAAAATAATGTTTAATAAATTAGTGGGGGTTCATATCTGCCTCTAAATTTGATGATTGGATAGGGTTGTATACAAACCTCTATTATTTATATAGAAAATTAATTTATAGGGTGTTGTGCATAACCCCCTCTAATTATACAGAGAATGAATTTAAAGGGGGTTGTGCATTAACCCCTCTAAATAACCACATCTAATCTGATTTTTTTTTTGTAGTTAACTATCCTCAAAATAAAATCTATTCTCTTTATCCTATTTTAATCTTTTTTAGTCAGTCTAAACAGACCTCTCAATTAGTTGAGTTAAGTTAGTTACTTTAAAAATCATGACAAACGTTGAAGCTTCCTTTTAATTGTGTGATCAACTCTATCTTAACACTATTCTTCATTATAGTAGTTAGTGAAGTTGTTTGATTATAAATTTTTACTTGGAAATACCTAATATAATTAATGATTCTTTTAGGTGACATTAAAACTATTATCATTGCCAAGGAATGAGGAATTATAAATTCAATAGTATAATTATTCCCCCTCAGTTTTCTGTTTTTTGATTTTAGTTCAAGTTCTTTTTTATTTTTTTCCTTTTATGTGTTGTATGTTTCTAATTATGATATTAGAAATAGGTAAAATAAATTACTACATCCAATTTACAATCTATCTTTCAACCCTCTCACAGAAAATAAAAAAACTCAAGATGGAAATTCAAAGTCACGGATGGTAGAATCAAGGAAACCCATGGGAACCACAACCACACCAAATTCTAGAAATATCTCTTTGAGGAATGGAAGTTGATTTCAAAGAGGAATGTAAATCCTAGAAGACATGGATAAATAAGAAGAAAAGGAAGAAACCAAGTACGTGGTCCAGTTTGAAGATCCATTTGGAAGCATAATCAAATTTGAGGGTGAATCTGAGTTAAGTACTTTTTTCTGATGATTGTTATGAATTATTCATGTAGGACACCTAATAGAGTGATGATGAGTAGGAGGAATAATAACCCTAAACTACTGAAATATAATACCAATAGAAGGAGATTAAGATTGGGGCTTCTAGAATCTAGGAGTACACTGTAGATCTTATAGAAGAGAAGCCCCATGAAGAAGAAGAACAAACTTTGGTGGCTACTGAAATTGAAAAGATGGTTGTAAAATTTAAACAAGTGTATCCACCAAAGGAGGATAATGAGGAGTGTTATAAGGTATATAAAACCCATCAACTTCTATTCCAATCACCAGGGTTGTACACCATTGATAAAAACCCACCAAGTGAGAAGTTGGGATTTAAGAGGAGGAAAAGTAGAAGATCTGAATCATATTTTAAACCAAGAAAAAATTTGTTCAAAATGAGATAGTTGGCTCTATAACCTACTCCTATTACATGATCCAATAGGTAAGGTCAATCTCAATGACCTTAATAAAATCACTTAATGGGAGGAAACTCGACTTTTACCTTTTTTTCTTTATTAGTTTATGGTTTAATTTTAGATGTAGTGAAAAATCCCCCACTATTTATGAACCTTACATGCATATACCTTATGGTTTAAATATTTTTATTTTTTTGTAGTTCCATAGATCATAAATGTATCAAGGAAAATGAAAAATATATTCATGATAAGGGGAGTAAGTTTTAAATTTCAGTACTTACTTTCACTCCCCTATATTTTTAGCATTTATTTTGAGATTAAATGAGAAAAAATGCATGCCCACACTTAGATATTTAATTAAATTTTTAATTAATGATACTTAGAATTTATAGGAAACCCATGATATCATGTTTTAATTTTCAAGTATATAGAATTTAATGAGTAAGACATGCAGGTTGGGTGATTAGAGAGAAGCATAGAGATTTTAAATTCATCAAATCATGATTTTTATTTTTAGTCACATGTAGATGAAATTACCATCCATATTTTATGATTAAAATTTTAAAAATTCATGTTGATCGATTTATTGTTAGAAAACATTCCATGAGTGATTGACTTAAATTATATTCTATTATTCCTAGGAGGTTTCTAGACCAAATACTTTTGATTTTCCTTATTAAATTTATTGAGAGAACTTGGGACATGTTACCTACTAGGATTTTTATTTTAACTTATCAAAACAATGATTGTGAAAATTCACTTAAAATATTATTGAGAATTTTTTTTTTGATTTAACCATTATCCTTGAAACCTACCTATAATTAATACTTATTTTATCCCTTAGATACCATGAATGGAATTTGATAGGAATAGCCATATTTCAAGAAAAATTATCCATTCCTACCCATACTCTAGTATTTTTCATGACATTCAAAGTTATAGTGTGGGGGAAAGGGATTTTATGGAAAAAGGGATATGCATTTTTGAGGGAAAATGTATTGGGAGTTTCATTAGGTTTTGGAACAGTATCATGTCATCACTCATTATATTTTATTCTTACTGCTTTAGAAAAATAAAAAAAAATATTAAAAAAAATATGGGTTGAGTTATGGAGGGTCAAAGAACACCATCACTCAGCCAATTTTTATTATTATTTGGGTTTGGGTGATGAATTTGAGACTTTTCCTAGCTCAATTTTTGAAAAAGTGAGAAAAATTGAAAAAAAATAGAGGGGTAACTCATTCATTGTTTTTTCATTATTCATGTCTTTACTTTGATATTAGGGATGTAGGGAAGATGTAATTTTTAAGATATTAATGTCATTGTTTTTAATTTTCTTATCATGATTAATACTAAAATAAAATCCTACTTTTTGAGTTTAATGTTTTATTCATTAATTTATTATTGTACTTAAGCCTCATAATTATATGATTGTAGTTTTCAAAATCCTCATGTTTTTAGTAATTTTTATCTATACTAAGTGGATAATGTAGATCATTATAACGCCCTGACCCCAATTACCTAGAGTCAGTGCATTATTACATAATATTGGCATGATCACAAAAGATCAAGTCTCGAAAGACCGATTAGTTTAGTATCCTTGGAATCACTAGATGCATTCATAAAGTTTTAATTACATCATAAAATGAAAACAAAAACAACATAGTCTCCATAGTTCACACTCATATCCCCTCATATTATCCCTACAGGTCATTCATAAAATACTTCTTCACAACCTGGGAAAAATAAAATATAGAAAGGGGTGAGCTCAGATGCCAAGTAAGGATAATAATATAGTGGAAACTTTCATAAATAAGCATAAACATTTAAGGCAATGTATAACTAAAACAACAGCCTTTTAAACTTGAACTTCAGCATAATATGGAAGAAATAAAATGAAATGATTCCATTTACTTATTCACATGGATATTCTACTAATAAAATAATCACATGCAATATCAATAACCACTTTCATAATGATGGAATACATAATGTCATACTATCATAACCACATATCCAAGGCCTCGTGCCAAGACTATAAATAATATTTTTTCAAGGCCTCATGCCAAGACACTATTTTGTCTCATGAGACCTACCGATGCATAGAGGAGCTATATTGGGCTCCACCCGTCACTTATTAAGTCCAATTCATTCCTCATATGAACAGGTTTAAACATAACATAAACATTCGTATTAAAAATAGCATAAGAAATGTCAAAACTTTCTCTATAAACCATGAATGGTATAAAAATAACACATCCACAGTCAAACATATCACAAAACCTTCAATACAATATGTAAGTTTTGTATCATAATAAATCAACTTCAAATAAACTTAAAATCTATCAAAGGATGTTGACATAGATGAAATTAAAACTATTTGAGAGAAATATCTCTTTTTTTAAATCATTTAAAAGTCACATAATTATAAAAGAAAAAAGTTATTTTAAAAATATTCTTATAAGATTTTAAGGGAATATTAGATGATTTTATAACGGCGGAAAATAGCCACACCCACCATATAAGTTAAAAAAAAGACATTCTTACCTTAATTCTGTCGAAAAGGTTAAAAAGGACCTTGTTTGGAAAATGACGGAAAGATTCATTTATAAACTTATTATAAAAAGTAAAAAAAGGGTATAAATGAATTTAACCCATATTCTGTAAAATAGTAAGAATGTTTTGAAATACATTTTTAAGAAACATGGATGTGGATGATAAAGAGGTCCAAGTAGATAATTACGTATAAACAACCTCGGATAATGAAGAGATTGTGAAATAAACTCTTACCTTGTAATTTTCCTCAGTTGAGGGTAGGTTAAACTCCTGTATAAGGGTGAAATAATTGTTATTAAATTATACAAGAATCAAATACATTAATTTGAGATCATATATGATCTTTTAACATTGATTTTTTAATAATATCTTAGTATTATCATCGTTTCAGGTGTTAACTTACTCCTTTTATTTTATATATTTTGTTACATAAGTCGTGTTTGTTATGGATAGGTTGTATATTATTCATATCCAGAATGATATCAAGTCCTTAAACATTATTTTTAATCATAAAATGAGAATTATAATTGCATGGATACGATGGGGAATGAATCTCATCGCGTTCGTGGAGACGATAGTCTGTACGTACGCACGAGCGACAATATCATTATTTTGATATTAAAATAATATATAATTGGATGTTATATAATATATACAGAATCATCATCATGTTATATTTATTATTTACATCAATTACATATCATTATCATACCCATCCAAATAATAATATTTTTGAATAACAATTACACCACGACGTGGAGATAGTAAGTCGTACGTACACACGTATGGTGACATGTCATTCAAGGGATGGATAGAATAATGAATATGGTTGTACCATATTTATAATAACATAACAGTATATATAAGATACTGTATTTATTATTTTAGAAAGGAAATAACAAATAAAGAAGAAGTTGAAGAAGAAAGGAACTTGAAAAAGGGTGGTGAAAACATTACCTCTTCTTCGGGTTCTTCCTTTTGATTTGATCAAAAGGGCTCCTTAGGATGGATTTATGATAAAAATAAGGCCTCTAGATTGAATTTAGAGAAGTTGAGAGGATATTTGGGCAGAGTTTGGCTGAACCAAAAGGCTTTGAAGGTATTAATAATTGGTTATAAGTGGTGTCCTTTTATAAGTGGGAGGAGGGGATCTTTAGAAAAAACTTAAAGTATTAATTTATAATAAATTTATATTCGGTTTCAAATGGATCCAAAGTGGATTATTCTAAGTATAAGGTGTTTATGGGTCGAAATCATTTCATCCAATATATTTTAGACAGGTTTGGGTCACTATATTAACCTTATCATTTATATTTAACTCTTAGTTAAATAGTTTAACATTTACCATGTCTCTTCTTATTTTTATATTATATAGTCAATAAACTTACAATATACATCCAATAAACCCCAAAGTGGTTAATTAATGATAAAAATATCATGATATAAGTACTTTGGTCTACCTTATATTTTTAGGAATAGAATATCAATTAATATTATAATACTTGTTTTAAAAACTCATTTATGTCAATTTTGACAATATTTAATAATTGATTTTTGTTAAAGTCTTAACAACTTCATTAATTTGAAAAAAAATCATTTAAGAAGTCCTAACATGTCATATTAACCAATAAAATTAATTTAATTCGTACAAATTATCAAATTACATTTATTTTGATATTTATAATATCAATTATTTTAATATTTCATTAATGAGGTAATTACGACATCACCATTGTGTCATAAATAAATTAAATTATTTAATGTCTAAAAATTATAAATAAAATATCATTATGTAGGAAATCTTTTTATATTTCTAATTAATATTTATAATCTAATTTATCTTATGTATAACCCTATATTAAAAATGTTTTAGTTATTTAACTTTGATTTTATCTCTTTTAACTCTTCTTTGAATTAAATAATAATAAAAGTCCTAATCTAATCCAATTGGACCTAAATGATAATATTTTATTCATAAGGTTGGTTTTTGTTCGAGATACACTTGTCCAATATAATTATTACATGTTTTAGGGTAATATTAAAATCATTTTTACCCTTAATTACCCTATTTACTTTTAACCGTGGTAAATAAAAGTAAAAAGTTACTATTCACCAAAAAATATTTTTATCTTATTGAACCACATTTTACTCCTTGATATTAACCATGTCTCTTGTATTTTCAAAATTCCACTTACAGAAGTGGTAAAATTAAGTTTTATATGAATTTGCAAATTCTCCTAGGAGATGGGTAAAAGACGGTGAAAAGTTCAATAAAATTTTTATATATTTAAAATTATTATAAACTGGATCCAATGAATTAAATTAAACTTATATAGGTATTATGTATCTATTTTGACCTAAAATAAATTTAAATAAAATAAATAATTATTTAAATAAAAATTCGGTTTTAAACTATAACTCAGTGTTTTTTCACTATTCATCAAAAATTGAAAGTTTTCAGAAAAATACCAAAAATTTACCCTAGGCTAATTTTGATATTCCGAATCCAAAAATGAAGTTCATTTTAAAAGATAAAATTTATAAAATTTCAAAAAGTGGGTATTACTATTCATAACGGCTAGTTTTATTGGTTGTGGTGTGTGTTAGAACTCAAAGTTGCATACAACACACGCTACTGTATTATTCAAAGAGAAGCGTACTGTGGAAGCTTGGGGTGTTACATTCTCCCCTCCTTCAAATAATTTTATACTTGAAATTTCTAGAAAATTATTGCATAAAAAGACTCTGGTGGTTCTTCATTATAAGTTCTTCAGGTTCCCACGTTGCCTCTTCCATCTTATGGTTTCTCCATAGAACTTTTACCAGAAGAGTCGTTCGATTTCTCAGCACTTGTTATCTTGTATCAAGAATACTAATGGGATATTTTCAATAAGATAGATCAGGTTCTAGTTCTAATTCCTCATAGATGAGTACATGTGTTGGGTCAGGCATGTATTTTCTCAACAGTGATACGTGGAACACATCGTGAACTTTGGAGAGACTTGGCGGCATTGACAAACGGTAAGCTACAACCCAATTCGTTCTAGAATTTCGAAAGGTACGATGTACCTGGGACTCAATTTAACTTTCTTACTGAAATGTATAACTCCCTTCCATGGAGATACCTTCAAGAAAACATGATCTCCTACCTGAAATTCCAAATCCTTCCTTCGGTTATCGATATAGATCTTCTACCTACTTTGAGCTGCTTTGATGTGGTTTTGTATTACCTTTACCTTTTCCATCGTTTACTCCACTAGTTCTGGGCCTACAAGTTTTCTCTCACCAACGTCATCCCAACAGGTTGGTGTGCGACATCTCTTTCTTCATAATGCTTTATATGGTGCCATCTGAATACTTGAATGGAAGCTATTGTTATAGGAAAATTCCACCAGAGGTAAATATTGATCCCACATACCCTAAAAGTCAAGTGAGCATGATCTCAACATGTCTTCTAAGGTTTGAATAGTCCATTATGATTGTCCATCTGTTTGAGGGTGGTAGGCAGTGCTCAAACAAAGTTCAGTATCCAAGGCCTTTTGAAGAGTCTTCCAGAATCTTGAAGTAAAATGGGGATCACGACCAGAAACAATCGATAGGGGTACTCCATAAAGTCTCACAACTTCATTAATATATAGACTTGCTAGACGTTCAAGTGCTAGATCCTCTATTATAGCAAGAAATTGTGCTGACTTGGTAAGATGATCAACAATAACCCATATTGCATCGTTCCTTCTAGGAGTATTTGGTAGTCTCATGAAAAAGTCCATAGTGATATTATCCCATTTCCACTCAGGTATGGGAAGAGGTTCCATGACTCCTCCAGGCTATTGCCTTTCAGCTTTAACTTGTTGATAAACCATATATCTTGACACAAAATCAGCAATCTCCCTCTTCATGTTGTCCCACCAAAAATGTTCCTTCAAATCTCTATACATTTTGGTGCTCCCAGGGTGTATATAGAAATTGGAACTATGAGCATAATCCAACAATTCCCTTTTTAGATCAAGTATATCGGGAACACAAAGTCTCTTCCCAAATTTCAAAATTCCATCTTCATACACAAATTCACTCAATCTCCCATCATTCACAACTTTAATCTTCTTTTGAAATTCTTCATCATTGGTCTGATAACTCTTTGTCCTTTCTAGTAAAGATGGTTAGGAAATCATTTTAAAAAGTATCGATGTTTCAACTTCCATGGTAATTCCCATATCCCTCTTCACTAGATCAATGAAAATAGAATCCCTTTCAATTCTCATCACGTTCAAAACTCCATGATCCTTTCTTATCAAAGCATCTACCACCTTATTTTCCTTCCCTGGGTGGTAGTGTATCGTGCAATCATAATCCTTGAGTAGTTCAATCCATATCCTTTGCCTTATGTTGAGTTCTTTCTGTGAGAAAATATACTTCAAACTCTTATGATCGGTATATATCTCACATTTTTTACCATAGAGATAATGTCTTCATATCTTCAAAGCAAATATTACAGCAGCTAACTCAAGATCATGAGTATGATAGTTTTTCTCATGAATTTTCATCTGTCATGATGCATAGGCAATAACTCTATCATTCTGCATAAGGAAACATCTAATTCCTTTCTTCGATGCATCACTATAAATAACAAACCCATCATTCCCTGATGGTAGAGTCAATATAGGAGAATTAACTAATCTTCTATTTAGTTCTTCAAAACATTCTTCACACTCTTTTTTCCAAACAAATTTAACCCCTTTACGTGTGAGCTTTATTAATGGGTTAGCCAATCGGGAAATATTTTGGATAAAACACCGATAATAACCTACTAAACCAATAAAACTGCGTACCTCAGTTATACTCGTCGGTGCTGGCCATTCTTAGATTTACTTAGTCTTAGAATGATCAATATAGATTCTATCCTTAGAGACAATATGGCCAAGAAAAGCGATCTCTTGAAGCCAGAATTCACACTTGATATACTTCCCATATAATTCATGTCTTCTAAGAGTCTTCAGGATAATGCACAAGTGATTTTCATGGTCTTCGTAGCTTTTGGAGTATACCAATATATCATCAATAAATACCACTACAAAGTCATCAAGGTATTCCTTGAAAACTCTATTCATTAGATCCATGAAAACAAAGGAAGCATTAGTCATCCCAAAAGGCATTACTGTAAACTAGTAATTCCCGTACCTGTTCGAAATGCTGTCTTCGGAATGTCTTCCTTCTTCACACACAACTGATGGTATCCAGATAGAAGGTAAATCTTTGAAAAGTATTGATCTCCATGTAGTTGGTCAAATAAATCATCAATGCGAGGTAGGGGATACTTTTTCTTTATTTTTATAGAATTGATTTCCCTGTAGTCGATACATAACCTCATAGATCTGTCTTTCTTCTTAACAAAAAGGACAGGGGCTTCCCATGGAGAAACACTAGGAAAAATAAACCCCTTATTACTTAATTCCTCTAGTTGTTTATTTAGTTCAACTAATTCCATAGTGGTCATTCTATAAGGGGTCTTCGATATAGGACTTGAACCAGAAATTAAATCAATAGAAAACTCAATTTATCGTTCTGGAGGATGTCTAGGTAAATCTTCTAGAAACACATCAATATATTCCCTCATAATTGGTATATCCTCTATTTGAACATTCCTTTCCTCACCCACAGTCATTTCATTATCTTACTCCCCAATAATTGAATTTAGTTGAGCTACTGGGGTGGATCTAGGTAAGAATTAGGTGGTGATTACTCTGCTCTAACTATAAGGTGTTCTTTATCATCATCATCAAAAATTGTAACCTACTTCTTCTTAAAATAAATATTTTCATCATGGTCCAAAATCCAATCCATACCAAGGATTATATCAAACTCAATCATAGGTATGGCGATGAGATCATCGGATAAAGAACATTTATGTGCTCTAATGGGGACTGATTCACAAAACTTTGTTGCAATGATACTTCCCTTAGGAGTTTTAACTGACAACTCCCTTGTTAAATCAAATTGAAAATATATAATTTTCTTAGAAAACTAGGAAGATATGAAACAATGCGATGATCCAGAATCAAATAAAGTATTTGCTATACTTGAGGAAACCATTAAATTACCTGCCACCACGTCTTTAGTAGCTTCTACCTCAACAGTAGTGATAGCATAATCTTGGTCTTGATCCCTTGGCCTTTTCTGAGGTAAGTTACCCTGATGCTTAGGACATTCATCTGCATAATTTCCCATCTCCCTGCAATTGTAGCATTGAACATTGGTAGCTTCTTTCTTCCCCTTGCAATCACAAGCTTGGTGGCCTTTTTCACCACACTTGTAACAAACTCCAATTCCATTTAAGCAAGTATCAAGGTGTTTCTTCCCACATTTACTGCAGGATGGATATTAAACTTTTCCCTTCTTCCCCTTATTTCCATTCCCAGAGTGATCAATAGATCTATTCTTCTCTTGCTTTGCTTTAAAGTTGTAATACTAAGAGAATTTCTTTTCAGTCTTGATAGCACATGAGACAATGTATTCGTACGACGAGAAGGATTGTGAGATTAATGCTCGACGAAGAAACAGTTTTAACCCATCAAAGAAACAATCAATATTAATTCTTGGGTTATGTATTTAATCTACCACATTCCTCGCTAACCTTGTAAAGTTATCCTCATACTTTGCAACATTATCATCCTCCTTTTGCCTCAGACTCAGAAATTTCCTTTCCATATATGCTCGATGGTCACGAGGAAAGTATTTTTCTAAGAAAAGCTCTTTGAACTCCCTCCATTCCATATTTTATACTTCATCATCTTCCTTTGTGTTTTGTATCAATTACCACCATTGATCAGCATCTCCAGTGAGGTGGTAAATTGCCATGATAACTTTTTCCCTTTCACTACTCCCCAAGGCATGGAATATTTTCTCTAAGGAATTTATCCATTGCTCGTCTACTAAGGGATTTGTACTCCCATTGAATTTCAGTGGTTGTTGCCTCATGAAGTGATCTAACATTGATCCTTCATGCCACGGATCAGGGAGCTCCATACTGGTAAGGTTATTATTCATAACCTGAGTGAGTTGTCACAGTATGGTGATTAGCTGATCAACACCAGTTGCATCACCATCTCTACTATAATTATCTTAAGTAGGAGGGAAATCCCTACATGGAGTGTGTGTATTAATATGGTTTTCATTCCTTCCACTAGGAGCCATTTAAAAATAATGGCATAAACTAGATCAGTTTATGAATCAAAATACATAATTCCATACTTGTAAAACACTTAACATAAATTGAACTATTTATGGATATAATCCATAATCATAAAAAAAATGTTTTCTTTGAGGAAGTATATACTCATAAACCCTTCATAATGGATTTTAAATAAAATTAGAATTATCCTAAGCATATCCCCATGGAGTGTCGTAACCAAGAGTGCAGCAAGGCCCATTGTCATGAACCAGTTCCCGTTCGAGTCTAGCTCAAAGTGGTGTTCTCGGGTTTTACCCCTAGGTACGTCTGTGCCAAAGCCACCTCTACCTGCTCGTATCTAGACAGGGATGTATTTCTCAAAAAACTCACAAAATCTCTACAATACCAAAATTCTAGGAAGTTCTTCTATACTAATCATAAAAGTCTATCTTAGGGCTATGTGCTCTAATCAGAGTTTATCTAAATCTAGCTTCCAAGGTTTTTACTAAACTTCCTCTGATACCAACTGTAATGCCCCGACCCCAGTTACCTAGAGTCGGTGCATTATTACATAACATTGGCATGATCACAAAAGATCAAGTCTCAAAATACTGATTAGTTTAGTAGCCTTGGAATCACTAGATACATTCATAAAGTTTACATTACATCATAAAATAAAAACTACAACAACATAGTCTCCATAGTCCACTCTCATATCCCCTCATACTATCCCTGCAGGTCATTCATAAAATACTTCTTCACATCCTGGGAAAAATAAAACATAGAAAGGGGTGAGCTTAGATTCCCAATAAGGATAACAATATAGTGGAAACTTTCATAAATAAGAAAAAACATTTAAGGCAATGTATAACTAAAACACAAGCCTTTTAAGATTTAACTTCAGCATAATATGACAGAAATAAAATGAAATGATGCCATTTACTTATTCACATGGATATTCTACTAATCGAATAATCACATGCAATATCAATAACCACTTTTATAATGATGGAATGCATAATGCCAGACTATCATAACCACGTAGCCAAGGCCTCGTGCCAAGACTACAAATAAGATTTTGTCAAGGAATTGTGCCAAGACACTAGTTTGTCTCATGAGACCTACCGATGCATCGAGGAGCTATAGTGAGCTCCACCCGTCACTTATTAAGTCCAATGCATTCGTCATATGAACAGGTTTAAACATAACATAAACATTCGTATTAAAACTAGCATACGAAATGTCAATACTTTCTCCATAAAACATGAATAGTATAAAAAAACACATCCACAGTCAAACATATCACAAAACCATCAATATAATATGGAAGTTTGGTATAATAATAAATCAACTTCAAATAAACTTAAAATCAATCAAAGGATGCTGACATAGATGAAATTAAAACTATTTGAGAGAAATATCTCTTTTTTTGAAATCATTTAAAAGTCACATAATTATAAAAGAAAAAATTTACTTTAAAAATATTCTTATAATCTTGTAAGGGAAGCTTCTATGATTTTATAATGGCGGAAAATAGCTGCACCTTCCGTATAAGTTAAAAAAAAGACTATCTTACCTTAATTATGTCGAAAAGGTTAAAAAGGACCTTGTTTGGAAAACGACGGAAAGATTTCTTTATAAACTTCTTATAAAAAGTCAAACAAGGGTACAAATGACTTTAACCCATATTCTGTAAAATATTAAGAATGTTTTGAAATAAATTTTTAAGAAACATGGATGTGGATGATAAAGAGGTCTCAGTAGATAATTATGTATAAACAACCTCGGATAATGAAGAGATTGTGAAATAAACCCTTAACTTGTACTTTTCCTTGGTTGAGGGTAGGTTAACCTCCTGTATAATAGTGAAATAATTGTTATTAAATTATAAAATAATCATATACATTAATAAGATATCATATATGATCTTTTAACATTGATTTGGTAATAATATCTTAGTATTATCATCGTTTCGGGTGTTAACTTACTCGTTTTCTTTTATATATTTTGTTACATAAGCCTTGTTTTTTATGGATAGGTTGTATATTATTCATATCCAAAATGATATAAAGTCCTTAAAAATTATTTTTAATCATCAAATTATAATTATAATTGCATGGATACGATGGGGAATGAATCTCATCGCGTTCGTGGAGACGGTAGTCCGTACGTACGCACGAGCGACAATATCAATCTTTTGATATTAAAATAATATATAATTGGATGGTATATCATATATACAGAATCATAATCATGTTATATTTATTATTTACATCAATTACATATCATTATCATACCCATCCAAATAATAATGTTTTTGAATAACAATTACACCACGACGTGGAGACGGTAAGCCGTACGTACGCACGTATGGTGACATGTCATTCAAGGGATGGATAGAATACTGAATATGGTTGTACCATATTTATAATAACATCATAGTATATAGAAGATACTGGATTTATTATTTTAGAAAGGAAATAACAAATAAATAAGAAGTTGAAGAAGAAAGGAACTTGAAAAAGGGTGGTGAAAAGATTACCTCTTCTTTGGGTTCTTCCATTTGATTTGATCAAAAGGGATCCTTAGGATGGATTTATGATCAAAATAAGTCCTATAGGTTGAATTGATGGAAGTTGGGAGGATATTTGGGCAGAGTTTTGCCAAACCAAAAGGCTTTGAAGGTATAAATAATTGGTTATAAGTGGTTTCCTTTTATAAGGGGGAGGAGGGGCTCTTTAGGAAAAACTTAAAGTATTAATTTATAATAAATTTATATTCTGTTTATAATGGATCCAAAGTGGATTATTCAAATTCCAAGGTGGGTATGGGTCGAAATAATTTCATCCAATAGATTTTATATAGGTTTGGGTCACTATATTAACCTTATCATTTATATTTAACTCTTAGTTAAATAGTTTAACATTTACCATGTCTCTTTGTATTTTTATATTATATAGTCAATAAACTTACTATATACATTCAAGAGACCCCCAAGTGGTCCATTAATGATACACCTATAATAATATAAGTCCTTTGGACGAACCTTAGATTTTTAGGAATAGAATATCAATTAATAATATAATACTTGTTTTAAAAACTCATTTATGTCAATTTTGACAATATTTAATAATTGATTTTTGTTAAAGTCTTAAAAACTTTATTAATTCAAAAAAAATTCATTTAAGCAATAATAACATGTCATATTAACCAATAAAATTAGTGTAATTCATAAAAAGTCTCAAATTACATTTATTTTGATATTTATAATATCAATTATTTTAATATTTCATTAATGTGGTAATTACTGCATCACCATTGTGTCATAAATAAATTAAATTATTTAATGTATAAAAATTATAAATAAAATATAATTATGTAGGAAATCTTTTTATATTTATAATTAATATTTATAATTGAATTTATATTATGTATAACCCTATTTTAAAAATGATTTAGTTATTTAACTTTGATTTTATCACTTTTAACTCTTCTTTGAATTAAATAATAATAAAAGTCATAATCTAATCCAAGTGGACCTAAATGATAATATTATATTCATAAGGTTGTTTTTGGTCTATATATACTTGTCCAATAGAATTAGGAAATGTGTTAGGGTAATATTAAAATCATTTTTACCCTTAATTACCCTATTTACTTTTAACTGTGGTAAATAAAAGTAAAAAGTTACTATTCACCAAAAAATATTTTTATCTTATTGAACCACATTTTACTCCTTTATATTAACTGTGTCTCTCATATTTTCTAAATTCCACTCATAGAAGCGGTAAAATTAAGTTTTATATGAATTTGGAAATTCTCCTAGGAGATGGGTAAAAGACGGTGAAAAGTTCAATAAAATTTTTATATATCTAAAATTATTATAAACTGACTCCAATGAATTACATTGAACTTACATAGGTATTATGTATCAATTTTTATCTAAAATAAATTTAAATAAAATAAATAATTATTTAAATAAAAATTCGGTTTTAAACTATTACTCAGTGTTTTTCACTATTCATCAAAAATTTAAAGTTTTCAGAAAAATACCAAAAATTCACCCTAGGCTAATTTCGATAGTCTAAATCCAAAAATTAATTTCATTTTCAAAGATAAAATTTATAAAATTTCAAAAAGTGGGTATTACTATTCACAACAACTAGTTTGATTGGTTGTGGTGTGTGTTAGAACTCAAAGTTGCGTACAACACACGCTACTGTATTATTCAAAGAGAAGCGTATCGTAGAAGCTTGGGGTATTACATCATTTTCAAATTCATAAGTTTGTTATATATTTTCAAGGTATGAGGAAAAAATCACACTTATATTTTACCTTGAGTGGTGAGAGAATAAATAAATATTGAGGTAGATCACAACTTGGCAGGTTAAATAATAAAAAGTCAAGAATCTCGAATAGAAGAGATGAGAAGTTCCATTTTTTTCTTGTGAAAATCATTTACATTGTATCTAGTGAGGATTTGGAATAAATTTCTATATGCAACACTTGATATTTCATTTCCCCATGGAGAATTGTCTGTTTTTATTAATTTTTAATTTGAAATAGTGGTATAATGGGGGTTTCCTTTTAAATTCTTAGTGGAATTCTATGATTTAAGAAAATAATTGTTTAAGTGTGAGGGATTTTATGAGTTCACATTTTTCATGAAATTTTTAAATTTCAATTTCTAAATGTATTTAGTTTTAATCAATAATACCCATGTTTTAAGTATTAGTTACCATTTGTGGGTAATTTAAAATTTGGAAGTAAATTTTGAAAAATGAAATAAAAATATTGAAAATACTTGTTTTTATATTGTTTTATTATTATGAGTATTTTGTGTGTGTGTGTTTTAGATGGAAAGTAAAAAGGGAGGAGGACTTAGTAAAAAAATCTCTCATACCTGGCCAACCATCAACCAAGAAAGGCAAGCCACATAGTATACACAAAAAGGGTCCTTTGGAAAAGCCTTCCTAATGAAGACCATGTAGATGGGAAAATCACATACATGGATTGAAATAGGGGTATAGGGGTATAGATAACGTGGGTTGGCTCATGGGATCACACTAACGTGTGTGGGTAAGTCCCACACAATGAAAGGAGGAAAGCTTCATCAGTGTGGGGTGGCGGTAGGGGTCCTCCAAACCTAGTCTGACTTCATTTCCTATATGCCACTATAGAATCACCTATTAAGAAGATTAAAATCACTTAAAACTTTTTATGTGGGATGCACTCTTTATCCTGAGTACTGTGCACTTAACCAAGACAACATTGTCTTTCCCAACCGTGCATTGTCTTCATCAGACACACCCTTGATGCTACCTGCTTCCCTTTTCTATTGGATTGTAAGTGATGTCCAAAATAACTATAGGGGAGGGGTGAACAATATTTATTAAAATTTGATGTAAAAAAAATAGAGTTTTATTAATTAAAGAAACGTGTTTAAGAGTTGTGTTCAATAAGTGTATAGCGGTAAAAATAAAAGAAAAGAACATATAGATTTTAAAGTGGTTTGGATCACCAAGATCCTTGTTCAATCATAAATATTATATACTATATGATAATATTGGTACCCATCCACTAAAAAACTCAATTTATAGGTGTGAGAACCTGTTAAAAACTTTGCCTTTTACAAATACTCTGAGGCACAATCTAGAATTTTTACAGGAGTCTTTAAACAAGTATGCGTCCTAAATTTTATTCAAGAGTCGCAACCCAGATTTCATTTTAGGTGGTGTAATAACCAAAATACAAGAGATTATTTTAATTGGGAAAATCATAAACCATACATGGACAGATTACAAATAGATTACATAAAAGTTAACATAAAGAAAAACATAAAAAATTAAACCAGTAAAAAGATCAAATAATGAATACTTTGAAGTTCGATGATATTGATCACTTAAATAGTAGTGGACCATATAATATAAGTAACTTTGTGATCACAGAAGAAAAAAAGTAACATTAATACTTTCATTATATATCATGAAGATCATTCTTGTTGTAGGAATTAAAAAATTCATTCAGAGATGAAGCAGTAGTCTTTGCACTATATTATTTGATCAATTTTTATCACCAGATCACCAATGATCATATTTGTTCTCTTGGCTTGGGAGTTTCAAAATATAATCATTTTCTCACAATGGTTATAAATATTTAGAATAGTAAAACACAACATTACCTGTTAATACATCACACGTGATCAATAATAATATTGAATATCTTTAATTTCTGTATCAAACTTATTAAAAAAATTATAATATATTCATTAATTTTAATGAGAGTATTTGAATTAATTAAAACAATTAAAATTTTCCTTATAAACTTGAAATAAACAAGTAATTAAAATATTATATAAAACAGAGTATAAAATTAATAACAAAAATATTATTAATTTCATAAGAATTTCTATGATAATTTAGTTAAAAAAATTATAACACAGTCGTTATAATACGTATTTATTTTAAAAATCAATAAAATAGTCAAAACATTTTAAATGAAGTTACAGTAAGTCATTTTATAAAAATAATGCAAAAAATAGAGCACACTGGAAAATGTACAATTTTCATATAAAATTAAACAAATTGATGAAGTGACCATGCACCTTATGGTCAGTATATTGACCGTGTGATTGTGTACAGTTGGTATACTTACCATGCATTCACTTTAAAATAGTTTAGTCTGTTTAAAAATTGACATGTGGTCAATATAAAATAATACATATAGTATGTATAAAAAGAAATACTCATTTTAGATATGTAAATTGACTTTACAATAATTTAAAATCACAACACGGTTGGTTGCTAACCCTCTTCATGATAGGTAGAGAAATACTCACGATAGGGCATTGCTTCACTCACAATTGGTAAAAATGACCATTCACAGTCGGTATGCATGGTAGCTTCAAAAGTGAAAACTTGTGATAGGATATCTGATCATGAGTATGGAGGTGTTGCGCTGCTCATATGAATGGAGGTGTCATGTGGTTGAGATACTTGCATGAAAACATGGAGGTGTCGTGGTGCTATGAAGTTGAAGATGAAGCATTGTTTCATGGAGGCATTGAATTTTTGTTTCTGAATAAAGGATATTTCCATGAATAATAAGAATATGTAGGAGGGATTACTGCATATGTGCTCTTCTTGTGTGACACATTACATAGATTGAGGTATCACACTATAAGGGGGAATGTTGGTGTTGGTCGAACCAGGTGAGGAAGGTGGAGTTGCACTGCGTGGATTTGTGATGCCATGCTACATGGATGCAGAAGCTTGAAGTATAAATTTATTGTTATAGATAACTACCAGTACTGTGGAGATGAGGATAGATGCAGGTTCCATGGAGAACAACTAGTGAAAATGCTTGACTTAGTGTCATGTTTCTTATACCACCACCTCAGATGAAGGCATCGACATTGAAGTTGTATTAGAGAGGGAGAGAGAGCACCCTAGGTCATGATCTGAAGAGTAGATGCAGTGCTAAATTGGTTTGTGCAGAGATAAAGATATGATTAAAAATATATATATATATATAACTAATTATATAAAATAAATTTATAATAAAAAAAATTATTTTAAAAAATAATATTAAAAAAAATGTATTTCAAATTTATAACATTACAAATTTAATTAAAAAAACATTATAACACATGTTAATAAAATAATGACATGTTAACCATTAACAAAAAAATACATTGTATAAGGAAATAAAAATAAAAATTATAAATATAAATGATTAAATAAAAAATAAAAATTAATGTAATTAAAAATTAATCCCAAAAATATACATATTAATAAAAAACAAACATTATCAAATGAAATATTTTTAATAAATATTTTTAATAGACACTTATAAATGAATATATAAAAGAAATGATTTTAAAAATTATCAATAAAGGATTAAAAATGAATTGTTTTTACAATTAACAATGAAGGGGTTTTCAATGAAGGGATTTTCAATAAATATTCTTAAATAAATGAATTTGAAATTTAATAAAATAAAATACAAATGAAATTCCCAACACTAACATTTTCATCACCATACCACTATTCCAATCATTAGGAGCCACCATGGATGATGCCTGAAAATCTCATGCTTGAGTAAGGGATGCCTTCCGAGGCATGGAATCACATTGGATTACCTTTAAAGCATGAGAAAACTACAATTCATATTGAATATAAAAAGAGTGAATCCTTGTATGCTAATAAGATCTCTATCTACCCACTATGAAGGCCAGATGGTTTGAGGAGGATCCTTGCACCATTTCCACCTTTGCTACGACATAGGATTTCCAAGGATCTTTTCACTGCACCATAGATAGGGAGTTTCACTGTAGAGATGTGGATTTCATAGTGGTGATGTTTTAATAATGGAATATATATATGTGGATGTGGTATTAATGGCTATTTTAAATCCAAATTTAATAAAAATACATGAGAAGGTATTGCACCATAGTGTGTGAGGCTTCATTGTGGCTATTTTTGACCCAAGGTTGAAGAAGGGAGTTGCAGTTTTATAGGAACCATTGGGTCATGGATGATTTCAAAGAATAAAATGCTAGAACCAACTACTCTATATGCTCTCCATTGTGACGTTGAGGTTCCAAAACAGACTGTAGCATGAAAATGGAGGAAACATAGTTGTGATCGTGGAAAATATTCTATGTCATAGGCCATGTATGGCCATGCATAGTTTCTATCAAAATAGATATGGCCATGTCACAGGGTATATAACTAATGTAATTTCAAATACCCAAAGTTTTTGGATTATCTTAGGATATTGTACAAGATTTGTGGGTTTTTAATCAAAGGACATATATGTGGGCCTTGAATGCCCCTAAGGAGTTCCAAACACTACACTATTCAAGGAATTTAGCCGATGCTCTAACATGATTCACCAAGGGAAGACTTGACCAATCACTACTCCCACGCTCATAGATAATGAGTGAAATTCAAATAAATTATTTTTACAAGAGAGAAAGGTGATATAAATAAAGTATAAAAACTCATAGACAAATTCAATGAAAAAATAGAAGCGAGGGAAGAAGATTTAAAAAATCAAAGGTAGAGTAGATGCTATAAATGGAGGAGTACTACTGCAATAAAAAACACATACCTAGAGGGATACGGAATTTAAATTCCATATAATCAAAGGAGTTTTCACTTCTAGTTAGGATGATAACATAGGAGGAAAACATAAGATATCTACCTAACATCTGAAGCAGGAGTGGAGGAGAATGGGTTATCATCAACCATGATACTATATTAATTATGACTCCTGTTTTCTATTTTTATTTTCACTGTGTAATTAAAAATTCATATGTTGGTTGTGAGAGTAATAAGAAAATGTTTCCATTTTTTTGTGCAACACTTTTATTTTAGATCTAACTTTCTCTCCTTTCCCTCAAACACATAGTATTCATGTTAATTGATAGATTAAAATAAGAATAAATAAGTATTCAAGGTAAAGGTGAGTTGATAAATAGGATGAGGACCTGGAACTTTGAGACAATCTTTTAATTATTATCACTTTGAATTTAATCAAATCATATCCTCTAGTCGTCTATTTAGAGCAATGAAATTTAGAGGACGAGCCTCAATATGGTAAAGGAAAGTGGAAGAGTGAGATCCAAACTTTACTTCACCTTTCTTTTCAAGATTGAACATCATGTATCTAAATTGGTTATAGGAAACCTTGGGAAAGGAGTTGGCTGATTTAGATAGTTCTAATTGAGGTTGATAAGCAACACTAGTTACCCCAATAATTATCACAACTAATGGATTTGATGTAAATTTTATGAAAAACCATCATTGACATCAACACTCTTCTATTTTTCCTATTTTAATATTTTTGATTTAGTCCAAAAAAATCTCTTAATTATTTTATTTAAGCTAGTTCTTTTAAAAATCCTAACAAATGTCGAAGATATTGAATATTTATAACCCTTTTCCTCATGGGATGGACTTCATCTTACCATTAGACTATAAATTTTTACTTTGAAATCCCTGAGATAATTGAAGATTCCTTTTGGTGATGTCATTTGTTTTGATTTTTTTACATTGGGTTAAGAGTGTAATAGACATTATAGAATATAGTATGTATTTTAAAAGATCCGAAATCTTAGGTCATTACATGGGAACACCCATGTATGGGAAGGTGAATGAAAAGTTAATGAGGATCCTGGGTACTAAATCAAATAATGATATTATATATTTCTTATATAGAAAATATGATTTCCTGGTAACCTACATATAAAAGGAAAATGAATGAGAGAGAATATAAGGGTGATAAGTTGTATTCTAGACTTTTCTTGTGTTGTAAAAAATATTAAAGAGAACTATTGAAGAAGAAGAATATAAGGACTGTAACTTCCCAGTTCTGGGTGCCACCCAGAGGTGCCCCAAACCTGGTTGGTCACATGGACTCAAGTGCATTTCCCCAAATTCCAGAGGTTGCTGACTAGCAGCGAGAGCATTGGATTTGATAGTGGGGAAACTATTCCCTTATTAGTAGAGTAATGCAGCAGAAATAAATAGATAACAATAGTGGAAGCAGTAATAATATCATACAACGGTAAATAGAAAAAGACTGAAGGTAAATAGACAATTGCAACATATATACATAAATAATGATGTGTATCACAAGTATCTAGGAAAGTATTAAAACAAGTCACAATTCTGGAATATAGAACTAAACCAAAGTACAAAGGAAAATAAGTAAATAACTTCTCATCATCGCAAGCCTCGGCTTGGTCCCATGCTCTCCAGCTCCACAACAATCATGTACCTGAAGTAGAAGGGATCTTTCTCTTATCTATAACTACAACAATATAATTTTTTTGGGCCCAAAAGAATGACCCAAATAGCGTGTGAGATGAATTCCAGTATGAAAACACCCAAATATTTGTGCCTAACTATCAGTAAATATATATAGCAGGAAAAAATGAAAAAATGAAGTAATAAACAAGGAATTACTCAAAAGTAAAAAATCCTTCAGTTTTAACTACATACATTTACATTTATTTATTTATCAACCAAACATTCACAAGAAACTCTCTGGGAAAGTTCTCACAGCCTATCCCCTCTAGTTAAACTAATAAATATCAAGTAACCCTCTTGGTAAGTTCTCATAGCCTAACCCCTCTGGTTCAACTTACACATGGATATAACGACCTCCTGGGTAGCTCACATGGTCTAACCCCTTGGGTCTCATGAAAACAAAGACTCTCTAAGGAAGCACCCACCATCAATTCCACCCATATCCTTTTAACAATAAACTACATACACTCTGAGGAGGCACTCAACGTCAATTCCCCCTGTGGTCTCGTAACGGTAACTATAGACACTTTGAGGGACCACTCAACATCAATCCCCCCTATGGTCTTGCAGCATGATAAAGAAATAATAGACACTCTGGGGGAGCCCTCAATGTCAATTACCCCTATGGCCTCACTACACTAGGTTCCCACAGCCTTGTGTAAAGAAATCATGCACAAACGATGTTCAACAGCCAAAGTAAACCTCAAGAACTACTTGGCTAAATATCTAAAAAACATATCACAACATCAGATAAATCACTCCATCCTAACACCACTAGGCATGTAAAACAAGAAACATAATAGGAAAAACTAGACCAAATGGTCAATATCAAATCAAAATTGGAAAAACACCTCCATAGCATGACAAAATAACCCTATTTACAAACAAGAGGCCTAACTCAAGAAAACAAGCATAACAGGCATCAACAGGGTTAAAATCCCTAAACATGCAATGCCCCAATTTAGGGTATTGGGAAATTTTTCACATAATATTCAAATACTAACTATGGAAAGGAAAAAACCACCTACCTCATCATTGTATGATTGATATACTCTGGAATTGTCCCTTGAATCGACCTAGAATGTGGTAGATCTACAAAAATGTCAAAAAATCTCAACCAAGGATATATCACAAAAGAGGAGAAATCGTGGAATGAGGCTCTACAAGAAGGAATAACTCACTATGTTGATTCCAATGCAATTGACAATGGTTGATTCAGAGAACGGACGGTCGATCGGGGGATCAGAGAAGAATTTATCCCTATGGCCGGTCCTGGACGAGACGGGTTGAGAAGAAGGCGTTTCTGCCAATTAGATGCGACCCGGTCCGATTTAACATATAATAAGAAAAGTACATAGCGTGTCTTTTAAAAGTACATGGCGTGTATATGCCTTTACCAGGCCCCGCTTTAGGTGGTCTCCTGGTCACCCCATATAGCCATGTACTCAGCCGTTACATGGCTAGTACACGGTCACCTGCAACAACCGAGTACACGACATGTACTTATAAGTACACGGTGTGTACTCCTTAAATTTCCAGAAACTCCTCTTTTTCTCAAAAACACCAGAAAAATAGGATCTATACCTGAAAAGAAGATCTGGGTTCTTACAAACTTCCCCCCTTAAAGAAATTCATCCTCAAATTTCCTTAAGAAGGTGGAAAAGAAGAAGATTCCTAAAATAGAACCAGCCACTGCGATCACACATCGGTCTCCCTCTCCTAAGTATCATCATGTACTCACCGGTGTTTCCATAGAACTCATACCAGAGGTACAGACCTACCACAGAGAACCTTTGAACTATGACCAATAATCCAGATAGGATGCTCCTTGAACGATGCATCCACCTCCATATCAACCTCCTCGGGTTGAAAGACATGAGACAAGTCTGAGAAGTAATGCCATAGCTGAGAAAAATGGAAGACGACGTGGATAGGTACCTCTGAGGTAACTGCAACTGACATGAAACTGACCCGACTCTCTCTAAAACCTAAAACGGTCCAATATATCTCGGCAAAAGCTTTCCCTGTCTCATAATCCTCCTATGTCCCAACCTCGGTGTGACACGTAGAAAAACATGATTTCAAACCTTGAACTCCATAGGTCATCTTCATCGATTAGTATAAGAATTATTTCATGAAGTTTCAGTATCCATACTCTTCTGAATCTACTCCACCTACTTTGTGGTCTCCTGAACAAGACGAGGTCCCAGCATAACTACCTCTCCTGCTTCCAGTCAACATAGGGGTGATCGTCATGGCCTACCGTAGAAATCTCCATAAGGTACCATCTGAATAGTTTCTTGAAAACTATTATTTTAGGAAAACTCCACAAGAGGTATGTGATTCTCCCAATAACCTCTAAAATCTAGGATGCATGATCGAAGCATGTCCTCTAGCACCTAAATTGTACACTCGGACTGGCCATCTGTTTGGGGATAGTAAGTTGTACTCATAAGTACCTGTGTACCCAAAGCCCTCTGTAGTCCCTTCCAAACTTGAGGTGTAAAACAATCATCCATTTCTGAAACAATGGAGTGTATAACCCCATGTAGACGTATAATCTCCCGGATGTACAATATTTCTATCTCATCAACAATGAAGGTTTCCTTGATCGGTAAGAAGTGGGAAACCTTTGTCAGTCTTTTAATGATGAACAAAACTGTATAATTCCCTCGATGCGACCTCAGAAAACTTATCACAAAGTCCATCACGACATCGTTCCACTTCCACTCAGGAATGGGTAACTGCTGCAAGATCCCTACTGGTCGCTAATGTTCCACCTTCACCTGCTGACAGGTAGAACACCTCATCACAAAAATAGCAACATATCTATTCATACCGGACCACCAATATTGATGGTGTAGAACTTGATAAATCTTGGTGACACCCGGATGAACTTCCCAAACTGAGGAATGAAAGTACCACATCAGATCCTCGTGTATGTCTGCTGACACCCATACACACCCATGAAAACATAAGATCTCATCCTATCCTACTGTCCATCCAGGAATAGGGTCCTCTCCTAACACACTCTCCCATAGGACTAGGCCTTCAAAATATGATAGCTTCCTCATTCACACTCGATCAAGTAGGGTAGAGGTAACAACTACAGAAGAAAGAAACGTCTACCTCTCTCTGTCATGCACCTCCAAATGCATCTCAGAGAATAGATCCATAAGCTGTCACTCATTGATGGTCTCCTAAACTATCTGTATCTACATCCTCCTTCTCAACACATCATACACTACATTTCTTTTCCCAGGCGTGTAGGCAAGCTCAAAGTCAAAAGATTAAAGGTACTCAACCCACCTTCGCAGTCTCAAATTCAGATCGTACTGAGTGAAGATATACTTGAGACTTTTGTGGTCAGTGAAAACCAAAAAATACTCTCCTAACATATAATTTCTCCAAAAAAATAAGGCATGAACAACTGCAGCCTACTCAAGATCGTGCTTTGGGTAATTACTCTCATGTGGCCTCAACTGCCGAGACCCAAACGCAACGAATCCTTCTCCCTGCATAAGCACTACTTTCAGACTGATATCTAATGAATCACAGTAAAATCTATAACTCTTTCTAAGATTTGAAAAAACTAGTATCGATGCTGAAGTAAACCTCCCTTTCAACTCTTGAAAGGTTGAATCACAAGAATATGACCATAAGTACTTCACACCTTTCTTAGTCAGGCTAGTCAGTAGTGCTGCTAAGGGGGAAAAGTCTTGTATGAAATGTCTATAGTATCCATCCATCCCTATAAAACTTCATACATCAAAGACGTTCTTCGGATTCTCCTAGGAAACTAATGCTCTCGATTTATATAAGTCTACTAATACTCTTGTCTCAGAGATAACAAGACCCAAGAAGTGAATCTGGTCCATCCAAAAGTGTCATTTTAATAGATTAGCATATAACTGATTCTCTCTCAGTGTAGTCAAAATGATATCAAGGGGTGTGGAATTTTCGTGTCAAGTGTGAGAGTACACCAATATATCATCCATGAAGACAACCACAAAGGAATCCAAGTATGGATGTAACACTCACTTCATTAGTGCCATGAAAACTACAGGCACATTTGTGAGGCCGAATGGCATAACTACATACTAATATAGACTATACCTACTCCAAAAGGATGTAAGAGGTATATCATATGGTCTAACATGAAACTGATGATAAGAGAATCTCAATTAAATCTTCGAGAACACCCGGGCTCCTCGAAGCTGATCAAAGAGATCATCAATCCTCGGCAACAGATATCGGTTGTTGACCGTCAACTGGTTCAGCTTCTGATAATCCGCATAAAGTCTGAGGGTACTATCTGCCTTCTTTGCAAAAAGGACAGGCGAACCCCAAGGAGAAGTACTGGGTCGGATGAAACCCTTTTCCTGCAACTCCTCCAACTGATTCTTGAGCTCCTGTAACTCTAGTGTAGCCATACTATAAGGAGGAATGGACACTGGTGATGCTCCTGGAACAAGCTCAATAGAAAAGTCCACCTCTCACTCTAGAGGAAAACCTGAAAAGTCCTCTAGAAAGACATCCTTGAAACGATCTACCACTGTAGGAAAGTCCAACTATGAAGTCCCCTAGTCATCCAGATATAGACTAGTAATCTGGGTTGTAACTCCTCCCAACCCATGATGGTCGGGTCCTGCTCTGCTTTCCTGGACATCTCATTCACCCTTATGTAAGAACAAACTACCCTATGGTGATGTGAAACTCATCCTATGAAGATATTAGTCAACAACATCCTAGAAAGGAACTAACCAGTCTATCCTGAGAATGAAGTCATAGACCGTTATCTCTAATATATAAAGGTCCCATGAGAAGTGGCACCAACCAAACTCAAGAGGGTACTCATTGCACTAACTTACACTAGCTATTCTTATCCCCAACAGAGTGTCCATCATTAAGAAATCAGTAGAAGAAAAGGTATATATCCCAAGGCTCCCCATAACATCAAAAGATATGAAACTATGGGAAGCACCTGTATCGAAAAGTGTAGAAGATAAAATTGAGGTAACTAGGATGATACCTCGAACTGTAGATGGTTCGGAATAATGATCCTACTGGGTCCACTCCATTGAAAAAGTTTAACCTGTACCGCGACCCTATGACCCTACTTGACCACCTTGAGTTGATCCACCTTTTTGTCGCTAAAAGCATGCCGACTGAGTACCACAATTGTTAACTCCACCTTGGACTAAATGACCAAAAGAACTCAAGTTCCCAGACTGATGAGAAAATGGTGGTGCTTCTCCAAAATGAGGAGTCATAGAGGAACCCTTGTCACCAGCTTCCAGTGAGAAAAACTGACAAAACTGCTGAAGATGACCCATATTGCCACAATATCAGCACTCAATTGGGTCTCTCGGGCACTGTGGCCTCATATACCTTCTCTTCCCACAATGGTAGCATACCACCTAGCTATCTGAAGGTGTATCTCACCTACTCGGATCTCCACATATAGAATCCATGTGATGATTCCTACTATCATCCAAATAAGCACCAACTCTGGATGTTGAACCTCTCTAGCCCAAATCTCCATAATCCCTTAGGTTGCGCTCTATGATAAATGAATGGTTAATGATAGAAGAAATAGAAGTCAACTTAAAGATGTTCACCTAAGATCAGATGTAATTCCTAAGAGCATCCTCAAACTTCCTCACAAGGAATAACTCATCACCCCATCTAATGGGTGTGAATAATTGTAGATTTGTGAAGCGAGAAGAATACTCCATGATAGAAAGAGTACCCTACTCCACACTCATGAACTCTCAGGATCGATCAGCCCTCAAAGTATCCGGGTATAAGTAATCGTATAAGGTATGATGGAACTCACCCCAAGCCATAACCTACTGGCATCCTACCTATGAGATCACATCCCTCCATCTATTGACGGAATCCTGAAGCATATAAGTATCGATATTTACCCTCCTCTATGGAGGCATCTCCAGATGTTTGAAGATAGATAGCATGACTTCTAACCATGACTCAGCAGCCTGAGGTCCTCCATCCCCTAATAAAGTGGGAGGATGCTTCCATTGAAAGACATGCGTCAACTCTACCATAGACGGGGCAAGATATCGTGCTCTCTAGAAGGTTTGCATAAACCTCATGAATCCTTCTTGGAAATGTGCATCGACACATGTATCCTAAATGATGGCTGCTTTCAAGACAGGAACGATGGGTAGGTCTACTGATAATCCCTCATCTACCATGTCTGGTGTCTGATCATTTCTCTAAATCTGGCATACAACCAGAGTACGTCTCGGTGGCATGACTCCACAAGGTCAAGTGCACACATCAGTTCAAGATTAGCAAGGAATAAAATTTAGAAGTGCAAGAAAAAAACTAGAGAAGTAAAGCATTCAAGTTATTCAAAACAGGGATACACAGCGTGTATGACCCATACATGACATGTTCCTTTAAGCATTCACATGGGTGTGTACTCCTACCAACCCTAGTCGTGTAACACCCCATACACGTGGTGTTTTCTCCTAAGACATGGCGTGTACATGAATCATTTTCCCCTGACCTAGTTCGTATACAAGACTAACCTACATTGTTCTCCTAGAACAAGAATACACGGCATGTTCGTGCTAGACACAACATGTACTAGAAGGATTTCACCGACCTGTATTGTTAGTCACATAGTCAGATACACAACCCTTATAACATGGTGTGTTCCACCAAACATATATCAACCTTGTGTCTCTTCCCACATAGGCAACCACACGGTCAAGGATTACACGGCGTGTACATATAGTACCCAGTGTTTACTTAATAAAAACAGTTCCTTCCCGAACAGAAGGATACATGGCATGTATTCATCAATACAAACTGTGTATTCTGGGTTTTCCAGACAGTAAGCCTCAAAAACTATTTCAGAACCCATAAAAATTCTGAAAAACATTAAAGTTCCAAATTCTGATCCTTGAGGGGCCATACTCCCCACGAATCAAAGCTTGGCATCATATTCATGTCACATAACAAGTATAACAGTGAAAGCAACACATGATCCACCAAATTCCGAACTGTGAGGGCCCATAACACCTTAGGGACCAATGCTTGGTGGTCATTAAAATGAAACCTTATATAATAATAAATAACGTACCAAATAGTATGTATTCTATCAAGGAATCTATCACAACAACATGCATATCTAGCACAACATCTATCACAACAATATGCAATCAATAATGCACCCTAAATGGCATGGAAAGAATGCATGACATGTGGTCTCTAGAAAGTGCTTATATGATGCATGAGATGGAATACCCTCATCTCATTGGGTTTCAACATAAATAGAACTTCAATATAATCAATTTTAATAACACAAAACATGTGAATCACCCAACAGTGAAATCAAATCAACTGTAATAATTGCAAAACCAGAAAAATTGCAATATATGAGGTAAATTGGCATTTCCCTATACACGGGTTAGCTACTCCTGGGCATAACTTATTACCAACTACCTATTCCTTCCTATCCCTAGCTATAGACTCCAAATAGAAAGTCAAGAAGAAAATAATTCATCTGATACCACTTTGTAATGTCCCGATTCTGGGTGCCTCCCAGAGGTGCCCCGTACCCGGTTGGTCACATGGTATCAAGAGCATTTCCCCAAATGCCAGAGGTTTTCAACTAGAAATGAGGGTCTTGAGTGTGATAGTGGGGAAACTATTCCCTCATTGGCAGAGTAATGTAGTAGAAATAAATAGATAACAATAGCAGAAGCAGTAATAATACCATAAAATAGTAAAAAATGGAAGACTAAAGGTAAATAGACAACTGCAACATATATATATATATATATATCAAAAATGATACATGTCACAAGTATCTAGAAAAGTATCCAAAAAAGTCACAATGCTAGAATACAGAACTAAACCAAAGTAAAAAAGGAAAAAAGTAAACAAATCCTCAGCATCACAAGCCTCAGCTTGGTCCCATGCTCTCCGGCTCCACAACAGTCAAGTACCTGAAGTAGTAGGGCACTTTCCCTTATCTATACCTGAAAAAATATAATCTGTTTGGGCCCAAAATCATGACCCAAACAGGGTTTGAGATGAATCTCAGTAGGCAACCACCAAAATATTTGTGCCTAACTGTCAGTGAATATATATATCAGGAAAAAATGCAGAATGAAGTAATAAACAAGGAAGTACTCAAAAGTAAACAATCCTATAGTTTCAACAACATTAATTTACATTTATTTATTTATCAACCAAACATTCACAAGAAACCCTCTGGGAAAGTTCTCATATCTTATCCCCTCTAGTTCAACCAATCAATCTCAAGTAACCCTCTGGGTAAGTTCTCACAGCCTAACCCCTCTGGTTCAACTTACAAAAGGATATAACGACCTCCTAGGTAGCTCACACGGTCTATCCCCTTAGGTCTCATGCAAACAAAGACTCTTTGAGGAATAACTCACCACAAATTCCCCCTATAGCCTTTTAACAATAAATTACATACACTCTAAGGAAGCACTCAACGTCAATTCCCCTTGTGGTCTTGTGATGGTAACTATAGACACTCTGAGGGAGCACTCAATGTCAATACCCCTTATGGTCTCACGGCGTGATAAAGAAATAATAGACACTATGGGGAATCCCTCAATGTCAATTCACCCTATCATCTCACTACACTAGGTTCCCACATCCCAATGTAAAACAATCATGCACAAACGATGTTCAACAACCAATGTAAACCTCAATAACTACTTGGCTAAATATCTACAAAGAATATCACATCATCAGATAAATCACTCCATCCTAACAACACTAGTCATGGAAAGAAAGCAACATAACAGGAAAAACTAGACCAAATGCTCAATATAAAATCAAACATGGTAAAACACCTCCACAACATGACACAATAACCCTATTTACAAACAAGAGACCTAACTCAAGCAAACAAGCATAGAAGGAATCAACAAGGTTAAAATCCCTAAACACGCAATACCCCAATCTAGGGTATTGGGAACTTTTTCACATAATATTAAAAGACCAACTATGGAAATACAGAAACCACTTAGCTCAGCATTGTACGATCAATATACTATGGATTTGGCCCTTTAATTGACCTAGAATGTGTTAGATCGTCAAAAAATATCAACCAAGTATATCTCATGAAAGAGGAGAAATCAAGAAACGAGGCTCTAGAAGAAGGAATAACTCACCATGATGATTACAACGCAATTGAAAACGGTTGATTTGGAGAATGGATGGTCGATCGGGGGCTCACAGAAGAATCACACCCTATGGTCACTCCTAGATGATACAAGTTTAGAAGAAGGCGTTTCTTCCAATTTGACGCGACCCTAGTACGATTTAACAAATAAAAAGAAAATTACATTGCATATCTTTTAAAAGTACACAACGTGTATATGCCTTTACTGGACCCCACTTTAGGTGGTCTCCAGATCAACCCACGCAACCATTTACTCGGCTGTTACACGACTAGTACACAGTCACCCACGACAATTGGGTACACGGTGTGTACTTCTAAGTTCACAATGTGTACTCCTTAAATTTCCAGAAACTCATCTATTTCTCAAAACACCAGAAAAACATGATCCATACCTAAAAAAGAAGATCCAGGTTCTTATAAGGATATTGATCTATATGGGTATCAAAGTTAAAGTTGAGAATAAGAAGTTAGAAGATCCAAAGATACTCCCGAGTCACTTGTACTAAAGAAGAGAAAGAGTGAGCAAGAGATAACCTAATAATTATAGTGAATACTTTTAAGACCTATGATGCTCAATGTGTAAAAATCCAATTCAATATATTTTGGGTTGTATTGTTATGATTTGAGTTGAGAAATACAGTAAAAAATCTTTTGTAGAGGAATTTGGGAGCTGTGTATAGATACAAATAACCAGTTGCATGTATTGTGTTTAAATAGCCAAATTCAATCAAAATCACTCTGATTTGATTAAGGAGATCCATTTATGAGTGAAAATACATACCTAGAAAACATGTGATCTAATTCAAAAGAATAAGGGATATTATGAGATAAATGTTTGGGATACTAGTATAAAAGTAGTGAAATTGGATGTCGCATGGATCACTTGTGTAATATAGTGATATCACACCTATGTAAATTGTCTTCATGGTTTTAGTATGACACTTGTCCAACTCTACTTGTATTAATGATAATATTATAGTTAATAATCCATGACTTGGACATTCTAATCATGGAAAGGAGTAGGTTTCTCAGGAGGGGATAAACATTGTAAAAATACCTATTCTATTTACCTCTTTATCTATATCACATATAGATGTATGTTAGGTTAAACAACAAAATATCCAATAGTATTAATCAACATTTGATGTTCAAGTCTAAAGGGGTTTGTAAAGGTTTAAAAGAAGAATTTAGAATTTCGTATAATTAGACAACACCTGATTCACCCCCCTCTAAGGAATGTTTTCACAGCCTACTGAGAATCTCAAAATACTTCATAAAATGTTTTACTAAGATTCAACACAAACTTATTTGTGTTAGGAAATAATATTTATTTCCTTTTAGTAGGAATATTTAAAAAATAAACTATCGTTTTCATATCTTGTATGGTATTCTATGTGTTTATAGAATATTCCTTGAAATGAAGATTGTTATTTAAATATATTTCACTGATGAGGTATGGGGATAACTTACCTCATATTTTAAATAATTGGATAAACATTTTATCCTAGATAAAACACTTTTATCTATCTCCCCTTTCCAAACATATTATAGAATTTAGAGGAAGAAAATGTGTATTGATGAAGCTCATATTTTCACATATTTTATACTGTAATTCAATGTTTATGAACCCACCATAATTTTATTTAATGGTAAATTATTACATATTTAGGTTTTTGTGTTATTTTGATCCTAAATGCAAAAATGGTCTAATTCTACAATTTTAATTGATTGTTATCATAGGGGTATTTTGTTCATTTCTCATAAAATATATTTCCAAATTTTATGATTCGAATTGTTTTAGAATACCTATTTTATTTACATCTACTTTTTATTTTGGACCAGGGGCTGATTCAAGCATCTAAAGGCCTAAAAAATCAATGAAGTTGATGATTTTTCAGGGTGGACAATGTGGACCCCACCACCATAACAGACGTCTATCTCGGCCTACACGCCTCCAATTGAAGTGATTCTTCCTAGGATATCATGAGGAAACATAGGAGCACCTCTAAAAGTAATTTTATGGAGTTTTGAAGTCATTAAGGTTACCATTGGATGTTATAATTTTAGAGGAAGTTTCCTAGAACCTACATCGAGAAAAAGAAACCAACAATAACAAAATCTTAACTCATATATTTGATGGAAAATTAAGATGAAATTTGTAGAATGAACAGGAAAGACATTAATGAAGAACTTTCATGAAGGGTTCCACATGTGAACTGACTAATTAATGGGGAAAAACGTGTCAAAATTTGGATGATAGAAATATGCCTATAAATGGAGAGGAGATCCTACCTCTCAAATCATTCCAGTCCTTCCCAAAACCATCCGAGGGCAGTAAGGAGAGGATGCCAAGTTCCATTTAGAATTTTATTTATTTATTTTATTTTTTAGTTTTAGTTTTATTTTCTCATGTAATGCATTCATATTTTAATTAAAGTGTTTCCACATTCTTTTCCACTGTCTTTATTTTCCAACTTTAATCTAATTTCTATCTTTCTTCCATATTTCCATCATGATCTCTATGCACTTCTCTATGGAAAGTGACTAACTCAAGGCATGGACCTGGGGGATGTTTTCATGGGGTTATTCATTATTTCGATTCAAGTTAAAATGTTTTAAATTTATTTGTGGTGGATGGAGGAGTATTGCAGGGGTGCGACGGTCATCCACTATGACACTATTTCCAAAATCCATTCCTTTATGTTGATTCATTCTTTCTTCATACCTTCTCTTAGGAAAACTCTTCATATAGTGAGTTGAGGTTGTCATAAGGGATGAAATGACATTCGGTGGAGCCAGGTCTTTTTTGGGATAGCATTCTTAGTTGAGGTGTTATCCTAGTTGACTATTGGAGGAGGTGTGGTTTGGTGTGATGGGGGTATACTAAAATCACACACTCTTTAAATCAAAGGAAAGTAATTCATTAATGAGGCTTTATAAAATGAATTATCAAATTGAATTTAAACAATAAATAATTAATTAATGAACCCGTGTTATCCAACCCTAGGACGAAGACCTTTCTTCCCTAATTTCCTTCTATTTGCATCTAGATTTAAATTCTACATGTCATTATTTTAATTTCTTGTTTTCCAAAACCCTCAAAAACTTTATTTTCAATAATTATTAAAAAAACCAAAAATAACTAGATTAAGTGAATTAAAATTAGTGATTGAAACTACTGCAATGCTCCTCAAGTGAGATGACCCTGGTCAGCCACTGTACTACATTAGGAAAATAAATTTTCTTTTTCCATGCCCTATAACAGGCGTACACCAAAACTGGCACTATTTCCGGAGAGCTAAGTGTTTATTTCAATCACTTTTTCAAAATTCACATTTTTGTAAATATTTTTCACTGTTTTCTTTATAAAAAAATCTAAAAAAATCCTTTTTCCCTGATGAATTCAAATTCATATTATTATGCATGGGAATATTACTCACAGGTGAAATATCAAGAACCAGAAGTCGATTACAATGATATAAATAACCGAGTGGATAAGATGAGAAATACTCTGGATGACTTGGGGATAAAAATGGAAAGAGAATTTGACTATGTTTATACATTGATGGAGTAACCTGACCCTGAGCCAGAGCAAGAACTAGAGGTAGAGGTGGATGAAATTTCACCACTCATCATTGATAAACTATAGGAGGTAAATGTGGAGGTAACTGAAGACTCATTCATCCTCACTCAACCAATTATACACGATATAGATGAAAAATAAGATGACATCTCTACTGAGATACTTATGGGAGATCAACATGAATTTGATGAATTCTGGAATGAATTTGAGGAATTTTTTGATCTTCCCAAGCATTGGAAAGAAGAAGATTCAACACCACTGAAAGAAGACACCACCCAATTAGCGGAATTTGAAGTCAATATAGAGGAGCTTGACTACTTTCCCCCATCCAATGATAATCATATCCAAGAGGCACTTTACACCGAGGAAAAAATTCAAGTTAAACCTAATCAAGGAGATGATACGATCTTGAACTTAAAATCATTTTATTTTATTGAAACTAATTTGTGTATAACTCCCAACTATTTCAAATTTTCAGAATCAGCTGACTCTTATTATGCCCTAGAGGATGATGAGGAAAAAGAAGATACACCTGTTGAGGAACACTTGAAGCTCCCTAAATACATTGAACATTAATTATAGGGATTACAAGAAGAGAAAGATAACATTGCACAAGTATCAAAGAAGGAGGATGAGGCTCCATACTTCATCCTACCCCCACCCTGTAAGTTGTAACACATTGTGAAGGGGGAGGATCTGGTGTACTCTATCCATGGAGTCCTCTTAAACAGGAACACTGATGTGGTTGCTGGTAAAATCCACATGTGGTGGTTCATGTCAAAGAAGATCCAACCACCCAATGATTTTGGATAACAGCTGGTATTTCCCACTGGAGGTAGTAAAAATTCAAGGCCCACTTGGGAGATCATACCAAGATTTATCATTACATGATTTTTATATTCCAGATTCCTTTTTTAGATTAGTCTATAATGTGTCCCACTCCTCCTTTTTTTTTTGAGATTTAATGACATGATCCTTGTTCTTAAGTGAGTAATTCTCTTTTTTAGGTTCATAAATGGGAAAAGGAAGCCTTAAATATAGGAAGAGGACTGAAGCTTTATTTAAAAATGGAGTTCATTTTTATTGTTTAAACTTTTAAAATCCTTACATTTTTTGGTCCAAAACATGTTTTTAACATTAATGATAAGAATTTCACACCCACAATTTAATTATTACTTTACTTGACTTATCTTGGAGACATGAGTTTCTTAGGAATCATATGATTCCATGTTTTAGATTTAAATGTTAATAATATTGAATGAGTGAAATGGAAAATTGAATGTTTAAAGTGAATCATGGATATTAAAATGATGAATCGTGATTTAATGTAATTCATTGATTTATGTAAATGAAAATTTCCTACCATGTTTCATACTTTGAATTTTTGAAATTCATGTGAATTGATTTGTTATTATTAAGCACACCTTAAGTGATTGTCCAGTATCATATGTCTCATTCCTGAGAGGATTTCTAGACCAAGTACTTCCTATTTATTCTTGAGCATATTTCTTGAGTGATCTTGGGACATGTCACCTACCAGAACTTGCATTTGAACTTGTCAAATCTATGACTGTACAAAAGCACATTTAAAATGATTGAGGCATATTTGGAAAATCCATTATCCCTAAATATCACCTTTACATCAATCCTTCTTTTATCACATAGATACCATGACGGACCTTTATATGGATGAGCCATGTTTCAATCCATTCTTATCCATTCCTACCCTACTCTTGGTATTTTCATGATATTTTAAAGATGAAGTGTGGGGGTGAAGGGATTCATGGTGGAAGGGATGATTTACATTGTAAGGAAAAAGTGTGGGGGTACTATTATGTTAATTGTAAAGGGTTGTGGAATCATTCATTGTACTTAATTATTTTCCCCTCTTAAATTTACAAAAATGACAAAAATGAAAAAAAAATCCAAAAAAAGGGGGAAATGGGTTGTGATTCGGGAGAACCAAAAACCACCATTTTCTAGATTGATGATCTTTTGATCGTATGTGGTTAGGTGATATATGTGAGGTTTTATCTAATCATAACTTTCAAAAAAAGAAAAAAAGGTACAAAAAATTAAAAAAAATAAAGAGGGTGCACTAATCATTAATTATGCTTTTCATTGATCATGACCTTACTTTGAGTTTTAGGGGAAGTGGGTATTGCTACTTTAAAGGGGATAATTTCATTAAACTTTTTGATATCAGGCATTATACAAAAGAGATAAACCTCATCCTTGAGACTTAATTTTTAAAACATCAAATCTTACCAACCTTAAGCTTCAGAGTTATTTGAACCTTTATTGAAAATTCCTCATGATTTTATGTGCCTTTTGTCTTTACAAAGTGGAGAAAGTAGTTCTTTTACAAGCTTATAGATAAGGTGCATGTTATCATGATATGAACATAAATCTAGTTGAATTGTATCATGAGATATGTGATTCAAAATTCAAAGGTGAGGTAAATCATGACTTGGCAAGTTTAATAATAATTAATTAAGGAGCTTGAATGAATGAAAGGAGAAGTTTCATCATTCTTCAAAAGGGAAAAGTAAAATGAATGATTTGATTATTTCTTTGAAAAATGGGAAATTAAATTTATATTTTATTTAGATTTTTTAATGTTTTATTTGACATTGAAAATTGTTAAATTTTATTACTTTGGAATTTGAATATTGGTAACATTAGTGTCCTTTGAATTCCATGTTGAGATTTTATGCTTGAGGACAAGCACAGTTTAAGTGTGGGGGAATTTATGAAGCTCATATTTTCACATATTTTATACTGTAATTCAATGTTTATGAACCCAACATAATGTTATTTAATTGGAAATTGTTACATATTTAGGTTTTTTGTGTTATTTTTGAGCCTAAATGAAAAAATGGCCTAATTCTACAATTTTAACAGATTGTTATCACAGGGGTATTTTGGTCATTTATCATAAAATATATTTCTAAATTTTATGATTATAATTTTTTTGAAATCCCTATTTTATTTAATTCTACTTTGTCTTATAGACCAGGGGATGATTCAAGCATCTAAAGGCCTAAAAAAACAATTAAGTTGAATATTTTTCCAAGCGGACAGTGTGCACCTCACCACCGTAACAGATGTCCATCTCAGCCTACACACCTCCAATTGAATTGATTTTACCTATTATAGCACTAGGAAACATAGGAGCGCATCCAAAATTAATTTTAGAGAGTTTTTAAGTCATTAAGGTTGAGATTGGATGTTATACTTTTATAAGAAGATTCCTGGAACCTACATCCAGAAAAAGAAACCGAAAATAACAAAATCACGACTCATACATACGATGGAAAATTAAGCTGAAATTTAGAGGGTGAACAGAAACACATTGATGAAGAACTTTCATGAAGGTTTCCACATGTAAATCGGCCAATTAATGGGCCAAATATGTGTCAACATTCGGATGACATAAATCAGCCTATAAAAGGAGAGGAGCTCCTACCTCTCAAATCATTCTAATCCATCCCAACACCATCTTGGGAAACCAAGGAGAGGAGGCCAAGGTCCATTTATAATTTTATTTATTTATTTTATTTTTTAGTTTTAGTTTTATTTTATCATATAATGCATTCGTATTTTAATTAAAGTGTTTCCACCTTCTTTTCCACTGTCTTTCTTTTCCAACTTTAATCTAATTTATATCGCTCTTCTATCTTCCATCATGATCTCTATGCACTTCTCCATGGCATGTGACTAAATTGAGTCTTGGACCTGGGGGAGGTTTTCACAGTTTTCTTCATTATTTATCTTCAATTTAAAATGTTTTAAATTTATTTTTGGTGGATGGAGGAGTATTGAACGGGTGTGGTGGTTGTCCACCATGACACTATTTCCAAAATCCATTCCTTTCCCTTGATTAATTATTTCTCCCTCCATTATCTTAGGAAAACCCTTCATATAGTGAGTTGGGGTTGTCGTAATGTATGAAACGACATATGGTAGAGCTGGGTCTTTTTGGGATATCATTCTCGGTTGAGGTGTTATCCTAGTTGACTATTGGAGGAGGTGTGGTTTGGTGTGCTAGAGGCATGCTAAAATCACACACACTTTAAATCAAAGGAAAGTATTTCATTAATGAGTTTTCATGAAATGAATTATAAAATTTAATTTAAATAGTAAATAATTAATTAATGAACATGTGTTATCTAACCCTAGGACCAAGACCTTTCTTCCTTGATTTCATTCTGTTTGCATCTAGATTTAAATTCTGCATGTCATTATTTTAATTGAATGTTTTCCAAAACCCTCAAAAACATTGTTTTCAATAATTATTAAAAAATAAAAAATAAATAGATTATGTGAATTATAATTAGTGATTGAACCGACTATAACACTCCTCAAGTGAGACAACCCCGGTCAGCCACTGTGCTGCATTAGGAAAATAAATTTGCTTTTTCCATGCCCTACGACAGGCATGCGTCATATATCAACAAAATAATATCATTTATTAAAACAAAAAAATTGTTTATAAATTAAAATGAGATAAATAAATACACATAAAATAAAAAACATTCCATCTTGAAGTATCCTTTGCATCCAAATGCAACAACCTCCTGCTCCATAACTTCAAGCTAGATACCCTTATTTTTCTTTCACTTATAAACTTATGTATATTTACAATATTTCTAAGATATCTAATTGGTGTCATATAACATTAAAAATATAATAATTTAATTCTATAACATGTATACCTAAATTAGGCTCTCTAATTAGATTCTTATAGTATTTCAAGTATTTTGAAAAATTCCTCCTCTGATGGAAATTCTGTCCATAAGGGTAGCATTACCATTGTTTCTTCTTCTTTAATTTAATTGGTGGTGTGAACTCTTCATAATCACTTTTATTTTATTTTTTTAATAAATTTTTACCCTTCTTTTTATACACCATAAACATAGTTCTATAGCCTAAAACACCCATGTTCTTCTAAAAAATACTCAATATATCACGGAGATCACATACAAGTTTACAGAATTCATTCATGTGGTAAGTAAAAAAAAACTTCCAAAAGCTTTCTAGTAGTGATTGTAGAATGAAATCCATAATAAGATCAATTTTAAGAGGTGAAACTAGCCTCTCTAAATCATTAAATTACCCAATCATATTGATCACATGAGTTGAGACTAAAGTTCCTTGTTCCATTTTACATCGAATAAGAGACTTTGAAACTTTATACCTTTCATGGCTATTATATTCTTGATAGATCCTCTTTAGGTTTTATATCATCTTTTAAGCAACCATAGTATCCTATTTATTTCTAAACATAGATTCAATGGTATAAATCATAAGGTTTAAAACCTCTATTGAGTCCTTTAGATTCTTATTATAGGCAATCTAACTCATTTTTTGTGGAATAACTCCCTTAATTTGTTTCTTTGGAAGTGGATATTCCAAAAAATATAATTTTTCCTATTTATTGAGAATAATCATGAAGTTTCCATAACAATTAAGAAAGTTTTCATAATTTAGTTTTTCTTTATCACAAATAGATTTCAAATCCAAAGGGGTTTATGATGCCATTATCTATGGAAAAAAGTTTTATCAGATGAATATCATGTCTTATATATATTTATCAAGGAATTATTAATGAAATTTATCCCACTAAAATTTATGACCCCATACATAATATCCATTTAGTGATCCAAGATCCATATTTTATCATGACTTACATCAAATATCAAGTAAATAATACATGACTATTTTGGAAGGAAAACATCCAAATCATAACAATTATAATTCTTCGATAATTAAGCAGGTGACTCTTTACCCAAATCCATAATATGGATAAACTAAAATATATTCCTCTGGATTCATAACCATTAGGGTTTTATAGATATTGTAACCCAAAGAAAACAATAAGAATATGTTAACATAGGACAATAAAGGGGTAATTGACTAATCTCGACCTACCCAAAAATATAATCCAAAGTCACTTATAACTTTCTTACCTTACACAAGATAATCTAGGGACACTAGATTAAGATCAACCTGCCTAATGATTTAGGTCTTCACATGTGCTATTTTGGAAGGAATACCACACTTAGTATTTGAGGTATTTTTTCATTTTAAAAATCTCACAAGCATAACATGCATCGCATGTATATTAAATCCATTACATCTTATAAAATTTTTATTATCTTATGTTTTATTCCTATATGTATGAATAACTATAATGATTTATTTTTTGAATCCCTATTCCATCCACCAAATTAACGTGTTCACACCATATTAATGTAAACAACCCACAAGTTTGTGTTAATCATCCAAAATATAAAGCCAGTTATATTCAAACATATCCAAATTCATCTTATGTATAAGGTATGATATATTTTCATGTAAATTAATAGAGCTATATGATATTGATAATATTTACATGTAATCTTGAAGCAAGATACAACCAACCCCTTACCTTTCTAGAACAAGGTATAAGCCTCCAAACTGGTGGGTAGTCCAACCTCAACTAACTCACCCTAAGGAGACTTTACTAAAGAGAGAATTCAATTCATGATATATCTAACACCTAATATGCACAAAATATATTCAACAACTATTATCATGCCCATAACTCAAATAACAAATTGAGGTCAAGGTAGATGAAAAATTAAATTTTATAGAGTCGTATCTGGCATGTAATATTGGTATCTATTTACTAGAATAATTTTATCATATAAATTTTGCCTACAATATTAATAATATAAAAAAATGATATACATGAATAGAGGAAAGAAAAAATTTCAAATAAATTAATATTAAATAAATTTAAACATGATAACAATTTATAAATTTTTTAATATTACTATAAACCATTAAAAATTAATATTAACATTATGGGTATTCCATAATCATAGATAAAAACACTTTTATATCCAATTTCAATATAAATTATTTCATATTTTATATTATATTGAATTTATATATATTAAATTTCATGAACTACACATTTTATAATCCATTTTCTATTATATAAACCTTTTACATAATCTAAATATCATATACATCACATTATTTAAACCTTTTAATCAATTTAATTGTCAAAACTATTATGATGTGGTCTAAATAATATCATTAAATAAGGACCTCTTTAGTTTGAACAATTCAAGTTAATTGATTATGAAAAACTCGTAATTTTAAATATAAAATTATTTTTATTTAAGCCTTATTTATGAAATTTATAAACTATTTATAATTTATCATTGTAATTTCTAAATAAGAATTTTATTTAAAGATTAAAAAGATTCCATATAGTTTTTAAGATGTTTAATAACTTTTAATTATGATTTATAGAAGATTTTATAAACCATATTAATTTGAAAAATGCATTCTTGATATTAACTCTATAATAATAAAGTAATATTTGTAATAAATGTTTTAAAAACATTTTAATCAATTAGCCATAAACATTTTATAATTAATTAATTTATAAAACACCATTTAATAAGTATTCCAAAAATGTATTTTCTTTATTTATAATATATTTATAAATAATTTAATTTAGTTCTTAATTTAATTCTATTAATTAAAAAATAAATACTTTACTTATTATGAGAAACACATATGGACAATTTTATATTTACCATAGGCTAGAAAAATAAAATTTATTAATCCTATCAATAATTTATAGTTAAATTATAAATTAAAATCATAATATATATATAAAATAAAAATAAGCACTTCATTTATATATTCCCAAAATATATTTCATTTTATTTTATTACTCCAAAAATATGGCTAGCCATGGTCTAGCACATCCTAGTATCCAGCCATCATTAGGATAACCGATCAAGTTAAAGGATAAGTTAGTCGTAGGTGGTGGAGGGAGTGTGACCACATGTGGGAAGTGTGCAGGGTGACACACAAAAGATCATAACTATGTAGGGTGAAACAACGATAAAGAGGGGAGGGAGCAGGGCATCACCGTACATGGCAGGATGAGACTTAATTAAGTTATGTTCATCGCATTATGGGTAATAAAGAGGTATCCTTCTGAGGAGAAGTCTGATGTGGGACTCTCTCGGTGTGGGTATTGTTCATCCATTCATGCACTACAATCCATGCATGCCACTCCTGCTTCCCATTATACTTTCATGACTCATGCTTTTATCTACATACATCGCTTGATTCTCACACAACTTGCTATTCTCAATATCCATATGCTGAGCTTGAGCACTATGTTGTATGAAATTCATATATAGTGTATCAATGGTTTGCTTCATGCCACATATGGGACCCTCACACATCTCCTACATGTATCTTTTGAAATTACATTGTCATCCAATGTAATGTCAAGCCCCACTTCCATCACCATATTGAGATTCAACATAGTGGATCACAAAATAATGCTATATTTTCATTTAACTTTCATCCAAGTAGTGTTATTCGATAAAACTTACCCCATTTTCCCTATTTATCATGTTAATAGAATAACATGATGTTTTTTGATGGGGTAAAGATATATATAATATTATTTTCATATATTTAGGACACGAAAAAAAACCAAGTCAGTGACAATGAAAATAACATGTTATTCATTTATGGTGAAAATGAATGATGAATCATCAAGGATGATCACTATTATATCACTGATAGGTATTGGAGGATAATTTCATGATCCTTGGTAGTGGAAGACAACTTAAAATACAGGTATAACTATCCTTAAATAAAGCAATGTTAAATATAAATGAAAAACAAACAAAAATAGAGCATACCTGGTTTGATAGTGCAATGACCTTGTTTTTCCTGGATCCTGAGAGAGTTATTAATAAAGACCATAAGGATCAAAAGATCATGATATTCTGCATATGATTGGGGGAAATCAGTCTATGGATCCTGATTCATAATTGGAGAACACCCAAGCTCTTGAAGGGGTTTTAGTGCTTTCCCAAGATAGATGAATGAGGCTCAGGAAGAAGGATCTTATAAAAAGATTTGTATAAAACTAAATATCACTAGAAGCATCAAATGAATGATCAATCAACACTAAACCATTGAATAGAATCATATTCTCTTTATATAGGTGAATCCTGACTCTTCATTATGAATTAAGAACGTGTCTTGTAGCCATTATGTATCATCTAATGATCCCCATGATTTTTTCCTCATTGATGAATCCATTAAACATGTTCAATGAGCATCATGAAAAGCTATTAATTTGGATGAAACTATACATGGGGATGATTTTTTAATCATGCATAATACATGGATTTCAACAATTATATACATGTATTATATACATGTATACTGCAAGAAAATTTATTCATAATTGCATGCATCATATGCATGTAGATTTTAGAGCACATCTAATAATATATCACTTTTACTATAATGTCATTGAAAGTTTGTGCTAAAGTTCACTACTCATTGAAAATCCAAAAAACCTCTTTTGGATACGGTTTCATCAATCTCTCTTCATTTTGGAACAAAATATTTGTTTAAAATTTTATTCTTATCCAAGGGGCTAACCATGTGACCCTACATGCCTTATAAGAATTGATAACAAATATGAAATCCATATGTCATATATGTAAGCAAATATCAGCCTTTGGAAAAACATTAATGCTACTCAAGCTACTAAGAGGTATGGTTTTATCTACATCAAACATACTAAAATATCTATACAAACATTTCCACCACAATATGTATCACATAAATCATATGCACACATATATAATCCCTTTTTCCATAAAATCGAGTGACCACTAGATATGAAACATGTTAATATATTATAAGACAAGTCATATTTTCTTTATTCTATAAAATAGACTGACCAAGTTGATGAATACATCACATGTCATTCATCTAATAGATTAAATCATCACATTCTCCTCATCTAAGAAGCTACACACATCATATGTGATCTTAACTATGCATGTCCATGCATTTTATTAGACTAATTTAATCAAGATCTAGTTGTATTTATTTGTCATACAAGTATACAAATTCCATATTTTTTGCACTATAATCAATGGAATAACTAACAACATACCCAACCATACATGATTAACTAATTCTCTTTTGACTTTCATAAGTAAGGTATCAAATTTTAAAGGTTCTCATGCTTGGTATCTTACCAACCTCGGGTAATGGGATTGATAATAAACATACACCCCTAAGTATATCAATGATTATCTGATATTCTATAAGATATAATTTTGAAGATCAATCCAAGTAATAATTCTTGACTTATTAACTCATGAATCCATCCTTCATATCTCATATACAACACTTTGTAACATGTATAATATTTTATTCATTCCAATATTAACATATCATCGCAATCCATTACACTGCATGATGATTATTTATTAAGGATAACTCAAAATTTTATTTTGAGGGGATATTTATCATTATATCATTCATTTAAAGTTGAAATAGATATGTATGAATGATAAATAAATATTTATATTATTATAAAACCATGATACATATTATTTTCTTAAACAATTTTAAGAATATTTAAAAAAACTATACATAAGCACTTATTTATCATATATGATAAACTACCCATTTAGCATGATGTTTAGTGAATTTTCTAGGTTTTTTCAACTCATTAAATCTATATGTAATTCCTATGACATCTCCATGTGACTAAATTATAGAATACTCCCACTAAAAATTTAGTGAGTGACATCTATGAAGTAAGTTAGCTTGAATAAAGGTGATACTTAGGAATCTTGTTCCCAATATCCAAATCTTTGAACTTATTCAAACTCTTTAACTTCACAACATCAAATGTTATGATATTAAGTTCTATTGTATACTTATAACTCTTTATAATCTTGAAATCATCATAATATATGAAACCGATACTAGAGAAATTTATCTTTAAAATTAATGTAACTATTTACATTATTAAATTTGAAGTGACATTCCCTTTTTATAAATAGTGATATCCACTTTCCAAAAATATCAAAAGATAACTATTTATATTTTTATTTACTATCACATATCCTAAATTTTAGGATATTAGGTGAATAATCACTTAAACTAAGATGGGTAAAATCATTTATTTTTTAACTTTGAACTTTTCTAAGTTTAGAAACACTCCCACTAGCCTTTTATACATTAAATTCTTCTCAGAATATTTTTATAAATTTAAAAATAGACTTCTTTGTATTAGAAAATAATATTTGTTCCCATTTACAATGAATATTTATCAAATAAACTATTATTTTCATCTCGCATATGGTATTATACATGTTTATAGACTATTACTTGAAATAAATATTATTCTTTAAAGACATGTCACTAATGAGTTATGGGGATAGCTTCTCTCATATTTTAAATATCCGAATAAACATTTTATCCAAGACAAAAAAATATTCTTATCTCATTTCAAAACATATTACAGAATTTAGAGGAATAAAATGCACACCAATAATATAATATCATTTATTAAAACAACCAATTGTTTAAAAATTCAACTAATATAAACAAACACACATCCAATAAAAAACATTCTATCTTGAATCATTCTTTTCATCTAAATGCACTAACCTCTTACTCCATAACATCAAGCTATATCCTCTAATTCTTCTTTCACTTCTGAAATCATGTATACTCGCAACATTTATAAGATATAAAGTTTGTATCATATACCTTTAAAAATCAAATAATTGATTTCTATAACATTTATACCCGAATTAGACTCTACCCTTGAATTATTATGGCATATAGGTATTCAAAACAATTCCTCCTCTAATGTTCATTATGAAAATAATGGTACTATTTTCCTTATTTCTTCTTCTTAAATTTAATTGGTGGTGTGAAATCTCCATGAACTCTTTTCTATCCTTTATTTCCTAAAATTTTACCCTTATTTTTCTATACTATAAACATGGTACCAAATCTTGGACCACCTATTTCCTGCTTAATAATCCTCAAAATATTTAGAAAATTTGGTAAAGGTTTACAAAATTCATTCATATTTTAATTTATAACAAACTAACAGAACATTTTCGGTAGTTATTGTAAAATAAAATACATGGAAATATCAAGTTTAATATATTGACCCCACCTATATAAATCATTAACACACCCAATCATATTGATAACACAATTTGAGATTGAGGTTCCTTTATCCATTTTACATCAAATAAGATCTTTTGAAACTTCATACCTTTCATGCCGAGCTTTTTCTTAATAAAGCCTATTTACGCCATCAATCATGTTTTAACACCCATATTCTTATGATACTTTTCAACTTATATTCCATGGTAAAAATCACAAGGGTCAAAAACTCAAATTATTCCTTTAGATGATTATTATAGTCATCTAACTCCTTTTTTGTAATAGGTTGCCCAGTTGGTTTCTTTATAAATGGATGTTCCAACATATAGAATTTTTCTTATTTCTTGAGAAAAATTCTAAAGTTGTAATAATAATCAAGAAATTTACCACCATTTAGTTTCTCTTTATCAAGAATATGTCTCAAAGTCAAACTAGTTGATGATGTTGTTATCTACAACAAAAAAGTTTTATTAAAAGAATATCAGGTATTATATATTTTTATCGAGGAAATTTTAATGAAGTTAATCCCACTAAAATTGATGGACCCATAAATCATATCTTTTTACCAAGATAAGATCTATATTTCATTATGAATTACACCTAGTATCACATAAATAAGTCATGGTTATTTTTGTAGTGAAACATCCCAATCATAACAATTATGATTCTTAGATAGTTAAGTAGCTAACTATTTTCCTAAATTAATTATATGGATTAAAACAACTCTATTCTATTAGTATCATAATCATTATATTTTACCAGCTAGTGTAACTCAAAGTAAATTCCAATAATAAGATAACAAATGACAATCAAGGGGTACTCAACTGAGCTCAACCTACTCAACAAGATAATCCAAAGTCACTTATAGCTTTCTTACCTTATAGAAGATAATATATGGGTACTCAACTGATCTCAACCTACTTGGTTAGATGATTGAGGTTTTTATAGGTGCCTCTTTGTAAGGTTTAATGGCCCGAACAATGGATCATTAATAAGTTTTACAAAAACTAGGTTCCATCAAACGGTTCCACCAAAACGGTGGCACCGGTCACGGTGACACCGTGACGGTGGAACAGGTCACAATCACACACTGAAATGGTGGCACCGTGATAGTGGAACTGTATCGATCGCACTATCACAGTTTCACACTGAAATGGTCACACCATCATGGTCGCACACCAAAATGGTGGCATAGCTTACGGTGTCCCACCCTTTGCTTTTTTTTTCAGTTTCCAACTTTTTCCAATTTCTCCCCTGCAACGTATCTTTTTACATAAAAATGTTTGAGTACCCATTTAAAATCCATTAAAATACCATAAATTATATCTAAAATCTACCAAGATCTGGGAGACCCTTGAATTACCAAAACTTGTGGCGTTTTCTTCAGTGTCACACCCTTTTTCTCGTACTTTCCAGTTCCACCCCTATTACGCATTTTTTTCCTCTATTTAAAGAAAACCCTTTAACTCACAGCTGTTATGGCCACATATCCGATAAGAATTATTAAATTACAATTAATTTCATCATGTGTAACCACCCAACCATATGGAGAAACCACGATCCGCCTTTAAAGCCATTCAAGATTTCATATCTCGTAACTTCAGGATCTCACCTTTTATCACATGGGGATTCTTTATTCTTATTGTATGGTCTCTTTTCCTTTACTTGGTGCATTTGTAGTCCCCCTTCCTGAGGCTAGTGGTGTTCCTATGCTGGAGCCTTTCCTGCTCACTCTTGGAGTCCTCGAATTTCCTCCACTACAAGTCACGCATCCCCAGTTCTTGGCGCGTGGAGAAAAACTTCGATCATTGATCATCCAGGTAGGGTTTTTTCTTTGGTCTCTCTTTACTGTGTATCATATGGGGTGGGTATGATAATGTTCCTATGGGATGGATGGAACCAGACCTTAACGAAGATAATAAATGGTTTTAAAGAATGAAGGGGTGTGTTTGATGATGTTGTTGTACTCTTTTACCATTTCTTATATGTATTAAATTATATGGGATTATGTCCATTGAAAATTGTGGTCATTGGTGGTCCCTTCTTACGCACCAATGAACCTATGTTTTCTGGATAATTCTGTGATTTAATGGTTGTAACATGGAAACTTGTTAATCATGTAAAATCAGTTGATTAAATGGATACACAATGAATAATGATCCTTGTATGGTCACTTCGGTTAACCCAACAGAAAGGAAGAACTAAAAAAATGGTGTGTTTAAACTTGAAAACTCCCTTGCTCTATTCTGGTGATGTGTATGGTTATTCTACTTGATGCTTGTGAGGTCACATGGATGGGGATGGGATGCCCTATTATGCACTTGTTGGTTTGTGGATTTGGGGATGTGTGGGGACGTATGTTGGGGCTTGGTTTGGTTACAATTCTTCTAGGGATCTCACATATCCCTTTTTTTTGCTGTGACTTTACAAGAGAACCAAGTGTGAATGCTTAAATTGTTTCTTGGCTGTTTTTTATTCCTTGGATTGTGGCTATGCCTGTTAGTTTTCCTGTAGTGAAGAATTATTTAAATGGAACCACTTGATTGTGATAACAGGAATGAGTTCAGTGGGGAATTGTTTTCCAAGAATTAGTTGTGACTTGGTTGTGGCTGATGTGATTTTTATGAATGAATAGTAATGAGGGTGTTTGTGTATGGAATGGTTTTGGAACCCCTAGGTTGGGATGAATGCTTGTTCACCTATATGTACAATTTAGTTCTTATGTTTCTTATTCACACCTCACCCAATTTGAGCACTTCGTGCTGAACACCCTCATTTTATGGGGGAGGGTGTTTTTTCCAACACTCCAATGAGTGGCTGGTTATTAGCTCCTTTTCTGCTCCCTTTCTCAAGTATCCCAAGACTCTTCGGGTAGGCTATGACATCCTGAGGTCCATTATAGCCCAAGATTCATTGGTAAGGGTAGTTGTGGTGGTTATACCAGGTGTGTGCGGGAAATTTTGTTTCCCAAGTGTCTTCGGGATGAGGCCCAGGTGTCTTCAGGCATGGAGGTAGTTGTTCTGTCCTTGGTGTCTTCGGGCGTGGTGGTAGTTGTTGGGACCTAGGTGTCTGCAGGTGGGGATGTGTGTGGTTTTTGTGGACCAGGTGTCTGTAGGTGGGATGCGTGGTTGTGGTGTCCCAAAAGGTTGTTGTTGGGGCGGTAGTGGGACTGTGGTGAGAATGGAGGGAGAGGTCTGACGTGTAGGATGTCTTCAATAAACAGTGGGAAAGTGGTGCAGGGTAACCAAACATCAATGTGTTATTACTATTACTTTACTTGACTTGCATTATTTTGGGAGTGTTCCTTGGTGAGGTTTGGGTGGATAGTTTACTTGCTAGGTGCTTTAGTTATCTCCTTTTCTCATGGGGCATTAGAATGCATCCCCACTTGTGCATGAGAGATTTTGGTTTTTCCTATTGATTATACCTGTATACTTACCCTACATATATAAAACTAATTTTAGGTTTCTAGGAGGACTTCAAGGACCGTGCTGGATCCTATTAGTTCGGACGTTGGGGCCGTTGATGCTGCTGCTTTTCTTTTATTTTGGTACTTCCCTTTGGAGTTTTCTTGTACCTTTTAGCACTTTATTTGGAACATGAATATGATAATGGATTGTTTTTGGGTTTACTTTTACTTCTAGTTTGGGAGTTGTTTGGGTTTTTACAATTGTGACTCCCGATCCTACCAAATAAAAAAAGTTTAATGGCTTCCATATTACATGTGATTATATACCCTTGGTGTTAGTTTCCACTATGGGGCCTATTGAAGGCGGGACTCGGGGAATCATTATCTCTCCTTAAACTTGAGGAAGGAAGGGTTTGACAGTTTTTTGTCTCTTCCCTCGTCTTGTTGAAGGTGGGTCATGACATAATGGTATCATAGGGAGGTTGGTTGAGAGATAGGATAGGTTCTAGGGTTAGGCACAGTGAAGATTGCATGGGATGGTAGGGAAAAACTGTTAGGAAATCGTGGCGTGTGAAATAGGCCAGGGAAGACCGACTAGGAAACGAGATTTTAGGGGCCCCCGTGATCCGATGCAAGGACTCTGGACCTACTGAACGACCAAGTGAGGCTACACTTATTGTAGGGTAGAGACCCAAGGAAAGTTACATACATCATAATGACTTGTGTTATTGTGTTACTTGGGTGTTTTGGGGATTTAAAATAAATAAAAATTCTAAGAAAAATTTAAAATCGATATTCTACACTACTCGAGCTTTGGAATTCCTTGTTTAACTTGCAGTTATGGCACCAGGACGGTGACCACAGGTAGTGTGGGCGATCGAGGCCCAGGAGGCTAATTTGGATAATCATTAGAGGGATGGTCGATAGGAGGAGGATGACTAGTGGCATAAGACGCTTCATTCCTTTCAGCAGTAGACCCTCGGGAAGTACGAGGGAAACGTCTCAGACATGGAGATAGAGAGCTGGCTCAAGGAGCTGGTGATAGCTTTCAGCTTGATCTGGGCTCCAATAGTGTACTAGGTTTCTCTAGCTGTAAGCCAGATGCGGGGAGCAGCGCATCAGTTGTGGACGCTCTATCTTGGGGAGAAGAGGGAGGCTGAGGTTTCGTGGACTAACTTCGAGAGGGAGTTCCAAGCGGAATTCCTCTCTTCCACGATGAAGGATGAGAATAGGTTGGAGCTACTCTCCCTTCAGTAGAGGATTATGCCAGTGAGGGAGATGGGGATCAAGTTCAAGGATCTCCTTCACTTTTCTCCGAACCTCTTTCCGGATGAGGAGTCTCGGGCGAGACGTTTAGAGGAGGCACTCCGACCTTCTCTTCAGTATTTTGTTACTCCCTTCACTCTACCGACATACTTGGCGTTCAGAATAATGTTGAAGTGGTGGTGAGGATGAATACGCTGGGAGGTGTACCATGATAGGGGAGCCAGTTGGGATCGTTAAAGGGGAAGGCCATCAGCAATAGGCCTCCAGTGTCAGGGCCTTCCAGGTTTCAACCAGTGGGGAGCAGGACCTAGCAGTTCCAGTTTCGATCTTATGGTCATCGCCCCTTATTTTAAGGTCCAGGACCGAGATACTTCATCTGTGGAAATCATGGGAACCTTTGAAATCAGTTTCTGGATCGAGTGCAGTATAGTGGGGGTGGGTAGGTTTAGCGTCCACCTCAGCAGCAGCAGTTTCCAATCAGGCCCTTTCAGCAGCAACAGCAGGGACAGCGAGCTCCCACTCCTCTGAGAAAAGACATTGCAGGAGGAGGCCAACCTCAGGGCGCTCCTTAGGGACCTCAACCAAGGCATGGTTGGGGAGGTGGCAGACAAATGAGGGGTATAGGAGCTAAACACAGGTAGTTGAACGTTGTAGAGACAACATTTCCAATAGGTCTAGAAGTCATTCGAGGTTCGATCAGATTATTTAGCACTCTTACCTACACCTTGTTTGATTATAAAGATTCTCACTCCTTTTTTTCACCCAGCCTAGCCCATGCTTTGGGTTTAGACACAAAGAGACTTCATGTGCCTCTGGTTTTGAGTACGCCAGTTAGAGGTCAGACCAGCTTGTCTTATGTTTTCCAAGATGTAGACTGATGTTGGGGCCACATCAGTCATTTGGGGACCTTCTTTTACTCCAAATGTAGCCATATGATGTCATTTTAGGAATCGATTAGATATTCTATGTGTGTACCGTTATCAACTTCTTCTGGATAAGGGTTGTGTTTTCAGATATGGGTAGCCAACATGTAGCTTTTGTCAGTGAGTGAGGTTTCTAGGAGGGAAGCTGACAAGTGAAGCCCCTACTTTCCTTGTTAGTTGAGCTATCAGTGGATTAGGCAGATAAAAATATGGTGGAAGTCTCAGGGATCATCAGTGAGTTCATGGACGTCTTCCCTAGAGAGGTGGTGACTCTACCCCCTCGACGTGATGTTGAGTTTGGGATAGACTTACAACCTGGTGCCCATCTGATTTTGATGTATCCCTATTGGATGGTTCCTTCTAAGTTGCTGGAGTTACAGATTCAAATTGATGAACTGATGAAGAAGGGTTTTTTTCAACCAAGTGTGTCACCATGGGGTGATCCGGTCTTGTTCATAAAGAAGGAATATTGTGGTCTTAGGCTATGTATAGACTGCCAGAGGCTGAACCAGGTGATGTTCAAGAATCGTTACCCCCTCCTGGGGATCAAAGACCTTTTTGATCAGTTGAAGGGGCCATGATGGTTCTCCAAGATTGACCTGTAGTTAGGATATCACCATTTGAGGGTGAAGGAGGGTGACATCTTTAAGACTACCTTCAAGTGAAAATATGGGCACTTTGAGTTCGTAGTCACGCCGTTCGGCGTTACGAATGAACCAGCCATGTTCATGGGGCTCATGAACTCCGTTTTCTAGGAATATCTAGACCGGTTTGTAGTCATGTTTATTAATGACATCCTGATCTACTCAAGATTAGATGAGGATCACATTGAGCATCTAAGAACAATTTTAGAGGTCCTCTAACAGCACCAGCACTGTGAGAAGTTGTCCAAGTGAAAGTTCTTGACACGAGAAGTGTACTTCCTTGGACACGTGGTGTCCGAGAAGGGGATAGTAGTGGACCCATCAATGGTTGAGGTGGTTGTTTCTTGGGAAGCACCCAAGAACGTGGTATAGGTTCGCAGTTTCATGGGTCTAGCGGGTTAATACCCGAGATTCGTGCCCAACTTCTCCCGAGTTACAGCACCCTTAATAGCCTTGACCAAGAAAGATTAGGATTTTATATGGAGCGAGTAGTGCTAGGAATCCTTCAGTTATTTGAAGGGTAAGTAGGTTATTTCCCCAGTACTAAGGTTTCCAGAAGAAGGGGTGACGTTCGAGGTGTTATGTGATGCTTCAGGCTAAGGCTTGGGGTTTGTGTTGATGCAACAGTAGGGGGTGATCTCTTATATTTCTAGGCAGTTACATCCCCATGAGCGTAACTATGCCACCAACGATCTGAAACTTTCAGCAGTCATGTTCTCACTAAATTTGTGGCGGAATTACCTCATCGGAGAGTGCTTCATGGTCTTCACAGATCACAAGATCTTGAGGTATATCTTCTCCTAGAAATACCTGAACTTGCGGTAACAAAGGTGGATGGAGTTTCTTTAGGACTACAACTTTTAAATCTTTTAAACTGAAGGTAAGGGGAATGTGGTGTCTGATTCCTTGAGTAGGAAGTTGCATAAGGATGCGGTTTGATAATCGACAGATGCTTGGAATACAATGGAGGAGTTGGATGCCCTACACCTGGATGCAAGGGTGGAGGATGGTAGATTCTGGCTATTTAAGATGATAGTACAGTCCCCTCTGTTGCAACAGGTGGAGGAGTCTCAGTGGGGGGACTTAGAGGTTGAAGTGATGCGCGATCATGTTAGCCAGGGCGATGCTCTGGGAGGATGGTCAGAAGACGGGCAAAATCAAATGTTGTTTCATGGTAATTTGTTCGTCCCTGTGGAAATGCGCAATAGGTTTAATGGTGAAAAATCACCCTTGGAGGTAAACCTAGTAGTTTACAGGATGTATCGGGGTTTGAGGGGTTAGTTTTGGTGGCCTGGGGTGAAGCGGGAAGTGGCAGAGTTTGTGGTAAATTGCCTCGGGTGTCAGCAAGTGAAGGCTGAAAACCGCGTCCCAGGAGGTATGTTGCAACCTTTAGATGTCCCTGAGTGGAAGTGGGATAACATCTCAATGGATTTTTTCATGGGAATACCCAAAGTTCAAGGGGGTTGAGATTCTATCTGGATAGTGGTGGACCGACTGACGAAATCAGCTCACTTCCTATAAATCGAGGAGTCGAGTGCGGTGGATGCCTTAACACAGAGGTACATAGATGAGGTGGTGCAGTTTCATGGAGTTTCGAGGTCTATAGTCTCATATCGGGATACCCAATTTACCTCACAGGCTTGGAAAGGATTTCCACATGATTTTGGCACCCAGTTATGCCTCAACACTTCTTTCCACCTCTAGATAGATGGGAAAACAAAGTGGACCATCCAAACATTGGAGGATATGATACGGGCATGCGTTTGGGACTTTGGGATATCATGGGTACGAAATTTTCCTTTGGTAGAGTTTTCCTACAACAATATCTATCACTATAACATTGGCATGTCTCTATTCGAAGCCTTGTATGGAAGGTCATGTCGCTCACCTGTGTGCTGGACAGAGGTCGAGGAATCAGGTGTTCTTGGCATAGAGGTGGTGTAGAGCACATTGGAGAAGGTTGAGATTATACAGTAGAAGATGAAGGTGGCTCAGGACTGGAGGAAGTCGTATGCCGATCATAGGAGGAGACCCTTGGAGTTCCAGGTTGGGGACCGCATGTTCTTTAAGGTCGCCCCTTGACGTGGGCAATGAAGGTTAAATAGGGTAAGTAATATTTCTCTCAAGTTCATCGGAACCTTAGAGGTTTTACGACAGGTTGGATAAGTGTCTTATCATCTAGCGCTACCACTGCCGCTACTGAGGGTGCACGACGTCTTCCATGTGTCTCAGTTCTATCGGTATCTACACAACGATTCACTTGTCCTCAACTGGGGGGACCTGGATATCAAGGACGTTGCAGAGTTTGTAGAGAGACCAGTGAGGATCGAGAATCATGAGGAGAAGGTGATTAGTGTATGAACCATTCCCTTGGTTCATGTATTATGGAGGAATGGTGTCCTCTAGGAGAGTACCTAGGAACGGGAGGCACAGATGCGCGCCCAGTATCCAGAGTTGTTTTTAGTTTTGTTTTGTTTTATTTTTTACTTGTTTGTGATGTAGTGCCTGAACTTGTTAACTATGAAATGGGTTGTTCCCCCTGTTTCTTTGGATGTCTATGAAGAGTCCTGACTATGGGTAGGGGAGGACCTGGTCCCTAATCAAGACACATTAAATTGGATGCGGTTAAACCCATGCAGGCGAGACAGTGCCGACCAAATAGGATAGTTCTTGACATGGAGGAAGGGACTCCCTAATCCATATGACTAGATGGTATGAACTTTACATTTTTGTGTGGTTACTTGGGGGATAGGATCTATAGTGTATCCATGGTTTTTCAGAAGATAGATAAGGGAGAGATGTTCTTAGATGTCGAGTAGGTTTACGCCTGAGAGGTATCTTTCGAGGTGGTTGTTCGGACCCCTCTATTCTCTTCGAGTCTAGTTTTGATTCTCAAGGGTGAGAATAGTTTGAGAGGTATATGATGTAATAGCCCATACAATGACTCATTAAGGAGTTTTCCAAAAACTTGGTTCCATCAAACGGTTCCACCAAAACGGTGGCACCGGTCACAGTGGCACCGTAACAATGGCACTAGTCACGGTAGCACACCGAAACGGTGGAACCGTGATAGTGGCACCGTAGCAGTCGCACCGTCACAGTCGCACACCAAAACGGTGGCACTGTTATGGTGGCACTGTGATGGTGGAACCGTAGTGGTCACACCATCATAGTCGCACACTGAAACGGTGGCACCGCTTATGGAGTTCCACCGAACCGGTGACACCATGACAGTGGCACCATTATGGTGTCCCACCCTTTTCTTTTTTTTCCAGTTTTCGACTTTTTCCAGTTCCACCCCTACAATGTATCTTTTGACATAAAAGTGTTTTAATACCCCTTTCAAATCCATTAAAATCACATAAATGATATCTAAAATCCCCCAAGATCTGGGAGACCCTTGAATTACCAAAATGCGTGGCTTTTTGTTTAGTGTCACAACCTTTTTCTCGTACTTTCCAGTTCCTCCCCTATTACACATTTTTTTCTTTGTTTAAAGGAAACCCTTTAACTCACAATCGTTATGGCCGACTCTTAAATGAGAATTATTAAATGAAAATTATTTCCATCATGTGTAACCACCCAACTGCGTGGAGAAACCACAATCCGCCTTAAAATCCATTCAAGATTTCACATCCTGTAACTCCAGGATCTCGCCTTTTATTGCATGAGTATTCTTTCTTCTTCTTGTCTGGTCTCTTTTCCTTTCCTTGGTGCATTTGAAGTCCCCCTTCCTGAGTCTAGTGGTGTGCCTATATTGGAGCCTTTCTTGCTCACTCTTGGAGTCCTCATAGTTCTTCCCATGTAAGTCGTACATCCCCAGTTCTTGGTGCATGGAGAAAAACTTCAATTGTTGATCATCCAGGTAGGGTTTTTACTTTGTATCTCTTTATTGTGTATCATGTGGGGTGGGTATTATAATGTTCCAATGGGATTTATGAAACCAAACCTTAACGAATATAATAAATGGTTTTTAAAGAATGAAGGGGTGTGTTTGATGATGCTGCTATTGTATTTTACCTTTTATTATATGTTTTGAATTGTATGGGCTTATGTTCTATGAAAATCATGGCCATTGGTGGTCCCTTATTGCGCACTAATGAACCTATGTTTTCTGGATAATTATGTGATTGAATGGATGTAACATAGAAACTGGTTAATCATGTAAACTCAGTTGATTAAATGGATTCCCAATGAATAAGAATCCTTGTGTGGTCACCTCGGTTAACCCAACGGAAAGACAGAACTAAAGGAATGGTATGTTTAAATCTGAAAACTCCCTTTATTTTTTCTGGTGATGTGTATGGTTTTTTTGCTTGATGTTTGTGAGGTGACATGGATGGGGATGGGTTCCCCTATTGTGCAGTTGTTATTTTGTGGATTTGGGGTTGTGTGTGGTTGTATGTTGGGGTTTGGTTTGGTTCCAGTACTTTGAGGGATCTCACATATCCCTTTTGTCATTGTGACTTTATAAGAGAACCAGATGTGAATGCTTAAATTTCTACTTGGCTGTTTTTCCTTCTTTGGCTTGTGGTTATGCCTATTAGTTGCCTGATAGTGAAGAATTATTTAAATAGAACCACTCGAATGTGATAACAAGAATGGGTTCAATGGGGAATTATTTTTTGGGAATGATTTGCGACTTGATTGTGGCTGATGTGCTTTTTATGAATGAATAGTAATTAGGGTTTTTGTGTATGGGCTAGTTTTGGAACCCCTAGGTTGGGATGAGTGCTTGTTTACCTATATATACAATTTAGTTCTTATGTTTCTTATTTGCGCTCTACCCAAGTTGATCACTTTGTGCCAAACACCCCCATTTCAGGGGGGAAGGTGTTTTTCCCAAAACTTCTATGAGTGGCTAGTTATTAGCTCCTTTTTTCTCCCTTTCCCGAGTATCTCAATACTCTTCGGGAAGGTTGTGATGGCCTGAGGTCCATTATAGCCAAATATTCTTCGGGTAGGTTAGTTGTGGTGGTTGGCCCAGGTTTGTGCGGGCAGTTTTGTTTCCCAAGTATCTTTGGTATGAGGCCCAGGTGTCTTCGGGCATGACGGTAATTGTTCTGGCCCAGGTTTCTTTGGGTGTGGTGGTAGTTGTTGTGGCCCAGGTGTATGTGGGTGGTGATTTGTGTGGTTTTTGTGGCCTAGGTGTCTGCGAGCGAGATGCGTGGTTGTTGTGTCCCAAAAGGTTATTGTTGGGGTGGTAGTGGGACTGTAGTGAGAATGGAGGGAGAGGATTTATGTGTAGTATGTCTTCAATAACCAGTGGGAAAGTGGTGCGGAGTACCCAAACATTGATGTGTTATTACTATTACTTTACTTGACTTTTGTTATTTGGGGAGTATGCCTTGGTGAGGTTTGGGTGGATAATTTCTTTACTAGGTTCTTCAGTTATCTTATTTTCTCATGGGGCATTAGAATGACCCCCCATTTGTGCACGAGAGCTTTTGGTTTTTCCTACTGAGTGTACCTATATACTCACTCTACATATATAAAACTGCTTTCAAGTTTCTAGGAGGACTTTGAGGATCGTGTTGGACCCTATTAGCTCGGACTCTAGGGTCGTTGACACTGATTCTTTTCTTTTATTTTGATAATTTCCTTTGGAGTTTTCTTGTACCTTGTAGCACTTTATCTAGAACATGCATATGGGAATGGATTGTTTTTTGCTTTACTTTTACTTCTAGTTTTGGAGTTGTTTGGGTTTTTACCATCATGTCTCCCGATACTACTAAAAAAGGGTAATGCCTTCCATATTACATTTGATTCTATACCCTTGGTGCTAGTCCTGACTCCGGGGCCTATTGAAGGTGGGACTCAGGGGTCATTATCTCTACTTTAACTTGAGGAAGGAAGGGTCTGGCAGTTTTTTGTCCCTTCCCTCATCTTAGTGAATGTGGGTCGTGATAGAAGGAATCTCACACTTAGTATTTTAATGGTTCTTCCAATTTAAAAATATCACCACTGTAGCATGCATCACATGCATATTAAATCCATTACATCTTATGAATTTTTTATTGTCTCATGTTTTATTACTTTGTTTATGTATTCTTCTAATGATTTTGTTTTGAAACCCCTATTCCATCAACCTAATTAATCTGTTCACACCCCATTAATGTGTAACTTTTACACAGCCCACAAGTTTGTGTTACTCACTAAAAACCACAAGCCAAGTATATCCATATATATCCAAATGCATATTATGTATAAGGCATATGAACGTTTCATGTAAAGACATAAATTTATATGTTCTTGATATTCTCCACATGAGTAAGGATAGAGAGATAGATAGAAAACGCCTCACCTACCTAGAACAAAGCATAATCCTCTAGGCTGATAGATATTTTGATCCCAATTCCCTTTCCCTAGGAGACTTTACTCAATATAGAATTAAATTCACAATATCTTTGAAAAATAGTATGTAAGATCCAAGCTTCTTTATATGAGGTATAGATCCTTGAAATTTTAGTTAAACCCTTTTTGAGTTTTTATTTTTAGCTTAGAATCAAAAGTTTCACATTTAGAATGATTGGTTCATTTTTGGGTAGAAGGTAGAAGAGGGCTATAGATTGTCTACAGAACAAATTCATGATGTGAATTCAATTCACAACATGAATTATACTAGCTAGATCCATTATATATCATGAATTGATTTTTACAAGGCCCTCGTGATATTTTCATGATGTGAAAAATGTTTACGTCATGAATATGTCATGGATTTTTTTTAAAAGGGGAAGAACCCCGTCATTTTACAAATATCTTCCATCTGCATAGCATCCAACCACTATAGGAACTCCTCTATGGATCCCTCATAGGTTCTTGTGGTTTTCTCTCTCATCCAGACTCTGATTGACCCACCATTTGTTACATTGGATCACCATCGGTAATATATTTGATTCTCTTTCTTTCACAGGTTATATCCCCATCTTCGATTCTATTTTAGTGCAAGACAATATGAAAAATTTTGAGGGTATTTATTTATTCTTATATTTTATTTTGATTTAGACCAAAACAAGGGTCGATATTGGAAGAGTGTTCCTCTAACACCATAAGTATGTGTTATATGACTTTTACCTCAAGTCTCATTGATTTATAATTGTTTCCATTATGCCAAATGCTGTTTTCACCCAGGATTTGTCCCTAAAATCAATTTTCCTTAAATTATTAGTTTAATTTGGAATGTAAACATCCTATTAGACCCCTTGTTTATGGTTAAATTCTAAGAACCTAAACTTGATACACCTATTAGGCATTCCATGCTTATGCCTATATTCTCCTTTACTTTGTAACGCCTAAAACATCCATTGGTGTGATGGTTTTGAATTTATAAAGTGTTTTGAATAATTTAAATGGATGAAATGACCCTTCTAAATGTCTAATCATATTTAGATTAGATCATATTAAATTGGAATTAAATGATTAATGATATGAAAACTTACATAACCTTTTCCATTATTGAATGAAAAGGTATGGACATGAATTATATATAATGTGAATGATATGGAATGGTTATTACATGAACTTGATTATATAATTAAACTTAAGGTGACTATTTCTATTATGGACCTTTTTCTTTTTATAGGAGTGTTCTAACTTAAGCCATCCTTGGATTCCTGAGGGAATTCCTTGAGCACTCAGAGAAAACTACCTTGATTCATTGGTCTGGTTTCCAAGGGAGATACCCACCTTGGAAAATGGATAATTTCTTATTTATACATGAATTACTTGATATATTTCCAATGATTCACTTCAAACTTTTATGGATATTAGAATGCCTCAGATAAAATCATTGGATTCAGTTGATGTCTTAAGATAGGAGGTGCCTTGGATTCTTCCCTTGGACCCCAGTCATGATTAGCCCAATATTTACTATGGACATGATCTATAGACACAATTATATATTATTGTAGAGGAATTTATTGGGGTGTACCCCTTGGATTAAACTTAGTCCCTTATAGCTAGGCTGTATGGTTTATGTACTGTGAGCTGGCTTGACATTCAAAGGTCAAGGATGCCTTGATGTATTACTATCACTGAGACTTGGATGGATTGGCTACACCTTGTATCCCATTTTATTACTATTTCTAATTAGACACCTTGATTACACCTTTGGTCCCACTTTATACATATGGATTTTACCTAGAAATCCTAGTCATATCTATTAGACCTTTACCATTTACAGGTCACCTATTCAAACATATTCGGCTTATGCTGAAGCAAGAATGGTCGACTGAGCATCCCATGAGGAGTCTGATCCTGATGTGATTGTTATTCCATGCATGTTATTACATTTCTTATCTTATATCTACACAATGTTTCTTTTATACTCACAGACTATAATTTTATAGACACTATTGGTAGTGGCCTCCTGAGTATATCTCACACACTGTTCAAACCATCATTCGGTACCTAGATAAACTTCTTAGATATAGATAGGGACAAGGGAAAGCACCCAGTCTTGTATGCATGATTGATTATAGTATGGGAGATTGGGAGCATGGGACCACGCCTTGGATCATGATTCTATTAGATGACCCTTTTGATCTTTCATTTTTTTTGATATACCTATATGTATGTATGCCTGTATTTTGTATAGATTTATGATATACACATAATTTTATATATGGTGCCTCTTTTGGATTGTTTATTATTATCATCTGGATGTTTTAATTCTACTATTCTAGTTTTCATTTATTATTCTTCTTATATTTATCCATTTATTATATCATTGTGCTACTCTGATTATGAGGGTATAGTCTCTCCACTGTACCACCATAGATCCTCACTGCTAGTTAACAACCTTTGGAATATGGGTACGTGTTCCTAAGGCCTTGTGACCAACTGGGTTCGATTACTTATGAGTTAACTGGGTCCAAGATGTTATAAATTGGTATTAGGGGTTTCTTTTGCTTTTTACTTATTGTTTGAGTCATTGGATAGGAGACTAGGATGTGTCAGGATTTGGTAATGAGCCTTTTCTCGGGAGTAGCTAACCCATGTAATGGGGAAAATCTAAATTTCTTAGGATGGGATTCAATGTTATGGATTATGCCTGTTATAGTTTCACTTATTTTCAATATTGGGTGACTCACATGGATTGTGGATTTCTTTATTGTTGTGGAATCTATTTTTACCCTTGGATCATTATGGTAAGGAGGTAATACCACATGAATTATTATAGGAACATGAGGATTTATATGTAATGCATTATTCCATGACACATTTACTTACTGCATGAATTATTGTTTCATATTCCTTATTCCTTGATAGTTATATTTGATATTGTGTTAAAATTTATTGTAGGAATCAATAATCAGAATAATTAAAGTGTGTGCATCAACCTAAATGGTGTTTTCCCATATAGTGTGATGAAGTCACCTTAATCAGCCAGTTATATTGAGATTGAGCTGTGAACCATTGGTTACATAAGCTGAAACGTTAGTTGGTTGGAATTATATGTATTCCAATTTAAATTTAAAGAGTGTGTATGTGTATATAAATTGATAACGGTGATCCATCTTATTGAACCATCTTAAGATCTTGGTCACAGTTACATGTAACACCATTTTCAATTTATAAATCCTAGTACTTTATAACATGGGAGTTATAGACACATTTCAATTGACCTTTATATATATATATATTGATATACATAATGATATATTTGAGAACTGTTGAGTTTTAAATGTAAATGTAAATGGTTACAGTTAAATAGTGATTATAATTGCAATTTAAAGGGATTTTTCCTCTATAACTTGTAATTTGCACACTATATACTAGAACCCTATTATGAAATAGAGAGCTTGACCCAAACCTGACCTTGGTAGTGGGTAGTAGGAAGTATCTATATAATTCATCATGGTCTTATACGATGCATAGACCTGACTTTATGAGCAGGAAGAGGGGTGTGATTCTTATATAGGAAGGATTATACCAATAATATTCTTATATCAAAGATTTTATCATGTTAAATATTACCCGAGGCATCTGCTGGGAATTTTTAGAGTTATGACACCATGATTTCCTCAATTTGAGCATTATGAAAGTGTCAATAACTATGTTCATGAAGTGGTGGGATCTAACCCGCTAGTAGTGCCACCTGTGGAACCTCCAATTATACCTGACTTGGGCACTAACTCCCAGTTTTGAGAAGGTTTTATGTGGTTTATACAGACTATTTAGGGATATCTATGGCCTACCCTAACTATGGAATAACTTATGTGAGAGTTTTAGTAGTAGCATCCTCCCATGTTTTTGTGGGATGGCGGTCCAAAGTCTGTTGAGACATAGATTGAGGCCATACTTTCTATCTTCGAACACCTGGATATGCCTCCATAGAGGAGGATAAAGCTCACCACTTATATGATTTGTGTTTATATCAAGAATTTGTGGGATGTTATTACTCAGTAATACCAGAACCAAGTTATGGTTTAAAGAGAATTTCAGGATTCTTTCTATGAATTTTTATTTCTGGTGACGCTGAGAGTTGATAGAGCTGGGGAGTTCCTACATTTAGAGAAAGGATTACTGAAAGTATCTCTAGACCATGATAGTATATGGAATAGTATTTTAGTTCCAAGACAAGGTAGCAGTTCATCCATCATTAGGAAGCACCTTCTGGAGGGTTCTTGATAGATTAGTGGTAGCTAGATTATCTACACTAGTAGTTATGTTATATGCAATCGGTATGGGGGATACATTCATGTAAAGCTTTAGTGTGACTGAGAACCAGTTGTGTGCTGAGATTGTGGTAGAATGGGGAATATTTAGAGGTTTTTTGGACTTTTACATCCCTTACTAGTAGAAGAAGATTCATACTAGATCCTCCTTCCATAGTAGGATCATTAGCTCCATGCTAGGATGGAAGTTGGACTACCATTGGCCATATAGGTTGAGTATGTGTATGTGGTTGAGGAGTCCAGACTCTGGATACACAACACCAACTGAGTGGAACCACTCTGGGTAGTCAGGTTACAACTCAAGTTCATAGATTAGGATATATATATACAGTATAACCTATACCTAAGGAGTAAGGTGTTGGGCCATATATTGTTTGAGGTACAATCTTGGTAGCATCTAATTTAGTATATACACTTTTTTATACACCTAATTCACATTATTTTATCTCTATGACTATTTTAAAAATCCTTGGGATTGATATTCTGTATTTTTTGTGGTGTGATGATACTTGATACTCTATTGGGAATTCTACTGGAGAGTGTGCGCCAGTGCAAGGAATTCTCCCTTGAGGTAGGTAGTTATCATTTCTTACTAGACCTATTCATCCCAAGATGACAGGATTCAATATAATTCTTAGGATGGACTGGTTGGTCCCCTATCAAGCTTTTTTGGACTTATATCTCCATAGGGTATCATTTACATCACCAAAGGGGGATAATTATCTTTAGAAGGGTGAATGGGATGTCTAGGAAGGTAGAGTTGTACTAGAGCATCTTGGAATTGGTGGAGTGATATCCTAGATTTATAGTCTTTATATAGATTATCAGAGAATATATTAGGATGATTTCTCTCGTATAATAGATCATTTTAGGGATGTCTTCCCTGTCAACATTTATGAACTACCTCCTAAGATAGAGGTAGAGTTTAATATTGAGCTAGTTCCAAGAGAAGATACAATATCCATTCCTCCTCATAGGATGGATACTACCGAGTTGAAAGAGCTCAAGAGGTAGCTAGAGGACTTAGAAATTAAGGGTTTTATACATCCCAAAACATCACCTTGGGGTTCACTTGTCCTTTCTTCCAAGGGGGTGTCTGGTACCATTATGCTTTACATGAATTATCGTTGGTTGAACAAGATTACAGTTAAGAACCAATATCCATTATCTCATATAGAAGACCACTTTGACTAGATCCAAGGAGTGAGAGTTTTCTCCAAAATTTATTTGAGTTCAGGCTTTCATCGGGTATGATTTAGACCTTCATACATACCTTGTATAATATTTCATAGTAGGTATGGTCTTTATGAGTATCTGGTTATATCGTTCGGTCTCATAAATGTGATTGATGTTTTCATGGATTTGATGAATTGTGTTTTACACCCATATCTAGATTCATTTATGGTAGTATTTGTGGATGATATTGTAGTGTATTCTTATACTCGACATGACCACGTCAAAAATCTTGATATCATGATGAATACACTAAAAGAACACCAGATGTATGCTAAGCTCATTAAATTACACTTTTGGATCAAAAAATATCATTTATTGGGTCACATCATCTTAAAGGTAGGAGTATCAATTGACATATAGAAGGTGGGAACTGTTGTTTCTTATAAGCATCCCAATAATGTATTTGATATACAGAATTTCTTGGGGTTGGATGGATATTAAATGTGCTTTATTTAGGAATTTTCATTCCTAGAAGAACCTATTGTGGGATTGATTATGAATGGTTTGAAGTATATGTGGTCATAATCCTATGATATAACTTTTCAAGAGCTGAAAGGAAGACTGACTTCATCACCAATCCTGATTCTACCAGAGTCAGGTAGAAGCTATAAAGTTAATTTTTATGCATCAGGTATCAATATAGGAGTAGTTATGAAACAAGAAGATAGATTATTTGTGTATGTGTCTCATCATTTGAGACCACATGAGAGGAATTACCCAATGCATGATCTTGAGTTGGAAGTAGTTTTCCATGATTTATGCTGTTGGAGACATTATTGGATTAAAGAGAGGTTTTTAGTGTTTATAGAATAAAAAATCATCAAGTATGTCTTTAAAATACATGGCTTAAATCATAGAAAGATGAGGTGGGTTGAATACTGATAGTTGTTTGACTTTGATCTTTCCTATATGCCTAGGAAGGGAAATTTTGTAGAGGATGATTTGAGTCAAAGGGTTGAGACACAAGTAGTTCAGGAGGCCAGTAGTGAGTGGAAGATTATGGATCTATTATCTGAGATAAATTTAGAGGTGTATGAACATCATGGGCTACCAACCCTTATAAATTTAGTATTGAACTATTCACTTCTAGAGAGATTGAATATGAGGCAGTTATCGGATCCTAAGGGCCTAGTCCTAAGGGAGAGTGTTTCAGGTGAGGACTCACCACCAGGCTGGATCATTGATGAGGATGAGGTCTTGTACATCCATAGACGCATCTGGGTTCCTACAGACATCCAAGAGGAACTGATGCGAGAGTATCATGCTTCTACTTGGTTGGTTCACCCTAAGATTATAAATATGTATCATGATATACATCACCAATACTGGTGGCCTGGTATGAAAAGGGAGATATCTAGCTTTGTTACTAGGTGTTCTACTTGTTAGAAGATGAAGGAAGAGCACCAGTGACCAGTAGGAATTTTATAGTCATTGTACATTCTTGAGTAGAAATGGGATGACATCACCAAGGACTTTGTGACTTGCTTACTAAGATCCCCTTAAGTTAATGATGCAGTATGAGTGATCATAGATAGAATCATCAAGATCTATCACTTCTTACTTTTTAATGAGACCTTTTTAGTGGATGATCTTGGTAGGCTCTATGTCTAGAAGATTATACAACCTCATGGAGTCCCATAGACTATTGTATCAGAAAAGGATACTTGTTTTACTTCTCAATTCTATCAAGGGTTGTAGATGATGTTAGGTACATAGGTACTTTTGAGTATAACATACCACCTTCAGACTGACGAGTAGTCTGAGTGGACGATACAGGTGTTAGAGGACATTCTTAGAGCATGCTCCCTTGATTTCATAGGTACTTAGGAGAAACATATAACCCTATCTAAATTCACCTATAATAATATATTTCAGGTGACGATACAAATGGTTCCTTATGAATCCTAATATGGTAGGTCATGCCGATCACCATTATGTTGGTTATAGGTAGAGGAGGTAGCACTATTTAGACCTCATCTTGTTTAGGAGACTTTAGAGAAGGTCCAGTTGATTAGGAAGTGAATGGATATGGCCCACTCTAGGAATAAATCATATTCCAACCACCATCAATGATCTCTAGAGTTCAAGGTCAAGGATTGTGTATTCTTATGTGTTTTGACTAGATTTGGGAATCTAGGGTTTAGGTGGAAAAGTATGATGTCTTCTAGTTTTGTTGGAATTTTTAAGGTTTTAGAGAGGGTTGGATCAATGGAATATCATATAGCACTCCCTGAGAGATACAAGTCTATGGATTATGTGTTTTAAATTTCTCAGTCATGTCATTACTATTCAGATTCAACTCACATATTCCAACTTGATGAGGTAGAGTTAGAGGTTGAGGCGTCCTTTGAGGAGTATCCTATACACATCATGAATTGGTGCATGAAGGATCTCTAAGGTAGGTTAGTTCCTTTAGTATGATTGTTATAGAAGCATGGTCGTGTTCAAGAAAAGACCTAGGAGAGGAGGTCGATGTATGTGTTTAGTGGCTAGATTTATTCTCAAACAAATATTTATCACCCTTGGAAGGGAAACTCATGGATGAATTGGTTTAAGGGGGAAAGACTGTAAGATTATGACTTCTTCACATGAGGTTTGAATCCTTTAAATTTTGGTTAAACCCTCATTAATTTTTTCTTTTTGTCTTAGACCTAAAATCCATGCCTTTAGGCTGGTTGGTTCATTTTTTGGAAGAAGGTAGAAGAGGCCCGAAACATGGCTGCAAAACCAATTCACGATGTGAATTATCCTGTCCAAACCCCTTACACGATGTGAATTAGTTTTTCCTATGGGGAGGGGGGACCTGAGATTTTCATGATGTAAAAAATATTCATATTTTGAATATTTCATGGCCTTGTTTTTTCAAAATGGGTAAAACCCCTTCATTTTACATATCTCCTCCTTCTGACCATAGTAGGAGATCCTCCATGGCTCCCTCTTAGGTTCTTGTGGTTCTCTCCCATCTGGACTCCGATCGACCCATCATTGGTCATGTTGAATCAACACCAGTAAGAGATTTGATCTGGTTCTTTCCTTTCATAGTTTATCTCACCATCTTTGGAACTATTTTAGTGTGATCTAACATGCCCTATTTTTTGGGTATTTATCTATTCTTCTATTTTCATCGGATTTAGAACAAACCATGGGCCGATACTAGATTAATGTTCCTCTAAATCTATAAGGAATGTGGTCTATGATTTCCCCCTCAAGTATCATTGATTTATAATTGTTTTCATTGTGCTGAGCATCAGTTTCACCCATGCTTTGACCCTAAAATCAATTTTCCTTAAATTAGTAGTTTAATTTGGAATGAAAAACTTCTATTAGACCCCTTGTTTATGGTTGGAGGCCAAGGAACTCAACTTGAGCCTCCTCTTGGGTGTTACATGCTTATGTCTATGTGACCCTTTACTTTATAATAGCCAAAACACCCTTTGGTGTGTTGGGTTTAACATTCTCAAGTGTTTTGATTAATTTAAATGGATGAAATAACCCTTTCAAATGGGAAATCATGTTTAGCTTGGATCATATTAAATTGGGATTAAATGATTAATGATGTTACACCTTACATAGCATTTTTCATTATTGAATGAAAAAGTATGGACATGAATTATAAATAAAGTGAATGAAATGAAATAGTTATCACATGGTCTTGATTATATCATTAAAATCAAGGTGCCTATTTCTACTATGGACCTTTTTCTTGTTATAGGATTGGTCTAAATTAATCCAACCTTAGATTACAAAGGGAATTCCTTGAACCCTCAGAGGACACCATCCTGATTCATTAGGGTGATTGACAAGGGATATACCCACCTTAGAACATGTCCAATGTCTTATTTATACATGAATGCCTTGGCATAGCACTGAATATTCACTTAAAACTTTTCTAGATATTAAAATGCCTCAGATACACTCCTTGGATTCAGCTGATGTCTTAGGACATGAGGTGCCTTGGATTCTTCCCTTGGTCCCCAGTCATGATTAGCCTGAGATTTACTATAGACATTCTCTATGGAATCATTTAGATATTATTTAATTGGAATTCCTTGGGGTATACCCCATGGATTATACTTAGTCCCTTATAGCTAGATTGTATGGTTTATGTACTATGATCTGGATCAACCTTCTAAGTTCAAGGATTCCTTGATTCCTATTGGATCCTGTATTACTATCACTAAGAATTTGATGCCTTGGTTACACCTTGGATCCCATTTTATTAATATTTATAATTAGATGACTTGGTTAAACCTCGGGTCCCACTTTATAAATATGACATTTACCTGGACACCCTATTCATATCTATTTGACCCTGACCATTTACAGGCCACCTATTTAGACATATCCAGCTTAGGCTGAAGCAGGTATGGTCATCCAAGCATCCCATGAGGAGTCCAAGCCTGATGTGATTATTATTTCACACATGTTATTGAACTTCTTATCTTATATATACACACTATTGCTTTTATACTCATGGACTAGACTTATATAGATGTCGTTGGTAGTGGCCTACTTAGTATATCTCACACCCTGTTCAGGGCGTCATTTGATACTCAGAAAAACTTCAAGGATGTATGTAGGGGTAAGGGTAAGTGCCCAGTCGTGGATGTTTGATTGACCATAACATGTGATCTTAGGAGAACAGGAACAATCCTTGGATCGTGATTCTATTGGATAAACGTTTTGGTATTTTGTTCCTTTTGATATACCTATATCTACATATTCTTGGATTTTTTATATCTCCATGAAATACACACCATTTTATATATAGTGTCTCTTTTGGATTGTTTATTATTATCATCTAGATGTCTTACTTATGCTATTCTAGTTTTCATTTATTATTCTTCCTCTATTTATCCATTTATTATACCACTATGATACTATGATTATGAGGGTATAGTCTCCCCACTATACCAGCATGGACCCTCACTGCTAGTTAATAGACTCTAGCATACGGGGAGGCATGTTTGAGACCATGTGACCAACCAGGTTTGATTACTTATGAGTGAACTAGGTCTGAGATGTTACATAATATGCAAAAACTATATTAAAAAACTATTCTAAAGCTCATAACTCAAACAATAAACCAGGGTTAAGATAGATGAAAAATTAAATTTTATGGAGTTGTATCTAACATGTAATGAAAATATCTAACTCCTAGAAGCAATTTATCACATAAATTTTGCGTACACAATATTTACAATATAAATAATTTTATATACATGAATAAAGAAAGGAATAACTTTCTAATAAATGAACATTTTATAAATTTAAACACGAGACCAATTTATGAAATTTTTATAAATAAAATATCACTATAAATATTTTAGTTTTAAGCTTAAGATTATGGGTATTCCATAATTATAGAATTTAACACTTTTATATCAAATTTTAATATGAATTCTTTCATATTTCATATTATATGGAATTTCTATATATGTCATTTTATGAGTTTCACATTTCATAATTCATCTTTTATTATGTAAACCTTTTACATAATCTAAATATCATTTACAATACATTATTTAAACCCTTTAATCAAATCAATCATCAAAAGTTTTTTGATGTGGTCTAATTAATATCTTTAAATAAGGCCCTCTTTAATTTGAACAATTCAACTTAATCTATTATGAATAATTCATAATATTAAATATAAGATTCTTTATATTTATGCCCTATTTGTGAAATTTATAAACTATTTATAAATTATCATTGTATTTTATAAGTAAACATTTTATTTAATTTTTTTAAAAATAGGCAGGGGAAACCCCCTTTTTTACTAAACACAATAAACTCCTCTTATTTTATGGGAAGAGGTATCCCATTACATATCCATATAGGCCCATGGCATAGAGGTCTAAAAACTAGCTTGAATATCCTGACCCGTAGGTCTAAATATGGCCTAAAGGCCTTAAGACCAAAGCCCCAGGTTCAATCTGTTGTTGCCTCCTCTGTTCGATGAGGGACGTCACCCGAATCGAAGCCCCACCCCTTGAAATGACCGATGACACACCTATAACTATCAAACACCACCTCCGCTGATGCCGCACAACACACTATCTCACATATCCCATGATCTAGAGACCTATCATGTCAGCTCCAAACCAACCAGGCACCCCACAATTTTATTGGGGTCGCTGTAGAAAGTCAGTGGTAAAACCCCTGATGATATGTACAATGGACACCCACCTACTTCAATTTTATTGGGGCTACTTCTTGTGCTGCCTATATGCCTCATGATTGAATCTATGAACAACACTTGATTTTCACACAACAGAACATACTTGATATTCGTATTCCAAGCTTGAGCACCATACTACATGACAACTGTTTGCAACGCATCGATGGTTTGCTTCATGCCATATATGGGACACTCGCGCATCCCTTTCATGCAGTTTTTTATATTATATTTTCATATAACATAATATCAAACCCCACTCCTATATTCATGTTGATACTCAACATAGAATATCATAAAAAGATGCTCTTTTTTCCCAACTTGCATATAAGTAATGTTATTCGATAACACTTTCTCCATTTTCTCTCCCAATCGTGTTAATAGATTAACACGATGTCATTTGATAGTGTAAAAATGTATATTATAATATTATCATATAATTTATAGATGATTAAAAAAAGAATCACTGATAATGAAAATAGGATGTTATTCATTTATAGTGAAAGATACATGATGAATCGTCAAGGATGATAGATATGATACCACTTATAGGTATTGGAGGATCATCACATGATCCGTAGCAGTGAAAGACAACTCAAAATACAGACAGAATTATCCCCAAATGAATCAACATGCAAGATAAATGAAAAATAGACAAAAAAAGAGCATACTCAGTGATAGGTATTGGAGGATCATCACATGATTCTTAGCAGTGGAAGATAACCCAAGATACAAGTAGATCTATCTTCGAACAAAACAATCACTACCACAAAAAATGGGTTTTCACAGCGTCACCCTTTAACAGCGCTAAAAAAAGTTCAGATAAAGGGGGTAACTTTATAAGTGATTTTTTAGCACTATTAAAGGGACCCCCTTTATCAACACTTTTTTTAGTTGCGTTGATAAAGAGCCCCCTTTATCATCACTTTTTCACTAGAACTTATAAAATATATATTTCAAAAAAAAAATATTTCATTAAAAATAATATATTTATATATTTATATTGATATAAATACAATATATGTTTTTAAAATATGTTTTAGATAAAGCTAAATAGGCATTTACACTTAATATGTAAGATAATTAGTGAAAATGACTTAGAAAATAATTAAAAATATTTTTTAATTAATAATTTGCTAATTGTTATCTATTAATTGTCATTTAATAACAATTTGAATATAAAAAAATAAATAAAAAATAAATAAAAGATCAAGAATAAGTTGAAAATGTAACTTGAACTTCAAACACCCATAACTTTTGACCCAGGTGTTTGTTTGAGCTTTAGCACATATCAAATCAAAGCTTGTGATGAGATATACACCTTTAGTGACAAAGGCAAAACTTTGGCACATTTTTAGGGCCAAAAAAGTCTTAAAAGTCACCAAAAACTGAGTTTTTAGTCGGGGTACCCCAATTTTTTTAACATTTGATGGTTTATTAGCCTCGTTTAAGGGGGTTTTAGTGCCTTTTTTTTTCATGAAGATTGAATTTATTTTCAGGTATTACATTCATATTGATATTATGGTTTTAAAATTTTATCATTTTTCACAATGTACTGTTATTTATAATGAAATATATAATAATATATACATATTTTTTATATATTCACCCATAAAAATTTAATTTTATAAATAAATAATTAAACATATTTACATATAAAATATATTTCTCAATATATTAAACTCATATAAATAAAAAATAATATCCATTTTATTTAAAATACAAATGTATTTATATTTATATACATATACATATACAATTAATGTATATTTAATGTTTATATATATATATATATAAATATATTTGTGTGTGTATTGAAAAACATATATATGTTTATTTATATATTATAATATATGTGTATAAATATTAATATACAATATATGTAAATAAATATAAATACGTATAATTATATTTATAGATGCACACACATATATAAATATATATATTTATGTATTTATAAACACACACAAATTTATATATGTATTTAAATATATATATATATATATATATAAACTGCATGAATATTAAAAATCTATGTAATGAATGTTTAGTTATTAGTAGATATATTATCAAGATGGAATCGCGAGCGACTGAGAGACCACCTCCGGGTGAACATTCACGAAACCCTAACGTCGATGCTCGTTCCTTTGCAGATGTCGCTGCGGGATGAGCTGTCGAGTTGAAGGAATCTCTCGGTGACCCGAGTGCTGATCCTTGTATTGAACCAAAAGCATTTCGACATCGGGGTCACTCGGCAGTAGCATTCTCTTCGAATGAGATACTCCTCCTCTCCTCGGATCTTTGATTCGTGATTATTAGTAAGTTTCTCAAGCATAGTCCCTCTTTTAACTTCTTAAGAAAAACACTCGAGGCTATTGGGTTCATTAGTTTTCATATTGGCTTGATAAACTCCTCAAATTTTGTCTTTCGATTCTCTTCTGAAGATGAATATTATCGTTTCTAGATGAGGAATTCATGGGTTTTTGGGGGCTGTCCCATGAAAGTTATTAAATGGAGCCCATACTTTGATCCTAGCTTCGAACCACCCATTATCCCAATTTGGTTAGGTTTTGTTGGCCTTCCGCTTCACTTGTTCAAAAGGCCATCCCTCTTTCCAATTACCAGCTTAATTGGCCAGCCATGCTGAAAATGGACTATGATACCAAAAATATTTCAAGACCTTCAGTTTAGAGGGTTTGCACTGAAATTGACATCTCTCAACCTATTCCATCGGTTGAATGGATACAAAAATGGTGACTAGGGATTTTATCAAGAGGTAACTTATGAAAATCTTCCAGCCTATTGTAACAAATGTCACAAGATTTGTCATTCCTCTAAATCTTGCAATCATGAGTTAAATATATCACATCCTCTCACCTATAACAAGTCAATATGGGTGGGAAAGGAGAAGAAGAATTTTTTCCCAGAGGAATTTAAGGATCATGATGATAGGAACTCAGGAAATCCTATGGACCCTGCTAGATTTGTTGATGCACAACCACCCCAGGAGACCGTGTTGATGGATAATGCCCACCCAAACCCTAAAGCAGCGGATAAGGTGACTCCTATGAGGACCACACCCAATAGGGACATGGATGACCATTCTAAATAGTCTCATCCTCTGAGTCCTATTATTGATGCTTTTTCTGGAGTTGTGAATGTTATTAATAATTCCCAGCCCACTTTTGCTACCTCAGAAGTTGCACCCTCTATTCAGATGAAAAAACATGACACTCTGAATCTAGTGAATCCAATCAAGATTCACTTGATTAAGTATTCCAAATTGAGGGAAACTACCTGCACTTGAGTGCTAAAAAAGGGAAGAAGCCGATTGTCAACCCAGATGGATTTACTTCTCCACCCCTAAGAAGACCCGTAAACCTATTGATTATTCTAAGTTGGAGTGAATGATTGTCACCAGATCCTTAGAGATTCAATTGGAAAAATCTGTGATCCCTCCTTATCCATGAGTTGGTGGGGATCCTTCCTCACCATTGGATGAATAGGATTCCCTGTCCTCTTCTTCAGAGGAGTCAGAGGATGCCATTAAGATCAACAATTGCACCTGTGTTATTAAGGAGGGTTGTAAGGAAGAATTTTACCTTTGGATCGAAGAAAAAGAGAGGCAGTCCTTTGGAAGTTTTCTTAACAAGGAGATAACTATAGATGAGTATCTAAGTATCCGATAGAGGATGTTTGATAGGGTGGAATTTGAACTTGATAGAGATCCTAACTTTGATTTTCTACACCTCCCTTGGGAATAGATGGGTTTTATCTTACTGTTGATGGATGCTAATGACTTAAAAATGGTGACTGTGGTTTTTTATGCAATTTGGGGGAAATATTTCCTTGAATCTAGTGCTAAAAGATGATGAACACAACCAAATGCATGTGCATTCCCTTGTATAAGGAATAGTGTATGATGACATGTCTGCTATCTTTTTTCTATTGTTTATGGTTTTTCTAGAGAGTCACTCTGCTTAACTGAGCATCAAAATCTTGCACCTGTTTAAGAGAGGAAGAAACGTTTTATCTCTTTCTGAAGGAACCCACTGGTTTACAAAGGCTGCATGTTTTATGTTTTATATGATGAAGACTAGATCTTTTTGGGTTAAATTGCATAGCCTTTGATGTCTTCTTTATGGACTATCTGGTATTGTTGCAACATCTCGTCATCAGTCTCAAGATGAAGCTTCCCGCTATTGCTTGCAGATTTTTTTACACACAAGGGTTTACTTAAAAGGGTCCTATTTGTAAATGATGTGCTGATGTTGAAAGATTCTTGAATCTGGATTTGGCTTGATATAGATTTGGGAATATAAAAAATCTCACTTTACTGTTAATGTAGATGTTTTGAGGATGTTGTAGAGTATGGGGGTTGAAACCGAATGCATGAAGATTGGATGGTTTTCCACTTTGGCTGGTTACAGGTCGATGTGAGGATGAACCTAGAGATGGAGGTCGAACATAGGTTTTAATGAATTATTAAAATGGATACAATCTTCCAGTTGGTATATGGAGCATAGGATGCACAATACTAAAAATGGAAATGGATAAACCTCCTTGGAGCCAGTTTGAGGGGGTAGCTGTAATTTTTAAAATCGGGAACAACATATATCTTCCAGAAATCCCAGAACACCTTTCTGGTGATGCAAAAGGTTCTGTGAAGCAGTGCTTGCAACGGGACCCAGGCTCTGCCTGCAGACTATCCATTCATGCATGTTACTTTTTGTGAAGACTGTGGCATTAGAGGCTGTTGCACTATTGAGTCTTGAATGTATTCTTGTTGAACTCTCACATGGCCTTTAAGGGATGCTTTAGAGGCACCCCTTGTCACTTTTATCTTCTTTTCACCTTTTCTCTTACTGGTACAAGCTCACCTCGTGTAATCACATGAATTTTTTTATTTTTCTTAATAAATTTTGGGGGAGTATGGGTTATACTCATGCTCCGAGCCTTTTTGGTAAATATATATATATATATATTTAAATATATGGATAAAAAAATGTAACAAAATATATATAAATATATAGACATCATTAAATGCAAAAAAAATATAGGTGAGTGGAAGAGTCACGGGTGAATGAGGGGGAGGTCTCAGGTTCAAAACCTAGCAAAGGAAATGGAGCACGGATGTGTGAGTAGGTGGATAGTGCTATTAAATGGGTGGGGGGGGGGGGGCAGTTAGCACTGTTAAAGGGGGTAGGAGAGACTAGCACTGTTAAAGGGGGTAGGAGAGACTAGCACTGTTAAAAAGGGGGGGGGGGGTCCACCCTCAGATTTGTAGATTTTTTTTAAACTTTTTTGACCTTTATTAGTGCCTTTTTAGGACTGATAAAAGGGACCCCTTTTAATAACACCTTGATTATTAGGGGGGGCAGTTAGCACTGTTAAAGGGGGTAGGGGAGACTAGCACTGTTAAAAAGGGGGGGGGGGTCCGCCCTCAGATTTGTAGAATTTTTTTAAACTTTTTTGACCTTTATCAGTGCCTTTTTAGGACTGATAAAAGGGACCCCTTTTATTAACACCTTGATTATTAGTGATTTTTTAATGCTGATAAAACCCTGTTTTGTAGTAGTGAATGTGCATGATAAATGAAAAAAAAAAAAAAAAAGCATACCTGGTTTGACAGTGAATCGAACTTCCTTTTACTGGATCTCAGGAGAACACTTGACGAAGAACATGCAGAGTAATAGATCAAGATTCCTGCCTTTGAGGGTGGGGGGGGGGGTCACTGGTTTCTAGATCCTAGTTTTGTTACTGGAGGACACCTGAGTACTCAAAGGGGTGATAACACTTTCTTAGAAGAGATGAATGAGTCATAGGTAGAAGGATCTGATAGAATTATTCTAATAATAAACTAATGATCACTGGAAGCATAAAATGAATGATCGATCTACACCACACCAATGAAGATAATCATACTCTTAAAATAGGTGAAGCCCAAGGATTCTTCATGAATGAAGATTGAGTCTTGAAGTTTTCAAATATCATCAAACGATACCTATGATTTATGCATCATTGATGAATCCATTGAACGTATTCAATGAACATTAATTCAAATTGAAATTTCACATGGGGATGGATCTGTAATCATATAAAATTATTTTTTTACATCACTTGTATACATGCATCATTTGTATGTGTATCAAATGAAACTATCAACATGATTACACTCATCATATACATGTATTTTTTAGGCATCATATGCATGTATCATGTGCACACTTCTTTCCCAATATATATATACTATCACATATTGTATATATAAGCATGATATATATATACTATCACATATTGTATATATAAGCATGATATATATATATATATATATATATATATATATATATATATATATTCATTACATGAAAACACACACACTACATACATCATCATATGCATGTAGATTTTACTTTACATCCAAAAATCTCCTACCTGTACTATAATCTCATTGAGACTTCATGATAAACTTCACAACTCTTTACGAATCCATCCAAACACTTTTGGATATGGTTTCATCAATATCACTTCATTTTGGAATAAGCATTTTTTCTAAAATTTTATCCTTATCCAAGGGTTTAACTATGAGAACCTATAAGGCTTATAAAATTTGGAAACAAATATAAAATCCATATTTTATCAATATAAGCAAAGTGAGGCCTTTGGAAAATAATCAGTGCTATTCAAACTACTAAGGGGCCTGAATTGATCTACATCAAATATTCACTTACCTCTATATAAATATTTCCACCACAAGATGTATCATATACATCATATGTACACATATAGAATCCATTTTTCCATGACATCAAGTAACCAATAGACATAGTACATGTCAATATAGTATGGCCAAATTCAATTTTTATGATTCTGCAAAATAGATTGACCAAGTTAACGAATACATCACATGTCATTCATATAACATATGAGAACATCACATGTCCCTTATCTAAGTATATAATCACATCATATATGCCTTTAATTAATCATGGACATGAATTTCATTAGTCTAATTTAATCAAGTTTCATATGACTTTACTCATCATACAAGTGGAAAAATCTCATCTTGGTTTTACTCTAACCGATGATATGATCAACAACATATAAAACCATCCCCTGATTAACTAAGTTTCTTTTGACTTATATAAGGAACGTATCAAAGTATAAAGGTTCTCATGCTAGTTGTCTTTCCAACCTTAGGTAATGAGAATTGATAATAAGTATACACCCCTAAGTATATTGATAACTGTATGACATTCCATAATATATCCTTTAGCATGTCAATCTAAGTAATAATTTTATACTTATTACCTAATGAAGCCATTATTCATATCTTATATACAACCCTTTATAAGAAGTAAGAGGTTCTATTCATGCTAATATTAACATATTATCATAACACATTATACACCATGATGATAATTGATTATGGATAACTCAAAAAATGTATTTTGAGGGGATATTTATCAGTCTACCATTCATGTAATGTTGCAGCACACATGAATGAATGATAAATAGTGATTCCATTTATTATAAAATCATGATACATATTATATTATTAAACAATTTTAATAATACTTAACAAAACCATATATATGCCTCTATTTATCATATATGATAAAACAAGTTTAACCTTATATTTTCCACATTTTCTGGGATTTGTTAACTCATTACATCTATAGTAAGTCCTGTAACATCTCTATGTGACCACATGATAAATAATACCACTAAAAAAATAGTTAGTGATGTTTATGAAGTAAGCTAGACTGAATAACTACAAGACTTAAGAATCATATTCCTGATATTCAATTCTTTAAACTTATTCTAACTTCTTAACTTCACAACGTCAAATGATATGATGTTAACTTATGTTGTATACTTATAACTCTTTATAATATTGACATCATCATCATATATGGAATCTATACTAACAAAATTTCTCTTTAAAATAAATATAACTATTTTCATTATTAACATTAAAGTGACATTAACTTTACAGGATGTTATACCACATATCCTAAATTTTAGGACATTAGGTGAATAATCACTTAAACTAAGACTGACACAACCATTTATTTTTTAACTTTGAATTTTTTTAATTTTAAACATACACCCACTAGACTTTTATTCAATAAATTGTTCTCAAAATATTTTTATATGATTCAATACGAACTTATTTTTGTTTGGAAATAACATTTATTTCCTTTTAAAAGAAATATTTAACAAATAAATTATTGTTTTCACATCTCACATGGTATTTAATGTGTTTAAAAAATATTCCTTAAAAAGAATATTATTCTTTAAAGATATGTCACCAAGGGGTGATGGAAAAAATTCCATTGTAATGTCCCCAACCTGGATCTGCCTCACGTGACCAAGTAGGGCCATTATGATACCTCAAGAAAACCTCCTTGTATGCCATAGACTACTGACTAGAAGTGAGGGTGTAAGGAATATAGTGGGGGATGTTATACCCTTTGGTATAGAGTTACAATAATAATGGAAATAAAATAAAAGACATAATAGAATCAACCAATAGATAAGTATACATAAGAAAATTAAACTAGAAATATTTAAATAAACAACAAACCAAATAATAATAATAAACCATGTAATTCCATACTGTATTCCATTCGAAAATTTGTGCTGAAGTCACACAAGTTAAATGATAAACAATCTCATAATAAAAGACTCCAAAACCCCAGTCCTGAACCCCGTGACAAGTCCCATTTACATGCTACAATCCATCCCACAAAGTAATCAATGAAGTACAGGGCCCCTTACTCTTTTCCATAACTGCATCCATGAAGTTTTCCTGGGTACTAAATGCCACCCAATCAAGGTGTGAGTAAAACTATGGAAACCCATATTTTATTACACCAAATTTCATAATTGATTTCATAAAGATACACATAATATAACCCCATAAGATCACTTATCCTAGTGTCTTTGGGAAATTAGGTACATGAAATAAAAAATTTAAAAATAAATACAAGTTATTAATTAAAAACTCTAAAACATGCCCTTATTTTCCTTGTATCTTCTAAAACTGTATGTGATAACCTAGGGACATACATAAGAAAGGCGTGACATATAATGGCTTGTAAGGGAATGAAAAAAAATCATAGAATAAGGTAAATTAATACATATGATCCAAGAGGCATATAAAGGGAGGGGTGATAATCATAATTTTGAATAAAGTGGCATGATATAACATGCTTGCATAAAGATAATATGTGAATGTGGAAACAACATAAAACATGACACCATAAACATAAGTAAAGTATAACCACTAAGAAAAAATAACATTGAGTGACTAGAATAACATTCCATGCAACATACATGAGATATCATGAGATTAAAACATTACCCAATGCATTGGAGGGTTACATAATTCTGGGCCCACTCGTTACTTTCATATGATGTACATGCATAAGTGTGCCACATAGATCATACAACATAAATATAACATTCATCACTTTTAATAACATCATTAAGTATTGTGAGATGCATACATGGAAATCACTAATCAATGAAGGATAGGAACATTTAGGGGAATACCATTGAGTGGAAATGAGGATGGTTATTCACTACACAATTATTTGGCATGAAAAATCGCAGGATAATTTCAGCAACATAACAACGGTACATAGAGATTAATAAAAGGGATTAGTGAAAATTAAAGGGTCATATAATAACTTTTAAATAATAAGAAAAGTAATAGGTATATTTAAGAACATAATACAAACTTAAAAATTGTGAACTAAAAGGCATAAGACAAAGAAGGTGCTTAAATAAAGAGGAAAATGAGAGGATCACTTACCATGAGAGGGTGCTTCTAAAAGGTTTAGACTATCTTCTTGAGAGATCGAGGGAACATTTAGAGGGATATATAGATTTAATAGTATATTAATTTCATAATCTAAGAGTTTTTAGTGAATATGAATGATATTTTGGGTGGTTTTATATAGCAAAAGAGAAGATGATTCTTTATTAATTTCCAAAAATAGGTTTTGGACTCTATATGATAATGTAATCAAAACCATAAACATTTACATGGTTTTTTACCACCGATTCTTCCAAAGTGAAGTGTTTTTCATTATTTTACATGTTTAAGAACCAATATTATTAAAATAACACCCTTGGTGATGTGGAAGTGATTCATGTTTATAAAGAATTGATTTTAAAACCTTAAAATATAATATAGGTTTTAGAGGATTCATTAAGGGTTTATAAAATTAATAAAATAAAATAAAAAAAATTATTTTAAAGGGGAAATATATATTTTTTCATGGATACATTTTATGGAATATTTTACATCACTTTTCTTTTCATTATGATGTCATAATACGCATCAAATATTGATAACGTATTTAATTTTGACCAAAAATTTGATTATCTCCAAAAATTATGAAAAAAACACAATTGGATAATTTCAACATTATGATTTCAAAAAAGTATTTATTTTATCCAAATAATTTTCTAATTATGAGAATTTAATCTTTTAAATAAAAAAACCATATTTATTGAAAAATAATGGTTTTTTTGAGAATAACAGTTTTCTAACACCTATAAAAATTATTTTTGAATTCATAAAATTATATTATCATTTAAATTTAATAAAAATTATTTAATAATAATATTTTATTAAAATATAATTTATTTAAAAAATTCATGAATTCATTAAAATAGAGCGTCTTGATTGAAACTATACATTTCCCAAAAATACCATTTATGTTTCATCGTATCAAAATATAATTTTTACCAAACTCATTATCTAATCATTTAAAGAAGTAATAATAATAATAAAGGATAAATATATTAATTATTTTAAAAATATATAAAAATTAATACTATTATGGTCAAGATGCATAGTCCATTATTATTCTAGTAAATTCCCAAAGGGTAAGGTGTGTGATGGTGAGTTTTTCATGGGGTAGTTTGATGAACATGGTTTGGGGCCGTGATCTCGATGAGTTTGAAATTCCCTCATAAATGGTTTCACTAATACTTTAGTTGTTAAATCTTGGCTTGGACTTGGTCAAGGGTAAATCAAAGTGATGTTATCTCCCTTAGAAGCTCAAATAAATGGGCTTTATAGGGTACTCTCTTACTGGTTGAGTCCACTTCTTTTGTCTATGTCAATTGGACTTTATCAAATAACTTTATATAAACAAGTCATTCCATCACTGTTCAATGACTATATTATCAATGATTATATTACTTAATGGTATTTTAAATGTGATAGGATGTAACGTTCTAAAATAACCAAATTAGTGCATGCATGTTCTATAAATTCATTACTTGACAATGAATTTATTCATTTTAAAAGATAATTTAACTTATAAAAGTTTGGGTTGTTTCATTATTCCCCCTTCATAAATTTCACCCTTGAAATTTTTATTTCATACACTAAAATAAATGAGAGTTCTTCTTTTTCATTGCCTCTTCTGGTTCCCATGTCACTTCCTCAAACATGTGGCTCCACTACAATATTTTGACCATGTGAGTTGTCTTTTTTCATAGAACTTTGTCTATATGATCTAAGATCTTTAGAGGATACTATTTATATTAAAGATCATTCTACAATGGTACCACATCTATATTAATTAAATGTGAGGGGTCTGTATGTACTTCCTCAATAGGGATACATAGAACACATCATGTACTTGAGATATATCAGGTGAGAGTGCTGGTTGATAAGCCACCTCTACAATGTGATCAAGGATCTCAAAGGGGCCAACATATCTAGGGCTAAGTTTTCTCTTCTTCCCAAACCTTATGACTTTATTCCATAGAGATACACGAAGGAACACTTTTCTTCGACCACAAACTCTAGATCACATCGATGATTGTCTACATAGATTTTATATCAACTTTGTGTGGATTTCATATGACTTTGAATGTTTTGAACATTTTTTTCATCTCTTAGAAAAGATCAAGTCCCATTAGCTTCCTCTCTATAACTTCATCCCTACATGTTAGAGTCTTACACCACTTCCCATACAGATCCTCATAAGGATCCATTTGAATGATTGAATGGAAATTATTTTTATATGAGAACTCTACTAAGGGAAGGTGCCAATCCCAACATCCCTAGAAATACATTGAACACAATCTCAACATATCCTATAGAGTTTTAATAGTCATTTCAGACTGAGAATCCATATGAGGGTGATAAGAATTGCTGAATCTCAGTTCTGTATTTGATTCTTGATAAAGGATTCTCCAAAACCTCAAGGTAAACCTTGGATCTTGATAAGATACAATAGATAGTGGAACTCTATGCAATCTTTCCACTTCCCTTATATATATATTGTAAAGTTGGTTAAGAGATATGTCTTACTTGATAGCTATTAAATGAACTAAAATTTTAAGATAATAGACTATTAACCATATGTTGTTATTGATTTTAGGTGTCCTAGGGAGTCCTACAAAAAATATATGGTTATATTTTCCTATTTCCATACTAGTATGGGAAATGATTGCAACATACCCTTGGACTTCTATTATTCCACCTTGAATTTTTAGCATACCATGCATCAAGATATAAACTCCACAATATCCCTCTTAATGTCATCCAACTATAAGTTTTAATTCAAATATCTATACATATTAGTTCTTATTAGATGAATAGAAAAGGATGATCTATACGCATAATCCATAAGTTCCCTCTTCAATACTAGTTTTGATGGGACACATATCCAGGTTCCAAACCTTATAACTTCATCTAAAGTAAAGTTAAACTCCAAAATATTCACTACCTTATTTTGTATAAACTCAGCAGCCTTATGAGTCTCCTTGATCCCCTCAATAATAGATCGTTGGGTACTTAATTAAGAAAGGCAGGATTAAGATCCTATTATTATTCCCATGTCCATCCTTTGCATGTCTAAGAAGATTGGATCCCTTACAATTCTCATCATGGATAGAGTTGCGAGATCCTTTTTACTCAGAGCATCTACCACTTTATTTGATTTCCTAGAATGGTAATGGATTAAACAATTATAATCCTTGATAATCTCTATCCACCTTCATTGTCACATATTAATCTTCTTTTGTGTGAATATATAATTTAGGATTTAATGATTCGTATATATGTTACACTTTTCTCAGTAGAGGTAATGTCACCGTATCTTCAATGTGAAGATCACTACAACCAATTATAGATTATGAGTTGGGTAGTTCTACTCATGGATCTTTAATTAGTGGGGGGAATATGATATCAATTTTTCATCTTGAACGAGTACAAAACCCAATCCATTTTTGGTTGCATCATCGTATACTAGAAATCCTTACCTACTGGTGGGTAATGTGAGCACATGTGTAACTCTTATTAAACTCTTTAAATTTTTCCTCACATTTATCATTACAGAAAAACTTGACTCACTTTAAAGTAATATTAGTTAGTGGGCTTGAAAATCATGATACATTTCTCGCATATCAATGATAGTGCCTAGACAATCGAAGGAAACTATGGATTTTCATCACAGTCAATGGTATGAGCCATCCTTCAATTGCCTCTATTTTTATAGATCCATAAATATCCTCTTGTTGGTGATAATATACCCAAGAAAGTTACTTGATCTAACAAAAAGTCACATTTATTGTACTTTTCATATAATTTTTCCTTATGAAAGGTATTCCATATAGTATTTAAATTATCCTTATGTTCCTCCTTTATTTTAGAGTATAGAAGAATATCCACTACTACAACCTGCCCCTTTATCAGCGCTAAAAACCAGCATTAACAGCGCTAGAAAAGCGCTGTTAATTCCGGCGTAGATTAAGTGGGGTCCCCATTATTAGCGCTCCGAGAAGCGATGATATAGGTGACCTTTATCAATGCTATAAAGGGGTCCTTTATCAGCGCGTGGTGGAGCGCTGATAAAGGTTAACTATATCAGCGCTTCTCGGAGCGCTGATACAGGGTTCCTTTATCAGCGCTCCTCTAGCGCTGTTAAAGGTGTCATTTATCAGCGCTAAAAAAGCGCTGATAAAGGCCCCAGAACCTGCACCTAAAAAACAGTACCTGCACACCTGCACACCAGAATACCTGCACAAAGTAGCACATGCACACCTGCACACCATAGCACCTGCACCCAATATTTTGACTGACAACGGTATATACATTTACTTAACATCATGAATACAAAAAAAAAACGCATTGCTATATACATTTCAAACATTGTTTTACATGGTTACATTTACAATTATTCAACAACAGTTATAAACATTCATGTTTCATCTTTTGATATCCGTGATCCGCTCTCGATGGTATTTGTTGCCGAACAAAGCATCCGAACTCAAGGAAAAAAATTCACTTATATAAGAAAACAAATATTATGTTAGTAATGTAATAATGAAAGAAATTAAAACAGTAATATGAAAGAATGCATTAATATGGAAATGTGAAACTAAAATATTAAATTTTAAACTCAAAAGTTTTCATTTTCATAACAATGAAAGGGAATAATGTAAAATCAATATGTTTTTGATTGATTTATCTCATTTAATAAATACTGATTCTTTATCTAATGAAAAGCTTTACCGGTCACACCGTGCGTCGGATTGAGGTGCGGTCGATTCGTACACATCACAAATGACTTGTGGATCGTTTTCCTAAAGTATCAAAACAATCCGAACGCGTTTGCTCGGTTTTCCGTATGTCATTGGTGTTGTTTTCCAAAGTTTATGTCATTTTCAAACTGATATCAGACAATTTTAGCCATACCGGTCACACCGTGCGTCGGATTGAGGTGCGGTCGATTCGTACACGTCAAAAATGACTCATGAATCGTTGTCCTAAAGTATCAAAACAATCCAAACGCGTTTGCTCGGTTTGTCGTATGTCATTGGTGTTGTTTTCCAAAGTTTATGTCATTTTCAAACTGATATCAGACAATTTTAGCCATACCGGTCACACCGTGCGTTGGATTGAGGTGCGGTCGATTCTTACACGTCACAAATGACTTGTGGATCGTTGTCCTAAAGTATAAAAACAATCCGAACGCGTTTGCTCGGTTTGGCGTATGTCATTGGTGTTATTTTCCAAAGTTTATGTCATTTTCAAACTGATATCAGACAATTTTAGCCATGCCGGTCACACCGTGCGTCAGATTGAGGTGCGGTCAATTTGTACACGTCACAAATGACTCGTGGATCGTTGTCCTAAAGTATCAAAACAATCCGAACGCGTTTGATCGGTTTGGCGTATGTCATTGGTGTTGTTTTCTAAAGTTTATCTCAATTTGAAACTGATATCAGACACTTTTAGCCATACCGGTCACACCGCGCGTCGGATTGAGGTGCGGTCAATTCGTACACGTCAAAAATGACTTGTGGATCGTTGTCCTAAAGTATCAAAACAATCCGAACGCGTTTGCTCGGTTTGGCGTATGTCATTGGTGTTGTTTTCCAAAGTTTATGTCATTTTCAAACTGATATTAGACAATTTTAGCCATACCGGTCACATCGTGCGTTGGATTGAGGTGCAGTCGATTCGTACACGTCACAAATGACTCGTGGATCGTTGTCCTAAAGTATCAAAACAATCCGAACGCGTTTTCTCGGTTTGGCGTATGTCATTGGTGTTGTTTTCCAAAGTTTATGTCATTTTCAAACTGATATCAGACAATTTTAGCCATACCGGCCACACCGTGCGTTGGATTGAGGTGCGGTCGTTTCGTACATGTCACAAATGACTCGTGGATCGTTTTCCTAAAGTATCTAAACAATCCAAATGCGTTTCCTCGGTTTGGCGTATGTCATTGATGTTGTTTTCCAAAGTTTATGTCATTTTCAAACTGATATCAGACAATTTTAGCCATATCGGTCACACCGTGTGTCAGATTGAGGTGCGGTCGATTCGTACACGTTACAAATGAATTTTGGATCATTGTACTAAAGTATCAAAACAACCTGAACGCGTTTGCTCAGTTTGGCGTATGTCATTGGTGTTGTTTTCCAAAGTTTATCTCAATTTGAAACTGATATCAGACACTTTTAGCCATACCGGTCACACCGTGCGTCAGATTGAGGTGTGGTCAATTATTACACGTCACAAATGACTCATGGATCGTTGTCCTAAAGTATCAAAACAATACGAACGCGTTTGCTCGGTTTGGCGTATGTCATTGGTGTTGTTTTCTAAAGTTTATGCCATTTTCAAACTGATATCAGATAATTTTAGTCATACCGGTCACACCGTGCGTCGGATTGAGGTGCGGTCGATTCATACACGTCACAAATGACTCGTGGATTGTTTTCCTAAAGTATCAAAACAATCCGAAGGCGTTTTCTCGGTTTGGCGTATGTCATTGGTGTTGTTTTCCAAAGTTTATGTCATTTTCAAACTGATATCAGAAAATTTTAGCCATACCGGTCACACCGTGCATCGGATTGAGGTGTGGTCGATTCTTACACGTCACAAATGACTCGTGGATCGTTGTCCTAAAGTATCAAAACAATCCGAAGGTGTTTGCTCGGTTTGTCGTGTGTCATTGGTGTTGTTTTCCAAAGTTTATGTCATTTTCAAACTAAGTAGTAGGAATTCACTAATCTAAGGATATGAAACATAAGAAAGGGAGATCATAGATGCTCAATAAGTGTAAAGGGAGATATCAATGACCATATAAAGATAACATAAGTATTAGGAATTCACCTTCATTTTCCTATTTGTTTACATTCTTCGATCAGGTACGCTGCCCATTCGTTTCTAAAGACATTTATATCATCTTCTGAATAGGAGTTTTTGCGATAGTCATAGTAGTACTGAAAAAATATAAATACACAAAGGATTAATAATTATTTTAAATAAAGTAGTAATTATTTTCAAAAATATCTCTTCAGGGATTCTAGTTTGTCCATGAAATACGTTCTCTTTCATAAATTTACAAACATAATAACCGCAGTCCTTGTCATTTGTTTGTTTCGGACACTGCAGAAATATCGAGAAAAATAAGTAATTTGTTTTGATATGTATTTGGATAGTGAAATATAATTATATATACCCAGATACTTCTCCATTTGTAGATCTTGTGGGCATTGTCGTCCTTACGCCCTGGATTCATTCCAGCCTTTAGACGATATTCATACACCGCCCTATCATAACAAAATCCGCATTAAAAGATAATATAAATTATATAACTAGATATTTAGTTCTAAAATGTTGGATCTAGTGTATTACAAATTGACAATCACCATCATGTGTGGTCGGTTAGTTGGATATCCATGCAGTGAATCCAGAAAATAAATCTTTGGAGTATCCAAATTGACTGCAATGAGCATCCAATGTTCCCTAAAAACACAAAAAGAAATAAGTACTGATAGAAATGAAAATATAATTGATATGATTAAAATGTAGAGTTTTAACCTTGCATCATTGGTATTAAAAAGAGTGTCAGTTATAATTCTTCTTTGAAACGTTCTGAGCAGATTTGACATCAATTCAGCCTGAAAATTAGAATCTATTTCTTTTCATTGTGTAGAAATGGTGTGAGGACTAACGAGTCCAAATTTGTATTCATGGGAAAATCCCTTCAATTGTTTTTCATATATATGCCTGTAAAAAATATGATATATATTTATCCATAATTATCAAAGTATATCAGCTTCTGTAAAATCAAATCATGAAAACATACCTCATGTATACATTTATAACTGAGGCGCCTAGCCAGTCGTATGTGATGATCTCAGAAACAGTGTCTGCACTAACGAAATCCATTGTTTCCTCTCCGTACATATCTTTTTCACAAACAATTGTATGATTCTTTCCGTCTTTCATTTTCGTATCCACATGAGCTTGCAATGATATTAAATGTGGATATAGAACGGGCGGGGTGAACGTGCTCTCAGTAGATCGTTTTGATCGGTTGGTTGATCCAATCTTGGAGCCGCTCTTTCGTTTTAGCTTCTCCATTTTATCCTTCTGTAATAACATTCATCGGTTCAGCCATTTTCTAATTTAATGTTAAAGGTTCTGCTTGAAAAATGAACTGGAAATGAATACCTCCTGCTCGACGTGTTTTTTTACAAGATTCGACGGCCATGCAACGAATGTTCCAATAGCTTTTTCCACCGTATGAATGTCGTCATCGTCATTTGGCACGGGTATCTCGGTGCTCGGCTCATGAGCTACGTTAATCGACACTTTGACATGACCGGTTGGAAGTGGTCTGGAGTGTAGCGTGTCATTCTACATATTGAACACCGTAGCCCTCGCTACAAGGCGATGGGTGGGAGTTGACAGATATAAATCACAGTCATTTTCACCCTGCAGAATATCATTAAATGAAAGGTATCAGTGTCTATGTGATTCACATCTCACAAAAACAAATATTATAACATTTATTACCTCGGTTAAGTCAGGTCTTTGAGGGGAATGACTCGCCTCAAAGATGGTGAGGGGTGGATCTTCTCGCGGGGGTTGTTCTTGAGTTGTTTGTTCTCTTCGCCTCTCCTCCATCAAACTCTTTAGCATCTCTCCCTGAGTTTGGATTAGTTCTTCAAGGGTAGCTACTCTATCTCTCATTACATTCAATTCTTTAGTTTGTTCATCCTCTTGTTCTTTTTTCTTAAAATATGTCTTGGGTGACACCCCAAAACCCACACCTCTGACGCGGCCATACTGTTCTGGCTGTTTCAAGGCCGTTGAAAGTATGTCTGCATCCGGTGCGGGTGTTGATGTTTCCTGTGACTATGTCAAATAGAAAATATGAAAAAATAAATAAGCATCGTTATGTAATAGTGATTTAAAGCAAAACAAGTTTATATTATGTCATACTTACACATGTTTCCCACACTTTTTGTGTGTTTTCATCTATCAGTTTCCCCTCTTTATTAACACGAGCCTCCTTCCATAGCACATGGCGTGGAATGAAAGTGACTTGAGATTTTGCTTCATCAATCTGCTTATAAACAGAGAAACATGGTTACAGTGTTGTTTTATGTCACATAAAATTATTACAGTACTTTTAAAATACATACCAATTGTTTTTCAATTGAAGCGTACCCCAACCTTGCTTTACGATAGGGGTACACTGGTTTTGCTGCCCGTTCTTTATTTTCAGCACTCAGTTGCTGTTTCATAAATAAAAACCTATCAATCAATGTGATGAATACAAGCAACGTTACACAACGTGTAACCAAACACAATGTACCTGAAAATTCTTTTCCGCACGACGGTTGCAAAATGCATCCCATGTTCCTTGGGATATCAAGTGTGCATAAAGAGGAGGCGGGTGCGGCTTGATTTTCCCTTTGGCATCTTTCAGATGACTTTTCGTTAAAATGGTGCGAAAGCCTCTATGAATCCTTCCTGCCAGTCTGAAAACATATTCTTTGTGCGAAACATCTACTATAAATGCACTCTGCAAGAGATGATGAAGGGTTAGTCAATATTTCAATATTTTATTTTATTTTAATAAATTAAATAGATGATATCATAATGTTACCATAATCTCTTCCCACATTAATGTTTTCAACCTGCTGACAACATGGTGCCATGACTCTACGTCAATCGGCACGCGTTATCGAGTGACGATTCCTATGTAGCTACTAAACATGGCTTTGTTGGGGTTTACATGCTGGCCTAGCTTATTCCATCCCACCTCATATTTGATGCCTTTTGCTTTTGCCTTAAGGATTTTTGCTAAAACTGTCAAACTACGACGCACCTGTTTTTTTTGTGTCGCTGGGGTTTCATCGCCTACCATTTCCTCAGTTTCTACATCATCATTATGTTTCTCCGAAGCACTAGATTCAACACTGACACCAGCTGCAACAGGTTGAGAGACCTGTTGTACGTCAGTAGTGGGACCAGCTGCAACAGGTTGAGAGACCTATTGTCTCTCAGCAATGGGACCAGCTGCAACAGGTTGAGAGACGTGTTGTGTCTCGGGATTGAGTGCATCAGTAGGTGAAGAAGTCATTATCTGCAGAACTGGTTTAAAATTTAAGTTAGATCACATAAAAGCAGCAGCGAATAGATAATAACATAATGTAACACAATCTATATTACAATAAAAATCAATAACCTAATTATTGAACTCCTTTTTTTTAAAAGGCTGAAGGGATTTGACCCCTCTATCAACTATCCATATCCCTTCATTGTGGTCTCCTCTGACATACAAAATGTTGTCTACATTGGGACCATTGTGAAATGATTGCGAAATCCCAATGAAAGGATCATATTCCGTTGAATTTTCATCTGACCCTTCAGCTATTTTGGTCGATAACAGAACAATTGACCAGTTTCGGTTTGCGGGATCAGGAACATAAAATACTTGCACTGCCTGTGATGCCATTATAAATGGTTCGTCTTTCTCCCCTTCCTTACTGAAATCAACTTTCACAAATCCCAAATCATCTATTTTAGCAGCACTCCTGTTATCAACCCACTTGCATTGAAATATCGGAACTTGAAATTCCGTATAATCCAACTCCCATATTTGTTTGATGATGCCAAAGTATGACATATTTGCATAAATTGGATTTCTGTCCTTAGCACCGGAAACATGCATCGCTTCAGCCACAAGTGTAACCCCACTATTCTGCATGGTACTGTCTTCATCATGTTCATTAGTATAAAATGTATAACCATTAACTACATAAGCATTGTAAGATAATGTATACACACTTGGTCCTCCGGCTAGCCATCGAAGTCGTTTCGAAATAGACTTTGGATTTTCATCTGACTTCTTAAAAATATGATCTCGAAACCATCCTATAAACCGTCGATTATGTGTATTTGATATCCATTTTTCAGCCCTTGATGGATTCAATTGCCTAAGAATTTATTTGTGGATTTCAACATATGGGTCAACGTCCAAACTGTTATGCAAAACATAAAGGTGGGCCTGCTCCCGATCTGTAATATTGATTGTGACAACCTTTCTTCCAGAAATTCCTTCACCCTCTAACCGCCCAGTGTGACGAGATTTCGGTAAGCCAATGCTTTCCACACCAGACAAGTATTCGGTACAGAATTCAACGGCTTCCTCAACAATATATCGCTCTGCAATACAACCCTCTGGCCAACTTTGATTTTTGACATACCCTTTCAAAATCTTCATATACCGTTCAATGGGGTACATCCATCTGTAATGTACAGGACCACATAGTCGAATCTCTCTCACCAAGTGGACCATCAAATGAACCATCATATCAAAAAATGAAGGCAGGAAGAACATTTCTAATTCACATAATATGACAGCAATTTCTTTTTCCATAGCTGGCAATTTCGCCGGGTCTATAACTTTGCTGCATATAGATTTGAAGAAGAAACACAGTTTCATTAATGTATGGCGGACATTCTTGGGAAAAATGCAACGTAAAGCAATTGGAATGATATTTTGCATCAAAACATGACAGTCATGTGATTTCAGACCTTTTAACTTCAAGTCGCTCATTGACACAAGGTTACTAATATTTGACGAATACCCCTCTGGAACCTTTACGTCATTCAAGAAGTTGCAAAACCGATATCTCTCCTGCCTGGAAAGAGTGTAAGCAGTAGGAGGAAGAAATGTTCATTTTTCACCCTTTACTGGTGCCAACTCTTATCGTATTCCCATCTCAACCATGTCCAACCTAGCCTTAATTCCATCTTTTGTTTTGCCAGATGTATTTAGCAACGTGCCGATAACACTGTCAAATAAATTTTTTTCTACATGCATAACATCAATAAAATGTCTTACATACAGACAATTCCAGTATTTTAATTCAAAAAAAAAAATGATCACTTTTTCCAACCGATTCTCTTAAGGTTTTTCAAATCCGGTTTACCAAAAGTAGTGTCCAAATTTTTAACTTTCTCAAACAATTGATCGCCTGTTAGTGGAGACGGTGTTGTACGTTCTTCTGAACTTCCATCAAATGATGTCTTCCAAGAACGGTACTTATGTCGTCACGGTAGAAATCTGCGATGTCCTAGAAACACGGTTTTCGATGAATGTTTCAACCTAATTGATTGTGTACCTTCTTCGCAAACGGGACAACCTTGAGTTCCTTTAATGCTATATCCTGACAAATTTCCATAAGCTGGGAAGTAATTTATCGTCCCATACAACATGACTCTCAAAGTGAAATCTTCCTTTCTGTAAGCATCATACAATGTAACACCTGAATCCCACAATAATTTCAAATCTTCGATCAATGGAGCTAAATAAACATCAATATCATTACCCGGTTGTTTTGGTCCTGATATAAGCATAGATAACATGATGTATTTTCGTTTCATGCATAACCATGGTGGTAAGTTATAATTTATCAACATAACCGGCCATGTACTATGACTGCTGCTTTGAAAACCAAAAGGATTCACTCCATCTGTAGATAACGCAAGACGAAGGTTTCTCGACTCGTTTCCAAATTCAGGATACTCATGATCGATTCTCTTCCACTGAGGAGAGTCTGCCGGGTGACGTAGTATCCCATCTTTAATTCTTGTATCTGCATGCCATGTTAATTGTTCTGCAGTCTCCTCACTTCCATATAGGCGTCTAAACCTTGGAATGATTGGAAAGTACCATACAACTTTAGTAGGACTGGATTCATCTTTCTTGTATCGAGAAGCACCACACTTTAGACATTCTTTAAGTGATTTGTGGTCCTTGCGAAACAGTATACAGTCATTCGGGCAGGCTTGTATTCTTTCAGAGATCATACCCATAGAGCGTAGCATTCGTTTGGCATCGTATGTTCGGCTCGGGAGCTCATTGTCTTCTGGGAGCATGTCATTCAAGAGGGCAAGTAGTTTCGTAAAACTGTCATCACTCCACCCGTTATCTGCTTTCAAATTATACAGCTTCATTACGGCTGACAATGCTGTATATTTAGTGCAACCAGCATACAATGGCGTCTTTGCACAACTTTTTAACTTCTCAAACAATTTTGGGCAATCACGAAGTTCATCTTCGAAGGTCCTTGTCATTTTCTCAATACGATCTTCATCATCATTCACATCTGTAATCACATCCTCTATACAGTCATCTTCATTGTTCATGTTTGTAATCATATCAGATGATCCATAAAACGCAGTGTCACCCCAGTCACTACCTACATTCGTTGTTTCCCCATGTTTATTCCAACATGTATAACTTTGATCTATTCCGTGACAGATCAAGTGTTCTTCCAACTTATCTGGACTAATTTGTTTTGAATAACAACAGCGTAAACACGGACAAAGGATTTGAGAAGAGTCACATGCATGATCTATTGCAAACTTGATAAATTCTTTCACGCCTTCTTCATACTCTTTTGTCAACTGATTGGCATTCATCCATTCTTTATTTATATTCATCCTATTTAAAATCCATAGGATAAGTATATAGGTTAAAGGAGAAGGAATATGAGTATAATTTAGATAAAAAACAAGATACTTCAAGGAAATAAAGGAATAAATAAATACCAAAATAAAAAATATATTGGGAACCACTACAATCCCCAAGCCTCACATCATCTAGATCTCTAAAACCCAGTAGTGCAGGACACTCAACCAAACAGGCCAAATACACAATAAGGACTGAAATCTCTCACCTATCCACTTTTCATAACAAATATAATCACTACTCAAAATCAATGTCCCTATTAGTAGTATCATAGACCTCACTACTATGTAATTTTTTCCATTTCAATAAAATACCACCTCAAGGTCATTTTTTTAATAAAAGTGGTGACATGAATTGGTCACCTAATTCATGCCCCAAAGGACTCAATTAAAAAAAAGAGTATAAGTACAAACACAAGGTGAAAAGAACTTACACCAGTAGGAGCAGAGGAGGACGAGGCTGCGGTGGAGGAGAAGGAGGAGGAGGAGGAGGAGCAGAGGAGGAGGAGGAGGCGGAGGCAGCGAAGGCAGCGGAGGAGGAGGAGGATGAGGCCGGTGAAGGGGAGGAGGAGCAGGAGCAGAGGAGGAGGTGGCGGCCGCGACGGAGGAGGAGGAGGCAGCGGAGGCATCAAAGGAGGAGGAGGAGGCCGCGGTGGAGGAGGAGGAGGCCGCAGTGGAGGAGGAGGCACCAGCGGCAGCGCAGAGGCAGGGCAGAGGCAGCGGAGGCAGCGGAGGAGGAGGAGGATGAGGCCGGTGGAGGAGGATGAGGAGGAGCAGGAGCAGAGGAGGAGGCGGCGGCCGTGGCGGAGGAGGAGGAGGCGGCGGCCGCAGAGGCACCGGCGTGACCGCGGCGTGACCGCGGGGTGACCGCGGTGTGACCGCGGCGTGACCGCGGCGTGACCACGGCGTGACCGCGGCGTGACGGCGGCGTGACCACGGAGGAGGAGGCGACCGCGGAGGCACCGGCGGCACCGGAGGAGGAGGAGGAGGCATCAGCGGAGGAGGAGGCCGCGGTGGAGGAGGAGGCACCAGCGGCAGCGCAGAGGTAGGGCGGAGGCATGGCGGAGGCAGCGGAGGCAGCGGAGGCAGCAGAGGCAGCGGAGGAGGAGGAGGATGAGGCCGGTGGAGGAGGAGGAGGAGGAGCAGGAGCAGAGGAGGAGGCGGCGGCCGCGGCAGAGTAGGAGGAGGCGGTGACCGCGGCGTGACCGCGGCGTGACCGCAGTGTGACCGCAGCGTGACCGCGGAGGAGGAGGATACGTGGAGGCACTGGTGGCACCGACGGAGGAGGAGGAGGCATCAGCGGAGGAGGAGGAGGCCGTGGTGGTGGAGGAGGCACCGGAGGCACCGACGACAGCGCGGAGGCAGTGCGGAGGCAGGGCGAAGGCAGGGCGGAGGCAGTGAAGGCAGCGGAGGAGGAGGAGGATGAGGCCGGTGGAGGGGAGGAGGAGCAGGAGAAGAGGAGGAGGCGGCGGCCGCGGCGGAGGAGGAGGAGGCAGCGGAGGAGGAGGAGGAGGCCGCGGTGGAGGAGGAGGAGGCCGCGGTGGAGGAGGAGGCACCGACGACAGTGCAGAGGCAGGGTGGAGGCAGGGCGGAGGCAACGGAGGCAACGGAGGCAGCGGAGGAGGAGGAGGATGAGGCCGGTGGAGGAGGAGGAGGAGGAGGAGCAGAGGAGGAGGCGGCGGCCGCGGCGGAGGAGGAGGAGGCGGCGGCCGCAGAGGCACCGGCGTGACCGCGGCATGACCGCGGAGGCGGAGGCGGCCGCGGAGGCACCGGCGGCACCGGTGGAGGAGGAGGAGGCATCGACGGAGGAGGAGGAGGCCGCGGTGGAGGAGGAGGCACCGGCGGTAGCGCAGAGGCAGGGCGGAGGTAGGGCGGAGGCAACGGAGGCAGCGGAGGAGGAGGAGGAGCAGGAGAAGAGGAGGAGGCGGCGGCCGCGGCGGAGTAGGAGGAGGCGGCGACCGTGGAGGCACCGACGTGACCGCGGCGTGACCGCGGCGTGACCGTAGCGTGACCACGGAGGAGGAGGAGACGTGGAGGCACTGGCGGCACCAGCGGAGGAGGAGGAGGCATCGACGGAGGAGGAGGAGGCCGCGGTGGTGGAGGAGGCACCAGAGGCACCGGCGGTAGCGCGGAGGCAGGGTGGAGGCAGGGCGGAGGCAGTGAAGGCAGCGGAGGAGGAGGAGGATGAGGCCGGTGGAGGGGAGGAGGAGCAGGAGCAGAGGAGGAGGCGGCGGCCGCGGCGGAGGAGGAGGAGGCAGCAGAGGCAGCGGAGGAGGAGGAGGAGGCCACAGTGGAGGAGGAGGAGGCCGCAGTGGAGGAGGAGGCACCGGCGGCAGCGCAGAGGCAGGGCGGAGGCAGGGCGGAGGCAGTGGAGGCAGCGGAGGAGGAGGAGGATGAGGCCGGTGGAGGAGGAGGAGGAGGAGCAGGAGCAGAGGAGGAGGCAGCGGCCGCGGAGGAGGAGGAGGAGGCGACGGCCGTGGAGGCACCGGCGTGACCGCAGCGTGACCGCGGCGTGACCGCGGCGTGACCGCGGCGTGACCGCGGCGTGACCGCGGCGTGACCGCGGCGTGACCGCGGCGTGACCGCGGCATGACCGCGGCGTGACCGCGGCGTGACCGCGGCGTGACCGCGGCGTGACCGCGGCGTGACCGCGGCGTGACCGCGGCTTGACCACGGCGTGACGACGGAGGAGGAGGAGGCCGCAGAGGCACCGGTGGAGGAGGAGGAGGCCGCGGAGGCACCGGCGGCACCGGCGGAGGAGGAGGCCGCGGAGGCACCTGCGGCACCGGCGGAGGAGGAGGAGGCATCGGCAGAGGCAGCGGAGGAGGAGGATGAGGCCGGTGGAGGAGGAGGAGGAGGAGCAGGAGCAGAGGAGGAGGCGGCGGCCGCGGCGGCGGAGGAGGAGGCGGCGGCCGGAGAGGTCCCTACTCTAGGTGGATATATATGGATACTTTCCTTGACTGGTCTCTATATGAAAGAATTCTAAAAGGATCCCTCACCTTCCAAAGATATATTATTTCTAGAAAATTGTTTTGTGGGAGAAAGAATTAATCATATATAGTTGATGTCACTTTTAGATCATATGATTCCTTACTCATCAAGATAAATAGACAAGAACCAAAACCTAAGAGGCCTCAGGCCTATCCAAATCTCTAGAAGTGATGACTTCCCAGTGCTTATTGGAAAACTATGGAAGTGTCGACTTCCCACATACACATCCCCCCTCCCCATATCTCCCCCAGCAGACTCCTGCACATCCCCCCTCCCATCCACCCACTACACCCCCCCCACTTTCACAACCCCCCTCCCCCACCCCCACCTTCACACCCCCCACTTGTACACCCCCAACCTCACCCACCAACATACTCCCACCTACCTAGACCCCCCCAACTAGAACACTCTCTTCCCCACCACCCACTTGAACAACCCCCCCTCCCACTTGCATATCCCACCCACCTCCACCTGCACAGCCCACCCCCACCCCCACCTCACACCAAATAGACCCCCCATTATACGCCCCACCTACACATGTTCACCCACTGCACATCTCCCCCACCTAAACACCCCCACCTGCACACCCCCCCACCCACTACACCCCCGTACCACCTTCACCCCCCCCACTTCAAATAAAATTGATTCACACAAATCATGATAGTTGAAATATAGAACAAAAACAAAAAACAAAGCAAATTACAATTATTGGGCATAGCATACCGCACAATGGAGGAGGAGGAGGCCGCGGAGGAGGAGGAGGCCGCGGAGGCACCGATGGAGGAGGAGGAGGCCGCGGTGGAGGAGGAGGCCGCGGTGGAGGAGGAGGCACCGACGGAGGAGGAGGAGGCACCGGCGGAGGAGGAGGAGGCCACGGTGGAGGAGGAGGCACCGGCGGCAGCGGTGCGGAGGCAGGGCTGAGGCAGGGCGGAGGTAGCGGAGGCACCGGAGGAGGAGGAGGATGAGGCCGGTGGAGGAGGAGGAGGAGGAGCAGAAGCAGAGGAGGAGGAGGAGGCCACGACGGAGGAGGAGGAGGCGGCGGCAGCGGCGCAGACGAGGGCTTTCGCGAGAGCTTGATTGTGTGCGGGGAGGAGGAAGAGGACCCACAGGTTTTTAACAAATCCGCGGGACCCTTTATCAGCGCTAGTAAAAAGCGCTGATAAAGGGTGTATTTATCAGCGCTAAAATGAAAAGCGCTGATAAATAAAACCTTTATCAGCGCTTTTGTTAGCGCTGATAAAGGTCTGGCCCTTTATCAGCGCTTTTCCGTTAGCGCTGATAAAGGCAGGAGCATGCCTTGCCCAGTTTTGTGGTAGTTCATCTATAAAAACTACCACAAAAATTTCAAGGTAATCCCTAAAGACTCTATTATCAAGTCCATGAAGATAGCTGGAGCATTAGTGAGTCCAAATGGAATAACTATGAACTTGTAGTGCCTATACCTTGTACTAAAAACAATATTGGGGATATTATCCTTCTTCACCTTTACTTGATAATATCCCGATCAAAGATCCATCTTAGAGAAGTATTGGTATCAATGAAGTTGATCAAACAAGTCATCAATCCCAATTATAGGATACTTTTTCTTTATCATGATCTTATTAAGCTCATAATAATCAATGTAGATGTGCATTGACCCATATTTATTCTTGATGAAGAGGATCAGTGCGCCCCATGGTGAAACACTTGGTCATGTAAAACCTTTATCTAGATTCTCATTTAATTATTTCTTTAGATCCTCAAGTTCAATAACAAACATTCTATATGGAGTCCTAGATATTAGTAAGGCTCCAGGCATGGGCTCGATTGAGAACTCAACCTCACAACTAGAAGTAAGACTAGGCAATTATTTGGGAAACACATTAGTGAATTATATTATAATGGTAATGTTGTCAAGGATGATATTTTATTAGACTCAATCATTTGGACTAGATACGCTTGCTCACAAGGCAATAATATCCATGCTTGAGATGTTGGTACCAAAGAAGATCCATCCTCCTCCTTGAACTTGTATAGAATCTGAGGGTTATTTTTTATATAGAGGGTGATTTCATTCTCTCAGAAATTTATATTATCTCAATACAAGGAAATTCAATCCATGCCCATAATAGCATCAAATTCTACTAAGGGTAGTATCATAAGGTTTTCTAAGATATTCAGCCTAAAAATTTGAATAGTGTATGACTTATATGTTTAGGATACAAAACCCATTCATCATATTTATCAACAACTCAACTTCTATGTTTTGATGTGATGTTTTAATAGTTATACTAAACTTTCATGATATGAAAAAATGCGTAGAACCATAGTCACATGGGACATTTAAAGTCCAAGAATAGATGAAAAACCTATATTTCACTATTTCATTTTGGTTCTTAAACATTTACTTTATCCAAAATAGACTTAGGGATGATAATTTTCAAACTATTATTCAAATAAAAGGGAAACCGTGAATATTATAGGGATAACTCATAAATGACATATATTCCTTAACATATGAATTTCAAAGATTCAATCTAAGTTATCCATGATCTATTATTTAATATAAAATCTTATGGTAAATTTTCCCTTAATAATGGTTTGTAAGGAGATTGTGAATTTACCAAAGAATATCCCCTAGGATTGTCAAACCAGGTGTGAAATAAGGCCCATTGTCATGCACCAGGTGATGATTGAGTCCAACTCAATGCACCCTTTTCGAAGTACCCTCAGGTACCTCTATGCCAGAGCCACATCAACTTGTGGTATCCATACATGGATATATTTTATTGTAAACAACTTAATATATACTTGAAAAAAATTTAGGGATGTTTTCCTATGTTTAGTCTTATCCATAAGGCTTTCACTATAACTTTCTAATCCTAATCCCCAAAATAACTAGACTTTCCTCTGATACCAATGATGACATCCCATATTTTATCACACCTTATTTCATGATTTATTTCATAAAGATACACTTAATATAACACCAAAAGATAATGATCCCTAGTGACTTTTAAAAATTAGGTATATAATATAACAAATTGAAAAAAATATAGGATCATTAATTAAAAACTCCAAAACAGGCCCTAATTTTCCTTGTATGTTCTAAAACTACATGGGATAACCTGAGGATATATATAAGAAATCAGTGAGCTATAAATCCCAATAAGAGAATAAAAAAAGAATAAAATAAGGTAAAATAGTACATGTTGTCCATGAGGCATATCAAGGCAACATAATAGGGGTGAGAATCATAATTTTGAACAATGAGGCATGATATAACTTGATAACATAATGACAACATTGAAATGTGGCAACCGCATAAAACATGAAATCATAAACATAAGTCAAGTATAAACACCAAGAAAACATACATAGTGTACTTAGGATAACTTCCCATTTACCATACATGGAATCTCATGATATTAAAACATTACCCAATTCATTGACGAGCTATATAATTCCAGACTCACCTATCACTTTAATATCATGCACATGCATAAGTGTGTCAGATAGATCATACAACATAGAGATTCAATTAATCACTTTAAATACCATGATTAAGGAGTGTGAGACACATAAAAAGATATCCCAAATCAATATAGGATAGGTACATCAAGTTTAATAACATTGAGTGAGAATGGGAACGAGTATTCACTACACAATTGTTTGGCATGAAAAATCACAGGATAATTTTGGCAGTATAATAGTGGTACATAAAGATTCGTAGAAGGGATTAATGATAGTGAAAGGGGTATATAATCACTTGTAAATAATAATTAAATTAATATGGATATGTAAGAACATAATAAAACATGAAAATTTTGGAATTAAAAGGCATAAGACAAATAAGGTTCTTGAATAAAGAGGAGGAGAGGATCCCTTACCTTGAGAGGGTGTTTCTAAAATCTTGGGAGGAGATTATTGAGATATTTGGGGAACCTTGGGAGGGATATAGAGAGTTAATTTTAGATTAATATAATTCTAAAAGAGTTTTTAGTCATGGGGAATGGGAGTTTGGGTGGGTTTATATAGAAAAATATTGGAGAATTCTTTAATAATTTCCAAACTTAGGTTTTGGACTCTATATGATAAAGTAATCAAAACCACAAACCATACCCTGGTTTTTCCCATGGTTTCTACAAAATTGATTTTTTTAATTATTTTACAATTTTAATAACTTATATAATTAAAATAATACCCTTGGTAATGTGGAAGTGATTCATGTTTATATAGAATTGATTTTAAAACCTTAAAATATAATATAGGTTTTAGAGGATTCATTAAGGGTTTATAAAATTAATAAAATAACCACAAAACACATTAGTTTAAAAAGGAAATAAATATTTCGTTTTTTATACCTTTAATAGAATATATTACATCACCTTTGGGTCATTATGATGTTATAAAATCACAGTGTATATTTATACCATATCTAATTTTGACCTAAACATTTGACAGTCTCCAAAAATTATAAAAAAATAACCATTGGAAAATTTTGAAGTGATGATTTAAAAAATAACATTTAATTTATCCAAACATTTTTATAAGTATTATAATTTAAACTTTTAAATAAAAAAATCCAAATTTATTAAAAAATACTGGTTTTTTTACAATAACAATTTTCCGAACCTTATTATTATTTTTGACTTCATAAAAATATATTATCATTTATATTTAATAAAAATTATTTAATAATAATATTTTGTTAAAATATAATTTATTTAAAATATTATTTAATTCATTAAAATAGAGTGTCTTGATTGAAACTATATGTTTTCTAAAAATACCATTTGTGTTTCATCGTATCAAAATATAATTTTTATCAAACTCATTATCTAATCACTAAAAAAAGTAATAATAATAATAAAGGATAAATATAATAATTATTTTATAAAAATATAAAAATTTATACTATTTGGGTCTAGATACATATCCCTTTATTACACCAGAAAATTCCCTAAGGGTAAGGTGTGCGATGGTGAGATTTTCATGGGGTGGTTTAGTGAACATGGTTTGGGCCGTGATCTCGATGAGTTTAAACTTCTCCCATAAAAGTTTTTTATCATGCTTCCATTATTGAATCTTGACTTAGATTGGTCAAGGGAAAATCCTTGTGATTCAATATCTCTAAAAAACTCCGATAAATGGGATTCACAGGGTATAATACTACTGGTTGAGTCCATCACTTATTTCATCCATGTCAATTGGACTTTATCGCAACCATTTATATAAACTATTCCTTCAATCATTATTCAATAGATATATTATCAATGGTTTGGATGTTTAATGGTCTTTTAAATCTTATAGGATGTAATGTTCCAAAACAACCAAAGTAATGCATGTGTTTTCTATAACTTCATTACTTGATAACACATTTATTCATTAAAAAAGGGAATTTTATTTATAAAAGTTTGGTTCATTACAAAAAATCAGCAGGCTAACACCAAAATGTATAAAAAATCCAGCCTATAGTAATATTATATGAAACAATATGATAAAATGGGGCATTAATTCATAAATTAATCCAAAACATCAAATAAATCTTCCAACCCTCAAGCTCTAGGTTGACACTCGAGTTAGCCAAACTTAATTCAGCACAATGACATATATATCTTTAAAGTGATGGATTCTACAGCCTAGGATGAATCAATAATACTATCAAAAAATTCTCCTACTGAGGATGAATCACCTAAACTATGGATCTCCCTTAGGCATAAAGTAACCATGTATCTAGACCACATGTAGTATATAACCATGCATCTATACCTAAGGTGGTATTTACCAATGAATACATGCCTCAAGATGTATGAAACCATGCATCTTACCCTTAGGTGGTACGTTACCATGTATCTTTCCCTCTGGCGATATGTTAAAATGCATCTGGTTATTAGGTGGTATGTAACTATTAACCTAGCCCTTAGGCATTAAACTTCATCAAGGATTCATAACAAGATAATATCGCAAGTAATAAATTTTTAAAATCCAAATCCAAACATTCCAAACATGTTGATATAAGCTATATTGGTCAACTTATCAAATTACTAATTAACATGATATTCATTCTATTTACCAATTCATAAAAAACCAAATTAAATCCAATTACCAATTTTGTTTAGGTTACCAATTATCAAAATAATTTAAGAAATTAAATTTAACTTATCATTGAAGCTTAATTACCACTAAACATGTAATTTTATCCATATTTCATCATGTTATCCTATTAAATCTATAAACATTCCAATTTACCGCTTTAAGACAAGTGGTTATTAGTCAATCCAAATTCTCAATTCACATTCTAAAACAATTCATATTTTTAAGACAATTCATAATCAATTTCAAATTAATCAAGGGACTTTAGGTTCATTCCATTAAAGTTACAACATAGATTCAATGGTTGATACACACCTTGGGTGGTCGTAAATCTCACTCTCAGTGCCAATAGATCCAACAAGATCTGAGGGAGGTCCAAAGCATAATATTTCATCAAAAAAATGGATTACCAATTAGGACAAGTCACACACATGGAATTACAGTATGATCACACATGTTTTACATACTAGAAAAATAAATAGATCTTAGGGAGTTATTCTAGACCAACCACCTCAAGAAACGAGGAATAAGATATTCAAGTTCGAGCACCAGATCAACATACAACACAATGATCTCCTATGGGAAAAATTTAAAACATCCCACTATGGTTGGAAGAGGAGGATCCAAGGAGGAAAACAAGTGGATTTTACTAAAGATAAGAGAAACTTTTTGATATTGGTTCATCAGATTAAAGAATGGATTGAATAACCAAATAAAAGTGTTGGAGGTTCCTTGAGAGCCTTGGATAACCTTCAAAATTCACTAATACTATATTAGGGTTGAAATAGATGTTGATAAGTTATTTTAAATTGATTTTAGTGTGAAAAAAATTTCCCAACCCGTTACTTACACGACCCAGCTTGACACCATCAGGAAACCAGTGGTGTCCTCCAACAAGCCTGTATGTCTAGGAACTCCATCGACTATTTGGTGGGTCTCATATAGTAGACCCTTGCTGCCTAGATCCCACCAGCGAGCTGGTGGGTCTCCAGTAGATTTACTAAGCTACTAGATATCCCAATGGCTGGCCGGTGGATTTCATTGGCTAGGCAGTGGTTCTATAGTTTCTCCAAACATGTGAACCACCATTACCCAATTCCATCCTCCACCAGTCTAGCTTCTCTGATCCCCTGAACACTTATAAAATAATGATTTCATATAAGAATGAGGCTCATTTTCCAAGTTTAAATAGTTTATCAAAACTCAAATAGGTACAAAAAAAAATACTTAAATAGAAGCGCACCTAGGAAAATATTGGATATTGCATCTCTCATATTTTAAATAATTGGATAAATAGTTTTTCCCAGACAAAACAATTTTTTCCATCTCTCCTTTCCAAACATATTATACAATTTAGAGGAATAAAATGTTCATCAACAAAATAATACAATTTATTAAAAAAACCAATTATTTATAAATCCAAATGAGATAAACAAATACACATCCAATAAAAATCATTCCATCTTGAAGTATCCTTTGTATCGAAATGCATAAACCTCTTACTCCATAACTTCAGTAATATACTCAATTCTTCATTCAATTATAAACTCCTATATATTTACAAATTTTTTAATACATAAATTTGGTATCATATACCTCTAATAATCTAATAATTTAATTCTATAACATTTATACATGGAGTAGACTCTCCACTTGGCTTCTTATGGAATTTCAGATATTCAAAACAAATCCTCCTACAATGTCTATTATAGTCACAATGGTAGCAATATCCTTGTTTCTTATTATTCAATATAATTAGTGGTGTGATATCCTTAAAACCTATTTTATTTCCTTTATTTCATAAACATTTAACCTTTTTTATACCATCAACATTGAACTAGATCCTGATCCATCCATGTCCTTCTAAGAAATCCTAAACATATTGAGGATATTGGGTAAAGGTTTAAAAAATTCATTAATGTTGTAATTAAGAATAAACTACTAAAAAATTTCTAGAACAGATTTTATAATGAAATACATGGAAATATAAAGTTTAATAGGTGAACCAAACCTCTCTAAATCATTAATGTACCCAATAATATCGAGCACATGTGTTGAGACTGAAGTTCCTTCTTCCATTTTACAACAAATAATAACCCTTGAAACTTAATGGATTTCATGAATATCTTATTCTTGATAGATCCTATTTAGGTTGTCTATCATGTTATAAGAACCCATAATCTCATGTTTATTTTTTAACTTAGAGGCCATGGTAACAAGCATAAGAGTCAGAACCTCCAATGATTACTTTAGATTCTATTTATAAGAATCTACCTCCTTTTGTGTAATAACTTCCCCAATTGGTTTATTTGGAAGTGGTTATTCCAATAGATAGATTTTTTCCACTTTCTTGAGAAAAAAATCTCATGTTTTGATACCAGTATAGAAAGTTACCACCATTTAGTTTTTATTTATCTTGAATATATATCAAATTCAAACATGTTGATGATTCCATTATATAAAATAAAAATGTTCTATCAGATCAATATCATGTGTTATATATTTTTATCAAGGAAATTTTAACAAAACTTCTCCCACTAAAATCGATGACCCCACAAATCATATCCATTTTTCTGATCCAAGATAGATATTTCATCATGACTTATATTGGGTATCATGTAAATAAGAAATGAAAATTTAGGCGGGGAAACATCCCAATTATAAAAATTATGATTCTTGTATACATAAGAGTGTAAATATTTACCCAAATTCATCATATGGATAAATTCAATTCTATCCCTCTGATATCCAAACTATTATTGTTTTCTAACTAGTGTAACCCAAAGAAAATTTGAAGAATAAGATAAAAAAGTAAAATCAAGGGGTATTGGGTGAGATATATCTACCAAAAAAGATAATCTAAAGTTACTTATAGACTTCTTACCTTACATAAGATAATCTAGGGGTACTCAATTGAGCTTGACCTACCCTGTTGGTTGATCGAGGTCTTCAAAAATTCCACTTTGGAAGGAATCTCGCACTTAGTATTTGAGGGGGTTTTCATTTTAAAAATTTCACCAGTATAGAATGCATCATATACATACTAAATACATTACATATTATGAAATTTGTTTATCTAATGTTTTATTCCTTTTTGTATGAGATTGGTAATCTCTACATGAGTAAGCCCGAAGCAACAAATAGCCAACCCCTCACCTATCTAGAATAAGGCATAATCCTCCAAGTTAGTGGGTAGTCTGACTCTAAGTCCCTCTTCCCAGGGATACTTTAATCAAGATATAATTAAATTCATGATATATATAACACTTAATATACACAAAATATATTTAGAAAATATTCTCAATCTCATAACTCAAATAATAAATAGAGTCTTGGGTAGATGAAAAACTAAATTTTATGGAGTTTTATATAGCATAAAATGCATGCTCTATATATTAGAATCAATTTATCACATAAATTTTGAATACACAATATTAAAAATATAATTTTTTTTATTAATGAATAAAGTAATGAATAACTATCAGATAAATGACTAATTCATAAAATTAAACTTTAGAATAATTTATTAATTTTTCATAAATAAAATCTTACAATAAACCTTTTATAATTAAGTATAACATTATGGTAATTCCATAATTGTAGACATAAACACTTTTATATCTAAATTCAATATGAACTCTTTCTTATTTTATATTATATAGCATTTATTATATTACATTTTATGAATTACACAATTTATAATTCATTTTCTATTAGGTAAACCTTTTAAAAAATCTAAATATCATATAAATTACATTATTTAAACCTTTTAATCAAATTAACCATCAAAACCTTTTAATGTGGTATAAATAATATCTTTAAATAAGTACCTCTTTAATTTGAACAATTAAAATTAAGTGATTATGAATTTAATCCTTTTTTATGAAATTTATAAACTCTTTATAATCTATTATTGTAAAATAAAAATTTTATTTAATGATTAAAAAGACGACATATAATTTAGTAACAAGTTTAATAAATTTTATTTATGATTTATAAAAAATTTATAAACTATATTAATCTGAAAAGGATATTCTTAATATTAAGTCTTTGATATTAAAGGGATATTTTTGAAAAAAAATTCAAAAACATTTTAATCAATTAACCATAAAATTTTTATAGTTAATTATTCTATAATTTTTTTATCAATGAACACTTAACGCTTATATTGGATTGTATTGTAGGGTGATGATAGAAGTTGACATTGCTTCCAAATTACCAGAGGTAATTGTTTTCAATGCTAATGACTACAAGACAGAGATTTGAGTGGAATGTGAACGTATGCCACCATATTGTGAAACTATGCAAAATTGTCAAACATTATTTTCTGAAATGTGGAGTTGTGAAGAGCCAAGTTTCTCAATTGAAGGATGACAGGTGGACTAAAATTAGCAGGAATAAGAAAGATAAGGTTTATGCTTATGAAAATCCCAAACTAGCTAGAAAGAGATATGAAATATGGGTTATGAAATCAAATTTTCTAGGAGAAAGTTTGGGTATCACCTGGGCTGAACAGGTTAAAGAAGAAGAAAATGCTAATTTTGATCTTTGCATCCTAGAAGAAATCGAGCAGATGGTTTTGGATTTTTGTAAAGAGCATCGACCTGTTTTTTCTGAGGATCCAAGTCGGCTTGCCTCTGTTGAAGTTGGATAGCCCCAGGTGACACCTAGTGGGAATCATGCTCTAATATTAAAGTCCAACAAGGACACCACCTCTAAGAAGCAACTGGTGGATCTTGAAACTCCAGTGAACTCTGTGCTGAATCCAAATAGCAATATGAATGCTGATAACTCACTGCCACTGGAGAAGGGCGAGACTAAACCTCTGGATCACTCGACTGATGCTGGACATACAATAGTTCCACATACAACCTGAACTGGGAATGAAGTCATCGATGAAACTGGACATCCTGGAATGAAACCTGCTACTCAGGTCCTCCTGGAGAATGCAGGTATGGGTCCTCCAGTTGATATAGTTTCAATTATTGAGACCCCCATGGAAATGTGCACAACAATCTCATGCACTGCCACATGAATGATTTCCCTGAACAATAACTTGGGTATGCAAAGTACAATACCCATTGAGTCTGCAGGTTCACTTGACACACAGTTCTCCCCTGTGTTTCCCACTTTTACTCAGGTATTGGATGCTCCCAATGACACAAAGGATGGTCCTATGACCACCCCCATTACTATTAAACCACATGTTATTGCTTAGTCTTTTGCCATTACAGATGCTGCTAAAATTTATTCTATCTCTCTTATGAGTAAACAAGATAAGAAGTCTAGTCCGACCTCTTCTCAAAATATTAGGAGATCAAAGAGGAAGAATGTTTCGGGAGAATTCAAAAAGAAAAAAGGGGGATCTTGCTCCAAATTTAGGTTTTAATGGATCTTATATTTTGGAACTATCAGGGCATTGTGAACCCTGACACGACCACTGTGATTAAAAGACTTATTTTGACTCATAAACCTAAAATATTTTCTATTGAAGAATCAAAAATCAACTTTTCTAGAAATTTTATGCATCTTTGTGCTTATGGTTATAGCTTGCTAGGTTCTTGAAAAAATGGAACTGCTACTGATTCCCTCTGGATATTTTATCACGCTTCTTTATAAAATGTTAATGTCTGCAAATTCTCTGATCAAATGTTTACTTGTGATTTTTTGATTGATGGATTACATAGTTTTTGTACAATGGTGTATGCCAAGAATAGATATCAAGACCGAAGACCTCTCTGGCATGATCTTTTTGAATTATCTAACACCATTCATGACCCCTGGTTTGTGATAGGAAATTTTAATGTTATTCTTTCTCCTAGTGAGTAAATTGGTCCTTCACAATCTCACATTTCCTCAAGATAATTTAGAGCTTATGTTGAAGATTGTAATCTTATATAAATTAATCTCACAGGTGCTAAATTTACTTGGTATAGAAGACACTACAACAGGGTTGTAGTGAGAAAACTTGATAGGGCCTTCACAAATATCCCAAATCTGGATAATTGAGACACTATCTCTAGAATGACTTTAACTAAACTAAACTTGGACCATCACCCCATCCTTGTTAGTATTTTCTCCAAAATAACTAAGACCATTATTCCTTTCAGGTTCAACAATGCTTGGTCTATGGCATGGAATGTTCAAATCTCATAAAAAATGATGGGAGTCTATGAATCACCACTCAAATGATTTTTCCTATCCCACTAAGCTGAACATCTCAAACAGTGTCTCAAGGATTGGCGTCAGACAAAATCAAAACAAATGGACAATGAAATCTCCAACCTTGAGAATGAACTTAATCAAATTCAAAATATCAACACTAACTCTGATTTCTCTTTCGATCTTCAAAGTGAAATCAACATCTCTGTGAAACTTAATTCTCTCCTAGTTCTTAAGGACAACATTCGTAAACAAGTTTTCAGAACTAAGTGGCTTTCAGATGGTGACATAAACACTAAGTTCTACAATTCCCTTCAAATAATTAGAAAAGTCTACATACCTATATCTATCCTTAGGGATAATGACATTCTCCTTTATTCTGAGGTGTCCATTGCTAATCATGTGGTCTCTTACTTTATCAATATTTTCAATGGGCCAAATTTTAATAAATACCTCCTCCCTGAGGTCATTCTGGTTATGGTTCATGCTGATGACAATCTCTTTCTTTTGAACATCCCTCTTGATCATGAAATCAAATACACCATCTTTAGTCTCAACCCTGATAGTGCCCTGGGCCCTGATGGTTTCAACAATGGTTTCTTTCAACAATACTGGGAGACCATCCACATTGATGTTTGTAAACTTGTAAAATATTTTTTTTCTAATGGTTTTCTCCCTCATAGTCTCAATGCTCAATTTCTTACCATAATCGCTAAAGTGTCTAATACCTCTGAAATTCATCTCTTCCAACCTATCGCTCTCATTAACTCTCTTTACAAAATTATTACTAAGATTATTGATAATAGAATTGCTCCTATATGTAATAAAATTATATCTTGGAATCAATTTGCTTTTTTCAAAGGTAGATCCATACAAGACTGCATTTTTCTTGCCTTAGAATGCACCAATTCCCTAAATAAAGTTTCTAGAGGAGGAAACATTGCCATTAAACTTGATATCAGGAAATCCTTTTACACCATTGATTAGAGCTTCATCTTCAAAGTTATTCAAAGTTTTGGTTTCAATGATACTTTTATAAGTAGGATAAACTCCTTATTTAATTCAGCCTCTATTTCCATCCTTGTTAATGGATCCCCAAAAGGCTACTTTAAATTCACCAAAGGCGTTAGACAAGGTGATCCCTTATCTTCCATTCTATTTGCTATTGCGTAAGATTATCTTAGAAGATTGCTCACTCAACTGGTTGATCAAAACAAACTCAAACCCATTAAGGCATCCAGAAACTTGAATGTTCCTACACATCTTCTATATGAGGATGACATAATTCTGTTCTTAAATGGTGACAAAAGAAATATTCAAAATTTAAAAAATTCCTTGTCTCATTATGAAGAGATTTCTAGTCAAACTATTAGTTGGAACAAATCTTTTGTGTTCTTCGGGAAAATATTTTCTCTCAGTAGGAAATCTAGCATTATCAATAGCTTAGGAATCAAAGAAGGATCCTTGCCCTTCACATATATGGGAGTTCCCATCTTTTGGGGAAGACCGAAATCCATGTACATTAATGCTACTATTGAGCAGGTTATTAATCAACTATACTCCTAGAAAGGTAAATCCCTCTCCATGACTAGAAGGATTGGGTTGGTGAAGTCTAAGATAGTCACTAAATTAGTCTACTCGCTGATGGTCTATAAATGGCCTACCGGTCTTCTTAAGAAAATTAATGTTTACATCAAAAACTTTTTTTGGATTGGAATCATTCTTAAATGGAAGCTTGTTACCATACCCTGGTCTACCTGTTGAAAACCTATTGAGAAGGGTGGTCTTGGAATTAAAAATCTAAAGCTCTTTAATGAAGCTCTTCAAGCCAGACTCACTTGGAGATTAATTAGTAATAACTCTGATTCCATTGATTTTATCAAAAATAGATTCCACATGAAGCTCAAGAAGGGTAATTTGAGCTATGTTAACTCTTTGATCTAGCCATCCATTAGAAAATATTTTTACAACATTATGAATAACCCTAGATGGATGGTTAGCTCAAATTCTTCCATGAATTTCTAGATGGACAACTGGACTTGAGCCCCCATTTTATCCATGCTTCCTCCTAATTCCCATCTAGAAAACCCCAATTTCACTATAAAAAATGTGATTTAGTATCGTAATTTCAATTTTCCTGATATCATCATGAATGTTGTTGATAATTATCCTTTCTATAATACTGGATATTTTCTTATTTGGGAGCCTGCCCACAATGGTTTTCTTGACTCAAAAAGTTTTTACAACCCCAATTTCAGAAATTCAGAATCTAGCTTTGGTTGGTTTAAACCTTTTGACAAACCCTCGATTAAACCCTCAAGACTCAATCTTGTTTGGTGCATTGCTCACAACCATATTCCTTCCAAGGTTTGTCTTCAGTCTTTTGGTATCCAACTCTGCTCTAAGTGCCACTTTTGTCACCAACATAGAGAGGATACTAACCATCTTTTTTTGTCTTGTGCTACAGCTTCATCTCTCTAGTTTTATATTACCGACATGTTTGATTTCATATGGTTATTACTTGACTCTATTTTCTCACAATTAAAACATTGTGTGGAGCTTGAAACTTCAAAGAAAATCAAGAACCTCTTCTTAGAAGCTGTTGCTGAGATCCTTCACGTGATCTAGTTTGATAGAAATGATATTATTCACAAAAACTGCTCATTCAATCTTAATTCAGGTTGGATGCGGATTCTCATCGCCATTAGAGATGCCACCTCGATTCAGAAATCATATTGTGACAATACTATTGAATACTATGTGATCCTTCATTGAATGATGTTAGGTCCACAAGGATGAATACCCTAAGAGGGGGGGTGAATCAGGGTATGACTAATTAAAAATTAACGCCCGTTCTGATCTTGTTTTGCTGTTAAGCAAAACACTATTCTCTCTCTTTCCTGTTGCACAAAGTAAACAGAAAGTAAAGCATGCATAGGACACAACAATTTTACTTGGTTCACCGCAAAGGGCTACGTCCAAGGAGCATACGCCGACAAGTTGTCAGTCGTACCAATTACACTAAACTTCACTAGTTGTGGATTACAATGTTCGGGCTAGATCACTTCTATGCCCAGGCTCACTGCCTTTACAAGTTTAGGGTCAGATCACTACTTTCCCAAGGGTCACTCCCTGTTTCTCTCTCTCTGGCTCACTACCGGTGGAGAGGATCACCTTCTTCCTCTTCCTAAGCTCACTGCTCTTGGAAGGAATCCACTCACAGTTTATAGACCTGTAGGTCTCTTCATTTGCATGAATGAGTGCATCTTCTCTTGTATGTAGATGCTCTATTTAAGTTCAACTTTCATCCATAGATGAATCTCTCTTTGCACCGAATGTATCGGGCAAACTTCCAGCTTCCACGCAGCTCGAAAAACACTGCTGGAACAAACCTTACTTGGTGCGCAAGTCAACCTCAGCGCGCAAGTATCGGCGCGCAAGTCACAACGGGCGTGCAAGTCCTCCTCAGACACTTGCACGACTCAATCTTCCTCAACTCCAAACTTGCGCGACTCTCTTCCTTTTACACCCAAACCAATATTGGCGCGCAACTGCCAACTGGCGTGCAACTTCTAACACTGGCGCACAACTTCAACCACTGGCGCGCAAATTCACCTGCGCGACCACACACACCACCTGCGCGACCACCACACCTGCGCGACGGGAGCTCTGATTTCTCAAAGAGTTGAAATCTGGTGAAGAATGAAGAGGGGTGGTCCAGTATTTATAGGCAATCTGACCACCCTGCGCGACGGCGCGCAAGTCACCTGCGCGAACCAGTTTCGGCGCGCAAGTCTTCTGTCCTTTTGGACACTTGCGCGACCAACTCCCAAACTTGCGCGCACCTACTTCCTTTTCCATATTTTGATCTTCTGATCTTGAAAAACATATGGCGCGCAAGTTTCCTACTCTCCAAGTCCTCGGCGCGCAAGTCCCTTTGCCAAAAACACTTTTCTTCATTTATCGATTTTCAGGCCCAAAAATTTGGCAAACGCTGGAAAACGACGCCACCTTGTATCTGTTTTTTTGTACCGCCTCCAGATCATCCATTCCTTTTATCGACGTTCTTGAGTCAAACTTGGATCGTTGAACTCAGCTCTTGAACTCAACATTCCACCATGAAATCCTCTTTGTCAACAAAGTTGTATGTCATCGTTTTTCTTTGTCAACAATCACTACTCAGATGTCCACTTTGTCAACAAACACAATCACCTCAAAAATGATTCAATGATACCTTGAGGGATTTTTGCCCAACAATCTCCCCCTTTGGGTTTGTTGACAACTCTTCCAAAACAAAGATAAGTCATTTATTCTTCAGCCTCCATTCGCCTCATTGCGATTCTGATAGCGATCAAGGATTTACTCAACACATACTCTAAGCCCACATGAGCAATGCTCGGCGTGAGAAACAAGAGTAAATGAAAGGTTCATCAATGAATCACTTTATCTCTGACATCCACTGTTGACACCAAACTGATACCAATTTGTACTAAACTGATACCAATTGTTGATGGGCTTGTTGGAAGACCAATGTTTGGTTTGGAAATATTCATACCACTTTCCAACACCACTCTTCTGCTTTTATCACGATCCTCAGCTGTCGTGATATCTATTATTTGATCGATCACTTCTAGCATCGTCAGATTTAATACACTCCCCCTTTCTCATTGCTCCCCCTTTCTGGCTGCTCCACCTGTCAGCTTCTCCCCGTATCAATTATGATTTATCAAATCTCCGCACTGTCTCCCCATTGAACAATCACTATTTTATCCTCCTTTAACAAACACTTTTCTCCCCCTTTGTCAATAAACCCAAAGGACACTCCTTTGGAGTCTGTAACATAGTAGAGAACACATAGCAGCATATTAGGGAAAAACACCTCATACCTCGGGGAGAGGGGGGGAAGTCCCACATCCACACTATTTCAAGTGCGGGGAATCGACTGAACTCCCAGAACCAGTCGATGCCTCTCAAAAGCTTCCTTGGGTAAGACCTTTGTCAGAATGTCTGCAACCTGTAGCTCTATAGGCACATACTCCAACTTCACGATGCCCTGCTCAACCTTCTCCTTGATGAAATGATACTTGATCTCAATGTGCTTTGTCCTGGAATGATGGAAAAGATTTTTGCTAAGATTTATAGCACTTGAGTTGTCACACTGGATTCCGATCGGAGACTTCACTTCAACTCCCATATCTTCAAGCTGCTGCTTCATCCACAATAACTGTGTGCATGCTTGAGTGGCTGCAATATACTCAGCTTCTGCAGTGCTTAATGAAATGGAATCCTGCTTCTTTCTCAACCAAGAAATACATAGTCCGCCAAGATAAAATGCACCTCTAGATATTGATTTCCTGTCATCTGCTGAACCGGCCCAGTCTGCATCAGTATATCCTAATAATTCTGTCTGAGACTTGTCGTTATATGTCATCCCGAAGTCCACTGTGCCCTTGATATACCGAAGTATTCTTTTCACTGCAAGCATGTGACTTTCCTTGGGATTACTTTGATATCTCGCTGCTTGGCATGTGGCGAAAACAATATCAGGCCTTGTCGCGGTCTAGTACAACAGACTTCCAATAATTTGCCTATATTCTGTGATATTAACTGCCTTTCCATCCTCATCTTTTGATAATCTCATCCAGGTAGCAACCGGAGTCTTCATCTCCTTGTAATTTTCCATTCCAAACCTTCTTAGAACCTCCTTGGCATATTTGGATTGAGAAATAAAAGTGCCATTACTTCCTTGTGTCACCTGTAAACCAAGGAAAAATGTTAGCTCTCCAATCATTGACATTTCAAACTCATTTTTCATGAATTCGGAGAACTGTATGCATTGAGCTTCATTTGATCCGCCAAATATTATGTCATCAACATAAACCAGCACCATCATCCGTTGATTACTTTCATTACTAAAATAGAGATTGTAATCAACTCCTCCACGCTGAAAACCAAGATTCTTCAAATACTGATCAAGCCTTGAGTACCATGCTCGTGGTGCTTGTTTCAGCCCATACAATTCCTTCTTCAGCCTACAAACTTTGTTCTAATCCTCATGAATAAGAAAACCATCTGGCTGCTCAATGTACACCTCTTCTTCCAGAACCCCATTCAAGAACGCGGATTTGACATCCATCTGGAACACTTTAAACTTTCTTTGCACTGCTATGGCCAAGAATAATCTGATTGTATCCAGCCTTGCAACTGGTGAAAATGTCTCATCAACATCTATTCCTTCGATCTGGGAGTACCCCTTGCACACTAGTCGTGCTTTGTTTCGAATCACATTTCCATCTTCATTCATCTTGTTGCGATAGACCCATTTAGTCCCAATGACATTCTTGTCTGCTGGTCTCGAAACAATCTCCCATGTCTGGTTCTTCTCAATTTGATCAAGCTCTTCATTCATAGCCTGAACCCAGTTTTCATCTTCAGCTGCATCGGAAAAACATTTTGGCTCCACCTGAGATAAAAACGATGTTTGCTGTAATGATTTCATTCTTCGAGTCTGAACTGGAGCTATCTGATCACCAATGATATTTTTCCTATCAATTTCAGCTCAAATCTTTGGCTTCCTTGCAGATACAGACTTGACACTCTCTTGTTCATCATCAGTATCTTCTTCTGAGTCAGCCTCTGCCACTTCTACTCCCCCTGTGTTACTTGCCTCATCATTACTTTCATCCAGAAACTGTTCACTGGGTCATTGAGCAGTCTGTTCATTTTCGACTATAGTGACATCCTTGCTCTCAACAATTTTTCCCAGCCTCTTGTTGAATCATTTATATGCTTTGCTTTTCCCTGAATAGCCAAGGAATATCCCTTCATCTCCTCGTGCCTCAAACTTCCTATGATGTTCTTTGTTGAGAATGAAAAACTTACTTCCAAATATTCGAAAGTATTTCAATGTTGTCTTCTTTCCGTACCACAGTTCATACGGAGTCTTCCCTTGCTTCGGACATAATAGGGACCTATTTGAAACATAGACCGATGTCAAAACTGCTTCCTTCCAAAATTTCTCCGGTAGGTCCTTGTCAATAAGCATTGTTCTGTCCATGTTGTTGATGATCCGATTTCTCCTTTCAACCACTCCATTCTGTTGGGGAGTTCTTACTGATGAAACTTGATGCCTTATCCCATGTTTCTAGAGATAGTTTTCAACCTGACTGTTTGTAAATTCTGTACCGTTATCAGTACGAAACTTCAGAATTTTATGCCCAAGCATCTTTTCTGATTCCCTCCTGTACTGCTTTATGCAACTGAACACCTCTGTCTTATGGGTAATGATGAATACCCAGGCTATTCTACTGTAGTCATTAATGAAAAGAACATAGTACCTTTGCCCATCTATAGCTCATGGTGAGATAGGTCCACATACATCAGCATGCACCAATTCGAGCACTCCAGTTGCTTTTTGTTCCTTTGGCCTATATGTCTTCCTGATGATCTTCCCTTGTTAACAAGCATCACACATATGACTGCGATCATGTGATAGTTTGGGAAGATCTCTAGCAGCATCACACTTTACCAGATCTTCCATAGATGGTTGACATAGATGACCAAGTCGCTTATGCCACATCTGATTTTCTTCTTCTCTGGATAAAAGGCATGAATCTTCTTCCCTACCTACCAGGTAAAGATTCCCCTTTGTTCGTTTTCCCTGTAGAATGACTATTCCATCTTTTCCTTTAACAATACCCATATTATTGGTAAATAGGATAGAGTGCCCAGAGTCGCATAGCTAACTGATGCTAAGCAAATTATGACTGAGACCCTCTACCACCAAGACATCAGCATGTCTCATTTCTTTGCCCCCAAACTTGGCTTTTCCTGAGCCAACAATCTTCAGGCCTTCATCATTTCCAAATTTGACAACTCCTTCTTTGTCATATTTTATTCCTGTAACCAGATCCTTGTTGCCTGTCATATGGGATGTGCAACCACTATCAAGGATCCACACACCAGAACGATCTGATGCTTTAAGGGAAATTTCAGCAACTACGACCTTCTCAATTTTCTTCTTCCTAGTCCATACTTTTTCTTTCATACTCGTCATGGATTGAGGCTTCTGTTCTTTCTCAGAGTATGATGGACCAGCTTCATCTTGCAAAATTGCAAATCGGTTCTGAACTTTTAGCTCACTTGTCGGTTCACTGATCTTCTGCTTGCGAACATTTTGATTCTGCTTTGGCACATTTTTCTGAATTGTCGGAGTGCAGTACCTAGCCATGTGTCCAAATCCTCTGCACCAAAAACATTATCCTTCAAAATATGTTCTGGAAAAATGTTCTCTATTTGGCTGCCATCTTTGTTCTTGTTCCTTTCAATATCTTTTGGCTATGGAACACACATACTGTGAATGTCCCATCTTTCCACAACAATAACACCTGATATAAGGTATATTACTTCGTGTTACTTCAGCACTACGAGTTTCCCCTTGGGATCTCCGAGTATTCTCATTCTGCTTTGTGCTCAAATCCACTTTCAATCTCGGGACAGGTGCTTGCGGTCTAACTTCAACTGCCACAGATTTTTGTTTCCGATTAAGCCATGACTCAGCCTTAACTTCTGAGTTCAATTGCTGCTTCTTTCCTGCTATACTACTAGGCTCTTCTTTCTTCTTTTTAGTCTCCATAATGACCTAATTTCCCAAGAATGTGTTGGGATTCAAAGGTTTTTCCTGGTCTTTAACTTTTCTCCGCAGACCAACAACTTCCTATTCAAGCTCTTCAATACGCTTGACATGATCTTTCACTTTTCGACTCAAGCAATCGATCTCCCTTTTCTTATCTTTGATCTTGATCTTATGCTCATCAACCTTTTCTGTGCGCTCTGGCCTGGAAGACTTAAGATTTTCAATTTCTTTTTCAAGATCAGACTTCTCTTCTTCTTGTTGTTGTATGTAGAGTTTGGCATCACGTACTATCTTGTTGGATTTCTTTGTTTTTGCTCGCCAAACATCTATCTCTTCAAGAGCTGTTTCTAATTCAGCTTCCATGTCAACTCTCCCTTCAATTTCTTCTTCTTCTTCATCAGTTTCGGTTTCTTTCTTTTCTAGATCACTATTGGCAACAACCACCATCGCATTTTGTCCACGATCTTTGTAGTTTTCTATCTCTTCAACTTCTTTACCCTCAGATTCAGCTGAACTATCTATTTCTTGTAAAAGTAGATTCTTTTTCTTGAAGAAATTTCTCTTGAACTGCTTCTTCCCTTTCACATAGGCTAAATATTTTTTTATGGGAATCTCAACTCCATCTTCATCACTTTCTTCTTGAAAATTTTTGGGGCATCTTGCAGCAAGATGACCAACCTTCCCACATCGAAAGCATGCTAGTGGAAGTTTCCCTTTAAACTTTCCTTTTCCTCTTTGCAGATTTGAAGAAAGGAATGGCATCACCTCATCTGACTCTTCTTCCTCCTGAGAATCTTCAATAGTGAGACTCTTCATGGCCTTAAATTCCACCTCTTTGGATTTCCCCTTTTCCACAGCATCATTGTCATCATTTCTCATTTCATATGCAACAAGAGTGCTGTGTAGGTTATCCAATGTCAGCTCTTTCGGATCTTTATCTTCCAAAACAGAAACTTTCGGATTGAACTGAGGTGGAAGCTTTCTCAAGATGCGCTTTACGATTTTAATGTCTTCGATAATCTCACCAAGACCCCGCATGTCTTCTACCACAGCATTTACCCTGTCAAATAATGCATCAACAGACTCATTCAGGTTCATTCTCAGATCTTTATACTTGTTCCACAACACTTATAGCTTTGCCTCTCTGACTTTTGTGTCCCCTTCATAAATATTCAAGAGCTTTTCCCACATGACATGTGACATTTTTCATGACATCAACTTTGTATATATGGCATTGGAAAGGGATCCCCCTAAGGCATTGATTGCTTTGGAATCAGCATCCAACTCTTTATGCTCTGCTTCTGATAATGCACCGCTAGTAATATCAGCTGTGATACCATGCATAGCTGCTGAAAACACATCCATTCCCAACGATCAGAAATAGTGTTGCATTCGATTCTTCCATATCTGAAAATTACATCCGTCGAAGATCGAAATCCCTCTATGATTAGTGACCTCCATTTGAGAGAAGAACAACTGTCAACCTTCCATCTAATACCAATTGTTAGGTCCACAAGGCTGAATACCCTGAGAGGGGGGTGAATCATGGTATGACTAATTAAAAATTAACGCCCGTTCTGATCTTGTTTTGCTGTTAAGAAAAACACTCTTCTCTCTCTTTCCTGTTTAACAAAGTAAACAGAAAGTAAAGCATGCACAGGACACAACAATTTTACTTGGTTCACCGCAAAGGGCTACGTCCAAGGAGCATATTCCGACAAGTTTCCGGTCGTACCAATTCCACTAAACTTCACTAGCTGTGGATTACAATGTTCGGGCTAGATCACTTCTATGCCCAGGCTCACTGCCTTTACAAGTTTAGGGTCAGCTCACTACTTTCCCAAGGGTCACTCCCTGTTTCTCTCTCTCTGGCTCACTGCTGGTGGAGAGGATCACCTTCTTCCTCTTCCTAAGCTCACTGCTCTTGGAAGGATTCCACTCACAATTTATAGACCTGTAGGTATCTTCATTTGCATGAATGAATGCATCTTCTCTTGTATGTAGATGCTCTATTGAAGTTCAACTTTCATCCGTAGATGAATATCTCTTTTCACCGAATGTATCGGGAAAACTTCCAGCTTCCACGCAGCCCGAAAAACATTGCTGGAACAAACCTTACTTGGCACGCAAGTCAACCTCGGCGCGCAAGTATCGTCGCGCAAGTCACAACGGGCGCGCAAGTCCTCCTCAGACACTTGCGCGACTCAAGCTTCCTCTACTCCAAACTTGCACGACTATCTTCCTTTTACGCCCAAACCAATATTGGCGCGCAACTACCAACTGGCGCGCAACTTCTAACACCGGCGCACAACTTCAACCACTGGCGCACAACTTCACCTGCGCGACCACCCACACCACCTGCACGACCACCACACCTGCTCGACGGGAGCTCTGATTTCTCAAAGAGTTGAACTCCGGTGAAGAATTAAGAGGGGTGGTCCAGTATTTATAGGCAATCTGACCACCCTACGCGACGGCGCGCAAGTCACCTGTGCGACCCAGTTTCGGCGCGCAAGTCTTCTGTCCTTTTGGAAACTTGCGCGACCAACTCCCAAAATTGCGCGCACCTACTTCCTTTTCCATATTTTGATCTTCTGATCTTGAAAAACATATGGCACACAAGTTTCCTATTCTCCAAGTCCTCGGCGCGCAAGTCCCTTTGCCAAAAACACTTTTCTTCATTTGCCGATTTTCAGGCCCAAAAATTTGGCAAACACTGGAAAACGGCGCCACCTTGTATCTGTTCTTTTGTACCGCCTCCAAATCATCCATTCCTTTTATCGACGTTCTTGAGTCAAACATGGATCGTTGAACTCAGCTCTTGAACTCGACATTCCACCATGAAATCCTCTTTGTCAACAAAGTTGTATGTCATCGTTTTGCTTTGTCAACAATCACTACTCAGATGTCCACTTTGTCAACAAACACAATCACCTCAAAAATGCTTCAATGATACCTTGAGGGATTTTTTCCCAACAAATGAGGATTGATGGTCTCTACAGACAAACAAGGAACACCCTTGAGGTGTTTTGGAAAGTTCCTCTCCCAGGATGGATCAAAATTAATGTTGATGGAGCTTCTAAAGGAAACCCAGGACCTGCAGGCTGTGGTGATGTCTTCAGAGACTTCCTTGGCCATTGTCAAGGATGCTTCTTCAGCAATTTCAATGTCTCCTCTGCTTTCGAAGCCAAAATGATGGCTGTGATTCTTACAGCTGACTTTGTAAAAAAAAAGGGCTGGAACAACATTTGGATTGAAAGTGACTCAACCACTATTGTCCAAGCTATCTGGAATGGCATGCTGCACCTTGCATGGCCGCTTATTACCCGCTGGATAAGCTGCCTTGCTTCGCTTCTGGAGATTAGATACATTTCTATTCATGCCTTTTGTGAAGCGAACATGGTTGCTGACAATCTTTCCAATAAGGGAATCAACTAGGGCATTACTTGGAAGGATGATATGTCGGTCGATATTCTCCCTCTTTATGAAAAATATTGTAATAAAATCCCCTCCTTCTGACTTACGTAATTTCTTTCTTTATATTGAATAAATTATGTCTTGGTCTTTGACTGAGGCACCACCTTCTATAAAAAAACTAATTCAATTATCTTGATTGAGAAATAAATACTTTATTTATTACGAGAAACACAAATGAACAATTTAATATTTACAATAGTCCTGTAAAAAAATTATTAATCCTATCAATAATTTATAATTAAATTAAAAATTTAAATCATAATTTATATATACACACACAAATAAATACTTTGTTTATATATACTCAATATATATTTCATTTTATTTTATTACTCCAAAAATATATTCGGCCATGAATTAGCCCATACCAATAGCCGACCATCACTAGAATGGTCAACCAAGCTGAAGGATATGTCGACCATAGGGGACAAAGGGCATGTGATCTTGTGCAGGAAAGAACACATGGAGACGTGTGTGAGAGCACCACCATGTGGGGAAGTACGATGGTAGAGAGGGGTAGGATTAGGGAGTCACTATGTGGGGAAATATGACACTTAATCAAGTGGTGTTCATCATATTTTGGGTAATAAAGTGGTTCCCCTCCAAGGTGAAGTCTGATGTGGGATTCGCTTGGTCCTGGTATTTTTTATCCCTTCACATGTAGCAAGATACACATGCCACTCCCTCTTCCCATGCTACCCATAGCCTCATGCTTGTATCTACATATAGTTCTTGTTCTACACATAATAGACCATTCTTGATATCTATATGCTAAGGTCGAGCACCATGCTGCATGAAATTCATATACAGTGCATTGATGATTTTATGAATGCCACATATGGGATGTTCACACATCCCCTATATGCATTTATTGACATTAAATTTTCTTATAATGTAAATTAAATCCCTAGTTCAATCTCCTCATTGAGTTTCAATACAACAGAGAGCAAAATGTTGCTTTGTTTTTTCCCAACTCACATCCAAGCAGTGTTATCTGATAAAAATTTCTATATTATTCCTTCCAATGACATTAATTTATTAATTCACTATTGTTTGGTGGATTAAAACATATATTATAGTATTATCATATAATTAAAATCTGATTAAAAAACAAACCAATGACAATGTAAATAGCATGTTCTTCAATTATAGTAAAAGATGCGTGATGATGGATTTGATACCATTGATAGGTATTAGAGGATCATAGCATGATCCTCGATAGTCTATAAAAACCCAAAATACAAGTGTATCTATCATTGAATTAAGAAACATGAAAATTAAATGAAAACTACAAAAAAAGATCATACTTGGTTTAGTAGTGCAACAAACTTATCCTTCCTAGATCTTGGGAGAATGCTTGATGAAGACTATAGGGAGTAAGAGATAAAGATCTCCTACCATTGGGGGGGGGGGTGGTATTGTCCTCTAGATCCTGGTATGTAACAGGAGGGCAATCAAGCTCTTGAAGGGATACTAGCACCTTCTAAGGGGAGATGAATAATGATTGGGAATAATAAGTGTATAAAAATATTTGCAAGAAACCAATGATCACTAGAAGCATCAAAAAAATGATTGATCCACACCACACCAATAATGAGAATCTTATTCTATTTATATAAGTGAAGATTGATGTTTATTCTTGAATGAATAATTACACTTGCAACCATGTGGTATCATCAAATGATACCCATGATTTATGACAACTTGAGAAATCCTTTGAAAGCATTCAATGAGCATAATGAAAAGATGTTAATTTAGATGAAACTGTGCATGGGTATGGTTTTGTAACCATGTTGAATACACGGTATTTATGGCTTGTATACATGCATCATATTAATATATAACACATGAAAATATCCACACAAGTATGCACATAATATGCAATATTCTTCATGTATCATATGAGTGACATCCACAACCCATAACCACTCAAATGGGGCCCAGACCAGAGATGCCACTAAAATATTAGGCATGTGTCCCTGTATGCCAGAGAATGATGACTAATAGTGGGGGACTTGGGTGTGACTATGGGGATATTATACCATCATATTTGAGTTCATAATAATAGTTAAAATAAACCAAACACCATCCATAACCAATAATCACCATATTACGTAGAAGTAATAAATAATAAAAATGTTGTATCAAATGAACATGTGGAAGCATACAATCATACAAACTCAGAATCATGTCAACATGAAATAATAATAACCTTCCATTGAGCCGATAACATATAAAAAATAAACAAAATAAATAAAATACCCTGAGGATTTACCACCATCCCCGAGCCTCCCCTTAACCAGTCTCCAATCCCCTTTGAGAAAATCCTACTCGATCTATATACTCTAAGCCTTTTCCCAACCCAAACCCATGATTAGTGAATCCTTCTTGGGTACCCAAGTGACATGGACACCCAATTAGGGTGTGAGTATAACCTAGTAATGAACCACCAATGCAGTCCCATATATAACTAGTAAATGAAGTTTATATAATCTATATTCTTATCTGAATAAATGAATAGTTATAGAATCATAAATAAATAAAAACTTTCAATCCTCAGATTCTAACATGAAACTCGGGATCGACCCAAACTTACTTTGGCCAATGATAGAGTGTATATGAGAACATCACATAACTATGCAAAATAATATCATGCCTATGGATTATTACTAGGAACAAGTCCTAGGTAATATAAATAATATCACATTTGAATCCAAGGAGTGTGCCCAAGTAATTCCAAATTCAGTTATATCCAAACCTAAGGAATATTTACAAGGCATCCTAAAATCATTCATATCTGAACCCGATGACCATGTATAAGGAATCCAAAACCAATCCATATCAATAAACATGGACCATGTCTATGGTATCCCAAACTTATCTGTATCCAAACATGAGGCCCATGTCTAATACCTCCTAAACTCAATTGAATCCAAAACTAAGGTCCATGTCCAAGTCATCCAAAACTCAGTCATATTCGAACCTGAGTACCATGTCTAAGAAGTCCCAAACTTAGTCATATCTGAATCCAAGGACCATTTCCAAGGCATCCCAAACTTAGTCACATCCAAAACTGAGGAACATGTCCAGGGTATCCCAAACTCAATCATATCCAAACCCAAGGACTATGTCCATGGTGTCCTGGTTGCGCCCAAATTTACCCTACAGGTATGCGGTCGTTGTAGTACAGGTAGGGGTCGAGTCCACAGGGACCAAAGAAGAAACCGAGAGACACTCTGATTTTGGAAGGATTTGGCTATGGAGTGGCCAACTATTTGGATTGATTTTATTTGAATAACTACTGAATTAATTTAAAGAAAATAAATTAAAACATACACTTACTTAGTCTAAAACAATTAATGGAGATGAGTTGATCCTAAGTTGTTACTAGGGTTAGATTGGATGTATTTATTATCTTATAACGTTCGTTTCACTAATTCAAGACATGTCCACAAAATGATATAATTCCTCAACATCATTCACCAATTTAATCCCTTACAATTCCAAGGCTAATCACCAATGCACTTAGAGGATCAATTTAATGATCACTCCAAGGAATTGGATCGTACTAGCACTCGAAATGTGTTATTGTTAAAGTTGGCGAAGATGAAGAAGAAATTAATCATCAAATGGAAATCTTAAATTCATGAAATCATTAAAGAATTTTAGATCATAAAATAACATCCAATATTCCCCATGCAACTCCCTAGGACCAACCCATAAGGGTTTAGCCCTCCATCTATGCTATTAAATAAATGGAAGCGGGAAGTCGACTTAAAGAAGCAGAATTGGAGAAGAAAAATAAAACAATGAAACGATCACTCCACCGTTGTGTGAATAAATTCACAAGTGCTGGTATGAATAAATTCACACCTTAAAGCAACGGTATAAAAGTGATAAGAAGAAAAAAAAGAAAAAGATGAAATGAAGAACTTATATTGAGAACTAATGTGATTCAAATAACTTACATGAGAATGAAGAACGATTACAACATCAAATGGACAGCAAAACATTACAATGAAACAAAGCATCCAAGATGAGAAGAAATTTTTTTACACCCCTATTCCCTTCACCAATAGCTCCTTATATAGGCATATTAGGAGCCTTAGGTCCATCCCCCAATAATTAATTCACCCCCCAACAATTAATAGAGTCAAAACGAGGGTGAATAATCAAAAGGAAATTGACGTTTCGAAGTTGACCCGGAAAACCGTCCAGATTCGTCCTCCATTTTGACGTGTGCGTTTGACACTTCATATGGCCGAATCCGAAGGTGTCATAAATATAAAATCTCTTCTTACATGTGTCTTCTAGAAGCTTTAAAAATTTCAGGACATTTGGATCAGCCGTTTGAATGTTATGGTCGAAATGGTGGGACGGATTTCTGTGCATTAATGACGAGTCCACCATTTAAATCTCAACTTCAGATCCCTTTATCATCATGAAAACATCAAAATTAGCTCCGGACATAGTTGAATAAAATGATCCTCATATTTTTATATTTCTACTGTATAAAGTTGAGCTTCATTGGGCTTGGTTTCTGGGCCCCACATTTGTTTGATGGGCCTTAGGCCCATTATGCCTTTTCCAGCATGTTTCTGCCTTCAGGCGCAAAATTCTCCATCTTCATTTGGGATTCATCCATCGGACCTAAAAGACAAAATGTTCCAAACAAAGTGATCAATCATATCCCAAAATTTCAAATTAAAATGATGAATATTTTAATTTCCACAAGCAAATTATTGAGTGGGCCCAAATTGACATTTTAAGCATGAATTGCACAATGATGGGAAATGAAGTTCAATTTCTGAATTGGACTAAAATTGATGTTTATGAACTTTTAAACACATTAATATTAAGATATTAACAATGAATATTATCCACTTTCAGTGACTAATCATGTCCCAAACTCAATACATCTTGGTGGGTTATGAATTCCACCCGAATCATCTCTCGTATCACATATTGATAGGGTTGGACCTCTTCCTGATACCAACACACTATCCAAGCCTAGAATCTCAAGTTCATAACCTATCATCATCAACCACAATTGTATAAGGACATCATTGATTCGGGTTTCAAGGTGACACCCACAATCATCACAACCCATTCCCACGCTAACCCTCTTTAGGGCTGTCAAATAACTAGGGAACCCTATGGGGTCTCCTAGGTCATGTTTCTACTAGGACACCTCTAGGGTTCCTTTATCCCAATATCATTACATGAACTCATTGGACTTTTAATAAATCCCATACTAGTATCACATAAGTGGAAATGGTCTCAAGATCACCCCCTTCCCAAGTCACATGAGGTTAGTCTTCACACAAAACTTATCCATTAATCTCTATAGAGTTTTTAAATTTTTATAATCATATCTTAGTGGGGCAAGAACACTTTACATATGATATTATCACAATAAAAATATATATAAGGTATATTAAGGGTCCATTAAGGCCTACTAGGGGGATTTATTCTCATTCTATTGTATCCCTATACTTGGAGGTCAACAAGGAACCTATAATAAGGACCACTATGCTTACCAATATAATTACACCCCCAATGGATCCATGTATATCAGGGAAACAAATTATATTCAAGGACTCACCCATCATTGGTCGAGGTATCAAGCCAGTGCATAAGGGTCCTCAGGGACTTTTCCACTTTGTTCAATTTTTCCATACATTTTGTTTTAAATAAAAAATGTATTTAAATAGAAAATTCCAGTCTAACTCAGTAGATATACCACACATCACATTAAAAATATACATAAATTAATCAAAATACCATAGGGGTATGCTCAAGGGACAACCTAACTTATTTACAAAGCCAATTACCTTTATAAGTGTGATTGACTAACCTCATCGCGGCCCATCCAAGCCCAACCAATCATTTTTCACCCATAAAATGCCCTGACTCTCACTAAAAAAATAAAATAATTAATTATAAAAAATTAAAATAAGTCATTAAATTCAATTTTAACATTTTATAATTCATTTAAAATTTAATTAAATTAATCATTAATGACCAATAACTCACTGAGCAACCTCATCACACCAAAACTGCAACCAATAGCATGCCAACATCCCAGGGAATACTCCTGGAACATCATACTCAAAACCCCTAACAAATGAAATAAATTACATGGTCAATTTAGATTAATTTAGGTGAAAACCCTATATAAATCCACACATAAACATACCTTTATAAAAACAATGTTTGATGACATGTTTATAACATCTTAAGAAGTCCTCTAGCTAAGACATAAAAAATCCCCATCATTATTAGTTGATTACACTATGCTTCGGTGGAATCAAAACCAAAACCCTATAATAGAGAAAATAGATTAGAGAGAAACCAAGAAGAACTAAGAATAAAGGAAAATTGAGGGAGATAATTACCAATAATAACCAAATATCACATAAAAATCCCACCCAAATCAAAAGGTGGTTGAAGGAGGAAAAGTGGAAGAGGAGGCCAACTAGGGAATGGGTGCAAGGGAGAGGAGAAAATAGGACCTAGGGTTTACAAAATTAGAGGGGTAAAAGTGGTTATTTCCAACTTTTTAATGAGTTGCATGATTTCTCCACATTTTTACCCAAATTATTCTCCAACCATGTGGTCAACACTATCCAAGAACCCCACATTTTCATGGATGGTTTGCACAGTTAACCAAACTATGTGACCACCATAAAGATCATCTATACAACAAAAATTAAGGTTCCACATAGTTAGTCTATAACTATATGGAGACTGTTCACCTCTCCCCTAATCCCAAACAAGCCACAAAATTTTTCCTGAGCTCTGAAAAATTCACCCTTAACTATGTGTTAACCATGAATTCCAATTATGCAGTATAAAAATTGAACAAAAAAGTAATCCAATCATAGGGTGCATCATGGTATCTCCTAAACCATGCACATAAAATGGAAGGAATAGTTTGGGATATTCCTAAAACTGAGAGGGGGGTGAATCAATATTGGGTAATTTTTAATCCAATTATAACTTTTTATAACTTTACCTGTTTGACCTGTTTGGATCTCAATTCTATTATTCTCTTTTATCTATCAAATGAAATTATATGAAAGAAGTAAAAGTTAGAATATGATATTTTTACAAGTTTCACTACTCAATAAGAGTATCTAGTCCTTGGAATTTTCTAGAAATAATCCTGACCACACAAACACTTAGAAAATAATCCTTTAAGCATGGTTACAATAAGTAGGATAAACCCTTTCACTTGAAATACACTATATTCAATTAACATTTAATGTTTTACATCTCTTGGATAGATATTTATACTACCTTTGAAGATAGTCCTATCCTTGTTAATAAGGTTCATTATAACACTATTAAATTCTTCCACCTGTTGTGACTGCTGTTGAATGTCACAATTCTTCTTAGTTCTTCCACTAACTTCTTCACTTGGTTAGTTGAATAAAAGTGGGTAAGCAACACCTATTATTCTTCACACTAGAAACCAGAAAGATGCAAAACTTATTCTTCTAATTTTAGTCACAATAATATGAATATGGGGTGGATTGATAATCATATAATTCATCCTGACCCAAATGATAGTTAAGTGAATATTAATTTGGTCAGTCACACCTCCTTCTATCTATGATATTTGACACTAAAATATATGCAATACTGTATAGTATTTTCTTAATATATTTCTTATTTAGTTAAAAAAACTACACTGAATATTATTTTACTTATTTTAGTCATCGTAAACTTCTTTTTGATTATTGAAATAATTAAGATTAGCTTAACCTAGAATCATAAAAATTAATCTTTGCTCAATGCACACACTACAAACAATGTTTATTTATTTCATACACTTACTATTACATGTGATCCCGAACAGGTATGTGAGTTTCTCTTCTACCTCATACAAGTATCAACTGAGGTGCACACTTCTTATTTATCCATCACGTATCAATAGGGTACACACATGGATTACCTTCGCATAACATAGTGGGGGTATAATACCCAAGAACTGGTTCACAAAACCATTATTTATGAATTAATATGAGCGTGTGATGTTAAAACATGTCAAATGTTTGTGGATTAACTTCTTCACACAATTAGAGAGCTTCATAGAACAAGTTATTCATAAAGCTCTTCAAGTGCAATGAAAACAGGTTAAAAGATCACGGTTCTTCTCTATTTGTGAAAACAAATAGTTCACGGTTATTTCTTAAGGATAATATAAGAACATAAATCCTTTGAAAAACCAATAAGGTTTATGGGACTTTCCTTATTTTTAAAGCATCAAAGGATCACAAAACTATTTTCCTATTCACATGAAATTAGCATAGAGAGGCACTGTTTTAAATAAAATAGGAGCTCTCAAAATACCATGATCGGTGGTCACTTATTCGGCTTGGTGAATACCCATTTATAGAAAAGGGATCATACCTCATTTTCACTACTTCAAATCTTGATATTTATTCTGTGTAAATCATCTCTTTAAAATCTTGAATGACTCGACTTTTAATTCTTCAATTGTGGTTAAAGTTATGCCATATTTCATAGAGTTTCTCTTCTCAATCATCCTAATTCTACTCTTGGTGATATCATCATGTGAAAATGATCATAAAAACAATTCCTTATAAATATCAGACTCATATATGAATATTAGATGCTCAAGAGGCCTTCTGTAACTGCCTTTTCAGCTCAGTTAAAGCTCAATTGTTTTTATCCTTCATTCAATTTTCATGCATGTTGGTGAAAATGCATGCATTTATCATATTGATCATAACAATAGGTCAATTCTATATTTATAATTAGAGAAATACTTGAATGATTGATCCATAATTGAAATATTTAAATCTCAATGAGCCAATATCCTATGAAGAATCTGGAGGTAGGAGATGATCCACCATGGCGATCAGATAGTTATCATGCATAGGATTAGATGACTCCATTATGTCTGAGACTTTTAAATGAATTTGAACATCATCTCTCAACACATTGTCCCACATAAAAATCCCCTATATTATTCCATTTGGTATATCAATTAAGTAATGACTGCTTACTATTTGAGGTGACACTGGGTTCAACACCCATATAACACTGCACACACTTCGCCCACATGGGCCACGACACACGTGATCCACAAGATTTATAGGCTTCTTTACCAACCCCAACCCATGTAAACCTATGATAATGTTCACTAAGGGCCTTATAAATAACACCGTTGAGGTATTATACATGAACCTCATGCTCCTCTGCCACCATACTAGGTTGCTAAGCTGACCTCCTAGAGCATGGTTAACCTGCGGGTCCCACATGTGCCTTGGTTGAGGTTGGCTTGGCTCTCAAGTGTTGTTAGACATATTTTTTAATAAAATAACCAAATAATTAATTTTTAAAAACTAATTATACTCTATAATTCAATATTCAAATTTCATGGAACCTTTTTCCTCTTCTTCATGAATACAATTTGCATGCATTCCTTCAAATAAGACTTCATGCAATAATGACTATTTTGAATGGTTGTCCTTCATGAAAATAAACATATAAACATTCATCAAGTTTGATCATTCATTGTTCTCATAAAATAATGACATATTTCATTACCTTCTTCAACTCTTCTTCTGTTCCATTTAGAATAGAAATTTGAAATAGATTTTTAGCATCAAAACCACTACCTTCCTTGTTGTAAACAATGTATCACGTTTGATACATGCATTTTTAACTAAGAACCAGTTCAAAAATCATATTATTTTACTAAGAGAATTGTTCAAGCATTAAATCCAATGTCATTCACTGAATCCATAACAATTCTACAGGCATCACCTATGAATCTCAAAGTCTTCAACATATGTTTCTTAAAATATCAAGACTTAAAGACTTTATTCAAGCTACCTCAACTTTGGAACTTCTTAATAATATTGAAACCAATGAAATATTCCTATCTAATTGATCACCATTTTCATCCAATGACAATCATTTACAACAAATAAAACTCATACACAAAGTGGTCTCTTCAATATCCCCTTTGTATTTTTTGGAAATACCTTTAAAGTTCTTTCCAAATGAATGTTTTAATATGTGGAATAATTTTATTCACTCTCCACTTTAATTTTCTATACTTTCATTTCACTTAATACCCCCATTATTGAAAATAAATACAAAGTTAATGGGAAAAGGGTATCAGTACAAACTTAAGAAATGTGTCATCTATTATTTCACTCTAAGTCTACTTGAGCTATGCTCAATGTAGAAAATAATAGTATTTTATTCATACAAAAATAACTCTCCATTATCAACTGATCATGATACCTTATGAAAATAAAAGTCACATAATTTTCTTCAAGGGTTATTCATTTTCATTCTAGGATGAAGATACTAAATTTGAGATGAATATTTTTAAGAAAAATCAACTTGAAACTCATGTACTCACTTCAACAAATAGATCAAAAACATTCAAGTGCAATAAGTAGGAAAAGTGTCCTTCGGGAACATCCAAATTTATTATTCCAATGATTAATTAAATTAATAACTCTTAGTAAAATAAAATTTATCTTGATTAACTAAGGATGAGATATTAAGGGATACATACCTTTGTTAATGACACAAACTTCAAGAAATTTCCATAATAATCATATTTGTTACCAATTGAAATAATAATTCTGGAATCTATTCATTTGTCTCCCACTCAAGGAAAACACTTATAATCATCTACATCCAATAATAAATTTCATGAAATTAAAATATGGAGAATACACCAGAATGAATCTTCAACTTTTGACAGTCCAGATGGGAAAAATTTCACCATTTCACCAAGGATGATCTTCTCGAACAATTGTTTTTCAGGATTCTAAGAAATAAGATAAAAAAATATGGTTTATTATTTATCCTAGATATATAGAATATGTAATCACACTCTTCATATTCATAAAATATGATCCTATATCCTATTTTTACTTGAATACCAATTGATAAATCATTCAAGGATGGTGACTTCTTCAGCTTTGTTATCAAGAATTGACAACACTCACTATTTATCAGGTTATACCTCTAAGAACTTACTTCACCTTAAATTCCTTGTATTGTAAGCACAAACACAACATAAAAATATTAAGGGAATAAGGTTTATCCTCTTTATTCATCAACATGAACAGCATGGTTGAGATGTTTTTCTCAACCAAGTTGCTCCATTTGGCCCACTCTTTTCACTAGCACATCTGATATTCAATTACGACTAAGGATTTGTGGATCTTATCACTTATTCAATTTATTTTTATGTAATCCTTATTTATTGAATATATTTTAAAGAACTTTTATCTCATGGTGAAACTTTTACCTTCTTAAAGAAATCTTCTTATGATGGAATAATTGCAGTGTAATTTCTAATAGTATGACCGTCCATGTTATACCTCAAAAACAAACTTATTTATCTTCATGAAGAATTTTTTTCTCCTTTTTCACCATACTTATCTTGTTCATATTTAATTTTTCTCATTATTTTCACATATTTTTGTTAGATAAGTAACATGTCATTAGGAACTGTGGTAGCAATTTTAGATTTTCCACATGGGTTCTTCTAAGTGTCATCCATCTTAGTAGTTCTTTTGGATGGTGAAATTTTATTCAAATTTTTGGATTTGGAATCCAAAGTATTCTAAGATATCATTATTATAATCTTATTTGGAGAATTTTTGTTTACAACATTCTTATGATTTCTTCCCAATGTAGCTTCTTTATTATTAGCCAGCTTCTATGGTCTTCTTTTCTTATCAGATTTGGATACATGTTGAGATGATCATATATCGGCCTTGTGACCACTTCCATTGCATACATCACCGATGTTATCAATCATTAAAAATCTATTTTTAGTATATAGATTCTTATAGACCTGTGTATGTTGCTTCTTAATCTATGGATTTATACCTCTTGAGATTGGATTCCTTTTCACTTTTTCATTTAAAGTATTGTACCAACAATCTAAATCACAATTCCAAAATCTATTGTAGTGCCAAAATTGACCCTCAAATATTGATTTACTAATATCTTTTATATCATATGTTTGGGTATTATTCATAATTTTTTGTGCTCTTTGTGAGGGACCAACTTCCACATTCCTTTTTATATGCACCATAGACATGGTGGCATGTTTCTTATCACATTTATTCATCCATACCTATTTATAACTTGTTTTCCAACCTAAATTATTCATGAAAATATATTTAGAAACATTTTTATAGGATTGTATGGATTGTAACTTCTTCTTTTCAGTTTCTTGTAATATATAATTAAATTAATTCATGATATTTTTATCATATATTGGAGATATTTTAATAGTAAAATCCTCCAATGATAATTGAATACTAGAAACATATATTTCCTTATTTTTTAAGACTAAATATATGTATTCTCAATATTGGAAAATTGACCTTCCAATTCTAGAAATTTTACATTGAGGATGATTTTATGAACTTAAATCACAATCATATTTACTTAATAATCCTTATTCATTATTTAAAATTCATCTTCATGAAACTTAATTTTGTTTTGTAATAAAGAGTAAATTTCATTGATCTTATTGGATATTTATTCTAATTGTAAACCCCTGACATTGGTTCTCTTCTTCAACTTTTCTTCAAGTTCATGTATCTTTTTCATTCAGAGTCTTCTTGAATCCATATTTCTCATAAACTTATTAGATATATTTAAAGGAATATATTTCAAGTTACCTATTTGTTTCTTAAAAGGTTCCAAAATGTATAGAGATCTTTAAAAATTAAATAATTTCTACTTTTAAGACCTTATCCAAAACATAAACTTCTCCTTCCAGCTGAGTGATCTCTTCTATCATACATTGAAAGACTCCACAATCAAGGTATACTTTTTATTATTGAATACCATGTAGAAAAACTCTTAATCTATCAACTAAAAATTATTGAGAAGTTTTAGATTGATCATCATCACCACTTGTGCTAGAATATTCATCTTGGGGAAAGTTTTCAAAAGTATAAAAATATACCTCTTGATTACTTGATCTAGAGATATTTTCCATCTTCTTGGTGGAAACTTGATCCATAAAATCTTTACTTTCCAATCCTGATATGTCTTCATTGTCAACAAAGCATGGAGAAACAGATACTTCATATTCTTTAGATGAAAGTTACTTATTCTTCAACCTTTTCTTATATTTATTTTTATTGTTCATCATGGTTTTGGTAGATATAGAATTAATCTCAGAGATAACTGAATATTCACCAAAAATGAACTTCATTTTTGAATCCTCAAAGAAACTAAAATCTTTAAAAGAGAATAAATTCAACTTAGAGAATCCAACAAAGGTGAAACTATGCTCTAATTACAATTGAAAGAACCATTTTTGGATATGAATAACAATAATAGGGGGTGAATCAATATTGGGTAATTTTTAATCAAATTAATTTTTTTATCACTTTACCTCTTTGACTTGTTAGGATCTTGATTCTCTTATTCTATTTTCCATGTCATGTGCAAGTATATGAAAGAAGTAAAATATAGCACATTATATTTTTACAAGGTTACCTACTAAATAATAGTATCTATTTAGAATGTTTTGGAAATAATCCTAACTATGCAAACACTTAGAAAACAATCCTTAAAGAATAGTTACATCAAGTAAGATAAACCATTTCACTTAAAATGCACTATAGTAAATTTATAGTTCATTTTTTTATATATTGGATAGATCTTTATAATACCTCTTAAGATAGTATTCACCTTTTTAATAAGGTTCTTTATAACACTAATAAAGTCTTCCACTTGTTTATACTACTGTTGGATGTCATAGTGCTACTTAGTTTTTCTACTAACTTCTTTTTCACTTGGTTACTTGCACATCAATAAGAAAAAACACATATTATTCTTCACAGTAGCAACCAGAAATCTGTACAAATTATTTGACACTCAAATATATGCAATATTTTATAGCAGTGTCTTGATATTTTTCTTATTTAGTGAAAAAAATGCATTGAATCTTATTTTTCTCCTTTACTGTTTCACAAAATTATTTTTGATTATTGAAATAATGAAGATAATCTTAACCCGACATCATCAAAATTATTCTTTTCTCAATGCACACATTGTCCACTCATTGTTTGAATAATGTGTATGAATTTCATACACTTACTATCACATGTGAGCCTGAATAGGTATGTTAGTTTCATTTCATCCTTAGGAAAGTATTAACTGAGGTGCACACTTCTTCTTTGTCTGTTATATATCAACAGGGTACACACATGGTTTACCTTATCATAAACAATCAGGGTATAAAACCCAAGCACTGGTTTATAGAAATTTTCTTTTTGAATCACTATGAGCATGTGATGTTAACACTTGTTGACTGTCTGCAGATTAAATTATTTGCACAAGTAGAGAGATTCATAGAACAATTTCTTCATGAAGCACTTCAAGTGTGACAAACACAAGTTGAAAGCTCACAGTTCTCCTCTCTTCTTGAAACTGAATGGTTCGTGGTTATTCCTTAAGAAAAAGATAATTTAGGAACTCCTTCACCAAACCAAGAAGGTTCAAAGGACTTCCCTTATTTATGAATCCTCAAATTCTCTTGGAAATTGTTTCCTACTCATGTAAAAGAATCATATATAGGCTCTATTTTATAGAAAATATGATATCTTGAAAAAATGAGCGTTGAAGTTACTTCTTTGGCTTGGTGAATCTCTATTTATAGGAAAGGTATCACACCTCCTTCACACCACCTAAAATACTGATCTTTATTCCATGTAAATTATCTCTTTAAGTTCCTAAACTAATCATATTTTAATTCTTGAAATGAGGGTAATGTTATGCTACATTTCATGACGTTTTTACTTTTTGAAATGACTTCTTCTCCTCTAGGTGATATCATCACATGAAAATGATCATAAATGCATGACTTTATAAATATTGAACTCATATATGAAGATCGTATGATCAAGATACCTCCTTCAACTTTGTTTGTAGTTCAAGTGGAGCTCATATATTTTTATCCTTTATTTTATTTTCATTCATGCAAGTGAAACGACATTCATTTATCATATCGATCATAACATTGTTTCAATCTAAGATCCATCATTAGAGAAATACTTGGTCCTATTTATCCATCATTTTATTATATAAATCCTAGTGAGCAGATATCCTCTAACAAATCTGGAGGTAGGATATGATCCACCATGATGATCAGATGGATCTGGTGCATTGGATCAGACAATTGCGTTATGTATGTGATTTTTAAATGTGGGTGAAAAACATAACTTACCATGTTTTCCCACATAAAAATCCCATATATTGTTCCTTTTGATATATCAATTAAGCAATTTCTGATCATCGTTCGAGCTAACGCTGGGGTCGGCACCCGGATAACACTATACACACTTCACCCACTTGGGCTGTGACACACATGGTCCATGTGATTTACGGGATTTTTTCCTAACCCATGAATGTCTATAGTCGTGTTAACTATGGTCCTTATACACATGCCCACTGAGGGATTATACATGGTCCTTATGCTACTCTTCCACCATGATGGGTGGTTGAGATGACCTCCTAGGGAGTGGTCGAATTTCGGGTCCCACACGTGCCCTGGTTGAGGTTGGATTGGTTGTTAAGTGTGGTTGGATATATTTTTTAATAAAATACTCAAATAATTACTTATTAAAAACTAAGTATATACTATAATTAAATCTTTAAGTTGTATGGAACCTTGTTCTTCTTATTCTTCATGAATACAATTTTCATACATTCATTCAAATAAGACTTCATGCAATAATAACTATCTTCATGGTTTTCCTTCATGAAAATCAACATATGAACATTCACCAAGTTATATATTGCATGAATATAATGCAATAATTACATATTTAATGACCTTATTCAACTCTTCTTAAATTCCTTTTGGAATATAAATTCTGAATAACTTCTTAACATCAAAAACACTATATTCTTTGTTGTAAATAATGTATCACCTTTGATACTTGTATTTTAAACTAATAACCAATTAAAAAATCATCTAATTTTACTAAGATAATTGTTTAGAAATGGAATTCAATATCATTCACTATATACATAACAATTCTATAGGAATCACCTATGAAACTCAAAGCCTTCAATAAATGTTTTTTAAAATATGAAGACTTGACGACTTCATCCAAGCTCCATATAATTTGGAACTTCTTCATCACATTGAAAACAATGAAATATAACTATCTCATTGACCACTATTTTCATACAATGAAAATCATTGGCAACAAATAAAAATCATACACAAAGTGGGATCTTCATAAAACCGTTCACCCGGTGTAGAAATTCTATAAAACTTATGAAATTTGTCCCAAATATTATGAGACTCACATAAGAACCTAAATTAACTATACAAGATCAAACTATATATAAAAACATCAAATATAGATGCTCTAACTCTTGAAATTTAGAATTTAATCTTAGTTAAAAAATACCCATACTCCAGAATTCCCAAAAATTCAAAATTCTTATGGACTTCATAACTCATAAGGGAGTGAGGTTTTATAACCTCCCCACTACAACACTTATCATCTATGAGAAGCTTAAATAGACATTATATCATAAATATTTACCCATACTAGTTTCAAATTCATGATAAACTTATCATTTCTATCCTAGAATTTCAAATGATCTACCACTGTGCAACTCTAAATATGATGTTCACAATTCATCAATACCCAAGCCACCACTCATCAGCATAACTGAAACACTAATAAATTTATTAAAATAACCTATATATTTTCATACAATATAATTAAATTGATCAATTTTTCTTAAGGATTATGACACTCCCCACCATAAGACTCAGCTCATAAGGCATGATTCCAAGCTATGATTATCCTCACCATCAGAATCATTTACAAAAAAAACACTACTAGTTCTCCAAAAACATGATCAGGGTGGTCTCTATATCACCACACCTAATTCCATGCATAATAACCAATAAAAAATTCTTTGGCTGACCATTATAGTAAATGGCTGATCTTACCTTCTAACACATCATCATCTCACCCAATTTCGATGCCTTTACTCCCAAAGCATCCCATATCAACCAAAATTCCCACACTGAAGTCCAAACCTGAATTTCCGTTTAATTACATGATCATTTACTCATTTAAATAAAACCACCATCATGATTAAATCATGAGAATCAACACAATCTCGATCCAAATCACACGTAGATCACACCAAAACCACCCAAGCCTGATGAAAACACATAAACTTCATCTAACATCACATCCAAAACTAAAATCTAGTAATAAACATGGATCCAGATACAATCAGATTTATATATCCATAGACATCCCAAAATTCACCTCAACCATCTAATGATTGATCTCATCACACCTGCAACCCTACTAACATGGGATCGTTCCTCCACATCCCACACTCCATTCATTACTACATGTGAGGACTGAACATGACTATCTATATTAGGCCTGAGCATAAACAAGAAACATCAATTACTATCTATTCTTATCTCATGGTAATGTTATCATCGACACCCACCAAAATTTATCCATAATAAGGGTCACACCCTCACTGACCAATGATACACTCCCCACCATATGGATTTATTTATACCTCTCAATGAGTGCAACCTCGTAGGTCTCCATCATCACATGCATTTCTCTCCTCTAGATCTATTCTCACCCATCCCATCAATACTAAAAACATTAATCAAAAGTGTTGTTATAACCATGGGGGTGACACTAATCATTATCATCAAAACTCTGGGTCGTTATACTTATAGGTATTCCATCAAATCCATATGTCCTCATCTTGTATATGATCATCACCAATTTCTATTTTAAATGGTATCACAAGTAACCAATGCCTACCACATCGATATCAACTAGACCCAATGAGTGTACGTTCCCTTACCACCTGATTGTTGAACCTGACTCATGGTCCCATGAGTCACCTATAACTGAACCTAGTCTCATGGGCCTAAATAACTGACCATGAACCACTGCATGTTTGTTATATATATCTAGAAGCACACTTTACTCCTCTCTTCAAAATCAATCCTTTCACCTAGTCCACGGTCTACCACATGACTACACTCTAACTTGATCATATTTCAAAAAATCACTAGAATCCATCTATGTTCTACTATGGTGACCCTCATAAATACATCCCAAATATACATGGATAGGCATCACATTAATCATTCCCTTGAATCCAAAACTTTATACCAAAGCACCTCAATTTTTTTCATCATGTAGAATAAGTTATCTCTTCACCTATACTGCATACCCAGTGACACTTCACATGCACCAACATTATAACTAAATAATCTAACCATTATTTCCATATCTAAGGAATTAATAATCCTAGAATAAACCCTCTCATGGGTTACCCTCATATATCTGGATCTCTACTAATTTACTAAGTCATATATGAAATCTCTAGGATCTTATACTTTACCCATATTTCATATATCATATAAACCAAAAATCATGGGAAACAACTCCCTATTCACATCCCAAAGGTCACACGATAACTCATGACCAAAACAACCACTCTAGGGTCCTCATAAATATGCACTTTAGGTATTACATTCCAACTCATCTCTTATAAGGGCATTGATTCTAACCAGGAATCTACATATGTGGCTATCCCCTCGATAATCACGATCTCATGATAATCCTCATTAGGCCTCAGTATACAAAATCCACCCCCTCAAGGATCACATCCTCATTTTGGTACACCTGATATATATAATGGTATCTCCCCACCATGATCCTTGTTGAGTACTCTATAGTCAGACAATTCATTTAAGTATAATTTCACAAAGAATATATATGGAAAAACATCATATAGGTTGTTGTTGACACTTTAGATAACTGAACCTATCTCTTTTTAGAACAAGTACCATAATAACCCACATGGGGGTCCATCTCCAAGGAATATAATGTCTATACCAACCTATTAAGGTCACTCTATATCCCTTTTAATATGGAATTAATAGTCATCATCAAGGAGAATCCATCAATAAGATCTATATGACCTTCATCAGAATAAATTATACCGCGATTCAGTTAAGTAGAATTGCACCATAAAGTTATATGGAAAAAATCTATATAAGTTTTTACTGATACTTAAAACAACTAAAAACTTATTCATCAATGATCTCAATCATAATTAATCACAAATATTATATGAGAATCCTATATCCCAAATATAATTCATGTACACCAACTTCTTGTTAATAGGAAAAGATCCAAAACTCATAAATCATAAATCTAAAAAATCTAGCACATCACACTTTAGAAAATCATCCAATAATGAAACAGTAAACTAAGAACAATATTCCCATTTCCCTAGTAACTTTAACTTCCCATATAAAATGGTTCTCATGACACACCAGCCTAAGGTCTATCACTAGCCTCAACACATTCCTATAACATTTGTCTTCCATATCCCAAATAGTAAGAAAAAAAATAAAACTTTGATACATTCAATGATATCATTCATATAAAATATTTGATACCACATTGTTATTTCCCTAACTCACAACCACTTAACTAGTACTCGGACTAGAGATTCCATTGAAACCATAAGAGTACATCTCCATACACTAGAGGCTACCAACTAGTAGTGATGATCTAGGGGGTAACTGTGAGTAGAATATAACCCCATATCAAAGTGTGCAATAATAAATAAAAGAAACCAAATATAATCCATAATATATAATCATCAGAGTATATAGAATCAATAAAAAATAGTATTGTTATATCTAATAAACATGCATAAGCATACACTTATATAGACTCATGGTCATGCCAACATACAATAATATTGACCGCTAACTAAGATGATCACATATACAAAAGAAAGAAAGAAAGAAAAGACATTTAAGATCAAATACCATCCCTGAGACTCACCTCATTAAGTCTCTAATCCTGTTTGTGAAAATATTGCTCAATCAAGCTACTCTGAGTCTCTTCCCTACCTAAACCTATAATCTGTGTAGTTTTCTTGGGCACCAAAGTGTTATTTCTTCCTGAGCAGGGTGTTAGTATAACTCAGTAGGGAACTACCAATTTGGTCCCATTCATAACCAATAAATTTAGTATAAAAAGTGATATGTACAACTAAATAAATAAATAAATGTGGAAGAATAAATAAATAACCACTATCGATCCTCATCCTAAAACTGCTTCAGCTAGTGTTAGATTGTCTTTGATCATGTCATGTAAATGTGAAAAACAATATCATGCTCATGGATGATACCTAGGATCATGTCCTAAGAAATATAAATATTATCACATCCAAATTAAAGGACTATTTTTAAGTCATTCCAATATTAGTCATATCCAAACCCAAGGACCATGTACAAGGCATCCCAAACATGGTCATATCTGAACCTAAGGACCATGTACAAGGTGTCCCAAACATAGTTGTATTCAGACCCAAGGAATATGTCCAAGGCATACCAAATTAAGTCAAATTTGAAATAAAAAACTATGTCCAAGGCATCCCAAACTCAATAATATTTGAACCCAAGGATCATGTCTAAGGTGTTATGAACATGGTCCTATCCAAACCTAAGGACCATATCCAAGGCATCCCAAACTTAGTCACATATGAAACCTGTTGGTCGGAGTAGATTACTCAAGAGGGGGGGTGAATTGAGTATCTATAAAAATTTCTGATTAAAAATTATTTCTAAAATGTTTCCCCAAAAGATTAAATACAGCCAAATTAATCAAGGTTATACTATTATAGGAGTTTGACTGTTTAAATAACTTCTTAGAAGATTTATTAGTTTTTAGTAATATTAATATCAGTTATTAATATTACTTTTGAAGCTATTCTACTAAGGAAAGACAATTATAACTTCTTTCCAAGAGTAACTATCAAAGTGAATTTAGATATTTATGAATTATACAGTAAAGCAGTAAAATAGAGAAGACTAAATTAAGCAGCACATCAGATATGAAACAAGTGGTTTAGTCTCAAGCCGAGACCTAATCCACTTCACTTGGTGATCACCTACCACCAATCAGTTTATATAAATAAACTGGATCCACACCCTAGATCAGGGTTAACAACAGTACACAATACTATCCAGGCCACACATGGACCTCTTCCACAGTTCTTTGTGGGTACAGACAACCAGGCCACACAAGGACCTCTTCCACACTTATCCGTGGGTATACACAAGATTAAAAGAATGTTTGAGTAGGGATATCTTGTATCCTTCAGTTTAATGCAGGAGACAGAGCATGTTGCGATACAGATACACACTCTACTCGAAAATTAATAAAATGATACACAATAGAGCAGTAATATTAAGATAGGTTTATAAGTGCTCTGAGTGTTGGTCTTTGCAGCTCTGGACTTTTGAGATGAGGCAGATGTAGAACCCAAGTCCTTGTATGGAAAACAAAGTGTCTCAAGTTAGACAGATTTATCTTGTGTTCTTCGTGGTGTTTTATGATGCGAAGATGTTCTCGATATTCCAGTATGCTTCGTGTGTTCTTCAACAGAGTCGAGTTGCATGATCCAATTCTCTAAATTTATTCTGTTGTCATGCTCACTTCCACCAGATTTTTCTTTAGTATCGTGCTACTTCTTGGTTTTTTTGGGCCGCATTACTCTTTTATCTTGGAGTTCATGTGTTGGGGCGGATAGGTTGTATGTATTCTGCACCACATACCTCGTACTGTCCGATGACATGTCTACAAAGAAACATTAATTATGACAGTGCATTAAAATCTTCAAATATGTCCATTAGAGATCAAATTAAAAGTCGAAAAAATATATTAGGAAATGGTGTCACAATATGTCATGGAAACAGTGTCTCTATCACATGGTGTCTGGATTGGTCATGGTGTCTCGCAGTCATGGTGTCTCGCAGTCATGGTGTCTCATGGTCATGGTGTATCATAGTCACGATGTCTGCTTGTTCACAGTGTCTCATTCACGGTGTCTTGTTCACGGAGTCTAGATATCATGGTGTCTGCTTGTCATGGTGTCTCATGGTCATGATGTATGCTTGGTCATGATGTCTTGTTCACGGTGTCTAGATATCACAGTGTCTGATTGTCATGTTGTCTCATGGTCACGGTGTCTGCTTGTTCACGGTGTCTCATTCACGGTGTCTTATGATCACGGTGCCTACTTGTTCACGGTTTCTCATGAAGGAAAATATCTGTATTCAGACTTAAGAAGTAGTATTTATGAAATTAATTAAACTTAATCATTTTCAGATAAATCATTATAAAGTGAATCAATATAAAGTACATAGTAACAAAACTGAGTGTATAACACTTAAGATCTTTGGATAGCTTTTACTAAGCTACTGAACATTTTATGTGAGATATATTACATAGAGTTAACATGGTTTATAAACTAAATAGGATTTGTGATCATTAAAACATGATTAATACATAAAGATTCCAACAATCTACCACTTTTTTATGATCACAAACCATGTAACTTTATAGTGTACATTTGTTCTAACAACATACTTCGAATGAGAATATAACATATATAGAATGATTTCTATCTCCCATATATTTCTCATATAAGTATATATAGAATGATTTCTATCTCAAATATATTTCTCATATAAGTATCATATATACATGTCTTATATATTTCTCCCCCTTTTGGGATTATCAAAAAGTAGCAAGAAAAAAAAGAGAAAAGAGACAAGAAAAGTGCATAATGTATTAGATAGAGAGAGGGGCATTAAAAAATGTAAAATAAAGAAAACAAGATTCCCATCAAAATAGAGAAGGTAAAGGAAGACCTTCAAAGATAGAGGGAGCCAGATTAGGTGCAATAGAATATATAAGAAGTTTTTGATCAAGGATCATAGGCCTAATCTGACTCAGTTCCTGACTGACAGACATAGAAGTGGAGGTTAGGGCTGAGGTGAATGTTGGCAGACTAAGTTTTAGAGGGGAAGCCGCGGGAGCAACAATGGTTGTGCTCTGTACATGAAGATAGGGCCTCATAAGCTTTATAAAATCCTCAATGATCTCTCCACCATACTACATATATTTCTAAAATTCATCCTTTTTTTTCCATAAACTTATCCAACATATGAGTGAACTCTGTGATATTTTGAACTTGGGTCTTGAAAGCTTGAGTAACAGGAGGAATCCTCAAATTTTTAACAAGATATTTAAAGTGATTGGTCATGTCAGTCTTTGAGAAGATTCAGTTGAAGTCAAAATCCACTTTATTGGCAATTTATTGCTGAGAATCATTGGAAAATTTTGAATGGATTTATACTAGATCAAGAACTCTATCACTATTATTGATAACTTCATTTAGAGAATATTTATTGAAGCCACTAAGCACAGTTTGAAGTTCTTCTTTGACAACTGTTCTGAGTAGGTCACTATCTAGGGAAGGTTGAGATGATTTCCCGTATGCCTTAGAAGCATTGATAGCTATGGTTAGAGATTTCAGTTGGTTTAGCGCCTTTTGAAGACACCCCGTGTACTCATCAGTGAGTTTGTTAAGATTAACAACTAGCTGTCTCATCTCCTTCACAATCTATTTGTTCCTTTCAGTGACCTTTTCATCTAAGGAAGCTAAATAAGGTTGAATATGAGAGACAACATTCGATGGGGTTTGGGGAACAACAGGTTATACAGGATGAGAAGCAAGCTCTGATTTCAAATGCATCTATCTCTGCATTTATTCAATCATACCTCTTAGAGTCTTCACTTCATCACTAAGCAGTTTATTTTCAACTCTGACTTCCTGAATCTCATGAATAATTTTGGGTTGTATTTTCCAAATAACTTTCTCCAACAACAACGAGGCATATTTCTCACTTAGATGTTTCGTAAGAGAATATTGGGAATCCATGACTTTTTCAACACTAGAAAAAATGGTAGCACCAAATTATTTTAGATCATCTTTACTCACAAAGTATTGTTGTTCTGATGAAGGTTCAGAAATAGGGACTAATACATGCTCATGTTCCTTCTCAAGAATAATATTAGAGATAGATTTCAGTTGGAACATAATAGAAATATCAAGGCCTTTTACTGAAACTTGTTGAGAGTCATACACATCATAGAAACTAGGGAACTTATACCGAGTGTCTATAGGGCTTGGAATAATTGGGTTTGGTACTTCAGTAGATTCCAGATTTGGGGTTTTCTCCCCCTCAACAGATGCATCCTTCTCAGGACTGAGAATCTTAGTGTCTTGATCTAATTCCACAAACTCATCTCTTAGTTCCTCTCTCATTTCCTGTCTAGCCAGCTGAAAATCCAGCTCCATCCTTTCCTTAGTTGAAGGAATGACTTTAGGAACAGATTGTTCCACTAGGATTTCTTCAAGATCAGCTTCTTGCATAGTAGGTAATTATTCTTCTGTAGGTTCTTCCACAACATTCTTCTCGGTTTCTTTGATAGAAGATTTTGTTTCAGACTCAGGTTGATCTTCCATATTAACAACTTCTTTTGAAGCAAGGACTTCCTTTTCACTTACAACATGAGGGACAAAAGTACTGTCTTCCTCAACAGAAACAGTTTCCATGGGGGAACACCAACCAATTATTCCTCTTCTTCAGAATAATCAACAACCTCATATGGTTCCAAACCAGGATCATAAATATCTCTTGGTCTTGAGGGATATTCCATAGGATTGAATTTTTCATAAATTCTATCACTATCTTCCACCCATGCCTTTTTCCAAGGATTCCAATTTATTTTCATCCTTAGGATAGTGAATTTTGAAAGGAAGTACTCACAATCCTTGATAAATTCCTCATTCGGTCCAACCATACCATTTGCATGAATCATGGCTGAGATAATCCGAGAGTAAAATAGGGAGGTTGAATTGGATATGGATTTGATCAGTTCACACATATGGTGTATGATATACTTAAAAAGGTTGATCTTATGCCCATTTTTCATAAGATGAATCAGAAACATATCCTGATATTTTAGTAAAGAAAAATCACCTTTTCTTAGGCTAATCAGGTTCTGTATAAACTTAAACAAAAACCTTGATTCTCCATCTAGTTCAGCAAAAATGGATCTTCTCTTGGTTCTATTTCCAGTCAATCTTTTCAGAGCATCTTCCAAGACAAAGAATTCACTAGAAGGTGGAGGTCCTCTCTAATAATCCTCATAGATGCCTTCATGAGGTATCCTAAGGCATACAACCCATAACCTCACAGAGAATGAGCATTTCTTCACATTGATCTAGCTTCTCACAACATATCCATCTTCAACATCAAAGGATAACTGAACAAATTGATAGAACTGAGCCACTAACTTAGGGTAGATAGGTCTATATTCCTTTGAAAACCACTCTAACCATCCTTTCCCCTTTAAAACTTTCAGAACCAGAGACTTACTTGACAAAATCCATTTTGGGAAAACCTCTTTCTTAGGCACTACAACTAGGTTTACCATATTTGGGTTTAGGGGACCTTGAGGTGCTAGCTTGGATGAGATTTTTTTCTTCTTTGAGCTACATTTCGCAGGAGTCGACGATGAAGGGAATTTTATGCTGGGCATTCACTGAAGGTTTGAGAGAGAGGAAGGTTGAAGGGTTGAGGAAGGTTTATAAATTGAGTGAATAGAAGAAATATTGAGTGAAAGACAAGTGATAATTCATTTATTTTATAATTTATGAATAAAAAATGTCACAAAAGTAAAAATGTAGGAAAATAAAGAGGTGAAATGAATAATTACCACAATACGGTTTTTAATTCATAACTAAAAATCATAAAAAAACTTTACGGTGAGACCATATCGGGTCTTTACGGTGAGATAGAGAATGAATGTTATGGAGAGATAGTAACTGAGCGTTACGGTGAGACAGTGACTGAGCGTTATGGTGTGACAGTGAACGAACTTCATGGTGAGACAGTAAATGAGCGTTATAGTGAGATAGTAACTGTCAGACAGTAATCACAAAATACTAACTGTGATACCATAAACATGAAACAGTAAGATATAAAATAGTAAGACATTTACTTAAGATTTATCATGCCTAATTCATGTATGATGTAGTCTATTTTTTCAGAATTTAATGGTTTGGTAAATATACCAGTAAGCCGATACTCAGTACCAATGAATTCTAAAGTGATATCACCCTTTTGATAATGATCTCTAAAAAAGTGATGTCTTACATCAATATTCTTTGTTCTAGAATGTGAAACAGAATTTTTCAAGATGTTAATAGCACTTGTGTTGTCACAATTTATAGGTACATTCCTGAATTGATATCCATAATCTAGTAATGTGTGTTTCATCCACAAGATTTGTGCACAACAGCTGCCATCGACTATGTATTCAGCTTCTACAGTAGATAATGCAATAGAGTTTTGTTTATTACTACACCATGATACTAGTGACTTGCCTAAAAAGTGACATGTTCCAGAGGTGCTTTTTCTATCTAACTTACAGTCACTGAAGTCAGCTTTAGAATAACTAACTAATTCAAATGATTCTCCTCTAGGATAGAACAGTCCTAGATTGGGTGTATTCTTGAGGTATTTAAAAATTCTCTTTACAACATTTAAATGAGATTACATAGGATTTTCTTGAAAACCAGTACACATACACACACTAAACATAATTTCAGGTCGACTAGCAGTTAATTAGAGTAAACTTCCAATCATTCCTCTATAAGTGGTTTGATCAACATATTTTCCATCTTCATCAAGATCCAAATTACAAGTGGTACTCATGGGAGTGTTACTACTTTTAGTGCTATCTAATCTAAAATGTTTTAGAAGATCTCTAGTATATTTTCTTTGAGTTAATATAATACCATCATTATTTTGAAAGATTTGAAATCCAAGAAAGAATTTTATTTCACCCATTAAACTCATTTCAAATTATTTTTACATAATTTTATAAAAATCAACACATAAATAATTTCTTGAGGATCCAAATATAATGTCATCTAGATAGATTTTAACTAATAAAACATCATTAGAAATTTGTTTTATAAAAAGGGTAGGATCAGCTATTCCTTTTGTAAAATATTTGGAAATAAGAAAAGTACTTAACCGATCATACCGGGCTCTTGGAGCATGTTTTAAACCATATAAATCTTTTGATAATTTAAAAATATGATTTGGAAAATGGGGGTTTGTAAAACCAGGGGTTGTTCTACAAAGACATCCTCATATATATACCCATTTAAGAATGCACTCTTAACATACATTTGATATAGTTTGAAATTTAGATGTGTAACATAAGCAAGAAGGATTCTGATGGCCTCAAGTCTAGCAACTGGTGAAAAGGTCTCCTTATAGTCAATTCCCTTTTCTTGACAATAGACTTGTGAAACTAATCTAGCCTTGTTTCTAACTATGTTACCAGCATCATCTACCTTATTTCTAAACACCCATTCAGTGCCTATGGTGAATGTCTCCTTAGGTATTTCAACAAGTTTCCAAACTTTGTTCCTTTCAAACTGATTAAGTTATTTTTTTCATAACCATCACCCAAAATTCATCATTGATAGAATCATTAATGTTTTTAGGTTCAAGTTGTGACAAGAAGACTTGATGTTCAACCTGATTTCTAAGAGAAGCTCTAGTTTGTGTTCATTTATCTAGAACTCCTACAACAACATCTAAAGGATGGTTATTAAGAGTTCTAACAGTTATATAAAAGGAGGGACTAGTGATTTTAGGTTCATCAACAGGTTCAGGTTCATTATGGCTTGAGTCTAAGGAATTTATAGAACTAGAAGTTTTCACATATTCTTTCACAGAATGGTTTGAAGATTTTGGATTAATGTTCATATTCGATAGATCATCCTCCAGGTTCTCTAGAATGGTTTTAGGATCATGTGGATCTATTTTATCAAATTTGATATGGATAGATTCTTCCACACATTTAGTTCTTTTATTGAACACTCTATAGTATTTACTGGATATAGAATATCCTAAAAAGATACCTTCATCACTCTTGGATTCATATTTTTCAAGATTGTACTTAGTATTAAAAATATAAACTTTGCAGCCAAAAACTTTGAAGTAGTTAACCTTGGGGTTTCTGTTGTTCCATAACTCATAAGGAGTCCTCTTAAGAATGGGTCTGATCAACGCTCTATTGATTATGTAGCATGCTGTATTGACAGCTTCAGCCCAAAAATAAATAGGTAGATCATATTCACTAAACACTGTTCTAGAAATCTCTTGCAGGGTTCTATTTTTTCTTTCTACAACTCCATTTTGTTGAGGTGTTCTAGGGGAAGATAAATTGTGACTATAACAATTTTGTGAGCAAAAGGATTCAAACTCTTGATTTTTAAACTCATGACCATGATCAATTCTTAAGGATTTGATTCTAAGTCCACTAAGATTTTCCACAGACTTGGAATATTTAGTAAAATAAGAGCAGGCTTCACTTTTGTGATAAAAAAATAAGGTCCAAGTATATCTAGAAAATTTATCTACAAGAACATAAACATAATGCTTCCCATTTAAACTATAAACTATAGATGGTCCAAATAAATCCATGTGAACCAATTCGAGCGGTTGAAAAGTTGACACTTCTTTCTTTGGTTTGAAGAAAATTTTGTGTTGTTTTCCCTTTTTACAGGGATTACATACTTTGTCATTTGGAAACTCAAGTTTGGGTAAGTATTTAACTAAGCCTTTTCTAGTTAGCTTTCTAAGGGAGTGAATATTATAGTGTCCTAGTATCCTATGCCATAGCCAAGACTCTTTATGAAATACACTTAAACATGATGTATTTTGAGAAGATAAGGAATCTAAGTTAACAGAGTAAACATTTTCATTTATTAAAGTAGAAAACACTAATTCATATTTAGAATTAAAGAAATTGTAAGCATCATTTTCAAATATAACATGAAATCCATCATCACGTAATTGTGAGATACTAAGTAGATTATATTTTAATCCATAAAAAAATAGTACTTTAAAAATTAAAACTGAGTTAGTGTTACTGATTTGGCTGAGGTCAATGATATTTCCTTTGGCATTGGAACCAAATGTGACATGTCCTCCATATATTTTTATTATATTCTTGAAGCATGAATAGTCTCCTGTCATGTGTCTTGAACATCCACTGTCCAAGTACCATACACTTTTATAGGAACTCATTAAGCAGATTTCTTACAAAAATATTAATCCAAAACAAATTTTGATACCCATACTTGTTTGAGTCCAGTAATATTAGAAATAAGTAATTTAAGAACCCATATCTACCTCATAGATTTCCTATAAGAATTAAGTAAATTATTTTAAAAATAAACTCTATTTGGTCCAGAAGAACTTGACATAGTAGCAAATGTATTATGAATTGAATTGGTTGATTTGTGTCCAGAACTGGGAGTAAAACTATATGTCCTAGATTCGGAAACAAAATTTTTTCTACCAAAATTTCTTTTGACAGGTTTATAGACAATTACAATGTTGTATTTAGGGGAAATTTGTTTTCCTATAATTTGAGTAAGAGTATTTTTCCCATTGGTAATCTTTTCCAGGACATTATTCAATTTCTCATTAGAAAATTTTATTTCGTTGTTCTCTTCGAGTAGTTGATAATTTTTCTCTTTTTCAGTTGTGAGTTCAGATTTAAAATTCACAGTAAGAGCATACTGTTTCTTCAATGATATATATTTTTCTTTTAGTTCATTTCATGTTTCTTTAATCATGTTACAATGTTCAAAAATTTCTTCATTAGTCATATTTTCAGAGTCACTCTCATTTTCAGAATAGTATAAATTATGTACAGAAGAGTCCAGTGTTACCTCAAATGTGTTTTTATAACATCTCAAGTAAGTAATGAATAATATATATTTTTATCTATGTCTATTAATGAATTAGATAGTGTTTTAGAGGCTTAAAATGAAAATAAATCCAATCTTAAGCATGGAATACACTAATATTCTTAAAAGATTGTTTTACTGCCTTTTGATGACAAACCCTTTTTAAATCAAAATTTTGACAATTTTATAATCTATATTTGTCAAAATAAACATATTCATTATGATTGGGACATTGAAATTTACATTGGATAAATTTTTGGTATTTTTCTGTCAATGTTCATTTTTTTAATGAATAGTGAAAAATACTGCATTTTACATCAAAAATGATTTTTAATTTAATTTAATTATATGGTTAGATTATCTTTTTAATTGGTATTAAAGTGTAATATGAATATATTTTTACCATTTAATCCAATGGTGGTCATTATTATTAATTTCACTTTGGAATTGGTCATAAACTAATGCCAAACTTTTCATAGATATTGTCTCAAAAAAACCCGCTATTTGTTTTGACAACGGGAATTATTTTTAAATAAATTATTGAAATTTATGTGTTTGGAATTTGGTAAAATGTATTACATATTTGGAATCATAAGGTCCAAATTATTTAATTAAGACTCTTTTATTTTTGGACATTATGAATAGTAACGATGGTAATTATCTCTAATTATCTTGATTAATGAGTAATCAGGTAGTTAAAGATAATAAAATGATATCATAATAATAAAAAAAGACCACAACATGTGTCCTAAGGCTACTGGTTGTCTCATGGCCGACCATGGTATGACTTGTGCCAAACTTGGGGGCCCCATGGAATCACTTTTGTGAGAAAGTGACTTTTTATCTTTTTATTTTTAAAGAATGTTAAATGTGACAAAGAATGTATCACCTAAGTAAAATATTTTTAATTTTGTCCACATAAATGATATTTTGGACTATAAATATTCATTGGAAATATAAAAAGAATTTATACATCATAGTATTTTTTTATAATTTTTAGACATTAAATAAATTAAATTATTTTTGACATCATAATGATGCAGCGATGACCTCATTATTTGACGATTTAAATAAAATGGAAAGATAATGTAAAATCTAAGACCTAAACATGTAAAAAACCTATTGGGTGGGTATATTTCGAACCCTTATCACCTTATACTCTAATTATATCAATGTGAGACCTTTAAAATCCGAAATCCATTTGAAAATAAAGTAACATTTATTTACTTTCCAAGAGTGCCCCTCCTCTCCTCTTATAAAAGGCCCCCACCTCTACCTCCTTACCCACACTTCCAAAGCCTTTGGCTCGGCCAAACCCTAACCATTTTGTCTCTCCACATCCCTATATTACTCTTTGAAGCCTCACTTTGGGAAGAAGTCTTCCCAAGGAATCCTTTGAGCTCAAACCAAAGGGAGTTACCCAATTTTAAGGTAATGTCTTCACTTGAGTCCTTTTGTTTTATTTTTCTTCTCCAACCCCCTAAAATCTTTTTATTAATTTCTTTTGTAACAAATACAGTATCTTCAATATACTAGGATGTTTTTATAAGAATTATTCTAGCTACACTTACACACACCTACATCTAATGGTTAAAGAACATACTGTTTCCGTGGATGGCGAATTTCTGCCTCCCGAAACGATGACTGTTCAACATTCTTTTAACACCTTCAAAGGTGTACATTAAGATGTCAATATATTTATATATGATATATAATATGTTTATGTTTTCCTTAAGCTTTTGTTTTTTTCATTTTGGGCATACCTTTATGGTTTCCATTATGGGTAAACGCGATATCTTCATTTAAGGAAGTGCGGACTACCGCCCCCTCAAAGTGATTTGATTCGTTAAATACCATATGTGGGAAGTATGAAGGTTGGAACTATGATATTATATATGATATTAAACTGGAATTATAATATACCTTTATATAATTATGATTACATTCTATAAAATATTAAATAGAAATGAAAGTAGCGTTCATGCGTACGTACGACTTACCGTCTCCATGAACGGTGCATTTCATTTCTTACCTCTAAATGATTATGTAATATTATAAATGCATGCATGTACTGGATATATATGACATATATGATATCTACATCATGAATACCATTTTGGATATAATGGATACATTAACAACTTGTAATTATAAAGGGCTTATTTTTGACTCAAGTACCAATGATCGTTAAAACAACCATTATTAACTTAAATAATTACATAGTGTTAATGACATGACAATAAGTGATATAAAAGGAATAATGAACTTGAAAAAGGTTCTTAAACAAGTAGAAATTAACTCAAGTTTATTATTCAGGAGATTAAAGAACGACCGAGTCAAGTCGGACCCGAGGTATGAGACTTCATCTCAATCTCCTTTCATTGAGGCATATTTTGTTTTATACAAAACCTTATTTTATACGGTGTATAAACCCCTTGGACTTTTAAGTTTATTCAAAAGGAATATTTTTTATACTAAGTGTTTACTAAACGACAAAATGGAATGTTTTTGTCATACGTATGCGGCGACAACGACTTCTCCGCCGCTGTGACTATTATTTGAGTTTCAGCTTCCTCTACAAGCCATACCTTCTTTTTAAAAGAAAAATAAATACCATGTTTTACTTTTCTTTTATTTTGGTATTGAAAATGGTTTTCATAATTTTTTTATATCAATGTGTTGTATTGATATCTTGTGATTGAAAGGTGGAAATGTTATGTTTCCTTTATGCATGTTTTATGTGATACGATTATGTTTAGGTTCTTGGGCATTATTATGAAGATGGGTGGTTCCGTGATAAACGAAGGGCGGGTGAGCCCGATATAGCTCTCCAATGCATTGGGTAACGCGAAGGAGTGAAATGTTAACATTTCTCCGAAGATATTTAGGGAATATACTGTGATGGGTATTCCAAACGTAACCAAGAGGGTTACTCCCTACGTAAGAATGTTATGAATGCCTTAAGTTACCTTTATGTCTTATGATTTCTATGATTTATTCATGATTTGATGAGGTATGTTTTGTGGGTAAAGTATGATTTCATTCTTATGTATATATGAACTCATGTTTCCTTTCCATATTTTTTTTATATAACCCATACTGAGCTTTTTATGCTCATCCTAAGTTTTTTTGAAATGTATTTCACAGGTCAAGGGAAAGGTACATGATATGATGATAGTGTCAAGGAAGTGTCAAGAAAGAATCCATGTTTTATTTTAAATATGTTTCCATTGATGGGAAAGAAGAATACTATCTTTATGTAACCACTTTTTTTATATGTGGAATGTAATGCAAGTTTTATGATCTAATTCTCTAAAACTCTAAACTTGAAAATATCCTCAATGTGTAGTCTTGTAATAACTCAAGATTAAGTAAGGTTTAAGGCTGAGGCCTTATAGTTGGTATCAGAGGTCGGTTTAGATAACTTTAGGAGTTAGAATTCTATTAAATGATTATCCAAAAATATTTTTTTGGTCAAATTGAAGTGATATAGTATTTGAAGATTACCATGTTGCTTCATCTAAGACATGTTTGTTCAGAATGGTTTTCCACATAGGAAACAGGGAAGTAGTGCTAGGAAGGCATACAGAAGGAAATAACCTTCCGAATTAGCATCCTGAGATGGTCAGAATTGGAACTGAACAGTTTGTTGTATTAATGGCGCAGTTGACTCAAGCGATAAATGGTGGTGGTATCCATGCACGAGATCAACCAGATCAACCGCAGAGGAACATGTCAGTGGTGGAAAATTTCATGAGGCAACATCCCCCACCATTCAGAGGATCATCTGAACCTGTGTTAGCTGAAGGGTGGATTAAAGCACTGGAGAAGATTTTCAATGTCATGGGGTGTTTAGACAATCAAAAGGTTATTCTTGCTATTTACCGTTTGGAGGGTGAGGCAGATCAGTGGTGGTCTATGGTTAAAAATATCAGGGACACCGATGAGATTGATGCTCCTGACTGGGATGAATTCAAAGGTATGTTTCTTGAGAAGTATTTTCCTAAGGCTGTTCGACTTAGGATGGAAAAGCAATTCTTGGAATTGAGGCAAGAGGAAGACTCAGTGGCTGCCTATGAAGAAAGGTTCACTCGATTGGCAAGGTATGCTCCAAATTTTATCCGAGACCTTGATAGTAAAATAAATCGTTTTTACTTAGGATTAAAGCCAAAATATCGAAGGGAATTAGCTTCTCGTGAGTTAAAAAGTTATGAAAATCTTGTTCGATGTGATGAGAAGGTGGAAATGAAGTTTTCCAATGATCAAGTGTTCTATAACAACCAACAGAAGAAGAGACCGAGGTGGTAGGAGAAAGGTAAGAATTCTTCAAAAAAGTCTGATGGTAAGAAAACTAAGTTTCCAGTTTGTGATAAATGTGGAAAAAGGCATGATGGGGAATGTCTTCTGAATTCTGTAAAGTGCTACTGATGCGGTAAGATGGGACATAAGGCTCGTGATTGCACTGAAAAAGATCAGGGTGATGGTAAGACCAAATTTGATTTATAGTTAGTGAAATGTTATAAGTGCAATGAGATGGGTCACTATGAAAACGAGTGTCCGACAAAGAGCTTGAGTTATGAGAAGTAGTTATACTATAAGCAGAAAGGGGTGGTGAAATCCTTTGCAACTACTTCAACAGATGACGGGCCATCAAATGAAGTTGTATTAGGTACTTTGTTTGTTTTTTAAGATTATGCCAGTGTGTTGTTTGATTCGGGGTCTACAAATTCTTTCATCTCTGAAAACTTTTCTAGTAAAATGGGAATACCATCTCAAGAAATGACTCCTGAACTTCTGGTAAAAACACCTAGGGGAAATGTTGAGGCAAAAAAAATTTATAAGAATCTTCCTATCCTAATATGTGGAAAGAACCTACTTGCAAACCTTATTGTTCTACCTCTAGTAGAGTTTGATGTTATCCTGGGTATGGATTGGCTCTCTATTTACCATGTTAAGATTGACTGTAGAGATAAAGAAGTTTCTTTTCAGAAATACTTTCAGTTTGGGTACAAGAATGAACCCTTACTGTTGATAACTTATCAAGAGGCCAAGAAACTTTTAAAATATGGAAATGAATGTTACCTTGCACACATCGTTGAAAATAAAGGAACTGTTCAGATTAATGATGTGCCAGTGGTAAATGAGTATCCTGATGTTTTTCCTGATGAGTTGACTGGAATAATACCAGATCGGGAAGTTGAGTTTACTGTTGACTTAGTTCCTGATGCTAATCCAATTTCAAAACCCCCTTATCGAATGGCTCAAGTTGAACTTTTAGAGTTAAAGAAACAATTGCAGGAGTTATTAGATAAAGGTTTCATTCGACCTAGCACATCACCATGGGGTTCTCCTATCTTGTTTGTTAAAAAGAAAGATGGCTGAATGAGACTTTGCATTGATTATAGGGCCTTGAATAATATCACTGTTAAGAACAAATATCCTTTGCCTCATATCGATGATTTGTTTGATCAGCTCTAGGGAGCTCAGTATTTTTCAAAGATTGACCTGAGATCGGGGTACCATCAGCTGAAGGTAAAGGAAGAATATGTTCCTAAGACTGTGTTTCGTACAAGATATGGCCATTATGAATTTGTAGTAATGCCTTTTGGGCTAACCAATGCACCTGCTGTATTCATGGACTTAATGAATAGAATTTTCCATGAGTTCTTGGATAAGTTTGTGGTGGTTTTCATTGATGATATTTTGGTGTTTTCTAAAAGTAAAGAGGAGCATGAAAGACATTTAAGGGTTATCTTGCAAACCTTAAAAGAAAAGAAACTGTATGGAAAATTCAGCAAGTGTGAGTTTTGGTTGCAACAAATTTCTTTCCTTGGTCACATTGTTTCTAAAGATGGGATAACCATTGATTCTGCAAAAACAAAGGTTGTTAAAGAATGACCAAGACCCACAAATGTAATAGAGATTCGTAGTTTCCTTGGTTTGGCAGGCTCTTACCGAAGGATTGTTAGAAATTTTTCACGGTTATCTAGTCCAATGACTAAGCTAACTCGGAAGGGTGTTAAGTTTATCTGGACAAAAGAATGTGATGATTGTTTTTAGGAATTGAAAAGAAGATTGGTGAATGCTCCAGTTTTGGCACTACCTTCCAGGAATGGTAAGTTTGTTATTGTCACGACCCGCCCTCGGGGCCCGTGCCGTGACTACCCCAAGCCCGCCTTCCATAGGCCAGGGGCTGGCGACTAGCACCAAGGCGTAAATCCCAACAAAAAGGGAAGGCATTGCCTTTGAAAAGTAAACAAGCACCATAGAGTAAGCAAGCGAAAAAGTAAACACTAAGTAAAAACGGTACAAGCTGTGCTGAAAGTAAAAGGGGTCGGAAATACAAGCCCAACTGTAAAGTACAACTGAAAGGAAAAACAACAACTGAAAGGAAAAGCCGCAGCGTCGAGCCGTCCTCTGGAAGTCCCACCTGAAGGGTGGGTACAGATAGCCTCCACTGCTCCTCGGGCCCACCTGACCGCTCCGAGTACGTCCCGCCCAATGGTCCACCTCCAGGTACCATCCTGCTCCGCACGCCTCCACCACGATCAGTGCTGTCCGTCGTCTGCAACCAACACAACGTAGTGCGGGCGTAGCCCGTGCAGGGGTGAGTATAAGCTACTCAGTAGGGACCCCGAGACCCCCGAAGGTCTCCTGAAATCCACAAAGGAAAGATACAATCACGAAGTAACATCTGACACGGCTTAGGTATATTCCCTACATATACCTAAGTCATCAATTCCCGTTCGGCTCCAACGTCCGAGCCCAAGCACAACCCAGTCCACACAGGAAAACAAAACGTATACCCACACAGGATAACACAACACAATCCACAAGGAGAGTAAACAGTAAATCCACATAGGATAGCTCAACACAATCCACAAAGGAGAGTAAACAGTAAATCCACACAGGATAGCTCAACACAATCCACAAAGGAGAGTAAACAGTAAATCCACACAGGATAGCTGAATACAATCCACAGAGGAGAGTAAACAGAAGATTCAGCTCACACAGGTATACTTCATCGAAAAGGTGAAAGGGATGATCAGGTATGGATACTGAATCATCTACGCTGGGACCCATATAGGATACAAGACCAGCACGGCTAGGACCCACATAGGATACAAGACCAGCACAGCTAGGACCCACATAGGATACAAGACCAGCTGTCTTCATTGATTCATCTATACTGGGACCCACATAGGATACAAGACCAGTATTGAATCATCCAAGATGGGACCCACATAGGATACAAGACCAACACAGCTAGGACCCACAAAGGATACAAGACCAGCTGTCTTCATTGATTCATCTATACTGGGACCCACATAGGATACAAGACCAGTATTGAATCATCCAAGCTGGGACCCACATAGGATACAAGACCAGCACAGCTAGGACCCACATAGGATACAAGACCAGCTGTCTTCATTGATTCATCTATACTGGGACCCACATAGGATACAAGACCAGTATTGAATCATCCAAGATGGGACCCACATAGGATACAAGACCAGCACAGCTAGGACCCACATAGGATACAAGACCAGCTGTCTTTATTGATTCATCTATACTGGGACCCACATAGGATACAAGACCAGTATTGAATCATCCAAGCTGGGACCCACATAGGATACAAGACCAGCACAGCTAGGACCCACACAGGATCGGGCCCACACAGGACCTGTAGCACTGATCCACGTAGGATCGCTGAGTGTTGTAGTCATCGCAGTCCACAGAGGATCTCTGCACAGTCGTCGTCGCAGTCCACTGAGGGTCTCTGCACGGTCATCGCCGCAGTCCACTGAGGATATCTGCACGGTCGTCGTCGAAGTCCACGGAGGATCTCTGCACAGTCGTCGGTGTCGAAGTAGCAGTGGCAGCCAGCACTAGGGTTCCCGCACACAGCAAGCTCGTTCGGGAGGGTCCGCTCCACGAGCCGAGAGGCTGATACATCAACTGTCACAAAGACCGAAGTTGATGTATCCAAAAGTTCCGTATCGCCAACAGGAACTCAACGTCGCAGACGGCGCGTCAATCGGACGCCCGGTCTGAGAGTTATTGGCTTTTTCGTACCAGGGGCCCGGTTGGTTTTTAAGGCAAAACCAACCCGACCGTACTCCACCTGCGTCCAAACCTCGGGCGGAGTATCCCAAAAGATCTGTCTCACTTAGAGGAATTCAACGAAACAGACGGCGCGTCAATCGGACGCCCGGTCTGTTAGTTATTGGCCTTTCTGTCTCACACCCACCCTGGGAAACTTCATAGGAGGTCACCAATCCTGATCACTGCTCTAGGTCAAGCACGCTTAACTACGGAGTTTTAACCACGTAGGCTCCCAAAAAGGAAGGTTCACCTTGAGTATAGTATACCGAGTCTCGATCCAAGGATCGCGTTGCCGCTGACGGCGCGTCGTTCGGAGGCCCGTAGCTCAAGTTACGGGCGTTTGAATGAAAACCGTCCGAAGACGGGGGTCCGGGCCCGGGCCGACCCGGGCCGACCCCCCCGGGAGTCGGCCGAACCGGGTCGACCCGACCCGGTCCGGTCCGGCCAGGGCGCGGCCCGGCCGGTCGGACCGGCCTGGCCCGGTTCGGCCGAGCGGCCGAACGGCCAAGGTGCCGCGGGGCACCGCCGCCGCGGCCTGGTGGTGTCGCGGCCCCCCCACGTGGGGCCGCGCTAAGTCAAGGACGCGGCTTTGCCGCGTCCGGGTGCACCGGACCCGCGCGGCCGCGGGTGCCACCGTCGCCGCGGCGGCCTGTCCGGCGGCGCGCCGGGGCGCCGCCGCTCCCGGCTGCCGGCACCGCCGCGCCGGCGACCCGCGCCGCCGGCGAGTTCCGCGGGCCACCGGGATCGCTCCGGTGGTCCGATTTTGTTCCCGCCTGCGCCGCTGCTCCTCCCGGGACTCGTCCTTCACTGCGGAATCATCAAACATCTGTTGCGGCACGTTCCGTCGTCGCCCGTCAATTCCGCACAAAATGAAGAACGGCGGAGGGTCGTCGGGCCGTGTTCGTTTGGCCCGCACCCTCCGCGTTAGAGATAAACAAACGAGAGAAATTTAAGTTAAACACATGAACGCATATCCGAAACAATTTTTAATGAAATAAAATTGTTTCATTAACGGGTTCCTCATTTGAACGGAAACAACAATTTTAATAAATTTTAAAATTGTTCACAAAGCCAGTTCTTTACTTTTTAAAGAAACAATTACGGGAATATAAAAAGAAAAGGGGTAATTCCCAAAATAAATCCCTACCTCGTTGGTTGTCGCGCGTGAGCGTTCTTCGCGGAATTGCTCGTCGCGGAAGGTGGAGATTGTCACGTCGTCGCGGAAGGGCGTCGCGTCGTCGCGGAACACGACGTTGAGTCGGCGAACTCAACGCACCATGAAACAGCAGATTTAATTTAATTAATTAAATCCGTGTTTTGGTTAAGAACCACGAAGGAGATAAAAAGGAAGGTCCGAGACTCTTACCTCAAGCAGCCGATTGAAGATCTGTCGCGGAGGAAGAGACGTCGCAGAAGAACTTTGTCAGCATTGCGGATCACGGCGTCGCGTCGTCGATTTCCGGGTTCGGCATTCTCCGCATTCTTCGCGTTCTTCGCGTTCTTCGCGAAGGAGGAAGAAGATACAAGGATTCTGTCTCAATGAGTAATCCCTCAAAAGATTTTGGTTGGTCTTATTTTATTATTTTGTCAACACACGAAAATGGGTAAGAAACGACCCATCAATTCGTTGAATTAATTCAACTAAAGAAACAAATCATTTAATTTACGAAATAAACCGCTCAATTAAATGTTCTGTTAAGAAAATAAGAAAACGCGTTAGTTGACTTTCATAATGACGAGTTTTCGCGGGTGCGTTACTTAGCGGAAAGAAACGGCGGGGCTCGTGCGGGTCCCACCTCACAAATATCCTACCAAGGGGGTAGGATATTTCTGGATAGCATCCTATCCAGATCAACTCAGTTTAATCCGTCTTTAAGTGGCTTCAAGTGGCTTCCAAGTGGCTTAAGTGAAATAAAATAAAGTTGTCGTAAAATTATTTTATTTCTTAATTTTAAGCCCGAAAATTAAAAACCACACCCGAGCAAACGCAACTCCGGAAGAGGCGTTTCTAAGCGAATACCGGTGCTGCGATTTCATCGGTGCCCTCAGAATTCGATTCCAGGAACCAGTTTAAAAGTTAGAAAAACTCGCTCGTCCGTTCATTGAACGTACCCGAGCCAAACTTCAGAAAATGATTCCGGGCACACCGGGCCTCGGAATCAGGCGCCGTCAGAAACTGCGTTCTTGTAAAATTCCAATGAAAATTAATGAAAAAATTTCCTTGAAATTTACGAGTCTTTACATTACTCCCACTACAGGGCTTTACGTCCCCATAAAGCTTCAACACAAACTAGGGATACAAAGGCGGTATTGAGCACGCATCTGAGCCTCCTGCTCTCAAGTGCTCTCTTGGAGGTTCCCGTGCTGCCATCTGATGCGCACAAGAGGAATCGATCACCCACGTAGGACCGCTCCTATCGATCCTCTATCTCCACCGGGACCTCCGTAAAAGTCGCCCCATCATCCATGTCTAGCTCCCCCGTGGTCAATGATGTGCATCGGGTTGTGCACGTATCTCCTCAGCTGAGATACGTGGAAGACGTCGTGCACCCGGTGCAACTGAGGTGGCAGAGCCAGGCGACAAGCCACCTCGCCAATCCTGCTGAGGACCTGGAAAGGCCCGATGAAGCGTGAAGACAACTTGCCACCTCGGCCAAATCTCCGCAAACCACGTCGAGGTAAGACCCGCAAGAAGACGTGGTCGCCATCCTCAAACTCTAGTGACCTCCGCCTCCTATCAGCATAAGACTTTTGCTGGCTCTGAGCTGTACTCATCCGCCCCTGGATGACCTGGACCATCTCCGGCCCCACAAAAGCTGCTAAGATTTCTTCTTTGCCGATAAGAGAAATCTAGTCCCATCCCATGGATGAACCACATTCTTTGCCTAATACAGTCAATCCTGACATGGATGATACTAATCCATACCAAGGATGACGTCGTAAGGCCTCGACACTACTACCAAGATATCCAACCGTTACTCTCGCCTCCAAGGGTGGAGTCACACTGTCAGCATCAGTGTGTGGTAACTGGGTCTCCTCCAGTAGATGTCTCACAAGTGAGGGTCAAGTCAACAGTCAAAACTGGAACCTCTTAGTAACAACACAAAAGAGTACAGGAATGAAAACATCACAAAGGTATGCGTCTTTTATTATTGCAGCTCATAATACAAAGACACTACACAATAGCAACAAGGAACTAGAAGTACAAAGGACGTATCCACTAGTTCCGCTCCTGTCCATTTTCTCCCAGAGCTCCATGATCGAAGGCCTCAGCTGCCTGAAGCTGAGCTCTCCCATGTCCACCAACTCCCTGCGGTTGGGGTGGACCTCCTGGTGGCGGTGGTGGCATCAACTCGAAGTGTCTCCCACCATCGGCTACTCGGCCAGCTCCTCTGCCTCATCCGCCTGTACCCTGCGGACCACCGTGGCCGAATCTCTGTCTGGGTGGTCCCTCTACCGCCTGCTGCTCATCTGTAAGACGAGTCGGGCAGTCTCGATCCATGTGACCTCGCCCACTGCATGCGTAGCAATGTTTTCCCCTCGCGTAGATGGCTCTCCTTCGGGTGCCCCGCACAAACGAATCTTCATCCCGTGACTGCCCATATGATGGTCTGGCCCGCTTGGACCTCTGAGTCACCTGTCTACTGCCAGCTGTAGAAGACCCTGCTACGGGCCGTCCTACGGAGAGCCCTGTCACTGGAGCCTGCTCGGCGAGAAAACACTCCACTAGAAGGGCTCTCTCTAACACCTCTTCCTGTGTCGGAATGTTGAGGGAGATCATCGAAGCCCTGATCTCGTGCCTCAGTCCCTGCTCAAAGGTCCAGGCCCAGAAGAACGGGTCCCGTACCATATCTGTGGAGTAGCGTGAGAGATCAGTAAATCTCGCCGAGTACTGGGCCACTGTCAAGCTGCCCTGCCGCAGCTGAAGAAGCTCCTGTATTCGTACCGCACAGAGGGTGGCTGGGATGAACTCGGAGCGGAAGATGCTCTCAAAGTCCGTCCAGAGGAGTGATGCCTCATCGTACACCTGGAGCATCAAGCTCCACCATCATCCTGCTGCTGCTTGCAGTAGGCTCGCCGCGAGGATCACCATGAGGTCTGATGGTGTCCTCACTAGCATGAAAACTCGGACGACCGCCTCCAGCCAGTCCTCGGCTGCCTGGGGGTCCGTCTCCCCACGGAACCTGGGTGGTCGCTGGCGCTGGAACTCGAGCAGAGCTCCGAGGCGTCGTGCATCGTCAGCTGCCAGTGCTGGAAGCATCGGGGGCTCAGCGAGTAAAGGTATCGCCGGTGCCTCTGCTGACAAGGAGCCCTGCACCGAGGCCTCGTCGCTCGGTGGGCTGTCATCACGCTCCACTCTCGGAACCCTAGCGGGCTGCCGTCGTGGGGCCATCCTGAAAGAAACAGGTGCGCCACGGTCAGAACAGTATACCTGGTGAGCTGACGCAAGTAATCACAAAGAAAACTTGAACACACATGCAATCAATGTTTTCATGCATTAAGTCGGAAATCAGAAGTCAGGGTCCTGGTGTACGGATACGTCGGCCGCCGCACCAACACTGGACTCCCTGGACTGATAACCACACCCAATATGCTAAACACTATTGCTTCACATAGAAGAATGATCAGAGTCCCCGGTAGAACCGACCACCTCTGATACCAATTTGTCACGACCCGCCCTCGGGGCCCGTGCCGTGACTACCCCAATCCCACCTTCCATAGGCTAGGGGCTGGCGACTAGAACCAAGGCGTAAATCCCAACAAAAAGGGAAGGCATTGCCTTTGAAAAGTAAACAAGCACCACAGAGTAAGCAAGCGAAAAAGTAAACACTAAGTAAAAATGGTACAAGCTGTGCTGAAAGTAAAAGGGGCCGGAAATACAAGCCCAACTGTAAAGTACAACTGAAAGGAAAAACAGCAACTGAAAGGAAAAGCCGCAGCGTCGAGCCGTCCTCTGGAAGTCCCACCTGAAGGGTGGGTACAGATAGCCTCCACTGCTCCTCGGGCCCACCTGACCGCTCCGAGTACGTCCTGCCCAGTGGTCCACCTCCAGGTACCGTCCTGCTCCGCACGCCTCCACCACGATCAGTGCTGTCCGTCGTCTGCAACCAACACAACTTAGTGCGGGCATAGCCCGTGCAGGGGTGAGTATAAGCTACTCAGTAGGGACCCCGAGACCCCCGAAGGTCTCCCGAAATCCACAAAGGAAAGATACAATCACGAAGTAACATCTGACACGGCTTAGGTATATGCCCATACATATACCTAAGTCATCAATTCCCGTTCGGCTCCAACGTCCGAGCCCAAGCACAACCCAGTCCACACAGGAAAGCAAAACGTATACCCACACAGGATAGCACAACACAATCCACAAGGAGAGTAAATAGTAAATCCACACAGGATAGCTCAACACAATCCACAAAGGAGAGTAAACAGTAAATCCACACAGGATATCTCAACACAATCCACAAAGGAGAGTAAACAGTAAATCCACACAGGATAGCTCAACACAATCCACAGAGGAGAGCAAACAGAAGATTCATCTCACACAGGTATACTTCGTCGAAAAGGTGAAAGGGATGATCAGGTATGGATACTGAATCATCTATGCTGGGACCCACATAGGATACCAGACCAGCACGGCTGGGACCCACATAGGATACAAGACCAGCACAGCTAGGACCCACATAGGATACAAGACCAGCTGTCTTCATTGATTCATCTATACTGGGACCCACATAGGATACAATACCAGTATTGAATCATCCAAGCTGGGACCCACATAGGATACAAGACCAGCACAGCTAGGACCCACATAGGATAAAAGACCAGCTGTCTTCATTGATTCATCTATACTGGGACCCACATAGGATACAAGACCAGTATTGAATCATCCAATATGGGACCCACATAGGATACAAGACCAGCACAGCTAAGACCCACATAGGATACAAGACCAGCTGTCTTCATTGATTCATCTATACTGGGACTCACATAGGATACAAGACCAGTATTGAATCATCCAAGCTGGGACCCACATATGATACAAGACCAGCACAGCTAGGACCCACACAGGATCAGGCCCACATAGGACCTGTAGCCCTGATCCACGTAGGATCGCTGAGTGCTGTAGTCGTCGCAGTGCACTGAGGATCTCTACACAGTCGTCGTCGCAGTCCACTGAGGGTCTCTGCACGGTCGTCGCCGCAGTCCACTGAGGATCTCTGCACGGTCGTCGTCGGAGTCCACGAAGGATCTCTGCACAGTCGTCGCTGTCGAAGTAGCAGTGGCAGCCAACACTAGGGTTCCCGCACACAACATGCTCGTTCGGGAGGGTCCGCTCCACGAGCCGAGAGGATGATACATCAACTATCACAAAGACCAAATTTGATGTATCCAAAAGTTCCGTATCGCCAACAGGAACTCAACGTCGCAGACGGCGCGTCAATCGGACGCCCGGTCTGAGAGTTATTGGCTTTTTCGTCCCAGGGCCCTGTTGGGTTTTAAGACAAAACCAACCCGACTGTACTCCACCTGCGTCCAAACCTCGGGCGGAGTATGCCAAAAGATCCGTCTCACTTAGAGGAATTCAATGAAACAGACGGCGCGTCAATCGGACGCCCGGTCTGTTAGTTATTGGCCTTTCCGTCTCACACCCACCCTGAGAAACTTCCCAGGAGGTCACCCATCCTGATCACTGCTCTAGGCCAAACACGCTTAACTACGGAGTTTTAACCACGTAGGCTCCCAAAAAGGAAGGTGCACCTTGAGTATAGTATACCGAAATGACCGTCTTGATCCAAGGATCGTGTTGCCGCTGACGGCGCGTCGTTCGGAGGCCCGTAGCTCAAGTTACGGGCGTTTGAACGAAAACCGTCCGAAGACGGGGGTCCGGGCCCGGGCCGACCCGGCCCGACCCCCCCGGGAGTCGGCCGAACCGGGTCGACCTGACCCGGTCCGGTCCGGCTAGGGCGCGGCCCGGCCGGTCGGACCGGCCTGGCCCGGTTCGGCCGAGCGGCCGAACGGCCAAGGCGCCGCGGGGCACCGCCCCCGCGACCTGGTGGTGCCGCAGCCCCCCCCGCGTGGGGCCGCGCTAAGTCAAGGACGCGGCTTTGCCGCGTCCAGGTGCACCGGACCCGCGCGGCCGCGACGGCCTGTCCGGCGGCGCGCCGGGGCGCCACCGCTCCCGGCTGCCGGCGCCGCCGCGCCGGCGACCCGCACCGCCGGCGAGTTCCGCGGGCCACTGGGATTGCTCCGATGGTCCGATTTTGTTCCCGCCTGCGCCGCTGCTCCTCCCGGGACTCGTCCTTCACTGCGGAATCATCAAACATCCGTTGCGGCACGTTTCGTCGTCGCCCGTCAATTCCACGCAAAATGAAGAACGACGGAGGGTCGTCGGGCCGTTTTCATTTGGCCCGCACCCTCCGCATTAGAGATAAACAAACGAGAGAAATTTAAGTTCAACACATGAACGCATATCCGAAACAATTTTTAATGAAATAAAATTGTTTCATTAACGGGTTCCTCATTTGAACGGAAACAACAATTTTAATAAATTTTAAAATTGTTCACAAATCCAGTTCTATACTTTTTAAAGAAACAATTACAGGAATATAAAAAGAAAAAGGGTAATTCCCAAAATAAATCCCTACCTCGTTGGTCGTCACGCGTGAGCGTTCTTCGCGGAATTGCTCGTCGCGGAAGGTGGAGATCGTCGCGTCGTCGCGGAAGGGCGTCGCGTCGTCGCGGAACACGGCGTTGAGTCGGCGAACTCAATGCACCATGAAACAGTAGATTTAATTTAATTAATTAAATCCATGTTTTGTTTAAGAACCACGAAGGAGTTAAAAAGGAAGGTCCGAGACTCTTACCTCAAGCAGCCGATCGAAGATCTGTCGCGGAGGAAGAGATGTCGCAGAAGAACGTTGTCAGTGTTGCGGATCACGGCGTCGCGTCGTCGATTTCCGGGTTCGGCATTCTTCGCGTTCTTCGCGTTCTTCGCAAAGGAGGAAGAAGATACAAGGATTCTGTCTCAATGAGTAATCCCTCAAAAGATTTTGGTTGGTCTTATTTAATTATTATGCCAACACACGAAAATGGGTAAGAAACGACCCATCAATTCGTTGAATTAATTCAACGAAAGAAACAACTCATTTAATTTACGAAATAAACCGCTCTATTAAATGGTCTGTTAAGAAAATAAGAAAACGCGTCAGTTGACTTTCATAATGACGGGTTTTCGCGGGTGCGTTACTTAGCGGAAAGAAACGGAGGGGCTCGTACGGGCCCCACCTCACAAATATCCTACTAAGGGGGTAGGATATTTCTGGATAGCATCCTATCCAGATCAACTCAGTTTAAGCCGTCTTTAAGTGTCTTCAAGTGGCTTCCAAGTGGCTTAAGTGAAATAAAATAAAGTTGTCGTAAAATTATTTTATTTCTTAACTTTAAGCCCGAAAATTAAAAACCATACCCAAGCAAACGCAACTCCGGAAGAGGCGTTTCTAAGCGAATACCGGCGCTGCGATTTCATCGGTGCCCTCAAAATTTGATTCCGGGCACCGGTTTAAAAGTTAGAAAAACCCACTCGTCCGTTCACTGAACGTACCCGAGCCAAACTTCGGAAAATGATTCCGGGCACACCGGGCCTCGGAATCAGGCGCTGTCAGAAACTGCGTTCTTGTAAAATTCCAATGAAAATTAAGAAAAAAATTTCCTTGAAATTTACGGGTCTTTATAGTTATATATAGTGATGCTTCATTGAAAGGACTTGGTTGTGTCCTAATGCAGAATGATCAGGTAATTTCTTATGCTTCACGTCAGTTGAAAACTCATGAGGTAAATTACCCTACACATGATTTGGAATTAGCTGCTGTTGTTTTCACTTTAAAAATTTGGAGGCATCATTTGTATGGAGTAAAGTGTGAAATATATACCGATCACAAAAGTTTAAAGTATATATTCACTCAGAAAGAATTGAACATGAGACAAAAAAGATGACTAGAATTAATCAAGGATTATGATTGTACAATTCATTACCATCCAGGAAAAGCAAATAAAGTGGATGATGCTTTGAGTCGAAAAAGTAATGCTTCATTAGCAATGTTGCATTTGGAACTTGATCCTTTGGTTAAGGATTTGATGAACTTTGGCATAGAAGTTTTTGGTGCAGGAAGTTCTTATGTTTTGTTTTAGGTATCAGTGAGATCATATCTATCAGATAGAATCAAGCAAGCACAGAAGTAAGACAGTGAGTTGTAGAAAAAGGTAGATCTAGTTCAGAAAGGTAAGTTGCCTGAATTCAACATTGATAATGATTGCGTTTTGAGATTTGGGAAGAGATTGTGTGTGCCTTGTGATTCACAGTTGAAGAGAGAGTTGTTATGTGAAGCTCATAGTTCTTCATTTTCAGTTCATCCAGGCAGTACTAAGATGTATAGAGATCTTCAGGAGTATTACTGGTGGGATGGAATGAAAAGAGATATTTCTGATTTTACTGTGAAGTGTTTGACTTGTCAGCAGGTTAAAGTAGAGCGGTAGTTACCAAAAGGGATGCTTTAGCCTTTACCAGTGCCAGAGTGGAAATGGGAGAATATATCCATAGACTTCGTTGTGGTATTGCCGAAGACATCTCGAGGTAATAATGCAATCTGGGTTATTGTTGATCGCTTGACTAAATCTGCCCATTTCCTTGCTATACGAGATACTTTTTTCCTAGATCAACTTTCCCATTTGTATCTTAAAGAGATAGTCAGGTTACATGGAGTTGCTCTCTCCATTGTATCTGACCGTGATCCTAGGTTCACTTCTAACTTTTGGAAAGGCCTTCAGAAGTCGTTGGGTACTGAATTAAATTTTAGTACAGCTTTTCATCCTCAATCAGATGGGCAGTCAGAACGAACAATTCATACCTTGGAGGATATGCTACGTTCTTGATCTATGGATTATCAGGGAAGTTGGGACCAACATCTTTCTTTGGTTGAATTTTCATATAATAACAGTTTTCATTCCAGTATACAGATGGCACCATTTGAGGCGTTATATGGGAAGCGGTGTCGAACTCCAGCTTTCTGGGATGAAGTGGGTGAAAGGAAGTTGATGGGACCAGAATTGGTAGAAGAGATGGCAGAAAAAGTTCAGCTGATTTAGAAACACATGAGAACAGCTCAGAGTAGGCAGAAGAGTTATGTAGACAATAGGAGGAAGGATCTATCTTTTGAGGTAGGTGATCATGTTTTTCTCAAATTCTCAACATGGAAAAGTGTGATTCGATTTGGTAAAAACGGAAAGCTAAGTACAAGGTTCATTAGACCATATGAAATTCTGGAGAGAGTTGGATCAGTTTCTTACCGAGTGGCTTTACCTCTGAGTTTATCTCAGGTACACAATGTTTTTCATGTTTCGATGTTGAGAAAGTATATGCCAGATCCATCTCATGTTTTGAGTCCAGAGGTAGTTCATCTGGAAGAGAACCTATCTTATGAGGAACAACCAGTCCAGATTCTTGATCATAGGGATAAAGTGTTACGGAATAAGGTGATTTATCAGGTAAAGGTTTTGTGAAAAAACCACATGATGGAAGAGGCAACATGGGAATCTGAAAATGCAATGAGGGATAAGTACCCCCATTTATTCGATAAGTAAATAAATTGCGGGGACACAATTTTCAAAAGGGGGGAAGAATGTATCATCCCAAGTAAGTAATGAATAATAGATATTTTTATCTATATCTATTAATGAATTATATAGTGTTTTAGAGGCTTAAAATGAAAATAAATCCAATCTTAAGCATGGAATACACTAATATTCTTAAAAGATTGTTTTACTGCCTTTTGATGGCAAACCCTTTTTAAATCAAAATTTTGAAAATTTTATAATCTATATTTGTCAAAATAAACATATTAATTATTATTGGGACATTGAAATTTACATTGGATAAATTTTTGGTATTTTTCTGTCAATGTTCATTTTTTTAATGAATAGTGAAAAATACTGCATTTTACATCAAAACTGCTTTTTCATTTAATTTAATTATATAGTTAGATTATCTTTTTAATTGGTATTAAAGTGTAATATGAATATATTTTTATAATTTAATCCAATGGTGGTAATTAGGATTAATTTCACTTTGGAATTGGTCATAAACTAATGCCAAACTTTTCATAGATATTGTCTCAAAAAAACCCGCTATTTGTTTTGACAATGGGAATTATTTTTAAATAAATTATTGAAATTTATGTGTTTGGAATTTGGTAAAATGGATTACATATTTGGAATCAGAAGTTCCAAATTATTTAATTAATACTCTTTTATTTTTGGACATTATGAATAGTAACGATGGTAATTATCTCTAATTATCTTGATTAATGAGTAATCAGGTAGTTAAAGATAATAAAATGATATCATAATAATAATAAAAGACCACAACATGTGTACTAAGGCTACTAGTTGTCTCATGGCCAACCATGTGATTCCTTGTGCCAAACTTGGGGGCCCCATGGAATCACTTTTGTGAGAAAGTGACTTTTTATCTTTTTATTTTTAAAGAATGTTAAATGTGACAAAGAATGTATCACCTAACTAAAATATTTTTAATTTTGTCCACATAAATGATATTTTGGACTATAAATATTCATTAGAAATCTAAAAAGAATTTATACATCATAGTATTTTTTTATAATTTTTAGACATTAAATAAATTAAATTATTTATGACATCATAATGATGCAGCGATGAGCTCATTATTTGACGATTTAAATAAAATGGAAAGATAATGTAAAATCTAAGACCTAAACATGTCCAAAACCTATTGGGTGGGTATATTTAGAACCATTATCACCTTATCCTCGAATTATATCAATTTGGGACCTTTAAAATCCGAAATCCATTTGAAAATAAAGTAACATTTCTTTACTTTCCAAGAGTGCCCCTCCTCTCCTCTTATAAAAGGCCCCCACCTCTACCTCCTTAACCACACTTCCAAAGCCTTTGGCTCGGCCAGCCCCTGCCCATTTTGTCTCTCCACATCCCTATCTTACTCCTTGAAGCCTCACTTTGGGCAGAAGTCTTCCCAAGGAGGCCTTTGAGCTCAAACCAAAGGGAGTTACCCAATTTTAAGGTAATGTCTTCACTTGAGTCCTTTTGTTTTATTTTGCTTCTCCAACCCTCTAAAATATTTTTATTCATTTCTTTTGTAACAAATACAGTATCTTAAATATACTAGGATGTTTTTATAATAAGTATTTGAGCTACACTTACACACACCTATATCTAATGGTTAAAGAACATACTGTTTCCGTGGATGGCGAATTTCTGCCTCCCGAAACGATGATTGTTCAACATTCTTTTAACACCTTCAAAGGTGGACATTAAGATGTCACTATATTTATATATGATATATAATATTTCTATGTTTTCCTTAAGATTTTGTATTTTTCATTTTGGTCATACCTTTATGGTTTCCATTATGGGTAAACGCGATATCTTCATTTAAGGAAGTGCGGACTACCGCCCCCTCAAAGTGATTTGATTCGTTAAATACCATATGTGGGACGTATAAAGGATGGAACTATGATATTATATATTATATTACACTATAATTATAATATACCTTTATATCATTATGATTCCATTCTATAAAATATGGAATATAAATGAAAGTAGCGTTCATGCGTACGTACGGCTTACCGTCTCCATGAACGGTGCATTTCATTTATTACCTCTAAATGATTATGTAATATTATAAATGCATGAATGTACTGGATATATATGACATATATGATATCTACATCCTGAATACCATTCTGGATATAATGGATACATGAACAACTTGTAATTATAAAGTGCTTATTTTTTACTCAAGTACCAATGATCGTTAAAACGACCGTTATTAACTTAAATAATTACATAGTGTTAATGACATGGAAATAAGTGATATAAAAGGAATAATGAACTTGAAAAAGGTTCTTAAACAAGTATAAATTAACTCAAGTTTATTATTCAGGAGATTAAAGAACGACCGAGTCAAGTCGGACCCGAGGTATGGGACTTCGTCTTAATCTCCTTTCATTGAGGCATATTTTGTTTTATACAAAACCTTATTTTATACGGTGTATAAACCCCTTGGACTTTTACATTTATTCAAAAGGAATATTTTTTATATGAAGCGTTTACTAAACGACAAAAGAGAATGTTTTTTTCATACGTATGCAGCGACAACGACTTCTCCGCCACCGTGACCATTATTTGAGTTTCGGCTTCCTCTACAAGCCATACCTTCTTCTTAAAAGAAAAATAAATACCATGTTTTACTTTTCTTTTATTTTGGTATTGAAAATTGTTTTCATAATGTTTTTATATCAATGTGTTGTATTGATATCTTGTGATTGAAAGGTGTAAATGTTATGTTTCCTTTATGCATGTTTTATGTGATATGATTATGTTGAGGTTCTTGGGCATTATTATGAAGATGGGTGGTTCCGTGATAAACTAAGGGCGGGTGAGACCGATATAGCTCTCCAATGCATTGGGTAATGCAAAGGAGTGAAACGTTAAGGTTTCTCCGAAGAGATTTAGGGAATATACTGTGATGGGTATTCCAAACGTAACCAAGAGGGTTACTCCCTACGTAAGAATGTTATGAATGCCTCAAGTTACCTTTATGTCTTATGATTTCTATGATTTATTAATGATTTGATGAGGTATGTTTTATGGGTAAAGTATGATTTCATTCTTATGTATATATGAACTCATGTTTCCTTTCCATATTTTTTTTATATAACCCATACTGATCTTTTTATGCTCATCCCAAGTTTTTTTGAAATGTCTTTCACAGGTCAAGGGAAAGTTACATGATATGATGATAGTGTCAAGGAAGTGTCAAGAAAGAATCCATGTTTTATTTTAAATATGTTTCTATTGATGGTAAATAAGAATAATATCTTTATGTAACCACTTTGTTTATATGTGGAATGTAATGCAAGTTTTATGATCTAATTCTCTAAAACTCTAAACCCGAAAAGATCCTCAATGTGTAATCTTGTAATAACTCAAGATTAAGTAAGGTTTAAGGCTGGGGCCTTATAGTTTGTCATAAAACACATATTGGCTTTGTTTTCCTATTCATCATGTGATGTTTCTGAGTCACTTGAACTGTTCTCAGAAGTACTCCAGGTTTCTTTCATGGTCTTTTTATACTTCATATCCTTGTCCACATATCTATTTTTGTACTTGAGATTTGGACAATTTTCCTTGATATGTCCTTTTTTGATTACATTCATAACATACAATCTCATCAGCCTTGTCACTTCTTTTCTAGTCCTTATTCCAATTTTCTTTTCGGTCATATTTTCCCTTGAAGTTAGGCTTTCGGAAAAAGGTTCTTCTTCTTGTAAAATTTCTTGAATCTTCTGGTTAATTGAGCCATCTCCTCATCACTATCAGGTGATGATTGTTCACTATTAGAACTTTCTATAAAAGCTTCCAATTTCCCTTTGTCTTTATGCTTAGAGGTGGTGGTCTTGAATACAACATATTTTCTCTTTAGTTCATCCTCCTATTCCTTTTTGACTTTTAGTTCGTCTTCATACATAATCAGTTTCCCAATGAGTTCTTTTACAGGTAGCTTGCTGATTTTGCATGATTCTCTAATAGATACAGAGGTTACTCTCCATCTATCAGGAAGACACCTAAGAATTCTCATGATTTGTTCTTTGGCAGTGACTTCTCTTCCAAGAGAAATCATTGTGTTGAAAATATCATTGAACCTAAGATACATGTTAGAGATAGGCTCATCAGGTTTCATTTTAAAGTTATTATATTTAATAGTATAAGTATTAAGTCTCATTTATTTTAAACTATATGTTCCTTCATGTGAGACAGACAGGGTATCCCAAATTTCATGGGTAGTTTTACAATAAAAAATTCTATTGAATTCTTCATCTCCTAAAGAATAGTATAAAGCATTCATAGCTTTGCAATTGTTATTGTAGGAAGTTTTGATAGGCTCATCCCTTGTGACTCTATTAGTAGTAGTAATCTTATATTCATCTATAATGGAAGACCAAATTTCAAAACCCATACTCTCTAAATGAATTTTCATTTTAATTTTCCATTGAGCATAGTTGGTTCCATTAAAAAATGGTGGTCTATTGGTTGAAACACCTTCCAATCTATTATCCATAATACTGAAATATTTTTAAAGAGCTAGAAATTTAGAATTAATAGAAATTTATAGATCTTTAAAGTGCAAATACAATAACAGTTGAAGTAGGTTAAATAAAGTCTTAATAAACACCCTCTGATACCAAATGTTTGTCGGAGTAGATTACTCAAGAGGAGGGGGGGTGAATTGAGTATATATAAAAATTTATGATTAAAAAGTATTTCTAAAATGTTTCCCCAAAAGATTAAATATATCCCATTTAATCAAGGTTATACTATTATAAGATTTTTACTGTTTGAATAACTTCTTATAATATTGATTAGTTCTCAGTAATATTAATATTAGTTATTAATATTACTTTTGAAGCTATTATACTAAGGCAATACAATTATAACTTCTTTCCAAGAGTAACTATCAAAGTTAATTTAGAGATTTCTGAATTATACAGTAAAGAAGTAAAACAGAGAAGACTAAATTAAGCAGCACATCAGATATGAAACAAGTGGTTTAGTCTCAAGCCGAGACCTAATCCACTTCACTTGGTGATCACCTACCACCAAGAAGTTTATATAAATAAAATCGATCGACACCCTGGATCGGGGTTAACAACAGTACACAATACTATCCAGGCCACAGAGAGACCTCTTCCACAGTTCTTTGTGGGTACAAACAACCAGGCCACACAAGGACCTCTTCCACACTTATCCGTTGGTATACACAAGAGTAAAATAATGTTTGATTAAGGATATATTGTATCCTTCAGTTTAATGCAGGAAATAGAGCGTGTTTCTATACAGATACACACTCTAATTGAAAATTAATAAAATGATACACAACAGAGTAGTAATATTGAGATAGGTTTAGAAGTGCTCTGAGTGTTAGTCTTTGCAGTTCTGGACTTCTGAGATGAGGCAGATGCAGAAATCAAGTCCACTTATGGAAAACAGAGTTTCGTAAGTCAGATAGATTCAACTTGTATTCTTCATGGTGTTTTATAGTGAGAAGATGTTCTCAGGATTTCAGTATGCTTTGTGTGTTCTTCAACAGAGTCGAGTTGCATGATCCAATTCTCTAAATGTATTTTGTTGTCACACTCATGCCCACCAGCTTGTTCTTTAGTATCGTGCTACTTCTTTCTTTTTCTAGGCCGCATTACTCTTTTATCTTGGACTGCATGTGTTGGGGCCAACAGGTTGCACGTATTCTGCACCTTGTACCTTATACTGTCCGATGACATGTCTACAAAGAAACATTAATTATATCAATGCATTAAAATCTTCAAATATGACCGTTAGAGATTAAATTAAAAGACGAAAAAATATATTAGGAAACGGTGTCACAGTATGTTATGGAAACGATGTCTCCTTCACACGGTGTCTGGATTGGTCATGGTGTCTCGCAGTCATAGTGTCTCGCAGTCACGATGTCTCATGGTTACGGTGTCTCATGGTCACGGTGTCTACTTGTTCACGGTGTCTCGTTCACGGTGTCTTGTTCACGGTGTCTAGATATCATGGTGTCTGCTTGTCACGATGTCTCATGGTCATAGTGTCTGCTTGTTCACGGTGTCTTGTTCAGGGTGTCTGGATATCACGATGTCTTCTTGTCATAGTATCTCATTGTCACGGTGTCTGCTTGTTCATAGTGTCTCATTCACGGTGTCTTATGGTCATGGTGTCTGCTTGTTCATGGTGTCTCGTGACTTAGGCAAATATCTGTATTCAGACTTAAGCAGTAGTATTTATGAAATGAATTAAACTTAAACATTTGTCAGAGAAATCATTATAAAGTGAATAAAGAGAAAGTGCATAGTAACCAAACCGAGTGTATAGAACTTAGAGATTTGGATAACTTTTACTAAGCTACTGAAAATTTTATGTGAGATAGATTACATAGAGTTAACATGGTTTATAAACTAAATAGGATTTGTGATCATTAAAACATGATTGACTGAAACTTATTTTTTTTATTAAAATAAACACTTTTGTGGGAAAAGTGAGAAACCGAAAGGTTCAACATACACCAAAAATAAAACCAAGCAGAAAACCAGAAATGACTGACCAAGCAAAGATAACAACCGCCAACCCCAATGCAGGACCACTCAGCGATCCCATGCAAGCATGGTCCCTCCCGAAGGCAAAGCCCTCCCTCAAAGACAACCAAGTCCCAAATGTCCTGTAAAGAAGAAAGAGGTGTACTCCATCCCATCAGAGCCGATCTGTCCCTCAAACTTTCCCACAAACATCAACAGAGATGGAAGAATCATTGAAAAACAATTTTATTCTTCTAGAGCCCATATCCCTAAATAACTTCCACGATAAGATGGATACCTGATAGTGTGGATCCTCCCTTAACAGATCTTCAAGTGAAGAAGTCATCTTGTTCCATACCTGGATATACTCCTCTAGTTTGATCACCCCCTTGTTGAAGCCGCCAACCAGAATCATATCTTGTTTGTCAACCCATTTATATTGCTCGTCATTGAGATTCACATCAAGGGTCCGCCCCATAATCCTGGCTGCATCCTCCTCTAAAGCATTGAGAAATAGAACCTTATCTTTCACCACCTTGTTCGAGGACAATATCAAGTCCAAGGATGGTTCAGATTTACCAGATGGAATTGGCTGGCATCCAACCCCACTGTCCAGCTCCCCAGCCACTGCCCTTTTTGCTGACCGAGTCCTCATAGGAGGTGGCAGAGAGGAGTAGTCCTTCTTACCCCTCCTCCTCCTGTCACTCATATTGCTATTCATAACTTGTTCTCCTTTAGAGTACCCTTTACTAACCTCCAAAGGTTCTTCATAAGACTCCTCTTTATACTCTACCTCAGCAAGACTAGCAAATCTGTTGCTCAAGGTGACCGGAGTTTGAGTTGAAGAAACTACTCACCCAACTTGGATGGCCGGGCTCGAGCCCCCAACTTCCCCAACACGGGTTAGGAAAGGAATTTCCAAGACATCCTCTTGCATAACACCAGTTTCTTCCTCCACTATCCTCTCCTGAAAATCCTGTTCTGCACTGCCAGCATTAACCAGACCTTCTTCCAACCGTTTGTCCCCCGCACCAGCCTCCATGGAGAAGTTGTCCACCCATCCTCCTCCGTTATCCACACTCTTCAACAAATTGATTGCAGGGTTTTGAACTGTGCTCACCAAATCGCCGGGGTTGTGCGGTATCTCAAGACCCATGCCCATAAACTGGAACGCAGCATCAAGGTTCAACACCTTGGAGTGTCTAGTTTCCCTCCTGCACATCTCATACAAATCCGAAGGAAAAGCTACAACATCCTCAGAAAAAGGTGCCTTCTCTTTGCCCTTATCCAAACCAACCCCCTCCTGAGACACCCCCAGCCCCATTGAGACAATGACCTCACTTGACTTAGAATGGTCCAAATTAGCATGAGGCCGGCCTGTAAGAGTGGCCTGGACACCACCATTTCCAACATCAGTGGTGATCACACCACCCCTCTGAGATACATTAGTGGACACATCTGTGGTCACAGAGGGTCGACCACCCCCAGACCTCCTTCTACAACCATGTTCAACATGACCCTATCCATGACAATAAGAATAAAAGTCAGTCCAGGATTCATAAACAATCGGCTGTGCATACCTGTACTCCTCCTCAATAACAATCCATACTAGCTCCGGTGGAATTCTTGAAAGATCCATTTCAACAAAAATTCTTGCCAACATGGGATGCAATAAGGATGCAGTTCTTCGATCACTACACACAAATCGACCTATATAATTACCAATTGATCTCAGCAGCCCAAGATTCTGAAACGGGAGAGGAAGGCCAGGCAATTGAATCCAAATTTCCATAAAGGGAGAGTCGCGGTTCATGTGGACATCAAACGACCAACGGAGCAAATAGAAAGGGAGGCCGGAGAAAGACTTCCTCTTTCTCGACCAAGCCCTTCCCAAATCGTCTTCATCAGCAAACATAATAAGAAATTGATGCAGACCCATAATAACTACCTGCACACGATGTTCCAAGCCCCAATCCTCATTGAATACCTTGGAAAAGTGTTCCACCAGAGGTCGTCGCCATGAAAAGCGCACAATCAGAGCCGAGTAAAGTAGTGCCGATGCATCAGTGAATTCTCTAACCGAAACCGGAACTATCGGCTGACCTAAAACGCAGCTAGGAACTTTCGGATCCACCTGGATTTCGGGAACAAAAAAACCTGCATCCGACGAGGAACAAAAGGTATCAAGATCTCCCAAATGCATTGCTTCATGAACGAGAGCAGAAGACTGGGACCCCTCCCCCCATGGGAGGAGGGGCCACATCAGGCAACATCACCGTAGGGTTAGATGGGCGCCATCGCCCTCGCCATCACCCTCGTGGGTTATCATTAAAACATGATTAATACAGGAGGAGTCCAACAAAGCCAATTATCATGTCCAAGTAATCCTAAATTCAGCTATATCTAAACCTAAGGACCATGTATAAGGTGTTAAAAAATAAATACATCTCATCAAGTAGTGAATCCCAAATGAATAATCTATCATGTCACATATTGATTGGGTTAGCCCTATGTTTGACCCTGTCACATAATCTAAGGTCAAATTCTTAAGTGCACAACCTATCATCATCAAATAAAACTATAAAAGGATCACATCATTGATTTAGATTCTAATGTGACACTAATAATCATCACTACCCACTCCCATGCTAACCCTTTCTATGGTCATCAAGTCACTGGCGTACCCTCTAGGGTCCCCTAGATCACGTCTCTACCAGAACACCCCCAGGGTTCCTCTATCTCAATCCCATCACATGGACTCATTGTCCTAATATGAAATCCTATACTGGTGTCATATAAGGGGAAATGGTCTCAAGACCTCCCCCTTCCCAAGTCACCCAAGGATAGTCCTCACACCCAACCTATCAGTTAATCTCCACAGAGTCAACCCATTTAGATAATCATATCTTAGTTGGGGAGGAACACTCAAACCATAGTATTCTCACAATATAAATAACTCTAAGTCATATAAAGGGTCCAATAATTCCTACTAGGTCCATTCATTCTCATCCTATCACATCCCTCTACTCAAAGGTTAAAAAGGCACCTATACTATCGTACACTATGCTTATAAAATCCAATTACACCACTCAAGGGGTCCATGTATCTCAAGAAATATAATTATAATTAAGGGATTATCCATCAATGACTGAGGTATCAAGCTAGTGAAAAAAGGTCCATTATTCCCCTAGCACTTTTTTCAATTTATCTAGGCATTTCATTTTAAATAAAAAATTTATTTAAATTAAAAAGTCTAGATTCCCTTAGTGGTGATACCACATATCACATGAAAAACATACATAAACAAATGAAAATAGCATAGGGGTTTGATCAAGGGACTACCTACCTCATTTACTAAGCCAATTCCCTTTATAAACATACTCTACCATCCACACAGAGAGCCTTCCATGTCCAACCATCCATTGTCCACCAACATGGGGATTTAACTCACATAAAAAATATAATAATTAATTATAAAAAACTTATAATTAATTGTTCAATTCATTTTTAACATTTTAAAAGTTTTTTAAAATTTAATTCAATTAGGCATAAATTCCCAAAAAACCACCGAGCAACCTCATCGCACAAAAACCATAACCAACATCCTGCCAAAACCCCCTCGTATTCTCCTAAGAAATCCCTAATTAAAATCTATAACAAAAAGCATCAATTCTGTGGTAAATTTCATTTAATTTAGGAAAACACCCTAAATAAATCCATATGAAGACATACCTTAATAAAAAAACATGTAAAAACATGCAGAAACTATCTCAAGATGTCCTCTAATTATTCCATGAAAAATCCCCATCATTATTCAGTGATTCTACTATGATATGGTGGAATCGACACCAAAACCCTAAAATGAAGATACCAAATTAGTGTAAAACCAAGAGGAATAAAGAATAGAGGCCAACCGAGGGAGATACTTACCAATAATCACTAGAAAATTACATCAAAATCACATCAAAATCACATCAAAATCACATCAAAATCACACCTAAATTGAAGTGGGATTAAATAAGGAATAAGGGAAAAGGAGGCTGACTGGGGTGTGCACACGAGAGAGAGGATAAAGGAGGGGTTGGGTTTTAAGTAATCAGAGGAGTAAAGTAGTAATTTACCACTTTTTAATGAGCCACATGGTTCATGAACACTATTATCTAAACCATGCTCCATAAATTTAGTTGACACTGTCCTAGTACTCCACACTTACACGGTTGGTCTGCATGGTTAACCAAACCATGCTACCACTATGAAGATTATCCTTATAACCCAAATTTAGGTCCTCCATAGTTTTTGTATAACCATGTAGTGACCTTAAACCTCACCCCAAGCCCAAAAAAGACATATAATTTCCCCCTATCTCCACACGATTCTCCCTTAACTATGAAATCCAACCAAAAACTATACAAATTGAACCGAAAAGCACAACACTCCTAGAGTAATGCATGTTTTTTCCTAAACTATGCACACCAAACCTTGCACCCAGAGAATAAATCTTTCAAAACTTCTAAAATTTAATATGAATCTCCTGAGACTCATTCAAGAACTCAAGGAACCTCTTGAACATTAAAAAATATCATAATACATAAACTCTTAGAATTTAGATCCAAATCTAAACTGAAAAAATGACCCTTACTCCAAAATTCCAAAAAATTAAAAATTACCTTTGGAATTTATAAATCATAAGGGAGTGTGGTTTTACAATATGCATGATAATATACATGAATAATATGCAATTATAATGTGTTCACTTTATTCCACACATATATACAACATCACATAATATATATATAAGCATGCTTTACACACACACATATATATACAACATGCATCTTATACATGTGTTAAAAGTACATGCATTATATGCATAAAGATTTTTGTTTACGTCCAATAGGTAATTCCTCCCATGTTATGTGATTATACCCTCAATGCTAGTCTCCAACCTGTGACCTTTTGGAGATGGTCTTTGGAGGCCACTCCTATATTCACTAATGGCCCAATAGGGGTTATAATATAGGAAAATGGAGATATAGAAGTATCAGATCATTAATTGAGAATTAGGATGGAGTTTGAAGTTAAAAACTTGAGAGGATTACATTGATTCGGTAGAAAAATAATATCATTGAAGCTGGGCATGTGATGTAGGAAAGGGAAACCAACTAGGATGCAGACAGGGTCCCTAAGATCTGATTTAAGGAACTTATGCCTATTGAGTATAATAAAGTGAGATTATATTGATTTTAGGGTAGATACCTAGGTGTGTTATATGCATCATACTTTTTTCTACCTGATTTTGAATTAATAATGATGTTCAGGGAATTTAAAATGAATTTAATTAAAAAATTATTTAAATGGAATCAATATACTTTGCATAAGACTTTTGTTCTATGTTTATAGAGATTCTTGTGGAATGCATCCCCATGTGGTTCAGGTTGTTGAGGTGAAACATGATGTTTCACCTGGTAGCAAGAAATAACCTAGAGTTTATAAATGATATTTTTCTCCTAAAATAAATGCATGTTATAATATACTATATAATATTATACACATAAAGAAACTGACAAAAATTTATTTCATTAATTAATATTGTTACATTAATCAGAAATGAGACCAATTAAAATTTAAAACATTTCAATTTTACAAAAAATATAAAATATAAAATATAAAATGGAAAAATATAGATCACCCCAATCTACTAGAATCATCACCCCACTAGAAACACTATAGAAAAGAAACAAAATATTAGTAAACCAATCAACATTATAGAAAATAAAAATATATAAACTTGAGATGAATTGAGTTGAATAATGAATGAAGGAAATTAGAGGTATTTATAGGAGGTAATATACTTATTGAAATAATAATTTGACCATTGTAATAGTAACCTGATCATTGGGAATAGTAACCTGACCGTTGTGAATAGTAACATGACCGTTGGAATAGTAATTTTAACTAAAATAATAAATTATGATATAAATAATATTTATCATGATTAATTTATGTAAATATAAATATTATAATTCCAAAACATAAATATCATGATTAAAAAACTCAAAGAAAATATAAGCACATTTTTAAAAGACTGTATTTTAAAGTATTTTGTAAAAGTCATATTTTTATATTAAAAATTAAAATTACCTATGATATAAATTTATTTTGATAAAATTAATATAATTTTTTAAATAATAACATTGAAATTTTAAAAGGTTTATTTTTTTGGTAATATTCTGAAATATTCAATTTTTAGGTGAATAGTAAAAATACAGTTGTTCACATAACTAGTGTATCTTAAATTACATCATTCATGATTTAATAATGAAAAAATAATTTCTATAACTTTATTATCTTCCATTATATATTTAATTTCATAAATTATTTATTAAAATACAATAAACTTAATTTATAAACCTAAAAAGAACTTTCCCAAACCTAAAGTCAAAAGTGATGCCTTAAAATAACATTTGTTTTTGTTTTTTTTTTCACTTTCCTTTTTAAAAAAATCAATGAATTATAATTATAAAGAGGTTTAAAGTCTTAAAAAAAATTATATTATATTTATATATTATTTATATTGTAAAAAAATCACTATTACAAGTTTTACCTTTGATATATTATTTTATTTAATATATTATTCTAAAAATACCCCTCTTATCAAGTATAAATAACCCCACTCCATCTCCTTGAAAAAACCACTCATACCCAACTTTAAAAAACCTAAAATATGAAAAATACTTCCTCCCAACTCCCTTATAATCATTAGGGATGTTTTGGATTAATCCAACTCCAAACATCAAGGAATTTTTAGTTGCATAAAAGAGAAGCAACACTGAGGATTAAGTAACTTTCGATGAACTCTTCTCTTTTTTCTTCTTCTATTTATTTTTTCACCACACCTTTAAAAAAACCTTATAAGATTAATTATTAATTAATTTAACTTTATATTAATTATTTTAACCTAATGTAAGTTTCATATTTACTATATATATAAATTTCAAAATTCTCTTTCCAGCTCTTTCGACAATGTCCTGTCAAATTTCGGTTAACCACCTACAAAGACATTTTAAATTCAATTCTTATAACAACCTTCATGTATGTATAGTATGAATTATATATAATATATAAATATCTAATTACATGTAATATTATCTTTTAGAGTTAATTATACTTATGTATAAATTAATTTGAACAAAAATTGTGAAATCGAAACAAAACAAAAAATTTAATGAAAAGATGATATCAACACAATTCACGTTTAACAAATATTATTATAAAATATAATCCAATAATCATAATGGATAAATAATTTAAAAAATGAACATAATTCAATTTTGGAACTATGTTTTTATAATCCTATATTTATTATCCAAGAGGTGGAAAATAGACAAAATAAAGTAGGATTTAAGGTAATGGGATCCTCGAACCCAACTCCTTTTATTTGGGTTATCCCACTTTATTGACATCTTCAGTTTGTATATTACTATATTTTTCTTTAAATATCATTTCAATATTCCTCCAATTGTATTTTTGGGGATATACAGGCTTCCACCTAGATTTATAATCCAAATATTATGATCTTCAAAAAAAGTATTTCTTTCCAAAACACATCTTTTACTCCTCTTGAGTTGTTTCTTCTTCACTCAAGAATGATGGTGATTATTCAAAATATGTTTTCCATTATTCATTTAGGAACCCAAAGTTATTCATGAAATTATTCTTGATGAAATACTTATGAAACCCATTCCTTTTCATGGGTTATTTCATAACTAAAATGGTTATATGTTTTATGTGAAATGCATGATTTTGTAAATATTATGATGTGATGGGTGGGCCCAAAATTATATATCTCTCAAATTCATTTTTTAATGTGATTTATCTCATGAGATACTGTGTAATATTCATGAACATGATATTACAACCCTGATCTTTTATTACACAATTAAACATAATTTATTACATAAACTTCACTTGATAAAACATAGAAGATCGAGAGGTCTAGTGTCTTTGGGGATTAGGATCATTACATAACAACTTAAAACATGAAATACAACATATTTATTAAAAAATTCCTTTACATGACCACTATATTCCCTCGTACTTAGCATTTCATGGGATAACCTCAGGACATGCATAAGAAAAGGGTGAGCTATAAAGCACAATAAGGGAATAATCATGGAATAACATGAGGAATACAAAACATGATAGACAATAGGCATATAAATAGAGCACAAGAGAAGCATAAACATAAATTAATGATAAAGCATGACAATCATAACATGGAAATGTGGCAATAACACTTAACACGGAATTAGCATGAGACAAGGCTCATTACACACGGAGCATGAGTAAACCCTCATTGCACATGAAGCATGAATAAACCCTAATTGTACTTGAATTATCATGATTAAATACCCATTTCACATGATGTATCATGATACTATACTTTACCCAATGAATTGGAGCGCTATAAGGGCACACCCTTCTTAAACATTTCATTTCATGCATAAGTGTGCCACATGGATCATATAAAATGGATTCATATAACATCATCATTTATTCCATGATAAAGGAATGTGAAATTAATACATGAAACTTTATAATGAATAAGTAAATTTGAATAAAGGTGAATACCCTTGATAGAGAAATGGGCATGATATTCACTACACAATGACATTGGCTTGGAAAATCAGTGCAATTTCGGCAGCGTAACGACGTGACGTAAGAATTCATAAAAATGGTTGATGAGAGAGAAAGGGGTGTCTCATAATATTTACATGAAATTAACAGTAATGGGGTCATATAGATACATTTCCCAACAATTTTAATGGAATTTAGATTAATGATACAAAATAATTGCTTGAATATAAGTGAGGAGAGATAAATTCCTTTCGGAATTTCGGCATATTAACGGGTGTACATGGGAGGAATTTATTGAGAGATAAAGGGGTATCTCATAATTAAAACATAAAGAGAGAATTACGGGGGAGGTTAAAAACCATACCCCAACATTTATAATTGAAATTAAAAGGGAATAACAGCATTAAGAAAATTGGACAAAAATGAGAGAGGAAGAAAAACCCTTACTTGGAAGTGTGCTTCCAAAGGATTGAGAGAGGCTTGAGAGAGGATTATTGGGAGTTTGGGGAACATTGGGAGGATTATAGAGATAAGAGGGAAGATTTTGGATGAACTCCAAAGGCTTTGAGTGAGGAGGAAGTGGAAGATTGGGTGGGTTTATATAGGAAAGGTGAGGGAATTCATTATTATTTATGTTTGGGACACCTCACATTAAACTAATCCAAACCACAAACCAACCCATGGTTTTTGCCCCTAGTTTTTGGAAAAGGGAAGTGGAAAACAATATTTTATAAGGCCAAAGTCCAAATTTTTTAAAATAATGGGGTTGCTTATGTGGAGGTGAGTCACACTCTCAAGGAAAACAATTTAAAAAACAAAATGTTTAATAAGCCTTGAAGGGTCCACTAAATCTTTGTAAAATAAATAAAACAAACCCAAAATCACATTATTTTAATTTTAAAACATATATTTGCCTATAATAAAGTTTATAGTATTTTATTACATCACTATTAGGTCATTATGATGTCATAAAACACATTATATATTTAAACTGTATTTAATTATTACCCAAAAAAGTTGACTGTCTCAGAAAATTATGAAAAATTCAAAATTGGATAATTTAGATGTCCTTATTCCAGAAATAATATCCATTTTATTTAATAATTTTATAAATATTTTAATTTTCACTTTTAAAATAAAAACTGACATTTATAAAAAATTCATGGGTTTTGACAAAAAATGGCTTTCAAACCTTAATAAAAATTACAATTGCATTCATAAAATTATACAATAATTTATATTTAATAAAAATTAATTTAATAACAATAAGAATACTTTATTAAAATGTTATTTAATTCAAAAATTCATTAATTCATCAAAATAGATTTTTTATTTGAACATTAACTAAAAATACTATTTGTGCTTTAAAAACTATTTACAAGGTAACAATAATAAAATTAAAATATATTCATTATTATATAAAAAAATAATGTACATAACCATAGTTCTAAGGTCTTGTTACACAACCCCTTATAACACCCGCATAAGACCGAAGAGTAAGGTGTGCATTGGTGACAGACTCTTGGGGTGACTCAGATAACATTGCTCGGGTGGTAATCTCTATCAACTTCCACTTATATCATAGGTAGTCCCGCTCAAGATTAACATATTCAAGATCAGATTGGGCTTGGTCAAGAGAAAAGAACATTTATGAAACCTCCTTTATGAGACCTGAAAAATGGGCTTCATATGGGGCATGTCTACTGGATGAGGCCATCGCTTCCTTTTCCTAAGTAAATTGGTTTTGTTAAAGCCCTAAATTTATACTAATCATGTGATCACTGCTAAATGACTATATTATCAACGGTCACAATTATTAAAAGTATTTTAAAATCCAAAAACATAAAACCAAATAAGTTGACATTTTATATAAACATTTTACATAAAGAGACATTTAATTGCATCAAGAGGGATTTCCATTAATGAAAGTTTGGGTCGTTACAATCTTCCCCCCTTAAGAAATTTAACCCTTGAAATTTCCTTTTCCCACACTAAAACAGATGTGGGTAACTTTGCTTCATCATTTCCTCTGATTCCCACATTGCTTCTTCAAACTTTTGGTTTCGCCACAACACCTTGACGTGGGGCATTGTCTTATTTCGTAGAACTTTTTCTCTTCGATCTAAGATCTTCACTGGTTGCTCCTTATAAGAAAGATCATCATCTAACTATACCACCTCTGAAGAGAGTACATGTGAAGAGTCCGATATGTACTTCATTAATAGGGATACATGAAAGACATCACGTACTTTGGCCATGTTAGGTGGAAGTTCTAGTCGATAGCCCACAACCCCGACACGATCAAGAATCTCGAAGGGGTTGATGTCCCTTGGACTTAACTTCCCTTTCTTTCCAAACCTCATGACCTTCTTCCATGGAGATATGCATAGAAATACCATGTATCCAACTTTAAACTCAAGGTATCATCGATGGTTATCTGCATAACTCTTTTGTCGACTCTGGGATTCCTTGATATGCTGCTGAATGGTTTTCACCTTCTCTACCATTTCTTCGACCATTTATGGTCCAAGAAAATTACACTCACCAACCTCATCCCAACACGCCGATGTTCTGCACCTTTTCTCATAAAGGGATTCATATGGCGCCATTTGGATGATCGAGTGGAAATTTTTATTATAAGAGATCTCAACTAGAGGAATATGTTGATCCCATCCTCCTTTAAAGTCCATTGAGCACTCTCTCAACATGTCCTCATGTGTTTGGATAGTCTGCTCGGATTGGCCATCAGTTTGAGGATGATAGGCCGTACTGAAGTTCAGTTCAGTATTCAGAGCATGTTGAATACTCTTCCAAAACTTAGAGGTGAATCTTGGATCTTGATTGGACACAATAAATAGTGGTACTCCATGTAGCCTTACCACTTCCCTGATATATATCCGTGCCAGTTGATCCAATGAGAAATCCTCCTGAATAACAATGAAGTGTGCAACCTTTGTAAGATGATCCACAACAATCCAGATTTCATTATTGCCTTTGGATTTCTTCGGAAGTCTGGTGACAAAGTCCATTGTGATGTTCTCCCATTTCCATTTTGGTATGGGTAATGGTTGCATCATACACTTAGACTTATGCCTATCTACCTTCACTTTCCAACACACCAGACACTTTGATGTATTTTCATCAATATCCTTCTTCATATTATCCCACCAATAATGCTCTTGGAGATTTTGATACATCTTTGTGTTTCCTGGGTGAATAATGAAATTTAAACTATGTGCATCATCCAAAAGTTCCTTATTCATCTCCAGACTTGATGGAACACATAGTCTTTTCCCAAATATCACAATTCCTTCTTCATTAACATTAAAGTACGAGGATTTCCCTTTCTCGATAGCTTCCACTTTTTCCTGAATTCCCACATCATCCTTTTGAGCATCCATTAACCTTTCCAAAAGTGACGGTTGAGCAATAATTTGTGAAAGGATTGATGATGTTCCCTTCTTTATGATTCCCATGTCCATATTTATCAAATCTAAGAAGATTGGATCCTTTTCAATTCTCATCAATGATAGAATCACTGGGTCCTTTCTACTTAGGGCATCCGCCACCTTGTTCGCTTTCCCAGGGTGGTAATGGATTGAGCAATCATAGTCTTTGATCAGCTCTAACCATCTTCGTTGGAACATGTTCAACTCTTTATTTTTGAATATATACTTGAGGATTTTGTGGTCCGTATATATTTCACACTTCTCCCCAAAGAGATAATGTCGCTAAATTTTCAAGGTGAAGATCACTGCAGCCAACTCGAGGTCATGTGTTGGATAGTTCTATTAATAAACTTTCAATTTCCTTGAAGCATAGGCAATGAATTTTTCATTTTTCATTAACACACATCCCAGACCCTTCTTCGAAGCATCGCTGAATACCACAAAAAGTTCTCCACTTGTGGGTAAAGTGAGCACGGGCGTAGTGATAAGCCTCATTTTCAAATCCTTGAAGATTTCTTCACATTCATAACTCCAAGAAAACTTTACTCCCTTCTGAGTTATCTTGGTAAGAGGGTTGGACAATCATGATAAATTTCTCACAAATCGTCGATAATATCCAGCTAACCCCTAGAATCTACAGATACCCATTATCGATGTTGACCTCGAACATCCCTCAATTGCATATGTTTTGGAGGGATCCACAGATATCCCATTTATTGTAATGATATGGCCCAAGAATGAGACCTCCTTCAACCAGAACTCACACTTTCTGTACTTTGCATAGAGCTTCTCCTTCTGCAACGTCTCTAGTATAGTTATTAGATTCTCCTCATGATCCTCCTTGGTTTTGGAGTATATCATAATATCATCTATAAATACTACCACAAATTTGTCAAGGTAATCTCTAAAGACTCTATTTATCAAGTCCATGAATATTTCTGGAGCATTAGTGACTCTGAAAGGCATTACTATAAATTCATAGTGCCCATATCTTGTGTGAAAAGCAGTCTTGGGGATATCTTCCTTCTTCACCCTTACTTGATAATATCCCGACCGCAAATCCACCTTGGAGAAGTATTGTTCTCCACACATCTGATCAAACAATTCATCAATTCATGGGAGAGGATACTTTTTCTTTATCATGATTTTGTTAAGATCACGATAATCGATGCAAAGGCGCATTGACCCATCCTTCTTCTTGATGAAGAGGACTGGTGCACCCCATGGTGAGGCACTTGGAAGTATAAACCCTTTATCCAGATTCTCCTGTAGTTGTTTCTTCAGCTCCTCAAGCTCCACAATATCCATTATTTATGGAGTCTTGGATATTTTCAATTCCCCAGGTATAATATCAATTGAGAATTCAACATCTCTTCTATGAGGAAGACTAGACAATTTCTTTGGAAACACTTCAACAAATTCCTTCAAAATAGGCATTTCTTCAAGGATGGTTGCTTCCTTGGACTCAATCATCTGAGCCAGATACACATGCTCATAGGGCAGTAATATCCACACTTGAGATGATAAAGATAAATAAGATTCATCTTCCTCCTTGCACTTGTATAGAATCAGGGGTTGATTATCCACATGGAGAGTTATTTCCCTCTCCCAACAATTTATGTTGGCTCTATATAAGGAAATCCAATCCATGCCAATAATCGCATCAAATTCCCCCAGAGGGAGTATGACGAGTTTCTTCGGGAAGTTTAATCCACAAATTATGACAGGGGAGGAGTTATATTCATGGGATTAAATGATTTCCTCATTTTCCATACTCACCAACATCTTCACTTCCATGATTTGTGGTGGTGCTGGGATTGTTCTACTAAACTTTTGAGATATAAAATAATGCATAGAACTTGAATAAAAATGTATGTCCACTATTCTTGAATGAATAACTAGTATACCTATCACCACTTCATTTTCAGGGTTCACTTCAGTAGTAGTGATGGACAAAGCTCACCCTTGCTACCTTGGAGGTTTTTGGTTGCCTCCGAAAACCCTTGTCTTAGGGAACTGATTTGAAAGATTCCCTAGTTTTTTGCAGTTGTATCAATGAACAATGCATTGAGGTTTGAACAGAGCGTTCCTCTCCTATGTTGCAGCCGTGTGGTTTTCTTGTCGGTAGTTAACATCTAGGTGCCCTTATCTTCCACACCTAAAGCGTTTCCTCATACCCTTCAGGTAATTTCAAGGGTGCTTATTTCTGCACCTTTGGAAAGTGGGATGCTGTATCTTCTTAGCACCATTGGATTTATCCATCAGACCGCCAGCATTGAATTCCTACTTAATATTATTATCCCCATGATACCCCTGAGATTCTCTGATCTCCATTTTGACCTTGAGGGTACATCGGAAAATTTCCTCAGAGCTGTCGAAGTCACAGATTGCCAGCACTTTCCACAAGATAGGTTTCAGCCCACCAAAGAAGCGGTCAACCTTTCATTCAGGGGTAACGACAAAGCTGGAAGAATATTGTGCAAGCCTTGTGAAGTTTACCTCATACTCTCCAAAAGATTCATCATCTTTTTTCTTGAGGGCAAGGAAGTCCCTTTCCATCTTAAGCCGGAGGGTGCACGGAAAATATTTATCAAAAAACATCTTCTGGAAATCCATCCATTCCAACGCCGCGATCTCCTCCTCAGATTTCGTATTTTTATCAACGTCCACTATTGATCAACTTTACCCTCCATACGATAAGCAGCCAGGAGAACCTTATCTTATTCAAAATATTGAAGGATGGATAAGATATTTTCAATGGACTTGATCCATTGTTCATCGATTGTGGGATCAAATGATCCATTAAAAGTAGGAGGCCTTTGTCTCATAAATCTCTCGATAGCAACTTGTTCTTTCTTAGGGGGGTTGAATGTTCCTCTTGAACCATGTTTCTTTTAAAATCTTGAGTTATCTGAGAGAGAAGCGTGACAAATTTCACGATTCCCACTCCCATTGGATTGGGCATCTCATTAGTGCAGTCATCACATTGATCTTCACATCGGTTCTTAGCCCGAGTCCTCCTATTATTGGCTATTGGCTGGAATAAAAGGAAAGTTAGGGGTAACACATAAAGGGTAATCCAAGGACAAAACTGATAACTTATAAATAAATTTTATTTCCTTAACATATGAATCTATTGGATTTAGTCTATATTATCCATGATCTACTTTCTAACATATATTCTTAGGGATTTTTTTGTCCCTTAATAATAGTTCATAATAAGATTGTGAATTTAACAAAGAATATCCCCTGAGACTGTCATATCCAAGAGTGCAGCAAGGCCTGTTGTCTTTCACCAATTCCTGTTCGAGTCTAGCTCAAAGCAGTGTTTTTGGGTTTTACCCCTAGGATACATCTGTGCCAGAGCCGCCTCTACCTACTCGTATCCAGACAGAGATGTATTTTCTTGATAAACCACTTACTCAATACTCACCAAAACTTAGGGATGTTTTTATTATAATTAGTCTTGTCTCTAAGGCTTTAATAGGGTTTTCTAATCCTAATCTAAAAAATAACTAAACCTATCCTCTGATACCAACTGTGACAACCCTAATCTTTTATTACACAATTAAACATAATTTATTACATAAACTTCACTTGATACAACATATAATATAGAGAGGTCTAGTGTATTTTGGGATTAGGATCATTACATAACAACTTAAAACATGAAATACAACATATTTATTAAAAACTTCCTTTACATGACAACTACATTCCCTCGTACTTAGTATTGCATGGGATAACCTGAGGACATGCATAAGAAAATGGTGAGCTATAAAGCCCAATAAGGGAATAATCATGGAATAACATGAGGAATAAAATACATGTTAGACAATAGTCATATCAATAGAGCACCAAATAATCATAAACATAAAGGCATGATAAAGCATGATAATCATTACATGGAAATATGGCAACAACACTTAACATGGAATTAGCATGAGCCAAGGATCAATACACATGGAGCATGAGTAAACCATCATTGCACATGAAGCACGAGTAAAATCTTGTTTCACTTGAATTATCATGAGTAAACACCCATTTCACATGATGTATCATGATACTATACTTTACCCAATGCATTGGAGCACTATAAAGGCACACCCTTCTTAAACATTTCATTTCATGCATAAGTGTGCCACATGGATCATAGAACATGGATTCATAAAACATTATAATTTATTCCATGATAAAGGAATGTGGAATTAATACATGAAACTTTATAATCAATAAGTAAATTTTCATAAAGGTTAATACCCTTGATAGAGAAATGGGCATGGTATTCACTACACAATGACATTGGCTTGGAAAATCGGTGCAATTTCGGCAGCATAATGACGTGACGTAAGAATTCATAAAAATGATTTATGAGAGAGAAATGAGTGTCTCATCATATGTACATGAAATGGATAGTAAGGGGGTCATATAGATACATGTCCCAATAATTTTAATGGAATTTAGATTCTTGATACAAAAGAATTGCTTGAATGTGAGGAGAGATAAATTCCTTTCAGAATTTCGGCATAGTAATGGGTGTACATGGGAGGAATTTATTGAGAGAAAAAGGTATCTCATAATTAAAACATAAAGAGGGTAGTATTGTGGAGGTTAGAAACTGCACCCCAACATTTATAATTGAAATTAAAAGGGCATTACAACATTAAGAAAATTGGAAAAAAATGAGAAAGGAAGAAAAACCCTTACTTGTAAGTGTGCTTACAAAGGCTTGAGAGAGGATTGAGAGAGGCTTCTTGGGAGCTTAGGGAACCTTAGGAGGATTCTAGAGAGAATAGGGAAGAGGTTCGAAGAACTCCAAGGATTTGAGTGAAGAGGAAGTGAGAACTTGGGTGGGTTTATATAGGAAAGGTGAGAGAATTCTTTATTATTTAGGTTTGGGACACCTCACATTAAACTAATACAAACCACAAATCAGCCCATGGTTTTTGCCTATGGTTTTTGGAAAAGATAACTGGAAAACAATATTTTATAAGGCCAAAGTCTAAAATTCTTAAAATAATGGGGTTGCTAATGTGGAGGTGAGTCACACTCCCAAGGAAAATAATTTAAAAAGAAAAAATGTTTAATAAGTCTTGAAGGGTCCACTAAAGCTTTGTAAAATAAATAAATCAAACCCAAAATCCCATTATTTTAATGGTAAAAAATATGTTGGCCGAACATAAAGTTTATATTATTTTATTATATCACTATTGGGTCATTATGATGTCATAAAACACATTATATATTTAAACGATATTTAATTTTTTCCCAAAAATTTGATTCTCCGAAAATTATGAAAAATTCACCATTGGATAATTTTTATGTCCTGATTATATAAATAATATTCATTTTATCTAAATAATTTTCTAAATATGTTAATTTTTACTTTTAAAATAAAAACCGACATTTATTGAAAATTTATGGGTTTTGACAAAAATGGATTTCAAACCTTAATAAAAATTACAATTGCATTCATAAAATTATACGATAATTTATATTTAATAAAAATTAATTTAGTAACAATAATAATATTTTATTAAAATTTTACTTAATTCAAAAATCCATTAATTCATCAAAATTTATTTCTTAGTTGAACATTAACTAAAAATACTTTTGTGCTTTAAAAACTATTTTCAAGGTAACAATAATAAAATGAAAGTATATTCATTATTATATACAAAAATAATGTACATAACCATATTTATATGGTCTTGTTACATAAACCCTTATAAAACCCGCATAAGACCGAAGAGTAAGGTGTGCGATGGTGACAAACTCTTGGGGTGGATCGAATAACATTGCTCGGGTGGTAATCTCTATCAACTTCCACTTCTATCATAGGCAGTCCCACTCGAGCTTAACATATTCAAGCTCAGCTTGGGCTTGGTCAAGATTGAATCCCAAATACACAACCACCTTTATAAGATCTGACAAATGGGCTTCGTATGGGGAAGGTCTACTGGATGAGGCCATCGCTTCCTTTGGCTGAGTAAATTGGATTTGTTAAAGCCCTATATTTATACTAATCATGTGATCACTGCTCAATGACTATATTAGCAATGATCACAATTCTTAATAGTATTTTAAAATCCAAAAACATAAAACCAAAGAATTTGAAATTTTATATAAACATTTTACATAAGGAGACATTTAATTAGATCAAGAGGGATTTCCATTAATGAAAGTTTGGTTCATTACACACGATTTTATCTTTGTTCACAATGACGATTTTATGATTTTGTACATATGTTATGCATGAAAATGATGCTAAATTTGTTCATATATGTGTGTGGTATTTTATTAATATGACGTAATGTTTCATTTTTATGCATTACTACATTCCATACCTTTATCACATGTTTACCTCATAATGTAGATAATGATACCATGCTTATTATATTATGATTATTATTATTCTCACCCACGTTATATTGATTTATGTCTCTTATTCATCCTCTTACTAATATTTTAACTCAACCATTTACTTAATGTATATACTTAGGTGATTACATGTACTAAGGATAAAATGATCTTTTATAAGGATAAAGAATAAGGATTTAATTTAATGTTTATGTTTTATTATGTATAAGTTATGTTTGAGCCTAATTTTTCCAATACAGTAAACCTTTGATCCTGGATTTGTATCTCAATTATTTTTTTTATATTAAAAATGATGTAACATTCATGAAAAGAAAAATAGGGTCTCTATATATAGTATTAGAGATAAGGTTTAGTTAATTTTATAATTAGTATTAGAAAACATTAGTGACAAACCTTAGGATAATTCTAAGTATATGTAAATATCCAATGAACATTGTTTTATAAAAAGTTTAAATATAAGGATCCCCTAAGATATGCCTTTAGTGTTAATTTCATAAAATAAATAAATAAATTATTTATTATTTGTTGACTTATGTTTCATTCAATCCTTTTATATTTTAGAAAATGGTGGGAAGGAGGATAAACCATTCCAAAAACCCATATGAGGTACAACGAAACGATTTCCCAAATGACATCACTAATGCCATGGGAGGTGGAGATCAAAACTTCATGGAAATGCTTACCTAGTTGTCTCAGGATATGAATAATATCCTGAATGATGTGGAAGTTTCACCTTCACACAATAAGGATCAAATAGATGTTGTTTCATTTATATGTAAATGACCATCAATATTTAGTGGATCTTTCAATCCACTTGTCTTGGAATATTGGGTTAACTCAATAGGGAAGATATTATCTGTGATCTATTATTCTGAGAAGGAGAAGGTGACTCTGGTCATTTATTTTTTATATGGAGAATTTGATCAGTGGTGGGAATTGATGAAGAACATAAATGAAAAGGATGAAATAGAAGATATGGAGTGATAAGACTTTAATAAAATACTTCTTAACAAGTATTTACCTAGAACCCTTAGAAAAATATGGAGATAGAATTCATAGAGCTAAAAAAGGAAGGAAAATATATCACAGATTACAGGGTTATCTTCACAAGGATTTCTAAAAATGCCTTAAGTTTTGTTATTAATAGTTATAGAAAAAAATATATATTCCTTAGTGGTTTAAAAGAACACATTAGAAATTATCTAGCTATATGATATTTCAAGAGTTATGAAGAAGTGAATCTATGTTATATAAAATTAGAGTTGGAGTTTGGAGACTGGTCATTTGAACATGGGGATAAGAAGAGAAAAATGGAGTTTCAAGATGGTGGGTCAAATGAAAAAGGAGGAAAGAGGATCAAACTACCCACATTTCATAAATGTGGGAAGAAACATCATGGGAACTATCTCAAAGGGACACATAAATGTTTCAAGTGTAGGATATAATTCCACCAAGCTCATGAACATCAAAGAGACATGAAGGATCCAACCAACATGACGGAGGAAAGGAATGAACCTCACAATACACCACCCATGGTTCAATGTTTCAAATATAGGGAGAGATAGAACTATGAGATCCAATGAACTAAACCACAAGTCCTTGAGAGTAATCAACATCAACAACCACCAAAGGAAAAGGTTCAAGGAAAATATTATGCCATCACTACAGTTGAAGTGGACCATGAAAATTAATTCATACAAGGTACACTTCCTATTCACTCTAGAATGTAAAATCATTTATTTGATTCTAGTTATACACATTAATTTATTTTCTGGAATTTTTCTAGAAATGTTGAATCAAATCCACAATACCGTGAAGTATAGATATCTATAAAAACACATAGTGGTGAAATCATTGCAACCCAAGTTTTGGAATATTCTCATATTAGTGTATGTGGGAATATTCTTATAGAAAATCTCATAATACTTTCCCAAGTGGAATTTGATGCTATACTGGACATGGATTGACTCTAGTTATATAGATCACACATCAAATATCAAGAAAATGAAATCACTTTTAATATTTCAAACAATCCAGTTCTCCTTTACAAATTCAAGGAAGATCATGAATCTCCTTTGTAAAATATCTAAATGGTGTGGGTGTTGATAAACTATGAATAATTATACCTTTCTCAAATGTTTGAATCAAAGTAAGGTTTAAACATGGAGAAAATTTCTATTTTTAGGTAATACACTGATTTATTTACCAAATAGTTACCCAGAATTCCCCCATATTATGAGGTAGAGTTATCAATATAACTCATACTTGGAGCCACTACTGTATGAAAATTCCCCTTTAGGGTGTCCTCAATCAAAACAGAAGAGTTAAAGAAGCATCTTCAAGAGAATTTGGAAAAAGGGTTCATATTCCCTAGTGCATCACCTTAGGGAATTACTGTGCTATTTGTAAAGAAAAATGATGGATCAATGCAGTTGTACATCGATTATCAGGAGCTCAAAAAGATCACAATAAAGAAAAAGTATCCTATTACAAGGGTTGATGACCTATTCAATCAACTACAAGAAGCTAAGTACTTCTAAAAGGAGGATCTTCATTCTAGATATCATCAACTAAATGTGAATAAGAAATATATCAAGAATACTACTTTCCATACAAGTTATTGGAACTATGATTTCATAGTGATGCACTTCATACTTACTAATTCCCATGAAGTCTTCATGGATTTGATGAATAGAGTTTTTAGAGTCTACCTTGAAATTTTTTGGGTAGTTTTTATTGATTATTTTCTCATTTAATCTAAGATAAAGGAAGAACATGAAGTATATCTAAGGATTTCTCTAGTGACATTATAGAAGGAGAAAATGTACACAATGTTTATAAAGTGTGAATTTTGGATGTGGCATGTAACCTTCTTAGGTAACATGATCACAAGTGAGGGAATATACGTGGAAACTTCAAAGAAAAATACAATTTAGGAATATCCTAATCCCACTAGTGTCATATAAATCCATAGATTTCTTTTCTTAGCTGGGTACTACCAATGTTCTGTGAGAAATCTTTCACTATTTTATAGATCACTAACTAAGTTAACATAAAAATGGGTAAAGTATGTTTGGATAGAAGAATGTGAGGAAATAATTTAAGGATATCAAGAAGATTCTGATCACTACACTTATACTCACAATACTGAAAAGTGGATAAGGTTTTGTTATATATAGAGATTATGCAAAGAAAGGCTTGGGTTACATACTCATGTATAATGCTAAGGTTATAGCCTATGCCTCACGATAGTTGAAGATCCATGAACAGAACTACCCGTTTCATGATCTGGAGTTATCACCTATGATCTTATCCATGAATATTTAGTGGCACTACCTCTATTATAAAAAATGTGATATATATACTGATCACAAGTTGCATGATCTAGAGTTACCACCTATGATCTTCTCTAGAGTCATCACCCCCACTGCCAACACAATAGAAAAGAAATAAAATATTATTAAACCAATCAACATTGTAGAAAATGGAAATATAGAACCTTGAGAGGAATTTATTTGAATAATGAATAAATTAATGTAAAGGTATTTATATGGGTAATGTGACCGTTGAAATAACAATTTTACCTTAGAATAGCAACATGACAGTTGGGAATAGTAACCTGATCATTGGGAATAATAACCTAACGGTTGGAATTGTAATTTTATCTCAAAATAATAAATTATGATATAAATAATATTTATCATGATTAATTTAAGAAAATATAAATATTATAATTCTAAAAAATAAATATCATGATTAAAAAAATTGAGGAAAATATAAGCATATTTTTAATAAATTATATTTTAAAGTATTTTATAAAAGTTTTATTTATATATTAAAAATTAAAATTAATTATTCTAAAAATTTATTTTGATAAAATTAATACAATTTTTAAAATAAGCACATAAAATTTTTCCAAGTTTTTTTGGGTAATTTTATGAAATACTTCAATTCTCAAGTGAATAGTATAAATACAAATTTTCACATAATTGGAGTATCTTAAATTACATCATTCATTATATAATAATGAACTAATCATTTATAGAACATTAGGATCGTCCATTATTTATTTAATTTCATAAATTAATCATTAAAATATAATAAATTTAATTTCTAAACCTTAAAATTATTTTCCAAAACCTAAAGTCCAAAGTGATCCCTTAAAATAATTTTTTTTCTTTTTTTCCCACTTTATTTTTTAATAAACTAATAAATTTGAATTATTAATAGGTTTAAAATCTTAAAAACCAATGTATTATAGTTATATATGATTTATATTGTCAAAAAATAATTGTTACAAGTTTTTCCTTTGATATATTATTTTATTTAAAATTTTATTCTCAAAATAACCCTCTCCTCAAGTATAAATATCCCCAATACCTCCCCTTATAAAACCACTAATCCAAAACATTACAAATCCTAACCTATTCCAAAATCATTTTTCTCAACCCCATTATAATCCTTATGGACATTATTTTTTAATTCAACTCCAAACATCAAGGGAGTTTTAGTGGCATACAAGAGAAGGTACATCGAGGATTATGTAAGTTTCAATTAACTCATTCTTTTTTCTTCTTATATTTATTTTTTTCCACCACTAACAAAAAAAACCTTATATTATTAATTAGGAATTAATGTAACATTATATTAATGATTTTAACCCACTTTAAGTGTCATATTTACTGCATATATATATAAATTTTAAAATTCTCTTTCTTGCTCTTTTGACAATGTCTCGTCAAAGGTCAGATAACCATCTATAGATAAATTTCCAAGTAAATTCCAATATGAATTATATATAATATAAAAATATGTAATTACATGTATTCTAAGCTTCTGGAGTTAATTATACTCATGTATAAATTACTTTGAATGAAAATAGTGTAATAAAAAAAGAAAAATTTAATGAAAACATGATATCAAAACAATTCATTTTTAACAAAGAGTGTTATAAAATAGAATAAAATAATTATAATGGAAAAATAGTGTAAAAATGAACATAATTTACTTTTGGTACTATGTTTTAATAATCATAAGTTTACTATTTAGGAGGCAGAAAAGCGACAAAATAAAGCAGGATTTAAGACAAGGGTATTCTCGAACCCAATTCCTTTTCATTGGTTTATCCCACTTTATTAACATATTCAGTTTGGATATTCCTATATTTTTACTTAAATATCATTTTAATATTATTTACTTTTATTTTTGGGGATATATATTCTTCCACCTTGATTTATAATCCAAATACAATGATTTTCCAAAAAGACTTTCTTTCCAAAACACATATTTTATTCTTCTTGAATTGTTTGTTCTTCACTCAAGAATGCTGATGATTATTCCAAATATGTCTTCCCTTATTCGTTTTGAAACCCAAGTTATTAATGAAATTATTATGGATGAAATAATTATGAAACCCATTCATTTCCATAGGTCACTTCATAATTATGATTTTTATACGTTCTACGTGGCATGCATGATTATGTAAATATTATGACATGATGGGTGGGCCTGAAATTATATATCCCTTCAATGAAATGAGTAATGTAACATATCTCATGATAAAATTTGAAATATGTGTAAAAATTTTTCTATATTTTTTACAATGATGATGTTATGATTATTCACATATATTATGCATGAACATGATTCCATCTTTGTTCACAACTATGTGGTATTTGATCACTATGAAATGATGTTTCATTTTTATGAATTTCCAAATTCTATAACTTTATCAAATATTTCCCTCATGAGGTTGATTATGATACCATACTTGTGATATTATGATAATGATGATTATGCTCACCCATGTTATATTGATTCATGTCCCTTATTCATCCTCTTACTATGATTTTAGATCACCCATTTATTTGATGTATATCCTCAGGTAATTACTTTCACTAAGTAGAATAAGAGTTTTTTTAAGGCTAAAGAAGAAGTGTTTAATTAAATGTTTATGTTCTATATTTTAAAAGTTGTTTATGAGCCTAATTTTCACAAGACACTAAACCTTTAATCCTGGATTAATATCTCTATTATGTTTTTTTCTTAAAAATGATGTAATAGTAAGAAAAGAAAAGTAGGGCCGTGATACTATAAGAGGTTTTATACCTGTACAAGACTAACTGTATGACAACCCTGCTTTTATTAAAAACTTAAACATGATTTATTACATAAAACTTTACTTGTTATAACAAAGGAGATCGAGAGGTTTAGTGTCTTTGGGGATTAGGATCATTACATAAAAACTTAAAACATGAAATACAACATCTTTATTGAAAACATACTTTACATGACCACTACATTTCCTCGTACTTATCATTGCATGGGATAACCTGAGGACATGAATAATAAAAGGGTGAGCTATAAAGCCCAATAAGGGAGTACACATGGAATAACATGAGGAGTAAAATACATGTTAGACAATAGGCATATAAATAGAGCATAAAAGAAACATGAACATAAATGCATGATAAAGCATGATAATCATAACATGGAAATGTGGCAACAACACTTAACATAGAATTAGCATGAGCCAAGGCTCATTGCACATAGAGCATGAGTAAATACTCATTGCACATTAATCATGAGTAAACCCTCATTTAACTTGAATTATCATGAGTCAACACTCATTGCACATGACATATCATGATACTATACTTTACCCAATGCCTTGGAGCGCTATAAGGGTGCACCCTTCTTAAACATTTCATTTCATGCATAAGTGTGCCACATGGATCATAAAACATGGATTCATAAAACATAACCATTTATTCCATGATAAAGGAATGTGGAATTCATACATGAAAATTTACAATCAATAAGTAAATGTGCATAAAGGTGAATACCCTTGATAGAGAAATGAGCATGGTATTCACTACACAATGACATTGGCTTAGAAAATCAGTGCGATTTCGGCAGCGTAACGACGTGACATAAGAATTCATAAAAAATGGTTGATGAGAGAGAAATTGGTTCCTCATAATATTTAAATGTAATGGATAGTAATTAGGTTATATAGATACATGTCCCAACAATTTTAATGGAATTTAGATTCATGATACAAAAGTACTGCTTGAATATAAAAGAGGAGAGAGAAGTTCCTTTCGGAATTTCGGCATAGTAATGGGTGTACATGGGAGGCATTTAATGAGAGAGAAATTGTCTCCCATCATTCAAACATAAAGAGGGCAGTATGAGGGAGGTGTGAAACCATACCCCAACATTTATAATTGAAATTAAAAGGGCAAAGAAAATTGGAAAAAAATGAGAAAGGAAGAAAAAAACCCTTACTTGGAAGTGTGCTTCCAAAGGCTAGAGAGAGGCTTGTGAGAGGATTCTTGGGAGCTTGGGGCACCTTGGGAGGATTCTAGAGAGATTAGGACAGAGGTTGGACGAACTCCAAGGGCTTTGAGTGAGGATGAAGTGGGAGCTTGGGTGGGTTTATATAGGAAAGGTGAGGGAATTCTTTATTATTTAGGTTTGCGTACCCTTACATTAAATTAATCCAAACCACAAACCATCCCATGGTTTTTGCCAATGGTTTTTGGAAAAGGGAAGAGGAAAAAAATATTTTATAAGTCCAAATTCCGAAATTATTAAAATATTAGGGTTGCATATGTGGAGGTCAGTCACACTCCCATGAAAATTAATTTAAAAAGGCAAGGTGTTGAATATGTCTTAAGGGGTCCATTAATGCTTTGAAAAGTAAAAAATCAAATTATTTTAATGGTAAAACATATATTGGCCGAACATAAAGATTATAGTATTTTATTACATCACTATTGGGTCATTATGATGTCATAAAACACATTATATATTTAAACGGTATTTAATTTTTACCCAAATATTTGACTGTCTTAGAAAATTATGAAAACTTCACCGTTGGATAATTTCGATGTCATGATTCTAGAAATGAAATTTATTTTATCTAATAAATTTTATAAATATGTTAATTTTCACTTTTAAAATAAAAACTGACATTTATCGAAAATTCACGGGTTTTGACAGAAATGGCTTTTGAACCTTAATAAAATTTTTAATTACATTCATAAAAGTATAAGATCATTTTATAAAAATTAATTTAATAATAATATTATTATTTCATTAAAATATTATTTAATTAAAAAATCCCTTAATTTCATAAAATAGATTTCTTAATTAAATAATAACTAAAAACACCATTTGTACTTTAAAAACTATTTACAATGTATCAAAAATGACTAGAAATTATATTCATTATTATATACAAAAATAATGTACATGAACATAGTACTACTTATTTGTCACATAAACCCTTAAAAAAGCAGCATAAGACCTAAGGGTAAGGTGTGCGATGGTGACAGACTCTTGGGGTGGCTCAGATAACATCGCTCGAGTGGTAATTTCAATCAACTTCCACTTTTCCCATAGACGGTCACGTTCGAGCTTGACATGATGAAGCTCAGCTTGGGATTGGTCAAGGGTGAAGCCCAAAGATGCCACCTCTTTTCCAAGCTCTGACAAATGGGCTTCGTATGGGGCAATTCTACTAGATGAGGCCATCACTTCTTTTGTCTGAGTAAATTGGATTTGTTAAAGTCCTATATTTATACTAATCATGTGATCACTCTTCAACGACTATATTAGCAACGGTCAAAATTCTTAACCTAAAACCAAAGAAGTTTACATCTTATAAAAACATTTTATATAAAGAGACATTTAATAAGATCAAGAGGGATTTTTGTATTAATGAAACTTTGGGTCGTTACAATATTCCCCCCTTAAGAAATTTCGACCTCGAATTTTTCCTTTTCCCACACTAAAAAAATGTGAGTAACTCAGCTTCATCATATCCTCTGATTCCCAAGTTTCTTCTTCAAACTTGTGGTTTCTCCACAACACCTTGATGAGGGGCATTGTCTTATTTTGTAGAACTTTTTCTCTATGATCTAAGATCTTCACTGGTTTATCCTCATAAGAAAGATCATCTTACAATTGTACCACCTCAGAAGAGAGTACATGTGAAGGGTCCGGTATGTACTTTCTTAAGAGGGATACATGAAAGACATCATGTACTTTGGCCATAGTAGGTGGAAGTGCTAGTCAATAGGCCACATCCCCGACACGATCAAGAATCTCAAAGGGTCCGATGTACCATGGACTTAACTTCCCTTTCTTTCCAAACCTCATGACCTTCTTCCATAGAGATATGCGTAGAAAAACCATGTCTCCAACTTTAAACTCAAGGTCTCATCGATGATTATCTGCATAACTCTTCTGTCGACTCTGAGATGCCTTGATATGCTGCTGAATGGTTTTTACCTTCTCCACCATTTCCTCGACCATTTCTGGTCCAAGAAGCTTATGTTCACTGACCTCATCCCAACATGCCGGTGTTCTGCACCTTTTCCCATACAGGGCTTCATATGGTGCCATTTGGATGATCGAGTGGAAACTGTTATTATAAGAGAACTCAACCAGAGGAAGATGTTGATCCCATCCTTCTTTAAAGTCCATTGAGCATTCTCTCAACATATCCTCAAGTTTTTGGATAGTCTGTTCGGATTGTCCATCAGTTTGAGGATGATAGGCCGTACTGAAGTTCAGTTCAGTATTCAGAGCATGTTGAAGACTCTACCAAAACTTAGAGGTGAATCTTGGATCTCGGTCAGACACAATAGATAGTGGTACTCCATGAAACCGTACCACTTCCCTGATATATATCTATGCCAGTTGATCCAAAGATAAATCCTCCCGAATAGCAATGAAGTGTGCATTCTTTATAAGACGATCCACAACAACCCAGATTGCATTTTTTCCTTTGGATGTCCTTGGAAGTCCGGTGACAAAGTCCATGGTGATGTTATTCCATTTCCATTCTGGTATGGGAAATGGTTGCATTATCCCCTTAGACTTCTGCCTCTCTGACTTCACTTTCTAACACACTAAGCATTTTGATGTATATTCAGCGATCTCCTTCTTCATATTATCCCACCAAAAGTTTTCTCAGAGATCTCGATACATATTTGTGCTCCCTGGGTGAATAGAGAAATTTGAACTATGTGCATCATCCAAAAGTTCCTTATTCAGCTCCGGACTTGATGGAACACATAGTCTTTTCCCAAACCGCACAATTCCTTCTTCATTAACATTAAACTCTAAGGATTTCCCTTTTTCGATAGCTCCCACTTTTATTGAATTCGCACATCATACTTTTGAGCATCCTTTAACCTTTCCAAAAGATATGGTTAAGCAATCATTTGTGAAAGGATTGATGATGTTACCATCTTTATGATTCCCACATCCATCTTCATCAAGTCTAAGAAGATTGGATCCTTCTCAATTCTCATCATTGATAGAATTGCTGGGTCCTTTCTACTTAGGGCATCTGCCACCTTGTTCGCTTTCCCAGGGTGGTAATGTATTGAACAGTCATAATCCTTGATGAGATATATCCATATTCTCTAGCGCATATTAATCTATTTCTGTGTGAATATATATTTAAGAATCTTATGGTCAGTATATATCTCACATTTCTCTCCATAGAGATAATACCGCCAGATTTTCAAGGCAAAGATCACCGCCACCAACTCCAGATCATGCATTGGATAGTTTCGCTCATGGATTTTCAACTTCCTTGAGGCATAGGATATCACTTTATCATTTTGCATCAGCACCCATCACAATCCCTTCTTCGAAGCATCACTAAATACCACAAAAAGTTCCCCACTTGTGGGTAAAGTGAGCACATGTGTAGTGATAAGCCTCCTTTTCAACTCCTTGAAGCTTTCTTCGCATTCATCACTCCAAGCAAACTTTACTCCCTTTCGAGTTAGCTTGGTAAGAGGGTTGGAAAATCGTGAGAAATTTCTCACAAATCGTCGATAATATCCAACTAAACCCAAGAAGCTATGGATATCCATTACCGATGTTGGCCTCGGCCATCCCTCAATTGCATCTATTTTGGAGGGGTCCACAGATATCCCATTGCTTGTGATGATATGGCCCAAGAATGAGACCTCCTTCAACCAGAACTCACACTTGCTGTACTTGGCATAAAGCTTCTCCTTGCGCAAAGTCTCTAGTACAGTTTTTAAATACTCCTCATGATCCTCCTTGGTTTTGGAGTATATTAGAATATCATCTATAAAGACTACCAACATTTTTTCAAGGTAATATCTAAAGACTCTATTCATCAAGTCCATGAATATTTCTAGAGCATTGGTGAGTCCGAAAGGCATTACTATGAATTCATAGTGCCCGTATCTTGTACGAAAAGCAGTATTGGAGACATCTTCCTTCTTCACACTTACTTGATAATATCCTGACCGAAAATCCACCTTGGAGAAGTATTGTACTCCACACAGCTGATCAAACAAGTCATCGATTATTGGGAGAGGATACTTGTTATTTATCGTGATTTTTTTAAGTTCACGATAATCGATGCAAATCCACATTGACCCATCCTTCTTCTTGACGAAGAGGAATGGTGCACCCTATAGTGAAGCACTTGGGTGTATAAACCCTTTATCCAGATTCTCCTGTAGTTGTTTCTTCAGTTCTTCAATCTCAACAATATCCATTCTATATGGAGTCTTGGATATTGGTAGCTCCCTAGGTATAAGTTCAATTGAGAAATCAACATCTCTTCTTGGAGGAAGACCAAGCAGTTCCTCGGGAAACACTTCAGCGAATTCCCTAACAATAGGCATTTATTAAAGGATGGTTTCTTCCTTGGACTCAATCATATGAGCCAGATACGCATGCTCATAAGGCAGTAATATCCATTCTTGAGATGATGGAGCTAAAGGAGATTCATCTTCATCCTGACACTGGTAAAGAATTGGGGGTCGATTCTCCATATGGAGTGTGATTTCCCTCTCCCGACAATTTATATTGGCTCTATATAAAGAAAGCCAATCCATGCCAAGAATTACATCAAATTCCACCAGAGGGAGTATGATGAGGTTCGCCGAGAAATTCAATCCACAGATTATAACAGGGGAGGACTTATATTCATGGGATGCAATGATTTCTCCATTTTCTGTACTCACCGACATCTTTACTTCCATGATTTTTGGTGGTGCTGGGATTGTTCTACTAAACTTTCGAGATATAAAAGAATGCGTAGAACCTAAATCAAAAAGTACGTTCTCTATTATTTAATGAATAACTAGCGTACCTGTCACCACTTTTTTGTCGGGGTTCAATTCGGTAGAAGTGATGGCAAAAGCTCTTCCTTGCTGCGTTGGAGGTTGTTGGTTGTCTCCGAAAACCCTTGGATTAGGGCACTAATTTGCAAAATGACCCGGTTCTTTGCATTTGTAGAATTGAACAATGCGTTGAGGTTCGAATGGAGCATTCCTCTCCTCTGTCGTAGTCGTGGGTCTTTCTTGCCGACAGTTAACAGCTAGGTGCCCTTCTCTTCCACACCTGAAGCATTTTCTCGTCCCATTAAGGCAATTTCCAGGGTGCTTCTTTCCGCACTTTTGGAAAGTGGGGTGATGGATCTTCTTAGCACCGTTGGATTTATCTATCAGACCACCAGCATTGAAGTCCACCTTACGCTTCTTGTCCCCATGATACCCCTATGATTCCCCGATCTCTATTTCGACCTTGAGGGCACATCAGACAATCTCCTTATAGCTTTCGAAGTCACGGATCGCTAATGCTTTCCGTAGGCTAGGCTTCAGCCCACCAAAGAAGAGGTCAACTTTGCATTCGGGGGTAACGACAAAGCCAAAAGTGTATCGTGAAAGCCTTGTGAATTTTGCCTCGTACGTTCCAACAGATTATTCATCTTTTTGCTTGAGGTAAAGGAAGTCCCTCTCCATCTTAAGACGGAGGGTGTGTGGAAAATATTTATCGAAAAACATCTTCCGAAAATCCTTCCATTCCAACGCCTCGATATCCTCCTCAGGCTTCGTATTTTTGATCAATGTCCACCATTGATCAGCTTCACCCTCCATACGATAAGAAGCTAGGAGAACCTTCTCTTGTTCAGAACATTGAAGGATGGAGAAGATCTTTTCAATGGAGTTGATCCATTGTTCAGCGATCGTGGGATCGGATGATCCACTAAAAGTAGGAGGCCTTTGTCTCATGAAGCTCTCAATAGCGACTTGTTATTTCTTAGGGGGGGTTGAACGTTCCTCTTGACCCGTGTTTCTATTCAAAACTTGAGTTAGCTGAGAGAGAAGCGTGACAAAGTTCGCAATTCCCGCTCCCATTGGATTTGGCATCTCATTAGTACAGTCATCACACTGATCTTCACAACGGTTGTTCGCATGAGTCCTCCTATTACCGGCCATTGTCTGGAATAAAAGGAAAGTTAGGGGTAACACATAAAGGTAAATCCAAAGAAAAAAGTTGATGACTTATAAATAAACTTTCATTTCCTTAACTCATGAGTCTATAGGCTTCAATCTAGGCTTTTCATGATCTACTTTCTAACATATATTAGTAGGGATTTTTTTTTAATTCCCTTAATAAGGGTTCATACTAAGCTTGTGAATTTACCAAAGAATATCCCTCGGGAGTGTCGTAACCAAGAGTGCAGCAAGGCCCATTATCGTGCACCAGTTCCCGTTCGAGTCTAGCTCAAAGCGGTGTTTTTGGGTTTTACCCCTAGGATACATCTGTGCCAGAGCCGCCTCTACCTGCTCGTATCTAGATAGGGATGTATTTGCTTGATAACCCACTTACTCAATACTCTCCAAAACATAGGGACGTTTTTATTGTACTCAGTCTTGTATCTAAGGTTTTACTAGGTTTTTCTAATCCTAATCCCAAAAATAACCAAACCTATACTATTATACCAACTATAAAAACCCTACTTTTATTACAAACTTAAACATGATTTATTACATAAAACTTCACTTGATACAACAAAGGTGATCGAGAGGTTTAGTGCCTTTGGGGCTTAGGATCATTACATAAAAACTTAAAACATGAAATACAACATCTTTATTGAAAACATCCTTTACATGACCACTACATTTCTCCTACTTAGCATTGCATGGGATAACCTGAGGACATGCATAAGAAAAGGGTGAGCTATAAAGCCCAGTAAGGGAGTACACATGGAATAACATGAGGAGTAAAATACATGTTAGACAATAAGAATATCAATAGATCATAAAAGAAACATGAACATAAAGGCATGATAAAGCATGATAATCATAACATGGAAATGTGTCAACAACACTTAACATGGAATTAGCATGAGCCAAGGCTCATTGCACATAGAGCATGAGTAAATCCTCATTGCACATGAAGCACGAGTAAACCCTCGTTGCAATTGAATTAGCATGAGTCAAAACTCCTTGCATATGACGTATCATGACACTATACTTTACCCAATGCATTGGAGCTCTATAAGTGCACACCCTTATTAAACATTTCATTTCATGCATAAGTGTGCCACATGGATCATAAAACATGGATTCATAAAACATAACCATTTATTCCATGATAAAGGAATGTGGAATTCATACATGAAAATTTACAATAAATAAGTAAATGTGCATAAAGGTGAATACCCTTGATGGAGAAATGAGCATGGTATTCACTACACAATGACATTGGCTTAGAAAATTGGTGCGATTTCGGTAGCGTAACGGCGTGACATAAGAATTCATAAAAAATGGTTGATGAGAGAGAAATGGGTTCCTAATCATATTTAAATGTAATGGATAGTAAGTAGGTAATATAGATACATGTCCCAACAGTTTTAATGGAATTTAGATTCATGATACAAAAGTATTGCTTCAATGTAAAAGAGGAGAGAGAAGTTCCTTTCGGAATTTCGGCATAGTAACAGGTGTACATGGGAGGCATTTAATGATAGAGAAAGGGTCTCCCATCATTAAAACATAAAGAGGAAAGTATGATGGAGGTGAGAAACCATACCCCAACATTTATAATTGAAATTAAAAGGGCAAAACAACTTAAAGAAAATTGGACAAAAATGAGAAAGGAAGAAAAAAACCCTTACTTGGAAGTGTGCTTCCAAAGGCTAGAGAGAGGCTTGTGAGAGGCTTCTTGGGAGCTTGGGGAAACTTGGTAGGATTCTATAGAGAGTAGGGAAGAGGTTGGAAAAACTACAAGGGCTTTGAGTGAGGAGGAAGTGGGAGCTTGGGTGGGTTTATATAGGAAAGGTGAGGGAATTATTTATTATTTAGGTTTGGGTCCCCTTACATTAAATTAATCCAAACCACAAACCATCCCATGGTTTTTGCCCATGGTTTTTGGAAAAGGGAATATGAAAGCAATATTTTATAAGACAAAAGTCCAAACTTCTTAAAATATTAGGGTTGCTTATGTGGAGGTGAGTCACACTCCCATGAAAATTAATTTAAAAAGGCAAGGTGTTGAATATGTCTTGAGGGGTCCATTAATGCTTTAAAAAGTCAGTCAAACAAACCCAAAATCACATTATTTTAATGGTAAAACATATATTGGCCGAACAGAAAGATTATAGTATTTTATTACATCACTATTGGGTCATTATGATGTCATAAAACACATTATATATTTAAACGGTATTTAATTTTTACCCAAAAATCTGACTGTCTCAGAAAATTATGAAAAATTAAACATTGGATAATTTCGACGTCCTGATTCCAAAAATGACATTTATTTTATCTAAAAAAATTTCTAAATATTTTAACTTTATCTTTTAAAATAAAAACCGACATTTATCGAAAATTCATGGGTTTTGACAGAAATGGCTTTCAAACCTTAATAAAAATTTTAATTGCATTCATAAAATTATAAGATCATTTAATAAAAATTAATTTAATAATAATATTATTATTTTATTAAAATATTATTTAATTAAAAAATCCATTAATTTCATAAAATATATTTCTTAATTAAATAATAACTAAAAACACCATTTGTACTTTAAAAACTATTTACAATGTATCAAAAATGACTAGAAATTATATTCATTATTATATACAAAAATAATTTACATGAACATAGTACTACTTATTTGTTACATAACCCCTTAAAAAAGTCGCATAAGACCTAAGGGTAAGGTGTGCGATGGTGACAGACTCTTGGGGTGGCTCAGATAACATTGCTCGAGTGACAATTTCAATCAACTTCCACTTTTCTTGTAGACGGTCACGTTCGAGCTTGACCTGATGAAGCTCAGCTTGGGCTTGGTCAAGGGTGAAGCCCAAAGACGCCACCTCTTTTCCGATCTCCAACAAATGGGCTTCGTATGGGGCAATTCTATTGGATGAGGCCATCACTTCTTTTATCTGAGTAAATTGGATTTGTTAAAGTCCTATATTTATACTAATCATGTGATCACTGTTCAACGACTATATTAGCAACGGTAAAAATTCTTAACATAAAACCAAAGAAGTTGACATCTTATAAAAACATTTTATATAAAGAGACATTTAATAATATCAAGAGGCATTTTTCCATTAATGAAACTTTGGGTCGTTACAAACTGGGTAAGTCAAAATAAGTTTGTATCCACATGGGAAGCTTATAACCATATTTCTCATACCATGTAACTGATATATTTATCATATTAATATTTTATCTAGAAAATAAATTAGTAATAGGATTTATAAATCCTAATAAAAATAGAATGAACTTCAAAAATTTAATCCGTATAAAAAGTGGTCTAAAATTAAGAGATGAAAATGGTTCTAAAACTATATGATATTTTCATGTTTAGGCCCAACTTTCTCATTTTGTATTCCCATGGATGAGAATTAACTTTATTTAACCAAATTAATTTTAAAAACAATCATATTTTTATAATTTAGTTTTTCTATTTTATACAATTTTTTTATTTTAGTTTTTGTGATAAGATTAATTGGTTTAATAGTAGATCGTTCAGGTTTAGTTTTGAAAACCAAATTATCAAATTTGAAAAAATAATATATAAAAAATTATTCCCCCCATATCTTAATCATAAAATAGTCACCTATTTTATTATTTAGTAATTCCCCCATCATGAAAATTATCCTATCTTGCAGTAAAAATAAAAGGAGTGTGCATAGTATTCTTTCACTCATATACAAATTATGGGGGGTTGGATTATGTATAAGAGAGTTAGAGAGGGAAATTGAAGATTTTTATGAATAGATGAAATTTAACCTCATATGTAGTACAAAAATCACTTGACCATCTATCATCTAGATTAAACCCTAATTTTTTGTGTCTTGGAGATCTTTCTAACCCCTATGGATTGATAATTTGTTTCTTGTTAAATCACAAGTCATCATAAAATTATTATTTTATTAAATAGTATAAGTTTTCTCAAGATTTACCACACATCAACTGTAGTAACCCTGATAGATATGGGTTTCTTTGTGAAACATTGAATATCATATGAATCAGTATAAAATTACACTAGTTAGGTTTTAGTGTAAACTACAAATAGGTTCATCTGATTGCAAACTTACACTAAAATGGGTAGTGTTCTTAAATTTTTTAAATGTTATAGTTAAATAATTTACTGAAAACATTTCTTGTAATTTTCTACTGGAACCTATCAACTGTCATTTTCGTTATAAAGGTTCTAGTCTAAGTTATTCACTAAATAAAGTTTTACATAAATTTATTTTGTTAAATTTTCCAATATAATTTTTCAAATGAAATATTCCATTATAATTTCACCAGAAAGGATCCTATAGTAGAATATTCATCTAGAAATGTCTCAATGGAATATTCTACTAAAATAGTTATTGTGGATTTGTTTACTAAAGGTTATCAAGGAATTTTAAAATAAATATGGACTTTTAAGTTTCCATGGAAAGTTTATACTATTATTTTTCATTAAATATTATACTTTTAAACTTATAGTGGAACCTTAAGTGGATATTTTTTGAATATTTTAATTTAAAATTTAGTTATTCATTCAAATGAACCATTCAGATCATATATATTAGAAGATTTTTCTTAATAAATAAAATTTTAGTTTTTCATTGCTGGTTTTAGTGAGTTTTTAAAAGAATAGTGTCATTAAATATGAAATTACAGTAGAAAATTTCAATTTTAAACATGTTAAATGAAAAATTCCACTATTTTCTATCCAATTAAAAATTTCATTGCAAACTATCCTATGGAAAATTATACTGAAACCTATCTAGTGGTAAATTTCATGAAAACCTATCTAGTGGAAAGTTTCATCATTAGAAAAACCTTTCTAGTGGAATATTCTAGTGGAACCTATCCTATAGAAGATTATAATGGAAGTTGTATTATAGAAATTTCCATCAAAACCTATCATATTAGATATTTCACTGAAACTTGTCCTATAGAAAATTTAATTGAAACCTATCTAGTTACACTGAAACCTTCTAGTGTAAAATTTCATTGAAACCTATGTAAATGTTAATTCTACTAAAACATTACTGTGTAAAAATTATAGTTAAACCCTATAAGATAACTCCTTTGTATCATTTAAAATTTCAATAAAATATGTCCAGTGAAAAAAGTACATTATATGTTATCCATTATAAAAAATTACACAGCAACCTGTTCATTGAAATATTCAATTGAAACTTTTATATCAGTGAAACAATCAACTGAAACTACTCTAGTGGAAAAAAATACACTAAAATATTTCTGATGGAAAATAAAAATTCCACTGAAACCTGTTTAATAGAAAAAAAATACACTAAAACCATCAAGTTGAAAAAAATAAAGTAAAAACAACTACTTTGGATCTAAAACTTATCGAGTGTATATTTCCACTAGAAAATTTCAAGATGAATCAGTTGGGACAAGTTTTAGTGAAATATTAATTTCTAATGGATTTTTCCTAATATAATTTTACACTATATATGATTCTCTAAAAATTTACAAAGACATTTATAATGAAATTTTAGATTATAAATCTTTAGAATTTTTCTCTATTCACATGTCTATTATCTTGGAATATTTTAAATGGAAAATTTATAGTAGAATTTTACACTAGAATATTCCACAACATAAGTTTTGACTATTACCTATATATATCTAATAAAATTCCACAAAAAAATAAGTTCTATTTTTTACTTTCATTTGTTTAGAGAAAACATTTTTGTGGTGAAATTCCATGTTATGTTTTGTAAGAGTCCGCATCTGTGGAAGTTGATAATTCCAGAAGGAATTTGAATTTTCATTTACTGGATGAGTAAAATTTTGAAACAAGACTTGAGATGAAATTTAGAGGGTTGGAATACCTCGAGGAAATTTTTTCAAATGATTAATGAGGTCAATATATAGCTTGGGTGTTCAAATGAGGCTAATGAGTTTCAGTTTAAGTTTCAGTAAGTTTTTATCATTTTTTACTAGGTGAATGGTTTAGTGAGCTTGTTTTAGGAAAAACTGTATGACTCCTTGATTATCAGGGTGTTTTTTTTCATTTTGAACTTAAAACAATTAGAGCATGGTTTAGGGTAAACCATTCGAGCCAAAGGAGAAATTGTGTGAAGTGTTAGAGAACCTGAGTCATGGTGCATAGTTTGTGTTTGGTTTTATAAAAACCATGAACCTTACTACATAGGAAAGGTAGTTTTGATAGAATGGTTGGTTCGTGGTTTTTCTAACCACACAGACAAACCATGTGAGGTATTTTGTAATGCCCAGTGAAGGTTGCACGGTTCTGAAAAATGTACGGTTGCCCAAAATTTCATTAAAAGGAGTAAATGACCAAAATGACCCCTTATATTTTTTATCCACTCCCTTATTCCTCTCTCATTAGGTTCACATGGACCAGGGGTGCTCCCAACCACTTCCTCATTCTCCAACCCTTGATTTAATGTTCATTTATTGAAATATTTGGGTGTTTTTAAGGTTAGAATCACCCTCCGATAACCTCTTATGTATTATTTCTTATTATATCTAATTTTTTAGTTATATAATTTATGTTTTATTAACCATTCCAAAAAATCATGGTGGAATTATCTATTTCTCATGGGTCATTTGGTTGGATTTCATAGAGTAGATACTAAGACAACTTCCACACACCATGACATTTCATTAAGGTATGCATTCATGGTGAATTTTCTTAGGTTTTCTCTATTGAATTAATTTTATTAATTGTTTAAATTATATATCCTCTTAGATATTTTCTCAGGAATCATTTCAGGAGTCTGTTTTGGACCACCCATGTAATTTGTGTGAAGTGTTGATAAGAGGTAAGTGATCAGAATGTTTTTTGACATTATACAAAGTTTGGGTTTAATAAATTAATAAATTAATTTTTTTTATAATTAATTAGTTATTTATTCTTGGTTTGAGTTTAGAAATTATGTTTTTGAGATAAGATCATTTGTATTCCAAGTGGTTTAAACTGGTCTTGGACGGGCCTTTCCAAAACTATCAAGACTTGGAGATATTTGGTAAAGATTCATTAAAGAGGTGTGTGGTCTAAGAGATTTTCCCATAGTCATATTAATTTCTTTACATGTGTATGTGTTATGTTCCATAAATATCATGTATGGTACATTTTATTCCTTAGTAAAACTAAATGGTTTTGGGATTAAATTGATACCTTATACCTTACACGAATTCCTTCAGATCCATTGGTAATTATGAGACCGGACCCATGACCACCCATGGGGTTTTCTGACTCTTGAAAATGGAATTTTTTTATGTGATCCATCTTCTAAAATTCTTATTATGCCTTTGAAATGGTTAAAAAACATGTTATTTGTATTTTGACTAGGTTTTTGGTTTAAATGGGTGAAAAATATGTTTTAAAGTGCATATTTTTTGGAAAGGATGTGTTGAACTCAAGTGATTTATAAATGGGTTTCAAATGTTGATTTGACATAGGTTTATGGTTTCCATTTGGTAAAAATTCCTTTATGGATATTTTAAGAGTTTTTATGGAAATTATGGCTTTGTCCTGGTTTTAGATGTTCAAGAGGAAGCCCCATGTTTTAAGAGTGTATTCAAATGTTTTAAAAATTGATGTGTGATATCTATCATTTTACAAAGAGTATTTGGAATGGTGTTTTGGTATGTAAAAATGGATCAATACTATGATATTTTTTTGTGTTAAAGTCCCATTAGGGACTTGGTAAATGATGAGGGTTTAAAAAGGGTTTTTTTTGTGGTTTTTGAAATTTTTTAAGGTCGAGATGTTGATCCTTAGTAATTTAGAAATGATAAAATGGTTTAGGTTCCAAAATGATACTCTAGACCCTAGTAGTAAAATGTATGAGTTTGGTACTAAATTATCACTCCCAAAATAGGTAGTATACTATATGGATTGGGTGTCAGACTGAGTCTCTGAACAATGATTGTATACTTTATGGTTTAGGTACTAGGATGATGCTATGGGAAACAATAGTATACCATATGGAATAAGATGTTGGACTAATGATCCTCATATTTGGGCTATTTCTAAACTAACCCTTTAGGAACCATTGGTGTTTATGTATAGTTATATACCAGAATGATACTCCAGAAACTTTTGTTTTGATGGATGAATAGATATAAAAAATGGTGCTCCATAATCTTTTGATTTTGTTGCATGGGTTGGATGTCAGACCAATGTTCTAGGCATTAATAGTATTTATTATGGAAAGTGCACCTAAGACTGATGTGTCTAGGTTCTAGGTAAGGGGTAGCTAGTGGAAACCCCTATTTACTTGAATCATGTATCACCATATGATTATGGGTCTGACAACCAACATTGGATGAATTAGGTTTGGTTGGCTTGGGTGTCACTGTGAATCCTGAGGGACAAAAGGTTATTTGAAATATTTTGTTTTAAATAATTTATTTACAATGTATAGTTTATCATCCAATTTTATATTTTAATAAACTATAATGAGACTAGATATTTTTGTAGACACAGTTGATGGTGGCGTACTTAGTTTTACTCACACCATGCTCTGGACACTACTGTACCTGGATACCTGAGTAAATTTCACATGTTTATTCACAACAAAAGTTAGGATAAGAAATGTGGTGAGTTTTATGTGACTGGGTAGGATGGATTAGATGGTATCCAAATACTGTATGAGATTCATCTTGGAGTTATAGTAGGGTATGATGAGCTTAACTTTCAGTTGGTTGTTTTATATATGGGATCAACCTAGTGGGTGATTAGTGTTGTATGTGTGACATGGTTGTTCAGTCCTTTACTGAATTACATTAATTGTCTATTCATGTTTATTTCCTTTCATTCCTCTTTATTTTTGAAATGTTTTTGTATATTTTTTTATTTATAAATACTTTGATATATATGGTGATTGCTTATTTATATTTTTATTTCACACTCTGATATGGGGTATATTCTCCTCCTAATACCACTTAGACCCCCACTGATAATTGGAAACCTCTAACATATGAGGAGGTGTGACTAAGGTATTGGGTAGAACTGACATGGGACACTAGTTTAGTGGATCCCAGGATGAAACGTTACAAAGTGGTATTTGAGTATCATTTTTTCATGTTGTTTTACTATTTAATATTCGGTATATTGGAGTTATAGGAATGTGTTCGAGCCTGTGATGGATATCAATTTTTTGTGTTGCAAATAATTTTTTCAGTCAGAATTATAGGTTATTAGGAGATGAGATTTATGTTCTTGGTATTCGATGTTATGGTAATATAAAATTTTCACCTTGGGTGATGCACATGTGGTTTGGATGTTTTAGTTTATGATGGATTTCTGGATCTTGGTCGATTGTCAAGGGGCTAGTGTTTTAGATTTTAATCTTGGCTTATAGAGGCAAGAGGAGTCTCATCCATCATGCAAAGCATATAGGATCCACATGTTGTAGTCCTAATAGTGTGTAATATTGCTGATGATAGAAGCTTAGTTTGTTAAAGTGTCCACACCTACTCATATAGTGTTTTATATTATAAGTACTTGGTGGAATCCCACTCAGTTGGGCTAACATGTATATGGGTCTCTTTTTAAATGTAGGTTATGTGGATCTATGGAGAGATGTTAAAAAATGAGGATGGTGATATGGTCCTCATGCATAATAGTTTCAATGACCCTAGTGGGTCAGAATTGTAAAGGTATATGACTATTGGACCCCTTGTGGGTGGTTTTTGTTTGGGATTAGTTTTTTGGCCTGGTCCTCCAGGGAGTGGTTGAATGTGAAGATTCTCAAAGAGGATGGGTTCCCTAATTGTGGGTGATTGGTTTGGAATATGAAACCTTTTATATGTGAGACACTATAGATGGGTGTATTTGTATATTTATGTTTTGTGACATTTGAATGGGAGTGTGTTTGATGCCCCGTGAGTCATTGAATTTTTTGGGTTGTCCTAAACATAGGTGGTTGGACCTAGTGACCTGTCATGAGACTTTATTGGTAGTGAAAGGTGAGATATCCTAGTGACCTTCTTTGTGTGGCTCTAGTTTACAAAGTTGGTGTCATTTGACCATCAAGGGTGACCTGTGATATTGTTCGATTGAGTTATGTTTTCCCTTGGGTTTTGAGGTATGGGTAGATATTTTGGGACTTTTGACAATGTGCATGAAGGGTGAAACCTAGTGTTGCGTTTATGAATATTGAATTCCTTTGGGGAGGGATCACTTATGTGATAGTGAGTTAGCCTTGTGGTTGGTTTCTAGAGTGTCATGCTCATTTGGGTGCCTAAATAGGGTTATAGTTGTAAAGGTTTGATGTTCTTGATGATTATGAGCTAGAATGGGAGAAAATGAGGTGCTTGAGGGTATGTGTTTCAAGGTATGAAGGTTTTCTTTGGGTAGTGACCACATCAGTGAGGTGGATTTGGTGAATTCGAGGATGGGTGGAAATGTGTAGCCTATGGATAAGGACACCCTTAATGAGGGTTTTGGTATAAGGTATGTGGAAATTTATGGTTTCCTTGAGATGAAAATCACTTGGAGTGTTGATGCTTTAGTGTCACACATGGTTTTGGAGGGTCAGACCAGTTAGTTATGGATGCATATTCAGGAACATGGTGAGAGAATAAATGAACTTAGTGGAACTTTTGAGTGACACTCATAACTTAAGTGTTCATGAAATAAGCTTTGGGATAATGAGTTTATTTGGGTTTTGGAAATCACCAAGGGTTCTATTTGTTGGATGATATGGACATGTAGGGCGGGCATGGCTAGTGAATAAGGCTTATGAATCATGTTTTCATTGGATATGACTTGCTGGAGTCATAAGAAGGTTATGAAGTTGGGTTACACAAGAGTGTGTAATATTTAAGGATTAATGGGGCATTGGAGGCACAAAAATGGTGTGGTACACTATATTATTTTATTTATGGATTTTACATTACAAGAGTGTACAAATAAGGTGTTCCAGTTAAGAAGGAAACTGTGATTAGCCTGAGAACTGATATAGGCATGGTTAGATGCTTACGGGTATTGAGACTTGGGGCCTTTGAATGGGTTTGACATATCCCTATAGTTAGAGGTGAAATAAAAAATGGATGGGTTTTTGGTGGTATTTTTTTGATGAAATCTTAGTGTAATCCTAGTCTAGAGGCAACAATTCCCAACATCTTGACATTATCTTGATCATGTTGAAAGGAAATTGACTATACACCTAGTTATCAAAAAATACCTTTTCTAGTTTTGATAAAGGGACTACTTGGAGTTGTTTCTCATGGAGTAGTGTAATTGAATCCATATAGTGGTAATTTCTCCATCATCCTTCTATGAGTAAGGTCCTTAAAATAGGATAGATGTTGGTGAATGGAATGGGTGATGTTCTTAGAAGTTAAGAATGGGTGATGGTTGGTGTTTCATTTTGTCGCTTTGGTGAGAGAGAGAGAGATATGGCCACATTCAATTCTTGGGTTTGTAGTGAATGTAATGTGGTTTATGGTGGTTGGGGTTTCTTGAGTGAGGTGGTTAAAATGAAACTCCTAGGGTGGGTATTGATTTGTCGATCATGAAAGTACAAACCTTGTGTTAGAAGGGTTGCAGGTATGTAGAACACTTCATGAATCGGCCATGGGGGAATCATGGTGCCAATGATGAATCGATGAGGTGCATGCTTAAATTACGTAAGGGGTGATAATAAGAAATCATATGTGGTAGATTATTGAGATGATTGTTGGATGTATACTTGTAGTGGTTCTAAAAATTAATCTGAGGTGATTTTGTTGGTGGTGCACCGGTGGTTCAGTATGACACAATGATGGTTTGATTTAGTGGAGGATATGACTATGGAGTCTCATCGGGAGTCAGGTATTGACTCTAGTGGGCATGCTTTAGAAACTATGTAATTCCTCAAAGTGTAAAGGCATCATGATTCAGTGATGTGGAGATGTTCCAACAGTTGGATCCGAGCGTTTTTGATATGAGTTGGCTGAGGATATCCCACCTTGGGTTAGTATATAGAATAGATGTGGCAAGTTTTAAATTGCCTTCAATGGGTTATATTTGAAATTACATATTCATTTTGAAAAATAAACATATATTTTGATGAAAATCTAGTTTTTTCTTAGTTCAAGCATGGATTATGGTTATGCGTCCACTATAGTTGATTTTTGATGACAAGGATGGGTGATGGGGATCATTGGTGTTGTCATGGGTGTTTGGGTATGATAATTTGGGAAACATGTTGGTGCATTGTGGGATCAAAAGTTCTAGATTATGTTCGTATTTTTAGATGTAAGAGGTTCTAATCATCGAAAGCTAGTAGTTGTAAGTAGAAGATTCTAGTGGGGAGTATCATAGCTTCAATGATTTATCAAGTGATGAAATAATTGGGGTTTTAGTTTGATGCTCTTGGGTAATTTACATCATGGAATTTTAATTTTTAAAATGGGTGATGGATTAGGTTTTGAACAGTTGGGTGCCTTGAGTTAGAGGTTGCGACTTTGTTGTGTTTTAGGCATTCAGAAACTGAATGAGGCCATTGGGTTAAATTTGTGAATGACATAGGTTGGGTGGTATGGATGGATGAACACTGATAATCCTCATTTAAGATAAGTGTTATAGTGAGTATGTTTTAAGATCCCACATCCATACTAGTTGACAATTACATAAGTAATTTGAATTTTTATTTACTGGATGGTTTAAATTTTAAAGTAATACTCAATTTTTTTTCCAAGAGTTGGAATGAATCATGATGAAGTTTTTAAATGAGGAATGAGGTTGGGAGGTATCTTAGGTATTCATATGAGCCCCAAGATCTTTGAGTTAAGTTTTGTAAATTATTAGTTTGTTTTTCCCAGGTACATATTTTGGTGTTCATGGTTTAGGAGAAGCTTTCTGTCACCTTTATGATCTAGGTATTTTAAATTCATTTTGAAATGAGTATGGTTAAATTGTATGTTCAGTGCATATTTTAGCATAAACCATTTGAACCAAAGTAGAAACCATGTGAGGTGGCGGAGAGACTATTCATGACACACAGTTTTATAAAAATTGTGAACCTTGCTGTAGAGGGAAGGTAGAGATGACAACACAGTTGGCACATAGTTTGTCTAACCATGTGAGGTATTTTCTGATTCCTAGTGAAGGGTTCCCAGTTTGGAAAACCATATGGTCCAAATATGTGGCTACCTATAATTTCATTCAAAAGGGGAAACTACCAAAATTGACCTCTTTAGTTTTTTAGAAACTCCCCCACTTCCTCCCCCATTAGGCATGCATGGACTAGGGGTTCTCCCAATCCCTTACCCCTTCTACAACCCTTGATTTGGGGGTGATTTTATGGAAATCATTGGGTGTTTTGAAGTTATAATCACCCTTAAAAACCTCTTATATTTTCTTTATTCCTATATAATTTTTGAGTTATATAGTTTTGGTTTCATTGTATATTCCACTAGATCACGATGTAATTGTCTATTTCTCATGAGCATTTTGGTTAGATTTCATAGAGGAGATCTTGAGATGAATTCTGCACATTTTTGTGTGAAATTTAATCAAGGTATGAATTCATGGTGAATTTTATTAGGTTTAACCCAATTAATTAATTTAATTAATTATTGAAATGGTATTTCATCTTAGGTATTTTCTCGAGAATGGTCTTGGGAGTCCCTTATGGACCACCTATGGCGGTTTCACAAAGTTTCAATAAGAGGTGAGCACCTAGGGAGTTTTCTGACATTATTCTAAGTTGGGGTTTAATAAATTATTCAACTACAATTGTTATAATTAATTGTTTTTTGTTTCTTGGAATTATGTTATATCTTGGGTGGTTGAGATGAGCTCATTTGGACACGAAGGGTTTAGACGGGTCTTGGATGGGCCTTAGAGAAGCCATCAAGACTTGGAGATGTTTGGTAAATATTTTTTAAAGTGGTAAATGGTCTAAGAGATTTTCCCATAGTCTTGGTAATTTATTTACATGTCTATGTGTCATGATCCTTAAAGATAATGTGTAGTGTGTTTGATTACTTGGTTTAAAAAAATGGTTTTGGGCTTTAAATTGATACCTTATACCATCTATATATTCTGTAAAACCCATTGGAAATTATGATATTGGACCTACGACCACCCTTTGGGTGTTCCGACTCTTAAAAATTTAATGTTTTTATATGATGAGCCTTATGAAATGACTATGAGTCCTTTAAATGGTTAAAAATCATGTGAGGTTAATTTTGACCCAATTTTTGGTTTAAATGGGTGAAAACTATGTTTTAAAGTGAATATTGTTTATAAAGGAGGAATTAAACTTGATTTATTTAGAAAGGGGTTTTAAAATGAAATTTAAATATTTATTTGACATGGTTGGGTGATTTCCATTTGGTGAAAATTTCTTTATACCTATTTTAATGGATTTGATTGAAATGAAGGCTTTGGAATAGTTTTAGATGTTCTAGAGGAAAACCCATGTTTTAACGGTGGATTCAAATGTTTTAGAAATGGATTTATGATATCTATTATTTTCCAAAGAGCATTTAGAATAGTTTTTTGGTATGTAAAAATTTCTTGGTGATCTAAGCCATGTTTTGGTGTTAAAGTCCCATAGGGGTCTTAGTAAATAACAAGGGTTTTAAAAGGGTTTTGTTTTTGATTTTATATTTTTTGTAAGGTCAAGATGTTTAAACTTAGAAAATTATAAATCATGGAATAGTTTAGGTACTATAATAATGCTACAGGAACCCACAGTAAACTATATGAGTTAGGTTCCAGAATGACAATCTAGTCATAGGTTGTATACTATATAGATTAGATGTTAGAAAGAGGTTCTGAACACTAATAATATGCTTTATATTTTAAGTTCCATATAGATTCTCTAGTAAAAGATTGTATATCATATATAACAATATTTTTGAATGGTAATCCTTATCTTTGGGCTTGTTCTAGACTGATTCTCTAGGGACCACCATTTTTTTTATATAGTTAGATTCTAGACTGATGCTTTGGGTTCTTTTTTTATGGATGAATAGATGTTAGTCATGGAACTCCATACACTTTTTATTTTGATGAATGGGTTGGATATCAAACCATTGTTGTAGGAACAATTAGTGATTATTATTTCATGGGTACTTTGGACTAATGTTTTTAGGTACCGGGTAAGAGATAGCTAGTGGAAACCCTTATTTACTTGAATCATGTATCACCCTATGATTATGGCTCATATGACTGAAGTTGGCTGAAGTAGGTTTGGTTTTCTTAACTGTCACTATGTAAACTAAGGGCCAATAATTTATTTAATAAGTTTTTTTTAAAGAATTGTTTTTTCATATATCATTTATTATCCCAATTTATATCCACATAAACTATGATTATATTGGATATTTCTTTAGACACCATTGGTGGTGGCCTACTGAGCTATAATCACACATTTCTAAGGCCTCCACTGCACACGGGTACCCAAGAAACTATCACATGTTTATTACAAACACATGTTTATATGAGGTCAGGGTTGAGTTTTTCCTGACCGGGCAAGATGGATTGAATGGTATCAGGAGACGAGATGAGATTATTCTTGGAGTAGCAGTAAGGCATGGTGTGCTTATCTTTCAGATGTTTATTTTATATATGGGATTATCCTAGTAGATGATTAGTGTTATATGTATGACATATATGTTTGAGACTTTACTACATTACAATAGTTTTCTAGTCATGTTTATGTTTTTTTCTTCCATTACTAGTTATTTTTGAGATTCTAATGTCTATTTATTATTTTTTCATACTTTGATGTGTATGGTGATTAGTTAATTATATTATTGTCACACACTTTTATATGGGGGTATAGTATTCTGAAAATACCACTTATACCCCCGCTTCTAGTACACATACACTAGAATATGGTAGTCATACTTGATATCTTATGGTGAATCTAATCGGTTCATCGATTTAGTGGCCCCTAGTCCATGATGTTAAATGTGTCATTTTCCATTACAATTTAACCTCTTTAGATTTAAAATTTTATGATTTAAATTTTGTTGATTGTGTTTAATATTTTCAAACTATTAGGATTGGTCCCACATTATAGATCAAACATTATTTATATTCTATGAATATTTATATAAATCAGACCCCACATCAAGGAAGGACATAAATCAATTCTGAGAGATAGAATATTTTAGAATTTGATAAACTCCTCACTAGAAAACAAATTATCATCATTTGATCATATGTAGTGGAAAACTATATTCTTTATACACTCATAAAACATTATGTATTAATAGATAAATTACATTTCAAATTAGTGAAATCCATATTTCCAAAACACAAGTTCGGAAGTATTTTTGAGATAAATTATAGTGAAACAAAAACCATAGTTTACTATAAATATAAGCCCAAAAATCCACCAATTTTTAGAAAAAGATTCATAAACATTAGATAAAAATTTATCAAAAGGGTATAAAAAAGTTTTTTCTTGAAGCTATTAGAGGAGAGTATTCAAAATACCTTTTATAAACTGTTGTGTTTCTATGTTTTTATGTGCATGCGACTTTAATTTTCCTTAATAGTTCTTACTTGAGTTGGGGTTTTGTTTATTTTATTTATTGTTTGAGTGGTATGTGTAAATTCTATTCTTCTCATACTATATATAATTGGATGATCTAATTTGTGAGGGCATGTCACAACAACCCTACTAAAGTTTTAGGGGATATAATGATGCATCTATTATGATTCTTAATTATATAAAGTTATATTTATGTGATATGAAATAATTCAAATGTAACTACATTGTAAATTTAGTATCAATATTGTGATGTAAATGAGATTATAACCAAGAAAAAGGAAAGTGGGGATACTCTATTTAGTAAATGGATCCTCATAACCTTCAATGTTATAATCAAGAAGAAATCATTATATGATTCACTCACTTCTTTTATTATTACAACTTCATCAACCCCTCATTAAATCCCCCACAAGGAAGAGGAGACAAAAAAATAAGGAGAATTTCTAGTTGAGGGTATTCAAAGTGATAAGAGTTAAAAGTTCATGCACTTTAATCTAAAATTAAGAAGATGGAATGACAAGCTTAAAAGTTCGAAAGTAAGGTAAGTAAACATGATAAAAAAAAATAAAAAAGTTAAAGGAACAGGTGGTTGCTAGTATCAACATAAAAATTTGTATTTATGAAGATAAAAATGTTATTAAGGATAGGGGATATTGAGTTTTACCTCAATATATGTGGTTTTCTAAGATATAAAATAAATCAGGTAGTCATGGAAGAGATCATTAGTATGAGGAATATGAGGAAATAAGCACTTAAAATATGACATGTGAAGTAAAAAAAACCATATAATTATTTGATAAGGTTGACTAGATGACTCTGGTAGTCTCAGTAAAAGAGGAGGAGGTCATGTGTAAAACTCCTCAAATATAATCTTTAATTATAAATTTAAAGTCTAGAATAAGAAATAAAAATAAATAAGTCTCTAAATTAATATATGAAACAAGTACTGGGAGAAAGACCATGGATATAAAAAATCAAGATTAAAAAAATTAATAACCAAAAAGTTGTCATTGATATTGGTAACTCTATTGGTAATAGGGAAGAGTGGAGTTATGCTACTATGAATTTTACCATACCAAATTGGAAAAAATAGAACAAGTGGATCATAAAAGAATATTTCAATATTCTTATAAATATTATTAAGTATGAACATTATAGGTATGTTTTTCTTACATTATAGATTAAATTTTCATTAAATTTCATGCTAAGTAAACAATATTTGTTTTTGATTATATGTGGGAATCATATAACAAGAAATATTTTTCCTTTCTTGTAGATATATTTGGGTTATTAAATAAAGACATGAAATTAAGCTTGATTAGTATTATTAGTGATAATTTTTAAGGATATCAAACTACCATTTCCAAGGTTAATATATATTTTTTCATTTCAAATGAAACTAGGTGATTAATTCTTACATGAATATCATTGATCATAAATTTTAGATGGGAATGAAAGATGAGATTTTACTAGACAATTCAACATTCATTATAAGTCCTCATATGGTTAGTACTAGAATATTTAATATTATTATAGGTATATGTAATTACAAGATACCAAAAAATACATACATCATAGTGGGTCGAGCCTCATCCCTCTTCTAAAGAAATTTTAATCACCCACTAGACCTATTGTATTACAATACATGGCTTGAAGGACTAAATGCATAGAGGACTTAGAATACTGGTATCCTGATGGACTAGTAGGCCAAAGGCCAACATTAAGTCTTATAAGGTTGAACGGGTTTGAAAAAAGAGTCATAAAGAAGTTCAATACCCAAAAGTTAGATCAACAGGATGAAAAGCATTGTAGAATTTGGAATAAGAAATAATTGTGCATAGTTCATATCGTGCTTCATGAAACACCAACTACTTTGTGAGGGCCTTATCCACAATGAATCAACAGCAGTATGAAAAGTTCCCTCTCCTATATGGAATTTTTGTTTATAGTTGGAAGGAATATTTTTATGGCCTTCCACATATGAGTTTTTATTCCTAAAATTTGGAAAATTCTGGGTGGCCACATAATTCTTTGATCCCTTCATGAATCACCTTCTCCCACATGGAAGTATCATTAATGGTTTTAAGGCATTTTTATGGCCTCCCTAATATATGTTTTGATTATTAAAATTTGGAAAAGGTAGGGTGGACACATATTGATTTTATTCCTTTATGAACCCCATCTTCCACATAGAATTATTTTTTATAGAAAAGGCATGAATTTTAAGGCTCCTATAAACCATTTTTTTACAATATAGAGGTTGGTATTTTTTTATACCATATATTTCTATGTAGAATACCCATTTTCACTATAGGTCCCTCATGGGGTGTTAAATCTTATATACCCCCTACAGTTCATGAACTTCCATGTGGCCCACTATTTTGGGAGACTAATTTATTAGGAAAACAATATAAATATAGAAGAGATAAGAGGAGAAAAAAGAGATAATGTAAGCTGGAGAATTTCCGATTCTAGAAACTCAAAACTCATATTGACCATCCCATATCACCCTTAAGTAATTGGGCTACAAAAAAAATAAGAAACAAGGAACATAGAAAACACAACAAAGAAATATTCACAATGGAAGACCTCAGAAAAGGAGGCCCTCTGCAAAGTAATTCCCTCATGATTCATTTAAAATTGAATCTCATCCCATGCTCTTCATGACATAGACACTTCTATGAGGGGAACCCTTTATGCATGACCCATTTCACATAGAAAATCACAAATAAAAAATGGGGTTTCCTCAGTGTATTTTTCACCCACCTCTTAATGATATCGTCCTATGTAGTATTTGGATTCACCTTACACCCTTCACATAATATCTAAATGATACATATGGATTTCTTTTACCCAGGTCAAAATTCTAAAAATTCCTACTCAAGACCTCATATAAGGCCACCAGATGTACATAATCAGGTAATGCACACCAGAGTACACCCCTTCGATCATGGATTAACTTGATAAAAGGAGGATTTGGAATTATCCTACTGGATAGGTAGAACCCTAGGGGGATTCACGATCATTGATTCCCTTGATAACACGGGTCCATATTAGGTGAATCATGGAGCGGTCTCTCCTGGTATATTTATTCTCTACCCACTGATTCATGTTGAAAATGACATATCTCTTAGAGTAATACCCTAAAATTTCTCGTAGAATGATACATCCCTCCTATTTTCCAAATCCCCTCCCTCATCTATCAGTATATATAAAGTAGATTCATCATGGTAATCCTCTTAAGGTGTAATTTCAATCCAAATTTGATTATATAATGTGATTTATCTTTCACCTTCTATTTTTTCTCACACCGATCATGAATCATGAAAGCATAGAGTGTAACAAATAGGGCCCGTAGTTACCGTAGTTTCCCAAAAAACATATTTTATACTCTCCCAATATCCCACCCATGTTATTGAATAGGTTAATAGACTAATTAATATCCCCAAAGTCCAACACATATTCTTTCTAGTGTTCTTTGTACTCACTAGCACACACCCTAGGAAACTTCCCAGGTGGACACCCATCCTGACAACTACTCCATGCCAAGCACACAAAGAATGAACCATGAAAGAATATTGTGTAACAATTATGCCCCATAGGCACCCTAGTTTCCCTAAAGACATGTGTTATCCCCTCCCTCAGTCCCATCCCAATTGCCTCACAGACAAGTGTTATCCCCTTCCATTCGTGTATTCCCTATTTCACATAGAAAATTCCCTATAAGAAATGGGGTGTCCATAGAGTATTTATCACTCCATTATTAATTATCCTATTCTATGTAGTGTTTATATTCACTATAATACTGTCACAAAACATCTAAATGATCCATATGGATTTCTTTTACCATGGTCAAAATCATGAAAAGGCCCACTCAAGACCTCCCATGAGGCCACCATATGTACATGATCAGGACATGCACATCGAAGTGCACCCCTTAAATCATGGATTCTCTTAATAAAAGTAATATTGGTAATTATCCTCATAGATATGTAGAACCCTAAGGGGAATCACAATAATGGTTTCACAAGATAACACAAGTCTATATTAGGTGAATCATGAAGCAGTATCTCTTAGAATGATGATGGATTTATTCTTTGCCTATTGATCCAGGTTGATCATTACACCTATATTGGAGTTATCCAATAACATTTATTTTATGATTCTATATCCATAATTCTTTAAAAATCCACTCCCTCACCCATCAGCATATATAGAGTAGATTCATCATGGTAATCCTCTTCAAGTGTATGTCCCATCCAAATTTGATTTTTCAATGTGCTCGATCTTATACCTTATCTTATTTCTCACACTGAGTATGAATCATACATGCATAGTGTGTAACAACTAAACCCTATAGGCATACCAGTTACTCCATATACATGTATTATCCCCTATCTATGGACCACCAACATTCCTGAATTCATCATTAGAATAATGACTATCCCCACAGACAAAAACATATTCTTTCCAGTGGACTTTTTCCTTACTAGCACAGACCCTAGGAAACTTCCCAGGTGGTCACTAATCCTGACCACTACTCAAGGAAAAGAACACTTAATTATGGATTTATAATCAGGTGGGATCCTAAAAATAAAGTTTCACCTTATTGAAATGGGAAATAACATTTATCCTTTTAAGTATCAATTCTTTAGGGGTGTTCCAATATTCCCAATTTAAATAACAACAACCTCATTGTGGACTCTGAACCTCAAACCCATGAAGTACCTCTACAATTTTAGTTGGGTATTGGATCTGATACTATTTGTCCAAACCCATCCTTCCCTAGTCCATTAACTTCGTCATCTAACCCCATGGGTCTCATGTAATACCTTGGTTACCTTCCCAACACACCATGTACTATTACCCACCAGGGCCACTTATCATACTAATGATATTCCCCATAGGCCAACACATATTCTTTCCAATTTTCTTTTTAATCACTCGCACACACCTTAGGAAATATCCCAAGAGGTCACCCATACTAACCACTAATCCAAGAAAAGAACACTTCATGATGTAATTCTAATCAGGTGAGCTCCCTAAATGAAAGGTGAATCTTGTTGACATGAGTAGTAACATTTTTCATTTTAATTATCACTTTTACCAGGGTGTTACATAAAGATTTTATTTGATTATTCCATTATCACAATTCCATATTTCATCATTGTCCTTCTCCTTAGGTGTAAACCCCAATACATATTTCATCATGGGCCTCCTTCTTAGGTGTTATCCCTAACATATCTTTCATCATGGGCCTCATCCTTAGGTTTAAACACAAACACATCATTTATAAAGGGCCTACTTCTTAGGTGTAATACGAAACACTAATTTCATCATGGGACTCCTCTTAGGTGCATTTCCCAAAAACCACATCTTCTACTTCTCAAAGGGACATATTCACTGTGAGGCATTCATTTGAAGATCCGTATTTCCAGGTGAACCTTTCTAGAGCAGCCCTATATTCCTAAACCATAATAAATATTCGGTGATCACATCATTTGTGAAACAGTTTTCCTAGCTACATGATGTTAAATGACATGATAATTTCTTTATCATATTATGTTAAACTGATGGTATAGTCTTATCACATGACCCTAAACTGTGTTATTCAAACTATATGGGATTTGATTCCTATTTCAATGGGATTTTTATAATTCATCTCAGAGGTTCAAACCCAAAATCATCAATATTCTATTCACCCCATCGGGCCATATCTATGATATAATTGTCACCTCACCTAGAGGGCCATATTCCTCCCATGTACATCATCATATCACCCTCATCGGGCAATATTCCTGATATGGACTATCCTTAAAGGGCCATATCCATTGCGAGATCAACTAATCCTCATTAGTCTATATTCCCTTTAAGTTTACCCAGAAAGGTCCAATCATGTGTAAGTCCCACATAAACCATTTTCTATAATCTTTTACCTAGTTTTTATTACTGAATGACATCAAAAGAATGGATTAGTCATTTTTAGTTGATCATAAAAGGTACGAAATTCCCCATTAAGTGGAATCAAACTATTTGATTTATAATTATTTTTACAATAATATGTGGGAATCCTATTTAAAAGACCCATTCCAAACACCATGAACACCTAATGTTTCTCAGGATGGAGATAAACTTCAGATTTTCCAAATACGTAGCTTTTAATCAAATATACTTAAACCAAACATCAATAAGTAATAATGAAACAATATAGAGAAACTATGATATATATATGGAGTTATTGATGGAGAACCTCTGATATATAAATACAGATCCATTGATGTATAAATTTTGTTACATACATATGGTGTCCTTAATGGAGAACATTTGATATATATAGATTTTCACATTAATAGTGAACCTATGATATATACCGATGTTCACATTGATACATGATAACAACCAACTATTGGAATAGGGGTAACCTATTCCAAATTGGGATATAGGAATTATTTATGAAACATTTCTTAAATATATAATAGAGTCCAAGAGTTATAAATAATGGTCTCAAGTAGGTGTGATTCGTTTGACCTCCCACCCTCTCAAACAACACACATTCCTAAGTGTCATTGGTAGGAAAAAACCCAGTGACCGCCTGTCCTTGGAAAGTGGGTCCACATAACATATCCAATCACAAATATAGGAATTATTTGGTGTTTATAGTTCCAAAAATACACCCTATTAGACATTGAACAAAATAGAAAATGGTGAAACCAACATGAAACTTTCAACTATGCTATACTTTCATAATCAGAGGTTTGATCATTCTCATGTGAAACAAAATGTCCTGATGTAAAAACATTTACTATGAAAGAAATTGGTAAAACATGTATTTTACTCATGATTCTAAATTGATTGGTTTTCTTGTTTGTGTTTATTATTCCCATAAGAACCAATATAAATCCCTTTAATCCAAATTCATGGCATCCCCACAATGAAAGGAATATGATTTAGCTATCATAAGAGTTTGAGCTTCATTAAATCCAAATACATTGTCACCCACTCAACTCCTTTAGTACCAGGTGACAAACTCACTTGTTTGGGAGTACCACCTCAATGTTATAATCGTGACCCTAGAGGTAGAATAATAATAATTCCTTGGTATAAATCCTCAACAACCATCTTCAAAGTGACATATTGTGAAGAAATAGGTGGAACCTTCCACCGTAATCAACTATTTTAGGAGTATCTATGTGTAATTCACCAATATACACCTCCCTTATATCAGGGAGGCTGATTAGGAGGTATAATATGACTTCATTACAATTAATGAGTCACATTGGAGGGATATTATCAACCAAAAACATTAGAATTATAGGGAATTTAAGCCTCAATAGTCCACTGGGCATGCCTTCTAGGAAATCCCTTCTTTGGTTACTAAGACTGAAGCATCTAGAAGATCTCTCTAAGAGTGATGAGATACCAACCATAAGAAGCAGGCCTATATTACCAATTATACTAAATAATCCCACCAAAATACCTTGGTGGAAACCAAGGAATAGACACAAATTCCTATTCCTACACTCCAGTCTCACTAGAATACTCTGGATGCATCAGAGGAAGCCTAAAAACATATCCCAACAACAACTACAGGAAAAAAACATTCTCCTCACCACATATCAAGATCATTGGAATATACCAACAATAACTGGAGGATAGGAGTAGACCCATAACCCCACACCCATCAAGGAATGTGAACACATTCTCATTCCTACTATAGAATCTTATCAACAAATTTTGGATACAATGGATGGAAGTCATATATTCTTTCCCACATCATACAAAACTAATAGTGTATCTCAGCAGCTGAACTAAAAAAATTGTCGTCAACATATCCCAATAGACAATAGGGGTAGGCACACATTCCCACCCTCACCATGATATTAGATTCTCAAAATATAATAAGAGCTACTAAGGAGAATTTATGCATCCATTCTCCTATTTTATAGGATAATCAAAACATCCTAGTGAATAATGAACAATAGGAATAGGCACACATTCCCATTCTAACTAGAGATCAACTACCTATTCTAATGTCCACTTCAGGGTAGGCACATATTCCTTCTAAATCTTGAAGGAATTTCCAACATATCCTGATAATCCTTCATGAGAAGGCATACAATTATACTCCCCTTTAGCATGAAAAATGTTGTCAGCATATCTCAGTGGAAACTAAGAAGCATACACACATTCTTTCTCATTTTAAATAATCTCATCGGCCTAGCCCAATGGAAATGAGGGGATCACTTTTATTATCTCCCATATATGAAATTAGTTGTGAAAAACACATGATTCTTGCCACCCAATTTATAATATCTAAGGAAAAATCTCATTGGAAGTATCCCAATGATTAATAGTAGGCCCATATTCTTTCCTTGCTCAATGCTGGTGCTCTTGATGCCCTAAAACACATTTAAATAGTGTCTTAAGATTCTTTTCACTAATAATTCAGTATAGGAAGTATCTAAAATTATAAAGGTCCTCTAGATAACATTACTAACAACATTTATGAAGGTCATCTCTAGAGTATTTTCCATGAAGTTCCTTCATGTGGAAATTTTAAGATCGATCACGTGAATTTTAATCATGATGTGAGCCACAAAAATATTCCATGTGATTGTAAAATCAAATAGAAAGAAGGTTACCCCTTTCCATTATCCACCCTAGAGGTCCTCACCATGGATTATTCTATAATAATCCTTCTTGTTACCTAACATTAATCCATAATGGTAATCTTTCCCATCAAGGAATTTTATACAAAGGACATCCCTGCAGTAACATCTCACTTCTATAAGAAGGCCCCTCTTACCAAACAATCATTGAGAAATCCCTCATATCATGATACAATCAAGATATTAAGTATATTTATTTGAATCACCCTATCTCAAATAAGTGATATTATTTATAAAATAGAAGAAAACCCAAGGTATAAATCATTTCCCACACTACCTTTGGACCACTTAGATTTCAATATAAAAGAGAAAATTCTGATAGATCTCTCTCCACTTAGAAACGAAATATAAAAGATACTACTATGCTCAGATCAGGTAGAACAACCTGTCACTATATATGAAGAGAATAAAGTGACAATGAGGAAATAACTAACCAAAGATAACATACTAGTCACGTTTTATCCCATAGACACATCTTGAAATGATATTCCAATAGAGGAATTCATACACCATATTTTCTTAAATTTATGGACAACTCTTAATAATCTAAAGTCAAAACCTCTAATTTACTTGGAATAATCAAACAACATCAAGGAAATAAAATAATTCCACTATTATATTGATATGGATTCTATTTTGGTTGCATGATTCCCAAAATTTAGGGGAAAATATATAGATCTCCAGTGTGCTTGACATAATGTTTTGAGGGATCTGGGTCAATTGATCAAAAATTATTTATATGATGTATGCATCAGATTATGGGGAGAAAATGATAAATTACATTTCATACCACTCCCTAATAAGTATTACCCACCACCAGATACATCATTCAATGTCATAACCTCAAGAAAAACCTCAAACATAGGTTCTGACATGCTAGTTGGTATATTTTGTAGGGTCCGACCACTTTAAATCTTAAAAACAATGACACTTATGAGATAGGGAGAGAGAGATCCATTGAAAGACTCCAACATCAAGACTCAATGAATGTTGAGTAAGTATCTCTATTAATAAAGTCTCATCCATTTTCCAAGACGCTACCTTTAATAGGGATTGTCTCATGTTCATAGCATACATTACATCCTACTCACAGATAAAAAAAATCCCAAAAAATCAGAAGGGCAGTGGCGATGGTTGAAATGAAAAAAATATAGGAATAATCCCGGTCCATAGAGATGTGTACATTTTTATTAAAACCTCCTCCTCCTACATGAAAATTATTCTTCTCCAGGTTATAGAACATGCAGTGAAATTGACATCCACAGTTTCTCTCAAATCTCGACTCACCACTCTCTTTGGGAATGTTCTTGGTAAAAGTGTTTTGATATTCTCTTATCTCTTCATAAAACAGCTATAAGATAATTGTGTAAGGATAAGGTGAGGCCTTAAAAAAACCCTCAAACTAAAATAGTCTACCCCAAAAGCAAGGTAAAATGAGAGTTTTGATTCAATTCTTAATAAATATTTAGAGAGAAATTGATCTCCTTTACCTCATGATAAGAAAATAAACCCAAAATCATATTATGTGATGGTGAATGTTATGAAAAATGGCCCCACTAGTGATTTGGAACATTTCACCAATATATAAGAATGAGACGTATACATTTTTATTTAAAATACATCCCATACTAAAAATTTGACAGATAGTGTGTACACTTGTCAATAGAGATAAAACCAAAATTTTTCCCCCTTGAATGATATATTACCACCTCCTAGATGGTATTCAGATAAAAAAGGGGAAAGGTGCGATCAAATCATAAAAAACACATGAATAATTTGACCTTCTTACTACCAAGGTAAAATTCACTTGATATGAGGTAGAAATAAAGAAATTAAGGTGAATTAATACTGAACTACTCAAATGAATCATTCCTATTGAGAATACTATTCAAGTAGAGACCTGTACTTCTCCTTTGTAAGGATTTCAAAAAAATGAAGAGGTATTTCCACCAATAAGGGGGGATATAGTTATATAAAAAAATCATGTTTTAAAAATCCAGTATACCTGGACCCGATGACATGGGATTATTAGAAGTATCCTCTACTGGGATGATAGCTAGAACCATATCAAGTGGGTTACCTCAGTTTGATCTATACTGGTCATTAGTAATAAACATGGAAAATACAACTATGTCAGGTTATACCCACTTCCTCTTCTCAAATATCTATCCAACCAACCTTCCCATCAAATCTTATCAAATTTATTAAATCTCTAATAGCTTGAATGGAGGATATGGAGGGGAGACATGTACGAGTGAAACTAGAAAGAAAAACATACCTCAAATGGGTGGATGTGACTCCACCTATCCAATATTGAGAATCTAACTTTCACAACCTATAATAGACTTGAGGACCCAAAAAAACATCTAAACCACTTCGTATCTAGATGTGGTCCTATGATAGGAACCCTTAAAAAGAAAGAGGCAACTAATATCAGATGTTTGATGCAAACTTTGAATAAACCACCACTTATCCAATACACTAGTTTACCAACTAAATATGTCATAAAATGGGAGGACCTCCCTAAAATGTTACTCAATTAGTTTAGCTTGATATTGAGGAATACAATAGTCCTCAATCTTTCTAATTAAAAACAACCTGAGAATGGAAGAGCCTCAAACTTCATTTCTAGGTAGAAGGGCTTAACCTACTCCCTGAATGTGTAACTCCCCCATGGAGAGTTGTTAGGAATCTACATTAAAAATATTCATGATGAGTTACAAATGAAATTCATCCCTATAAATTACCCAAGTGGATTCTGTGATATTTTTACAGTTGAAAAAAGGCTATAAGATTTTATTCAGTGGACTAAGCCCAAGTATTGAACAACACTAATAGACCAAGGAAAGAGAAATGGAAAAGAAAAAACAATAATTATAGCTCTGAAACTAGCCCTGAAACCTAAATCTATAAAATATTGTATAGTTCTCCCTCTTAAATGAAATCAACAAAAACAAAACCTTCACCAATAAGGGATAAACGAGAAGAGGTGTGTGTTGTATATAGAGAAAAATAATAAATTTTATTCTTTTGAAAGTGAGCAAGTCCAAATATATTTCATCACAGCTAGGGATTTTTTTTTCTAATCATTCATAACTTTGATATCATAATCAGGTTGGCCTTTCTAACTACCTAAATTATTTTACCTACCACCAAATTTAAAGTAATACCATCAAGGACTACTTTAACATTAAATAAATCCTTCATAAGATGGTAGATTCTATACAAGTTAAGTTAGTAAAATTACTAACACAAGTGGATTATGTCTCTACCATCCCAACAGAAGAAGAAAGAGAATGTAAAGATTTCCTAAAAAAGGGTTCCTTGAAATTTTATTATTAGATAACCATAAATATGGTCAACCATGAACATGCCCTTATCATGGTACAATTGAATCAATCTGTTGTGAACCCAATTTCCTTTGCAATAATGGACTTGACTCTTTCAACACCAACACCATCAAAGATTTGGTCCTCTAATAACTGGAATCACAGAAATAATGGGAATGATATGTAATAGGTGGATCCCATTCTGATGTCTAAACTAGTTTAAACCCTCTTAGACTTCATGTCTTTGAAATTGGGAGGACGGGCGCCACGTCGCGAAATGGTTCAGCGAGCACTGACTCCTTAAACAGAATCCTAATTTGAAAAAGAGTATTTATTCAAATTTATATATAAAAATCAATTAAAATACCCCCTATCTAATTAATAAGACATATACACTATAAGAGAAGTTTAAATTCATGATGGTTTTCAAAACTGCCACAAAATATTTCATGAACATTTTTTAGAAGTGATTTTTCAAAAATCATCATTAAAAATAAATATTTTTTTTTAAAATTCCATTATTAATAGAAGAATTTTATTAAAACTATGGTGAATTAGTGGTAGTTTAAAAAAACCAGTGCTAAAAAAATGGAAGAAAATAGTAAATAATTAATAATTTGAAAATCAAACTTCACCGTCAAATGACCATAAATTTTGATTCGGGTGTCCAATTTAGCTCTATAACCAGTCAAATAGAACCATATGAAATTAAATAAAATTAAAGTAAATAATAATTTGTTAGTAATTAATATAATAAAATTTAATATTGTTTTAAGAGAAGTTTAAAATCAAACTTCAACTTCAAACAACCATTACTTTTGATCCGGGTGTTTGTTTGATCTCTACCACAAATCAAATAGAAGATTGTGACAAGATCTATGCCATGTGGATTAGGAGAACCTAAATAATTATTTTTAAAGGTCAAAAAATTCTTGTAAGGCCTCTAAAATCAAGTTTTTTTCAAAACCTTGGTTTTTGAACATTTTATGTGATTTCAACTTCATTTAAGAGTGCCTTTATATGCTTGTTTGGTCTTCTATGATTTTATTCCATGGATTTACATTTCTATTTATTTGATGGTGTTTCAATTGTTATGGTTTTACCTCTTTTGGTGATTTATTATCTATTATATATATTTTTATGCATTTCTATACATTTATATATATTTATTTATAATTTTTATATATTTATCAATATTTATTTAAAAATTATTTATAATTGAATCTATACATAAATATTTATATTTATTTATGCATATTAGTATATTTTTATATATTTTTGTAGATATTTATATCCATTTATGTATATTTATATACATTTATGTATATTTATATTCATTTATATATATTTATATACATTTATGTATATTTATATATATGATGTTGTTATATATATTTATATCTATTCTATTGGTTAGTGTGTGTGTGTCTTCAGGCTTATATTTATATAAATTTATGTAAATATATTTATATTTATATATTATTATAAATTATATATAAATGTATTTAAATAAAATTATATGTAATTATATATATTTATTTACCATTTACTAATTATTATTCACTACGTTTTATTTGTTATTAATTATTTATTATTTATTATTTCTAATTTATTACTTCTAATTTATTATTTATTATTTATTATAAATTCATTTATTATTTATTATTAATTTATTATCAATTTATAATAAATTTTTACTTACATATTATACATATTGTTAACTTACTATTAAATTATTATTAAATTATTTAATATTAAGTAATTAATTATTTCATATTTATTTAATATTTATTATACATTATTACATATTATTTATCATTTATTTTATATTATTACATATCATTTATCAGTTATCATTTACTATTTATTAATTTTTACTACTTATTTATTATATATTTTTATATATTTGTTATTATTATTATTATTTATTTATTATCAGTTGTATTTTATATTTATTTATTCTTATTTATTATATATTAATTTATTATTTATTATTAATTTAGTATTTTTTTAATTTATTATTAATTTATTATTATTATTTATTATTTATTCATTTATTATTTATAATTAAATTATTAAATTATTATTAAATTATTAATTATTACTTATTTATTTATTTAATATTTATGATATAAAACTACATATTATTTAATGTTTAATGTTTAATATTTAATATTTAATATTTATTGATTATTATTGATTATTTAATATTTATTAATTTTTTTAATATTTATTATTTATTATTTTTTAATTATTTATTTCATATTTATTGGCAATGTATTATTATTTATTTCTTATTATTCTTTAATATATTTATTTATGTTTATGTATTTATATGTATTTTTCTACATATATAAGTATATTAAATTTTGTTTACTCACTGCATGAATAACTTACTAAAGTGGTAAAGTCTTTTCAGAATAACCAAATGGTAAGGGGTTCAAATCTCACCCAACACATATATATGCTGAATTTATGCATGGCATGCATGACATATGCATACATGGTAGGATAAATAAAAAAGTAAATAAATAAGTAAATATATAAGTAAATAAGAATTAAATAATAAGAAAATAATAAGTAAATAATAAGTAAATAATAAGTATGGCATCCTAAAATAAATAAGTATAATATCCTAAAATAACTTGACATAATTCTAGAAAAATTGTCGGTCCTCGAAGCCCATCATTTATCAAAGAATCTCCAAGAGGCACTTGTTGAGGATCTTCAAAATTCCTCAAAAATTTGAAGTTGAGGACACTACTGCTGAAGTATACCATGTAGAAACTATCCCTGTTGAGTGACATGAAGTCATTTACTTCAAAGAGAAAGATATGGATACCACCATATAAGAAAATATCAAGTCCTTCTATATTTTTGGAAAGCTGGATGATGTGGATGTTCATTGAGCTCTCATTGAAAATGATTTTGGTATCAACCTTATTCTAATATGAACCCTGTGATGCTTAGACCACAACGAAGTTGACCTTTCTCCCTCCACTTTTAGAATCCAAGGGTATGAAAAAAGTGAACAAAAACATCTTGGATAAATCAATCTCAAGTCATAGTTTGGAGACCTTCTCTCCAATTCTGAACAAAAACCTCTTGGCAGAATCAACCTGTAGGCCAGAGTGATGCATGGTGATAATACCCATTTTGATTCCCATGAACCTCAATACATAAATGAAATAATCTATTTGGTAGTGTGAAAACAGCCTGCTACAGATGATATCACCTAGATCACTACCCTAAACAGCTTTGGGATAACCCCTATTAACCCATCCCATGATCTTAGTAAATATTATGCACTTCCCATTACATAGATTGAGGTGATCACTATGGATTTGGGTAGTCATTGAGTAATGTGAAACCTATCTGAAAGGTCATATCATTTTATCACCTTCATGTGATATTATGGCCACGAAACTTCCCTTAAGAAGTGGGTTCCACTAACATAGGAAGATATAAACATGATTCTCATGTAAATTAATCCTTCTCCTAAACATCTCTATAAAAGGGATGATCTAACCAACATTCAGACCATACAACTAAGGTTCCTTGATTATATTATCCTCCACCCTTTAGTTTGGAGATGAACGTGTGGCCTATTCATATTTTCTCTTATTTTAATGATATTAGTCATGCCCACTGAATCCAGATATATACGATATGGGTTTGACATTGGCAATAATGATGTTTCCTTTAATGAAAGTACTCTTATTTTATCTCTAAAATATAAAGAGACCCCTACATCACCATCTATATCAGAAAATTCCCCTACTTCACCAACATGAAATATAAATTCCCCTAAGTCATCTCCTAAATTTTAGGATATCGATACTTCCTTTTCCCCTGGTGATAGCGGAGAAGAAGTTGAGAATATTCAAAATGTTCCCAATAATAATTCCCACACATTAGTACTTTTGGAGTCTAGAGACACCTCCTCAACATTCATAAAAGATAAAATTCTCTTATATTATCTTTTAGACATAAAAATGTTCCTTTATCACCTAAATCTACTAGGCTTAAGGTATATGGAGAGAAAGGAGAGAATAACCAGAGTACCTCAGACCATAATGTTCACACATCATTACTCTTAGGACTCAGAGACTCCTCTCTATTATTTAAAAAGAAAAAAATACCATTATATTGTCTCTCATTATTGAAAAAATTCCTCCATCACTCGCTCCCATTGATATTGAAGTGGAAGAAGAAGTTTAATAAGATCTTAGAGATTCCCCTCCAGCATTTGAGGAAGGCATCTCTACCACCATTGATGATCTCAGATAGGTGAATTTAGGTATAGAGAAAGTCCCATAACCTACCTTAATTAATTCTTCCATGTATCTCAAAGAATAAGAGACATATGTATCCTTTCTAAAGTAGCATTTGGATGTATTCACATTTAATTACACATAAATATATGGTCTTGATCATGATGTGGCCACCCATTATATGGGTTTTCTAGAATATCATCATGGTTACGTATAGTCATCTAGAGAAATACATCTGACTCATTCTATAAAAATTGAAGTTAAATCTGAAAAGATTATCAAAGTTAGCTTCATTTGATAGGTTCAGTACCCAAATTTTCTTTTCAATATCATCCACATCAAGAATAATAATTGTAAAATATGAGTTTGTATCAATTTTTTGTATTTTAACTATTATATACGAAAATATGACTTCCCAGTTGCATTCATGAAACATTTTATTGATGTAACTACTGGGATTTAGGTTCTCTCCTTTATGGATGAATATTTCAGTTATAACCATATCTGAATAGCACCTAAAGGCAAGGAGTAGACTTCTTCAAGGGATCCCCAAGGGGTTTATTGCTATTGATTAATGACTTTTGGTTTAAATAATGATGCATACACATATTAATGATTCAAGAATAATATTTTAAATCATTTTTTAAGAAATACTGTGGATTGTTATGTCGACGATTATGTGGTCAAATCTCAACAAATATTTGATCATCTCACTAACATTGAAGTATTGTTAAAAAAGATGTAAAAATATAGCTTGAAGACCAACCCCCTAAAATGTTCTTTTTTGGTGACATCAAGAAAATATCTTAGCTTCTTTTCTGGTGACATCAAGAAAATATATTATCTTCTTGGTATGAACCTAATATAGCTTATCATTTAGAGGCATCATCATCTTGAAAGGGAAGATCTGTTATTTTTATTACTCCATTTAAATATCATATTGAAACCCATTTTTCAAATATGTTACATGATCATTACTTTCATACCTACTCCGCCTCACCACTACTAATCTAAGAAATTTATGTTATGATTTATGATATCAACACTTCATATTTAAGCGGTGTTGGAATATTCTTATACTTAGGGCCCAATTTGGGTTGTAATTATTATTCATTCAGTCTATGCATCCTAATTATAAACTATACACACCACCCATTGAGGTAGTCTATAGTGACATTAATCTCTCCATTCACAAGAGCTCAAATTTTCTATTTTCCAATAAATGTATTATCTCAACCCCCATTTGGTCCAAGTAATATGACCTTAAATAGTGTAAACCTCCTCTATGAGATAGTCTATACTGACATTAGGAACTTCATTCACATTGAATTTCCACCTTTCCATTTCCATATAGGTTCCCCCACTTCACATGCAATCAAAGATACATGTACTTAAATGTAGCATTGTTTGGTAAAATATATATGAACTTAAACTATAGACTATTAATGGTCTAGAACATAAGACCTTAAACCATAGGCGAAAAATTCATTAAAACTTTTAGGTTGAAAACATGTAAAAAGAAGCCTAAGAAAAAAATCAATATTATACTCACTAATACTCATATATTTGGGATTAGGTAACATTAGATAATAAATTGAAAAGGAAAAAAACTTATATGGCCCATAGTATATCCCTAAAAAAACCTGATCCTAACTCACTGAACTCACTGGTTTAGTCAAAATTTAGAGTGGTGACACATCAGATCCATTATCCCTAATTATGTGGTCTATTTATGGTAGAATAAATTTTAGGGTTTCAAAAAACTTCTTGAATATCCCTCCCTTCCATGAACCTACTTCATTTCACAAGCGTTTGAATCCTCCCAAACCATTACTTGGCTATCATAAATAAGCACATTCAAAACCAAATGATGCATCTATTTGACTATGTATATTATGTGACTGATATGGATCTATATAAGAACCCCTGATATGGCCTATCATCTAGAGGAATCTTTATCCAAAATAAGAGAATCCTCTAACCCTCATATTCCCCAACACCATTATAGTGGAACCCATATTTTGAAATATGGTCTATGGTCATTACTTACATATGTGTCTCATCTCATCACTTATAAGTAAAAATCCTTGGGTTATAACTTACAAAATATATAATCAAATTATTCAAGTGGATTTTATACCCTTTATGTTATTAACTTGTGCATCAAACTCATTTTATGAGGTGAAAGTCTGACATATCACCCTTGAACTTTTAATTGGTCCTCATCATGTGACTTTAAACTGTATGAAACAATGGTATGAGATTCATGACTATAAACCAAATGTCCCTTTTTATAGTGTAGTATATTTTAGAAAAATTATCCCCATTCACATCGGGCCTTTCACTTTCTATGGGGTCTATCCCATATATTTGGTAAAATAAATGTAACCTTAAGATGCAGTAATATGTGGTCCAAGAACCATGACCTTAAATTGTGTACACTTGGGTCAAAGTTTCCAGACCTTAAAAATAAGCTACATTAGTTCAACTTACATGACCTAAAACTATGTAAGGAAATACATACATAAATCGCCAGATTAAAAACCCATAAATGGAAAACTAGGAAAATTTTGAGTCTCTAATAATAGGATGGAACCCTCATATGGTTTAAGAAAAATTAATCATTTGAAATAGAAAATATGCACAAATATTTTTTGGTTAAAAAACCTTAAAGGTAAACCTACAAAAATCCAAGTCTTTTTCCACTGGGCCTCCACAATATGAGTCTTAGGAAAAAGTTAGGGAAATAACGTAAAATAATCAAAACTTTTGGACTCTATAACATGACTCCAGTAGAAGTTAGGTTGTGATATATAGGTCCCTTATCCTAGAAAAAATTTATAGCATTTACTAGTTCTCTCATCCTTGTTTTATATATCCATATGATCCACATGAAATGCACAAAAACATAACTTTAGGGTTCTCAAACACTTTTGAACATAGGATTCCTCATTCTAAATCCCCCCTTTAAGATCCTCATCACATTGAGTAAAATCACTCATATAAATAGTATGATCCTCATAGTTATATAGTTTTAAAAGCTATCCAATCATGAAGTTGTTCTTAATTAGTATAAAAATGATGAATCTCTATAGTATCACCCTCCAGATATTCCGTGTGATGGTTATGAAGATCAAATTAGAGGAGACAACATTCTTAATTCACCAGTTACTCTCAAGAGGTGAGAACTTGATTAAATAGAGTGTACATGTTTTAGTAGCTAAACCCACATATTCCTAAGGCATAAAATAGTTGGTGAAAGATTTATAATTTATCAATAATCTTCTTAAAGAAGTCTTTCTAATGATAGTATGAACTTTACAACAAGCCCATTTTCTCATATCTTAGTTTTTAGTAGTAGTGTTGGGATCCATAATCTATTTAATTGTTATTATAGGTATATATCCTAGAATAAAATTTTATATATATGAATTTGATTTAGTTTGTAAGATAGGTAAGAAGAAACCTTTTATTGTTGCTTTCTGGTTGAATTTAGGGACTGAGTCGATGGTGTGACCCCCACTAATGGAATACTCTTCACTGTAATAGAAAGATCAATGTTCAAAACATAGAAAGTAACCCTAGTCAATAATAATAGATACATACTGATCATAATATAAAGCATAACTAAAAGTGAATATTCCTTATAATGTTTGGAATATTTGTCTGTAATATTATCCGCCTCAAAAAATAGTTATGAAAGGATAATAGGAGAGGGACTTTGGGAATTCAATGACTTATTTACCCATAAGACTAGATCTCTAAATACACCATCCAAGAAATTCACCACCCATATTATGGTAAATCCTCATGATAAGTTTTTTATAGAAACATTAGATGGAAGTATTATCTTCATTCTAGTATCATCATGAATTAGTATCATCCAAGGATAACAATGGATAATAGGATGTCAGTCCCTCCTAATCCTAGTAAGAGATAATGAAGTTACCTGTGGTAGACTTCCAAACTGTCATGTGAACCTACAAGGGGTGTAAGGTTCTAAAATGAACAATCCATATATTCAAGAGATTAAAATCCCATCTCTAAATGATATTATGTAAGAAATATTTTCATGGATTCCTCCAATATTATATGTTACTATTCTAGAAGGTATGATTTAAGGAAAAAAAAATCTAAATCAATGGGATTCTTCAACATCATAATAACATTGTTGAAATTCAAGGATATTTTATGAACAATGATAATGTTGAGTAACTTGGGGTGAGAATCATAATGTGTTATTGTTGTGGAATTTTGATATTCATAGCATTGAAAGTATTATTCCATCCAACCATATAGAAATTAGAATGGTTTTATAATATGATATGGGGATGTTCCTTCCTGTATATGACCATTAAGTTATAAACCTAAGAAAAGGTGGGTATCACCAAGTTAATGGGTTTTCCTTGAAAAAATGAATCTACTATCATCAAGGTGTCAATATTGATACCTGAATGAGAATTAAGGGATAGGAAAATTCATCCACTTAGAAATATGGAAAAAAACCCACTAGACAAAGATATGAAGATATATCTAGCTAGACCATGTAAACCCATGTGGTGTACTGAACTTATTCCCATTTGATAGATATCACACAAACTAATCATAAACTCACTATGTGGTAGATGGAATGTGTTGGCATTTGAACACTAATCTCTAATAAGTTTGTATAAAATTCCATCAGAAAGATACATCATAAATTGAGAAGTCCACACTTCTTGGTATAAACCAACTTTATCTAATAGTTTAGGTAATTTTATATTGTTTTATTCACAAAGAAATCCCATAATGATTCATCAAAGAAGTTAACTCTAGACTACAAGTCCCACTTTAGACTCTACCCTATATTGAAATTATCCCATAAAAGGTTAAAAATAGATAGGTAATCTATATTTATAGGATTCTGGGAAATATCATGGATATTACGAGTCCATGAGGACCCATTCAAGATGAAGTCATTTCCTTGACATGACTCTAGGACTATCTGACCCCTGGTGGATATGTTTTCTTGAACACAGTTTGTGGAGAGCCTAAAATGAGTGGATGGAAAGCCTTGACTAACCTCTAGAGTTATAGAATCATCTTGTAACCCAATATTGTATAAAGGAAGTCTATTAGAAAATGGGTAATTATAAAATTTATATGAAATAATAATCTTTAGGGTCTCACCCTAAGGAGTAATATGACATCTAGGGTCATACTTAACATTTATAACATTGAAAACTCTTCTTTAAATAATAGTCATTAAATCAGATAAGTGCATTGGCCTGAAATCAATTTTCTCTACAAACAAAAATGGTAGGGTTTTTTCAAAACTCAAGGAAAGTAAGAAAACAATAGAAATTTTAAAGAGTATAAAATTCTATGTAGCATTATAAGTGATACATGAATCCTATAACGTCCCAATAATTATACATAATTTATTATTATTATTTAAGGTTATCAACATTAATTAAGGAGTTATTCTATGAAACATCAATAAAATTCTATGTAATAACTCATCTATGAAGAAAGAATCATTCGTACAGTAATTGGAATTTGATAAGTGAGTATCTTATGTGGTCAGGTCATGAAATCTCATTCAATCATGAAAGAATTCAAGCACTATGTTCTAAATAAAGTAGCTTGAAACCCTTTATATAGGGGTGACCCCCCATCTTAGTTCACCAGTACACCATAAATAATCTTAGCGGGATAAATTTATTCCTCAGAATAGGATCATATTTATGTCAATTAGGCCCAATTCTGAGGGGGTAAGGAATTTTTTAAGGTAGAATTTTTTTGAAAAAAGTATCATAAGGAAGGTTATTACCCAAAAGTTAGACCAATAGGACGAAAAATAGGTAGAATTTCGAAAAGGGAAGAACTATTCATAATGCATACCATGCTTTATGAAACACCAGCTCCTTTATGATGGCCTCATATACAAAGCATCAATGATAGTTTGTGAACTGATTTCTCTCACATGGAATTTTCATTTTTAGTTGGAATACATCCTTTTATGACCTCCCATATATGAGTTTTGATTTTCAAAATTTGGAAAAGGCATGGTGGCTGCATCGAACTTTGATCCCATTTTAACACACAATATCCTACATGAAATTATCATTGGTGGTTAGAAGGAATATTTTTATGGCCACTCGCATACATATTTAGATTCCCAAAATTTAGAAAAGTTAGGGGGACTTCATAGACCATTGATCCCTTTATAAACTCCTTATCATTCATGACATTATCATTTACCAAAAGGCAAGAATTTTAGGCCTCCCACATACCATTTTATCTTATATAACAGAGGTGGGGTTTTTAATCCTATCACATAGTACTATGTGGAACACCCATTTCAACTATAAGGACTGTCATAATGTGTTAAATCCTATGTGGCCCCTATGGTTTGTAAAAATTCATATGGACCTCAATTTTGGGAGTGTGGTTGATCATAAAATGGCTATAAATAAAAAAGATAGAAGCGTAAAAAATGGATAAAACTAAAGATGAATAATTTCCATTTACAGAAACTTGATACTTGGATAAACCTTCTCATGGAACCATTGGGTAATTGAGGTATTGAAGAACAAGAAACAAGGAATAAAAAAACACAAAAAACAATTCCTTCATAATAAAATCCTATACAATGGAGACCCTTAATGAATGAATTCCATCATGAGTATTTAATGAAGGAATCTCCTCACAATCACTTCATGGTAGATCCACTTCTTTGATGGACACCCTTTGAAAATTCCCTATTTTACATTACAAATCCCCTATGAGAAATAGGGTTTCATTAGGGTATTTATTACTCCACTCTTAATTATCCTCTCTTGCATAGTATTTTTATTCACCATAGACCCTTCACATATAATCTAAATGATACACATGGATTCATTTTACCATGTTCAAAAACCTAAAACGGCTAACCCATGACCATCTTTGAGGCCACCAAATGTACACAATTAGGAATGTACACCATCATCCACCCCTTTGATCATGGATTCCCATTTATAATAGGTGGCTTATGAATTATCCTCCCAAATAGGTATAACCTTAGGGGGAATCGTTATTATGGATTACCTTAATAATGTGGGTCCCTATTAGGAGAATCTTGGAGTATTCTCTCTTGGATAGATGGTGAATTTATTTTCTACTTATCGAGCTAGGTCAAACTAGGAATCCCTCCTAAAGTAAGCCCATATAATTTCTTAAAGGATTAAATCTCCCTCTTTCCTTCCAAATTCAATCCCTTTTCTATCAGTAGACAATGAGTAAATTCATCATGGGATTAATCTTTAGGTATAATATCCACCTAAATCTAATTATGAAATGTGTTTGATCTTCTATGATCTCTTTTTTCTCACACAGAGTAAGACACACACAATTTTGTATATTTGAGTTGATTATCCCATTAAAAAAATTCTATTTTATCACGCGAATCATCCTTAGGTGTAATACCTAATACATCTTTTATCACAGTCTTCCTATTTAGGTGTAACTTCCAACACAACTTTCATTAAAGGCCTCTTCCTTAGGTGTAGGCCCCAATAAATTTTTCTTCACGAGCCTCCTCCTTAGGTGTAATACCTAAAAAATATTTTAAAATGGGCCTCCTCCTTAGTTGTAAGCCCCAAAAGAGATTTTATCATGAGACTCATCTTAGGTGTAAGCCTCAAAAACCACATCTTATCCTTATAAAAGGTCCATATTCCCTATGATACATTCCTTCGAAGAGTAGTATTTCCCGATGAAGATCCTAGGGAAGCCCCATATGTGTAAGCCCCATTCAATATTCCAATTTCACATATTTCATGTAACAAAAGTCTTTATAACATGAAATTAAACTACACAACAACATACTTATCATGTGACATTGAACTGTTTCGTACAGTCTTGTGACACAATCTTAAAATGATTCATTTGAACTATGTGGGATTTGATTTATATTTTGATGGGACATATATGATGAAACTATTAGGTTCAAACCTAACATAATAAATCTCCTCTTAATCCCCATTGGTCCATATCCCTAATAAAATATCCACATCAGGTGGAGGGATATATTCCTCTTAGGTACCTCATCATATCACCCTCATCAGGATATATTCCCAGCAGGGCCCATCCTCACAAGGCCACATGCCTTGTGAGATCAACCCATCATTTTTGGAATATATTACTTTCAAGTTCAACTAAATATGTCTGCAACATAATCCCCAAACCAACCATTTATAGGCATATTCCTCATAGTCATCTTTATCGTACAATGTTAAAATGCATGGATTTATCCTTTATACATGAACTTAAAAGGCACAATGTTCCCCATTAAGTGGTACTGAACTACATGTGTTCTGATTCCTTTTATAAGGTTAAATTATAATCCTATTTAATAGGCCTGATCCCAAAACCATGAACACCTACCACTTTCCTTGATAGAGATAAACCCAAGAGTGTCTAACTATGTGACTTTAAACCATAAATCCTTAAAACCAAGCATCACCAAGTAATAATGAAATAATATAGAGAACCTATGATATATATATGGTTCCATTTATGATGAAACATTGATACATAATAATTGTGACATTGATGGGGAACCTTTGATACATACAGATGTTCACATTGACAGAGAACCTCTGGTACATACAAATGTTCACAGAGATGCATGATAATAACCAATTATTGGAACATGGGTAACATATTCGACACTGAGATATGGGAAATATTCATGAAAAATGTATTAAATATAAAATATATTCCAATATTTGGTAATAATACTCTCAAAAAGGTGATATTATCCTGACCTCCCACCCTCTCAACCAAAATTTATTCCTAATCATCATTGGTAGATAACCCAATGAACACCTTCCTTTGGAAAATAGGACCAAATGAAATAAATTATCTCAAATATAGTATCCATTTAGTGTTTTTGGTTCTATTAATACACCCCATTATACACCAAAAAAATATCCAAAGACATGGTTTCCATCGAATGAGTAGCATGCTTCATGTTGGGTCACCAGCCTTACACCTCACTTCCCACCTGTCAGTAGTCATCACAACATGTTACCACTTTGAAAGATGTGTCACCCATCACTAATAATCTATAAATTTTGATGGAATCTGATGGACTATTGAAGATCACCCCTCTACACCACATTGGTGAATTGTGTGGGAAGAGGGTTGAATGATAGGTGACAACACACCCATCTCTCTTTAAAGCCTCCCACCTAGTGATACCTATGTAGTGCCCCATTGAATCACCTACCTATTGGGCCACAACATATAACTTGTCCCACTATATTAATAGTCACATGGTAGGGAACCCATATACCCCACATCAAAAATCAATGGGGGACATATGGTTGGTTGATAGGAACTAGTGAACCCATACCTCTTTTTAGGCCACCCACCCGGTAGTGCCTGTATGTCACCAAGATGTACCACTTGCCTATTGCATCGAGATATTTGTATGATACTGTAATTTCAAATGATACCCAATAATGATGTCTCAAATTACTTGTGGTCTAAAGGCCTTACTGATCATAGGTTCAAGTCCCAGTGGCTTGAAGGCCTAGTGGCCCGAAGGCCCTATGTCCCATAGGACCAAATCTGTGGCACAAAATCCCAATTTAGGTGAATAGTACCATCTTTGGTACTACCATAGTACTCCTACAATAAATTAAAAAATTATCCCCACCTGTAATTGATCTATGGTTTCTGATTTAGTATTAAAATGTGTTTACCACTTGGGAACTTCAATAGAGTATTGGTTTTTAAGGTATTACCAAGCACCGCACCACACCATTCATGGACCCAACCTAGCACCTAGCATCGTCTAACACTAGATAAATTTGATCATGATATGACTAAAAACTATGAACATTCCATTTCCATGGATTGTATACCTTAAACAATACCACTTGACCTAAACTTAGTCAAAACAATAGAGTATTGGATTGTGAGTTATTATCAGGTTCCATATCATGCCTTTCCTGGGCCCAACCAAGTGCCTACAAGATCTCCACACCTAGATAATTTTGAGTGTGGAAGGACTCAAAACTAAAATAGTTCCATTTTTATAGAGTGTACACCTTACATAGTTTCACTTGATGAAACCTCAATAATCCAAAATAGAGTATTGGGTAATGAGGCAGTGTTGGGTGCCACATCATGCCTTTTCTAGGACCAACCCAATACATGTTAATCATATGCACCAACTAAATTTGAGCATGGTAGGAATCTAACCTATGCCAATTCCATTTCCAGGGAGTGTCCACCTTACATGGTATCACTTTACTGAACCCCAATCAACAAAAAAGTATTCAGTTATGAGTTATTTTTAGGTACCACACTAGGCCTTTCCTGGGACCTACCCATCACCTATATATCATATGCCCCTAGAAAAATTAGATTGCGGAAAGACCCAAACCTATTCTAGTTTTATTTATAGGTATTGTATTACTTACATGGTACCACTCAACCAAAACACAGTTGACATAAACAGAGTATTATGTTACAAGTTATTGCTGGGTGCCACAACACACCTTTCTTGGGTCTAACTTAGTATGTGTGCGCTATCCACCATATCTAAATTCGAGCATGGTAGGACTAAAGCCTATGTAAGTTCTATTTTTAGGGAGTGTATTCCTTAAAAGATAGAGAGTATTAGGTTATGAGGTATTGTGGGTCTCTACACCATTCTTTTCCTAGTCCCAACCCAGTACCTATGCACCATCCATCCCCTGCTAAATTTGAACATGGTAGGACTCAAAACTATGTCAGTTCTATTTCCAAGGAGTGTCCTACTTACATGATACCACTTGAAAAACCCCTGATTGAATAATCATATTTAATATATCAAAGTTTTTTACATATTTAGTAATAGTTTTTGATATGAATATCATATTGAATATAATTATTTCTAGTGATAATGATAGAATAAAAATTAATTTCATCAATAATCCATTACTAGAAGGATTGTATTTGAAGGGGGATATCTTTTTTCAAGTTAGTTCTATGAGCCTTCATTGGAATTTATTTTATTTTAATAAAAAGAAAAGGTAATTTTGTTTCTATAATTCCATACAATTCATCTAGGAATGGGTAGTCAATGCAACACTACTATAAAAGTAACCTATACCAATTATCTGTAGCCACACTTTGGTCAAATTGTTGGTATAGGTCATCTATACAACCAATTTGACTAATACCTTTAAAACAAACCTCAAATTTTAGGTATGAATTTCAGGATCATTTTTGGATTTAAATTACTTATTCTTGGATATTTTAGGATTTGGTCATGGGTTATAGGAGGCCAGGAGTTGTTTGGAGTAGGGTACTTGGGTCACCCCTATAGAATTTTCTATAGAGGGGTACTAGGTACTTGGTGGCTTATGCAGTAGGGTTAAAAGGCTTAGAGCCCCAAAAATCATCCATTAGGGGTGAAAAAGGTGGCTGGTGGAGCATTAGTTACCCAGTACAAGCTGACTGAGTACTCAATGTGTTATGGGTGATTTTTATTAGGGGTAGTTTTAGAAGATCCACAATAAATTTCCTTTCACTTTATCTCTAACTCCCTTTCCTCACTTGATCTTAGATTTATTTTTGCTCCTCCCATGGATTTCTAATATCTTATAATATCCCTTATCCTCTATTTTAAGTTTTTATGGTTTATTTGGATTTTTTTGGGTAAGGTTAACCCAATATATTCCCAATTTATTCCTTTACCTAACTGTTTCTTGGTTTTCCATCTAAAATACCCAATTCTGAGGGTTTAGGGATTTTTTAGGGATTTTTTGTTTGATCATGAATTTAGTGACACATATTAGCAAGTGGTCTCCCATAATCCCAAGGTATGAAGTTATTACCATGTTACAACATTTATATTCAATCGTATAGACTTTCATTCATATAGGTGTGTGTGTTACCAGGAATTATTCTTTCTTTGGTATTAAGTGGTCAGGGTGGGTCCAAATTGATGGAAATGATCCCTTAGAGTGTAGTTATGGGTAAAATGGATTGTGTATGGTTAAACCTATAATTATTACATGGATTTAGTTATGGATGTTCAATTTTGTTAATTATACATCAAGTGATCTAATAGAGCTCAATTGAGGATTTGGTGACAATGTGGTTTGGTATTTCAGTATGGGTATTGAATACATTCAATTATAAAGGTGTTGGGTGAATGAATGTGGTTGGTGTGAGTAACCTAGTGGGTATTGAATTGGAGTAGCCTATGGGATATCCCCATGGATTATTTTTCTCCATGAGGTCTTGATGGGACTAGTGGGTGACCATAGAGAATTTCATGATTGCCAAATATTTATGTAGTGTGTTATATTTTATGTTGAGATTGATGAATATGTGACCATATCCTGAGTGTAAGTATTTTGGCTCATTATGTGACATCATTATATTATGGGTATTGAGGCCACCCTTATTTAGAGTGTTGGGAACTAAGATTACATTTATTTATGACTTACCTTGAGTGAGAGGGTGTGGTATAGGAATTGGAATGGGATTTGATGTGAGTCATCCATTGAGTGAAAGGGTGTGTTATATAAATCGATGTAGGATTAAATGTGGAACCTGATGTGGGGTTGAATCTTGGGTGAGAATGTTTCTATCAGGTTTAGTGATGTACCAGTGGCATGATATGACTTTTCTACCTATCTTGGAGCCAAAGTAGGTATATTGAAAGTTCATGGTGGCCTAATCAGTGAAATATGACCTGATAGGGATGTATTATTTATTTTTAATTGTTTCTATTAGTTTATACACCCTTATTTACTATTTTCACATATGATAATGATGTTTGGGTGGTGTCCTACAGGTTTATTACACACACCCTGCACATGAAACCCGGTGTGTGTAGTATTTTTTGTTAGGGATTAAACCAAGGGTAAGAACCCTATATTGGGTGGCTAAGTAGGTAGAGTAGGCTAGGGATTAGAGGAAATTATAGGTTATAATATGAGATCTTTTGCATCCATGCCTCTTTATTCTTTCGTTCTTTTTGTATATTGTGTATATTGATATGCCACATGTGAGGATTCTTTTAAATATTGATATCTAATTAACTAGTATACTATTTTTTTATAGTATGATGTACTTATATGGTTGTATTCAATTATTTTCCATTGAACTTTATTTTTTTATTACTATTTCCATTGTGTATGTGATTGATAGATACATGATATCAAGGTCATAGTATATCCATTGCATGACTTAGTCCCTGAACTCTAGTCAAAAGTCTCTTGTGTATGGGTAGGCATGCATGAGGCCTTGTGGTGCACTATTTCATAATTGATGAAGTAGTATAATTCATTACTAGATGGAATCAGATCCCATATCCTTTGATTTATTATTTAAAGATTTTTTGAAAGAATATATGATGGTCAAGACTCATATGGAGACACATGATTATGCCTGAATAACACCTATATAGTGGATGTTTGAGTTGCAAGGGAAGTGGGATTGATTTTTTGGTTGTGTTGTTATGACTGCATGTCATTCTTCAAATGATATTATGAATCAATGAATTATGGGATATTCCTCTTTATTAGGGTGGTGAGAGAGTATGGGTTCATGTATTATGATTTTTCATATAGGATCACACACCATGCACCTATTTATATGTGACTGATATAAGTTTAAATTAATTAAATACCAATAATAATATATTTAGTGTTTTCCAAAATACATTATTGATAAAATATAATTAATTTAACATGATTATATTGATAATTTTTTTATAATTGAAGTTCCCTTGGGTTGATGGTTGTATTTTTTTCACTTATTCTTATTATAATTTTCAACGTCATTGTGTAAAGGTGATGACAAGGGAGATGGATTAGAGTATCCACCCATTAATAAAGATGAAAATATCCCATGATGGGTTTATGGGAAAGGTGATTGAGAATCTTATTACCACATATTACAAAAAGATAAATATGGATATGGTTTCCCTTGAATAAATGGATAGATAAATTCAAGTGGGTAACCCATATAACATCAAAAAATTGAATATGACGATCTTCATAGAAGAACATGACTAGTGCTGAAGGAGGAGTTCCAATACTATCAACATCAGTTTAAATGAAAGAGATGCTGGTTGTTGAATCTATAGCTACAAGGTCAATATGAATATAGAGAATATGTATAAATCATGTTCAAATCATGGAGGAGAGTTAAATGAAAGTTTAGAATTCATCCGAGGAGAAAACATAATGTTTTCTACCATAATCAATATTCTCACACTACTAGGTGAAGGTTTAAGTGATTAGAGATGGATTGTGATTGATTGAAGAAGATTAAAACTTGATCTAGTAGATTTATTCACTAAAATACTCTTATTTGAGTATTATTTATACTTCATTACCTCATAAATAAGTTTAAGGAGATAATCATTATTCTAATAATTCCAAAAATCATTTTAAAAAGTTAAAAAATACTTTAAAGAAGTTTGAAGAATCCATGAAAGAAACCAGAATTATTTTTAAATCTTCTTGTAGAAGTTCACATTTTAGAGTTCATGAAAAAATGAATAATTCTAGAGTGTAAGGATTTTACTACCGATCATAGGACTTCACTCTGATCATAATAATTCAGGTAAAAAATATAAATCTTTGAAATTTGATAATGATTTACAAAGGTATGACCATATGAATTCAGCCATAGAAAAATTCCTCATCATAAGACTACACTGTAAGTATTTGATCCCACTATATGAATTTAATGAAACATAAGACTTTGAGATAATCTAGAGTTTGTATTTGGAATATTGAGCATAATTATCCAACATAAGACTTTGAGGGGTTATGCCTTGAGTGATAGGATTCCAGTCATGTTCTATGATGTACCAATGGCATGAGATGAATTTATTTGGAGCTTAAGAAGGTATGGTTATGGTTTGTGGTGGCTTGGTTAGAACACAATGACCTGAAAAGTTTTTATGCTTGCTTGTTTTTACATATATTATTCCACCACCTTTGAGGATGATTTTGACTATTCTTATATGACTCACTGACATCCTATATTGTTATTACATGATGTAATTATATAATTGGATTCTACAATGTACCTTTATGATTTTATTTTTTATTACTATTTACATTATTCATATGATTGATGTTCACCTTATATTGGGGGAATAATTTACCCATTTTATGGATTAATCCCTCGTCGCTAGTTGGAAACCTTCTACATATGATGAGGCACACATGAGGCTGTGTGGAGAACTAGATCAATCTTGGTGAATTGGGTTGGGGAATTACACTGTTGGTATAACTATGTTATATAGACACTTATACCAATGATTTGATAAAACATCCAGTATAAGTACTTTTTATGTCCAGTTATACCATAGTTTGGTCAAACCATTGGTATAGGTCTCACAATTATATATATATATATATATATAATATTTATTAGTTTGAGGGAATTACAAACCAAAAACACATCCACCAAATAACCCCTAGTTGGTCAAAGATTATTCCTCCCTACCAGGATTGAAAATCATCCAATAGGACCTTTATACAATATTATAAATTTCCCAAATTCCTAGGGGCTTTAAAAGACCAAGACATGGCCTGAAGGCCTAATAGAAACAAGGCCTGAAGGCACTTTTTTTACAATAGCCTATGTATTCGCTTCACGCTGTAGCATTCCAATCATAAATTATTATTGGTGTTTCTGCCTAACCATGATTTACCCAAACCCCTACCTCACTCCACCCTCTACAATACGCGAATCATATTTAAAAATTAGTACTTTCCCCTACCCTAGTCACTTGAAAATTCCCCTATACACAATGCTTCACCTATCATATTCCCCTGAAGAACCCAAATTGATTAAATTAATATTTGTGTTGTAATTATTGTCAATAGACATTATTGATGAAAAGACAATGTTATAATTTTTTATAGTGTTTTAAGTATAGAGGGTATGCCTTTGAATTATTGTTCAGAATCATTCATAAATTGGCAAGGTTGTTTTGATTTGAAGAAGTTTCTTTAAATAAAGAAATAATAATTATGATGACTGCAGAGCTATTATTAATGTTCAAAACATGTGAAAATTGTATTAATATTTTGAAAATTGTTTACCACATTTTAAGAAGACCTTATAACAGTGATTTTTAATCAGTTTATTGAGGGAATATAGAAAAGTGGAGATGAATGATGTTTTGATGATCTTGGATGTTTGATTATCAAATGATTTATGAATTTAGGAGTTAAAAGAAAGAGGAAATATTATGATAATGAAAAATATTTATTTTTCATGATTAATATTTTGAGAAGTTAAATTATTTGGGATTTTATTCTTATGTTTTAAGTAAGAATATTTTTGTAAGTCTGAACAAAAATAAGGTTTAGCACGCCAGCCAGACTAGGGGAGAAGCACCACTGTGGGATGCCAATCTCAAGACCCTAAGTCAGGAAAACAGTGCTGATCCAAGGGGAATTACATTAGAGAACCTACACAAAAATCATGTTCGGTAACCAATTTTTGTAAGTGCTTATCCACCTTGTATTATAAGGGAGTGGATATTTTCATGCCATTTTGATATGGGAATGCATTTTAACGTGTTACTAAAAGCTCTGAAAAAATTTTAGTTGTACGATATATAGATATGATAATCCATGTCATCTGTTCTCTTCAATTACATTGTATTCATTATCAAGAATTGTCTGATTGATTGTATTCATTGGAGATATCCATGTAGTGACATCGACTGAAGATTAAACCATGATCACCAAGCTTTATTTGAGACTTCTGATGATCTGAAATTGATCGAAATCTCATAAAACTCAATTTTCATGTTTTTAAAAAGATGAAACTAATGAAAAATAGTGAGATGAAAAATATTATTTTATCTATGATGGTGTTATCATGAGAGCTGTATCTTCTCTTTGTGCAGTGTATGAGAAAATGAAATAATGGTTGTATCTCCATGAATTTCAGAGATACCAAGTCAGTCATATTAAGTATATAAATATCGTTCGAGCATTTCATTTGTTGTGTTGAAATTATATCTCATACAAGAGATTCTCTGAAATCCAAGAATAGTTCTTGAGAGAGAAGTAGAGTAGGTCACGTGCTATGCATTTGTGAAGGGAGGTTCCAAGAATTATATTTGTTATTGTTACATTATACTTTTTCGCATGAAGGTTCTGCATAACAATATCAAAAATTAAGATTCTCAAAAATCTATTTTGAGAAGGATATTTAAGCACCTCAATTCACAAGGAGACATCACATACTATTTTTGAGAAGGCATAGTGAAGGTACACGAAGATGAAGGCTATCTAGAATATATTGTTTTGCGAAGGAGAATTGTGAACCCACGAAGAAGGAAAGTTTCAAAAACTGTTGTTATGCAAGGATTTGATCCACAAATTATTCTTCAAGATGACCTGCAATTAGCACACTCATGTGCTTCGTGAATAACTTGGATTCACAAAGCGACCAAGAATACCGAATTTGGAAACAACTGTGTCAGTGTTTATCATATATAGTTCTTCACGAAGAAGAAGGAGAGCATGCAGTCCTGTGTACTTGGTTTACATGGAAGAATTACTTTCATAATTAAATAATTCATATCTATTGCATGAAGGTTTAACACACACTAGGTTGAATAAAAGTACAATTCATGTGCACATATTATTTCATAAATAAGTATAAGTGGTAGTGTGAAATTTACACATACAGTAAGAATAAAGTGAGGCAGTGTCTATGATTGTTTAATTCAATGTTTACATGCACATGACATAGCGCAGGAAAAATATAGTGTGGAGGAAAGTGTGATAGTTTGTATGTATGCTGTCTTTGGGAGACTTAAGTGAAAATTTCACTTATATTCATTTAGATTTGTACAAGTAAGATCAAAGTATCCTACTATCACAACCCGCCCCTCGGGGCCCGTATCGTGACTACCCCAAGCCCGCCTTCCATAGGCCAGGGGCTGGCGACTAGCACCAAAGGCGTAAATCCCTAAACCGGGAAGGCATTGCCTTTATAAACTGAAAACACACAAACAACAGAGTATGAGTTGGATGTAAAACACTAAGAAAAGCTGTATACAAAGAGTGATGAAAAGTAAAGAGGCCAGAAATACAAGCCCAACAGGATAATACAAGTACAACTGAAAAGAAAGTACAACTAAATAGAAGTAAAGAATCTACTGGGTCGTCCTCTGGGGTTCCTACCTGAAAGGTAGGTACATATGGCCTCCTCAGCACTCCACGTCCGTCTGTACGCACCATGTACCATCATGCCGAGTGGTCCACATCTGAGTACCGTCCAGTCCTGCTACTCTCTGCCTCAGTCAGCACTGTCTGTCATCTGCAACCAACACAACGAGGTGAGGGCATAGCCCGTGCAGGGGTGAGTATAACGATACTCAGTAGGGACCCTGAGACCATCAAGGTCTCACAAAATCCAACAAGGATAAACCACAAAGTATGGATTCAACGGATAACCATTACTTAGGTATATTCCCATACATATACCAAAGCTATCTAGTAACCCATCTCAATCATGAGGTAAAAACAAAAGTCATTGACTCAGCTCAAACCAGGATTTTATTCTAGGGGTAGTATCAAGTAACAAACCCAGTCACAATGTCAAAACCTCGGCTGATTGTGTACTCCTCCTCTATCGAGTAAAGTGGGCCTACCGTGTCACACAGAGGATCTTCCCACTATCCTTGGACTGCTGAGGTACTCCTCCTGTCCAGTACCGTGTGTCTGCTACGTCACACAACGGCACTCCCCACCATGGGTCTACTGCGCTCACACAGAGACGCTCTCCCTCATAGCCTAATGAGGTACTCCTACTGTCGAGTATCGTGGGTTTGCTACGCTCACACAGACCCACTGTGGGTCTGCCGCGTCACATAGAGGCGCTCCCCACTGGGCCAGTCGAGTCACTCAGAGTCAAAAAGGTCAGCAGTCGTCAAGTCTCATCCAACTACTAGGTTCCCGCACAAATGCCTACTCATCTCTGGAAGATCTTCTCCACAAGATACTGGTCAATACTACAAATATCATAAATTACCATGTAGAAGTATCTCAAAGGTCTACCACGACATAGGGGTCTCAACGCAACAAACGACGTATCGATCAGACATCCGGTCTGTGAGTTATTGGCATTTCCGTCCCGGGGGTCCAGTTGGATTTCAGATTCCAAACAACCCAAATGTACCCCAACTATGTCCAAAACTCAATTTGGGTATTCAAAAAGAACCCTACCACTCTAAGCTTTTCTTCTCCACAGACGGTTCGTTGGTCAGACACTCGTAGCCCATGATATGGGAGAAAAGGTGAAAACAAGCCATAGCGGGTCTGAGTCCGGTCTGACCCAGTCGGACTGACCCATCCTGACCCAGGTCCGGACCGAGGTCCGACCTGGTCTGCGGGTCCGACCCGAACTGAGTGGGTGGCCCGGCTCGAGGGAATCCCGACCTGAGGGGGGCTCGACCCGAGTGGGCAGCCTGGCCCGGCCCGAGGGCGGCCCAACGACCCACACTGGGTCCGGCCCGATGGCCTGTGTGGCCTGGCTGGCCAGCGGCTGGTGGCTCCCGCCCAAGTCGCATCCATGGGGGAGGCGTGTGCCCTTGGATACCCGAATGGATGAACCGTTTGGGTGGGGACCAAACCGGTGCCAGGAGGTGCCGGTCCAGCTCACGCAGGACCCAGCAGGGTCCTGCTTCTCCAGGCTGGCTGAGTGGCCAGCCGCTCCGCACCGTCGGCGGCCGTCCCAACACCGGCCGCCTCTTCCCTTTCACCGCGGCCCGCCCTATCCGCGGTTCCGCTTCTCCACGCAGCGCGACGGCGCCACACCCCTCTATTGCAGCCCAGCCTGGCCGTGACTCTCCTCCTCTGTGTGGCGCGACGGTGCCACACCCTTCCACCACGTCCCAGCCTAGCTGTGGTTCCTTTCTCCTCCACGCGGCACGGTAGTGGCGCACACTTTTGACGACCCGACGACCTTGTTCCGCCGGTTTCTTCATGGTCGGCCCGTCACCGGCCACTATTGCTCCGCCTCCGTCGTCAAAAAACGAGGACAAACAATGGTGGAGGGTCGAGCGATGTTTGTGTAGCCTGAGCTTTCCACTTTATGGTGATAACATTTGGCGATTCATAAACCAAGATTTGTTCGATGAAGAACAGAAACAAATCAATATTAAATCCCCCTACCTTGTATTGTTGTTTGTTGATGATGTTGTGGAAAGCGAACGTTGATTCTTTGTTCGCTGTGTTCGTCATGCACTACCAATTTCAAGCTCATGCGCCGAAAAGTTTCTGGGGTAGAATACCGAGGAAGAATCGTCACCGGCGTTCTTCGCGTTCTTCGTTGGGAGGATAATTCTCCAAGGGTTCTCCCAAGCCTCCTCTCCTCTGCCAATTCTCTTCCCGCGAGGGTTGCAATGTCAAATTAATATAATTGAGCTTTTTAAATTAACACATAAAGTTGGCACATTAATTATGTTGGAGTTGGCACAATTAATTATGCTGGAGTTGGTACAATTAATTTTGGAGGAGAGAAACCAAGGGTCATCTCACATTCAAGAGGGAGCTCAAGGTTTTAGAAGTCGGGTAGTCCCCACCTCATTAAATGACAAGAGGTTTTTAAACCTAGGGTGGGCCCCACTACCATAACCTCTCATGGGAGGTTATGGTGTGGTGGCCCCCACCTCTAACCTCCCCTTGGAGGTTTTAACCAACACAAATAAAAATAAGCTAACACTTTATTTTTATTTTATTAAAATCCCAAAAACTATCTTCCATTCTCGACCAACTGCCTTCGAGTTGAAAGTCTTCTTAAGAGAATACCAACACTGCGAGATCAACAATGCCATCAAATTTAAATTCTGAACACCGATTCAAAAGTTATAAAATCCCGCTCGCACGTTTACTGAACATACCCGAACAAAACTTCAGAAATTGATTCCGGACACACCGATTCTCAGAATCAAACGTCGTAAATTTTTGCAGACTCGTAAAAATCCCATGTATTTAAAAAAACATTTCCACGGAATTTATTGGTATTTAAACCTATGAATAAGGTCACACAATATATTTGGTTTGAATTATGGTGTAAGTGTTGTGTAATTGGATAAAAAATATTAAAATAATACATATGTTGTGAATTTGATATTGCACAAATAAGAAAGATAAATAATGTGGATAATTACATGCATTAAATGTTTTCATGTGATGATGAGAAATACATGCATAAAGAACATGTGTTTTTGAAGTGTGTAATATTTGATTTGACCAAAAGAAATATTTTTTAGTGAAGCAAAGAAGAAGAAAACTTTCATTTTATTGATATAACATTAGTTATTCATTCTATTATTACAATGAGTTGAATTGGAAGTGTTATCTTCCATAATTCAGGAAAGTATACTGATCCAAATATCATGAAATGTTGGTGATTATATTTTGTGGTATTCTAAGAATTTTAGATGAAGTGAGAAAGTGCATAATCTATTTATTCTCAGTGGCTTGAATAGGAAGACATTTTTTTGTTGTAGTAGAAGGTTGAAGTTCTTATGAACTTTCTCATTGTGTTAAGTGCTGTGTTTGTAAACACTGGTGAGATGGTAGTATAAATAATAGTGGTAAGATGCCATTATAATTTAAAAAAAGGTTTATAACTACCCATAATGGTTTCAAGGTAATACCTGACCAACCCACTTGTAATTTTTGATTGATTTTTAGCGGAGAATCTCTGTCTCAGATCATCCCAAACACAACAAGGATGTAGTAAATCGCATCAGGTGAGAAACTTGTAAAAATACTATGTGTTGTGCTTCATATACTTTATATCTTTCATATTGTATAATTTTTTATGTAAACTGAGAATATCCATTCACTATAACAAGTGTAGAGGTTTTAATTAAAAAAGGATAAGAGTGAAGAAAAGAAAATTGAGAAAATCTTGGGTAAACTGATTCATCTACCTCTTAGTGTACCTTCATGATCCAATGAGCACTTCAATTGGTATCATATCATAGGTCAAACCTATGATTGGATCTATCCAATTATCCCATTTGTTTGTATCAGACTTATATGAAGTGAAAATTTTAATTTAAAGAAGTAATAGAGTTGTCTTACATGGAAAGTATAGTTCATATCTCTACCAATGTCAATAAAGAGGCTTATGAAAAAACTTTTAAGAACATGCAAAATAAAGAGGTATGAAATATAAGAAATAATTTTAATAAGAAAGAGGAAATATCACAAGATAGATATAATGATAATGATAGTCTATCAACAATATCTATTAAATCAGTTGATAAAGATCCTTTTGATGAGTATGGTTCATGGTGTTATGAAGAATAATTTATTGAATCACATAGTGACTTTTATTTAGAAATAAAAATACTATATAAGGAATGTTCTTACTAATTTTTTCACTTACATATTTTATTTTACCAAGAAACTATATGATGAAAAGTCATAGCTTGAAAATGAAGTTGAGGATACAGAGAAAGCTTTGGAAAAGAAGTTTCAAATAGGTAAACTTCTCTCCCAAATTATTATTGCTAAAGAAGAGAATATATCACTTTGCAACAAATATTTTTCCTATGTTGAAGAAGAACTGCAAAGAAATGTGTGTGAGAAAGAACTGAGAATGTTCTTACTCAGATGTTTCAATGTAACGACCCTAAATTCTTTCAATGAAAATTCCATTCTTATAAATATTTCATATAGTATAATCACATAAAAATCACTTTGAGAACACAATACATTCTTTATAAATGATGAATTAATGAAATTAGAAGTATTTCTAGAAGTTAAGGAACCCATACTTATGAAATAGTAACTTGACCTTTGGAATAGTAATGTGACCCTTATGAATAGTTAACTGGACAATTAAATAATAACCTCACCAATGAAAGTATAAATAAAATTTATTCATCTTATAAGTGACAATATGATATAATTATATCACAGTATAAGTAAATAAATATTTTAAAAATTATTAATTAAGTGTTGGTATTTTTATAAATCATAAATATTTAATTAAAATTTTATGATTAATTTAATAATTTAAAAGAAAATTTATTTTCATAAAATTTATTGATAAATAAATATTTTGATGTCTTATGATTATAATATAATTTTATGAGGCCTTAATTAAGTTTTCAAAGTGTTAAAAAATCTTTTTTAGTTTTAAAATTTGTATTTTCCAAGTAAATGATGATTTTAATTAAAAATTAAATTTCTCATATTTAGAAAATTATTTTGATAAAATAGAGTTCATTTTTGAGTTCTACATATTGAAAAATGTTTATGGTAAATTTTTGATATTTTTCAAAAATACTTGAATTTTTGGTGAATAGAAAAATATGGTAATTTATGGTATATATAGATTATAAGTTAAATACCCTATTCATTGGGTCATGGAAGATGTAAGAAGCATTGGTTTGAACTCACAAGATTTAATTACTATATTTATACTCAAGAATCAACACAATTTCTTGTCTTGACAAAAATAATAAACTAATGAATTAAATAATGGGAAAACACCCCTCTCCTCCGTTATAAATACCACCCCTCACCACCAATTATTATCACACCTATAAAGCCTTGAGAATTTTCTAATTTATACTCAAATAACCTACCAAGACCCTTCCCCATGTCTAGGATCTTTTTTTCTTAACAAAATACCAAAACCAATCCCCTAAGGAGGTTCTCAAGAAGAAGGAATCAAGTGGTAAAACCTTTTTCAAATTTCTTTCAATTTATTTTCAAGTTCGTTTATTTTATTTTTATCCCCTCACCTCCCCTCATTAAAATGGAATTAAAACTCTAGTATCTTACATATACTAGAATTTTATCATGTTTATGTAATAATTCTTCATAAATCTCTTCTCTTCTCTCTTTTACTTTATGAATGTAAACACCATTTGTGAGGTGCCAATTTACAACCTTCACAGATGATGTACTTTAATCTTTCAATTATGTCTTCTAGGATGGAAATGAAACCATTTATATGGTTGAAAAAATTATAATATATGTATTATATATTTTTTCAATGTTATGTATTCATTTTTTACACATGATATTAATTTATAAAACAAAATGAGTTTGTTGTGATCGAAAACCACCAAAATAAACCCAAACGATTATCATTAACTATTTATATAAGAATTTATCCTCATTCTATAAAAAAATGATATATAAGAAAAATATGACCACTGTAAGATCATTAATGACATATATGTTCAATTCGGGATAATTAACCCCACTTTATATGACCTTTCGTACATGTATACAAGTAAACTGATCATGAAGACCAAGGAAACCAACACTCCCAAATGATGAAATTGAATCTATTAACCCTTCAAAAAGGCCATAAATGAACTTAATAAAGTTATATTAAATAAAATACATGTATAAAGTGTTCTAGAATTATTAATTAATGAATCTAATTTGACTATCCAGAACATTAAGATCAAGTGAAGGACACTTTTGGATTTAAGGTAAGGGATTCTACCTAAACATCCATTATTCCTTTGGGTTACTCTATCTCTATTTTTTCCCAAATTAAATTCTATATTATTTTTATATAAATCTTATAAGTTTTTTTTATAAATTTCAAACTCATGTATTAAGATCCATTCATCCTTATTTTTTGGGGATATACATATTTTTAAAAGTTTCCCTACTCAATTCTTCCAGATAAGCAAGCTCGATTTAAGGGAACTTCCCAAATTCATACTCATTTTAAAGTGTGATAAATAATATATTTTAATCCACCATTATTTTTTTAAAATATCTCATTTTATCATGATAATATACCTTGTTTAAATTCTGGTTTTATACAAACAATTATACCTTTCCCATTTTAAATAATCTTGAAAGTTTTCATTAAACCGTACTAAAATGTTTTATTTATAAAGTTTCTTAAACACTATTTTCACTTCATTTTGACATAAATTAACATGATATATTACTATATTACATTATTAATTTTATTTTATTATTTTAATTCATCCTTTCATGGACACCACAATGATATTTCCTTTTTATATTCTTTTTGACATAATTATGATACACAATTCTTTCCATAGGTAACCATTATATTTATGTTTGGTTTATTATATATGATTATTTATATGGAAAACATATTCATGAACATGTTATGATGTGTGTTACCAGATAGAGATACAATTCATTGGGTAATGTTTAGTCTCATGAGACATTATGTGCAACTATTTTGGTTGTGAGTCTTGACTTGTGCTCCATGTGCAACGATCTTAGTGGTTAGCCTTGACTCGTGATCCTCTATGCCCAACGAGTCTTGAATCATGCTAAAGTCATGTTTTATGTTGTTTCCAAATTACTATTATTCCATTAGTATATGATCCCATTTTCTATATGTTATGATTCTTTATGTTTAATCATGTTCCATACCTTCTTATATTATTATGTTATGCCTTCTAACCCATGTGCTAAGATTTATTTTAATTTTTATTCCCTTACTGGGATTTTTAACTCATACCTTTGTTTATGTTATCCCCATGTTATCCTATTCAGATGTAAGGTATCAAATTAAATTAGGAGTTTAAAATGGATAATAAATTAATAAACGTTTTATTTATTTCCATGTTTTCAGTTTTATGTCACTAGTCTTCCAAGACACTAGACTTTATGATCCTTGGTTTGTAATTTTTTGTTTAATTATGCTTAAAATCATATAATGTTATGTGTAAAATACTATGGTATCTATAGTTTGTATAAAAGAAAAAGTTTACTTATTTTTGGAGACTTGCAATAGAGCACTTTAGTAAGAACCCTAAGGATAAGACTAAATATGTGAAACCATCCCTAAATTTTGGTTATTATAGAGTAAGTGGTTTATCACAAAAATATATCTTTTTATCGATACTAAAAGTGTACGTGGTATTGGAATATATGTAACTTGGAGTAACAACTCCAAAAAGGTGTTCTGGGCCTGACTCGAGGTAACCTGGTACACGATAATGGGCCTTACTGCGCACCTAGTTTATCACTCATGGGGGATATGATTTGGTAATTTCATAAGCTCATTATGAACCATTATTAAGGGGAAAAAGTTACCATACAAATTTATGTTAGGAAAAAGATCATGGTTATACAGGATTTAAACCTAGTAAATTCCAAGTTAGGATATACTTTTCCATTATATGTTTAAATTTTCCTCTTTATGCTTATTAGCTAAGTATTCAAGACACCTAATTGCACTTTATTTTTCTTAGTTAATGGTGGTAAATTGAAGAACATGTATTGAAAATCAATGTGATAGGGAATGTGATGATTTACCTAATTAAAGTCCAATTATGATGGGAACAGGTGCTCAAAATGTTATGACAGTAATTGATTAGATGGATCAAGTTATGAATAATAACTTGAATCATGCAGTACACCCTCCTTCTCCAAGTAAAGTGAAAGTTTCCATCGAATCCTTAATGTGGAAAATTCCTCCCATGTTTAGTGGATATTTAGATCCCATATTTATAGAATAGTGGATTAACTCCATTGAAAAGATATTTTCTGTCCTCTAGGGATCGAAAGAAGATAAAGTTGTTTTAGAGGGCTATCATTTTGATGGGGAATCTGATCAGTGGTGGACACTGATAAAAAATACAAAGTCCAAGGAGGAAATTGATTCCATGGATTGGGTGGAATTCAAGAAAATGTTTTTCAATAAATATTTTCCCCAAAACCGACATCTCAAGATGGAAATAGAGTTCCTCAGACTTAAGCAGAAGGAAGATGAGTCTATCAGGGTGTGTGAAGAAAACTGTACAAGGGTTGAAAGATACACCTCTAGCTTTTTCATGAATTGAAAAATCAAGTTGGATTGCTTCTTTAGAAGACTAAATCTAAGTCTATAAAAATAATTGGTGATTTGAGACTTTGAAAATTATGAGGAGATTGTTCTTTGTGCTCTCAAGGTTGAAATAGAGATTAGAGACTCTCAATGGTATCGTGGGCCTGATGGAAAACAATGAAAAAATGGAGTCTAATATCGATGGATCAACAGATAAATCCCATGATGGAAAGAATACCAAATATCCCGCATGTCAAAATTGTGGGAAGAAGCATCCTGGGAAATATGAAAAGGGAACTAGGAAATGCTTCAATTGTGGAAGAATGGGGCATCTAGATAAGAATTACCAAAGGGATATGAAGAATCCCACTAGCATAGAATAAGAAAGGAAGGTTCATATCAATGTTCAGCCAGTAGTGCAGTGTTTCAACTTCAAGGAACATGGGAATTTTTCAAACCAATTCCCTAAGCCCAGGGTTTTCATAGGAAATCAGAAACAACCTCCAAGGAAACAAGGAAGGGATTATCATATCACTACTGCTGATGTGGAGCTGGATAATGATGTGGTGATAGGTATTTTGGTTATTTATTTAATAATAGTGAACATACTATTTGATTCTAGTTCTACACATTCTTTCATATCTTTTAAGTTTAGTTAAACTATTTAAACACCAACTTAATATTTAGAGGTTGATTTATATCTGAGAATGACTAATGGGGAAATTATGGCATATAAAGTACATAAATCCTCCCTAGTTAATTTTTGTGGATTGAGCCTCCCAAAAAATCTTTTATTACTTTGGTGGAGTTTGATGCTATTTTGGGCATGGATTTTCTATCTTTATACAAATCCAACATCAACTTTCAGGAAAGGGATATCACTCTTCACATGTTGAATCATCCTCAAATTCTTTAAAAGTGTAAGAATGAAGATGAATATCCTTCAGAATCACCATCTCAAGTGTGGATATTACTTCATTTTGAGAAATCATATCTCACTCAAATGATTGAGACAAAGGAGATGATCATGCTAAAAAACATGGCCATCATGAGGGATTATGTTGATGTATTCCCAAAATAATTTCTTTTTCTTCATCTTGATTGAGAGTTTGAGTTCCCAATTGAAATTATTCATAGATATCTACCTATATAAAATATACCTTATTAAATATCCACTATTGAGATGGAATAACTAAAGAATAAGTTATAGGAGAATCTAGACAAGGGTGTTATAAGACCAAGTGATTCACCATGGGGTGCACCAGTCCTCTTTTTCAAGAAGAAGGATGGATCAACATGTATTTAAATTGATTATCATGAGGTCACTAAAATCATGATAAATAACAATTATCCCTTTCCATGTATATATGATTTGTTTGACCTGCTGAGTGGGGCCAATTATTTCTCTAAGGTGGACCTTAAGTTGAGATATCACCAATTAAAGGTGATGAAGGAAGATATTCCCAAGAAGAACTTTCAAATGAGGTATGGACACTATGAGTTCATATTTATTCCATTTGGACTCACTAATTCTTTGAAAATTTTCATGGATTAAATGAATAGATTCTTTAGAGATTACCTTGACTAATTTGTGGTAGTCTTTATCGATGATATTCTTATATACTCCAAGAGAAAGGAGTAACATGAAGAGCATTTGAATACAGTGTTTCAGACTTTATGAAGGGAAAAAAAATATGCAAAGTACAGTAAATGTGAGTTCTGGATGGAGTATGTATCATTCTTGGGGCATGTTATCACCAGTAAAGGAATATCTGTGGACCCTTCCAAGGAAAAGGCAATCGAAGCCCATGCCAACATCTGTAATGTAGATATATAGTTTCCTAGGCCTACATGGGTATTAAAAATGATTTTTGAAGAACTTTTCATGATTTTAAAACCCAATAACCAAGCATACTCAGATGAGAGTGAAGTTTTTTTGGACTAAAAAATGTGAGGAAAGCTTTAAGGAGCTCAAAAATAGGCTTATCACTGCGACAATACTCACACTACTAAAAAGTGTTGAACTCTTTGTGGTGTATAGAGATTATTCAAAGAAATACTTATGTTTTATACTATTTAGAAATGATAAAGTGATAGCCTACTACTCAAGGAAATTGAAAATTTATGAGAAAAATATACTACGAAAGATCTAGAGTTGTCGACTTTGATCTTTGCATTAAAAATCTGACAGCATTATCTTTATGTGGAGAAGTGAGAGATATATAATGATCATAAGAGTCTAAAATATATATTCAAAAATAAGGATCTTAATATGTTCCAGTGAATAGTTAGATATCATAAAGGATTATGCCTTCTCAATCTACTACCTTCCTGGTAAGGAAAATAAGGTGGAATATGCTCTAAGTAGAAAGAATCTTGTATCTTTATCAATTATTAGAATTGAAAAGGATCCAGTATTATAAGATATGAAAAGGATATACATTGGAATCATTAAAAAGGAAAATCATTGATCATTTCTCAAATTATTTCTCAACCATCCCTTATGGAGAAAATAAAGGATACTTAAAGAAATGATGTGGAAATTCAGAAAAGGGTATAATCTATCCAAAATGGTAAATCCTCATATTTCAAGATTAGTGAGGATGGATTCATAAGTTTTGGGCCATAACTATGTGTACCATCCAATACAAAGATAAAGAAAGAGCTTATGAATGATGCACATAGCTCAACCTTCCCTATTTACTCAGGGAGCACAAAGATATTTTGAGATCTCCGAGATATATTTTGATGGGATAATATGAAAAAGAAGATTTTTGAATATACACTAAAGTGTCTAGTATGTCTATAAGTGAAGGATGAAATGAAAAAGTCTAAAGGTATGATGAAACCATTACCCATACCAACATGGAAATGGGAAAAAATTGTCATGGACTTTGTCACTAGACATCCAAATACATCCAGAGCAAACAATGCTATATGGGTTATTATGGATCGTCTTACAAAGACAACTCACTTTATCACAATTCGAGAGGAATTATTACTATATTAACTTGAATGGATATACATAAAACAAGTGGTAAGGCTTCTTGGAGTACCACTATATATTGTATCCAAACAAGATCTTAGATTCACCTCTATGTTCTGGAAAAGTCTCTAACATAATCTAACCACTGATCTAAACATCAACACAGACTATCATCCTCAAACTGATGGATAATCTTAGAGAACTATTCAGAAACTAGAAGACATTTTGAGAGCATGTTATATGGACTTTAAAGGAGGATGAGACCAACATCTTCAACTGGTCGAATTCTCATATAATAATAGTTTCCACTCAAGCATCTAAATGGATCCATATGAAACACTTTATGGTAAAAGGTGCAAAACACTAGCATGTTGGGTTGAATTTGGTGAACATAAGCTGTTAGGACCTAAAATGGTCAAAGAAATATTGGAGAAGGTGAAAACCATTCAACATAACATCAAGAAAACCCAAATTTGACAAAACAGTAGTGTAGACAATCATTAATAGGACATGAAGTTTAAGGTTGGAGACATGATATTACTCCTCATATCTCCATGGAATATGATCATGGGATTAGGGAATAAAGGGAAGTTAAGTCCCAGCTACATCGACCCCTTTGAGATCCTTGATCATGTCAGAGAAGTGACATATTGACTAGTACTTCCACTTAACATGTATTAATTAGATAATGTATTCCACATATCCCTCTTAGGAGAGTAAATACTAGATCCTTCACATGTATTGAATTCTGAGGTGGTACAGTTAGAGAATGATCTTTCTTTTGAGGAGCAGCTAGTGAAGATCTTGGATTATAGAGATAAAGTTCTATGCAACAAGACTACTCACCTAGTCAAAGTACTATGGTGGAACCACAAGTATGAAGAGGAAACATGGGAACTATAGGAATTGATAAAGGAAAATTGCCAACACCTATTTTCAATTTTGAATGTAAAATGAAATTTTGAGGGAGAGATTTCATAAGGGGGGAAGAATGTAAGGACCCTGAATTCTTTCAAAGGAAAATTACCTTCACATATATATTTCATATAGTATAATCGCATAAAATCACTTTGATAACACAATACATGATTTATAAATTATGAATGAATGAAATAAGAAGTATTTCTAGAAGTTAAGGAACCTATACTAATGAAATAGTAACATGACCTTTTGAATAGTAATGTGACCTTTTATGAATAGTAAACCATCCAATTGAATAGTAACATCACCAATGAAAGTATAAATAAAATTTACCCATCTTATAAGTGACGATATGATATAATTATATCATAGTATAAGTAAATAAATATTTTAAAAATTATTAATTAAGTGTTTGTATTTTTATAAATCATAAATATTTAATTTCAATTTTATGATTAATTTAATATTCTAAAAGAAAATTTATTTTCATAAAATGTATTCATAAATTAACTTTTTGATATCTAAGGATTATAATATAATTTTATGAGACCTTAATTAAGTTTTCAAAGTTTTAGAAAAGAAGTTTTAATTTTAAAATTTTCATTTTCCAAGTAAATGATTATTTTAATTAAAAAATAAATTTCTCATATATATAAAAATGTTTTGATAAAATGGAGTTTATTTTTTAATTCTACACATCAAAAAATGGTTAGGTTTAATTTTGGGTATTTTTTTGAAATACTTTAATTTTTGGTGGATATTAAAATACGATAATTTACGATATATATACCTTATAAGTTAAATACACTATTCATTGAGTCATGTATGATGTAATAAAAATTGGTTAGAACTCACATGATCTAATTAATTAATTTATTTCTCAATAATAAACACTATTTCTTATCTAGAGCAAAATAATAAATGACTGAATTAAATAATGAGAAAACACCCCTCTCCTCCACTATAAATATCACCCCTCACCACCTTATATCCTCAAACCTATCAAGGCTTGATCCTTGTAAAATTGTTTCTAAAATATCCTCCCAATACCCTCCCACATATCTAGGAGCTTTGGGTCTAAAAAATACAAAAAATAACCCCCTAAGGAAGTTCTCAATAAGAAGAAATCAAGAGGTAAAACCCTCATCTATTTTCTTTCAATTTCTTTTCCAGTTCCATTATTTTATTATTCTACCGTCACCTCCCCTAATACAATTGGCATTAAAAAACTATTATCTTACATATACTGTAATTTTATCATGTTTATGTAAATATTACTCATCAATACCTTCTCCTCTCTCTTTTAATTGAAGAATGATAACATCATCTGTGAGGTGCCAATTTACCACCTTCGTGGATGACGTGCATTAATCTTTCAATTATGTCCTCAAGGATGGTAATTAAACCATTTTTATGGTTGAAACAGATTATAATATATGTATTATATCTTATTTAATCTTTTTTAATCATGTTTTTATAGATGATATTAATTTATAAAACAAAATGAGTTCATTGTGATCAAAAACCACCAAAATAAACCCAAATGATTATCATTAAATATTTATCTAAGGATTCATCCTAATTACATAAAAACAAATAATATATAAGAAAAATTTAACCACTAAAAGATCATTAATTACATATAAGTTCAATTATGGATAATTACCCCCACTTTATACGAACTTTCATACATGAATACAAGTAAACCGATCATGAAAACCAAAGAAACCAATGCTCCTAAAAGATGGAATTGAATATCTTAATCCATAAAAAATGAAATAAATGAACTTAATAAAGCTATAATAAATAAAATAAATGTATAAAGGTTTCATGAATTATTAATTAATGAATCTAATTTTATTATCCAGGACATGAAGATCAAGTGAAGGACACCTTCAGACAAAAGGTAATGGATTCTACCCGAACCTCCATTATTCCTTCAAGGTAATATATCTATAATTTTACCCAAATGAAATTATATTTTATTTTTATATAAATCTTAATAATGTTGTGTATATGTTCCAAACTCATGTATAAATATCCATTCATCTTTCTTTTTCATGGATATACATGTTTATAAAATGTTCCCTACTTAATTATTCTCGATAAGCATGCTCGATTTAAGGGAACTTCTCAAATTCATACCCATTTTCAAGTATTAATCATAATCTATTTTAAGACACCATTATTTTTCTAAAATCACCTATTTTATCATGAAAAACCAACTTGGTTCAATTTTGGGTTTATAAAGAAAATTATTCCTTTCCCATTTTAAATAATATTAAAAGTTTTCTTTAAACCATACGAAAATTTTTTATTTATAAAGTCTCTTAAACACTATTTGCACTTTAGTTTGACATAAATTATCATTATATATGCTTATATTACCTTATTAATGCTCATGTATGATTTTAATCCATGCTTTCATGGATACCACTATGATATTCCCTCTTTATATTCCATTTGACATAATTAAGACACCCAATTCTTTTCATGGGTAAACCTTATGTTTATGTTTGATTGGTTATGTATGATTATTTATGTGGAAAATATATTCATTAACATTTTATGACGGGTGCAACCAGATAGTGTTAGAATGCATTGGACAATGTTTAGTCTCATGAGATGTTATGTGCAACGGTCTTGGTGGTTAGTCTTGACTTGTGCTCCTCTATATGCAATGAGCCTTGAATTGTGCTAAGGTCATATTTTATGTTACTTCCACATTACTATGATTCCATGATTATATGATCCCATGTTATATATTTTATGATTCCTTATATTTAGTCATTTTCCATGTTTTTTTATATTATTATATTATTCCTTCTAACCCATGTGCTAAGATTTATTTTAATGTTTATTCCCTTACTGGGATTTTTGGATCACCCCTTTGTTCATGTAATACCCAGATTATCCTATTCAGATGTAAGTTCTAAAAGGAAGTTAGGATCTCATAATGAATGATAAATAAAGAAATGTTTTATTTAGTTCCATATTTTCATATTTATGAACCTAGTATTCCAAGACACTATACTTTACGATCCTTGTCTTGTAATTTTTTGTTTAATTATGATTAAAATCATGTAATGTTATGCGTAAAAGACTAGGTTCTCTATATTAATTCACATGAATAATCTCATAAATCTACCATGATTATTAAGGACACTCAGTTGGAAACCAAATAAAATTATGAGACATTCATCCCAGCTGACGAATCAGAAGATCAATATGTATTTCATTATAGTGAAAGATTCTCTTTGATTGAAGATGAATTACAAAAAACTATTTGTGAGAATGATGTGACTGATAATTTTTATACATATGTGATCTGTGCATTAGAGAAACTACATAGAACCTCTATCAATGTTAAATAATCCCAAATAGAGGTTAAAATAAAGATGATTAAAGAGTTTAATAATTCTCTACTAGATTAAAATCAAATACATGATGATCAAGTTTAGAAAATGAAGAGTCAATAGGAAGACAATATGAAAATTGTTTAGGATGAGAAAATTTTCCTCAACATGAAGTGTCTTGAAATAGAAGTTAATTTAAAAAACATAAAAGAAACACAATTAAATACTTCTCAGAAATAATGTGAAGATATGGTGAACTAATTTACGAATGAAAGAACTATCTAAATTTGAAATATCTTGAGTTAAAGGTAAAGTTCATAAATCTTGATAAAATTAAATGTGAATCTTCCCAAAATGATGTGATAAAAAAATTCAAAGAGTAATTATGAAAATATTCTTATTTATGAGAAGAATTATTCAAGTGGAAAGAAGAACTTGAGGTTTTCTAAAGATAAATATCTTGAAATCCCATTAAAATAGGTAATCCTTGCTCCATAAGTTTCTATTTATACTAATAATATTACATCTACAAATATATGTTTCAAAAATAATTATGTTCCATCATGGGAAAAGGAGACTGATAATAAATCCACTGTACCATCAAAGATGGATATAAAGAAAAGTTTGAATTCTTGTTCCCCAAAAATAGATCAGATGAATAATCATATTATCCAAAAGAAAAAAGATTTCAAAAATAACCAAGTTGTAGCATAGAAAAAAATCAGGATTTGTTGGAGATTGATGGTGTTGTTGGAAATTTGGGTATCAAGCCATTAATTTTTGGAATAATTTGTCAGTGCATGAAAATTATAGAATACCAAGGGGAGTGGATTTGATGTAAAGAGTAATTCTAAAAATTTGAATCATAATTCACATATTATGAACAACATATCTATGAAAAATATATTTGAGTGTCTTGAAGAATTATTTTATTATTACAACAAAAGTGATCACATTTATGATGAGTGCTGGTATGTACCAACTATGCACTATGCATATGCTGATATGAAAACAAGACCGTAAAAAATGCATTGGAAAGGAAAAAAGTAGAAAATTATTCCTTGAGGTATAAATAGAGAAAAAAAGTTAAGAAAACCATGAATCAAGCTACACCCAATAAGAATGATGATATGAATGTCACACTAATGAAAAGATGCTTCTACTATGGAAAAAAAGGTCATATCATGGACTATTACAAATATGTCATAACCACCAATGATAGTGGAAGAAATATGAAGTAGAAAAAGAAATAAATCTTTGAAAAAAATATGATGATTTATTTTTTGTATGAAAATCGAGATGAAAAATTATAATTTCATGAGATGTTTTCTAAAAGGTATAATCCTATGATTGCTGGTGATTTTTTTGGAAGGTGAAAAATGTTAGGTCATATTGCTGACAAATACATGACATGGTTTCCTGAACAAATAGAACTAGTGAAGAACAAAGAAAAACCACCAGTGGATTCCTATTATAAAAATGATATTGTGAATAAGGATTCTACACACAAGAAGAAGTTTGATCATATACCAAAATAATTATTAATCATTTGGCCAGAGCTGCTGGAATTGCCTAAAAAGTTAGAGTAGGAACAAAATAATGAAAGTGAATTAATTTCTAATGTGAAGAAGCTTATTCCATCTAAGATGAAATATAAAGAAATCAAGAAGTCCATTTTGTCCTTAAATGATAAAATTTGGAAAATTAAAGAAGGATAAATCATTATGAGTTTTCATGAATCTAGAGTATAATTGAAAGGAGTCTCTAGGTTGAGAAATAATTTTCATCCCTGTTGCTCTAATTGAAAAATCATTGAAGAACCACCTTATCCCCATGTATATTTTGTGTTTATTTCTTTTATGGAAGGAATTTAAGGTGAGGAATATATTCAGTGGGAGTCCTAAAGATATGAGTGCTTTGAAATTATTATATAGTATTCAAGAGGCTATCCATCATGGAGATCTTTATTTCAATTACTGATAAAATTGTTCTTGAAGATCATTATTGAAGTGATTCATTAAAGATTAAGAAAATGAATTAAGATCATCTCTCTAGTGAGAGAAAAGATGAAAAAAATACCATATTGGAATATCTCAACTAGTATCCAATGAATATTTGAAGTTCCGGTAATGGATTTATTTGATGATTTCAAATTATGGAAGTTGATACTTGTCATTAAATAGGTATGTTTTTCTATCACTATATTAATGAAAATTATGAATCAGAAAAGGAGAAACTGATAATTTGATGAAAAAAGTAATTTGGAATGATAAAGGGGAAGTAAATTATTGAAATTGAATGATTTTAATATGTATTTCAAGATGAATCCATGAAATTATTTGATTTTATTTTGAACAACTTTTGAGAGAAGGTTTTAGTTCTAGCATCATATTCTAAAAAAATATTGAAAGCATTGTTTTCTGAATTGATCACTCATATTTTCTATACTGGGTTAGACTATATAGAATTGGAGCTAAGTAATTAATGATTCCTTGATTTAAAAAGGTGATTCCTTCCTTATCTTAGGCAGGTCAAATTGAATTTCTCTTAAGTGGCATCTCTTATGAAATGAGGAGATTGAAGAAAATAAGATTAAAATTTCGGTTGTTATAGAATTAGAAAAGTTGAATTCATTATCATACTTATATATTTTCTTTTTATTATCAAGTACGGGGGATAAGAAAACATTTACATTGAAAGTGAAATTGTTTTTTGAAAACAAATCCAAAGGGGGAGTTAAAGAACCCAATTTTATTAATGTAATTTTTGTGTTGTAATTGTTTTCAATTGACTTGATTGACAAAAACTCAATATTACAATGTTTTACAATTTTTTAAGTATGGAGGTTCTACCTTTGAATTATTGTTAAGAATCATTCATAAATTGGAAAGGTTGTTTTGATTTGAAGAAGTTTATTTAAACAAAGAAACAATAATTATGATGATTGTAGAGATGTTCTTAATGTCCAAAACATGTGTAAATTGTATTAGAAGTTTTCGCATTGTTTACCACATTTGAAAAAGACCTTAAGATACTGATTATAAATCAATTTATTGAGGTAATGTATAAAAGTGGATATAGATGATGTTTTGATGATCTTTGATGTTTTATTATCAAATGATTAATGAATTGAGGAGTTAAAAGAAAGAGTAAATATTATGATCATGCAAAATATTTATTTTTCATGAGGATTATTTTGAGAAGTTCAAGTATTCTCACATTTATTATTATGTATTAAGTGAGAATAGTTTTGTTAGTTTACCCAAAAAATAAGGTCCTCACACTGGACACACTGGGATCCTCCTACATAAAAGGCACAAGGGGGCGGTGGTGCCACCATAGTACGAGGAGGAATGAAAATGGAAAGTGATGTAAACATGGGGCAGTGCTAGCGCGTGTTCGGTAAAAAATTCAGGTAAAGGAAGATATTCCTTCTATTATAAGGGAGTGTATATTTGTTGACCATTTCAATATGGGATCACCTTTTATTGCGATACTATAGCTCTGATAGAACTGTAGCCGTGCGATCTATCGATTTGATAATCCATGCCGTCTGTTCTCTTCAGTTACATCGTGTTCTCCATAAATATTTATCTGAGAGATTTTATTCACTAAAGATCTCCATGCAGTGATGTTGAGAGAAGCTTGATATATGATCACCAAGCTTCATTTTAGTCTTCTGATGATCCGAAACTGATCAAAATCTCATAAAACTCCATTTTCATGTTTTTACGAAGATGAAACTGATGAAAAATAGTGAGATTGAAATTATTGTTTTATTCATGATGGTGTTATCATGGGAATTGTATCTTGGGTTTTTTCTGGGTATGAGACGATGAAATAATGGTTGGATCTCCATGAAATTCAGAGGTACTTAGTCGGTATTATTTGGTCTATAAATACCATCAGAGCAGTTCATTTGTTGTGCAGAGCTTATCCTTCATCCAAGAGATTCAGGGAGAGCTGAGCATATTTCTTTAGAGAGAGAAAAATCTAATCATGTGTTATGAATTTGCGAAGGTATGTTCCATGTGTTTTATTTGTTCTTGTTACATTATACTTGTTTTCATGAAGGTTCCTCATAACAAAACCACGTACAAACATCATAGAGAATCTATTTTGTGAAGGGGATTGAAGCACCACAACGCACAAGGAGACACCGCGTATTATTTTTACAAAGCACTATATATGATGAACACTCATGTGGTTCGCGAAGCACTTGGTTCTATGAAGCAACCAAGAATACAAAATATAGAAGAAACCATGTTAGTGTTTATCATATATAGTGCTTCACGATGAATAATGAGATCCATGCATGTATTCCTGTGTATTTGGTTTACTTGGAAGAAAAACTTTCATAGTAAAATAATTCATATCTATTGCATGAAGGTGTAGCACACACTAGGTAGAAAGAAAGTACAATGCATGTTAACATATTCTTTCATACATAAGTATAATTTTCAGTGCCAAATTTACAAATGTAGTAATAATAATGTGAGTTGGTTCTTGTTCTTGTTTAATTCAATGTTTACATGCACATGGCATAGGATAAACAAAGTATAGTGTGAAGGAAAGTGTGACGGTTTGTATGCATACTAATTTTGTGAGTCTTAAGTAAAAATTTCACTTATATTCATTTTTATTTTTTCAAGGCAGATCAAAATATCCTAAGAAGAATGTCACACAATATATTTGGTTTTCATGATGGTGTAAGCATTGTGTACTTGGATAACGAATATCAAAAGAATACATAGTGTTGTGTATTTTTTATTTCACAAAGAAGATAGATAAATAAAGTGGATAATTACTTCCATTAAATATTATTAATGTGATTATGAGAACTACATGAATAAAGAACATGCATTTTTATGTGTGAAATATTTGATTTGAGATGAAGCAATATTTTTTAGTGAAGAAAATAAGAAGACAACTTGCAGTTTATTGATATAACCTCAGTTTTTCATTCTATCACAAAAGTGGGTTGAATTAAAAGTGTTGTCTTATATAATTTAGGAAAGTATACTTAAATGACTATAATGCATTTTTTTTTATTATATCTAGTGGTAGTCGAATATTTTTAGTTGAAGTAAGAAAGTGAAAAATAGTTTATTCTCTGTGGCTCAAAGAGGAAGATTAGTTTTTTGTTGTAGTGGTATCTTGAAGTTCTGGTGATCTTTCTCATTATGTTATGTTTTCTATTTGTAAATATTGGTGGGATGATAGTATAATTTTTAAAAAGTTTCATACCTACCCATAATGGTTTCAGGGTGATACCTGACCAACCCACTTGTAATTTTTGATTGATTCTTAGTAGAGAATATGTGTCTCAGATCATTCCGAATATAGCAAGGATGTAGTCACCCACATCGGGGATGAACCTTGTAAAAATACTGTGTGTTTTGATTCATTTACTTTCTATATTTCATATGGTATATTTGTGTTTGTAAATAGGGAAGATCTATTCTCTCTAAAAAGTGTAGAGGTTCAAATTAAAAAAAGGATAAGAGTAAATAAAATAAAATGGGTAAAGTCTTGTGTACACTGATTCACCCCATCTTAGTTTACCTGCATGATCCACTAGGCACTTCAGCCCCACCATCTCATGCTATCTTTCTCACACCAACCCATCATCAATGGAAAAAATCAATGCTAGGTAGGGGGGGATGAGAGCTGAGGTTTGAACCCTAGCCACCTAAGATGCAGAATAATAACTTATACCCCTCAGTTATAAAATGATATGCTTATATTTGTATAATAATAATAATAAATTTAAAATTAATAATTTCATATATATATATATATATATCCATATGTGTATATAAAAATGATCATAGTCCAGTGGTTAAGTGATTTAATAATAATAGAGAGGTCCTAGGTTCAAAACTCATCATTACTTTTTTTTATAGAGGACCTACACAGCCATTAATATAGACCTATACCAATTGTTTGGTAAAACCATTATTATAAGCTTTTACTAAAAAATATATAAGAAAAAACTCATCAAACCATTGGTATAGTCTATATTAATGATTTGAGAGCATATAACTATGGTTCCAAACCATTGGTATAACCTCCATTTCTAGTAGTGTACATTTACAAAAAATACTATGATTTTTGTATGTTTTCTTTTGATGATGCTTATATATTTATTTAATTTCTATATTTTCATGGTTATTGACTTTTTTATTTTATTTAATAATCAAATATATAGAAATATTATATAGAGATAATTTTTACAAGAAGCTATCCATGTTTCTTTGTGACAATTTATTCAACATTCAATATAAAAGAAACACCACAACTAGGGGAATATATCTTATACTTTGTGATAATTTTTTTTATATAATGGATTATTAAATAACTAAGTATGAATGGTAGCCTATAATTTCATAATAAAAAATTGATGATTTTAGATTGTATATGGTTCATTTATTTTCTAGCGACTTGGGAAAACATGGATTGAAATAGGATTTATTAGTAGAAAATATATTGTGACTTTGGAGATGATAAGGGATAATTAAAAATGTAAAGATAAAGTGTAACACCCCACCCTGACATGATTGTGTCTTTTATGTGAATTGTTACATGGCCTCAAGTGTGCTCTCTGATCACCAAAGACCGATGACTAGCATTGAGGGTTTAAGAATATTTCTTTAAGATAAATTCACTCTATAATGGTTCATCACATCAAAAAAATATGATAAAAATTTCAATAACAATAAAGTATAAACATTAATTACAATAATATCAATATATCATAACAATATCCCATAAATTCCCACATGTGTCATATAACCAAATAAGACTCAAAGATAAAATTCAAGTTTAAGAGTAAGAGCAATATGACTAGAAGGTCAAATAGAGAAAGGTGTGGACAACCCTTCCACACAACTTTATAAGTAATATAACCAAATCCAATATACATCCTAACATCAACGCCTATGATACATAGGACACTAGCCTTTATCTAAAATTTCATTTATATAATCTTTAAATACCTATATGATTCCTGATCAGTTTTCTCTTTTAGTTTTGGCCTCTTAATATTGTTTCTAGTTTAATTATTGGTTTTAGAGGGATTATAGTCATCCAAGAGAGTTATAGAGCAAGGAATAAGTGACCTAGGGTGAAGTGTGGAACTACGTACCTAATGTCTTATCATCAAGTACCCGGTGGTAGCATCAGTGCTTTTGCTGCACTAACAGGCCCATCAAGTACCCGATGGACCTATACCGAGTATCCGATGGACCTATATCAGGTACCCATTATGTAGGGGTATTTTTTTAAACTATAGGGTGAATATGTAATTTCAACCCTAAATAAATTTCTTTATACCCTAAAATTTGTATTTTATTTAAAATTAAATTATTTTTGTTCCTCTTGAGATATCCTCCCTCATTTCTCCACCACATTATTCACTTATTTCTTCCATATTCAATTAAAATCATAACTAAGTGGTCTCAAAAGTCCTCCTTATCAAATCTAAGGTAGTTTTGTTTTACTTCTATAAATTTATACTACTTTTATAGTAGTTACAATCTCACTCGACTTTATCTTTATCCATGGTTTAAATTTGAGTCCATATCTTGATCATGCTTCCTATAGGTGATAACAAGAGGCCATTGATGATGTTCTTGAGGTAAATACTCTCCTTGGTTGGTCAAATTTTTATTTTCTAATTATTATAATGACCTAATCTATTTTTGACCAAGCTCAGGGTCCTTAAGTGAGTCAGTAGTGACATATATTTACTTCTAGCACTGCTGGAATTTGAGGCTATACCAACGGTTTAAAACCATTAGTATAGTCTAAAAAATTGTTTTTATAGCCTATACCAATGGTTTTCTAAACTGTTTGTTAAAATGTTGTTGGGAAAGTATTATACCAATAGTTCTTATAGAATCATTTATATAGGGTCATCATAATTTATATTGAGCCAATAGTTCAGTGTTAACCATTGGTATAGGGTTATTCCAACAGTTCCAAACCACGGGTATAAGTCTATACCAATGGTTTGAACCATTGGTATAGATCTATAAAAATGGGTTGGAATCACTAGGATAACTCTATACCAATGATTAACAGCGAACCATTTGTATAGACCCACTCAATTCAAAAAAAAAAGAAACTCACATACACTACCCCCATAACCTGTAACAAACAAAAAACCGCTACACCTGCATACACTGTCCATAGAACCTAGAAAAAATAAAAAAACAATAGAACCTACATACACCTATAAATAATTCCCACAAAAAACGAACAAAAAAACAATATAAATATGTATGAACTACCCACAGAACCTGTAGAAAAAAAAAACTAATATAACCTGAAAAAAAACCCAACAAAACATATAAACAGAAAAGTAGAATGAAGCTACTCAAATAGACATGAGAAGCCACACCATTACCCCACCTTATTCTATTACCTAAAAACGTAATTCACCATCCAATATAAAAATAATGTTAACCAAAGAAACTAATTAATGCATTCAACCATTGATATCACACATAAAAAACATCACATATATTCATTTAGAACAAATCATCAAACATAAAATGTTACAAATATCAGTAAAAATGTAAAGGATAAATATGTCTCTAATCACCATCACTATCATCACTATCATAATTTTCATCCTTTCCCTTATCCTCAGCCTCATCCTCATCTACATCCTCATCCACATCCTCATCCTTGTCTTCTCTCTCGCCCTCTTCCTCACCATCATCCTCGCCATCACCATTACTAGGAACATCATCATCTTGACCACCACAAGGAATACTGTCCAGTGCACTATATAATGTATGCATCATGATCCACATTGGTCTCTAGTGAATGTAATGTACATAAATGTTTCATAAATTTTATAAAATCATTTTTTTCCTTTTGATTCTATTCATGCTCTAGTATTCCCATTTTCTCATCCCTTTCCTCCTTGGCCTCATCCTGCACTTCCCATGAATTAGATTTTTCCAACATGAAGCTACCATAATTGGCACCTGAAGTGGGCCAATACCTATTCGCGACAATACTCTTACCTGGTCAGCACCGTACTCTGTCATGGTGCTCATCTCCCAAAACATGATGTAAGTGATCATTTGTCCCAAAGTTGTTAGGTTTTTGGGAATCAAGGGCCTACAAATCACACTACTACAAAAATAAATGTACTATTAAGTTACAAAATAGATACTAAAATTTTAAATCAAAAAAGTAAAACTTAAAATATGCTGATGTGTCGGTTCATTTACTACACTTCCATATTTTTTCTTTCTACTTGCGAAAAAAATTTCTCAAGGAACCCATCCTTAAATATTCAAAACATCCCTCTATAATGAAATTAAATATAGAAAATCATAATTGAAAATAGGTTATTAATAATGAACTTCATAACTAAAATAAAATGGATGTTAATTCTAAATGAAGCTAAAAATAAAAACATATGGTAGATGAATTATAATTTTTTATCAATGAATGAATTATCAATAGATATAATATATATAAGTGAACATGTCATCATAGTAATACTCATTACAGTACCTAAATGATCATTTTGAGATTTTAAATGTATTAGTTGAGTTTTTTTTATTCAATGATACAAGTGAAATTTTGTTTCTCTATCACATGTGGTCCTAGTGTTATTTAGAACCCCTCATTCTATTACTTTTATCCAAATCATGACTAAAACAATACTTTTTCATGGTTTGTTTCTAATTGAGTCATTCTAAAGATATAAAGGAGAGCTATGATCATGTTACTCCTAAAAAAATAATTATAACAAACCAAATAATTACTTTATAATAATAAAATCAACAATATATGTATAATGTTTTCTATGGTTGGGCTATATAGAATCTTGATTTACTTTATAGAATATTTCACTGATTATGAGTGCGTAGGATGAGTGTTCCTATAACATGGGTATTGTGTATCTAGGATTATTACCATGGGAATTTATTTATGTATAGGTTGGGTGTGAGAGGGATCACATATCATAATTATTTAAGGTGTTAGCATCTAATTGAATATTGGTGTTGGTGTTGTATTTTTTTCAACACATGTTGATTGATCAGTAAGGGATCTATTGAAAATACAAGTTTGTTATTAGATTTATAGAGAAATATGATATTATAGAAGTTAGTCAATAATCTCATAGGTTCTAAAAGAAGATATTAATATATTTAGGAAGTTATATTGTTATGTATGGTTCTATTTCCTAGAAAATAGTTTGTAAGTGGGTGGGGGGTCTGAAAGAAACATTATTGAAGTGTAATAACTTAGTTGACTTATAGGGATAGTCTATTGTGTGAGAACCTAGATCATAATGATAGTTAAGTTATTATAAAAATGATAAATTCCTAAATATCTCTGCATATGAAATATATGTTAGAAGATTCAAAATTAGTAAAGCATTATTTCTTCACATAGACATGTAATATCTTCCAGGGTATGTAAATTTTATAAAGGAATCATGACAAGGGAATCATATATAAGAGTTATTATTGAAGAATCCACACTATGGAAAGAATGGTCATAGTATTAAGAGTATATGAAAATGTAACTAAGATGAAATGTAAGGGTATCCAGACCAATATGCAATGGTTCATCAATCATTAAAAAAATTATAGATAAAACTAAAAGATATAGTTTGTGATATACATAATAATATTATGAAATTATACAAGTAGATTATATGTAATAATTCTACCTTTATCACATTATTAAAATCAATACATCATGTTGTGGGAAGGGTGGATATTATGTGAAGAGTATTAGGTTGATTTTAGTGGTTCTTCCTATTCAAAGATGTATACACTCTGAAGTAGTTGATCACACTGAAACTGGATTAGAGATTGGGAAGACTTGGTATACCATTTAGTGATCATCATAGATTTTATAATAGGATATTCTTCCAATGCGGTTATATCTTATTTTTTATTTGGATCACATCGTGATGAAATAATTCATGACATGGGTTATTAGTGTAGGTAGGAGTTTTATTTTGAGGTTTTATAATAACATTAACATCACACTATGATGACATTAACCATACTATAAATAAGACAAGTCAATAGGTTTTTATATCTCTAATATCTTATCTTTTATGAGGGAAATATTATAATTAAATGGATGTATTTTAAATGTATTTTAAGAATTGTATTTGAAATTATTTTCCATTAGAATCGTAGGTAATTATAGATATTTTATGAGGGAAAAATGGAAAATTTCTCTATGAATTGAAAAAAAGGAAATTATAGAAAATATAATTATATATATATATATAATTAATGGAGATTTATAATAACTAAAAGTAGAGGATATAAATAGATATTAATGGATATCATATATAAGAGGCATTCCTAAAAGAATATAAGAAGATGATTGATGTAAGAATTGGAACTCCTTGAAGATCATTCCATAGAAGAAAGGTGTTGTTTCCATGATGAAACATGGAAGGTGATACTATAATTATAGGGATTTTTACAGATGATATGTGTATGAGAATAACATAGAGATCAAGGAGATCCTATCTATAATCATTTATCCAACAAAAATAGTGTGTTTCTTTTAAGAAGTAATGATTGTCGTATCTGCATCCTCACATGGTTTTTTATCATAGTCCACCCCAGAGTGTGAAGGTATTTCATAGTATACTTATTTTTTATTTCTTACTAACGATTCCTAAAAAATAATTTTCTATAATACAAAAGAAATTATTAAATCAAATCATGGTAATTTTTATTTAAAACCTCAAATTTGATTAATACCTTGAACTAAGTACTTGTCCAATGACCAATCATTTCTCGATAATATTCTGTCAGGCAGTCATTAATGAAAGGTGTGGCCTCTAAATCCATACTAACTCTAGTATTCCATCCACTATACAACTCATTATTATAGCCTCTCCACAGCTCACCTAATTACATGAGGTATTCTAGGATCACAACCTCAGCATCAGGGAAATTAAGACAAAGTTAACCCCAAAATATTAATTCATATAAATACAATAATAATATAAAATTAAATAAAAATAATTATTTACCCATATTGGTGACCACATGTTATCCTTTACTTTATTTGGTAGCTATCTCTAGGAGAGTGGCCTAATGGGAATGATATCAGAGTATTTTGAAAACATCTCCAAAAAACTCCTACATTTCTACCATATTTTCCCAATCAATTAGTTGTCTTTGTTGTAATCCACCACCAGCTATGTATAGTGGTTACACAACACATGCACACATGTATTCCCATTCCACTTATTAGGACATAAAACTGTTAAAGAATAAAAACAAATATTATATCAATATATCAAATAAATAAAATAAATTATGGTAATTTTTTTACTATGGTTATATAAATATAACTGAGGTCGTATGATCTGTGGGAATTTATGGATGACCAAGATTTGAAGTAAAATCAACCTATATAGATGTATTGGGTCCCATTTTATGCTCCATAGGCTCAGAATATGTTAGAGTAGGAGTCCAAGAAGCAAAAATGTAGTAGCTCGAGGAGAAGTAGAAGGAAAATAAGATGACATAAATGGATGTACAAATATATAATATGGATAAGGATTATGAATCATCATGGGATATGGGAAAGATAAGCGATGAGGCTTAGATGAAAATGACGGTGAAAACATGGGCGATCTAAATATCATGGGTGTCTCTAATGAAACTATATGATCAAAAGGTGTTGTAAATGGTATGTTAGGGGGAGGGATAGGGTGTGATAGGGTATGCCAACTGGTGTGACTAGCTTTAGTACCACCCCCTCATATCGTCATCCCAAGCATTGGAACCACTAGGCTAGTAAAATAATAATTGGTTACAAGGTGGTGGATCCTGATTAAAAGTTAAAAAAATTAATCAAATAACATTATATGTTATATATATATATATATTTGGAATAAAATACTCACAACAGACACTAAAGGAGGGACACCCATATCACTCATTTGGTGATTATTTACTATCATCCTTTTTCTTCATATCTCTTTGATTATTTTCATTTTCTTTATTTGAAAAAAAATATGGAATTAATTAGAAATCCATAACTAATGTGTAACCCAAACAAGAAAGAAGATGATACATGACTTAATTAAGGAATACCACTTGTCAAACCAAATATAGGATATGTAGTGATATAAAAACATTTTATATTTAGTGAGAAGAATATCAAAACAGAAGACATATCATAGAAAAAACAATAAATTCAAATTATCATGTTTAGCGTGGATATGATATAGTTTTATTCTATTTTCAATTTAATCCAATTCAATTTTGGTGAGGTAATTTGGTTCATTCTGGTCAATTGATTATGTCATTTGTCTATTTTTATTTTTCTATGGTCATTTTGTTCATTTTTTCAATTAATTTTTTAATTTGTTCATTTTTATTTATCTTGGGTCATTTGGTTCATATTTTGGGTTAGGTTATTTTTCCATTTTTTTGGTTATGTGATTATTTTCATTAGTTTTGATTTTGATATCTACTAGTTTAATATGTATAATTTAATTCATCTAGTTTTTTGTTCCAATTTAATTGTTTTAGTTTTGTTTCTTTTTGTTGGTTTGAATACAGTCCAATTCAATATTAGAAAATGAAACTCTAAGAAAACTGCTACAAAAAAATATTGAAAATGCACATGAAGGTAAAGTTTGATAAAAAATATTTTTTATAAATATTAAATCAATTTGTATAGAACCAACCTAAACAACCCAATTTGAGCTAAACCAAAATAACTAAGAACATAGATGGGAGATTCTATATACTTCCCACTGAAACTTTAGGTTCACAATCAACTCTGAAAATTGAAGTATTAGAGTCATCACAAGTAATAAATGAATTGGGGACAATGGTATTAGGAAAAGTATCAATTCCATCATCACCATCATAAAAAATATGTCTTGGGATTACTTTAATAATTAAACCAAATTCAGGTCGAAGATGATCTTTCAAATAAAAATATTTCTTTTCCATTGATTCCAATACATATGGTGCATCAATAGCAAGAGTGCGAGTCATGTAAATAACTCAAAATTCAAAATCATCAATAAATGTTCCATGCCCCATAATCAAATCATACCATTTTAATTTCATCACATTGACTCGACCGTGAGAGTAATAACTGAATATTATAATTTCCTAAACAACTCCATAATAAGATACATTTTCAAATCTGGGTCTAATATTTGATGCACTGGCATAACAGTCTACTATGGAAGTTACCATAACACCATAATTCTGTGTTCTCATGATATTTTCTCATTCAATGATAATAAATATATACCCATTGATCATAATTGATTTATATTAACGAACCGCAAAATTAGGACCAAAATGAAAATCTCTCATTTCCTCTGAGACAAATTCAGAAGGAAAACTCAATACTTGAAATATAAATGACTATTAAACTTAATTAAATATTTATTTTATTAATTTTTTATATTAATATTTATACCTTCAATTTCAACCAAGTAGAAAACTCTTTTTTATGTAAAGTCTATCTTCTTCTCAAAGAAAAAGAACAATGTTTTCTAATTATCATTTGTTTATATTCCCTATTGAAAAAATAGAAATATTTTAACATATATATAAAATTACATTATATGAGATAATATATACATGTTCAATTTACTTACTTTATGTAGTCATCAAACAAATGATAGTTAAACAAAACTATGTGATGTTCTATCTCCCACTCTTCAAGGATTAATGTGGTCAATGTATATGATCCAAGAAACCCCCTTGTTTGGGGAAGTGATGGAAAATGGGTTCAATTTTCTCATACTATTATTCTTCATTTCTCATTGCTCTGTTATGTCTCGTAGTCAAATCAAAGAAATAAATTGAATAAAAATCTATACATTATTAAGCCAAGTAAACTTTCATAATAGAAACTCTTGGTTTATTTATATTCTAGACATATGAATTCAATGTGTACATGTTTATTTTAGTTTGACACATGCAATGAAAATAAATAGGTCATATAATTAGTATTTTGGTTGCAATATGGACAGTTAGATATAAAATGCATGTGAAAAATGATGGAAGAAATATTTTCTCTAAATCACAAAAAATTAATGGTGTCTGCCAACATTTTATGTAAGAAAGAATTCAATGAATTCTTATCAGAAATATGTTCAAAGAAATGGAAAAACTGAATAACTAACAACCTTACATTATTAGATAGAAGATTACATATTTCTATTGGAATTAACTCATACAGAAGGATGCAATAATCATGAGTCTTGAAAGATTTTAGCTTCAACTCTCTTCTTTTGACCCATTTTTATATGTTTCTTGAATAGCTATTATGAACATTAATAATCTATAGTACTTCTAGAAATTGATTTTTTGGCAGGTGCATCACATAAGAAGAACACAGAACTTTCCATTAATTTTCACTTATGCACATAGGATGCAATTATGGACTGATTACCCAATCCACTAATTCACATCGAGATCGTAAATCATCTCTTGTATTTCCCTTGAAATTTAGAATAATTAAAGGAAAAATTTCACGTATATTCTTTTCAATGTGCATTACATCTAAGAAATGATGTAACAAATAGGTTGACCAATAAGTCTACTAAAAAAAAGATAATTTTATTCTTCGAATTGTAATATGTTTCAGTGGAAACATTATTCCTCTTTCTAGATTTCATCTGACCCTTCCTGAATGAAAAACTAAAATCTTACAATTCATTAATCACATCAGTTCCGGACATACACTGATTTGGATGTTGGTCTTCATGGTATTGTAAAATCTTTGAAGATTATTCCTATATGGATGGTCCATTTGAAAGAATCATCGATGTACCATAAAACTAAAACTATGGATATATTTTAGTCTTATAGATAATGTATTATTCATACAAATAGGACATGATATATTTATCTTTGTGCTCCATCCAGACATCATTGTATAAGCAGGAAAACCATTGATCATCCACATAAGCATAACACACATATGAAATATGTCTTACAAACATGCATCATATGTGCACATACCCACATTACAAATGTGTTTCAACTCTTATATTAAAGGTGTCATGTATACATCTCTATCATTTTTGGGATTAGAATGTCCATATATGATTATACTCATGAAAGTGAAAGGTTTTTTCATACACATCCATAGAGGAAGGTTATAAATGTGTATGAAAGCTGGACATGTGTTGCGTGAATTAATAATATTACCAAATAGATTAAAACTGTCACATGAAAGAACAAACCTCACATTACGCATGTAATCTACAAAATCAGGATATCAAGCATAAAATATCTACCATGGAAATCCATCTTCAGGGTGAAGCAACTCATTATTATTCTTCTTTCTCTCAGTATCATGCCATACAATTTTTATTGATATTTCAACAGACATGAAATGAATATGGAATTTGTGGATCAACAAAAAGCTCCACATTACTTTTTGTGGAACATAGGATGGAGTTCCATAATATTTTGGCTTCCATCGGGATGTTCCAAATTTTATAAAATCATTTCATTTAGTAGTTTCCACCTAGAATAAGATGTAATATTTTAGGAAAGAATGGATTTTTTTTTGAAAATACAAGTTCCTAAACTATATTCCATGGGATATAGTGGTCTGATGGAATATATGAATCATCAGGAAGAAATTCATTAAAAAAGGTAAGACTATAATTGATGTAAGTATTAGAAATCCAATACATTTGTTTCCCATGAAACAGTTGGATTAAAAGTATAGCCTTTTCATTTTACCACATTGGCGATATACTAGAGTCATGGTAGCATAATTCAATTTTTTCACACATTTAACATCTTAATTTTCATTACATGCATCATGTGTTCTCATTTCAATGTCTTCTTGGGCTGAAATCCCATCCTTCTCATGATGACGAATAAACAGAAACTAATCATCTAATAAATTCTCCAATCTAGTCCTCTCATTCAGATGATGAGCATTTTGAGATTGAATTTTCTACCCATTACGATACCACACATAGAAGTTTTTTTGAAAACCATATTTGGTTATATGGTAGATAACTTTTTTCAAGACGCAACCAAGGTTTTCCAACAAAATTATCGAATGGATAGTGTATATAACCACTATCTGAAGCATTGTTAAATGAAAAATCTAAAAATCTCTCCAACTTTTTTTGAAAATAACTTGAGATTTGATCGGTTTCATACATCCAAAATCTATCCATTCAATAAAAAAGTTTATATGTAATTTCATAAAAAATTGAAATAATATTGAAGTTAAATAGAAAAAATATATTTAATAAAATGAAAATTATTCACTTTATATGAAGCCATAACTGACACACTAGTCTATATGAGAATAATAATATAAATTACAACAAAAGACAATATATATAAGAAAATACTATAAATATAAAACCATGACATTGACTTCCATTATATCAATGAGTAATAATGTACCAAATCCATTGAGGTTCAAGGATTTAATTATGAAAATGTTTTGTTATGGAATATAAATACCTAGGGGAATTATTTTAATGAGTTATAATTGAGTGAATAAATTTATGAGGAATAAAGGACCTTCAAATACATTTCGTGGTGACTCTCTCTTTCAATTTGGTTTGGTAAATATTCATTTGATTCGATTTAGTTTAGTTTTGGTTAATTCAATTTAATTTTTTTTCATTTAAATTAGGTTTTAGTTAGGTTTGGTTAGGTGAGTTTTTATTGATTTTGTATAGTTCCATTTGGTTGGGGTTGTGTATCTTTCGTTCAAGTGCATATGGTTTTGTTCAATTTTATTTCTTTAAATTTGGAATAGTTTGATTCAAATTGGGTTAGTTTGGTTCAAATCGGCCCTATTTAGTTTGGTTTAAATCATTTTTTTTGGTTTGGTTTGGGTGTTTTTTGATATGGTTCAATTAAATTTGTTACATCCTGGTTCTATTCAATTTTACCAGTTCTATTTTTTCATGATTTTTTTAGTTTTAGTCGATTTAGTTTGGTTGGATTTGTTTTTTTATTAGATTTGGATCAGTAAATTCCTATTAGGGTTTTATTTAGAATTTTTTTAAAGTTAGTTCATTTTTAACATTACTAAATAATTTATTTTAGTTAGGTTAAACTTAGTCCAATTCTTTTTAGTTTAGTTTAATTTGATGCAATTTAGTGCATTTCAGGTCTACTCTAGTCTACTTGGGCCAGATCAAGTCATTTCAATTCAATTCAGTTGGTTTGTTCAAGTGATTAACATCTATCACATCTACCATAGGGTTAGGTTATCATTCAAAAACTAATTCCACTATATATCTTGATGTAATGCTCACTATAATCTATATTTTTTATTCAATAAAGCACGATCGCATTAATAAAGTTGAGATAAGAAAGTCAATAAATATAATATTTAAATGACCTCAAGTTAAATCATATATCAAGTCACATTTATATAATTCACAAGGTAATACCATTATCTAATATCCTCTTACAACTTATTTGGAAGAGGATGATGGTAATTATGGTAAAGAAATATTGCAACATGTTTTAACATTTATTATCATGCCATAAACTACATTAAGTTATGAAAAAGAATAAAAAAGATCATATAATAATAATAATATTCCATATAAGATTAATTATAGAGGGACCACATCATAAGAGTATATTCCAAACTGTAACCTATTCAATTTAAGAGTAATTTTGAGTGACTGATGATTTGATACACCATAAAGGAAGAGACAATGCTATAACTAGTCTTGCATAAGTGTATACAAACTCTATATAAGAGTGAACCTCACCACAAAATTTCATTATTAATAATAAACTCAATGTATATAATATTAATTGATTTAGTATCACACTAAAATGATGTATATTTCACTATTAAGAGAAAGTTTTTTCTTTATTGAAGATCCCATGATATATTTTTTCTGGTTTTGGAATGTGATGGTGGATTAGATCACTCCACATTAAGAATGCATTGCAACAGTTATGCGAGACATTGAGAAGATTAAAAAATGGTCACATTTTAAAATTATATTTATGTTGTGAGGATAAAAAATTTGTAAGAATTGATCGAAAACCTATAGTATGAAAAAATATAAGTCCATAATGAAACTATAGGACCACACTACAGCATGTACATATTTTAAGAAGATATGAGAATATTGCACCCCTATCTTCAAGGAATTTTAATATGATATTCAACCTGATTTTTTGGATATGGAATTTAAGTGATAATCACACCTTGAATAAGGAAATCACACCTCAATATGGGTGAAGTTGAGTATGATCATTCTATAATGATACATAGTATTCTATGATCTATCTATTTTTATAATAACTTAAAATTTTGGTTTACATTCAAAAAGGAAAACATTTTTCTCAACATCTAGGGAATTGAATCAAATTGGAGTGATATGTTTTGATCACTTTAAATGAGTGGGACACATGTATTAACATTTAATTATTAGTGGAAACAATATTGATCCCAACTATTAGATTAAGGGTCAAAGTCCTGGAGAAAGTTTTTAGAAGTGCACACAATAGTTTTGGAAATAGAGAGAGAGTGAAACAAAATTGAAAATATAATTTTAAGATAGAATGTGTGCTTCCCTATAATATCTTATTTTGACAGAATAAGAATAAATGTGATCCAAGAAGGAAAATAATTCACTATTACAAATTTTAAATTAGAAGAAAGAATAATAATAAGAGGTATGTTATTGAAAATATGGTTTAGAGTATGATAATGATAGACCTTGTTTTTTTGAAGAGAAGTAGAAGAAGAAATAGTTCTATTATGATATCCAACTGATTAAATAATTGAATACAATGCATAAAAAATATAATTATTTAATAGAATTATCTTCATATGAAAAATTTATTATTTCTATAGTGTTCACTTTTAAGATAAAAATCAAGACATACATCAAGATTTCATTCTAGTATGGAATTATCTTTATATTTGGTTTATTTCATAGGCACTGATAGTGTGATGGGATCTTGATGTGTATGTTTGGGATAATATAGATTCATTCCTTTAAAATAATATTTAAGATGTCGAGTGGTAGTTGGCTTATATAAATGGGTCATAAAGGTGTGATTAAGATTAAAAATATAAACTTCACTATAATAAAGGCTAAAATTATCCATTAAAGGAGCCCAAAAAATCATATAATGAAACAAATGCAATTCCTTAATCAAATCAAAAAATGGGAAGTCAAAGAGGACCCAAAATTCAAACAAAAAAATGGCTGTCACTTATCCCACACATGGCCAAAGTTTAATCATAGCATATCACTAAAAGACATATATTAGAATATATTAATCAAAATCGTAAGTATGGAAGTAAAATTAAGACCATTTCATAAGAAATCTTGGAAAAATATTTTTTCATCAGCAATCTACACATAACGATCTATTTTTTTATAGAAACCACAATTAAATATCATAAAACACACAAGGGGAATACTAAATGATGGATCTAGAACTCAATAATTTTTTATTGAAGAAAAAATGGAAGAAAATAGAAGCTTTAGGATGAGTCTTTATGGTTGGGGTTGAGGATGGAAGCTCCCCTAGGGTTCCATGTAGGGATAAATTTGATGAGAAGAGATGCAGGTCATGGATGTGATTTAGGGGGGAACTCTTTACCAATAGTTTTTTAAAATTGTTGGTATATAAATACTAATAAATTCATACCATTGGTTTATTAAAACCATTGTAATTTCCTATGCCCAGACCAATAGTTTTTCAAAACCATTGGTATACATTTACATATTGGGACCAATGCCAACAATTTTCATAAAATCGTTGGCATAAGATAATTTCTATAGGCTATACCCATAGTTTTGGAAAACCATGGGTATAACCCCTTTTGAATAGATATTGATTCCAATAGTGTAGGATTAGGGAATCATATCTGTATAGGCTTAGGTGGGTGATTCTATTTTCTTTATCCCATACTAGAAAAGTGCACTTGTTGCATGGAAATGAGGCAGTGTGAGGGATACCTAAATAAGAGTTGTTTAAAAAAATATATCACGATTTTTTTTCTGATGGACCTCAGATTAATGGGTTATCCCTTTCTTACCTATGAGGCTTTATGCCTATAATGTACTCATATGATTGGGATATTTAACTCTATTGATAAATAAGTTATATTATGAATTTATCTTACGTGTTTCATAATGGTTTAACATGTTTATAAGTTTTACCATATATTTGGAATAATTTAAAATTATTCACTTGATAAATTTTTAAATCCATGCCAAATATACTAACTCATGAACGCCCATGTATATCAATTTATGTTTTGGATTATTAAAGTCAGCAAAATTGTTTGATGAGGCACTAGAGTGTCAGGCATGACCCCTTGGTACATTATGAAAATATTATTTAGATAAGAACCATATATCATGCCACTTTTTTTTGATAGTAATATGGTTAGCATGCTTAGGGGTCTATTTTAATGATATTTTACATATATGGTCTCATGTTGCTCTATATTGGATATGAATGTATTGAGCATTGAATTGCAGGTTCTAGTCTAAGGAAGGGGATTTATTTCCCATGGGGACCTGTATATATATATATATGTGTGTGTGTGTGTGTGTGTGTTATATTTACTCCTTAAGAGTAGAGAGGCCTTATGTATTGGAGGGATTACCCCCCCCCCCACACACATGTATGTTTGTTTATGTGTATGTACAAATGTATGTATACATTTATTTTTAAGATAAGATGATTAAACTCCAAGGTGATGGTATTATATATGTATATACCATTCCTTCCTATAAAGAAAGAGTGACTCTTGGGGTGGGATATTATCGACACATGTGTGTGTGTGTACACTATCTTTATGGAGGGTGAGATAAAATGGAAAATCTTGATGTTCAAAACAATATGGTGGAAAGGTACCCCACTCACTTGATATTAGATCAAATTATATTTGGATGAAATTATTAAAATATCCTTGAAGCACGATCATTGTTGTCTGGTCAATTGAATAACATGTTTCTATATCTTGAATGACTACATTTTGTTAATGATTTGGTTTATTACCTATTATTTCTTCATATTACCTGCCAACTATGTTTTCCAATATTTCCTACTTGTCTTTATAATAGACTGCATGAGATATAGTGGTGACTTTTATGGGGTATGATGTACTCACACCCAACATGTGTTCCCTAGGGGATGCATTAAAATCATGTTTTATATGATCTAGATAAATTTATGGCACCTGATTATAACAATTGATCATCCTAGAGTAGATTTGGTTTCCTCAAATGGTGCATGGAGTCAAGGTAGACCATTTTGGGGGTTTAAGAATACTTATGGAGTGGGTGTATTAGAGTTATATATGATTATTAAAAGTGATTTTTTCACTTTGTAATTCTTCATTTTGGATTGTAAAGACCTAGAAATTCTGTGTAATTTTTTTTATTAAATGGGAATTTTATGAGTCTTCGAAAATTGACGGCGCGTGATTCCGAGGCCCGGAGTGCCTGAAATGAATTTCTAAACTTTTGTTCGGGTACGTTCAGTAAACGTGCAAGTGAGTTTTTTCTAGATTTTGAACCGATGATCAGAATTAAAATTCGAGGACACCATTGAACTTGTAGCGCTGGTATTTTCTTAAGGAGACCTTCACCTCGATCGTAGTGGGTCAAGATTGAAAGATAGAATTTGGGTTTTTCATGGAAGAATAAAATAAAAATAAAGTTGTGCAGATTTTATTTTTATTTTTAATTTTAAAATCCATATGGATGTTGAGAAGTGGGGACCACCAGACCTAAACCTCCCATGAGAGGTTATGATGGTTGGGACCACCCAAACTAACCTCCCATGACAGGTTATGGTAGTGGGGACCACCCACTACTGGAAAGATGATCTTTCCCAACACTTGTATACCAACGGTTTGTAAAAACCGTTGGTATAGGTGGCCTTTCCCAATGGTTCACCAAAACCGTTGGGAAATCCATATATTTCCCCACCTTTCCCAACGGTTTTGGAAAACCGTTGGGAAAGAGTGACCCTTTCCCAACGGTTACCCTTTCCCAACGGTTCACCAAAACCGTTGGGAAAGGCTGTCTTTTGAGCCTCTTTCCCAACGGTTTTGGTGAACCGTTGGGAAAGAGTGGCCTTTCCCAACGGTTCACCAAAACCGTTGGGAAAAACCACCCAGGAATTCAACATTCGCCCAAAGATTACTCAACCCACCTCTAACCTATCCCAACGGTTTTGAAAACCGTTGGGATAGGTTCTTTATTTTTTTTCCAGTTCTAATAACCGAGAACATTACATAAATCAAAATTTTAAATAATTATGATAATACATATATATATTTATGAAATTATGTTTACAAAAGTGATGTTAGCTTAGTGGTTAAGTCGTTCGATTATAAACGAGGGGTCCTGGGATCAAATCCCAGCGGGTTTTTTATTTTTGGATTTTATATACCAACGGTTCCATTACCGTTGGTATAGATTTCATATTACCTATACCAACGGTTTCCAAAACCGTTGGTATAGGTCTATACCAACGGTTTTCCAAAAACCGTTGGTATAGACCTATCCCAAAGGCTTACTTGGCTACTATTCTCCAAACCGTTCGTATAGGCTATACCAACGGTTTGGAGGCCTATACCAATAGTTCCAAACCGTTGGTAAATGTTAGTTTTCCAGTAGTGACCCGAGGTATAAACCCCCTTGAACTCCCCTTTAATGGAGAAACCCTCAAACTTCCTATTAAATGTGGGAGAGCCTCTATAACTCCTCCAACATTTAATATGCCAACTAAATTTAATTAATTAATCAATTTTGAATTTGTGCCAACAAAATAAATAGTAGATATCATAATCTATTATCTTGGGCTACCTTTTCATTTTGGTGGAATTTGGGAAAATGCTTAGAAAAGGAGAGAGCGTTGGAGAACTTGGGAGAAAGCTCTCCAATGAAGAACACCAACCTCGACTTTGACTTTCTTCCTCGGGACATCCTCCAATGTGGGACGTCTTCAATCACCGATCATCTTCCCCTACCCAACAACGTTGTCTTCTCCCTCGCGATCTCCATCGATGAATCAAACGAGGTAGGGTGTTATTATTAAATTCTTGAATTCTCTCGATTAATTTCCTCGTTCTTGGAAAGCATGGAGAACATGGATCAACCAAAACTAGTTGATCCATGTTTCGTATTAAATTGAAGAGTTTGTTATTCTTGACTCCTGATTTTTGTTGAGCCGCTTGCTACTACTCTAACGTGGAGGGTGCAGTCCAAACAAACATGGTCCGACCCCTCCGCCGTTCTTCCTTATTGTGTTCCTCGTAATGGAAGAAAGTGGCTTACACCACGGTGATGAATGAAGAGAGGGGCTGGCTAAACTAGCTGTAGGTGAAGGCAGAACGCCCCGCCATCCCACAGATCCGCCGCCTGCAACCTCCACGCCCCACGACCGAGCCGCCGCCGTCCACGACCGAGCCTTTTCCCACGACCACACCACTCGAGCCGCCACCACTGTACACAGCCAAGCCGCCTCCCACTTCCATCCCACCCAAGTTGCCGTCGTCGTCCCCAGCCGAGCTTCCACCCGTGACCTTGCCACCCAAGCCACCGTCACCATCCACGGCCCCATCGCGTTGCCTGCAATCTTGACAAGCCGCTCTATGGCCTCCATCCTTCTGGCCGAGCCTCCCCGGTAGAGCCGTCCCATGGCCTCCACCCTCTTGACCAAGCTGTCCTATGCCCTTGTCGCACCCTTCGGCTGAGCCGCCCTCACAGCACCCCTGGGCTGAGCTGCCCTCGCGGCCCCTCGTGGCCTGGCAGAACGTTCAGCGGGTCAAACCGCCCAGCACGGGCCGGGACGGACCCAACAGGCTAGGCCGAACCCAACGGGTAGGGACACCCAGTGGGCTTGGCCGAACCCAAAAGGCCGGGTCGACCCAAACCGGGTTGACCACACTGGGTCAGCCCAAACCGGGTCGAACCGGACCTGGACCCACTACAACCCATTTATGCTCTTTGGCCATAACATTGGCACCAGATGTCCGTTTGATGAACCGCCAGCGGCACTATAAATCTTGCAGTGAAACGGTCCCTTTGAGTATACCCTGCTAGAGATTTGGATAATGTTAAGAAATGGTCTGGTTGGATCGAGCACGAATCCAACCAGGCCCTCGGGACTAAAGGCTAATAACTCATAGACCAGACGTCCGATTGATGCACCATCTATTGCGTTGAGACCTCTTTGATGTGGCGGTAATTTGGGATACTTCTTCATGGGACATAGTGGTAGTTGGAGAATTGACCAATGGATTGGGGAGCAGACTCCCCCGGAGACGAGCAAGCCTAGTGTGGAAACCCAGTAGCTGGCTGTGATTAGAAGAGTGCTCCTAGCTATCCTGTGTGGGTCATCTCCTAATGATCCTATGGGGGTCAGCTCCTAGAAATCCTGTGGGGGTCAACTCCTAGAGATCATGTGCCGGTGAGCTCCTAGAGATCTTGTGCGGGTCAGCTTCTAGTGATCCTGTGTTGGTCAGCTCCTAGGTCATCTCCTAGTGATCCTATGTGGGTCAGATTCTAGTGATCCAGTGTGGGTCAGCTCCTAGAGATCCTATGTGGTTCATCTCCTAGCGATCCTATGTGGGTCATCTCCTAGAGATCCTATGTGGGTCAGCTCTTAGTGATCCTGTGTGGGTCATCTCCTAGCGATCCTGTGTGGGTAAGCTCCTAGCGATCCTGTGCAAGTCAGCATCAGAGCCTCTTAATGGAGTAAGGTGATTCAGTAGTTATAACTAATCATCTCTACTACCATACCTAAGTTATACCTGGTGTGATCTGATTCAGAACCTCTGTGTTCTTTCATGATTGAGATGGATTACTTGATAACTTAGGTATATGTATGGGCATATACCTAAGTAGGGTTATCTATTATTTTCATACTTTTTGGTTTATCCTTGGTGGATTTTGTGAGATATTGAGGGTCTCGGGGTCCCTAATGAGTATCGTTATACTCACCCTCGCACGGGCTATGCCCGCACCTTGTTGTGTTGGATGCAGACGACAGACAACGCTAACTGAGGCTGAGAATACCAGGATAGGACAATGCCTGGAGGTGGACCATATGACGTGTTTGTATGCAGAGGAGACAGGTGGAAGTGGAGTGCTGAGGAGGTGATCTATACCTACCCTTCAGGTAGGAACCTCAGAGGATGACCCAGTAGCTACTTTTCTCTTTCTTTAGTTGTATTTTATTTCATTTGTACTTGTATCTTTACAGTTGGGCTTGTATTCCAGCCTCTTTTACTTTCATCACTCTTTTTTTATATAGTTTACTTGTGTTCATTTCTTACTGTGTGCTGGGTTGAATGTGTTTACAGGATATAAAGGCAATGCCTTCCCAGTTTTAGGGAATACGACTTTCGGTGCTAGTCGCCAGCCCCTGAATTATGGAAGGCGGGCTTGGGGTAGTCACAACACAGGCCCAGGGGGACGGGTCATGACAAATTGGTTTCAGAGGAGTCAGTTCTACCATATAAAATAGGATTATGATATTTTTAAAGGAAATAGTGTTATGTGTAGTGAGTGTGGTTATTAGTTTAGGGAATCCAGTGTTGGTGTAGAGACCGACATATCTATACACCAGGATTCTGACTTCTGATTTCTGACTTAGTGCACGAAAACACTGATTGCATGTGTGTTTCAAAGATTTGTATTTGTGTTCTCTTGAGTCAACTCACCAGGTATAACTTATTGACCGTGGCACACCTGTTTCTTTTCAGGATGCCTCCACACAGACATCCATCTAGGGTTACGAGAGATGTACGCATTGACAGCCCACCGAGTGACGAGACCTCAGTGCAGGGCCCTTTTCTAGTAGAGGCACCAGCGGAGGCACCAGTGGTACCTTTCTCCATTGGGCCACCAATGCCACTAGACCTATAAGTAGACGGTGCACGCTGCTAGAGCACATTTCACAAGTTCCAGCACCAGAGGCTACCCAGGTTCTGGGGAGTGATGGACCCACCAGTGGCTGAGGATTGACTGGAGGCTGTGGTGAGAGTCTTTCGACTGGTAGGGACACCGACCGATCTCATGGTGATCCTTTCCACTAAACTTCTACAGGAAGAAGCAGACAGATGGTGGAGCTTGATGCTCTAGGTCCACGACGAGGTGACGCTTCTCTGGGTAGACTTCGAGAGCCTGTTTCGGGCAGAGTTTGTCCCAGCGACTCTTTGTGCAGTGTGCATACTGGAGTTTCTTCATCTGCAGTAGGGAAAAATGACTATAGCTCAGTACTTAGCGATGTTCACTGACCTCTCATGCTACTCCACTGATATGGTGCGTGACCCATTTTTCAGGGCCCAAATCTTCGAGTAGGGGTTCAGGTGAGAGATCAGGGCTTCGATGATCTCACTTAGCATCACGAAGCAGGTGGGGGTGTTAGAGAAAGACCTCATAGTGGAGAGTTTCCTTACTAAGCTGTCTCCATAAGCAAGATCCACCACTAGTCATCACGTAGTAGATTCTTCTGCAAATGATAGTAGACAGATGTCGTAGAGGTCCAAGAGGACCATACCTACAGGTGGATGACTGCATGACTCAAGATCGGTTGTGTGGGGCGCCTGAGGCGGAGCCAATCATGCCAATAGCGGGTAGTGTTTCACATGCGGCGGTCAGGGTCACATGGATCGTGACTGTCTGACCCACCGTACGGATGATCAGCAGACGATCAAAGGACCGCCCAGACAGAGATAGAGATTCGACCGAGGAGGTTCGTAGGGAGTAGGAGGACATGGAAGGGGATCTGGTCATGCAACTGGTGGTGGGTGATGATTTGAGATGTTACCTCCACCACCACCAGGAGGTCCACCCCGACCATAGGGAGCAGGTGGACATGGGAGAGCTTAGCTCCAGGAAGATGAGGCTTACGATCATAGCAATATGGAGATGAAACGAGGTAGGATATGTGTCTACTCCACCTTAGTTTTAGTACTTATAGACACAAGTGCCAGTCATTCTTTTATTTCCACTGCCCTCGTTCGGAGCTCGGAGATTCTGATGGATCCATTGGTTCGATACTTACGAATAGAGACTCTTACAGGAGAAGATTCAATGATTACACACTGGTGCCGGCAGTGCGAGCTTACTCTAGGAGGTGAGAGCTTTGACTGGGATCTCCTAGTAGCGGTGTTGAGGCCTTAAGACATTATCTTGGGTATGGAATGGTTATCTATAGTCCATGCTCAGATTGACTGTATTAGGTGAAAAGTGTGGTGTGTCTGGACGAATGGGACCAGGTTTACCTTCACCGGTGAGAAGGGATCCTTTGCAGCACAAGATGGACTTACCTGGAGGAGAGTGCAGCCGATCACTCATCAGTTGGCTAGACTTACCCACAGAGAAGTTGATGTGGAGAGTCTGATTTATCTTATAGGGGTGGACCAGTATTTTGATGTCTTCCCTGATGATGTTCAGGGTCTACCTCCTCATAGAGAGGTGGACTTTTACATTGACTTGTACCCCAGGATGGCACCGATATCTACACCAGCATATTGGATGGCTCCCATGGAGCTTTTTGAGCTACATGAACAGTTGGAAAACTTATAGGGGAAAGGGTTCATTCGGCCCAGTGTTTCTCCTTGGGCAACCCCAATTTTGTTTGCCAAGAAGGTAGATGGGAGCTTGGGGATTTGTGTCAACTATCAGTTCCTGAACCAGGTGACCGTGAAGAACAAGTACCCACTCCCAAGGATTGATGACCTCTTTGATCAGCTGAAGGGAGCACGGTGGTTCTCGAAGATAGACCTCAGATCAGGCTATCACTAGCTCAGAGTGCGAGACGAGGATGTGCAGAAGATAGATTTTAGATGTCGGTATGGCCATTACAAGTTCTTGGTTATTCCATTCGGTGTGACCAACGTTCCAGCAGTGTTCATGGGACTCATGAACAAGATCTTTCAGCCATACCTTGATCACTTTTTATTATTCTTCATCGATGAAATTCTTATCTACTCGACTACTGAGGAGGAGCATGCCTATCATTTGCAGATAGTCTTGGACACACTCCGAGAGAACTAGCTTTATAGTAAACTCTCTAAGTACCATTTCTGGATCCGATAGGTTCACTTTCTGGGACATGTCATATCAGAGGCTGGAGTTGTAGTGGATCCAAAGAAGATTGAGGTGGTACTTTCTTGGGAGCCACCCAGGAGTGTGACAGAGGTACAGAGTTTCCTGGGTTTGCCTGGATACTACCAGAGGTTTGTGCCAGATTTCTCCAGAGTTTTAGCACCACTTTCAGCGTTGACAAAGAAGGGAAAAACCTTCAAGTGGTTGGAGCGATTCCAGTAGAGTTTTCAGGAGCAGAGGTAGAGGATGATTAGTGCCCCCATATTGAGACTTCTAGAGGAGGGCATAGGGTACGTAGTATACTGCGATGTATCAGGGACTAGGCTCAGATGTGTCCTGATGTAGGATTGAGTAGTGATCACATATGGTTATCAACTTCTAAGACAGTATGAGCAGAACTACGCTACCCATGACCTGGAGTTAGCAGTAGTGGTCTTCGCCTTAAAGATGTGGCAACACTATCTGATGGGAGAAAGTTTTAAAGTCTACTCAGATCACAAGAGTCTTACATATATATTCTCTCAGAAGGACCAGAACCTGAGACAGTGAAGTTGGATTGAGTTCCTCCAGGACTATGAATTCGAGATTGTCTATAATCCTGGGAAGGGGAATGTTATAGCGGATGTACTCAGCAAGATGTCTGGTATAAAGCTGCTAGGTGAGGCGATGGAGCAACTGGACGCTTTGCAGATATCCTTTGGGGATCAAGATAGAGTAGCTTTTCTTCAATCTCTTACAGTCACTCCACCAATTCTTCAGTGAGTCAGGGAGGTATAGCATGGGGACACTGACCATGAGACTCAATGTGCTTAGATATCCACAAGACATGCACCTGATGGATTTTCTGAAGTTGGGGAGCATGTCATCCTCTTCAGAGAGTGTACTATGATACCAGTGTCACTTCAGGAGGAAGTGTTGAGGGAGTTCCACACATCCCCTATAGTGGTACATCTAGGAGTGGAAAAGATGTACTAGGATCTCCAATGATAGTACTAGTGGCTGAGAATGAAGAAAGAAGTAGTAGAGTTTGTCTCTCGGTGCCTCACTTGTCAGCAAGTTAAGGTGGAGCATCATGTACCATCCGGCTTGGTACAACCTTTAGAGGTCCCATAGTGGAAGTGTGATGGGATATCCATGGACTTCGTGACAAGGATTCCACGTACATCCAGGGGTCATGACTCAATTTTGGTGATCGTCGACCGACTCACCAATTCAGCCCACTTCCTACCGATGAGAGAGCATGGTTCAGTAGAGAGATTGGGACACCTCTATGTGAAGGATATTGTGCGGCTACATGGATTACCCTTGACGATTGTCTCTGATTTTGATACATGTTTTACTTCCCGACTATGGAAGGGGTTGTAAGAGGCTTTCGAGATGCATCTTCGTTTGAGCATCGCCTTCCATCCTCAGACGGATGGCCAGACTGAGCGGACCATTCAGACTCTTGAGGACATGCTGTGTGCTTGAGTCCTTAACTTCAGTCGCAGATGGGAGGATCACTTGACTTTGGTGGAGTTTTCATACAATAATAGCTATCACTCCACCATTGGGATGACACCTTTTGGGTCATTTTACAGGTGACCTTGCAGATCACCTTTGTGCTGGACTGACCCAGGAGAGTCAGTACTAGTGGGACTAGAGATGGTACGGGCTACCACAGAAAAGGTGCGGATCATCTAGGAGTAGATGAAGACTGCACAGAGCAGGCAGAAGTCGTATGCCGACAGGAGACAGAGACCTCTATAGTTCGAGGATGGTGACCACATCTTTCTACATGTCTCACCCCAACGAGGTTTATGAAGATTTGGCTGAGGTGACAAGTTATCTCTGTGATTCATCAGACCCTTATAGGTCCTCAGTATAGTTGGCGAGGTGTCTTTCTGCTTAGCTCTTCCACTTCAGTTGCACCAGGTGCACGGCGTCTTCCATGTATCCCAGCTGAGGAGATACATGCACGACCCTTCTCACATCATCGACCATGGTGAGCTAGACGTCGATGATGGGGAAAATTTTATGGAGGTTCCAGTAGAGATTGAGGATCGATAGGAGTGAGTCCTTTGTGGATGGTCAATACCTCTGGTGCACATTCGCTGGCAGCACAGGAACCTCCAGGAGAGCACATGGGAGTGAGAGGCTCAGATTCATGCTTAGTACCCCCACTTGTTTTCCTAGTTTGAGTTGTGGCTTACAGGGACGAAAATACCTAAGGTGGGGAGAATGTAATGACCCAGAAATTCCATGTAAAATACTTTTTTTATTAAATGGGAATTTTACGATTCCGTGAAAATTGACGGCGCATGATTCCGAGTCCCGGAGTGCCTGGAATGAATTTCTGAACTTTTGTTTGGGTACGTTTAGTAAACGTGAAAGTGTGTTTTTTATAAGTTTTGAACAAGTGCTCGGAATTGAAATACGAGGACACCATTGAACTCGCAGCACCGACATTCTCTTAAGGAGACCTTCACCTAGACCTTAGTGGATCGATAGTGAAAGATAAAATTTGGTTTTTTCAAGGAAGAATAAAATAAAAATAAAGTTGTGTAGCTTTTATTTTTATTTTTAATTTTAAACTCCATGTGGATGATGAGAAGTGGGGACCACAAGACCTAAACCTCCCGTGAAAGGTTATGATGGTGGGGACCACCCAAACTAACCTCCCATGAGAGGTTATGGTAGTGGGGACCACCCGAGGTATAAACCCACTTGAACTCCCCATTAATGGAGAAACCCTCAAACTTCCTATTAAATGTGGGAGAGCCTCTACAACTCCTCCAACATTTATTATGCCAACTCAATTTAATTAATTAGAATATTTTGAATTTGTTCCAACAAAATAAATAATAGATATCATAATCTATTATCTTGGTCTACCTTTTCATTTTGGTGGAATTGGGGAAAAGGCTTGGAAAAGGAGAGAGCATTGGTGAAATTGGGAGAAAGCTCTCCAACGAAGAACGCCAACGAAGAACGACGACCTCGACTTCAACTTTATTCCTCGGGGCATCCTCCAACATGGTACATCTTTAATTGACGATCAACTTCCCCTCCCCAATGATGTTTTCTTTTCCCTCATGATCTCTGTCGACAAATCAAACAAGGTAGGGGGTTATTATTAAATTCTTGAATTCTCTCGATTAATTTCCTCGTTCTTGGAAAGAATGAAAAACGCGGATCAACCAAAACGAGTTGATCCGTGTTTCGTATTAAATTAAAGAGTTTATCATTCTTGACTCCTAATTTTTGTTGAGCCACTTGCTACCGCTACAATGCAGAGGGTGCGGGTCAAACAAACATGGACTGACCCCTCCGTCATTCTTCTTTATTTTGTTCTTCGCGATGGAAGAAAGTGGATTACACCATGACGATGAATGAAGAGAGAGGCTGGCTAAACCAGCCGCTGATGAAGGCACGACGCCTCACCGTCCCGTGGCTCTGCCGCCCAAAACCTCTACGCCCCACGACCGAGCTGCCACCCAAGCTGCCACCGCCGTCCATGGCTGAGCCTCCACCCACAACCATGCCACCCAAGACGCCACCACCATATGTAGCCAAGCCACTTCCTACGACCATGCCACCCAAGCTGCCGCCTCCGTCCACAGCCGAGTCGATGCCCGCTGCCACGCCACCCTAGCCGCCGCCGCCGTCCGCAGCTGAGCTGCCGCCCGCAGACCCACCATCCGAGCCGCCACAGCCATCCACGACCCTGCTGTGCTACACGTAGTCTCGTCGAGATTCCCCGCAGCCTCCGCCCTTTCGGACGAGCTGCCCCAGACGAGCCATCCCGCGACCTCTGCCCTCTCGGCCGAGCCGCCCCGGACTGAGCCGAGCCACCCTGCGCCCTCACGAAACCCCTCGGTCGAGCATCCCTCGCGGAACCCCTGGGACGAGCTTCCCTCGCAACACCCCGGCAACCCTCCATGGCCCCTCACAACCTACCAGACCGTCGAGTGGGCCGTCCTGCCCAGCACGGGCCGGGCTGGACCCAGCGGGCCGAGCCGAACCCAACGGGCGGGGCCACCCAGTGGGCCAGGCTGAACCCAATAGGCTGGGCCACCCGACGGGCTAGGCCAAACACAGCGGTTCAGGCCGGGTAAACCATGACCGAGTCAGCCTAGACTGGGTCGGACCGAACTCAGACCCACTACAACCCATTTACGCTCTTTTGACCATAACTTTGGCCCCAGATGTCCGTTTGAAAAACCATCAACGACGCTCGAAATCTTGGAGTGAAATGGTCCCTTTGAGTATACCCCATTGGATATTTGGATATAGTTGGGAAATAGTCAGGTTGGATTGAGCACAAATCCAACTGATCCCTCAGGACTAAAGACTAATAACTTATAGACCAGACATTCAATTGACGCGACGTCTGTTGCGTTGAGACCCCTATAGCATGGCAGTACTTTGGGATACTTCTTCATGGGACATCATGGAAGTTAGAGAATCAAACAATGGATTGGGGAGCGGACTATCCTGGAGACAAGAAAGCCTAGTCCAGAAACCCAGTAGCTGGCTGTGACCAGAAGAGTGCTCCTAGAGATCCTGTGTGGGTCAGCTCCTAGAGATCCTGTGGGGGTCAGCTTTTAGAGATCCTGTGTGGGTCAGCTCCTAGCGATCTTGTGGGGGTCAGCTCATAGCGATCCTGTGGGGATCAGCTCTTAACGATCCTGTGCGGGTTAGCTCCTAACGATCCTGTGTGGGTCAGCTCCTAGGGATCCTATGCAGGTCAGCTCCTAGCGATCCTGTGTGGGTTAGATCCTAGCGATCCTGTGTGGGTCAGATCCTAGCGATCCTATTTGGGTCAGCTCCTAGAGATTCTATGTGGGTCACCTCCTAGTAATCCTATGTGGGTCAGATCCTAGCGATCCTATGTGGGTCAGCTCCTAGAGATCCTGTGTGGGTCACCTCCTAGCGATCCTGTGTGGGTCAGCTCCTAGCGATCCTGTGTGGGTTAGCTCATAGCGATCCTGTGTGGGTCAGCTTCTAGAGATCCTATGTGGGTCAGCTCCTAGAGATCTTGAGTGGTTCAGCAGTAGAGCCTCTTAAGAGAGTAAGATGATTTAGTAGTTATAACTAATCATCTCTACTACCGTACCTAAGTTATACATCGTGTGAGATGAGTCAGAACCTCTGTGTTCCTTCATGATTGAGATAGATTACTTGATAACTTAGGTATATGTATGGTTATATACCTAAGTAGGGTTATATGTTGTTTTCATACTTTTTTGTTTATCATTGGTGGATTTTGTGAGACCGTGAGGGTCTTGGGGTCCCTACTGAGTATCATTATACTCACCCCTGCACAGGCTATGCCCGCACCTTGTTGTGTTGGATGAAGACGAAGGACAACGCTGACTGAGGCTGAGAATACCTAGACTGGCCGGTGCTCAGAGGTGGACTATACGGTGTGTCGGTATGCAGAGGAGATGAGTAGATGTGGAGTGATGAGGAGGTGATCTGTACCTACCTTTCAGGTAGGAACCTTGGAGGACGACCCAATAACTACTTTCATCTTTATTCAGTTGTATTGTATTTTATTTTCACTTGTATCTTTATAGTTTGTCTTGTATTCCAGACCCTTTTACTTTCAATACTCTTTTTTTATACAGTTTACTTGTGTTTGTATCTTGCTGTGTGATGGGTTGAATGTGTTTACAGGATATAAAGGCAAAGACTTCCCATTTTTAGAGAATACACCTTTTGGTGCTAGTCTCTAACCCCTGGCCTATGGAAGGCGGGCTTGGGTTAGTCACGGTACGGGCCCCGGGGGATGGGTCATGACATGGATAATTACAAAATATTTGGATCACACATTTTTCATGATGTGGGGTTTTGTTCAGTTTACTCCTTTTTTGGACTATATGGATTCTTAGTCCCTTAGTATGATATGTATCGTTGAATATTTATTATTTTAATCATTTTTCAACTAGGTAAACATTGAATCTATATCCCACTAGTGATATATGGGTTGAATCCTTATTGGCTTAATGATCCCTCAAGTTTTACCAGATTTTTGCTTTGACCTCATATTAGATATTCATTAGTTGGTTAGATATTTAAGATGGTAAGTTTTATACATGTATTAAACCATTTATACCTTGTGTTAAATCCAAAATTTGGTAATAGGGAGGTGTTCTTGAGGTCTTTTATAGGTTTGGATCATGTCTATTCAGGCACCTGGTTCAGTTAATTATGAAATGGTATTAGAGTGACTTGAAGGATCTTGGGTATCAGTGTGAGTGTTTTCAAGAGACATGACCATCAGGTCCTAGGAAGTAACCCATAAATATGCATATCCAACATAATTATGGTGAAATATAGAGATTCTAGCGATATTCCATGTTTTATTTTGGACCTTTCATTGAGTTACTTATTTCTACATGAGTCTTATGCATCATCGATTGATATTTCTAGGTAGGCATTGATAGGATGACATGGAATATCATGTACCTTATTGTGTTTGATCTTCTTAGTATTAGAACCATTCAAATATTTATAGCAACCAAAACCTCATTAATAAATGAAGGTTGTTTCAATATTTATTTATTAAGGATGAGTATGCTAGTATAACTCATTTGAGTGATATGGTTAGATTTAAAACTCTCTCTTATTAAAATTTTCATGCTTACCCTTAATTTTTAGTATAATATTTTCCTTAAAAATATTATGTTAAAATATGAATACTATGACCCTAAGAAATATTTATGCGAGTGAGGATGCAGTTTGTGGTGTGGATAGCATAATATATGTATAAATGCCAATTTCAAATTCTTAGAAGGGAATCAGATGTGATTATCTTTGTTAATATAGATTATTCCACTGCATCGACCCCCATATGATCTATAGGATGGAGCTAATGAACACATTTCATATTTGGAATCTCATTGATCATCAAGTGTTCAAGGGTCTAACTCAACTTCTTTAATAAGAAGGATCAGAAAAACCATGATATGAACCTTCAACTATTGATGATAGGTGGTATTTTTAGTTTCATCACCCTCTTACCTTCCAGGGTGTGGTATCTCCTCTATAATTAGAGGAGTTTTTAGGCCATATTCACTACATCATTGATATTACGGATAGTCTTTAATATCATTGGGTTTTTTCTAAATAGTTTTATGCTGGAAAGTGCATGACATCGATGGTGGGACGTCCTAGTCGAGGCAAAGAAGGCTCATAAACTCGATTGGAAATGTTTTCAATATTTTTTCTTTGAAAAATTATATCCCAACACTTTTAACTAAGAAGCTATAAAATTCATGGAGATTCATTATGTATTTATTTTTATGATAGATTTCTGATGGTGGTATTGGATTTACCATAGTTCCCAATGCATCTTCTTCTTCTTATTTCAGCACCTCTTTAATGGAGTCTTCTTCAATAATTAGAGATGACCTCATAAGTAATGAATCTATATTCATAATATAGAGGTATTTATGAAAAAAAATTATTTGAAAAATAGAAAAATAGGATAAATTCAGTTATGATTCTTCCCCCTCATTCATATTCTCTTATAGCTCTATCTCAACAACCTCAGCTCCTAAAAGCACTTCATTTTTAATTTCCAGCACCATATTATTTTCAATAGTGGGATTTTATTCATCATATTTATTATAAAGGGATGAAAATTTCTTGTAAAAATATGAAATATTAAAAAAAATATAGATTTATATTGCATCTCATGTAGTGAAAAATCTAATAATAGTGAATCACATGAAAGGTCTACTCCCTTGAGTGGTTTAGACATGAGAACTTTCTATTTAGTAAATTACACTAGAAGAATAACACTCTCAATATTAATGTTTATTTTTAAACACATTTCAATGGTTTTAATCCCACAAAAGTGATATTTTAATTTAAATTTTCACATTTTATTGGTTTAGAAGCTTTTTGGGCTTAATTAGAAAAATGATCTAATTTTGGAATTTAACTGTTTTAATTTATTTAAGTATTTTGGCCAAACATGTTTATAAAATGATTTAATTTATGAAATTAATTTTTTGGGCTTAAATATATAGTGGGGTTCATTTCATTCTTCTAAAACTAAATCTGAATCCATCATTTGAAGGCCTAAAAAAATCTCACAAGATAGACATCAAAATCTATGTACATATTTAGATAATTTTAAAGATGGAAATATATCTTATAAATGGATGAAAAATTTGAGCTAAAAATAAAAAATAAAAAATATAATATTTGGAGGACCAACTTTTATAATGATGGACCCACTTTATTATGCCAATACTAAGGCCATAAATACATGGGGAATCAGATTTTATAAATTCTAATATTCTGTCTATCCAAAATAATTTTTTTACATAAATAGGCTATAACTTCTTCCACACATGGAGGATGATGCTAACATTTTGTTGTCAAATGAGAAATTCATTTATGAAAAAAATAAAAGAAAAAAACATTCTTAAATTAGGTCATTAAATTAGCCTACCATGAGAAATATTTTGGAGGACATAATCTGAAGGAAATCTTAAAGGCATATTTGGAAGATCTTGAATTTAAATACCAAATGATGGAACCCCCTTGGCATATATAAGGATAATTTTACCCATGTAGAAGGATATTTACACATCAAAATATGGATATTAGGATTAGGTATATGATTATGTTCCTTATTCATGATGTTTTATATTTTAGTTTTTAGTTGTTAGTTTTATTTTTCATGCAATTTGAATTTTATTTAATTAATTAAATCATGCTCCATTTTTTAAAGTGTTCCCTCAACCCTTTTCGTTTTTTTCTTCCACTCTTCTTCTACTAATTATATTATTCTTGTTATCCTTATTTTTTATTTTATTATTCTTATGTGTTTAACTATTTTATTATTTTAAATTATTATATATTTATTTTATTTTATTTTAAAACTCTCTCTATCAACCCAATTTTTTTTATTCTTTTTTATTTTTATTTATTTTTCTCTTCTATTATATCCCATTCCACCATGTTATCTCTTACTATCGATGATGGGAGGCTTAACCAAGTCTTGGCTCGGGGGAGTTCAAGGTTTTCATGAATTTTTATTAATGTTTATGTTACATTTGTGGTATATTAGAGTAGCATGTGTGGGTGAGGAGGATGTCTTCGGTGTGGTGAATCCCCCCCCAATAACATGCAACTAAATATATTTCTATTATTTCATTTAAACTATTTTTACTCTCTTCATTGTATAATTCTTCATATGATGGAGTTGAGCGAGTAAATAGATGAAACAACATTGATAGAGCTGTGTCTTGGAAGATGACACACCCTCAACCAAGGTGTTTCATCAACCATGATTATAATAGGATTTGGAATTGAGAGTGATTAAGGCATAAGATATTTTACAATTTCTAAATTAAAATAATATTAATTCACCATGAGATTTCATGTTTTTATTATCAAACTAAAATTGAACAAATAAAGGTAAATAATGATTGAACCTAAAAATGAACCTAAAACCAAGTCCTTTCTTTCTAAATTCATTATATTTAGATTTTCATGTTAGTATAGTTTAGAATTTACATTTTTCATATCATTTAAATATTTATAAAAGAAATAAGAAATTTTCTATTTCATTCATAAAATTGTAAAAACAACAAAAAGTAGTTTAAGTGATTTATATTATGTAGGTGAAAAAAAGGAGAAGCTCCTCATGTGAGATGACCCTGGTCAGGCACTGCTACACTAGGAAAATAATTCTATTTTTCCATACCCTACAAAATACATGAATTCAAAATTAGCACAATTTATAGGGATCTAAACTGTTATTTTCATCACTTTTTCTAAATTAAAAATTTCAGAAATATTTTTCACTATTTTATTTATTAAAAAAACATAAAAAAATCCTCTTTCCATGATGTATTCAAATTCAAAATTATTATGAATGGATAGATTACTCATAGGTGAAATAAAAAAAAGATTATAATAGATCCTAGGTTTAAGAATATAGATAAAACATAGAACAACTGTGAAAAAAAGTACAAAGGGTGTTTGAATATGTTGGTGCATTAATGGAGCAACCCGACCCTGAGTCAGATCAATAACCTGAGGTTGTGTTGGATAAAATTTTACCAACCATCCTTGAAATTGAATAAACTGATGAGGTAAAGGTGGAGGTACCTGGAAATTCATTCCACCTCACTCAAACATTTCTGGTGGAGATAGAAGAAATATAATTTTATATTGATTTACAAGAGAGAGATCATGAAAATTGGGTATATTTTGGAGAAATTGTGTAGAAATTGAAATACAACAAGATATCGTTATCCCTTATAAAGAAGAAGAATCAGTACCACTACACCCATCTCTATCCTTAGAAGAATAAAAAACCACCAAGGCAGTGGAATTCAAATAAATACTGGGGGATCATGACTACCTAACTCCATACAATGAAGATTGACTCCAAGAGGAACTTTAAATTAAATAAGAGATTCAATACGAACCGATTTAGGGAGTTAACCTTTTCATAAACTCGTTATCTTCCAATTTCATTGAAACGGAATTGATTATCACCTCATACTATTTTGATTTTACATATTTGGATAAATCACATTTTTACATGGAGGAGGATGATGAAAAAAATTCACCAGTTGAAGAACACTTGGAGATCCCTGAAGACAATGAACATTTATTATAGGGAGTACAAGAATAGATCCTAATGGATTTTCCTAATGAACAAGAGACACAAGATGCCTACAAAGAAAGTGAATATTTTGAAATTAATTCTTTAATTTTTTTTTTCATATTAAATTAGATTCTAAATCTCTATTTGATTACTCTTTTAATGAATCACATCTAGAGAAACCACCAGATAGTGAATATGTGGTTGCAAAAGTAACAACCAAAGAGTAGGAGGTTCCACACTTAATCCTACCCCTGCCATGAAAGTTTTACATCATTGCAAAGGGGGTAGATTTTGTGTACACAATACAGAGAATTATCCTTAACAAGAACAAAGAAATGAAAGCTACTAAGAACAAATGTGGTGGTTCAAACTCAATAAACTCCACCCACCACCAGAATATGGATAATAGATGGCACTTACCACTAGAGGCAGTAAAAATTCAGGCCCCACTTGGGGGATTATACCAAGACTTATCCCTTTATAATCTTTCTAGGAATATATATTTCGATTATAGTGTAGGAATTATTCAAGCATGAAAACCACTCCCTCTTAAATTTTTGAGATTAAATGACAAGATCCTTGGACTAAATTGAGTAATTTTTTTCATAGGTCCATGATAAAACAAGACAAAACCTAAGTGGTGAAAGCAGAAGATTAAACTTCATGGGAAAGGGAGTTAACTTTTATTTATTATCCTTAAAACAATCTAATTTTTTTCCAAAACATGTTTTAATATTTAAAATATAATTTCATGCCCACATTTGGATTATTTCCTTTCTTGAATTAACTAGGAGGAATGAGTTTATTAAGAATCCTGTGATTCCATGTTTTAGATTTAAATGTTAATAATATTGAATGTGTAAAATGGATAATTGGATTATTAAATTGATACATGTATATTAAAATGATGACTCATGATTTTAGAAAATTAATTAATTATTGTCAATAAAATTTCCTTATCAATTTTCATTCATTGAATTTTTTAAATTCATGTGAATTTATTTGTTATTATTAATCATGCCTTGAGTGATTTTATAATGTTATAATTCCCATTCTCGAGAGGATTTCAAGACCAAGTAATTCCTATTTTATTCTTGATCATATTTCTTGAGTGATCTTGGGACATACCACCTACTATAACGTGGATTTGAACTTATCAAAGCTATGATTGTAAAAAAAACAAATTTAAAATGATTGAGGCATATTTTTAAAACATATTATCCTTAGAAGACCACATTCACATCAATTATTGTTTATACCATAGAAACCATGAATGATATTATTAGGGATGAGACATGTTTTAAGTCATTCTTTTCCATTCCTAACCTCCTCTTAGTATTTGCATGATATTTTAAAGTTGAAGTGTGGTGGTGAAGTGAATCTTGGTGTAAAGGATTATTTAAATTATAAGTAAAAAAGTACGGGGTTTATTATTTTGGGAATAAATTAATGTTTTTGATTCATTTGTGATACTTCATTGTTTTCCCATCTTGAATTAAAAAAATTAAAATGACAAAAAGTACCAAAAAATTGAAAATAATGGGTTTTTTTTGGGAAAACCAAAAATCAACATTACTAGACCACATATTTTTATCATATGTGGTTAGGTTATGGATTCGATGTTTATTCTAATCATAAATTTTTAAAAATAAAAAAAATAAAAAAAAATTATTTGAAAAATAAAAAAATTATAACGGTTAAGAAAAATTCAAGAGGGTGCACAAATTATTTATTATGCTTTATTTGATCACGACCTTTACTTTGAGTTTGAGGAATTTGGAGTTATTACAATCTAAATGTGATAATTTCAATGGTATTTTACTTTTTATATCATATAATTTAATTTATAGGATAACCTCCTCCTTGAGCTTTAATTTTTAATCCCTACCAACCTTAATCCTTAGAGTCATTTAATCGTTTCACGAAAGACCTCATGATTTTATATGACTTTAGTATTTAAAAAGTAGATAAAGTGGTTTCTTTAAAATTATATGGATAATAAGTATGTTCTCATGATTTGGAAAAACTATTAATTTGTATCATGTGTGATGAGAGAAAATATTATAAAGTGAGGTAGATCATGATTTGGAATTTTTAACAATAATGAATTGAAAAGCTTGAATGAATGAAAGGAGAAGTTCCATAATTTTTCAAAGGAGAAAAGTGAAATACATGAATTGATTGTTTATTTAGAAAATATAAAATTTAATGTATATTTTATGTGAAATTATATAATTTTATTTCACATTTATTTTTATTAATTATATTTCCTTGAAACTTAAAACTTGATAGAATTGGTGCCCTCTGATTTTTAATGTTGATATTTTATGCTTGAGGACAAGCATGGTTTAAGTGTGGGGGTATTGAAAAACTCAATATTCATGTATATTTATAAAAACATGTCAATGGTTTTAATACCATAAATGTGATATTTTAATGTAAATTGTCACATTTTATGGGTTTAGAATATTTTTGGGATTAATAGAAAAAATGGCCTAATTTTGGAATTTAATTGTTTTAATTTATTTAACTATTTTGTCCATAACTTTTTATATAACAATCTTATTTACGAAATTATTTTTTTGGATAAAATACATGTTGAGATTAATTTCTTTCTTCTATACCCAAATATGAATCCATCATTTTATGGACCCAAAGAATCTCATTAGTCATACCTCAAAATCTATGTACAGATTTGGATATTTTCAAATATTGGACTATATCTTATAAATGGATGAAAAATGGAGCATAAATTAGACAATCATAAAGAGAAGATATGGAGGACCAACTTTGATAACTATTTTCCCACTTTATTATAAAAATAACAAGGCCACAAATTCATGGGAAATCAAATTTTGGAAATTTGAATATTCTTCCTGGCTAGAATAAAATTTTAAAGTAAATGGGATATAAATTTTTCCAAACATGGTAGATGAAGGTGGAATTTTGTGTTCAAATTATTAAGAAATTTATGAACAACTTTAAAGAATAAACCCTTCTCAAATAGGGTTATTAAATTTGTCCTCTATGAGAATATTTTAGGTGGATAGAAATTTGGAGGAGATCTTAAAAGAAGATTTAGAAGATCTTGAACTTAAATACTGAAGGATGGAACCCTATTGGAATATATAAGAAGGATTTAACCCATGATGAAGGATCGCTCCACACCCCCAATAGAGAGGAGGTCGAGGTCCATGCCGATGTTCCATCTTCCCATTTTCTATTTTTTTATTTTCTTCTAATGTTTATTTTTATTTATCATGTTATTTTAATTTTAGTTAATTAAATAATTTATAAATCCTTTTTTAAAGTGTTTCATCCACCAATTTAATTTTTTATTCCTTTATTATTATTCTTATTCTTTTATTCTTATTCTTCTTTTTATTTTTATTTTATTCTTATTATGTGTTTCAACTATTTTATTATTTTAACTTCTTATATATTTCTTTTTCTTTATTTTAATTCTCTCTATCATCCCAAATATTTTTATTTTATTATATTTTATTTTTATTTATGTTTGATTATCTTATCACCTATTCCACTAATTGATATCTTACTCCTGATAATGGGAGTCTGACACGAGGCATGTCCTGGGGTAGGTCAAGGTGTTCATGAATTGTTCTTAAAGTTTATTTTAGGTTTGTGGTATATTTGAGTAGCATGTATGAGTGAGGTGAATGTCCCTGGTGTGGTGGATACCCACCAAATTACATAAAACTAAATATATTTATATTTTTTAAACTCTTTTCCCTATCTTAATTGGATAAATCCTCATAAAATGGAGTTGAGCGAGTCAATGGATGAAATAAAATTGATAGAGATGGGTCCTAGAAGATGGAACACACTCAATCAAGGTGTTTCATAATCCGTAATTAAAATAGGAGGTGGAATTGAGAGTTTTTAAGTAATTATGGATTTCAAAATAAAAATAATAGTAATTTATCATGAGATTTATTTTTTATATTATCAAACTAAAATCAAAAAAATAAAGGAGAATAATGATTCAACCCAAAACCAATCCTAAAATCAATTCTTATGTTTCTAAATTTATTATATTTAGATTTTCATGTTTTTATAGTTTATAATTTCCGTTTTTAATTTCATATAAATATTTATAAAATTAATAAAAAAAAGAAACATTATCCATTTATTTTCATAAAATAGTAAAAAAAAGAATCATTTTAAGTGATTTAGATTAAGTAGGTGAAAAACTGAGTATCTTCTAAAGTGAGATGACCCTAGTCATCCACTATGATAGACTAGGAAAATAATTTTATTTTTTCCATGCCTTGTGATAGGAGTTTATTCAAAGGATTTATGAAATGTATGGGAGAGAAGTATTTTCAAGTTATTCTTCCACATTATCAATGTCCTCTTGAGAAAAGAATATATTAATTTCTTCATCGTTTTCTTATTATTGAATTGAAATTTTCCTCATTTTTTCTTATATATATATATATCTACATTAATGGAATTATTTACTTCAATTTATGCATCTTTTCTTATTGTTCTTTTAGTTTTTGGTTTATTAATAATGAACTAGTCACTATGTTTTTAACTTATTGTGATATTGGTTCTTTAGTATCTTGATTGAATGGGTCTATGTGAAGTTTATATTGAATAAATTCATTAAAATAATATTAATATCACTCCCATCCATTAGTGTACACTAATGGTTGTTAATTATGCGACCATTAAGATTGTTCTTTAGGTTTCTATAGGAAGAGGTTATGGTTAGTGTAAATTCTTTTGGCCAGGAATAAATCAATTACATCAATGGCTAGATCATCAACTTCCTTAAACTGGGAAAAATTAATTGTGATCCAATTTAATTAATTTTTACACTATGAAGTTTATTCCTAATTGACAGAAAAGAAATAAATTAATAAACAAAGGAAATAAAGAAAACAAAGAATACAAAAAAATAAAACTGATGATCTCTATAAAAATGTGAAAATAAATAATGAATATGGGGCTTATGTCCTTGAAACAATTCCAAGTTGATGAAGGCAGGTTATTCATGAAATCCCAATCAATAAAATTTAATCTCATGGTATAGACTAGTGGGTGACCTGAGTTGTGTCTCAAGGAGATTTACCAAACATTCACTATTCATAAGTTGTTATCACTTATTATTGTTTTTGTAATTTTTAATAATAAAATAATTTAAATAAAAAAATAAAATTGAAATAAATAAATTAAAATTAAAATAAAAGAAAATAATAAATTAAAACTTTAGAAAAGAAAGAATCAACCCTTAAAAAAATTATAAATGGAAATTTCAGTACCTCATATTGAATTATTTTACTCCCACACAATATTTATTTTCTAATGTAAAAACAAAAATTCCTTCATCACATTATATGTGAATTCATGATGTATAAGAAAATTCATAATACACTACACACTCACCACTTCCATGGGTGTGTGAATGAAGTAATACTCAACTAAGAGCATCCCCCACTCACCTCCCTAGTGTATAACCAAACCTTTTCAAAACCACCCTGATAATTAACTGGGATGGAGGTAATTGATTCCATAAAAATTACATTTATAAAATCCTAAAATAGAAAAACATTTATGGGTCAAACCCAAGGTAGGGGGGTGAGTACTCTAAGGGATCTATTTAATTCAAAACTACTAAACACAATGAAGGAAAGTGGATGGATAGAAGAGAGGGAGTGTATGTAGAATTGAAATAAAGAGGGAAGTGTGAAATGTTAGTAGAGTTAGAAACTAATATATGGGTTATGGAAAGATAAATATTGGAAATATTATTAATATGTAATTTTATCGAAGTATAATTTTTAATGAATTATGTTCTCGAGAAAGGTTTGCAAACTAGATGAGTCATTCAAGAAAGAAATTTATCAATTTATCTTGAATTTCCATTATTCTAATTCCATTTTATCAATATATGTATATATATTAAAATGGGATAAATGACTAAATATAGTATTGATATTGGTTTTAATCCTTCAATTCATCATCTCAAAGTAATAACTAGAATGAAAGAAACATTCCCAAGAAGAGTGAATTGAAAAAAAATATAAATAGAAATCAAGAAAAAAATGAAAACATACTACAACAATGGAATTCCACTTAAAGAGTTTATAAATAGTGAATTTTTTTAATGAATAATGTTAGTAAAATAAAAATATGAAATATAGAAGGTAATAATAAATGAAAAAAGGGACCCTTATTTATTGAGGTGGGAACTCCACTCCCACAACAATTCACTTCCTTATTACTATTTTAATCCTAGTTCGCGCCACTAAGATCCTCCATTTTTCTCTCAAGTCTATTAGTCCTAATATGTTATCCTCTATGATGTTTTAGTTTTCCTCAACATGAGTCTCACTTTTGAATAAATTTACATCCAAACTCCTAGAATTGAGCTCATAGTCAGCACACTAACCTCAAATCACTGGTCACCACATGGTGACCATCAAAATTTAGCTTCTTCCCCATGTTAACTCAAGCTAATCATTATAATATAATGTTATCCCCTATGTGTATATTTCTTTGTCTCTACACATGATGAGTTTGGATGTGAATCCCAACTCAATTCACTCCTCTCAAGTACCTCTAACAATATTCAATAGTTTCCCATGTACATAACTTCATTGAGATTGAGACTCTATCTTTTCTTTTAAATTTATTTTAGAATATATGTAACATGAATTTTAATACCTCACAACACCTTTACATAGATCTATTAAAGTGCTGCGACTTTTGTCACGACCCGTTCTCGGGGCCCGTGCTGTGGCTACCCCAAGCCCGCCTTCTATAGGCCAGGGGCTGGAGACTAGCACTAAGGCGTAAATCCCGATAAAAAGGGAAGGAATTTCCTTTGTAAAGTAAACAAACACCATAGAGCAAGCAAGCAGAAGTAAACACTAGGTAAAAACTGGGTACAACAGTAAGTGTGGAAAAGTAAGTGGGCCAGAATACAAACCCAAACTGAAAGTAAAGTACAACTGGAGTGGGAAAACAACAACTGAAAAGTAAAGTCGCAGCCTCGAGCCATCCACTGGAAGTCCCACCTGAAGGGTGGGTACAGATAGCCTCCACAGCTCCTCGGGTCCATCCGTCTGTTCCAAGTACGTCCCGCCCAGTGGTCCACCTCCAGGTACCGTCCTGCTCCGCAAGCCTCAACCACGATCAGCGTTGTCCTTCGTCTGCAACCAACACAATGTAGTGCGGGCATAGCCCGTGTAGGGGTGAGTATAAGATACTTAGTAGGGACCCCGAGACCCCCGAAGGTCTCCCAGAATCCACAAAGGATAATCCACAAAGGAAAGATACAATCACGAATTAACATCCGACACTACTTAGGTATATGCCCATACATATACCTAAGTCACCAATTCTCGTTCGGCTCCAACATCCGAGCTCAAGTACAACCCAGTCCACACAGGAAAACACAACCAAATCTACACAGGAAAGCATAACGTAATCCACACAGGATAACACAACACAATCCACATAGGAAAGCAAAACAAGATTCAGCTCACACAGGTATACTTCTTCGTAAGACGATAGAGATGATCAGCTGTAGCCACTGATTCATCTAAGTCGTTGGACCCACACAGGATCGATAGGTACTAACCCCCGCAATGACCCATAAAGGATCGATAGGTAACTAACCCCCGAAATGACCCACAAAGGATCTGACCCACATAGGATCAATGGGTAACTAATCCCCGCAATGACCCACAAAGGATCTGACCCACACATGATCGATAGGTAACTAACCCCCGCAATGACCCACACAGGATCAGACCCACACAGGATCTGTAGGCGCTGGCCCACACAGGACCCCTGGGCGCGGACCCACACAGGATCTGACCCACACAGGATCGGTAGCACTGATCCACGTAGGATCGCTGAGTGCTGTAGTCGTCACCGTTGAGTACACAGAGGATTTCTATACAGTCATCATCGTCGTCGCAGTCGCAGCCAGCTCTAGGGTTCCCGCATACAGAAATCTCGTTCGGGAGGGTCCGCTCCATGAGCCGAGGGTCTGATACATCAAATGACATGTAGTCCAGAGTTGATGTATCCAAAAGTTCCGTATCGTCAACAGGAACTCAATGTCATAGACGGCGCGTCAATCGGACACCCGGTCTGAGAGTTATTGGCTTTTTCGTCCCAGGGGCCCAGTTGATTTTTAAGTCAAAACCAACCCGACCATACTCCAACTGCATCTAAACCTAGAGCGGAGTAAGCCAAAAGGTTTGTCTCACTAAGATGAATCCAACAAAGTCGACGACACATCAATCGGACGTCCGGAGCTCAAGTTATAAGCGTTTCCGCTCCGAGGCCCCGGTTGGTTTCGTGTACGAACCAACCCGGCCGAACTCAAAGTACTCTGAAACCTTCAGTGTAGTATATCAAAACTACCACCTCAATCCAAGGATCGCTACACAACTGAAGGTGCATAGATCAGAGGTTTGTAGCCCATGTTATGGGCAAAAGACCGAAAGAGTCCGAAAATGGGGGTTTCGGGCCCAGACCGACCCGGCCCGGCGCGGCCCGGTGTGGTCGGTCCGGCCTGGCGCTGGGCGAGCGGGTCGGCTCGGTGCTGGACAACCAGCCGCGCAAAAGGTGGCGCCACCACCTTTGATGAAACCGCGGCCCCGCGTGGGGGCCACCCTTGCTAACGGACGCGGCCGAGCGCCGCATCCCGCCTCCCTCGGTCCCGCGTGGTCGCAGGACCAGCGGCCTGCCACTGCGGCTTCAGCCATGGTGGCCCTTCTTGGCAGCGTGCCAGGCACTGCCTCCGGCCGCCGGTGCTGCCATGCCGGCAAGGCGCACTGGCGGAGTTTTCCGCAGACCACCGGACGCGCTCCGGTGGTCCGTTTTGCCTACCGTCTTCCCTAGCGGTCCTCCTGGGATCGGCTCTTCACTGCGAAGACCTCAAAATTCCCTTGCGACCTTCTTCGTCATCATCCGCCAATCCACATACCAAGAACGAAGAAACGGTGGGTTCAGGCTTGTTCGTTGGTCCGCACCCACCGTGTTAGCGGTATAAACGGTTTCCATCATAATTTAAACACATGCCGAGGATATAAATCACATAGATTTAATTGAACCGAAACCCCTACATCAAGCGTCGTCGAGAGAGGGTTCATCGCGAAATTGCACATCGCGGAAGAAGGTGTCGTGGAAGGGGGATCGTCGTGTCGCGGAGAAAGGATTCTTCGGAGTCGTGTCATCGATATCTGAGGATCCGGCGTTCTTGTCAACCTTCGTTGGAGGTCGGCATTCTTGTTGACCTTCGTCGGAGGTCGGCTTTCTTTGCATTCTTCGCGTTCTTCGCGTTCTTCGCATTCTTCGCATTCTTCGTGAGGAAGGAGGAACTTAACGGCTTGAGAGAATTCTACCAACTCCTCTCGCACAACCCACCTCTAATAAAATAAGAATTGTCTTATTTTATTAACACAATACAACATTTGAATTTCAAAAAAAGAAACAATCAATTAATTGAATTAATTGAGGAGTTTAAACCGCCCAATTAATGAGGCATTTATTATCTAGAATAAACGCAAGGGTTGACTTCATTAAAAAGGGGGGTGCAGGTGCGTTACTTAATTAAAGGAGGGGGGTTGAAAAAGTTGAAAGAAACAGTGGGGATCATGTGGGATCCACCCCACAAATATCCTACCTAGTGGTGTTGGATATTGTGGGTCCCACTTTAACCTCTTAACTTAGTTTAAACAACTTAAAATAAAATAAATTGGTCGCACCATTTTGTTTTATTCATTTACTTAACCCGAAAATTTAAAAACCACACCCGAGAAAACACAACTCCAAAAAAGGTGTTTCTAAGAAATTACCGGCGATGCGATTCCATCGGTGCCCTCAGAATTCGATTCTGAGAACCGGTTCAAAAGTTAGAAAAACCCGCTCGTTCGTTCACTGACGTACCCGATCTAAACTTCAGAAAATGATTCTGGGCACACTGGGCCTTAGAATCAGGTGCCATCAGAAACTGCGTGCTTGTAAAATTCCCAAAAAAATTAAGAAAAAAATTTCCTTGAATTTTACGGGTCTTTACAACTTTCACGTGAGTTAAATCCATAGGTTGGCCTTTACATAACCCTCTTGAAATGCAAGATTACCCTTACATGGGTTCCCAGCCTTGGTGGTACCCTTATGTGAGTAGCCACTAACCCTTTTTTAAGTATCATGAAACTATGATAACCTTTATAAATGTGGCCATTGATCCTTATGAAGACTGTATTTGATTCTTGTAGAGACAACACCTCAAGATTACACAAGTGACCTTTATAAATTGTGTATGACCTTTATATGAATTTTATTCACTTGACTCTTACATTGCTGGGCTAATGAACCTTACACAACATGTACTCACCCTTACAAAAGTCCAAACTTTCTGAATCAATGATTCCACACAACACAAAAATATAATTACTTTTAATAATAATATACTTTTTAGAAAAATTAAAAACTACAAACATAGAATAAAAAATGAATTCCAAATTATAAAATATGACTCAAATGTACTCCAAAAATTGATTAAAAATATTAAAACATATAACATTTAAAATATTAATTCCACGCCCCAAATTATTCAAAATCACTTCTAAAATGATATTTCAATAGATATTCCAAAAAAAGATAAATTTTTATAAAAAAAGGATAATTAATTAAAATATCATTTTATCATTTATACACAAAAAAAATCATATATATTCAAATATTAAAAGAATTACTGATTTCACTCTTCAAGGTTCAAAACATTACTAATTAAAGTACATTTCATCATCAAATCATTTAGATTATCATTAAATGTTTTCATAAACATGTATTCAAAATAATTCACATCAAATTCTACCACACTTAAAATATTTCTCTTCTTCTACAATTCATCATATTTAGGGGAAATCTATTTATTATAAAAGTGAAAGATTTAAATTTACAACAAAGATGTGATTTTCAATGAATGTTTCCCCCATGGAATCTCTCAAGTAAAAATGGATGATTTTTCTTACCAAAGGACAATATTTTGGAAAAAATTTGGTTCCTAGTTTTACAAAAGTATTTGAATTTAATATTTTTCAAGGAATTAAAAAAACTTATCTTTGCATTCAATTGTTCTTAAAATTTATATTTTTTCCATGGGGGAAAGAAAAACATATTTTATCATAAAATAATTAGACACAAATGAATGAATGAGCGTGTTTATTAATTAAAAAATAATCACAATTATCCCCTATACTGACTGTTTATTAAAGACTAAAATGCCTAACCAAGATTAAGAGTTCATTATCAGACCACTTGAATGCAAGGGTTATAATTTAACTCTAAAAAATACATTCAAATTTAGTAAAAATTATTAAACTTACTCCCAAAGATTAACAAAAATAAAATATTTTTAATAGGAAATGAAAATATTTCTAAGATTGAATCCATGGATGAATATAAATTATTAACCACTCAAATTAGGAAAACAATCCTCAAATTGAAGAAAAATTTACGACCACTGAAAATAAAAATTGATTTTTGAAAATAGTAAATTTCAAAATATTTTAAGGGTTTTTATTATGTGTATTCAATGAAATACAATTTAGTAGAAATGGAAAACCCTCCCCTACAGTTGAAACTCAAAATTGTCTCAAATATTGAACTTATTGGTGGAAGAAATAATTAAAATAGGTTAGTTTAAATAGATATTAAATTCAATAGTTAAAAATAATTTCTAAGGGTAAAAATTAATTTCAAAACATCACATTTCCACATTTTCAGAAAAAAATTTCGAGCATAATTTTTAAAATGTGTATACTTTTTTTAAAAATTGGAAGAACACAAGGATTTAAATAAAACTTTTAAAATTATCATATTTATCAGTGATTCTAGTAAGCACTAGAATATTAAAAACATGTTCAAAATATCTTAAAATAGTCTAAACAATTTTTCATGGGGTTAGAATAAGGTTTCATTTCTAATATAAAAATATTTTCCAATAAAGTAGATTAAATATGCAAGGGAATAATCAATATTAAAATAGAATCAATATAAATATAGGTATAAATTGGTTTCCACCACACTTAATTTATATATTGACATATATTTTAAATAATTTAACTGGTTTAAAAACAATCTTTAGGGAATCATTCAATAATTTAAAACAACTTTGATATTAAAAATAGAAATAGAAATTTGAAAAAGGTAACTAACCTAAAAGTTAATGTCATTACTTAACAAGTCCATGAAATCAATATACCTTATAACATATAAGAAACACTTGGTGTCTTCATTAAAATTATAGTAAGATTAAAATAGATCAACATCAAAACCGATCACTATAAATCATAATGATGATACCAAGTAGTAGTAAAAGAATATGGAAATGAAAATGTACGACTGATAAGATGAAATTATATGTACATATTCGAAAGTTTAATTTAATGTTTATCCATTATTTATTGGATAATTCACCGAGTTTTGGTTTGTTTTAACATGAATTAGGAATTTTGGACTCAAAGGAAGAAATAAAAAAAAAAGAAAAAATAGACTTTACACGCTATGTAGATATAATTTGGAGCATGCCTGAAATACCACAAACTAACCCATGAAGAACTTACATGACATGAAGTGAGTACATGACATGTACTGTAACACCCCGACCCTAGTTACCCAGAGTCGGTGCATTATTACATAACATTGGTATGATCACAAGAAAGATCAAATCTCGAAAGACCGATTGGTTTAGTAGCCTTGGAAACACTAGATATATTCATAAGTTTTACATTACATCATAAAATGAAAAACTACAACAACAACATAATTTCTCCATAATCCACACTCATATCCCCACATAATATCCCTGCAGGTCATTCATAATTTACTTCTTGACTTCCTGGGAAAAATAAAACATAGAGAAGGGGTGAGCTCAAATGCCCAGTAAGGATAACAATATAGCGGAAACTTTCATAAATAAGAATAAACATTTAAGGAAATGTATAACTAAAACAAAAGCCTTTCAAACTTGAACTTTCAACATGGTATGGCATAAATAAAATGAAATAATGCCATTTACTTATTCACATGGATATTCTACTAATCGAATAATCACATGCAAAATCAATAACCACTTTCATAATGATGGAATGCGTAATGCTGAACTTTAATTTATTTGTCAAGGCCTCGTCCCAAGACCTTGGGGCTAACTGTAACCGGAACCCAACCCGGAGTGCCTCTAATAACCGGACACCAACCCGGAGTGCCTCTAATAACCGGACACCAACCCGGAGTTCCTCTAATAACCGGAGACCAAACCGGAGGGCTTACTTTTACCAGTCCCTAACCTGGAGGGCTTACTTTTACCAGTCCCCAACCTGGAGGGCTTACATTAACCAGTCCCCAACCTGGAACATACTTGTCCAACACATTCTTATGAAGTAAAGGTTGAAATATAACATAAACATTCTTATTGGAACTAGCATACGTAATGTCAATACTTTACTCATAAACCATGAATGCTATATAAAGAGCACATCCACAGTCAAACATATCACAAAACTTCATTACAATATGGAAGTTTTATATAATAAATCAACTTCAAATAATCGTAAAATCCATCAAAGGGTGTTGACATAGATGAAATAAAAACACTTTTTAGAGAAAATCTCTTTCTATTTTTTGAAATCATTTAAGATCCATATAAAATAAAACATTTTCTATGAAAATATTCTTATAAGCTTTTAAGGAAAGCTTTGAATATTTTATAATGGCGGAAAATAACCGCACCCGCCGTATAAGTTAAAAAAAACATTCTTACCTTGATTCTGTCGAAAAGGTTAGAAAGGACCTTGTTTTGAAAATGACGGAAAGATTCCTCTTATAAAAAGTCAAACAAGGGTATAAATGACTTTAACCCATATTATTGTAAATAATAAAAATGTTTTGAAAAACATTTTGAAGAAACATGGATGTGGATGATAACGAGATCCCAGTAGATTATTACGTATAAACAACCTCAGATAATGAAGAGATTGTGAAATAACCCTTACCAATTTGGTAACTTATGAAACATACAACCCATTAAAGAGGTATCATAGAATTAATATGTAAATACACATAAATTAAAGTGTATTACACAAAGAATATAATTATGGGTAGTACATACACTACACAAAAGGTGATGGTGGCAATATGGCATGAATCTCACGGGAATAAGGAGTGAGATGAAAACCCCTTACCACGTTAATCAATTGATTCGTATGGCCAAAAGTTAATAACCACCAAATGATTTACAGAATAACATGAATATAAAGAGAATCATGATAATATATATCAAATGTCAGTACACAATACACCACTTTCAATAATTTAGTGGCGAACAATGGAAATCTCACGGAATTGAATGTGAGATAAGAAAATCCCTTACCTTGCACTTTTACTTGGATGGGGTAGGTTAACCTCCTGTATAATGGTGAAATAATTGTTATTAAATTATTAAATAATCATATACATTAATATGATATCATATATTATCTTTTAACATTGCTTTGTTAATAATATCTTAGAATTATCGTCGTTTCGGGTGTTAACTTACTCGTTTTCTTTTATATGTTTTGTTACGTAAGACATGTTTGTAATGGATAGGTTGTATATTATTCATATCCAGAATGATATCAAGTCCTTAAACATCATTTTTAAATCATCAAATTATAATTATACTTGAATGGATACGATGGAGAATTAATCTTATCGCGTTCGTGGAGACGATAGTCCGTACGTACGCACGAGCGACAATATCATTATTTTGATATTAAAATAATATATAAATGGTTGTTATATCATATATACAGAATAATTAACATGTTATATTTATTATTTACATGAGTTACATATCATTATTATACCCATCCAAATAATAATATATTGAATAACAATTACACCACGACGTGGAGACGGTAAGCCGTACGTACGCACGTATGGTGACATGTTATTCAAAGGGTGGATAGAATACTGAATATGGTTGTACCATATTTATAATAACATCACAGTATATGTGAGATACTGGAGTTATTATTTTAGAATGGTAAGAACAAAGAAAGAATAAGTGGAAGAAGAAAGGAACTTGAAAAGGGGTGGTTAAAACATTACCTCTTCTTCGGGTTCTTCCTTTTGATTTGATCAAAAGGGCTCCTTAGGTTGGCTTTATGATCAAACTAAGGCCTCTAGGTTGTAGTGAAGGATGTTGGGAGAGTATTTGGGAAGAGTTTGGCCAAACCAAAAGGCTTTGAAGGTGTGAAGAAATGGGAAGGAGGAGTTCCCTTTTATAAGAGGGGTGAGGGGCACCTTTGGAAAAGCTAGAGATATTAGTTTATAATAAATTCATATTCGGTTTCCAATGGCTCCAAAGTTTACTATTCAAAGTTTAAGGTGGGTATCAGTCGAAAACAACTCAACCAATAGAATTTAGACAGGTTTGGGTACTTTTATTAACCTTATCTTTAAGTATTAACTCTAAGTTAATTAGTTTCACTTTTACAACGTCTCTTTGTATTTTTATATAATATGGTTAATAAACATACTACATACATCCAAACGACCCCCAAGTGGTACATTAATGAGGAACCTATCATGATATAAGTCTCTTGGCCGAAACTTAGATTTTTAGGAATTTAATATCAATTAATAATATAATATTTGTTTTAAGAACTCTTTTATGTCAATTTTGACACTATTCAATAGTTGATTTTTGTGAAACTCATAAAAGATTGATTACTTCGAAAAAAGTCAATTAAATAAATCCTAATATATCATATTATCCTAGAAAATTAGTTTAATTCATTAAAAGTTTCATATTATATTTATTTGGGTATTTATAATATCAATTATTTTAATTTTTCACTATTATAGTAATTACTGCATCATCATTGTGTCATAAATAAAATAAATTATTTAATGTCTAAAAATTATAAATAAAATATCATTATGTATGAAATTGTTTTATATTTCTAATGAATATTTATAATCTAAAATCCAACATATATAACCCTATGTAACAATTGTTTTTCCAAAAGATATATGCTTGTGTCATTTTTGTATTCATTTTAACTTAATTAAAATAAAGTGTCATTATCACTTACAAGTGTATCCATGGGGTCCCAAAATCGACCCAAAGATGCCTATGGTCGAACATGTATCAACCAATAAGGCTAGGAAACGTTTTAGGGTAATTTAGTATTATTATAATATTATTTTTTAACCCTTATTTACCGGATTTACCCTTAACCATGGTAAATAAAATATTTACCGCAGTAATTATTCAAAATGTCTAAAAATAAAAGTTACCTATTTACACAATTTGAACATACTTATTCCAAATATGGAATCCATTTTTCTAAATTCAAAACACAGAAGTGGCAGAAATTAATTTAAAATTAATTCCCGCTGTCAAAACAAAAAGCGTGTTTTTAAGAGATAATAACTATCAAAAGATTGACACTTGTTTATGTTCGGTTTAATTGTAAAATTATGTCCAATAACCAACATTATATTAAATTGTAAAAATATATTCTAAATATACTTTAAAACTACTCAAATTCATAATTTATCACTATTAATTATTTTGATTAAAAAAGTTGTTTTTAATTAAAATTTAGTAATTTTCACTATTCATCAAAATATTAAAGTTATCCGAAAAGTACCAAAATTTCACCTTAGGCTAAATTCGATATTCCGAATCCAAAAATGAAGTCCATTTTGAAATATAAAATATATATAATTTTAAAAATTAGGTATTACTATTCATAACGGCTAGTTTGATCGGTTGTGGTGTGTGTTAAAACTCGAAGTTGCGTACAACACACGCTACTGTTTTATTCAAAGGAAAGCGTACCGTGGAAGCTTGGGATGTTTCATTTTAAATTTTTTGATGTCCCCATTTATTCAAAAAGTTTAAAATATTGTATTTAAAAAGGTTTCACTATTAAAAGTTGATAAAAGTGCAATACTGAAAATGAATATGTTCTTGTATTATGTCTAAGAAACTCATAATATGGATTCTAAAATTATAAGTATTATATAAAGTTTAAAATTTAGTTAATACTATTCATAACCTCTTTTGAACGGCTTGTTTGGTAAGTCATGGTGTGCTTGAACTCGGTGTTGCGTGTAGTGCAAGTTATTGTATTATTTTAAAGAAATAACACACTATGAAATCTTGGGGTGTTACATTCTCCCCTCCTTCAATAAATTGCGTCCTCGCAATTTGAAATTGTTCTTCGAAAATAAAAGGTTGAAAATAAAAAATATCTTTTTGGGAAAACCCACATCGGAAATTGGGTTACTAAAATTTAGTCTTAATATGAGGAAATGAGAAATGAAAGGGTCACCACCAAATTATGATCTCGATTAGGAGAACATTGGTGGCAATTAGAGACATATAATTGGAGGAAAAATGTAAATATTTATAGGTAGTGATTGAGGTCATCAATCACAAATAAGTATAAAATTGAGGTCCATAAACTCATCAATCTATAATGATTTGAAATACCATCGGTTCAACAACACATAGGGTATTGGGATAACACATTTTTGACGTTTCAAAATATCTTAGTTGAAATCCCACATCGAAAAATGAATTAATGAGGCCTCTATTTAAAACAAAGAGTGGAAAGTATGAAGATTACCGAAAATAACACATACTAGGGTTCCATGTAGGAAAATATGGATATGGAAGAGAAATCTAACCATCAATTATCTGATGGAGAGTGGTAGAGAACATGGCTATGAAAAGGCCAAAAATCCCAAAGCCATAAATTAGTGATGATTTAAGGTACCATCTAGGACAACATTTTTGTTCTAAGTTCCTTTTATTAATGTTGAGGAATTTATTTATGAGATTGGATAAGATCATAAGGAGATATACTTACTTTATAATTAGAGTTTTATCCATTAATAAATTTCTACCACAAACTCATCTTTCACTCTAAAAGATAATAGAATGTAATTTTTTTTTTCTATTTATACTATTCGTACAGGGTTACAAAATAAATGAATCTATAATTCATCTACTAGATCTTTTTTAAAAAAACTACATTATTTAATCCAGGACATCTCGTGGGCCAGTGGTAGGTGATACACCCTTGTCGTCCTTCGGTTGCGGGTTCAAGTCTTGCAGCCTTGCCGGACGCGACGGGTTGCCGCCCGACCTCCGGGTTGTCCTTTTATGGCAATCCAAAATAATCCAAACTAGAACTATCCAAAATACTTCTGTCCAAACTCACAGTCCAACATTTATAAGGAAGGTAAACATAATGTAGATCCTTTTTACCCCGTAATAGCATATGAATACCTTCATCATGTATTCTTTTAATACACTGAAACATCCTGATTTACCATAATCTTTGTTGATTACATTCATGCTCCCTTATTCCATATAGAATGATGGATATACTTCATCAATCCAAAAATGTTTTAAACCCTAACAATGATGGAATAGACAAATCATTAATCAGCTTCAAGGTAGTCAAGAATATCCAATATAATTTATCCAAATCAATCATGTATTATTCTAAAATCACTACCTCGGTATCAGAACCATATTATGGTTTATCTTTCTCTCAACCATATATTTTCCAAAAATTTAACCTTCTATTGAGTCACTTTTCTTTTTTCCACACAATCTCAAGTCCTTAATGAAATAGTACTGCAGTAAAATCCTTATATACTCCATAATTATTATAACAAGTACATTGTTGATACAACACTCAATTGACATAATCAACATAAGAACTCTAATCATTCCTCTTCATCTGTGGTAGTATCATAACTTGATTATTATCCAATAGCATCATTTTCGGCATAGTCTGATGACTGGGACATAGGTTCGCGTAGTATCCAAACTCCTTGCAAATGAAGCATTGTACATTTGAAACCATTTTCTTACCCTTGCAGTCACGTACTTTGTGCCCTTTTCCTACAAACTTATAACAAACTCCCATTCCTTTCAGGCAAGTTCCAGGGTGTTTCTTTCCACAGTTACCACATATAGGAAAATTCTTCTTTTCCCTCTTCCCTTTATCCATCTTTCTCTCTTCCATCCTTTTCTTCTCTTACTTCCCTTCAAAGCCATATGACTCAGTAAACTCTTTACTTATCTTATCAACACCTGATATTATTTCTTCATATGATGATAATACATGGGAGACTATTTCTCTTATAAATTCTAGCTTAAGACCATGAAAGATATGATCCTTCCTTCTCTTTGGATCATGTGCATTACTCGAGTTCTCATTCCTTCTACTGGGCGCCATTTCTAAACAATGGCATACTCTAGATTAGTTTATGAATAACAATACCTAATCCCAAACTTGTAAAACACATAACATATATTAAATAGTTTATGGATATAATCCATAATCATAAAAATGTTTTCTTTGAGGAAGTATATACTCAAAAACCCTTCATAATGATTTGTAAAGAAAATGAGAGTTATCCTAAGCATATCCCCCGGGAGTGTCGTAACCAAGAGTGCAGCAAGGCCCATTGTCGTGCACCAGTTCCCGTTCGAGTCTAGCTCAAAGCGGTGTTTTCAGGTTTTACCCCTAGGTACATCTGTGCCAGAGCCACCTCTACCTTCTCGTATCCAAACAGGGATGTATTGCTCGGAAAACTCACAAAATCTCTACAATACCAAAATTCTAGGAAGTTGTTCTATACTAATCCTCAAAGTTCATCTTAGGTCTACGTGCTCTAATCAGAGTTTATCTAAATCTAGCTTCCAAGGTTTGTACTAAACTTCCTCTGATACCAACTGTAACGCCCCGACCCTAGTTACCCAGAGTCGGTGCATTATTACATAACATTGGTATGATCACAAGAAAGATCAAATCTCGAAAGACCGATTGGTTTAGTAGCCTTGTAAACACTAGATATATTCATAAGTTTTACATTACATCATAAAATGAAAAACTACAACAACAACATAATGTATCCATAATCCACACTCATATCCCCACATAATATCCCTGCAGGTCATTCATAATTTACTTCTTGACTTCCTGGGAAAAATAAAACATAGAGAAGGGGTGAGCTCAAATGCCCAGTAAGGATAACAATATAGCGGAAACTTTCATAAATAAGAATAAACATTTAAGGCAATGTATAACTAAAACAAAAGCCTTTCAAACTTGAACTTTCAACATGGTATGGCATAAATAAAATGAAATAATTCCATTTACTTATTCACATGGATATTCTACTAATCGAATAATCACATGAAAAATCAATAACCACTTTCATAATGATGGAATGCATAATGCTGAACTTTAATTTCTTTGTCAAGGCCTCGTCCCAAGACCTTGGGGCTAACTGTAACCGGAACCCAACCCGGAGTGCCTTTAATAACCGGACACCAACCCGGAGTGCCTCTAATAACCGGACACCAACCCGGAGTTCCTCTAATAACCGGAGACCAAACCGGAGGGCTTACTTTTACCAGTCCCTAACCTAGAGGGCTTACTTTTACCAGTCCCCAACCTGGAGGGCTTACATTAACCAGTCCCCAACCTGGAACATACTTGTCCAACACATTCTTATGAAGTAAAGGTTGAAATATAACATAAATATTCTTATTGGAACTAGCATACGTAATGTCAATACTTTACTCATAAACCATGAATGCTATATAAAGAGAACATCCACAGTCAAACATATCACAAAACTTCATTACAATATGGAAGTTTTATATAATAAATCAACTTCAAATAATCGTAAAATCCATCAAAGGGTGTTGACATAGATGAAATAAAAACACTTTTTAGAGAAATATCTCTTTCTATTTTTTGAAATCATTTAAGAGCCATATAAAATAAAACATTTTCTTTGAAAATATTCTTATAAGCTTTTAAGGAAAGCTTTGAATATTTTATAACGGCGTAAAATAACCGCACCCGCTGTATAAGTTAAAAAAACATTCTTACCTTGATTCTGTCGAAAAGGTTAGAAAGGACCTTGTTTTGAAAACGACGGAAAGATTCCTCTTATAAAAAGTCAAACAAGGGTATAAATGACTTTAACCCATATTATTGTAAATAATAAAAATGTTTTGAAAAACATTTTGAAGAAACATGGATGTGGATGATAACGAGATCCCAGTAGATTATTACGTATAAACAACCTCAGATAATGAAGAGATTGTGAAATAACCCTTACCAATTTGGTAACTTATGAAACATACAACCCATTAAAGAGGTATCATACAATGAATATGTAAATACACATAAATTAAAGTTTATTACACAAAGAATATAATTATGGGCAGTACATACACCACACAAAAGGTGATGGTGGCAATATGGCATGAATCTCACTGGAATAAGGAGTGAGATGAAAACCCCTTACCACGTTAATCAACTGAGTCGTATGGCCAAAAGTTAATAACCACCAAATGATTTAAAGAATAACATGAATATAAAGAGAATCATGATAATATATATCAAATGGCTGTACACAATACACCACTTTCAATAATTTAGTGGCGAACAATGGAAATCTCACGGAATTGAATGTGAGATAAGAAAATCCCTTACCTTGCACTTTTACTTGGATGGGGTAGGTTAACCTCCTGTATAATGGTGAAATAATTGTTGTTAAATTATTCAATAAACATATACATTAATATGATATCATATATGATCTTTTAACATTGCTTTGTTAATAATATCTTAGAATTATCGTCGTTTCGGGTGTTAACTTACTCGTTTTCTTTTATATGTTTTGTTATGTAAGACATGTTTGTAATGGATAGGTTGTATATTATTCATATCCAGAATGATATCAAGTCCTTAAACATCATTTTTAAATCATCAAATGATAATTATACTTGAATGGATACGATGGAGAATTAATCTTATCGCGTTCGTGGAGACGGTAGTCCGTACGTACGCACGAGCGACAATATCATTATTTTGATATTAAAATAATATATAAATGGTTTTTATATCATATATACAGAATCATTAACATGTTATATTTATTATTTACATGAGTTACATATCATTATTATACCCATCCAAATAATAATATATTGAATAACAATTACACCACGACGTGGAGACGGTAAGCCGTACGTACGCACGTATGGTGACATGTTATTCAAAGGGTGGATAGAATACTAAATATGGTTGTACCATATTTATAATAACATCACAGTATATGTGAGATACTGAAGTTATTATTTTAGAATGGTAAGAACAAAGAAAGAAGAAGTGGAAGAAGAAAGGAACTTGAAAAGGGGTGGTGAAAACATTACCTCTTCTTCGGGTTCTTCCTTTTGATTTGATCAAAAGGGCTCCTTAGGTTGGCTTTCTGATCAAACTAAGGCCTCTAGGTTGTAGTGAGGGATGTTGGGAGAGTATTTGGGCAGATTTTGGCGGAACCAAAAGGCTTTGAAGGTGTGAAGAAATGGGAAGGAGGAGTGCCCTTTTATAAGAGGGGTGAGGGGCACCTTGGGAAAAGCTAGAGATATTAGTTTATAATAAATTCATATTCGGTTTCCAATGGCTCCAAAGTTTACTATTCAAAGTTTAAGGTGGAGATGGGTCTAAAACAACTCAACCAATAGAATTTAGACAGGTTTGGGTACTTATATTAACCTTATATTTAAGTATTAACTCTAAGTTAATTAGTTTCACTTTTACAATGTCTCTTTGTATTTTTATATAATATGGTTAATAAACATACTACATACATCCAAACGACCCCCAAGTGGTACATTAATTAGGAACCTATCATGATATAAGTCTCTTGGCCGAACCTTAGATTTTTAGGAATTTAATATCAATTAATAATATAATATTTGTTTTAAGAACTCTTTTATGTCAATTTTGACACTATTCAATAGTTGATTTTTGTGAAACTCATAAAAGATTGATTACTTCGAACAAAGTCAATTAAATAAATCCTAATATATCATAGTATCCTAGAAAATTAGTTTAATTCATTAAAAGTTTCATATTATATTTATTTGGGTATTTATAATATCAATTATTTTAATTTTTCACTATTATAGTAATTACTGCATCATCATTGTGTCATAAATAAAATAAATTATTTAATGTCTAAAAATTATGAATAAAATATCATTATGTAGGAAATCGTTTTATATTTCTAATGAATATTTATAATCTAAAACCCAACATATATAACCCTATGTAACAATTGTTTTTCCAAAAGATATATGCTTGTATCATTTTTGTATTCATTTTAACTTAATTAAAATAAAGTGTCATTATCACTTACAAGTGGATCCATGGGGTCCCAAAATCGACCCAAATATGCCTATGGTCGAACATGTATCAACCAATAAGGCTAGGACATGTTTTAGGGTAATTTAGTATTATTATAATATTATTTGTTAACCCTTATTTACCAGATTTACCCTTAACCATGGTAAATAAAATATTTACCGCAGTAATTATTCAAAATGTCTAAAAATAAAAGTCACCTATTTACACAATTTGAACATCCTGATTCCAAATATGGAATCCATTTTTCTAAATTCAAAACACAGAAGTGGCAGAAATTAATTTAAAATTAATTCCCGCTGTCAAAACAAAAAGCGTGTTTTTAAGAGATAATAACTATCAAAAGATTGACACTTGTTTATGTTCGGTTTAATTGTAAAATTATGTCCAATAACCAAAATTATATTAAATTGTAAAAATATATTCTAAATATACTTTAAAACTACTCAAATTCATAATTTATCACTATTAATTATTTTTATTAAAAAAGTTGTTTTTAATTAAAATTTAGTAATTTTCACTATTCATCAAAATATTAAAGTTATCCGAAAAGTACCAAAATTTCACCTTAGGCTAAATTCGATATTCCGAATCCAAAAATTAAGTCCATTTTGAAATATAAAATATATCTAATTTCAAAAATTAGGTATTACTATTCATAACGGCTAGTTTGATCGGTTGTGGTGTGTGTTAAAACTCGAAGTTGCGTACAACACACGCTACTGTTTTATTCAAAGGAAAGCGTACCGTGGAAGCTTGGGATGTTTCATTTTAAATTTTTTGATGTCCCCATTTATTCAAAAAGTTTAAAATATTGTATTTAAAAAGGTTTCACTATTAAAAGTTGATAAAAGTGCAATACTGAAAATGAATATGTTCTTGTATTATGTCTAAGAAACTCATAATATGGATTCTAAAATTATAAGTATTATATAAAGTTTAAAATTTAGTTAATACTATTCATAACCTCTTTTGAACGGCTTGTTTGGTAAGTCATGGTGTGCTTGAACTCGGTGTTGCGTGTAGTGCAAGTTATTGTATTATTTTAAAGAAATAACACACTATGAAATCTTGGGGTGTTACATGTACATTCACTAAAATATGTGCATATTTTATCAATCAGAATCCACCTAAAAGTTAATCATATACATGATGTGTATAGGTTTTACAATGTGAAATATTCAAAGGCCCACCCGATCAAAGATATTGACCGATTCATTGTGGGGGAATTGGGGATCTAAAATAGAAAACAAGAAACCAACTTACATGAAATGAATATGTTTGGAAATAAGTAACTTAAGCTAGTACATGAAATTCATGACTTACAAGTCATGTACTTTTATAGCCTATTAATATTTTGAGCACTCCTCCACATACAGAACATTTGGCCCTTTTCTTTTTCTCTCTTTTCTTGCTTTGTTTTATCCGGTTTTTCATTTGTTTTCATTCCAAACCTATCTAAATTAATTAAATTATTTTTTAGAAAATCCTTTTTATTTTTATCCATTTTCTTCCCATTATAAATCCTTTTTAAATCCATTTCCATTTATTGATGCTCGTTTCAACACCGATTGCATTTTACATCAATGCTTGCAATGTTATTCATTATTTCTGTATGCATAGTAAGTTTTTGATTGATTTAAATTGATTTAAATTATTTGATCTTGATTATTAATTTTTTTAACCGTGGATTTCTTCTATCTCGATTGTTTCATGATTTTTCATTGAATGTATAGTATTTAATTACTTTTTATCATCACCACCATGTGCAGCTAATACACCTAGGGTTTGGGGTCAAGAGTTGGAGTGTTTCTAAGACTAATGAATCTATATATTGAACCTCGGTAATCCTATGTCTAGTAATTAGGTTGATCATAATTTTTCATTACATTATTTTGTATAACCTTGACTGTGGAAAGTGAAATTGAATGAACTTGACCTAATTACAGTTAAGGAGGAATTTGTCCATTAGTCTGTGATGATTTCCTTATTGAATATAAGCATAATACACCTAGGTTTTCAGCTATACCATGACCACAATATGGTTTCATCATGAATAAATCCAATTTGTTTGACAAAAACCAATTTGTGACCGTTTCAACACTTCACAACATATGACATAGGACTTTCCCAAGATAAATCTTGGATTATATTCTATCAACAACCCTAAAATTGACCATAATCCCTTCATTTTTTATTGAAATTAAATATAAACTACCTAGATTTAGTAAAAACATACCCTGAAGTGTGAAATTGAGGAATCTTTCTAAAGGGTTTTGTTTTATTGGCTATTGACCTTCCAGTAGTCCTTGTGAGTTTGACACCACACTTCCACTTTACTATTCCATAGTAGTAAGTGTAGTTTGGGACTATAAATTTCTAATATGATTGTTTCCTATATGAATTCAATGATGCATGTGGGAACATCAAATTTTAGAACTGTTGTGAGGGATTATTGTTTCTTTGGAAAAGTGACCTTCAGATCAAACCCTGTATTACCTCACCCCTCCAACTTTCTTCTTTTTACTCTCCCTTTTCCTTTTTCATGTTTCTCAGTTGGGAACACTTGTGTTCTCTCTCACACACACTCTCTCTTCTTCTTGGATTGTGCATGCTCTAGGGTACCTTGAATTTCTCGAGAAGGATGGATACCCAAGAACAACTTATTTTTGATCTTGAGATCAAAATAAAAATAGCTACATGAAACCACTTTACAATGTATGAGCATAAAAATCTAGCACCACTACACCCCTAAAACATGTAATATGTGCCACCTGCCAATCAAGACGAGCAACCAGTGCTGTATTAGAGCGCCATTATGGACTATTGCTTTCTTTTTATTAGTGGTGCTTCACCCAACAAATTTTCTCACCAATTTAGATGATTTTTTTTGAAATTAATCATGGAATTATTCAAATGATCCAAAACCTGGGGTAGTTTAGTGGACTAAAAATTAAATACCCCCATGAACATATTTATAATTTTATTAAGGTTTACGATACATTTCGCAACCAGGAAATGTAATCAGATGAAATAAGACTCAATGTATTCCCATTCTCCTAGTATGACCAAGTTAAGTATTGGCTAAAAATTCAAGCTCCAGAGTCAATCATGACTTGGTATTAACTAGCCAAGAAATTCTTGGATAGATACTTTCCACCCCTCCGTACATGGAAGCTTCAAAATGATATTAAAAAGTTCACCTAGGAAGATGAAGAATCATCCTAGGAGGCATGGGATAGATTCAAGGTGCTATCCAAAAGTTTCCACATCACAGAATAGATGTGTGGATTCAATTATAGACATTTTACCAAGGACTTCAACTGAAATGAACTGTAGTAGACACCACTACTGATGGAAGACTCATACTTAAGATATATGAATTTGGAAATGAAATTATTGATGAAGTCTCCCAAATTTCTAGTTTGCGGAAGGTGATAAAGGATATCCTTATAACTTAATCCATTAGGTGGAAGAAACTACCCGCCTGACTATAAAAGTAGAGGCTGTGACAAATAAGATGGATTCATTCTCATTACCCACTACCCTGCCACCCCTGCTACTCCAGTGATGGAAATCCAATCCTGTGAGACGTACGGAGGTCTACATAAATACCAAGAATATAGGGAAAGTATAGAAGAAAGCCAAAGTCAATATTATAATTAAATTAATTACAATCAATAATGCCTATAATTCTAGTAACCTCATCAATACCAAAAACAACAAAAATATCGGCAAAGATCAGCTTAATAGCCACATCAACAAAACCAAGGATACTTTCATTAGAGGAGTGGATCGATTCCACTAAGGAATTAAGGACCACCTAGGTATCCACTAAAGTTCCATATCCTTGATCTTATAAAAAATTCTAACAACCTTTTACTAGAGTTTAATATTTTCCACTAGCTTAGTATCAACAATTTTAATAAGCTCCAAAAAGACCACAATAGAAAGACCAACCTCTAAAATCCAATCATGAAAACCTTATCACTACATTAATGTATAAAGAAGATAAAAGGATGATAACCTAATAGATTTAGATGAAAAACCAAAGATAATCCATGTGAAATATTAAGCAACAAATGGGAAAATTTCAAAAACCATATCAGATCAACTACGAGGTACATTGACCAGTAACATTGAAATACACCCAAGAGAAGAAGAAAAGAATATGGTTCTTAGAAGTGGGAAAATATTGGACTTTTAGAAACCATAAAAATAGGATTAAGAGAAGTTGTAGGAACATGAGAAATATACAACTATAATTAGTGAAGATGACAATAATTTCACAAAGGAAACTATTAAAAGAACAAGTCTTGAATCATAATCCACTGCAAAATATCCAAAAAAGAGAATCCTTAAAAGGAATAAGTTTATTTAGGGACACTAGTATATAAACCCCCACTTATATTCCCAGAAATAATAAGTAAACTAAAGATAGAAGAACAAAAGAATACGTTTCTAGAAATGATTAAATAACTACGCATCAATATTCCCTTTACTGAGTCATCATTTAGATGCCTTCCTAATCCAAATTCTTGATTGAATTAATTTCTAAAAAAATTAATATGTAATAATCAGGTGTCATTTATTTAAAATAATAATTATCTACTATCATTTATAAGAATATTTCCTCTAAAATGAGATACCCTGTCATCTTCTCGATTCCATGCACTATAGGGGCATAAAACTTCAGAATATCATTATGTGATAAAGGTTAGAGCATAAATCCCTTGCCTATGAGTGATTTCAAGAATCTATGCCTCAAAGAATTAAAACCAATAAGAGTAGCACTTCTACTGGATGAATGATCAGTCAAGTATCCCAACAGACTTCTTGATGATATCTTAGTTAAAGTTGGAAAGTTTATCTTTCTTACAGATTTCCAAGTTTTAGACATGGAGAAAGAAGGATATGTTCCAATAATTTTAGGATAACCATTTTTAGTCATTGGTAAGGATTAAATAGACGTTTATTCAGAGTTGGAGATGAACAAGTTGCGTTCTAATTAGAAAAGTATTTCAAGCAAGGCAATGATTCTTTTGAATATCAAGACATTTTTTGTACTAATGAAATAAATTAGTTTATAAACATTCAGAGTGATAGGGATACCATGTCCCCTAATTAAGATTAATACAATGATCATGAGAATGAAAACTACTTTGAACCATTGAAAATGGATACTATCCCACAACTCATACCCTCTGTCATTAATCCACAACCATTTGAATTAAAATATTTTCTGAGAACACTAAAGTACTAATTCCTTGATACTATGACAACTTTACCAGTAATTATCAGCTTATGGATAACCTAAAAAAAGAGTTAAAGTTGATTTAAATCCTAAAAAGACACAAAAACCTAATATCTTGGGGGAGTAGTTGAACTTAGTGGGATCATACCCAAAATTTGCACCCAAAAAATTTTATTAGAAGAAGGTACTAAACCCAAATTCCAACCACAAATGTGACTCACCCCACCAATGAAGGAGGTGGTTAATAAAGAAGTTATGAAACTTATTAATGTTTTAATAATATTTTAAATATTTTCTAGCGAACGAGTGAGTCTACTATAAGTTGTTCTAAAGAAGGGAGAGCTAATTATTGTTAAAAATGATGAAGAGGAGCTAATATCTACTCTAACTATCACTAGATGGTGAGTATGCATTGATTATAGGAACCAAAATATATAAACCCAAAAGATCATTTTCCACTACCCTTTATGGATCTAATTCTAGGAATACTACCAAGGAATTAATTGTATTATTTTATCGATGGATAGTCATGATATAATCAAATTACATTCGATCCAGACAACCATTCAAAAACAAAATTCCATTATCCCTTTCGAACCTTTTCCTATAAACATATGTTTTTTGGAATGTGTAACACAAAAATAACTTTTCAATGGTTCATGACACATATATTCCATGATATGGTGGAGGAATTCCTAAAAATATTCATGGATGGATTTTTGGTATATGGAAGATCCTTTGAGGTGTTCCTGAGTAATCATGATCTAGTCTCACAATGCTCTGAAGAAAAATTCCTTGTATTAAACTAGGAAAAGTTTCACTTCATGGTTCATGGAGTCATATTCCTCAGACTTAAAATGTAAAAAAAGGCATGTAAGTGGATCCAAATAAAATCAAAGTGATAAAATAATTACCTGAACCTATGATAGTGAAAGGGATAAAGAGATTTTTTAGACATGCATGATTCTACCATCACTTTGTTAAAAACTTTGAAAAATTATCCCAACCCTTGAAACACTCATTTTAAAAATAAATAATTTTTTAGTCCACCAAAGAGTGTTGACGAGAATTACATACCATAAAGAATAGTATGGTAGATGATCTTGTCATAATTTCACTATATTTGGAGAAGGGATTCAAATTGTTGTGTGGCACAAGCATCTTCAATGTTTGAAATATTTTAGGAAAATGATTTGAAATTATATTTTATCCCATTTAATATGATATTAACACAATGAATGAATCTTAGTTAAATTATATGACAATTGAAAAGGAATTTCTTTCAGTTGTCTTTGCATTTGAAAAGTTTCCCTCATACCTTGGACTGTTTAAATTAGTTGTCTGATCATGCATCACTTAAATATCTATTGAACAAAAAAAATTCCAAACCAAATATAATATTATGTATTATTTTTTGAAAATAGTTTGAAATCATAATCAAAGCAACAAAAGGAACTGATAATGTTATCACATACCATTTATCTAGACCTCCACTGCCCAATATCAAGGATGATGATAACTTGACATCAAGGATGACTTCCCCAATGAAACACTTTTCATGATAAATACCCATGATTGACTATTGTTTTTAGATATTTAAAATTATCTCACCAAAAGATCACTATAACATGAACTTACCTACCATTTGAGGAAGCAATTTCTAGTTGAATCCTCACATTACTACTGGGATGAGCCATTACTTTTTATCTGCTATGCTATTGACTTAATGTGGTGCTACATCTTAGAATATGAAAAACCAAATTTTCTCAATATATGTCATACGACACCAGTAGGAGGGAATAATGGAACTAAATATACCACATATAAAATCCTTCAAAGTAGGATATTATGTTCCATGATTCATCATCATGAAATGAACTTTTGTCAAACCTATGATTGATGCCACGGGACATGGACTATAGTGAAAAGAAAAGAAATGTCCCAAAATACCTTCCTAAAAGGTGAACTCTTCAACATATGGGGAACTAATTTCATTGGACTGCTTTCTAATTCTCATGGAATGTTTTATATACTAGTTGGTTTTGACTACATCTCAAAATGGGTTGAATCCAAAGACACTACTCATGAAACAAAAAAATTGGTAATGAATTTTTTTAAGAAAGATTTATTTTCCAAATTCAAATTTCCCCAAATAATCATTAGTGATCAGGGAACTCACTTCACCAATAATTATATTAAAGGATTGATTTAAAATTATGGCATTCATTATAATACTTGTACTCCTTACCACATGAAAACAAGAGAGCGAGTTGAAGTTTCAAATATAGAAATTAAACAAATCCTAGAGATAATGGTGAAAACTAATAAAAAATATTGGAGAGTAAAGCTGGATGGAAAACTTTGGGAGTATCATACAAATTTAAAAAATATCATTGCAATAATATGTTCTAACAAGTGTATGGAAATCCATTACATAATCCATTTGAATTAGTGCACCGATCATTTTGAGAAATAAAAAAATGAACATAGATTCTCAAAAAGCTGGAGAAGTTAGAATGCTCCAACTTGATGATCTAGAAGAAATATAGAATGATGACTATGAGAATGATATATTTTTTAAATAAAAAAGGAAGTGGCATGACTAAAGAATCACGTGTTAAATCTTCACTGCTAACGATAAAGTTATTTTATTCATTTTTTAGTTAAAATTAATCCTTGGAAAGATAAAATCCTGATGGACAGGTCCTTACCAAGTCATTAAGGATTTCCCTTATGGAGCTATCAAGATCTAGAAAGGTGAAGAATCATTATTCAAGGTTAATGGGAAAAGGTTAAAAAGTTACCTAGTACCCTTCAAAGAAGGGTGCTTCATCACTCTTAAATTCACCTGAACAAAATTGAGTATGGATAGAGATGTTCTTATTAGTACTTTATGGGAGGCAACCCATATTTTTATTTATTTATTTGTTGCTATGTGTTTTGGATATTTTTTTACTTTTAGTAGTAATATTGTTCATAGGTTTCACTAAACTTCACTGTACTCACCTATCTACATTTATATGAGTTTCTTTTATTTATTATTCACTATGTGCACCTTCCCAATTTTTTACTTTCATCAAGTTTAAACCCTATGGGAAAATGTTTTATCTAGTTCATGTTTTTTCATTCTAACAAATTATGCAGGTATCCCAATTTGAAATCACCATCCACCAAGTAACCCCATGGATTGAAATTCAATAGATGGATATTTTAATTACCTAATTTCAAATCCAAATTAAAATTTCATTTTTATATGATTTATATGTGATATCTCTCCCACGATGATTTCTAAGATAGTGCAGGCACTATATCATTTTAAGTGTGGGGGAGTCTTTATTGAGATTTTGTGTCAATACACTTGGATAATAACCTTTTTTTCATTTATATAGGAGACATTTTTCACTAAAATCATGATTTAAACCTGAAAAATCATTACACCCATTTAAATAAAATACAAAGTTATATTGGAAATAATATAAAACATGTTTTACTATTATTTATAATATTAGAATGATTTTTGAGTTTAATAATTTAATTTAAATTCTAAATTTTTGAAATTTATTTTTATTTACTTATTACTAGATTTTTTACCCTGAGTGATTGCCAATTATTTTTTTATACTCTCATTCCTAAGGGGATCCTGGACCCATGATTTTATATTCTTTTCTATGAATTTTTATTGAGAGAAAATTGAGGAATGTAAACCTATTAGAACTTTCATTGAGATCTTATTGAGTATTGAACAAATACTCTTTTGATATGATTAAGGAAATATTTTTTAATAAAATTTTTACTGAGACCCACCTTATATTTTTTCTTATTTATCCCATAGTGTCCATGAATAACATTTTTAGGATGGAGCCATTTCAAGCCAATAATCCCTTCCTACCCTACTCTTAGTAGGATAAAAGATTATACTTTGCATATTTGTGGGGAAATTTTCACTGATAATGGACACAAAATATTTTCATTGAGGAGATTCAGTGTTTCACTTTCACCAGACTAATATAATGTGGTCCGTGATTACTTTGAGAATTTTATACAACTACCTTGTTCCTTTGAAAAATATATTGAAAAAATCGTGTTGTGCTTTAAGAAGGTGAAAAATCACCATTTTGAGATTTATGAATCCTATAATTGATCATATCTGGTTAGGGGATAGATGTGAGATTTGTATTGAACATAACTATCAAAAAATAAATGAATAAAAAATAATGTAACAAGGTAAATTTTTTATACTTACTTGATATATTCAGGGATCTACTTGGAGCTGTTTAGAGAATAAACACTATCTGATCTTGGAGGAGTTACTTTATTTCACTATTTATTCTTATTAATAATTATATTAGAGATATTACCCTCTATTTGAGCTTTATTTTTTAATTTCCACCCACTTTCTCTCAGCCTCAGAGTCATTTGAACCCTTTTTTATGAATCCATAATGATTTATTTTGTATTTTTCTTTACAAAGTGTATTTAATATAGCCAATTCAAGCCTATGGTTGGGAACATGTATTTAGGTTATGAGTATAACTCTAGTTACTTTTTTACCATGAGTGATGAGAAAAAATTTATTGTGAGGTAAAATGAAAAATGGGTATTGAATTTAAGGAATAGTTATGAAATTGTAATTAAAAGAATACATAATTTGGATAAACAACTGAACTATGAGGCATGATTGATTTTCTCTATAGGATTTATTATATAAGATTTAATTTTTTATACTTACACTTAATTTTATTTTCATGGTTTTAATGAATGACTCCTTTTTAATTTTTTTTTGGAATCCCCATTGAGATGAATTTTTATTGAGGACAAGAAATTGTTCAAGTGTTGGGGAATTTGATAATATGAAATTTAATATACATATCATATACCTTAATTTAAGGTTTATTAATGATTTATTTGATAATACACTAGGTTATTATTTGTTTTCATAGGAATTAAGAATTTTTTACTCAAAGGAAGAAATGTTGAAAAATGAAAAAAATAGACTTTACACAGTGTGTATCACTTACACGATGTGTAGATATCACTCACAACACAACAATAAGACCATAGACCAGATCATAAAGTAATTAAATGACATGAAGTCAGTACGAAACATGTACATTCATTACATGATGTTCATATTTCAATGATCATAATCCCGCCAAATTTTAATCACATACACGGCGTGAAGATATTGCACGATGTTCAATGCTCGAAGGCTCACCCGGTCAAAGATATAGACCGATTATTCGACGGTAATTGTGGATCTAAAATATACAACATGCATCAAAGTTACATAATGTGAATATTCTAGGACAAGAGTCACTTAAACCAGTACAAAATGTGCATGACTTACACATCTTTTACTCTTCTATCCTATTAATATTTTGAGTGCTCCTCCATGTATAAAACATATGAACCTTTTTTTCTCTCATTTTCTTCCATCATTTTCTACCCTTTTTTATTTTTTTCATTCCATACCTATTTAAATTCATTCCTTTAATTTTTTATCAAATAATTTTGAGTTTTTTCTCATTATACGACTGTTATACATCTATTTGAAATCTATTTCCATTTTTGATATTCATTTCAGCACTGATTTCATTTTTCATCAACGTTTGTAATGTTCTTCATTGTTTCCTTATGAGTAGTGATTTATTAACTAGATTTACATTTCTTTCAATTATTTGATCTTTATTTTTAATTATTTTAATCCTAGATATCTTATGTCTCAATTATTTCATGATGTTTCATAACATATATAGTATTTACTTTCTTTTGATCATCACCGCCAAGTGCAGATAATCCACTTAGGGTTAGGGGTCGAGAGTTGGAGTGTTTTTGAGCCTAATGAATCTATAGATTGAACCTTGGTAATCTTATGGATAGTAATTAGGTTAATAATAATTTATAATTACATTATTATTCATAACCTTGACCATGATAAGTGAAAATTAATGAACCTAACCTAATTAGAGTTGAGCAAAACTATGACCATTAGCCTATGAAGCTTTCTATATATAAGCTAAGAATAATGAACCTAGGTTATCAGATACACCTTGATGATGGGATTTTTTTAACATGGATAGAACCAATTGGTTTGACCAAAACCAATTGGTGACCTTTACACTGCTTCACATCCTAAGGAATATGACTATCTCAAGCCAAATCTAAGATTAAATTCTATCAAAATACATGAAATTAACTATGATACCTTACCTTTTATCATAATTAAATAAAAAACCTAGATTTAGTAAAAACAAGAACCTAAGTGTGAAAGTGAGGAATCATTGTAAATGGTTTTGTTCGATTGGATTATAACCTTCCAGTATTCTTTGTGGGTTTAACCTCGTACTACCACTTTACTATGCTTAAGCAATAATTTGAGTTTTAGACTATAAATTTATAATATGACCACCACCCATGAAAATTAAATGAAGCATGCATATGTGTCAATGACATAAAAATAGATTGATGTTTCAATGAAAGATGTTTTCCATTTATGATAAGATTGGAGACTACATAGAAACATGTGTGAGAGATATTTATTTTAAAAGAAAAAAACATTTTTTTTAAAACCATGGGATATCTCCCATATAGCTATAAGTTTAGAGTATTTTGATAAAAATTACCCATAAAATATAACCATAATTATTGGGTAGATGTATTATCACATCGGGTGATATTTTTTTATCTAAGGAAGCATCAATAGGATTTCTCTAGAATTCTACTACTTCAGCAGTTAAGAAAAGTTTCTAGAAATCTAAAAAACACAATAGAACATAGATTACAATCCAAATTTAATTGATTTCTCAAAACCTCACCATAAATTATCAAAATAGATGAATTTCAGATAGTAAAATTCCTTAGGTGATCATAAAAACTCACATAGTGACCCCCAAATATATAGGTTTGAAAAAAGTTATAAACATGTTGAAAAATAGCTTCAATATGCTCACCATTTTCATAAAATGAACCTAAATATCCTAAAATTTAAACAACACAGTAGGATCCTAGTAGAGGAAATCTAGTTATACACTAAAAATATATTTCATAGATTCCTCACTTGACTCAAATTAAGTAAAACTTTTAAAAATAGTCAATAAATCATTATTCATAGTTTTAATCATAGCGGGTGAGAATCTTCCATGAAAATAGATCTTTTCTAAAATAACAAGATTTTTACAAGGATTTTATATAGTTTTAGAGATAATAATACTCATGATTTTATATGAAAAATGATTATAAATAGGTTCAATGAATTTAGGATGAAATATATTTAGGTTTAAATCCATATTTATTCATATATAAATGGTTTCCTTATAAAAAAATTGATGTGATTGTTTTTCCAATAGCCTAAGTGATACTTTTTAAGTAGCAGTTTTTTTCACATTTAATTACTTTATGATTCTCAACAAGGATTTTCCTAAATTTTCTCTCAATAATATATATCCTTTAAATTTCATATATAGAATTTAATTTATTAAATTTGACTTTAAAATTTTCATTAGATGAACATTGAATTATTTCATGAAAATGGGTATGAGTATCCTTCTTTATTTTAGCTCTAAAAACATCTTTATCCACAAAAATCAACCTGAAACACACCTATAGTGTGGAATTAAAAAAAATCAAAATATTTTTAGTCATTACTAGCCTAGAAAATCATTTTTCTCTTATAAAAATATATAATATCTCTTCTAGTATCTAGGGATTACCTTCAAAAAATGACTAAAACTTTCTTACCATACTCCATGTTTAGAATTAGTAAATCAGTGGACAATGTGTTATTCCATACATTGACTAATAGGTCTTACACCTTTTAATGGGTTAAGTGATGAACCTATTAGAAAAATTTGGAGAAAATGATGTGACTATAAACTCTGAGAGACCCATTGAAAACAAATATTATGGTTTAAGGTTAACACTAGATCTTAGGCCACACAAGAAGTTTTTCTATTCACTTTCTCCTATTCTGTAAGTAATAAAAAAGATCCCAGGGTCTTGAAATTTTAGAGGAAAATTCTTTTATATTACAACACTACAATCCTCTGTCAAATATATTGTGGAATACTCCTCTAAGGTTTTCTTATTGGCCAAAAAACTTTTGATAAATTTCACATAAGAATGGATTTTGTTTAGGGCCTCACAAATGGGCATGTTTATATAGAAAGTATTAAACATTTAAATAAATTCATAATAGTTAGTTTTATAATTTTTCTTTTTAACTTTATAGGGAAGGGTAATGAGAGGATTATTGGTGTGTAAAATAGGTTGGTCCTTCTTTTCCCTCATTCTCACCTTTATTCTTACCTTACTTAATTAATTCCCATTTCAACTTATTTTATTTCTTTTTTTCAAGTGGTGAATAATCATTTAACTTGGTTTAGACCTTGAAATATAGTTTTATAGACTTTCTATTTTTTATATTTTTATTCTTACAATAAACTAAAGCTTATGTTTCTTCTTCCCTAGGTTGTATCATAACTTTTTTATTGTGTATAAAGACCACTTTTTGTGGTAACAAATATAAAATTTTACCTAGGATTTAACTATGTTGTAATAGGTCTCTTTACCTTACCTTTATTAACAAAATAATTAGCTATTTAACTCATTTGGATTTTTGGATTTTTTATTTTGTATTTTAATTAAGAATATTTATATTTTAGATGAACCTTATTCTTAGATTCTTAATATTCTATAACAACCTTAAGTCTATATTCTTGGTAGTTTATTCTACTATGAATTTAGTGTAATGATCCCTATATATTCCTTTGTGAATATTAGGATTCATCCCCATATTGGTTATGAAATTGAGATTATGGATTGTTTTGGGAGTCCAAATATAGTAGGTTGTTTCATAATATCTTGGTCCCTCCATGAAAAAGTTGAGTTTTCATTATATCCAATGTTGTAATTTTTTAAGGATTAATTTTGACTTGTTTTATAACAACAAAATAAAAAAAAAATCTTTTATTGGGATATACAATAATTTAATTATTATGATATAAGTCCTTCTTTTAGACACACATACCATAGAACTCACATTACTTACTTAAGTACCTTTGTTGTTTGTGACAAGTAACTTCTTTGAAACTTTGATTCATTAATATTTGAACCCATTTTTGAAATTTATCAGGATGAAAATTAATTTCCTAACATGAACCAATGTTTTCATTATCTCAATTGACTTTACTTATCTTAGATTATTTATGTTGTGTGTTTTGGGAAAGTGTATTTCAAATTTGTCTCAACCCTTTAGTATTATTATTGATGCAATTTCCACCACCCAATTGGTTAATCAAGTCTTGATAAGATGGTAAAATACCCTCATATAATTATTCCATCAAAATATGAGACAAAAGTTGATGATGGAAACATTTCTTAAGCAATACCCAAAATCTATCCCATGTGTTATGTAATGACTCATACTCATATTGAAGAAAGTTGATTATTTTTCTCCACAACTCTCCCATTAAACACTTAGGAAAAAAATTATGAAAAACATTTATAAAATTATTCCCATATATTGAATGTGTTCGCATCAAGATGAGTAAACCAGGTTCTAATGCTATTTTTAAGAGAATTGACATGACACTCATTCTAATGCTATCATCACTGAAGTATTGAAGAAGTAACTGCTAAAACACACTATAAAAATCATTAATATACAACAAAGTTTATTTATTTATCAATTTAAAAAATTATGAAAATAATGACAGATAAGATTACTTAAGTTCATAATTTCTAGCTCTTTGAGAAATCATAATGAAAGATGAATTTCCTAAAATGATTTGAAGTTTATATTATCTAAGTATAGGCCTCTTTGAGTTTTTATTCTTATTTGTGTTTGAATGATAATTTAATTTATATATTAATCATATTTCTCCCCTAATATATCTATTTTTGAAAAAACATTGAATATATATTTTTCTTTTTTACTGAGTTGTTTTGTTTTTAGATAGACAAACCCTCCCTGAAAATAGAACTAAAATTTGAATAAGATGAAGGTCATTATGACTATCAAATATTCATTTATAAACTCATTTATCAGCAAAAAATTAAAGTTTTAACCAAAGAGAAGTATGATGAGTACTATATGGGATTTAGTTAATTCAAATCTAATAAAAAAGTGAAGGAAAGTGAATAAATGCAAGAAATGGAGAGTGTATATAGAATTGAAATGAATAGGGAAGTGTGAAATTTTAGTAGAGTTAGAACCTATGCTATGGGTTATTGAAAGAGAAATTCATGAAAGATAATTTATAATTAATTCAATTGATGTTTCATGTTGAATAAATGGTGTTTTGAGAAAGGTTTTGAAACTAAAGGAGTCCTTCAAGGAATACAAATATCAGTTGATCTTGAATATCCATTATTCTAATTCCATTTTTTTAAATCTATTGATATATTTTAGTGGGATAAATGACTCAAACCATTATTTAAATTGGTTTTCATTTATCAATTCTTTAACCAAAAGAAATAAATATATTAAAATATAAATACCCAAGAAGAGCGAATTTAAAAAAATGAGAAGTTAAATAAAGAACATAAATTGAGAAAAATACTTCAACCATTGTATTCCCCTAAAATAGATTATTTACAGTGCATTTTTTAAATGAATAAGTGGAAAAATAAAAAAATTAAGTATATTAGGAAATAAATAAGGATGAATATGGATCATTCTCTATCAAGGTGGGAACTCTACTCCCTTATCTATTCACTACCTTCCTCCTCCTTGAATCTTGGGTTGTGTCTTTTAGATCCTACCTACTGCTATCAAGTTTGTTAGTCTCATCCCACTATATTTTATAGTTTTTTTGTTCTCCTTAGAATGAATTTTTCATTTTAACGAGTTCATATGAAAAATCCTAGCTTAGATCTCATAGTCATCACCCGGAATTAAAATCACTAATCTCTATGTGGTGATCATCATTGTTTAGTATCTTACTCATGGTGAATCGATCTAATCATTCTAATAGAATGTGATCCTATATTCATATCTTTCTTTGAATCCATACACATTGAATCTAGACATCAATACCATCTTAGTTCTCTCTACTCAATAATCTTCATCAATATTTAGCAGCTTCCCATGAACTTATCTTCATAGAAAGTGAGCCTCCCTCATTGATTGTACTTCGATTTGAGAATTTAGGCCCCCCACATTTTAATGCCTCACAAAACCTTGATATAGATCTTTTTAAGTGAAGATACCCTAACATGTTTCTAATCCATGGTGTGACCTTTATGAATCCCTCATAAAATTCAATATTACCCTTATATGAGTGGAATTATCTTTACATAACTATTTACATACTGAAGTTACCATTACATGAGTTCCTGGCTTCAGTAGTACCCTTACTTGAGTGGCCAATAACCCTTATGAAAATATTTTGAAAATCAGATGAACCTAATGAAAGTGTATTTTTACCCTTATGAAGAATATTCTTTATTATTATTATAGTGACACATCATTTTTATGAATCTGAATTTTATGCAGTGCATATGAACTTTGCATTTATTTTATTTACATGACTCTTAAATAGTTGGGATAATGAACATTAAGTAGCTTATATTCACCCTTATGTAGGTCGGACATTAATTAATTTTTGATTCCACACAATAATCAAATTAACCTAAATGGAAGAATGAAATACTTTGTCAAAATTATCAATTTAATATGAAAAAAATTCAAAACAATAAACATAGAACAAAAAAAATGAATTCTAAATTTCAAAAGATGACAAAAATGTGCTCCAACAATTAATTAATAAGATAAAGACATGGATCTTTTAAAATATTAATTCCAAAACCCAAAATCCTAAAAATAAATTTTTAAATGATATTTCCATGGTTATTCCTCTAAATAATAAAAACAATTTTTCCTTAAAAAAATAAAAATTAGGGAAAATAAAATTTGATCATTTAAACACCAAAACAATAATATCCATTAAAATATTGAAATAATTACTAATTCTACTCAAAATAATCAAGATTGAAAATATTATCAATTAAATAACATTTCAAAATTGAAACATTAATATTATCATAAAAAAAGATATGTAAAACATGTATTCAAAATATGACACATCAATAACCACCAAAGTGATAGAGGAAAGGAATGAAATATTTTTTATTAAGTGAAATAAAGAAGAAGAAGATCAAATGGGAAGGGCTACCATCACCTACCCAACTCCCAAAAACCTCTATGAATCCTTAGTGGTAAAATAAAATATAAATTGTTGGCTGTTATCTTGAAACTCATAACTTTCCCCCTTGGGTGATACTTGGTTATCCCTCTATTCGAGAATGGAGTTATGAGATTACTACTATAAGGGAAGGATTCATGAAATATAAATAAAAATAAATATGAAATAAACAAAAAAAACTTAATTAAAATAAAATTAGAAAATTTACAAAAACATATCCTAATACAACACAACACTAAGGTTCTAGGTTTGAATTACCTATTTAGTTATCAATTGGTTCAAGAGTCCAAGCTTAAAACCTATAAAAATGGAATTGGAATGTGATTTTTAGGCATTAGGGTTTCTTTTCTGCATACAATTGAAAATAAGTGCTTTTGAGATCCTTAACTAGATTAATTACATGTAGATTAGATGAGGGTTTTTGTAACTTCTGTGATTTATTTTTGAGGTATTTATTTATTTATTTTGAACTTGGAATCTTCCCCTTGGGTTCACCATGTGTTTTTGGTGGAAGATAGTGATTTTTTTCTTGATAGAAGGAGGCACATGGTTAGGGGAAACCATGCACCCATGCACAAGAAACCATGAGGCCTAGTTCCATTTTGGATAGTGGAGACCACATGGTTGGTTAAAGGTTTATCAATCCATGTGAAAAAACTATGAGAATTTTCCCTCTTGGATAGTGAGGGGCTCACAGTTTACACAAGGTTTGGAATACTATGTGGGAAAACTATGAAGCCTGTCCATGTCATTAAAAATTTGAAAATGACCTTCATTTCCCCTTTGGATTTAACCCTAAATCACACATATTATACTCCATTTGGGATTCACAGCCATGGGAAACTCCTATAAGCTTCCTTGGACCTCAATAGCACCATTACATGGCTGTTTTTGGTGTGGTAACCTCAAGGAATCATAAAGTAAGCCCTTTTTCTCATGATCTCTCCCTCTTTATAGGGTTTCTCCTCCATCCTTCTTGAGTTCATATTTTTATAGTGGGTTTTTTACATAGGGAGGCTTTGATCTAGTTATTTTCTGTGATATCTTAATGGTTAGTCTTCAATATTTCCTTGACTGGGTCTTTGGTGGTGCAATTATGGTTTTACACCGATTTCCAAAAGTTTACAAGTGTTAGGTAGGTGGTTCCATGATTTTATATTATTATATTATTTTGATATGGTTTCTTGATTTTTTAAATGTGTTCTATGGATTATATATGTGGTTCGAAACATTTTTTGTAAATGGTTTAGAATGCGTATGTGATGGAAGTTTTTTTTAAAAAGTGTTTTTATTTCATCTTTGGATCATTGTGATGTTTCTTAAATATATTTTATGCCTCATGTGAAAGGAATGAAATGTGTTTTAAAAGAGATTTAAACGTGAAAATGTGATTAAAGTGGGGTTTTCCAAGTGAAATGAGTTTTGTTTCATGTGGGATTCTTTGTTGTTCACTTTATATATATCTTTTAATTGTGAAGCATGTTATAAAAATGTTTTAAATGTGAATATGAATTTGAAAGGGGAATTTCCCATGGAAATGGTTTGTTTTCACATGAGTTATTCTTATTGTGTATCCAAATGGGTTTCATAAATTGTGAAAGTGGTGAAAAATGTATTTCAAAATGGTTTTGGTGTGTTTGTGAAATTGAAAGTGGGTTTGTTATGGAAAAAGGGTGGTTTCCATGTAAGTTTTGATCATTTGATCAATGTGAAAATGTGAGACTGGTAATTTTCTTGTGTGTTTGTGGTGATTGTAATGTGTAAGTGATAGTGATGAATTATGTGATATGTGAAATGGAATTTGAGAAAAAATGGGATCCTGAGTTTCTAGGTGGGGAAATTAGAACTAGTATGCTTGTTGATTCTAAATAGGGTAAGGCACATATTCATCTTTTAGGATTGTCGGTTACAACAATAACTATCCATGTAATATGACAGGAGACTACTAGACCTTGTTGTAATGCCCCGACCCCAGTTACTCAGAGTTGGTGCATTATTACATAACATTGGAATGATCACAAGAAAGATCAAGTCTTGAAAGACCGATTAGTTTAGTAGCCTTAGAATAACTAGATACATTCATAAAGTTTACATTACATCATAAAATGAAAACTACAACAATATAGTCTCCATAGTCCACACTCTTATTCCCTCATACCATCCCTACAAGTCATTCATAAAATACTTCTTCACATCCTAGGAAAAATAAAACATAGAAAGGGGTGAGCTCAAATGACCAGTAAGGATAACAATATAACAGAGACTTTCATAAATAAGCATAAACATTTAAGGCAATGTATAACTAAAACAAAAGCCTTTTAAAACTTGAACTTCAGCATAATATGGTAGAAATAAAATGAAATAATTCCATATACTTATTCACATGGATATTCTACTAGTCGAATAATCACATGAAATATCAATAACCACTTTCATAATGATGGAATGCATAATGCCAGACTATCATAACCACATAGTTAAGGCCTCGTTCCAAAAAAAAGATTTTTTCAAGTCCTTGTGCCAAGACACTAGTTTGTCTCATTAGACCTACCGATGTATCGAGGAGCTATAGCGGGCTCCACCCATCACTTATTAAGTACAATGCATTCCTCATATGAACAGGTTTAAACATAACATAAACATTCGTATTAAAACTAGCATACGAAATGTAAATAATTTCTCGATAAACCATGAATGGTATAAAAATAACACATCCACAGTCAAACATATCACAAAACCTTCAATACAATATGGAAGTTTTGTATCATAATAAATAAACTTCAAATAAGCTTAAAATCCATCAAAGGATGTTGACATAGATGAAATCAAAACTATTTGAGAGAAATATCTCCTTTTTTGAAATCATTTAAAATTAAAATAATTATAAAATAAAACATTTACTTTGAAAATATTCTTATAATATTATAAGGGAAGCTTCGATGATTTTATAACGGTAGAAAATAGCGGCACCCGCCGTATAAGTTAAAAAAACATTCTTACCTTAATTCTATCGAAAAGTTTAAAAAGGTCCTTATTTGGAAAACAATAGAAATATTACTTTATAAACATATTATAAAAAGTCAACAAGGGTATAAATGAATTTATCCCACAATCTTTAAAATAGTAAGAATGATTTGAAGTACATTTTTAAGAAACATGGATGTGGATCATAAAGAGGTCCCAGTTGATTTGTGAAATAAATCCTTACCTTGTACTTTTCCTTGGTTGGGGTAGGTTAAACTCCTGTAAAATGGTGAAATAATTTTTATTAAATTATACAAGAATCATATACATTAATATGATATCATATATATGATCTTTTAACATTGCTTTGTTAATAATATCTTAGTATTATCGTTGTTTCGGGTGTTAACTTACTTGTTTTATTTTATATGTTTTGTAACATAAGCCGTGTTTGTTATGGATATGTTGTATATTATTCATATCCATAATGATATCAAGTATTTAAATAATATTATTAATCAAAAAATGAGAATTAGACTTGAATGGATATGATGGAGAATGAATCTCATCGCGATCGTGGAGACGGTAGTCCGTACATACGCACGAGCGACAATATCATCATTTTGATATTAAAATAATATAGAATTAGATGTTATATAATATATAAAGAATCATTATCATGTTATATTTATTATTTACAAGAATTACACATCATTATTATACCCATCAAAATAATAATTTATTGAATAACAATTACACCACGACGTGGAGACGGTAAGCCGTACGTACGCACGTATGGTGACATGTCATTCAACGGATGGATAGAATACTGAATATGATTGTACCATATTTATAATAACATCACAATATATATAATATACTGGAGTTATTATTTTATAATGGGAATAACAAAGAAAGAAGAACTTGAAGAATAAAGGAACTTGAAAAAGGGTGGTGAAAACATTACCTCTTCTTCGGGTTCTTCCTTTTGATTTGATCAAAAGGGATCCTTTGGTTGGATTTCGGATCAAACTAAGGCCTCTAGGTTTAAGTGAGGGAAGTTTAGAGAGTATTTGGGTAGGGGATGGCCGAGAAAAGAGGCTTTGAATGTGTTAATTAGTGAGAAGGGGGAGTGTCCTTTTATAAGAGGGGTGAGGGGCACCTTTGGAAAAGATAGAAATATTATTTTATAATAAATTCATATTCAGTTTCTAATGGTTCCAAAGTGGATTATTTAAATTTTAAGGTGGGGATGGGTCGAAAACCACTCAACCAATAGGTTTTAGACAGGGTTGGGTCACTATATTAACCTTATCTTTTAGCTTTAACTCTTAGTTAATTAGTTTGACATTTACCATGTCACTTTGTATTTTCATATTATATAGTTAATAAAATTACTATATACATCCAATCGACCCCCAAGTGGTCCATTAATGATACAACTATCATTATACAAGTCTTTTGGCTGAGACTTAGATTTTTAGGAACAAAATATAAATTAATAATATAATATTTTTTTAAAAACTCTTTTATGTCAATTTTGACACTATTGGATATTTTGTTTTTGATAATTTCATAGCAGCATTATTACTTCGAAAAAAATTAATATAACCAATAATAATATGTCATATTAACCTAGAAAATTAGTGTAATTCATAAAAAGTCTCAAATTACATTTATTTTGATATTTATAATATCAATTATTTTAATATTTCATTAATTAGGTAATTACTACATCACCATTGTGTCATAAATAAATTAAATTATTTAATGTCTAAAAATTATAAATAAAATACCATTATGTAGGAAATAGTTTTTTATTTCTAATTAATATTTAAAATCGAATTTATCTTATGTATAACCCTATATTAAATTTTTTTTAGTTATTAAACTTTGATTTTAACTCTTTTAACTCTTCTTTGAATTAAATAATAATTAATGTCCTAATCTAATCCAAGTGGACCTAAATGATAGTATTTTATTCCTAAGGTTGTTTTTGGTCGAGATACACTTGTCCAATAGAATTGGGACATGTGTTAGAGTAATATTAATATCATTTTTACCCTTAATTACCCTATTTACTTTTAACCGTGGTAAATAAAAGTAAAAAGTTACTATTCACAAAAATTATTTTTATCTTATTGAACCAAATTTTACTCCTTGATATTAAAAGTGTCTCTGGGATTTTTAAAATTCCACTCACAGAAGCGGTAAAATTATGTTTTATGTAAATTTTTAAATTCTCATAGGAGGTGGGTAAAAGACGGTGAAAAGTTCAATAAAATTTTTATATATCTAAAATTATTCTAAACTAACTCTAATGAATTAAATTTAACTTATATAGGTATTATGTATTTATTTTTGACCTTAATTAAATTTAAATAAAATAAATAATTATTTAAATAAAAATTCGGTTTTAAATTATAACTTAGTGATTTTTCACTATTCATCAAAAATTGAAAGTTTTCAGAAAAATACCAAAATTTCTCCCTAGGATAATTTTGGTATTATGAATCCAAAAATGAAGTCCATTTTGAAAGATAAAATTTATAAAATTTAAAAAAATGTGTATTACTATTCATAATGACTAGTTTGATTGGTTGTGGTGTGTGTGTTAGAACTCGAAGTTGTGTACAACACACGCTACTGTATTATTAAAAGGGAAGTGTACCGTGGAAGCTTGGGGTGTTACATTCTCCCCTCCTTCAAATAATTTCGTCCTCAAAATTTCTAGAATACTACCACATGAAAAGACTCGGGTGGTTCTTCATCATAAGTTCCTCGGGTTCCCACGTTGCCTCTTCCATCTTATGGTTTCTCCACAAAACTTTTACCAGACGAGTCGTCCAGTTTCTAAGTCCTTGTTCTCTCATATCAAGAATCCTGATGGGCTCTTCGCAATAAGACAAATCAGGTTCCAGTTCTAATTCCTCATAGGTGAGTACATGCATTGGGTCAGGCATGTATTTCCTCAACAGTGATACGTGGAACAGATCGTGAACTTTGGGAGACTTGGCGGCATTTCCAAATGGTAAGCTGCAACCCCAATTCGTTCTAGAATTTCGAAAGGTCCGATGTACCTGGGACTCAATTTACCCTTCTTACTAAAACGTATAACTCCCTTCCATAGAGATACCTTCAAGAAAACTTGATCTCCTACCTAAAATTCTAAATCCTTCCTTCAGTTATCGGCATAGCTCTTCTGCCTACTTTGAGCTGCTATGATGTGGTTTTGGATTACCTTTACCTTTTCCATTGTTTCCTCCACCAATTCTGGGCCTACAAGTTTTCTTTCACCAACGTCATCCCAACAGTTTGGTGTGCGACATCTCTTTCCGTATACTGCTTCATATGGTGCCATCTGAATACTTGAATGGAAGCTATTGTTATAGGAAAATTCTACCAGAGGTAAAAATTGATCCCACATACACTAAAAGTCATGTGAGAAGGATCTCAACATGTCTTCTAAGGTTTGAATAGTCCGTTTTGACTTTCCATCTGTTTGAGGGTGGTAGGCAGTGCTCAAATGAAGTTCAGTATCCAAGGCCTTCTGAAGACTCTTCCAGAATCTTGAAGTAAAATAGGGATCACGATCATAAACAATCGATAGGGGTACTCCATGAAGTCTCAGCCGTTCAAGTGGTAAATCTTCCCTTATATAAAGAAAATGTGCTGACTTGGTAAGACGATCAACAATGACCCATATGGCATCATTCCTTCTATGAGTCTTTGGTAGCCTCATGATGAAGTCCATTGTAATATTATCCCATTTCCACTCAGGTATGGGAATAGGTTGAAATACTCCACCAGGCTGTTGTCTTCCAGCTTTCACTTGTTGACAAACCATACATCTTGATACAAAATCAGCAATCTCCCTATTCATGTTGTCCCACCAAAAATGTTCCTTCAAATCTCTATACATTTTGGTGCTCCCAGGGTGTATAGAGAAATTGGAACTATGGGAATCGTCCAACAATTACCTTTTTAGATCAGGTATATCAGGAACACAAATTCTCTTCCCAAATTTCACAATTCCATCTTCATACACAAAGTCTCTCAATCTCTCATCATTCACAGCTTTAATCTTCTTTTGAAATTCTTCATCATCAGTCTGAGAACTCTTAATCATTTTTAGTAAAGATGGTTTGGTAACCATTTGAAAAATCATTGATGTTTCACCTTCCATGGTTATTTCCATGTCCATCTTCACTAAATGCGTGAAAATTGGATCCCTTTCAATTCTCATATTGTTCAAAACTCCATGATCTTTTCTGCTCAAAGCATCTTCCACCTTATTTGCCTTCCCTGGGTGGTAGTGTATCGTACAATCATAATCCTTGAGTAATTCAATCCATCTCCTTTGCCTCATGTTGAGTTCTTTTTGTGAGAAAATATACTTCAAACTCTTGTGATCAGTATAAATCTCACATTTTTCACCTTAGAGGTAGTGTCTCTATATCTTAAAAGAAAATATCACAACTGCTAACTCGAGATCATGAGTAGGATAGTTTTGCTCATGAATTTTCAACTGTCATGATTCATAGGAAATAACCCTATCATTCTGCATAAGGACACAACCATGTCCTTTCTTCGATGCATCACTATAAATAACGAACCCATCATTCCTTGATGGTAGAGTCAATATAGGATCATTGACTAATCTTCTCTTCAGTTCTTCAAAACATTCTTCACACTCTTTTTTCCAAACAAATTTAACCCCTTTACATGCGAGCTTTGTTAATGGGTTAGCCAACCAGGAAAAATTCAGGACGAAATGACGATAATAACCTACTAAACCAATAAAACTACGTACCTCAGTTATACTCATCGGTGCAGGCCATTCTTGGATTGCCTTGGTCTTAGAAGGATCCACATAGATTCCATATTTAGAGACAATATGGATAAGAAAAGAAATCTCCTGAATCCAGAATTCACACTTGCTAAACTTCCCATATAATTCATGTCTTCTCAGAGTCTTCAGGATAATGAGCAAGTGATTTTCATGATCTTCGTAGATTTTGGATTATACCAAGATATCATCAATAAATACCACTACAAATTTATCAAGATATTCCTTGAAACTCTATTCATCAGATCCATGAATACATAGGGTGCATTAGTCAATCCAAAAGGAATTACTGTAAACTCGTAATGCCCATACCTGGTTCGAAATGCTGTCTTCAGAATGTATTCCTTATTCACACACAACTGATGGTATCCATATCAAAGGTAAATCTTTGAAAATTATTGAGCTCCATGAAGTTGGTAAAATAAATCATTAATGCGAGGTAGGGGATACTTGTTCTTTATTGTTATAGCATTGATCTCCCTGTAGTCGATACATAACCTCATAGATCCATCTTTCTTTTTAACAAAAAGAACAGGGGATCCCCATGGAGAAACACTAGGACGAATAAATCCCTTATTAATCAATTACTCTAGTTGTTTCTTTAGTTCCACTAATTCTACAGTGGCCATTCTATAAGGGGTCTTCGATATAGGGCTTGATCCAGGAATTAAATCAATGGAAAACTCAACTTCTCATTATGGAGGATGTCCAGGTAAATCTTCCGAAAACACATCTACATATTATTTCACAATAGGTACATCCTCTATTTGAACATTCGTTTCCTCACCCAGAGTCATTTCATTCTATTCCTCCTGAATAATTGAATTTAGTTGAGCTAATAGAGGTGGATCTAGATAAGAATTAGGCGGTGACGATTCTGCTCTAAAGATAAGGTGTTCCTTATCATCATCATCAAAAATCGTAACCTCCTTCTTCTTAAAATAAATATTCTCATCATGGTCCGAAATCCAATCCATAACGAGGATTATATCAAACTCAATCATAGGTATGGCGATGAGATTAACAGATAAAGAACATTTATGTGCTCTAATGGGGACTGATTCACAAAACTTTGTTGCAATGATACTTCCCTTAGGAGTTTTAACTGAAAACTCCCTTGTTAAATCAAATTGAAAATATCTAATTTTCATAGAAAACTAGGAAGATATGAAACAATGTGATGATCCAGAATCAAATAATGCATTTTCTAAACTTGAGTAAACTATTAAATTACCTGCCACCACGTCTTTTGGAGCTTCAACCTCAGCAGTAGTGATAGCATAAGCTTGGCCTTGATCCCTTGGCATTTTCTGAGGTAAGTTCCCCTGACGCTTAGGATATTCATTTGAATAATGTCCCATCTCCCTAAAATTGTAGCATTGGACATCAGTAGCTTCCTTCTTCCCCTTGCAATCATGAGCTTGGCGGCCTTTTTCACCACACTTGTAACTGACTCTCATTCCTTTTAAGCAAGTACCAGGGTGTTTCTTCCCACATTTACTGCAGGATGGATATTCCACTTTTCCCTTCTTCCCCTTATTTCCATTCCCATATTGACCAGTAGATCTCTTCTTCTCTTGCTTTGCTTTAAAGTCATAAGACTTAGAGAATTCTTTTTCTGTCTTGATAGCACATGAGACAATATCTTCGTATGATGAGAAGGATTGTGACACTAATGCTCAACGAAGAAATGGTTTTAACCCATCAAAGAAACGATCAATATTACTTCTTGGGTTATGTATATAATCTCTAGCATACCTTGCTGACCTTGTAAAGTTAGCCTCATACTTTGCGACATTCTCATCCTCCTTTTGTCTCAGACTCAGAAATTGCCTTTCCATATCTGGTCGATGGTCACGAGGAAAGTATTTTTCTAAAAACAAATATTTTAACTCCCTCCATTCCATATTTGATACTTCATCATCTTCCTTCATGTTTTGAATCAATGACTACCATTTATCAGCATCTCCAGTGAGACGATAAACTTCCATGACAACTTTTTCCCTTTCACTACTCCCAAAGCCTGAAATATTTTCTCTAGGGAACTTATCCATTGCTCAGATACTAATGGATTTGTACTCCCATTGAATGTTGGTGGTTGATTCCTCATAAAGAGATCTAACATTGATCCTCTACGTTGTGGATCAGGGTGCTCCATATGGGTAAGGTTATTATTCATAACATGAGTGAGTTTTCCCAGTATGGTGATTAACTGATCAGCGCCAGTTTCATCACCATCTCTACTATAATTATCTTGAGTAGGAGGAAAATCCCTACATAGAGTGCGTGCATTGATAGAGTTTCTATTTCATCCACTAGACGCCATTTCTAAACAATGGAAGAAACTAGATCAGTTTATGAATCAAAATACATAATTCCATAATTATAAAACACTTAACATAAATTGAACTATTTATGGATATAATCCATAATCATAAAAATGTTTTATTTGAGGAAGTATATACTCATAATCCCTTCATAATTATTTTTAAAGAAAATGATAGTTATCCTAAGAATATCCACCAGGAGTGTCTTAAACAAGAGTGCAGCAATGCCCATTATCGTGCACCAGTTCCGTTCGAGTCTAGCTCAAAGCGGTGTTTTCGGGTTTTACCTCTAGGTACATCTGTGCCAGAGCCGCCTTTACCTGCCCTTATCAAGACATGGATGTATTTCTCAGAAAACTCATAAAATCTCTACAATACCAAAATTCTAGGAAGTTATTCTATACTAATCCTCAAAGTCCATCTTAGGTCTATGTGATCTAATCAGATTTAATCTAAATCTACATTCCAAGGTTTGTACTAAACTTCCTCTGATACCAACTGTAATTCCCCGACCCCAGTTACCCAGAGTTGGTGCATTATTACATAACATTGGCATGATCACAAGAAAGATTAAGTCTCGAAAGACCGATTAGTTTAGTAGCCTTGGAATAACTAGATACATTCATAAAATTTACATTACATCATAAAATGAAAACTACAACAATATAGTCTCCATAGTGCACACTCTTATTCCCTCATACTATCCCTGCAGGTCATTCATAAAATACTTCTTCACATCCTAGGAAAAATAAAACATAGAAAGGGGTGAGCTCAAATGCCCAGTAAGGATAACAATATAGCAGAAACTTTCATAAATAAGCATAAACATTTAAGGCAATGTATAACTAAAACAAAATCCTTTTAAAACTTGAACTTCAGCATAATATGGCAGAAATAAAATGAAATAATTTCATATACTTATTCACATGGATATTATAATAGTAGAATAATCACATGCAATATCAATAACCACTTTCATAATGATGGAATGCATAATGCCAGACTATCATAACCACATAGTCAAGGCCTCGTGCCAAGACTAAAAGTAAGATTTTGTCAAGGCCTTGTGCCAAGACACTAGTTTGTCTCATGAGACCTACTGATGCATCGAGGATCTATAACGGGCTCCACCCGTCACTTATTAAGTCCAATGCATTCCTCATATGAACAGGTTTAAACATAACATAAACATTAGTATTAAAACTAGCATACGAAATGTAAATAATTTCTCCATAAACCATGAATGGTATAAAAATAACACATCCACAGTCAAAAATATCACAAAACCTTCAATACAATATGGAAGTTTTGTATCATAATAAATAAACTTCAAATATGTTTAAAATCTATCAAAGGATGTTGACATAGATGAAATCAAAACTATTTGAGAGAAATATCTCTTTTTTTGAAATCATTTAAAAGTAAAATAATCATAAAATAAAACATTTACTTTGAAAATATTCTTATAATATTTTAAGGGAAGCTTCGACGATTTTATAACGGCAGAAAATAGCCGCACCCACTGTATAAGTTAAAAAAACATTCTTACCTTAATTCTATCGAAAAGGTTAAAAAAGAACTTGTTTGGAAAATGACAAAAAGATTCCTTTATAAACATCTTATAAAAAGTAAAAAAGGGTATAAATGACTTTATCCCATATTATTTAAAATAGTAAGAATTATTTGATGTACATTTTTAAGAAACATGGATGTGGATGATAAAGAGGTCACATTTGATAATTACGTATAAACAACCTCGGATAATGAAGAGATTGTGAAATAAATACTTACCTTAAAGTTTTCCTTGGTTAGGGTAGGTTAAACTCATGTATAATGGTGAAATAATTGTTATTAAATTATACAAGAATCATATACATTAATATGAAATCATATATGATCTTTTAACATTGCTTTGTTAATAATATCTTAGTATTATCGTCGTTTCGGATGTTAACTTACTCGTTTTCTTTTCTATGTTTTGTTACGTATGCCGTGTTTTTTATGGATAGGTTGTATCTTATTCATATACAGAATGATATCAAGTCTTTAAATACTATTATTAATCATCAAATGAAGATTATACTTGAATGGATATGATGGAAAATGAATCTCATTGCGATCATGGAGACGGTAGTCCGTACGTACGCACGAGCGACAATATCATCCTTTTGATATTAAAATAATATATAATTGGATGTTATATCATATATAAAGAATAATTATCATGTTATATTTATTATTTACATGAATTAAACATAATTATTATACCCATCCAAATAATAATTCACTGAATAACAATTACACCACGACGTGGAGATGGTAAGCCGTACGTACGCACGTATGGTGACATGTCATTCAAAGGATGGATAAAATACTGAATATGGTTGTACCATATTTATAATAACATCATAGTATATATAAGATACTGGAGTTATTTTTTTATAATGGTAATAACAAAGAAAGAAGAATTTGAAGAAGAAAGGAACTTGGAAAAGGGTGGTGAAAACATTACCTCTTCTTTAGGTTTTTCCTTTTGATTTGATCATAATGGATCATTAGGTTGGATTTCTGATCAAACTAAGGCATCTAGGTTGAATTTAGGGAAGTTGAGAGAGTATTTGGGTAGGGTTTTTCCGAGAAAAGAGTCTTTCAATGTGTGAATTAGAGAGAAGGGGGAGTGCCCTTTTATAAGAGGGGTGAGGGGCACCATTAGAAAAGCTATAAATATTATTTTATAATAAATTCATATTCGGTTTCTAATGGCTCAAAAGTGGATTATTTAAATTTTAAGGTGGTTATGGGTCGAAAACCACTCAACCAATAGGTTTTAGATAGGTTTGGGTCACTATATTAACCTTATCTTTTAGTTTTAACTCTTAATTAATTAGTTTGACATTTACGATGTCACTTTGTATTTTTATATTATATAGTTAATAAAATTACTATATACATCCAAGAGAACCCCAAGTGGTCCATTAATGCTACAAATATTATGAAACAAGTCTTTTGGCCTAACCTTAGATTTTTAGGAATATAATATAAATTAATAATATAATATTTGTTTTAAAAACTCTTTTATGTCAATTTTTCCATTATTGGGTATTTTGTTTTTGATAATTTCATAAAAGCATTATTACTTCGAAAAAAATTAATATAACCAATAATAATATATCATATTAACCTATAAAATTAGTGGAATTCATAAAAAGTCTCAAATTACATTTATTTTGATATTTATAATATTAATTATTTTAATATTTCATTAATTAGGTAATTACTGCATCGCCATTATATCATAAATAAATTAAAATATTTAATGTCTAAAAATTATAAATAAAATAAAATTATGTATCAAATCGTTTTATATTTCTAATGAATATTTAAAATTGAATTTATCTTATGTGTAACCCTATATTAAAAATGTTTTAGTTATTAAACTTTGATTTTAACTCTTTTAACTCTTCTTTGAATTAAATAATAATTAATGTCCTAATCTAATCCAAGTGGAACTAAATGATAATATTTTATTCCTAAGGTTGTTTTTGGTCGAGATACACTTTTCCAATAGAATTTGGACATGGTTAGGGTAATATTAATATCATTTTTACCCTTAATTACCCTATTTACTTTTAACCATGGTAAATAAAAGTAAAAAGTTACTATTCACCAAAAATTACTTTTATCTTATTGAACCAAATTTTACTCCTTGATATTAACCTTGTCTCTTAAATTTTCAAAATTCCACTCACATAAGGGGTAATATTAAGTTTTATGTGAATTTCTGAATTCTCCTAGGAGTTGGGTAAAAGACGGTGAAAAGTTCAATAAAATTTTTATATATCTAAAATTATTCTAAACTAACTCCAATGAATTACATTGAACTTATATAGGTATTATGTATCTATTTTGAAATTAATTAAATTTAAATAAAATAAATAATTATTTAAATAAAAATTCGGTTTTAAACTATAACTCAGTGTTTTTTCACTATTCATCAAAAATTGAAAGTTTTCAGAAAAATACCAAAATTTCACCCTAGGATAATTTTGATTTTCCGAATCCAAAAATGAAGTCCTTTTTGAAAGATAAAATTTATAATGGTTCAAAAAGTGGGTATTACTATTCATAATGACTTGTTTTATTGGTTTTGGTGTGTGTATTAGAACTCGAAGTTGCGTACAACACACACTACTGTATTATTCAAAGGGAAGCGTATTGTGGAAGCTTGTGGTGTTACATTCTACCCTCCTTCAAATAATTTCATCCTCGAAATTTATAGAATACTATGACATGAAAAGACTCAGGTGGTTCTTCATCATAAGTTCTTCGGGTTCCCACGTTGCCTCTTCCATCTTATGGTTTCTCCACAAAACTTTTACTAGACAAGTCATCCAGTTTCTCAGTACTTGTTCTCTCGTATCAAGAATCCTGACGGGATCTTCGCAATAAGATAGATTGGGTTCCAGTTCTAATTCCTCATAGGTTAGTACATGCATTGGGTCAGGCATGTATTTCCTCAACAGTGATACGTGGAACACATCATGAACTTTGGAAAGACTTGGCGGCATTGCGAAATGGTAAGCTCCAGCCCCAATTCGTTCTAGAATTTCAAAAGGTCCGATGTACCTGGGACTCAATTTACCCTTCTAACCAAAACATATAACTCCCTTCCATGGAGATACCTTCAAGAAAAAATGATCTCCTACCTGAAATTCCATATCCTTCCTTGGGTTATCGACATAGCTCTTCTGCCTTCTTTGAGCTGCTTTGATGTGGTTTTGGATTACCTTTACCTTTTTCCATTGTTTCCTCCACCAATTCTAGGCCTACAAGTTTTCTTTCACTAACGTCATCCCAACAGGTTGGTGTGAACATCTCTTTCCGTATAACGCTTCATATGGTGCCATCTGAATACTCTAATAGAAGCTATTGTTATAGGAAAATTCTACCAGAAGTAAAAATTGATCCCACATACCCTGAAAGTCAAGTTAGAAGGATATCAACATGTCTTCTAAGGTTTGAATAGTCCATTCTGATTTTCCATCTATTTGAGGGTGGTAGGCAGTGCTCAAATGAAGTTCAGTATCCATGGTCTTCTGAAGACTCTTCTAAAATATTGAAGTAAAATGGGGATCATGATAAAAAACAATCGATAGGGGTACTCCATGAAGTCTCACAACTTCATTAATATATATTCTTGCTACCCGTTCAAGTGGTAAATCTTCCCTTATAGAAAGAAAATGTCCTGACTTGGTAAGACGATCAACAATGACCCATATTGCATCATTCTTTCTAGGAGTCTTTGGTAGACCCATGACTAAGCCCATCATAATATTATCCCATTTACACTCAGGTATGGTAAGAGGTTGCAATACTCCACCAGGCTGTTGCCTTCCGGATTTCACTTGTTGACAAACCATACATCTTGACACAAAATTAGCAATCTCCCTCTTCATGTTGTCCCACCAAAAATGTTCCTTCAAATCTCTATACATTTTGGTGCTCTTAAGGTGTATAGAGAAATTTGAACTATGAGAATCGTCCGACAATTCCCTTTTTAGATCAGGTATATCGGGAACACAAAGTCTCTTACCAAATTTCAAAATTCCATCTTCATACACAAAGTCTCTAAATCTCCCATCATTCACAGCTTTAATCTTCTTTTGAAATTCTTCATCATCAGTCTGAGAACTCTTAATCCTTTCTAGTAAAGATAGTTTGGTAACCATTTGAAAAATCATTTATGTTTCACCTTCCATGGTTATTCCCATGTCCATCTTCACTAGATGCGTGAAAATTGGATCCCTTTCAATTTTCATATTGTTCAAAACTCCATGATCTTTTCTGCTCAAAGCATCTGCCACCTTATTTTCCTTCCCCAGGTGGTAGTGTATCATACAATCATAATCCTTGAGTAATTCAAGCCATATCCTTTGCCTCATGTTGAGTTCTTTTTGTGAGAAAATATACATCAAAATCTTGTAATTAGTATAAATCGCACATTTTTCACCGTAGAGGTAGTGTCTCCATATCTTTAAAGCAAATATCACAGCTGCTAGCTTGAGATCACGAGTAGGATAGTTTTTCTCATGAATTTTCAACTGTTGTGATGCATAAGCAATGACCCTATCATTCTGCATAAGGACACAACTAAGTCCTTTCATTGATGCATCACTATAAATAACGAACCCATCATTCCCTGATAGTAGAGTCAATATAGGAGAATTGACTAATCTTCTCTTCAGTTCTTCGAAACATTCTTCACACTCTTTTTCCAAACAAATTTAACCCCTTTACGTGTGAGCTTTGTTAATTTGTTAGCCAACTGGGAAAAATTCTGGAAGAAACGTTGATAATAACTTGCTAAACCAATAAAACGGCATACCTCAGTTATACTCATCGGTGCAGGCCATTCATGGATTTCCTTGGTCTTAGAAGGATCAACAGAGATTCTATCTTTAGAGACAATATGGTCAAGAAAAGAAATCTCCTGAAGCTAGAATTCACACTTTCTAAACTTCCCATATAATTCATGTCTTCTCAGTGTCTTTAGGATAATGTGGAAGTGATTTTCATGATCTTCGTATATTTTGAATTATACTAAGATATAATCAATAAATACCACCAAAAATTCATCGAGATATTCCTTGAATACTCTATTCATCAGATCCATGAATATAGTGGGTGTATTAAATAATCCAAAAGGCATTAGTGTAAACTCGTAATACCCGTACCTGGTTCGAAATGCTGTCTTCGAAATGTCTTCCTTCTTCACACACAACTGATGGTATCTAGATCGAAGGTTAATCTTTGAAAAGTATTGATCTCCATGCAGTTAGTCAAATAAATCATCAATACGAGGTAGGGGATACTTGTTCTTTATTGTTATAGCATTGATCTCCCTGTAGTGGATACATAACCTCATAGATCCATCTTTCTTTTTAACAAAAATAACAGGGGCTCCCCATGGAGAAACACTAGGGAGAATAAATCCCTTATTACTCAATTCCTCGAGTTGTTTCTTTAGTTCCACTAATTCTACAGTGGCCATTCTATAAGGGGTTTTCGATATAAGCCTTGATCCAGGAATTAAATCAATGGAAAACTCAACTTCTCGTTCTGGAGGATGTCCAGGTAAATCTTCCAGAAATACATCTACATATTCTTTTACAATAGGTACATCCTCTATTTGAACATTCCTTTCCTCACCCACAATCATTTCATTAACTTCCTCCCCAATAATTGAATTTATTTGAGCTACTGGGGGTGGATCTAGATAAGAATTAGGTGGTGACGATTCTGCTCTAAAGATAAGGTGTTCCCTATCATCATCATAAAAAATCATAACCTCCTTCTTCTTACAATAAATCTTTGCATCATGGTCCGAAATAAAATCCATACCAAGGATTATATCAAACTCAATCATAGGTATGATGATGAGATCAGCGGATAAATAACATTTATGTGCTCTAATGGGGACTGATTCACAAAACTTTGTTGCAATGATACTTCCCTTAGGAGTTTTAACTAACAACTCCCTTGTTAAATAAAATTGGAAATATCTAATTTTCTTAGCAAAATGGGAATATACGAAACAATGTGATGATCCAGAATCAAATAATTCATTTTCTAAACTTGAGGAAACCATTAAATTACCTACCACCACGTCTTTCGGAGCTTCTACCTCAGCAACAGTGATATCATAAGCTTGGTCTTGATCTATTGGCCTTTTCTAAGGTAAGTTCTTCTAACGCTTAGGAAATTTATTTGCATAATGTCCCATGTCCCTGCAATTGTAGCATTGGACATCGGTAGCTTCCTTATTCCTCTTGCAATCACGAGCTTGGTGGCCTTTTTCACCAAACTTGTAACAGACTCCCATTCCTTTTAAGCAAGTACCAGGGTGTTTCTTCCCACATTTACTACAGGATGGATATTCCACTTTTCCCTTATTCCCCTTATTTCCATTCCCAGATTGATCAGAAGATCTCTTCTTCTCTTACTTTGCTTTAAAGTCATAAGACTTAGATAATTCCTTTTCTATCTTGATAGAACATGAGACAATATCTTCATATGATGAGAAGGATTGTGACACTAATGCTTGATGAAGAAATGGTTTTAACCCATCAATGAAACGATCAATATTACTTCTTGGGTTACAAATATAATCTCTAGCATACCTTGCTAACCTTGTAAAGTTATCCTCATACTTTGCGACATTCTCATCCTCCTTTTGTCTCAGACTTAGAAATTGCCTTTCCATATCTGCTCGATGGTCACGAGGAAAGTATTTTTCTAAGAAAATCTCTTTGAACTCCCTCCATTCCATATTTAATACTTCATCATCTTCCTTTGTGTTTTGAATCAATGACCACCATTGATCAGTATCTCCAGTGAGGCGATAAACTGCCAGGACATCTTTTTCCCTTTCACTACTCCCCAAAGCCTGAAATATTTTCTCTAGGGAACTTATCCATTGCTCAGCTACTAATGGATTTGTACTCCCATTGAATGTTGGTGGTTTCTTCCTCATGAAGCAATCTAACATTGATCCTCCACGTTGTGGATCAGGGTGCTCCATACGGGTAAGGTTATTATTCATAACCTGAGTGAGTTGTCCCAGTATAGTGATTAGCTGATCAACACCAGTTGCATCACCATCTCCACTATAATTATATTGAGCAGGAGGGAAATCCCTACATTGAGTGCGTGTAATGATACCGTTTCCATTTCTTCCACTAGGCTCCACTTCTAAACAATGGCACAAACTAGATTAGTTTATGAATCAAAATACATAATTCCATACTTATAAAACACTTAACATAAATTGAACTATTTATGGATATAATCTATAATCATAAAAATGTTTTATTTGAGGAAGTATACACTCATAAACCCTTCATAATTATTTGTAAATAAAATGAGGGTTATCCTAAGCATATCCTTGGGAGTGTAGTATCCAAGAGTGCATCAAGGCCTATTGTCGTTCACCAGTTCCCGTTCGAGTCTAGCTCAAAGTGGTGTTTTCAGGTTTTACCCCTAGGTACATCGGTTCCAGAGCCGCCTCTACCTGCTCATATCCATACAGGGATGTATTGCTTGGAAAACTCACAAAATATTTACAATACCAAAATTCTATGAAGTTCTTCTATACTAATCCTTAAAGTCCATCTTAGTTCTATGTGATCTAATCAGAGTTTATCTAAATATAGCTTCCAAGGTTTGTACTAAACTTCCTCTGATACTAACTGTAACACCCCGACCCCAGTTACCCAGTGTCGGTACATTATTACATAACATTGGCATGATCACAAGAAAGATCAAGTCTCAAAAGACCGATTAGTTTAGTAGCCTTGGAATAACTTGATACATTCATAAAGTTTACATTACATCATAAAATGAAAACTATAACAATATAGTCTCTATATTCCACACTATTATTCCTTCATACTATCCCTACAGGTCATTCATAAAATACTTCTTCACATCCTAGGAAAAATAAAACATAGAAAGGGGTGAGCTCAAATGCCCAGTAAGAGTAACAATATAGTGAAAACTTTCATAAATAAGCATAAACATTTAAGGAAATGTATAAATAAAACAAAAACCTTTTGAAACTTAAACTTCAGCATAATATGACGTAAATAAAATGAAATAATGCCATATACTTATTCACATGGATATTCTACTAGTCGAATAATCACATGCAATATCAATAACCACTTTCATAATGATGGAATGCATAATGCCATACTATCATAACCACATAGTCAAGGCCTCGTGCCAAGACTACAAATACGATTTTGTTAAGTCCTTGAGCCAATACACTAGTTTGTCTCATGAAACCTACCGATGCATCGAGGAGCTATAGCGGGCTCCACCCGTCACTTATTAAGTCCAATGCATTCCTCATATGAATAGGTTTAAACATAACATAAACATTCATATTAAAACTAGCATATGAAATGTAAATAATTTCTCTATAAACCATGAATGGTATAAAAATAACACATCCAAAGTCAAACATATCACAAAACCTTCAATACAATATGAAAGTTTTCTATTATAATAAATAAACTTCAAATAAACTTAAAATCCATCAAAGGATGTTGACATAGATGAAATCAAAACTATTTGAGAAAAATATCTCTTTTTTTAAAATCATTTAAAAGTCACATGATTATAAAATAAAAAATTTAATTTGAAAATATTCTTATAATATTTTAAGGGAAGCTTCGACGATTTTATAATGGCAGAAAATAGCTGCACCCGTCGTATAAGTTAAAAAAACATTCTTACCTTAATTCTGTCGAAAATGTTAAAAAGTACCTTGTTTGGAAGACGAGAGAAAGATTCATTTATAAACATCTTATAAAAAGTCAAAAGGGTATAAATGACTTTATCCCATAGTCTTTAAAATATTAAGAATTATTTGAAGTACATTTTTAAGAAACATGGATGTGGATGATAAAGAGGCCCCAACAGATAATTACGTATAAACAACCTCGGATAATGAAGAGATTGTGAAATAAACCCTTACCTTGTACTTTTCCTTGGTTGGGGTAGGTTAAAATCCTGAATAATGGTGAAATAATTGTTATTAAATTATACAATAATCATATACATTAATATTATATCATATATGATCTTTTAACATTGCTTTGTTAATAATATCTTAGTATTATCGTCGTTTCGGGTGTTAACTTACTCGTTTTATTTTATATGTTTTGTTACATAAGATGTGTTTATTATGGATATGTTGTATCTTATTTATATAAATAATGATATCAAGTCCTTAAATACTATTATTAATCATCAAATGAGAATTATACTTTAATGGATACGATGGAGAATGAATCTCATCGCGATCGCGGAGACGGTAGTCCGTACGTACGCACGAGCGACAATATCATCATTTTGATATTAAAATAATATATAATTGGATGTTATATCATATATACAGAATCATTATCATGTTATATTTATTATTTACATGAATTACACATCATTATTATACCCATCCAAATAATAATTTATTGAATAACAATTACACCACGATGTGGAGACGGTAAGCCGTACGTACACACGTATGGTGACATGTCATTAAAAGGATGGATAGAATACTGAATATGGTTGTACCATATTTATAATAACATCACCATATATATAAGATACTGTATTTATTATTTTATAGTGGGAATAACAAATAAATAATAATTTGAAGAAGAAAGGAACTTGAAAAAGGGTGGTGAAAACATTACCTCTTCTTTGGGTTCTTCCTTTTGATTTGATCAAAAGGGATCCTTAGGTTGCCTTTATGATCAAAATAAGGCCTCTAGGTTGAAGTGAGGGAAGTTGAGAGAGTATTTTGGCAGGGGTTGGCCGAGCCAAGAGGCTTTGAATGTGTAAATTAGTGAGAATGAGGAGTGTCCTTTTATAAGAGGGGTGAGGGACACCTTTGGAAAAGTTAGAAATATTATTTTATAATAAATTCATATTCGATTTCTAATGGCTCCAAAGTAGATTATTTAAATTTTAAGGTGGGGATGGGTCGAAAACCACTCAACCAATAGGTTTTAGACAGGTTTGGGTCACTATATTTACCTTATCTTTTAGTTTTAACTCTTAGTTAATTAGTTTGACATTTACCATGTCACTTTGTATTTTGGTATTATATAGTTAATAAAATTAATATATACATCCAAGAGACCCCCCAAGTGGTCCATTAATGATACAAATATCATGATAAAAATATTTTGTCCGAACCTTAGATTTTTAGGAATAGAATATAAATTAATAAAATAATATTTGTTTTAAAAACTCTTTTATGTCAATTTTGACACTATTGGGTATTTTGTTTTTGATAATTTCATGACAGCATTATTACTTTGAAAAAAATTAATATAACCAATAATAATATGTAATATTAATTTATAAAATTAGTGTAATTCATAAAAAGTCTCAAATTGCATTTATTTTTATATTTATAATATCAATTATTTTAATATTTCATTTATTAGGTAATTACCGCATCAGCATTGTGTCATAAATAAATTAAATTATTTAATGTCTAAAAATTATAAATAAAATACCATTATATAGGAAATTATTTTATATTTCTAATTAATATTTACAATCAAATTTATCTTATGTATAACCCTATATTAAAAATGTTTTAGTTATTAAACTTTGATTTTAACTCTTTTAACTCTTCTTTGAATTAAATAATAATTAATGTCCTAATCTAATACAAGTGGACCTAAATGATAATATTTTATTCCTAAGGTTGTTTTTGGTCTAGATACACTTGTCCAATAGAGTTGGGACTTGTGTTAGGGTAATATTAATATCATTTTTACCATTAATTACCCTATTTACTTTTAACTGTGGTAAATAAAAGTAAAAAGTTACTATTCACAAAAATTATTTTTATCTTATTGAACCACATTTTACTCCTTGATATTATCTGTGTGTCTTAGATTTTTGAAATTCCACTCACAGAAGCGGTAAAATTAAGTTTTATGTGAATTTCCAAATTCTCCTAGGAGGTGGGTAAAAGACGGTGAAAAGTTCAATAAAATTTTTATATATCTAAAATTATTCTAAAATAACTCCAATGAATTACATTGAAATAATATAGGTATTATGTATCTATTTTGACCTTAATTAAATTTAAATAAAATAAATAATTATTTAAATAAAAATTCGGTTTTAAACTATAACTCAGTGTTTTTTCACTATTCATCAAAAATTGAAAATTTTCAGAAAAATACCAAAATTTCACCCTAGGCTAATTTCAATATTCCGAATCCAAAAATGAAGTCCATTTTTAAAGATAAAATTTATAAAATTTCAAAAAGTGTGTATGGCAATTCATAATGGCTATTTTGATTGATTGTGGTGTGTGTGTTAGAACTCGAAGTTGCCTACAACACACGCTACTGTATTATTCAAAGGGAAGCGTACTGTGGAAGCTTGGGGTGTTACATTGTGATATGTTCCCCTCAGTGGATCATTAATGGGAATGTTTTTGGTATTGTATTATGATTTGGAGACCACTAGACCTTGGGATATTCTCCCCTCTATTGGATCATGTACGAGGACACTGTTGGTAGTTTGGTGGAGTATTTTGATCACAAAGGTACGAGGTTTCTAGGGTCTCGCTAGAGCTAATTACCTATAGGGATATTTACATGGTTCTCTCTCATGACCTGTTTATTATGTGATATGGTACTGACCATAAAAATATGGTATACCATGTGTATATTTTTATTTCAAGAAATATTATTTGTAAAAAAAGGTCTTCGTTGAAAAGCCTTTCCTGAGAATTTTTTCATCAAATGGTCTTATTAAAAATGTTTAAAACGTTCTTATGAAAATTTTCATGTAAATTTTTCTTATATTGTTATTGTATGGAATCTTTTATTTTGAGTGGAATCCTACTGGGCTGTGGCTCACTCCCTACACACACCTTTCGGTGTATATAGACTTCGTTATGTATGACCCATGTAAAGTCAAGATGTGTCATGGTGGTGATGTTGGATCTAGTTGATAGTGTTCAAATTATTACCAGTGTTGTTTGTGGTGGATTGAGGGTAATGAATCTCTTATTTCATGGAGGTTTTTGGGTTAGTTTTGTAGCTCCCATTCTATTGTTGTACTTTAGATTTTGGTTAAAGTTGTAAAACATGAATTTGAACATTATTGTACCTTTTTTGTTTACGGTTTTTAGTTATTTTGATGCTTGTTATTCATCGTTGTTTGTGACTATAAAAATAGGTGAAATCATTCCCAAAGTATATTTTTAATACCCATACACTAGTTTCTTGCCCATGGGGACTCAGAATGCCCTTCAGGCCATGCCATGAATCGAGTCCAGTGTCGGGTTGTATGACATATCGACTTGGTTGATGACAGTTGTGATTTCTCTATTGAATCATACTCTTGAAGCTTTCATGGTATCATTATTCCTTATAATGAACTAGATTCTTATATATGAAATTTTCCTTATGAAAAAAATGTGTTCCATAGTTAGGATTATTATATAGTATATTAGACATGTACCACATAAAAAAATCCAATAATAAATTTTTATTTTAATTTAGAAGAATACATTTAATGTATAAATAAACCTGATAAAATAGAAAATAATAAAATGGGATAATAAGAACATAAAAACCTAAAATAGGAAATTTTGGATCACTTTTGACTCCTAGAATAATCAAATACGCAAACAAAACTGTACAAATAATGAAAATATTAATAATATAATCAATTTTTTTTAAAAAATAATAATATAAAACTTGAGATAAATTGAAGTGAATTACTAAAGAATGTAATAAGAGATATTTTTAGGGAGTGGAAATCCAATATGATCATTGGAATTTTAACCCGACCATTTGAAATAGTAACATGACTGTAGGATTAGTTAAACAATTTTTGGGTACCTTATGAAATAAAAATATAAGGAACTTATATCAAAATAAATTTAAATATAAGTGTTAAATATGATAAAATAAATATTTGACATAAAGGAACCATAATTCTATTTTTATAAAACATATATGTTTTATTTTCATTAAAATACATTTTTATGATAAATTTAAAATTTTAAAATAAAATTTTATTTCATAATGTTTTATAATTGTTTATATAAATGATAATATAATTTTAAGAAATTATAAGGAATTTTTCTAAGGTTCAGAAATTTGAACAGGTAATAAAAATTGGAATTTTTCAATAAATAAGGATTTTATTTTAAAATTAAAATTCTCATATTTATAATTTTTTTTATAAAATGGATGTAATTTTAAGAGTCATCACATCAAAATTATTTAAGAGTTATTTTTTGTAACTTTTTTGATATAACTGAATTTTGGGTGAATAGTAAAAAATGATAAAATGTGGTATTTTACATTATAAGTTAAATACATGATTAATTTCAAATTTGATAATGTAATAAATCATTACATCATCCCCACATGCACTAATTAGTATTTATAGTCACAAGAATCGTCACTATTTTATTTCTTGAGAAAAAATAATAAATTAATGAATATTTAAAAAAACACTCATCTCATCCCATTGTAAATACCACCCTTCACCACCCCACCTTTACTCACACAATAAGTTCCTTGAATTTTCAAATACATGTAAAAATACATTCCCAGCATCCCTATCTTTATTTTGGGTATTTTTATATTCATAAAATACCATTCCCTAAGCCCAAGTAGAGTGCTAAATGTGAACATCCAAAGGAAGAAGTAACTATCTCAACTGAGATGTTTTAAGTTCTTTTATTCTTATCCATAATCCAGATCTATTATAACCATATTGATATAATAACATCATTATAATAAGTATACTTAAATGTTATTATATTCATATAATATCCATTATCTACCTTCCACCAATTTATTTTATAATTAAAATACCACCCATATTATGGTTGGATCACTGCCTCCATGAATGATGTATTTCATTTTCCATCAACACCTTAATGGATGATTTTAATAATTATTTTAGTGTAAAAAACGATCTTAATAAGTATATCCTATTTTTATCATATTCTATATTGGGTAAATAAACATAAAAATTAAATAAAACTAATTAATCTCATTATGGTTTGAAAAACTTCCTAAATGAAGTAATCATTAAATGATAAAATTAATACTCCATGAACCATGATTATTTTTGAAGAATATTTGAAATTTAAAACCCTTTAAAATTATTTAATTATTTTAAATCAATAACACTACACTTATGGAGTTATAGGCTCATTTGAAAAGAAATTCAATAATTATTAAAAATCCAATACAACCTTGGAACAATGAAACAAACATCCTCTAGATGGTGAAAATGAATATATTTTCATAATAAAATGACTATAAATAAACATAAAATAATAATAAAAAATAAAATATACATGAAAAATATTGATAATAAATTATATAATAAATTTAATTATATTATTTAGGAGGTTAGACATACATACCAAGTGATCCAGGCCCTGAGGTAAGGGAACTCCCAAACCATCCTCTTTATCTTTCGAGTTATTATTTCTCTTTACTTATCTGTATCTATCTATATTATTCAAAATTAATTATTCTATGTTATTTATATATGTTCCTTATATATATATATATATTCCTAGTTTATTTTCTATTTTATTTTTTGAGAATATATAACTTTTTCAAGTTCCCTTCTCGCACTTTTCTTTAATGAAAACCCAGATAAATTGAAATTTTCTATTCCTATTTCCATATTAGGTATCAATCTTTTAAATAATTTTATATTTAATTATTTAATAAAACAATATCTAGTTTATATAAAATCTATTTTGGTTCAATTATGTTTTTAAGGAAAACACTATATGCTTACCTTCTTAAAAGGTTCTTTATCCATTTCTCTACTCATTTTCTATTTTTTTTCTTCACATAAACTCCATATTCATGATATATGATTAATTATTCTATTATGAACATCAAAAAACATTTAATAACATATTTTATTTTGAATAGTTAGGATATATCATTTGGTTATGCGTTGAGAAAAGATAATGTAATATGTTCCCTTCTCATGGGTTTTCTCATTCTTATGCCATATGTATGATTTGATTTCCTTATGTGGAAAACATATGCTTATACATATTCTTTCAAGATGGGTTATTTTGAAATTTTATACCCCCAATGTATTGGATAATGTTTTCATTTAATGATATACCATGTATGGTGCACGTGAAATAGGACTAGCACACTATGTTATATTGTCTTGGAAGTGAGCCTTGACTTATATGTATGATGTCATGTTTTATTTTCTTACTATATTCTTATAATTACATGATTTTATGATATCTTCTTATTTATATAATTATTATATGTGATTATATATGACCCTAAAATTTTATGATATCATTTTATTCCTCTTAACTCATTTTTTATACTTCATTATCAAGTTTCCACTATTACTAGGATATAAAACTCACCCTTTTTCTTTATGCATATCCTCAGGGTATCCTTTATAGTAATAAAAGAAAAAGGAACTTAGATTAAAATTATGGAGATAAAAATAAAATTAAAGTAGTTTATTTTAAATTTTATGTTTTATGTATCTAATCTCCCAATGACACTAGACTTTGAGAATTATAGGTTGTATTTTATATAATTTTATGTTAAAAACCATGTATTAATTTTTGTAGGTGATTCATGTTTTTATAGTTGGAATTACATCAAGGCTTATTTATTTTTATAGATTATTTTAGAGAAAATTATAAGAATAATCCATTAATAACCTAGATTGAAACCTATAAACACATAAGTAAGGATATATATGTCATTTATGAGTTATTTCTTATAATTTAATAGTTTTTCCATTTATATGATTATTTATCTGAGTATTATCATCCCTAAGTTTCCTTTTTTTACTAAATGGATATAAATATGAGAAACTGTCTAAAAAACTAATGTGATGTGTAATGACCCCAACCCCAGTAGCCTAGAATTGATGCCTTACTTTATTACATTAACATAAGATACAAGAAATAACATCCAAAAGGACTTAATATTTTAATAGTCTTGGTAAACGAGATACACATTAGAAATTAAAATATCATTTTAGACATAAAATACAAAAAATATTTTAATTTAGAGCACCATTATTCCCCCTTAGTGTAACCCTACGTATCAGTCATAATAAACTTCTTGGAAACATGTGAAAAAAATAAAGAAAGGGTAAGATCAAATGCTTAGTAATGGTTAAGTACAACTGAATCAATAATGAATCAATGAGAATAGTTAACATAAAAAGGTAAATAACTATGAACACATTCCATTTAATCAATAAAATGAGAAATAATTTCATCTAAATATTTTTTTATAGTGAGAATCCTATGGATAATAATTGAATACTGAAAAAATGAATGATTTATTAATGGATGTTATGTATATTACAAATGAACCACTGCTTTCAAGACCTTTCATAATAAGGTTTAATAATTATGGGTAAAAACAATTTAATTTAGCCACATTATTTATCTCATGAGACTACCGATGCATCAAGTGGCTATCTATAACCGGGCCCCACCCATGTCTGAATGTCCAAATCATTCATTATATGTCAAATAATCGATTAAATCAAAGTGTCTCATAACATTTTAAAACATTTGAATCATAAGACTCATGAAATAATATCATTTAAATATCATGAGAATAAATAAATTCATGATATGATATGTCAAAGAGGATTTATATACACCTCATAAATAAGGTGGGAGTATAACATCAAAATATGCCTTAATAAAAGGAGATTGAGACAAAGTCCCCTACAAAGATTATCTCATTAATCAAATGATTATATTATATGTATTCATAGTAAATTAACATAAAAATTGGAAATATTATAAGAGATAATAAAAATTAATTTCACAAATAACCTTATCATGACATAATCAGTGAAATTGAAGTTTAATCCAATGAATGAAAATTGAGTTATGAAATCCCTTACAACCAATAATTAGTTAAATAATATGATCCATAAATTAATAATTGTCAAATTAAAAACTTAATAACATGATTAAAATTATATTCATGATATTATATATCAAATTTAAGTATACACACTCCAAACATAAGAAATAAGTTGTGAATAAGGTATATATCTCATAGAAGTAAAAGTGAGATGAGAAAACCCTTACCTCACACTTACCTTTAGTGTAACATTATTTAACCTCCTATATAATTGTTTAAAAAATGTTATTAACTCATTATTGAACTATATTGATATTTATAATACCTTATGTGATTATTTTATAACATCTCATGACTTATTCATTAATAATATTTCATTATTTTCAGAGTTTTGGGTGCGTTCGTTTCATGGTTTCATGATTGGTTCATTGGTGTATCATTATTGATGTTATTTTAAAATGGGATAAAAATTACATAGGTGTAATGTAATAATATTAATTCACTTCAATAATCATAAATTTCCCCATATATTTTTTTTTATTTTTTACATGAGGATTAATCATTAGATAAAACGTTAATGATAAATGTTTATTTTATTTTGGCGGTTTTTCCAAGCACCATGAACTAGTTTTATTTTATTTACTATTATGAGTATTTATTAGTTAAAAAAATAAAATAGGATATAATATTCTTATAAAATATTATTTAACCAGAATAATAGTTTTATGACCATCCTTGAATGTGGTAATGGAAAATAAACAAAAACATTGTTCATGTAGGAGATCAACGGATATAACTTGGACAACAGGTTTGTTTCTTTGAATAGGTGGAGATAATAAAAAGTATAGGTATAAAATATCTCATTAGAAACATAAAATTACAATATTTAAATGATTTTTGAATTATTATTTAATTATAGATGAATGACATGAGGATAAATTAGAATAAGAAAATAAATTAAGAGAGGTGTTTTGAGAAAATTACCTCTTAAATATCACCTCCCCGAGAGACCCTTTAATACCTTGGATTTGGTATTTTGGAAAGACCAGTAGTAATTGGATATGAATAGAGTTAGGAGTAGAGGTTGTGGTAGATATTTTAGGAGATAAAAGTCTTGTGAGTGTAAAAGAGGAGGTGAGGGTTGGTATCTATACTTGAGGAGAGGTGGGTTTAAGTGATTAAATAATGAATATTTTATAACTAAATCCAACCACATTGGGGTGGAATTAATTTCAAAAAATTATATTTTTAATTAATGTTTTGGAGGCTTATTAGGGTCTATGAATACCTCAAAAATCGATTAAAATTTATATTTTTTGGTAGTTTACGATTTTACCTTTTAACTTTAACACTTTTCATTATTTTACATATACTACAATAAATAATTTTTTTACCACGGTAAATTTTTTATTTATAAAAATTAAAATGACCTTAAAAAATAATTTGAAAGTTCTGATTCCAAATATGGAATCCATTTTACTTAATTAAATTTACAGAATTGGAAAATTCATATTTAAAATTAATCCATCAAACATAATGAAAAAGTAGTTTTTTTAAAGTGAAAAGTTCAAAAGTTTGAAATGTTTTTATATCCAATTTCAAAGAGAAATTTATCAAAATGAAATAAATTAGATTTATTTATGCATATTTGAAAAAATTATACTTAAAAAAATTAAAATATAATTTAACTATATAAATAAATAGACAAAAAAGCAGTTTTTAATTAAAATTTAATATTCTTCACTACTCATAAAAAATGAAACTTCTTCGAAAGATACCAAAATTTAACCTTAAGATAATTTTGATGTTCTTATTTTAAAAAATGAACTTAATTGTTTCAAATAAAACTTATAAAATTATCAAAATCTAGATTTAAAATGGGTGTGCCATCAAAAGGCAGCAAAATTTCCTTTTCAGAAAATTAAGCTTTTTATGATCCAAATTGGATTAATTTCTCATATTAATCTTATAAAACATATTGTATGAATTTAGAAAAAAAATGATTGAATATATAAAATTAAAATTTTCCTTAATATCTTTAAATAATAGTGATTAATTTAATTTATTAATATAAAATTCTATTGTGGGCATAAAATAGTTTTCTTATAAAAATACATCCTTTATGTTCAATTGGTTCTCATTTTTATTTCTAATTAATTGGTAACCAATGAAATAATTTTATAAAAAAATTTAAAATATAATTTTATAATTTATCTAATCTCATTCATTCCTAGCATTCCAATGACTAGATGATATCTATCAGAAATAAATAATAATATTTAATTGTTTGTCTAAGATCGGTGTTATGTGTAACGTATGCTATCAAAAAAATTGAATTTATTTAAAGAGGCACATACCATAAAATATTTGGGTTTTATAATCTCCCATCATTTAATAAATTTAATCCTCAAAATTTGAAATTTCACTTTGAAAGTCAAAGGTTTATACTAGAAAATTATTTTGTGGGAAACCCACATCATTGATAGTGTTAATAAAACATCCACTTAACAAGAAGAAAATGGAAATGTGAAGTTCACCAAAAAAATAAGTCTTTTGAATAAGATAAAATTTGTGTGAAGTGAAAACTAGGATATTGAATGAAAGTAAAACTATCAAGTTCTTATGGAGAGTGATAGATAACATGGCAATCAGAAAGTCTATCATCACAAAACCGTAAATATGTGATGGGTTAAATAGGTTTTTGATTTCCAAATAAGAAAATTAAATGAATAACACTTTTAATTTAAAATTTCATTATTATATTTGAGTGGTTTTTTTACTATCAATATAATAAATTGAGAAAAATAAACTGAATTGATAAATTTACATTTCATATGCATAATCTCATCATTTGGTTGTGCTTCTATCTACTTTCACTATATCCATTATACCAGGAAATGAATGTTAATGATAATTTTTTTCCTGAAGCACATTAATGGATCATAATATACACAAATCATTCCTTAATCCTTCACATTTTTTGTGAAAAAAATTGTTATAAAATTGTATTTAATATAATAAATTAATCTTTAACTTCAAACAATGTTATCCAAGGGTAAACTTAATCCATTCCACAAGTTAAACCTTATGACTTATCCATAATAATCAATCAAAATTCACAGCCTAAAAATTTATAAGGAAGGTTAAAATATTCCCATAATCAATATTATATTTCCCAAAGAGAATAATGTAGCTCTTATTATCACATAACAATTATATGAAAACCTTGATCACCTTGAAACCTTAATGAAAACAAGAATTCTTCTGAAAATAAAATCTTAGGAACATTTCTTAAATCAAAACAAGTAGTAAACCGAAAAAAACTTTCAAATCACTATCCAATACTATCCCATAAACATCTCTTTATCATCAAGAATATATTAAGGGTTACCTCCCCTCAATCATGTGTTTTCCAAAAGATTAACTTTCCACTAAATCACTTTTCATGGTCATCGATACCATTCAACATATTCTCCCAAATCCTTAAAGAAAAATTATTATAGTACAATACTTATTTATTCCATAATTATTATAAATAGTACATAATAGATAAAACAATCAAAATACATAATTATTTAATCCAAGAATAATGAAATTAATAATTCTTATTTATTTGTGGTAAGATCATAAGCTTGTCTATGATCCATTAACTTCTCCTATAATATATTCCCTTGATAGTTGGGGAATTTATTTTCATAGGGTCCCACTTCACTACAGTTTAAAAACTGAGGAACATTTTTTTTATTTCTTCCCTTTTCATTTTTTTGTCTGGGGACCCTATCCTATGAAATTATAAAAAATCCCCAATCCTTTCAATAATTTATTAGGGTGACTATTTCCATAGTAATCATATGTTGGAAAATTGTTATTTCTCTTCTTGACTTCATCTATATCTTTACCAATTATACTCATGTTATCGTGATTCCCTCCAAATCCATAATACTTGGAAAATTATTTCTTTATATCATTAACACATGATATTATGTCCTCATATGATGGGAAGGTTTGTGAGGCTAGTTCTCATTGAAATACTGGATTAAGACCATAAAACATATGATCCTTATTACTCTTTAGATCATGTGAACTGGTGAGGTTCCCATTCCTTCCACTAGGGTCCATTTATAAATAGTGGAATACACTAAATTATATCATAACATTATGGAAAAATGTATAATACCAAAACTAGTGAAATACTTAACACAAAATGAAAATTTCATTTGTATCTAATCTCATAAGCATAAACATGGTTTCTTTGGGACGTTCTTCTATACTTATCCTCGAAATATGTCTCAAGGTTACATTTCCTAATCTATGTTTTCCTAAATATAGTTCCCAAGGTTTTTACTAAACTTACTCTGATACCAAATGTAATGACCTTGACCCCGGTAGTTGGAAGTTGGGGCCTTACATTATTATATTGGCATAATATACAAGAAATCACATCCCAAAGGATCAAATAGTTTAGTAGTCTTTGAAAAATAGATACACATTTGAAATTCAAATTAAATTTTAGACATAAAATACAAAAAAAATTCACTAAGAACACCATAATTACCCCTTAGTGAAACCCTGCAAATCAGTTATAATAAACTTCTTGGAAACATTAATAAAAATAAACATAAGAAAGGGTTGAGATCAAATTATTAATAATGGTTAAGTATAACATAAAAAATAATGGATTAATGAGCATAGTTAACATGGAAAGGTAAATAACTGAGCACACATAGTATTTAATAATTAAACTAAGAATGAATTGAATAAATAGATTTTTTTCATAGTGAAAATCTAATAGATAATAACTGAATAATGGAAGAAGGAATGCTTAATTATTAGACGTCATGTATCTAACACATGAACCACTATTTTAAATACCTTTCACAAGACAATTTAATAATTCTGGGTAAAATCCATTTAATTTGGACACATTATTCATCGCATGAGACTACCTATAGATCTAGGGGTCATATATAACCAGCCCCCACCCATGTCTACATGTCCAAAGTGTTCATTATATATCAAATAATCGATTAAATCAAAGTGTCCCAAACCACTATGAAGCTTTTTAATAGTAATCCTCATGAAGGGATAACATTATAATAACACCTGAATAAATAAATTCATAATGTGATATGTCAAAGGGGTTGTATGTAAACCACATAAAATATAATTGGTGTATAAATGAATAATGAGTCCACAAAGGTTTCATGGGTGTCTCGGGCTTGTTTGAAACTCAGATCTCTAGTCGATGAAAAAATGCATTGGTGATATGGTTATAAGAAACCATGTGAGCCAGTCCACACAGTTTCCCCTAACTATGTAGGGATTTCCTTAGGGGAAATTAGGGAAGATGGTTTTCCCTAACAGTGAACCCAGGATCATATGCCCATGTGAGTATCTCAAAAACATTTAGCATAGGTGTGCACATAGATTACACATAGTTAGTCAAACTATGGACATGAAACCATGTAGGGTCCCTCCTTAGAGGGTGGGAGGTGTATGTTTGGTGCATGGTATGGCCAACCATGTTTCTAAATGGTGAAACCCTAAATTTTTGGGGTAAATTTACCTAAATACCCTTAATTAATTATAAATTTAATTATTTTTCTTATTTCTTCATCCCAAAGGTATATGGTCTCTCTTCATCACATTGGTGCTCCCAAACACCACTTTTGCAATGTTTTTTTTTTCGTTCCTTCATCTGGTGTCCAATCGAAGATCTATTGGTATCATTGAATTCTTTAAGGTAATATCTTATATCCTTTAGCTCAATTCTTCATTTTTATTCCCCTCAATGACACTATATTGGCACATGATCTTATATCCTATTTTCAGGGCATTCATCCAGTCTTTCATTTTATCTCAATCCATGACAAAAGAAAGGATGGTACTATATTATGAGAGTACTATAATCTCAAGGTAGTTATTATATTATTTATCCCTTAAGTATTTGTATTTTATGTTATGCACCATGATGTCACATGCCGAATATCCATGTGTTTCCCTAAAAATACACATAAATCATGTTTAATTAAATTTCATTGATAAGAATCAATCATTGTTACTCTACGCATGTTAGGTAAAGACCTCGTATTTTGGTTCCATCCCTTGAGGCATGAAAATGGTTTTTCCTTGATGTTATAAATGATTAAAGGACACAAATGATCTCTTAAATGGTTTGGCATGAATTCAATTTAAGATGACTATAATTAAATTGGATTGAAGTGAGTGGTGATCCCATTTCACCTGTTTAAATAGAGTGATGGTTATTCCCTCACTATGATTAAATGTAAATTAGTTATAGATTAACTATTGGCTCTTTCTAAAGACTTGACTGATTCTTATATCTTATTAATGTGCTAATGGAGACCCATGATAATTATGATAAATGGTAATGAGGACCCTTATGCATGTTATATATTTGATCATGGATTTCCTATACCGTGATATAGACGTGGAATCCCTATACTATGATATTAGGCTTGACCTCCCCTACTCTTGTGATACTGGTCATGGTGTCCCTATATTGCGATACCGTGCATGGAATACCCTACCCTTGTGATACTAGGAATAATGACCCTATACTATGATACATGGCATGTAAACCCTATACTATGATACTAGGCATGGTGAACCTATACTATGATATTGGGTATTTCATCCCCTTATAGTTTTTCAATGATATTTTATCATGGTACAAAGCAGGTAGTGTCATCCTAGTTTCCGTCAGGAACCATAGCTGACCCATTTACAGTTATTATTAATGCCTTTTATTATTATATCCACACACTTCATTTATATGTATATAGACTGGATATTTATAGACTCCATTGGTGGTGGCCTACTGGTTTTATCTCACATCCTATATGGGCCACCGATGGTACCCAATAAGACTATATGATAGTAGGAGTAGATAAGGGGAAGCATCATATTACAGATGCATGAATTCTTGCATGACTTAGGATGGGAGGTTGGAATAATATGACTAGGATAGATCTTAGGATTCCTGAATAGACTTTTTTCCTTTTTATACCTTTTTTATATCAAGCAGTGTATTGACTACTGAAATCAATGTATACATTTTCCATGTTTTGTAGAGACATGACATCATCGTCTTTTGTATATAATTCAGACTACTGATTTTTTTATTATTTAGTGCTTGGATATTTATTATTTATTCACAATATTTTCTATTATTGATACGTTTAAGATATTTATCTATTGATTATACCATTGTACTACTCTAACATGAGGTAATCGTCTCCCCAAAGATACACCCTAGGCCCTCGCTGCTAGTCGGCAGCCTCTGGCGTATGGGGAGGCATGTTTGAGGCAATGTGTTCCATCATATCGGGGAACCATTCAGTGTAATCTGGCCAGAAATGTCACAGTATGATATTATAAAAAAATGATCAGATAAACAAGTTAAATGGGTTATACTTTAGTTTCTGTAGGATGAATATGGAAGAATATCTAATTCAAAAGGATTTTGCAGTTCAATTGAAGGGAGTCAAACCAAATACTGAACAAAAAGTGGAATGATAAAAGATGTATAAGAAGGTAATTGGGTTGATATGAATTTTACCAATATAGAATATTACATTTAGAGGAAAACCAAAATAGATATGATTAATTCTATAGTGGATATGTATGAGAATTTTAAATAAGGTATTCATGATGTGGAGGTTGTTCAACATGAGGTTGTTGGAAGGAAGACCTATGAATGATCATGTGAATGACTATAACATGATTCATAATCAACTCAAATCAATTTATATCAAGTTCACAGATTATGTGTGGGTGTTTCTACTATTATATTTACTTCCAGAATCATGGAACATGGTAGTAACTTTTTTATGTAAATATTATGGTAAATATGACTTGGTGTTTGAGGATATCTAAAATATAATCCTAAATAAAGTGTTTAGATAAATGGAATTCCAATATCCTGTAAAAATAGTATTGAATTCGAAATTTTAAGGATGATGAATTCAACATAAGTTAATTTAGATAAAATGAGAGGATAAGTCCATAGAGAAGAGTCAAGGTAAATCAATCAAACCCAGACTTTTATGTTGGAGTTATGGGAAGAGAAGGTATTGTAAGGTTTATTGCGAATATAATAACACTTATTCAATATATTATAAGTAATTAAAAACCAAATTCTAGGAACACCATTCAAGATAATATGAAAATTGAATAAAATAAGGAAATGAAAATATTGTAAAACATGTGTACCATACTTCATATAATCCACTACAACATCTTCATCTCCATATGTGTTTGATGAATATCACATAAGTTAAAAAATCATCCCAACTCTGTGATGTATCCAAAATCCAATTTGAATCAATCTATGTTTAATTAGGACCCAAAAACCCCCAAAGTATTCTAATACCTATTATGTAAAGGTGGAAGATAAAATAGATATTCAGGTTCCTAAGAGTCACTGGTTGAATATACACACACCTATAACCATTAAATTAAAGTTTTATAAATAATACATGAGAATTATTATTGAACTATTGCACTTAGTAATATGTTAAAATATATGTATAAACTTCATGGTTATCTTATACATCATATGAATTTAATACCTTCACATTACAACTCCTGTAATAGATTAATAAATGATAGATTCTATGGATATTGGTTTGGGATTCCAGCACACATGGAATAATATACCCAATGCAAGAAAATAATAATTTTCATGTAAGATAATATACTACCCATAAATATATCATAGAAAAATATGGATTTAGGGTATATCTTCTTCAATATATCACTTTCACTAAAGCTAAAATAATTTGTTTCATTTCACCTTATATTATATCATGTACAATAAATTTTGAAATCATAACCAAAACTCCTTTTGGATATCTTCCAAAAACCATGTAAATATATCATTAACTTCACCTCATACCACATCATATGAAATACATTGTAAATACCCATCCAAAATATTATAGGATTAACTCTAAAAAACACTTAGAGTAGCTATATGTGTCAAACTTGATCCTCATTCAATCAAACACAAAGTTTGACCACATGAGCCTTTATATCATTGAAAAAATACAAATATCTGGATTCATATATGTATGATAATATCATCCACTAGAAAAGAATTAATTATACTCAATTTATAAAAGTATCTTGCATGATATCCATCAAAAACATGTATATCTATACCTATGTCTACCAGTATACATCATATGAAAGCATGAATTCTCATATTTTCCCTTTTTCCAAGACATCGAGTGAACATGGGACACAGAACTTGTCGATATCATATAGACAACTCATGATTTCTTAACTATATAAGAGTAGACTGGTTTAATCAATGAATGTATCATGTCATTATCTTTCTAGATGATCACATCACATGTACCTTATCCATATATATACATATATAATGTCTAGGTGTGGTTACACACTCACATAGTCTATCTCAATCAAGGGCCTATATGTTATACTCATCATAAGAGTGAACAAATTCCATATTACTTAATCTCCAATCGATGACATGATCAGAAAAATACTCAACCACCCATGTATTAGATATTTTAATATGTATACTTGTGTAAGTAAGGTATCAATGTATGAAGGTTATCATGCAAGGTATTCCACCAACCTCAGGTAGAAGGGAATCAAATATGATCCATGCACCCTTAGTATACCAAATATATCTATATGAAACTCTTTGTAGTATACTTAGAATTTCATCCAATGAACACAAATAATCCTATTTTGTTGTGCCCTATGATCATATTATATATCTTCATACAAAAATGATACTAATTCTAACCTAAAAATTTAATCATAGCCTATAATAATCCATGATGAATTTTGGTTAGGGATAAAATCAAAGTCATACTCTAAGAGTTCAATAATCATTAAAATTCATTAAATTTATATCTATATATACATTTATGTAGCCAAAACGAAATAGTGATAAAATGGTATTTGATTTTAACATGAAACATTTTAGTATTCTTAAACTATTTAAGAATATTAAATAAAACTAACTTAAGAATCAATTTATCATATCATATATGCCAGATCAAACATATTTTTTCTACACTTTTTTGGGTTTTTAATACATTACATGATAAGTAATCCATGTCACATCACTACGTTACAATTTTTTAAAACCCTCACTCTAAAATATTTAGTGATAAAAATATATGAAGTGATCTTGTTTGAATAATGGTGTTATTTAGGAATCATATTCTTTACTGTTCAACTTCATGAACATATTTGAACTCTTTAATTTCACAACATAAAATTTTATGATGTTAAATTCTACTTATACTTAAAAATATTTATAAGTTCATCATCATCATAATTTTCTAGAATCTAGTTCCATCAAAATTTTTCTTTGAAATAATGTAACTACTTACATTATTATTTACTAATACATCATAAATCTCTTAGGATATTAAGTAAAATTCAATTTAAACTTATTTTGGTACAATTATTTATTTATTAAATTTTAAATTATTTAAGTCTAAACATACTCCTTCTATCCTTTTAGACATTATTATTTTTGAAATATCTTGATAAGATACAAAAACCCTTTTGTTTTAGGAAATAAAATTTATTTCCTTTTAGTAGGAATATTTAATTAATTATTTCCATATTATATATGGTATTATATGTGTTTTAAACATTTTTTTTTCATTTTAAAAATAATTCCTCATTAAAATATACCACCAATGGGTACTGGGAACACCTCTCACATATTTTAACAAATACTTAGATAAACATTTTATCCTGGGTAAAACACTTTTATCCATATCTTCTTCTCAAAACATGTTATAGAAATTGATGAATCATAAACCATATGTATACAATTAGTCATCTCTTACTTGATCATAATAACACTTTGTAAGAGAAAAAATTCTCTTATCACATAAGGGAAATGAGACGAAGATACAAATATTTTATCAGATTCAATTGATTGTGATAAAATAATTTTCATTCAAATCATTGATGAAATAATTATTTACTTTATCTATAATCTCAATAAATTATTTCTTTTATTTTTAACTCTTATATATTTACAAAACTCTTTAAAATATGCATTCGATATCACATACCTTTCAAAATGAAGAATTTATTTATGTAACATTCATAATTTACATAAAAATTCCATGGATTTCCTAAACTCCTTCTGGAATATCTTGTATAATCCAATCAAATCGAATTATTATTATTCCTTCATAACAACACTTCATTTTTATGACTATGGTCGGCTTCTTGAATTAATATTGTTGAGCTTTTCAAAAAACTTTTCTTCTTCTAATTTTAACTTTAACCTACTTGTACTATCTTTACAGTAATTTAGAACAAGGAAATCATATGGATAGTTCATATTTTTATATATATTCCCAATAATTTGATAATATTATGTAATTTTTTTTTGAATCCAATCATATATTTAGAAGAATTCAATATATGAACATATGATAAACTCCCTAATACGAACAAGACATTTTTTGTCTCTCCATAAAGTATGTAATAGAGTTGATAAAATCTTAAATATGTGTAAAAACACCTCATATAATTTTATTAAACATTGTTTTAATTCTCTTTCCAATAGAAAAATGAGATAATACACATTTTATAACAAGTTCATCCACTCTTGAAGCATCCAAGTTATCAATATATCAAATCTCTTTCCCCATTACTTCAAAATAAAATACAGGATTCAATTATATTATTCTTCAAACCTTCTATATATTTACAACACTTTATAAAACATAAAATTGATATCATATATATATTAAAATAATATAATTTATTTATATTACCATTAAAGCTTTAAGTAGACCTTTAGTCTCATCACCATACTCAATAATATTGTATATCATGTAGAATACCCAATCATTTTGAGTACATGAGATTAAAATTTATTTGTTCATTATGTATCTAATTCCATTGAAACCTTAAATGAATAACTCCATGATTCCATAATCATATATATTCAATTTTTAAAAAAATTCAGCATTTGGTTACTAAGGAACTGTTCTGACACATATATTTTTAAAAATATTTTCTTAAATCACCAATATTTCTTAAGAACTTTTCTTAAGTTACCAATTTAAAGATCTACTTACATTAAGTTTCACCTTTTCAAGGATCAATTACAAATTTTATCTTGATTATAGTGATGATATTATCTACAATATAAGCTTTTATAATATGATTGTAATGTATTATTAACCATTTAGTAAGCAATTTTATTAAATGGGATCCCCCTAAAATGATAACCCCCTTTAAATGTCAATCATACCCATTAGTGGTCCAAGATCAAAATTTCACAAAGAAATTAGTATTATAGGGTGTTCCTCTTTCTAATTAATTATTTTGTTATGGAATCATCCCAATCACATCATATATGATTCTTGGATGGATGAGCGAGCAATCATTTTTCCTATCCATCATATGTATAAACTCAAACATATTCTTCTAGTATCTTTACCCATGGTTTCCCATCTAAGTGTAACCCAAAAAAAGTTCCAAGAACATACTAAAAAAAGATAATCCAAGGGAACCCTATTTAGTAGAATCTACCAAATGATGATCTAGTATTATCTATCACTTTCATTCCTTACCCAAGATAATTTAGGGGAACCCTATAAAGGAAGACCCTACTTGGTTGAATGTTAGAGGTCTAGACATGTATCATTTGGAATGGAATCTCACACTCAATATTTGAAGGGGATTTTAATCTCACCATATTATCTCATGTTATTCCCTTTTATGTATAAATGATTTTATTAAAAAAAATTGAATCTCATTCCTTCCACGAAACTAATATGTTTAAACCATATTTATGTGAAGCTCTTTTCACAACCCACAAGTTTGTGTTATTTTCCCAAAAATATAAGTAAAAAATATTCATACATATTAAAGTGCATAATATATATATGGTACATTAAAACCTCATGTAAAGGTTTATAATTATATAAAAACTAATAATCTCCACACGAGTAAGCCCAGACAGAAAGATAAATAACCCCATTCACTAGTCTAGACAATACATATTCCTCCAGGTTGGTAGGTAGTCCATCCCCAAGTCCCTCTGCCCAGGGATAATCTACTTAAGAGAGAATTCAATTCATCATAACTATAATACCTAACATGATAAAATTATATCCAAAAACTAAATTCAAGTTAATAACTTAAATTAAAAATAATGTTCAAGGCAGATGAAAAACTAAATTCATTATAGAGACATTCATATCATGTAATGTTATTATCTATCCTCGAATACATTTATCATATAAATTTTGGCATATAGACATTAATAATATAAATAATTTATAACTATGAATAAAATAGGTATTAATATTTAAATAAATGAATAATTAAAATATTTAAACATGAGATAAATATTTATGAAAAATTCATAAATTAAATCTAATTATAACCCATTTTATAATTTTTAAATTTAACAATATATTCATTCCTAAATTTTGAATATAAACATTTATATTAATTTAAATATGAAATATTTGATATGTATTTCAATATTTTGAATATAAACACATTATATTCATGTTAATATGTACTCTTTCATATTTATCATTATATGGCATTTCAATTTTAAATATATGGTAATATATGAAATATAAATCATTCATAACCCAACTTCTATTATGTAAAAATTTTATATAATCTAAATATAATATATATTATCATTATTTAAATTTTGATCATATAAATCATCAAAAAAAAATTATGTGGCTTAAATAATATCCGAATAAGGCCCCCTGTATTTTGAACAATTCAGAATAATTAATTATAAAAAATTCATAATTTAAATATAAATTTTTTATATTTTTACCATATTTTATAATTTATAACCATTTATAAATTATTACTTATGATTTATAAGTAATAAATTTTATTTCTAGATTATAAGTTATGCCATATAATTTTTAAAATGCAATTTCAAATATTAAAATTTAATACCTAGGAATTAAATGTTTAATAAAAAATTAATTAACTATAAAAAATTTATAATTAATTAATTTTAAATACTTATATAAACTAAAATATCCCAAAATACACTTTATAATGATTTATAAATATTTCATAAACCATTAAAATAATTTAAAAATTTAAAAACAAATTTTAAAATCTTTACTGTTTCCCCTTACGTAGGAACCAATTCCTATATCTATCCTCCATTTACCCTTATCCAGACACTTTGTGTAAGGGTAACTATACTTAACCTTTATGAATATGATATGTTTAAGGGTAATACTATTACATAGATCCAATTTAAAAATGGTAAGGAGGAAACAAAGCATACACAACCTCATGTATAAGTAATACCTTTATGCATGTCATTTTCTTAAATGTAATATTTACATTTATTACATTTAATAAAGGTAAACTTCAGGGGAATTTATGCAGAAGCTATGGTACCTATACAATTAAGGTTAAAGCACTCGATTACCTTTATTCAAAAGGGCAGGCACCTGATTACCTTTACGTAATCATCATTATGCATTAGGGTAAGTTGCAACATACCTTCAAGAAACCTTATAAAAACCATGTTTACCATTACATTAACACATTCAAAAAAAGGTATTCCAAAAGTTATCTTTACGTGACCATTCAGATATAGGTATCATACCCTTATGTAACTCACTATACATAAGAGTATGATCATGTTACCCTTACGTAGACTGATCTACATAACAGTAAGGCAAGTGGACCCTTAAGCAAGCCACTCTATATAAGGGCAAATCCTTGGTTACCCATATCAATATAAAACTAATAAGGGTAAAGTATTGGTTTCCTTTATTAATCCTAGCTATTTAAGGTTAAATTGTTTTTGTAAAGTTTTAGAAAACCTAAAAACACCGCTTTGTTTTTGGTTTTCTTCTTTATTTCCATGCATGATTTCATAAAACTTAAGCATGGATTACAGTGATACCAATATTAGGTTTCTTATGAAAAATAAGAGAAATTAGAAACCAAATCTAAGGATTTCCATGTAAGATAAAATAAAAACTTCATAAAATAATAAAATGAAGAATATTATAAAATATTCGTAATGTACTTCGTAGAAGACACTGCAACATATTCATCTCCATATTCATTTATTGAAGATAAAAAAGTGGAAAAAGCATCCCAACTTCATGATATATCAAGGGGATAATCTTAATCACTCAAAGTTAGAGTGGGGTCCACCAAACCCCACAATATTCTATTACCTCATATGAAAAGGATGATGATAAAAGAGAGATTCAAATTACTTTGATTTACTGGATGAATATCCACAAACCTACAACCATCGAATAAATGTAGTATAAATAAACCATCAGAAAGATTCTCGAACTACTACATTTACTCATAAATTAAAACACATGTATAAATTCCATAAAAGGCTCATGAATAATATGGATTTAATCCCTCCACATTAAAACTCCTATAATATATTAATAAATTATAGCTTATGTGTAGAGTGGTCCAACTATCCATAAAACACAAAATAATATATCCAATGCATAAAAATCACAATTTCCATCCAATATGATATACCAACCATAAAAATATCATCTATAAATATATATTTAGGCGCATGTCTTTTAGGTATTAAAGAAGTAATGGAAGGGTGGACTCTAGAAGGGTAGATTCAGGATGTTCAAGTTTTTTAAATTCAACATTTCAAGATAGTACAAGTTTACTATTGATTTTCAATGTTCTAATGTAATCATGGATCATTAATTCTAGTGAATTACTCCATTTCATCAGGGGGAAGGGATACATAGTGAATTTCTTATCTGAATGTTTTGACAAGGTGAACATAACTGATGATGAGGCTCTCAAGATCACGAGAAATTGATATATTAATTTTATAATAAATAATTAAAGATTTATTGAGATGAAGGATGTTTTATATATACTTTTTTATGGAAGAATCTAATTTCCTTTGGTTTGCTAGATGATGAAAGTTTTAGAATGAGCATCACATACGATGTTTGGAAAATAACTTGGGGATCTATGGTCATAACATGAGTAAATAATGGTACACTATATCTAACTAGAAGATTAGATGGCATGAAAAGTTTTGGGGTATTGTCTTCTAAACTTTTGGAATTTTTGTATTATTGTCTTGAGAACCTAAGTGAGAAGAACATGAAATTTATAGATATAAAGGGTATACTAAATCTTGATCACATTGATTTTAGAAGTTGTGAGGGTTATGTAATTAGAAAACAGATAAAGGTATCCTTCATCTTGAATGGAAGGAAGAATAGATCCTGGAAGTTAGTTCTTGTTCACATGGATGTTTGGGGGCCTTCCCCATCCTGATCTCACATAGAACATTTGTACTTGATCACCTTTTTTGATGATCCAACAAGGAGAGTATGCATTTATTTTATAAAAAGAATGAGGAGTTTAGAGTGTATTATAAATATAAGGACATGGTATAAAGGGAGACTATAATAAATTTGAAATGATTAAGGTATAATAATAATGGTGACTACAACATTAGGGATTTCCAAAAAAATAGAAGAAGTGAATTGGGATAGAAAACACTATACTCAAGACATAATATCACAATGGTGTGGCTGAGCGAATAAATCATATTTTAATTGAAAAGGCATAGAGAATGAGGCTACATTTCATAATTTACATGGTGAATTGGGAGAAAGAACTCAACTATGAAGCATATCTTGTTAATAGAATTCTTTTACCACTAATGGGGTAGTGGTTTCTAGAAAAAATTTAGTTCGAAAAACCCAAAAAAGTTAAAAACCTTGATGTTTTTGAAAGTTTATCCTATGTCTATATCGATGCCAGGAAACATGAAAATATTGAAGCTAAGTTGTAGACATGTTTCTTTATGGGATGTGAAAATGAAAACTTTGAATTTTGAATTTGGGATTATGAAAAGTGACAAGTCATTAGAAAATGAAATGTTATCTTCAATGATAAGGTCTTATGGAAATATTGGAAGTTTTCTATAAAATAATTTGTGAAAAAATAATTATATGATCTTGTCCAAGTTGATCTGAATGGGAGTTCTGGAAGGAAACATGTTTTGAAGAGTTCATAGAGAACTAAGACTCCAAAAATTAAAATATAGGAAGTTCTATCATTGAAACCTTGGACTACTGGGGCTTGAGTTATAGCATAAAATGGTTAAGTTATGGAAGTTGTAGATTTATAGGATAAGTTATATATTTTTACTAGATATAGACAACTGATATAGAGGAATGAATCTGATTTTCACTACCTACTTCTAATGATTGGAGGGGAGACCAAGATCCTGGAATAAGTGGAATGTCTCAATGATTTTATAAAGTGGTATTTAGATATAAAAGTTGAGATGGATTAATTGTATGAAAATGAAACCTGGGAGATAATGGAATTTCCACAAGGAAAGATGGTGATTGAGAAAAATGGGTCTTCCATTTAAAGGAAGTGGATAATGGTGGAAGAGTTATAAGGAAAAAACTGCTGGTGAAAGGATTTCAGTAAAAATAGGGGTTAGACTTATCTGAAATATTTTCTATAGCAGTTAAACATATTACCGTATATATGGAACTTAGTCTCATTAATTCCAATAGATTAAATCTATATTAGTTTTATGTAAAAATATAATTCCTTTATAGTGACTTGGAGAAGAAAATATACCTGAAGAAACTAAATGGTTTCAAGGACTATCAAAATAAGGACTTAGTTTATAAGATAAAGTGGATTATCTATAGATTGAAGCAAGATCCAAGGTAGTGGAACTATAAGTTCAATGTTTTCATGGATTAAAAGGATTTCATGTGGAGAAATGAGAATCAAAGTTACTATTGGAGGGAAGTTTAGGGTGGGAGTTTCATTCTCTTACTCTTGTATGTGGATGAAATTATCTTCATAGGTCTATAAATTAGGTGGATTTAGAAACAAAAGAGTTATATTTATAGAATATTTGAGTTGAAATATCTCAAGGAGTCTAATAAAATGTTGGGAAAAAATCCCACAAGGTATCATTGCTGTATTTTTGGGTTAATTGTGTTTGTTGACAAAGAAGGTTTCCATGGTGAATTGTCGAGTTCTAGAGATGTTGTTGACAATCCATGTTGACAAAGAACCATGACAAAGGAACGAATGATCTGGAGGCGGTACAAAAGTAAAGATACAAGGTGGTTCCATATTTCAGTATTTGCCAAATTTTAGGGGTCCAAAATTTGGAGTCTGGTGAGTATCACCAAAAGTGGATATCCTTGATGGTGTCATCAAAATATGGAAAATGCATGAATTTCATGAAGATATGCTTCATGGATTGGATTTCGCGAAGACCAGAAAAATGTTGATGGTGATGCTTCACTATTACGATGAGCTTCAAGAACGACAGAGGTTGAAGTGCATCACGGTGGTGAAGGGATTTGTGAGGGAGCTTCATAGAGAAGGTGTGAAGGGATTGACGGTGATTCTCCACAATTATGTCAAACTCTACGATCGGAAAATTTTAGTGGTGCTTCATGATTTTTAGAGAATTTCGACGAGAACATTGGAGCTTCGTGATTTGTGTTGACGGGGAATTGACTTCGCGCAGAAGGATCGAGGGTCGGTGGAATCACCTATAAATAGACCTCGACCACCTCGAGAGAAGTAGAAGGAGTTTTCAGAGAAAATATTTTTCTCTCGGTTCGCGAAGGTAGTGTGCTTCACGAAAGAAGAGCTTCGCGGTGGCTAATCTAGCTCCGAGAAAGTTGCGAGCTCCCCATTGGCTCATTGAGCTTCATGAGGGAAGTCATTTTGAGACGACTGGAGATTCTATAGAGTGCTTCATGAGAGTGATTCAAGAAAAGGCAGGAGCTTCGTGAAGGCTTGTTTGAGCTTCGTGAAATTGGGAGCCTCACGAAGTAGGGTGCTTTGCGAAGGTGTTTCCAAAGTGAGTTGCCCGGTGTTCAGAGGAAAAAGGGTATTCATCAGTGGATGAAAGTTAGACATTAACATAGTATCTATCAATAGTTTAGGATGCATGTGTTCATGAAAATAAAGAGACCTACAGGTCTATAAAATGTGAATGGATCCCTTCCAAGTGCAGTGAGAAAAGGAAGAAGAAGAAGGTTATCCTTTCTACCGACAGTGAACCAGAGAGAGAGAAATAGGGAGTGATCCTTGGGAAAGCAGTGAGCTGACCGTAAACATTGTAAATCTAGTGATACTGGGCATAGAAGTGATCTAGCTTGAACATTATTGACAGTGAGTTTTAGTGGATTTGGTATAGCGGAACATCACCGTTGTATGCTCCTTGGATGTAGCCCAGTGAGGGTGAACCAAGTAAAAATCTATGTGTCTACCCGGTTGCTTCCCTGTATTGTATTCAAAGTATCATTATTAGATAAATAAGAAAAGAAGTGATCATAATAAACACACAAGTGAAAACAAAATGACCCTTGTAATAAAGAGGTCAAGATCCAATGGGGTAGGAAGAATTTAGAAAAAAATATCTATACCCTGATTCACCCCCCCTCTTAGGGTATATATGGACCTATTAGTCCTAAAAATTGGTATCAGAGGGAAGATTTATTTTATCATATTTATTTTCTCTGACTTGGTTTAGTCGATTTGTAGGGTTGAAGATTCATTCTGCTCATATCTTGGTGCACCATGACAAATGGAAGAACTTCAAAGAAGGACCAAAAGTCTTTTGAAATTCCCCAGTGTGGAAGTGTCAATGGAAAGAGTGTGATTTAGTTAAAAGAATCATGTAGTGAAAAAAATAATGGTTTTTATGAATCATATATTGAAAATAATTACTCATTCAATGATACTAAAGGAATGAGTGAAGAAATAGACATTCCAAGTGATGTTGGAACTACTGATGATGAAGAAACTCCCAGAAGTCAAAATGTGGAAGTTGTCCACAAAGAGAAGGAATTGGATTAGAAATTCACTGATGAAATTAAATCTAAAGATATTCAAATCCAAGAAATGGAAATTTAGTTAAACAAGCTAAGAGGATTAAATCAAAGGCATATTGATGTGGACACTAATCTCATGGAGAAGAATGATTCTCAAGACGAAGAACTGCAAAATGTTTCTATAAAAAGAGAAAATATCAAAGATAATGTTAAGGGAAAGAATACGAACACAAATGAAATTCTGAATTTGAAAGCCCAAAATGATGATCTTGCTACAAAGATATCTAAACTAGTTCAAAAGTATCAAAGGCTATAACAAGATAATGCATGTTGTTCTGATTCTGTTACTCAATAAAAATTGAAATTAAAGGAGTAGAGTGACATGATGGATAAGCTGACACATGAATTGGAAGATGATATGATTATAGGGAAGCTTCTCAAGAGAGAACTTGATGTTCAAATTGAATCAAGGGATATGAAGATTCAAAAGTTGGAAGAAGAGCTAGAATTAGTAAATAAGGAAGTGGAGAAATCCAATACCAAAGGAAAGTCTAAAATGAAGGATGCATTGCACTTACTATTTGATTATACTTTGACAAGTGATGATAAAATGAAGAACAAATATGTTATTTATGAAGAGAAACAACAGAATATTTTATCATCTCAGAGACCATATAGTTTGGGAAAAACTGGTATTGGATTTGATGAATCCCCTCTCATGCATGATAGAAAGAGAGATGTGAACAATTACAGAAGTGGAGAAAATACTATGGGTACTAGAGATAGAACTAATAGGACATTTACAAGAAGTAGTGAAAACATGTGCTATTTATGTGGGATTCATGGCCACACATCAAGCTTCTATTCAGAGTCTCAGGAATATATCTTAGGCTGTGAAAATAGAAAATTTACTAAATCTAAGAATAAGAAGAAGTGTCATGAAAATCAGAGAGAAGAGTCTCTTATAGGAAAACATTCATCAGATTCTATTACTGTGGAATAAAGGGACACACAATGAGTATGTGTTAGGAAGCTCAGGAGCTCAATGTCAGAGGAAGAACACAATATGCATCAAAATCTCGATAGAGAAATGATGAAATGAGGTATTACTTTGATGGAAAATGTATTATATGTTCTGATTATGGAAATTTGGAAAGGCATTGCAGTAAAAAGAAAGCAGGAAAGGGAAAGGAACTTGAAAGGAGATTCACGACTACAGTGGTGTATAATGATAAACTGTACACTGAAAGACAAAGTGGTAAATTAGAAAATAAGATTAGTGCCTCAGGGGAATCACTTGGAGTTGAATGAATGGTGTTTCAATCACCTCCTCTGTCACACTCACAACCACTCTCTAAGAAAGAACATAAAAAAATATGGATTAAAAAGGGAGGAAATTCTAAAATTGTGAGTAAAAATAATGTACATTCAGTGGAGGACCTACCACCAATGAAAAATTGTGTCGTGACTCAGATATATGATAAAATAAAGATGAACAAAGAATGCATTGAATAATTCACATGTTGTGTTCCGTAGTGAGAAGTGGAGGAAAGAGAAAGACCCTTGGAATGGTGGAAGAATAAAGGGAATATGACAAGTAGATATATTTTTACCTAGAGAAAGAATCAAGGGAAATATAATTTTAGTGGAAAATCGAAGAAGGAAATGTGTACTAGTGGGTTTAAACCCCAAATGGTGAGAAAGGCTAGGCCTATAGAATCTACATATCAGAAAAAGACTCAGCACGTGATTAATGAATACTTAGTCATGTGGCCAGAGCAGTTGAAGTTGGATAGGTAGTTAGAAGAAGCAAAGAAAGAGTGTGATGCTCTACAAGAAAGAATCAAAGGGTTGACCCATTAGGATCAACCACTATCCTCATCTTGAGGATTCCAGAAGATGCCCTTCTCCCTATGTATATTAATGCTAATGATTCATGTGTTTTAGGTTTTAGGGAGATACAATCCAAGGGGATCTGGCATCTATAGATGCACAATGAAAAGTGATATGCTTCAGAGGTTCAATTGCCTCAAATCAGGTAAAAAAGATGAAGAAGAAAGGGAGAAACAAAGCACAATCTGAAGTGATTGTGTGATTAACTTTGTCTCTTCTTTCCTACAATAAGTTCCAACTCAGTAGGCTTAGAGATTTTGTTAATGGCTCAATTCCAAGTGGAAGATGAGAATAGATGATGCAAGAGAAGAAGAATGTTATGGGTCTAAAAGGTGGACCTAACCTTGGGAAGGGCTATATAACATTGGTAAATAATTCAATAATAAAATCAGATGAAAGAGCCTTCAATGAAATAACTGGATGACTCAGATCATGTGTTTTCTACCGAGAGAAGACATATTACAGGAGAAGTATCAATAACCATGAATATCATGCTTATATATTTTGTTATAACAATGTGGTATCAGGTGACTGTTTTCAGGATACCAATAAGCTACAAGAGAGTATCAACAATGTTTCAACAAGAAGCTCATAAAAGTATTTGAGAGAAATAATGTCATTGAACAATGACACACTGACAAGTTTTTTTATTGAAAGTGAAGAAGTGATAAGAGACTCAGTGGGATCATAAGTGGATGATGCTGATTCAGAAAAGAACCAGAAATGGGAGATTATTTCAAGGCCAGTAGATAATAATGTCATCCGGACTAAATCAGTCTATCACAACAAGATGAATGAAGATGGAACAATGATTCAGAACAAAGAATGGCTGGTGTGAAAAAGATACTACCAGGTAGATGGAATATATGTTGATGAGACATTTTCACCAGTTGCGAGACTAGAGACAATCAGATTATTTCTAGCCATTGCAGTGCAATGTAAGTTCAATGTTTTCCAGATGGACGTCAAATCTGCATTTTCGAATGGGGTTCTGGAGGAAGAAGTGTATTTTGAGTATCCAGATGGATTTCTCATTCATAAGGATGAGAACAAGGTTCTCTAACTGAATAAGGCATTGTATGGACTGAAATAAGCACTAAGAGCATGGTACTCAAGGCTTGATCAGTACTTGAAGAATATTAGTTTCCAGTGTGGGGGAGTTGATTACAATCTCTATTTCAACAACAAGAGTAATCAAAGAATTATGGTCTTGGTTTATGTCAACGACATAATATTTGGCAGATCAGATTAATCTCAGTGCATACAATTATCTGAATTCATGAAAAGTTAGTTTGAAATGTCAATGATTAGAGAGATAACATTTTCCCTTGTTCTACAGGTGACACAAGGAAGGAATGGAACATTAATTTCACAATCCAAATAGGCCAAGGAGGTTTTTAAAATATTTGGAATGGAAAATTCCAAGTATATGAAGACTCTGATTGCTACCCGAATGAAATTTTCCAAGGATGAGGATAGAAAGGTAGTTAATATCACAGAATACAGGAAAATCATTTGAAGTTTTCTATACTTGACTGCAACAAGGTCTGACATTGTATTTTCTACATGCTAAGCAGTGACATATCAGAGTAATTCCAAAGAAATCCACATGCTTACAGTGAAAATAATACTTCGATATATTAAGGGAACAGTGGACTTCACCTTTATGTATAATGGAAAATCTCAGACAGAGTTATTGGGATATACTGATGTAGATTGGGCCGGTTCAGAAGATGATAGGAAATGAACGTCAGGAGGTGCATTCTATCTTGGTGTACTATGTATTGCTTGGCTAAGCCAGAAGTAAGATTTCATCTCATTTATCACCATAGAAGCTGAGTATATTACGACCACTCAAGCATGCACGAAGTTATTGTGGATGAAGTATAAAATTGATGATATGGGCCTTGAAGTGAAGTATCTGATCGGAATCCATTGCGACAACTCAAGTGCTATTAGTCTCAGCAAAAATCTCGTTCATCACTCAAGGACAAAGCACATCGATATAAGGTATCATTTTATCAAGGATAATCTAGAGCATGGAATTGTGAAGTTGGAGTATGTGCCTATAGAGCTATAGGTTGCAGACATTCTAACAAAGGCCTTACCCAAGAAAGCGTTTGAAAGGCATCGAATACCTTTGGGAGTTCAGTCAACTCCCCACACTTGAACAAGTGTGAATGTGGGACACCCCCTCTCCCAGAGGTATTGCGTGTTTTTCTCTAATGCGCTAATATGTGTTATTTCCAATGTTACAACCCATAAAGGGGTGAACTTTGGGTTCATTGACAAAGGGGGAAAATAGTGACTCCTCAAGTGGGAGAAACTATGGCTAAGGAAGAGAGAAAATGTATTAGTAAAATACATGGGGAGAAGCGGATATGTGGAGCAGCGAGATAGGGGAGAGCAATGAGATAGGGGGAGAAAATTAAATCTGACGATGCTAGAAGTGATCGATCAAATAATAGATATCATGATAGCTGAGGATTGTGATAAAAGAAAAACAGTGATGTTGGAATAGTGAGAGAAGATTTCCAGCTATCACCAATTGGTATCGGTATGGTTCAATAATTGGAATCAGTTTTGGAATCGACAATTGGTGTCTGACATGAAGTGATTCATTGATGGACTTCTCATACCACTCTTGTTTTTCATGCCGAACATTGCTCATGTGGGCTTAGAGTATGTGTTATGTGATTCCTTGAATGCTATCAGAATCACAAGAGGCAAATGGTGGTAGCGGCTGGAAGGAGCTAAAGAGAGGTATCAAAGTGTAGAGAATCATTCTAAGAAGAGTTTTCAACAAACCCAAAGGGGGAGAATGTTGGTAAAAAATCCCTCAAGGTATCATTTCAGTATTTTTGGGTTGATTATGTTTGTTGACAAAGAAATTTTCCATGGTGAATTGACGAGTTCCAGAGATGTTGTTGAAAATCCATGTTGATAAAGAACCATGAAAAAGGAACGGACGATCTGGAGGCGGTAAAAAAGAAAAGATACAAGGTGGAGCTGTTTTCCATTGTTTGCCAAATTTTTGGGGTCCTAAATTTGGAGTTTGGTGAGAATCAAAAGAAGTGGATATCCTTGATGATCTCATCAAAATATGGAAAAGGCATGAATTTCTCAAAGATATGCTTCATGGATTGGATTTTGTGAAGACCAAAAAAATGTTGACGGTGATGCTTCACGATTATGAAGAGCTTCACAAACATTAGAGGTTGAAGCGCATCGCGGTGGTGAAGGGATTTGCGAGGGAGATTTGCAGTGAAGGCATGAAGGGATTGATGGTGATGCTCTGTGATTACATCAAGATCCACGGTTGGAACATTTCCATGGTGCTTCACGATTTTGAGAGAATTTCGGTGGGAACATCGAATCTTCAAGATTTGTGTTGATGTGGCGTTGATTTCACGTGGAAGGATCGAGGGTTGGTGGAATCGTCTATAAACAGACCTATACCCCCTTGAGAGAAGTAGAGAGAGTTTTCAGAGAAAATATTTTTCTCTCAGTTCACAAAGGTAGTTCATGAAGGCAGTGTGCTTCATGAAAGAAGAGCTTCGCGATGACTAATATAGCTCTGTGAAAGTTGCGTGCTCTGCGTTGGCTCAGTGAGATTCATGAGGGAAGCTACTCTATGATGACTTGAGCTTCACGAGAGTGCTTCATGAAAAGGCAATAGCTTCATGAAGGCTTGACTGAGATTTGCGAAATTGGGAGGCTTGCGAAGTAGGGTGCTTTGTGAAGGTGTTTCCAAAGTGAGTTTCCTGATGTTCCGGGGAAAAAGGGTATTCATCAGTTGATGAAAGTTGTACATTAATAGAGAATCTATCAATAGTTGAGGATACATGTGTTCATGCAAATGAAGAGACCTACAGGTCTATAAAATGTGAATGGATCCCTTCAGAGTATAATGAGCAAAGGAAGAGGAAGAAGGTCATCCTTTCTACTGGAAGTGAGCTAAAGAGAGAAATAGGGAGTGAACCTTGGGAAAGTAGTGAGCTAACCCTAAACATTGTAAAGGTAGTGAGCCTAGGAATAGAAGTGATCTAGCCCGATTATTATTGATTTTGAGATTTAGTGGATTTGGTACAGTGGCACATCGCCGTTGTATGCTCCTTGGATGTAGCCTAGTGAGGGTGAACCAAATAAAAATATCTATGTCTACCTACTTGCTTCCCTGCATTGCATTCAAATAATCATCATCAGATAAAGAAGAATAGAAGTAATAATAATAAACACACAAGTGAAAACAAAGTAACCCTTGTAATAAAGAGTTCAAGATCCAGTGGGGCAGGAAGAATTTAGAAAATAATATCCATACCCTGATCCCCCCCCCCATCTCAGGGTATATAGGCCACTATTTGTCCTAACATAAAATTTTGGGGATGGGGATTAAGAGATACTGGAAAACCAAAATCTTGATTTTTTCCTTACGATGAAAACATATTTAAGATAATTGAAACATTTAAGATGTTCTAATGTAACTACTCATAAATCCATTGGTCAGACACTTCATGCTTTCCAAAGGGAAAGTGATAAAAATGGATGATGGGGTCAAATACATGGAGATAGATTCATTTTCATCAATGGTAGGAAGCCTTATGTACACCATGTTATTTAATTGACTGAACATTGTATTTATAGAGGGATTTGTGACCTAGTTTATAGAGGATCCAAGGAAAGAAAAGTGAGATGTCATGAAATAGATAATATGGTATCTTAAATGATCATATGATATTTCATTATGTTTTGGAATGCATTATTCATTGAAAGGGTATGTGGATATATAATTTTGGGATATTCAGATACTAAAAATGGTACAATAGTCTATTTTTTCACATTAAGATAAATAAAAGTTATTTAGATGTTAAGGTTATAGTTAGTGGTAGATCTGACCCTAATTAACATCAATTATTTAGCTAAAATGGAAGAAATGAAATAACTCATATGGTTGAGGCATATATTGGATGAAGTTGGAAGGATCCAAGAAGGTTTTTTTTCTATTCTATGATAGTCATAGTGTAATCCATTTAGATTAGAGCCTAATGTTTCATTCACGGATAAAACTCATTGAGTTAAAATATCACTTCATTTGGAAGATATTGGAGGATGGTGAGCTAGAGTTGTGGAAGAAAGCTAGGAGACTAAATATATCTGACATATTCACTAAGGTTTTAGTCTAGGAAAATTTGAGGCAATATTACACATTAGTGATACTTAGAATAATATGAGGAAGGATACATTATTGTTACTGAAAAAGTAGGATTACATGTTATAACTAAGTGTTTAAGGTTGTCATGGTTTCCTTGAAATAATTATTCAAGTGGGAGATCATTATTAATGGTGAATTAGGTTTCAAGTTCTGATTAGTTGACTAAAAAGAGAAGTTCCATAATATATGACTCGACCCGGGGTTTAGAAAATGATAATAAAAAACTTTATTAGAGTTGAGTGTTCTATATGATGCATTCTAGAACTAGGTGTGCATGGTGGTCAGTTTTCTAGATGAGGGAAATTGATGTTACAATATACATAAAGTCACATATGTAGGTGTTTTGTGTAAATGGGTTTACATAAGAGTCTTTTATGATGATACATAAGGATCCTTGGCAGAATAAAGGGGAAACATTAAAGTAACTTTCTTTAAAGTATGGATTAGTTGCACTATGCACCAAATGTCATCGATTATGTGTCAATTTCTATAGATTATCAGTGGTTTCCATGCTTAATGGTGGGGATTCTATATAGATCTAAGGTTATTTTAACAAAATCACCAGTTGGGCCCTAATATAAATGTGGGAATGGATCACTTATACATATCTAGTCCTTGGAGAATAGAATTAGTGATCCAATTGGAAGAAATTATTGAAAAGATTATAATCTAGTGACTTCTGATTATAATGGAAAGTGAATCATCATTTTCCCATTGACATAATACTTAATGTCCAAACCATACAATATTTGTGTTCCCATTTATTATTAGTAACTCTATTGAATTTTTGTTTTTGAGTTATTATTATAAGTTTGTGAAAGGTTAGACTCAGTATAGTGATTTAGGGTAAGGTGATTCTTCCTAAATTTTGATATATTTAAGTCATAGGAAGATACTTCTGGTCATAGGAAGTTCTAGGAATTTTTCATCATGAGTGGGTTATAACGGTAAATTTAGGTGGAATAATGGTGTAGGTTTATCCTTAAAATTTTCCCACCATTAATTTTTTCACTAAAGGATATATCAATTAAAAAACATATTTTCCAGCATTAAATCACCACTATGATCCAAAATATTTTTATAACAATATCCACAAAAAACACCATGTTAATTATTTTAGTCCTTTAAGTATGTATAAAATATTTTAAAAATGTGTTTACACTCAAAATACATCAATGAAATAAAAAAAATCAGTAGAATATACACATTAACAATCAAATTAAGTACACCAATACATCATAATTTATTCATTGAATAAATAAATCCTTATAAAAATTCACAACACATTAATACCTAAAAATGTTACTAAAATATAAATTTTTTCCTATTTAAACTGCATAAATTCTACCATTAATATATACATCAAATTCAAAATTTAATTAACCACTATTCCCATTAAACCAATAATTTAATCACAAAGAACTTTTATTTTTTCAATAAAACACATCATGAGATCTTATTACCTCACATTAACTCATGAAAAATTATTATACGTTATTGGAAATAATTTTAGACAACAAATATTCCACAAAAAATATGAATCCAGTTAAGTAGTTCACAATTCATATAAAATCACAATTTAAACAACCAAAAAAATGAAAGTGTTCAGCTATTAGATATTAGGTGATGATACTTAATCAAGATATGATTCCAAATGAAGCTCCAAAAATTAAAATTCCTATTTTTTATTAAATAGATGCAATAAATTTGAATTAACATTAATCTGAAAATGTTTTTGGATCAAAATATTTTACAATGGAATACAAGTGGGGGTGAATTGTAGTTTAAAAAATTAATCTAAACATAAAACACAATACTTTATTAAGTAAAATAATCAGACTCACATATAATCTGATGATAAGAGTGTAGGAATCAAAATTAAAAATTTTCTGATTATATTAGAGTATGTTTTATCAATATCACAAATTTAATGATAAAATGGTTTGTTATAAAGATTAGTATAAAAACTAAGTTTTTGATACAATGCACATAGAAAAAATAGATCATGTATAAACTATAATTACACAGTTTATAAACATAAGAATGAATTACAAGCTATATTAAAATAATTCAATCTTTTATCCTTAAGAGATAAGGTGGTCAGAAACCCTGACTAAAGGTATCCAGATTTTTATACCTATTATAAGTTATGTCTTACCTTACCAATAAATCCCTTGATACGATGATCAAAATAATATCTATATTATTATCCTCACAAGTCCTCAATATGACGATCAATGTATTTATTCCAAGCCCTAGAAGTCCTCGATCCAATGTATTAGATTCATTATCTTACTATCCCTAGAAGACATTGATATTAACCATGACCAAAAAAGTGATTAAAAATCAAAATATTTTTAAAGGAATTAAAATTCACACATGGACTCCTTAGAACTTCATCTCTCTAAAGTATTATAAAGACTTTTAAATGATATGTTCACACTGAGTAAACTTTAAGAGACTTAATTTGTGAATGTGATTATCCCCAAACTCATCAAATAACCAAGTATTTATAGGTGATATTCTGATGTTCATATTTAGGATTTAGTTGAAATGAACTCAGATAGCTTTCACTTGACAACCTAGAAATAACTAAATGTCCGAAATCATTTTTAGCACCATTAGAATACTAATTTTTATTCATTATTATGGAAAAATATCTATATACTCTGATTAAAAACTTTGGATATTCTGATTGAATTCCACATTGATAGGAAATACAATAATCATAATGAGTGTCAATCTGATGTATTGGTACCCAATTTAGTATGATGGTTGTGACTTTTTTTAGTACGATAGACAAGACATAAGTCTAACTATTGGTCATACCATAGGTCAGTTTGATTAATCAGATGAACTTTCATTCTGATAGACCGAATTGAAAAAGTAAACTTTATATTTGTCACGACCCGCCCTCGGGGTCCGTGCCGTGACTACCCCAAGCCCGCCTTCCATAGGCCAGGGGCTGGCGACTAGCACCAAGGCATAAATCCCGGTAAAAAGGGAAGGCATTGCCTTTGTAAAGTAAACAAACACCACAGAGTAAGCAAGCGGAAAGTAAACACTAAGCAAAAACAGAGTACAACTGAAAGTGAGGAAAAGTAAATGGGCCAGTATACAAACCCAAACTGAAAGTAAAGTACAACTTGAAAGGGAAAACAGCAACTGAAAGGTAAATCCGCTACACCGAGCTGTCCACTGGAAATCCCACCTGAAGGGTGGGTACAGATAGCTCCACTGCCCCACGGGTCCCGCCGTCTGTTCCGAGCACGTCCCGCCTAGTGGTCCACCTCCAGGTACCGTCCTGCTCTGCAAGCCTCCGCTAAGATCAACGCTGTCCGTCGTCTGCAACCAACACAATGTAGTGCGGGCAAAGCCCGAGCAGGGGTGAGTATAAGCTACTCAGTAGGGACCCCGAGACCCCTGAAGGTCTCTCAAATCCACAAAGGATAAACCACGAAGAAAGGTACAATCACGAAGTAACAACCGACACTGCTTAGGTATATGCCCATACATATACCTAAGTCATCAATTTCAAATACGCTCCAACCTCCGAGCCCAAGTACAACTCAGTCCACACAGGAAAGTAAACGTATTCCACACAGGAAAGCAAAACGTAATCCACACAGGATAGCACAACACAATCCACACAGGAAAGCAACAGGATTCAGCTCACATAGGTATACTTCTTCAAAAGACGATAAAGATGATCTCGGATCCATCTAAGTCGTCGGACCCACGAAGGATCGATAGGTAACTAACCCCCGCAAAAGACCCACACAGGATCGGGCCCACATAGGACCTGTAGGCGCTGGTTCACACAGGACCGCTGAGCGCAAGGACCCACACAGGATCGGGCCCACACAGGACCTGTAGCACTGATCCACGTAGGATCGCTGAGTGTTGTAGTCGTCGTCGTCGAATCCACACAGGATCTCTGTACTGTCGTCGTCGTAGTCACAGTAGCAGTAGCAGTAGTAGTCACAGTCGCAGCCAGCCCTAGGGTTCCCGCACACAGCAAGCTCGTTCGGAGGGTCCACTCCACGAGCCGAGAGGCTGATACATCAACTGTCACAAAGTCCAGAGTTGATGTATCCAAAAGTTCCGTATCGTCAATAGGAACTCAACGCAACAGACGACGCGTCGATTGGACGCCCGGTCTGAGAGTTATTGGCATTTTCGTCCCCGGGGCCCGGTTGGTTTTTAAGGAAAAACCAACCCGACCGTACTCCACCTGCATCCAAACCTCGGGCGGAGTATGCCAAAAGAACCTTCTCACTAAGAGGAACACAACAAAGCTGACGGCACGTCAATCGGACGTCCGTAGCTCAAGATATGAGCGTTTCCGCTCCGAAGGCCCGGTTGGTTTCGTGAACGAACCAACCCGGCCGAACTCAAAGTGTTCCGAAACCTTGAGTGCGATATACCGAAACGACCGTCTCGATCCAAGGATCGCGTTGCCGCATACGGTTCGTCAATCGGAGGTCCGTGGCTCAAGTTATGGTCAAAAGACCGAAACAGTCTCGAAAACGGGGGGTCCGGGTCCGGGCCGACCCGGTCCGCTAGACCCAGCCCGGCCGGTGGCGGCGCGGCAGTGCGGACCGGCCAGCAGCGGCGCGGCCAGGGTGCCGCGCATGCGCCGCACGCAGGGGGTGAAACCCCCCCTTTTTCGAATCTCGGCCGGCTTTTGCCGGCCGTTTTTAATAAACACACGGGACCCGCGGGTCCCGCCTTCTAACCGAACCGGCGGACGGCACAACCGGCCACCTTCCCCCTCTCCGCCGCGGCCATAGCCGCGACTCATCTGAACTCCGGCGGCCGGCGAGGCCGGCCGCCCCTGGCTGCTCCGCCGCGGCCGTAGGGCCGCGGCCCTTCTTGATCTCCGGCGCCGGCGGCTCGGCTGCCGCCGGTCTTCCCGTCTCACCGCGGCCCGGTACCGGCCGCAGTGTTCGTCGTCCGGCGCGGTGCGACGGCACCGCGTCCCTCCGCCGCGCCTTCGATTCCCCTTGACGTGGCACGACGGCGTCACGTTCTTGATGATTCTTCCACGGCGCGGCGCGACGGCGCCGCTCAATATAATCGTAGGATTATCCGCGTGGTGCAACGACACCACGCGACCTTGTTTCCACCCGCAAGATAAATCAACAAGAACGATGGAGGGGGTTTGGCCGTGTTCATGCGATCCGGCCCCCTCACGTTAAATGATAACACAACTTAAATATCCTCACATTAATCATGCTAGAACCACGAACAAGAATAAATAATTAAACAAAAAATCAACAACCCCTACCTTGGGTTCAAGTTCGAAGATCGTCAACGTCCCGCGGAAGACAACGTCGCGGAGGTCGGGCGTCGCGGTAATCGTTCGTCAAATCCGTTGACGAAGTGGTACGTCCGAAGAGGTACATCGTTGGTGAATCTTCGTATGCCGACGAAGGAAGTCCGAGGAGGAAGCGGTGTTTCCTTTCGTTGACATGGAAGACGAAGAAAAGAGGAGCGGCGTTCTTCGTCAGAGCTTGAGCGTTCTTCGTCAAAGCTTGAAGAAGAAGGAAAAGCTTTCAAAATCTCTCAAGATGTCTAAACAAAAACTAACCAAATAAAATAAGATTGAGACTTATTTTATTCACAAACTTAACAAATGAATTTCAAAGGTTTGAAATTCAAAAAGGATAACTCCAAAATTAAATAACAATTGTCATGTCATTTAAAGAGGGGTTAAGGGAGTTTGGGAGAAGATGAAAAGTTTAGGGTTCATGTGGGCCCCACCACACTTAATCCTCTCAAGGGAGGTTAAGTGGGTGTGGGTCCCACCCCTAACTTCCTTTGAGAGAAGTTAACTAACAAGTTTAAATAAAAATTTGTAATCCACAATTTTTATTTAACTTATTCTAAACTCCCAAAAACTAACTCTCATACTGAAATAAACACAACCTCGGAAAAGGTCTCCTTAAGAGAATATCGGCGCTGCGAGTTAATCGGTGCCCTCAGATTTCAATTCCGAGCACCGGATCAAAAGTTAGGAATTCCCGCTCGTTCGTTCACTGAACGTACCCGAGCCAAACTTCAGAAATTGATTCCGGGCACTCCGGGCCTCGGAATCAGGTGCCGTCAGATACCGCGCTCTTGTAAAATTCCAAAGAAAATTAAGAAAAAATTCCCCTTGAATTTTACGGGTCTTTACATTACTCCCACCTCAGGGATTTACGTCCCCGTAAAGATACATCAAAAACTATGGAAACAAATGAGGGTACTGAGCACGCATCTGAGCCTCCCGCTCCCATGTGATCTCCTGGAGATTCCCATACTTCCATCTGATGCGCACAAGAGTAATCGATCGCCCACGCAGGACCCGCTCCTGTAGATCCTCTATCTCCACCGGGACCTCCGTAAAAGTCGCCCCATCGTCAACGTCAAGTTCCCCATGGTCAATGATGTGCATCGGGTCGTGAACGTATCTCCTCAGCTGGGATACGTGGAAGACGTCGTGCACCCGGTGCAACTGAGGTGGCAGAGCCAGGCGATAAGCCACCTCGCCAACCCTACTGAGGACCTGGAAGGGTCCGATGAAGCGCAGAGATAACTTGCCGCCACGGCCAAATCTCTGAATACCACGTCGAGGTGAGACCCGCAAGAAGACGTGGTCGCCATCCTCGAACTCCAGTGGCCTCCACCTCCTGTCAGCATATGACTTCTGCCGGCTCTGAGCTGTCCTCATCCGCTCCTGGATGACCTGGACCTTCTCTGTCGTGGCCTGGACCATCTCCGGTCCCACAAGTGCTGACTCCCCAGGGTCTGTCCAGCACAAAGGAGATCTACAAGGTGGGCCATACAACGCCTCGTACGGTGCCATCCCGATGGTGGAGTGGTAGCTATTGTTGTACGCAAACTCCACCAAGGGTAGGTGGTCCTCCCAGCTACGACCAAAGTCGAGGACACATGCGTGGAGCATGTCCTCGAGAGTCTGAATGGTCCTCTCCGTCTGACCATCCGTCTGTGGGTGAAAGGCTGTGCTCAGACGTAGCTGCGTCCCGAACGCCTCCTGTAACCCCTTCCAAAGCCGGGAAGTAAAGCGAGCATCTCGATCGGAGACGATAGATGATGGAACACCGTGGAGCCGCACAATCTCCTGAACGTAGAGACGTCCCAAGCTCTCCACTGAGCCCTGCTCTCTGATGGGTAAGAAGTGTGCCGACTTGGTAAGTCGGTCAACAATCACCCAGATGGAGTCTTGACCTCTGGAAGTGCGTGGAAGTCCAATCACGAAGTCCATAGATATGCCATCCCACTTCCACTCCGGGACCTCCAAGGGCTGTACCAAGCCTGCTGGAACCTGATGCTCTGCCTTCACCTGCTGGCAGGTGAGGCATCGAGAAACGAACTCTGCTACAACCTTCTTCATGCCCGGCCACCAGTGCTGTCTTCTGAGATCCTAGTACATCTTCGCCACTCCAGGATGTACCGCCAAAGAAGAAGTGTGAAACTCTTTCAGCACCTCCTCTCGCAAAGCGACTGGTACCATGGTACGTCCTCTGAAAAGGATGTCGTGCTCTGCTCCAAGGGAGAAACCATCAGGTGCCTGTCCCGAGGATATCTGTGCACGCCGTGTCTTACAGTCAGCATCCTCACGCTGTGCCTCTCTGACCCGCTGCAGTAGTGGAGGGGTGACTATGAGAGACTGGAGGAAGGCTGCTCCATCTCTATCCACGAAGGATATCTGCAAAGAGGCTAGCTGCTCCGTCGCCTCCTCAAGTAGCTGAATGCCTGTCCTCCTGCTGAGGGCATCGGCTACTACGTTCCCCTTCCCAGGAGTATAGACTATCTCAAAGTCATAGTCCTGGAGGAACTCGAGCCATCGCCGCTGTCTCAGGTTCAGGTCCTTCTGCGAGAAGATATACCTGAGACTCTGATGATCGGAAAAGACTGTAAAGTGCTCGCCCATCAGGTAGTGTCGCCATGTCTTCAGAGCGAAGACCACTGCTGCTAAATCCAGGTCATGGGTAGCGTAGTTCTGCTCATGCGGCCTCAACTGACGTGATCCATAGGAGATCACTGCCCGCTCCTGCATCAGAACACATCCGAGTTCGGTCCCTGATGCATCGCAGTAAACTACGTACCCTACTCCCTCCTCGGGCAACCTCAAGATAGGTGCGCTAGTCAATCTCTGTCTCAGCTCCTGGAAGCTTTGCTGACATCTGTCTGACCACACGAAGGGTTTCCCCTTCTTCTTCAAAGCTGTGAGTGGTGCCGCAACTCTAGAGAAGTCTGGAACGAATCTCCGATAGTATCCAGCTAGTCCCAAGAAACTCTGAACCTCAGTCACGCTCCTGGGTGGCTCCCAAGCTAACACAGCCTCAATCTTCGCGGGATCCACTGCAACTCCCGCCTCAGAGATAACGTGTCCCAAGAAGTGGAACTCACGTATCCAGAACTAGCACTTCGAGAGCTTACCATAAAGCTGGTGCTCTCGGAGTGTGTCTAGTATAACTTGCAAGTGATAGGCGTGCTCCTCCTCTGTCGTAGAGTAAATCAGAATGTCGTCGATGAAGACCACGACAAACCGATCGAGGTATGGCTGAAAGATCCTATTCATGAGAGCCATGAACACTTCTAGAGCATTGGTTATACCGAAAGGCATAACCAAGAACTCATAGTGGCCATACCGACATCTGAAGGCCGTCTTCTGCACATCCTCGTCTCTGACTCTGAGCTGAAGATAGCCAGACCTGAGGTCTATCTTTGAGAACCACCATGCTCCCTTGAGCTGATCAAAGAGGTCATCAATCCTCGGTAGCAGATACTTGTTCCTCACTGTCACCTGGTTCAGGCGACGATAGTCAACACAAAGACGCAAGCTCCCGTCCGCCTTCTTGGCGAACAAAATCGGGGAAGCCCAGGGTGAAACACTGGGTTGAATGAACCCCTTGCCCTGCAAGTCCTCCAACTGTACCCGTAGCTCTCGAAGCTCGGCGGGGGCCATCCGATATGCTGGAGTGGATATCGGGGCTGTCCTGGGGTACAAGTCAATATAAAAGTCTACCTCTCTGCGAGGAGGTAGCCCTGGTACGTCGTCGGGAAAAATGTCCGCAAACTGATCCACCACTGCAGGAAAACCAGGACTCCGCACGTCTACTGCTCCAAGGATGAGGCTAGCCAACTGATGAGTAATGGGTTGTCCTCTCCTCCGCGGAAGTCCATCCTATGCTGCTAAGGCTCCCTTCTCGCCGGTGAAGGTGAACCTACTCCCGTCGGTGCGTACACATCGCACCTTGCGCCTAAAACAGTCAATTTGTGCATGGACCGTAGATAGCCAATCCATGCCCAAGATGACGTCGTAAGGCCTCGACGCTGCTACAAGAAGATCCCAGCCGAAGATCTCGCCTCCTAGAGTAAGCTCACACTGCCGGCACCAGTGCGTAATCGTCGAGTCTGCTCCCGTAGGAGTCTCTAGCCGTAAGGATCGAGCCAACGGCTCTGTCGGAATCTCCGAGATCCGAACAAGGGCAGCGACTATGAAAGAGTGACTCGCTCCTGTGTCTATAAGAACTGCAGCAAGGGTGGAATAGACACAGATAGTACCTCGAATCATCTCGGGTGTGCCGTGGTCGTAGGCCTCTACTGCCTGGAGTTGTGCCTGTCTCTGCCCGCCAGCTCCCTGTGGTCGGGGTGGACCTCCTGGTGGTGGTGGGGGTAGAGCCTCAAAGCGTCGCCCACCACCGGCTGCTCGTCCAGCTCCTCTGCCTCGTCCGCCTCCTCCCTGTGGACCGCCACGGTCGACCCTCTGCCTCTGCCTCAGTGGTCCCTCAACCGACTGCTGCTCCTCAGCACGGCGGGTCGGGCAGTCACAAGCCATGTGGCCCTGCCCGCCGCATGAGTAGCACTGTCTGCCTCTCGAAAGACTGGCTCCGCGCTGTGTGCTCCGCACTGCTGAGCCAGTGTCCTGAGGTCGTCTGCCCGAAGGTCTGGTCTGTCTGGACCCCTGAGTCATCCGTCGACTGCCTGCTGCAGATGACTCTGCCACGTGCCGCCCTACGGTGGGTCGCTGTGCTGGTGTAGACTCAGCAAGGAAGCTATCGATCAGAAGGGCCCGCTCCAGTACTCCTGTCTGAGTCGGTATGATGAGGGAGATCAGCGATGCCCTGATCTCGTGTCTCAAACCCTGCTCGAAGGTCCAGGCCAGGAAGAATGGGTCTCGTACCATGTCGGTCGAGTAGCGCGAGAGATCGGTAAATCTCGTCGAGTACTGAGCGACCGTCATGCTGCCCTGCCGCAGCTGAATAAGCTCCTAGATACGCACCGCACGAAGGGTGGCTGGGACGAACTCCGAGCGGAAGAGGCTCTCAAAGTCCGTCCAAAGTAGAGATGCCTCATCGTGCACCTGGAGCATCAAGCTCCACCATCGTCCGGCTGCTGCGTGTAGTAGGCTCGCAGCGAGGATCACCATGAGGTCTGCTGGTGTCCTCACTAGCCTAAACACTCGTACCACTGCCTCCAGCCAGCCCTCTGCTGCCTGGGGATCCGTCTCCCCGTGAAACCTGGGTGGTCGCTGGCGCTGAAACTCATGCAGTGCGCTGAGGCGACGTGCATCGTCAGCGGCTGGTGCTGGAAGCATCGGGGGCTCGGCGGGTAGTGCTACCGCCGGTGCCACTGCTGACAAAGGGCCCTGCACCGAGGCCTCGTCGCTCGGTGGGCTGTCGTCACGCTCGACTCTCAGAACCCTAGCTGGCTGCCATCGTGGGGCCATCCTGAAAAGGAAACAGGTGCGCCACAGTCAGAACAGTATACCTGGTGAGCTGATATAAGTAATCTCAAAGAAAACTTTGAAACACACACACAATCAATGTTTTCGTGCATGAAGTCAGAAATCAGAAGTCAGGGTCCTGGTGTACGGATACGTCGGCCGCCGCACCAACACTGGACTCCCTGGACTGATAACCACACTCAATACGCTAAACATTATTGCTTCACATAGAAAAGATCAGAGTTCGCGGTAGAACCGAGCTCCTATGATACCAATTTGTCACGACCCGCCCTCGGGGTCCGTGCCGTGACTACCCCAAGCCCGCCTTCCATAGGCCAGGGGCTGGCGACTAGCACCAAGGCGTAAATCTCGGTAAAAAGGGAAGGAATTGCCTTTGTAAAGTAAACAAACACCACAGAGTAAGCAAGCGGAAAGTAAACACTAAGCAAAAACAGAGTACAAATGAAAGTGCGGAAAAGTAAATGGGCCAGTATACAAACCCAAACTGAAAGTAAAGTACAACTCGAAAGGGAAAACAGCAACTGAAAGGTAAAGCCGCTACACCGAGCTGTCCACTGGAAATCTCACCTGAAGGGTGGGTACAGATAGCTCCACTGCCCCACGGGTCCCGCCGTCTGCTCCGAGCACGTCCCGCCCAGTGGTCCACCTCCAGGTACCGTCCTGCTCTGCAAGCCTCCGCTAAGATCAACGCTGTCCGTCGTCTGCAACCAACACAACGTAGTGCGGGCAAAGCCCGTGCAGGGGTGAGTATAAGCTACTCAGTAGGGACCCCGAGACCCCTGAAGGTCTCTCAAATCCACAAAGTATAAACCACGAAGAAAGGTACAATCACGAAGTAACAACCGACACTGCTTAGGTATATGCCCATACATATACCTAAGTCATAAATTTCAAATACGCTCCAACCTCCGAGCCCAAGTACAACTCAGTCCACACAGGAAAGTAAATGTATTCCACACAGGAAAGCAAAACGTAATCCACACAGGATAGCACAACACAATCCACACAGGAAAGCAACAGGATTCAGCTCACATAGGTATACTTCTTCAAAAGACGATAAAGATGATCTCTGATCCATCTAAGTCGTCGGACCCATGAAGGATCGATAGGTAACTAACCCCCGCAAAAGACCCACACAGGATCGAGCCCACATAGGACCTGTAGGCGCTGGTTCACACAGGACCGCTGAGCGCAAGGACCCACACAGGATCGGACCCACACAGGATCGGGCCCACACAGGACCTGTAGCACTGATCCACGTAGGATCGCTGAGTGCTGTAGTCATCGTCGTCGAATCCACACAGGATCTCTGTACTGTCGTCGTCGTAGTCACAGTAGCAGTAGCAGTAGTAGTCACAGTCGCAGCCAGCACTAGGGTTCCCGCACACAGCAAGCTCGTTCGGAGGGTCCGCTCCACGAGCCGAGAGGCTGATACATCAACTGTCACAAAGTCCAGAGTTGATGTATCCAAAAGTTCCGTATCGTCAACAGGAACTCAACGCAACAGACGGCGCGTCGATCGGACGCCCGGTCTGAGAGTTATTGACATTTTCGTCCCCGGGGCCCGGTTGGTTTTTAAGGAAAAACCAACCCGACCATACTCCACCTACGTCCAAACCTCGGGCGGAGAATGCCAAAAGAACCGTCTCACTAAGAGGAACACAACAAAGCTGACGACACGTCAATCAGACGTCCGTAGCTCAAGATATTAGCGTTTCCGCTCCGAAGGCCCGGTTGGTTTCGTGAACGAACCAAGCCGGCCGAACTCAAAGTGTTCCGAAACCTTGAGTGCGATATACCGAAACGACCGTCTCAATCCAAGGATCGCGTTTCCGTAGACGATTCGTCAATCGGAGGTCCGTGGCTCAAGTTATGGCCACAAGACCGAAACAGTCTCGAAAACGGGGGGTCCGGGTCCGGGCCGACCCGGTCCGCTGGACCCGGCCCGGCCAGCGGCGGCACGGCCAGGGTGCCGCGCATGCGCCGCACGCGGGGGGTGAAACCCCCCCTTTTTCGGATCATGACCGGCTTTTGCTGGCCGTTTTTAATAAACACACGGGACCCGCGGGTCCCGCCTTCTAACCGAACAGGCGGCCGGCACAGCCGGCCGCCTTCCCCCTCTCCGCCACGGCCATAGTCGCGGCTCATCTGAACTCCGGCGGCCGGCGAGGCCGGCCGCCCCTGGATGCTCTGCCGTGGCCGTAGTGCCGCGACCCTTCTTGATCTCCGGCGCCGGCGGCTCGGCTGCCGCCGGTCTTCCCGTCTCGCCGCGGCCCGGTACCGGCCGCGGTGTTCGTCATCCGGCGCGGTGCGACGGCACCACGCCCCTCCGCCGCGCCTTCGATTCCCCTTGACGCGGCGCGACGGCGTCGCGTTCTTGATGATTCTTCCACGGCGCGGCGCGACGGCGCTGCGCAATATAATCGTACGATTATCCGCGTGGTGCGACGACACCACGCCACCTTGTTTCCACCCGCAAGATAAATCAACAAGAACGATGGAGGGGGTTTGGCCATGTTCATGCGGTCCGTCCCCCTCACGTTAAATGATAACACACTTAAATATCCTCACATTAATCATGCTAGAACCATGAACAAGAATAAATAATTAAACAAAAAATCAACAACCCCTACCTTGGGTTCAAGTTCGAAGATCGTCAACGTCCCGCGGAAGACAACGTCGCGGAGGTCGGGCGTCGCGGTAATCGTTCGTCAAATCCGTTGACGAAGAGGTACGTCCGAAGAGGTATGTCATTGGCGAATCTTCGTATGCCGACGAAGGAAGTCCGAGGAGGAAGCGGTGTTTCCTTTCGTTGACACGGAAGACGAAGAAAAGAGGAGCGGCGTTCTTCGTCGGAGCTTGAGCGTTCTTCGTCGGAGCTTGAGCGTTCTTCGTCAAAGCTTGAAGAAGAAGGAAAAGCTCTCAAAAGCTCTCAAGATGTCTAAATAAAAACTAACCAAATAAAATAAGATTGAGACTTATTTTATTCACAAACTTAACAAATGAATTTCAAAGGTTTGAAATTCAAAAAGGATAACTCCAAAATTAAATAACAATTATCATGTCATTTAAAGAGGGGTTAAGGGAGTTTGGGAGAAGATGAAAAGTTTAGGGTTCGTGTGGGCCCCAACACACTTAATCCTCTCAAGGGAGGTTAAGTAGGTGTGGGTCCCACCCCTAACTTCCTTTGAGAGAAGTTAACTAACAAGTTTAAATAAAAATTTGTAATCCACAATTTTTATTTAACTTATTCTAAACTCCCAAAAACTAACTCTCATACCGAAATAAACACAACCTCGGAAAAGGTCTCCTTAAGAGAATATCGGCACTGCGAGTTCATCGGTGCCCTCAGATTTCAATTCCGAGCACCGGATCAAAAGTTAGGAATTCCCGCTCGTTCGTTCACTGAACGTACCCGAGCCAAACTTCGGAAATTGATTCCGGGCACTCCGGGCCTCGGAATCAGGTGCCGTCAGAAACCACGCTCTTTTAAAATTCCAAAGAAAATTAAGAAAAAATTTCCCTTGAATTTTACGGGTCTTTACAATATTTGTAATATATTAGAAACATTTCTATATACGGTAGAAAGTATTGTTTTCTATAAAAACGTACTAAAACACTTTGGGTATAAAAAATTAGTAAACATATTTTTAAGAAGGTGTCTGTGATTTCCTAAACTAAAGGAATGGAAATGTAAGAAGTAATACTACTAATTCATCAAATATTATGGAAATTCCTTCATAAAAAAATTCAGGTGTCATCTATTATGTGTTAGTTGAATCCAAAATCATTTGAATTAATTTTTAATTAGAGTGGAGAGAAGATAAAAAAATTTTCTAGAGAGATGATCTGATTGAGAAGAAAACCTCATCAACTATAGTGAAAGAGTTTTTAGCCAAAACATAACCAAAGAAAAGATAACCTTTTTTAGTATTAATACCATCTTATGTTGGGACTCCTAACATGAGTCCAAAATCAAATTTTTATGAAAATACCCCTGCATTCCCCCTACGCATATTCCTTTATTTTTTATTGTTTTTTAATGAAAGGGAACACATATATTATATCAGAATATATATATATATATATATATTTTATTTTTTTATTATAAATATTTATTATATGAAATTGTTTAATAATATGAATATACATAAAAAATAAATATATATATTGAAATAATTATGTATATTATAAATTTTATAATAATGAAATTATTATTGTTTATTATTTATGCCTGGGAAATCATTATATATATATAATTTATATATGCATGTCATTAATTTTGTGTGTATATATATATATAAACATACATTGCATCAACATAATATATAAAATTACAAAAGAAAATTATATTGTAAATTTAAAATTAAAAATTGACATTAATAGAAATTTCATCTAATAAATATGAATTGAAATGTTTCATTTCATATTTATAGTGTAAATTTATACTATAAATTTTCAGTTTATAAATACATTAGAAATTTTTAGTGCAAACATACATACATACATGTAAATTCACTATAAATTTGATTACAAATGAAAATTTAAAAGAAATTTATAGTGAAAATTTTTACAAGGAAATTTCAATTAAAATTTCCATATAAAAATTTAATAAAAATATATTGATATGTAAATAAAAAAGGATCACACGAATTATAAATTTTCACTAAATACTTTTTGTAAAGTTTTTCTTTATAAAACATTACATCAAATTTCCACTTAAATTTTAACTTAATTTTTATTGTGATTGTACTAAAATTTTGATTACCTAAATTTTAAAATTAATTCATGTTAAAGTTTTCTATGAAAATATATCAACACATTAATAAAGTAAATTTTCAATAAAAATTAAAATAGATAATTTCTTGGGGAAATTTGTGGTGAAAATTTTCACTGGAATTCTTCAGTCATCAATGTAAATTTATACACGAGATTTTATTTTCAATGGAAATTACCACAATTCAAATATACATTTCCAGTGAAAAATTTCAATAAAATTTTACAATGAGGAATTATTGTTTTTGGTTTAAAATGATACTAAAAATTAAAATAAGTGTATATATATTAATATATTTATATGAATCCCTATAATCCTAAATCTTAAATTTGTATTGGAATTTTACAATTTGAAGTGGAAATTTATACTCAATATTTGCAATGGAATTTTATTCTAAAGATTTATATAATAAATTTTATAATCATAATTTTAAAATACATATATGTTTAAATTTTTAGTAAAAATATATTAATACATAAATAAAAAATATAGTTTTAAAATAAAACTTTGAAATGAATGTTTTAAATATAAATGTCTAGTGAAAATTTCTATTGGAAATTTACAATATGGATTTCCATAACATAAAATTACAATAAAAATATATAAATAATTAAATAAAAAATATAGATTTTCACTATTAATCTTTATTGAAAATTTTCTTTAGAAACTTCTATTGCATTTTTCTATTAGAAAATTTTAGTGAAAATTCGCACATAAATATCATGTGTAAATTTCAACATAAAATTTATCATCATCATACTATTGATTTGATTACCAAAATTATAATGTAAATGCATGTTTAAATTTTTAATTCAAATGTGTGAACACATAAATAAACAATTTAATTTTGAATAGAAAATTTGAACATGAAATTTTCTATGGATATTTCAGTTCAAACTCGCACTATAAGTTTCTAGTGAAAACTTTGAAAAAAAATTCTTAATAAAAACTTCCCTTGGAAATTTTTAGGGAAAAATTTTACTAAAAATTTCAAGTTCAAAATTACATCATAAAATTACAATTAAAATTTACATATTAAATTATAATGAAGGTATATTAATACATAAATAAAAAATGTAAAATTTCACTGGAAATTCACATTGATAATTTACACGAGAAATATTTAGCGAAAATTTCCATCAGAAACTTTTATCACAAATTTCTATTCAAATTTTTAGTAGAAATTCTAAATGTATATTTTCCACCGCAAATTTTTATTGAAAATTCATATTACAAAACTACAATAAAATTTCAATATATTATGAAAATTTTCACTACAAACTAAAAAAAATACAAAGACACACATGCAAATACAATTATACATTGTAATATTTAATTATATATTTTAAGAGAAAATTTATAATGGAGATTTTTAGTACATATATTCAAAAATAATTGTAAATTTTCATTATATTTTTTTACATTTACATTGTAAAAATAACCTGATATAAATCTATACTGAAATTTTTTAGTGAAAATTTTCACTATAAAATTTAAATGCATGTATATATACATACATATATGTATGTATATATAAAAATATAAATACGCAATATAATATTAAAGTGAAAATTTACACTAGAAAATCACAAAATTCCCTTAAAATTATCCAACAAAAATTCATATGGAAAATTTGTTGTTATCGGTGGAACCTTGGTTTTTTGCTATAAGTGCATTCTCCATATAGTTAGTTTTATATATTCTTCTTTATTCCTTACATATTGATTCTGTTTGGGATAGATTTAGAATGTGTTTGGGTTTTCTTTCACTACCATGGATGAATAGATAATCCCCTCATTCTCATAAAAAATGTTTAAATTTTTAGTGCAAGTATAAAAAAATAAAAAAAAGAAATTTGAAATGAAAATTTCCATCATAAATTTTAAATTTGAATTTACACTAAAAATAAAAATAAAAATAATTTTATACATAAATAAATAATGAAAATTTACACCAAGAAACTATAGTAAAAATCTGAAATGAAAATGTTTATTTTAAATTTTCAGTTTGAGTGTCTACTTAAATTATGAGTGAGATTATATTAATATATAAATAAATAAGTCAAAATTACAATGTAAACTCCCATTGTTTATTTCCAATGGAATTTTCTAGTGTTTATTTCTTACACATGATATATTTATGATTATAAATATAAAAATTATTTTTAGTGTAAATTTTTAATAAAAATTTTCTGTGTATGAATAAATAATATACTAATATATAAAAAACAATGTAAATTTTCATCGCAAATTTGTAGTGAAAATTTTCACTAACAAATTTTACTACATATTTCCACTATAAAATTATAGTAAAAGTTTACACCTGAATTTCTAGGGAAAAATTTGAATGAATATTTTATACACAACATATATTCCCTAATATAAATATATATTGTACTTTTTAAATGAAATTTTATATTTAAAATTTATATTAAATTTTTAAAAAATAGTGAAAATTTGATTATCAAAAACCTAAATTTTCAATGAAAATTTGCATTGAAAAATATATGTATATGTAAATGAATCTATAAATAAATGGTATGTAAATATTAATAAAAAAATTTAGTAATTATTATTTATCTATTTTTGTAGTGAATATATTTATAATAATTATTTGTAATTATTTTATATTTATAAATATATAACTAATTATTAATTATTTTTATATGTTTAGTTTTATTTAAAATTACTCCATATTTATTATTATTATTTTATATTTTCAATTATCTTTATTATTAATTATTTCTTATTATATATTTAGTTTTTTTTGGGTTTGAGTTTTTTTATTTCATTATAATAGAATTAAAGGGTATTTTAGTCTAACACATTCAAATAAATGAAATTGTTTTTTAAAAATAAATCTAATCTAAAACTGATATATGTGACCACCTCATTTTGTTTCATAGGGAAATCATCCTGTAGTGGACCAAACACTCAGGTTGGTATCCCCAACATGAGATGATATTTTTCACCCACAAAGAGCAATTCTCTCTCCCATATCCTAAATTTATTTTTTTCTACATTAATGAACTTTGATCTAGTATATTTTATCCAAATGATATCATAATTTCAATCCATCACCACCAAATTGGTCATGTTATCCAAATGAATAATTATATACCCATATATAATAGGTTATTTTAAAATTTAATTTTTTATATACATATATATATTTTCCCAGTAAATTTACAATATATTTTCTATACTCAAATGAAATAATTTTTGATACAGACAAAAATACTAAAAACCATATATATAGATAAATATAATTTAAAATTATTGAGTATTCATATATAAATACACACAAAAACATACATATAAATGTATGTCTATATTAATATAAATACCATAATGACCCGTTGCTCCACTGATACCCCTCCCGGGCTGACAATGAAGAGGAGTGACCATCTGTGTCTCACCTCCAACAGGTCATTGGTTTCGAAAATTCAACAAGGGTGTAAAAAACTAAATGGTAGGTATTACATTTAATATCCATAGATCATAAATTGAAACCAGTAACCAATAAACCATGATATAAAAATGAATAATCCAAAAAACCTACAATAGACATCTCATATACATGAATAAAAAATAGATAAAAATTTCTACAAAGATAAAATAATACACAAAGAAAGTAAAATCCTATGGCAGTAACTATGACCACCCAATATTCGAGCTAGTACCATCCAACTCAAATACCCAATCCCTCATGGAAACTTGAAAACAATTTCTATATATTTAGGGTTATTATAACAGGTATATTCAGTATGATCACACACAAGATCCCTTGTGAAAATTTGAGAAGATCATACTAATGACCTGATGAACAAAAAATAAAATTAACTAACACCCACATAGATAAACTAGTCCCCCCAACATCACCAAGAATCACTCACCAAATAATTCATCTATGAGCAGAAAGTAATACCATAATAATGTAGATAAAGGCACACCATAACAACTTCCCCACTAATTTACCGCTCTCACCCAATGAGAAGACATCCTTTTCACCCATCCTTTACATATCAACAAATAATGTCACCAACTATATTTCATGTCTCATGGTTCCAATAATGTATCAAATATCATGAAACTAACCACGTATCTAGTATCAGGAAACCATGGAAGTAGGGTATCATGAACATGTAAGACATCAACCCGGTCTCCTCCTCCTACCATGCATGAACCCCACTAATATATCAGAATATTCCACTAGTATCTCTATAATATACTACTAAAGTTAGATCAAGAGAGAGGAGGTAGTTATCCATTTTGATTTTCCTCATCTTGAATATTAAATAAAACACCCCAAAAGTCTTTGGCTATTGGTCAAGTTACCTGACTTGGATGGGGTGGGTAGAAAAGTCATAAAATAATATAAGTATACACTAGTATCACACAATCCCACACATATGGGTTTAAAAAAGACACACTATCTCAACCACTGTAAGTTCACAATTGATATCATATCACCGAGAGCTTCCTCTAATGTAGAAAAAAAACCAAAAACATCACATAAAGTGACACTACCAGATTTATATATCTTATTATTTTATTTAACAAATTATTCAGAAATATTTATACGTTTAGTGATTATTTTAAATTCACACAAAAAAATTATTTATCCACAACCACATTTGTATATATCAATTTTATTCCATTTCTATCAAACCACAATCAATCAACCACCATATCAAACCACCACCTTAAAACCAAGGCCACCAAGATGCACACAATAGGTCAGGAATGAAACATGAAGATCACTTTAGTCTCTTAATTTACTAGATTTAATTATTTAACCATTTTAGGGGTATTATCAAATCAAACCATCACTACAAGACACAATCCATTAACAAAAATGTAATATAAAACAACAACAACATCATCAATTGTTCATTACAAAATTCCCTTTGAATTTCATTATTTTTTCATATTATACTTATTATTATAGTTCATACCATCCACCCAATGAAAGTGAAAAAAGAATGATAATCTCATAAATTCTCCTAAAATATCGAGAACTTGGATCCCATACTGCCAATAAGGATTTCCAAATTATATCCCAAGGATGGAATAAGAGGTAGATAACCACTAAGCACCAAATGTAAGGAATCACATAAAAAATCCTAGAATAGAATAGTTCCATAAATAACACTCCATAACACTACCCTAACCACCTATCTCCTCAAAACAAAAAACTTATAATGAATAATAGGGATGGACACAAGGGTGAGAAAAATTAGAATCATTGATGCCTGATCTACAGATACTAAAGGTAAAATACTATAAAGAGAGGGTTTAAGGCCTCTTAAAATAACTTAGAATCCACCAAATAATAAATAGTAAATTTCGTAGGAAGATAGGTTTTGAAGGTGTTTATAAATATATAGGAAAAATATAAATTATAAGACCATGATGTAACATCTTACACTATGTTGAAACATACTAGAACATGATGGAACTACGACATAAAGAAAGGGATCAGATCGTAATGGGGATAGTCAAAACTGAGTCTGAGAAACATAGAGATTTGTTTGGGTTTGTTGTGATAAAAATATTTCTTGGTAAAGTTTTAGAAAATTTCAGAAATACATTTTTTATAAAGTAACACTCGATAACCTTCATGGAGATCTTTCACCAACACCATATGTGGGTTGTAGATATCTAAATTTCCATCACTAGACTGATATTAATAGATGGATTCTAGTGGAGATGATCACAAAGAGATCATTAGATAGTTTCCATTGGAGATTATTGGATAGAGATCATTATATTGGGTCTAATATAATAGGTCCAACATATATCATCTAACAAATATGGTTCATAGATAAATTTATGTCAGATATTGTTTCAGTAAGTGTTTTAGTGTAGGTGAACTATTCTTATGTTTAGATAAAGGTACCTTGTGTAAGGATTGGTGGACTGAGAAGAGTGGAGTCTAAGTAAATAGAAGGGAAAAATTCAAAAAAAAAAACTCAAAGTTAGTAGTTATACTATGGGGGAAAATAGAGAGTTTAATAGTCCGACCTATGTCTAATATCTAAATAAAGTTTTAGAGGTTGTGATTCATTTTGAATACATCCCTATTACGAGAAAACAATGAGAATAAAACCTATTAGAATTATTCATGGATTTATGGATGTAAATTTTAGTTGAAAACATAGTAAAAATTAGTAGGTGGCATGAACTATTCATTGGGAGTCGATGGTTGAGGTAGTAGAAGCTAATGGTGATTGACCATGGATCACATTAATTGATGAATTCCCATAAAATTATGAATTGGATGATAACTGGAAGAATGAATAAGAACCTATATAATAAGGCCATTGTATTACTTGTGAAAGTAAAATAATATGATTGATTGGAATTGATAAGGCCTGACCAAGGTAGAGGTGGCCATCCTTGAAGGGGGATACCAGGGAACACTTTAGTCAGTGACTGAATGGAACGTGATTGGAAAGATAATGATTAGATAAAAAACCAATGGGTTCACATGTTTTTGGAGATTATTTCAGTAATATATATAGAGTATTAAAATTTTTACATATAACCAGATGTTTTTCTGATGAAATGCAAGAAGTGATGCCATTCTCCCATGGATGTAGGATGCAAGTCAAAGCCACATTATCCCTATAATCTTTTGTACTTTTGTTTTCATGTTTCTTACTTCTTTTCATGGACTATTTGTTTTTCTAGTAAGTAAAAGTGGAAAAGTACTAGAACACGGTGTTGTGTTGGTGGAGACTCGGTTTGGTGGTTAAAGTGTTCGATCTACCCAATTTCTAAAGTCTAAATTCAATGGGATATTCCAATCATTGGTGTTCTATAATGGTGTTCCATATTCATACTTCTATTGAGGATCATATGGTAGTTTCCATGTAGAAGTTTCATCCAATGGATCTATCAGACTGAAGAATGTCATATGATGTTACTAGATGGATGTCGATACAATGGTTGGATGGTTTTATTTATAAAAAGTTTTATGAAAGGTGGTTATATGTGGTTTTATGTGACGGTTCTCTTCCTAGTGAGTTTTCTAATAAATATTTTTGTTTTCATATGATTTCAAATATTTTCAACCTAGAATATAGCAGTGGTATCAGTGGGTTTTCTAGGATATAAAAAATATTTTTGCTTGCATGAGTTATGTGGCATGTTTTATTCATCATGGAGATATTTTGGATCTTATAGAGACCACTAAAGGTTAAAAAAATATTTCTTGATATCTCTTATTCTATTATGGTTTCAGTGGAAGTTATGTTATTATACGGTGATCATTGTATTGGTAATACACTAGATTTATGTTATGAAGGTGGATGATATATACTTTTGAGAATGTTTATGATACTACTCCTGTAGAGTTTTGGGAACTAATCATAAGAAAACTGAAAGTCTTAATAGTAATCACACATGGGTGTTAAATTTTTCATCCCAGAGGAAAATGATGTTTTATTAGTGATTAGAAAATATGCTATTTAGAATGATCACTCCATATGTTTCCACAACCTCTAGCTAGTGGAGGTGAGTGAGATGTTACCAGCATGTTTTCCATATTAGTAAAAGTATAACTCTATGGAGAATCGAAAAAAAACTATTGAGTGGTAGTAGGTCACTTGTTCTAAAGAATATATTGGATGTGTTGGATTCATTTATAACTTACATCAGACAAAGGATTGGCATGGGTCTAGTTTCATCAAATATAGGTCAACTGAAGTAGAAAGATCTAAGGTCTAATGTTTCATGTCAAGTGGAATTCATGGTTAAGAAAAGTGTGAATAAGGTTAAAAGTTTTTGAATGATATTGTTATTCTAGGGATTTGATGACTAGTATGATCAAATTTTAGGCATGGTTTTCATGATTACACAAAAGTGAGGGGAAAAAGGATGAAAATTTTATTTCATGTGACTTTTTTATGGAACTAGATGAAAAATAGTGCAATATTAAATGGTAATGATATAAGTTCATATTCCATAGTGTTCTCTTACTAAAAACCATTGTACTTCAGAAGTACCTTCAACTAAAGGAGATGAACCATGATGTTGATGGAATGAAATTTTGTTCCATGGATGAGAGTGTGGAATGAATGGACGTTTTGAAGTCATATGAATGTTTTTTCACTCATCTGTAAAGTTATCGAAATTAATTTAGGTTATGATAAAGTTGGAGAAAGATAACCTTGTGTCTTTGGAACATGTTTATTTGCAATGTTTCTAGGATTTGGGGAAATAATCTTTTAGAGGATCAGTACTGCAGATAGAAGGATCTCTAGTTTGAGATAATCTATCAACAATTAGAACTATAATGAAGATATGAGGGAAAAGGACTATGGAATCCTTGGTTACACTAGATGAAAGTTTTAGTGGAATTTTTTCAAGTTGATGACATCATAGTTTCTATATTCAAAGTATTTTTGAATAGAGGTCAACTTGATTATATCACTGATAATTTTTTAGAAAGAATTATAGTTCAGGTGAACTCATCCTGTGTTCTCTAGAAGTGACCTTATGTCAGGATCAGTGTATATATAAGAGTGGATCATGAGAAACCAGATAAATTTTGGGAAAAAAACCCAAGATTCGGTCATACTCAGGAGGAAAAACATAATTATAATGGTTAGAGTATTTTATGATAGCTGAATGTTGTTTTAGAGGTTGGTGATGCATTATAGAGAAGTTACTTTGAAGAGGAATATCTAAAGATGAAACATAGAAGCATTATTATTGGTTGTTTAGAAAAAAATTTTGGTTGAAGACTTAGTGAGAATCATAAGGTGATATGCATTGTTCATCAAGAGTTAGTAGTTGAGGTATTGGAAGATACTGGTGATCAACCATGGATCACATCAATGGATAAATGCCTGTGAATGTAATAAGGTGATGTTGAATGGATAACCAGATATGGCCCACTATAATAAGTCTATTAGACCACATTTGAATGTAAAGTATTGTGATTTATTGGAACTGAAGTGACCTGACCAGGGTAGAGGTGGACCTTCATGAAGGTGGCTACCTTGTGTAATTTGGTCAGTGTATTATTGACCATGATCAGACGAACGATGATAAAATGAAAATGATCGGTTAAAATAACAAACAGGTGAAGAAATTTGTGGCTCTTGTTCCAATAATATGTGTAGTCTACATATGTTTATCCTTGTAACCATATGTTGTGATAATTAAATGAATGAAGTGTTATCGTTCTTCAATGGATGTAGGATAAAAGTTCAAACCACATTATCCCTATTGTATTTTTTTCTTGTTCTTGTATGTTTCTTGCTTGTCTGCATGAACTATTTGTCTGTCCGGTGAAAAAAAGTATAAAATGATTGGAATATGGTGTTTCATTAGTAGGGAATTGGATTGATGGTTTAGGTGATTTGGATAAAAAAATTTCTAAAGTTCAATTCCAAGGGGGTCTTCCAATCACTAGTGTTCCAAAAGGATGTTTCACATCGATGCATCTATTGGAGTAAATCTAATAGTCATCATATAAAAGGTGTGTTTGAATTTTATATAAGATGAAGGCATGTCCAATGATGTTACTAGATAGAGGTTAGTTAGGTGGTTGGATGGTTCAATTCCTAACACATTCTACACCATAGATATGATAAATAGGGAGATAGACCACGACACCATTCCATAGAACTCAATCACTAATAAGAATGCCATGATGCAACCTAATTCTATGGCATAGCTACCCTAAAATTGATAGAATCGAAAAATCCCTCTATCAAGGCTCCACACCATAGCCTAGAATCTAGGTAACAACTGTTTCAAAAATTATTGAACCAACAAAACCCTACTCCCCAAGGCTCCATTTTGTATACAATCACTTCATGTTGCAAACACTACCTTTACGGTGAATCATATGCCTCCACACAAACACTACCATTCCCAACTAAAATTTTAGCTACAACTCCAACATCCACTCCTAAAATCTATCAAGACTTCCCCCAAACACCACCATCACCTAAATTCCCACAAAATAATAGGTTAAAAATAAAGTTCATTACATTATATACCTATTAAAAAATTCTCATCATCGAGTATCATTACTAAACCCCAAGAAAGGGAAAAAGGAAGTGGGTAAAATAACCACTCTAAAAGATACATATTTGAGATATATTTACAATTGAAAATGACCAAAAATCAAGTACATATAGGAAATATAATAACTACCTCAACCATCACACAAATCTACCTCAAATACAAAAAATTAAGGGAACCTACCCTCCTTATCAAGATATATTTTTTGTTTTGGGTGATACTGATTCTCTTATAAATTGTTAATACATGTCGTTAATATAACATGTATTGACTAAGAAGGAGATTCCCCCTATTTGAATGCTTAAATCCATTACACACACCACTAAAAATGGAAAATATCATATCTCATAAATAAAAAATATTTGGGAATTGCATAATCAAATAAGAACAAAATAAGGAAAAAATAAAAAAAAACTCAGGGTACCAGGCACACATATGCACCTCACTCTCCTAAGTACTCTTCTATAGACCATTGTGCCTCCATATAACTCAAACCAAAAAAATTAAATTCCTTTAAAATAACTTCTCTTGGTAGTAATGAATATTGATTGGTTGTTCCATGAACGTCACATCATTCTCGACATCCAAAATACCCTAGAAAATTATGTGGGAATCATCATGAAGGTAACAATAGATATGGGACATGTAAAATACATCATCAACCATTTCCATATATAGAGGTAACACCATCCTATAATCCACCCCATGGATTTCCTCCAACACCTCTAAGGGTTTAAAAAACAATGTTGAGAGCTTTTTACCCCAACTAACACTCCACTATCCACACCAATGGGAAAACTTTAGGAAAACATGGTCTCCAAACTCGAAAACTAAGGGTCTCGTCCATTGATTGATATAATAATTCTAAAAAACTTTTACTAATTTCATCTTCTCATGGAACACCTAAATATCCTCCATTGAGCTATGTACCACATCAAGAACAAGAATTGTTTCCTCTCTAATATTAGTCCATCTCAACAGATATTGGCATAACCTTCCATATAATGCCTTAAATGGGGGTGTACTGATGGATGAGTGGTAGCTATTATTGTAAGAAAACTCAACCAAAGGTTGGTTTCATACCCAGGTTCCACCAAATCCCAATATGCATTCCCATAAAATATCCTCCAATATCTGGAAATTCCACTCCCTTTTCCCATATATATAGGGGTCTAATTTAGTGATAAAGAATAACATATAACCAAAGGTGTGATGAAATCACCTTAAGAATAACAAACTAAACCACGTGTCATAGTTAGAAATTATAGTTTTTGTATATCCATGAAGCCTCACCACATTATCCATGTACTGCCTCGCTAGTCATCTATGTCACTCGATTCTCGAATTGCTAGAAAGTGAGCTGACTTCATCAGTAATTCTATGATTACCTAGATAACATAATCTAAAAACTAATACTAGGGTAAAATAGTGACTAAATCCATCGATATGTATTCCCACTTCCACTTATGGATATCCAAGGGTGACAAAAAGCCACTAGGGTTATGATGTTATGTCATTACCTACCAATAGACTATGTATCCCGATATGAATTCTACCAATGACCACTTCATTCCTGGACAATATATCTACATCCACAATCCATGGTAAATCTTGGATATTCCATGGTGAAACACTAATGGTGATCCATGGAACTATGGAGGAATCCCTCACACATTGATATTGGAATGAACATCCTTCCCTAGAACATAACTCAATGTTTATCCTTAGACTATCCCACAGGGGCATCTCTATGAATGATCTGATCACGCATCACCTCCGTATATGAGTCTTACTACTGAGACTTTTCCACCTACTAAAATAAAGAGGGATATAACATCATCTGGAATAATTATCCTCTACCATCAAACTCCTCTTCTCCAAAATGCAAGGCTACTAACTACTGCACCATCCTCTATCTATCTTTAGATTCTAAAATATTTCCCTATTAATTTTTTCTCAGTGCATATTCTATAATGTTTAACTTTGTTGGTTTATAAAATAAATTGAAATTTTAGTCCTATAGAAACTCCATCCACCTCCATTTTTGTAGATTCAGGTCACTCTAAGAAAAGATACTCCTCCGGATTTTGTGATTCATGAATATCACAAGGCATTCCCTAATGAGGTAATATTTCCACAACATCAGAGGAATGGCACTAATTCCATTTCCATATTTTGGGTGGAATAGTTATTCTTATGGGGGGATTAAATTTCTCTGTCCATAAGAGATAATTTCCCATTTAATCATTAGGATTCACCCTAAACCCAAGAGTGAATCATTAAAAAACACCTCAAACATCACACCCTCCACAAGAAAATAAAGAACTAAGGTGATGAATAAACACTCCTTTAAGTATTGGAATGCTTAATAGTAATGAATAGTCCAAATGAAATCATGTTTATTCATGTATAGGGTAGTCAGAATTACCAAAATCTAAGATAAATCAGATATAAACCTCTGATAATAATATGAGAGACTAAGAAATCTAAAAAACTCTAGTGGTATAAAAGAGTCTAAAAAATGATCCTAGGGTGTTTGACATGCTCCTCTCACATCCAAATCATACACTTGAATAATTTCCACCATAACTAGTGGCATCAAAGAGTTTGAAAATGATCCTAGGGTGTTTGACATGCTCCTCCTCTAGTATTAAGTATATGAGGATTTATTCAATGAAAACAAATATGAATTAGTCTTGGAACAAAAAAATACAGAGATAATGAGTCCCATAAACATAAATGGTGCATTCCTGACCTATAATTGAATGGATACAAACTTAAAGTGCCCATAACATCACCTGAAGGAAGTATTCAGAATATCTACCTACTTCATCCTTAGCTAACGATACCCATACCACCGATCAATCTAAAAAAATAGGTAGATCCTCTAAACTAGTCTAGGAGATCATCAATACTTGGAAGAGGGTAAACATTATTTATCATCACCTAGTTCAACTACCGGTAGTCAACAAATAACCTTAGGCTACCATCCACCTTCTTGGAAAACAAAATAGGATCTCCCCACAATGACACACTCGGTCTGATAAATCCTTTATGCATAAAATCATCGATCTAGATTCTGAACTCCCATAACTCCAATGGTTCCATATAATAAGGATCCATAAAAATTGGTGTTGTACCTGGTTATAAATCTATTCCAAACTCAATATCTCATCAAGGAGGTAGTATCACAACCTACTTAGGGAAAATATACAGAAAAAATGCAACAACTATGTGGGTATCCAAAGCCTGCTACCTTACAAGATCTATTGAGGACTTGAATAACATGTAAATAAGGGAATCTACTTTCCTAATACTGATCTAAAAACCTCACTCATGGAATAACAACACACATTTACCTTCCACAATAGAAAACTCAAATTTCTTTTAGAAATAGTCTACTACTACACAACTAGAATACTACTAATACTGGGAATGATATCATATGGTCATATCTGTAATAAAATGAAATCTAACAACAAAATATGTTTCCCAATAATTAGTACACATCACTAAAACACATTAAATAAACTATTTTGGCCTCCGACTAGCATGGATAATACCAGGGGCATAGAAATCCTCTCCACATTCAATATCAACATGTGGACCAAGGTGGGTGAAACAAAGGAGTGAAAATCTACAAAATGGAACAAATGATAAACTAGGGTAGATGATAAAATGAACATACCTCAAACAAACTATGGCCCCTCTAACATCGATGCCTCAATAGGATGCATCTAGAATTGATCAGATCTTTTTCCTCATTATGGGAAACTTATATATCCATGCTCTAGTCTGGTTAACTAATTAAGCGTGACATCCCGTGGCTTCCCTATGCTAACTCCACCACCTCCTATATAATAATAATAGGCTGATGAACATAATATTAGAGGTCATGTTGCAGAAATTTCCTCAAGGGTAACTTTTTCAGCTACTGGAAGGGGGCATGGCTTCCCAATCCATACTCTTTATTTGAGGTTGAAGGGAACTTCCACTTGTAATGACCATGAAATTCAAATCTAAATAAAAAATAGGAGAGATCCCAATAGATGTATGAGAACCTTCCACCCTCGAGAAATGTGATACTAGCTACTAGGGTCATTTCCACATCAATCAGAACATAGAATGTCCTATCATACATGAACTTCTATCTAACATCCTACTCCTCAGAGGTCCCTAATTACTCTCAACTAGGGGATATCCATCCTACTCATGAACCCTCTCTATCACCCATTCCTTCTTCTACACATCCAAATACTTAGTAAATGTAAATGGGGTGACTACATAATAATGTGTGGGGTACAACACCTCCTCTTACTACTATTTTTAGAAATCCTCATCCCAAAATATGTTAGGGAAAAATCACAGAAGGTCCTTAAAACTAATTCCCATATCTCTAATGATCATTATCCCCTAATAAAGGGAGTTAAACTATTTCATCTTAATTTTTTTTATTTTCTATAAGAACACATCCTTGAAATCATGCAGTAAATCATCACTCAATTCATTAGTTTCCTTCTTCTCTCTATAATACAAAATACACCCCTAACGCATTGCTTCTCTCAAATGGATAACTACCAGGGGTCGTAGTTCTCATAAAAAATTATAATAAATATTAAAGTGATCTAAAACTAATCCATTTAATACTCTTTCTCTAGATCCAAGATGTTTTCCTACAACTTTTCTAGGATTTGATACTAAAAGGTTCCCAAGATCCACTAAATTTGCTCATCATTTCAACTAGGATCGATCCTCTGATGGTCTACAAGGCCATCACACTAAACCTACCCATATTGAACCACATATTGGGGGTAGCAATCTGGAATCTCTATAAGAAAATAATAGACACCTATTTTTAGTAGATATGGATGTATTTAATTCATTTAATTAATTCATTTTTTAATTAACACAAAAAAATACCTCGTTCAAAATAAAAAACAAGAATGTGTAATCCATGTACCTCTTTGAAGTACCCACCCCAAAAGTAGTATCAATTTAACTTGTACACTCAAAGATCTTAAGGTCCTCATGTAGAATAATAGGGGTTCCTAAAATCCAATTTCCTAGACATTATCCCTTACTGTTATCACATGCTATGTTCAACTGACACTGTTTCCTTAGCAACCCATACAATCCTCATTAGTATTGAACTCTAAAATACACCCTATATTTTAACCAACACCTTTTATACCACTATATCACAACCCCGTTTTTGTTACCACTCTAGAGTAGGAAGTGAAGAGAATAAGTGATCCCCTGATCTCACATCCAGAAGTCCCCAGGTCGGTGACTAGCATCAAGATTATAAAACCCTGAATGGGATCCATTACCCTTAATATCCTAGGATAGTAACATGAAAGCAAAAACCAATCCACCATGTTATAAAAATGAATAAGGAATACCTAATATAAGAAATATCCTATATGAATTAATATAAATTAGGTACAGACACCTATAAAGATAAAACAATACTCAAATAATGTAAAATTTCATGGAAGAAACTGAAATAACCCATGATCTGAGCCAGTACTATCCAACATGATCACCAAAGACCTCTAAGAAAAAGGGAAACAACTTATATATACATAGGGTGATCATAACATGTATTCTTAGTAGAATCACACCAAAAATATCTTGTGAAAATTTGATAAGTGGGTATTAATGCCACGGTTAAAAAACAAAATAACTAACCATAACCTACACAACTCAACTAGTCATCCAACCTCACCAAGGACCACTCACCAAATAACACTTCCATGAGTAAAAGTTAATATAATAAGAATGTAGATAAAGGTACCCCACAATAAATTCCCCACCAATTTTATAGTCTTTCCCAACAATAATACATCCTTTACTCCCATCCCTTTAATATCAACCAATAATGACACCAACCACATGTCATATCTTGTGGAACTAACCACATATCAAGTATCACAACACCAATTTCATATCCAGTATTAGGAAACTAAGGAAGTATGATATCATTGATGTGTATGACATAAATCTTGTGTCCTCCTCCTACCATGCATAAACACCACAACATATCTCATCATCCACCATGGGTATCACTAGAAGATACTTTTTAAGGGAGAGTGTGGGAGAGGGGGTGGTCAACCGTCTATATCATCTCCATCCTAGATGTTATGGAAATCACCCCTAGAGTCTTTGGATGTCATTCAGGTTACCCAACTTGGGTGGAGTGTTTAGAAAAGTCATAAAATAATACAAGTGTATAGTAGTATCACACAAGGCCACATATATGGATTCACACATGACACACCATAATATAAACAATCAGGTCACTACTAATATCGTGTTACCAACCCTTGCCACCAATGTAGAAAAATCAACCACAATCATCACACAGTGGGCAACAAACCAATTTCCTTTTCCTATTTTTTTTATCTAAAAAACCAGACAACAATATTTATTTTTTTATTTATTAGTTTAAATTAAAAACAATGAATTATTTATCCATAAAAACATTTATATATGTCAAAGTTATTCCATTTATACCAAACTGCTATCAAGAAACCATCATTTCGAACAAACATATTACAACTAGGGCCACCAAACCACACACAACAAGTCAATTATGAAACAAGAATATCAATTAAGTCACTCTATTTTATAGATTTAAGTATTTTACCATTTTAAGGGTATTCTCAAATAAAACCATCAGTATTTTTCATAATCCAATAACTAGTATATGACATAATGTAGGTAGGCGGTGATGTGGGCATGACCCAGGCAGGCGGTGATGCAGGCATGACTCTGCACTGGGCCTTCGGGCTGGTTTACGGTCCTTTGGGCCATGTAATGGGATTCATTCCCATAGGGCCTTCAGTACATGTACTGAATAAATAAGGATTTATGGGTGGGATATCCCTTGGGGGGGATATCGCCTAACTTTATAGCATGTGTGTGTGGTGTGTGTGTGTGTTTAATGTAATTGTACCTATAATCACCTAATATATATATCATAAAAACAATATTAGCAACATCAAGAAAACAAGTAATAAAATATGCATCACACCATTCCCTTAAATTTTAATTAGTATAGTTTATTATCTTTATCTCAAAAATTCATAATATCCACTCAATAGAAATAAAAATCATTATAATCTCACATATTCACATAAAATATAGAGAACTTGAATTTCCTACCTCAAACAAGCATTTCCAAATCATTATGTAAGGATGGAACAAGAGGTAAAAAACCACCAAGCACCACAATGTAATTATTCACCTCATTCAACCTTGAATATAGTATCCCCATAAATCTCCCTCTATAAAACTACCAAAACCATCCATCTCCTCAGCCACAACCTCCTTGAAATGAATAACAAGGATGGAAAGAGGTGGAGGAAACTCACTTAGAATCACTGATGCTTAATCTACAGACATAAAAGGTAAAATACCAAAAGGAGAGGGTGTAATTCCTCCTAAAAACACTTAGAATCCACCCAGGAATCAAGAGAAAAAACATGGAGGAAGATAGGGTTTGAAGATGACATGTAACTTATAGAAAAACTAGAAATTAGAATACCACGATACAACATCTTAAACCACACTGTAAAGATGCTGACATGAGACAAAACTATTGTGTAAAGGGACCATGCCACATTAGGGTTAGTCAAATCCATGTCTAATTAACATGACGAGTTTCACGCTATAGATTTGATAAAATAGAAGAAGGAAAATAGTTTAAGGGAAACCACCACATCATATAATTCAATAGTCAAGAAGAAGACCATGTCATAACCTATCTCTACGGAGCAACTACCCCAAAATAGATAGAACCGTAAAATACTTACTCTAAGTATCCATGCCACATCCCAAAATCCATGTTGCAACTATGCTAGAAAAGTAAAAACCACAAAAAACCTTACTCCCCAAGGCTTCACACCGCAACCGATCTCTCCACACTGAAAACATTACCTTTACAGTGAAATATAAGCCTCTATGCCATAAAATCCCTCCCCAGTTAAAATTATAGTAACAACTCCACCGTACAATCCTTAAATCCCATGATACTTTCCCCCAAACACCATCAACATAAGAATTCACACAAAGTTATGGGTCAAAAATTCTAGACCGTTATAAGTACGTACCCACATATTAATGTAATTATTTAAAAATATACATACATACAAACACACAATTTATATTTTATACACACTACATATGAAAATTATTATTTTCTAATTGCATATATATAATGATATTTAATAATTAATGAGTATAAAACATTAAAAAAACATTTACAAAACTATATATTTATATATAGAAAAATATAAAAATTAATGATTGTTTATATATATATATATATATATATATGTGTTGAGTATATACCTACATATAAACATACATATATATTAATACACACACACGTATGTACATTTAGAAATACAAATTAATATAAGCATACATAACCCCCCCCCCCCCACTTACATACATATATTGAAATATAACAACATACATATATATAAATCTATATTAACATAGCTACATAAATATATGTTAATGTAATTATATAAAAATATACATATATAAAATTCTGTACAGTTATAAGTATACACATCCACATGTACATACATATAAATAAGTATACATAGACATATATACACTAATATATCTCAATATATACATAAATACATATAAATATATATACAGAAATATATATTAATATTCATACATATGTACACACATATACATAAATATATATTAATATAAGAATACACATAGATACAAACATATATATATATTCATAAATATATATTAATATAAGTATACGCATATATATAAACACACACACACACACACATATACTAATATATGTATACAATTACACACATACATAAATTTATATTAATATAAGTATATAAATACATATTAATGTAATTATTTACCAACATCTACATATATATACATTTTAAAAAATATTTATTATAATAGAAACATAAATATATTGTATTAATTATAAATTTTATTTATTTTTTATTAACATCTATATATAATAAAATTTATTTATATGAAAATTTTACAATGTCAAGTTTACACAGAAATTTATAGTGTACAATTTGTTTTGTATGTATAATTATATATATGTTTATGTATATATACATATATATATCAATATTTTTATTAATTTTGATGTATGCATGTATATATGTTTGTTTGTATATATATAGTTATGTTAATATATACATGTAAATTATTATATACTTATTTTAAAATGTTTATAGTTATATTGGTATGTATATTTATAAAATATAAGTTCTAAAAATAGATAAAAATATCCATATACATATATAAAAATGTATTTATATACACAATTTATTATTATTATTAATTATATTATAATATAATTTTTAGGTAAAATATTTTTTATATATAAATATAAACTATGCATATGAATAAATAAGAATAATCATACATAGAAATATATATATATTTATAAATTTTAATAAAATTTAAATGTCAATATATATGGAAAAGTTATTATAAAATACATAAAATTTATAATTATTATAATATATAAAATTTTGATTACTATCCTAAAAAATCATAATTATAATATAATATACACAGCTATTATATTTTCATGGTGTGAGAGCATTATGGACAACCATTTTATTATTATTTTAAACCATAAAAACATGGAATATGTGAATATGATTCCACGTGTCAACCCTTCCATAAGTCACTATCCCCAACTGTGTATTCCCCCTTAATTCTCATTTGGGTAATTGAGATGATAAAAGACATCATATTACCCACTTCTTATTTTTTATCTAAATACCTCAATTTTAACTCTACCTCCATGAAGGTCCCAAACCTGTTACTCATTACATCCACATCACACCTATACCACTTCCATGTTTTTCAACACAATTCATTAAAATCAATAATAATAATCAAGGTGCATTACAAACCACACACGCAAATAAAAGAAAACCCGAATTTGAACCTAGGGCATGCACCCTATCCCCATCACACCTACACACCCAAATAATAATAACATCTTCAATATTAATATTAATATCATAAAATAATAATAATAAAATTATTTTTATTTTCATTTTTTTATTCCCATTTTTAACACCAATAATGATAAAATTATTATTATTTTTAATATCCATCCAAGTAACATTTAAACTCAGTAATAATTTTATTTGACAACTTAAAAAATTAAAAATATACGTTAAATTTTTAATTATTCACATCATTCCCATTAAAATGAAAATCCAAAACTAAATATTAAAATTTGAAACACGGGATGTTAAAAACTCTCCACCACAATGTTTCCCATTCTCAAGAAGTATATTGGGTCATAAAACCACTTTTAGCATCCTAAATAAATACATATAAATATTATAAATTTAATTTCCTCTTGAAGTATAAAGATAAGGACCACTCATGATGCCCACCATTATAGGAGATCCCATATTAAAATAAATATATGAAAATAAAACTTTGAAATAAAACTAATGTTAAACATCAGACATCTTATCAAAAACATTTTACTACCCATTACCATTATTTATTCACTCATTTAAACATATCAATAATAACTAAAACCACATATTAGTTCCAAATACACTCCAAACTTTTTCAATTAAGAAATAATATCCATTAAAATAATTTTCATTTATTTTTTGGGATCATGAAGTTTCTTCATGTCATGAAAATTTCACTTATCAGAAGTCCATAATCTGGTAGTTTACTTCAGCCTTATCAGAACAATGACAATAATAACTTAAGTAATCATGATAAATCATGAGAAGTCCATAAAATTTTGATAGATGTTGTGTATATTGGTCTTTGGGTATTGTGAACCATGTACCAGCTGGGGAAAGTTCAGTCAGTGGAGTCCTCAAATGAACATATATGTCAATGGATGGTTTACCATAGATGTCATAGGCCATCTTTACCTATTTGTCTAGCTATAACCCTCTATAAAAGGAGGTACGATTAGCTAATGTGGTGTAAATTTGAAGTACTATATTGTACTAAATTACAAAAAAGTGTAACACTGGATTATAAAGCTATAGTGTTAGTAACACCTGTACTTATGATAACACAAAAGAGTTAAAATTGTTTTCTTGTGGACATAAGAATTTTTTTGAACCAAATTAAACTAGTATTATTTCTTAACAATTTTTCAAATGTGTTCTTGTGTGTGAATGAGTTTTATTTTGAGTAGTGATTAGTTTGAATCTTGACTTAATAATTTTGGTGCTATATGATAGAGGTATAGTATCGAAGAGTTTTAAATTTCATTATGATGAACTATCGGTTGATATAGAATTCTAGTGAGTAAAGGTTCAACTATCTAGTATTTCATATGATCTTTTTCAAAAGTTTCCCTCTTCTCTAACAAGTGGAATCAAAGATATAATTCAATTTTTACATACCTATAATTTTAGGTACTTTATCACCTACTTCCGATTATTCCTGAAATTTAGCTGGTCATTATCATAAAAATATGTGTCAATTGATAAAATCAAGGTTTGGATCAGTCGGTTTAATGGAACCCACTTTTTTTTGGAATATATAGATAGAGGTATATCTAATATAGAAGAATATATAAGTATTTTTGGGTGATAAACCCAACAATATGGAGAAAGGAGAATGAGAAAGGTTGGATAAAAAATCATTAGGCTTGATAAGTATGACATTCGAATGGAATGTTACATTCAATATTTGGGTAAAGAATACTACCATTTCACTTATATCAGTCCTAGAAGTGATGTATGAAAAACCAAAAACTTTAAACAAAGTGTTATTGATGAGGTTTTTGTTTAGCATGAGGATATCAGGAGGAAGGTCATTGAAAAATCATGAGAATGATAAGATTATTATTAAAAATAAGATGAAATTCACATTTTTTATGACGTTTGGGCCATAATAATTCTCTCATCCTTACAATAATCTTGGTATGGAATTCTTACCATGGTAATCAATTCATTTGGAAAATTTTATCCTATGTTTGAAAATGTCTGGAACTTGATCCTCAATGAGGATCTTAGGAGAATATAGGTCCAAGAACCCTCCAGTAGGGTGTTAAATACTAACAGAAGGGGATTATCACATCATTAGAAGAATCATAAACAATAAAATTAAAATATAATAGACAATAGTCATGTGGATTAAAATTTTCTAGGGCTTACTTGAATTCATTATGATAAGAGAGGAAAACTTTATAGGAACTATAAAAATTGTGAGGTAAATTCCTAAGTAATGTTTATTATAATTTCAAAATCCATTAACACAATAGAATATGAAAATTATATACTAATAAATGTTCGTAATCTAATAGAGTCATGGGTAGTTGAATATGTCACATATTTCCAATCATATTCTTATTGTGATTTCATGGAAGGATATGTATTTGGATTCTTTAGGGAAGTTTATCTACAAGACGATGAAGCTTTGGAAGTAGAAACAAAGGGATATGTAAATCTATAAAAATAGAATGAGAGTATTCTTTAATTAAACGGAGTGATAAATATACTAGGTCTCAGGTGGAATCTCATTTTAGTGGTATGGCTTGATAATAAAGGAATCCGTAATACTTTCAATAATAGAGTTTGGAATGTTATTGGGGGATACATGTCTATCATTTTAAGAGTAAAGGATGGGAGACTGTATCTAATAAGAATTTTATATAGGAGTGAAATGGAAAAAATTTCATCCATTGAAAATTTGGAGGTATGAAATTAAAGATTGGGTCACCTCAGTGAGAAAAAAAAGAAGGTCCTAGTGGGGATAGAAATTATGAAGATCAATCATACAACTATCAAATGTTTTGAGAGCGATGTTATTAGAAAGAATAAGTGCATCTCATTCAATCTGAATGAATAGAATTCAAAATCCAAAAAACTGGAGCTTGTTCATAAAAATGTTTTGGGACCTTATTTAGTTCAATATCATTAAGGATCACGATACTTCATCACATTCATTTATGAATCCATGAGGAATGAATGTTTTTTATTTTATTATAATTAATTTTTATGTATTTGATTAATTTTTTAATCGAAAAAATGGTGGAATAGTAAATTTTCTAGACATTTACATGGTTAAGATATGCTAATGGTGGTGAATACAATGGTAGAAACTTATATAAATTCTATCAGAATAAGGGGATCGGTATTGAGAGAACTTTACTAATAACATCATAAAATAATGGAGTTATAGAAAAGATGAACCAGACTCTAAAATAGATGTCAAGATGCATGTGTTCAATCTAATATTACCAAGTCCATCTGGGTGGAAGAAGTTAACATGAATGTATACTTGGTCAGAAAAATCCAAGACTCTATAATAGGGAAACTTTTACTTAAAAAACTTTGTTCCAATGATATAGGAAAAATTTAACACCTCAAAATATTTTGTTTCATTAATTATTATTTTATTTATACCAATGACTAAGATAATATGGAGGAAAATTTCAAAGAACACTTTCTCTTAGGATTTGGAACTGAAGAATTCAGTTACTAATTATGGAGTGATGATCAATAGAATAACAACAGAAGTCAAGATTTAATATTCAATGGGAAAATCCTATGGAAGAATCAGAACTTTGATGAATTATAAGGTTAAGATAATATGATAACTACATAATTACATGTTGGTCTAGATAGAAACACTATAAACTCATAAATTTCAGTGATACCAAATGTAAAAACTAATGCATCAAAAGTTCAACCAAAGTTATATGTGGTAGAATGCATGATAACTACATAAGTATGAGGGAAATATATAATAGAAGAAAAATATCTGGATAGAACTCTATAATTTCAAGTACCTAAAATTGATGTTCTGATGAATGATAAAAAATATCTGATAAACTCTTGAAGAGTTAGATGACTAGTCTTATGGTATGATGTCGTCACAAAATTCTTACTTATAACAGATGCTAGGGAACCCAAATGTCTATAAGAGGTAGAAAAACCTTGTGAATTGAGGTAGTGGGAGTCATCCATGGAGGAAGAGATGAATTCCTTAAAGTTAAATGGAATGTATGATCTTATTGAACTTTTGAAGGGTAAATGAGCACTATATAACAAATGGGTTTACCATTTTAAAGAAGAAGCTGATAGAAGTAAAATATATATGGAACAATTAGTAGTTAAAGTATTATAATATATGGAAGGAATCAATTTCTTAGAAATATTTTCAATAGAATTAAAGCATACTATAATCCAAATAGTTTAAAATCCAAATATTTTAGGAAATATCTTCTTTGAAATTAATTTAAATTCATTGATATCTTTCATTACATGCAATGTACAGTTTAGCTTATGTTATATGAAATAAAAAATTTATCTTGAGTTGCACGCAACATTGAGTTTCTTAGAAAATGTGTGTTAAAAACAATACCAAGTTTTATAAAACAATAATATACTATTAATATTTAATATGAAAGTTATCACATATCCATTATAATGTTGGGAATTAATTGGCTTAACTAAAATATGAAAATATTGTTTACAAATATGTATATATATATAATTAATTATTTGGTGACCAATTAATTATAAATGAAAATAAAAACCAATTGAATATAAATCATGTTTTTCTATTAAAAACTCTTTTATGACAAAAAATTCATTTTATGTTAATAAATTAAATTAATCACTATTAGTTAATGAGGTAACGTTCATCAATGAATACTTTTGTTTCATTTCCTTCTCCACACCCTTCAATTATTATTATACCATTATTATATAATAACCCCAATATCCTCAATATACTGAGATGTGTTTATGTTAAGAGGATTATCTAAACCCACACACACTTCTATAGAATGGGTTATGAAATCATCATTCATGTGTATAGAGTTCTACCATCTCATGAAACGATGTCGTTTGTTTTTTAATTACCACCCATCATGGTTGGGTATAATGATGGAATTACTTTTTATAAATTATATTTATGATATTTATAACATATTACTACCTATTTAGTCAATATATCATATAAATCCTTTTTATATTCAATTTTTTAAGGGATATGATAACATCACTCGTGTGTATGACAGACTACCGCCTCGTGAAGTGATGTCAGGAATTTTTCACTAACGTGTTACATGGAAGGTAATAAGGGTAAATATAATTAATATATATGATATAAATGAAATAATTACTATATTCATGAAATAATTATATTTTTTGAAATATAATATATCATTTTCTTCTTACCATTTTACACACTGAAAAAATGATAACGACATTCGTGGACGTGTGGACTATCAGTTCCTCGAAGTGATGTGAGTCATTTTACATAACAAGAATGATATATATAAGTATATATAATTAAATATAATATAATTTATGATATAATATTATTATAGAAAGATAAAATATTAATTAATTTCTTTCCATAATGACCCTTGAAAAATGGAAACGTCGCCCATACGTATGTACGACCTACCATCTCCATGATCATAACGTGGGTTAATTTTTCATAACCATCATTATTGATTGGTTTTAAAAGTATAATTTATGTAAAAAATATAATAATTATGCATTTATTACAATTTTTGAAATTTTTAAATAATTTATTTTTTTACCATAGTCAACCTACGTAAGTAGTTTTTGACAGACAAGCTGAATATGGTCAAAACATCCAATATAAACTTAATTGATTGTGTAATTGTATATAAATTGTTTATAAATAAAATAAAATTTATAATAAACATTTAAAAGTTTATCAATAAATTAATAATTAACATAATCTTATTATCATAATTATAAATAACAGGCATGACAAATCAATCTCAAGGTAAGGGTTTTTCTCATCTCACTTTTATTTCTCTGAGATACATTCCATATTCACTACTTATTTTTATTTGGTAGTGTTTGTAATACCCATGAATTTATTATATTATTCTTATAAATAAATTTAATTGTATTTACATATCCATTTTATGATCTCTATTTCATGTGTTTTACAGTTTCAAAGTTTCCAAATCAGTAATGTATTTTTGTGTCAATTTCCCTTCCTTGACACAGATGTTATGTTATGCATCCACATCATTTTACAAGGTGTATGTACTATCCATTTGACATGTTATATAATAAATATCATTCTTCTCATGATATTTTATGTTTCATGTAATGTCATTCTTTCATGGGTATTATGATCCAAGTATACCAATGTGGTTAGAGTTTATTGCTATAATTTCATCATTTATTAGGATTATTTATAATTATGATTATGTTGATGTAATATTATGATAAATATATTAATAATTATCATGAATATTATTATCCACTGGTAATTAGTTATATATTCATGTAATGGTACCATTTTCTATTCTTTGGTACTTAATATAATTAAATAAATGATTTTATAAAAATATGACTTTGTTTTTCTCTTCAGTCGGAAAACTATTTTCTCTTAAAGCAATGTTTTCTAAAAATATTTTCAAAAATAGTATAATATTCTCTTATCATTTATAAAATAAATTTTTACCCATGTTTTAGTTTTTTACAAAATAATTTTAAAAGTAATTTTATTTTCGTTTTCTTGTCAATATACTTTTCTTATTTTTTTACGGAGTAAAAAGAATGTTCAGAATGTATGGATTTATCCACCATCATGATCATCATTTAATTGAATCTTTATTTTCAAGTTAATATGGATATATATATTTTTTAAAATTACTAGTATTATTGAAATTCATTATTTTTAAATTGGTTTTCAAAGAAAAATGTGTTTAAAAATGTATTATGTTTTGAAAAGCATTTTCAAAACAGAATGGATATATTCATCAAGAAATTTCTTAAAGTATTTTTAAATATTAATTTATATTTTTTCAATGTTTTTTCAAAAAGAAATAATTTTTAAAAATGATTTATGTTTTAAAAATCTTTTTTTAATGCAAGGTTATTTCCCTTAATAAATTATCTAAGTGAGATTTCAAAATCATCCTCACTCTAAGATGAAATCCTTTGATATTGTTTATGCTTTATTGGGGATAGTAATTTAAAGAAACCATTCTTATTTTTTATTTTAAAGGTTTATATTGAAGATGAAAATATATTTATGAAACCCGTTTCTCTTCCACAGGTTATACCATGATGAAAACCACTCCATTTCATGGGTTATGATATGATGTAATGATAATGAAACCTATCTCTTTTCCACAGTCTGTGATATTATGAAATGTTTATAATACCCATTTCATTTCATGGGTTATGATATGATGAATGTTTCATGATCATGTGGAATACATAAATATGGGTTTAATTATGTGATGGGTGGGAACTATATCTCCCTCCAATTCATTGGGTAAAGATTTATATATATCATGAGATAAACATGGATGGAATGGGGAGTGAACATAGTACAATAAGATAAGGATTTGAATGGGGATGGTGGTATGTCCTTCTTAGGAGGTGTATCCTCCTATGCGTGAACCTAATTACAAGTTAAAATGTTATGTGTGAACCTGATTACATGTTCACAATATTATTTTTGATCCTAATTACATTTTGAAAATGTTACATGTGAACCTGATTATATGTTCATAATGTTATGTGGGAACCTTATTACATGTTCACAATGTTACGCATAGACCTGGTTGCATGTTTATAAGTTTATAAAAGATCCTAATTTCATGTCCGTTACTTAATGAGTGAACCTATTTCTATTTACACAAGTCCATAATTTTAAAACCTGATGTGTATTCCATATTATATGTCTTATGAAAATGTTATACTCTCATGACTCATGTTTTTTTAATTATTATTCATGTATTATGAATTTCAAATATTTATTCCATGATTCATTTTTATGATCTTTGATATATAGGGTATTTTTTTCTAATGTTATTCTAATGATCTCACACCCTTAAACTTATTTCATGTTAATTTATCTTACCTTTTTTCCCTTACTGAGAATTTGAGCTCTCCCATTCTTATGTTTCCTTTCCCTAGGTTATGAAAAAAGTTATTAAGTAGGGTATGTTTGTGAAGATTACTAAATGGGAAGATTTTTATGGGAAATATTGAAGATATTTCACCAAGTTAAAATATTATGTTTCCAAGTTTCCAAAGGCATTAGACTATTATGGTCCTCTGGCATGTGTTTGTTTAGTGTATTTAATATTCATCTAAAAAGAGTTAATATCCTTGTATGCTATTCCTGGGTCGCTACAAATATAGTTATGAATTATTTCATATGTTAGTTTAAAATTGGAGAAGATGGATGTGAAGAATACCTTTATCCATGGTGATTTAAAGGAGGAGATCTAAATGATGTAGCTTAATGGGTTTGAGGTCCATTAGAAGGAAGGCCTTGTTTGAAAATTGAAATGGAGTCTATATGTCAAGAAACACGAAACTCAATAGTGGAACTAGATTTTTGATTCTTTCATGAATGAAGAAGGTTTCACAAAAAGTGACTTCGATCACTGTTACTATCAGAAGTCTTTAAAAGATGGAAATTACATAATTATTCTACTTTACATATATGACATCTTTCTAGTAGGACTGAAAATTTAGTGGATTAAGGAGCAAAATAGTATGTTGTACAAAATATTTGAAATTAAGGATATTCATCAAGCTAAAAACATATTAGGTATGAGGATATTTAGGGACAAAAAATATAATAATCTAGTGTTACCCTAGAAAAAGTATGTCCAGAAGATCATTGAAAGATTTACAATGATTGGGTGTAAATTTGTTAAAAATACCATCACTCAATAATTTAATCAATCCAAGACACATGCAAATTAAATTAAAGATGAGTTTTGATACATGGTAAAGGTTTTATATACTTCAACTATCAATATTTTGATATATGTGATGATATGTACTCAACAAAAGATTTCGATTGTTGTGGAAGTGGTAATTTATTTTATTTATAACCCTTGTAAGGAGAACTAGGAAGCCATGAATTGGATGATTAGATACTTAAAAGGATCATAATATATGAAATTGTTCATTGGGTCTGATGATCCTCTACAAGGATCTATTAATATAGATTTATCTTGGCATTTTGACATTCAAAAAAGTACATTTGTTTTGTGTGTACTTTTGGTAGAATGAATATTTGATGGATTTTATGGCCACAAACTATGGTAAATTTATCTAAAATTGAAGCATATTATGTTTCATATAAAGAAGTTGGGAATGAGTTGATCTAGTTAATAATCTTACTAAAGGATCTTAGAAAATAATCAAAAAGAGAAACCTTATTTTGTGATATACATATTGTTATTATCCTTTCCAAGAATCATTCATTTCAAGTATGAACAAAACACATTGAATTGAAATTACATTTTATTATGAATATTTTAGAAGATAATGTTTTTTTATCTTTAAAAGATCACAAGGAATAAAAATCATGCTGACATGTTTAAAAAGGTATTAGCCCATGAAAGTATGAAGAAAATCTTTTCCTCAGTGGGACTTAGCTAAATGAGATGTGAATGAAGAATAGTGAAATGAATTTGGAAGAAGGAGTTTGTTTTCCCAAAGTGTTGGAAATTTTTATGAGGATCCTTTAGTAAATATATAGTTGGGATATTTTTTGTATCTTGATGTTTCTTCAAGTCACCAAAATTTATCTTATTTAAAATTTAGGCTCTGAGAGTTCACTTCGGCCTTGTAGGTCAAACCAATATAACTTCTCAAAATTATAATGGATATTGTGTATATTGGTATTTAAGAGTGAAAAGTAGTGTATCAGTTGGGATGCTTGAGTTGGTGGATGCCTCAGATGAATGGTGATGTCAACAGATTGTTGACCCCAAATGTCAGAGGTTGGTGTTACTTTTTTTATTGGATATGAACCTCTATAAAAGGGGGCAGTACTATCTACTAAAGTGGTCATCTAAATTACTCGATTATACTAAATTATAAAAAAATAGTAACATTGTATTAATATGATATAGTGTTTTTAAAAACTATACTTTTGGTAATATAAAAGAAATAACAATGTTCTTCCATGGATTTTGGATCAAAGCCTAAAATATGTTAAACTGGAGTTATTTTTTTAGTTTTTAAAATTCTTGCTTATTTGTGTATGATTTTCCTTTTGAGTGGTGATTAGGGTGATACTTGACTTCTTAATTTTAGTTCTCTAAGATATAGGTGAATGATCTGATAGTTTGAAATTATGTTGTACTGAACCACCAGTTGATACGAACATCTGGAGAACTCAAGGTTTGATTATATGATATTTCATATTGGATTATATATATTTCATCTTCTTATCCAACACCCTTACCACTAAACAAATATGGTATTAACAAAAAATTAATTTCTTTTATATGAACACCATGACCATATGATTTCAACACATCAATGTGAGGGAAAATAAGTTTAAAATTTTCAAATTCTATAAGATTAATGAAAAACAAATATGAACTCAAAAATTAAAATTTTATACTTTCAAAAATAGTTCAACAAAGTTTTCACATCACCAATAAGTACTCAACACATTTATGAAACTCCTTTAATTTCATTTTAAAGCATGATGATTAAATTAATACCCTAGAAATACTAAAAACTACATTAATGTTTATCCAAAAAAAGATTTAGATTACAAAAAACCACATGTAATTCCTTTTTTAAGTCCAATTTCAAACATAACCAAAAACACTCATTCTTCGAAAAGAAACTTCAAACGCCTATATCCTTAGAACTATAAAAAACACTAACCAAAACGCAAAAAGTTAACCAAGTTTCAACACACTCTAACTTGAGTAATGCATTTCATTTTACCCCCTTTATTAAGATAAATATACATCCATTTATTTATTTGAAACTATTACCCATTTTTATAGAGTATGAAATCAACCATAAAAACCTATATATATATATATATAAAATAAAAATAAAAATTATGAAACAAGTTTACTTCACAAATGGAATTTCACTTCAATATAATTTTTAATAACACATTAACTTAAGTATGTTTCACACAACACTATAAAAAATCAAATCAATTTAAATACCCATATTGTGTTTCTTTATTAATCCATTGAACACTAAACCCCCATATCAATAAAAAATATAATAAATTTATTTCTATTTTATTTTTAAATCATACATTTCAATTTTAAACTTTTAAACCCACATACAAAAAAAATTCCCCTTTTAGAATCTCATAATTTAAAACATATTCCAAACATTAATCAAGAAATATTATCACAAATAAATCGTTTTCACAGAAGTGTCAACATGCTCATAATATGTAAATCAAACATAGTATTGACAAAGTGACTATAATACAAGGCATAATCATGTTTAATTTTTTTTAAAAAATAAATTCTTATTTAAAATAATGAAATTTACATAGCAATCACATTTTCTTACTATTGTATTATAATTCTACATTTAACATCTTGAAAATTTTGTTTCATTATTTCCGTCAATATATCACCTTTATTTTTTTATTTTACTTCAACAATTACTTCACCATAGTCATGATTTCAAAATAATCACTTCAAACACAACACTCAACATGCTCTCCCACAATATGTTTCATTTAATTTAATATTATCTTGAAAAAAACAAAAAAAAACTCAATAACATACTCATTCAATTTATAAAATTTTCATTCTAGCACATTCTTTCTAAGAATCAAACAAGTTAAACGAAGTTTTCTAAATTCAAATTAAATAATTTTCTTAAACATGCTCTTTAAAAAAACCAATGACCCATAAAAAATACATTCTAGAATATAAAATTCAATATAATCAAATAAAAAATAAAAATTAACATGATTTAAACCAATAAATACTGAATTAGACTTCATAATTTTAAAAACCTAATAACTTACACTTATACCATTATGACCTAAATAATAATTTAAATTTCTATAATCCAAGTTAAACTTCAAACCAACTATAATTTATATCTCTAAACATGTTAAAATAAACAACATGAATCATATATTCATTCTTAAATAATTAATATAAATTTAAAATCAACCAACTCAAAATTTTTATTATATAATATTCACTAAATTTACATTGGTTTCCCTTTAAATATGCCTCAAATATATACTAATCATCTCAACTTTAAAACTACTCATTCAATATACTAATTTTCACATAACAAAAAATGAATAAAATCCATTTTCATTCAATTTAGAATACACACAAAAATCCAAATTTATTATAACCTTTCATTATTTCCAATACGCATATAGTTTATGATGTTTTTATTAATTTTAAAACTATTGAAAATAAATCACAACAATATAATTCCATTAATTCTGTACACATTTTTAAAACATTACCCCATTTTCAATTTAACATAAAAAAATAAATGTAAAATTATACACAAATTCACTTCATCGATTCATTATTTAATCCCATTATCAAATTTCATAATTCAACACATAGAATTTGTTTTTTAATAATAAATTCATATCATATTATCACAAAACATTCAACATTCAAAACATATTACACTACATCATCAAAAACATCTATTTGATATTAATTAAGAAACACATTATTACTAACCTATTTAGGAAAACACTAATTAGTTTAAATACTACAAAACCACCTATTGTCACAACTCTATTGTAATGAAACAAGATATTATTGATTATTTCCCCTTAATATGTATTGTTTTTATTAACAATTTCATTAGGATTCAAGGAGTGGAATGGGTTTCACTTGATGTTTTGGTTGAGTGGGGGGTATTAGGGCCTCTCTCTGTTGTTTGCATCGGGTTTTCCATTTATTCTGCCTTTCCTAAAAACTCCCAACAGTTCCCTTATCCATAGATGGGTATGGACCTGCATTCCCAAGGTCGGTGGTCATATGGACTTTCAGGACCAAAAACTCTTGGAGACTCAAATTTCTCAAGAGGACGAGAGGTCAGGATCATCTTACCCTTTTGGAGGGAATTTTTTCCTACTCTTATACTCTCTTATAGATTTAAGATATGTTCATGAATATCTTCCTAATCCCATTATAGGTCTGGTTACCCTAAAAAATGACTATAGATTAATTATCTTTCATGTGTAGAGGACTAGGGTCGCTTTAGTGGATCTATCTGTATGTATCCGGGGTTTTACATTAGTTTTCAGAAATAGGTGGATGCTAATGGGTTGGATCCATATAACAAAGTGCTTCTGAATGTGCTGCCATGCAAGGAGGCAGTTAATATTCCAAGGATGGGATTGAGACATTAAGATGCATCCTACATATCCTAGTTACTATAGGAATCAAAACCCATGTTGTTCGTTGGATCCGTAAAGTTTTACATCATGATTAAAGGGCTTATATGGTCGATTTAGAACATTGAGTATTCAAGCTCGAGCCCCAAAGGGACGTCCTGTGTATCATGAGTTTAGAGATAATCATAGTTCTCATAGTTCATTCATTTAGGGTGTAAGGACCCGACCCCAGTTGGCCGGAGTCGGTGCCTTGCCTTATTTGATTACATTGGAATACATACAAGGAATATGAATCCTGAAGGACCAAGTAGTTTAGTATTATTGGAAACAAGATACATACATAAGTTCAACTTTACATAAGGAAAGGAAAAACAACACTAATTTATTCCACTAGAGTCATCAGATCTCCTAGATTATGCTTTCAAGTCATTCATAAAATACTTCTTCATGTCCTGAGAAAATGAAACATAAGAAAGGGGTGAGATCAAATGCTCAGTAAGATTAAGTAATAAATCAGAAGATAATATAAACATTAGACATGGTGAACAATTGAAAACACATGCCTTTAATAATAAACATGAACACATTATGGGAGGAATATGAGCTGAGTAAATAATTCCATAATAAAACATAATCATGGTTATTATACTAGTCGAATAACCACATGAAATATCAATAGTTGAACTCATAATTATAGAATTTATAATGCCAGACATTCTGAAACATTTTTTCAAGGCCTTGGCCAAGACGTCTAATGATTAAGGCCTCGGCCAAAATCTATATCACATTGGGAAAGGCCTCGGCCAATTCAACGTCTATTTGTCTCATGAGACCTACCAATGCATAGAGGGGATATAGAGGGCCCCAACCATCATATAATAAGTCAAATTCATTTCTTATATGAGCGAGAATAAACATAAACAAAATATACATTCATATTGAAACTATCATATGAAATGTAACAAACTTTCCCCAATTATTGAACATAAACACTAACCATTCGGAATAATATGGTGAATGGTTTTAGGACAGATCATCCACAATAGAGTTAGTCACAAACCATTAAATAAAATATGGTAGATGACTTCATAAATTATTAAACCCAATAATACCATGTAATCAACAAGAGTGTTGAATTAGACGAAAACACTCTTATAAAATCATTAAGTAATTCTTGAGATAAATACTCTTTTATTTTGAAAAGAAGAGTTCTTTTGGAAAAATCTTTGTATAAAACCAGAAGTGAGGTAAGACAGTATTTTAATAATAAAATGAGAGATTTTATAATGATAAAAGTTTCCAAAAACAGATCATAGAGTGCCCTTTAAAAGAGGAAATAATTTGAGAAATTCACTTGGACCGGGCTTGTATTTTGGAAACAACTTTGAAAGTTCCTTTAAAAATGTGTAAATATCCATAAAATAAGGAAGGGTTCTAGTTTGTACACATATATATGATACTCACACAGAATATATGATGTGTACATAACAATAAATAATAATTTCATTTAGGTAATGATACAATGAAAGTATCCCGAATGAAAATGGAAGTTCGGGTGGAAAAATCCTTACCTTAACTTCAAACGTGTTCTGCTCTTGTAATTAAGCTCATGGAATACAAAATTATACTCATTAAAAACTTATTTCAGAACCTATTATACATGTATTTAGTTTACCATAATTCTGGTTAGTTCATTTATGTCTTTATTGACAAGTTATTATATTGAATTTCGTCGTTCTGGAGTGTTCGTTTCTCTTATTTTCATATTCGGTTCACTTGTTTTTAAGTAATGAAGTGGAATCGATGTAAATATCCAGAATTGAAATTATATATTATTTATGAACATAAATAGTGTTATTTTTCATTTATATAACTTGGTTTCATGGAATGAGTATGAATTATAATATAGAACTTTAATGATAATTGTTTGGGTTAATTTGTCAGGTTTGATTACAATGAACTCATTTTTCTTTATAACCTAACACCATTTAAACAAAGGGATTGAAAAATATTAAATAGGTTATATTATATATAATAATCTGGTTAAACCATAATAATAATGGTTTCATGACCAGAATTTATAATGATAAAATAAATTGAAAGTCCATTGTCCTTGAATGTGTAAAATTGACACATCTCGGATGATGTTCTTGCTACTAGTATAAAATAAGGTAAAAAGGGGGAGATGATGATAAATTATTCCACTACCATGAAAAAATTCTAGTAAATATAAGTTATTGGAGTCATCACAAAATTTTGATAAATAGATGTAATAGAAAAAGAAAACAAATGAACTTTTAAGGAAAGACAAAGGATTGGAAAGAAGAATTTACCTCTTGAAGGAAACTTCCTTGAGAACCTCCTTAAGGGAGAGTTTTTGTTCTTTTAATGAGACCAAAGATTTCTGGATGTGGGAGAGGAGTTTGGGAGAGTATTTTTCCAGAATTTGGAGAAGGCACAAGGCTTGAGAGGAGTGATTGGAAGAGGGGTGAGGGGGGTTTTTTATAGTGGAGGGGAGAGGGGATTTCTTAATATAAAACTCATTAATTTATTATTTCTTCACAAGACAAGTAATAGTAATTATTCCATAACCAAGAACAGTAATTTTATCATGTGAATTCAGATTAAGGGTGGTGACATCATCCATGATGCTAGGAATAGTCTATTTAGCTTATAATGTATATATACGGTAAATTACCGTATTTTACTATTCATCAAATAATCAAGTATTTCAGAAAAATACCAAAAATTCACCCTAACCATTTTTCGACGTGTAGAATCCAAAAAATGAAGTCCATTTTTCAAAAATAATTTTCTAAATATTATTAATTTAATATTTAATTAAAATCATAATTTATTATCAAAAACCAGTTTTAAAACATTCATTAACTTATTCTAAAATATAGGTACATCATACTTTCAAGTTGAATATTATTTATATATTATCATATTTAAGGTTACTATTCATTAGGGTATGTCACTATTCATAAGGGCATGTTACTATTCATAAGGGTAGGTTACTATTCACCAAAAATTAAGTTTTTCTTATTGGACTTTAAATAACTTACTGATCGCGACTGTGTCTGTCGGATTTTTGAAATTCACATCACAGAAGTGAAAAACTTATGTTTTAAGGGTCGCATAGCACTTAGTAGTTAATGTGATTATGACATATTTATAAGAAAGTAATTTCCTTTAAAAAAATATTGGGTCGTTACATTATCCCCTCCTTACAAAAATTTCTTCCTCGAAATTCACAAAATATTACCTTAAAAGATTCGGGTATGCCTTTAACATAAGCTCCTCAGGCTCCCATGTTGCTTTTTACATCTTATGGTTCCTCCATAGAACCTTCACCAAAAGAGTCATCCGATTTCTCAATACTTGTTCTCTAGTATCATGAATCTTGATAGGCTCTTCAAAGTAAGATAGATCGGGCTCAAGTTCCACTTCTTCATAAGTTAGTACATGTGTTGGGTCTGGTATGTACTTTCTTAACATTGACACGTGGAACACATTGTAAACCTTGGAGAGACTTGGCAACATTTCCAAATGGTAAGCTACGGCTCCAATTCGGTCCAGAATTTCAAAAGGTTTGATGTACCTGGGACTTAACTTTCCCTTCTTACCGAATCGTATAATACCCTTCGATAGAGATACCTTTAAGAAAACATAATCACCTTCTTGAAACTCCAAATTCATCCTTTGGTTATCAACATTGATTTTTTTCCTACTTTGAGCTATTTTGATATTGTTCTGGATAATCTTCACCTTTTCATTGTTTCTTAAAAAAGTTATGGGCCCATGATCTTTCTTTCACCAACATCATCCCAGCAAGTTGGTGTATGACATCGTCTCCCATATAATGCTTCATAGGGTGTCATCTGTATACATGATTGGAATCTATTGTTGTAGGAAAATTCTATGAGAGATAAATACTAATCCCACATGACTTGAAAATCAAGTGAACAAGACCTCAACATGTCTTCCAATGTTTTAATAGTCCGTTCTGATTGTCCATCAGTTTGTGGGTGGTAGGCAGTGCTCAAACGAAGATCAGTATCTAGGGCCTTCTGAATAATTTTCTAGAATCTTGACGTAAAACGTGGATCATGATCAGAAACAATCGATAGGGCTACTCCATGAAGTCTCACAACTTCATTAATATATATTCTTGATAGATGTTCAAGTGGTAGATCTTCTCTTATAGCAAGAAAATGCACTGACTTGGTAAGATGATCAACAATGACCCATATTGCATCGTTCCTTCTAAGAGTCTTTGGTAGTCCCATGACAAAGTCCATCGTGATATTATCCCATTTGCACTCAGGTATGGTAAGAGGTTGCAATACTCCTCCAGGCTGTTGCCTTCCAGCTTTCACTTGTTGAAAAACCATACATCTTGACACAAAATCAGCAATCTCCCTCTTCATGTTGTCCCACAAAAAATGTTTCTTCAAATATCTATACATCTTAGTGCTACCAGGGTGTATAGAGAAATAGGAGCTATGAGAATCTTCCAAAAATTCCCTTTTTAGATCATGTATATCAGGAACACAAAGTCTCTTCCCAAATTTCAAGATTCCATCTTCATATATGAAGTCACTCAATCTCCCATCATTTATAGCTTTAATATTCTTTTGAAACTCCTCATCATTAGCCTAAGAAATTTTTATCCTTTCTAGTAAATATGGTTTGGTAACCATTTGAAAAAGCATTGATGTTTCACCTTCCATGGTTATTCCCATATCCATATTTACTAGATCCATGAAAATAGGATCCCTTTCAACTCTCATCTTGTTTAAAACTCCATGATCCTTTATGCTCAAAGCATCTGCCACCTCATTTGACTTCCCCGGGTGGTAGTGTATTGTGAAATCATAATCCTTGAGTAGTTCAATCCATCTCCTTTTCCTCATGTTGAGTTATTTCTATGAAAAAATATACTTCAAAATCTTGTGATTAGTATAAATCTCACATTTTTCACCATAGAGATAATGTCTCCATATCTTCAAAGAAAAGATTACAGCAGCTAACTCAAGATCATGAGTAGGATAGTTTTTTTCATGAATTTTTAGCTGTTGTGATGCATAAGAAATAACCCTATAATTTTCCATAAGGACACAACCAAGTCCTTTATTTGAAGCATCACTATAAATAACAAACCCGTTATTCCCCAATGGTAGAGTCAATATAGGAGCATTGACTAATATTCTCTTCAGTTCTTCGAAACATTCTTCACAATCTTTTTTCCAAACAAATTTAACCCCTTTACGTGTGAGCTTTGTTAGCGGGTTAGCCAGTCGAGCAAAATTCTGTATGAAACACCGATAATAACCTTCTAAACCAATAAAACTGTGTACCTCAGTTATGTTTGTTGGCATGGGCCAATCTTGTATTTCCTTTTTCTTTGCATGATAAACTAGGATTCCATCCTTAGAGATAATATGGCCAAGAAATAAAATCTCCTGAAGCCAGAATTCACACTTGATAAACTTCCCATATAATTCATGTCTTCTAAGAGTCTTCAGGATAATGTGCAAGTGATTTTAAAGATATTCGTAGCTTTTGGATTATACTAGGATATCATCAATAAATACCACTACAAAATCATTGAGATATTCCTTGAAAACTCTGTTCATTAGATCCATGAAGACAGAGGGTGCATTAGTCAATCCAAAAGGCATTACTATAAACTTGCAATGCCCGTACCTAGTTCTAAATGCTATTTTCGGAATGTATTCCTTCTTCACACTCAACTGATAATATCCAGATTGAAGGTCAATATTTTAAAATTATTTATCTCCATAAAGTTGGTCAAATAAATCATCAATATGAGGTAGGGGATACTTGTTCTTTATTGTTATAGCATTGATTTCCCTGTAGTCGATACATAACCTCATAGATCCATCTTTCTTCTTAACAAAAAGGACTGGGGATCCCCATGGAGAAACACTAGGGCAGATAAATCCCTTATTACTCAATTCCTCTAGTTGTTTCTTTAGTTCCACTAATTCTACAGAGGCCATTCTATAATGGGTCTTCGATATGGACCTTAAACCAGGAATTAACTCAATTTCTCATACTGGAGGATTTCCAGGTAAATCTTCTTGAAACACATCAACATATTCTCTCACAATAGGTACATCCTCTATTTGAACATTACTTTCCTCACCCATAGTTATTTCATTCTCTTCCTCCCCAATGATTTAATTTAGTTGAGCTACTGGGGGTGGATCTAGATAAGAATCAGGTGGTGACGATTCTGCTCTAAAGATAGGGTTTTCTTTATCATCATCATCAAAAATCGTAACCTCCTTCTTCTTACAATAAATTTTTGCATCATGGTCTGAAAGCCAATCCATACTGAGGATTATATCAAATTAAATCATGGGTATGATGATGAGATCATCATATAAAGAACATTTATATGCCCTAATGGGAACTGATTCACAGAACTTTTTAGTAATGATACTTCCCTTAGGAGTTTTTATTGACAACTCCCTTGTTAAATCAAATTGGAAATATCTAATTTTCTTAGAAAACTAGGAAGATATGAAACAATGCGATGATCCAGAATCAAATAAAGAATTATCTAAGCTTGAGGAAATGATCAAAGTACCGGCCACCACATCACGCGGAACTTCAACCTCTGCAGTTGTGATCGCATATGCTTGTCCTTGATCCCTTGACCTCTTCTGTTGCATATTTCCTTGACGTTTTGGACAATTATTAGCATAGTGCCCCATATCCTGACAATTATAGCATCAAACATCATTGGATTCCTTCTTTATTTTTCAATCACCAGCAAGATGGCCTTTCTGACCACATTTATAACATACTCCTTTTCCTTTTAAGCACGCACCAGGGTGTTTCCTTCCACAATTATCACATGGTGGAAATTCAACTCTTCCCTTCTTACCTATTTCCTTATTTAATTTCCCATGGTTTTCAGTAGCCCTCTTCTTTTCTTTCTTTCCCTTAAAGTCATATGACTTATAGAATTATTTTTTGGTCTTGATAGTACATGAAACTATGTCCTTATATGATGAAAAATTTTGGGAGACCAGTGCCTGTCGGAGGAATGGCTTTAGGCCATCAAAGAATCGATCAATTTTGCTCCATGGATTTCATATATGGTCCATAGCATGTCTTGCTAACCTTGTGAAGTTTGATTCATAATTGGACAAATTTTCATCCTCCTTCTGCCTTAGATTCAAGAATTGTCTCTTCATATCTGCTCGCTGCTCACGAGGAAAATATTTTTCTAAGAAGATTTCCTTAAAATCCCTCCATTCCATCTCTTCTATCTCTTCCTCCTTCTTTGTGCTTTGGATTAATGAACACCACCGATCCACATCTCCCGATAGACGATATACTGCCATGAAAATCTTCTCTCTTTCATTACATCCCAAAGTAAGAAATATCTTCTCAAGGGAACATATCCACTGCTCTGCTACAAATGGGTTTGTAGTCTCGTTGAATGATGGAGGCTGTTGTCGCATAAAGTGATCAATAATGGTTCCTCCACATGGTGGATCAAGATGCTCTATACGGGTAAGGTTATTATTCATAACCTAAGTAAGTTTTCCTAGTGTAGTTATGAGTTTCTCATCACCAGTCACAGCACCAGAGCCAACATCATTATCTTGCATCAGAGGAAAATCCCTACAGGGGACACGTGCATTTGTGTGATTTCAATTCCGTCCACTAGGCACCATATCAAGATAATGGCATACACTATATTAGGTCATGAATCATAATGTATAATCTTAACTTAAAAATACTTAGAAAAATTGAGATCCGGCGCATGGCTAATCCCATATTCACAAAAATGGTTTCTTTGAGGAATATTTATATTAAACTCCTTCATAATGGCTTGTAAAGAAAATGTGAAATATGATAAGCATATCCCCCAGGAGTGTCGTAACCAAGAGTACAGCAAGGCCCGTTGTTGTGCACCAGTTCCCGTTTGATTCTAGCTCAAAGCGGTGTTTTCGGGTTTTACCCCTAGATACATCTGTGCCAGAGCCGCCTCTACCTGCTCGTATCTAGACAGGGATGTATTGCTTGAAAGATCCACATAATCTATTCCTTACCAAAATACCAAGACATTCTTGTATGTTTATCCTCAAAGACTATCTTAGGGACTCTTACCTAATTCTATGTTTTCTAAATCTAGTTTCCAAATATTCTAGTAAACTTCCTCTGATACCAACTGTAAGGACCCGACCCCAGTTGCCCGGAGTCAGTGCCTTATTTGATTACGTTGGCATACATACAAGGAATACGAATCCCGAAGGACCAAGTAGTTTAGTATTATTGAAAACAAGATACATACATAAGTTCAACTTTGCATAAGGAAAGGAAAAAACACTAATTTATTCAAGTAGATTAATCACATCTCATAGATTATGCTTGCAAGTCATTCATAAAATACTTATTCATGTCCTGAGAAAATCAAACATGAGAAAGGGGTGAGCTCAAATGATCAGTAATAGTAATCAATATAGCGGAATATGATATAAACATTAGACATGATGAACAATTGAAAACACATGCCTTTAATAATAAGCATGAACACATTATGGAGGGAATATGAGCTCAGTAAATAATACCATAATAAAACATAATCATGGGTATTCTACTAGTTGAATAAACACATGAAATATCAATAGTTGAACTCATAATGATGGAATGCATAATTCCAGACATTCTGAAACATTTTTTCAAGGCCTTGGCCAAGACATCTAATGATTAAGGCCTCAGCCAAAATCTATATCACAATGTGAAAGGCCTCGGCCAATTCCACATCTATTTGTCTCATGAGACCTACCGATGCATCAAGGGGATATAGCAGGCCCCACCCATCACATAATAGGTCCAATGCATTCCTTATATGAGCGGGGATAAACATAAACAACATATTCATTCATATTGAAACTATCATATGAAATGTAACAAACTTTCCCCAATTATTGAACATAAAAACTAACCATTCAGAATAATTTGGTGAATGGTTTTAGGACAGATCATCCACAATAGAGTTATTCATAAACCATTAAATAAAATATTGTATATGACTTCATAAATTATTAAACCCAATAATACCATGGAATCAACAAGAGTGTTGAATTAGACGAAAACACTCTTATAAAATCATTGAGCAATTCTTGAGATAAATACTCTTTTATTTTGAAAAGAAGAGTTCTTTTGGAAAAATATTTGTATGAAACCAGAAGTGAGGTAATATAGTATTTTAATAATAAAATTAGTGATTTTATAATGATAAAGGTTTCCAAAAACAGATCATAGAATGCCCTTGAAAATAGGAATGAATTTGAGAAATTCCCTTGGATCGGGCTTGTATTTTGGAAACAACTTTGAAAGTTCCTTTAAAAATGTGTAACTATCCATAAAATAAGGAAGGGTTATGGTTTTTAAACTTATATATGATACTCAAACATAATATATGATTAGTATATAACAATACATAATAATTTCATTCAGGTAATTAGACAATGAATGTATCCCGAATGAAAATAGATGTTCAGGTGGAAAAACCCTTACCTTAACTTCAAACGTGTTCTGATCTTTTACATAAGCTCCTAGAATATGAAATTATACTTGTTAAAAACTTATTTCAGAACCTATTAGACATGTATTTAGTTTACCATAATTCTGGTTAGTTCATTTATGTCTTTATTGACAAGTTATTGTATTGAATTTCGTCGTTCTGGAGTGTTCATTTCTCTTATTTTCATATTCGGTTCACTTGTTTTTAAGTAATGAAGTGGAATGGATGTAAATATCCAGAATTGAAATTATATATTATTTATGAACATAAATAGGTGTTATTGTTCATTTATATAACTTGGTTACATGGAACGAGGATGAATTATCATATAGAACTTTAATGATAATTGTTTCGGTTAATTTGTGGGTTTTGATTACAACGAACTCATTTTTCATTATAACATAACACCATTTGAAAAAAGGGATTTCAGAATCTTAAATAGGTTATATTATATATAATAATCTGGTTCAACCATAACAAGAATGTTTTCATGACTAGAATTTAGAATGATAAAAGAAATCGAAAGTCCATCGTCATTGAATGTGTAAAATTGACACATCTCGGATGGTGTTCTTGCTACTAGTATAAAACAAGGTAAAAAGGGGGAGAATATGATAAATTATTACACTATAAAGAAACAATTCCATTAAATATAATGTACTGGAGTCATGAAAGAATTTGGATAAAGAGAGGTAATAGAAAAATAAAACAAATGAACTTGAAAGGAAAGACAAAGAATTGAAAAGAGGAATTTACCTCTTGAACCAAACTTCCTTGAGATACTCCTTAAGGGAGAGGGTTTGGTATTTTAATGAGACCAAAGCTTGCTGGAAGTGGTAGAGGAGGTTGGGAGGGTATTTGACCTGAATTTTGAGAAGGCACAAGGCTTGAGAGGAGTGATTGTAAGAGGGGGTGAGAGGGGGTTTTTATAGTGGAGGAGAGAGGGGATTTCTTAATATAAAACTCCTTAATTTATTATTTCTTCACAAGAAAAGTAATAGTATGTATTCCATGACAAAGAATAGAAATTTTATCATGTGAATTAGGATTAAGGGTGGTGAAATCTACCATGATGCTAGGAATAGTCTATTTAGTTTATAATGTATATATACGGTAAATTTCCGTATTTTTCTATTCATCAAAAAATCAAGTATTTCTGAAAAATCCCAAAACTTCACCCTAATAATTTTTCAATGTGTAGAATCCAAAAATGAATTCCATTTTTCAAAAATAATTTTCTAAATATTATTAATTTAATATTTATTAAAATCATAATTTATTATCAAAAACCAGTTTTAAAACATTCATTAACTTTTTCTAAAATATAGATACATCGTACTTTCAAATTGAATATTATTTATATATTATCATAGGTAAGGTTAATATTCATTAGGGTATATCACTATTCATAAGGGTATGTTACTATTAATAAGGGTAGGTAACTATTCACCAAAAATTAAGTTTTTCTTATTGGACTCTAAATAACTTACTGGTCGCAACTGTGTATCTCAGATTTTTGAAATTCACATCAAAGAAGTGAAAAACTTATGTTTTAAGGGTCACACATCACATAGTAGTTAATGTTATTATGAAATATTTATAAGAAAGTAATTTCCTTTAAAAAAAATATTGGGTCGTTACATAGGGATTATATATATCGAGGTTAACCCTATGATTGTGGTGACTCATGGGAAAGATGATATGATTATTGCAACTCCCTAAGATCACATGAGCCATTCTTGGTTTTAGAAACAAGGGGTGTAAAATGATCATTTCATTACTCATGACACGAGACATATACTCTAAGATTTACCTGAGATGATCTATCATGGAACTCGAGTATTAGATATATCTCCTATGTATCCTCGTTATAGGATAAATAAAAGTCATCATAGTTCAGTTGATATTGGTGCTTACACATTGAGTGTAAAGACCTGTAAAATTTAAGGAATTTTTTTTTTCTTAAATTTCTTTGGGATTTTACAAGAACGCAGTTTCTGACAGCACCTGATTCCGAGGCCCGGTGTATCCAGAATCATTTTCCAAAGTTTAGCTCAGGTATGTTCAGTGAACGAACGAGCCAGTTTTCCTAACTTTTGAACCGGTGCTCGGAATCAAAATATGAGGACACCGATGGAATTGCAGCGCCGATAATTTCTTAGAAACACCGTTTCCGGAGTTGCGTTTGCTCTGGTGTGGTTTTTAAATTTTGGGGTTAAGTAAAGGAATAAAATAAAAGTGGTGCAACCAATTTTATTTTATTTTTGTTTAACCTAAGCTAAGTAGATGAAGTGGGACGCACAATATCCTACCCAATAGGTAGGATAATTGTGAGGTGGGACCCACACGAGCCCCACCGTTTCTTTCTTACTAAACCCCCTCCTTAAATAAGGTAACGCACCCGCACCCCCATTAATTGGAAGTCAACCCTTGTGTCTATCTGTTTATGAAACACCTCTATTAATTGGGCGGTTTAAACATTGCAATTAATTCAATTAATTGTTTGATTCGTTTTTGAATTTCAAAACACTTGGCTTGAGAAATAAAATAAGAAAAACTCTTATTTTATTAGAGTTGTTGGGTTGTGAGAGGATTGGGGAGAATTTTCTCTAGTTCTTGAAGTTCTTCTTCCTCGACGGAGAATGCGAAGAACGCAAAGAACGCCCACCTCCGACGACGGACGACGGTGAGAGACGCCTTCCTCATAGATCGACGATCTGACGCTCACCCTTTCGTTCCTCCTTCCCGCGTCAAAGGAAGGGGGACACCGTTCCTCATCGGACGATCTCCGTCAAGTGTGCAGAACCTTCTTTCCGCGAAGTCCCTTCGTGACGAACCTTCGTTCAACTACGCTCAAGGTAGGGAAATATTTTAATTGTTTGTTCATGATTACTTCCATCGCCATTCTTCATTTCAAATTTAGCCGCCTGATATCGCAATAATGGGATGAGGTCGGACCGCACAAACATGGCTGACCCTCCTCCCCCTTGTTTGCTTGATTTTGTTGCGGCACGTGGAAGGCAGCGCGGTGCCATTGCACCGCGTGGAAACAATGAGTTCGGGGGAAGAAGCGTGGCGCTGTCGCGCCGCGCCGTTGAATTCGAACAATCTGCGTCGCCGTCGAACCGCGCCGGAGAACTTGGAGGAGACCGCGGCTAGAGCGGGGCCGCAACGGAGGGGCGCGGCGCCGTCGCGCCGTGCTGGACGGACCAAGGCCGCAGTCTTTGGCAGCGGCGGAGTAGGAAGCGGCGTCTGGCTTCTGGCAACCGGCGTCGGAGCAGGGGGACGGGACCGCCCCGGTCCCGTGGAGGTAGCAGCCGGCCGGCCGGTCAGGGGGAAGCGCCGGCGGTCGTAACCCCCGGTTGGCCTGTAATACCCCGAGATTTTATGAAAAATATTCTTTTTTAATTTCATTAATGTCTTGTGTTGTATGCTACACCAAAAGGAGCTTGCACAACACACATCCTTGACTTGCCTTGCATTACATGCAATCACGACCTTCCTCGATAGCTTGCGTCGTACACAATACCGAGTTTCACTAAACAACAATATACTATTAAAATATTATTAAAACTAGCTGTTATGAATAGTAATAACCACTTTTTGAAAATTTATGAATTTTATTTTTCAAAATGGACTTCATTTTTGGATTCCAAATATCTAAATTAGCTTAGGGTGAAATTTTGGTACTTTTGGGATAACTTTCATATTCTGATGAATAGTGAAAATTACTAAATTTTAATTAAAAACAACTTTTTTTAATCGAAATAATTAATGGTGATGAATTTTTAATTTGAGTGGTCTTAAAGTATATTTAGAATATATTTTTAAAATTTAATACAATGTTGTTCATTGGATGTAATTTCACATTTAAACCAGACATAAACAAGTATCAATCTTTTGATAGTTATTATCTTTTAAAAACACGCTATCTGTTTTGACGACGTGAATTAATTTTTAAATTAGTTAATGTAACTGATATGTTTTGAGTTTGTTAAAATAAACATCATTTTTGAATTCATAATATCAAATATATCTTAGGCCTAATTTTTGATATTTTTCTGGAAACTTTCATTTTTTGATGAATAGTGAAACCACTAAGTGGTAGTTAAAAAAACTAAATTTTTCATAAAACATAATTTTACCACTTCTGTGAGTAGAATTTCGAAAATCCGAGAGACATGGTTAATATCAAGGACTAAAATGTGGTTCAATGAGATGAAAATAATTTTTGGTGAATAATAACTTTTTACTTTTTTTTACCACGATTAAAAGTAATTAGGGTAGTTAAGGGTAAAAATGATATTATTATTACCCTAACACATGTTCTAATTCTATTGGATAAGTTTTATTCGACCAAAAACAAACTTAGGAATAAAATATGACCATTTAGGGCCACTTGGATTAGATTAGGACATTTATTATCAATTTATTTAAAGAAGGGTTAAAATAGTTAAAATCAAAGTTTAATAACTAAAGGATTTTTAATATAGAGTTATACATAAGATAAATTAGAATATAAATATTCATTAGAAATCTAAAAAGATTTCCTAAATAATTATATTTTATTTGTAATTTTTAGACTTTAAATAAGTTAATTTATTTATGACACAAAGATGATGCAGTAATTATCTTATTAATGAAATATTGACATAATTGATGTTATAAATACCCAAATAAATATAATTTGAGAATTTTTATGAATTAAACTAATTTTATAGGTTAATATGACATGTTAGTATTTATTTAGGTAACTTTTTTAGAACTAATCATTTTGTTATAATTTTCACAAAAATCAATTACTAAATAGTGTCAAAATTGACATAAAATAGTTTTTAAAACAAAGATTATATTATTAATTGTTATTTTATTACTAAAAATATATGGTTTGGAAAAATGACTTAATTAAGGTTATATATATTAATAATAGAAATCTTGGGGTTCTTTTGTCTTGTTATAGTAAGTTTATTAACCTTATAATGTAAGAAAACAAAAAGACACGGTAAAAGTAAAATTATCTAACTTAAAGTTAAAACTAAATGATAAGGTTAAAATAGGAAACTAAAATTGTCCAAATTCTATTGTATGAGATTATTTCGACCCATCCCCACCTTATCTTTGAAATAAATTAATTTTGAGCTATTTAAAACCGAATATGGCTTTATAATAAAATAATATTTTTAGTTTTTCTAAAGGTGCCCCTCTCCTCCCTTATAAAAGGGCACCTCCTCCCTCCCTTCCTCACACCAATTTGAGCCTTCAAGATCGGCCAAAACCTGACAAATTCTCTTATCCACTTCCCTATAAACATCCTAGAGGTCCTGGTATTCTTCAAAGACCAATCTTAGTGCCCTAAGAGGAGGTCTCAAAGAGGCGCTTCAAAGAAGAGGTAATGTTCGTTACCGATTCTTTCAACTTTATTTCTTCTTACACTTCTTCTGATTGGGTTGTTTAACTATGAAGTAATAACATAAGTATCACCCATATACTTATATGTTATTATATGTATGAAACAACCCTATTTCACCATCTATCCATCCTGCGGAAAATTAAATCACCGCACGTGCGTACGTACGGAATACCGTCTCCACGCCGTGGTGTAATCTATTTTCCACCACCACCTTAATTTGATGGGTATAATGGTGTAAATAATTACTATATATGATTATTTTAAAGTTATATTGATTCTGAAATAGTATACATACACTCCAATACAATTCCACGATCTTGAGAATGATATCATCGCTCGTGCGTACGTACGAACTACCGTCTCCACGACACGATGAGATTCATTCTTCACGTTAACCATTCATGAATGATTATAAAGTATATATAATAAGTAATTATGAAATATATGACATAATAATGATACTATATTTATTTTTATATATATGTATGTCATCTACTTAATTCCATTCAACTTAATAAGGAAATGAAAACAGCATTCATGCATACGTACGACCTACCGTCTCCATGAACGGTGTATTTATTTCCATTTACTGATCTATCATATATATGTATATTCTGAATATATATTATATAAAAATCATGTTTTATATTCTGGAATTAATTAATCATGATCTAAGTAATCATATGAATAATTACAAGTCAAAACACGGACGACAAATGAAACGATTTTACCCAAAACGCTCTTTAACATGGAATTTACAAAAGAACGGGTAATATAAAGTCATAAGTGAACCATATATGATATCATAACAATGAGTATGATTCTGGAATAAGTCAATGACAATATTTAAATCATTATACAGGAGGTTCAGACACTTACGAAGCAAATCGGACCTAAGGTAAGAGAAATATCACAATCTCATTTTTATCCGAGATTGTTTATACTTTGGTATTTACTGGGGTGTATTTTATCATCCACATCCATGTTTACTCAATATGTAATATTATTTCCATCCACCTACAATTTTTTGAATCCATTTTTATGTTTTGGTGAGTTTTTAGTAAAATATATGAAAGGAATATTTTGTCATTTTTCGTATGAGGTACTTTTTGACTTTTCTGACAAAATTACGAGAAGAATGTTTTTTTAACTTATAAGGCATGAATGTATTTTTAAAACATTATTTACAAGAAGCTTACCTTACAAGTTTTAAAGTTTATTTTTAATCAAATTCTTTTAGTTTATAATTTTATGACATGTTAAGAAAGGAAAAGGGTTTCTGAAGTAGAAAGGATATTTTCCTCAAGAATGGAGTTCAAGTGTTTTATCAAAATTATTTTCCATCTAAGATAATAAAGGGTTCTGTTTATATCCCTATTATTACATTGATTTGATTATGTTGTTATCGAATTATTTTTATGAATTTCTTTATCTTATATGAATTGTTTGATGATGTCACGATGTTTAAGATTCCCATTTTTATTTCATGGGTTATGCTATGATGTATGGTTTATGATTTTGTGGCACACATAAGAATGGTATCATTATGAGATGGGTGGGACCTATATCTCCCTCCAATGCATTGGGTAAATATTTTATATCTCATGAGATAGACATGACTGGAACGGCAGGTTAAACTGGTTTAGTGAAATAGGACTGAAATGAGGAGTGAACTCGGTTCAGAAATGGACTTTGTCCACTAAGATAGTCTTGGAAATGAGTCTTGACTAATAAGAAATTGATTATCCATGATTATGTGTGTATGCCACAAAGTTTTATGTTTTAATTTATGATTATTGGGATTACATTTCACTACTATGATTTATCCCATGTTATGATATTATGATCTCTTTTGCAGGTTAAGATTTCTAAAATGTTATGTTCTTATGAATATGATGTGACTGATATTTCTTTTGTTTACCCTTACTGAGTATTTGAGCTCACCCTTTTATGTTTTCTTTTCCCCAGGATATAAATAAAGGATTTAGGTAAAAAAAAGTAAGATCTTTATGGGAGATGTTGAAGATCTTTCACCATGATTAGAAGATTATATTCTGAGTTTCCAAAGACACTAAACTATTACGGTCCTTGTGTGTGTTTTTGTTATATACTAATTATTCCGCAAAAGTAATGTAATGTCCATGTACGTTAAGCTTCAGGTCTCTACAGTTGGTATTAGAGGAAAGGTTTAGTCAACCTTTGGAAACTAGGATGCGATAACTTTAGTGAGATCCCTAGAGATATATCTAAGGTATGTCTAGTGATGTCCCTAAGGTTAAGTATAAGTATTGGTTGTAGTACTAGAATTACGGTAACCCAAGATGTTATATATTGAAGGTACTCCCCCTTTATTATATTGTTTTCCCTAGCGTGATTTTTTCCTCTCACACTATTCTTTTTGGGTTTTAGAAAATGGCTGGAAACAAGATGATTCACGATAATGGAGGATATGATGGACAATGTAATGATATTCTTCATGAGAAACCAAATGAAATGGGATTTGGAAGTCCAAACATCATTATTATGACAAATCATCAATCTCATAATATGATCAATAAACTAAAATTTGGTAAGTTTCCTGACTTGGCTAATAAGAGAAAGATGGAGTTTCATGATGATCATAGAGGAAAGAAAGTTCAATTTCCCCTATGTAAATCATGTGGGAAGAGGCATCAAGGAGAATGTTTCAAAGGAACTGGAAGATGCTTTGGGTGTGGAAAAGAAGGACACAAAGCCAGTAAGTGCAAAGGAAAAGGTTCAGTTAACACCAGGGACGAGGATAATGGTATTGCTACGACATCAAAAATGGTTAAATGTTTTAAATTTGGAATGTACAGGCATTATGCAAACCAATTCCCTAAGGGAAAGTCTCATGAAAAAGAATCAGTATGGTCGTATGGGTAGTATTTATGTTGATGATGATGAAGAGACTACAAATGATATGTGAGTTTAAATAATTGTTGAAGCTTGATCAATGGTTTAAGAAGGTAGTGGAATGATTACATGTTTATCAAGTGAAATGTTGTATAAGTAATCTCATGGTACTATGGAATAAAGAGACATCTAAGGATTTTTACACTATTGTCTTTCCTTAAGTTTTGAAAGTGTATGATGAATGGTACCAGTAACCATGAAAGGTTATTCAGATATTTTTGGAAAGTAGATGATATGCGCATAATGAAGGGATAAGAAGAAAATTAAATGTTTGATATTATTCATGAGCTCATGACTAATATAAGGAAATAGTTATATCATGGTTTGAGTATATAGAATTTTGGGGTTTTGGTATGTGGAAAGAGTTAACTTTTGATAACACTCATGTTTTCACTAAGGTTCAATGGGTATTCATTTTTTCAAGAGAATACATGATTAAGGCCTTCAAACATTTGGAATGTGACCAACAAGAAATATCTTATGATATATGGGGATACACGATGGTATTAACATGCTTGTTATATGAAATCTCTGGTAATTGTTTTCACTATAATATGACAATGGACTACAATATTATGGATAAGCCTAAATATTGGAATGGAATATGTTGGACATAAGTTAGTATTGTTTAAGGATAGAACCTTTTTTCGATATTATTTATGGGATGTTATAGTAATGTAGTTTTAGAAAAAGGACAACCTGCAGGATGGGTGACAGCCCATCGCGTCGGACAAGGCTGTGGGAATCGAACCCACAACCGAAGTTCGACTGGCCTTTATCTCCTACCACTAGCCTACAGGAAGTCCCTGTTTAGTAGAAACTAGTTTTATTATATTAAGCAGTATGATATATGAAGTTTAAGTCCATTTTAGGAAACATATATGATTAATCTCACTATAGATGGACTAATGTATTTTTTTATAACTTTTCTAACCTATTGTTTGAGACAGATGGAATGACCCATCATTCTATCACATGATCTACTAACATATCACGAATGACAAATTCAACTTCATTTCTTTAAGAGATGAAGTGGGAATTGTCCAAAGAACGACCAACGGTGAGACTATACCAAAATCACGAAAGTATTTATTCTAATTCCAATTTCATCATCTTTAGGGAAATGATCTTGAAAACCAAAAATGTTGTCCTAGTGCCCTTATATCCGATGAATCTGATGGTACCCTATATCATCACAAATTTATGGCTTTGTGATTGTTGTCTTTTTCATAGCCATGTTCTCTACCACTCTCCATCAGAACATGACGGTTAGATTTCTATTCTATATCCATATTTTCACCTATGTTCTCCTATGTAGAAACCCAGTGATTAGTTAATTTGGGTAACCGTTACGTTTCATACATTAGTTTTTAAAACCAAGTTTTGGTATTCCTTTTTACGATGCGGGTTTGTATTAAAGAAACTTTCGAGTAGTAAACCATTTATAACCCCGACGAATTTCGAGGGCGAAATTCATTTTAAGGGGGGTAGAATGTAACACCCTGAGATTTTATGAAAAATATTCTTTTTTAATTTCATTAATGTCTTGTGTTGTACGCTACATGAAAAGGATCTTGCACAACACGCATCCTTTACTTTCCTTGCATTACACACAATCATGACCTTCCTCGATAGCTTGCATCGTACGCAATACCGAGTTTCACTAAACAACAATATGCTATTAAAATATTATTAAAACTAGCCGTTATGAATAGTAATAACCACTTTTTGAAAATTTATGAATTTTATTTTTCAAAATGGACTTCATTTTTGGATTCGGAATATCGAAATTAGCTTAGGGTAAAACTTTGGTACTTTTTGGATAACTTTCATATTCTGATGAATCGTGAAAATTACTAAATTTTAATTAAAAACAACTTTTTTTAATCGAAATAATTAATAGTGATAAATTATTAATTTGAGTAGTTTTAAAGTATATTTAGAATATATTTTTACAATTTAATACAATGTTGTTCATTGGATGTAATTTCACATTTAAACCAGACATAAACAAGTGTTAATCTTTTGATGGTTATTATCTTTTAAAAACACGCTATCTGTTTTGACGACGGGAATTAATTTTTAAATTAGTTAATGTAACTGATATGTTTTGAATTTGGTAAAATAAACATCATTTTTGAATTCATAATATCAAATATATCTTAGGCCTAATTTTTGGTATTTTTCTGGAAACATTCATTTTTTGATGAATAGTGAAACCACTAAGTGGTAGTTAAAAAAACTGAATTTTTCATAAACCTTAATTTTACTGCTTCTGTGAGTAGAATTTCAAAAATCCGAGAGACACAGTTAATATCAAGGACTAAAATGTGGTTCAATGAGATGAAAATAATTTTTGGTGAATAGAAACTTTTTACTTTTTTTTTACCACGGTTAAAAGTAAATAGGGTAGTTAAGGGTAAAAATGATATTATTATTACCCTATCACATGTCCTAATTCTATTGGATAAGTTTAATTAGACCAAAACCAACCTTAGTAATAAAATATGACCATTTAGGCCCACTTGGATTAGATTAGGACATTTATTATCAATTTATTTAAAGAAGGGTTAAAATAGTTAAAATCAAAGTTTAATAACTAAATAATTTTTAATATAGGGTTATACATAAGATAAATTCGACTATAAATATTCATTAGAAAGATATAAAGATTTAATACATAATGATATTTTATTTGTAATTTTTAGACTTTAAATAAGTTAATTTATTTATGACACAAAGATGATGTAGTAATTATCTTATTAATGAAATATTGACATAATTGATGTTATAAATACCCAAATAAATATAATTTAAGAATTTTTATGAATTAAACTAATTTTCTAGGTTAATATGACATGTTAGTATTGATTTAAGTAACTTTATTATAACTAATAATTCTTTTATGATTTTCACAAAAAACCATTACTAAATAGTGTCAAAATTGGCATAAAATAGTTTTTAAAACAAATATTATATTATTAATTGTTATTTTATTCCTAAAAATCTAAGGTTTGGCCAAATGACTTAGATAAGGTTATATATATTAATAATAAACAACTTGGGGTTCTTTTGTCTTGTTATAGTAAGTTTATTAACCTTATAGTGTAAGAACACAAAAAGACACGGTAAAAGTAAAATTATCTAACTTAAAGTTAAAACTAAATGATAAGGTTAAAATAGTAAACTAAACTTTTCCAAATTCTATTTTATGAGATGATTTAGACCCATACCAACCTTATATTCGAAATAAATCAATTTGGAGCTATTTAAAACCGAATATGGCTTTATAATAAAATAATATTTTTAGTTTTTCCAAAGGTGCCCCTCTCCTCCCTTATAAAAGGGAACCTCCTCCCTCCCTTCCTCACACAAATTTGAGCCTTCAAGCTCGTCCAACCCCTGAAAAATTCTCTTCTAACCTTCCCTATTAACATCCTAGAGGTTCTTGTATTCTTCAAAGACCAATTTTAGTGCCCTAAGAGGAGGTCTCAAAGAGGCGCTTCAAAGAAGAGGTAATGTCCGTTACCGATTCTTTCAACTTTATTTCTTCTTCCACTTCTTCTTCTTAGGTTGTTTCATTATGAAGTAATAACATCAGTATCACTAATATAAGGATATGTTATTATAAGTATGAAACATCCCTATTTCACCATCTATCCATCCTACGGAAAACGAAATCACTGCGCGTGCGTACGTACGGAATACCGTCTCTACGCCGTGGTGTAATCTATTTTCCACCACCACCTTACTTGGATGGGTATAATGGTGTACATAATAACTATATATGATTATTTTAAATTTATATTTATTCTTAAATAGTATACATACACTCCAATACAATTCCACGATCATGAGAATGATATCATCGCTCGTGCGTACGTACGGACTACCGTCTCCACGACACGATGAGATTCATTCTCCACATTAACCATTCATGAATGATTATAAAGTATATATAATAAGTAATCATGAAATATATGAAATAATAATTATACTAGATTTATGTGTATATATATGTATGTCATCTACTTAATTCCATTCAACTTAATAAGGAAATGAAAATAGCGTTCATGCGTACGTACGACCTACCGTCTCCATGAACGGTGTATTTATTTCCATTTACTGATCTATTATATATATGTATATTCTGAATATATATTATATATAAATCATGTTTTATATTCTGGAATTAAGTAATCGCAATCTAAGTAATCATATGAATAATTACAAGTCAAAACACGGACAACAAATGAAATGATTTTACCCAAAAAGCTCTTTAACATGGAATTTACAAAATAACGGGTAATATAAAGTCATAAGTGAACCATATATGATATAATAAGAATGAGTATGATTCTGGAATAAGTCAATGACATTATTTAAATCATTGTACAGGAGGTTCGGACACTTACGAAGCAAATCGGACCTAAGGTATGGGAAATATCACAATCTGATTTTTATCCGAGATTGTTTATACTTTGGTATTTACTAGGGTGTATTTTATCATCCACATCCATGTTTCCTCAATATTTAATATTATTTCTATCCAAATAAAATTGTTTAAATCCATTTTTACCCTTTTGTGAGTTTTTAGTAAAAGATATGAAAGGAATCTTTTGTCGTTTTTCGTACGAGGTACATTTTGACTTTTCCGACAAAATTACGAGAAGAATGTTTTTTTAACTTATACGGCATGAATGGATTTTTAAAACATTATTTCCAAGAAGCTTCCCTTACAAGTTTTCAAGTTTATTTTTAATCAAATTCTTTTAGTTTAGAATTGTATGACATGTTAAGAAAGGAAAAGTGTTTTTGAAGTAGAAATGATATTTTCCTCAAGAATGGAGTTCAAGTGTTTTATCAAAATTATTTTCCATATAAGATAATAAAGGGTTCTATTTCTATCCCTATTATTACATTGATTTGATTATGTTGTGATGGAATTATTTTTATGAATTCATTTTTCTTATATGAATTGTTTTATGATGTCACGATGTTTAAGATTCCCATTTTTATTACATGGGTTATGCTATGATGTATGGTTTATGATTTTGTAGCACACATAAGAATGGTATCATTATGAGATGGGTGGGACCTATATCTCCCTCCAATGAATAGGGTAAAGATTTTATATCGCATGACATAGACATGGCTGGAACGGCAGGTTAAACCTGTTCAGTGAAATAGGACTGAAACGAGGAGTGAACTCGGTTCAGAAATGGACTTTGTCCACTATGATAGTCTTGGCAATGAGTCTTGACTAATAAGAAATGATTATATATGATTATGTGTGTATTCCACAAAGTTTCATGTTTTAAGTTATGATTATTGGGATTAAATTTCACTACTATGATTTATCCCATGTTATGATATTATGATCTCTTTTGCAGGTTAAGATTTCCAAAATGTTATGTTCTTATGAATATGATGTGATTGATATTTCTTTTGTTTACCCTTACTGATCATTTGATATCACCCTTTTATGTTTTCTTTTCCCCAGGATATAAAGAAAGGTTTTAGGCAAAAAAAGGAAGATCATTATGAGAGATGTTGAAGATCTTTCACCATGATTAGAAGATTGTATTCCGAGTTTCCAAAGGCACTAAAATATTACGGTCCTTGTGTGTGTGTTTTTGTTATGTACTAAGTATTCCGAAAAAGTAATGTAATGTCCATGTACATTAAGTTTCTGGTCTCTACATGGCCAGCAGGAGCGGCCCCCCTCATGGGGGACGCGGTTTCACACAGGGGGGGGGGGGGTAGCGCGCCCCCCGCCCCCAAACTGCTCGGCCGTTTCGGCCAAGCCACCTGGCCGCTAGCCGCGCCAGCGTGCTGGGCAGGGCTGCGCCAATCGGGCCGGGCCACGCCATCCAGGTCGGGCCATTTCCAGGAGGGCCGGACCCGGACCCGGTTCGGGCCGACCCAGGGGGTCTCGGGCCGGGTCTGTCCGGGCCCGAAACCCCCACTTTTGGACCTCTTTAGGTCCTTTGCCCATAACTTGGGCTACATACCTCCGATCAACCCACCGTCAGCTGTGATGCGATCCTTGGATCGAGAAAGTTGTTTCGGTATATTACACTCAAGGTTTCGAAGAACTTTGGGTTCATCCAGGTTGGTTCGTACACAAAACCAACCGGGCCCTCGAAACGGAAACACTTATAACTTGAGCTCCGGACGTCCGATTGATGTGACGTTGACTTTGTTGGATTCCTCTTGATCAGAAGGAACTTTTGGAATACATATCCTGAGTTTTGGTTGTAGTTGGATAGTGGTCGGGTTGGATTGTACCCGAAATCCTACCGGGCCCCTAGAACGGAAAAGCTGATAACTTTCAGACTGGACGTCCGTTTGACGAACCGTCAGCGACGTTGGTGATCATGTTGAGAAATGGACCCTATGAGCATACCCTATGAGAGTTCGGGGTATTGATGAGATACGGCCGGGTTGTTTCGCATACGAAACCAAACGGTCCCCTGGGATGAAAAGGCTAGTAACTCATAGACCGGGCGTCCGACTGACGCACCTTCTATTGCATTGAGACCCCTATGACGAGGAGAATATTTGAGATACTTCTTCGTGGGAATTTGTGATACTTGGAGTATCGAGCAGTAGCTCATGGAGTGGACCCTTCCAGTGATGATCTAGTAGAGTGTAGAGACCTAGTAGCTGGATGAGACTTGACGACTGCTGATCTATCGTCTCAGTGTGTTTCAGATAGCCCAGTGGGGAGCTATTAGTTGTAGCGGAAGACCCACGGCGGAGAAGCGCTTAGTTGTAGAGGCAGACCCGCAGTACTCAATAGAAGGAGTACCTCTGGAGGCTATGAGGGGGAGCGCTTGGTTGTAGCGGCAGACCCACGGTGGAGGAGCGCTTGGTTGTAGCGGCAGACCTGCGGTACTCAACAGAAGGAGTACCTCTAGAGCCTATGAGGGGGAGCGCTTGGTTGTAGCGGCAGACCCATGGTGGGAAGCACTTGGTTGTAGCAGCATGCCCACAATACTCGACTGGTGGAGTACTACAACAGTCCAAGGTTAGTGGGCCGCGCTTGGTTGTAGCGGCAAGCCCACTGTACTCGATAGAGGAGGAGTTCTCCAGCAGCCGTGGTTTCGAATTCATGATTAAATCCTGGTTTGAGCTGAATCTATAATCTTTTTGTTTCCTCATGATTGAGATGGGTCACTTGATAACTTAGGTATATGTATGAGCATATACCTGGGTAGTGGTTATCCGTTGATTCATAATCTTTGTGTTTCCTCATGATTGAGATGGGTTACTTGATAACTTGGGTATATGTATGGGCATATACCTAAGTAGAGGTTATCTGTTGAGATCTTCCTTGTGGTTATCCTTGTTGGATTTAGTGAGACCTTGAGGGTCTTGGGGTCCCTACTGAGTATCGTTATACTCAACCCTGCACGGGCTATTCCCGCACCTCGTTGTGTTGGTTGCAGATGACGAGCAGCGCAGACAGAGGCCGAGTGTTCAAGGACTGGATGGTACCCAGAGGTGGACCTCACGACGAGACAGTATCCGGTGGTGGACTTCACGATAAGGCAAAACTCGGAGGAGGTTGACGGGCGAGAGCATTGTGGAGGCTATCTATACATACCCTTCAGGTAGGATCCGTGGTGGACAATCCAGGAGCTGTGCTATCTATACCTACCCTTCAGGTAGGATCCTTGGTGGACCATCCAGGAGTTTCTTGTCACCTTCCATCTATTTTATCTTTTTCCTTGTACTTTACGGTTGGGCTTGTATTTCCGGCCCCTTTACTTTCAACACAGCTTGTTTCAGTTTTACTTAGTGTTTTACTTACTCTTGTACTCTATAGTGTTTTGTTTACTTTTATAAAGGCAATGCCTTCCCAGTTATCAGAATTTACGCCTTTGGTGCTAGTCGCCAGCCCCTGGCCTATGGAAGGCGGTCATTGGGTAGTCACAGCACGGGCCCCAAGGATGGGTCGTGACAAATTGGTATCAGAGGCAGTTCGGTTCTACCACAGAACTCAGGACTCTGATCCTTCTTCTATGTGAAGCAATAGTGTTAAGGGTATTGAGTGTGGTTATTAGTCCAGGGAGTCCAGTTCTGGTGCGGCGGCCGACGTATCCGTACACCAGGACCCTGACTTCTGATTTCCGACTCAATACACAAAAACATTGATTTCATGTGTGTTTTAAAAGTTTTATTTGTGTTTAATTTGTGTCAGCTCACCAGGTATACTGTATTAACCGTGGCGCACCTGTTTCTTTTCAGGATGGCCCCACGACGGCAGCCAGCTAGGGTTCCGAGCGTTGCGCGGGACGACAGCCCACCGAGCGACGAGGCCTCGGTACATGGCCCTTTGACAGAAGAGGCACCGGCAGTACCTCTACTCGCCGAGCCATCGATGCTACCAGCCCCAGTCGCTGACGGTGCACGTCACCTTAGTGCACTACACGAGTTTCAGCATCAGCGACCACCCAGGTTCTGCGGGGAGATGGACCCTCAGGCAGTCAAGTATTGGTTGGAGGCAGTTGTTTGAGTTTTCCATTTGGTAGGGACACTAGTTGACCTTATGGTGGTCTTTGCAGTGATCCTCTTGCACGCGACAGCAGGCAGATGGTGGAGCTTGATGATCCAGGTGCACGACGAGGCATCTCTCCTTTGGACGGACTTTGAGAGCCTTTTCCGCTCAGAGTTCATCCTAGACACCCTCCGTGAGGTGCGCATCCAGGAGCTACTATAGCTGCGGCATGACAATATGACATTAACCCAGTACGCAGAGATGTTTACCGATCTCTCGCGCTATTCCATAGACATGGTACATGACCCATTCTTCAGGGCCCAAACCTTCGAGTAGGGGCTCAGGCGAGAGATCAGATATTCATTTGTTTCTCATAGTATTCCGACACAGATAGGGGTGTTGGAGTGAGCCCTCTTAGTCGAGAGTTTTCTTGCTGAGAAGTCTCCAGTAGCAGGACCCACCACTATCTGGCATGCGATGGAGTCTTCTGCAGCGGGCAATAGACAGATGACGCAGAGGTCCAAGAGGACTAGACCTACAGGTGGTCGATCGCATGACACAGGATCGTTTGTGCGAGGCACCCGGGGTGGACAATGACTTACCATGAGAGGATAGTGTTACTCCTGCGGCGGGGTTGGTCACATGGCTCGTGACTATCCGACCTGCCATACAGATGACCAGAAGAAGAATGAAAGAACTCCCAGGCAGAGGTAGAGGTTCGATCGAGGCGGACTGCATGGAGCAGGAGACCGTGGCAGGGGAGCTGGCCGTGCAGCTGGAGGTGGACGTCGTTTTGAACTGTTGCCACCACCACCACCAGGAGGTCCACCCCGACCACAGGGAACAGGTGGACATGGGAGAGCTCAGCTTCAGGCAGATGAGGCCTACGATCATGGAGCTCCAGGAGCAGATGGATAGAAGCGGGACTAGCTCCAGACCTGTAGACTTTTGTTCATGTTGCTTCTATCTTTGTTGATGTTTGTTTGAAGATGCTTTGTGTCTTCGTAATTTGAGCTGTAGTAATAAAAGACACCTTTCTTGTGGCGTTTACCTTCCTGTCCTCTCTTTATGATGTTACTAAGAGGTTCTGGTTAAAAAAAACCGTTGAATTAACCCTCACTTTGAGATACCTACTGGAGGAGACCCAGTGACCACACACTGATGCCAACAGTGTGACTCAACCCTTGGAGGTGAGATTAATGGTTGGATCTCTTAGTAGAAGCGTCGAGGCCTTACGACGTCATCCTTGGTATGGATTAGTATCATCTATTTCGGGATTGACTGTATTAGGTAATGAACGTGGTTCATCCAGGGGATGAGACCAGATTTCTCTTATCGGCAAAGAAGAAATCTCAGCAGCTCTTGTAGGACCAGAAAGGTCCAAGTCATCCAAGAGCGGATGAGGACAGCTCAGAGGTGGAAAAAAGTCTTGTGCTGACAGGAGGCGGAGAAAACTAGAGTTCGAGAAAGGTGACCATGTTTCCCTACGGTTCTCACCTCAACGTGAGTTACGGAGATGTGGCCGAGGCAACAAGTTATCTCCGAGGTTAAACAGACCTTTCTAGGTCCTCAGCAGGGTAGGCGAGGTGGTTTACCGCTTGACCCACCCACCTCAGTTGCACCAGGTGCACGATGAATTCCATGTATCTCAACTGAGGAGATACGAGCTCGACCCTTTGCTTTTCATCGACCATGAAGAGATGGACTTGGGCAATGGGGTGACCCTCACGGAGGTTCCAGTGGGGATCGAGGAACGATAGGAGCGGATCCTACGAGGATGGTCGATTCCTCGGGTGTGCTTTCACTAGCAGTATGGGAACCTCTAGGTGAGCACATGGGAGCGGAATGCTCAGATGCGTGATCAGTACTGATTTTGTTCCCCTAGTTTATGATGTATCTTTACAGGGACGTAAAGCCCTGAGGTGGGAGTAATGTAAAGACCCGTAAAATTCAAGGTAATTTTTTTTTCTCTTAATTTTCTTTGGGATTTTACAATAACTCAGTTTCTGACGGCACCTGATTCCGAGGCCCGGTGTGCCCGAAATCATTTTCCAAAGTTTATCTCGGGTACGTTCAGTGAATGAACAAGAAGGTTTTCCTAACTTTTGAACCGGTGCTCGGAATCGAAATCCGAGGACACCAATGGAATTACAATGCCGGTAATTTCGTAGAAACACCTTTTCCGGAGCTGTGTTTGCTCAGGTGTGGTTTTTAAATTTTGGGGTTAAGTAAAGGAATAAAATAAAAGTGGTGCAACCAATTTTATTTTATTTTTGTTTAACCTAAGCTAAGTGGATGAAGTGGGACCCACAATATCCTACCCACTAGGTAGGATAATTGTGAGGTGGGATCCACACGATCCCCACCGTTTCATTCTTCCTAAACCCCCTCCTTAAATAAGGTAACGCACCTGCACCCCCATTAATTGGAAGTCAACCCTTGCGTTTATCTGTTTATGAAACACCTCTATTAATTGGGCTGTTTAAACGTTGCAATTAATTCAATTAATTGTTTGATTCGTTTTTGAATTTCAAAATTCTTGGCTTGAGAAATAAAAAAAGACAAACTCTTATTTTATTAGAGTTGTTGGGTTGTGAGAGTATTGGGGAGAATTTGCTCAAGTTCTTGAAGTTCTTCTTCCTCGACGAAGAACGCGAAGAACGCCGACCTCCGACGACGGACGATGGTGAGAGATTCCTTCCTCGTAGATCGACGATCCGATGCTCACCCTTTCGTTCCTCCTTCCCGTGTCAAAGGAAGGGAGACACCTTTCCTCCCCGGACGATCTCTGTGAAGTGTGTGGAACCTTCTTTCCGCGACGTCCCTTCGCGACGAACCTTTGTTCAACTACGCTCGAGGTAGGGAATTATTTTAATTGTTTGTTTGTGATTACTTCCATCACCATTCTTCATTTCAAATTGAGTCGCCTGATATCGCAATAACGGGAGGAGGTCGGACCGCACAAACACGACAGACCCTCCTCCCCCTTGTTTGTTTGATTTTGTTGCGGCACGTGATAGGCGGCACGGTGTCGTTGCACCGCGCGAAAACTATGAGTTCGGGTGAAGAAGCACGTCGCCGTCACGCCGCACCGTTGAAGTCGAACAAGCCGCGGAATCGTCGCGCTGCGCCGAAGAACTAGGAGGAGACCGCGGCTAGAGTGGGGCCACGGTGCTATCGCGCGGCGCCGGACGAACCAAGGCCGCGACCTTTGGCCGCGGCGGAGCAGGAAGCGGCGACCGGCTTCCGGCTGCCTGCGTCGGAGCAGGGGGACGGGACCGCCCCAGTCCCGTGGTGGCAGCAGCCAGCCGGCCAGTGCGGGATGGCTGGTCAGGGGGAAGCGCCAGGGGTCGTAACCCCCGACTGGTCAGCAGGAGTGGACCCCCTCATGGGGGTCGCGGTTTCACACAGGGGGGGCAGCGCGCCCCCTGCCCCCAAACCGCTCGGCCGTTTCGGCCGAGCCACATGGCCGCTAGCCGCGCCAGCGTGCCGTTCCGGGCCGGGCCGCGCCCAATAGGGCCGGACCCAGACTCGGTTTGGGTCGATCGGGTTCGGGCCGACCCAGGGGGTCTCGGGCTGGGTTGGTCCGGGCCCGAAACCCCCCACTTCCGGACCTCTTTAGGTCTTTTTCCCATAACCTGAGATACAGACCTCCGATCGATGCACCGTGAGTTGCGATTCAATCCTTTTATTGAGACGGTCGTTTTGGTATATTACACTCAAAGTTTCAGAGAACTTTGGGTTCGTCCAGGTTGGTTCGTACACAAAACCAATCGGGCCCTCGGAGCGGAAACACTTATAACTTGAGCTCCGGACGTCTGATTGACGTGCCATCAACTTTGTTGGATTCCTCTTGATGAGAAAGAACTTTTGGAATACATCGCCTGAGTTTTGGATGCCGTTGGATAGTGGCCGGTTTGGATTGTACTCGAAATCCAACCGGGCCCCTAGAACGGAAAAGCTGATAACTTTCAGACCAGACGTCTGTTTGACGAACCGTCAGCGGCATTGGTGATCACGTTGATAAATGGTCCCTTTGAGAATACCCTATGAGAGTTTGGGGTACTGCTGAGATATGTCCGGGTTGGTTCGCACACAAAACCAACCGGGCCCCTGGGACGAAAAGGCTAGTAACTCACAGACCGGGCGTCCGACTGACGCGCCGTCTATTGCGTTGAGACCCCTATGACGAGGAAAATCTTTGAGATACTTCTTCATGGGACTTTGTGGTACTTGGAGTATCGAACAATAGCTCATGGAGCAGACCCTCCCGGTCAAGAGATAGCAGAGTGTAGAGACCTAGTAGATGGCTGAGACTTGACAACTGCTGATCTATCGTCTCGGTGTGTTTCGGATAGCCCAGTGGGGAGCGCTTGGTTGTAGCGGTAGACCCATGGGGCAGGAGCGCTTGGTTGTAGTGGCAGACCCGTAGTACTCAACAGAAGGATTACCTCTGGAGGCTATGTGGGGGAGCGCTTGGTTGTAGCGGCAGACCCACGGCGGAGGAGTGCTTGGTTGTAGCGGCAGACCCGCGGTACTCAATAGAAGGAGTACCTCTGGAGCCTATGAGGGGGAGCGCTTGGTTGTGGCGGCAGACCCATGGTGGGAAGTTCTTGGTTGTAGCAGCAGGCCCACAATACACGACTGGTGGAGTACTACAGCAGTCCAAGGTTAGTGGGGCACGCTTGGTTGTAGCGGCAGGCCCACTGTACTCGACAGAGGAGGAGTTCTCCAACAGCCGTGGTTTTGACATCATGATTAAATCCTGGTTTGAACTGAGTCTATAATATTTGTGTTTCCTCATGATTGAGATGGGTCACTTGATAACTTAGGTATATGTATGGGCATATACCTGTGTAGTGGTTATCTGTTGATTCATAATCTTTGGGTTTCCTCATGATTGAGATGGGTTACTTGATAATTTGGGTATATGTATGGGAATATACCTAAGTAGAGTTTATCTGTTGAGGTATTCCTTGTGGTTATCCTTATTGGATTTATTGAGACCTTGAGGGTCTTGGGGTCTCTACTGAGTATCGTTATACTCACCCCTACACGGGCTATGCCCGCACCTCGTTGTGTTGGTTGCAGACGACGGGCAGCGCATACAAAGGCCGAGTGTTTGAGGACTAGACCGTACCCGGAGGTGGACCTCACGGCGAGACAGTATCCGGTGGGGGACTTAATGATGAGGAAACACTCATATGAGGTTTACGGGCGAGAGCATTGTGGAGGATATCTGTACCTACCCTTCAGGTAGGATCTGTGGTGGACGATCCAGGAGCTGTGCTATCTGTACCTACCCTTCAGGTAGGATCCTTGGTGGATGATCCAGGAGATGCTTATCACCTTCCAACTGTTTTATATTTTTCCTTGTACTTTATAGTTGGGCTTGTATTTCTGGTCCCTTTACTTTCAGCACAGCTTGTTTGAGTTTTACTTAGTGTTTTACTTCCGCTTGTACTCTGTGGTTTTTTGTTTACTTTTATCAAGGCAATTCTTTCCCAGTTATTGGGATTTACGCATTTGGTGCTAGTCGCCAGCACCTGGCCTATGGAAGGAAGGATTGGGGTAGTCATATAACGGGCCCTGAGGACGGGTCGTGACATTGAGGCTTCATGTACCATTATGGAGGCTTATAGTTCAGATGTCATGATTATTACAACTCCCCAATTCCACATGATCCATGCTCATTGTGAGAAATATGGTATAACAAGTAATCAATTTTATTACATTGAATAAGAGACTTAGATGTTGGGATTGGCCTGGATGATCAATATGGAGCATTAACCTCAAGATAGGTGGCCTATATATCCTGAATATGGATGGAATCAGAGTCACTATAGTTCCATATATATTTTGGATTACACACTGAGGATGCCCATATGACCTGGCTTGCTTGTCTGGAGGGTGTTTTATGACCCATTTAACTTGTCTATTGGACATCACAAGATCAATATGGTTTGTTCTAGGAGCCATCACCTAACTTGGATGACATGTCCAATAGGTGTCGCATGGTCTAGATGATGTGCCCTGATGTCATTTGTAAGAGTTGTTAATACACATGGAGGGTGTCCAATGAGTCAATACAACATGGATCATAGGATGTCGCATATCTTGGATAACATCCCTAGAGGTCATCCTGAGACTTGGATGACATGTCTAGAGGATGTCATGGGTCTTGGATGAATTGTCCAGAGAGTATTGTGAGAGCTCAGTTGTCATTCCCCAGTACAACCTCAAGACTTGAATGACATGAGAAGGTTCCATTATATAAGTCAGGTGATGTATTTGAAGGAAGTCTAAAGGTTCAAGTGATATTTTCGAAGTGTTTTTCGAGACCAAATTGGTGTGTGCAATGGGACCATATTACTTGCTTTGAAATTCCTGAAGGATTTTGCATGTCCCAAATAGAATGCTGATGGAGCGTCATGATATTTAGGTGATGTGTACTGGTACCATCATGTGTCTTTGGATGACTCACGCAAAGTGCATGAGTGCTATCAAATATGTATTTCAATCAAGTATTACCCTTTTAATCTTGGTTCTAGACCTTGTATTATGAATTCCATATGTTTGTTCAATATCAGTTTATCTTGATTCTTGTGTGATTTGGGGGATATGCGGTATGTTCTTCGAACACCATGCCAATTTTCCTTTGCATGATCTATGAATGATCACAAGAAGTCAATTATGTTTGGCGCATGATTCATCCTTCCGTTCTTCAGTATATTACATGATGAGAGACTTTCCATTTGCATTATCATACATTCTGAGAATTCTTCTCTAGCCATTTCACCTCAGAGTCCATATTCCAAGATTCAAATCATCTAGATTCTAACCATTTTTTCTTGTTCGGGTGGGTAATTTATAGGCATTTCCATCCCTATTGTTTTCTTGTTTTTGCAATGTATCTAGCACGAATCCAGGATGGAGTTGGTGAGAGGCTATTATGAAATGAAGCTTCTTGAGTCTCTACTTTGGATCACTTTGAGGGCATCACTTAACTTTCAACGACCATGAGTCCCTCTCTTCAATGCCTAAATTATTTGATTATTTATAATTAATGAGGACTTGTTTGATCACATAGACATGTTGAAGGACTTACTTATTGTCATATTGACTTTTCAAAGGGCCTTCACGAGATCCATGTTCATGTTGAAAGGCACTTTAAAGATGTTCAATGAATTGTTTGGGGCTTTCTACAAGATAGGGATGGTTTATTTGGGGTACTTCTAGGACCACATGACGGAATTCCATAACATGTCATGAGAATTTTACGACCGTGAGTTCCTTTTTCCTCCTCCCTATTTTATTACCTTTTTTATGTAACAAAGGTTGGGAGTCATGTGAAATTTCATGAGTAATTTCAAGTAAAATTAATCTATTTTTTGATGATTAATTGTGTGACCAATATGGGTAATATGATGGTGCACAAGCATTTTGTGGAAAATTCTATTTGTTTTCCCTTGGAGTGACAAAGGGAAGTGTATGGTCGCTTGGACATACCCAAGGCTTTCCATGCGATGAGGCTGAAAAGATTAAGGGAATTTGCAATATGAGGTGGACATGTCTCTAGGGACTCATGACATCTTGCAGATTCTCAAGGGTATGCCACATGTATTTCAATGATTGTGAGTAGCTCTCGCCTCCTATCTATTTAACTCCTTTGTTTTATTTCACAATGTCATGGAGGTCTTCTAAATTTTATTGGATGCTGTTAAGAATAATTACCCTTATCTTCAATGATAAGTCATGTGAACATTATGACTGCTAGGGGATTCCACCTTTTGGGTTTCCTTCCTTTTATTTCCAAATATTTTCAAGTTAGATTTCTAGGTGCCTATCACCGGAAACCTACATGGCCTAGGGGAACTTATCCAGATACTACCATGTGACCATGGTTTATCTAGAAAATCTTCACAAGATCATGAGGTCTTTTCAAAAGATGTTCTGTGGGATCCTCTACGGGTCATGCACTACATGTGGAGTTTTCGCGTGACCTTATAATGGTCACGTGATTAAAAGTCCTTTGAAATATCATGAAATCCACTGGTATTGGTCACCATATTCTTCTTCTTCATTTGTGGGGAAAATAAACCCATATTACGGTATTTATTCCTTTGTGAATTTTCCGATGCTCATTTGGTAGGCATCAAAAAATTCCCACCCTCAGGAGTGACGTCCGTGGGGACAAGGTCTCAGTTCTGAAGATGGTAAATTCCCTCTAGAGTCTTATCGATCTTGCCATTGCAGTCGATCGACTTTTATCCTAGTTTAACCTCTATAATTCATTCCATTTTTTAAGAAACCTAGGATATATTCTAAAATGTGGAGGTTCCTTCCTATTTTTTACATTATGAATGGACGAATTTACTAAACCTTATATAATACTATCCAGTTTTATTTCCTTCATGATGTGCATGATATATCATTACTCTGAAATTATGAGAAATCACCACCAACACCCATACATTGATTTATATATGAATAAACATTAATTATTGGAATATAATGATGAAATTATTAGATATCTCCTCTAAGAGATACTTGCTAATTCCCACTATCACAAGATTCTTTGTTGACAATATGTTCTAGCTATCTTGAAGTCACCTAAATTGTAGAGGGATTTCTGAGTAGGACATATTTCCTGAAGGGTGATTGATTTTTATCTTCACTGAAAGTTAAAATATTTTGGATAGAGTGTATTGATGCACACCTATCATAGGGAATGGAAAAAAGAAATTTAATTTTTCTAGTGTAGCACAATGGTTGACTAGGATCGTCTCACTTGAGGAGCATTCTAAGTTGTTCACTCACTTAAAAAAATAAACTAAACTAATGATTTTCTTTTATTTTTATTATTTATATGAATGAAATGGAATTTATTAAAATACAATAAATGAAAAAAAATCAATTCTAATTAATATTAAATGCTAAAAACAATGGAATTAGTGAAGAATGAAAGTTCTCTCAAGATAACTTTCAGGGAGCACCTTCATTGACCAACTTGAAATATTATTAGTGAACACACTCCATTGTATGTGTGAAAACCTTATTCTACCCTGGTTATTAATGAAAAGTTAACTTATAGATCACCAAGTACACCCTCTATTCTCCTCCTCAATCGAGGGAAAATGTTTTTAGATTAAGGAGTTAAACTTTAGAAACCACAATGAGGATTAAACCCACTAAAAATTATCCTTAGAATTAACTCAAAGAATATTAAAAAATCTGTCTTGGGTTCAAGAACCTGATTAATCCCTCAAGATATTCCTCAGATCAGTTACTCATGACCATGAGTATTATAGTTCATGATGGTAAGATGAGAAGAAGAAAAGAGGGAGGACGGGTGGACACAAAAATAAAAACAATGCAAGAATTTATTAAAAATCTAAATTACAATTGAAAAATATAAAAAAATAAAGAAAATAAATAAATTAAAAATAAATGAGGAATATTTTCAGTCAGCCTCCCTTAGTGGATATCTCTTCCCTAGTGTCTTGAAGAATTGGGATGGAAAATGGGATGATTTGAGAGGGAGGAGCTCCCCTCTTTTTATAGGCATAATTTTCCCCCAACAATTGATGCGTTTTAGCCCCAATAAATGACCACTTCAAACATTGAAACCTTCTTGAATGTTATTTATAAATATCTTGTCCTTATCTCCTAAAACTGTCAGCATATTTGGACATTTATTACGAGAGTTATACCTATTTTACTCTAACAATTTATTCTGTCCTGTCAGACTCTCCAAATTGAAAACTTTCAAACTATAAAGAATTAATGACCATTAAAACAACCAATTATAGAATCCTAGACCTAATGAAAGATGTTACAAAACTCGTCTCATCCACCCACTAAATTTCACAGTAATTGGTCCCTCCATGAATGGGTTAGGGACCCAACAAAAAAAATAGATAGATCTATAAACAGTTTTCATGGTCAAACTTTTGAACTTCTTTTGAGCTTTCATATGGTCGATTCAGATTTTGGTCAAGAAGGATGAAATTAATCCCTGGATGTGTATATTCCTACAAGTAAATAATTTAACAATTTGGATGAATATAGAAAATTTTATGTACATAATACAGATATAATTTAAAACAGTTAAAAAATGGGCCATTTTTAAGATTAAGATCAAAATACCAACAATATCATAAAATGTGGAAATTTATCTAAAAGTAACACTTTTTTGGGATTTAAAACAATAAAATCTAATGTAAATTTATTGAATATATTTTCTCTATCACATCTCAACTATGTTAAGACCATGTAGTGGGCCTCATAAGCTTTCACAAGCTAGATAATTTCCATGCACTTTAGTTTAGGGTTTTTAGCTCATAACTTCCATCACATTAGTTTAAGGTCATTTATCTTAGACCTTTTGTCACTTTATTTTAAGGGATTTTAGCTCATACCTTCCATCTATTTACTTTAAGTTCATCAATCTCGAACCTTCTATCACTTTAGTTTAAGGTTGTTTATCTCGGACCTTCCATTTCTTTAGTTTAAGTTCATCTAGAATAGAACATCTATCACTTTAGTTTAAGGTAATTTTTCTCAGACCTTCCATCGATTTAGTTTAAGGTCATTTAGCTTGGACCTTTGGTTTATGGTAGTTTAATGTCTTCTTTCTCAAACCTTTGTGGAATATGAGGCTGACTAACCATGGTTGACTCAAAACACTATAGGGTGTTGAGTTCCTCTGTGGTGCTGTTGGGGCTAACGAGGATTGGAGTTCCTTTCTTGGAAATAGGAGATGACTTTAGTTTGTGGGATACATCCCTTATGCATTGATATCATGACCAAGTAAAGATGATCTCCACTCTTTTTGAAGGTTTATGGAAGATTTATGGAATGAAATATGGATGAGGGAGAAATATTAGGGATACTAGGCCAACCTAGATAGTTGGAGTGTGGGTGATATAAATCATAACCCAAAATCTTGAGTCTATGAATACGGGATAGGGAATACATGCCAGGTATGTCCTGTAACATTTTGAGATATTTGGTTTCACCTTGGCACTTTTGGGGCTCACAAGGATTATAAGTGCATCTCTAGCAAGGAGGATGCGCCTTTAGTTGGTAGGTTAAATCCATTATGCATTGATATAATAATGGCCAAGAAAATATAATATCCACTTCTTTTAAAGGGCCATGATAGATTTGAGAAGACCAAAACATCTAGATGATAATTTGGGTATAGAAGGAATGATATCCAGGAAGGGTTTTGACACCCTAGGGAAATCCAAATCTTATGGTATGAAGCCTGATCCCTACACCATATGGTTTAGAATCATGAGGTTTGGGCCATCAAAGGTTCTAGAATTAAGAGTCACATTCTGACCTTGAGAAAGGGTAAAAAATATGGTGATGCAACATTGAGGATTTCATTTCCACTTGAATAGTATTCTATGGAGATTGTAAATCATAGTATAAAGTTATTAGGTTATGAGGAAGGTTTGGTATAGTCACACCAGGGATATCATAAAACACTATCAGGTGATAGGTTCTTCTATGATGAATCCAAGCACATAGGAATCAGAAGTATCTTTAAATCAAACCAATATTTATCTTGTTAGTGGGTCTGAGACCTTCTACATTGATAGCATGGTCAATCAGAGCGATATCTTTTCTTATTCAGGGGCAATGAAAAAATTTCGATGACCCAAGATACATTAAATCATGAAGTGTGATTTATGGAAACTTTAAGATCCCAAAAGGGTTCAAGAACCCTAAAAGTTCTTCCATAACTTAGAGAAACTATCCTCACGATAAGGAAATGTGAAAAATCATTGCTATATGTTTTTCATGGACCAGGGGGTCTAACGAGCATAGCTTGGATTTTACTAGGGATATAGAGAATACCTTATGATCCTTATACCTTTAATTTGAACCCTAATTTTTACAAAACTCTAGATATGAAGAGTTTATAAAGGGAAGAGTTGAATTTTTATAAGGCTACCCTTTATGGGTTTTCAACCTGACAAGTTTTGCGTCTCTTTCATTGGTAGTTTATGGTCTTGCGATTTGAACCATTATAGGCTAGAGTTTAATGTCATACATATTTGACCAAAGTACATGCAGTTTAGGGTCATAGATCACATGGAAATAATATGGGAGATGTTACAAAAGAGCCAAATTAGGAAACCCAGGGTCAAGATTACTCTAACATCCTACCGAGTATGGGGTGGAAATTTCATAAATCACAACTCGAGTTCCTTAGATTGGGAGAAATTATATGGGAAAATCATATTAGGTATGTCTCATAACACCCTAAGATGTTTGGTTTTGCCTTAGTTATGTAGGGATTATGAGAATTAGAAGGCCCTTTATATTGGACCATGATGTCTTCAGTTGGTGGGTCTAAAGTCCTTTTGCATTAATAGAATGGACAAATGAGAGATATATTTTTTATTTTTTAGGGGAAATGAAAGGATTTTGGAAACCTGAGGTATACAATATGTGAAGTGTGGCACATGGATTGAGGTGAATTTAGAAGATCGTGGAAGCACCCTAGCCTCTAATTGACTGAGGTACCTTTCTTGTGGTTCATCGATAAGGAATGAAAAAAATGAGATATGAACTACACATATTATCATCATGTAGTGGGGAAATTTGTTTTATAGTTTTAATTTTATGTGACCAGGATGTTTTCCTTAGAGTTTAAGGTCATGTGGTAAGGATGTATTCCCATGACGTTTATCAACATATGATAAAGGAATTTTCCTTACAATTTAACGTCATCTGGTAAGGATGTAATTCCGTGTAGTTTATCATCATGTGGTAAGGACGTTGATCCCACAATGTGAAATGGTGGAAACATGTCTGGGCCCATGAATGAAATTATGGATTTCACTATATATCCCATGGTGATGGAAATCAATCCATACATAGTTCTTAAATGGGAAACTATCTCTTCACCGGTCTGGCTCGTATGAAGAGACATACATTGTTTCTTTTGATTTTTGTAGTTGGGCCTAGGATTAGAGGTCTAGTAATCACTATATATCTTGTAATGATAGGAATCAAGACACATGTAGTTCTTTAAGGGACTATTCATTTTAACATCATACAGAAAGGATTAATATGGACTAATGTGAAAAGTGGTAATATTGTAGTCATGCACAAAGATGAATGTTTTGTAATTCCCTGACCCCAGTTACCCAGAGTCAGTGTATTATTAAATAACATTATCATGATCACAAAAATATCATGTCTCAAAAGACTGATTAGTTTAGTAGCATTGGAAACACCAGATACATTCATAAGTCTTACATTACATCATAAAGTAAAAAACTACAACAACATAGTCTCCACAGTCCAAACTCATATACCCTCAGACTAACCCTACAGGTCAGTCATAAAATACTTCTTTACATCTTGGGAAAAATAAAACATATAAAGGGGTGAGCTCAGATTCTCAGTAAGGATAACAATATAGCGGAAACTTTTGTAAATAAGCATAAACATTTAAGGCAATTTATAACTAAAACAAAAGCCTTCTAAACTTGAACTTCAGCATAATATGGAAAAAATAAAATGAAATAATTCCATTTACTTATTCACATGGTTATTCTACTGGTTGAATAATCACATGAAATATCAATAACCACTTTCATAATGATGGAATGCATAATGTCAGACTATCATAACCACATAGTCAAGGCCTTGTGCCAAGACTACAAATAAGATTTTGTCAAGTCCTAGTGCCTAGACACTAGTTTGTCTCATTAGACCTACCGATGCATCAAGGAGCTATAGTGGGATCCACCTGTCACTTACCAAGTCCAATTCATTCCTCATATGAACATGTTTAAACATAACATAAAAATACGTATTAAAACTAGCATACGAAATGTCAATACTTTATCTATAAACCATGAATTGTAAAAAAATATCACATCTATAGTCAAACATATCACAAAACCTTTAATACATTATGGAAGTTTTGTATCATAATAAATCAAATTCAAATAAGCTTTAAATCTATCAAAGGATGTTAACATAGATGAAATCAAAATTATTTGAGAGAAATATCCCTTTTTTGAAATCATTTAAATGTCACATTATTATAAAATAAAACATTTAATTTGAAAATATTATTATAAGCTTGTAAGTGTAGCTTCGACAATTTTATAATGGCATAAAATAGCCGCACCCATCGTATAAGTTAAAAAAAGACATTCTTACCTTAATTGTTTCAAAAAGGTTAAAAAGGACCTTGTTTGGAAAATGGCGGAAAGATTCCTTTATAAACATCTTATAAAAAGTAAAAAAGGGTATAAATTACTTTAACCCATAGTTTATAAAATAGTAAAAATGTTTTGAAATACATTTTTAAGAAACATGGATGTGGATGATAAAGAGGTCCCAGTAGATACTTACGTAAAAAGAACCTTAGATAATAAAGAGATTGTGAAATTAACCCTTACCTTGTACTTTTCCTTGGTACATAGTAGGTTAAACTCCTTTATAATGGTGAAATAATTGTTATTAAATTATATAATAATCATATACATTAATATAATATCATATATGATCTTTTAACATCGCTTTGTTAACAATATCTTAGTATTATCCTTGTTTCGGGTGTTAACGGATTCATTTTCCTTTACATTATTTTTTATGTGAGTCATATTTGTTATGTATGGGATGTATATTATTCATATCCAGAATTATATAAAGTCTTTAAACATTATTTTTAATCATCTAAAGAAAATTAGTCTTAAATGGATACGATGGGGAATGAATCTCATCATGTTCGTGGAGACGGTAATCCGTACGTACGCACGAGCAACAATATCATTATTTTGTTATAAAAGTAATAAATAATTTGATGTTATATCATTTATACAGAATAATTATCATGTTATATTTATTATTTACATCAATTACACGTCATTATTATACCCATCCAAATAATAATGTACTGAATAACAATTACACCACGACGTGGAGATGGTAAGCCGTACGTACACACGTATGGTGACATGTCATTCAAAGGATGTATAGAATAATGAATTTGGTTGTACCATATTTATAATAACATCACAGTATATATAAGATACTGGATTTATTATTTTATAATGGAAACAACAAAGATAAAGGAAGTGGAAGAAGAAAGGATCTTGAAAGAGGTGGTGAGATATTTACCCCTTCTTCGGGTTCTTCCTTTTGATTTGATCAAAAGGACTCCTTAGGTTGGCTTTATGACAAAATAAAGTCCTCTAGGATGAAGGGAGGAAAGTTGATAGGGTATTTGGGTAGATTTTTGCTGAGACAAATGGCTTTTAAGGTGTGAGTTAGAGAGAAGGGGGAGTGCCCTTTTATTAGAGGGGTGAGGGGAACCTTAGGAAAAGATAGAAATATTAATTTATAATATAATAATTTTTGGTTTCTGATGGCTCCAAAATAGATTATTTAAAGGATAAGGTAGGGATGGTCATAAAACCATCCAACCAATATGTTTTAGATAGGTTTGGGTCACTATATTAACCTTAACCTTTAGATTTATCTCTTAGTTAAATAGTCTGACATTTACCATGTCTCTTTGTATTTTTATATTATATGGTTAATAAACTTACTATATACTTCCAAGAGAACCCCAAGTGGTTCTTTAATGATACAAATATCATTATATAAGTCCTTTGGCATAACCTTATATTTTTATGAATAGAATATCAATTAATAAAATAATATTTGTTTTAAAAACTCTTTTATGTCAATTTTGACACTATTTGGTATTTTGTTTTTTCTAAATTCATAACAACATTATTACTTAGAAAAAAATTCATCTAACCAACCCTAATATTTAATATTAACCTAGAAAATTAGTTTAATTCATAAAAAGTCTCAAATTACATTTATTTGGATATTTATAATATCAATTATTTTAATATTTCATTAATTAGGTAATTACTGCATCACCATTGTGTCATAAATAAATTAAATTATTTAATGCCTAAAAATTATAAATAAAATACCTTTATGTAGGAAATCGTTTTATATTTCTAATTAATATTTATAATCGAATTTATCTTATATATAACCCTATATTAAAAATGTTTTAGTTATTAAACATTGATTTTAACTCTTTTAACTCTTCTTTGAATTAACTAATAATATATGTACTAATCTAATCCAAGTGGACCAAAGAGGTTAATATTTTTTTACTGAGGTTGTTTTTGGTCGAATTATACTTATAAAATAGAATTAGGACATGTGTTAGGGTAATAATGATATCATTTTTACCCTTAATTACCCTATTTACTTTTAACTGTGGAAAATAAAAGTAAAAAGTTACTATTCCCCAAAAATTATTTTTAACTTATTGAACCACATTTTACACCTTTATATTAACCGTGTCTCTTAAAGTTTCGAAATTCCACTCATAGAAGTGGTAAAATTACGTTTTATGTGAATTTGCAAATTCTCCTAGGAGATGGGTAAAAGACGGTGAAAAGTTCAATAAAATTTTTATATATCTAAAATTATTATAAACTGACTCCAATGAATTAAATTGAACTTACATAGGTATTATGTATCTATTTTGAGATCAAATAAATTTAAATAAAATAATTAATTATTTAAATAAAAATTTGGTTTTAAACTATAACTTAGTGTTTTTCACTATTCATCAAAAATTGAAAGTGTTCCTAAAAATACCAAAAATTTACCCTAATCTAATATCGATATTCTGAATCTAAAAATGAAGTCCATTTTTCCAAATTAAAAACATAGAAGTTCCATTTATTAATTTAAAATTAATTCCCGTTGTAAAAACCGAAAGGTGTATTTTTAAGAAATAATATCTATCAAAAGATTGACACTTGTTTATGTCCAATCTCAAATTGAAATTACTTAAAATGTCTAGCATTGGATTAAATGGTAAAAATGTAATGTATTTATACTTATAAACCATTAAAATGTATAGTTTAACACTATAAATTATTTTGATTAAAAAAGTTGTTTTCAGTTAAAATATAGTATTTTTCACTATTCACCCAAATATGAAACTTATCAGAGAAAAACCAAAAATTTATTGAAACTAAATTCTTATGTCCCGATTCTAAAGAAGAAGTTTATTTTGTCAAATTTAATATATAGAAGTTTCAAATATTTTATTTAAAAAGGGTTCTCTATTAAAATGCGGTAAAAGTGTATTTTTTAAAAAATAATTCTTTTATCTGAAAAAATGAATTAGTTCTTACATCATGTCTAAGAAACTCATAATATGGATTCTAAAATAATAAGGATTATATAAAGTTCAAAATTCAGCTAATACTATTCATAACCTCTTTTGAACGTCTAGTTTGTTTAGTCATGGTGCGCTTGAACTCGGTGTTGCGTGTAGTGTGAGTTATTGAATTACATTGAAGAAATAACGTAATATGAAATATTGGGTGTTACATTCTTCCCTTCTTCAATAAATTGTGTCCTCACAATTTGAAATTGTTCTTCATAAATAAAAGGTTGAAAATAGAAAATACCTTTGTGGGAAAACCCACATCGGAAATTGGGTTAATAAAATTTAGTCTTAATAATAGGAAAAGGGGAATAAAAAAGTCACCACCAAATTATGATCTCGATTAGGAGAACATTGGTGGAAATTAAAGACACATAACTGGAGCAAAAATGTAAATATTTATAGGAAGTGATTGAGGTCATAAGTCACAAATAATTGTAGAATTGATAGCCTCAAAGCCATCAATCTATGATGATTTAAAATATCATCGGTTCAACAAAACATAAGGTATTATGATAACACATTTTTAGTTCTAAGATTCCTTACCTAAGTTTAAGAATTTATTTCTTCATAGAGTAAGAGAAGATAAAAATATATACTTGACAAGTAGAGTTCCATCTTTTAACTAATTTCTACCACAAACTCATCTTTCACTCTAAAATATAATAGAACTTAAAATATATATTCTATTTATCCTATTCATTTAGGGTTCAAAAAAAATGAATTTATAATTCATCTACCAGAACCTTTAAAAAAACTATATTATTCAATCCAGGACATCACATGGGTTAGTGATAGGAGATACACCCTTGTCTCCCTTCGGTTGCGGGTTCAAGTCTCACGACCTTACCAGACACAACGGGTTGCTGCCCGACCTCCGGGGTTTCCTTTCTATAGAAGTAAAATAATAATCTCAAAATAGAATTATCCAAAATAATTTTGTCCAAACTCACAGTCCAAAATTTATAAGGTAGGTAAACACAATGAAGATCCTTTTTTTCACGTAATAACATGTGAAAACCTTCATCATGCATTCTTTTAAAACACTACAACATCCTGAATTACCATAAAACCTTATTGATTACATTCATGCTCCCTTATTCCTTATATAATACTGGATATAATCCTTCTATCCAAAATTTTTTTAAACTCAAACAGTGATTGAATATATAATTAATTAATTAGTTTCAAGGTAGTCAATAATATCCAATATAATTTATCCAAAGAAAACATGTATTATTCCAAAATCACTACTTTAGTATCAGAACCATATTATGGTTTATCTTTCTCTCAACCATATATTTTCCAAAAATTTAACCTGCTATTGAGTCACTTTTCTTGGTTCTGCACAATCTCAAGTCCTTAATGAAATAGTACTGCATTATAATCCTTATATACTCCATAATTATTATAACCAGTACATCATTGATACAACACTCAAATGACATAATTTTTAATAACAACATAATAACTCTAATCATTCATCCTCATCTGTGGTAGTATCATAACTTGATTATTATCTAATAGCATCATTTGGGGCATACTCTGATGATTTGAGCATTGGTTTGCGTAGTGTCCCAACTCCTTGTAGATGAAGAATTTTACATTTGAAGCCTTTTTCTTACCCTTGCAGTCATGTACTTGGTTTTCCTTTTCTCCACACTTATAACAAACTCCCATTCCCTTCAGGCAAGTTACAGGGGGTTTCTTCCCATAGTTATCACATATGGGAAAACTCTTCTTTTCCCTCTTCCCTTTATCCATCTTTCTCTCTTCCATTCTTTTCTTCCCTTTCTTCCCTTCAAATCCATAGGACTCAAAAAATTCTTTACTTATCTTATTAACACATGATACTATTTCTTCATATGTTGAGAAATCATGAGAGACTATTTCCCTTCTAAATGTTGGCTTAATACCGTGGAAGATATGATCCTTATTACTCTTTGGATCATATGTATTGCTGGAGTTCACATTTTTTCTATTGGGCGCCATTTCTATGCAATGACATACACTAGTTCAGTTTATGAATTGCAATAAATAATTCCAAACTTGTAAAATACCTAACATAAATTGAATAGTTTATGGATATAATCCATAATCATAAAAATGTTTCCTTTGAGGAAGTATATACTCATAAACCCTTAATAATGGTTTGTAAAGAAAATGAGAATTATCCTAAGAATATCTCCTGAGAGTGTCGTAACCAAGAGTGCAGCAAGGCCTGTTGTCGTGCACCAGTTCCCGTTTGAGTCTAGCTCAAAGTGGGTTTTTCGAGTTTTACCCCTAGGTACATCCGTTTCATAGCCTCCTCTACCAGCTCGTATCCAGATAGGTATGTATTTCTCAGAAAACTCACAAAATCTCTACAATACCAAAATTCTAGGAAGTTTTTCTATACTAATCCTCAAAGTCCATCTTAGGTCTATGTGTTCTAATCAGAGTTTATCTAAATCTAGCTTCCAAGGTTTGTACTAAACTTCCTCTGATACCAACTAAAACGCCCTGACCCGAGTTACCCAGATTCAGTGCATTATTACATAACATTTGCATGATCACAAAAGATCAAGTCTCAAAAGACCGATTAGTTTAGTAGCCTTGGAAACACTAGATACATTCATAAGTCTAATATTATATAATAAAGTGAGAAACTACGACAACATAGTCTGCATAGTCCACACTCATACCCCCTCATACTATCCCTACAAGTCAGTCATAAAATACTTCTTCACATCCTGGAAAAAATAAAACATAGAAAGGGGTGAGCTCAGATGCTCAGTAAGGATAACAATATGGTGGAAACTTTCATAAATAAGAATAAACATTTAAGGCAATGTATAACTAAAACAAAATCCTTTTAAACTTGAACTTCAGCATAATATGTCAAAAATAAAATGAAATAATTTCATTTAATTATTCGAATGGATATTCTACTAGTCAAATAATCACATGCAATATCAATAACCACTTTCATAATGATGGAATGCATAATGCCAGACTATCATAACCACATAGTCAAGGCCTTGTGCCAAGACTACAAATAAGATTTCTTCAAGGCCTTGTTCCAAGACACTAGTTTGTCTCATGAGACCTACTAATGCATCGAGGAGCTATAGTGGGCTCCACCTGTCACTTACTAAGCCCAATGCATTCCTCATATGAACAGGTTTAAACATAACATAAATATTCATATTAAAACTAGCATACAAAATGTCAATAATTTATCCATAAACCATGAATGGTATAAAAATGACACATCCACAGTCAAACATATCACAAAACCTTCAATACATTATGGAAGTTGTGTATCATAATAAAACAACTTCAAATAAGTTTAAAATCCATCAAAGGATGTTGATAGAGATGAAATAAAAAATATTTGAGAGAAATATACCTTTTTTGAAATCATTTAAAAGTAGGATAATTATAAAATAAAACATTTACTTTGAAAATATTCTTATAAAATTATAAGGGATGTTTTGATGATTTTATAACGGTGTAAAATAGCCGCACCCACCGTATAAGGTAAAAAAAGACATTCTTACCATAATTTTGTCGAAAAGGTTAAAAAGGACCTCGTTTGGAAAATGACAGAAATATTACTTTATAAACATCTTATAAAAAGTCAAACAAGGGTATAAATGACTTTAACCCATAGTATATAAAATAGTAATAATTTTTTGAAATACATTTTTAAGAAACATAGATGTGGATGATAAAGAGGTCCCAATAGATACTTACATAAAAACAACCTCGGATAATAAAGAGATTGTGAAATTAACCCTTACCTTGTACTTTTCCTTGGTCGAGGGTAGGTTAACTTCCTGTATAATGGTAAAATAATTTTTATTAAATTATAAAAGAATCATATAAATTAATATGATTTCATATATGATCTTTTAACATTTCATTGTTAATAATATCTTAGTATTATTGTTGTTTCGGGTGTTAATGGATTCGTTTTACTTTATATTATTTGTTATGTGAGTCATATTTTTTATGGATGGGATGTATCTTATTAATATCCAGAATGATATCAAGTCTTTAAACATTATTTTTAATCATCTAATGAAAATTAGTCTTAAATGGATACTATGGGGAATGAATCTCATCGCATTTGTGGAGACGGTAATCCGTACGTACGCACAAGCGACAATATCATTCTTTTTTATTAAAATAATATATAATTGGATGGTATATAATATATAAAGAATAATTATCATGTTATATTTATTATTTACATCAATTACACATCATTATTATTCCCATCCAAATAATAATGTATTGAATAACAATTACACCACGATGTGGAGACGGTAAGCCGTATGTACACACATATGGTGACATGTCATTCAAAGGATGGGTATAATAATGAATTTGGTTGTAACATATTTATAATAAAATTACAATATATAGAAGATACTAGAGTTATTATTTTGGAATGTAAACAACAAAGAGAAAGTAAGTGGAAGAATAAAGGAACTTAAAAGAGGTGGTGAGATATTTACCTCTTCTTTGGGTTCTTCCTTTTGATTTGATCAAAAGGACTCCTTAGGTTGGATTTCTGACCAAAGGAAGGACTCTAGGATGAAGTGAGGAAAGTGGAGAGGGTATTTGGGCAGAGGTTGGCTGAGTAAAATGTCTTTTAAGGTGTGAATTAGAGAGAAGGGAGAGTGCCCTTTTATAAGAGGGGTGAGTGGCACCTTAGGAAAAGCTAGAAATATTATTTTATAATAAAATAATTTTTAGTTTATAATTGCTAAAAAATGGATTATTTATAGTCTAAGGTGGGGATGGGTCTAAAACCACCCAACCAATAGGTTTTAGACATTTTTGGGTCACTATATTAACCTTAACTTTTAGATTTAACCCTTAGTTAAATAGTTTGACATTTACCATGTCTCTTTGTATTTTTATATTATATTGTTAATAATCTTAATATATACTTCCAAGATAACACCAAGTGATTCATTAATGATAAAAATTTCATTTTATAAGTCTTTTTGATGAACCTTATATCTTTAGGAATAGAATATCAATTAACAATATAATGTATTTTTTAAAAACTCTTTTATGTCAATTTTGACACTATTTGGTATTTTGTTTTTTCTAAATTCATAACAACATTAATACTTAGAAAAAAATTTATATAACCAACCCCAATATGTCATATTAACCTAGAAAATCAGTTTAATTCATAAAAAGTCTCAAATTACATTTATTTGGATATTTATAATATCAATTATTTTAATATTTCATTAATTAGGTAATTACTACATCACCATTGTGTCAAAAATAAATTAAATTATTTAATGTCTAAAAATTATAAATAAAATACTATTATGTAGGAAATATTTTTATATTTCTAATTAATATTTATAATTGAATTTATCTTATGTATAACCCTATATTAAAAATGTATTAGTTATTAAACGTTGATTTTAACTCTTTTAACTCTTCTTTGAATTAAATAATAATAAATGTCCTAATCTATTCCAAGTGGACCAAATAGGTTCATATTTTATTACTAAGGTTGTTTTCGGTCGAATTATACTTATAAAATAGAATTAGGACATGTGTTAGGGTAATAATGATATCATATTTACCCTTAATTACCCAATTTACTTTTAACCATGGTAAATGAAAGTAAAAAAGTTATTATTCACCAAAAATTATTTTTATCTTATTGAACCACATTTTACTCCTTGATATTAACCGTGTATCTTGGATTTTCAAAATTCAACTCACATAAGTGGTAAAATTATGTTTTATGTGAATTTGAAAATTCTCCTAGGAGATGGGTAAAAGACGGTGAAAAGTTCAATATAATTTTTATATATCTAAAATTATTATAAACTTTCTCCCATGAATTACATTGAACTTATATAGGTATTATGTATCTATTTTGACCTAAAATAAATTTAAATAAAATAATTAATTATTTAAATAAAAATTTGGTTTTAAACTATAACTCAGTGTTTTTCACTATTCATCAAAAATTAAATGTTTTCAGAAAAATACCAAAAAATCACCATAATCTAATTTAGATATTAAAAATACAAAAATAAATTCCATTTTACCAAATTCAAAACATATAATTTTTATTTATTAATTTAAAATTAATTCTCGTTGTCAAAACCAAAAGGCGTATTTTTAAGAAATAATATCTATCAAAAGATTGACACTTGTTTATGTCCAATCTCAAAGTGAAATTACATAAAATGATGAGAATTATATTAAATGATAAAAATATAATCTATTTATACCTCCAAACCATTAAAATGTATAATTTAACACTATAAATTATTTTGATTAAAAAAGTTGTTTTCAGTTAAAATATAGTATTTTTCACTATTCACCCAGATATTAAAGTTATCAGAGAAAAACCAAATAATTATTGAAACTAAATTTTTATGTCCCAATTCCAAAGAAGAAGTTTATTTTGTCAAATTGAATATATAAAAGTTTCAAATATTGGATTTAAAAAGGGTTTGCCATTAAAATGCAGTAAAAGTGCATTTTTTTAAAGATTCTTCTTTTATCTAAAAAAATGAAATAGTTCTTACCTCATATCTAAGAAACTCATATTATGGATTCTAAAATTATAAGGATTATATAAAGTTCAAAATTCAGTTAATACTATTCATAACCTCTTTTGAACAACTTGTTTGTTTAGTCCTAGTACGCTTGAACTCGGTGTTGCGTGTAGTGTGAGTTATTTAATTACATTGAAGAAATAATGTAATATGAAATATTGGGGTGTTACATGTTTGGGTATCACTATGTATCTCATGGAAAATGAGAATCAATACATACGTAATTCTTGTTATTCCATGCAGTTTAACATCATGCAGTGATGACATAGGAGAACCAATGTGAATTAATGGGAATATTGTAGTTAGTCCCAAGGGCGGAAGTCTGGGTGTCACTATTTATCTCATGACAATGAGAATAAAACCACACGTAGTTTTGAAGAGCTATGCAGTTTAATGTCCTACAGTGAGGACTAATGGTATGCCCTTTTGGGTATCGTATTCAGAACCAAGACAAACCTATCAAAGCTGATACACCTTGTTTGTATGGGGAACCCCCTACTAAAATTCATAATCCCACATGAGATATTATTGGTGTGAAAAAAAGGAATTAAAAGGGTCTAATGCAGATAAATTTAAGAGAAAGATAGGGGAATTTTTTATCATATGGTAGATGGAACAAGATATAGGATCAAGGAGTGCCTACATATGTCATTGAAAATGTGAATTAAACCATATGTAGTTCTCGATATCCATGCAGTTTAATGTCATATGGTAAGGACGTGGGTGAATTGACATGAATAAATATGGAAATTATGGATCCATGTAGTTTTATAACATACGGTAAAGAAATCGAGTCACCCGTCATTAGGGGGGGTGGATCCATGTAGTTTTATGTCATGTGGTAAGGATATTTGGTCACCTGATGTGAAAGTAAAGTAATCATATGGATATTCCCAATAATAGAGATTTAGGAAACAATATGTATCCCATGATATTAGGAATCAAGAGAAACATATTTCTCTAGAAACCATGTAGTTTAATGTCATGCGGCCAAGACAATCTCCGTATAGTTTAACATCATGTGGTCAAGACAGATTTGGGTATTTTGACTTCATGTACTCAAGGTAAATTATGGGGATTACTCTGATGTGGATTACTTTACTGATGATAGCTCATGAAAATTATTTCTTGAGAAATCTCACATTAGTGGGTGGTGTGATAGGCTCCCCATCCATGGTGTCCAATGAATAGGCTCCATTATGATAAAAATTATGTATTATATAGGATTCTTCCCACTTGGGTTCTAATTTTGAGGGATTCTTTCCTGGTATCATTGGGGTTATAAGAGTGAGCACCAGCCCTCCTCATAGGAATAAAGTAATGCAAACCATTTTATTAAAGGCCCATGTTATTGTATGCTGATGGACCTACCAGTTGTGTAATTTATGCAAACTGTTATCATATAGCCATTCCAATTAATCCATATAAGTTTTCAATTTCTCATTATCTGAGAGATATCCTAAAAGTTCTATTTAGAGTGAAGAAAACTAGACTTATATGGACAATACTACCTTAGTCCCATACACTAATGAGTATGGTGTTTCCTATGCGGCGTTTCATGTGGTGGTACGGTAGGCCCATAAATCATGGAGGAGTTTATCCGCCCAAGAATTCTTATCCTTATTCACCATATTTTGGAGTATGTTTGATATAGTCTTATTTAAGGCCTATATATGTCCATTTTCTACCATATGATAGATGGATGAGTGATTGGACTTGATATTGTACTCTTAGTATAGCTTTTTGAACTCCGTGAAATAGAAATTGATTTCGTTTCCCATAAATATTGTGTGAGGGACTCTGAACTTGGTGATGATATGGGACTTCATGAAGTTGATAATATTCTTCATCCCAACTTCCTTGAGGGATATTACCTCAACCCATTTGAGCAGAAGCCAGTAACAGTAAGGATGTACTTGAACTTCTTAGCTGTGGTTGGGGGATATGGCCCCCCAATACCCATCACCCAAATAGAAAATGGCATGGAATATTTAACTGTATGTAAAAATTCTAGGGGTTGATGGATCAATTTTTCATGAATCTATAATGCTTGAAATTTCCTTGTCAATTCCACACATTCCTATATCATGGTTTTCTAGTAGTATCCCAACATCACGATTTGGTGGGAGAGAATGGTTCCAAATTAATGGGTGCCACAATATTCTTCATGGACTTCTTCCAAAATGGAGAAAATTTATCATTATACTATGAACCTAAGGATAATTCCATAAGATACACATTTTAAAGGACTTTTTGTTCATTTGGACCATCATGCATAGTGAAGTTTGCTTCTCAACACCAAATCTGTTCCCTTTCAACAGGATCTATTGGGAGAATCCCATTTTGGGGGTAACCAACTATGGGCTCCATCTATATAGGAGTATTCATTGGTTCTTTATGCTCTAGGGTGGTTTTGACCTGATTTATTTCTTCCATATCATATATGATGATCGATGAGACCATTTTTCGATGTGTGGTACAAACTATTTCTTCCTCCTGATCAGGGCCGGCTAGGAGGCGACTACATTAGCCAATGTGTCGACACAAACATTTTGTGATTGGGGAACATGATGCAATGTGGGATCAAAAGGTAAATCTTCCATAAATACCCTAACAAATCCATTGATAGGATCTAGATATTTCTTTTTAATAACATATTCACTATTGATCTTCTTTATCACCAATTTTGAATATCCCTTGATCTTCAGGTAGTCTATCTGCATCTATAGGGTTAGTTCCAACCCAACGATGAGGGATTGGTATTCTACATCATTATTGGTGAAACCATTGGATAGTGAGAAAGATTAGGGAAAAATTATTTATCTGGAGTGATAAATAAAATCTCCATACCAACCAAGTTGAGTTTTGGGATTTCCATCATTGTTCCTACATGAATCCGATAGGTTCCATAAAAGTACATCTCCCATGTTTGGGGAGTGTCATTGGTTTTAAAGACCTCTTTATCTGGGAGCTCAGTGTCTTCTAGTGTATTTTCCATGGTAGGATGTGCTGTAAGGAAATCGTCTAGGTCTAGACCTTTCACAGACTTCTATGATATGAACTAGATGTCATATTGTTTCAAGATGACCACCCATCGATCCAAGTGCCCAGTTAACATAGGGAAACCAAGGATGTACTTGGGTGGATCAATACAAGATTCCAGGAGGACTTCTTGGTGTTGCAAGTAGTGCCTAATCATTTTCACTGCAAATATTAGTGCAAGGAAGTTATTTTCAATATCATAATATCTGGTCTCAGTACCAACAGTTATCCAGATGAGGTAGTAAAGAAGATTATCACTCTCCACTTCATTTTTTTGTGTGAGTATGGTTCCCAATGATCATTCCATGGCGGCCACATATAAGATGAGTAGCCTTCCTTCCATACGAGGCATCAATACCAGTGGGTGCAATAAGTACTGCTTGAGATTTTCGAAGGCTCTTTGACATTCATCATCCCATTGGTAGAATATTCCCTTCTTCATTATCCTAGTGAAGGGGAGAGCTTTGCCAGCCAAATTGACTATGTAATACTAATTTTAGGCCTGGTTCCCTTGGAGTATCCTCAATTATTTGACATTTCTAGGGGGGGAAATTTATAATATATCTATAGTCTCTTTTGGGTTGACCTCAATACAGATGTGGCATTCCATAAAGCCAAGGAACTTTCCTGATGTTACCTTAAAATCACACTTCAATGGATTCATCTTTAGACTATGATATTGTAGCTTGCCAAAGATTATTCAGATATCTGTGAAGTGATCACATCATTGTTAGGATTTAATAACTAGGTCATCGACATAACACTCAGTTATCCTTCCAAAAAACCACTTAAACATATGATGCATGATGCGTTGATATGTGGCATCTTCATTTTTAAATCTGATGGTGATTATCTATTTGATGTATTTTTGGTATTTTTTCGATTTGGAATTTAGTTTATTTTCAATGGTAGTTTAGGAAATCTGAAATGGGAGAGATATGAGGCACTTTTTGGTTTTTAGTTTTATTTGGAATATTGATGGTGAAAGAAATCATCACTCTACAAGGGTCAGTTCTAGAAGAGGTTACAGAGTAGGAAGTATTTATATAAGCATGACAATTCAGATTTAGACAAATGAGAGGGTATGGATTTTCCATCAGTACTAGGCTCATGCAACCCTGCATGGGACAACTTGTTGAGAGGTCGAGTGATGTGGAGGCTTGAAAGTATGACACAGTAGCTGGGGAGAGGAAGTTCCTTATAGAATTTATCTAGGTTACTTCATGTATGATTTTATTTCGGGTTTCCCACTTTTTCCTCAAAATTTATTTTGAAATAAAAATTTAATTTCCAGTAAAAATTATCTAATTCGAAGGGCATGACCTAATAGAAGAATATCCCTTAAGGTGCTCTGAAGGTGGTAACTTCTTTATCTTGGGGGGTCATAATGATATTATTGTACCACGAATACTCTTCCATGAAGGAAAGGTCTTGGAAGCTAGTAGTTACATCAATAAATAGTTCTAGGATTGTTAATGGGAAACAGTACTTCGAGAAATGTTGATTAAGGTCTCTAAAATCAATGAAAACCCTAATCTTCCCATTATTTTTCTTGATGGGGATGAAGTTGGAAATCCATATGGGGTATTTCAATTCTTGGAGAATTTTTTATTTGATAAAATTATCACCTTACACCTCTACATTGGTGGCATGAGAGGTGTGGATCCTCCTGGTTACCTATTTGAAGCCTCAATGTTCATCGGGAAGTCTAAGATTCTATGTAGCCACATCTTGATTCAATATAGGAATTTTTGTATAGTTCCAGGTGAACACATCTCAATAATTCCTTAGAAATGCGATGCAAATCTCTTTTTCTTCATGGGACAAGGAAGTAATAATCAGAGTAGGCCATGAGTCTTCTTACATTCCCATATTTACTTATTTAAGAGCATATATAGTGGTGGAAGAGCCTTCCTTGAATACCAGAGGGGAGTTCCTGAGGTCATCCTCATCCTATTCTATTTATGAGTCTGTGGAGATATTTTTAGGTGAATATGGAGATATAGAGGCTTCTCTATCACTATCGGGGTGAGGGAGGCTATTAGAAGGGACATCACCATCCCTTTCTATTTGAGTCATTGTAAAGAGATTTCAGAGCTGATTGTTCCTTTACATTGTTGCTGAGGATAGGAGGGGCTTGGATCTATGATAGTGGATATTCTACTTCAACCATGTTTATGGGAAGCACATAATCATTTTCGAGTATACTCCTGGGGTTCATAGGGGCGGTCCTTAAGACATTGGGAGCTCTAATCTATATATTATCATCCACCATTGGTTTCTCTTATACATTTTTGTAGAAATATTCTTTGGAATATGTGGATCTTAAAGTATCAAAGGAGGTGTTTTCACCTTGTAGTATGCTGACCTTTCTATTGATGGTGTGCTTCAAACATTGATGGAATGTTGATGGTACCTCTAAGCGCATATGGAGCAAGGTCCTTTTGAGTAGAACATTATATGTAGTATCTTTCTAGATAACAATGAACTCAATATTAGATGTGAGTTCCCCAAATTTTTCTTCAAGTTTTATCTTCAAAATAGGTATTTTCTAACATTTATCATACCCTTGAGTGGTCATCTTTGTGGGGGATAAATTCCCTACGCTATATCCTAAACATTGGAGAGTTTGAACAAAGATGAGATTAAACCCAGATCCATTATCAATTAGTACCCTTTGGACATTAACATTATTGAGTATTCTATAAATGTATAAGGTCCTGATGTGACCTTGGATGAACTCTTCCTGATCTCGATCAGCGAATGAGATGTCGACTAACATTCTAAGGACATAGTCTCCAATCAGTAGATCTCATTTTCATCAACTTAATTCTAAAATTCCTATGGGATCCAGATGGATTCAACAAGTGAATCCCTAAGTTCTTTTGAAAGGAGTAGTGAATCAGGGATTGAGATCTTGGATGGGACTAAAGCTAGATATATCAAGACATCATAATTTTTTGATAGATTTCAGCACTTCCCGACATGGGGATTCTCCTGGGAATGTGGTTTATAATCTGAAGCATCTGAGGCAGATGGACTTAGTATTTGCGTAGAAATTGGGGGAGTATATATTTCTAGTGGTGTGTGTCATGCCGGCCTTCCCCATTTCCTAGGTTGATTGGATTAAACTACTAGTAATCCATCATGAAAGACCATAATATGTGGGCGACTGCTGGAGGGATCTAAGGCACCTCATTGCACCTTTTGAGCCTACTAAGGCCATTTCCAACAAGTCTCAGCTACGTATATTTCCTCTATGGGGATATGACCTAATATTGACTTTGTGCTATCCTCTATATCCTCAGTTTTAGTGCATGCGGACTCCCATTAATCAATTATGTGTGGGAAAAACATATTTGGGAGCATATTTATCATCAGAAAATGGGTCTTCCAAGTTTATCACATCTATAGATCCAAATACGATCTCTTCATCTAATAAGGATTCTATTTTGTGGGGAGGTCCCCATCCTGCAGATGTTGTCGGGAAGAAATCTACAATATTTAGGTCTTGCTTTAGAGAAGAATAAGAATCTTCTTCCTCTATCTCTTCCTGCTTATGGTGGTCACACCCACCTATGGGAGGCACATTTTATGTCTCTTTATTAGGTGGTGGAGGCATAATGATTCTTTGCAACTATTATTTTAGAGCGGTGTGAGCCCAATCTGCAGTTTTTTGAGTCATCTAAGTTTCAAACATTTATACACGCCTATACATAACTTTATGACAATCATCATCTTCTTCTGACTAGATGATGGTTATGCAAGACACCTACTATGGGGAGTTATATAGTATCACCTGCCTGAAGTCGACCATGACTTGAAGGGAATATTTGAAGATGAAGTAATCCTGGATATTATGAACCAGCCTTCTATGGTATGGTAAGTGTTCTGGATGGTCGGTGATGTTGAATTCTTTAGGATTTTTGGGTTGTGAAAGTTTGAGTAGGTTATTATCCCTGGCTACTGGGAAATAAATAGGGAATTGTTCATTCCAGAAGGAGTATACTTTGTTCATCCATTCCTAAAATCCTAGGTGACCCACATTTCTCTATACTTATAAAAGAGGGAAATTTTATGGTTTTCACGACTTGACAGGAGGTGTTGAGAAGTTAGGGACCTGCCCGGGTACCTAGATGGGTACTGCTATAGGCATGAGAGTGACAGTTGTAGCTTCTTCTCTACCTAAATTTTCCCCCTGTGTTTTGGGAATGAGTCAATACTTGGATCTAGTTCATTGAATATATTCTTCAAGATGTTGGGACATTTTAGAAAACTCTCAGAACCCACCTATATATTTCATGGGGATTAGGGGTATCTTTAACTCATCCCTGATATTTTCAGCATAGAGTTCCAATAGTCTCTTTTGAGAGAGGGGGATGTTGAGTGAATAGATTAAACCATTCCTTCTTTCTATGAAATCATACACCCTCTCATTCTCATGTTGTATGAATTTCATCATATAAAAGATCATTGTTTTTTTAGGGTTGAACTGAACAGATAAATGAACCGCTGACGAAGGTCTTCCCATCCTATAATAGATCCTTCCAGCAAACTGATGCACCATACGATGACTGGCCCCATTTGAGACTTCACAAAACACCTCAGCTTTGTTGCCTCCTATTAATCTCGAGGGCCCATCATCATCACTAATCGGGGTATGAAGTGTGTGAGATGTTGTTCAGGGTATCATGTACCATCAATGGTAGAGAAGGTAGGGTTACCGAAGATGGGTGGAGGTATAGTATCATCCACCCATTTTTGACATGGATTACTTTTAGGATGTATAGGTGAACGTCTCACTTCCATGGATTCCATTCAAGTATCTGTGGAATTTATTATGTTAAGAATCTCCAGACGCACTTCTGTTGGCACTATCTCCTGTTTATAGGGATCAGGCGGGGTTGATGAGGTTGTCCCACATTTATATCATATTTATTCTCAATTCATCTTATGAATGAATTATTACCATGATAAGGGAGAGTTTGTGACCAAAATAGAGGGAATTCACAATCATTTTGACTTCTTTATTTATGTAGACTAACTGCCTAGATTCGGAGGTATTATGATGATCAAATACCAATTTTTGTTGGTGGTTCAGAAATGGGATGGAAATTTTTTTTCTCTCCCTAAAGATGATGCCTGACTTGAATTTTTACCCTAAGTATATCATCATTGATTTTCCATAGAGCTCGTATTTAACACTAATACTATGAAAACTGTTCTTTTGGGGATGGAAATTCAGTTCCTCTAGGGAGTGATCAGGATGGAGCCATACCTTTCCATTTTCTTTAACAATATTACACCAAGGAGGTGGAAACTCATTATTCAGTGGTGCAAAATTTTGAGTCCTTCTTTGGTTTTGGGTGCATGTAACCTCATTTGGTGCATCCAAATTACCCTCCTCCTGGGGTAAATTTTCCATTTTTTGGACCTATGTGTTTGCATCTTGATAAATGTTTTCCATGTTGACAGTGATGAAAGTCACAAAGCCATACCGAGCAATGGTGATTGTTCCATTACTTTCAACGTGACACTATGAATCTGCACTTCCTTTGTTAGAGTTTTTATTTGAACCCTTGGAAATATTGGGCCATTTTGGATTGCAAACCTGATGAGGTCTTATTTCCTTAGTCTTAGGATCCAACCATATCAACCTATTAATAGTGACTTTGAGGGAGTTTCCAATTTCGATTGCCATATGGGACCCGACTAGCAGAGGTTGGTCTTATGGTGGGAGGAATAGGTGGGACGCCAACCATTTATTTTTCCCTCCCAACCTAGAGAAGACTAATTATATCTATGTTTATAATGATGATGAAAATTCCCCCAACCCTATGGGGTAGGGGTCATTTGGGGTCACCATTAGCACAGATTGGTCTAATTTTTGAGTACCCAATGAATCATGATGAGGAATTGATAATTCCTAAGATAAACATGAAGATATAAATTCCCCATATCCTGGTAGGGTGGGGGTGATCTAGAATCACCATTTTTTTCAGTTTTCTCTCAAAGGATGATGAAACTGGAGATAGTGATTGAGATATAAATTCCCCTAGCCCAATGGGATGGGGTTCTCGGCAGCTACCGAGGGTATGTCTTGAATCCTATCTAGAATTGATGATCTGAGGGGAGGAGGTGGTGGTAGATATTCTCCTAGACCAAGTGATCAAGTACGCTCCTAGATGAATACTATAGTAGCTTCTATTTTGGCCCATTTGATTTTGTACGACTATGCTTGCATGAGATATGGGTGTGATGACAACCCATGAAAAAATTATTTTTCGCGGGAAGCTATTTGGATGATTGTAAATTCATTCTTTATGTTCAAAATGCATTCTTAGAGATTCGAGGGGACTATTTTGATATCATTTGGCTATCCTATTCCTCCGCTCATGTTGTTAGGGCATCTTTTAAGTGGGGAAATTCCATTTTAGTGACAATCTAGTCTGATCCTTACCCGATTCCTTGATTTTTCTGGAGGATATAAAATTACAGGATGCCAAATATGAAGGGTTCTATTGTTCCAGGGGTGTGGCAAAGTGTAATGCTCCATACTATCCCAATCCTTGAATAAATATGAATGTTGTGGCTTCGAATATCAACTTTTGAAGTGCCACGATGTAATAGAAGTAAGCGTGTTATAGATTTGCACTATGATTTTCCTGTTTTGGATTCCGGGACATAGAGATAATAGCTAGGTCAAGCTGACAACATAGTATCATGATTGTCTGAAGGTGATACTCATATCTGGGATAAGGGAGATATCGATCCTTCAGTCCCTATTGAATAGCCCACACATTTTTTGCATAGGTAAGGAATATACTCCTTTTCTAGATTATCTATGACCTCATATCCTAAAGTAGTGAGGGGACAAAACATGATGGGGATGTTTTTTCTTGCTAACTCTCTATATATGTTAATGTCGGTCTCCTCCTAATCAAACCCACACACCTCCATCTAATCAGACCATAAAAGATGGTTCTGATGGTCTCCGGCCAATGGGGGTGAAGTGTTGATTGAAGTTGATGGGGAACCATATATAGTTGGCACCAACGTCTCGATCACCTCTCTATATAAAGGTTTCAGAGTTTTGGAAACCATTATATATGGAGGTTTATGGGAAAGGGGAGTATTTCCTTGTCCATGGGAGATATTTCTATGGAGAGGTTGACCACAGTGGATGTTAGGAGTAGAGTCCCTACGATCCATATCCACATGAACACAAGGAGGACTGTCATGGTAATGAATGTCTTGTGCTTATGTTCCAATAGAGGAGTCAATAGACCCTTGAGGTGTGAATAATGTGTCTCAAACGACCTCCAAGAGACTTACATTAATAAGATTAGGAATATGGGCCTTGTTCTACATTATGTTTAGAATATGATAACCCACATTTTATGACTGCATAGGGATATGATTCTCCTATGTGATAGCTATCAGAACTTTTATATAACCACATGGTGTGGGAGTATGATTCCATTATTGAGAAGCTCTTGGAATATTCCAATAATATACCTCATTATTAAAAGGGACATGAGCCTATATTGAGGCATGTTCCATTATCACATGGTGAGCCTCAGTCAAGATGGGAGTATGATCCCAATATTGAGCCTTTGGGATATGTTGCTGGTCTTTCTTGGAATGAGTATGAGCTTTCCTGGAGGTGTGTTCCATACACACATGTTGAGCCTTAGTTTTAACATGTATAATAGTCTGGTCCAAATATTCATTCCCCATAAAAATATGATAATGGACCTCTGGAATGGGAGAAGGAATATGAGCCTCATTTTGTAATTACTTAGAATGATGCTAGCATAATCATTCATCATCAGAATTAGGAATATGAGCCTTGCTAATATGATCTACAATAATAATCCAAGAAGAATCACTAATATAAATATAAAATGTCCCAAGGATTATTCCATTCTCACTTGGTCAGTCTCAGCTAGAACATGGATATATTCCCAATCCCGGGCCTTTGAAGTACGACACTGGAAATTTTTTATAGAAATATGGGACTTTTCATGCCCCACTCACATGGTGATCTATGGATGAAATGGGGATATGAGACCTATCCCGAGACTTTGGATTATGCCGCAAGACTTTTTCGACATGCTTGTACCCCTTTCCTGAGGAGTGTGCAATGTTCACCTGGTGAGCCCCAATTGTAATGAGAGTATGATACTAGTTTAGTGCCTCATATTTTTTCAGAATATGATGATAATCCTCTTGGAAAGGATCTAGAGTGTGTGATATCTCTGGTACAACCACTTGTTCGTGATAATCATATTGTCGAGTTTCTATGGATATAGGGATAATAGTATGTGCCTATACCTTTATCTACAACAGTTCCTAAATGTGTCGGTGAAGCTCTTCAACTACTGATAAAATATATTTTCATTTTAGAAAAGTTTGTGTAGGGATATAAACCTACACATTTCCATATCCATTATGCACTAGTACATGTATTCGATTGAAGCGAGGATATGCGCCCACTTTTTTCCTCCTTATGAAATTAGAGTATACCGATGGACTTTTTAATGGGGGTAGGGATATGCGTCTCCCCCATGCTTGCTATGAGAATATTCCCAGAGACTTATTCTTAGCCGACAAGGATATGGGAATGCTTTTTGGTTCTTACTGGTGTATGTCAATAGGAATTATTAGCAGGAGTGGGGATATAATCCATCTTCTAGATAGCCAGTGCCTACCTCCCCCGATGATCCTTCCTTTCTACCCATGAATGGGTATCAGAGGTGGTAGTGTGTTGGGTGGTACTCATAGTAGATGATAGGTGGGCACCAGTGGGATGATGCTGGAGAAGACGGTAGAAAGGTGCCAACCATGGCGGCACCTAAACTGAAAGAGAACCGTATTTGGATTCTTGGTCCACCTTCATTAGATATGGAAGGTGGAAGTTGTCATGCTAACGGGATAAGTTCCTAAAGTGGTTGGTTTTAGTGATGAGGGATACTGGCTTAACAACAACCTTTACTAGGCGATAAAAATACGTCGTTTTTCATTCTTGTAGAGCCTCGTGAGCATCTTCCATGGTCAGGATTGTACCATGTCGGTGTTACTCCTAAAACATCATATTTTACACCTTCTGTTAGAGATTTCAAGTAGGTGATATTTCTTTTTGACCCGTGGGGGTCACAACCATAGATGATTTATCTGAATTAACGTTGGATGATGAAGACATTGCCTCATGTTTGGATACTATCGATGATAGTAGTATTTTCATTCATGATGACAACAAGGAACAAGTTTACCAATTAGTTCTACATCATAGGCATAAAAATAATCAATCATATATGCATGGTTAACATAATTGTCATGTTTTCATATCTGGCCATTCTTCTTGCATGGACTTTTCAATATGAGGATGTACTTAAAAGAATCTTAGTTATAAAAGATCGTGTATATGATCATGCTTGTATTACCTCTTTTTTTGTATAGGGTTTTCAAAAAAATTGGCCTAAGAGTTTCATGTCGGACCTATCAGTGTTGTTTGCATATGGGGAGAAAAAAATGGCTTGAAGGATTATAAACCAATCATTTGTTATTACAAATTTTCATGTCAGTTTCACCATTTTTGTTTGCATATGTCTTGAGGGAATCACGGTCCATAGATGACTTGTCTAGAGGGTATCGTGAGAGCTCCATTTTCATTCCTAGGTTCAATCATGAGACTTGACCGACATGAGCATGTGTCGTTATATGAGTCGGGTGATATATCTGAAAGCACTACTAGAAATTTAAGCTATAGCCACGGATCTATATCCATGTTTTTATAGACCCGTGGATATAACTTATTTATAGCAACGATTTTTTATATACTCAGTGGCTAAAAATTTGTGTTGTATTTTTTTTTCCAAATCCCGCCGGGATCCTCCTTTATTCTCCCCCGATCGCTTTTTTTTACAAATCACGTCGGGCTCCTCCTCCATCCTCTCACGATCGCGACCCTCCGAAACTCGGTCTCTCATGGCGGCGACCCTCCGAACCCTGGACGTCTCTCACTACGTGCAACCCTCCTTCCCCAACCCATCGCGGCCTCTCCTCTCCCTGATCCTCCTCCACTGACGGTACCCCTCGCGACCCTCCGAACCCTCAACGTCTCTGACGAAGGCTCCCTCCTCCCTGATACCCACTGCACATGACCCTCCTTCCCCGACCCATGGCGACCTCTCCTATCCCCGATCCTTTTCCACCGACAGTGCCCCTCACAACAGTGCCCATCACTGACACCGAACAAGGCAACCCCACCGCGAGCCGCTACCACAGAACGGGGGACACCTCACCTCCCCCACCGATACTGCTCCTAGGTGGCCTCCCCACCTCCTCCAGCGTGCCTCCGACGTGTCCAACCCCCTTCAGGTGATCCTCCTCCTCCTTGTTATGAACAATTACGTGTTCATTATATTGTTATCAGTGTGTAGGAGTAAACTGGAATAGTTTCACATGTTTGAATATGTTAAAGAGGTTTTTGAATTAGATAGATTATTCTAATTATAATTGATATGCGTGGAGTGAGGGAAAAGTGGTTTTCGGTGAAGAACCAATTATTCTAGATTGGGAATCTGCATGGTGGAGTTGTGGACAGTTGGAATGGATAAAAAGTGATGGTATCAAATTTTGATAGTTAAATTGGGAATTAGGGGATCATCTTGAACGCTTCTCAAGGATTGGAATTCTTATGGTTGGGAGTTTTTAATGACCCACACAATTAGAGGGTTGGTAATTTTAGAGAAAATTTTATTTTTCTGCCTGAAGAAGGGATATTTTTGAGAATTGGGATATGAATTGGAATTTCAAGAGATAATACATCTCTAGGATGTGTTTTCATTTGAGTCTAATGGTTATTTAGAGGGTTGGTTTCCAAATCTTAGGGTGGTGGCTAACCACAATAAACTACAGTAGTTATTGAGTATTCAATTTGGAGGCACTAGGTGCCTCTTAATGGGTTTGTAAAAAACTACACCCTTTATAAGGTACCTAATGGTGGGGTACCGGGTACTCAGTGGGCTGGAAAGTGTAGCAGACCTTTTATAAGGGCCATCAGGTACACAATGGAGGTGGATTGGTTACCCAGTAGGGATGGCTGTTTTTTTAAGGATAACAAAATAGTTATTCTGGATTCCACCTCTAAAAATGCCTTATGGGGTTCTTCTAATTTAAATGGATAGAGGTAAATATTCCTCTTCTACCTCCATTATTCTTTCATATTTATATATTTTAATATTTATTTATTTAGGGTATGGTTTGTGTCAGATTTCACCAAGACTTATTGTGGCACATGAGAATGTGATGTTTCCAAGATTTATTTATCCCTTGATGTGTTAGAAATATTGTGGCACATGGAAACATTGTTTTCTTTTTCTTATTATGTTAGATACTCCAATTATTTCTTATTTATTAAAGTTATCCTTGATGAAATCATTAAATTGTCACCATTCCCTCATAGAATGTGGTGCAATGACATTAAAATTCCACATTCTCATCTTTAACCAAGATTTCATGCGATCTTATTCTTTCTTATATTTTGATATCTTTACCCAAAAAAACATACCAATTGATATGGTATATGTTTACTAGCATGATTATTATTTATCATGGTTGATTACCTGCATAAATATTCGAACAACAGTGTTTCTTATAGATTGATTATATGTTAATACTATTCTAATATTTCTTGTATTTGGGTATGAGAAAACATGACCAAGATGTATCATGATTAGATTTTGGCATTATATTTAAAAATATAGATGTTCTAGAATCATCCCCAAGCTAAAGGTGAGCTCATCGAATTTACGGATCTATCCTATAGTGATAAAATCGAATATTTAACCACTTATTATTATTTGGTGGTTCATCATTATTAGATTTAAAATTCTCAATAGTGATAATGAAGTTACCATCATTGAAGCTACTATGTGATGACATGGGCCCAATGATATTCTTACCACTAGGAAAATTTTAAATGTTACATCTTCCTATTTACCTATAGTTATCAAGAATAATATATTTTTTTCTAAAAACAATAAGTAATTTCATAATTCTAAAACTAAACCTCTAAACATGTCAGAGTGAATAATATTTTTTTTTTCAGATTTCTTAATTAAAGATTATTTTTCATGCCATTCATATGAATGCCCCCTCCCCCAGAAATTTAAGTGCAAGTGTTTTTTCAAAAAATGAAATAAATTCTACTTATTTTTTTGGAAACAATTATTATGATTGATAAGTGCTTTAAACAATTTTTGATAAGTGATATCAAATTCAGCCTTAAATTTATTATCAATGCAGTTCATTTATCTGGCATTTTTGAGATGGATGTGTCAAGGCCTTAAGATGAGAATCTTGGAGTGGTAGTGGTTTATTCTTTTGATTTTGGTAATGTGAGAGACCCTCATCACTAATGTATGTTCATGATCAACATTAACTTACGAGAACTGTGTATTAGAGTAGTGGATTGAATTTTGGAGACATTAAGTGTTAATTTTTGAGTGGGTGTCACTAAACCACTAAAGATTTGGATGCAGGTCATGGCTAATGACATGTTGCAATTTAGGTAGGAAAGGATATAATGTCATATGGAAATGAGTGATGCACAATTGTTCACATAAAAAAAATAGAACCTCCATCAATTCCATTTATTCAATCACCACAAGCTCTTTGGATTATGATTTTGGTTGTTGTGGATATTGGAGTGTCAATTGGATTGGGGGGGGGGGGTGAAATGGGGCCAGTGGAGGCTGACGGCACCTGTTTGATTGGAATGTTGTGATTTTAGTTTTCTTCTCTACCCAAATATAACACTTCACCTGTTGATTAGATGTGCAGACTTACATTGACATTTTAGGGCCTGTTTGTGTATGTGTTTGTAAGGGGGTGGGGGGAAACGTTTGTCTACACTACATCTTGTAACATCTTTTGAATTTGGGGGAGGGGTGGTGGCGGATTGGGAAAATGAAAAAAGCACGCCATTATATGTGTGGGGATTGTGATGTAAATCACTAATCCCCAAAATTGGTGCAGTTGAAAATATGGAGCTATTCAAGCTGCAAGCTTCTTCATGGTATTGAGACCGATCATTCTGCCAACATTTTTTGTATGAAATTTGTTCCCCAAACCTCAAATAGTCTAGTGGCCTCTGGAGCTAGCGATGCCGAAGTAATGCTGGGAATGGTTAAATGTTTCCTTGATTATGCTTTCTCAAAGTCATGCTCATGTACTATGCTTTCCTTTTCTTCCCCACAGGTTCGTCTTTTCAATTTGTGTCACCTTGATAGGAGAGGACCCTGAAGAGAGCGCAATCACTCCATCAGAATTGTTTCAATGTCACACCAGAAGGGTGAAAAAATTAGCCGTGAGTCCAGAGAAATAGTTTCTTCAATGTTGAAGACTTTTCTTGAATTCCAAGTATGATAGATGATTGTTGAACTTTGATAGCTCTCCTTTGCTTATTAAATTATGCATGCCTTGTCTTCCAGGTTGACGTTGGTAATCCCAATGTGGTATTGAGTGCAAGTGAAGACGGGACTCTGAGACAGCATGACTTACGGAAGGGTTCTTCCTGTCCTCCATCTGGGTCCTCTCACCAAGAATTTCACAATGTTTTGGTGCGGTCTTAACTACCCCCACCACACATATGTTAAGTTGCATATGCGTGCAATCGGAAAAAAAGGAAGACTCAAGTTGTTGTTAAAAGCAGCGCCTTGAGGAAAAAAAAGGAAGATTCGAGTAGTCATTAAAAGCAGCGCCTTGATGTTGAGGTAAGTTTCCTTTTCCTAACCCTTTAATTTGAATTCTATAATTGCTCGAGTATTTTAAAAACTTATTTTCATTATTATATAATGTGTATATGCTATTAAAATTGGTTGTGGATCTTTATAATGACATTTTCACCTGTTTTACATTATTTCCCTAAGCCTTCAACATGGACTAGTAGAAAGTTTCAGCCAACTCAATAGTCTAAAATGAAATTTCCTTCACTTTAGATAAGACAGTGTCCTCAGTTTGAGAAAAAATCAACCGAGAATTCTCATAAAAATCTAAAACTTAAAGAAAATATTTGTTTTTATTTCATCAAACACAAACAACTGGCTTTGAAAACTTGATATTTTCTTCAGGAACATCATTGTGAAACGCTTGACCCAGAAAAAGACAGAATTTAACCTATTAAAATAAATCCACCTAGGCATGATTCACGGTGTGACCAGGGGTTTCAAACCATGAATCCCTATCCTTGGGAATTTCACGTCTTGAACTGAGGTTCATAGCCGAAAATATTATTTGTTCATTGTTAGTTATGGATTCATGTATCATTTATCATGTACAGTTGACACAATGATCACATATATATAAGAAGTCGTTATATCTCATTTCACCACTATTTTCTTATAGGTGGTTTCTTATGATGAGGTCGGTTCAATCCACCACCATAGATGAAAATGAGTTCAACATCGGATTTGGGTAAGGTTTATTCTATTTTTATTCTTTGGCCCAATTTTAATTTGGGCATTTGTGATTTTTGGGTTCCTTATATTTTTGCAGCGCGTTTTGGATTTCCTTAAGGTGGATTTGAGTCTCCGTTGATGAAGGCTTACATGTGTATAAATAGGTAGGCATATACATATATAAGTTACCCCTTTATATATATTCACTCATGGTAGTATGAATATATATATTGGGGCTAGGTGTGCTTATATATGGATATGAAAAATGCATACATGTGTAAGTGTAAAGGGGTATATGAAAGTATAAATATATATCTAAGGACCCCCTTGTGCGTATTTGGCCATGCAAATATGTACATAGGGGCTAGGTGTCCTTATATATATATGTGAAGTTTCATATGTATGAAAACGGAAAAAAGGAAGATTCGAGTTGTCGTCGTCAAAAGAAAACACGCCTTGAGGTTGAGGTAGGGTCCCTCTCCTAGCCTATTTAATTCAAGAATGTTTTAAATTGCATTTAGTTTCCTTCTTAATTCTGCATGTTTATATTAAATTACAATTCTTGAATAAGTGTTAGTTAAGATAATTGTTTCATTTGATAAATAAGTCATGGTTTTGTAATAAAACCCCTCCAATGGAGGTGTGCTGTCTGCAAAAACTCACAGTGGTAGACCTTGATTAACATTATTGCATTTATGTTTTCCTTATACTTGTTGTCATTGTTAGTCACAAAGCACACATCGTACTTGACCCTTTTTATATCCCTGTAGGGGGTTTCCCTCTTTATTAAAACGGTTGTTTGAACCAAGACACTCTTTAAGTGCCGTTAGACTTTTAAGATGGGTCCCATGTTGTGTGACCATGTCACATGGCATGTGATATTTAAATCCAACCAAAAGCCCAGTTCCAAAGCCTAGGGGTCCCACAGTACTAGTAATGTTAGATTACATTTTATGTAACCTGTGATTTTCCTAATCCCATGGGGTATTAATTCCTCTAGGTATTCCTACACATTTCTAGATCTCCAAACCTCACCAAATTAGGTATATCAGGGGTCATCCAATCCTCTAGTCATCACATATTTGTATTCATTTCTTTAAATCTTATGAGAAAACATCCTCTCATGCCATCCATATCATCCTATTCGAAAATAAGTGGAAGATGCTGCCCTGCGGATGTCCCTGGACTGGACCAACATGCTGCGGTCACGCCGCGGTAATGCCATGATTTGGCCCTGCTCCAACCACATCCAGCCCACACTATCCCCATTACACCTTCATTTCATCCCACTGCCACCAGCATTCCATCTTGCAACAGCCCCCCCTGCCACCTTCGAATCATCCCGCACCACCCCCCAGCACCTGCAACCAGCCCCCTTCCACCAGCATTCGAGCCCTCACCGAATTAGGTATATCAGGGGTCATCCAATCCTCTAGTCATCACATATTAGCATTCATTTCTTTAAATATTCTGAGAAAAGATCCTCTCATGCCATCCATATCATCCTATTTGAAACTAAGTGGAATATGCTGCCCTACGGATGTCGCCGGACTGGGCCAACACGCTGCAGTCACGCCGTGGTCACGCCGCTGTCACGCCGCGGTCACGCCGTGGTAATGACGTGATTTGGCCCTACTCCAGCCACATATTGCCCACACTAGAACCCTTCCACCTTCATTTTAGCTCGTTGCCACCAGCATTCCAGCCTGCAACAGCCCCCCTTCTACCTTCGAATCAGCCCGCACCACCCCCCCAGCACCTGCAACAGACCCCTTCCACCAGCATTTGAGCCCTCACCGAATTAGGTATATCAGGGGTCATCCAACACTCTATTCATCACATATTAGCATTAATTTATTTAAATATTCTGAGAAAACATCCTCTCATTCCATCTATATAATCCTTTTTGAAACTAAGTAGAAGATGCTGCCCCGTAGATGTCGCTGGACCGGGCCAACACGTTGTGGTCACGCCGCAGTCACGCCGCGATAATGCCATGATTTGGCCCTACTCTAGCCACATCCAGACCACAACAGCCCCCTTCCGCCTTCATGTTTATGGTGTTTTATGGTTTTTATATTTTTTAGGGTTTTTAGAAGTTTTATGTTTTTTTAGTTTTTTTTTCAAGGCAAAAATAGTACTATAAATATCAATGAAAAGATGAATTGCAACAGATCACTCAAAGGTGAAACGAAAGTTGACCCAAGAACCCAAATTCATAGCTCAACCATATCAAGACATGGAAAACAAGAAAAGTGCCCATTAAACACCAAGAAACCAAGAAAATAAGAAAACACGAGACCCTACGATGTCCAACCAAACAGAAACCTGATGGTGAGGTTCACTTCCAAACTGGCAAAGCAACATCCACAAATGCAGCAAAAAAAACAGTAATGAAACCATGACATCATGAAGAAATAACCAAGAAGTCATAGAATGCAAGCACCAGTAACAGAAACTAGGGAATAAGGGAACATATAAGAGCCGCCCCAAGCCCTTCCATACTCCAAGAGAGGCAACTAGCATCACCATTAATCGCATCCAGTAAGAGATAGGCACACACAAAACTAACAAGAGACAGGGTGGATCCCCCTCCCATCCAATGGCACTCGATCACTGTAGAGACATCACCTATGAACTCATAGAAAGTAGCGACAGAAAACCCCAAGAACCCAGCAAGAAATACCTACAAGTGAAAAGAAGATTCCCAAAATGAATAAGCCAACCAAACTACAAGCCAAACTCAGAATCTATATCAACCAAACTGATAAATGCACACTCTAACACACCACCAACCGCTGACACTACCCAATCCACTCACTCACACACACATAGACGCACACACTCACTCATAAAACACCACCCAAGAAATCTCCACTCGAATCCCAATAAAGTAGAAACAAGAAAAGAAACTAGAATCCCCCCAATCAACGACCATCCCCTAACCACCTATAAGAAACCACTCCCACACACCAGTCCATATGAGCATGCACCGCACCAAAAAAAATAACTGACAAAAACATTCACCATGTGACAAAAAAGAACAACTCTAGAAAAGCCATGACACCTAACCACCAAACCCAGCAAAGACCAGCCCCATGTAAAGCAACCTGCAAACCAGCTGACACCCACCCAATAGACTTCTAACCAAACTACTCCTAAACCGTACTAATCTACACCTCAAACTAGCCAACTCCACTCCTCCATCCATCAACACCCAAGCACCACTGGAAACCTTATCCCACACCAGCCCTAGCACGGCCACCAATCAATGAACAAGGAATCCCCAAGAACCTATAGAAAACCTAGTAGAGTAGGCATGCTATTCCCTTCACCCCACCAATCCAAGAACACACTAGAAGCAAGCCACAACCCAAATTCTCCTATAAACCTACTCTAAAAAAGACAACATGCAACCTCACTAACCAAGAGACACACACCATCCACATGACCCATCAAGAAACCACATGTACCGAGAAACCCATCCAAACCATCAACTCAGAAACCATCAAAAAAATATCCAGACAAGAAACATTGCAAAATACTATAGCCTACCCAATGAACAACCATGAAAAAAGACCAAGCCTCACAACAAGCTGCCTAAACCAAATACCATTCAAGGGAATCCCACTCCAACCAAGATTGCATCCAGTACAAGGGAATCCATAAGACCTTCAAGAATAAAACAACAACCAAGGAGGAAGCATTCATTCGAAATAGCCCCTGCCAAACTAGAAGAACACACCTCTATGGGTCGGCCACACTAAGATGAACCTGACACAGCATATAATGAGAACCCAACCAAAGATATCAGAGACCAACACCAAAAAAACAAAACACAAAAACCCACAAAAAACCATCAAATCCACTTAAAGCTGATCCAAAACTAGCATGCTCTACGCCTCGACGAGAAACCAGTAGAAGGAAAGACAACCAGAAACAACAGAAGCCAGCAACCAGCCCAAGCATCACAATAACTGCACCGCCAACAAATCCCCTCTACCCTACAGAAGACCCATTGCTAGCAGCACCAGTAGCTCCATCTAGAGACCCCAACACCACAAAATCAAGGCTACCTATAACTGGATGAAGGCCTGATAAGAAGAGAGTCCCACAACACATGAAACCACACTTGAAAGTACCACAATGCCACTCACAACCAACTCCAACCACATGAAATAATAGCCAATGACCTCACGAGTCCAGAAACCAAAGATATAAAAATGGAAGGCACAACATCAGACTTCACCAGATCAAAGACACTCCATGTACACACATCCAAACCCTACACTAAAAAGAGTATCCCAACCCCATCCAATATCACCTCAACAAAACCCTCAAGTCCAACAAACAGAACCCTCACCCAAATCCCAACAACAAACATCTAGTTCCCTCTCAACCCAATAGGAGAGAGGGGTGCTATCCAGGGGAGGATTTGCAGGGGGAGGGGGCTACAGGGGGGTGGAATGTGCAGGGGAGAGGGTGGGGGATATTTTTTTTTCGGGGGAGGGGGTATGTCGAGGAAGGGGGGCTGTCCAGGAAGGGCTTTACAGGGGGGAGGGGGCTGTCCAGGGGGGATTTGCAGGGGAAGAGGGGGGGCTGCAGGGGGGTTGTCTACTACAAGAGGAGTGGGAGGGGCTATCCAAGGGGGATTTACAGGGGGTGGGGGCTGCAGGGGGGAGGGGGCTATATGGGGAGTGGTGGGTGGGGGGCTGTGCAGTGGGGTTGGGGGGTATTTTTTTATGGATTTTCAGACCCTATAGCCACGGTTTTAAACCATGTCTATTGGTTAATTTCCATGGTTAAAAACCATGGCTATAAGTCTAATTCCACGGTTTTAAACCTTGTCAATAAAGTTTATCTGTCCTCTTGTATAGCCACAGTTCTAAACCGTGGCTATAGTGATATTATCACGGTTTGAACCGTGGCTGTATACCTATAGCCACGGTTTGGAACCATGGATATAGGTCTAGGCCTATAGCCACACCAAACTTAGCCACGGTTCCTCAAACCATGGATATTACCTATAGCCATGGTTTGAGGACCTTTATCCACGGTTTAAAACCATGGTTATAGCCCGAATTTCCAGTAGTGAAGACGCCATAAGGTTTTGGTGATATGTTCATAGGGTTTTGTGAGACTAAAGTGGTGTTTCCAATGGGACTGTATGACTTTCTATGACATGGTTGAAGGATTTATAATGTCCCAAATAGAATTCTTAAGAAGCATCGTGATATCTAAGCTACGTGTCCTGGCACCATCGTGTGTCTTTGGATGACTCACAAAAAGTGCATGAGGGCAAGCAAACATGTTTTTCACTTAAGTCTTACCCTTTTAATCTTGGTTAAAACCCTTGTATTTAGAATTCCTTAGGTTTATTTAATATTAATTTATCTTGAGTCATGCTTGATCCTGGGGATAATTGGTATGTTTTTCATACACCTTTCTACTAGTCCTTCACATGATCTATGAATGATGATGCAGAGGAACTTATGTATGATGCATGATTGCTCAGTCTATTCTTCGGTATATTACCTGATGAATGAACTTTCATTCATGAGATCATTCACTATGAGAATTCCACTCTAGCCCTTGAGCCTAAGAGTCTTGAGGTTGGGAGTCAAATCGTCCAGAGTCTAACCCTTTTTTTTGTGTTGGGGAGGGGAATTTATAGGCATGAGAACCCTGTTTGTTCACTGTTTTATGCAGTGTATCTAGCATAAATCCAATATGGAGTTAGAGAAAGGATCTAGTGCCATGTGACTACATGAGTCTCTTCCATGGATCACTTTGAGGGTGTCACCTAATTTTCAATGACTTAAAGTACCTCTCATCAGTGTCTCCATTATTGAATTATTCATAATTAATGGGGACTTGTTTGATCATGAAAATGTGTTGAAGGACTTCCTTGTTGTCATATTGACATGACAAAGGGACTTCACGAGATCTAAGTGCCTATTGAAAGGCATACACGAGATTCTCAATGACTTTTCTGGGATTTTTTTCCAGACAAGGACAGTTTGTTTGGGTGTCACTATAAGAACCTGATTCTTATTTTTGAGGTACGAGTTTCTTATTTTTCTTTTTTCCATAATTGTTCTTTAGAAAACAAGGGAAATGTTGGAAAAATCCCAAAATTTATGGGTGCACACCGTGTATTTTTGTACACACGCCATTTACTTCGGCTATGTGGGATGAGAATGCAGGCGCGTAGGTTTTTCGGTAAAAACAAACTACACGCCGTGTACTTTCATATACACGTCGTGTAATTTGGATGTGTGGGATGAGAACATAGGTTGTGTAGACTTGTCTACGTTTTAGGATGTAATAACTAACTAGACGTCATGTACTTAGTAATACACACCGTGTAATCAGTCGGTAGATGAACAGGGTGGCGGTGAAAAGTAACCGGTAGAGGAACAATTAAAAAAAAATAGTACATGTCATGTACTTGAGAGTACACGCCCTATTGTTATGTTTTTTCTCTTAAAATAGGCAGTAGCCTCCTAATTCGGAAGAGGAGGAAGTGAACTTGTTAGAAGCCCAAGAGAGGAGACCGCGACTTGGAGGAGCTCCCAAACGCTCACTGGGATTCCTATTCTTCCACCGTCGATCTTGTTTGGACCAAGCGGGTAAGGCCTTCCCTCTACTTGAGTCTTTCCTTACAATTCATTCCCTAAGGAAAGTTATTTAAGTTTTAATGGATAAATTTTTATCCCAGATCTACATCCTTCTCATTTGTTTTGGGAGGCATCATTCACGTATATCGATCAGAGGAGATCGAGGTAGGTGGTCTTGTGTTTATTTACAACTGTCAAGTGATTTTGTGTACTATTGTGACACGAGCCCATGTTCGGGGTGTCGTGTAGTTGAGACCTTGACTGTTGAGATACCTATAATTTTATAGGTGATCTAATGAATAATTAAAAACTACTGTTTGGGATCGCTACTTTGATCCAGGGATACCCCATGGGTGCATTCCCCTTTTTTAGCCTTTTGGCTAGGATACCTGTGGTTATGCCATGATTATAAGCATGTTTTAAGTTTTCTTGAGAGTAAAAATATATAATTTCTTGTTTTTGCATTGGGATCGTCCTAGTTACTTGCTTAGCCTGAGGGAAGTGTTTTGTTTAGCCTGAGGGCAGTGTTTTGTTTCGCCTGAGGGCAAGTTTCTATTTAGCGTGAGGGAAACATTTCTTATGCCTCGGGGCAGTACCTTGTGGGCCTGAGGGAAATATCTCATATGCTTGAGGGAAATATTCGTTATGCCTAAGGGCAGTTATCTGAGGGTTTCAATTCTATTTACCTAAGGATAAGGATTTGCATGTTTGAGGAAAATGTTTACTTTGAATATTCACTAGGTGATTTCTTATGTTGTACTTGTCATGCTAAAACACAAGCTTGGAATTGATAAATAATTATTAAAATGGAAATGTAACTGGTATAGATATTTACTTTTGAGTACTTCCTAATTTACTGAATTTCTTTATTGCACACTTCTATTGCACATTTTCACTGTCAGTTGGGCACAGGCCTTTTGTGGTTGCCTACTGGGATTTATTTCTCACACCGTGTTTGGGTCATTTCTTGGGCCAAAACAGATTATATTGATGTAGGTGTCGATAAGGGAAAGGGACCCTATACAGGTACTTGATTGTTGCAGAGGGGTAGGAGAGCATGGGACCGAGCTTAGGCTTGCGATGATGCTGAGTTCATGTTGCACTGTTTTAGTTTGTTTTACTATACTTGGTACTTTGTACTGTATTGTATTTGATTTCAATGTATCCTGTTTTGACTGATTTCGTAGAAATATGACATATTTTATCCTTATATATATATGACTGTTGGTTATCATTTTCTTCAGTACCATTGTCCATTCAGATTTGTATTGCTTACTGCTTCCGCTTTTGGAATGTTTATATTTTCTGTTGTGCTACACTTTGAGAAATGAGGGCATAGTTTCCCCACTATCAGACCTAGGCCCTCATTACTAGACGACAGTCTTTGGCATTTGGGGAAATGTGCTTGAGGTCATGTGACCAACCGTGTTCGGGGCACCTGTTGTGTGGCACCCGGAACCGGGACGTTACAAAGTGGTATCAAAGGCATTTTCTTTTCTCTGAGTTATTTTATTATTTGGCTATAATGGAAAGAGATAGATTGTTAAGGGATTCAGTAATAAACTGTGCCCGGGAGTAGCAACCTCATGTATACGTAAAGGCTGAATCACCTCGAATTCAATTGTGATTTTCGGTTTATGATTATTACAGTTGATTTATTTTTCACCATTGGGTGATGCACTTGTGGTGTGCTATTTATATTTTTTTTACATGGGTTCTATTTTTTTGTAACCTGATGAGATGAGGGTATGCCATCTCATGCATAATTTAGGCACATGTTAGAATCACATTCCATGCATAGTTTCCATGCCATGTAAGTGCATTAGAAATTGCATGTTGTTGTGATAGATGTTGTTCTAGTAAAGGCATGCTGTTGTGATAGTTGCCTGGATAAATAAATACCTGCTATTTGATAAGGTATTGTTGTGTGAGGTTTTGTAGAATGAACTCCAAACTTTGGTTCTTGAGGAGTATGGGACCTCATTGACTGAAATTTGGTGGATCAGTGACTTGTTTAATTTTTTTATAATATGTATAAGATGTCAATCTTTGATTAACAGGGAGTATGGGCCCTCATGGATCGGAATTTGGAACTTAGGTGTAGGTTTCAGTGTTTTTCTAGGATCCAGAGTAGTTTTTAAGGCTTACTATCCAAAAAAACCCAGAATACACACCATGTAGTTTTTACTACACGCCATGTACTCTTCTGTTTGGGAAGAAATGAAAAAAAATTAAGTACACGTCGTGTACCATAAGTACACACCGTGTAGTTGCTAATCGTGTCATAGACTGTGTAGGTAGAAACATGTGATGGGAAAACTCTAGAGGGAACATGCCGTGTACCGGTCATACATGACTTGTCGTGTTGACCCTATGTCTTCCCGTGTAACTAACAACACGGATGGAGAAATCATCTCTTAAACATGTCATGTCAATGCCGAACATGCCGTGTAGTGTAATATGGGAATCTGGCCATGTAACAAACAACACAGGTCGGTGTTATCCTTTCTTGTACATGCTATGTCTATTTGGAACACACTGTGTAGTGTGAGCCGTGTATTTTGCTGTGTCACAAACAACATGGGTCGACGAAGCTCATTTAGTGCATGCCGTGTACCTATGGGACACGCCGTGTAGTCTTGGCCGGTGAGAGACCGTGTGGACTTGTCCATGTGGCTGGGGAGGCAGAGTGGTGTACACGCCGTGTGTGGGTGTAACACACCATGTACCTAGGGTTGAGACACACCCATGCCAGTATCAAAACACGACCATGTAAGTTCTTAAGGGTACATGCCATGTGGTCTCATTCAAAAGGGAGCCATGTGAATTAGTCGTGTAGAAGGACTCGAGAAGGGGAAGAAAATTCAAGTACATTCCGTGTGTGTAGACAACACGCTGTGTGTTTGGGGTGTTACACGACCAGTTCTGGAAGTAGTACACACCCATGTAAAAGACTTAAGGGAACATGCTGTGTCGTTATTATACACACTGTGTAGTCTTGTTTTGTAAAACATGAATGTTTTATTTTCCCTGTTTCCTTCTTACATTTCCAGTTCATAGACCTTGATGATCTTAAACTAAGGCATGTATTTGACCTTGTAGAGTCATGCCGATGAGACGACCATGAGTTGTTCTCCAAGAGAGTGGAAATGCTTATACTCCAGAGATAGTGGTCCATGGGCTATCGATGGATCCTCCAGTAGAGCCAGATGCGACACCATCTATTATACCGGATGCAGGCATAGATGCACAGTTCTACGAGGGATTCATGCGGTTCATGAAAACCTTCCAAGGAGCACCACAGATTGCCACATCACTTGCAGAGCTGACATGTATATTCTAGTAGTAGCATCCGCCTACGTTTTCAGGGGATGGAGGACCATAGGCTGGAGATTCATGGCTGGATTCATTGCAGACTATCTTCGATCACCTTGAGATGCCTCTAGGGAGGAGGGTCAAGCTCGCTACTTACATGCTACATGATTTCACCAAGAGATGATGGGATGTTACCACCCAGACTGAGCATAACCAGGACATGGTTTGGGATGATTTTTAGGCAGTATTATATGACTTTTTCTTTCCGGAGACGCTAAGGGTAGATCGAGCTCGAGAGTTCATGAATCCGCAGCAGGGCGTCATGTCATTGATGGACTATTCTGCCTGTTTCACCGATCTACAATGTTTTGGACATATTCTGGTGGGTGATGAGGCATTGAGGGCTATATTCTTTGACGATGGTCTTCAATATGACATCTGGGCACTGGTTAATGTTTTCAGGCTGCCTACAGTACATGCTATTGTGAACCAGACACTGATTACAGAGTGGAACCTAGGGGAAGCTAGTGGTGCAAACCAGGGTAGTTTGACCCTAGTCTCAGGTACTATTTCTACTGACAAGAGCAAGATGCAGATGGATTTATATCACAGTGGAAGTAATATCCAGAATAATTCTTTAGGTGGCTAGGTAATATGCTACCAGTGTGGTAAAGAGGGGCACAAGAGACCTCAGTGTTCACATGACCCAGTGGAGTGATGATCTTGAAACAAGGTGGGACATCTCTAGTGTTTTTGCAGGTTGTACCCACCAATTACTAGTGAGAGGGGTTCTGTGCAGACTTCACATGCGGGATCATGTCCAACAGCTTCTTACAATTCAGGGAATTAGAATACGTTAGGGCGTTTAGGCCGAGGTGGTGGTCGTGTCCATGTTAGCCAGACACCAAGATCTCAGAGATAGCAGGGTAGGTCAGCTTAGGGAAGCCAGGCCGTGTCGCAGGGTTATGGCACTAGGAAGACATATGTAGTGAAACAAACCCAATAGGAGAAGGATCCCGAACCTTCCACTATTAGAGGTACTATTCTAGTTGCTTCTGTTTTATCTTTTGTACTTTTTAATACTGGTGCTACACATAGCTTTATATATGTTCTTATTATGGAGAGCCTTGGGCTCTGTGTTTCTTCTTCTTCTGATATCATGACGCTACACACTATGTTGGGGATAAGAATGGTAGGTGTGCATCAGTGCAAGGAGTTCACCCTAGAGGTTGGTGGGTGTTAATTTATGTGGGACCTCTATGTCTTAGGGATGAAAAGATATGATGTCATTCTTAGGATGGACTGGTTGGTACCCTTTTGAGCCTTTGTATATTGCTATCATCGCAGGGTAAGTTTCACTTCACCAGAGGGAAGAGAGTTTCTATACAAGGGAGAATGGGATGTCCAGGCAAGCCGAGCTGGACCTGAGCATCGTGGGCGAGGTGGAGAGACAAACCAGATTGCAGGTTTATATCCGGATGACCAGGGAACTTGTCAAAAGGATTTCCCTCCAGTTCTAGATCATTTCAGGGATGTATTTGCGGACTAATTTTTAGGTATACCTTCCAAGAGAGAGGTGGATTTCTCTATTGAGCTTGTGCCATGAGCGGCACCAGTGTCCATTCCTCTGTACAGGATGGGTACACTAGAGATTTAGGAGCTCAAGAAACAGTTAGAGGAGTTGCAAGTAAAGGGTTTCATCTAACCCAGTACTTCTCCTTAGGGTTCTCCTATCCTGTTTGCGAAGAAGGTGGACGGTACCCTCAGACTCTGCATGGATTATCGGAAGCTGAACCAGTTGATGGTTAAGAACCGATATCCCTTATCGAGGATTTATGAACTTTTTTATCAACTTCTAGGATCACGACGTGTTCTCGAAGATTGACTTGAGGTCCCGATATCATCAGTTGCATGTTAGACCAACAGATGTACCTCTTACATCCTTTCGGAGTAGATATGGTCTATACGAGTACTTGGTCATGCCGTTCAGACTCACAAACATGCCAGCTGTTTTCATTACTTTGATGAATCGTGTGTTCCACCCATATCTAGATTCTTTTGTGGTAGTTTTCATGGATGATATATTAGTGTACTCTCACACCCAAAACGACCATGAAACCCATCTTGAGATCATATTGAGTACACTAAGAGAGAATCAACTATATGATAAGCTCTCAAAATGCCACTTTTGGATGGACCATATTTACTTCTTGGGTCATATTATCTCAGAGGCAGGAGTTTTAGTATACCCAAAGAAAGTGAGAGTAGTAGTTTCCTAGGATCATCCTAAGAATGTGTTTGAAATATGAAGTTTCTTGGTTGCTAGATGGTTAATACAGACACTTTATACAGGACTTCTCTCACTTAGCAGTGCCGTTGATGGGTTTGACTAAGAAGGGTGTGAAGTTTTTTTGGTCATAAGTTTGCGACACAACCTTTCAGGAGCTGAAGGGAAGGTTGACATCACCACCAGTCCTGATACTTCCAGAGCAAGGGAAGAGCTATACAGTTTATTGTGATGCATCAGGTACTGGTCAGGGAGCAATGTTTATTGATGGCGATCGAGTAGTTGCATACGGGTCTCGGCTGTTGAGGCCACATGAGAGGAATTTCTTGATGCATGATCTCGAGTTGGCTGCAGTTGTTCATGCGTTATGCTGTTGGAGAAATTATCTCTTGGGAGAACATTTTGTGGTGTTTACGGACCACAAAATTATTAAATACATATTTACCCAGTGTGAACTGAATTTGAGAAGGAGAAGGTGGGTTGAATACCTTCAGTCCTTCGACTTTGAGCTTGCCTATACACCCGGTAATGGTAATGCAGTAGCTGATGCACTGAGTAGGAGTACTCAGATATAGGCATTGTAGGAGGCCAATGGAGAGTGAAAGCTTATGAACTTTTTCTCTAAGAAAAATTTAAAGGTGCATGATAGTCTGGGGAAAACCAATCTTTCATCCTTAGCTGTGAATTCTACGTTATTGAATAGAGTGAGGATGAGATAGCTATTAGATTAAAAAAGCATAGTTCTTCAGGATTTAGTGGCAAGTGAGGACCCTCCTCCTGATTGGATGATAGGAGATGATGAGGTAATACGTATCCATGGATGAGTGTGGGTTCTAGGGGATATATGCGATGAGTTGATGCAGAAATTTCAATCTTCAGCTTGGGTAGTGAATCCAGGGGTTACCAAAATATACCATGACTTGAGACGTCAGTATTGGTGGATGGGTATAAAAAGAGAGGTAGCTGGTTTTGTTACGAGTTGTTCCACCTGTCAGCAGGTGAAGGCAGAGCATCAGAGGTCAGTCAGACTGTTACAATAGTTACCCATTCCAGAGTGGAAGTGGGATGATGTTGCGATGGACTTCGTGACCGGGTTGTTGAGGTCACCTCGAGGTAATGATGACGTGTGGGTAGTTGTGGACAGGCATACGAAGGTAGCTTACTTTTTGTCGATCAAGGAGACCTTCGGTGTTGACGAGCTTGAGAAGTTGAATATCTGAGAGGTAATACATCTTTATGGGGTCCCTCGTTCTATCGTTTCAGATAGGGACACCCATTTTACATCTCATTTATGGCAGAGTTTTCAGAGGGAACTGGGTAAACAGGTGCTTCTGAGCATAGCTTACCACCCATAGACTGATGTCCAGCCAGAGCATACGATACTGGTGCTAGAGGACATGCTGCGTGCATGTGTCCTGGACTTTGGGGTTGTTGTACCTCTCGAACCCCTCGTGGTTTAATTTTCATGATCACAATCACTCTCTTATTTATCTAATATTGTTTTAAGTGTTTTTGTTGATAGTCATGATTTCAGGTGGCCAAGGAATTGGGCCAAGAAAGCAAGAAGCCAAAGTGGACTGTTTTTTCAGTCCACCGGCCAACCGGTGGAAGACCACCGGCCAGCCGATAGAGGCCTGGACAGAAGGCATCCCTCTGTCCAGACCACCGGCCAACCGGTGTCCCACCACCGGCCGGCCGGTGGATCCCAGACAGAAGAGGTTGCTACTGCCTCCTCACCGGCCAACCGGTGGCCTCCTCACCGGCCAGCCGGTGGCACCCAGCCAGAACAGTGTCAGCCACTGCCTCATCACCGGCCAACCGGTGGCCTCCTCACCGACCAGCCGGTGGTGCCTGAGCCCGAAGGCCTCTCCATTTTGCAAGCACCGGCCAACCGGTGGCCCTGCACCGGTCAGCCGGTGGAGCCAGTCAAACTAGCCGTTGGGCTTTGACCAGACTTGTCCACTTGCCTCCCAACGGCTCCGAAGGACTCTCCAACGGCTCCGAAGACTCCCAAAGGCCATTTGAGGGTTCCCCCTCTATAAATAAAGGACTAGGAAGCCCCGGAATCTCAAGGAATCCCACGGACACATTTTTGATCAATTGGCGAACCTCCGACGGATTGTTTCAAAGAACCCTCACTTGCTCCAACCCTCTTCCACATCCAAGGAGCACCACCATAGAAGCTTGGGAGAGCCCTTCATCAACTCCAATCAATCCATTGGCGCCCAAGACTTCTCTCATTACGGTTTTTCAATATTTATCATTTTGAGCTTTATTTTGGGTTTGTGCCTACAAACCCCCCATTTCTCTCATCCTCTTTTAATTTGGGTTTTCACACCACCTTCAAGGTGTGAAGAGGTTGGTCAAGCCTTTCCTTTAAAAGGCTTGAGACAAAGGTGATCTATCCTTCACCTGTAAGAAGGCTAGTGAGTTCTTGCTCAACCATTGAAAGCAAGTGGGTTCTTGCATAACCATTAAAATCAAGCTGTAATAGGTTCTAGACTAACCTTAAAGTCTAGTGGGTTTCTTGCTAAAACCATTAAAAAGAAAGCGGTAGTAAATCTCTCAACGGTTGAGTTGGGAGTGGAGACGTAGGCTTGGGTTTAAGCCAAACTCCGTTATCAAGTTTTGTGTTTTGCCTCCTTTATTTCTGCTGCACTTTCACTTTGTTTTAAATTGTTAATTATTTTTTAAAAGGCAATTCCCCCCCCCCCTCTTGCCATCACTTCCTTTTCTTTCTCCGCCCAACATTTGGTATCAAAGGAAAATTTGAGTAATACCTTCACCGGTTTCAAATTCAAGATCCTTTGTGATGGCTTTAACTTCTTTCGCCCCCGAAGGCTATTCTTTGGGTCGTGCTCCATTCTTTGATGGAAACGACTATACATATTGGAAAACCCGCATGACCACTTTTCTTAAAAGTATAGGTTATCCTTTTTTTAAAATTGTCATGCATGGTTATTCTCTTTCTTCTCCCGATGAATCCAAATGGACCCCCGAAGACATTGCAAATTTTGAGCTTGATGGCAAAGCCATGAATGCTCTTCATTGTGGGCTAGACCGTAATGAATTTAATCGTATTTCTACTTTCTCATCTTCTCATGATCTTTGTAAACTTTTAGAAGTAACCCATGAAGGCACTAAAGGCGATGACAAGCCCGATTGTCCACTCAACAAGAAAAAGGCTAAGCAAAAGGAAAAGAAGAAGGCTTTCAAGGCCACATGGAGTGATAGCTCCACATCCTCCTCCTCCTCCTCCTCAAGTGACAACGGTAACAAATGCCTAATGGAATTTCATGAGGTAACATCTTCCGACTCCTCATCCTCTAGTTCTTCAAATTCTTTCAACCATTTATCTTACGAGGATCTCCAACATGCTAGAGATCAATTGGAGGAAGGTTTTCACGAACTTTCTTCCAAATTTGTTGCTTTAAAAAAGAATTTCAAAAAACTCTCTTCTGAAAAAGAACAACTTCTCAAAGAGAAGGAAGAGTTGACCCTCAAAATCCAAAACCTTCCCGATGTTGATTCCATGGAATCAACTATCAAAGATTTAAGGGAATCCTTAGCTAAGTTCACCCAAGGTGAACAAAATTTGACCAAATTGCTTGGTTCCCAACGCATATCTAGAACCACCGAAGGGCTTGGCTATTCCAAGCAAGCTTCCTCTTCCCATGCTCCAACTATTTTTGTTAGGGGGAGCTCCCAATATAAAATTTTGCAATTATTGTAAAAAACCCGGGCACTTAATTTATGAGTGCGATTGCAAAAATGCCCGGTATGGAAGGCCCAAAACTTTTTTCTTTAACGATGAATTTTATAGGAGAAGACCCGCCACTAGACAAGTATGGATTGAAAAATCCCTTTTAGCGAGTCTCTGCGGGCCAAAATTTGTCTCGGTTTCAAAAACCTCTCCCCGGTGATTTGTTTTTTTTATTTAGGGGGAGTTAGGATTGTTTAAGACTTTTCGCATTTTCATTTCAAAATTTTCGATTCAAAACTTTCAATTCAATTCAAAATTTTCGATTCAAAACTCTCAATTCAAATTTTCAATTTTCGATTCAAAACTTTCAATTTAAATTCTCAATTTTCAATTCAAAACTTTCAATTCAAATTTTCAATTTTCGATTCAAAACTTTCAATTCAAAATTCTCAATTCAAAATTTTCATTCAAAACTTTCAATTCAAATTTCAAAAATTTCAATTGGTTTAAAATCTCTATCTTGTTTTTCAACCCTTCCCTCAATCAAGTTTTATGCCCCGTGCTATTTTGATAATCACAAAGGGGGAGAAATTCTTGGTTGATTGGGGGAGAAATCTTTCTCTTGGGGGAGAAATCTTTCTCTCATGCTTTTCTTTACTTTCCCATTTATCCTTTAAAGCATGCCTCTCATTTCAGTCTTTTTACATTGTTTGTTTTGGTGATTGTGATCATCAAAATAGGGGGAGATTGTTGTACCTCTCGAACCCCTCATGGTTTAATTTTCATGATCACAATCTCTCTCTTATTTATCTAATATTGTTTTAAGTGTTTTTGTTGATAGGCATGATTTCAGGTGGCCAAGGAATTGGTCCAAGAAAGCAAGAAGCCAAAGTGGACTGTTTTTTCAGTCCACCGGCCAACCGGTGGAAGACCACCGGCTAGCCGATAGAGGCCTGGACAGAAGGCATCCCTCTGTCCAGACCACCGGCCAACCGGTGTCCCACCACCGGCCGGCCGGTGGAGCCCAGACAGAAGAGGTTGCTACTGCCTCCTCACCGGCCAACCGGTGGCCTCCTCACCGGCCAGCCGGTGGTGCCTGAGCCCGAAGGCCTCTCCATTTTGCAAGCACCGGCCAACCGGTGGCCCCGCACCGGTCAGCCGGTGGAGCCAGTCAAACTAGCCGTTGGACTTTGACCAGACTTGTCCACTTGCCTCCCAACGGCTCCGAAGGCCTCTCCAACGGCTCTGAAGACTCCCAAAGGCCATTTGAGGGTTCCCCCTCTATAAATAAAGGACTAGGAAGCCCCGGAAACTCAAGTAAGCCCACGGACACATTTTTGATCAATTGGCGAACCTCCGGCAGATTGTTTCAAAGAACCCTCACTTGCTCCAACCGTATTCCACATCCAAGGAGCACCACCATAGAAGTTTGGGAGCGCCCTTCATCAACTCCAATCAATCCATTGGCGCCCAAGACTTCTCTCATTACGGGTTTTTCAATATTTATCATTTTGAGCTTTATTTTGGGTTTGTGCCTACAAACCCCCCATTTCTCTCATCCTCTTTTAATTTGGGTTTTCACACCACCTTCAAGGTGTGAAGAGGTTGGTCAAGCCTTTCCTTTAAAAGGCTTGAGACAAAGGTGAGCTAGCCTTCACCTGTAAGAAGGCTAGTGGGTTCTTGCTCAACCATTGAAAGCAAGTGGGTTCTTGCATAACCATTAAAAGCAAGCTGTAATAGGTTCTAGACTAACCTTAAAGTCTAGTGGGTTTCTTTCTAAAACCATTAAAAAGCAAGCGGTAGTAAATCTCTCAACGGTTGATTTGGGAGCGGAGACGTAGGCTTGGGTTTAAGCCGAACTCTGTTATCAAGTTTTGTGTTTTGCCTCCTTTATTTCCGCTGCACTTTCACTTTGTTTTAAATTGTTAATTATTTTTTAAAAGTCAATCCCCCCCCCCTCTTGCCATCACTTCCTTTTCTTTCTCCGCGTTGTACCTCTCGAACCCCTCGTGGTTTAATTTTCATGATCACAATCACTCTCTTATTTATCTAATATTCTTTTAAGTGTTTTTGTTGATAGGCATGATTTCAGGTGGCCAAGGAATTGGGCCAAGAAAGCAAGAAGCCAAAGTGGACTGTTTTTTCAGTCCACCGGCCAAACGGTGGAAGACCACCGGCCAGCCGATAGAGGCCTGGACAGAAGGCATCCCTCTGTCCAGACCACCGGCCAACCGGTGTCCCACCACCGGCCGGCCGGTGGAGCCCAGACAGAAGAGGTTGCTACTGCCTCCTCACCGGCCAACCGGTGGCCTCCTCACCGGCCAGCCGGTGGCACCCAGCCAGAACAGTGTCAGCCACTGCCTCATCACCGGCCAACCGGTGACCTCCTCACCGGCCAGCCAGTGGTGCCTGAGCCCGAAGGCCTCTCCATTTTTCAAGCACCGGCCAATCGGTGGCCCTGCACCGGTCAGCCGGTGGAGCCAGTCAAACTAGCCGTTGGGCTTTGACCAGACTTGTCCACTTGCCTCCCAACGGCTCCGAAGGCCTCTCCAACGGCTCCGAAGACTCCCAAAGGCCATTTGAGGGTTCCCCCTCTATAAATAAAGGACTAGGAAGCCCCGAAAACTCAAGGAAGCCCACATACACATTTTTGATCAATTGGCGAACCTCCGGCGGATTGTTTCAAAGAACCCTCACTTGCTCCAACCGTCTTCCACATCCAAGGAGCACCACCATAGATTCTTGGGAGCGCCCTTCATCAACTCCAATCAATCCATTGGCGCCCAAGACTTCTCTCATTACGGTTTTTCAATATTTATCATTTTGAGCTTTATTTTGGGTTTGTGCCTACAAACCCCCCATTTCTCTCATCCTCTTTTAATTTGGGTTTTCACACCACCTTCAAGGTGTGAAGAGGTTGGTCAAGCCTTTCCTTTAAAAGGCTTGAGACAAAGGTGAGCTAGCCTTCACCTGTAAGAAGGCTAGTGGGTTCTTGCTCAACCATTGAAAGCAAGTGGGTTCTTGCATAACCATTAAAAGCAAGCTGTAATAGGTTCTAGACTAACCTTAAAGTCTAGTGGGTTTGTTGCTAAAACCATTAAAAAGCAAGCAGTAGTAAATCTCTCAACGGTTGAGTTGGGAGCGGAGACGTAGGCTTGGGTTTAAGCCGAACTCCGTTATCAAGTTTTGTGTTTTGCCTCCTTTATTTCCGCTGCACTTTCAATTTGTTTTAAATTGTTAATTATTTTTTAAAAGGCAATTCCCCCCCCTCTTGCCATCACTTCCTTTTCTTTCTCCACCCAACAGGGGTCTCTTGGGAGAAGCACATACCCCTGGTCGATTCTTACTACAACAATAGTTTTCAGGATACTATTGAGATGACACCTTACAAGGATTTATATGGTAGGCCATGCTGATCACTCTTGTGCTGGTTGGAGATAGGTGAGACATATTTACTGGGACCATGTCTTGTGTAGGAGACTTCATAGAAGGTCCTGTTGATTCAGAAGAGGATGACTATTACACAGTCTCGTCATAAATCTTATGTTGATCGCCGCAAATGACCCATGGAGTTCATGGTGGGGGATCAGGTTTTCTTGAATGTTTCACCGAGGTTGGGACATAGGTGGAATAAGAGACAGGGTAAACTTTCACTGAGGTATATGGGGTAGTTTGAGATTCTGGATAGAGTCAAGCCGGTTGCCTATCGGTAGCAGTTACCACAGAGGTATCGGGCCATGCACAACGTCTTCCATGTATCTCAGCTGCGCCATTATCACTTAGACCTGTCTCACATTTTTCATCCCGAGGAGGTTGAAATTCAGGTAGATGCATCCTTTGAGGAGCATCCGATTCATATTGTTGATATGAGCACGAAGGTCCTCCGAGGCCGGTCAGTTCCTCTCATATGGGTGATATGGCAGCATGGCTGAGTGCAGGATGAAAGTAGGGAGTAGGAAACCAACGTACGTGCTCAATGACCCTTGGAAGGGAAATTTATGGATAAATTGCTTTAAGGGGGAAAGTTTGTAAGAACCCAGTTCTTATTTTTGAGGTATGAGTTTCTTATTTTCCTTTTTCCTTAAGTGTTTTTGAGAAAAAATGGAAATGTGGGAAAAAATCCAAAATTTATTGGTACACGCCGTGTATTTTTGAACACACTCCATGTACTTCGGCTCTGTGGGATGAGAATATAGGCGTGTAGGTTTGTCAGTAAAAAAAACTACACGCTGTGTACTTTCATATACACTCTGTGTACTTTGGCCATGTGGGATGAGAACACAGGTCATGTAGACTTGTTGGTAGTTCAGGATGTAATAACTAACTACACATTGTGTACTTAGTAATACACGCCATGTAATCAGTCGGCAGATGAACAAGGTGGTGGTGTAAAGTTGCCGCCAGAGAAATAATAAAAAAATAGTACACGTCGTGTACTTGAGAGTACATGCTGTGTAGTTATGTCTTTTTAATTAAAACAGGAAGTATCCTTCTCATTCAGCAGAGGAGGTAGAGAACTCGTTAGGAGCCTAGGAGAGGAGGATGGGGCTTAGAGGAGCTCCCGAACGCTCACCGGGATTCTGATTCTTCCACCGTCGATCTTGTTTGGACTGCGCAGCTATGGCCTTCCCTCTACTTGAGTCTTTCCTTAAAATTATTTCCCTAAGGGAAGGTATTTGAGTTTGAATGGATAAAGTTTTATCCCAGATCTACATCCTTCTCGGTTGTTTCGGGAGGTGTCGTTCGCGTATATCGAATAGAGGAGATAGAGTTAGGTGGTCTTGTGTTTATTTACAAATGTAGAGTGATTTTTTGTACCATTGTTCCACGAGCCCATGTTCGAGGTGTCGTCTGTTTGAGACCTTGACTATTCAGATACCTATAATTTAATAGGTGATCTAATGAATAATTATAAACTTCTATTTTGGATCGCTGCTTTGATCCAGGGCCACCTCGTGGGTGCGTTCCCCTTGTTTAGCCGTTTGTCGAGGATACCTGTGGGTATTCCATGATTATAATAATGTTTTGAGTTTTCTTGAGAGGAAACATATATAATTGATTGTTTGTGCATTGGGACGAGGATACCTGTGGGTTTTCCGTGATTATAAGCATGTTTTGAGTGTTTTGTTTCGCCTGAGGGTATGTTTCTGTTTAGCCTGAGGGAAACGTTTCTTATACCTGTGGGAAGTACCTTCTGGGCCTGAGGGAAATGTCTCATATTCTTGGGGGAAATATTCATTATGCCTAAGAACAGTTACCCAAGGGTTTTGATTATGTTTACCTGAGGGTAATGATTTTCATGTCTGAGGACAAAGTTACTTTGAATATTCACTATAGTGATTTCTTATTTTGTACCTGCCAAGGTAAAGCACAAGATTGGAATTGATAAATAATTATTAAAATGTCAATGTAACTGGTAGAGATAGTTAATTTTGAGTACTTCCTAGTTTACTGCATTTCTTTATTTCACACTTCTATTGCCCATTTTCACTTTTAGTTGGGCACGTTCCATTGGTGGTTGCCTACTGGGATTTATTTCTCACACCCTGTTTTGGTCATGTCTTGGGCCCAAACAGATTATATTGCTGCAGGTGTTGATAAGGGAAAGGGACCCTATACATATACTTGATTGTTGCAGAGGAGTAGGAGAGCATGGGACTGAGCTTAGGCTTGCGATGTTGCTGAGTTCCTGTTTTACCTTTTTAGTTTGTTTTTCTATACTTGGTACTTTGTACTGTATTGTATTTGATTGTAGTGTATTCTATTTTGACTTCTTTCTTAGAAATATGATATATTGCATCATCATATATATATGATTGTTGGTTATCCTTTGCTTCAGTACCATTGTCCATTCAGATTTTTATTTCTTACTGCTTCCACTTTTGGTATGTTTATATTTTTCTGCTGCGCTACACTTTGAAAAATGAGGGCATAGTTTTCCCACTATCAGACCTGGTCCCTTGCTACTAGTCGGCAGCCTCTGGCATTTGGGGAAATGTGCTTGAGGTCATGTGACCAACCGGGTTCGGCGCACCTATTGTGTGGCACCTAGAACTAGGACGTTACAGTCACGTAGGACCGAATGGTGGACTGCCTTTACATGTCGCGAGAATTTTATGACCGCGAGTTCCTTCCACCTTATCCCTATTTCATTCCCCGCATTTTATGTAACAATGTTTGGGAGTCATGATAAATTTATTGAGTAATATCAAGTACAATTACTCTTTTTTTATGATGCATCGTGTGGCCAATATGGGTCATATGGGTTTGTGTGACCATTTTGTGGAAAATTCTATTTGTTTTCCCTTGGAGTGAAAAAGGGAAGTGTATGGTATCCCAGACATACCAGAGGCTTTCCATGTGATGAGGTTGAAAATCCTAATGGATTTCATTAGATGAGGTGGAAATGTCACCAAGTACTCATCACGTCTTATAGATTTCCAACGGTGTTCCACATGTATTTCATGGACCGCAAGTAGCTCCCGCATCCTCCCTTTTTATCTCCTTTGTTTTATTTCGCAAAGGCTTAGAGGCCTTGCAAATTTTCATGGATGTTGTCAAGCATAATTACCCTTCTCATCAATGAAAAGTCACATGAACATTATATCAATTAGGGGATTACACCTTTTGGGAATCCTTCCTCCAATTTTTAGAGGATTTTCAAGTTTTATTGACAGGTGTCTATCATCGACAACCCGTGTGCCTAGGAGAACTCATCTAGCTACTATCGCACGACCACTGGTTATCCTGAGCACCTTCACAAGAGTAGGAGGGATTTTTGAAAGGGGTTCTATGAGATCTTCTCTAGGTTATGAATTCTATTTAGAGTCATCACATGACCATATTATGGTCACTCGATCATGATTCCTTTAAAGTCTCATGCAATCCGCTGGTCTCAACCACCTTCTTCTTCTTTTTCCTTTGCTGGGAAGATAATACCCATATTCAGGTATTTCTTCGTTTTTGAATTTTTCGATTATCATTTGGTAGGAATCAACAATATCTTATATCATATTCGATAATGGACTAAACAAAAAATCATGAAACTTTAATAAAATTTAAGTATTTAAGATGACTATTATAGCCGTTAAATAATCGAGAATATATAATAGTAACTAAATTTTGAATTAAAATATTTTTAATACATTTATAATTTGGATCTGACCAAATTAAACTTATTTTTTGATTAATTATATCTATATTATCTTAAGATTATTTTTTTGGGTTTTATTTAAAATAATTTATTTTTACGTGAATAGTAAAAATATATATTTTTCTAAAAACTATAACTTTTATATTATAAGAATATATTAAAATTTTAAGAAAAAATATTGATATATATATGTAATAATTAAAATAAATCATTTAAAAATACTTTTTTTATTTATAAAACATGTGTTAACAATTTTTAAACTCAAGGAATATTTCACATTAAAAACTATTTGTACACATTTATAAAAAATAGACTTTATAACTTTTAGAAATTAAATATAACAAAAAACTTTTCTATTTGATTTTCAAATTTAAAGATTATTTTAAAATATAAATTTTATTTTTAGGCATAAATATAATATTATTAAGATTAAATTTAATTACCGTGATAATAGTGAGACAATTTGTTTTTAAATGAACAGTTTTATTAATATTGTGTAATTTTTATCTAATAAATTATATTGATATAATTTAAATGGTTTTAATAATATTATTTTTAGAACTATATATAATTATATTAATAATTATTCAATTCTTAATCAATAATAATTAATATTAAGAACACGTAATGGTTAAAAGTGATTTTCTACAAAAATAATTTTTAAAAAATTATATATTTTAATTTAGAAGTTGATTTTCTCATATTTAGATATTAATTTAGAATAAATGTAAATAAAAGTTAGGTTCAAAACATAAAAATATTAATAGGGTTTACCTTATATTTTTTAAAATAGAATATAAATTACTTAGTTAAAAACTATTTACCAAGGTAAAAAAATCCAAATGTTAAAATATAAAATACTATGGTAAAATACTCAGTTTTTTTAAAATATGGGTATGAAGTATTTTTTTGATGATTTATTGACCCAATATCACCCCAAAATACATTATTTATAAATTTCGGAGTCATTGATCAAGGAATATTACATTTATATCATGTAAGTGTTTAGGGTATTCCCAAAAGTGCTAGTTTATTCACTAATAAAAGGTGATAGCATCCAACCCTCCTTGGATACAATTACCATTCAAATTTACATTGAACCAATACCCAAAATAACTCTACAAGAATTAATTTTATCATAATTAACCACATGGTCTCTATAAGTTATCATAATGCTTTCACTTCTAAGGAGATATGTAAGATAATATCACCTCTCCAACGTAAGTATTACCTTCTTCATAATAGTCTCCTTAATCATTCAATTAAAAATATATTATATATAAAAAAATATAATGAAATATTTATCATTTTTATAATATTATGTTTTCATATTAATGTAATAACCATTTTTTATTCCTTGCCATCCTTTAATAAAAACAAAAGTGTCATTGGTGCATTGCCCAAACTACCACCTCTATAAAGTGACATCTTCTATTTTTCATCACCATTATTCATGGATGATAAAAAGGATTTAATGGATTAATAAAAATTATATTTATAATATAAATAGGATTATTAATTTCCAAAATTATCATTTACCTTCATCCTATCTCATTGATTGAGAATGGAAACATTAATTGCGCATCTATGTGGACGACTGCTTCCATGGGCAATGAGTTTCATTTATCATCATCACCCATCATGGATGGATTTAAAAATATATTTAATATATTAAAATTATATCCATAAAACTATTAATATTATGTGTATTATGAAAATATTTTATATTATGTTCTACCATGGTCCAAATATATAAGCAGTTATGGAAAATTAACTAAACAACCTCAAGTAACCAACATAGGCATGAAAACTATATTATAAATAAATAAATTATGATAGTTAAAGGAATTTTAATAAAAAATATTTATGAATAGGGTTCTTTTTTATATATTAAATCAAATTAATTTAATTATTTAGGAAGATAAGTGTATGTGTATAGATAATTAAGACACTAGTTAAGGGAAATTTCACACCTCCTTCATGACTTATAAGTTACACTTTATCTTTATTTTTCTCCCTTTCATGGAAAATTATTATCATACAACTATTATATTTTTTATATATATTCTCCTTAAATATATAACTAATTAATTATAATTTTCATTACTAGGGTTATACATGTTTCTAGTTCCCATGAAAATTACCACTTTAAAGTAAACCCAGTTTATAGGGACTTTCCTATTTCTCGTCTCATGTTGAGAATCGTACCCATAATTTTATTAAAACATGAATAGATTATAAAAAAACTAATTTTTATATATAAAAACATCTTGGTTCAATTTAATTAAATAAAAGAATAATTTATTTCCTTCATTATAAATATACTTTATTTATTTTATAAAGATTCACCTAATGGGTGTGATTTTATTCAATCTTCTCCTAGATTATTCTAATGAAATTATTTATATTGGAACTCAATGTTTAATAAATATGTTAATTTTTTCAAATATGAATATCAAAATTATTTAATTCATCCTTCTCTTGGTAATCCTTTTGATTTATCCTTCAGTTACGACTTGAAACAGAATTATGAAACACACTACTTTCTCAAGGGCTTAATCATACATCTGATTTATATATGATTTATTTTACTCATATGGCATGAATATGCATGACGTTAATTTATATTACATGTGGCCCCAAATTTATACATCTCTATAATTTATTAGTTAAATATTTATATCTCATGAGGTGTTATTTAAGGTATTAGAGAGTGAACCTTATCCACCACAACACTTTGTCAACTTTATGATGATTGTCTTGGGAGTGAACCTTTGCTTCTATATATGATATCATGTTTTATATTGTTTACACATGTTTAAGATATTATTATATCATTTTTAAATACATGTATCCATTATTATGATTATTCTATTTATGATATCATGTTATTCCTCTTGACTCTTATGTTATGCTTTATTGCATTATTTTTTCCCTTATAGGGCTTTCTAACTCACCAATTTCCTTATATATTTTCTCTATGGTATCCTATGAATTTTTAGAATATATATAACATTTAAGATAAATATGTTGAGTTTTAAAACAAATGTAATTTCTTATGTTTATGATTATTTATTTATGTGTCTAATCATCCAAAGACACCATACCTCCCGATCCTTGTGTAGTATTAGTTGGAAAAGTATGTTAAGAATCAAGAAAGAAAATGTTATTTAGGATTGGTTCAATATATTTGTTATTGGGGTAAGTTATAATTATTTTAAGATATTGAGATGATAGAACATTAGAAAAAACTCTATGGATAAGCCTAATCATAGTAGAAAATCATGAAATTTTGGTAAAGTAGAGATTATGGGGTTTTGTTAGATATATATCTCTATATGGATACTAGAAAGTGGATGTAAGATCTGATATAGTTGTATATTGGTATAATAACCTTTAAGAGAGTATGGTAGGTATTAACTAAAATTTAAACTAGTTTTGAACAAATATTCTTAACTATACAATTATAGAGACACTCTTAGAAGATATTACTTAATTAATTCACATCTTATTTACAAACCATTATAAAGGATTTGAAATTTTTTTATTGAACTTAATTGGGTTAGAGAAACTAATCATAAAATGACCATGGATAACAAATATTAAAACTTAAAGATTCTTATGTTAGGTTATACACATCATGTCTATATTACTTATTATATATTAAAAGATTCCTTTTTTACATGTATTAATAATATTATTACCATCCCTAACTATCATTTATTTTAGAAAATTGATGGACATAGGAGTAATAATGTTAATTAATTGTGAAATGGGTAATGTGATTAATTCCCTAATTAAAATCTTAGCATGATATGAGAAGGCTCTAATAACCTCATAGAAGTATTGGCATAACTAACTCAAGTTATCAAAAAATTGAGTCATATAGAAAGAACTCTAAGAGAGAAAATTGTAGTCGAGTCCTTAATGCATCAGATACCTCCAAATATTAGTGGATATTCTAATCCCATAATATATGAATATAGGATATTAATAATAGAGAATATATTCTCTATACTTCAATGCTTTAATAAAGAGAAGGCTATAATGGCTATTACCACATTAAGAGAGAATCTGATAAGTGGTGAACACTGATCTAGAATAAAAATCCCATGGAAGATATATAATCTATGTATTTTGTAACATCCTTTTATTTATTTTTAGTTATTCTTAAACCATCCTTTTTTATCATTATTTGTTTGGGGGGTTTTTTCTCAAGTTGTGTTTGGGTGTAAAGTTGAATTTTTTGGAATTTTCTAGGTTGTGAATGGTTGGTGTATAGTTTTCCCAAACCTTACACCCAATAAATTCAAACCATGAAACCATGTGCAGTGGGGATTTGTACAGTTGGTTCATGGTTTGAAAAACTGTGCACCCACTTAGTAGAGACCATGCACCCCAATAGAGGGTAAATGGTTAGGGTGCACGATTTTCCTAATCGTGTGGCCCTACCCATCTAAATGTTCATGCAATAAATTTTAATTCTGAAAAATATTTTAAAAATTCTCAAACCATCCTTTCACCTACCACTCAAACCTAAATCCTCATATCTTGATTTATTGGGTCTTGGGGGCTCTCAATAGCCAATATTTGGCTACACTAAACCCCATATTTTTATGAATCAAATCATTGTTGGAAGATATTATCCCTACCTGGTAAGTGTATCGTCTCTCATTATTTACCTCCCTACATCTCTTTATGTCCTCCCTAGGGTTTTTAGATCATCATTTGTTTGAAGATTCTAAAATTTGTTGATTTGGATCTTGATTCTAGTTTTGTTTTTTACATTTTTATTACCTTCATTTTTTCATTGGAAAATCCCATTACAGATGTTGTGTTATGTGATCTATATGATAAAGGTGGGTTGTTCTATTTAATATTGGCCAATTGATTAAACCTTTAATTTCTTGGTTGTTTGAAATTTATTTCAATGAAATCTTGAAACCCCAATTTGATTGAAATTGGAATTTGAATTGATTTGGTATGGATTTTTTGGAAGACCCCCAAATTCAAATGGAATTGGAATTTGGGGTGTAATTTAAAATATATGAAATTTTTTAATTTATTTGTGAATGGAATTTGATAAAAATAGATTAAAATTAATTCATGAAATCTTATTATTGGTTTATTTTGAAAAGGCATGAATTTATGAGAAACCCACATTTTGGTTTTGAAAGTGATTTGTCATTTTGAAAAGGAAAAGTGTGAAATTGAATTGTGAATGATGAATTTTTTAAAATTAAATGATTTTAATTATTTAAAATGATTTATTGATTGAGAACTTGAGATCATGAGCAGTTAGTGGATTATTTGGGACAAGAACGCTTGGAAGGTAATTCCCTAACAACATGTTGAAGATTAAAACTCTAAAAAAATATAGATAGAGAGATCATATTCCAAATGAAATGTCAATTAGCCCTATTTTTATTGAGCATGAGGTACATGTGAAGAGATTTTCCATGATCAATAATATGAATGTGTGAGGATCCTATAACTAGAAATTATCATATCATAAGGTATATGAACATAGTTCTTATTGTGACTATTTTTATTATAAATTCTAATTATTTTGAAACTAATTTAGTCATTAATAATTATTTATATAATTTTTTATATATAAAACGTTTACTTAATACATTGCTGAAATGTTTCCATAATTTGAAATGAATAGAATGTTTTTTTAAAGATTCAATTGTACTGGCACACTTGTTTTATGTAAAATTGAAAGTATGATTTGGTTTATTATTAAGGAATCTTCTGATATAACACTTAGTGAGTCTATACTAGGATTTTTATCTCCCACACTACCATTTCCTTTGGCCGTTTGTAGATTCTCTTCTGTTAGGTCTGAGAAAAGGGAAAACACCTCTTGGGGGAGCTGGATGTTCTTGAACCTTTGCGGCATGGACTGATGTTTCCATTTTAATGTTGGGTTATATTATATTTTTTCTTATACTTTGATGATGTATTGTTTATGTTTTTGCTATATATGATTGGTTTCTGGTACTTTCTACTTGAGGATCTCTGAGTATACTGATATGTATCTTTATCTTCCACTATTTTGTGGAAATTTTGTTCCCTCTTTTATCTTATTTGATGTGAGGTTCTAGTCACCAAATTATGGGGATTAGAAATGACCTTATATCTATGTTGGTTTTGGATTCGGTATTGGGATACCAGGTTATTCTATATAGTTTATGAAAAATTGGAATCAAATGTGTAGGTTGTGCATCTTTCCTCGACGTCAGTATGTAGTTAGAGATCTTTTAGGGACTTAAGAGGTAGTTTCAAGTGGGTTCTTGTCCAGATTTCATTGCAATGATCCTTAAGTAAACATGGGTGATTTCGTAAAGGAGTATTGAGGAATAATTATAGTCTTTTTTATAATTTAGATTTAGATAGGTTGAAATCCAAATCTTGATATCTTATCTGATGAGATAAATTTCATTGTTTCTCTTATTGAGTTATTGATCTATGTAACCTTATGATGTCTTAAATGTTGTTTGATGATGTCTTGTAACATCATGCCTCTAAGAATACTTGTGAATAATATCCATGGGGAAGCTTTATATGTACCATAGTTAGTAAATTCCCTTAGGGACTAGATTCTGGTTGAAATTGTTGTGTGTTGTTTCCAATCTCTTGGACATGCACCAACACCTAGTCTCATTGAGGCTCCAGTTGTGGATCCTTGAAGGGATGAATTATGGTGTCATTCTTAAGAGTTATTTTTCATAAATCCACTTGTTTTACAAGGTTTTAATGATCCCTAACTATATGAGGATTGGTTGAGTAAGACAAATCTTCTTTTTGATTTCTTTGAAACACATGATTTGATCAAAGTTAAGTGTGCCACCTTTAAGATGGATTGAACTAACAGGAGTTAGTGGGACTTTATTGTGATGGAAAAGAGGCAATAGGGTTTATAGTGGAAGGAATTAAAAGTTATTTTCACTAAAATGTTCTTTCAAGAGTCTATGTTGCAGGCTATGGCCATGGAGTTTTTCAAACTCGAGCAGATTGACCGGATCGTGACTGAGTATGAAAACTGATTTTCTAAGCTTGTGAAATTTCTACCTAAGATTTTACTGAATTTGAAGATGAATTATTGATGGTTTGATATGGGACTTATATTTTATATTCATTATGAAGTTCCCTTACGGAATCTACCTTCATACATTGACGTACTGGATAGGGTGTTTATGGTAAAACTTTATCTGGTTGGTAAGTTAGGGATAACAGGAGTTCCCTTTTCTCCTAGTGGAAGTTTTGTGAGTTCCCATAAATGGAAGAGAAATATTGAAAAGTCACATAAAGTTTCTCAATAGTAGGGTTCTTCTAGACCACTTACAGTGCCTGACAGAGGCCCTTTGACTTTCTTCTAGTGTGGAAAGCCTAGGCATTTGAAACGAGCTTTTGCTATGGCACCCAAGATTTGCAGCTCTTGTGGACATTTAGAAAACGTAAAAAAATTATGTTATATATTTTATACTCCACTTAGTGTAACAGGATTATCAACACCAAAAATTAATATGGTGAAATTAGTTGTTTTAACATATAAGGGGATTTAACCATAGATATCCGGAACAAAGCTTCTACAGATGGTGGAAGAGTCTCTAGAGGAAGCATATATGGGTCCAATGACTATGATTGGTACCATCACTATAGATTAATCTTTAGTGAATGAATTATTTGATATTGGTGCATCTCATTCATTCATTTCTACTCATATTGTGAATATTCTAAATCTTTCTAAAGAGATTTTATCTTATGTGATGGATATTACTACACCCCTTGAAATGAAGAGAGAGCTGGGTATTTATTTTCCTACTTGTGTGATCTCTTTATCATAGAATGGCATTGCTTGGTATTTTCTATTTATTGAAATGAAACCTCTTGATGTAATTTATAGGATGGATTGGATCATTGCTAAATAAATCCTGAATTTATTGTTATCTTTGACAAGTCTCCCTTACTATGACAGATGGAGTGTGTTGTATCAATTAGGGAGAATGGGACCCAAGTTTGAGTATAGTTGAACCTTTTATCTAGAGTTAGGTAAATTAATATCAATTTTTTTACTTTCGATATAGAGCATGATTCTTTGAGTTATTATCTCACATCATTTTTTCTAAGTTCTTTGACATTTTTCTTACTGAATTATTAGGTTTTCCACCTATAATGGAGGTAGATTATTATATCCATATAGTTCCTGAGACTCAAATAGTGTTTATTTATTCTTACTATATGGAACTAGTTTAATTGAAAGAGTTTAAGAACCAGTTGGATGATATTTTAGAGAAATTATTTATATGACTGAGTATGTCACCTTAGGAGGCACCTGTTCTCTTTACTAAGAAAGCTGATGGGTCACTTTGCCTATGTGTTGATTACTGGAAATTCAATTGATTCACGATAAATGAAAAGTATCTATTACAATGAATTGATGATCAATTTGACTAGTTGAAAGGGTTGAAGTGGTTATCAAAGATTGATATTTGATATGGTTATAACCAGTTTAGAATAAAAGAATATGAAATTATAAAATCCACCTTCTAGAGTAGGTATGGCCATTATGAGTAAATTATCATTCCATTTGGTCCAATCAGTGATCCTGTAGTATTTATTTATTTTATGAGTATGATATTCCATGATTATATTGATAATTTAATGGTGGTATTTTTGGATGACATCTTGGTTTACTCTAAGTTTGAGGAGGATCATGTACATAATCTTAGAGTAGTTATAGAAATGCTGAGAAATAACTTGCTTTATTCCAAGCTATAGAAGTGTAATTTATGGATTAGGGAAGTGAAGTTCTTGGTATACATATTCATGAAACATGGTATCTAAGTTGATCTTGAGAAGGTGAAAGTTTATATAACATGGGATTAACTACACAATGTTTTTGAGATTCGGAGATTCATGGGTTTTTCATGATATTATCACCAATTCATAAATTATTTATCAAAATTATATTATCTGATAACCACTCTAAATTAGAAAGGGGTGAAGTTTTCTTGAGATGGTAAATGTTAGAGTTATTTGGTTTATATGAAACTTATTTTTACTTCTATTCGGATGTTGACTCATCCAAAGGCTGGGTAGGGCTATGTGGTCTGCTGTGACACATCAGGTTCAGGTTTGGGATGTGTTCTTATACAAGGTGATCACATGGTATCCTATGGATCTCAAAATCTTAGGCCACAAAAATATAATTATCTGACCCATGACCTTTGTAACATCCCCAAATGATAAAGGGTTAAATGGCTAAATGATATGACTCATGTCAACAAGGTGCACCTTCCTTTTCGGGAGCCTGTCTGATTAGAACTCCACAGTTAATCGTGCTTGGCCTGGAGTAGTAATCAGGATGGGTGACCCTCTGGGAAGTTTCCCAGGGTGTGTGTGAGTGAGGACAAAGCACACTGAAAGGGCATGTGTTGGCCTGTGGGGACTATCATTAGTCAGATGACCCGTTCGGGCATGTGGGTGGACCCTGGGGTGGGCCCCACATGTCTGCGGGGGCAACTGGTGGTACATGGTGAGCCAGGACCCGACGGTCGTGTTAAGGCGGGGTGGCTGTGCTGTCACCGGGACCCGGTTGTCACATTTGGTATCAGAGGAGGAACCCAGCCTTAAGTGCGGTGTACTTCCTGGGTTGAGATGTAGGGCCCACAACGAGGGCGTTGTGCTCTAAAGGGGGGGTGATTGTAACATCCCCAAATGATAAAGGGTTAAATGACTAAATGATATGACTCATGTCAACAAGGTGCACCTTCCTTTTCGGGAGCCTGTCTGATTAGAACTCCACAGTTAAGTGTGCTTGGCCTGGAGTAGTAATCAGGATGGGTGACCCTCTGGGAAGTTTCCCAGGGTGTGTGTGAGTGAGGACAAAGCACACTGAAAGGACATGTGTTGGCCTGTGGGGACTATCATTAGTCAGATGACCCGTTCGGGCATGTGGGTGGACCCTGGGGTGGGCCCCACATGTCTGCGGGGGCAACTGGTGGTACCTGGTGAGCCAGGACCCGACGGTCGTGTTAAGGCGGGGTGGCTGTGCTGTCACCGGGACCCGGTTGTCACAACCTTGAACTCACAGCTATGATGCACGCGCTTACGAGTTGGCTAAATTACCTTTTCAAATAAAGGTTTATCATGTATTCTAACCACAAGATATTTAGTTTTATCTTCTCTAAAAAATATTTTAATATCCTACAGAGACATTGGGTGGAGTACTTTCAATCCTTTGATTTCAACATCTCCTACACCCTAGGGAAAAGAAATGTTGTTTCCAATGATTTAAATATGAAACTTTCAACCCTTATCATGAAAGAATTATTGAAATAGTGTAATTTGATGAAAATATTTTCAAAGATGCATATAGGAGTTCGGTAAATAGGTTATGAGGTTATTTTGTCTAGTGTTTCATTGGTTTCCACTCTTCTTGAGGTGATTCTTCAAGAATAATGCCTTGATGAAAAAATTCCATGGCGTTAGAGACTCTCTTTATGATGGGAAGACTATTTTTGAGAGGTCATTCTTCATAGAGGGTGTTATATGTTTTCATAATCATTTTTTGTACCATTTCCCATGAGAAAGGATATGATGGTGGATTTCTATAATTCCTAGTGGGTTGTGCACCAAAGCACCACAAAGATGTTTTATGATATTTGGCATTGATTCTGGTGGCCAATTATGGGATGAGATATTTTCAAAATTTTCTCTCATTTTTATACTTTCCAAAATGAAAAGGTAGAGTACTAAAGACCTCCATGTTTTATTCAGCGACTTCCAATGCAAACTTGTAAGTGGGATGAGATCACTATGAGCTTTATGGTCGGTTTCTATATACCAAGAAAAAGAATAATGAAATATGGGTTTTGATTGATCGACTGACTAGATCAAGTCACTTTATTCCCATTCATGACACAACCAAAGTAGAAGAGATGGGAAATATATTTGTGAGAGATATTGTTTGTTTTCAAAGAGTTCCCCATACTATAGTCTCTAATAGGGATCCCTATTTTTCTTTTCACTTTCGGAGAGTCCTTTAGGTGGAACTAGGATCTCAGGTTAATTTTAGTACGACATTCAATTCGTAGATGGATGACTAGAAAAAGAGGTCTATATAGATTCTTGAGTATATGATTCATGCCTGTATCCTTGATTTTGGTGGATCTTAGGATTACCATTTGGGTCAGGTTGAGTTTTCCTATAACAATAGTCTCTAGTATGTGATCAGAATGGATCCTTTTGAAGCCTTATATTGAAAACCTTATAAATCATAGTTGTGTTGATCAAAGAAAAGTGAAAGTTCCATGGTTAGAATGATCTTGGTTCAAGAGATGACATCAAAGATTCATTTTATTCATCAAACTATGTTGATAGCATAGAGCCGATATAAATATTATTTTTATCGTCATCATAGACTGTTGGAGTTCTTGGTTGGGTGACCAGGTGCTCTTGAAAGTTTCACCTAGTTTAGGTCATCGATGAATTTGGAGGTAAGGGAAGATTTTATTCATATTATGGGACCTTTTGAGGTTTTTGATAAGGTGGGGAATGTGGATTACCATTTATAACTTCAACCCTGGTTGATGTCAATACATAACATGTGATATATATCTCAACGACATAAATATCTTTTTGATCCATCTCATGTTTTGAGTTGGAGTAATCTTAATGTTGAGCCAAATATATCTGTGACTGAGTATCCAGTCAGTATAGTTGATTCCAATACAGAGTTACTTCATGGTATGATGATACATTTGGTTCGAGTACTATGGTAGCATAGTTCTGATATTCATGAGGCATTTGAGAGAGAAGCACTGATGAGAGAGAAATAACATCATATTTTTTATATCGAAACTTATTGATTGTATTTCTAAGGGAAAAAAGTTTCTATGGTGGGGAGGTTGTAACATATTATTACTAATTTTTAGGTATTCCTTGACCCTCATTTTTTTTATCATTCTTTGGTTTAAGTTTGTCTTGGGATGCTTCTGGTGGAAAGTTATAATTTTTGGACATTACTTGGATATGCACGGTTAGCACATGATTTTCTCAAACCATGCGTCCAACCAAGGAAAACCATCCAACCCTAGTAACTGTGATTTTTTATGGTTGTAACACGATTTGAAAAACTATGTACCCACCTTGTTGAAACCATTCCCCCCCATTAAGGGATGCACAGTTAGGTTGCATGGTTTGTTTAACCGCATGACCCTACCAAGCTAACTATGCATGTGGTAAATTTTAATTACAAAAAATATTTTTAATATTCTCAAACTCCCTTTTTTCCTCCTACTTAACCCTAACTCCTTATATTGTGATTTTTTAGGTCCTGGGGGCTCTAAAGAACCATTTTACCAACCCGAAAACCCATATTTGATGAATCAAATCATTGATGGAAGATATGATCCATCTTCTATAAGTGGATCTAAACCCATTCTTTCTCTCCAACTCTCTCTTTATTTCCTCCATAGGGTTTTATTAAACATCATGTGTTTTATAGATCTATACTCCATTTATTTGGATCATGATTCTAGTTTTTTTTATATCTGTATTTTTATTTTTCATCATTGGAAAATACCGTTGTAGGTGTTGTATTATGTGATATTCGTGATAAAGTTAGGTAGTTCCATTTAATATTGTCCAATTTATTAAACCTTGAATTACTTGATTGTTTATAATTACTTTCAATTAAATTGTGAAAACCCAATGTGATTCAAATTTGAATTTGAATTGATCTAGTATGGAATTCTGGAAGAAATCCTCCCAATTCCAATGGAACTATAATATCAAATTTTGATTTATTTTAAGAAGGAATTAATTGATAAAAAATCCACATTTTTGTTTTGAAATTGAATTGAATTTTTAATGATTAAAAGTGGGTAATTGAACCATGGATGATGAATTATTTGAAATTAAATGATTTCCCTTTTCTAAATTAATTTATTGATTGATCACATGTGAGCATGGGTAGTTAGTTGGTTATTTGGGACAATAATACTAGTATGGTAATTCCCTAACAATATATTGATGATGAAAAATCTAAAAACAATATTTTTTGAAAGATTATATTCCTGATGGAACATTGATGAGACTTATTTGTCCTGAGCCTGAGGGATGTGTATACACATACTCCATGATCACTGACCTAAGAGTGTGAGGATCCTACAAATTGAAACTATTATACCATAGGGAAGATGATTTTGGTTCTTATTATGACTATTTTTATTATTAATTCCATTTACTGTGAAATTTCTTTACTCATGCCTAGTGATTTATATAAACTATTTTATATAAAATGTTTACATAAACAATTTTTTGAAATGTTTCCATCATTTTAAATGAAAACCATGTTTTTTTAATATTAAATTGTAATACCATGCCTATTTTATTTAAAATTGAATGTATGATTTGGTTTATTATTATGAAATATTTTTATGGAACACTTAGTAAGACCCTACTAGGTTTTTTAGCTAACACCCTACCTTTTACTTCAATTTTTTTAGATTTTCTTCTGGAATGTTTGAGAAACTGAAAAATTAATCTTGGGGGAGGTGTATATTCTTGATCCGTTGGGTCATGTAGTGATGTTCCCTTTGGGATGTTTAGTTATTTTTTGTGTTTTAGGGTACTTTGATGAAGTACTATTTGGGTTTTGATATACGTGGTTGGTTTTTGGTACCTTCTCCATGAATAGTTATAAGAAAACTGAAATGTATCTATATCTTCTACTATTTTGTGGATTCATTTCCCTCTTCTGTCTTGTATTATTCTAGGTTCTAGTCTATAACACTTGGGGATTAGGAATGACCTTTAGACAATGTCAGTGCTAGCTTGGGTATTAGGTTACCAGGGTATTTGGGCTAATTCATGACATAATGGGATGAAATCAAGAGGTTATTTATCAATAAATATTTCCCTTTACACTCTCTATATTAAAATGGAGAGGGAGTTACTCATACTCAAGGATAACTAATATGAATATATCATATCATATTAGTTAGAATTTCCAAGTATTTCAAGTTATGTCTCTAGTATTGTTATTAACATGGATAGTAAAATAAAACACTTTTTAGTTGTATAAGGCTAAGTCTATGAAGATATTTGGAAATTCAGGACATTGATAGCTATGATGATGTTATCTGATGTACCCTCAAAGTTGAGATAGAAATAGGTGATTATAAATGGTCTCTTGGGACTGGAGATAAAATATGAGAATGGATTTTATGTCTTGGGAATCACTATATAAGACTCATGGTGGTAAGAAAACCCAAAATATTACATGTAAAATTGGGGAGAGTATTATCCTGTAAAATATCTTAAGAGGACCCATGAATTTTTTTAGTGTGGAAAGGAGGGAAATCAATCTAACACATGAATAAGTGAGATGAAGAACCCCACTAATGTGATCTATGAAAAAAAATCAAGATAAATCCTTATCCTGTTATCCAATTTTTCAACTACATGTAATGTGGAATCTATGAAAACAATGCACTAATCTAAGGTTTTTTGAAGATAAATGATGAAAAAAACCCCCAAGGCCAAGATAAAAAGTGTGTGATTAGAATTAGTACAGTAAATGTGGATCAATATGATGAAGTGGTGATAGGTATGCTAGTTATTCATTGAAGGATATAAAATGTACTATTTGATTATGGTTCTATGCACTATTTCATATCAGGCATGTTTAGCAGAACAATTCAATCACCACTGTGAAACATGGAGGTTAAGATATTAGTGAAAACTACTAAGGGTTTGATTGTTTCATCTCAACTATATAACTCTTACCCATTTGATATATGTGGGATGAATCTCCTAGTAAACCTTGTTATAATCTCTTTACTATAATTTGATTTTATTCTAGTAATGGAATGGTTTCCTTTATATAAAACCCACATTAACTACCGAGAGAAGGAAATCACCTTCTATATCCTAAATTACCAATTGATTATATATAAGTGTAAAGAGGATGATGATTATAATTTATAATATTATTCAAAATCTTGGATATTTTTTCTTTATGATCAAGTATATCTAGCTCCAATGATTAAACCAAAGGAGATGAACACTCTAGAGGATATGCCCCTATAAGGAATTATTCAGATGTATTCCCTAAAGAATTATCTCATATACCCCATGATTAATAGGTTAAGTTCTAAATTTAATTCATACCTAAATCTCGGCTGACATCCAAGAATCTATATAGAATATCCCTCGCCAAATTGGATGAACTAAAAAAATAAATTACAAGAATTTCTAGAAAAGAGTTTCATACACCTAAATTATTCACCATGAGGTGCATTCGTCCTATTTTTTAAGAAGAAATACGAGTCAATATATATCTATATGGATTATCTTGAACTCAACAAGATATCTGAAAATAATAAGAATCCTCAACCACAGATTTATGACTTGTTTGATTAGTTACGAGGTTCCCAATACTTTACTAAAGTGGACCTTAGGTTAGGATATCATCAGATAAAGGTGAAAAAGGAGGATATTACGAAGACTACATTTTATATAAGGTATGAGGACTATAGGTTCATATTCATTCCATTTGGAATAAGGAATTCTCCAATAATCTTCATGGACATAATTAATAGAGTCTCTAGAGATCACCTTGATAACTTTTTGGAAGTCATTACAGATGATATACTTATATACTCTAAAAGAAAGGAAGAACACAAGGAGCATTTGAATATTGTGATGAAGAATTTTAAGAAGGATAATTTATATGAAAATTAATGTAAATGTGATTTTTGGATGGAGAAAGTAACATTAATAGGGAATGATATCACATGTAAGAGGATATATGTGGACCATTTGAAGTCTAAGGGGATTGGTGATTGGCCAAGACCATTAATGGGGACATAAATCCATAGTTACCTAATATTAACTAGGTAATATGAATTATTTATGAGAAGTTTTTCAAGATTTTAAAATTTACTAACCAATATTACTTATAAGGGAGTGAAGTATTTCTAGATATATGAGTGTGAAGAGATATTCAAGGAGCTAACAAAGAGGCTAACCACAACAACTTTAATCACTATACCGACCAGTGGGGAAGGATTGATATCTATAGTGATGAATCAGAAATGTTCCTTGGATATGTAATCATGTGAAATGATAAAATGATAGACTATTACTCAAGGTTTTTAATGATTCTTGAGTAAAAATATCCAACACATGACCTAGAGTTGGTTGTGGAAGTCTTTTCATTGAAGATATGGAGGCATTATCTCTATACAAAGATGCGTGATATATATATATATATATACCATAAGATCCCAACATATGTATTCACATAGAAGTATATAAATATGAACCAATGAATATGTTCTGTATAGAAAACCTACTTTTTCTTACATAAATTTAACATTATTTTAAAGATAAAAAACATAAAATTGTTAGAATCTAAGATACAAAGGTTTAACATATTTGGAAAATTAGGACCATACATCAATTATACATAATAAAGCACAAACATTTATTTAAAATAATATTTTATATATTTATAAATCTTAAATTCTCCTTAATGAATGTATTCATTTTAGGATATATATCAAAGAAAGGGGTGATCTAAAATCCCAATAAAAGGATAAATAATGGACATGGATCGATATAACATGGGTGTGAATAATAATAATATCATAATAATATGATCATCATCAACATCATGAGGGGAAAATGTGATAAATTCATGGAATGTGTCAATGCATAAAAAATAAACATCATGTCTTAGTGGTCAAATACCACACATAGTTGTGAACTAAGCTAGAAACATGTTCACACATAACATATGTGCATAATCATAACATCATCATTGTGAAAAAAATATAGCACCGTGTTCACAAATAATACACATTATATTATGATATAAATTACACTAACAAATTCATTAGAGGGATATATAATTCTGGACCCATCTATCACATCATAATATTTACATAATCATGCAGGCCATATATAACTTATAAAAATCATAAACAAGAATTAACCAATGGAAGGGAATGAGTTTCATAAGAATTTCATAAATAAATATTTAATAAATAATATTTGGGTTCCCAAATAAAAAAATGAAAAAAATATTTTTTATAAGAATCATTATTCTTGAGTTAATAATAAACAACTCAAAAGGAGTCTAAGTTGTGTTTTTGGAAAGAAGAGTTCTTTTGGAAAATTGTTGTACTTGTCATAAAATCAAGAAAAATATATGTATATCTCAAAAAATAAAATGTAAGAATAATGAAATAATATTTAAGGAACATTATAGGAGTATTAATACCAAATATTCCATTAAATATAGATAACCCAAAGAAAAGGAGTTCGGTTCGAGAATCCCCATACCTTAATTCTTTCTTTATTTCATTGCTTTTACCCCTCTGGAATAATAAAATGATATTTATTAAAACATTGATTCAGAAGTGAATTATTATCATTTATATAATTATTTATAAATTATAATCCTTTAATTATATTTATTAAATTCCATTGATGAATTTGAAGTGTTTTGATATCATGTTTTCTTAAAAATTTGACATTTCGCTTTGATTTCTCAATTTTGGTTCAAAGTAATATTTAAATTAGTATAATTAATTACAAAATATTATAATACATATAATTACATTTTTATATATTATATATATATTATGATATTAATATATTATTATGGTTATAGGTATTGACGTGGCAATGTCTCTGTAGGTGGTTAACCGGCCTTTAATGAGACGTTATTGAAAGAGCAAGAAAGGGAAGTATGACATTTATATTTGTCTTATATATGATAATTAAAGATTGATAAAATCATTAATAAAATTTTAAATTAATTCATAATTAATTTTACAGTATATTATTTTTAAAGGAATTGTAAAAAATAATTAATAATAGAAGAAAAGATAGAAGAGTTAATAGAGACTTGCTCTCTCCTTAGTGTAGCATCTCTAGAACGACACTATAAATACTTGGTAATTGGAGTTGTATTGAACCAGAATTTCCCTATGTATTATTATGTGATTTATAGGGAGTATTTGGGAAGATATTTGGCATAATAATGGGTGGTAGGAGTTGTTTTATAAGGGTAGGGAGAGAGGTTATTTATACTTGAGAAGATGGGTGTTTTTAGAATAAAATATTAAATAAAATAATATATCAATGTTAAAACTTATAATAGTGAATTTTTGAAAATATAAATAATATATAAATATAATATAATGGTTTTAAGGATTTAAATTTACTTTATAATTAAAATTCATTAGTTTATTAGAAATTAAAGTGGAATGAAAGAAAAAATGTTATTTCAAGGAATCACTTTTGAATTTAGGTTTTGGAAAGTTTTTTTAGGTTTGGAAATTATGTTTATCATATTTTAATTACTCATTTATGAAATAAAATATAACATGGATGAAAAAACAAGTTTTATAAAGGATTATGTCATCATTACATCATGAATGATGTAATTTAAGATACACCTATTATGTGAAAAACTGTATTTTTACTATTCACCTTAAAATTGAATTATTTTATAAAATTACAAAAAAATAACCATTGGATAATTTTGATTTGATTATCTGAGAAATGATATTCATTTTATCAAAATAAATTTCTAAAATTGGTAATTTTAATTTTTAATATAAAAATCACGACTTTTATGAAATATTTAAAAACACAGTTTATTAAAAACGTGTTTATATTTTCATTGAGTTTTTTAATCATGATATTTTTTTTAATTATAATATTTATATTTAATTAAATTAATCATGATAAATATTATTTATATCACAATTTATTATTTTTGGGTAAAATTACCATTCCAAATGATAGATTACTATTCCCAGTGGTTAGGTCACTATTCCCAACAGCCAGGTTGCTATTATAATAGTCAAATTAGTATTTAAATAGTCACACTAATATTACAAATGTCACATTACCTAATATATATACCACTCCATTTTTCATCCAATATTCAACTAAATTCCTCTAAAGGTTCTATATTTCAATTTTTTAAGATGTTGATTAGTTTACTAATATTTGGTTTCTTTTATATAGTGTTTTCACTGGGGGAAACAATTCTACTAGATTTGGGTGATCCGTATTTTTCCATTTTAGCTCTTCTATTTTATATTTTTGTCTAGTTGTAATGTTTTAAATTTTAATTGGTTTCATTGTTAATTAATGTAATAGTATTTATTAATGAAATAGTCTTTGCTGGTTTTTCTATATTTTATATGTGTATAATATAGTATAATACAACAAATATTTATTTAGGAAACAAATATTACTAATAAACTAAGTCATTAAATTATCCCCCATTTAGAAATTTCTTCCATAACATTTCATCTCATATTCTCGATTGAAAATATATGAGGGTACTTCTATCTCATTGTTTCCTCTGGTTCCCAAATCCCCTCTTTATACTTATGGTTCCTCCATAATAATTTGACAAGGTGAGGTTTATTGTTTCCTAGAACTTTGTCTCAATAGTCCAAGATCTTCATCAGTTTCTCTTTATATGAGATTTCATTATCCAGTTGTACCACCTTGAGATTCATTACATATGAGAGATTGGGAATATACTTCCTTAGAAGTGATGCATTGAACATGACATGAACTTGAGTAATAATTGGTGTAACTATAAGATGAAATGCCATTTAACATATACGATCAGGGATATCAAAATTTCCAATGTACACTGGGCTAAGATTCCCTTCCTTTCCAAATTACTTGACTCTCTTCCCTAGTGATATTCGAAAGAAAACTATGTCTCTAACATAAAAATCCATGTCCCTTCGATGGTTGCCAGAATAGATCTTTTTCCATCTTTGAGTAGCTTTAATATGTTATTGGATGTATTGAACCTTCTTTCTTATCTCTTTCACAAGATCTTATCCAAGTAGATTTTTCACCAACTTCATCCAAACAAGTTAGATTTCTACATCCCTTCCCATACATAGCTTCATATGGATCCATTCAAATACTCACATAGAATATGTTATTATATGAGAACTCAACCAATGTCATATATTTATCCCATCCAAATTTTAATTCCATTGAGTAGGCTCCTATAATTTCATTGAGATTTTGAATAGTCCTCTCAGATTGGCCATTAGTTTGGGGGTGATTAACAATTCTGAAATTCAATTCAGAACTCAAATCATTTTGAAGACTTCTTTAGAATTTAGATATGAACCTTTGATCATGATCAAAGATTATTGAAATTGCAACCCCATGTAGTCTCACTACTTCCTTCAAATATATATTATAATGTCATTCTAGTGAGAAATCTTCCCAAATAGTGATGAACTGGGTAGTATTTGTGATTCGATCCACCACAACCCATATCACATTATTTCATTTGGAATTCTTTGGGAGATCAGTGAAAAAGTCCACGGTGACATTCAATTATTTTCATATGGGTATAAGCAATGGTTTAATTATCTCATTGGACTTATGTCAGTTTGCTTTAACTTGCTGACCCACAAAACACCATGAGATATACTATGCAATATCCTTCTTCATGTTGTCCCACCATAAGTGATATCAAAGATCACGATACATATTGGTACATACAATATGGATATAGAAAGATAATATATGTTCATTATCCAATACATACTTATTTATCTCAGGTGATGAAGGCACATAAAGCGTTATTCCAAACTGAATCACACCATCATCATTGACATGGAACTCATATAGCCTCCATCCCTTTAATTCTTTCACCTTTTTTGTAGCTACAAATAATCTCTTTATTCCTCCTTGATATTTTATTAGATATATGGTTGAATAATCATTTTGTAAAGATAATATGTATTCCATAGTATTATGATATCAATATCCATCCTTTGGATATCCAAGAAGAGAGGGTCTCTCTGAATCCACATCATGGATATAACTACGAGTTCTTTTCTACTAAGAGAATCAACTACCTTGTTCATCTTTAATGGACGGTAGTGAATAGAGATATTTTATTCCTTTATTAGGTATAACCATATTTTTTATGCATGTTGGGATCCTTCTGTCTGAATATATAGTTTAGACTCCTGTGATAAGTATATATTTCACACTTTTCAACGTATAGATAGTGTCGCTAAATATTTAGAGTAAAGATCATGACTACTAACACTGAATCATGCATCAGGTAGTTATTCACATGGATCATCAACTATGATGAGGTTTAAGATATCACCTTTTCATTCATCATGAGAAAACAACCCAATACTTTCTTTTATGAATCATTATATATCACAAAACCTTCTCCACTTGTGGTAGTGTGAGTAAAAGTGTAGTGATTAGCCTTTTCTTGAGATCCATTAAGCTTTCCAAACATTATTCCATCCATACATACTTTAACCCTTTCCAAATTAACATAGTTATAGGGCTAAAAATCATGAGAAATTACTAAAAACACATTAGTAGTACCCAAATAAGCTAAGAAAACTATGTATTTATGTGACACTAGTGGGTTTGGGCCATTCCTCAATCTCCTTTTTTAAGGGTCAACATAAATTACCTCACTTGTGGTCACATTCCACAATAATGAAACTTATTGTATCCAAAAGTTACACTATCTGATCTTAGAATATATTTTCATGTGTCTTAATTTAGTAAAAAAATAATTAGATTATCTTAAAGTATCTATTTTCTATTTGAGTAAATGGGAATATCATAGATAAAAACTACCACAAATTTGTTGAGGTAGTCTCTAAAGACTCTATTCATCAAATCTGTGAAGATTACAAGGGAATTAGTAAGTCCAAATGGAATCATTATGAACTCATAGTTCCCATACCTTTTATAAAAAGAAGTATTATGAATATCTTCTTTCTTCACCTTTATTTGATGATATATAGAAAAAAAATCCCCCTTTTAGAAGTTTTGAGATTCTATTTATTGATAGAAAAATTAATCAATCCTTGGAATATGATACTTTTTCTTTATGGTGATCTTGTTGATATCCCAATAATTGATACATAGTCGTATCAATCCATCCCTCTTCTGGAAAAAGATCACTCGTGAACCCTAAGGTGATTCACTAGGTAGTATGAAACATTTTTCCAAATTCTCCTGCAGCTTCTTCTTTATCTCCTCTAGTTCGATTAGGGCCATCCTATAGGGGAAATTGAATATATGAGTGGGTTTGTGTATATGTTTTTTTGAAAAAACTACATTATGATATGTGGGAAGTCTATTTAACTCTTCGGAAAAAGCATCAGGGTATTCCCTAACAATGGAAATTTTCTTGAGGTTGATAACTTACTATGACTCAACAATTTGGGAAAGGTATGCTTCCCAATAGGGTATCAACATCCACACTTTTTATGGATTTTCAAAATAATATTAATGATATTCCTTTCATTTTTAAAGGATAATTGGATCATTTGGGATATGACAAAATATTTTATTTTCCCAATATTTGATGTTTTCTCTATATAATGAAAGGAAATCCATGCCTAGTATATAATCAAATTCCACCAAGGAAAGTATTATGATATTCACTGGAAGAATATTTCCATAGGTGCTTATAGGAGAAGAGTCCAACACTTGGGTTGAAATGATTTCACCACTATGTTTTTTATAGATATATCTACCTCAAGATATCAGGGCTTTGATTCAATAGTTCTAGAAAACTTTGAGGATATAAAGTAATGTGTATAACCATAATCAAATAAAACTCTTTCCATTATTGAGTGAATAGGAAGTGTACCATGTAAGACTTTATTTTTATGCTCCTCATCAGTAGTAATGATAACATAATCTTTCCCATGATCATTTTGCTTTGGTGGTTTCTATTTCAAATTACCCTCAAGTACTTGAGGTTTAGTGCATTAGCTTATATAGTTCCCTTGAACCCTATAGTTGAAGCATTGAACCATAGGTGGTGCATTTGGAGGTTCCTTTATTTCCTTTATCGTGTTGTTTGGATTCTTCATGTCTCTTCAAAATTCATGAGTTTGGTGGCCTTTTATCCCCCACATAAATCATTTACCCTTCCCTTTGATACTATTACAATAATTATTCTTCCCACATTTGTGACATGTGGGTAGTTGTGTCCTCTTTCCTCCTTTTTCATTTGACCCAACATCTTGAAACTCCATTCTTATATTCTTATCTCCATAACCATGGGACCATTCTCAGGACTACATCTATACTTTGAGAGAACATAAAACCACTTATTAATAACTCTAAATGCCTTATATATCTAGATCCTTTTGAATGTGTGATTTTAAACTAGAAAATAATATATCTATTTTTCTATCATTATTCATAACAAAACCTGAGGCAGATCTTGAAATACTTGTGAATTTTTCTTCATAATACGTGATAAATTCACCTTCCTTTTGCTTCAGTTCTATAAATTCTATCTCTATTATTGTTCGAATATTTCAAGGTAAATACTTTGTAAGAAATATTTTTATTAAATTATTACCACTCTATATCTTCCATTTTGTCCTTTGGATTGATGTTCTCTATCAATTCCCACCATTGATCAGATTCTCTATCTAAATGATAAATGTTTAGTGGAACCTTCTCCTTCTTAGAAAAATAGATCAAAGAAACTATCATATCCATTGAGTTGACCCACTTCTTTGTGACATGTGGATCATAATTTTTACTAAACATTGGTGGTTTTTTCCACACAATGGACTAAATGGATAGTTTATCCTTATTAGGTGAAGGCTTACATTCCACATGGTTCATGTTATTATTCATATCTGATGACAACTCGGTAAGCATTACCATGGAGTTTTTAACTCTACATCCCATGGAATTGGGGATCTTGTTTAGGAAATTGTTGCATTTTCCCTTACACGGGTTGGTGGCCTGGTTTCTCATTATTCCCACTATTTTATAAAATAGAAAAGTTTTGATCAAATCATAAGTCAACAAAGAATTAATAAATAATTTATTCTTCAGTGTAATTTACTTTAAAGTAATATCTTATAAGATCTATATTTTTATTCTTAGAAAAAATAATTTTGGATGTTTACATATACTAAGTCTTATCCTAGGGGTTTTCACTAATTTTCTCTAATATTAATTACCAAATTTAATAAATAGTTCTGTGATTCCAACTATAGTGAGATTAATTTTTCTTACATGAGTTTTACATCATTTTAAAGATAAAAAACATAAAATTTTAATAATCAAGGATACTAAGGTTTAGTGTCTTGGAAAAAATAGGACAATTCATTATTTATACATAATGAAACATAAATATTTATTTAAGATATTATTCTTTATCATTCTAAATATCAAATCTCTTTAGTACATGTAGTCACCTAAGGATATACATGTAATAAATGGGTGAGCTAAAAGACTAGTAAGATGATAAATAATGAACATGAATCAACATAACACTGGTGAGAATAATAGTAATCATTATATCATAAACATAGTATCATTATAAACTCCATGAGTAAGAAATGTGATAAAGTCATGGAATGTGGTAATGCATAAAAATGAAACATCATGTCTTAGTGGTCAAATACCACACATAGTTGGGAACAAAGCCCACATCATGTTCAAGAATAACATATGTGCATAATCATAACATCATCATTGTGAAAAAAGATAACATCATATTCATTCATGATATACAATATCTCATGAGATAAATCACATTTCCCAATGTATTGGAGGTATATTTAATTTTGGTCCCCCCTATCACATCATAATATTTACACAATCATGCATGCCACATAGAATGTATAACAATCATAGTCATTAATTAACCAAGGGAAATGAATGGGTTTCTTAAGGATTTAATAAATCATTATTTCCTGAATAATATGTGTGTTCGCAAATGAAAAAAATAAAAAATATATTTGGTATAAGAATCATTATTCATGAGCGAAGAATAAACAACTCAAGAGGAGTCAAAGAAATCTTTTTGAAATAAGAGTACTTTTGGAAAATCATTCAATTTATAATAACATCTAGTTGGAAACATGTATATAAGATTTTTAATAATAATTAAATGATATTTAGGGAACATTATAGTATTATTCATACAAAATATGACATGAAATATTTATAACCCAAAGAAATGGAGTTTGGTTTGTGAATCCTCTTACCTTAATTCCATCTTTATTTAGACTATTTTGAAACACCTAAATAATAAACATATACTTATTAAAAAATTGATCTAAAATTTATTTATAGTCATTTATCCAACTATTTATAAATTATAATCATTGGATTATATTTTTTTTTTCCTTTGATGAATTTGAAGCGTTTTGATATCATGCTTTCTTAAAAATTTATCATTTCTATTTGATTTCTCTATTTTTGTTCAAAGTAATTTATAGATTAGTATTATTATTTACTAAAGATTATAATTCAAAAAATTACATGTTTATATATTATATATAGTTTATAATATCCATCGTTGATTATGGTTATATTTTTGATATGACAATGTCTTCGTTGGTGGTTAACCGACCTTTAACAGGACGTTATTGAAAGAGCAGAAAAGGGAAGTATGAAATCTATATTTTTATTAAATATGATAATTACAGTAGGTTAACATAATTAATATAATTTTAACATACTACATAATTAATTTTACATTATTTGGTTTTGAATGGAATTTAGAAAAAGAATAATGTGGGGAAGAAAATAATGAAGAGTTAATATAGACTTTGCTCTCCTGAGTATAACTTCTCTTATACGACACTATAACTCCAAAGTGATTGGAGTTGTATTGATATAAAATTACCATATGTATTATTTGGGTATTTATGGGGAGTATTTGGGAATATATTTTTATTTTAATGGGCAGGATGAGTGGGTTTTAAAGGGGAGGGAGATGGGTTATTTATACTTGAGGAGAGGGGTACTCTTAGAATAAAATATTAAATAAAATAATATATCAAAGGTAAAACTTGTAATGGTGATATTTTTACAATATAAATAATATATAATTATAATATAATGGTTTTAAGACTATATATTCCCTTTATATTTCGAATTAATTAGTTTTTAAAAAGGAAAGTGAAAAGAAAGATAAATTATTATTTTAAGAAATCACTTTTGACTTTAGGTTCTGGAAAGTTTTTTTTTGATTTAAAAATTAAGTTCATCATATTTTAATAAATAAATTATGAAAAATATATTTCTTGTCCGAACCTCAAGTTATATAAAGTATTATGTAATCATTACATCATGAATGGTGTAATTTTAGATAAATTGGTTACGAGAAAATCTCTATTTTTACTATTCAACAAAAAATTGAATTAATTAAAAAAATTACCAAAAAATTACCCTTGAATAATTTTTATGTGTTTATTTATTAAATGATATTAATTTTATCAAAATAATTTTCAACAATTTGTAATTGTAATTTTTAATATAAAAAATATGTCTTTTATGAAATATTTTAAAATATTATTTTTAAAAATGTGCTTATATTTTCTTTGAGTCTTTTAATCGTGATATTTATTTTTTATTATAATATTTATATTTAATTAAATTAATCATAATAAATATTATTTTTCTCACAATTTCTTATTTTGGGTAAAATTACTATTCCAACGTCTAGGTTACTATTCATAATGGTCAGGTTACTATTCCCAATGGTCAGTTTACTATTCCATCAGTCACATTACTATTTAAATGGTCACATTAATATTAAAAAATTAATATTAACTCATATATATACCAATCCATTATTACGTTCAATATTCAACTCAATTCCTCTTAAGGTTATATATTTCCATTTTCTAAGATGTTCACTGGTTTACAAATATTTTATTTATTTTATATAGTGATTGTAGTGGGGGTGATGAATCTTATAGATTGGGGCGATCCATATTTTCACATTTTAGATCTTATATTTTATATTTTTTTTTCAATTTTATTTTTTTGAATTTTAATTGGTTTTATTACTGATTAATGTAAAAAAAATTAGTAATAAAATAAACTCTTTATTATTTTCTCTAATTTTTGTATGTGTATAACATAATATAGTACAAATCACATTTATCTTGGAATAAAATATTACTAAAAAACACTGGGTTATTATAGTTAGAGCTGATGAAGGACTATGATTTCTCAATCCATTACCATCCGTGGAAGTCAAATAACTTGGTAGGTGCTATAAGTAGGAAATATCATGAAACCTTATATATGATAAGGATTTAAAAGGATCTGATATTCTTTGACTTGTAATAGATAAAAATGGGAAATGTGACGAAAGTAAAATCATCCTACCTTTCTAAAATTATTTCTTAGCCATCACTACTTGAGAAGATTAAGAAATATCAAATGTATAAATTAGAGAAACATAAGAATGTGGATGTTATGAGTAAGTGAAAAACCTTTGAGTTCAAGTTTTATGACGAAAGAGTTGTGAAATTTGGGAAATGACTTTGCATTCTATCAGATCTAGAGATAAACAAAGACATTCTAAATTATTCTCATAGCTCAACATTCTCAATTTACCTAGGAAATAAGAAAATTTATTCAGATCTCTGAGAACACTATTAGTGGGGAAATATGAAGATGAATATTGTAGAATATACAGAAAAGTTCCTTGTGCATGAATAGGTGTAGTTTGAGAGAAAAAATACAAATTAATTCTATAACCATTACTCATAACCACATGGAAATGGAAAACATCACTATGGATTTTACCATGGGACTTCTAAAGACATTAAAATGTAACTATAATATTTGGTTTGTAGTGGACTATCTTAAAAATAATTCTCACATTATTTCAATTTGAGAGGACATCTCACTCAATAACCTTGCAAAGATATACATTATATAAGTGGTGAGGCTATATGGAACACCACTATTGATTGTGTTTGAATGACATCTAAGGTTTACCTCAAAGTCTTGGAAGAGTATTTTGGATGATTTGAATATAGATTTTAAATTTATTACAACATATCATCCCTATACTATTGGAAAATTTGAATAGAAATATCCAAACACTAGAGGATATGTTGAGAGATCACTCTATAAACTTCAAGGGAGGCTGGGACCAACATATTCCTCTGGTCAAGTTCTTTTAAAACAAAAGTTTCCACTCGAGCATCCAAATGTCCCCCTGCAAATCCCTCTATGGAAAGAGATGTGGAGCACCAATGTTCTGGATTGAAGTTGGTGGATGAAAGTTGTTAGGACTAGTGATGGTTATAGAAATGGTAGAAAATTTCAAGACCATTAAACAAAACATAAAAGTAGTGTAGAGTTTACATAAGTGTTTTGCTGATAACCATAGATGATTCCTAGAGTTTTAGGTTAGTGATAAAGTGTTCCTTCATATATCTCTATATAGGAGAGTCATGAGATTTGGGGAAAATGGGAAGATAAGTCCAAGATGTATTGGCCCCTTTTAGATTCTTTATCGCATCAAAGTTGTATAATATCAACCAGTTATCCCACAAAACCATAAAAATTATATGATGTGTTCCATGTATCCCTATTGAGTATGAAGATATCAAACCCCTCAAATTAACTGAATTAATATGTGGTACCATTGGATGGTGATATCTCTTATGAGGATCATCCGGTGAAGATCTTGGATCATAATGACAAAGTTCTATGTAACAAGAGAACTCTCGTTGTCAAATTAATTTAGAGAGGATAGATATATGAAGAGGAAACATAATAAACTAAAAAGAGCATGAAGGAAAATGACCTAAACTGTCTTTTAAGTCAGTAAAAGTTTAAAATTTATATTCCAACTAACTACTGTATATGTGGAAAGCAGGGTTGAACCCACAGGGAAGGCTATTTTAACCACTAATCTTCTAAAAACTGACAAAAGATCCCACTATTGTTAGCTGTGGGATTTAGTTTATATTTTTTACTTTTAATAGTTTTTAATATTCTTTGTTAAGCAGTGAGGCAACACAACTCCACAGATCCTGTATCTACACAAATTTGAAACAAGACACCGTTGAAAACAAGAGGAACATAGATATAACAATACTGATAGACAAACAGTCTATTTGAAAGATCGAGGAGTAATCTACATTCTACTGGTTTTTAGGTATTACCATTCACTTTAAGGTCATTTTAGAGTACCACTTACAAGAGTACGACTCACCTCCCTCACCCAGAGTCAAGTCATACGAGCCAATCAACCTTAGAGTTTTCCACTCTAAAGTTAACCAACTATGAATGATTTGAAAATAAAAATAGGATGAACTCATCGTAAATCCTGAAGTCTTAAGAATTTTTTAACTTTTTAAGATGCTATCACCATCAATCTCTCTAAATGATTGTGAAATTTTGAGATTAAAATTTGGTGGAACAAAGAAATTGGATGAAATCTGTATTGATCTCACCGATCGCTACTGAATTCATTGAAATGATTAAGTGAAATGAGAATTAAAAATAACCAGTAGAACTTCAATACATTCCAAAACTAAAAGTATTTATCCTATCATCATCTTTATCTCGAATACTAAATTCATTCAATTACAGAGAAAAATAATTGGAAGAAAAAATAGGAAGGAAACTCCCTCTTTCAGCATGAATTATTGCAGTTCTCAGCCCCCAGGTCTTTGGGGAAAGGCTCCCCAAGAGGTATTCTAGGTTTCTCCTCCAAGGTGCTTTCTCTACTCCCGCGTCTGGTGTGTTCGTTGAATGAATGAGCCCCCACCCTAAATTCTACTACTACTCTGCTTAAAATATCATATGTCATCTGCTACACGTCACCTCATGCTTCCACTTACTTCAAAAATCCCTCAGTTGGGCATTGCACTCGTATTCTTTTTTCGCGACTAGCACGTCGTGCTAGTTTTGTCCTCATAACTAACTTCCGCTAAGTTAGTTGAATACACCTGGATGTTTTTCTGTATCTTGAATGAACCTGTAGAGTTAGAACAAAAAAAATAAATAAACGAAAGCACAATTAAAGAAAAATAGTTATTATTTTTTTAAGTTTAAAGTTATATTTCTTACTAAAATGTTTAATTAAGGTTAATTAATAATTAAATGATAATTATTATTACATATTATTTAATTATTAGTATTATAGTTATTAATTTATTATTTAATCTTTGATGAAGTTATTGAGTTCTTAATTTATTATTATTCATTAATTTATTTTATTAATATAAGTATTATTAATAATTAGTTAACATAACATAGTGATATTTTTAAGTTAGGAAAATATTTAATAATTATTTAATTTATTTTACAAATAAAAATTATATATAAAGTCAATTTAAATTAATTCAATATTATTTTTAAGTTATTTTTATTTAATATTTAAGTTAGTACTATTTAATAAATTGATTTTTTTCATATTAGTTTAGTTGTATGATTAATTATGAATTAATAAAATTATTTTATATTATATTTATTATTGATTTATTAAGGTTAGTATTTATTATCTGTATTTATCTGTATTTATCTATATTTATTTTTTATTTGGATTTATCTCCTCCCCCCCAAATCGGCGCAATAGGGGGATGAGGGTTTCGCGTATTCCTCTAGAGGAAGGTTTTGTCGGCGGCTCCTCTCTTCACATAGCAGTGCACGCAAGGGTGTAGCTCGACCATCCCTACTCCATCTTCCTCCATCAGTGGCATCACCCTTCCAACAGTAGCACCCTTCCAGCGGTGCGACAGCCTCCTTCTCACAGCCTCCTCTACTCAACTTTGTTGGGCTACCCGGGTGCGGCAACAGGATCCAACAATGCGGCTTCAACTTCAAACTCACCTAGTGTGTGGTTATCTTCATCAGGAGCTGTGACAAACTAGTTCATCTCCTTTACCCTAGAACAGTACGAGTTGTTCACAACGACGATGAGATGTTGGTTTTTATTTTGGTTGTAGATTGGTTTCAGATTTGTAAAAGGGTAAATCAATATTCGGTTGTTTGTGATGATTAATTGAGAATAGAATATGTTCTTTAGGACACAACGATGTTGGTGTGTAAAAGTAGAAGAAGGAGCAGCAAAGCTCAGACAGACAGAAAGACGAGGCTGGGGGTTCATGTTCAGGGAAGGAAAACCAGTGGTGAAGTTGGAGTTCAGGCAATCGTGGTGCATCGGCTTCTTGCTCATCTACAGTGGTGAAGCGGTGAGGATAGAAAAAGGGGTTGCGCGGTGTGAGGTAGAAAGAAGAGACCGATTCATGGTGAGGAAGGTGGAAATTATAGGGGAGGACTTCAGTTTAACACGAGACAGCGATAGTTTTATCGGTAGTAGTAGATGATCGGTGTGAGAGGATTGCAGGGGATTAGTGCCACAAGACATCAGTAGCACCGATAGTTAAAAAAATATCGGTGATTGCACGAGACACCAATAAAAGAAGAAAAATAATGGTGCTTCGAGACAAATAATAATTCACCAATAGAGGAATAGTAAACAAATGAGTCACCGAAAATTAAAATAATAAAAAGAAATTTGCGCGATGAGAAACCGATGGTGACTTAGAATATAGGTGAGTCACTAACTCATCGATAATTGAAAATAAAATCTGAACTCACCGATAGAAGGAATTAAACAGTTCCAAATGACGACGCTAAAAAACATCGGTGTGTCTTGACGAACCGTTAGCTAAAATAAAAAAGTATCGGTGTGTGACACACTGATGAAAGAAAATAATGCCTCACCAAAAGTTTAAAAAGAGAGACTGAAACCGATAGAAGGATCTATAACGAACCATACTTTACATACATTTTTATTACTTCAAAATTGAAGCACACTTATTACAACATATAAAAAAACCATTAAAGGACCATATAAGTATAGTGTCTTTAGAAACTGGAAAGCATAAACAACTAGTTCATAAAGCATCTACTTTGCCTCCCTTTTATTTCATCATATCTAGAGTCCTTTTTTGGCATATTCTACTTAATAACCTTCTTCCTGACCTGGGGAAATAAAACATACAAAAGGGTGAGCTCAAATGCTCAGTAAGAGTAAACAAACGAAATATCAATCACATCATATACATAAGCACATAACTTTTGGAAATCTTAACCTGCAAAAGAGATCATAATTTCATAAAATGGGATAAATCATAGTAGTGAAATGTAATCCCAATAATCATAACTTAAAACATGAAACTTTGTTGCATACACACATAATCACTGAGAATCATTTCTTGTTAGTCAAGACTCATTGCCAACACTATCTTAGTGGAAAAAGTCCACTTCTGAACCGAGTTCACTCCTCATTTCAGTCCTGTTTCACTGAACCGGTTTAACCTGTCGTTCCATCCATTTCTATATCATGAGATATAAAATCTTTACCCAATGAATTTGAGGGAGATATAGGTCCCACCCATCTCATAATGATACCATTATTATGTGTGCCACAAAATAAGAAAACTGTACATCATAGCATAACCCATGGAATAAAAATGGGAATCTTAAACATCGTGACATCATAAAACAATTCATATAAGATAAATGAATTCATAAAAATATAATTCTATCACAACATAATCAAATCAATGAAATAATAGGGATAAAAACAGAACCCTTTATTATCTTAGATGGAAAATAATTTTGATAAAACACTTGGACTCCTTTCTTGACGGAAATATCCTTTCTACTTCAAAAACACTTTTCCTTTCTTAACATGTCGTAGAATTATAAACTAAAATAAGTTGATTAAAAATAAACTTGAAAACTTGTAAAGGAAGCTTCTTGGAAATAATGTTTTAAAAATCCATTCATGCCGTATAAGTTAAAAAAAACATTCTTCTCGTACTTTTGTCAGAAAAGTCAAAAAGTAACTCGTACGAAAAACGAAAAAAGATTCCTTTCATATATTTTACTAAAAACTCACCGAAGGGTAAAATTTGATATAAAATATTTTATAAGGATATATATATTACATATTGAGGAAACATGGATGTGGATGATAAAATACACCCCAGTAAATTCCAAAGTATAAACAATCTCGGATAAAAATGAGATTGTTATATTTCCCTTACCTTAGGTCTGATTTGCCTCGTAAGTGTCCGAACCTCCTGTATAATGATTTAAATAATGTTATTGACTTATTCAAGAATCATAATTATTGTTATGATATCATATATGGTCATATTCTTAGCTTCTTATTAGTAATATTTCATTACAACTTGTTATTCGGGTGTTTATTACTTTTTGTTCTTATGCATGTTTTGTCGAATAAATTCTTATTATTCTCTTTAGTTTATAGATACCTCATTTCCAGAATGTTATTAGTGTAATATATATCATATTCATTAATTAAATTCATTTATATAATAATTATTCAATGAAGAACATGTAGAACGAGTCGCATCACATCGTGGAGACGGTATTCCGTACGTACGCACGAGCGATGATATCGTTCCCATGATCATGGAATTGTATTGGAGTGTATGTATACTATTTCAGAATCAATATCACTTTACAATAATAATATATATTCATTATTTACACCATTATACCCATCCAAGTAAGGTGGTGGTGGAAAGTAGATTACACCATGGCGTGGAGACGGTATTCCGTACGTACGCACGCGCGGTGATTTCATTTTTCGTAGGATGGATAGATGGTGAAATAGGGTTGTTTCATACTTATAATAACATATAAGTATATGAGTGATACTGATGTTATTACTTCATAATGAAACAACTAAAGAAGAAGAAGTGGAAGAAGAAATAAAGATGAAAGAATCGGTAACAGACATTACCTCTTCTTTGAAGTGCTTCTTTGAGACCTCCTTTTAGGGCACTAAAATTAGTCTTTGAAGAAGACCAGGACCTCTAGGATTTATCTAGGGAAGTGGAGAGGAGAAAGTGGCAGGGTTTGGCCGAGCTTGAAGGCTCAAAGTGGTGTGAGGAAGAGAGGGAGGAGGTGCCCTTTTATAAGGGAGGAGAGGGGCACCTTTGGAATAACTAAAAATATTATTTTATTATAAAGCCAAATTCGGTTTTAAATAGATCCAAATTGATTTATTTCGAAGATAAGGTGGGTATGGGTCGAAATACTCTCATACAATAGAATTTAGACATGTTTAGGTTCCTATTTGGACCTTATCATTTTGATTTAACATTAAGTTAAATAATTTTACTTTTACCGTGTCTTCTTGTGTTCTTACACTATAAGGTTAATAAACTTACTATAAAAATCCAAACGAACCCCAAGTTGTTTATTATTAATATATATAACCTTAGATAAGTAATTTGGCAGAACCTTATATTTTTAGGAATAAAATAACAATTAATAATATAATATTTGTTTTAAAAACTATTTTATGTCAATTTTGACACTATTTAGTAATTGATTTTTGTGAAAATCATAACAGAATGATTAGTTAGAAAAAAGTTAATTAAATCAATAATAACATGTCATATTAACCTATAAATTAGTTTAATTTATAAAAAGTCTCAAATTACATTTATTTGGGTATTTATAACATCAATTATGTCAATATTTTATTAATAAGATAATTAGTGCATCATCTTTGTGTCATAAATAAAATATATTATTTAATGTCTAAAAATTACAAATAAAATACCATTATGTATGAAATCTTTTTATATTTCTAATGAATATTTATAGTCAAATTTATCTTATATATAACCTTATATTAAAAATTATTTACTTATTAAACTTTGATTTTAACTATTTTAACCCTTCTTTAAATAAATTAATAATAAATGTCCTAATCTAATCCAAGTGGGACTAAATGGTCATAATTTATTCCTAAGTTTTTTTTTGGTCGAATTATACTAATCCAATAGAATTAGGACATGTGTTAGGGTAATAATAATATCATTTTTACCCTTAATTACCCTATTTACTTTTAACCATGGCAAATAAAAGTAAAAAGTTACTATTCACCAAAAATTATTTTCATCTCATTGAACCACATTTTACTTACTGACATCAACCGTGTCTCTCGGATTTTTGAAATTCCACTCACAAAAGTGGTAAAATTAAGTTTTATGAAAAATTCAGTTTTTTAACTACCACTTAGTGGTTTCACTATTCATCAAAAATTGAAAGTTTTCAGAAAAATACCAAAATTTCACCCTAGGATAATTTCGATATTCCGAATCCAAAAATGAAGTCCATTTTGAAAAATAAAATTTATAAAATTTCAAAAAGTGGTTATTACTATTCATAACAGCTAGTTTTAATAATATTTTATTAGCATATCATTTTTTAGTGAAACTCAGTATTGCGTACGACGCAAGCTATCGAGGAAGGTCGGGATTTCGTGTAAAGCAAGAAAGGCAAGTGTTGTGTGTAGAAAAAGATTCCTTTGATGATTTATATAACATAAAAGTCTCGGGTGTTACATTCTACCCCCTTATAATGAATTTCGCCCTCGAAATTCGTCACTTTGTAACAAACAGATGAGGATACCTCTCCCTCATCATATCCTCAAGCTCCCATGTTTCTTCTTCTAATTGGTGGTTCCTCCATAAAACTTTCACCAATAGAGTGGTCTTGTTTCGTAGGAATTTTTCACTATGATCCAGAATCTCTATCGGTTGTTCTTCATAAGAAAGATCCTGCTCTAGCGGTACAACTTCTGAGCTGAGTACATGTGAAGGATCAGGTATGTACTTTATTAGGAGAGATACATGGAACACATCGTGAACTTGAGAGAGATTCGGGGGAAGTGCCAATCGGTAAGCTACCTTCCCAACATGATCCAGTATTTCGAAAGGACCGATATATCTAGGGCTCAACTTCCCCTTCTTTCCAAATCTCATGACCCTCTTACAGGGAGATATTCATAAAACACTTTATCACCTACTTAAAACTCTAGGTCTTTTCTTCGGTTGTCGGCATAACTTTTCTGTCGACTCTGAGCTGCTCTTATGTGTTGTTTAATAGATCTGACCTTTTCTTCCATTTCATCAACGAGATCGGGTCCTAATAGCTTTCTTTCCCCAACTTCATCCCAACAAGTTGGAGTCCTGCATTTCTTTCCATAGATAGCTTCATAAGGGCCATCTAAATAATGGAGTGAAAACTATTATTATAAGAAAATTCCACCAAAGGTAGGTGTTGATCCCAAACACCTTTGAATTACATAGAGCAAGCTCTCAACATATCTTCTAGAGTTTGAATTGTTCTCTCAGACTGACCGTCTGTCTGAGGATGATAAGCAGTGCTGAAACTGAACTCTGTATCCAGAGTATACTAAAGACTGTGCCAGAAATTTGAGGTAAATCTCGGATCCCGATCAGATATAATAGAAAGTGGTACTCCATGCAATCTTACCACTTCCTTTACATATATCCTGGCAAGATGATCCAGAGAGAAATCCTCTCTAATAGAAATGAAGTGTGCAGACTTTGTAAGACGATCCACTATGACCCAGATAGCATTATTGCCTTTGGACGTTTTAGGAAGTCCTGTGACAAAGTCCATAGTGATGTTTTCCTATTTCCATTCGGGTATGGGTAATGGTTGTAACATACCCTTATACTTCTGTCTCTCAGCTTTAACTTGTTGACAAACCAAGCATTGAGAGACATATTCAGCAACATCTCTTTTCATGCCATCCCACCAGAAGTACTCTTTCAGGTCCCTATACATCTTCGTGCTTCCATGATGAATAGAGAATGAAGAACTATGAGCCTCATCCAGCAGCTCCTTCTTTAATTCGGGTATGGGAGGAACACAAACCCGATTCCTGAACTTTATTATCCCATCACAATCAAGGTTGAATTAAGGAACACTTCTCACCTTCTTTTGTAACTCAACATCTTATTTCTGTGCCTCTTTAATCTTCACATGTATAGATGGTTGAAAATTCATTTGAGAAAGATACAATTTTTACCCTTTCATTATAATTCCAAGATCCATCCTTTGTAAATCCATAAATATTGGATCTTTTGTGATCCTTATCATGGATAAAATAGCATGGTCTTGTCGACTTAATGCATCTGCCACCTTGTTTGCTTTCCTAGGGTGGTAATGAATTGAGAAGTCGTAATCCTTAATCAGCTCCAACCATATTCTTTGGTGCATATTTAGATCCTTTTGTGTGAAAATATACTTTAAACTTTTATGATCAGTATAAATATCACACCTCTCACCATAAAGTTAATGCCTCCAAATATTTAATGCAAAGATTACCGCAGCTAACTCCAAATCATGAGTTGGGTAATTTTGCTCATGTATTTTCAACTTTTGTTAGGCATAAGCTATCACCATATCATTTTGCATAAGAACACACCCCAAACCCTTCTTGTATTAATCACTGTAGATCACAAACCTTTCTCCACTACAAGGCAGTGTGAGCACAGGTGCACTGGATAACCTTCTTTTCAACTCCTTGAAATTCTCTTCACATTCCTCCGTCCAAACAAACTTAACTCCTTTCCGAGTCAACTTGGTGAGTGTCTTAGATAATCGTGAAAAATATTTCACAAAATGTCGATAATATCCATCCAAACCAAGAAAAATTCGGATCTCAATTACTGTTGTTGGTCTCGACCATCTTTCGATAACCCCTGTTTTTGCTGGATCCACAGATATCCCCTCTTTTGAGATTATGTGACCCAAAAATGAAACTTTTTGAAGCCAATATTCACACTTGGTAAATTTGGAATAGAGCTTCTCCTTTCTCAGGGTCTTAAATATAATTCTAAAGTGATCTTAATGTTCTTCCTTGCTCTTTGAATAGACAAGAATATCGTCTATAAAGACTACCACAAATTGATCAAGATAGTCTCTAAAGACTCTATTCATTAGATCCATGAAGATTGCAGGGGCATTAGTAAGACCAAATGGCATCACTATAAATTCATAGTGTCCACACCTTGTACGGAAATCTGTCTTTGGTATATCCTCCCTTTTGACCCTTAATTGATGATACCATGAACGAAGATCAATCTTGGAAAAGTATTGAGCTCCGTGTAGTTGGTCAAATAGTTCATCAATGCGTGGGAGAGGATATTTGTTCTTGATAGTGATCTTGTTAAGTTCTTGATAATCAATGCAGAGTCTCATTGATCCATCTTTCTTCTTAAAAAACAGAACTGGTGCTCCCCAAGGTGACGCACTAGGGTGTATGAACCCCTTATCAAGATTCTCTTGGAGTTGCTTCTTCAATTCCTACAACTAAATTGGGGCCATTCTATATGGTGTATTTGAAATAGGCAAAGAATCCGGTACGAGTTCTATTGAAAACTCAACTTCACGATTCGGTGGAAGACCCGGTAATTCCTATGGAAAGACATCATCAAACTCTCATACAATGGGAATTTTCTTAATCGTGAGTTTCTCACCAACCGTTTGAGATAAATAAACTTCATTTAGTGGAATCAATACCCATAAAATGGAAGAAATTTCCATTGGAAGGTTATGTTCATCCTTGCATCGATATATGATCATAGATTGATCTGGAATATGAAATGTGACTTCCCTTCTTTGGCAATTGATATGAGCTCCATGTAGAGAAAGCTAGTCCATGCCAAGAATCACATCAAATTCCACTATAGGAAGGATCACAAGATTTTAAGGAAGCAATTTCCCACGAACTTCAATCGGAGAAGAATTATAAACTTTTGATGTGACTGTTGTGCCATTAGGGGTTCTCACAGCTAACTCAACATCTAACTGTTGAGGTAATACGGTGATATCCTGAGAAAATTATTCAGAAATAAAGGAGTGGGTGGATCCAGAATCAAATAAAACATTTGCTACTTTAGAGTGGATGGTAAGTGTACCTTTCACCACATCGTTATTGTACTCCACATCGCTGATAGAAATTGCATGTGACTTTCCTTTGTCTTTAGCCTTAAGGGTTTGTTGACGTCGACCATCATCATCAACCCTTGGATTTGGGCATTGATTGGCATAATGCCCCATCTCCTTGCACTTGAAACATTGAAGTGTAGTAGGGTCATTCTGTGTATCCCTTCCTCTGTTTTCATCATTAGACATATTCTTCCCATCATTGCGGCATTCAAATGCCCGATGACCTTCATTTCCACATTTGAAACATTTACTTGTCCCTTTAAGACAACTCCCTCCATGTTTCTTTCCACACTTTGAGCATAAGGGAAAGCTCATCTTCTTTTCAGTGTGCTCTTTAGATTTTCCTTTGAATTCCATTTTCCTCTTCTTATCAAACCCATATGACTGATGGGTTACTCCAATCTCCATCTCGACTTTGAGAGCACATCGAATGATTTCCTCATAGCTATTGAAGTCCCTTATGGCTAACGCCCTTCGAAGACTTGGTTTTAAGCCACTAAAGAATCGATCGATCTTACTCTCAGGTTAGATAATAATACCAGAATTATACCTTGCAAGTATTGTAAAATTTGCTTCATAAGTACCAACAGATTCATCATCATTTTTCTTCAGTTCAAGAAACTCTTTCTCCATTTTTGTTCGGAGAATACGAGGGAAGTAATTATTGAGAAATAAGTTCTTGAACTCTTCCCATTCCATGGACTCAATTTCATCCCTTTGCCTCATATTATTAATAAGATTCCACCATTTATCAGCATCTACTTCCAAACGATACACTTCTAGGATTCCTTTATCATGTTTAGAACATTGAAGAACTGAAAATATCTTTTTATTAGTACTAATCCATTGTTCAGCAACTAATGGATCAGTAGACCCGCTGAAAGAAGGTGGATGCTGCCTCATGAAGGATTCAACAAAATGTTACTCCTTCCTTTTCTCGTTTGGAAGTCCTGCATGATTCATAGCTTGAGAAAGTTGTGTGAGCATGGGTACAAGATTTTTCATTCCGGTTCCCATAACTTTTGGTTGCTCCGGGGGACAATCATTGCATTGCCCATCGCATTCCGCATTAACATGGTTCTTTCGGGTTCCAGCCATTGACTAAAACAAAGAAGAATAGTGTGAGAAACACTAATTATAATAGAAAAACAACATAATCAAGAATAAAATTTCACACTTAAGGTCTTATCCTAGGTTATTCATGGTCATTTCTAAAACACTAATATTGTGTTCTATGCTTAGAATTATCCTTAGGGTTCTTACTAAGGCTTTCACATCCTAGTTTCCAAAGGTTGACTATACCTTTCCTCTGATACCAACTATAACGACCCATACTTTACATACATTTTTATTACTTCAAAATTGAAGCACACTTATTACAACATATAACAAAACCATGAAAGGACCATATAGGTATAGTGTCTTTAGAAACTGTAAAGCATAAACAACTGGTTCATAAATCATCTACTTTGCCTCCCATTTATTTCATCATATCTAGAGTCCCTTTTTGGCATATTCTACATAATAACATTCTTCCTGCCCTGGGGATATAAAACATACAAAGGGGTGAGCTCAAATGCTCAGTAAGAGTAAACAAAATAAATATCAATCACATCATATACATAAGCACATAACTTTTGGAAATCTTAACCTGCAAAAGAGATCATAATTTCATAACATGGGATAAATCATAGTAGTGAAATATAATCCCAATAATCATAACTTAAAACATGAGACTTTGTGGCATAAACACATAATCATTGAGAATCATTTCTTGTTAGTCAAGACTCATTGCCAAGACTATCTTAGTGAATAAAGTCCACTTCTGAACCGAGTTCACTCCTCGTTTCAGTCCTGTTTCACTGAACTGGTTTAACCTGCCATTCCAGCCATGTATATCTCATGAGATATAAAATCTTTAGCCAATTCATTGGAGGGAGATATAGGTCCCACCCATCTCATAATGATACCATTGTTATGTGTGCCACAAAATCAAAAAACCATACATCATAGCATAACCCATGTAATAAAAATGGGAATCTTAAACATCGTGACATCATAAAACAATTCATATAAGATAAAGGAATTCATAAAAATATAATTACATCACAACATAATCAAATCAATGTAATAATAGGGATAAAAACAGAACCCTTTATTATCTTAGATGGAAAATAATTTTGATAAAACACTTGAACTCTATTCTTGAGGAAAATATCCTCTCTGCTTTAAAAACACTTTTCCTTTCTTAACATGTCGTACAATTATAAACTAAAAGAAGTTGATTAAAAATAAAATTGAAAACTTGTAAAGGAAGCTTCTTGGAAATAATGTTCTAAAAATCCATTCATTCCATATAAGTTAAAAAAACATTCTTCTCGTACTTTTTTCGGAAAAGTCAAAAAGTACCTCGTACGAAAAATGACAAAAGATTCCTTTAATATCTTTTACTAAAAACTCACCAAAGGGTAAAATTGGATATAAAATATTGTATATGGATATAAATATTACATATTGAGGAAACATGGATGTGGATGATAAAATACACTCCAGTAAATTCCAAAGTATAAACAATCTCAGATAAAAATGAGATTGTGATATTACCCTTACCTTAGGTCCGATTTGCCTCGTAAGTGTCCGAACCTCCTGTATAATGATTTAAATAATGTTATTTAATTATTATATAATCATAATTATTGTTATGATTCATATATGGTCATATTCTTAGCTTCTTATTTGTAATATTTCATTACAACTTGTTATTCAGGTGTTTATTACTTTTTGTTCTTATGTGTGTTTTGTCGAATAAATTCTTATTATTCTCTTTAGGTTATTGTTACCTCATTTCCAGAATGTTATTAGTGTAATATATATCACATTACTTAATTCAATTCATTTATATAATCATTATGAAATGAAGATCATGTAGAAAGAGTCGCATCACATCGTGGAGACGGTATTCTGTACGTACGCACGAGCGATGATATCATTCCCATGATCATGGAATTGTATTGGAGTGTGTGTATACTATTTCATAATCAATATCAATTTACAATAATCATATATAGTAATTATTTACACCATTATACCCATCCAAGTAAGGTGGTGGTAGAAAGTAGATTACACCACGGCGTGGAGACGGTATTCCGTACGTACGCACGCGTGGTGATTTCATTTTCCATAGGATTGATAGATGGTGAAATAGGATTGTTTCATACTTATAATGACATATTAGTATATGATTGATACTGATGTTATTACTTCATAATGAAACAACTAAAGAAGAAGAAGTGGAAGAAGAAATAAAGATGAAAGAATCGGTAACAGACATTACCTCTTCTTTGAAGTGCTTCTTTGAGACCTCCTTTTAGGGCATTAAAATTGGTCTTTAAAGAATCCCAGCACCTCTAGGATGTATCTAGGGAAGTGGATAGGAGAAAGCTTCAGGGGTTGGCCGAGCTTGAAGGCTCAAAGTCGTGTGAGGAAGGGAGGGAGGAGGTGCCCTTTTATAAGGGAGGAGAGGGGCACCTTTGGAATAACTAAAACTATTATTTTATTATAAAGCCAAATTAGGTTTTAAATAGCTCCAAATTGATTTATTTCGAAGCTAAGGTGGGTATGGGTCGAACTACTCTCATACAATATAATTTAGACAATTTTAGGTTCCTATTTGGACCTTATCATTTAGATTTAACATTAAGTTAAATAATTTTACTTTTACTGTGTCTTCTTGTGTTGTTACACTATAAAGTTAATAAACTTACTATAATAATCCAAAAGAACCACAAGTTGTTTATTAGTAATATATATAACCTTTTATAAGTCATTTTTCCAAACCTTAGATTTTTAGGAATAAAATAACAATCAATAATATAATATTTGTTTTAAAAACTATTTTATGTCAATTTTGACACTATTTAGTAATTGATTTTTGTGAAAATCATAACAGAATTATTAGTTCGAAAAAAGTTAATTAAATCAATAATAACATGTCATATTAACCTATAAAATTTGTTTAATTCATAAAAAGTCTCAAATTACCTTTATTTGGGAATTTATAACATCAATTATGTCAATATTTCATTAATAAGATAATTACTGCATCATCTTTGTGTCATAAATAAATTACATTATTTAATGTCTAAAAATTACAAATAAAATACCATTATGTAGGAAATCCTTTTAGATTTATAATGAATATTTATATTCTAATTTATCTTATATATAACCTTATATTAAAAATTATTTACTTATTATACTTTGATTTTAACTATTTTAACCCTTCTTTAAATAAATTAATAATAAATGTCCGAATCTAATCCAAGTGGGCCTAAATGGCCATATTTTATTCCTAAGTTTGTTTTTGGTCGAATTACATTTATCCAATAGAATTAGGACATGTGTTAGGGTAATAATAATATCATATTTACCCTTAATTACCCTATTTACTTTTAACCATGGTAAATAAAAGTAAAAAGTTACTATTCACCAAAAATTATTTTCATCTCATTGAACCACATTTTACTTACTGACATCAATCGTGTCTCTCATATTTTTGAAATTCCACTCAAAGAAGTGGTAAAATTAAGTTTTATGAAAAATTCAGTTTTTTTAACTACCACTTAGTGGTTTCACTATTCATCAAAAATTGAAATTTTTTAGAAAAATACCAAAATTTCACCCTAGGATAATTTCGGTATTCCGAATCCAAAAATGAAGTCCATTTTGAAAAATAAAATTTATAAAATTTCAAAAAGTGGTTATTACTATTCATAGCGGCTAGTTTTAATAATATTTTATTAGCATATCATTGTTTAGTGAAACTCGGTATTGCGTACGGCACAAGCTATCAAGGAAGGTCGTGATTTCGTGTAAAGCAAGCCAAGAAAGTGTTGTGTGTAGAAAAAGATTCATTTGATGATTTATATAACATAAAAGTCTCAGGTGTTACAGGATCGGCGTGACGCAACATCGGTGCATCGCGAGAGACCGATGGTGTTTACAAAGTAATTGGTGTCACACGACACACCGATAGTTATAAAAACAAAAACTTCAGTGTGACATAAGATCAGTGAGACAAATAATCGGTGTGATGAAACATCAACGCGTCACTCACTGATAGTACAAAATAAGATATATCCAATAAAAATTAATTTAAAGAAAATATTAAAATAAAGAAAACATTAATTATTTAAAATAAAAGAAAAATTAACTAAATTATTTAACAAACTAAAAAAAATAAAGGTAAATTAATTATTAACTAAAAATATGAAGGTTAAGTTTAATTAAATTTTAGTCTAAATAAATACAAAACACCTAAAAATAATTAACCGAAAACATAAAATTTCAATAATTAGAATTAACTAAAGAAATAAAACAAGAAAGTAAAATAACTAAATGAAAAAACGAAACATAAAATTAAAAAAACACATTATTTAATTAATCATTAACTTAATTTATTAACTTATTTATTAAGAAAGATGGTTAATCAAATTATTTAACAAAGTAAATTTATTCTACTAAATCTTAAATAAAGGATAAAATATTAAAATATAGTCTAAATTAATTAAAACACAAATAAAGAAATTAAATGATTATTTATTATTAATGTAAAGTTATTAAAAGGTGAGAATATTAAGATTAGTATACTAAAAATTAATTTAATACAATTAGAATAACTTGAATGATTAAATAAAAAGACTAAAAATTCATATTTAATTATAAAAAATGATTCATTAGCATATCTAGAGCTAAAAATTCAAATATTCCATTATTTATTAAAACGTGTCTAAATAATTAATTAAATTGATCAAAATTAAATAAAAGATGTGGCAAAAATATGTAAAAATAGAGCCACATCAAATTCCCCCACACTTAAGCATTGTTTTTCATCAAACAATCTCATGTCTTATTTTCTTTGAAAAGTAGTGAATTTTACTTATGATTTAGATCACACTGTAACATGTACAACCATTTAAAAACAGAGGACAAAACATAACAATAGACTTTAAGAAAATGAATTACTCATATGAATCTTTCCTATAACAAATACTCAAGGGTAATTAAGAAAGCTATGAATCATCAAACAATGAAGATGCCATGCCTCGTATTTGATACTACTTAATGACTCATTTCAATCCAGGTTTAAGTTCTAAGTCCAAGAATGACAAAAAGTAAAATTTATGTGGAATTAAGAACATAAAAATAGGAACTTTATACTTTGACTTTTTCACCTAGGTTCCAAAAATAAATATATATTTTTTGTGAATCAACTCAATGATACAACCTAAATGATTTTCATATAAACCAATTAACCTCATCTTCATCTGGAATTCATCATTCCCCGCACCTTAATGAGCTCATTTTTGACCCTATACACTTAATTAATTTTTCCCAAGCCATGTTTCATTGTGCTAAGCACTGTGCATAAGCACTTATTCAAGGTGTACATAGGGATTATAGTTAACAGAAATGTACCCAACATCTAGGGTCTCAAAGACTCACCATGGGATCCCAGATGCCCAAGTTAATCTAGTTTCAAAAGATTTATATAGAAACCATTTACATTGGCTCATTAAGATGATTATTTTTAATAATTAAAATGAACAAGGCCCCTAGAATCAGAATCAAACATCTAGTTCCAAGGTTATGATCATAGCTCCACAAACATGTAACCCAAATCACTTTCAAAGATAGTCATTAAACCAATATATCCATCAAAACACTAAGAAATGCCACTCAGAAATCATCCAACCTCATCAATTTTAGACTCTAAGCAGTTCTTAACTACCAAAAAGGAACTTTTCTTAAGGAAAGACCCATTTGAGTACAGCGTTGAGCCTAAAATTGTGCAATAATTTTGAAAAAAAATTTAAATTTTTTTCCATTTTTTACCAGAACTTTTAAGTTGCAGTGGAAATTGATGGGCTTTCAATTAATCATAGTTAGCATAGTCAAGAATTGACCCCCTACCCCACACTTAAAACCCAACTTTTTCCCAAAAGGTGACTTCTAAAGTGGAGAATAACAATTAATCAATTAAATTTCAGAACAGAATTTCAATTAAGTCGATATATGACATGTATAGAGGGTCTCAATGATGTTCAAAAATGTTGTTTTTCACAATTAATAAATAAACAGTAAGTTCATATCCAGACACACACATTAATATTTAAGTCTAATGATACATATTTTCATTTTTTCTCAAAAGAAACATATAAGGTGTGGGTGCCCAATTAATTGGGTATAAGCATTTTAACAAAGAATGATTCAAATGGATGTTCAATATAGCAGAAAGATGCATTCCAAACACCCTATAGATTTAAATAATGAATTTCAGTTCACATCAACAGGCACATGAATAATTTTTAAACACATCATAGTGACATGCAGCAGAAGATTTTTATGCAATAATGTAGTATAATTTTCAATACACATAAAGCAGAATTTCTAAAACAAGCATAATTTTTTTCAGTGAGCAGAATTTTATTAGAAAAAATAGGAGAAGAAATACATGCATAAATTTGAACTACTTCCCTAACTAAGATCTTGTCCAAAAATTATCATGGGAATTCCACTCTTTTATTGACACAAGTAGTAGAAACCTGAGAACACAAAACCAAGAAACAAAGAACAAGTAGTAACAAGTATTTCACCAAAATAGAGCACAAAAACAACACTTTATTCAAGGTTTAAAAAGAAACAACATAAAGACCAAAAGAACCATGGGTTCCCTCATATGCAGTGCTAGATTTAAAGTTCCAAGACATACTTTATTCAAGAACAGTTTTAAGCTTAGTGAAGGCAGCCAAGCCCTTTATATGTCCCTCAAAATAAAGTTTCAGTCACTGCCCATTAACTAACATGGGTTTATTCCCTTCGCCTACAATTTCAACAGCTCCATTCTTCATCACTCTCACTACAGAAAAAGGTCTAGACCACTTGGAATTCAGCTTTACAGGAAAGATTTTAAGTCTAGAATTAAAAAGAAGGACCTTCTGTCTAGGTTTAAAATCCTTATCTTGAATGATATAATCAGGAAATATTTTAGACCTATCTTTATAAATCCTTGAATTATCATAACTCTCTCTTTTAATCTAATGAAGTTCACTCAGCTTATGTAATATCCTCTCACCAGCACTCTTAAAGTCAAAATTTAGAGCCTTAACTTCCCAATAAGACTTATGTTGCAACTCCACAGGTAAATGAAAACATTTCCCAAACAAAATCCTATAAGGAGACAACCTATTGGGGTCTTGAAAGCAATCCTATAAGCCCATATAGCTTCATCCAGTTTAAGAGACCAGTCTTTCCTAGAATATGACATAGTTTTCTCAAGAATTTGTTTAAGTTACCTGTTTGAAATTTCCACCTATCCACTAGACTGTGGATGATAAGGACTAACAGTTTTATGAACACATCCATATTTTTCCATCAAAGATTTAAACTTATAGTTCTTAAAGTGTGTTCTATTATCAGTGATAAAATATCTTGGGGCTCCAAATATTATAAATATGTTATTTTTCTCAAATTTATTTATAGATTTGGCTTGATTGTTGGGCAGTTCCACTGCCTCAACCCATTTCAAAACATAGTCAACAACAATAAGGATATACTCATTCCCATGAGATGATGGAAATGGACCCATGAATTATAAACCCCATACATAAAAAATCTCAACTTCCAGAATTTCTTTTTCGGGTAACTCTTGCTTCCTAGACACATTACCCAGCCTCTGACATCTATCACAACCAACTACAAAGCTACTAGAATCCTTAAAAAGGGTAGACTAATAAAAACCCGATTGAAGGACTTTTTGAGTGGTTCTTTCACCACTATGGTGACCTCCCCAAGGTAAAGAATGATAAATTTCTAAGACAGGAAACATATCTTCCTCTGGTATACATCTCCTAAGAATACCATTAGCACATCTTCTAAACAATAAGGGGATAATCCCAAAAATAATACTTAAGTTCATAAATGAATTTCTTTCTTTGGTTATTGGACAGATTTTTGGGAAAAAACCTGCTACAAGGTAGTTGGAAAAATCATCAAACCAAGCAAATTGCCTGATAGAAACAATAAGAATCTTTTCTTCAGAAAAGGAAGAGTTAATATCCCTTGAATTTTCATACTGGGTAAGAGGAAGCCTAGAAAGGTGGTTAAAAACTAAATTTTCATCTCCCTGTTTATCCTTAATCTCTAGATAAAAATATTGTAACAATTTAATCCATCTAATCAGCCTGAGATTAGTTTTTTCTTAGACAGAAAATACTTTAAAGAAGAATGATCAGTGAAAATGATGACTTTTGAACCTAAGAGATATTGTCTTAACTTCTTTAAAGCAAACACAAGAGCTAACAATTCTTTTTTAGTGGTGGTATAATTCTTTTGGGCATCATCTAGTAGTATACTAGCATAAAACAACACATGAAACTTCCTATCTTTCCTCTATCGAAGGAAAACACATACAACCATGTCGATAGAATCACACATTATTTCAAAAGGTAGTTTCCAATCAGGTGCAGTAATGATAGGTGAGGTAGTGATTTTCTATTTAAGTAGATTAAATGATTTCAAACAGCTTTCATCAAAATTGAAAGGTGCATCCTTGACCCATAAACAACATAAGGACTTCATTATTTTAGAAAAATATTTTATGAATCTCCGGTAGAAACCGACATGCCCTAGGAAAATTCTAACACCTTTAACATTAACAAGAGGTGGTAGTTTTTGAATAACATCAATCTTAGCAGTATCAACTTCTAGACCTCTCTTAGACACCTTATGACCAAGAACTATACCTTCTGCAACCATGAATTGGCATTTCTCCCAATTAAGAACAAGGTTGGTTTCAATGCATCTTTGCAAAACTAACTGAATATTTTCACGAAAAGTATCAAAAGTACTACCCATAATAGATAAATCATCCATGAAAACCTCAATAGTTCTCTCAATCATATCTGAAAAGATAGCCATCATACACCTTTGAAAGGTGGCTGGAGCTCCACACAACCCAAAGGGCATCTTCCTGTAGGAAAATGTTCCAAAGGGGCATGTGAAAGTGGGATTCTACTGATCCTCTGGATCAACAGGAATCTAGTTGTAACCAAAATACCCATCCAGAAAATAGAAAAACTCATTTCCAGCAAGCCTCTCAAGCATCTGGTCCAAGAAGGGCATTGGAAAATGGTCCTTCCTAGTGGATGCATTAAGCTTCCTATAATCTATACAAACTCTCCATTTTTTGGCTTTCCTAACTTGGACTTCTTCATTCTTTTCATTTTTAACAATAGTAAAACCTCCCTTCTTGGGGACAACCTGGACAGGGCTGACCCAAGAACTATCAGAAATGGGATATATCATTCCAATGTCCAGCAGTTTAATCACTTCTTATATCAAAACTTATTTCACGTTAGGATTTAATCTTCTTTAACACTCTACCCTAGGCTTATGGTCAGGATCCAAATGAATTTTATGTATACAAAATGAGGGACTAATACCCTTGATATCAGTTATTGTCTAGTCTATGGAATATTTAAAATTCTTCAAAACATTCAACAACCTTTTCTCTTGGTTTTAATTATGTTCGGCAAAATTTATTACAGGAGAAGTGGAGTTCTCACCCAAAAATGAATATTTATGATGAGCATGGATTGGTTTAAGTTCAAGAGTGGGTAGTTATACACTAGAAGTAAGACACTTGAACCTGGGAGGTCCAAGATATTCAACATATTTCTTGTAAGGAGTATTAAATGATGAATGATTTTCAATTTCATGCTCAGATTCAGAAGTAACTGTGCTACTGTCCAAAGTGGGTATCACATTGTACAAATTTTCCATATTGGATTTTAACAAGTTAATTAGACAAGATTCATCTAATTGACATATATGTTCTCCCTAAATATCATCAAAGTGTTTAACAAGGTTGGTGTTAATAGAAACACCCTGAAATTCACTCAAAAAGTTCGTAAGTTCAATAACAAAGGACCCCTCTACAGATGAAACTGGACAGTTGTCCAGTTCTGGAAAATTTCCCAGATTTGGAGTTTGAGCAGAATTTTCAACTTCTAAAATAGATTCAATAGGATTTTCAGCTTCAAAATTATCTTCTTAAACAGAGAATTTATTCTCATATTTTTCAATATTTTCAGTTGAGTTCTTATTTTCTAAGGACTCTAGCATTGAACAGTTCTCAGAAAACATTTTTCCTTTAACATTTTTAAACACATTGAACTCTTTTTGTTGTTATCCACTTTTATAAATTAATTGACCCTTAGAGACATCAATAACAACACCACCTGTGGCCAAGAAGGTCCTACCCAAGATTATGGAAACCTCTTAATCACATTCAATATATAAGACTAAAAAGTCTTTAGGCAAAAATAGCTTCCCTACCCCAACTATAAAATCATCTACCATACCCACAGGATGAGTGAATGATCTATCAGATAACTGTAGTATGACTGTGATGGGTTGAAAGTCACCCAACCTCAACTATTGAAACAATGAGTATGGTATCAGATTAATTCTAGCACCTAAATCAAACAAAAAGTTCTACTTATCAGAGTTTCTTAGTGTGCAAGGTATGACAAAACTACATGGGAATTTCAGTTTAGGTGGGATTTTCTTTTGGAGTACAACACTTCACTCTTTAGTGAGATTGTAAGTAAAATATTCTTCTAGAGTTTTTTGTTTGAAATAATTTTCTTAAGAGATTTCAGATAAGATGGGATTTTAATTAGATCTTGAATGAAAGGAATTATCACTTAAAGTTTTGAAAGTAGACCAAGGAACTGAATAAGTTCAGCCCTAGTTTTACTTTGAGGTTTCAGCTTCTCAGGGAAAGGGATGGGTGGGGAAAAAAATTTAGGACAGTAGGCATATCCCTCACCTCTTCCTCAACCTTTTCTTTCCCTTTATTCTTTTGATTTTTAGAAGAAGTTTCAGCTTGAGTTTCTGGTGACAAATTAAGATTTAGATCATTTTCAAGACCTTTCTATGAATTTCTAGCATGTGTGCATAGTAGCTTTTTATTTCCAAATTGAAGCCGATTTTCATTTTGGGCATTTTCAGTGTGTTTTTCATTAACAGTTTGAGTATTAAGCCCACTTCTAGTGACAAAAACCATGAAATTCTCTATAGTGTTAAGCTTAGAGGTACTTGGAAGTCTACCTTTTTTCCTAGATGAAAATCCCTAACAAGTTGAACTAGTTGTGTTTCCATGTTTTTCATTCTAACATTAGTTTGCATTTTATCAGAATCATATTGATTTTGATATTTGGACAGATGAGTCATGTAATTTTCTTTCTTGAGAGTTGATTTTGTTCAATATTAGATCAATCTTAGAAGACATGTGATTATCATTGTTTACTTGTACATTAGAAGAGTCACCCCTCTGTTGATTTTGAAAGTTTTATCTTGGTTGATTAGAGTAGTTAGGGGCAGTAGATTGTTTAATTAATCATTGGTCTTTCCAGGACAGATTTGGATGGTTTCTATAGCCTTGATTGTAATTATTTGAAAATGGATATTCTTTAGAAGGCATCCTATAACCATAGTAAAAAAGTTAGAATTTTCTTATTGTTGGGCTGGCATATCAAAGTTAGGACAACAATTTTCAGTATGCCCAAAGATACCACACTGGACACACTGTTCCCTTAAATATTGATTAGTATTTTGACATCCTAGTTGGTTAACAGTTTGTTTAAAATTCTGGTTCATTAAGGATTGAAGTTTATTGGCGATTTCATCTATTTGAGCTTGAGTTTCATTCATTGAACTAGTGTTTAAATTAAAATTTCTATTTAATCTTTTTATTCTTGAATTTTTATGTTGTGAATTCAGTGTAAGATTATTAAATATCTGCCTAAGTTATTCATCAGTTTTATCATTATAATTACCTCCAGTAGCCTGATCAACTTGGTTCTGTCCAGAGGAGGATAACCCTTCATAGAATGTATCAATGAGAAGGTGTGATGGGAGTTTATGATGGGGACACTTCCCAAGTAGATCCCTAAATCTATCCCATGCTTTATGAAAATATTCTCCATCCTCTTGATAAAAACTAGTTATCTTTGTTCTAAGTTAACATTTAAGTCTTTGAGGATAAAATTTCATAATGAATGAGTTATACACTTGATCCCAATTTTCACAAATGGTCCCATCTAGACTCAGAAACCAATTACTAGCATTCCCATTAAGGAAAAAGGGAAATAATCTCATTCTAAGTTCATTTTTTATGTGTCCTAGAAGAGGTAATTGCTACACAGTATTGTATAGATCTCTAATGAAGGCTAGAGAGTCCTCATTAGAGAGCCCATTAAAAGCAGACAGTAGTTAAATGTGTGATTGTTTAAGTTCATAATTTCTAGCCCTTGGACTATGTCTAATGGAATATAGGTTACTTGAAACTTGTGGAAGTTGGAATTCCCTCATCCTAGTAATATCATGTTCATATAAATGTTCTGGATGATTTTGATAGTTGTTAGGTGTAGGAAATCTATTATCTATGTTTTCCATTTCAATTTTGTTCTTCTTTCTTAGAGCAATGAGATGTTTATCAAATTCTAGGTTTAGGGACTCTAATCTAACAGCAGAAGTTCTTGTGCTCATACAATCAGTGAAAACTTACACTACTCAATAGTAACAATTTAGCAAGAAGAGAAATAGTTTTTTTTTAAAATTTTCATTTATTCATTTTTTTAAATATTTTTTATATATGTTTTTAGATTTTTTTTGAGTAATGGCTCATGCCATCCTCAGAAATGGCACAAAAAACTTGACCTAAAAAATCATTGAAGTCGGTCAAAGTTTAAAATTTATATTCCTACTAACTACTATATATGTGGAAAGTAGGTTCGAACCCACATGGAAGGCTATTTTAACCACTAATCTTCTAAAAAACTAACTAAATATCCCACTGTTTTCAGCAGTGGTATTGAGTTTTTATTTTTTTTTACTTTTAATAGTTTTTAATATTCTTTGTTAAGAAGTGAGGCAACACAAATCCACAGATCCTATATCTACAAAAAGTTGAAACAAGACATAGTTGAAAACAATAGGAACACAGATATAAAAGTACTGATAGACAAACAATCTATTTGAAATCTTGGCAAGTAATCTACATTCTACTAGTTTTCTAGGTATTCCAATTGACTTTAAGGTCTTTGCAGAGTACTACTTAAAATAGTATGAATCACCTCCCTTACCAGGAGTCAAGTCATACGAGCCAATCAACCTTAGAGTTCGCCACTCTAAATTTAACCAATTTTGAACTATTTGAAAATAACAACAGGATGAACTCACCGTAAATCCTGAAGTCTTAAGAATTTATTAACTTTTGAATATTCTATAACAATCAATCTCAACAACTGATTGTTAATTTTTTAGATTAAACTTTGTTGGAATAAAGTAATTGGATGAACTCGGTATTAATCTCGCTGATTGCTACTGAATTCATTGAAATGATTAAGTGAAATGAGAATAAAAAATAACTAGTATAACTTCAATACATCCTTGAACTAAAAGTATTTAACCTATCATAATCTCTATCTCGAATACTAAAGCCATTAAATTACTGTGAAAAAGAATTGGAAGAAAATAGAGGAAGGAAACTCCCTCTGCTAGCATGAATTATTGCTGCTCCCAGTCCTCGGGTCTCTGGGCAAAGGTTCTCCGAGAGGTGTTCCAGGTTTTGCCTCCAAGGTTCTTGCTCTACTCCCGCATTTGGTGTGTTCGTTGAATGAATGAGCCCCCACAAATTCTTCTGCTACTCTTCTTAAAATATCATCCTTCATCTACTAGACTTCACTGCATGCTTCCATCGACTTCAAAAATCCCTCAGTTGTGCCCCGCACACGTATGCTTTTTTCGCGACTGACACGTCATGCTAGTTTTGTCCACGTAACTAACTTCCGCTGAGTTAGTTGAATGGACCTGGACGTTTTCCCATCTCGTAAATGAACCTAGAAAGATAGAACAGAAAAATAAATAAATGAAAGTGCAACGAAAGAAAAATAGTTATTATTTTTTAAGTTTAAAGTTATATTTATTATTAAAAAGTTTAATTAAAGTTAATTAATAATTAAATGATAATTATTATTACATTTTAATTAATTATTATTATTATAGTTATTAATTTATTATTTAATCTTTAATGAAGTTATTAAGTTCTTAATTTATTATTATTCATTAATTTATTTTATTAATATAATTATTATTAATAATTAGTTAACATAACATAATGATATTTTTGAGTTAGGAAAATATTTAATAATTAATTTATTTATTTTACAAATAAAAATTATTTATAAATTCAATTTAAATTAATTTACTATTATTTATAAGTTAGTATTATTTAAGTTTTATGTTTGTACTATTTAATAAATTGGTTTTTTTCATCTTAGTTTAGTTTTATGAATAATTATTAATTAATAAAATTATTTTATATTATATTTACTATTGATTTATTAATGTTAGTATTTATTATTTGTATTTTTTTGTATTTTTTTTATTTGGGTTTATCTCTTCCCCCCTAAATCGGTGCAACAGGGGAGGAGGATTTCACAATTTCTTCCAGAGGAAGGCTCTACCAGTGGCTCCTCTCTTCGTATAGCATCACATGAAATGGTGTTGTGTGGCCCTCCCTACTCCATCTTCCTCCATCAGTGGAAGTGCCCTTCTAGCAGCAGCGCCCTTCCAGCGGTGCGGCAACCTCCTGCTCACAGCCTCCTCCTCTGCCCAACTCTGGCGGGCTACCCAAGTGCGGCAAGAGGATCCAGCAATTCAACTTCAACTTCAAACTCTCCTGGTGCGTGGTGATCTTCAAGAGGAGCGGTGACAAACTAGTTCATCTTCTTTACCCTAGAATAGTACGAGATGTTCACAGTGGTGATGGGATGTTGGTTTCTAATTTGGTTTCATATTGGTTTCATATTTGTAAAAGGGTAAATCAATATTCTCTTATTTGTGATGATTAATTGAGAATAGAATATGTTCTTTAGGAAACAACAATGTTGGTGAATCAAAGTAGATAAGGAGCGGTGAAGGCCAGACAGACATAAAGACGAGGATGTTGGTTCATGTTCAGGGCGGGAAAACCAGTGGTGAAGCTGGAGTTTCGGAAATCGCGGTGCATAGGCTTCTTGCTCAGCTATAGTGGTGAAGCGGTGAGGATGGAAAAAGGGGTTGCGCGGTGTGAGGTAGAAAGAAGAGGCCGATTCATGGGGTGGAAGGTGGAAATTATAGGGGAGGCATTCGGTTTGTCACGAGAGACCGATAGTTTTATCGGTAGCAACAGATGATCGGTGTTAAGGAATTACTGGGGATCAGTGGCACAAGACATCGGTAACACCTATAGTTAAAAAAATATCTATGAGTGCTTGAGACACCGATAAAAGAAGAAAAATAATGGTTCTTCATGACAAATAATAAGACACTGAAAAAAGAATAATAAAAAAATGATTCACCGATAATTAAAATAATAAAAATAAATCAACGTGATGAGAAACTGATGGTGACTTAGAATATCGGTGAGTCAATGACTCAACGATAATTGAAAATAAAATCCAAACACACTGATATAAGTAATTAAATGATGCCAAATGACGACGCCAAAAAACATCAGTGTGTCTTGAAAAACCGTTAGCTAAAATAAAAGAGTATCGGTGTGTGACAAACTGATGAAAGAAAATAAAGACTCACCAAAAGTTTAAAAAGAGAGACCAAAACCGATGGAAGGATTGGTGCGACGCAACATCGGTGCGTCACAAGAGACCAATGGTGTTTACAAAGTAATTTGTGTGACACAACACACCGATAGTTATAAAAAGAAAAACTTCAGTGTGACATAAGATCAGTGAGACAAATAATCAGTGTGATGAAACATCGGCACGTCACTCACCGATAGTAAAAAATGAGATTTAGACAACAAAAATTAATTTAAAGAAAATATAAAAATAAAGAAAACATTAATTAATTAAAACAAAAGATAAATTAACTAAATTGTTTAAAATTAAATAAATAACCATAACCAAAGATTAACTAAATTATTTAACAAACTAAAAAAATAAAGGTAACTTAATATTAACTAAGAATATAAATTTTAGGTTTAATTAAATTTAAGTCTAAATAAATGCAGAACACCTTCAAATAATTAACTGCAAACATAAAATTTCGATAATTAGAATTAACTAAAGAAATAAAACAAGAAAGTAAAATAATTAAATGAAAAAATTAGACATAAAATTAAAAAAACACCTTATTTAATTAATCATTAACTTAATTTCTTAACTTATTTATTAAGAAAGATGGTTAAACAAATTATATAACAAAGTAAATTTATTCTACTAAATCTTAATTAAAGGATAAAATATTAAAATATAGTTTAAATTAATTAAAACACATATAAAGAAATTAAATGATTATTTATTATTAATGTAAAGTTATTAAATGGTGATCAGATTAATATTAGTATATTAAAAAGTAATTTAATACAATTAGAATAACTTGAATGACTAAATAAAAAGACTAAAAATGCATATTTAATTATAAAAAATGATTTATGAACATATTTAGTGCTAAAAATAAAAATATGACATTGTTTATTAAAAACTGTGTAAATAATTAATTAAATTGATAAAAATTAAATAAAATATGTGGTAAAACTTTGTAAAAATAGAGCAACATCAGAAAAGTACCCTCATTTGTTTTCACCATAGTGTGTGAAATCAAATTTCAAGGGTGGAATTTCTTCAGGGGAAGAATGTAATGACCCAATATAGTAGTGATTATTTCCCCTTAAAAATTATTTTGTTGAGTATTTTTTGTTACACAAAATAATTGAATTAAAAATAATCATGAAAATTTAATAAAATAAAATTATTCAAGATAACCATTATAGCCGTCAAACTAGTGAGAATAGATAATAATAACTACATTTTGAATTCCTACATTTTTAATACATTTAAAATTTTAATTTGATAAAATTGAATTCATTTTTTATTTATTATATCAATATTATCTTATGATTAAATTTTGGGTTTTTTCAAAAATAATTTATTTTTAGGTGAATAGTAAAAAATTGATTTTATAAAAACTATCACTTTTATAGTATAATAATTAATTAAAAGTTAAGGAAACTATTTTTATGTAAAAGTAAATATTTAATAAGTAATATAAAAAAATAAAAAACACAATGTTTAATTTATAGAACATGTGTTTAATAGTTTTGAAAATCAGGTAATATTTCACCCTAAAAACTATTTTTATGCGCTTATAAGAATAATTAGTTTTTATCAAATTTAGAAATTACATAAAACCAAATTTATTTCCTATTTATTTTCAACACGTTTATATTTTTTAATAAGTTTAATTTAATTTTATTGAAAAATATAATATTAGTAAGATTAAAGTTAATTATCATGATAATGGTGAGACCATTTTTTAAAATGAGTTATTTTATTGATATTGTGTAATTTTTATCTAATAATTTAAATTAATAGAATTTAAATGAAGTAAAAAAATATGATTTTTAAAAATATATATAATTATATTAACTATAATTCAATAATAAATCAATACTCAATAATATTAAGAACACACAATGTTTAAAAGTCATTTTTCAATACAAAACATCTTTTTATATATTATATATTTTAATTTAAAAGTTGATTTTATCATATTTAGAAATTGAATTAGACTAAACTGAGATTAAATTTAGCTCCAAAACAAAGAAATTTTGTAATATAAGTAACCTTATATTTTTTAAAACAAAATTTAAATCACTTCATCAAAAAGTAGTTACGAAGGGAAAAAAATCAAAATATAGAAATGTAAAAAAAGATGATGGTAAAAGCATTGACACTTGTTTAAAACATGTATATAATGTATTTGTTGATAATTTAATAACCCAAAATTTTAACACAATTTTACCCTCTTTCATGTATTTACCACTACTCTTTTTGTATTCCTCTTTATTTGGGTGTGTTTTGTGGATTCATGAGAATGAAGAGAATTTATTAGGGAAAATGACCTAATTTTTGGGGATGTATGTTTGTTAGAATTAATGGAGTCTAGTTATAAACTTATTAAAGGATTAAGAAGTTTTCCTTCTGAATTTGGATTGTTTTCATTCTTCTGGACATTTTCACATCGTTAAATGTTTATAAGAATTGAGACCCTTTTTGGGTAGATGCCGTGAATTGGTTAAAGTCATGGATGATTTACATTCCATGAGTCATGTTCACATTGTGAAATGTTAAAATTCAAGATTTATTATTTCAGGTGGCACATTTTGGACATATTTTGTTAATTAATAAATTCATTTCATGAAATGGTTTCACATTGTGAATGTTTTGACATTAATATTTTTTAGGGAACTATTAATGTGATTAATTTTTCATTTGATATGAAGCTTATGTATTAATACCTAAGATCTCTCCCAAGAAATATTAGGGATCTAATCTCTTTATGGGTCATTTTATTAAGTAATTGATCTTTTTTGTAGTTGTGGAACATCTCTCCAGGTAAAAGATCCTCCTTATTCTTTGTCTTTGTTGATCATGGTAGCACCATTGTGTTATGCTTATGGATAATTTAATCTATAATTATAATCATATTGATCATTTCTAGATTCATTTTGTGATATTACATTATATTATAACCATTGTGTTAGGGTTTGGCACGATATGAGTGTTTTTTGAGGTATGTTTTGAGTTTTTCTCTCTGCTGACTATTTTTCTTATTGAATTGATTCTGAGATGTGAGGATTGAATATAGGGCCTCACTTGTTGTCTTTAAATTCTTTCATGTTGGTGGATACCATTGGGGGAATGTGTGAACCAGGTTTGAGGTAGGTGGTTCCGTCTCTAGCCTATGTTGGATGATCTAAATTTCTCTAGTTTTATAAATTAATTTATAAATATGTGGACATGATTGTATTGCGTGTTAATGGAAATTGGTTTTCAAGAATATATGGGTTTCCCTTTGTTTTGGTAAAAGAAAAGTTATTTTCAAATAATTGTGAAATAGATTTATGAAATGGTTTTTAAAGCATGGTTTTGATGAAATGGTTTGGAAAACATAGCACATGGAAAGCCTTGGGTACTTAGGTGGAAGTTATAGTAATAGGTCTCATCTATTGATACTATTTGGGAATTCAATCATGGGATATTCCACTTCTCTCTAGACCTACTTTTCTAGGGACATATTATACAGTTTTGGGTGGTTCAATTTCTAGGGTGTTCCTCTACTATCTGTATTCAATGGATATGTTTAGAGGCTTGATGAGTGTGATTTTCTATGTATGGGAATGAGTTTTCTAGCTATTATAACCTGAAATGATCATTGGTGTGATGTTACATGTGATTTAGGTTTTTATTGGATTTGATATAATTTGTGTTGTATGGTTTAATTTCACTCCTTGATGTATATTAAATGCTTCAAAACTATTTTACCTGGATTATTTTGAACTGTGTGAAAAAGGGGGGAAATATTTTTACTATGATTTTGATATAAAAAATGTTTAACTATTTATCATTCATTATTTTATTTAAATTTGAGCATGTTCAGATTGTTGTACAGAGACTTGATATGGAACACCTAAGTGGGATCCTACTGAGCCTATTTAGATCACACCTCGTGCACCCCCTCAGCAGTGCATAGACCAGGTTTTGTCTTTCAATATAGGGAAAATAAATGCACTATTGTGAGGAGGCAATGTTTATGTCAGCTATGCCTAGGAAGCGGGTGCTATGATTATGGGATTTTTCCTATGGTATCACATGGACTAGCTATTTTAAATTCTTATTATCCTAAGTTTTTTTAATTTTACCTTCGATATTTTTCCATACTTTTGGGTTGTATCAATTCTTTTATTTCCCTTTTGATATATATTTCTTATTTTACTCATCTTATTTTTCTTCCCATTATTTATATATATATATATATGTCATGTCTTCAATTTCAGGTTGGGATAAATTATTCCTTATTGTTTTTATTGATTCTCAGGTGCTAGTCTCCAGACATGGGGATCCAGAATGCCCTTCGGGTATGTGGATGATTGGGTCAAGTACCATTTTGAGAGGGTATCTTGGTCAGGTTCATCACAATTTTCTTTCAAAGGGTATAGTTTCCATAGTTTTGGGAAGTTGGAATAATGGAAAAATGATTTTCAACACTTCAGAGGTAGGTTGTGGTGAGTTCCTGGCCATATATTACCTAGAAGAGACTCAAGTTACCATGGTATGTTGGGATGTGTGGCTTATGTTCTGAGTTCTTGATCTTAATCTCAATTTTTATTATGGTTTTTTGGTTAGAACTGAGGTTATATTATCTTCCGATCTTTTATTTTTTTTCATTGTGCCGTAGTATGCACCCAATATTTCTTCATTGGGTTCCTTAGGAGAGCATAGTGGATGATCCTCAAGGGAATCAGTCTCTAGATCATAATCTTACCAAGGCTATCATGAAAGTAGTTCATGTTATCAAAAAATGTACCATACTCCCATAATATAGTTGTCAAGTTATAAAAAAATTTCAAGATAAAGGGATCAATCATGAGAGTTATTATGTGATAATACACCAGTATTTAGAGGTATCAATGGACCTAAAGAGGTAGAGGACTAGCTAGAAAATATTGATAAGATTTTCAACTTCTTGGATACCCTTGATAACATTAAGGTAAAGTGCGAAAAATTTAGACATGAGGCTCCTAGTAAGTGATGATGGGATTCCATGGTATAGGAGGATAAAAACAAGGGCTTGTACTATAATGTTTTAAATAATCACTTCTTCTATAAGTTTTGTACAATGTCTCTGATGATGGATAAGTATCTGGAGCTCCTCTACCTACAACCAGGAGAACGTTCAGTGTCGACATACACCAATCAGTTCACGGAGATGGTTAGTTTTTTCTCCAAAGGTAGTAAAGAATAACCATATGAAGGCTCAAGAGTACCAATATGGTTTATAACCATATATTAGATCACATGTATTTTTGAAAAATATTTCAACTTATACAGATATAGTAGATAAGGTAATTATGGAATATATTGATATAATAGGAATGGTTGGTTTCTCTACTCATTCTCTTCCACCTAGTGGTTGCTTTAATGGCACATCGAGAATGAATAGGAAGTGGTATGATCATCGCAAAAGTGGTGGGGGTGGTTCCTAGAAGCGGTCCTCCTCTTCACCTTCAGTTATAGCCATTATTGTGCCTCTGACATGATATCAGTGTGGAAAGGTTGGGCACACCTGACGTTCTTGTTCCTCACCTGTAAAGATTTGTAACTATTTTGGATGCTATTTTAATCTAAAATATTTCTATTAGGCTATGTCTAAGCCTCATTATAGTAAAGGATTGTCAGTTCCAGAGGCTATTGATGTATTTTTAGGTGCTTCAATGGCTATAGGTCTCTATCCATAGGCATCAGAGTGAAGAAACTTTACATAGTTGATGAGTTTTTAGCAGAGGTAGATACGGTTACAGTGACAGTGAGAGGTACCATCTTTATTTCATCTTCAATAGTGACTGCTTTATTTGATACAAGTATTTCTCACTCATTTATATATGGTTGTTTTGTGTATATTCTTAATCTTCCATCAAAACCTATTTCTATTGTTAAGGAGTTATAGAAACCTCATGGAAAGAGGAAACATAAAGGGTTTCAGTTTAATTGTTGTTCTCCTTTAATAGATGATACATATGTAGCATGGTATTTCCTTATTCTTGATCTACATATATTTTATGTCATCATCAGGATGTAGTGGATTATCAAACATCTTGTTGAGGTTTATTGTTATCATTTACATGTTTTTTCCTTTACTACTGGTGTGAGCTCTTGGGTGTTTCAAAGAGAGAGAGATCCAAGGTTGGTTTATGTATGACCTTCCCACCCAGAGTTTTTTAGTTTGTTTTCTATTGTTGAATTTAATCAGAATGAAATTTATTATATTGTTTATCTTACTGCTATTGTTCAGTATTTTCATGATATTTTCCTAGATGATTTATCTAGTCACCCTCTGAAGAGGTAGTTAGAGTTTATAATTGATCAGGTGTGAGGAACATAGTCGATTTTGATAACTTCATATCATTTAGTACCATCAGAGTTAAAATATACGATGATTTTGTTGGAAGATCTGATGGAGAAATATTTAATCTTCCCAAGTGTCTCTCCTTGGTTAGCCCATATTCTCTTTTACAAGAAGGAAGACAATTCACTCCAATTGTGTGTGGAATATGGTAATGGTAAATAATAAGTATCTTTATCCCCATGTGGATGATTTTTTTACTAGTTAAAGGGGTAAAGGTGGATTTTGAATATTGATCTTCAGTTGAGTTGTCATCAACTCATGGTTCGGGAGTTTAATACACCAAAGATGGATTTTAAGATCATATATGGCCATCGAAAATATCTTGTGATGTCATTTGTTCTGAATAAGGATCCTTTACTTTTCATATCTTTGAAGAATCAAATATTCCATGATAACATATACACTTTTTATGTAGTGTTCATGGATGATAGTTTGGTTTATTAGAGATCCAATCATGATCACAAGAACCATTTGAGTTTAGATATAGAAATATTTAGGAGTCAATGTTTGTATGGAAAGATTTCGAAATACAATTTCCAGATACAAGATGTGATGTTATTGGGTAACATGATTTCTAATCATGGATTATCTTTTGATCATGATAAGGATAATTATGTCTTGTCATGGTAAGAGTCACAAAATATATTTGCGATTTAGATATTACATGGCCTTATTCAATCTTATTTATGGTTCATCAAGGATTTCTCGAAATTGGAATCACCATTGACTACTCTTATCAGAAGAGGGGTTAGATTAATATGGGATGAAAAGTGTTAGTCTTCTTTTGACAAGCTGAAACGACTTCTGACATCATCTTCTATTATGATATTACCTAATATTTTTAAGGGGTATGTGGTTTTTTATGATACTTATGGTTCTGGTTTGGGTTATGTGCTTATGTTGGACAATCATGTGGTGGATTATGGCTCTCTCTATCTTTTAATCCATGAGAAGAATTACACGAATTATTATTTAGATCTTTTCTTGGTTATAAATGTACATATATATTTTAAAAAATATCTTTTTGTTGAGATTTTCATAGTCTTTTCTTACCTCAAGAGTTGAAGCTATATAATTTTTGATAAATATGTGAATTTTAGATAGATATGGTGGGTGGAATACATCTATATGTTTGACTCTGACATTTACTACACCCTAGGTAAGGGGAGTGTCGTTTCAGATGCTCTCAACTGGAAAGTACCATCAAAATATCTTCTAGAAATGATGGAAGAGGGGAAAATTATCACCCCTTTACTCAGTTTCACCTAGATTCTTAGGAATTTTTTTAGGTATGGTTCTGACTAGTGTTCAGTTATATTCATTCATCCTTGAGTCTATTATGACAATTCAGCAGTAGGATGATGAGTTTGGGAAATTTTTTGAAACCCTATATAGTGGGGAGACCATTTCTAGTTGGTCTCTCTCTTCATATGGTATTATCTATTTTTGGGATCATTTTTTTATCCCAGTATCCTTGATAAGCTTAGTTTTTCTTTATTTTCAAACTTATTCCTAAGATGTTCATCTGAGTACTATTAATATGTATTATGACAGGATAAGGAAATTATGGTAGCTGAGTATGAAGCGTGACATTGCATATTATGTGTCCCATTATAACACATACCAACAGATAAAGGTAGATAATTTGAAACCTTATGGGTTTTTATAGCCTCTTCTGATGGCGGTTTGGAAATGGGATGATGTGTCAATGGACTTTGTTGTTGGATTACTATAGAATCCATATGGGAGGAATTCTATCTAGGTGGTGGTTGATTGGTTGAAAAATTCGGCTCACTTCATTCCAATCAGGGACACCACTAAAGTTAAAGACATGGGTAAGCTGTATGTACAAAATGATGTGAGTTTGAAGAGATTTTCCTATTCTATTATTTTAGAAAAGTATAATAGGATTACCTCAAAATTATGGAAGAGTCTCTAAGAGGTGATTGGGTCTTAGTTCAGGTTGATTACAAATTACCATCCATAGACAAACAGTCAGAAAAAGCATGTTATTCAAATATTGGAGGATATGCTCCATGCCCATGTCCTGGATTTCAACAGATCATGTGGTATCCATCTACGACTGGTTGAGTTTTCTTATAACAACAGTTATCATTCAACTATCAGAATGGCTCCCTTCGAGGATTTTTATGGTCACCAGTGCAGGTCAGCACTTTATTGGGTAGAGGGGGGATGCCTCTCTTATAGAACTATGTCTTATTCCAGAGATATCAGTGAGGATTCAAGATATTTATCTGTGTCTGTTTAGAATGTAGATTCAAGAAAATCATATGCGGATGATTGGTGTTGTACTTTTTTTTGTTGGTGACAGGGTTTTTTTGAAAGTTTCCCCCCGGTTGGCTTATTGTCTGATTAAAAGATTGAGAAAGTTTACTATGAGATATGTTGGACCATATCAGGTCACTGAGTGACTTTGTAAAGTTACTTATTAGTTATAATATATAGTTTAGTTGGTGGGAACTCATGATGTTGTCCACATATCTTAGCTCAAGAAGTACCATTTCAATCCTCTTACATTTTTAATAGGGAATTGATCGAGTTTGAGCTGTATGTTTTTATTGGGGAGTAGCTAGTGGAGATCATTGATTCTCATATAAAGGTATTGTGTGTGAAGTTGATTCTATTAGTCATTGTGTTATGGAGACACGAATCAGATTTTCATAATACCTGGGAGTGTGAGTTGTTGATGAGGGAGCAATGGCCTCACCTATTTTCAGACATCATTCTTCTACATGGATTCCCAGTGATGGAAATTATTATGGTGGGGGAGTTTTTAAAATACGGTTACCTTATTTCCCGTCACACTTTTCATATTCCTATTTATTTCGACGCATTTTTAGGATTCCTAAGAATAGAGATCATTTTTTGGAGAAAATCACCAAGATATTAGGGATGTATGTTTATTGAAGTTAATAGATTCTAGGTATAAATGTGTAAAAGGATTAAGAGGTTTCCTTTAAAAATTTGGAATGTTTTATTTTCATTATAAATTTTGACGTCACGACTGGTTTACATGATGTGGAATATTTATCAAGAAGATTTCATGAATTGGTTTAAGGTATAAAAGGTTTAAATTTTTTGAATTGGGTTCACAATGTGAAATGTTTGAAGTCAGTATTTTTAGTTTAGGGTGATTTGTTTTTCAACTTCTTTTTTTAATTAACAAATTCACATCATGAAATTATTTAAAATCATTTATTTTTCATCATTAGTTATTTTTACGGAACTATACAGGTGATTAATTTTTCATTCAACAATAATTTTCCATCTTATTACCAAGGAGCTCTCTCGTTAAATTTTGGGGATCTTATCACCTACCAGATCATTTCGTTCAACAATTGATCTTTGTTGTGGTTGTGGTGCATCTATCTATGTAATATTTCCTTATGATTATTCATTTCCATTGATCATAGTAGTAATTTTGTGTTATGATTATGGATTCACTAACATTGATGATAATATTCTTGATCCTTTATAGATTGTTTATTTGATCTTCCTTTAGGGGCTAACCCTTATGTTGGTTGTGGTGTGGTGTGAGTGTTCTTTGAGGTATGTTGTAATATATACTCTTCATCAACTGTTTTTCTTACTGAAATGACTATTAGAAGTGATAATTTATTCTATGGCCTCCATTGTTTTCTTCTCATTATTTTGTGTCAGTTGAACTCATTATAGGCGTGTGTAGCTCGGGTTTGATGTCAGTGGATTCATCTCTAGCCTATTTTAGATGAACTATATTGATCTAGTTTTATAAATTTATTTATAAATAAATATGAATGATTTAATTGTGTGTGTTTAAATATGTTTTCAAGAAAATATGGTTTTCCCATTATTTTATTAAAATAAAGGCTATTTTCAAATCATTGTGAAATAGATTTATGAAATGGATTTAAAAACATGTTTTTTGATTAAATGGTTTGGAAAAAACATCCCATGGGAATCCTTGGGTACTTAGGTGGAAGGTTTAGTAATAGGTCTTGTCCATTGATACTGTCGGGGCTTAACTCATGGGGTGTTCCGCTCCTCCCTAGGCCTATTGTTCTAGGGACAAGTTAGACATTATTGGGAGGTTCACTTTCATGGGTGTTCCTTTGCTCTATAGATTCAATGAATATTTTTACAGTCTTAATGTGCACTATTGTCTATGTATAGGTAAGAGTATCTTAGCTAGCCTAATCTTTAGTGATACATGACATTATGATACCTATTCATTTGGTTTGTATTATATTTGATATGATATGTTATTCACACTTTAATTTTACTACTCAATGTATATGAAATTGTTTGAAATTGTTTTACCTTGATTATTTGGAACCGTTCGGAAAAGGGGAAATATATTTTTACGATGAATTTGATATAAAAACTATTTAACTATTTATCATGCCCTATTTTTTTAAAATTTGGGCATGTTTAATTTTGTGTATAGAGAATTGATATGGAACACTGGGGTGGGACCCTATTGAGCCTGTTTAGCTCACACACTATGCACCCCTTCGGTGGTGTGTAGACCATATAACATATTTTTATGAAAGGTAATTAAATGCTACATAGATAGAAAATGAGGTTTCTATGAGATATTTCTAGGTAGCTGGTGTTGAGACGATGGGATTTTTCCTATGCTATCACATGGAGTGGGTATTTTTTGTTTTTGTTGTCCTTTTCTATTAGAATTGTATATTAGAGATTGTTTTTTTACTTTTGGGTTGTATAATTTCTATCTTTTCCATTTTCATATGACATATATTTATTATTTTACTATTCCCTTGTTTATTACCATCATGTATATTTATATATTTCATGTTTTCTACTTCATTTGGATTGATATTGTTCCCCCTGATTGTTGTTGATGCCAAAGTACTAGCCGCTAGCCAGTGGGGATTGGAAAATATTTTTGGGTATGTGGTGGTTCAGGTTAGGTACTGATTTGGGAGGTAATCGAGGTTGAGTTAATAAAATATATCACCCCACACTCCATTATTATTAAATTTTTTATTCATTGACCAAGTAATAGTGTTTGATACCATGGACGTGTAAATGGATTTCCCAAAAGTGCCATTTTCTTCACTTATAAAAGAGTATCAATTAAAACCCTCCATTATTACACTTAAAATTATAATTTATCTTTAAAATATAGACAAAAAAATCTCCAATTATTATTTTTCTCATCCTTAAGCCCCTAGTCTTTAGAATTTAGCTTAAGACTTTCACATACAAGGAAATCTCTAAGAGAAGATCCAGTCTCCAATGTAACTATTACCTTCTTCATAATATTTCTTCCCTAATATTTATCTTAGAAATATATTATATCCATAAAAATATAATTAAATTATTATAATTATAATTATATTTTATTATATTAATGGAATAATCATTATTTATCACTCTTCATCTATTAAGAAAAAAAAGCGTTGTCAGTGCATTGCAAAGACTACCACCTCCACAAAGTGATGTCTTACATTTTTCATCACCACTATTCATGGTTGATAAAATGAATGAAATAGATAAATTATTATGATATATATAATATTAATATTATTTTTTAATTTAAAAATTATCATTTACCTTTATTTCCTCTCATTTATTTAGAAATGGAAACATTTACCATTCTTAAGAGCAGACTACCGCTTCCACAAGAAATGAGTTTAATTTTTCATCAACACCCATCATGGATGGATTTGAAAAAATATTTAATATAGAAAAATTAGGAACATAATAATATTAATATTATTTATATTAGGGAACTATTTTACAATTCTTTCTACCATGATTAACATACATAACGAGTTATGAAAAAATTGACCGAACAACCTCAAGTAACTGACGTTGGCCAGAAAAAATATATTATAAATAAATAACATATGATATTTAAAGGACCTTGGAATATGAAATATATGTTTAAATTATTTTTGGGTATAAATTTAATGAAATTTATTTAATTTTTCAAAAAGTTAGGTGCAAGTGTAGAGTGCATTCAGACACAAGGTAAGGTAACTTCCACACCTCCTTCATGGCTTATTGGTTGCACATTTTCTTTATTTTTCACACTTTTATGAAATATTACTCTCATTTAAATATTCTATTTTTGTTTATATTTTTCTTTTATATATACGTATTTAAATATCTATTTAAGTTATAAGGTTATATATGTTTTTAGTTCCCTTAAAAATTACCTATTTTAAGTAAACCTAATTTAAGATAACTTTACTATTTCTTGTCTCATATTGAGTATCACCCCCATTAATTTTTTTTTTAAATATGAATATATTCTAAAACCCATAATTATTTTACAGATAACCATATTGGTAAAATTAATTTTTTTAAAACATAAATAAGGTATTTACTACTTTTAAAAGTCACTTTACTTATTTCATAAAGATTAACCCAAGTGGTACATTTTTATTCTTTCCTCTCCTTTATCCTTCTTAAGAAATTCTCTATATTAGAACTCAATGTTTGAGAAAAAAATTTCTTTTTTAAAAAATGAATATAAAAATGATTTAATTACTTATTCTCTTAGTAATACTTATTAATTATTGTTGAATTATTTCTTGAATCATAATTATGAAACCCACTTCCTTCTAATGGGTTTGATCATGCTTATGATTTATGTATGGTTTATTTTCCTCTTGTGGCATGAATATGTATGAATTTAATTTATGTTATAGGTGGGACTATAACCTTATATCCCTATAATGTATTAGTTAAATATTTATATCTCATTATATGTTATATGAGGGATTGGGGAGTAAAACTAATCCTCCATTGGACTTTTCCCACTTTATGAAGATGGTCTTGGCAGTGACCCTTGACTTATATTTATGATATAATTTTTTATTTTGTTACCACTGTTTTATGATCTTATGATATCATTTCCTTATTCCATGTCTCCAGGATTATGATCACCCTCTTTATGATATCATGTTATGCCTGTTCTCTATAATCTTATTCTTTATTATCATGTTCATTCTCTTAATTGGATTTCTAGGTAACTCTTTTCCATATGTATTTTCTCTAGGGAATCCTATGCAGTTTTAGAAGACATATGGGAGTTATGAGAACAAGATCGAGGTTTAAAATAAATATGATATTTTTATGTTTAAAATTATGTATTTATGTGTCTAATCATTAAAAGACACCTAACCTCTCATCCCGTATATTATATTTGTTGTAAATTTATGTTAGTAATAATGATATAATATGCGTTTAAGGCCCACGTCACTATACATTTATCCACATTCCACATGGAAGTGGCCTATAGATTTAATTTAAAATTTAATCAATGTGGATTGTGGTTATATCCCTTCATCAATATAGGGTATTACCACAATCCACATGGATTTTAGAAATAAAAATGTTTACGGCCACTATACAAATAGACTATGGAAATAGGTAACACAATCATAATGATCTTTAATAAAAATGGAACTATAATACACTAAACCATCACCCACTCTAATCTCCCCTATTATGAGAAAAATGTAAATTTACCCCTTCCTCATGAGATAGACCAACATGGTGCATGTAAAAATCTCAACATGAATATCCAAAAGGTAATAAAATTATGATATCCACCAATTCCATGGGAATTCCATAATCCCCAGGGGTTAACGACTAGTACTGTCAGTCAACATCTATCATTGAGGAAAAATTTACCTGCTTTGACTGTAAGAAGAAATCATAGTAGGACATTTCTAGAGAACTAAAATGACCATTCTATAGTTCAAATATCCCATAAATAAACCCTATACTAAACAAGCCAACAGAGTAAGGAAAATAATATTACTAATATAGGAAAATTATTTCTATGATTGTTTGCAAGGATGAAGATATAAAATGGGTTTTTTTGAAGAGTTTTGTATTTATTGTCAATGAGAATTAAATATAATGAATGTTGAAGGAGTAGGATAAGGGTGAAGAAAAATATGGTGCTACATAAGGGTGTTATAGAATTTAATAATTTAGAAGTTAAAAAATAAAAAGATGTAATATAAGTAGATTATAGATTGGATTAAAGTGAATGTTGATGGAGATTCTAATGGCAATCTAAGTATGGTGGGTTGTGGTGCTATTTTTAGAGACTACCTTGGGCAATGTCTAGGTTGTTTCTTTGGAAGCTACGGTATCGCCTTGTCTTTGGAAGTGAAAATGATGAGTGTGATACACAATGTTCCTTTTTCTAAGCAAAAGCATTGGAAACATATTTGGATTGAATGTGACTCGACCACTATTGTCCCGGACATTTGGAATGGTGTGGTGCATCTTGCATGGCCACTTACTACCCGTTGGATGAATTGTATTGCTTTACATCTGGACACTAGTTACATTGTCACTCATTACTTTTGTGAAGAAAACATGGTTGCAGATGGCCTTGCTAATAAGGGAGTCCACCATAACATAACTTGGATGGATGAACTTCCTATTGATTTACTCCATCTTTATGAGAAATATTGTAATGAGATTCTATCATTTAGACTCACGTAAATCATTTTTCTCTATTAATAATTTGTGCTATAGTCTTGGACCAAGCCACCACCTTCTTCAAAAAAAAGTAGATGCTAGATCTACTACTAAAAAATTACAATAACATAGGATGGATAATTTTTCCTAAAGATAGGATGAACTGGGTCACTAGAAGTAATGAAGAATAGTGATGTTTTATATATTAATTTTTCTGATGATCTAAATTAAAAATCCATGACAAGTGTTAAGGGTTGATAGAATAATTTTTAACTACACATGAAAAAATGTGAGGAGAATCCATCCATGGAAGATAAATTTTGTCTGAAATTTACAATGTGAGTTTCAAATGGTTATACAAAGTAGATTTAGAATATGCACTCATAGAAGAAATTGGATGGATTGAAAAAGGAAAAGTGAATCCAAATGATGCACTCATAGAATATAAACTTATGATAGATGCAATGGTTGGAATACACACTAATGAATGTTACAAGATGGACTACTAAATTTAGAAGTTATAGGAAGTTATATAAGGACATGAAGATTACAATCCATGAAACTAAATAGACTAGATGATAAAATAATTGATTTTTATTCTGAAATTAATAAGTAAATAATACCATGTTGTACATAAGACATTTTTTTATTTTAAAAAGATATATCCTAGAGAAATGAGAGTATGGGAAAAGGAATTCTGAAATCATAATAGTTAATCCATGATTATTTAAGGGTTATATCCACGTTCATATGGTTCAAAATGGAATTGAATAAGAGTCTTGTGATGTTTAATAAGAATAATAGATATTTTATAAGACTCTTGTTCAAATGTAAGATTATATCAGTTTTCTAAATTTGTAGAGATGGAGTTTCAAGAAGTTTTGATACCCTAAGATGAGTTACATATATTGAGTTATAATGCAACAGAAAGGTGAGGCATCTATGAAAATTATAATTAATATACTACATGAATGGTTTGAACATTAAATCAGATATTGATACCTTATTCTTTCAATATATAAACCTCATAATGATCCAGGAATACCTTACCTATATTTTTTTCTTTTTCAATGTTAAATAGTTTCAACATCATGATAAGACTGATGTGCCTAAGAAAAAGAAATGGTAAAGAAATCAAAATACAAATATTCAGTGAAACCTAAAGATAAATCCAGAGGATGAAGGAACTGTAGTTAAGGATACTCTAGGAAAATCATGTAATGAAATATATAAGAATTATGTGGAAGTGAAAATTAACAAGGTTAATACCTAGAACTAGGATTTTAATCAATCAATTATTCTATAAACTTTGGTTGATATAAATCCCATGTGTCAAAGAAATGAAAAATTAATTTACCGATCCATAGGATGATGGAATGTGTAAACTAGGTAATCTTAGATACGTGTAAGTTTAGATCATAAAAATATATAGGAAATACAATGTTATAGAATTTAGTTGATATAAAAACTATATATGATAATAATATGGGTTGATAAGAATATGAAAAGGTGATATGTCAATATCTAGAGTTTGGAAAACATACTAGTGTAACATAAGGTAAATCTTGGAGTGAATTATCTAAGTCATATAAAATTTGAATATGTAAAGCTTGTAGGAGTTTGAGTGGTGTTGAAGTAGAAGAATAACTAAAATATAAAGGAATAGAAGATATAGAATTAGAAGATTCTAAGATAATTCACATAATATTTATGAGGATTTATACTAATGGTTTTGATGTAGAGATTTATATTCAACGATAAAAATATCACGAGTGAAAATTTATGATTCATGTTGAGGTTTGAGGAGGCATTGATGTTTTTTATCAAATAATTACAATCAAATAAGTCTTTATCAAGACATATCTATTAGATGTAATATAGTGAGACTGAGTAGCATGAATTATAATGAATTTGAAGATATGTTTTCAAAAGGGAGATTCCATGATTTTCAGAGTCCCAAATTGTTGAGTAGTTAGCTGTGTTTTGAGGGATCTCAATGAGATAGTCACTTATATGATATTATATATAAATTTAGGTGTGATAATGGTGATGATTGAATAATATATTGATAAGAATATATAAAAGAGTAAGAAATAAAACAACACATTACATGAGACCAGTTTGGTCAATGAATTGGAAAATTTGAAAATAAAATTTCTGATGATAAGAAAGAGTGACTTTGATAATTTAGGAAACCAAAAGTTGTGATCAAGGATGATTTCAAGTTGTAATCTAAAAAATTTCAGAATATTGATATTCTTTTTGAGTGATAGCTTCTGAAATTATGTTTCTAAAAGATAGAGTATGTGATTAACTCAAATATAGTTGAAGTTGATTATTCAGTGGTATTTGAAGTACAATGTTGATAAATAAAATATTATAGTTAATTCATATAAATCCTAGAGACAAAGGGAAATATTATTCAAGAGTTCTTCAAAGATGAAATTTGAGTACTACTGGTTCTAGTATAAACAAACCATCATTCCATTCAGGAGGCTGAAGGTTATTGGGATGTAGTATAAATAACTATTCAACTACACAATACAGTGGATATTCAACCATGTAATATGATATAGTTAGAGTTTAGGGTGATTATTTCTATTGGGTTCAAGTTAATTCCTAAAATAATTTAACACTTAAGAGAATATTGAAATTTTGTGGCCTTAGAAATAATCATATGTAGAAAGGAGTAGGTTTCCCCCATTGGGACCTAACATTGTAAAAATTTATATATGTTTCCATTCCTATTCATTATCTTCATTGCATATGGAAGTAATTTTTAAGAGTGTATAATTAAGATACATATATCCTAATTTATATATAGGTTCAAATAATAAAAGTGTGTAAAAATTTTAAAGATTAAAAAGTTTAGTAAAATTTCTCTATAGTTGTAAGGTCCTATATTTTTAAAGTTGGAAATTTCAGAAGGAATTTGATTTTACAACTACTGTATGGTTCAAATATTGATAATATATTAAAATAAAAATTTAGAAGGTTAAAATGCCTCAAATTGGTGTCTTTAGACTTGGAATGAGACTTTGGATGTAGGATGGAGGTTTTGGGAGTGTCTAGCGGATTTAGTACCCAAAAAGAGAGTTTTAAAAAGGTTCAACATAGGGAACATGATTAGAGAAAGGTTAGTTAAAACCATGCAACCTGAATATGTGGATCTGTTTTCATAGGATCATAGGATGAAGAAGAAGTGTGGAAGGATAAAAAAATCCATTCGATTATCTTCAGTTTATTTTATATAAGTCACACGGTTTTTACATGGTCTGTTAAACCATGCGCCATACCCATGAGTGGGGTGTGGTGTTTGGGAAATTTTAGTCGCGTGGTCTGAACACAGTTTGGCCAACTATTTTTGCAAAAAATGTGAACCATTAAAATAGTGAAATTACCTTTTCATCCCTATGGTTTTTAATAGGGTATCGCCTCTTCTCTTCTATTCTCCTCCCCCGCGTATGCTACTCTCCTCCTTCCATCCTTCATGGGAGGTTTTCCACATTTTTTGTCCAAATCAAATGTCTTTAGGTGTGTTAGAATAATTGGGTTGATTCTTAAACTCCATTAACCTCTATTGTAGTTTTATTTATCTTCCTATAACTTTTGGTTCCCTGATGAGGGATTTTAATTCCTGATTGGACTAGAGTATGGTGGAATCAGATATTGATGTTGTTGATTTTTCTCTGACTATGAAGACAATGAATTGAGATACTTTTTTCACTTTTCTGCATTTATTTTCATTGAGGTACATCACCATGGTGAATTTATAAATATTTTAAGCATAAATTAAAATTTTTGAATGGTTGGTTTGATGTCATTTCTTAGATATTATTCCTATCATGAGGTTCTGATTATGTTGTGGTGTGACATGATCAACCTGTGAGGTTTTGGGCATTATAGATTTTTTATTTTTTTCATATTTAATTTTTTAATGTATTGGTAAGTTTCTAGATTGAGTTTGAGATTTAAAATTTTAGATAGGATCTTATAAGCCTATGTAGCTTGGATCAAACAATGTCAAACTTAGATGGATATGTCTTGTGATTTTTGTAAATGATTAAAACATTTCTAAAGGTAGGTGATTTGTCAGACATGACCTATGGTATTTGTGCATGTTTATGGAATTACATGCATTATTGGGATTCCCCCTAAGGATGAAACAACCTATTTATATTTACCCCAATGAAATGTTAAATTAAATGGATGAATTGCAGGGGTCACTAACAACCCATGTGAGATAGCTCCATACTTTATCTTATCATTGAGGTTGAGGGACCCCTGTGGGGTGCCTCAACATATGATATGTCCTAAAAGATACCATGTAGGATGAATCCTTTTAATTACTCATTATGAGGACCCCAATGAGGACACCTTTACTTAGGTGCTAGTTTACAGGATCCCTAGTTGGGTTCCTCTATAGTATTTTCACATGAAGAACCTAGTGGGTGCCTCGTTGTGGGACTAACCTTGAGCTAGTGTGTTAGGGGTTTGGGTATAGTACATAGAGAGGTTTATATTAGACCACATACCAATATTTTAAGCTCAATAGGCTATCAAAACAGTGGTGGGTATAGGCATTCAACCCCCCCCCTCTTTTATTTATGCTTTACTCGGTTAATGTTGATGCAACTATGATTTCCACATGTGCTTTCAGTAGTTTGGATGATGAGACTGACGTAATGCAATTTATGTCATGGATTCATAGAGGAACTTCTTGTGGTATGACTTCTGAGCCTTTTATTTGATTGATATTATTTTTTGGGGTGCCAAGACATAATTTCTAGGATCTATCTTCTGATCCTTTTTATTGATAAATTTTAATTGGGGTGACTAGACACACTTTCTGAGATTTGGATTTTGAGAATACTTGTATGAATAATATTTAATAAGAATTATTAGTCATACTTATTGGGGTCTAGATTATGTTCCTTACTTGACCTTAGGTCTGGATAATATGGTTCTCCTCATCATTTATTTAAGATACTCTTGAGGATTAGATTACTCTCTCCTTGAGTGATTCCTGTGATACTCCCTAGGGTTTGGTGGATACACCATTACTATAATCAATGTAATTTTATAGAAGTGGGATTTGGAGTTGTTTATTGAATGGATTCCAATCATGTACATTGATCCATAAATTATTCCTTTTACCAATCACCTAAGGGTCATCCCCTTAGGAATTATCAAAGTCATGATGTTGTGACCACCTATCGACTTTGATATAGAGCCCATACATCAGAATATATTTACATGGATTGATTGGTATAGAATCCAGATTAGTGACCATTTATAAGACGTCTAGATATTTCCTAGAATCCTTCATTATAATTATTGGAGGTGAGTTTGGGCGATCCTTGGGATAAGACATGTATTCCCCTGTGGTGATATAGTTTTCTCAGAGATATATCTAGCACTGGCCAAAACATTAATTGTTGATTAGGATTATGGACCCAAAGACCAACTTAATTACACATGGGTCAAGTGGAATGATATCCATCTCATTTCTTTATTCACATGATGTCCAGATAATCCAGACCACATACCCAAGGATCACCTATGGGCTTGTTTTATTCATATTATTTGGTTCCTTACTCATGTATATATATATATATTAATTGGGACACAAACACACACACACAAATACACACATATATATGAAGAAACCTTATTGTAGTTGTGTCTCGATTAGGATAAGTACATTGCACGAGCATATAAACTTATGAAAACATGCCTCATTTTAATTTCAAAAGATTTTATTATTTTGGTTTTCTAGTTGAGTAGCTCAAATATCCATACACTACATTTACTAGATATGTATGGAACCATATTGGTGGTTCCCTACAGAGTTATGTACTCATACCCTACTCAAGACACCATTGCAATGGGGTACCCAAGAAAACGTTCAATTTTTTGTAAGCACAAGTAGATATGAGGATCAGGATTGATCAAGCAAGATGAATTCGATATGTATATGGAGATTGATTATGTGGTTTGTCTTGGAGTTATCAGTTGATCCTTGTTTTTTTATTTACTGTATTTTTTTATTACTGTATAGGTGAATGACCTAGTGGGAGATCAGTTTTGTATCTATGACATGGCCATTCAAGCCTTTACGACATTTCATATAATTTTACAACATTACCTTATTCAGTTTATTTATTGGTTCTTCATTCTAATTATTTATGACTATGGATAATCCTTGTTTATTTCCGTTGTGTGCTTACTCTAATAAGAGGGCATAGTATCCTCATAGAAACACCCTAGTCCCACACTGCTAATCAGAAACCTCTGACATGCAAGTTGGAATTTTTGAGGCCTCATGGAAAACCGGATCAAAGAACCAATTTAGTGGTATTTAGGCCAGGACATTACAAATTGGTATCAAATCTATTAATTTCATGTTTTATTAATATTTTGGGTATGTAAAATAAGAGTATTAGAAATGTGTTAGAACTTGTGATGGGTATCAGACTGGTATGTCGAGAACATTTTTTTAGTAAGAAGTAATGATTTCCAAGTATATGGTATTTCTATTCATGATATTTAATTTTATAGTTTTATATTATTTTTACTTCGAATGACACACATGTTGTGGGGAGTGAGAATTTATTATGGATTTATGGATATCAAACTATTATTGGGAGTCCATTGATGGATTTATGGCTCTCAAACCATTGTAAGGAAGCCATTGATGGATTTATGGATATTAACCCATTGGTAAGAGGATAATATTTTATTTTGACTCTTTTATAGAAAGGGAAATACGTGTCCTTTGCATCATATTAAGTACATATAAATCACATTTTATAGGAATTCTAGTGTATGATTGTTAATGATTAGAGAGTGCAATTATTTTAAGTGTTAATAACGACCTAAATTGTGTCTTCCCATATAGGTTCTTGGTGGAATTCTAATCAAGTTTCTGACTTATATATATATATATATATTATGATGTTAGGCCATGCAGATATATAGTGAGGCATTTGATGGTGAGTATTATAACTCAATCCCCATGAATGGGAGATGTTTTGACACTAGTAGGTTTATAGGGAACATGGTTCCCAGCAATGAACCCCTCATAGGGTGTTTTTAATTAGGGTTGATTATTTAATGTTTCAATAATAACAAATATAGTGTTTTTCAGCATAGCTTGGGATGTAATTATATATAATCAAACCACATTCTCATGATATGTCACATATTGTTGAGGCTATGTTGGGAATGTATTATTGACCCTTCTAGGTCAACCTTAGTAGTTGATACCTTCATTTTAGGTCATATAGTTGGATCCTCTAGTGATATGCTGATATTTACTTCAACTTGTATAGTAGACTAAAACTTGGATGTAGTATTACTGTATATAGATGCTTGGTGAGTGTTGGTTCATCATTATTTTTTGTATTTATATCATGACCCTCTATGGGGAAGTACCACGAGGATGCACATAGAGGATAAGGGCCTGGATGGTTGATGTTGGCAGTTTTGACCCTCATGGGCCTGTGTTATCTTTACCTCCCTTAGAGAGGTTTTAATTTTTGGGTATGTTGTTTGATTCAGTTAACTAATTATGAGACGTGATAGGTAGGTCTAGGTGGGAGTCCTAGAGGCCCTTTGGTGTGACTTGGACCCTTATAGGTTGTTATTTTCATTGATCAAGGGAAACCATTGAGAAGGGTTTGCCTAGGTTTTTTGATGCATTTTTAGGCAGTGAGGTTGGTTATAGACTAATGTAAAGATTGATTCATAGGAGGTGCTTATGTTTTAAAATAAATACATGGTAATTCCTTGAGTTTTAGAGAAAGCACAATGAGTACTTGGGTTTAGAGAATGGATATAATGGGTAGGAACATTTGGTTTCCTAGCCTTATTGGCCATTTTTCCAACACTGCTAATGTAGTAAGAGTGTGAGTAGCTGCTTTTGACCGAAATGATGACGTGTCATGGGTCACTATGAGAATAAATTTTGGAATGAGTAAAGTTAATGATTTTGAAGTGTGTCATGATGAGAATAAAATAACATGGATCATGTTATTCTTGAATTCAGTAGAAGATGACTTATGAGAGTGTGATTCAAGTGATGACTGGTTTTTATGGTGTTTTACCCTCATTGTGTTGTGCGAGATTGAAAAGGCAGACGTCAGTATTGTGTGGTACCATTTAAATATTAAATTGGGGATTGGATGGGTTTAAGATGAGGGATGATGGTTTTGAATAAATTCTATGGGCCTGGTTTCCTAGGATTTGTGATAAATAAGGATTTTCCCTCTGTGGTAGAGGATATGTTGTAAACAATTCAGGTTCTATGAGGTAGTTGACCCATGGCTATAATCCGACACACTTTTTTGGGAGATGTGTTCTTAAGAGTTGGTTAATGGAAAGAATAGACTAATCAATGTGTTCCTGGATCAGGGAAATATAGACACTCTAATCGATGGAATCTTAGTGTACTCATAGCCTAGATATGATCATGCTTAATATCTAGATATCTTCATGAGTATGTCAAGAAAGAATTGGATATGCACCGAGCTATCAAAATATCTTTTTATATTTTGACGAAACAAATTCCTTGGGAGTTGTGCTCAAGGAACAATATAAGGTAAGCCACATGGTGGGGAGTATACCATTATCCATTTGAAGGTGGTGACCCGCATTCTCAATTGGAATTTGTAATTTGCTATGGGAACCATTCATGGGAAGTGATAATAGGTGATTTTTGACATTTATGTTAGTGCTCAGGTATGAGGGAGTTTCTTTCCAAGCCAGTGGTTATGTTTAGTGATGAATGGGGCATGAGATATAAATATCGGGAAATTTTTTCATTAGTGTGATGAAAAGGATGCTTCAAAGGTGGGGAGTGGGATGTTGGTTTCTAGTGTATGACCCTCACGTAGGAAGGGTTGTGGGACTTTAAGATTTATTGTTAAATGGTCATTTTGGTTTTCAGATATCATTGGATAAATAGAAGTTGTGTATGGGATTCAGTGAGTGTGATCTTGGTGATCTTAAGGTAACATATATTAAAGGCATTGGGTTTGAGTTCTGGATGCATTCACTATTAAAGTAAATCAATTTTAAGATAGTTGACAGAAAGTGACATGTCTTGTACTTTCTTTTTTTGTTGAATATGTTCAGTGAGGAAATATATCTAGGATTCCATTTGATGTGGTGGGTGTAGTGTAAAGGTTGAATGGGTATTTTCATGGGAAATTCATGATGGACAACAAAAATTGGGTCAATTAGGATTGGAATGCTCAATAAAATTATGAATCATGTTGAGAGTGTCGTTAGGACGATAAGGATGTGCTTATATAGGCAATTCCAATGGTGGAAGTTCCTCGACTAGGAATTGGACATTTAAATCTTGAACTTATGGTGAGGAATGATATAGTTCGGCTAATGGAAGAGATAGTGAAATGATTGTATCCCAAGTTATACAGGCTTTGGTAAGAACTATCTCATTGTTTTTTTGGTTGTTATGAGTGTTTTCTTGAGTTCTTGTGGTTTATTCACTGCATGATAAAAGGGGTGTTGAAAATGCATTGGGTGTTTTGTAATTCTACAAGACTATTTGAATAGAGTTCATGAACCATGTAGGTTAGGCTGTTCATTTTATTTTCCGTAAAGACTTTTTGAGGATGATAAGTGCTAAGGTGAGGAGTATTGACCTACTTGTTTGGATGTTAATCAAATCATGATTATTGTGGTGATTAATGAGTTTCATTTTTTATATTATCATTTTATTATTTAAGAAAGATTTGTGAAATGTTTATAAGGATGAAACACCACCATACTATTTATCACCGCCGTCTTGAGACACCTTCAATGATGTCATACTTCCAGAGTGAAAATTTGGAAAAGTATGTAAAGAATCACCATCACCTATGTCATACCGATAATTTAGAAAATTAGTAAAGTATGAGTCACTGCAGCTTGATCTATCATCAAATGAGTCACTTCCAGAAGAATGACTCTTCACCAGCTTATAATTTTTTTCAATTATAAAATGTCACGCCTCCAGTGTCACAATGTTAGTACAAGTCACTGCCAGCATTATTACACAATTCAAAAGTCTCACAACTAAACCTAGACACCACTATAGAGTGACACCATTAAAAAGACACATCGCCAGAGTCTAGTCACCATTTCAAGACTCACCACCACTTTTTCTCTACTTATACTTTTGAATTATTTTCTTTGATAGCTATATTATATAATTTAATTCCATGTTTTATTCTAATGATTATTTCTTAATAGATTAAAATAATTCATGAAAGGTTGTTTCAACCCAGAGTATATGGATGAAAAATATTTAGATGCTTATGTGGATACTCATGAATGCGAAGAATAAAAGTAAAGAAGACTCCCTCATACATATAATTAGAATAAAAAGTGAATTAAGATGCACTAAAATTAAAACATTCTGAAATCTATTCACAAAATGAGAGATATATATAATTGAAATAACTTACATTACTACACTCAACTGAAGAAGCAGAATGAAAATACACATCTAGTGACTTCTTAAAGTCAAGAATAAAATGAGTCTATGAAAATCTGGTTTATGCCAGTTTTTAGAAATATGACTTGATCTACATTTGAAAACACATTCAAGGAGTCACAAGATAAAAATACTAACAGATATAGAATTTTTATCCCTTTACATATTTTAGATTCTATGACAGTTTATATTCTTTACAATATGAGAAGTGTGTGATATAATCTTTTTGTATATCCACATTTTTTTCTATATTAAACTAAAAGATACAGAGATATCTTCTCAAGATTTCATTATCTCATTTACCAAGAAAACTATAGAATAGGTATTTTGTTACTTGTTGTATTCTATTATCCCATGGAACCCTTGGTAGTGGCCCTTTGTGGTCTAGAAATTTATCTACTATTGTAAAATCTGATTCAGGTTGTGGATCAAACTATTAATTTATATAAACTACTTGGTTATATGTGATTACTGAGTGAAGAGGAATAAGTCTCGGCTTCATATTGAAACTCATGTATTGAAAATTACTCTACATGTTTTATTATGTTTTATTTTGAATAAGTTATTTTATTTTTTTTAACTTTAAATAAATTAATACCTTGATAGTTAACCATAATTCGTTTTTATAATATTTTAATTAAGTTAATTGATTTCAAAAGATTAAGTAATAGTTTATATTATTTTATCCGAGACCTAGTAAAACTTATAAGAAATATTTTGAAAGAATGAAATTTATAACGATCTTATGTTTTGATTAACTGTACCAATTTTAAATTAATTGGGTGAATCTATTTTTTTCATTTTGAATAGATATTTTTATTGGGTACTCAATTCAACCCACTCTTGAGTAACTCAATCAAACCAACATTTGGTATTAGAGGATTATGATTTGGTATCAATTTTTTAAAAACTTATTTAACTATGATTTTAGATAATGTTTAAATATATTAAATTTCTATCATTTATAAATTTAATTCTTTAAATGGATTCCAGACAAGAAGGTGTTGCTACTAACATGCCTCCCTTTTTTAATGGTGATAATTATTCTCAATGGAATATAAAAATGAAAATTTATATAGAGATTTTGGGTTTTGAAATTTGGACTACTATAGAAGATAAATATGTTATACTTTCTATTGCTAGAAAGGATTAAGATGATGCTACAAAGTTTGATTACAATAATAATTATAAAGTAATGAAAGCTCTTTACTTTGCTTTAGGAGATAAATAATTTAATAGAATATCAGCCTGAAAAAATGAATTTTATAATTGGGATACTATTTCTATTTCACATGAGGTAACAACTAATTTTAAGGAGGCTATACTTAATAAATACACTATTAAGTATGATAACTTTAAGATGAAGCATGATGAACCTATTTATAACATGTACCTTAGGTTCAATGATATTGTTAACACAATGAGTTAACTTGGGAATCTGGTATTTGACAAGGACCAGATCATGTGACTGCTTAGATGCTTACATGAAAGATGGAGAGGGACATCTATGCCAATTAGAAAGTCTTGTAATATCTTCAAGCTACCTATCAAAGAGTTGATTGGTAAACTGATGACGTATAATTAATATTTAAAGGTCAAATGATAAGATGATGAAGATCCAAATAGAAAATATGTAGCCTTTAAGTCTACTACATCTAAACAAAAAGAAAAGGAGAAAGTTCAAGTTCTAGTGATTCATCTCCAAATAGTGATGGCTAGATGTTTCAAAAAGTTTTATAGGAAAAATAATTTTTTTTTCAGAAAACCTAGTTACAAAGGAAAGTATGGTTATAGAGGAATCTGGATGAAATGTTGGAATAAGTATGATAATTATGTTACTTATATGAGTTAAAAGGGAAAGGAAATGTTAGCTAAGACTATAAAAAGCTAAGATATAAAAATAACTATGATGAAAAGGACTGAAATTTAAAGAAAACAATGAAGGAAATGTGGATTTATTATAAGGATATCTCCAGTGAATCTGATACATCACGTGAATAAAATTTATATGGATAAAATAGGTTCTTTATGAAAAAAAGTCACTGAAGTACCTACCATATCATCTATACATATTTTTTATAATTATGAGAATGAACAATTTAATGATGACGTGATGAAAGAAAAAATATTTTTATTTTGTAATATGTTATAAGATACTCTCAATGAGCTTAAAGACAAATATAAAGTACTTAAGAGACAACATGATTTATCTATAAACATTAAATCTGATCTGTCTATTGAAAAGGAAAAGAATTATCAACTGTTGAAAGAGAATACTAAAATTAATCATTCCAATGAGAAACTAAAAAAATAATTGAAAAAAAAACCACTAATTGTAGAGAAACTCTCACACATATTTTAGGAAATAAAGTTTCATCTAAATATATTACAGGTATAGGTTACCATCATGGACAAAGAAGAGTAAAAAAAGTACTTTTGTACCTAAGTAAAAACCTGAAATTTCACTGATACATATTTTTATAGAGTACCTAACAAATTATTTATTTCAAAAAGTATTCAGCGTGTTTATAAGAAAGTTATTAAACAAATGAGGGTCCCTACAACTTTAATCACATGCATTTCTAAACCCAATAAAATCTGGGTACCAAAATCATTCCTTGTATAAATTCTATTTTGTAAGAAAACTATTTAATGACCTCTTGTAAGAGTCTTGGAACTTAGAAAATTGATGTTCAAGACATATGATATGATATTATTCTTTCTTCAAGAGCCTTATTATGTTTGATGGTGGTCATGTCACCTTTGGCGACAATGCTAAATGGAAAATCATCGACCTTGTCGAAATTAGTAACACGAATTATGTTTTAATTTCTAGAGTATTATTTTTTGATGATTTATAGTATAAACTACTTATCATATCACAACTATGTGATGATGGTGTCTATGTTACATTTCATAATAATGAATACAATGGTTTTTATTCTAAATATGTCTCATTTTTTACTACTTTATGAAATTAAAATGTTAATGCTATTAATTTGAATTCTTTAATGTGTCAAAAAAAACTTATGCTTTAGTGATTTTCACAAAAAAAATCTTTGATTTAGAATAGAAGAATATGCCATTATGATATTCACTCACTTAATATGATTATTAGGAAAGGTTTAGTCAAGGATCTACCTAAACTAGAGTTTCCAAATGAAAAAGTCTATAACCTCTATAAAAAAGGGAAACATCACAAGATTTATTTTAAATCAAATAATGAAATATAAAATTCTCAACCTCTTGTGTTAGTTCATATGGATTTATTCGAAACATATATATTTTATAGTCTTTAGGGGAAGAATTATGTATATGTACTTATAGATGAATTTTCTAGGTATACTTGGGTGTTCTTTTTAGCTTACAAAAGTGAATATTGTACTTATTTCACCATGTATAAAAGATCTGTAGAGAGCTTAAGTGGACATGGGATTAAGACCATAAAGAGTGACCATGCTTGTGAATTTGAAAATCAAGACTTTTGAATCATTTTTCTCACAAAATATATATAATCACAACTTCTCTTATCCTAAGACCCCTGAATAGAATGGATTTATAGAAAGAATAAAAAGAACACTTCAAGAGATAGCCTATACCATGTTAAATGAGTATGACTTACCTATCTATTTTTGGGAAGAGACTATGAATACAACCTACAACATCATAAATGGAGTGTCAATTAGATAGATTTTAAATAATACACCTTATGAGATTTTTAATAATAGGAAGCTTAAGGTTAACTAATTTATATTTTTTAGTTGAAAAGTTTTTATTATTAACACTAAGGATAGTTTGGACAAATTTTCTTCAAAATTGATGTACGAATTTTCCTAGGTTATTCAATTTTCAGGAAATCATATAGAATTTTTAATAAAAGAAAAAAAACTATGGAAGAATCTATTCATGTAAAATTTTATGAGATAAATACAAATGATCCTAAGACATACCTGGAAAACCTTGAGGATGATTCATCATATTTGAGCTTAAATTCTAAACCTTTAGATTCTATTGTCAAATAGTCAGAAAAATAATCTAGTTTTGAGAAATTTCTAAAACTTTCTGAACCTAAGCCTATAAAAAATCCTGAATTGAAAAGAACTATTTTTTCTAGAGCAATTAGTACCCTTAAATTCCACCCATTAGATGCTATTATAGGAAATCTATATAGAGGTACAAAGATAAGAGATTATGGTAAAAACCAGGTTGAACTGTAGGATAAAATATGTATAATGAGATGCTCAAATACAAGAGGGGGTTGAATTGTATACTTTAAAAATTCCTTTGGAACTTTTTAAGTTGTTATATAACTTTCTTAAAGATAGTTTATTAACATTAAGGAAATATGTTTCTTAATTTTAGCTTTTAACTTTAAGAAAACTGATCTTCACAAGGTTGAGAAAATATTGAAAAAACCTCTTAAAGAAACCTTTTCTTAAACATTACAACCTGAAGATAAGAACTTAAGAAATATTTTCTTAATGGAAAGATTATACCTTATAGAGAATAGAATCTTTAATATAATTAGAGTAGTAGAATTAGAAAGTATTAGAAAGTAATACTTTCTAACTTTAACAAAGTTAAAAAATGTAGTGAAAAAAACAACTTGAAATAAAAAACAAGTAACAATAAGATTATTTTAAACCAAAGAGAAGTGTATCCAACAAACTCGAATAAAGGTTCCTTGATTTTTAATTTCAAGAAACTCTATCATACCCAAACCTAGGTAATCCCTCAATCCAAAGATCGGTATATATCTTGTTATCCCCACAATACCTCGATTTAGAAGAAAATTAGAACCACTATCTTCCAAATCTGGAATCCCACGATTAGCATGACCAGAGTCTGCATAAAGAAAGTATGAACAAGTTTTTCATGCATGAATAAGTTGTTCATGACATCCGCATGAAGCATTGAGAGTTGTAAGAGCCTCTCTCTCTAGAAATTACTTCACATATTTTTCACATTCATAAATTTCATCCAAGAAGTATTCTCTATAATCTTAGTCCTTTGCTCATTCAAATGACCTTGTATTTATAGGAAAAAATTCTCAACAGTTGACTCCACTCCGACGATCATATTTTCCTTAAATTTTGGAGGGACCTAGAAACGTGTCAAATAGACAACAATTAGTTTGTAACAGATTGTACAACATCATTTCATGTATAAGAAACAATGTTAAGTTTAAGATGAATGTTAAGTATAAGAAAACTTAGAATCTGATAATATTGAAATGATACTTTAATCAACTCTAAAATTATCAAGAAAACGAATTCTTAAGAAAAAAATTGGATTGAGGAAATGGTATCACTATTTTTGGGTACCGGTATCATAAAACTGGTATGACATTTGTACCAGATTCGATATCATGAAAAATAGTATCACATTTGTACTAGAATTTGTATCAAGAAAAAAAGTATCATATTTTTACCAGAATCAGTATCATGAAAAACAGTATCATATTTGTACCTGAATTGGTATCACGAAAAATAGTATCATATTTGTACCGGAATCGGTATATTGAAAAAGAGTATCATATTTGTACTAGAATAGGTATCCTAAAAAACAATATCGTATTTGTACTAAAATTGGTATCATGAAAAACAATATTATATTTGTACCAGAATTGGTATTATGAAAAATGATATCATATTTGTATCAGAATCAGTATCATGAAAAATAGTATCATATTTGTACCGAAATCAGTATCATGAAAAACAATATCATATTTATTCCAGAATATTAATTCCACTATAATGATAAAGATATAAGTAAAATGTAATGACAAATATATCATAAGTATAAAAGAATGAGAATTCTGTAGGTAAAAGCATTGATAATTCTATAATTATATTGGAATGAAAAATTCAGAACATAAGAAAAAGTGTTTGTGATTTTCAAAACATAAAACCATAAGGAATGTAGAAATAATAAGATAAACTTATTGACTCAAAAATCTCCCCCTTTTGGAAAGCACAAAAAACATTATTAAGGGAGAATATATTGACTTTGAAAAATAAGTACGAAAAATTTATCTCCTCCTTTGAATGATATTTAGGATGAATATGACTAACTCCCCCTTAGTTTATATTTCCCAAGGATCGTATTATTGATGTTTTGCATCCAGTTTTTTTTCTTAAGGAAATATATCCCCCTTAGATAAACATTCCTTCTAAAAAGAAACCCCCCTTAGGCATTATTTATTTTTTACCATACTCCCTCTTAATAGATTCTCCCCCTTTGGAGTCTTCATTAAATTCTTCCTTCAAAAAAAATTATCCCCCTTTGTGGTTTTCAAAAAGGAATGGAGAAGTATAAGATATACCTGTATAGTTAAGGAAAAATACATGTGAAAAAAAAGTAGGACATGCATGAAAATTCTTAATGAAATTTTGGAAATAAAGTTTAGATTTCAACAAAACATCATAATGAAAAAAAACAATCCATCCTTTTTCTGGTCTGACAACATTTTCATTATCAGAGCTTTAAGTTTCTTCACTTAACTATGATCTTCTTAAAGATTATTCATTAAGATCTCCTGATCCTAGTTCTTCTTTTTAAAGGAAAAGATCCTTTCTTCTTGAGATTTAATTCTATTATCTTGATTCTTAATGAACTCTTCTTGAGCATCACATTTTTCACTAATTCATCCATGACATATTTCTCATTGCTAATAGATTGGGAAATGGAATTTAGTTGGCTAACTTTCTCAAAAATGGATGCCTTGACCTTGTTGAACTCAGATTCATAAGTATTAAAAGATTTGTTTGTTGAATCCATGAAGTCACTTAATTGTCTAATCTCTTTATTGATGGTTTTGGTTTGGTTAAAGACATTCTTAAAAGTCATCTTTAGAGATTTATAATCTATCAAAATATTATTGAAGTACTCCTCTTATTGTACCACAATGGTCATAATAATATTGGTATATTACGTCTTTTGATTCATGGTCTCTTGCATCATTTTACTCTGAGCATCTATATTTGGTAGAACTAGAATAGTGCTGACCAACTTTCTTAGAGATAACTTGAAAATTTCATGATCAAAAGAAGACAAGGATTCGAAATATGAATAATCTTTTCCTTTCTCAACTCCTTTTGGAGTTACGGAATCTAGTTTCTCTATTCTTTTGGAATACTTCTGAAGCATTTCTTTTTCAGATGAGGAAACCAAAACACTATCACGTTTGATAGGGTTTCTAACTGGGGTTAGTTCATTTGATACTTGGATAACATTAAGAACCTTCTATTCATCTTGTTCCACTTAAAGATCTTCTTCTTGAGTTCCTTCTTATCTTTATTCTTCCTGAATTTCTTTCCCTTGATCACTTTTTTGTTCAACCTATTCTTTCTCTTCTTCTTCCACTTCAACATAAAATTCTTCTTCAACATCAACTTCAACTTCTTCTTTAATCTCTTGCTCTACAGAAACATATTTAGAATAAGAACTCTAAGGAGTTCCAATATAATATTCCCCTTCCATTAAAACATCATCATTGTCTTCTTGAACTATCTGATATTCCATTTCTTGAATAGGTTATGGTAGAGTTAAGAATTTCTTGGATTTCTGGGTTTTTGGAGTGGAAACCAGTTTCTTATGAACAACTTGAGGTTCTAGTACTTTTTGAGATTTCTTCTCTATAGCTTTTAGTAAAGACTGACTCACTTGAGTTTCTGAAGATTTCTTCTTCAAGATCTTCTCCTTCTTTTCATTCTTTAGATTTTCAACTTGATTTATTTTTAAGGCCTTAGCCTCTATAGGGTTTAAGCAAAAGGAATGATCACCTTTCTTTATGGTAGCTTTCATCTCTCTCCATTTTGCAACTGTTGCATCAAAATGGGATTTTGGCTTCTTTTCAGGAGGAGGTGCTAAAACCGAAACATCAGGAACCACTATTGGTAATCTTTTTTCTTTGGGTTTTCTTTTCTTAGGTACCGATTTTGAAGATTCTGGAACATCAACCTTGTTCTAGAAACCCATTTTTTCAAATATTTCTGATTCCGGTAAAAACTCTACCTTCATCCTTCTTAGAGTATCATCAATGAGCAACAAAATTTTTAATGGATTAGAGACTGATCAACATGGTACATTCATCTCTTGAAGGCACATAACAATTATCCTAGAGATAGTTGTCGAATACATAAGTATATGATATCTAATGGTTACGCCTTTTACTACATGGATGGTGAGAAAGATATAATTAATCAGGCTAATCTTTCTTACATTGAAAAGAAAGTCTAAAAGAAATATATCACATATCTTTAAAGATTCCTTATCCCCTTTCCTTGAAATAATAAATCTTTGCATCCAGCGAGCTACCAGTTTGTGATTTGTTGTAAGATTTGTAATCTTTGGATTCTTGATATACTTAAGACCAAGGTAATTCAGAGCCTTTTTTTTCAAAAGATCCTTCCTTCAAGGGAATTCTGTGATAGCATAAAATATCTTCTCCTTCATATGGTATCTTGAGAATATTTTCCACCTTCTTATTCGAAACTGCATAAGTCTTGTAATAACATTTGAACTTGAACATGTCTTTGCCATCCTTTTTGAAGAATGTAACAGATTCATAGAATTGAATAACCAGGTTAGGGTAAATCGGAACCTGACTTCTCTCTTTAGCCACACAAACAATTTCCAATACGTTATTTCCTATTATCTTAGAGATGATGGAGTCATAACCAAGAAAGCTTGGGAGCCGATGAAAGTCGGACCCATAAAAATATATTAGAAAAAAAGAGAAAAACAAAGCCAGATTTATAAGGGGTTATTACATATCCGAGAGTGAATCACACCACACATATCAGTATTCACCATTGCTTCACACCAATTAGAAGTTGTAAAAGACCAAAACAAACCTGTCTCACTGAAAACCTTCTTGGACAGCACATATGTAACTTGATTTTCTTCTCGATATGTGTGGGAGACTTCCAAATTGAGATGATCACTTTTTTGAGACACTCAACCCAAAGAGTTAGAATTTTCCAAAATACATCCTGTTTCCTTGCCTTCAAAGCTTTCACAGCAACCTTAGAGTCAGATTTAAGCCACAATGGTGTCCAGTTGTACTGATCAGCATAATCAATTGCATATATCATGGCCAATAACTTAGCATCATACGCCGTTTTAATTCTAGTGGAGTGATAGAAACACCCCTTGACGAATCCACGATGAGTACGAAAGACACATCCACATACCGAGGGGCTGGGAATTCCTATCTTAGCCCCTTCTACATTAACTTTTAACCATGACACAATTGGAGGAATCCACCAAATGTATTTAACCATTCTGGGTTTCTTTGGTCGACCTGCAACACCCAACAGTCTAAGAATTTTCAACTCTCGGATCATGTTAAACAAACCTCCAGGTTTCACAACTGATGCGGCATAGACCTCCATAAGGGAGTCGTACTTTTCAAAGAAGTTAGGGCATATCGGTATTTCCCTAAAGATCACCCAATCCTTTATTTCCTTGCTAATTGGCATCTGATCTGCTGAGGATTCAAGATTCATTCGGAGTGAAAGAGATAGGAGAAACAGATCTTAGGCTTTGCTGGCAAAGGATCTTCGACACTAAGATCAATGAAGATGGTGCAACACTCATAAATGAGGTACCCCTTATATAGACATAGTAATGACCTTTCGACTTCTATAAGATAATCAAATGTCTAAAAACAAAACTTATTTGATCTAATGATTGAGGATGATTATAGACAAAAATGAAATCTGATCTTTTGAAGTAAGGTAAACCAAGAATTGAAAATTTTGAAATAACAACAATTGAAACTTAAAATTAGAGGATGAGGAGTAAGAAAATGTACCTTTTGGTATAATCTAAAGAATTTATCGGTATTATAATAATTCTCTTGAATGTTTTGGATTCCATGATTTTAATTTTGAGAATTTCAATTTGAAAAAAATAAACTATATTTTCTCAAATAATAATATAATTTCTTAAAGAAATAATATTTTCTTATAAAGAGAAAACAAAAAAGCATATATACTCCCCCTAAAATAAGGAGTAACTTCATGTTAGGAGATTTTTTAATTAATAAGTAGATATAAATGATTAACTTCCAGTGATCATTCCTAGAATCTTTTTAATGTATTAAAATCTATCAAAAGGTAATGGTTTTGTAAAAATATCAGCACGTTTCTCTTGAGTTCCGATGAATTGAATAATAATATATCCTTTAAGTGTGTGATCTCTAAGAAAGTGATGTCTAATATCTATGTGATTTGAATGAGATTGATGTGCAATATTTTTACTTAGGAAAATGGAACTTGTGTAATCACAAATTATTTGAGTTTTAGTAAAACTCATACCATATCCTGTGAGTGTGTGTTTTATCTACAACACTTGAGCACAACAACTTCCGGCTGCTACATATTCAGCTTCATTAGTGGAAAGTGATACAAAATTTTGTCTCTTACAAGACCAAGAAACTAAGGAATCTCCTAATAAATGAAAAGTTCTGAAAGTACTTTTTCTATCTATTTTACAACCACCAAAGTCAGAATTCGAAAAACTTTTAAGTTCAAAATCATTTATAGAAGAATAAAATAGCCTGAAATCTAGAGTTTCTTTTAAATACTGAAAAATTAGTTTTACAACCTTTAAATGAGATTCTTTAGGATTTTCTTGGTATCTTTCACATAATAATTCTGAATAAATTAAGTTAGTTTGACAGGATGTTAGGTAAATTAAACTTCCTATCATTCATCTATAAGATGTTTGATCCACAGGTTTCCCTGATTCATCAATATCAAGAGTATTAGAGGTTCTGGTAGGATTACTTATACTCTTAGTGTTGTCATACCCAAATTTCTTATGAAGATATTTGATATAATTATATTGAGATATGTAAGTTCCTTTTGGTTTTTGATAAATTTTAAAACCAAGAAAAAAGTTAACTCACTCAACATACTCATTTCTAACTCATATTTCATTATATTCGCAAAGGAATCAGTTAAGTATTGTTAGTTTATCTTAATATGATTTCATCAATGTAAATTTGAACAATCAAAACATCTTTATTAACTTTCTTAATAAAAAGAATTGGATTAGTGGTTCCCTTAACATAGTTATTTTGAAGTAAAAATCCTGAAATTCTATCATTCCATGCTCTAGGGGTTTATTTAAGTCCATATAGAGCTTTAGTAAGTTTGTAATTATTTTTTTGGATATTTTGTATCTTCAAAACCAGGGGTTTATCTACATAGACCTCCTCTTATATATACCTACTGTAGAAATCACACTTCACATCCATTTGACAACGTTTGATGTTAAAGAATGATGCAAATTATAAAATATTTTAGATAGCTTCAAGTATTTCAAAAATAGTATAGGTTTCTTCATAGTAAATGCCTTCTTGTTGGTTATTTCCTTTAGCAACTAATCTTGCTTTTTTTTTTCTGAAAATAATTCCATTTTTATCTCATTTTTTTCTAAAAACCCATTTTACTCCAATAACAAAAGTTTCCTTAGGTTTTTCAACCAAGGTACTAACTTTATTCCTTACGAATTTATTGAGTTCATCTTCCATGTATTTTATCCAATCTTCATCACCCAAGGCTTCTTCAGGAGTCTTTGGTTCACATTGGGAAAAAAAGAAACAAGTTCAACTTCATTTCGTAAAGAACTTATAGTTCTTAATTGATGATTAACATTATTAATGATATTATCACAGGAATGATTCCAAAGTAACAACTGAATTAGATTTGAAAAAACATGTTCATCAATATAGGGTAGAAAATCATTAGGATTAAAGGTATCAGAAATGTCTTCTTGAACATTTTTCTATACTGAAGGATCTTCTATCAAAGGCTGGTGATCAGTTTCAGAAAATATATTAGAAATAAGATTAAGTTTTTTGAAAACAAAAGGACCGGTTTCCTCAAATTTAACATGTACTATTTTTCCATAGTGCATGTGTTTTTATTAAAAACTATATATCCCTTATAGTTAGTAGAGTATCCTAAGAAAATTCCTTCATCGGATTTGGGTTCGAATTTATGTAAGTTATCTTTAGTATTCAAGATGAATAATTTGCAACCAAAAACTTTGAAGCAACAAAATTTTGTTTTTCGGTAAGTCCGTAACTCTTAAGGTGTTTTATTTAGAAAAGGTATTATTAAAACTCGTTTTATAGTATAACAAGCAGTACTTACAACATCAGCCCAAAAAATTTTGGCTATAGAAAATTCAACCATCATGGTTCTAGTCATCTCTTGAAGAATACAATTTATTCTTTCAACAACACCATTTTGTTGAAGAGTTCTTGGAGTTGAAAATTTGTGAGTAATACCTTTTTTACTACAAAAAGTTTCAAAATCAAAATTTTCAAATTCTCAACCATTATCACTATGAATAGTTATAAAAGGTAGATTTTTATCATTTTTAACTTAAGCTCTAAAGTTTTTTAAATAATAAATGGATTTATATTTCTTTGCAGGAAAATAGACCTAGTTAAATCAAGTGTAGTCATCAACTAAGACAAAAACATAGTTTTTGACTCCAATATTTCTAGTTTGTGTTGGACCAAATAAACCCATGTGCACTAACTATAAGGAATTGGAAGTTTTATCTTTACTTATGGATTTAAAGTTAGATTTATGTTGCTTTTCATATTGAAAAGGATCACAAACTTTTGAAGAATCAAACCTAAGTTCCGGTATATCCTTAACAAGATCTTTCATAGAAAGTTTACTAACATTCATTAATTTATAGTGTCTTAGTATTCAATGAAAAAGACAAGATTGATCTTAAAATGCATTGAGGCAAGGAAGGTCATGACTTCTAAGGTCTTCTAGGTTTAAGGTGTACACATTCTCATGCCGAAGGGTAGAGAGAATAAACTCATCCTTGGAATTGTGAAGTAAACATTTGTCATTTCTAAAATTAATAAGGTAACCTTTATCAAATAATTGACTTATGCTGATGAGGATGTACTTAAGGCCTTTTTCAAAAAGAACATTTGAAATAATAGATTTACTAAGAATAATAATATTACCTATACCAAAAATTTCTCCTTGATAGTTATCCCTAAAAGATACTTTTACACCTTTAGTCTTTAAAATATTTTTGAAATAGTATTTGTTATCTGTCATGTGCCAAGAACATCCACTATCCATGTACCATATGTTGTTGGTACTTCCTTCATTATCCTAAAAAAGAAAGAGTTAGCTTTTCAGAATCAAAACTTGCTTGGATCCGGAACTGTTAGATAATAAATTTTTTGGTATCCACATTTTTTTAGAAAAGTAAGCTTTATGAAACCCAGAGGATTGAAATTTATTTAAAGAACAGTTCTTCTTCCAATTCCCTCTACTTTGAAATTGAGTACAAAAGGGAGCTTTTGATGGAACAAAATAATTGTTCCTAAAAATTGGTGTTTCATGTGAAGAACCTAATTCTTGATTATTACCATGAGGTTGGATCTGAGAATACATCTTATCAAACTTTTCTTTACCAAAATTAAAATTTGCAACAAGTTTATTCAAGGAATATATTTCAGATTTTAGTCTCAAGGAAAAATTCTTATCCTCTAGAATAATAGATTTAGAGTTAGGTTTGTCCTCTTAAGTATATTTTCCCAAAATCATATTTTTAAGATCCTTAGAAAGTTTATCCTTCTCAGAATTAACTCCCTAAAGTTTCTTAGAAATATTTTCTAAAACATAATTTTTCTTATTAAGATATTTGTTAAGATCCAATATTTCTTTTGTTAAAATAAATTCTCTAGAATTTTCTTTTTCATGTTTCTTAGAAACAATAAATTTTTTTATTTCAAGAAACCTAGAAAATCTAGAAACTTCCTCATAAGAAGGGAAAATATTATTATTATCTGATTAAGAGGATTCTTCATCTGAAGAGAAACCTTTATCATGAAAATTTTCACTTAAAGACATATTGGTTAAGGATTCAACAGTTCATACCTTAGCCATAAGACAACGATTTTGAAATGGAGCTCTAGATATTAGACCAATATTCTTTTACTCAGAAGACTCAAATTATGAAGAGTCATTAGAATAATATCTACCACTGGTGCTCCAAGTGTAATTGTCTTTCAAGACTTTATTATTCTATAATCTGTAGAAATTCATCTTGTTCCTCTCAAGATTTTTGTCCTTCTTCTCTCTTTTCATAAGCAAGGGACAATTAGGTCTAATATGACCAGTTCTTATACATTCATAACATGTCACTTATCTATCTTTATTTTCTTTACCATATTTATTTTTGTATCTATATTGAAAGTTCTTCTACCTAACAATCTTGTTCATCCTCCGAGTAAAATTTTCTAACACATTTTCTGATGCTTCTCTTTCACTAGATTCAGATTGAATAACAACCTTCTTAGATATAGATATTGTAACTCTCTCTGGAGTCTTGGATTTCATATGATTTGAAGTAGTTTTAAAATAAACACTACCATTTCCATTCTTCTTCTTAATATTATCAACATCTATATTCATTCTGGTTTCATGTTGAGGAAGAGTTCCAAACAATTCATCAAGAGAAGTCTGAGTAACTTTCCTATTCTCATCTATAACTGTCCTCTTGGATTCCCATTCATTAGGCATGATGTATATAATATTTTCTACAACAATATCATCATCTAAACCTTTCTCACCCATAGATTGTAGGCTATTGACAATAGTCATGAATCTTTTTTGTACCTTACATATGGGTTCTCCAGAAGGAAAACAGAAACCATGATACTCAGCTCTGAGCATAGCTCTTCTAGTTTCAATGACTTTGGAAGTTCCAAAGTGTGTTACTTCAAGATTATTCTGAATTTTATTTACAAATTCACAAGATGAAATTTGGCTATATATACTTCTATTCATGGAACAAAGCAAAGTATTTCATACCTTAAAGTTTAGTTGGTATTCCACCTTTTATGGATTAGTGAAGGTTCTAAGTTTCTTATCAGGAATCTTATAATCTCAAGTTAACAAAATATAGTTGTCTAAATCCGTGTTTATCACAAAGATATTAATTATATCTCTCCAATACTCATAGTCATTTCCATCAAATATCGGTGGTCTTGTAGGATTAAGATTATCTAGAGATCCAACATGAATGACAACAATGCTAAAAGAAAATTTCTTTCCACAGAACTTGTTAGTAGTAAAAGTTTGTAAAAAAGGACTAAAATATATGAAAGAGTTAAGAACAATGAAATTTTGAGAAAGAAAACTTATATGTAAATATAATTATTTCAGAGACCTCCACTGATACCAATTTTCGGATCGAATATGTATAATGAGATGATCAAATATAAGAGGGTGGGGGTGATATGTATACTTTAAAAATTTCATTGGAACCTTTAAAGTTAGTATAAAACTTTCCTAAGGAAAGTTTCTTAACCTTAAGGAAACTTTTTTCTTAAGGTTTGATTTTAACTTTAAGAAATCTCAACTTAATAAGGTTGAGAAAATATTCACAAACCCTCTTAAAGATAAATTTTCTTAAACTTTATAACCTTAAGATAAAAACTTAAGAAATATTATCCTTAAGGAACGATTCTACCTTAGAGCGTATAGAATCATTAATATAATCAGAGTAACGGAATTAAAATGTATAAGAAAGTTATACTTTCTATCTTTAAAAAAGTTAAAAAGTGCAGTGGAATAAAAAAAACTTGAAATAAAAAACAAGTAACAATAATATTCTTTTAACCCAAAGAGAATGGTATCCAACAACCTTTGATAAAGGTTTCTTGATTTATACTTTCAAGAAAGTCTTACTTACCCAAACATAGGTAAGCCCTCAATCCGAAGATCAGTATCTGTCTTGATATCCCCATAATTCCTCAATTTAGAATGAAATCAAAACCTCTATCTTCCAAATCAGAAAGCCCACGATCAGCATGAATCGGAGTCTGCACGAATCAAGTCTGAACAAGTTGTTCATGCCCGAACAAGTTGTTCATGAAATCCTCACAAATCACTGAGATTTGTAAGAGCCTATCTCACTAGAAATCAATTCACATCCTTTTTACATTCATCAATTTCATCCATGAAGTATTCTCTATCATCGTAGTCATTTTCTCGTTTAAATGAACTTTTATTTATAATAAAAACTTTTCAACGGTCGGCTCCACTACAATGATCATATTTTCTTCAATTTTTGGAGGGACCTGGACACGTGACAAACAAACAATGGTTAGTTTGTAACAGATTGTATGACATTGTTTCATGTATAAGAAAAAATTTTAAGTTTAAGATGAATCTTAAGTATAATAAAACATAGAATCTGATAATATTGAAATGATACTTTATGCAACTCTAAAATTATCAAGAAAATAGATTCTTAAGAAAAAAAATTGGATTGAGAAAACGATGTCACTATTTTTGGGTACTGGTTTCATAAAATCGATATGAAATTTTTATTGGATTTTCTATCATGAAAAATAGTATCACATTTTTACTGGAATCAGTATCATGAAAATGAAGTAACATATTTGTACTGGAATTATTATCATGAAAAATAGTATCATATTTATACCAAAATTGGTATCATGAAAAATAGTATCATATTTGTACTGGAATCAGTATCATGAAAAAAAGTATCATATTTGTACCAGAATCAGTATCATGATTTTTATTTCATATTTTTACCATAATCGGTATCATGAAAAATAGTATCATATTTGTACTGGAATCAGTATCATGAAAAATAGTATCATATTTGCACCAAAATCGATATCTTGAAAAACAATATCATATTTGTACCAAAATATTAAGTCCACCATACTATTAAAGATGTAAGTAAAACGTAATGAAAAATATATCGTATGTATAACAGAATGATAATTCTGTAGGTAAACGTAATGATAATTCTGTTAGTATAATAGAATGACAAATTTAGAACTTATGAAAAAGTGTTTTTGATTTTCAAAACATAAAACCATAAGGAATGGATAAGTCATAAGATAACCTTATTAACTCAACATTAACATCAAGAAATCTTATCTCAAATAAACTTTATGAACATCAATGAATCCATTAATGATGAATTCTAAGTGATGGTAATGTATGAGGAATTAAATCAATTTGAATGAAACAAATTAAGGGAACTAGTAGATAGAACCAAGGACACCTTAACAATAGGCACTAAATGAGTGTTTAAAAACAAGGTAGATAAGTTAGGAACAGTAGTTAAAAACATGGTAATAGTAGTTTCACAAGGTTATTGTCAAGAAGAAGGAATAGACTATGAAGAAAAATGATCACCAGCATCTAGAGTTGAATCTACTAGAATTCTTCTTTCTTATGCATCACATTTAGATTTCAAACATTATCAAATGGAAATCAAGAGTGCTTTCTTGAATTGTTTTATAATTGAGGATGTTTTTTTAAACAACACCCTAGTTTTCAAAATCCATAATTTAGAAATTAAGTTTTCAAATTAACTAAAGATTTATATGGTTTGAAACAAGATCCTAGATCTTAGTATGATTGACTAAGTACTCTTCTTATTTCAAAAGGATTTTCAAAAGGTTTAGCCGATCAGACCCATTTTATCAACCAGATTTCAAAAGATGTTTTAGTTTTTCAAATCTATGTTGATGATATTATTTTTGGATCTTAAATAAATTCTAATTGTACGGAGTTATATAAAATGATGTAGAATGAGTTTGAAATGTGTTTGATGGGTGGACTTAAATTATTTCTTCATTGTATGTTTTTTAAAATTAATATGGAATCATTTTAAATAAAAGTACATATGCTAAGTATATTTTAAAATGTTTCAACTTGGATATCACTAAGAGTAGTGATACTCTTATGAGTACCACTTGTAAATTGGATCTTTATGAAACTGGGAAACCAGTAGATCAAACTAGTTATAGAGGTATGATTGGAAGTCATCTCTATTATATTGCTAGTTGACCAGATATAATGTTTAGTGTGTGTATGATCATTTTAAAGAAAATACAAAAGATTTACACTTGATTGTTGTTAAAAGAACGTTAAAATGCCTCAAATATACTACAAATTTTGTATTGTACCCTAAAATAAAATAATTTGATTTAGTTAGTTATTCTGATATAGATTTTGGTGGATGTAATTTAGATAGAAAAAGAACCTCCATAACAGTCCACTTTTTGGGAAAGTATCTAGTTTCATTGTGTAGTATGAAACAAAATCATGTAGAATTATATACTACTAAAGGCGAATACAAAGCAGTAAGAAGTTGTTGTGCACAAATTTTATGGATGAAACATACATTAATAGAATATTGATATGAATTCTGACATGTTCAGATAAATTGGGACAATATAATTTATATAAATATTTATAATAATCATGTATCACATTCTATAACAAAACTTGTTGATTCATGACATCACTATTTGAGAAATAATTTTCAAAAAGGGGATATCACTATTGAATACATTGGTATAGAAAATCAATTAGATTGTATCTTTAAAAAGACTTTGAATTTTGAGAGATTTAATTACTTCATACATGAGTTAGGTATGATTAATTTTGACTAAGTTTAATTTTTCCAAGGACACGCCATTGTGGTTGTCTCACCATTATGATTATATCACCATTGTGGTTATCTCACCATTGTGATTGTCTCACCACTGTGAACTTCACACCATTGGTTTTCATGCCTTTTCAAATTTTTCCCTTCTAAATTATTGAACCACTAGTTTTTTTATTCTTACACTTTTTTTAAACTTGATTCGATTGTTTCCGGATTTTCAAATTCAATTTTTCAAGTATTATTTCAATTTCAATTTTTTTAACATCTAAAATCCAAATAATATAAAATAAATGTTTCTCTAATTCCAATATACCTATTTTCTCATGGATATATTTCCTCCTGAGCCCAGTTTGACCCTTTGTCTCCCAAACCTCAACCTTGCGATCTTACCTTCACTTTCAACCAAGAAAACCAAACCTATCTGTTTGGCCATAATAAAGTGACCCTTGATGTCTTCTATATACAAGTATCAACCTATTAATAAGAAAAAAACTAGAATCTAGTATTCAAGTTATTATAGCGCCTATAAATCCATTTTTGTGAAAAAGAGTTGTAGTACCTAAAAAGGAAGTTGAAATTGAATTGATTCTCTCAAGTAAGTAATTGGTGCTCAATGTGCTTCAGAACCAAGGTTGGTTATATTGGTTCTCTTCTAATAAGAGACAATTTCATCCTAAGCTAGTTTACATGTTTTTCTAATATGTTGAGGTCAGTTTTTAGGATGAAGAAGAATATTGGATTTGAAAAAGAATCATTGGTCACATAATATCTTTATTCTCAAAAAAATGGGAAAGATGTTTGGGTGTTCCAAATAAAGGTGTATATGATGACTATCCAGACACCATTCCTGAAGATAGTGACTTTTTTATTTATGAATATTATTTTTTCAAAATAACTAGTTATGGAATAACAAGAATATTATTACCTTATGATTTGGATTTAGAATATAAACTATCATTTAAGTTCATATAGCATATGTTGTGCCTAAGAAAAGTTGATTTTGCTGCTCTAATGTATCAGTATTTCTACTTTCTTTGTCTGATGAAAATAGGAGAAAATATCAACTTATTAATGTATCTGATGGTTCAACTTTCTAAAATGATCAAGACTACTTCATGATCTAATTCCCCAATTTATCCAAATTTTATTTCAGCTATGTTAAAAGTGAAAGTGTTAGTTTCAAATAATAAATAGTCGGTTGTAGACTATAATGGTTTTTTGTATCTCAATCTTTTTCTCAAGTATGAAAATTAGCGAGAACCCTTGGAAAAAAGGTGGGTGGATGATGGTGAAATAATATAGGTTTACTTCTACTCTATAGACCATCCTTCATGGAAAAAAAGACCAATTAGATCCAAATTTGGAACTAGATGAGATAATGGAGCTTTCAAATAAGGAAGAAGTCGTTGCCTCTATATTTTAAGAAGATACTTATCTTGTTGATAAGGGAAGTGATCTACATATCTCCCATTAATATCCACCTATTACATATGGAGCTCATAGAATTACAAGGAGACTACCTAAAATAAAATAATTAGTAAGAAGTGAGGAAGAAGAAACTAAAGTTTATGGAGAAGAACAAATAATGAGTAGCTCTAAATCTAATGATGATTATGAAGATGAATAAGTAGAGGAAGATGATGAGAATAATGATAAAAATGGAGAAGTAAATGGAATTTGAAATGTATATTCTGATAATGGTGATGATGGTGATTTAGATCTTGATGGTTCCAATGGGAATATAGTAAGAGAGGGTGTTGAAATTCCTCAATATTTGACTGCATCATCTAAAGAATCTATTTTCAGATCTGAGGATAGACCTACTCTTTTTGGTGAAATAGATGTTGCTTACAGAGAAGAGAAATATTATTAGGTTTAGGGGGAGAAATCTGCAAGTATTAAAGTTATTAATGAAGATGAAAATATGACTGTTGATGAACAATTAGTATTTATTACTGCTTTTGAGAAACATGTGGCTGAACAAATGAGAAATGAGCTAGTTGAGTTTACAGTTGATGAACATGTAGAATTTGAACAAGATATAGATGAAAAAATGGAATAAGAGTCATATTATGGTGATCATATTGTTTCTATTTTAGATAATCCCTCTGTTAATGAGAATAAGGTAGTCGAATCATCTTTTATTGTGAAAAAACTGATGTTCAGATCGAAGAAGAGCCTGCTACTTGTGTTGAGTTGAATATTGCTACACAAAGTATAGATTCTTAGAAAAATGTTTAAATCAAAGTTTCTATAACTATTGTAGTTGTACAGACCACTAATAAATCCTCTATGGTAAAGGTTTGTAACAATTGTATTGATCCTATGATATATTAATTGCGTAAGTTCTCTAGTGAATTTAAGTGCCCAAAAAATGATGGTGGACCATTTTTTCAAGATAAAATGGATTCTGAGGGATCAATGGTTTCTCATGTTGATGTTTTTGGTTTTTTAGGAAAAATATTATGTGTGAGAATATAAACATATTATTCCACTCTTTCCACCAAACTTAGTCACCAAGAATGAATTAGATGCTTTTAAATAAAATATATTCTTATATTTTGATAAATATTTGAAGAATCAAGCACCTATACTCACTATGATATGTGAAAAGGATGAAATATACCCGTTTGAGTCAGTGATTCACCATATTCAACCAAATTTGATGCATCGTATTCAAAAGATACATATAGAGAATAAAAGGATTTTTGTTGTGCTAGAATCCATAAAGTATTTTATTGAAGAGTAGATGTATTATTTTATGGAATTTATGGATTCCATTCTTAAGAGTCTTGAATATGACTCTTCAAACACTTCTACCTCTAATACTTCTCTAGTTAAGGGTGATTTACTTCAATCTGCAATCATAAAAGATATTAGAGAGGCTTCAGCTAGTACCTCAAATGTTGCTAATGCACAACATCAAGAAACCTTAAGTAGAATAAGGTATAACAGTGACTATGTTCTTAATATGGTTACCTCTTATTCTTATGACATGAGATATGATAGAGAGACTATAACCAATGAAATAAATTATTATCACTTGAGGATTTACACTAACCATTCAACAGATTCCAATTTCAATTTTTTGGCAGATAATTTGAGGTTACCTTCTGTTACTGAAGCCTTTAAGGAGAAAGTTAGACAATTGAAGGAAATGAATCTAGTTTTGAATTGGTATATGGATGATAAAGGAGACATTTTTATTTCTATGGAGTGAGGTGGTCAGATCATTATGGATTTTATTAACCTTATGAAACCCTTCTTTCATGTGCATAGTATATACACTGTATCTCATGAATCCATTCCAGTGAAAACTGACAGATCACATCCTATAGAATACTCCCTTTAAACAAGAGTAACTAGAAACCCTCATGCACATTTTCCTAACATATTTCAACCATTTTCTTTATCTCATATCGAATCTGTTATGAATATCAGACCAATTTTAATTCAAGATAATGAAGAATCTCAAGCTATAGCTTGAATTCATACTATTATTCCAACTACTCTACCTCAAGCTTCTCCAGACTATGATTTTGAGCCCACTATCTCTGACAGGGACCAAACCAAATACAAAGTCAAAGCATCATTAGACCCTTCTTCCTAACATCAATATCTTTGGTGGATTAGAATTTATATTTTTGATGGGAATGTTTTTGTATAACATCTTTTTAACCTTTTTGGATATATTTACTGGGAATATTTCATGATCTTTTAATTTTCTAATTATTTTCCATTTTATGGTATAATTTTTAGTAATCCCAAAAGGGGGGAGAACTAAAGTATGAAATTTATTTATATGTTTTAAAAATGATATTTCATTTTATTTGATATCATATGTCTATACTATCATAATTTACCTTTGTTATCTATGATATCATGTTCATGATATATTATGATTTATCTTTTTATATTCAATTTGATGCCATGATTTGAGATCATTAAAAAGAGGGAGATTATAGACTTCCTTGTTTTAATGATCAACAAATCATGATTATTGTGGTAATTAATGAGATTCATGTTTTATGATAGCATTTAATTACTTAGGAAAGATTGGTGAAATTTTCCTAAGGATGAGACACAACCAAATTATTTCTCACCATCACCTTTAGTAATCATCAAGGATTCCATGTCACCAGAGTGTAAATTTGGAAAATTATGGAATAACTCACTGTTACTAGTTTCATACCACCGATTCAGAAAATTGGTAAAGTATGAGTCACCTCTAGCCCGAACTACCGTCATATGATTCACCTTTAGAAGGTTGAATCACCGCCAACTTAGAATTTCGGGATCAGTATACAATCTCACAATTCCAATACATGTCACCACCAGAATTTTGACACCATTCGAAAGTCTCAATTTCAAACTTAGACACCGCAATAGAGAGACATCATTACAAAGAAACGTCGCTAGAGTCTTCTCATCATTCCAAGATTCACCACAACTATTTCTATACTTATCCATTTTGAATTAATTTTAATTAGGACTATATTATCCAATTTAATGCAATTTGTAGTTTTAATGATTTTTTCTTAATGGATCGACAGAATGGATTAAAGGATGGGTCAGACCTGAGTACAAGGATGCAGAATATCTATATTATTATGTGGATATTCATGAATACTACTGATAAAAATTAAATAAATCTCCTTCGTGCATATAATTAGAATATGCAGTGAAGTGCGATATGATGAAAGTGGAACATGCTCAAATCTGTACACAAAACAAGAGTTGTAGATCATTATAAGAACTTACATGACTACACTCAACTGAGGAAGATGAAAACAATACACATCTTGTTCCCTCCTATTTTCAAGAATAAAATGATTCTAAAACACTATGTTCTACACTATTTTTTAGAAATTTAACTTGATCCACATTTCAAATTACTTTCAAGGAGTCACATGATAAAAATATCAATAGACTATGTGTTTTTATCACTTTACATATTTTAGTTTCTGAATCTGTTTATATTATTTACTTTACAAACAATGGGTATTGTAATCTATTTTTTATATAAACACTCTCTCCTACATTAAACTATTATATACATAGATATCTTCTCAACCTTTCTTTATCTATTTTCCCATGAAAACTATGGAAGAGGTCATGTGTGACCTGTTGTATTTTGTTTTACCATGAAAACTATGGAATAGGTCCTATGTGGTCTTGAAAATTGTATACTATTCTAAAAACCGATCCAGGTTATTGATAAAACTATTTATTTATATACACTTCTTGGTGGTGGCTAATCATTGAGTGAAGAGTATTGAGTCTCATCTAAAGAATCAACCTCTTGTTTTCAAAATTCCTATGCATTTCTTATATTATTTTATTTTGAATGTATTATTTAAATCTGAAAATTATTTTAAAAATGTAAAAAAATAATAATAATTTGAGAGTTAACCTTCAATGCTGTAATATAAGATTTTAATTATGTAAGTTTATTTCAAAGGATTAAGTAATATTTTATATAATTTTATCTAAGACCTAATCAATCTTCTTGGAAATATTTTGAATGATTGAAATTTATATCGATCTACTATTTTGGTTAATTAGTTTGATTTTAAATTAATTTGGGGAATCTATTTTAATCCAATTTGAACATAAATTTTTATTGGGTACTCAATTCACCCTCTTCTTGAGTTACCCACTCCTACCAATAGGGATGTTGTATGGTCCCATGTTATTTGAGTTAGAAATTTCATAAGAAATTTGAATTCTCAACTACTGTATGGGTCAAATCTTGATCAGAGATTCAAAATTAAATTATGAAGGTTATAATGCATCAAATTGAATTTTTTAGATGAGGAATTAGGATTGGGATGTAACTTGGAGGGTTTAGGAGTTTCCTGGGGAATCATTATATGGAATTAGTGTTTTAAAAAGGTGCAACATAGGGTGAATGGTTGGCATACAGTTAGTGAAAAAAATTCAACCTAACTATGTGTACCATTTTGAATAGACACAAGGGTTGGTTAAGTTATTTGGTAGTATAGGGAAAACCATCTTAGTGTATGCAATTTATTACAGAGAAGTAGTATAGTTAGAGCATGGTTTGTTACACTATGCTGCATACACATGCATGGGGTGTGGTGTTTGGGCAATGCCAACATCATAATTAGTGCACGGTTTGATCAAACGTGTAGAAACATTTTGTAGCCCATTAAAAAGGGGGAAATTACCCTTTTTCCTCTGTAATATTTAAGTGGTAATCCCATTTTTCTAACCTTCTCATCCTGCATGCTCTACTCCCCACCTCATTTCATCCACAATATTTTTTCAGTTTGGTCTAAATTGAATGTCACCAGGTGCATTGAATTCCTTAAGGTGATTATTCAACTATGGTAACCTCAATTTAAGTTTTCTTCATCTTCCTCAAAAAAGTTTTCCCCTGTTTTGGAATTTTAATTCTTGATTCCATCATAGCATGGTTGAATCAGATATCAATTTTGGGGTTTTCACTCAACCTAGTAAGAAGATGACCTGAGATTCCATATTTATTTCACCACATGTCATTTCATAGAGTTATCTCACTGTGATGAATTTCTAATGATTTTAAGATTAAATTCAAATTTTTGAATGGTTGTTTTGATTTAATTTTATAGGGATTATGTCTGGCTTGATGTTGGGATTATTTTTTAGTGTGTTAGCGAGTGCTAGGTCACAGTTTTGGTGCGATGTGATCGACCGATGAGTTTTTGGGCATTATACCCTTTGGATTTTATTTTATATTTATTTTTTAATGTTTTATTTAATTATTTTGGATTGATATTGAGTTGTCCAATGTTATATAGATCCTAGAAGCTGATGTGGCCTAGTATGGACATCAGAAATCTTGGTTGGAGATGTCGATAAATATTTATAAATGGTAAAAGCTTCCTAAAGGTAGGTGTTCTATCTCCATTTACCTATGGTATTTATACATGTTTATGTTAGTACATGTGTTCTTAGGGTTTCCCCTATGGGTGATTACCCCTATTTATATTTACACTAATGAACTATTAAATTAAATTATTTAATTTGGTAATTAAATGGATGAGTTCTAGGGGTCACTAATGACCCCTGTGCTCTAGATTCATACTTTGACTTATCACTAAGAACAAGGGTCCCATGTGGGATTACTTCACATATGATATGACCTAGAGGATCCCATATAGGATACCTCTTTTTAATTATTCCTTTTGAGGACCCCAAGTGAGATTCCATTACTTACATGACAGCTTAGAGGATCCCAAGTAGGATGCCTCTATAGTATTTTCACATGAGGGGCCCAGTGGTTGCCCTGATGTTGTAATGACCCATAGCTAGTGTGTTGGGGGTTTGGGTAGAGATGGTAGTGGGTGATAAAATAGAACTCATTCATGGATTATTATCCTAAGAGGTTGCGACAACAGTAGTGGGTTTAGGAATTCAACCACCCCTATTATTTTTTTTATGATTCACTCAGTTAATGTTGATGCAGCTTTGATTTCTAGAGGTTCCTTCTAAATATTAGCCAATGATGCTGAAAAAATGTGATTTATGTCAAGTATTACCATAGGTAACTCCAGAGATTCATATTTTGTGCCTTTTTATTGATATTATTTTATTGGGGTTCCCATACATGATTTTTGGGATTTAGATTCTAATCCTTTTATTTGATAGGTATTAATTATTGGGGTTTCTAGACGTACTTCTTGGGATCTAGATTTTAAGCCTATTTGTGTGAATGTTATTTTATATGGATGCTTAGATGTACTTCTTGGGATCTGAATTGGGATCCTTACTTGACCATAGTGTTGGAAATGGAACTCTTCATCATTTATTTGAGATACTCTCAAGGATTAGATTACACTCTCCTTGAGTGATTCCTATGATGCTCCCTGGGGTCAGGTGGATGAACCATTACAATAATCATCAGACTTGTTGGGGATTTGTATGTTGATCCATTTTTTTTAATGTATTCCAATCATGTACTTTGTTCTAGATATAATTCCTTTTATAGGTCACATAAGGGTTACACCCTTAGGGATTATCCGATTCGTGATGTCATGACCACCAACATAGCAGGACCAAGGGATCATACATAAAACTAAATTTACTTGGATTGAGTGGTATGGAATCTAGATCAATGACTATTTAATGGATATATATATATATTAAGTGGAATCCTTAATTATGATGATAAGAGGTGATTATGGGAGATCCTGGGGCTTGGACTTTTATCCCCCCTATGGTGATATTGTTTGATCCAATATATTTTCAATGTTTATAAAGAAGGTATTGTCAATCATGATCATGAACACAAGGATAGAATTAATTATACATGGTTCATGTGGCACAACATCAAACATAGGGACTTATTCACATGATATCAAGATGATCGGGATCATAGACCCAAGGATCGCATGTAGACTTGTTTTATTAATATTATTTGACTCCTTAATCTTATATATATATATATGTATATATATTTATAGGGACACACACACACATAGAAATATATATATATATATATATATATGTATGTATATATATATATATATATATATATGAAAACACCTTGTTCTAGTTGGGTCTCACCTAGGATGAGTACATCGCACAAGCACATGAACATATGTCAACATGCCTCTATTTACTTTTAATATTTTTTTATTATGGTTATCTAGTTGAGTATCTCACATATCCATACACTATATTTATTGTTTATGTATGGGACATCGTTGGTGTGCCCTCTTGAGTTATGTACTCACACCCTGACTAGGTAGTTATTTCACTAGGGCATCTGAGAAGATGTTCACTTGGTTGTAGGCACAAGTAGGGCCATTGATTGAGTAGGATAAATCAGATTTGTATGTATAGATTGGGTATGTAGTTTGGCTTGGAGTTAGTTGTAGAGATTTATACTTTAATTTTGTTTACTTCTTTTATTCCTATACATGTGTTCGGCACAGTGGGAGATTAGTGTAGTATATATGACATGGTCATTCGAGCCTTTACTAAATTTCATTTATTATTACATCATGACCCTATTTAGTTTTTTATTACTTCGAAACTCCTATTATTTACTGCTATGGATGTTGATTAGTTGTTTACATTGTGTTATTAATTTGATAATAGGGAATAATAACCCCACCTGAACACCCTAGGCCCTCACTTATAGTCAGACGCTTTTGGTGTATAGAGAGGTTCACTTGAGTCATCATGGAGAACCATGGCAGAGCACTCATTTAGTAGAATCTAGGTCAATACATTACAAAATTGATCCACCCCTCTTAGTGTAACTGCACGATCTATTGATCAGTTAAATTGGTATCAGAGCCATGGTTTTCTATAATTGGATATAAATTTGTTTCATAGGTTTTATTAACTTCTTTATATAAAGTGATAGTTTTAATAAGTTAAAAAAATAGCACATGAAAAGAAAAAAAACTCTTGTTAGTACCACCATGGAGGTTGAAACTTGAACATTGAGAAATAGGGAGAAGGAGGAGGTTAAGTAGTTATGTAAGATAAGTTCTAAGAAGCGACAAGATGAGGAAACATAACTATTTAAAGGTAATCAAAGTGGTAATTATTCATCTATTAAATCCATTGATTTTGATCCTTTAGAAGAATCATATTCAAGATATGATGAGCATGAAGAAAATAATACAATTAAATTACTTAAATGTATCTAGTTTAAAGTTAGGTATCACATGAAGAATGTTCTCAGTGATGTTTCTATGTATATATTTGAGTATATCCAAAAACATTATGAAGAGAAATCATAGCTATAATGGGAAGCTATTGAGATGAAGAATGAATTATTTAATAAGTTTCATAATTGAAAAACTCTTAACCAACTTGATGAAGCTAAGAAATAATCAGTGTTACTATGAAAAGAAAATATCAGATCGGTGGAAGAATCTTTGCAAAATAGAAATGGAGAGAAGGTTAGTATAAAGAAAAACTTTAAAGATAATATTGATTAATTATAATCTAATTAGTTTTTAAAAATATTCATGTTAGAGGTTAAATCCATGAGAATAAATGAATTTTAAAAAATTTCTACTTGAAGAAAAGAAGATACACAAAGAACATGGTCAAAAGATAAAGATTGAATATGAATATAAAGTGAAATATCTATAATATTAGAGAAAACAATTTAAATTTAATGTGTCTTTAGTTATAAGTGAAGTGAAAAAAGGGAATTTACTCAAGTGTAATCTCCACCTGAATCCAAGAGAATATATACTGACATGAATGTACCTAAGATGTTTTTAAATGTTGGAAATAATTATTCCAATGGTTGAATGATGTTAAAAAATGAAGAAGATACATATTCTCCAATAACACTAAAGAAGGTCACTGTAATTTATGGAAAACTTCATTCACAAATTTTTATTATTTTAATATTAATGATTACATGAATTTTTTTTAAGGTTCAACCTCTAATTTTTTTATGATCTTAATTCACTTACGATATTTTTAACCATTTTTATGAATATTTCTTGAATATAGTATTTTAATATCATCCCAAGGAATCATAAGAACAAGTGAAATCATTAAAATGGTAATTTTAATAGACTTATATTTTATGAAATATTTTTTCAAATAATTTTAATTTCTTTTATAATTAACACTACACAAAATATTGAGTTTTAATTAAACATGGAATACTATTAAAATAGTATTATTTAATATTATAGTTATCGTCTAGCCATCAAAATAGAGGGTGTGAATATTATAAACAAAATAATGAAAATATATGGTTTATGCATTTATATAAAATTAATTCTCTACTGGCCAATTAATTAGAAATTAAAATAAATACTATTTGAAAATAAGAGAAATATTTTTCAAAAAAACAATTTTTATACACATATATGTTGTACCTCAACAAAAAAATAATTTTTTTGTGAATGATTTTAATTAAATTTATATATTATAGATTTATTCAAATTTTTAACATTAATATTATGTGTTTTATAGAAAAGAGAAGAATAAATCCAATTTTATGCTTAAAACTGCATTTTCTAAAAAATAGTTTTGTCACCTTTTGTGAAATTATTATAAAATTAATTATTTACACTTTCAGAAAATTAATTTTTAAATTAAAATTTATTTTTAAAATCATCTTATCAAAATTATGCTGGGGTGATTTTTTGATAATTTTATGAAAAATAATTTTTTTGATAAAAACTGGAAAATACTGGATTTTATTAGAAATTGTCCATTTTTTTAAAGAATTTAAAAATATAAAATTTATATTAATATGGTTTTAAAATAAAAATAAGTTTAATTATATATCCATTATTCCAATATAGTTAATTTTAATCAATTTTATTTTGAATTTTGATATAGAAACTGTTTAAACTTTTGAAACTTTTCTCCTTGGAAAACCTCGTTTTCATCTTGTCTACAAGATTAAATTTAAATTAAAATTTTCCAATAATTTGAATGAAATTTAGAAAAATGGATTTCACATATATAATTATAATAATTTATATAATAAAATAAGTTCAACTTAATCTTCCCCATTATGAATTGTAAAATCATTAAAAATTAATTACCACGGTTAAGGTGAAAATTGTTTTACTGGGGGTTAAACTAAACAAATAATGGGTAAAATGACATTGAAACTTATGAAACACCCATTTTATAGAAATATTTAGACCTTATAAAATCTTAATTTATAAAATATACCATTTTTTGTCTTTTGGTGTGTAAAAACGCAAGTATACCTTTTTCTTTTCAAAAATTACAAGTGTGTCACTCACGTCACTTATATAAGTCCACCACAATCCTCACTTCTTCACAATTAGAAAAGAATTTGGTTTATATAGGAGCTATCTAAATAACTTAATTAATTACCTCATATCATCCTTGAATCATTATTTTTGTTATAAATTCATCCTAGGAATTCTTTTGGTGCAAAAAATGAAGCTGTCTGAAGAAAATGTAATGTCCCTAACCAAACATTTTATTTTATTTCTTCCTATACCTCCTTAAATTATTATTAATCTAGGATTATATACTAAATTAATTATATCCTATATATTTATATTTTATTATGGTAATTTAATAACCTATATCCATCTTCACTTCCATCAAATGGGATATGAAATCATCATTCGTGTGCACGACAGACTATCACCTTGCAACCCGATGTTATTCGTTTTCCATCATCACCTATCATGGATGGATATATTGATATATTAAATTTATAAATGAAATATTTATGATATTATTATAGTTATATAATTATAATATCACATAATCCTTCTTACCTTCCTACCCATTGAAAAACTATAACAATGCTCGTGTGTACAACAAACGACCACCTCACGAACCGACGTGATGTGTTTTCCATTTTAGTTTTACTTGGATGATAATAAGGATAGATTAAATGAATATATATGATATATGAAACATAATTATACTTATGTAAATATTATTTCACATATAAATTCTTTCTTTACATTCCCTGGGAGATATGATAATGTCGTTCGTGTGTATGGCAGACTAGAGCCACACAAAGTGATGTGATTCCCTTTTCACTAACGATTTACATGGAAGGTAATAATGGTAACATTAAAGAATATATGTGATATAAATGATGTAAAAACTATTCTTTAAAGGAAATATATTATTTACGTTTCTTTTTTTTATGTTTCAAGAAAATGGAAACAAAGTTCATGTGTATGTATGGCATACCGTATCCATGAACGATGTCTTTCATTTTCTATCTCTTACATTTATGGATTACTATAAGAACATATATAATGAACATATATGATATTTATATCATAGTTAAATATTTTTAATTTATTTAACCATGATCAAATTAATAGGACCAAAAATAAAAAAATCAAAACATATATAAAAACAACGCATTTATTACCCAGAACTTGATATTAACAAGGAATTGTTAATAAATGGGTAATAAAAGGCAATAAGTAAATCATATATTGTTTGATATATATAATTATTTTTATTTAATATATTTTTAATAAAATTATATTTATTATATTAGAGTTTTTAATGTATTTGAAGGTAGTCCAGACTTATGGTAAGGGATTTCCATCTCACTTTTTTACTTCTGTAACACACAAGCCATTTTCATAACCTATTTATTTTATGTGGTATATATAATTATCAGAAATTTATTTTATTATTATTATACATAAAATATTTTGTATTTAAATATCCATTTTAGGATCTCTCTTTCATGGGGTTTACAGTTCAAAAGTTATCAAATGGGTTAGGGATTATTTCTTCTTAATTTCCTTATTTGAGTCATATGTTGAGATTGTTGGAACCATGGCTGTTCTATGTAGGAATTGTAGTTTGGTTTGTGTTTGTTGTCAATCCTCAGTGGAAGTTCAGAATGTGTTCCAGCAAAGTGATCATACAGTTCAAGCAGACAACAGTATTGAAGGTGGCGTTGTTTCTCAGTGTTTGCCAATTTTTTGGGCCTCAAAATTGGAAAATGAAGACATAGATTGTCTGCAAAAGGAGGTGCGCACAAAGAGGAAGTTGTGCGCGGAAAATAAGGGTTGTGCATGAAATACTTGAGCTGGGCGCAAAAAATAACGTGGTGCGCGAAATAGCGGAGCGAAGTTTTTCACGCAAATTGTGTTTCAGAATCAAAACGTCGATAAATGGAAAATGCATGGGATGCGCGAAATATCTGGAGAGGTGTGCGGAAAATGATACCTGCGCGAAAAATTACACGCCAGATGAGAGGTTTTCGCGCCTAAGGGGATTTTGCGCATGGGGGTCTCAGACGCCTATAAATATGAGGTGACCCCCTTCATTCCATATAGTTGAAGACTGAGAGAATATTTGAGGTCTGATGCGTGAAAAGGATCACGTAAAGAGGCTTGCACAAAATATTCTGGATTGCACGGAAAATTCTGGGATGCGCGAAAAAGGAACTTTTGCGCATAAATATTGCAGTTGCTTGTAAAATATTTAGTTGCGGGAAAAACAAGTATTTTTGCGTGAAATATTTTTCCGCGCGAAAAGTAATGTTTGCACACAATAGGAAGGTTTTGCGCGCAAAGGGTTGGTGTTGCGCGCAATTGTCAGTAAAGTTTGTATGCCCATCCTGGTTATCCGGTACAGTGGTTCTGTGAATTCTAGTGCATCCATTCTGGTGTTTGATGCAAGCAGAGTCTCGTGCTAAGAGGAGAGAAAGGCTTCAATGCAAATCTATTGAAGAGACCTTCACGTCTATGAACTGATTGTGACTTCACCAGGGGTAGTGAGCTAGGGGGAGTCAGCAGGAGTGACCCAAGGGACACAGTGAGCTATCCATGAAAAATTGTAAAGGTAGTGAGCCTGGGACAGAGTGACTATGCTCGAACCATTGTAATCCACATCTAGTAAAGATTAGTGGAATTAGGTACAACCGAAAACTTGTCGGTGTATGCCCCTTGGACGTAGCCCTTAGTGGTGAACCAAGTAAAATTTGTTGAGTCACCTCTTTTGCATGCGAATGTTTGACTGCTGATCATATCCATCATACAGGTTCTGTTAGTTCCTACCAATGTGGGAACAAGATCCTTTAATTTAAAAGAAAAAGTTGACACCCTGATTCACCCCTCCCCTCTCAGGGTGTCCCGGGGTCCTACAAGTGGTATCAGAGCCAGGTTGCTGGCGTTGAATCTGTCCTTTGTCGCCATGGAGAGTGTAGTAAATGTTACGGGAGTCCCTCTCTTCGATGGAAGTAATTTTCAGATCTAGAAGAACAGGATGAGATCTTATCTAAGATCTCTTGGAATGGATGTTCTATTTTCCACTTTGCAAGGAATACAAGTCACTGATCCAATAGGCCTAGCTAGGACTGACATAGACAGAAAAATTCTTGATGTAGATTCTAAAGCACAAAATTCACTCACCGCAGCTCTTTCTAATCAGATCTATCTAAAGGTGATGAGTTGCACCTCAAAAAAATCCATGTGGGATAAACTCGAAAATATTTATGAAGGAGATAGAAAATTGAAGGAGGAAAAATTAAAAGTCCCACATAATTGGTTTGATGATCTGAAGATGCACTCAGACCAGAATGCAGACTCATTCTTCAATCGAATTACTAAAGTGGTTGGAGAAATTCAGGGTCTAGGTTAATAAATAAAAGACATTGATATTGTAAAGAAAATATTAAGAAGACTTCCACCCCTATACAATGTAAAGGTGTCAGCCCTTGAGGAAGGAGATCTTTCCAAACTTTATCTGGATGATCTACTGAGCAGCTTTGTAGCATACGAAATGAGAGTTAAAAAAATAAGATTCTACGACTTGTGGGAGCAAGGAAATGGAGTTCAAGGCCATGGATAAACTGAAAATATCAAAAGATAGTAGCGGTGAAGATGAAGAAGAAAAAGAGATTCTTTCTCTCATTGTAAATAATTTTCAGAAGGGAAAAGGGAAATTCAAAGGGAAGTTACCTCTCGCATGTTTTCATTGTGGAAAAGTTGGGCACATTGCCTCTCAATGTTTAAGAAAAATCAATGATGAAGATAGTGAAGATGATAACATCGAGAAGCCTAGAAAAATATTATTCAAAAAGGGAGACATCAAATCTGGAAAGAAAATATAGAGAAAGAGTTTTTTCTGTGAAGAGGAAGATGAGGATACTGATTTTTGTGAAGAAGAAGAACTAGAATTTAAAATGGTAAAGCATTCTTCCATGATGGCTAAGGTTGATAAGTCAAAACCCTTGATCAATAAAGACAGAGATAATCAGGTTATTTCTACTGGTGATTCAAAGACTCAAATTAATGATGCTTTTTCCAAGATTCAGAATAAATGTAAGAGATGTAATAAGTGGAAGGAAATTGTGGAAATATCATCAGAATATATTGACGATCTTGAAGCAGAGATTGAATGACTAGAAGAACTAGTGAGAGTTCAGTCTTGAATCTTTGAAAGAACAGATGATGTGGTGGAACTAAAGATTAAAATTGAGGAACAAGCAAAGGTCATAAATGACCTTTCATCTATACTAGAAGAGAAGTCTAATATTTTTGAGGGAATTGAGGAAGAAGTTGTTACTCTTAGAATTAAAATTGAATGTCAATCAACGACAAATGAGGGAAAGAAGAAAATTCATTTTGAAAGATTCTCTAATGCAGAATTACTAGCAAGATCCAAGTGTGGTTCATATGGGGTTGGAAAAATCTTAAGTGATCAAAGACCCAATTACATGGGAAAGAGTGGAATAGGTTGTAAAGCTGAGACATCAACTGCTGGAAGTAAAGAGAGCCAAAAGAACAACAAGATGAAAGTTAGACATGTTGAAACATTACCTGAAATGCTAAAAAAGGAACCCTAAATCCAAACTAAAAGAATAACTAAAAATTATCCTCAAACTTTCATAAATGACAGGCAGTTCAACTATTCTCCCAAGGAAGAAGGCTTGAGGAGAAATTCAAGTGAAAAGACATTTCCTCTCATGAAGTGTCAGTTCTATGGTTATCTAGGCCATACCTTGTCATACTGCGAAGAGGCAAGGAGCCACTTGAATGGGGAAGATTTGGGAAGTCAACAAAGGAGACTAATTTCATATCCTCCATCTTATTGAAGAAATAGCTTCTATGGTTTCTGTTTTAATTGTTATAACTTTGTCCATAAATCTATGTATTGCAGCCAGCGATACGACATGAGAAATTCATACAACACTCAAAGACGTGCTAGTTTTCATCCTCCTGATGATGTTGTTCTCAAAAATAGTTTTTACCCTCTGGAATAAGATTATGGGTATGAAGACTCATATTATTTGGAAGAAAGTATTAAAAGGCCATCAGTATCCTATTCTCAATCCAATATCTCATGAAAAGAGAAGAAGAAGATCGAGAAATCCAATCTTGCAGAAGTAGCCCTCAAAGCTACAAAGAGCAGTAGAATATTGATCCTTGATAGTGGATGCTCATCCCATATGACGGGAAATGCTGACCTTTTGAAGAATATTGAAAATAAGGTTGAAGGAACAGTACAGTTTGGTAATGACGATGCTTTAAAGATTAAAGGCAGTGGGAATACAGCTCTCGCCAATGGGGAGCTGAAGAAGACTGAAGTTCTTTATGTGGACGGTCTACGCCACAATCTCCTCAGTTCAAGTCACCTATGTGACTCAGGGCTCATAGAAAACTTTAATAAAAAAGGCTGCACTATAAAAGGGAAAATAGAGAATTCTCTTATGAAAGGCTGTAAAACAGATGAAAACTTATATCAGGTTGACAACAAAGTGAACTCCTGCTATTTGTCTGTTGAAGAAGAAAATAGGTTGTGGCATCGAAGGTTGGGGCACATTAACCAACAATACATGGAAAGGATATCTAAGCTGAAGATAGTCATGGATATTACCATTCTAAAACGTGAATGGGAAAAGTCTTGTGATGCTTGTATTCGTGGGAAGTTGGTCTGTAGTTCATATCGGCCAAAGAATAAAAGGGCATCGTATCTTCTTGATCTCATTCATACAGATGTATGTGGCCCAATAAATGTTGCAGGAACCCATGGAGAAAGGTACTTTGACCTTTTCATTGATTATTATAGCAGAATGGCTTGTGTAATGGTGATTCACAGGAAGAGACAAGTACTTTATTGCATTAAAACTTATTGCCGGATTGCTGAGAATGATACTGGCCGGACAATAAAAGTCCTACGATCAGATAATGGAGGAGAATAAACGTCCATTGAGTTTTAAAATTACCTATAAAAACATGGAATACAGCATGAGGTAGCTACTGTGAGAACTCCACAACAAAATGGAGTTGTTGAGCATCAAAATCGGCAGGTCAACAATATGGCCAGGACTATGTTGATTGAGAGTGGTATCTCTCGCCATTACTAGAAGGAGGATGTTGAAGCTGAAGTGCACATTCAGAATCGAACATGGCTCTATATGGGAGAAATGAAGACACCATACAAATTATGGCATGGAAGGAAGGCTTCCTTTAAATACTTTCGTGTTTTCAGAAGAAAATGTTTCATCCGGAATAAAGAAGGAAACTAAGGAAAGTTCGGTGACAATGCTGATGAATGAATTTTTCTTGGGTATCCAATGAACAACAAAGCTTACAAGTGTTTCAATAAACACTTGGAAAGGATTGTGGAAAGCAACGATGTTAAAATCATTGAAGGAAAAACCCTAAATGCTTCAAATAGTACCTATGCTAATTAGATAGAAGATGAGAATGAATGTGAACATGGAATAAATACAAATATAGAAATAGGGGAAGGTGTACAAAACACTCAGGGGTCACATCATGATGTTGACTGAGATAAAGAATCTGAAGAGGAAATCATGGATGGTGAGAATGCGACTGAACCTGACAGGAGAAATCAAAGAGCAGAGATTGATCCATCTAACATAATTGGAGACAAGAATGCACCCACTCAAACAAGAAGGATGAGGAATAACACGCAATCTGCATTTCTATCAGTTATAGAGCCATCCTCATTCAAAGAAGCTGCAAATGATGAATCTTGGGTGAAAGCCATGAATGATGAATTAGATCAGATTGACAAGAATCAGACATGGGATCTTGTCTAGAGACCTGAAGGTCACAATGTTATTGGTACCAAATGTATCTTCAAAAATAAGTTTGATGAGCATTGAAGTGTCACCAGAAACAAGGCACGACTGGTATGTAAAGGATACTTCCAGATTTAAGGGATTGATTGTAACGCCCCGACCCCAGCTACCCAGAGTCGGTGCATTACTTCGTAACATTGGCATGATCACAAAAGATCAAGTCTCGAAAGACCGATTAGTTTAGTAGCCTTGGAAACACTAGATACATTCGTAAACGTTACATTACATCATAAAGTGAAAAACTACAATAACAAAGTCTCCATAGTCCACACTCATATCCTCTTCTGACTATCCCTGCAGGTCATTCATAAAATACTTCTTCACATCCTGGAAAATATTAAAACATTGAAAGGGGTGAGCTCAGATGCTCAGTAAGGATAACAATAATGCGGAAGCTTTCATAAATAAACATTAACATTTAAGGCAATGTATAACTAAAACAAAAGCCTTTTAAACATGAACTTCAACATAATATGGCAAAAGTAAAATGAGATAATTCCATTTACTTATTCACATGGAGATTCTACTGGTTGAATAATCACATGCAATACCAATAACCACTTTCATAATGATGGAATGCATAATGCCAGACTATCATAATCACGTAGTCAAGGCCTCGTGCCAAGACCACAAATAAGATTTTGTCAAGGCCTCGTGCCAAGACACTAGTTTGTCTCATGAGACCTGCCGATGCATCGAGGAGCTATAGCGGGCTCCACCCATCACTTATTAAGTCCAATGCATTCCTCATATGAATAGTTTTAAACATATCATAAACCATAACATAATCGTATCACATAAAACATGCATAAAGAAAACATAACATTTCCACATTTCAATCACAAGATATCAACAAAACACATTGATATAATAAAAACTCTTTAAAAACCATTTTCAATACCAAAATAAAATAAAGTTAAAACTTTGTATTTATTTTTCATTAAAAAAATGATGGATTGTAGAGGAAGCTGAAACTCAAATAATGGTCACGGCGGCAGAGAAGTCATTGTCGCCGCATATGTACGGAAAGAAAAACATTCCCTTTTTTCGTTTATCAAAACGCTTCGTATAAAAAGATTCCTTTTGAATAAACGTAAAAGTCAAAGGGGTTTATACACCGTATAAAAGAAAGTTGTGTATAAAACCAAATATGCCTCAATGAAAGGGGATTGAGACGAAACCTTAAAAAGATCATTTTTTTAAATAATGTACATATATATTGTGTATTCACTATAAGTACACATAAATAATGTAAAAATACAAGATAGGACATAATAATATCATGACATAATTTGAAAGTAGGAGATTAACCCAAAGAATGGAAATCGGGTTAAGAAGTTCCCTTACCTCGAGTCTGACTTGACTCAACCGTTCTTTAACCTCCTGAATAATAAACTAGAGTTAATATATACCTTATTAAGAACCATTTTCAATTTCATTATCCTTATTATATCACTTATTACAATGATATGAACATTATGTAATTATTTAAGTTAATAACGGTCGTTTTGTCGATCTTTGGTACTTGAGTCAACAATAAACTTCCTATAATTTCAAGTTGTTCATGTGGTGAAATATCCATTATATCCAGAATTATATTCATGATGTAGATATCATATATATGATATATATCCAGTATATACATTCATTCATAATGTCACGTAACATTTAGAGGTAAGAAATGAAATGCACCGTTCATGGAGACGGTAAGCCGTACGTACGCATGAACGCTACTTTCATTTCTATTTCATATTTAATGGAATGAAATCATAATGATATAAATTTATAATATAATTACAGTATAATATAGTGTATAATACCATTTAATCCATCCTTTATACATCCCACATATGGCATTAACGATTCAAATCACTTTGAGGGGGCGGTAGTCCGCACTTCCTAAAATGAAATTATCGCGTTTTACCCATAATGGAAATCATAAAGTATGCCATAAATGAGAAATACAGAAGCATAAGTAAAACATAAACATATTTTATATCATATATAAATATAGTTACATATTAATGGCCACCTTTTAAGGTGTTATATGAGTGTTGAACAATCATCGTTTCGTGAGGCAGAAATTCACCATCCACAGAAACCGTATGTTCTTTAACCATTAGATGTAGGTGTGTGTAAGTGTAGCTCTAATACTTATTATAACAACATCCTAGTATATTTAGGATACTGGTGTTGTTACAAAAGTAATGAATAAAAAGTGTTTAGGGGGTTGGAGAAGAAAAATAAAACAAAACAACATTAGAGAAGACATTACCTCAAAATCGGGTAACTCTTTTTGATTTGAGCCAAAGGCTTCCTTGAGAAGAGTTCTGCCCAAAGTGAGGCTTCTAGGAGTAAGAGAGGGAAGTTGGGAGATTATTTAGGCAGAGTTTGGCCGAGCCAAATGGCTTGAAGGTGTGAATAAGGTGGGAGAGGTGGGGGCCTTTTATAAGTGGAGAGGAGGGGCTCTTTTGGAAAGATTGAAATGTTACATTATTACACAATGCTTTTCGGATTCTAAAGGTCCCACACTTATATGATTCGTGTCTAAGGTGATAAGGGTTCGAAAGCTACCCATACAATAGTCTTTGGACAAGTTTAAGCCTTGGATTTTACATTATCTTTTCATTTTATTAAAATCGTTAAATAATGAGGTCATCGCTGCATCATAATTATGTCATAAATAATTTAATTTATTTAATGTCTAAAAATTATAAAAAAAATACTATGATGTAGGAAATCGTTTTAGCATTCTAATTAATATTTATAGTCAAAATTTGGACTTGTGTAACCCCACTTAAAAACTGTTTTAGTAAAACAACTCATGTTTGTGTCAATTTAATTTTAACATTAAATAAATATATATTAATGTCATTTTCCAACCAAAGTGGCTCCATGGGGTCCCCAAGTTGACCCATGGGTTGTCTTGGTCGGCCATGACTCATCCAATAGGAGTAGGACAAGTGTCAAGCTCATATCATATTATTAAAACATTGTTTTTACCTTAAACTACACTAATTACCTCTAATTGCGATTAAGAACTTAAAAGTTACTATTCACCAAAAAATTATTTTAATCTCATTGAACCACATTTTACTTCTTAATGACAACCATGTATGTCGGATTTTTGAAAATCAAATCACAGAAGTGGTAATATTTCATTTAAACGAAAAATCAGTTATTTAACTACCACTTAGTGGTTTCACTATTCATCAAAAATTGATGTTTTTCAGAACAATGCCAAAATTTCACCCTAAGCTATAATTGATATTCCGAATTCAAAAATGATGTCTATTTTACAAAATTCCAAACATATAAGTTTCATTAATTAATTTTATAATTAATTCCCGTTGTCACAACAAATAGCGTATTTTTAAGAAACAATTTATATCAAAAGATTGGCAATTGTTTATGTCCAATTTTAATGTTAAATTAATTCTAATGACCACCATTGTATAAAATTGTAAAAATATATTCTAATTATACTTTAAAACCACTAAATATTATAATTTATCACTATAAATTATTTTTATTAAAAAAGTTGTTTTTAAGTATTTTTCACTATTCATAAAAAATTAGAAGTTCTCAGAAAAATACTAAAAATTCAACATAGGCTAATTTCGATATTCCGAATCCAAAAAATGATGTCCATTTTGAAATATAAAATTTCTATAATTTTAAAAAGTGGTTATTACTATTCATAACGGCTACTTTGATTAGTCGCGGTGTTTTAGAACTCGAAGTTGCGTACAATGCAAGCTATTGCATTATTGAATGAGAAGCGTATCATGGATGCTCGGGGTGTTACATTCTACCCTCCTTCAATAAATTGCGTCCTCGCAATTTGAAATTTTTCTTTGAAAACAAAAGGTTGAAAAGAGAAAATACCTTTGTGGAAAACCCACATCGGAAATAAGATTAATAAAATTTAGCCTTAATAAGAGGGAAAGGGAAATGAAAAAGTCACCACCCAATTATGATCTCGATTAGGAGAACATCGGTGGCAATTAAAGATATATAATTGGAGGAAAAACGTAAATATTTGTAGGGAGTGATTGAGGTCATCATTCACAATCAACTGTCAAATTGAGGGCCTCAAAGCCTTCAATCTATGTTGATTTAAAATATCATCAGTTCAACAAGACATAAGGTATTAGGATAACACATTTTTTTGATTTAATATCCCTTTACTAAAGTTTAAGAATTAATTTATTCATTGAATAAGAGATAGGTATATATATATTTATGCTTGACAATTAGAGTTTCAACCTTCAACTCATCTTTCACTCAAAAAGATAATAGAACTCAAAAATATTATACTTATCCTAATTGTATAAGGTTCCAAATTTTAACACATACCATTTAGATTAGAAAAACTATTCTGTAAAAACCAGGGACTGCACGTAGTCCAGTGGTAGGCGATTAATCCCAATCGCACTATGGTTGTGGGTTCGATTCCCACTGCTTTGTCCGACGCGATGGGTTGTCACTCGGTCTGCGTGTTGTCCTTTTTATAAATATCCAAAAATAACATTAAAAATAGTATCCAATGTAAAATATAATCCATTCCAACCTTTATAGTTATCCAAAATACTTCTGTCCAACTCACAGTCCAGATTTTATGAGGAAGGTAAACATAATGAAGCTCCCTTTTTTTTCTGCATAACAACATGTGAACACCTTCATCATGTATTCTTTTAAAACACTGCAACATACTGTATTACCATAAATCCTTATTGATTACATTCATGATCCCTTATTCCTTATAGAAAACTAGATATACTCATTCTATCCAAAAATGTATACAAATCATTAATCAGTTTCAAGGATGTTAAGAATATCCAACATAATTTATCCAAATCAATCATGTCTTATTCCAAAATCAGTATCTTGGTTCAGAACCATATTATGGTTTATCATTCTCTCAACCATAAATTTTCCAAAAATTTAACCTACTGTGGAGTCACTTTTCTTGGTTCCAAACAATCTCAAGTCCTAGATGAAATAGTACTGCAGTACAATCCTTATATACTCCATAATTATGATAACAAGTACATCATTAATACAACACTCAAATTACAAAATTATTTAATAACAACATAAGAACTCTAATCATTCCTCCTCATCTGTGGTAGTATCATAAATTGATTATTATCCAATAACATCATTTGGGGCATACTCTGATGATTTGAACATTGGTTTGCGTAGTGTCCCCACTCCTTGTAGATGAAGCATTGTACATTTGAAACCTTTTTCTTACCCTTGCATTCATGAACTTGGTGTCCTTTTTCTCCACACTTATAACAAACTCCCATTCCCTTCAGGCAAATTCCAAGGTGTTTCTTCCCACAGTTATCACATATTGGAAAATTCTTCTTTTCCCTCATCCCTTTATCCATCATTCTCTCTTCCATCCTTTTCTTCTCTTTCATCCCTTCAAATCCATAAGACTCAGAGAATTATCTACTTATCTTATTAACACATGATACTATTTCTTCATATGTTGATAACACATGGGAGAATATTTCCCTTCTAAATGTTGACTTAATACCATGAATGATATGATCCTTCTTACTCTTTGGATCATACGTATTGATGGAGTTCACATTCCTTCTACTGGGCTCCATTTCTATACAATGCCATAAACTAGATTAGTTTATGAATCAAAATACCTAATTCCATACTTATAAAATACTTAACATAAATTGAACTATTTATGGATATAATCCATAATCATAAAAAGGTTTTATTTAAGGAAGTATATACTCATAACCATTCATAGTGGTTTGTAAAGAAAATGGGAATTATCCTAAGCATATCCCCCGGGAGTGTCGTAACCAAGAGTGCAGCAAGGCCCGTTGTCGTGCACCAGTTCCCGTTCGAGTCTAGCTCAAAGCGGTGTTTTCAGGTTTTACCCCTAGGTACATCTGTGCCAGAGCTGCCTCTACCTGCTCGTATCCAGACAGGGATGTATTGCTCAGAAAACTCACAAAATCTCTACAATAACAAAATTCCAGGATGTTCTTCTATACTAATCCTCAAAGTCTATCTTTGGGCTATGTGCTCTAATCAGAGTTTATCTAAATCTATCTTCCAATGTTAGTACTAAACTGCCTCTGATACCAACTGTAACGCCCCGACCCCAGCTACCCAGAGTCGGTGCATTACTTCGTAACATTGGCATGATCACAAAAGATCAAGTCTCGAAAGACCGATTAGTTTAGTAGCCTTGGAAACACTAGATACATTCGTAAACGTTACATTACATAATAAAGTGAAAAACTAAAATAACAAAGTCTCCATAGTCCACACTCATATCCTCTTCTGACTATCCCTGCAGGTCATTCATAAAATACTTCTTCACATCCTGGAAAATATTAAAACATTGAAAGGGGTGAGCTCAGATGCTCAGTAAGGATAACAATAATGCAGAAGCTTTCATAAATAAACATTAACATTTAAGGCAATGTATAACTAAAACAAAAGCCTTTTAAACATGAACTTCAACATAATATGGAAAAATTAAAATGAGATAATGCCATTTAATTATTCACATGGATATTCTACTGGTTGAATAATCACATGCAATATCAATAACCACTTTGATAATGATGGAATGCATAATGCCAGACTATCATAACCACGTAGTCAAGGCCTCGTGCCAAGACCACAAATAAGATTTTGTCAAGGCCTCGTGCCAAGACACTAGTTTGTCTCATGAGACCTGCCGATGCATCGAGGAGCTATAGCGGGCTCCACCCGTCACTTATTAAGTCCAATGCATTCATCATATGAATAGTTTTAAACATATCATAAACCATAACATAATTGTATCACATAAAACATGCATAAAGGAAACATAACATTTCCACATTTCAATCACAAGATATCAAGAAAACACATTGATATAATAAAAACTCTTTAAAAACCATTTTCAATACCAAAATAAAATAAAGTTAAAACTTTGTATTTATTTTTCATTAAAAAAATGATGGCTTGTAGAGGAAGCCGAAACTCAAATAATGGTCACGGCGGCAGAGAAGTTGTTGTCGCCGCATATGTACGGAAAGAAAAACATTCCCTTTTGTCGTTTATCAAAACGCTTCGTATAAAAAGATTCCTTTTGAATAAACGTAAAAGTCAAAGGGGTTTATACACCGTATAAAAGAAAGTTGTGTATAAAACCAAATATGCATCAATGAAAGGGGATTGAGACGAATCCTTAAAAAGATCATTTTTTTAAATAATTTACATCTATAATGTGTATTCACTATAAGTACACATAAATAATGTAAAAATACAAGATATGACATAATAATATCATGACATAATTTGAAAGTAGGAGATTAACCCAAAGAATGGAAATCGGGTTAAGAAGTTCCCTTACCTCGTGTCTGAATTGACTCAACCGTTCTTTAACCTCCTGAATAATAAACTAGAGTTAATATATACCTTATTAAGAACCATTTTCAATTTCATTATCCTTATTATATCACTTATTACAATGATATGAACATTATGTAATTATTTAAGTTAATAACGGTCGTTTTGTCGATCTTTGGTACTTGAGTCAACAATAAACCTCCTATAATTTCAAGTTGTTCATGTGGTAAAATATCCATTATATCCAGAATTATATTCATGATGTAGATATCATATATATGATATATATCCAGTATATACATTCATTCTTAATGTCACGTAACATTTAGAGGTAAGAAATGAAATGCACCGTTCATGGAGACGGTAAGCCGTACGTACGCATGAACGCTACTTTCATTTATATTTCGTATTTAATGGAATGAAATCATAATGATATAAATTTATAATATAATTACAGTATAATATAGTGTATAATACCATTTAATCCATCCTTTATACATCCCACATATGTCATTAACGATTCAAATCACTTTGAGGGGGCGGTAGTCCGCACTTCCTGAAATGAAATTATCGCGTTTTACCCATAATGGAAATCATAAAGTATGCCATAAATGAGAAATACAGAAGCATAAGTAAAACATAAACATATTTTATATCATATATAAATATAGTTACATCTTAATGGCCACCTTTGAAGGTGTTATATGAGTGTTGAACAATCATCGTTTCGTGAGGCAGAAATTCGCCATCCACAGAAACCATATGTTCTTTAACCATTAGATGTAGGTGTGTGTAAGTGAAGCTCGAATCCTTCTTATAAAAACATCCTAGTATATTGAGGATACTGGTTTTGTTACAAAAGTAATGAATAAAAAGAGTTTAGGGGGTTGGAGAAGAAAAATAAAACAAAACAACATTAGAGAAGACATTACCTCAAAATCGGGAAACTCTTTTTGATTTGAGCCAAAGGCTTCCTTGAGAAGAGTTCTGCCCAAAGTGAGGCTTCTAGGAGTAATAGGGGGAAGTTGGGAGAGTATTTAGGAAGAGTTTCACTGATCCAAATGGCTTGAAGGTGTGAATAAGGTGGGAGAGGTGGGGGCCTTTTATAAGTGGAGAGGAGGGGCTCTTTTGAAAAGATTGAAATGTTACATTATTACACAATGCTTTTCGGATTCTAAAGGTCCCACACTTATATGATTCGTGTCTAAGGTGATAATGGTTCGAAAGCTACCCATCCAATAGTCTTTTGACAAGTTTAAGCCTTGGATTTTACATTATCTTTTCATTTTATTAAAATCGTTAAATAATGAGGTCATCGCTGCATCATAATGATGTCATAAATAATTTAATTTATTTAATGTCTAAAAATTATAAAAAAACTACTATGATGTAGGAAATCTTTTTACATTTCTAATTAATATTTATAGTCAAAATTTGGACTTGTGTAACCCCACTTAAAAACTGTTTTAGTAAAACAACTCATGTTTGTGTCAATTTAATTTTAACATTAAATAAATATATATTAATGTCATTTTCCAACCAAAGTGGCTCCATGGGGTCCCCAAGTTGACCCATGGGTTGTCTTGGTCGGCCATGACTCATCCAATAGGAGTAGTACAAGTGTATATCTCATATCATATTATTAAAACATTGTTTTTACCTTAAACTACACTAATTACCTCTAATTGCGATTAAGAACTTAAAAGTTACTATTCACCAAAAAATTATTTTAATCTCATTGAACCACATTTTACTTATTAATGACAACCATGTATGTCTGATTTTTGAAAATCAAATCACAGAAGTGGTAATATTTCATTTAAACGAAAAATCAGTTATTTAACTACCACTTAGTGGTTTCACTATTCATCAAAAATTGAAGTTTTTCAGAACAATGCCAAAATTTCACCCTAAGCTATAATTGATATTCCGAATTCAAAAATGATGTCTATTTTAAAAAATTCCAAACATATAAGTTTCATTAATTAATTTTATAATTAATTCCCGTTGTCACAACAAATAGCGTGTTTTTAAGAAACAATTTATATCAAAAGATTGGCAATTGTTTATGTCCAATTTCAATGTTAAATTAATTTTAATGACCACCATTGTATAAAATTGTAAAAATATATTCTAATTATACTTTAAAAACACTAAATAGTATAATTTATCACTATAAATTATTTTGATTAAAAATTTTGTTTTTAAGTATTTTTCACTATTCATAAAAAATTAGAAGTTCTCAGAAAAATACTAAAAATTCAACATAGGCTAATTTCGATATTCCGAATCCAAAAATGATGTCCATTTTGAAATATAAAATTTCTATAATTTTAAAAATTGGTTATTACTATTCATAACGGCTACTTTGATTAGTCGCGGTGTTTTAGAACTCGAAGTTGCGTACAATGCAAGCTATTACATTATTGAATGAGAAGTGTATCATGGATGCTCGGGGTGTTACATTGATGTTGAAGAAACCTTTTCTCCAGTGGCTAGATTGGATTCAATCAGGATTTTCCTTGCCATGGAACTCCAAAGAGGATATAAAGTATATCAAATGGATGCCAAGATAGCATTCTTGAATGGTGTACTCGAAGAAGAATTCTACATTGAACAACCAGTGGGCTTTGTTTTGGGTACTGATGAAACAAAGGTCTGCAAACTGAAGAAAGCTCTATATGGTTTGAAGTAGGCCCCACGAGCGTGGTACTCACGGCTGGATTCATATCTCAAGAAACCGGAATTCAAAAGAGGAGGAGTAGATCACAATCTCTATGTGAAGAAATCTCCAAAAGATCAATTCATTGTTATTGTCTACATTGATGATATCATATTTGGTGGAAGCAGGCAGAAATCAGTGGGAAAATTTGCCAACAACATGAAATCAGAATTTGAAATGTCTATGATTGGGGAGCTCACATATTTCTTAGGGATGCAGGTCATTAAAAATAAGGAATACACTTTCATTTTTCAGGAAAAATATGCAAGAGAGATGCTGAAGAAGTTTAATATGAAAGACTCCAAACCAATGTCAACTCCGATTGCAGTTGGAACTAAACTTGGAAAGCATGAGGATGGGGACTCTGTTGATCCCACCATGTATAGGAGGATCATTGGGAGCCTACTATACCTGACAGTGACATGGCTAGATATTGTCTTTTCCACATGCCTTGCGGCCCTCTTTCAGAGTAATCTAAAGGAGGAACATGTGGAGGCAGTAAAAAGAATCATGAGGTACATTCAAGGTACACATAACTTCGGGTTATTTTTTGCTGCAGGCAGGGATAGTGAATTATCAGCATTTTTTGATGCTGACTGGGTTGGTGATGTAGTAGACAGAAATTCCACTAGTGGTGGAGCCTTCTATATTGGGCAGAAATGTGTTGGCTGGTTGAGCAAGAAACAAGAAAGTACTTCTCTTAGTACTGCTGAAGCTGAGTATATATCTGTCACAAAGGCATGCACTCAACTTCTATGGATGAAGCAATAATTAACAGATATTGGTGATGAGGTAAAGCAAACAATGGTAATTTACTGTGATAACAAGAGCGCAATTGATCTTATGAAGAATCTTGTTCAGCATTCCCATATGAAACATATTGAAATCAGGTATCACTTCTTCAAATAAAAAGATGAACAAGGGGAAATTAGAATGGATCATGTGGGAACTGATGAGCAAGTGGCTGATATCCTGACCAAGCCACTGTCCACGACTGTGTTTGAGAAGCATCGGTTGAACCTCGGTGTTCAGCCACCTCCCAGTGCATAAGGAGGTTACGAAATTCCCCTCTCCCCAATTATGATAACTGTTTTATCTATTTATGGATGTGATGCAGGTTTGTGGGGGAGACACTATCTAGGGGGAGTATGGATGGAGCTGAACAATGAACAAATTACCAGTCTTTCGGTTTATTGACAATGGGGGAGAAAGGAATAAATTCAGGATTGTCAGTGGACATATAATGCTTTTGTAACACGATGAGAATTCTTTGTCGGTGATAGGATGATAAGGAATTCATCGGACGTATAATGCTTCTGTGACATTGTATGAAAATTTCTTGGGTGTCATTGAGAATTCCAAAACACGGGAACCCAATTCAAGCTTCTTCTCTTGTTTTCTACACCGAGCATTGCTCACGTAGACTTAGAGTGTTGGCTGAGTTGATCCTTGCATTTTTGGATTTCATGGGGATGGTGATATTTTTCAATTTATTTGGTGATTGCCAACTAACCCAAAGGGGGAGATTGTTGGAACCATGGTTGTTCTATGAAGGAATTGGAGTTCGGTTTGTGTTTGTTGTCAATGCTTAGTGGAAGTTCAGAATGTGTGCCAACAAAGTGATCATACAGTTCAAACAGACAACTGTATTGAAGGTGGCGCTGTTTCCCATTGTTTGCCAATTTTTTGGGCCTCAAAATCAGAAAATGAAGACATGAATTGTCTACAAAAGGAGGTGCACACAAAGAGGAAGTTGTGCATGGAAAATAAGGATTGTGCGTGAAATACTTGAGCTGGGTGCAAAAAAAACATGGTGCGCGAAATAGCGGAGCAAAGTTTTTTGCGCAAATTGTGTTTCGGAATCAAAACGTCGATAAATGGCAAAGGCATGGGCTGCACGAAATATCTGGAGAGGTGAGAGGAAAACGATACCTACGCGAAACATTATGCGCCAGATGAGAGGTTTTCACACCAAAAAGGATTTTGCACGCGGGGGTCTCAGATGCCTATAAATATGAGGTGACCCCCTTCATTCCATATAGTTGAAGACTGAGAGAATATTTGAGGTCTCATGCACGAAAAGGATTGTGTAAAGGGGATTGCGTGAAATATTCTGGATTGCGCAGAAAATTTGGGGATGCGCGAAAGAGGAACTGTTGTGTGTAAATATTGGGGTTGCGCTTAAAATATTTAGTTGCGCGAAAAACCGGTGTTTTTGCGTGAAATATTTTTCCGCGTGAAAAGTAAAGTTTGCGCGCAATAGGAAGGTTTTGCACAAAAAGGGTTGGTGTTGCACACAATTGTCAGTGAAGTTAGTCTGCATGTTCTGGTTATCCGTTTCAATGGTTCTGTGCATTCTAGTGCATCAATTTCGGTCTTTGATGCAAGTAGAGTCTCATGCTAAGAAGATACAAAGGATTCATGGCAAATCTATTGAAGGGACCTTCATGTCTATAAACTGAGTGTGACTTCAACAGGGGTAGTGAGCCAGGGGGAGTCAGCAGGAGTGACCCAAGGGACGCAGTGAGCTATCCCTGAACAATTGTAAAGGCAGTTAGCCTGGGACAAAGTGATTGTGCCCGAACCATTGTAATCCACATCTAGTGAAGATTAGTGGAATTAGGTACGACCGACAACTTTTCAGCGTATGCTCCTTGGACGTAGCCCTTAGTGGTGAACCAAGTAAAATTTGTTGTGTCACCTCTTTTTCATGAGAATGTTTGACTGCTGATCATATCCATCATACAGGTTCAGCTAGTTCCTACCAATGTGGGAACAAGATCCTTTAATTTAAAAGAAAAAGTTGACACCCTGATTCACCCCTCCCCTCTCAGGGTGTCCCGGGGTCCTACAATGACATACACATATCTTATTTTATTAGGAATACATACAACCCCTTTGACATTTAATATCATGAAATTATTTATTACTAGGATATTTTAAGTTTCATTTAATTTTATTCATCCATGGGGCATATGATTGAATATTACCAAAGTGGTAAGGGTTTTATGATTCAATCACATCGTTTATTGAGATTGTTTATGTTTATGAATCTGATTATAAAATAGGATGATATATATCTCAAAAAACTCATTTATTTTCTAATAAAATAGTTATTAAATTAAAATAATGTTTTTTCATTTCATTTTAGTAACTTTATAGTAAAAGTAATAATTTTTTTTAAAGAAAGTCCAACTTTATTTCTCTCCTCAGTTGAAAACCCTTTTTATTCCATATCAATGTTTTCTAAAAAAATATTTCAAAAATGTTTTAATTTACCTTTATTATTGTTTATGTAAATTTTTACCCACGTTTTACCTTTTAAAAATGGTTTTAAATGAATCTTCATGTCATTTTCCAAGCAAGGAATGTTTTGAATTTAATGAAAATGTGAAAAGGATCTTTGTTGTTATGTGTACGACATGAATGAAATTTTACAGCATCATAGAAAACTAATATTTTAAATAATTCCAAATAAGTTTCGAAGTTTGGTTTCAAAGAAATTTTTTTGATAAAATTTATTTTTTAAAAAATAATTTTCAAATTGGGAAGGCTATTTTCTTCAAGAAATGTTCCAAATCGTCACTCAAAAAAATTCTATCTAAGAGGACATATGCTAATGTAACTTAATATTTTTTAGGGATATGATCTAAGCATACCATATTTATTATTTTTATGGATGGTTCTTATTTATGTTTAATTTTTTTATGAAACCTATTTCTTTTCCACGGGTTATACTGTGATGAAATTTAAATGAAATCCGTTTTACCTACAAGGGTTATGATGTGATGGTATGAAGAAGTTTTTATGATATTGTTGAACACATAAGTATGGTTCTCATTAATATATGGGTGGGACCTATATCACCCTCCAATTCATTTGGTGAATCTTTATTTATCATGAGGTAACAATGGGAAACAAGTTAATGGGATTGATCCAATATGGGAAACAAATGATTCATTATCCACAATGGGAAACAAGTGAATCCTGATCCACAATGGGAAATATATGGTATGTTTTGATCCACTATATTTACGGTCTTGGTAGTTAACATTTAAATATTAAATGTTTTTCTATATTTTTGATGGTGACACATTTTTATGACATGATCTTATGTTTCATGATTGATTTATAATAATTTCTCAATCTTATGGTTCATGTTTTCTTCAAATGATTAAATTGTATGTCATGAAAAAGGTTAATGATCCATGAAAGGTTTAATATGAAAATTTTAAGTTATGTTCATGAACACTGAAACTTATTCTTATATTATGCATTCATATAATCATATATTGATATATCTTATGTTTACCCTTATTGAGCATATGATTTAACCCCTTCTTATGTTTCCTACCCAACTTACGAAGAAAAGTTTTAAGTAGGTTATTTATATGAAAAGTAATAAATGGGAAGATATTTATGGGATATATTTAAGATATTTTATTAAATAAGAATATTGTGTTTCTAGTCACCAAATACACCAAAATATTATGTTCCTTAGGTGTGTGTTTGTGAAACGTATTAAATCTTAATCTAAAAAATGTTATATTTATGTATGAAAATTATGGGTCTTTATAATAATGAAAGACAAATTACATGATCCTCACTACCTAATAGCACTATCCATCCAGTATAAGACCACCAACTATCCAGTAGATTATAAACAACCTATTGCAACACTATAAATCCCACTGACTAGATGGTGGAGTTTGAACCCTTTTTGGGAAGTTAAAGGAGTGTCATTGGCTAGTTAGGGCATCAGTCATATAGCTAATTTATTTGATCCAAAATAGTCAAAGAACATTAATTGATGGTATTTAATTCCTTGACTTGGATCTTTAAGGACTTGAGTCGACCCAAGGCTCCTCTAACACCTATTAAGAATATAAAAATATATCAAGTGATGATTAAATATAAAATACAAACACAAATACCATCATGTGATTATTGATTGATCTATGATGATCATTATCAAGATATTTTCAAGTAAACTGAAATTATGGATATTTAAAATAAAACTAATATTTATTTCCTCAATAGTTTTTATTTTACATACTCTCTTTAGGATATTTTCTGCCTTGTTATGTTTCATAAGGCTCTTATTCTATCTTCCCTCTCTCTCCCTATTCATCTTTCATATTTTTTTATCTTTTAGAGAGAGTCGAGTGACTTATAATGGGTTTTTAAAAACAAACCTATCTCTTCTTAATCTTTTATATTGTGTTTTAACCACAAAAAGTGAGGGTTTTTTGTTTTTTACTTTATTTTAAAACCAAGGAATTTCACACTCCTTTGGTTAATAACGTCCATTAAAAATAAGAGATCAATATAACCCTCTCAAGCATTCTTAGTAAGAGGATATATATGGACTCATTCTTGATCTATTTCAAAACTCCATTATCAAAGTGTGCATTTTAAATTTCAAAATTTATTTTATACTATGCCTAATATTTTTATTTTTACTTTTATCACCTTACTTTTACTATATTATGAATAAATTTATTACTTTCATGATAATAAATTTAAATTTATATTATTTTTTAAAATTGTTTAAAGGAAATTAAACTCCCTTCATATAATCCCACCTCCATCCTATATTTGGTATCAAATGAAATATTTATGTTTTTCTCAAAATATCATTATTTTAAAAAATTAATTTTATTTTGGAGTATCATAAAATATTTCAAAGTTCAATATTTTTAATATGGAATATTTTTCAAACATCCATGGTGGTCCAGAAGGACACTCAATGGGTTGTGAACCAATTTATGATGGTATTAATTATAGTTATTGGAAGACACATATGTCAAAATTTATTATATCTATTGGTTATCCCATATGGTTGATGGTTATTCATGGATATACACCCTTTCTAAAAAAATAAGAAAAATAGACTCTTGATGATATCTCTACTTTTGAATTAGATAGAAAATATATGAATTCCTTACATTGTGGATACAACCAAAAAGATTTTAATCATATTTATACTTGAAAAATAGATCATAAAATATAGAAACTCGTAGAAGTTACTCACAAAGGAATGAATAAAATATAATGGTATAAGACTTGATAAGTATATTCATGATTTTGAAAGTATCAATATTAATCCTAATTAATATATTACTAAGATGTTTATAAACTTTACTAACATATGAAATGGAAGAAATTCACTTTATGATACTATTACTACAAGAAATTTTGTGAAAAAAACTTGTAGGTACTACCAAGTACTTGGGAAAGAAATGTAATGAAAATAAATCAATCAAAAGATATAAAGAACATAACATTTGGGGATATCATATGATTTATCATGACTTAAAATATCACAATGAAGAAAAAAGTCAATAAAGATGCCCAAAAAGTCAAGGAGAAAAATACTACTAATTTGAATGAAATTAATGATGAATCATATGATGTTGATAAAAAGGATTATAATTCTTATAATATAGAAAAATTATTCAAAATAAATAAATCATACTAAGGTTCCAAAAAAGAGAAAGAACATAGTGAATAAGAAGTAACATAATTTTAATATAAAAATAAGGGAAATAGAACGTTGAAATACCACTTGATAAAAAATAAAAATAAGGAGAAGAATAATATAATTAATAAATCCTTCAATTTTTCAACCTATAGTTAAAGCGATGATTCCATATCCTAAATAAATTCAAGTGATGAATGGGAAAAGTGGATCGTGGTTGATTTTGAGGTTAATAACAAAGTAAACCATAACTCCTCTTACTTTTCCTCCTCAAATTCATCTGATTTCTCTTCTTATTCTAGTCACCTAAGCTAATGAGATCTAAAATATGAAAGTTATTAACTTTAATAAGGTTTTTTTTCAACCAAATTCAATATACAAATCTATTAAAAAAGTATAATCAAGTTCCTAAAGTAATGGATCAACTCAAAATAAAAAAATATTTATTATCAAGAAAATTGAATGATCAATTGAATGTTAATGAGTTAAAATCAATTATAGATGATCTAAAAAATAAATCTTTAAATTCACACAAGGTGAACCAACTCTAAATAAATTTTTTTAATGACAGGTAGAAAATATTTTTGGTTTATTCTTTTTTGAATAATTCAAGTTCTTCAAAAAAGACAACTTTTTTAAAAAAAATGATCACAAGATAATTTTTTTAATTATTTATATAAAACGAAAAAATATAATTTATGAATCTAATTTAAATGATTATTTATATTAAAAAACAAAAATTTTCCAAATTTCAACCCATTTCATATCTCAAAAATCATATTCAAAACAAATTCGGGCACCAAAATACCTCTCAACTAACATTTCTGGACCCAAAAAATTGGGAACCAAAATCTAAATTTCTTAATTTTTAGGAAATATATCTAAATAGTAAATCCAAAAAATAAAAATCTTAAATAGATATTAGATTCTCTCAAAACATGTGTGGTTATCCATCTAAATTTATTCACATTGATAAACTCAATGGAGGATACATGACTTTCAATGACAGTTCAAGAAGTAAAATCATCAGTATAGGTACAATAGGTTTTCTAAATTACTCACATATATAATATGATTTATTCAGGTATAGTTAAAAAATATTATAATTATATAATTTGGAATTTTTTTAAAATATACTTTAAAAATGATTCTCATAATGTTTTTAATTTAGAATTTTTTTTACTGATTTTTATTTTCAAAATGTTTATGTTTTTTATTTAAAACATATTTCCTTTAAAAATGTTGAATTTATGAGTGTTAAAGACTCAATATCTTGATAATTTTGTTTTTTAACCTTTCAAACATGGTATGAAACGTAAAACTTCTTTTAAACCAAAACAAGAAGTATCGACCCCTAAATCCATTGATTTTTTTCACCTTTATCTTTTTAGACCAACTCAAGTAAAATGTATCTGAGGAAAATAATACAGTTTTATTAATTTTGATGATTATATAGGATTTACTTGGGTCATTTTCATGGAATAAAAAAATGAATCTTTTAAAGTCTTCATAATATTTACAAATAAGGTTAGAAATGAAAAAGGGAAAAAATAATTTATATTCAAGGTGATCATGGGGAAGATTTTGGAAACCAAGATTTTGATGAAATTTGTAATTTATAAGGTTATAATCACACTTTTTCTGCTCTTATAACACCTCAAAAAGATAGGGTTGGAAAAACATAGAATCAAACTCTTCAATAAATATCAAAATATGTCTTGAATGATTTCAAACTCTCACAGTAAATTTGGGATAATATGATCAATAATAATTATTATATCATAAACCGTGTTCTCATAAGTCCCATCCTTAAAAATACCCCTTCTGTGCATTGGAAGAATAAAATTCTTAAAGTTATATTTTTCAAAAAATTAAATGTAAATGTAATATTTTTTACACTAAAGACAACCTAGGGAAATTTTTTCCAAAATTCAATGAGGAAATATTTCTTGTGTATTAAAACTCAAGTAAGTCCTACAGAGTCATGAATAAAGGAGAAAAATGAATGAAGGATATATACACGTCAAATTTGATGAAAGTATTCCTAAACCTTCATCACAATTAGAAGATGTTATGGATAATCTGGAACCTTTTAATTTTATTGAACCACCTTCTCCAAAAGAGCCTCTAAAAGATGTGTCTCCTTAGAATCCTTTACCTAAACCTTGAAAAAGAAAGTACAATCCATTGGAAAAAAATATCAGAAATCTAGATATATGGTACTCATAAGATAATTTATATCTTAAATAAAGTTGAGCATCTTTCTTTTGTTTTTCTCGAAAACCTAAAAACCTTGATGATGTTATTAACAATGAAAATTGTGTTTTTTTCAATGAAAGAAGATCTAAACTAATTCCAATAATAAAATTTAGACTCATATGAAAATACTTAATGATCATCATGTTATTGGTACAAAATGTATATTTGGTAACAAATTAGATGAGTAAGGTAATAACATGTTAAACTAAGCTAGAAATCTAAAGGATATAATCAAGATGAAGACATTGATTATCATTACACCTTCACACTTATTTATTGTTTAGAATACATAATAATCTTGTTGGAATTTTTATTCCATATAAATTTCAAAATATCTCAAATAGATGTCAATTTTTTTAAATTGGTTTATTTCTAAAAAGGTTTCTGTTAAAAAACCACATAATTTTGAAAATATTTTTTTTAAATTCATTTTTAAGTTAATCGTGGTTTTATATAGTTTAAAACAATCCAATAAATATTGATATGAAATATTAACAAATTTTCATTTATCAAATGATTTTAAAATTGGAAATTTTGATTCGACATTATTTCTAAAAAATGTTTTAAGTGATCTTTTAATCTTTAAAATTTATGTCAATAACATAATTTTTCATCAACAAATAAATAAAATTATAATTTATTATTAAATCTTATGAAAAAATAATTTTAAATGAGTTTTATAGTTTTGTTAAAATTCATTCTTGGTTTTCAAATATATCAAATTGAGTATTGAACTTTTTAATGGAAGATAAAATACAATAATTAACATTTAAATCATTTTGGTTTGAATCATTATAAGTAAATAAGTAAACATATGAGTATTTCTTATAAGATAATATAGGATGATGTAGGTAAACCTTGTGGAAACAAGATTTATAAAAGTATTATTGGGAGTCTTAATTACCTTAATTTGACCCAGCCATACATTATATTTAGTGTTTATCTTTGAATTAATTTTCAAGATAATCCTAAATAATCACATTTAAAATCCTTTAAATGGATTTTTACTTTTTTTTAAGTTTATAAATATCATCTTGTATTTTATCTTAAAGGAACCACTTTTAATATTTTTATTTTTTTGACATTGATTTTGGTGTATGTCTACTAGATAGGGAAAGTACATGTGGGACTTGTATCATTCTTAGACATTTATTAATATCTTAGAGTAGTAATTTTTTTTTCACTTTCTATAGCCGTAATGGAATATATATATATATGTACAAAGTTATTTCACCCAAATTATGTAGGTGAAACAAACTCTCTTAAAATTTGGGATAAAATTTCTTCATGTTACAATTAAATACTTTTAGGTCAAAAAGGGTCCATGATACCATGAGAGGGGGGTAAATCAGGGTATGTATATTCTTTTCAAAATTCTTCATTCCCCACTGGATCATGAACTATTTTCTATAAGGGTAACTTTGTTTTATATTTATTCTTTATATTGATCGTATCCTTTCCAATTTTATCTAATGATAATTCACTTAATGTAAATCAATAAAGAAAACATAAATACACAAAATATTTTTACATGGTTCACCCTCACTGGGCTATATCCAAGGAGAATACAACCACAACGTGCCAATTGTACCAAATTCATTAAGTCTCACAATCAATAAGGATGTTTGGGCTAGATAAATTCTATGAATAGGCTCACTACCTTTTCAAGGTTTAGCGTTAGCTCACTAATTTCCCAAGGATCAATCCATCTATCTCTTTCTCTCGATCATTATTGGTGGAAAGGATCACCTTTTTCCTCTTCCTTTTCACACTGATCTGGAAAGGAACCAGACACAGTTTATGGTATCGTAGGTCTCACACAGTTTATGGACATGTAGGTCCCGTAATTATTACTAATTATTGAATCCTCAATTTCAGGTATATGATTTGTTTAAGATATTTCTGGGTTGCTCTTTCACTTCTGTGACAACACCTAGATTCAACACTTCCACTTTCCAAAAAACCGTAACATACTTCACTTGATTGTAGAAATGGTAATTACCCTTATTTTATAAATAACTTTAAGTGATTCCAAGTCTCCCTATCACCACATTGAATGTTTAATTGAATAACCTCCTTTCACAATTATTGTCAAATAGTGAAGATCCTTTATCTTCCTATTCTCTTCCACAATTATTGTGGGAAAATTATACTATTCATGCTTGTATCTCCAAGAAAAATATTCTTGTGTGATACCTTTGTGTAATACCCTAGAACATAACTCCTTTAGAAAGATCTTGGAATTTACCCTTGCACGAGATCCCAGTGCAAACCCCTAGAGTCCTGCATGAGAACCACCTTACATGAGTACCCTGGAATGAACTCTTGATGCCTTTCACGAGTCTCACATTGTGTGATTACCCTAGAACAAACCCCTGGTGCCTTTCACTAGTCTCACCTTGCGTGAGTCCCCAGGCGTGAACCCCTGATGCCTTGAATGAGTCTCATTTTGTGTTAGTCCCCATGCATGAATCCCTGGCGTGAACCTCCATCACCACTAACCCCTGGAGTGAACTTCCTTTTCTGTGAACCCTTGGTATGAACCCCCTCTCTCACTTTTCCTGAGTCTCACTCTATTAAAGTATCTTTCTTGAGTCTATTTTTGGAGTCCAATTTTATGAATCCTCTTTTTTTTCTTTGCTTAAGACCTCATTTAGATCATGTGTGACACTTACGTGATTTTAATCACATATTCTACTTCTCTGAAAACCTCTATTGAGATATATCACTACGAGTCTCTTCTCAAGATGATATTCATATCAATATTTTTAAGCAAAACTTTTTCAATCTTTAAGGATGGGTCTTGGGGTATTTATAGGTGATTTTCCACCACCTTAATTCCACAAATCGTGGACAATCTTCCACCTCATTCGAATCAAATGCTTCACAATATCTAGGTGTGTGATCTTCTCATGCTTTGTGAGATATTCAGGTGTGAGTTCCATTTCAACATTTGTACTTTAAATGAGTCCTCTTTCAGTATTCATGCTTACACTTTACGTGAGTCCTAGTCTACATTCAAACTTTGTGTGAGTCCTCGGTTAGCATTAGCACTTTGTGTGAGTCTCTATTCCACATTTTTTCTTCCACTTTTCATGAGTCCCTCATTAGAATTCATGCATTGCATGAGTAACTGGAATGAATCTCAAAGTAAATCATGCGCTTTACAAGATCTTCAATGACCGTAAGACCTTTACATCATTTCAGTATTTTTCCTTTATTTTCACATACTTTAGTGAGTCCTGAGCTCGAGTCATATTTGTGATTTATGCAAGATAAGGGTGTGAGATTCAGACATAATCATGAGTGCAACATGATATCCCTCCATGAGATCCAAATAGAATCATGAGTGCTACACAAGTTCCATCTGTGAGATCTAAAGAAAATCATGTGCACTAAGTGAGATCTCACCGAGAGACTCAAATTCAGTCATATATAATCTTATGATTTTCAATGTTGCTGTATTATAATACTTTTTGTGGTCTATCACGAGTTTCAAAGACAACCATTAGTGTTGTGCAGGATCCCTCTATGAGATCTAAATACAATCATGGGTGTTTTGCAAGATCCCTCTGCGAGATCCAAATACAATCATGTGCATAGCGCAAGATCTCAACACACGACTAAAAATAAACCACATGAAATCATGATATTTTCAATATTATTGTCTTCAAATGGATTTCATGACCCATAACTAGTTTGAAAGTCAATCATGAGTGTCACACATGATCACATTGCACGATTAGTTCAACACTCTCACTTCGCAATATTCCATCTTGATATCAAAATTCAATATTGCACTTGTCAATGTTTTTGTATTGGAATGTTTTTTAGGACCCATAATGAGTTAAAAATACAACTATGATTGTCATGTTTGATCACATTATCAGTTTAGTTCGGCACTTATGCTTCACTAGTTCAGTTTAGAATTCATGATAACTCTTTATGACTTCTTTGACAACCAAACTTTTTTAACAACCTCAAAACTTGTCAACAAACACAATCAAACCTAAAGCACCATCACGAGGGATTTTTCGAAAAAAATCTACCCCTTTGGTTTTGTTGACAACTATTCACATTTTGATATTATGTTAAATCTTCTTCCATCATCTTCAAAAAATTCTTTTCTTGCAATTATGATAGTGATCAGATATTTACTCAACATAGACTCTAAGCCCACACGATCCATGCTCATTATGAGAAATAAGAGTATAAGGAAATTTTTATCAATGAAACACTTCATTTAATTCCAAAACCATTGTTCTTATTTCATTATGAACCTCATCTATTATGATATATAATCTTTGATCGATCATTTCTAGAATTGTCATATTTCAAACTCCCCCTACATCATTGCTACCCTTATCAACTTCTCCCCCTATATTGACTAAGAAATTTTGTCCCTTTTCTAGCACAATTTCTCTGCATTTTTCAATGAACCTAAATGTTATTTCATTATGCTGTGCAACAAGTTAAAGAACACAAATCATCATATTAGGGGAAAATACATCATACCATAGAGAGAGGGGGTCCCACATCTACACTTCTTCAAGTGTAGGGAGTTGACTGAACTCTAATATCCAGTCAATGATATTCAAATTCTTCTTTGGGAAAGTAATTTTTCATAATGTCTACAATTTGTAGTTCTATAGGCACATAATCCAACTTCAGAAGCTATTTCTCCACCTTATCATGGATAAAATGATAATTTATTTCAATGTTATTTGTGAGAGATTGATGGAAAGGTTTTTTTCTCATATTATAGAACTTGAATTATAATAATGTATCATGATTGGAGACTACACTTCAACTCTCATATCATCAAGTTTCTGGTTTATCCATAATAACTTCATGCATGTTTGAATAGCTGTAATCTATTCAGCTTCCATGGTGCTCAATTAAATTAAATCTTGTTTCTTTTTTATCCAAGAAATACATAGTCCTCCAAAATAAAATTCCCCATCAGATATTAATTTTTTGTCATTTGGTGATCTACCCCAATCTTTATCTATGTTTCCCACAAATTCTTGCTAATATTTTTCAATGTACAACAAATTGAAATCCACTATTCCCTTGATATACCAAAGTATTCTTTTTATAAAAATCATGTGGGTTTCCATGGGATTTATTTGATACTGTCTTGCATGGAATTATCCATTCCAGATATTCTCAAAACCTACTCAACATATTTATATTGAGAAATTAATGTACCATTCCTTCCTTTTATCACATGTAAAGTGAGAAAAAATGTCACTTCACCAATCATTGACATTTCAAACTCACATTTCATGAGATCTGTGAACTTATTTCACTCATCTTCATACGATCCACCAAATATTATACTATGGACATATATCAACACCATCATCCTTTGATTAATATCATTTTTGACATATAGATTGTAATAAACTCCACCAAACTGAAAACTAAGCATCATAAAAAAATAATATAGTCATAAATACCATGATCTTGGTTTTTTCTTCAACCCATATTTCACCTTCTTCTTCTAGAAAAAATCTATTCTCATCTTCATTAATGAGAAAACCATCTAAAACACTTTTAATCTTCTCTCACAGAGTCTTGGTATCCTGAAAATAGTCATTTTATACCATATCATTAGAGAGAAATAGATAATAATTATAGTGACCCTGTACTTTTACACATATCATAACATGATTTAAGAATAATAAAACATCATATTACAAGACAGGGATCATAAAATATAGTGTCTTGGAATACTATGTACATGAAACTGAAAAAACATGGGACTAAATAAAACATTTCCTTATTTAATCTTCATAAATAGATCCTAACTTTCATTGTGATCATACATATTCATCGGATAACATAGGGATAACGTGAATAAATGGTTGATATAAAAGTTAATTAAGGTAATAAGCATAAGAATAAATCTTTAACGCATTGGTTAGGAAACATGACATAACGATACAAAAAGGCATTTAACATTATTACACATATGGAACCATAACATATAAAACATGGAATCATATAATAATGTAATCAAAGTAATTTGGAAGAAACATAAAACATGAATTTATCATGATTCAAGGTTTGTTGCACATAAAGGATCACAAGTCAAGGTTAACCACCATGATCATTGCACATGGTAGCACGATTCAAGACTAACCGCCAAGACTGTTTCATATAATGTTTCATGAGACTCAACTTTATCCAATGAATTAGAGCGCTATATGGGCACACCACTATTAACATATTCATTAATATTATTTCCATATACAAAATCATTCATAATAAATCCTATATAAACATAGGGGTACCCATGGAAAGAAATTCGTATCATACTCATGTCATGAAGCATAATAAATGGGAATATCATAAAAGTGTCCATGGAAGAAAGGAATTAGAACATACATGGACATTAATAAGGGAAAATTAGAATATATAATTGTATTTTATGTCAAATATATGTGACAGCATGTATGGATAGTATTTAAGAAATTTTAGCATGAAAACATTTCAGTGCGATTTTAAGGAAAATACTAAAGAGAATTTTAAATAGAAAAGGAAAAAGTATTTTATATAAAAAAATTTTAACCAATAAGGTTTTTATAATAAAAATAATGATTTTATAAAAATATTGGTGGCTTAAGATATATGGTAAAGTGAACTTGATCTTGGGTAAAATTTTAGGAAGTTCCCTTTAAACGAGTTTGCTTTCCGGGGAGTATTGAGGAGGGAACCATTTAAAAACATGTATATCCCTGCATGAGAATTATGAATGGATGTTTATACCTTATTTTTGATAATATAAACATAATTTATAATATGTACATAAAAATAATAGATAACTTCATTTGGGTAAAAGGAAATACAGAGAAACCTGAAGGAATAATGGAGGTTCGGGTAGAATCCCTTACCTTAAGTCCGATGGTGTTATCAAATTGATATTAATGACCTGAATAATCAAATAAAATTAATTAATTATTAATTATAGAAACTATTTTACATGTAATTGATTTATTATAACCTTTTTTAGTCCCTTTATAACCTTCTTGATTAGTTACGAGGTTCCATTTCATTATTCAATTCCATTTGTTTCATGATCGGTTTACTTATATACATGAATGGATAATCATGTAAAATGATTATGAGTGTCTATAATTGGAGTTATATTTTATTATTGAACATTTAGAAGGTCACATGGTTGTAAATATAATTTGGTTACTTATATTGAAGATAAATCATTATATAAAACTTTAGTGATAACCTTTTGGGTTAATTGGCGGTCTTTGATCCCAACGAACAAATTTTATTTAATAAATCATGTGTAAAAAAGTTTCAAAAACCATATATGAGAAATAATACATATATTATGGTCTGGTTCAAATATATGAATGGATTCATGACCAAAATTAAAGACCATGATAGAAATTGAAAACTCATCATCCTTGAATGTGGTAAATTAACACATCTTGCATGGTGTTTTTACAACTAGAATAAAAAAGGGTAAAGGAGAGAAAATAATAACTTATTACATTATAATAAAAAATTACAGTAAATATAAGGTACTTAATGTTTCATAACATTTGGATGAGGAGAGGTATGTATAGAAAAGAAAACAAATGAACTTGAAAGGAAAGTAAAAGAATTGAAAAGTGGAATTTACCTCTTAAATTAATCTTCTATGAGAGCCTCGTAAGGGGAGAGGATTTGGTATTTTTAATAGACCAAGGGATTATAGACATGGTATAGGTTATTATGGAGAGTTTTTATTAGAATTTATACAAGTAAAAAGTCTTGAGAGGTGTGAAGAGAAGAGGTAAAGAGGGGTGGTATTTATAGTGTATGAGAGGAGGGGTTTCCCATAATTTTAATCATTATTTCAATATTTTTTCTCAAGAGAATGAATAGTCTAGATTATTGTGACCAAAAATAGTAATTAGTGCATTTTAGTTGTCAAAAATGGCCATTTACACCATCTATGACTCAAGAATGATGCTGAAATTCAGGTTTTAGCACTTATCGTAAAATATCATATTTTATTATTCATAAAAACTTCATGTATTTCAGAAAAATCACAAAAACTCACCCTAAACATTTTTAAATGTGTAGAATCCAAGAATGAAATTCATTTAATGAAAATAATTTTCTAAATATGTGAAATTTAATTTTTAAATAAAATCATTATGTACCTAAAAAATACGTATTTTAAAATTATAACTGATTTTATGATACTTTGAAAAATTAACTAAGGTCTCATAGAATTACCCAATAATAGTAAGAAATAAAAACAATAGTTTAAGAATAAATATTATTAAAATAAATTTTCTTTTTTAATTATTAAATTATTCATAAATATTTAATTAAATATTTATGACTTATAAAAATACCAACACTATCATATTGTCACTTATAAGATGGATAAATTTTATTTATACTTTAATTGGTAAGGTTACTATTTACTTAGATGATTTACTATTAATAAGGATCATATTTATATTCATAATGGTAACATTACTATTCATAAGGGTTAGCTACTATTCACTAAAAATGAAGTCTATCTTATCAGACTCCAAACATCTTACTGATCACAACTGTGTATGTTAGATTTTCGAAATTCAAATCACAAAAGTGACAATATTACATTTATAGGTCACATAGAACTTAGTAGTTCATTATGTTGTGATTTCATGTTATTATATGACATAATTATATGAATTCAATTTCCATTTATTAAAATTTGGGTCATTATAATAATTAAATACAAGAATATTTCTTCTTATCCCCCAATAATTCTTCTTGAATGTCAAAATTGATCCTTTATATACAATTTATATCTTACATCTGATTAGGAGATAAAATGCTCCCCCTATAACCTAAAACTCTTCCAGTTGTTAGGCCTATTATTTTGACCCACAAAAATTATTACTCTCCTACATCATTTATTCACATGTAACTATAGGTTTGAGAAACTTATCCAACTCAATAACATTTTACATTTTTAACTACCTACAGTGAGTTATTCATTGGGTGAATTTACTACATTACAATGATCCATCAACAAAACTGCTAATTATAATGAGTTGGAACTCGGTGTATAAAACAATATATAAAGGTTAAAACATCATCATGTCCATTGCACTCAATTACTTCCATATATATCATGAATCCCTAGAAAATTATCTCTTTTCAAGAAATTATTATAGATTTCTTATTCAACTCTGGTAACTAATTTGAATCAGTTGACATTATAGATCACATCACATCACCAATTTGAATCTTTGGATGTGATTTCCCCTTGGATTGTATCTCCCCCAAAACCTGAAACTCTTGAACATCATCTAATAGAATTTATACACATTGGGAGAGGGGAACCTCTAGAATCCTCAAGAAGATTATTTTGGTCGGTCATGATGGATGAAACCTTTGATATGTTCTTGAAAAGAAATGTATTATTTTTGTTCTTGTTCCAACATCCCAGCCAACATCTACTATTTTGGACATATGAATAAACATTATTTACCCACAAGAACATTAATATTATGATATTTATATTTTCTAAGCTTCACATTTTTCACAATTTTGGGTTTAAACCCATTTGTAGAAATTTCCCCCTTTGATGCTTCGCTGATATGAAATTTTTTATGACTCTTTCTTTGAGAAAGAAACATTCCACTGGTCATCTACTCTCGATTGTTCTTCTATTAGAGAACTCTTTTTCTTTCCTTCACTTCTTACCATGAGGTTGAGCCTTCCATTGAATTTTCATTATTATTAATCACAATTGGAGCATCTCCTCTATTTTTGATCCAGGTTTGTTCACATTCTTTCCAAGGGAGTTGTTGTGAGTGTAACAGTGGAGGTGATTGATACACCATTCATTGAGCTCAATGTGATTCCCCTAAGGTTGTAAACATAATTTTAAACTTATCATATTGTCTTCCAATATAGTCTTTTCTGTTATACATTTCCATTGTTGGGGATCTCCTTCTAGGTTCCTTTTTATTCCCTTATTTCTTCCTAATGAAATGTCTTTTCAAATTCCCAGAATTAGAATAAATAAAGCATATTCAAATAAAGGAATACCTCATTTAATTATTTCTCAGCTGATATGTTGATGCAGCTATAGTTCTTCTTCTGACATTGAGACATGGAGATTCTTGACACAAACTCATGGCGTGTCCTTGTCTTCCACAGTAATAGCATTTGACAACTTCTTTCTTCAGAGATAATTTACTTTCAGAGTTTTCAAGAAGCTTCTTCTTATTCATATATTTAGAAATATTTATATGTTCTCAATATGAAATATATTCCAATTCCTCAAAACAAAAACTTGAAGTAAGACCATGTATCCCACAAAAATAGAACATGTCACCACTACGTCCTGTAAAAACCTTTTTAGGTATATATCCAACACCTAAATGATTTTTCTTATCTCTAGAAACTTTCAAATATTTCTTGATATCATGCATGGGAGGAGGCTCACCACATCGAATTCCATATTTTCCCAAACTGTATGGCCTTTGGGATGAAATAATAATTTTATTTTTTTCCTCTAAAGAAGCGTATTTTATTTTCATTTCATTATCACTATAACTCCCCAAGGTATGGAAAATAAATATTGAAAGCATGAAACACTATGTACCTAATTTTTTTTATAATCTATTCATTAAACACAATTTTTCCTAAACTATGTTTTGAATTTTGAAAAATGGTCATCTAGAGTTATGATCGGTAAGTCATTTGGAGTCTGATAGAACAAACTTGATTTTTGGTGAATAGTAACATACCCCAATGAATAGTAATATAAATAATAATATGACCATTATGAATAGTAAATAATGATATTATTTTATTTTCTTAAGGTAATAAGATAATTATATCTTAATTAATTTTACAATGTGATATAAAACTACTTATACCTTTAAAATTGTAATTTTTTGAATTAAATATGATTTTATTTAAAAATTAAATAAACAAATTTTAGATTTTTTTTGAAAAATGAAGTTCATTTTTAAAATTTTCATGTCAAAAAATGGTAGGGATGAATTTTTGGTATTTTTATGAAATTCTTGAATTTGTTATGAATAGTGAAATACCGTAAAATACCGTATATTCAAATTATCAATTAAATGCACTATTTATTACATAATAAGTGATGTAAGGCCACTTGGTTCGAATTTACATGCACTTATTACTATTAGGGTAACATGAAACAACATTATAGGTTGTCTTGATGGAAATAATAAAATAATGAATAAAATATTCAAAATTTACCCCCTCCCCCACTATAACCCTCCCCCCTCACTCCCTCTTCTCTTTAGTCTTATAAGCCTTAAAGATCCTCAAAGATCTACCTGATTACCCTTACCTAGTCACTCCCCACATCCAGGAAGCTCTTGGTCTTGCCAAAAGACCAAAATCCCTTCCCATAATGAGGTTCTCATGGAGGTTATTTCAAGAGGTAAAACACCCTTCTTTTTCTTTTATTTTCATTTCTATTTATCTTCTTTTGTTATACTCTCCCCAAATACTCTATCCAAATGACCATGATAAATATAGTATCATATATATACTATAGTTATATCATTTTAATGGAAGAACCATCATCAATATTCCTACTCTCTTCCTTTAATTTTAAAAACAAAATCATCGTCTATGAGGTTCCAATCTATAACCTTCATAGACGAAAAAGTTTCAATTTTCAATTTCTCATTTATTAAGGGTCATGAAACCATTTAGATGGTTGAAAAAGATTATAATATATGTATTATAACCTAATTAATATTCAGGAACCAGTATATCCACATATTATTAATTTTTATGACAAAACTAGTTCATAATAATCCAAATACCACCAAATAATCGAAGTGGTTGTCATCGAATGATTCATCCTCATTCTATGTAACAAAATTATAGAAATGAAAACTAAAAATTATTTATGTTCATAAATAATATGTAATTTCAATTCTGGATATTTACATCCATTCCACATAAACTCCATTACTTAAGAACAAGTGAACCGATTATGAAAATAAAGAAAATGAACACTCATGAAGGAGGAAATTAAATATAATAACTTATCACTAATGGCATAAATGAACTAATTTTTTTTGATAAACTAAATAAATGTATAATATGTTCTTAAATAATTTATTAATAAGTCAAATTTCATATTCTAGGAGCTTAAGTTAATGATCGGAACACATTAGGACTTAAGGTAAGGGTTTTTCCACCCAAACATCCATTTTTATTCGGGTTACTTTTATTATCTAATTGCCCCAATGAAATTATTATATATTATTATTTACTCCACATAAATTCTGTGTGAGTGTTCTAAATATTCTTACCAACTATAATACTTCCTTATTTTTTGTGGAGTTACATTTTTTAAAAGGAACTTTCAAATTATTTCCAAAATACAAGCCCGTTTCAAGGGAGTTTCTCAAATTCTTACCTATTTTCAGAGGCAATCGATAATCTATTTTTGGAAACTATTATCCTTATAAAATTACTCAATCTATTTTGAAAATAATATCTTAATTTATTTCTGGTTTTATACAAATACTTTTCTAAATGAACTCTCCTTTTCAAAATAAAAGAGCATTTATCTAAAAAATTACTCAATGATTTTATAAGAGTATTTTCATATGTTTCAACACTCTTGTTGATTATTATTATTTATTGGGATTATTATTTTATAATATAATATAAAATATTTAATTGGATGGTTTATTATTAGTTTTATTGTGGATGTTTCATCCTAAAACCATTCACCAATTTACTCTGAATAGTTAGTTTTATGTTTAATGATTGGGGAAATTTAAATACATTTCATATATTAGTTTCAATATGAATGTATATGTTGATTATTTTTATCCCTGATCATATGAGAAATGTATTGGACTTATTATGTGATGGGTGGGTCCTGCTATATCCCCTTGATACATCGGTAGGTCTTATGAGACAAATAAACATGGAATTGGCTGAGGCCTTTCCCAATTTGATATATGGTTTTGGACGAGGCTTTCATAAAATGTTTCAGAATGTCTGGAATATGTACTTACCTAAATATAAAGCTATTAATCGAAAGTTCATATGGTTTTTTATTATTATAATACTCATTGTTATGTTGTCATTATCTACGAAGCTCATATTCCTACCTTAATGTGTTCAAGTTTATTATTTGTGAAGGCTTGTGTTTCAATTTCTCACCATGACTAATGTTTATGTTTATGTTATATTCCACCTCATTTATTACCCTTACTGAGAATTTGAGCTCACACCTTTCTTATGTTTAATTTTTCTAGGATATGAAGAAGTAAATTATGAATGACTTTCAAGCATAATCTAGGAGGCATGGATGTTTCTAATTGAATAAATTAGTGTTTTTTACTATAAATATGTAAAGTTGAAATTATTTATGTATCTTGATTCCAAAATCTACTAACCTACTTGGTGATTTTGTATGCATATTACTTTTTTATATTCCAATGTAATGAAATAAGGAACCGGATCTAGGAAACTCGGGTCTAGTCCTTATAGTTGGCATTAAAAAAAGTTTAGTAGAAAACTTGGAAACTAGATTTAGAAAAAATTGATAAGGGAACACAAACCTAAGATAGTCTTTAAGGATAAACATAAAAGAACATCCTGGTATTTTGGTAGTGAAGATATTATGTGGATATTTTTATAAAATACATCCATTACTTGGTACAAATAGGTAGAGGTTGATCTGGCATAGATGTACCTAGGAGTGCAAGCTCTGATAAGGAGTCTTGGGCTTGACATGAGGTATCCTGGTTCACAATAAAGGGCATTGTTGCACTCTTGGTATATAAAATCTTGGGGTATATGCTTAGGATAATTCACATTTTCTTTACAGGACATTATAAAGTATTTAAATGTATATTTTTCCTCAAGGAAACCATTTTTGTGATAATGGGATTATCCATGCACAGGATCACAATTTATACTAATTATTTTGTTCAGTTAAGATTATAAATTATGATTCATACCCTAATTTAGTGTATGAAAATATCTATAAATGGATCCTAGTGGAAGAAATGGGAACCTCATGAACACGTGTTTCACATGTATGGATTTTACTCCAACACCAGATAACAATGTTGGCTATGGTGCTGCAAATGGTGTAGAGCAGCTTATAACAATACTGGAACAACTTACTTAGGTTTTGAACAATAACCTTACCTATATGGACCATCCATATCCACCACATGGAGGATATTTTTTAGATCACTTTATGCGACAACATCCTCTATCATTCAGTGGGACTACAAACCCATTTGTAGCTAATCAGTAGATAAGTTCCCTAGAGAAGATATTTGTCACTTTGGGATGAAACGAAAGAGAGAAGGTCATCATAGAAATTTATCGTCTATCTAGAGATGTAGATTAGTTTTGGTCATTAATCCCAAACACAAAGGAGGAGGAAGAAATTGAATATATGGAATGGAGAGACTTTAAGGAAATATTGTTAGATAAATACTTTCCTTATGAATAGTGAGTGGATATGGAGAGGAAATTATCGAATCGAAGGAAAAAGGAAGATGATAAAGTTTTAAACTATGAATCTAAATTTACATGGCTAGAAAGGCATGTTTTGGACTATATACATAATCCATGGAGAAAAATTGATCGATTTTTGATGGTTTGAAACCATTCCTCCAAAGGGATCTAGTCTCCCAGATTTTCTCATCATATGAAGATATAGTTTCATGTGCTATAAAGATGGAAAATGAATTCTCTAAGACTTATGACTTTAAGGCAAATAAAGAGAATAAGACAGCTTCTAAAAACTCTGGAAATGGAAATAAGGAAACATGGAAGAAGGGGAGAGTTGAATTTCCATCCTGTGATAATTTTGGGAAGAAATACCCTGGTTCCTGCTTAAAGGGAAAATTAGTATGCTAAAAATTTGGAAGGAAAGGCCATCTTACTGGTGATAGTAAGGGGATGAAGTAAGCTAATAATGTTCAATGCTATAATTGTTAGGATATGGTACACTATGATAATGATTTTCCAAAGCGTTAAGGAAATATTCCACAAAAAAGGCCAAGGGAGAAGGGACAAGCTTATACGATCAAAGCTGCAGATATTGAAGTTCCTAATGATGTCGTGGAAGGTACTTTAATAATTTCATCATACTTATCCAGTGCTTTATTTGATTCTAGATCATTGCATTCATTTATATCTTCCTAGTTTTCCAAGAAAATTAGACATGTCCAATTTGATTTAATAAAGGAGTTATCAGTCAAAACTCATAGTGGATGTTTCATTGCAACAAAGGCGGGTTGATTAGTCCCCCTCATAAAACATAAACGCATTTTAGTTTTTAATATTATCATCATCGCAATGATTTAATTTGATATAATTGTTGGTATAAATCGGATATCAAATTGTGAGGTGAAGATCTATCATAAGAAGAAGGAAGTTAAATTTTTTGAGAATGGTTTAGAATCCCTTATCATTATAGAAGAAACCCCGCCATCTGATTATCATCTAGATCTAACCCCAGTAGTTCAATTGAATTCAATTACCGAGGAGGAAGTGAATTCAATAACAATGGAGAGAAAAATAATTCTCAAATAGAATATGTACCTATTGTGCAAGAATATATAGACATCTTCCCAGAGGATTTACCTAGACATCCTCTAGAGCGGGAAATAGAGTTTTCCATTAACTGAATTCCTGGTTCAAGGCCCATATCAAATAAACCTTATAGAATGGCCACTATAGAGTTATTGTAACTCAAGAAACAACAAGAGGAATTGAGTTATAAAGGATTTAGTCACCCCAGTGTTTCTCCATGGGGAGCCCCTATTCTTTTCGTTAAGAAGAAAGATAGGTCTATGATGTTGTGCATAGACTACATGGAGATCAATTATATAAAAATAAATAAGAAGTATACCCTAACTTGCATTGATGATTTATTTTTTCAAAATCATAGCACCCAATATTTTTCAAAGATTGATCTTTGATCTAGATATTATCAGTTTCTTGTGAGGAAGGAAGACATTCCAAAAACAGTAATCTGAATCAGGTATGGGCATTACGAGTTTACAGTAATGCATTTTGTACTGACTAATGGACCATCCGTTTTCATGGAACTAATAAATAAGTTTTCAAGGAATATCTTTATGACTTTTTATTGGTGTTTATTGACGATATCCTGGTATATTCTAAAATCTACAAGGATCAATAAAATCACTTGCGCACTATTCAGAAGACACTTTGATGAAATAAATTATATGGGAAGTTTATTAAGTGTGATTTTTGGCTCCAAAAAAGTTCCTTTATGGGACACATTGTCTCCAAGGATGGAATATCAGTATATCCTATGAAGACAAATGCTGTGCAAGAATGTCCCACTCCAATGAACATAACTGAGGTACATAGTTTTATTGGTTTATCATGTTATTATCGACGTTTCATTCAAAACATTGCCCATTTACCCAATAAAATAACCAAGCTTACATGAAAAGGGGTTAATTTTGTATGGAAAAAGGAATTTGAAGAATGTTTTAAAGAATTTAATATTAGATTAGTGAATTCTCTAATCTTGACTCTGTCATCAGGGAATGATGGATTTTTGATCTCTAGCGATGCATCAAAGAAATGACTTGGATTTTTCCTTATATATAATGATATAGTGATTGAATATGAATCTAGGAAGCTAAAAATTCATGAACAAAAATATCCAACTCATGACCTTGAGTTATCAGTGGTAATATTTACTCTAAATATTTGGATACATTACCTCTATGGAAAAAATGAGAGATATATACAGATCATAATAGTATGAAATATATCTTCTCTCAGAAGGAACTCAACATGAGACAAAGGAGATGGATTGAGCTACTCAAATATTATGATTTCACAATACACTGTCACCTAGGGAAGAAAATTAAGGTAGTAGACGCTTTGAGTAGAAAGGACCACAAAATTATGAACAAGATTATAGTTGAAAGGGATCCTTTGTCCATGGATCTAGTAAATATGGATATGGGAATTATCAAGGAATGTAACACATCACTACATTTTTAAATAGTTTCAAAACCTTCTTTACTAAAAAGGATAAAAAGTTATTAGGATGATGATGAGGAATTTCAAAATAAAATTAATGTTGTAAATGATGGGAAGTTGATTGACTCGTATATGAAGGTGGCATTTTGAAATTCGGAAAGAGGCTTTCTGTTCTTGCTATTATTGAGCGAAAGAGGGAACTATTAGAAGATTCTCATAGCTCTAATTTCTCTATATACCCAGGTAGTACAAATATGTATAGAGATCTAAAGTAACATTTTTTGTGGGAAAACATGAAGAGGGAGATTGCAGCTTATGTGTTGAGATGTTTGGTTTGTCAACATGTGAAGGCTGGAAGACAATGTCTTGGAGCATTCAAGAAACCCATTCCTATTCATATGTGGAAATGTGATGATATTACAGTGGACTTTGTCAAGGGTCTACAAAAGAATCCAAGAAAGAATGATGTGATATGGGTCATTGTTGATAATCTTAAAAAATCAACACATTTTCTTACTATAAGAGAAGACAAACCACTTGAACATTTAAAAAGACTATATATTAATGAACTTGTAATACCTCATGGTGTACCTTTATCAATTGTTTCTGATTTTGAACCCTGTTTTACATCAAAATTCTGGAAAATTCTTCTAAAGGCCCTAGATACTAATCTTCGATTGAGCACCCCCTACCACCCACAAACTGATGGACAATCAGAACAGACTATTCAAACTTTGGAAGACATGTTGATGTCTTGTTCACTTGACTTTCAAGGTATGTGTGATCAGTATTTACCGCTCGTATAATTTTCCTATAATAATATCTTTCATTAAAGTATTCATATGGCACCATATGAAGCGTTATATGGAAATAGATGTTGTACACCAACTTGTTGGGATGATGTTGGTGAAAGAAAACTCGTAGGAACAAAACTTGTTGAGGAGACAACGGAAAAGGTGAATATTATCCGAACCAATATCAATACATATCAAAGTACGCAAAAGATCTATGTTGATAACTGAAGGAGGGATTTTGAATTTCATTAAGGAGATCATGTTTTCTTAAAGGTATCTACATGGAAGGGTAATATACGATTTCGGTAAGAAGGGAAAATTAAGTCCCAGGTACATTATACCATTTGAAAGTTTGGATCAAATTGGAACTGTAGCTCACCATTTGGAAATGCTGCCAAGTCTCTGAAAAGTTCACAATGTGTTCCACATATCAATGTTAAAGAAATACATGCCAGACCCAACACATGTAATCAACTATGAAGAAATATAACTTGAGCCCGATCATTCTTATTGTGAAGATCCTATCAAGATTCATGATACTGGAGAACAATTATTGAGAAATTGGATGGCTTTTCGGGTAAAGGTTCTTTGGAGAAACTATAAGATAGAGGAAGCAACATGGGAGACTGAGTATCTTATGTTGAAGACATACCCAAATCTTTTTAGGTAACATTTTTTGAATTTTCATGATGCAATTTTTGTAAGGAGGGTAGAATGTAACACCCCCAAGGTTTTGAAAATAAAAATTGAATGCATGAAACATTGTGTCCTTACAAAAAACACATTTTATAATCTAGCTATTAAAAACAAATTTTCCTATAATATGTTTTGAATTTCGAAAAATGGTCATCTAGAGTTGTGATCTATAAATCATTTGGAGTCTGACAGAACAAATTTGATTTTTTCTGAATAGTAACATACCCATATGAATAGTAATATGAAAATTAATATGACCCTTATGAATAGTAAATTATGATATTATTTTATTTTCTTAATGTAATAAGATAATGATGTCTTAATTAATTTTACGATGTGATATAAAACTAATTATAACTTTAAAATTGTTATTTTTAAAATTAACTATGATTTTTTTAAAAAATTAAAGTAATAATATTTAGAAAATTATTTTTCAAAAATGAAGTTCATTTTTAAATTTTACACATTGAGAAATGGTAGGGGTGAATTTTTTGGATTTTTCTGAAATTCTTGATTTTTTTTATGAATAGTGAAATACAATAAAATATCGTATATTCAAATTATCAGTAAAATACACTATTTATATAATCATAAGTGATGTAAGTCCTCTTGGTTCAAACTAAATTTCACTTATTAATATTAGGGTCACATGAAACAACACTATTGGTTGTCTTGATGGAAATAATAAAAAATGAATAAAATATTCAAAATTTACCCCCTTCTCCACTATAACCCCCCCCCCCCCCCCCCGCACTCCCTCTTCTCTTTAATCTTATCAGTCTTGAAGATCCTCAAATATCTTCCCAATTACCCATACCTAGTCACTCCCCACTTCCATAAATCTCTTGGGCTTTCCAAAAGACAAAAATCCCTTCCATTTAGGAGGTTCTCAAGGAGGTTATTTCAAGAGGTAAACACCCTTCTTTTTCATTTAGTTTCATTTCAATTTATCTTCTTTTTTTATCCCCTCCTAACCTAATTTTTTCAAATGACCATTATAAATATAGTATCATCAATATAATATAATTATATCATGTTAATGGATGGACCGTCATCAATATTTTTACTCTCTCCCCTTTATTTTAAAAATGAAATCAATGTCCATAAGGTTCCAATTTATAACCTTCATGGACGACGAAGTTTCGTTCTTCAATTTATCATTCATTACTGGTCATGAAACCGTTTTTATTGTTTAACCAGAAAATAATATATGTATTATAGCCTAATTAATATTCAGGAACCCATATATGTACATATTATTAATTTTTATGACAAAACTAGTTCATAATAATCCAAATACTTCCAAATAAGCAAAGTGGTTTTCATCTAATGATTCATCCTCATTCCATGTAAAAAATGATAGAAATGAACATTAAAATTTTTTATATGTTCATAAATAATATGAAATTTCAATTCTGGAGATTTACATCAATTTCACATAAACTCCATTACTTAAGAACAAGTTAATCGATTATGAAAATAAAGAAAATAAACACTCTGGAACGAAGAAATTCAATATAATAACTTATCACTAATGGAATAAATGAACTAAAAATAATTATGATAAACTAAATACATGTCTAATAGTTTCTTAAATAAGTTATTAATAATTCTAATTTCATATTCCAGGAGTTTATGTTCAATAGGGGAACTCATTCGGACTTAAGGTAAGGGTTTTTCACCTGAACTTCCATTTTCATTCGGGTGACTTTTATTGTATAATTACCTCAATGAAATTATTATGTATTATTATTTACTCCTCATAAATTCTGTGTGAGTGTTATAAATATGTTTAAAAACCATAATCCTTCCTTATTTTATGAGTAGTTACATGATTTAAACGTAACTTTCAAAAATATTTCTGAAATACAAGCCTGTTTTAAGAGAGTTTCTCAAATTCATACCTATTTTCAAGGGAACTCTATAATATATTTTTGGAAATGATTATCATTATAAAATAACTCATTATATTTTGAAAATAATAACTTACTTCAATTCTGGTTTTTTACAAATATTTTCCTAATTCACTATTATTTTTAAAATAAAAGATCATTTATCTCAGAAATTACTCAATGATTTTATAAGAGTATTTTCGTCTATTTCAAAACTCTTATTTGTTATTATATATTATTGAGATTATTATTATATGATTTCATCTATAATATTTAATTTTATGTTTTATTATTAGTTTGATTATGTATGTTTCATCCTAAAACCATTCACCAATTTACTCTGAATGGTTAGTGTTTATGTTTAATGATTGGGGAAAGTTAAATACATTTCATATGTTTGTTTCAATATGAATATCTATGTTGATTATGTTTATCCCGTATCCTATGAGGAATGCATTAGACTTATTATGTGATGGGTGGGCCCCACTATATCCCCTCTATTCATCAGTAGGTCTCATGAGATAAATAGATGTGGAATTTTCCAAGGCCTTTCCCAATTTGATATATGGTTTTGGCTGATGCCTTAATCATTTTTAGACATCTTGGCCAAGGCCTTAAAAAATGTTTCAGAATGTCTAGAATATGCACTTACCTAATTATCAAGCTGGTAATTAAAATTTCATGTGGTTATTCTATTAGTAGAATACCCATGATTATGTTGGAATTATTTAGTTGACTCATATTCCTGCCATAATGTGTTCAAGTTTATTATTTGTGAAGGAATGTGTTTCAATTTCTCACCATGACTAAAGTTTATGTTTATGTTATCTTACACTATATTTATTACCCTTACTAGGAATTTGAGCTCACCCCTTTCTTATGTTTCATTTTCCCAGGATATGAAGAAGTAAATTATGAATGACTTGCAAGCATAATCTAGGAGGCATGTATGTTTCTAATGGAATAAATTAGTGTTGTTTTCCAATCAATATGTAATGTTGAACTTATTTATGTATCTTGATTCCAAAATCTACTAAACTAATTGGTCCTTAGAGATACATATTGCTTGTTTATATTCTAATGTAATAAAATAATGTAATAAAATAAGGCACTAGCTCTGGGAAACTGGGGCCGTGTCTTTACAGTCACCTACTAAAAAGTGCAGAGCACTCTTAAACTTGGGCTTGCCTTTGTCATTAGATTTATCCACTTATTTCTTCACTAATTCTAGATCTTCCCCAAATTTTTTTATCTTTATATCCCATTATTCCTGTTGATCACTATGATCTCTCCTGATATTCATCCCACTACACATATCATCTTCTAATTCTTGGGTGAACTTAACTGTCATGTCACATTTCTCCTTTAACATAGAATTCATCTGAGAAATAGAATCATTACAGAGTGCATTATCCTATTATAGCCTTTTCTTTTATTGAACCAGTTCAGATAACTGTGTACTAAGATCATCATTTTTTGCCTTCAGATTCTTAATTTCTTCTATGTTTAGATTCATTCCCTTGTCATTAGCTTTCGATTTTTCTATCTTTGTTGAAAAAATTTCAGTTCTTCACCTTACGAATCATTATTATCCCTATGATAAATAGCCACATCAATAATCCTTTTATTTAATCCTTTTATCCTGTTGACGTCAATTTCTAGTACTTGGATCCAGATATCATTAGATTTAATTTATTCATCCAATTTCTGATCTAATTCTTTTGTTTCAAGGACAACTTACACTTTTTTCCTTTTTGGAATTTCTTTATCATTAGTAGTTTCAACATCACTTGGAATGTCAAGTTCTTCACTCATTCCTACAACATTATTGAGTGAGTCTATCTTTTCACTATCAGATTTTTCAAAACCTTTCTTCAATACATTGTTGGTTTCCTTAAAGTGAATCACACTTTTTCCATAAACACTTCTGCAATGAGGAATAACACCTAACATTTTCTTCCCATTGGTAGTTCTTCTCTTTACCATGGTGCACCAATATAATACAAAACTGAAACTTTAATTCCAATAGTAGAGTAAACCTTATTAGATCAAACAAATCAACAAAGGTAACCTATGCTCTAATAAAAATCGTTAGGTCCAAAAGGGGTCTAGATGCCCTGAGAGGGGGTGAATTAGGGTATGGATATTCTTTTCAAAATCCTTCCTTCCCTACTGAATCTCGAACTCTTTATTATAATGGTAAATTTGTTTTCTCATTAGTGTTTATATTGATCACATCCTTTTCAATTATATTTGATGATAATTTATTGAAAGTAAAGCAATAAATAAAGCATAAGGACATATATATTTTTAATTTGTTCAACCTTACTAGGCTACATCCATGGAGAATACAATGGTAGTGTACCGATTGTATCAAATTCACTAAGGTTCACTGCCAATAATTCTATTCATGCTAGATCACTTCTATAACCAGACTCAATACCATTACAAGGTTTAGGGTCATCTCACTACTTTATGAATGGTCACTCCCTCTTTATCTTTCTCTAGATCATTTTCAGTGGAAAGGATTATCTTCTTCCTCTCCCTTTTCTCACTGCTCTGGAAAATAACCACACACAGTTTAGGGAATTCTTGGTCCCATACAGTTTTGGGAAATTTAGGCCTCTTCATTATTGCTAATGAACAAATCCTCAACTATAGGTAGATACACTATTGAACCTCTTTATAGGGTTTTCTCCACTTTCATGAAAACACCCTGATGCAACACTTCCACTTTATAGAAAACTAAAACAGACTTCCATTTACTATAGACATAGTAATTACCTCTATTTTAGAAAGATATTCAAGAGATGCCAAGTGTTCCTCTCAATATTTTCAATTTTTTGTGAATAACCTCCTTCTGTGAGTATTTTTGAATAGTGTAGATCTCGTATATTCTTCTTCTCATTTAGAATTTAGATGTGAAAATGATACTATTCATTAGGAAAAGTAAGAACGTATCCCCATGCACAATATTCTAGTGTGATACCACTGTGTAAGACCCTGTCACATAATTCCATGAGGAAGATCTTGACGCATACCCTTAAGTGAGATCCCAACGTGAATCCCTGACACCTTGAATGAGTACCACCTTGCACGAGTCCCTTGGAAAGAACCCCTTGTGACTTTCATGATTCCCCTAGAGAGAACCCATAGTTCCTTGCGTGAGTCTCACCTTGAGTGAGTCTCCAGGCACAAAACCCTAGTGCCTTGCTGGAGTCTCATCTTGCGCGAGTCCCCTGGCGCGAATGCTTGGTGAAAACATCTTTCACTGTGAACCCCTGGCATGAAACTCCTTCTCTACTAAGCCCTGGCAAGAAACCCTATTCACATTTTTCATGAGTTCCATGCTATTTCAGTCTCTTCCGCGAGTCTGCTTTAGTGAATCTTCTTTCACAAGTCTTCCCTTTATCTTTGAGAAAGACTTTGTTTAGATCATGTGCAACACTTACGTAATGTGAATCGTGTATTATTCTTCACCATGAACCCCTGGAATGAACATATTTTCTCACATTACCTGAGTCCCACTCTATGTAAGTCTCTCCCACAAGTTTGCTTTCACGAGTCCTCTTTTGTGAATCCTCTTTTGCTCTTTGTGCAAGACCTTGTTCAGATCATGCACAACACATACATGATTTCAATTGTGTATCCTCCTTGTCCATGATCCTCTTTCATGATATCACCACGAGTCTATTATTCAGAGAATATTTATATCAATATTTTTAAGCAAAACATTTTCAATCATAAAAAATGGGTTTTGGGGTATTTATAGGAATTTTTTCCCCACCTTAATCACAAAAATCATGGACAACCATCCACCTCACGAGAATCACACACTCCATAAGATACAGGTGTGTGATGTTTTCATGATTTCCATGATATTTGGGTGTGATTCATCTTTAAATATCCACTCTTTTCACAATTCCTCGGTCATCATTTGCTCTTATGCTTTGTACAATTCCCTGGTCTACATTCGTGCTTTGGGTGAGTCCTCGGTCAACATCTTCTTTTTGCATGAGTCTCTGGTCTAAATTCACACTTGAACTTTTCACAAGTCTCTGTTCAGTATTCACATTTTTATGAGTCCCTAGCACAATTGTTGAAGATAATCATGTGCATTGTAAGATCTTAAAAATCCAGGAGACCTTTCCTCCATTTCCTTATTTTTCCTTTATTTTCATGCGATTTCATGAGTCCTAAGAACGAGTCCTATTCAAACATTGCGCAAGATGTGGGCGCATGATCTATATAAAATCATGAGTCATGCACAATATCCCTCTACAATATCCAAATACAATCATGAGTTTTGCACAAGATCCCTCCACGAGATCCAAAGACAATCACTTGCATTGCACGAGATCTCATCACGAGACTCAAATTCAATCACCTGCAATCTTTTGATTTTGAACATTCTTTTCTTCCAATGATTTTCATGACTCATAAAGAGTTCCAAATATTACCATGAATGCTTTGAAAGATCCCCCCATGAGATCAAAATGTAGTCATGATTTCTACGCAAGATCCGTCTACGAGATCTCACCACGAGACTCAAAATCAATCACCTGTAATCATGTGATTTTCAATGTTATTATCTTCTGATGCTTTTCATGAACCATGGAGAGTTCCAAAAAAAATAATTAGTATCTCACATGATCACATTGTGATACCAGTTTAGTACACAAGAGTCATAATATTCTATCACGATATCAAAATTCAATATTGTGATTGTCAATGTTGTTTTATTTCAATGTTTCTTGTGACCCTTAACGAGTTCAAAAGACAACTATGAGTGCCACACATGATCACATTATGAGATCAATTCATCACTTACACTTCATGATTTCAATTCAGAATTAGCGCGAACTCTTCATTCCTTCTTTAATAACTAGCCTTTATCAACAACCTCAAACCTTATCAAAAAACACAATCAACCCAAAATCACCATAATGAGAGATTTTTGGATAACAAATATGATAGTTATAGTTCCATAAGAATCTCTATAAATTATGTTCAACATAATCTCACTATGCACATTTATATTTAGAATCGATTTTTGGAGACCACTTTCAAAAAGGATATTTTTTTTATAATATATTAGAAAATGTCATTAATTAGATGTTATCTTCACAAAAACCCTTTTTTTAGAATGTTTTAATTTTTTAAAGATGGATATTGGGAATTATATTATTGTAATTATTTTTCTTATATATTATTTTTTGTATTTTTTCTTTTCAACTCGTGATTGTTTTTAAAATATTTTTTTATTTTTTTATTTCTAAAATATCTTATTTAAATGTTGAATTTTTTTATTATCACATTAATTGTCATATACATGTTTTATCTAATATTTATCTAATAGTTTTGTTTTATAAGTATTTTTCATAATAATAAAGGGGGGGAAAGTGTAATATGGTTGGGAATGTATTTTTTAAAATAAAAAAATAGTATTTGATTTAAAGGGACAAAAGTTTCAAAGTAAGAGAAGGATCTTGATTCAAGGGGGGGATATTTTCTTTCACAGAAATAATATTTAAAAATATTTTTCCCTTTACTTCTTTTATATCTTCTTCTTTACTATTTATTATTCACCTCCTTTTTATCGTTTATCTTTTATTTTAATATTAAATGAGTTTTTATGATCATAAAAAGGGGGATATTCTTAAGCCTATAATTTTTTATGATCACTATCACTCAAGGTATTTCTATCCTTTTTAGATTATTTATTGGTTATAGTTTTTTTAATATAATACCATGGTTTCGTCAGACCAATAGAATCTATCAAAAGGAACCCGGAGGACCAATTCCAAGATCATTGTTTCCTAACAGCACTAGACAGTCAATAGAAGACAACCAACCAACTAGTATATTAAACCAAACCTCATGCAGCACTATGAATCCCACATTCTAACTAGTGGAGCTAACTGTGGGTTCCAGGCATAATTTAAGCATCCTTAGATGGTATGAACAACTTTAATTTTAGTCTTAATATATGAAAAATTCTTGCTACACATTATTAAAACTTGATGTCCAATAAAAAAAATTAATACTTGACTAGATTAAAATTTCTAAACCATACGAGGAGGATCTTCACATGTAATTTATAATTATTTTATAATCAGATATAGAATTACCTCTAATTTTAATTTTTCTTTAATTTATGATCCAATTAAATACATATCAACATACTATCATTACATTATAGGATCCAATTATAGAATCCCTTTAGAAGGGATCCACACAAGCACCACAATCTCATAATGTTGTTGTAGAATCATTGGGTTCTATCACGAACAATCCTTATCGTTTTCATTATTCGTGGTTGATCAGAGATGAATTCTTCTTAAAATAGAAGTAACTCTTGATGTTCTCTCAATATCCTGAGATAGGAGTAAGAGAGGGTGTGATATGGATCTCTAAATATCTATCTATGTTTTGAGAGAGTCTCTCAGTATCAATTGTGCACACCAAAAGTTATTGTGGGAAGTGTTGTAATTAGATATTTATTTTTATAGGTTTAGGTTTTAAGAATTACACACAAGTCCCTTCCCAAATTTGAAATTATTAGTTAACCCAATTTCCAATAATAATATTATTATAATTATTAATCACTTGACATTTGAAATACATTAGGAATATTAATAAATATCATTTATACCATTTCTGACCAGACCATTAAGTAGGGTCTACTTTCCTTCATTGATATTTACCAATCCTCAAATAATGACTATTTAATTAATAAATGTCATTGAATTATTCTACAATAAAAATAATTAGTATTATATTCACCAAACATGAAAATAAATATTTATTATTATAATTTAACTCACTTATCATTATTAATAACTTTTGATTAAATCACTCTGATCAACCAATAATGGATAAATATTATTTATTCTAACTTTTAAATTCAATATTTGAATTTAGATGATATTGTGTATTCACTTATTGTATGACTCTGTATGCCTCTTTATTAGTGGAATTAGGCATAACCTTCTATATTCCAAGGTTATCATCAAGAAACCTACCAAGCCTCCCATCAAGAAAGAAGTTATGTTGCAATGAGATTCAATGTATTATTAATGTTTATAGTGTAATACAATCCCTTTATCTTAATATCTCAAATCAAACTATATGATCGATGTCTATTTCATTTAATTTATATGAATGAACTCTCACATTGAACAACATGTACATAGATTTATTTAGATAGTTCTATTCTCATCAAAGTTATCAAGATATCAACTTATATCAAGGGATATAAGGGATAAATCCTTCCTCACATTATCCATTAATGCAATATCAGTAGTGATTCACCCAATGTATCCTACGTCACCATGAGTATTTGTCATCATTATTTTTCATCAATACATAAAATCACATGATCCATGATATCCATTAATGATAATCATAATATCAAAGGATTAATACACACATCCTCATATAGGAACATCTAGTGAAACATGGAAATGTGGATTTTATATTGATGGGTATGTTATCATAACATCTTACCTTAGAGGTTAACAAGTGATAACATTAGGAGAAGGTGTGCCAAATTACTATGATCCTCCTACCCCTGATATCATACATCTACTTTTTTCCATTAAACAATATCAGCCAACCATAAAGGTTTTTTTAAGAAAATTATCATGTAACCTATAGGTTATCATCATAGTTGGGAATAACAATGACATATCAATGTGACACATATTATTAGTAAATTATCACATAAATATTTCATACAATGAATAAATAATGAAGTGATAATAAAATTCACTAATAATAAAAAAATGTAATCAAGTACTATGAAATTTGGATCTACAGACCCAACCCTAATAGACTCCCACTTGCACTAGATCCAACTCACAACAACTTTTACTCCACAATTTCTCACATAATACTCTTTTATTTTATGAGATAATGCATTGGTCATGCGGTATACATCCTTTTACTCCATTGATAATATACTCATCACAACATCACCTATTTGAGAAAAATCCCACATGATATGAAACTTTTGAAGTATGTTCTTTTTTCCTTTGGTCTGGCATCATCTCTTTGGAGAGACCTACTGCTGCAGTGTTATCACAATAAAATGTTATATAGTCTTTACTATTAGGCACCAAATCAAGATATTTGAAAAATTTATTAATCCAAATTGATTCCTTGAATGCCTTAGAATCCAAAATATACTTGGAATCTACTATTTAATCAACAGAAATTGGATTCTTTGAAACATTACAACTTAAAGCTCCTTTATTACGAAAAAAGATATATCCAAACTATGAATTCAGATCATCATAACCTATCTGAAAGCTTGTATCTATATATCCCTTAATGACTAGCACTTCATATCCTCCATACACTAGGAACATACCCTTAGTTCACCTTAGATACTTAAGGTTATCATTAATAGCAGTTCAATGTTGTTCACCCATATCTACTTTATATCTTCATATCATGTTCAAATCAAAAGAAATATCAATCCATGTACATAGCACAAAATACATGATGGTTCCTATCATAGATGAATATGATATCTTACTCATTCTCTCTTATTCCTATTGTGTACAAGGAAACATTTTTTTGGAAATATGTATACCATATGACACTAGAACCCATCCACTCTTAGATTATCTCATACTAAAACTATCCATTATCTAGTAAATGTATGTATCTTGAATTAATACAAGTATCCTCTTGGATATATCACACATGGTCTTGATCCACAGATTGTTTGCTGCGTCACCTAAGTCCTTCATAGAGAATCAATTAATCCATCGTGCCTTAACTACTTGTAAGGATAGTATATTATTTCCAAATAGTAATATATCATCAACATATACTACTAGGGAAAAAACTATACTCCCACTAAACTTCTTGTAAACATATGGCCCACTTTAATTCTTAATGAAACTAAATTTCTTAATGGATTCATTGAATATAATGTTCCATAATCTGGATTCTTAATTTAATTGATAAATGGATCTATGTAACTATTGGGAAAACGTCCCTCCAGGTAACATTTCAGTATTTTTGGGTTGATTGTGTTTGTTGAAAAAGAATGAGAGGAGAGTTTTTTGTGACATAGGAGTTGTGTGAAGTAGTAGGTACGCAAGATACATACATTCCAAATACAACATCAAAGCGTAATGTTAAGTGCTTAAAGAATGTTGTGTGAACGGAAGGTGTTCTGTGACAAAATGGATTTCTTGCACACATAGTGGAAGACATGAAAGGATTTTTTGTCATATGGTTGGATGAGTCTATTAATAAGAGGCTACCCCCATCATTTCAATATCTCAACCCTTATAGGAAATTAGGTCTCTAAATTATTTAAGAAGCTACTTGGAAATCATAAAACTTGTACATAAGAAGTGTTGTGTGAATAAATGACTCAAATGTTTATGGCGCACATGAAAATAACTTGTGTCTGAATGGACAGGGAAAGTGGGCACGAAGTGTAAGAGTTTCACTCAAGAGGAAGTTATGAGATAAATAAATAGTTTCATGAATGTTGTGAGTTTTTTGAAAAAAGTTTAATGTTTCATGGAAGTTCGTAAAGTTTCCCACAAAATATCCAAAGATTCATTGAAAGAAAATGTTGTGTAAAATAGAAATAATTTCCTAGTAAGTTTGTGGTAAAGTGGTATTCATCAAGTGGATGAAATTATAACTTAAATAATGAATCTATATACAATTGAGGATATATTAATTATTCATAATTAAGGGACCTACATGTCCCTAAAATATGTCCAGATTCTTTCCAGAGTAGTGAGAAACAGAAGAGGAATAAGTGATCCTTTCAATGACAGTGTAAAGAGAAAGAATATCAAGGTAGTAACCCTTGGGAAGTAATGAGTAATCCCAAAAAATTTGTAAATGCGGTGATCCTGGGAATAAAAATGATCTAGCCCAAACATTATTTTATAGTGAGCCGTATTGGATTCGGTACATCAGCACATTGTCGTCGTGTTCTCCTTGGACATAGCCTAGTGAGGGTGAACCAAGTAAAATTGATGTGTCTCATGCATTCTTTAATTTATGTTCATACATTTCTATAGGAAAGGGAGAGAATCGTGTTTTGTCTAATAGTGAAACAATATCTAAAGTTAATTTTTTTAATATTTTGTAACCTGATTCAACCCTCCGCCCTCTCAGTGTATTTAATCTAGTTAGGATAATATTAACTTTCATATGTTTTTGGAATTTCCTGGAGTCACAAACCTTTCTGTTTGTGTCATACACACATCCCTTAGAAGGTTTCTATTAATAAAATAAATTTTCACATCCATCTTTCAAATCATATAGTAATGGTAAGATCTTATGACAAGAAAAATATAAATGGATTTAAACATAGAAACCATGGAAAAGGTTTTGTTATAGTCAATGAATTTATGTTTTCTAAACCCATTAGTCACTATTTTTTCTTCATAAGAACTTACTTTAACTTCCATGTTCATCATTATCTTGAATACCCATTTACACCAAACAAGATTTTCATCAACTCGTGGATCAATCAAAATTCAAACTTGGTTTTGACACATTGAATGAATTTTAGAATTAATGGATTCATTCCATCTTGAAGCTTATAAGTTCTCTATACAACTATTATAATAAAGAGGATCATTATTTTTAAAAAATAATGATTCACCATTATCGATGACCTAAAGAACATATATATCCAAACATCTTCCTTCCTAGCACTCATACGTAGTGCTTGTGTTTTAGGAACAAAAAATTCATAGAGACCTATGGAATAAGTTATTGTACCAAATTTTATGTACATTGAGAATCAACTTTATCAAATTCAATCCTGCTCCTACTATCCTCCTTGAGGATGTGCTCCCTCTCAAGATATATGGCCAATCTAGCAATAGTTAATTTCTTATTTTAGGGGTTTTATAGATAATATCTCATTTTTTCATTTATATACCCTATAAATATACAATTCATACCTCAGGGTTCTATTTTTTCTGGATCTATCCATAAAAAATGAATCTCAACCCCATGAACAAACATGTAATAAAAAAGGTTTATCTCCACTCCATAACATTAAGGGAGTACCATTTTCCACTTTATTTGGTACTTGATTTAGTAAGTATGATGTCGTGTGTAATGAATATCCCCAAAAGTATAATATAAGGCTTACATGAATCATCATTGACCTAACAATTTCCATCATTGTGTGGTTCCTCCATTCACTAAAACCATTTTAATTCAGTGTATAAGGATGATTGATTTGAGATAAAATCCTAAACTACCATAAAAATTAGACGAATCCTTAGTTAATATATTTTCCACCTCCATTTGACTTATGTTTCTTTATCTTCTTACCAAGGTCATTTTAAATTTTTTTCCTCATATCTTTAAAATTATTAAAGTATTCAGACTTATACCTCAACATGTATATAAAACCATACCTACTCAATTCATCAGTGAAAGTAATAAAGTATGAGAATCCACCTATAGCCTCTACTTGTAAATGTCTGAACACATCAATGTGTACCAAATATAGAATCTCTATATCCCTTTCACCTTGACCAACTAATGGTTGTTTGGTTATATTATATTGTAAATAAGAAAATCATATTTCAAAGGGATTATGTTCAAAAGAGTCTATGTAACCATCTTGATAGTGTTTTTTAGATGATTCTCATTTACATGACCAAGATGGTAATGTCACAAATAGGTATTATATGAGTCATGTGTATTTGTTTCATTATCAATTTCTAAAATTTGGTTTTCATAATTTAATACTTAAATTCCACTATTCAACTATTTCATAACATAATATATGATATCCTTATAAAAGTATCAACCTTTATTTCCAAGGATAAAAATAAATCCATCCACATCTAAACACGAAATAGAAATAATGTTCTTAGTAACAATAGTAATATTATAAAAAATATTCAAAACCAAAATCAATCTAGTCATTAATGTGATATAATATTCTCCATTGGTTAGATTATCAAGAGTATCTCCATTGACAACATTTAAATCAACCTCATCTCTATAAATATTTTATAATGTACTTGGTTCCTATATTTGGTTACAAATGTAAGCTCCATAGGTAGTATCTAATACCCAAACAATAGATATGGATTGATTACACATAATAATGAAAACACATGAATCTTCACCTTTCTTCTTTGATTGGGTGAATTCCTCTTCTAGTGGTCCTACTTTCCACATGAAAAACATATCACATCCTATTCCTTTAATTTCCTCTGTATCTTATTCTTATTGGAAGGATGGAGGTCTATAGCTTTAGACTTTTAATGATTCTTCAACCCATTTTCCTTGTTCTTACTATTCTTATTTATTATAAGGACTATGGTTTTTTTATTCCCCATGTCTTTATCAACTTTGAGAATAAGAATAAGAAGTTACAAAAGTGTATTCTTCTTATTTCTTATATTGTAATTCAGAATAAAACTGGAGAAGTTTTTGAGTAGTGATGATAGAGTGATATATAGTTGTATTTCATCAAGGATCCTAAAACCCAAGATGTCTAGTCACTCATCATAGTTAAAAATATTGACTACATGTGCCCCAGTTGGTGTTGACTCTCCATGATTTCACATTAATAGTACATTAGATATCTCATATCTCTCTAATCTTGTAACACCCCAAGATTTTATGAAAAATATTCTTTTTAATTTCACTAATGTCTTGTGTTGTACGCTACACCAAAAGGATCTTGCACAACACGCATCCTTGATTTGCCTTGCATTACATGCAATCGTGACCTTCCTCGAAAGCGTGTGTAGTACGTAATACCGAGTTTCACTAAACAACAATATTATATTAAAATATTATTAAAACTAGCCGTTATGAATAGTAATAACCACTTTTTGAAATTTTGTAAATTTTATTTTTCAAAATGGACTTTATTTCTGGATTCGGAATATCGAAATTAGCTTAGGGTGAAATTTTGGTACTTTTCGGATAACTTTCATTTTCTGATGAAGAGTGAAAATTATAAATTTTAATTAAAAACAACATTTTTAATAGAAATAATTAATAGTGATAAATCATTAATTTTATTGGTTTTAAAGTATATTTAGAATATATTTTTACAATTTAATACAATGTTGGTTATTGGATGTAATTTCACATTTAAACCAGACATAAATAACTGTCAATCTTTTGATAGTTATTATCTCTTAAGAACACGCTATTTGTTTTGCCGACGGAAATTAATATTTAAATTAATTAATGCAACTTATATGTTTTGAATTTGGTAAAATAGAAATCATTTTTGAGTTCATAATATCAAATATAGCTTAGGCCTAATTTTTGATATTTTTCTGAAAACTTTCAATTTTTGATGAATAGTGAACCCACTAAGTGGTAGTTAAAAAACTGAATTTTTCATAAAACTTAATTTTACCGCTTCTGTGAGTGGAATTTCAAAAATCAGAGAGACACGGTTGATGTCAGTAAGTAAAATGTGGTTCAATGAGATGAAAATAATTTTTTGGTGAATAGTAACTTTTTACCTTTTTTACCACGGTTAAAAGTAAATAGGGTAATTAAGGGTAGAAATTATATTATTATTACCCTAACACATGTCCTAATTCTATTGGACAAGTGTAATTCGACCAAAAACAAACTTAGGAATAAAATATGACCATTTAGGCCCACTTGGATTAGATTAGGACATTTATTATTAATTTATTTAAAGAAGGGTTAAAAGAGTTAAAATCAAAGTTTATTTACTAAAACATTTTTAGTATGGGGTTATACATAAGATAAATTAGACTATAAATATTCATTAGAAATCTAAAAAGATTTCCTACATAATGGTATTTTATTTTTAATTTTTAGACATTAAATAATTTAGTTTTTTTATGAAACAACGATGATGGAGTAATTATCTTATTAATGAAATATAGACATAATTGATGTTATAAATACCCAAATAAATATAATTTGAGACTTTTTATGAATTCCACTAATTTTCTAGGTTAATATGACATTTTATTATTGATTAAATTAACTTTTTTCGAACTTATCATTCTGTTATGATTTTCACAAAAATCAATTACTAAATAGTGTCAAAATTGACATAAAATAGTTTTTAAAACAAATATTATATTATTAATTATTATTTTATTCCTAAAAATCTAAGGATCGTAAAAATGACTTAGATAAGGTTATATATATTAATAATAAACAATTTGGGCTTCTTTTGGCTTCTTATAGTAAGTTTATTAACCTTATAGTGTAAGGACACAAGAAGACACGGTAAAAGTAAAATTATTTAACTTAATGTTAAATCTAAATAATAAGGTTAAAATAGGAACCTAAACTTGTATAAATTCTATTTTATGAGAGGATTTCGACCCATCCCTACCTTAGCCTCGAAATAAATCAATTTGGAGCTATTTAAAACCGAACTTGACTTTATAATAAAATAATATTTTTAGTTATTCCAAAGGTGCCCCTCTCCTCCCTTATAAAAGGGAACCTCCTCCCTCTCTTCCTCACACAACTTTGAGCCTTCAAGCTCGTCCAACCCCTGCCAGTTTCTCCTCTCCACTTCCCTAGAAACATCCTAGAGGTTCTGGTCTTCTTCAAAGACCAATTTTAGTGTCCTAAGAGGAGGTCTCAAAGAGGCGCTTCAAAGAAGAGGTAATTTCCATTACCGATTCTTTCACCTTTATTTCTTCTTCCACTTCTTCTTCTTAGGTTGTTTCATTATGAAGTAATAACATCAGTATCAATCATATACTGATATGTAATTATAAGTATGAAATAACCCTATTTCACCATCTATCCATCCTATGGAAAACGAAACCACCGCGCATGCGTACGTACGGAATACCGTCTCCACGCCGTGGTGAAATCTATTTTCCACCACCACCTTACTTGGATGGGTATAATGGTGTAAATAATAACTATATATTATTATTTTAAAGTGATATTGATTCTGAAATATTATACATACACTCCAATACAGTACCACGATCATGAGAACGATACCATCGCTCGTGCGTACGTACAGACTACCATCTCCACGACGCGATGAGATTCATTCTCCACTTTAACCATTCATGAATGATTATAAAGTATATATAATAAGTAATCATGAAATATATGACATAATAATTATACTTGATTTATGTGTATATATATGTATGTCATCTACTTAATTTCGTTCAACTCAATAAGGAAACGAAAACAGCGTTCATGCGTACGTACGGCCTACCGTCTCCATGAACGGTGTATTTCTTTCCATTTACTAATTTATTTTATATATGTATATTCTGAAAATATTTTATATATAAATCATGTTTTATATTCTGGAATTAAGTAATTATGATCTAAGAAATCATATGAATAATTTCAAGTCAAAACACGAATGACAAATGAAACAATTTTACCCAAAATGCTCTTTAACATAGAATTTACAAAAGAACGGGTAATATAAAGTAATAAGTGAACCATATATGATATCATAACAATGAATATGATTCTGTAATAAGTTAATGACATTATTTAAATCATTATACAGGAGGTTCGGATACGTACAAAGCATATCGGACATAAGGTAAGGGAAATATCATAATCTCATTTTTATCCGAGATTGTTTATAGTTTAGTATTTACTGGGGTGTATTTTATCATTCAAATCCATGTTTCCTAAATATGTAATATTATTTCCATTCTCCTAAAATTTTTTAAATCCTATTTTTACCCTTTGGTGAGTTTTTAGTAAAATATATGAAAGGAATCTTTTGTCGTTTTTCGTACGAGGTACTTTTTTGACTTTTCCGACAAAAGTACGCGAAGAATGTTTTTTTTAACTTATACGGCATGAATGTATTTTTAAGACATTATTTCCAAGAAGCATCCTTTACAAGTTTTAATGTTTATTTTCAATCAACTTCTTTTATTTATAATTTTATGACATGTTAATAAATGAAAAGTGTTTTTGAAGTAGAAGGATATTTTCCTCAAGAATGGAGTTCAAGTGTTTTATCAAAATTATTTTCCATCTAAGATAATAAAGGGTTCTGTTTCTATCCCTATTATTACATGGATTTGATTATGTTGTGATGGAAATATTTTTTATGAATTCCTTTATCTTATATGAATTGTTTTACGATGTCATGATGTTTAAGAATCCCATTTTTATTACATGGGTTATGCTATGATGTACGGTTTATGATTTTGTGGCACACATAAGAATGGTATCATTATGAGATGGGTGGGACCTATATCTCCCTCCAATGCATTGGGTAAAGATTTTATATCTCATGAGATAGACATGGCTGGAATGGTAGGTTATACCGGTTCAGTGAAATAGGACTGAAACGAGGGTGACTCGGTTCAGAAAGGGACTTTGTCCACTAAGATAGTCTTGGAAATGAATCTTGACTCACAAGAAATGATTCTCTATGATTATGTGTGTATGACACAAAGTTTAATGTTTTAAGTTATGATTATTGTGATTACATTTCACTGCCATGAGTTATCCCAGGTTATGAAATTATGATCTCTTTTACAGGTTAAGATTTACAAAAGTTATGTGCTTATGTATATGATGTGATTGATATTTCTTTTGTATACCCTTACTGAGCATTTGAGCTCACCCTTTTATGTTTTATTTTCCCCAAGATATAAAGAAAAGTTTTAGGTATTAAAAAAAGGAAGATCTTTATGGGAGATGTTGAAGATCTTTCACAAGGATTGGAATATTATATTCCGAGTTTCCAAAGACACTAAACTATTACGATCCTTGTGTGTGTGTTTTTGTTATGTACTAAGTATTCCGAAAATGTAATGTAATGTCAATGTACGTCAGGCTTCGGGTCTCTACAGTTGGTATTAGAGGAAAGGTTTAGTCAACCTTTGGAAACTAGGATGCAAAAATGTTAGTGAGATCCCTAGAGATATTTCTAAGGTATGTCTAGGGATGTACCTAAGTTAAGTATACGTATAGGTTATAGTACTAGAATTACGCTAACGATCATAGAATTAAACCTAAGATGTTAGATATTGAAGGTACCCCCCCTTTATTATGTTGTTTTCCCTAGCATGATTTTTGTCACTCACACTATTCTTTTTGGGTTTTAGACGATGGCGGGAACCCGAAGGAACCATGTTGATCAATGCAATGGACAATGCAATGATTTTCCTCCTGAACAAACAAATGTTATGGGAGATGGAGTGCAAAATCTTATTGCTATACTTACACAAGCTATGAATCATTCTGGACTTCCAAATGTGCAGAGAAGGGAACAATATTCTATTGAGTCCTTCATGAGGCAACGTCCACCTTCTTTCAGTGGGTCTTCTGATCCACTTGTTGCTGAACAATGGATCAGTACCACTGAAAAGATATTTTCAGTTATTCAATGTTCTGAACATGATAAAGTCATCTTAGTAGTATATCATTTGGAAGGTGAAGCTGATCAATGGTGGAATCTTATCAAGAATACAAGGCCAAGAGATGAAATTGAGTCCATGGAATGGGATGAGTTCAAGAACTTATTTTTCAATAAGTACTTCCCTCGTATTCTTCGAACAAAGATGCAGAAGGAGTTTCTTGAACTAAAGAAAAAGGATGATGAATCTGTTGGTATATACGAATAGAATTTTACAAGTCTTTCCAGGTATGCATCTAGATTTATCATCCAACCTGAAAGTAAAGTTGATCGATTCTTCAGTGGCTCAAAACCAAGTCTTCGAAGGGCATTAGCTATAAGAGACTTCAGTAGCTATGAAGAAATTGTGTGTTGTGCTATCAAGGTAGAAATGGAATTTGGTGTTACATATCCATCTCATGGTTTTGACAAGAAACGAAAGATGGAGTTCAAGGAGAAATCTCAGAATAATGGTGAAAAGAAGATCAATGTTTCCTTATGCACAAAGTGTGGAAAGAAGCATGGTGGAGATTGTCTTAAAGGGACTAGAAAATGTTTTAAGTGTGGAAAAGAAGGTCATCGAGCAGCTGAGTGTCGAAGTAATGGAAAAAGGGTTTCTAATGATGGGAATAAAGAAAAGACTGCAGAGAACGCACCACCAACACTTCAATGCTTCAAGTGCAAGTAAATGGGGCATTATGCTAATAAATGCCCTAATCCAAGGGTTAGTGATGATCAACATGAGCAACCACTTAAGGCAAAGGACAAAGGGAAGTCACATGCGATCACTATTGGTGATGTTGAATATGACAACGATGTGGTGGAATGATTAAGTGTTTATGTAATGGGATTCCAAAATAATGTTGTATATAATATCGTGGAATATTGGAATATTTATGTTTTGGTCTATTGTGGTTTTCAATAATTTTATAGTACTGGTAACCATGAAAAGTGATTGAGACATTTTTGGTAAACAGATGATATTAGCATAATGAAGGGATAAGAAGATAATGAGATGTTTGATTGTATTCATGAGCTTATGATTGATATAAGGACTAAGTGATATCATGGTTTGAGTATATAGAATTTTGAGGATTTTGGTATGTGGAAGGTGTTAACTTTTAACTGCATTCATGTTTTCACTAATGTTCAATGGGTATTCAATAGAATACATGATTAAGGACTTTGAATGTTTGGAATGTGACCAAAAAAACATATCTTATGATATATGGGGATCAACAATGGTATTAAATCTCTGGTAATCGTTTTCACTATGTTATGAGAGTGGACTGCAGTATTATGGATAAGCCTAAATATTGGAGTGGATTATGTTGGACATAAGTTAGTATTGTTTAAGGATAGAAGTTTTTTCGATATTATTGATGGGATGTTATAGTAATAGAGTTTTAGAAAAAGGACAACCTGCAGGACGGGCGACAACCCATCGCTTCGGACAAGGCTATGGGAATCGAACCCACAACCGAAGTGCGACTGGCCTTTACCGCCTACCACTGACTACAAGAAGTCCCTGTTTAGTAGAAACTAGTTTTATTATATTAAGCAGTATGATATATGAAGTATAAGTCCATTTTAGGAACCATATATGATTAATCTCACTATAGAATGACTTATGTATATTTAATAACTTTTCTAACCTTTTGTTTGAGACAGATGGAATGACCCGTCATTCTATCACATGATCTGCTAACACTTCACGAATAACAAATTCAACTTCATTTATTTAAGAGATGAAGTGGAAATTGTTCAAGGCACGAACAATAGTGAGATTGTACCAAAATAAAGTAAGTATTTATTCTAATTCAAATTCTTCAACTTTAGGGAAACGATCTTGAAAACCAAAAATGTTGTCCTAGTGCTCTTATATCTGATTAATCAGATGGTACCTTAGATCATCACAAATTTATGGATTTGTGATTTTTGGCTTTTCCATAGCCATGTTCTCTACCACTCTCCATCAGAACATGATGGTTAGATTTTTCTTCCATATCCATATTTTCACCTATGTGGAAACCCATTGATTAGTTTATTTGGGTAACTGTTACGTTTCATACTTTCGTTTTTAAAGATTGGTTTTGGTATTCCTTTTTACGATGTGGGTTTCTATTAAAGAAACTTTCTAATAGTAATCCATTTATAACCCCGACGAATTTCGAGGGAGAAATTCATTTTAAGGGGGGTAGAATGTAACACCACGAGATTTTATGAAAAATATTCTTTTTAATTTCACTAATGTCTTGTGTTGTACGCTACACCAAAAGGATCTTGCACAACATGTATCCTTGATTTTCCTTGCATTACACGCAATCGCAACCTTCCCCAAAAGCGTGTGTAGTACGCAATACCGAGTTTCACTAAACAAAAATATGCTATTAAAATATTATTAAAACTAGCCATTATGAATAGTAATAACCACTTTTTAAAATTTTGTAAATTTTATTTTTCAAAATGGACTTTATTTTTGGATTCGGAATATCGAAATTAGCTTAGGGTGAAATTTTGGTACTTTTCGGATAACTTTCATTTTCTGATGAAGAGTGAAAATTGCTAAATTTTAATTAAAAACAACCTTTTTAATAGAAATAATTAATAGTGATGAATTATTAATTTGATTGGTTTTAAAGTATATTTAGAATATATTTTTACAATTTAATACAATGTTGGTTATTGGATGTAATTTCACATTTAAACCACACATAAACAACTGTCAATCTTTTGATAGTTATTATCTCTTAAGAACACGCTATTTGTTTTGACTACGGGAATTAATTTTTAAATTAATTAATGCAACTGATATTTTTTAAATTTAGTAAAATAGAAATCATTTTTTAGTTCATAATATCAAATATAGCTTAGGCCTAATTTTTGGTATTTTTCTGAAAACTTTCAATTTTTGATGAATAGTGAAACCACTAAGTGGTAGTTAAAAAACTGAATTTTTCATAAAACATTATTTTACCGCTTCTGTGAGTGGAATTTCAAAAATCCGAGAGACACGGTTGATGTCAGTAAGTAAAATGTGGTTCAATGAGATGAAAATAATTTTTTGGTGAATAGTAACTTTTTACTTTTTTTACCGCGGTTAAAAGTAAATAGGGTAATTAAGGGTAGAAATGATATTATTATTACCCTAACACATGTCCTAATTCTATTGGACAAGTGTAATTTGACCAAAAACAAACTTAGGAATAAAATATGACCATTTAGGCCCACTTGGATTAGATTAGGACATTTATTATTAATTTATTTAAAGGGTTAAAAGAGTTAAAATCAAAGTTTATTTACTAAAACATTTTTATTATGGGGTTATACATAAGATAAATTCGACTATAAATATTAATTAGAAAGGTAAAAAGATTTAATACATAATGGTATTTTATTTGTAATTTTTAGACATTAAATAATTTAGTTTGTTTATGAAACAACGATGATGCAGTAATTATCTTATTAATGAAATATTGACATAATTGATGTTATAAATACCCAAATAAATATAATTTGAGACTTTTTATGAATTGAACTAATTTTCTAGGTTAATATGACATGTTAGTATTGATTTAATTAACTTTTTTATAACTTATCATTCTGTTATGATTTTCAAAAAAAATCAATTACTAAATAGTGTCAAAATTGACATAAAATAGTTTTTAAAGAAAATATTATATTATTAATTGTTATTTTATTCCTAAAAATCTAAGGATCAGCCAAATGACTTAGATAAGGTTATATATATTAATAATAAACAATTTGGGGTAAGTTTGTCTTCTTATAGTAAGTTTATTAACCTTATAGTGTAAGAACACAAGAAGACACGGTAAAAGTAAAATTATTTAACTCAATGTTAAATATAATTGATAAGGTTCAAATAGGAACCTAAACTTGTCTAAATTATATTGGATGAGAGGCTTTCGACCCAACCCCACCTTATACTCGAAATAAATCAATTTGGAGCTATTTAAAACCGAACTTGACTTTATAATAAAATAATATTTTTAGTTATTCCAAAGGTGCCCCTCTCCTCTCTTATAAAAGGGCACCTCCTCCCTCTCTTCCTCACACAACTTTGAGCCTTCAAGCTCGGCCAACCCCTGACAATTTCTCCTGTACACTTCCCTAGAAACATCCTAGAGGTTCTATTCTTCTTCAAAGAACAATTTTAGTGTCCTAATAGGAGGTCTCAAAGAGGCGCTTCAAAGAAGATGTAATTTCCGTTACCGATTCTTTCACCTTTATTTCTTCTTCCACTTCTTCTTCTTAGGTTATTTCATTATGAAGTAATAACATCAGTATCAATCATATACTGATATGTTATTATAAGTATGAAACAACCCTATTTCACTATCTCTCCATCCTATGGAAAACGAAATCACCGCGCGTGCGTACGTACGGAATACCGTCTCCATGCCGTGGTGAAATCTATTTTCCACCACCACCTTACTTGGATGGGTATAATGGTGTAAATAATAACTATATATTATTATTTTAAAGTGATATTTATTATGAAATAGTATACATACACTCCAATACAGTCCCACGATCATGAGAACGATATCATCGCTCGTGCGTACGTACGGACTACCGTCTCCACGACGCGATGAGATTCATTCTCCACTTTAACCATTCATGAATGATTATAAAGTATATATAATAAGTAATCATAAAATATATGACATAATAATGATACTGGATTTATGTTTATATATATGTATTTCATCTACTTAATTTCGTTCAACTCAATAAGAAAACGAAAACAGCGTTCATGCATACGTACGGCCTACCGTCTCCATGAACGGTGTATTTCTTTCCATTTACTAATTTATTATATATATTTATTTTCTGAATATATATTATATATAAATAATGTTTTATATTCTGGAATTAAGTAATTATGATCTAAGCAATCATATGAATAATTACATGTCAAAACACGGACGACAAATGAAACAATTTTACCCAAAATGCTCTTTAACATAGAATTTACAAAAGAACGGGTAATATAAATTCATAAGTGAACCATATATGATATCATAACAATGAATATGATTATGTAATAAGTTAATGACATTATTTAAATCATTATACAGGAGGTTCGGATACCTACAAAGCATATCAGACATAAGGTAAGGGAAATATCACAATCTCATTTTTATCCGAGATTGTTTATAATTTAGTATTTACTGGGGTGTATTTTATCATCCACATCCATGTTTCCTAAATATGTAATATTATTTCCATTCTCCTACAATTGTTTAAATCCTATTTTTACCCTTCGGTGAGTTTTTAGTAAAAGATATGAAAGGAATCTTTTGTCGTTTTTCGTACGAGGTACTTTTTGACTTTTCCGACAAAAGTACGCGAAGAATGTTTTTTTAACTTATACGGCATGAATGGATTTTTAAAAAATTATTTCCAAGAAGCATCCTTTACAAGTTTTCATGTTTATTTATAATCAACTTCTTTTAGTTATAATTTTATGACATGTTAAGAAATGAAAAGTGTTTTTGAAGTAGAAAGGATATTTTCCTCAAGAATGGAGTTCAAGTGTTTTATCAAAATTATTTTCCATCTAAGATAATAAAGGGTTCTCTCTCTATCCCTATTATTACATGGATTTGATTATGTTGTGATGGAAATATTTTTTATGAATTTCTTTATCTTATATGAATTGTTTTATGATGTCATGATGTTTAAGAATCCCATTTTTATTAAATGGGTTATGCTATGATGTATGGTTTATGATTTTGTGGCACACATAAGAATGATATCATTATGAGATGGGTGGGAACTATATCTCCCTCCAATGCATTGGGTAAAGATTTTATATCTCATGAGATAGACATGGCTGGAATGGTAGGTTATACCGGTTCAGTGAAACAGGACTGAAACGAGGGCGACTCGGTTCAGAAAGGGACTTTGTCCACTAAGATAGTCTTGGAAATGAGTCTTGACTAACAAGAAATGATTCTCTATGATTATGTGTGTATGACACAAAGTTTAATGTTTTATGTTATGATTATTGTGATTACATTTCACTACCATGAGTTATCCCAGGTTATGAAATTATGATCTCTTTTACAGGTTAAGATTTCCAAAAGTTATGTGCTTATGTATATGATGTGATTGATATTTCTTTTGTATACCCTTACTGAGCATTTGATCTCACCCTTTTATGTTTTATTTTCCCCAGGATATAAAGAAAGGTTTTAGGTATTAAAAAAAAGGAAGATCTTTATGGGAGATGTTGAAGATCTTTCACTAGGATTAGAAGATTATATTCCGAGTTTCCAAAGACACTAAACTATTACGATCCTTGTGTGTGTGTTTTTGTTATGTACTAAGTATTCCACAAATGTAATGTAATGTCAATGTACGTCAGGCTTCGGGTCTCTACAAATCTCACATTCCCTTAATAAAGATATTTAAGGTGAGAAATAATTCTATTCATATCCATATCCATATATTTACTAAAAAGGTAATTGAAAATGGAATATAACATTAAAAATTGGACATCCATTGTATCATCAAAATGCCTCATATAGTGAAATAATTTTTCCTCACTAGCATGTTTGGAAATTCACTAAGAATGTGGGGCTTCCCACATGTATAATTTCCATTCACAAGATAGTATAATGTGTAAGTACCTATACCCTTTTTATAAATTTACACTAGTGAGGAGGTTATCATTCTATAGTATGGATCATAGTGATTTTGTTGAAGTCATTTGATTTTCCATTTCTATAAATTAAGAGTGGTTAATTATTAATTATTTTATATTACAAAAAAAAGATTAATAAATTTAAAATTAATTAAATTACATATATATCCCACTATTTCTTGAAACCTAATAGACCTCACCATTAGTTTTAAAATATCATGACTCTTTGATATTCTAGTGCTATGGATTCATATTCCCCTTAACATAATCTAGAAGTGGGAATTGAAATACATTTGAATGGGTTTAGGTATGTGTTAATTTCCAAATTCACTAACTCATAGTACCTTGATCCATTGAGTGTACTATTAAATAATAATATACAAAATAAATATTTTCTCAACCTTTGCATATTATTTTAACCTAGTCCCACTTGGAAAGTGAAACCTTGATGTAAACAACGTTAACTCAACCCAAAACATGATGCTAAAAGTTCCATGAAAATTGAAATCACCCTAACTTTGATTGGTCAAGAACATTGATCTATATGGTCAATTGTAACTTAAGTAGTGGAAGGAAATACCAACATAATATTTTAGTTAAGGGATTTTCTGTCTTTATGCATAATAGACAATTTTTTCTTTTAATATTCATTATTAATATTAAGTTTATTTTACTTAAGTTATTAACCGTGACTAATAAAAACCTTACACATAATCCAATTGTATTATATTACATCTTGCATGCTTATTAATTCATTTATTAGGTGATTTCAGAGAATCTATAAATATAAATAATTAACCATGAAACTGATAGAAATAAAACATAAGTGGTATGATCATGAGATTCTCTCATGGTTAGTTTATCTAGAAGATGATAAACTAACCATATACCCTTGGGGAAACACTATGAAGAATTTCTTGGTTCTTATTGAAACATAACTCCTTAGATCCTATGTATCACCTTGATTGGTTTTTCTTCAGCTCCAGAACTTGGACCACCTCTACTCGCTTGGGATTTCTATCCTTATATAGGATTTTACTCACATGCATGTGATAGGATACAACGGATTCTATAAAGGGGGTTTATATAATAGAAATAATGAGTACAAAAGCCCTTACATAATAAGGTTGAATAATTTTCATGAATTTAATAAATAATAATTTCAACATAATGAATTAAAAGAGACTAATCACACACACAGTGCTAGTATGATCTCATGATCATCCACACATCATGAAAATATCACATGTTTTCAATCTTGTCATAAATTACATAAATTCATTATTTAATTAATATAATGCTCCAAAAATTAATCTAATTAATTTAATTTATCTTAATTAACCCAAAAAATCATTAACTCTCCATTATCTATAATTATAAAAAAAAGTTATTTTCATTTGAAATTAATGATGTACATAAGGGTAGTTAGAGGAAACTGCATGTGCTTATCTAACATTTTAACATGAAAATTTATTTTATATATAACTATAAATCCCATAAAATTATGTATACTATATAATAAATGATATATGTAACACATGTGAATAGGTTTTATTATATATTTAATTTTTATCCATGAAAAACTAGGCACATTGTCTATAGTAGACTACTCGGTGTGTACTATCTTCTTCCCATGTCCACATTTCATGCCTTGGGACTGGGCATGCTTCCTTCCACATATTTGTTTGAGTTACATGGAGTGAACTTATAATATAGGGATTATGGCCTCTGATTCGAACATCTCATTAGTACCCATTCCATATATATAATATAAGGATTGCTGGGACACCCTGTGTTCTTGGCTATCAGAAACCGGGCACTATACATCGTGTATTGTGGTTACATTGTGTGTAGTTCTTCAACATGTGTGCTCATCTATCCAGATCTATATATTGATCATCTTTTGTTAGATCGTATTTATGATTTCATTGGATATATCCGACTTTATCATGAGATACATATATATAAATAAAAATTCATGGAGTGTATATTGGCAGTACACGTTGTGTAGTCTGGTTTTGTCTAGGTAGATCCTTTGGAACATCTTTATGGTGTTCTTTATATGTTTCATTGTTTTTTTATCTTAACCATTTATAGGTTATGTTAAAAATAGTTATGAATGGAAGAGGTGAAGATGTAAGATATTAAAACGAATTGACATAAGTAAAAGAAAACAAAAATGAATGCTTAGAATCAATGAATAATAACTAATTATAAATTAAACATGTTACCCCTATAATACCACTTGTAGGTTTTGGGCATAGTGGAAGCATCCTTAGATGGTATGACCAACTCATATTTTAGTCTTAATATAAAAATAATCAATTCCAAACATGATTAAAACGTCATGTACAATGGAAAATGTATATTAATTCACTAGATTAAAATTGTTGAATTGGAAGAGTAATATCTTCACATTTAATTTATAATTAATTTATGAGAATATATAAAATTACATCAACTTTTAATTCCACTTTAATTGATGATATTATTGACTAGATCTCATCGTACTATCATTATGATGAAAATTAAAAGTAAAAAATTCCTCTAATTATGATTCAAACATGCACCGCAATCTCTAAATTTCGTTATAGAATATCTGGGTTCTAGTAGGAACAATCCTTATTGCTTCTGTTGTTTGTGGTTGATCACAGCTAAATTTTTATTGAAGGATAAGGAAATATTTATGTTCTCTCAATATCTTTAGAGGGGATGAAGAGAGAGTTCTCTCTAGATATCTATATCTCTCACTAAGGATTGATATAGTTTCTCCCTATCCATTGTGCAACCTAAAAGTGATTATGGAATGTTTTATAATTAGGTATTTATTATGAGAGGTTTAGTGTTAGAAAATTGCACAAATGCCCTTTCCCTACTTAACAATTCTTAGTTAACCCCAAGTTAAATAATGATATTATTATTATTATTAGTCACATACCATGTGAAACACATTAGAAATATTAAGAAATATCGTTTATACCATTTCCATCAAAACCATTAAGATTGGTCTTCTTTCTTTCATTGAAATTTATCGATCCTCAAATAATGACTATTTAATAAATAAATTTCACTGCATTATTCTATGATAAAATGATAAATATTATATTTTATAAACATTCAAATAATCATTTATTATAATTATTTAACTCACTAATCCTTTTGAGTAACTTGTGATTAAATCATGGTGATTAACCAATACTGAATAAATATTATGTATTCTAACTTGATAAATTCAGTACTTTAATTTAACTAATATTGTGTATACAGTTAGTGTGTGACCCTCCAAGCCTCTTTTTGAGTGGAATTAGGCATAACTTCATATAGTATAATATTAGCATCTATAAACACACCAAGGCTCTCATAGAATAACAAATTAATTTCTCAATGGAATCTAACATACTATGAATGATTATAGTGTAATATATTCTCTTTATCATGATAGATCAAATCATGCAGGTTGGATGCTGGTACCATCAACACATATACTCGATTTCTATTTCTTTTACTTTCTAGAAATGAACTCATATAATAAAAATTGTGGGCATTGAATTATTTTAGTAGTTCCATTATCATCAAAGGGCCTAAGGTATAAAACTATTTTAAGGGATGGAAGGGGTAAATCCTTTCTCGCATTATCCATTAGTGCAATATTACTCAAGACATGCCCAATGTATCCTACCTTTAAATGAGCATATGTCATAACAATTTTTGTAAATACATAAAATAATGAGAGTCATGATATTTGTTAATGATAATATTAAAGTCAAAGGATCAATACACACATCTGCATATAGGAACATCCAATAACACATAAAAATGTGGAACTTTTGTTGAATATTGATTCTCATAACCTCCTATATTAGGTATTGCCAGGGGATAACACCATGATAAAGTGTCTCAATTTCTTATGAGCCTCCTACCACTAGTATCCTATATCATATGCATCTTGTTGGAAAATATCATCTAGCCATAGAACATTATTCAAAAACATTGTCATGGAATTTGTAGGTTCTCATTAAAGTTGGGAATATCTCTGACCTTTCAGTGTGACACATATTGTTATGAAATTATCACAAATAAATTTCATGTAAGGGAAAAATCATGATGTTATAAGAAACTTGAATAATAATAATAATAAAATTTAATTGGGTACTGAGAAAGTCAATTCTAAGGAACCAACTCCAACACTCACCATCTATATGGGGGAGTTTTCAATAGCCCAGGAAGTTAAAAAAGTGTCACTAGCTAATATATGGAATTGGGAATCTAGCTATGGTATTCAATTAAAAATAATCAAATAGAATTAATTGATGGTGTTTAATGCCTTAACCTGTCTCTTTAATGACTTGACTCGACCTAATGCTCCTCCAACACCTATGAAGGTTATAAATAGACATCAATGGAGGCTTGGATCTCATATATGTACACCATTTTCCACCAATCAATTCTTGATCGATCCTCGATGATAATTCTCAATATATTTTCAAGTGAACCTCAATTCCCAATATTCTAAAGGAAACTGAGCTTCACTTATTGAATCCTTTTTATTTCACCTCTTCTATTTGATCCATTTACTCACTTATTTTATTTCATAATGTTATCTGTATATATTTTATCTCTATTTATTAATTTTTCCTATTTTTTATATATTCTTGTGATAGTTTAGTTCTTTGTAATGGGTTTGTAAAAAAACATATCATTTCTTCATGTTCTTCGTTAGGTTATCGCCACCATTAAGGTAAGGTTTTTTGGTTTCTATGTTTCTCTTAAAACCAAGGGATTTCATCATTTGATTATTAATTTCTTTAAAAACCAAGGGAGAAATATGACCCTATAAAACATTATTAAGGGGAGGATACATAATATCTCATTATTGAGATATTTTTTATCTTCTTTATCAAAGTGTTCATTTTAATTTCCACAATTTATTTTTTTTCTTGTTAAAGTTTTTATTTCTGCTACACTCACCTTAAAATGATTGTTTTATGATGAAATAAATTGATTTCATGACAATAGATTCTATTTTATAACATATTATTAAAAAAATTAAAATAAATTCACCCATACTTTCATCTTACCTCTGAGCTATAGTTTAACCCACTTTATGTTTAGTTAATTTGCTGTTAATGAAGAAGTAGTACCAATGAATTTTGATGTAAATATATTAAATAAGAATTTTAGTGAATGCAAGTGGCTTGGATGTTGGTTTGAGAACCCAATCATGTTGTGAATAACTTATTATGACGGTTTCTACTTGTTCTGAGTGAATGAAGATTCCAAAACACATCTTGTAAGTTGGTTTGAATTTCATACCTTGTATGGTTTTGGAGATCTATTTATATTAAATGTATAATATGTTAAAAATGTTTGATGAGTTTGAGTACAATGGATAATTTATAATTCTCAATATTATATCTCTTTAATAAGGATGTTTGAGTAGTTCCATCCATATGGTTGGAATCTTAAAGAATGAAAGATTTTATAATAAATTAATTGGATAAAGTTTGAATTTATAAGAAAAAACAAAAGAGATGTTGGAAGGATGGTGGTTTGGTTCTTGAGTCTATGATTATACATATTTCATTGATAAATTAATTAAGTAGTTAAAGTGTAAAGATATAGAAAACTCAAGGCCAAATAAAAACCTGAGCATCCAGGATATCTCATGGTGGCAATAACCCAAAATCAAAGTACAGAAAAGAAAGAGTGGTATGGAGGTGGCATAAAAGGCTAGAAATAGTCAACACTGGTCTGGGGGAGGATAAGGGATCTCATGTGGCGTGACATGAAAGATAATTCATGTGATGAATCCTAAATGGATTTTCTCAGTAGGTGTATATAGTATGACGACTTATAAGTGAGAAACATCACTGATAATAAAAATACATGGGATATGTTTTAAGTGGAACTAATCATAATTTAAAATATTTATTTTAAATAAGGATATGATGACATATAAATTTTCTTCCTTTTGTGACCCAATCACACCGTACTTATTCCATATCTTTGTGAACTACCACTATAAATTTTAAGGATTCAATGATGTTGCATTATCAAAAGATAATGCTTGTATCGGTCATGATCTTCGAAAGATACATGTTCTAGTAATATGCATCAATGTTTTCTTAGAAAATGTATGTTAATGGTTATTAGATAAAAATAAACACACCATGGTCACTGAGAATTAGAAAAATATGAAGGAGATCCCCTTAAAGTTGAGGAAACTATAAGCTATAAAATTAAGGTTAGAATATAAAAAATAATAAGAATGAGAAACCTAGAATTAGAAAGGTATATAATAATAGCATCTTATGGTTCTTGAATCTCTCTTCATAGTGTACATTTTTTTGTAGAAAAGGGGAATTCCTATAGTATAGGAGATTGATACCATAAGTTACAACTAAGATGGTTGTCAGGTTCATGATTTTGTTAACAAACAATTACGATTTGATTCATAGGGTACAAGAAGTTATGTTCATAAGGTATATCAATAATAATAACAGGTTATAAGAAGTTCAAAAGGTACCATATCTTCCTAGGGTTCAAAAAACCTTATGAAAACCAAGAGTTAAAGACTTTAATAGAGTTACATGATAGTGAAAATTATGAATGAAGAATTATGAATCTTACAATACTATGTAATTAGGTCTTCATTGACATAAATATCAAGAGGTGATTATTTCAATTCTAGAACCATTATAGAAATATGAATATTCAATAATGGTGATAGGTTCAAAGAGAATAAGACTCTAGGTTTTATGGAAGAAAAATAAATGATCGGAAGAAAATATATTTCCAAACATCATGAGGAAGTTTCCTTTCTAGGAAGACTGTAGAAGAATGAGTTTTAAAGGCCTATATTTTTGGAGTTTTTAATTACCAAGAATCATATTAATTTAAAATATACTATTAATATCATTTATTAAATATATAATAGTAAAATGATAAATATGTTGGGAGTAAACTAATATTGTAATAAATATGCATATATTCGGTAGGTTGAAGAAAAATTGAAGAGAATATCTGATACTACAACAAACTGAAAATCCTTCATTATTGAATTAAAAGAAAAAAATTGACTCAAAACACTTGATAAACATAATTTTCAGTTTAGGTGAAGATAGAGAGAAGTAGTGAAATTATTTCCCACTGAAGAAAGAGAAATAATAAATAAGAGGGATGAATAAAGAGTGCAGTGTATTCCAATTTTCATAGAAAGAAGTAATGTCATGTAATTTTGGAAAAGAATAAGAAGAATAAGAAACCTTCCAATTTACTATGAATAAGAAGAATATTTTTTTGAAATATTGTTCATACAAAAAAATAATGATTCGTATTGTTATTTACATCCTAATGTGCATGTAAGAGAATAAGAAGAAGATGGAGGAAAAAAATCCACAACATTCATAAGTATAAATTAGATGGAATATTCTATTTTTATTAAAAAACACTTTATTATACACAGTTAAGAGGTAGCATAAGGATCCAATTTGATGCTAGTAGAGTATATGATGCACCATAATCTATCAGGAGACATGTAACTTGAGTTCAGTATACTCTATGCTCATTATAGCTCATAGGTTGATTCTAGTGGGTCATGTGACCATGGGATTTTCCTAACCACACCAAGGATTATCCATTTTTATTAAAAGTTAATTCTTATAAATCAGTTATGATTATTTTTTGCATTCACTCATATGTATTTCTTATGAAATCAAAGTTGATAAGAGACAGTGATGGATATATTCACCTAATAATGTAGAGGTAAAATAAAGGGTTAAAATGACAAATTGAAAAATAGATCAACACTAATTCAACCCCCTACTATTAAGAATATCACAAAGTAGTTCTATGATTGGTATTAGCGAAAAGTTACACCAATAATTTGATTATCAATTTTTGAAGTTGTTCTATTTTGAAAATTTGAGTCGCTTTCTGATTTTTTAGTGAAGATTTACAGAAGATAAATTCATTTCAGATTATAATTTTATCTCTAATAATATCAAAAAGAAAAAAAAACAAAATAATATATTTAAAAATAAATACTTATTATATAAAAAATAACGAGGTTCAGTTTCACCATGCAAAATTATTATTTAAGAAAAATATAGCCCAGAAAGAGAAGAACTAGTAGTTGAATTCACTACCATGGAAATTGAAAGAGTTTTACATCTCTAAATTCATGGTATCTTGGTGTTCAATATGTCATTAAAAATTATTTTCAATATTATCCTTTACAATAACCACACATTGTTGTAAGTGATCATTTGTTTACTGTTTCATAAGAAATATCAGTTGATGCACTAAATGAAATGTTGTATAATTTTACCAAAGAATTTGCCTCTTTTTTAGGTGATATTTGAGATCATGCTAGAATAAACCACCCAAATTGAATAATAGTTAGATAATATATATAATTCTTTAGGAAAAAAAGCTTTAACAAGTATAAATATCTCCAAAAAAGTTATTTATAAAGAATAAATGGGTTTGTTACTTAAAGAAAATACTTAAATTTTGAAAGTAAATGGATTAATTCTTTTAATGAAAATAATGAAATCAATTGGATCACAGAAGATAAGATCCATGCATTGAAGAAAAATTAAATTGATGTGAAGAAATCATAATTGTATGCTAAATCCAAGAAGAAAAAAAAATGAAACATTTTTACAATAGAAGGTTAAAATGTGCGATGAAGAAGTTAGAATAATTAAATAGAAGTGTGAATAAAAATTAATGATAATGGATAATGATAAATACATTCTCAATATAAAGTGTCTTAAGATTTAAATTTTATTAGAAATCCTGAAAACTACTCAAGACAAGTCATCATAATAAGCCAATGAATTTTTTTTAATGCCATATAACCTTAATAAGAGGGTTCATATTCTAAAATAACTCTAGTTGGTAGAAAAAATACATTAAGATCATCTTATTATCAATCCTCAAAAATCTCAAAGAGAAAGGTGCAATCTATCTCAAAATACATTGTTTGTACTAAATCTATTTCTATAAAAAATAAAGTTTTAAATATAAAATAAATATAAAAATGTGTAAGTAAAATTGATAAAAATAGCATAAACATGTGAAGGATAGATAAAATAATTTATATAAAATCTGGTTCCCAAAAACAATCCTAACTAGTTGAGAAGAATGTAAAAAAACATCTTACTATCAATTTTGGAAAATATGGACAACATGCAGTTCATAAAAGGAGATTAATATATATGGGTCATTTATAGTGTTGTAATAGTTTTAGGCATAGTTCATTTGATTGTTGAAATAATTTATTAATTACTAAGATTCAAATAAAGCCTAAAATTATGAGTATACAATATGAGATGATGTAACATCTATATATTAATAGGGAACATATATTTAATACTAATAAATTTGAAAAGTATGGAAATATCTATGGAATTTTCAATGGTAGTTTTCACAATGATAAGGAATTCCCAACTAATAATGTATCAAAAAATAGAAAAATAAGTCCATATAAGCTGGTAAAGAAAGGAGAGATACCCTTGGGAAATAATTTGAAGGAAGTTTGAAACCATAATACTCCTAATAAGACTCAAAAGAAGAGTAAATCATCAATGGGAAGTAACTAGGAAATTAATTTAGTTATAAATAATACAAATAATCATAAGAAGGATTCCACATGAAATAGTATTAGCATATTTTATTATGGTAATATAGGACATTCCATATACTGATGAAAACAATTCATGAATTTCTGTATCATTAGAATCAAGAAAAATAAAAGTGGATGATCAATTCAAGAAATAAACAAATTAACTGATTTGGTGAATTACACACTCAAGAAGTCAGGTGTAAATTAAAAATAGGTTGAATCAATTTTAAATTAGTGTTTAATTCTATGGATAGCAAATTTGGAAAAGGGAAAAAATATATGAAGTAAAAGTGAAGGTATGTGATAAATAAAATAAATAAATTACACATGAATAAGGAAAATTTTATGAGAGTTTTTCAATAATTTATAACACAAGAAATTCATAAGTGGAGTGTGGAAGGTTAAATATGGTTGGATACATTTCTAAAAATTTATTAACACTTCTAGTTTCATAAGAAGATATACTTAAGAAGGTGAAAATTAGACGAGGTGATATATATTCCTTAATTTCTTTTGAAAATAGAAATATATCACACAAAGATGTAGAAATTGTTAATAATTATATGCTTCCCAAATAAAAATTATATTTTAAAAATAGATATGAAGGTGTGAACACTAGAAACAATAGGGTAACATTGTTGATAAAATCCTTTCAACATTGTTGTTTACATTGAGTAATAATAAATTTCACTTTATTTGTAATTATTTTTTATTGTATATTATGATTATAGTGTTAGGAATTGAAGGTGAAACATGTTCTTAGGGGGTGGGAGAGAAAATTATAAAGAGTTAATTCTATCAAATCTAAATAGCTACTTGAGGTGTCCCATTTGTGTATATTCTCAACATGGAACATCCTGACATCTATATCTAAAAGAGATAAAACTTAATGAAGATATTTTTGGGGTGTATTATCAATGGGGATACATGTCAAGAATATATTATGGAAAATTATAAAAGTATTAATTAATATAAATATATTTTCTATAATGTTATTGAAAAAGGTTTCATTGAAAAGTTATTATTTTTTAATCTCACATCCTTTGTTACAAATTTAAATCCTAACATTAAAGGGTAGAAATTAATCTTAATCAATGATATAAAATAGAAAAGTAAAGAAGATCTAGTTTTATTTTCTAAACTTTCAATATTTCCTTCTGAACATGAATGTTTTTGACCTATATGTGAAGTGAGTATAGAAGATTTAGGCAAAAATTATTCATGATATTATTTATAATAATTGTTATCAATCTATTTTCTCAACCTGAAAATAGTTGGGTAACTTCTCATAAAGGATATTATTATATTATTTCATTTTTATAATTGAAATCCATGATGTTTAAATCAATACCCCTTTTTTCTACACCAAAATGACTCATATAGACGTAGAGTGGAATTATTAATGATACATTTCATGAGTGTGAATTTATACCATCCTCTCTCAATAATTTTTATTTATTTCCAACAAGGGGATAAAAAAATGAAATTAAAGGTTTATGATATAAATATTTTTAAGAATAATTGGAGTGAATTATAAATTCTTGGTAGATGGTTGGAGAATCCAACAATGTTTTGAGGAAGTTACAAATAAGGTTTACACATTCTCTAAGTGAATGAAGATTCTAAAACACATCATAGAAGTTGTTTTGAATTTATTAAATTAAAAGGTTTTAGAAATCCATTAATATTGAAGGTAAAAGATATTTGATATGTTTGAATAGTTTTATTAACTTGGAGAATTTATATTTCTTGATATTATATATCTCTATGATAAAGGTGTTTTAGGAGTTCAATCTGTATGGTTGTAAGAATTAGAAATGTCAGATTTTATAAGAAATTAAATATATTAAGTTTGAAGTTAAAAGATAAGAGGAAGGGAAGTTGGATGGATGGTGGTTTGGACTTGAGGATTTGATCTACATATATTGTTGATAAAGAAATTATTAAGTTAATGTGTAAAAAATATGGAAATTTCAAGGCTATCAATGAACTTTATCATCAATGTTTTCTCTTAGAGATAGATAGCTGGCTGAGCTCAAAGGTGAGATAACTAAGAGTGTTGTAGATGTGTCACAGACAACTTGTGTGAGTAAATGATAGCCTAAAGATAATTATATCTACCAAAAGGGGTGGAATGATATAATATCTTAGTGAGGAATACCTAAGGTATTTTTTTGAGAGGTATAAGGAGCATTATGGTTTATATGCTAGTGATATCTCCAGTGAGAAATCAATAAAGGATGTTTTCTAAGTAGCATTGTTTGTAATTTAGAAAATGGAAGCTAGAACAAATATAATTTCATATAATTTGTCTTCCTCACATGAATCAGATTATATTTTGCCTATTCCAGATCACCAAGAACTACCATTGTACCTTCGAAGGAAACAATGGTGTTGCATTACTGATAGATCATTCTTTCAGGATTCATGATCATTGGATGATGTATGTTTTGGAAGTTTACACCAGTGATTTCATAGAGGAAGTATGTGGATGTTCACTAGAATAAAATTAATATGCTATGTTCATAGTGAATTGGAAGAATCTTGAGGTGACCCATCGAAATATGTGGTCTCTATAATCCCATTAGAATAAGGTTAGTATATCAAAAGAATAAAAAAATGAGAAGCCATGAATTTGTATGGTAAATGTGAAGGGATCCATAAGGTTTGTGAAGATTCCTTTATAGGGTATATTTTTAATAGTAAAGGGGAGTTTATAGAGTACAATCAATATAGATCATAAGGTACATTTGTGATGATCATAGAGTATATGAATTTTTTTAAAATAGAGTTGAGTGGATTTATAAGGTAAAAGATATGATGTTTGTATAGTACATCGATAATCATTTTAGGGTACAAGGAGTTTTTAAGGTACCAAATCATCATAGGGTACCAAAAAACTCTATAAAAACAAAAAGATATATACATTTTAACAATTATATGAAAGTGAAACTTCCAAATAAAGATTCATGAACATGAAGATTCTATGAAAGATAGTCTTGATGAACATAAGTATCATGAGGTATTTTCCATGGTTCTAGAAATATTATAGATAGAAGAAGATACCAAGATTAATTAAAGGTTAAAAGATAATATGATGGTAGATTTTTTGGAAGAAAAATAAATGAGTGGAAGGAATTAATGATAATTATAGTACTTAAAAATTCAGTATCCATGTGGTGTAGTGAATATATAAGAGTAATAAGAGAATATATGTTTGGTGTAAACCAATTATGAAATACACATAGATATATTATGTAGGTTTATGAAAAATTAGAGAGAATATATGATATTTTATCAAATTGAAAATCCTTCTATATCAAAGAAAAAGAAGAGAAAAATTGAATCCAAAAATTCCTACACATACATTTGATTTGAATTAAAGAGGAAGAGAACCAGTTTAATTCTATTACACTAAATGAAGAAGAATAAAAAATAAGGGGGTAGAAGAATGAGTGTTGTGCATTTTAGTTTGTAAAAATAGAAGACACAGAATGAATTTTTATAAGAGAAAAAGAAGAAAGACCATCTTTCCAATTTTTATTTTAATAAGGAGAAGCATTTTCATACACTAATTTGAATACAAAATAAGACAAAGGATAGTTACTTTAATGATACTGTGAAAGTAAGAGAAGAAGATGATGATCAAGGAATCACATCAATAATATTTAGAAGCCTAAACTTTATGGAAGACTCTATTTTTGTTACTACAAACTTTATTGATTTGGGTTTTCCTTATCCTAATAATTATTAGACATTCATATTGAAAGTTGAACCATGTAAATCTAGTGATCCTCTTATCTATGTGCATTTGGATTTGTTTCATGAAAAATTATTGGTTAAAAGAGAGAATAAGAGATTCATTCACCTAGAAGTGTAGAGGTAAAATAAAGGGATAAAAAGTTAAATTGAATAACAAACCCCAACACTTATCCACACCCCATAGAAGAGTTTGATTTAAGGTAATACTCATTCTAGTCACAAAAGGACCTTGAAACAAGTGGAAGATACATATTCTAAAATCTCTCTAAATAAGGTAACCCTATGTTCTGAAAAATTGTTATACACTAATTCAGATTCTTTAAATAGTGTTGATTATCAGAAAATTTTGGGGGAACCCACTAAAAATGTGAAGGTGGAAGAAATAACTGATAAAAAATTAAAACATTATCAAAATTTACAAAAATAAGGAATCTTAATATAAGTTAAGATATTGTGTGTGATATGTATGAAAGTATGACACACTCTTAAAAAGTGTAGGGAAATACTACTTGGGAGTTATAATCTTATGAAAAAATGAAGAAAACATTAGGGGAATTTTATATTAAAAAATATTTTTTGAAGAAAAAATCTCCACACAAGGTGAATGTTGAACATATTCTGAAAGTATGCAGGATTGTGTGTCTAGATCAGAAGGAAGTACAAAGGAATATTGAATAATCCTACAAAAAATAATTTTCCTTTGTATGATAGTGAATACGAATGTTCCACAAAAATTAAAATCTAAAATATAAAGGAAGAATTCCATGAGTCCCATAGATGTTCAAGCATGGAAAATAAAATGGGAAGCTTAAATGACGAGTTATCAAAGAGCTGGAGCTGAATTGAAAGGATATTTAGGGTTGAGAAATATCTCTCAACCTTGTTTCTCTAACTAAGGAGTAAAACATACTCCACCTTATTCCCACATAGGTTTTTTTATTTTAATTATATAGGGAATTAAAGGTAATATAGTCAATGGAAGAACTAAAAGTAATGTAAACAAAATAAAACCACTAAAATACATATATCATGGAGGAATTAATTTTAATTGGAATCTTGGTAACTCCTTAGAACACTTCAATTGGTATTATCCAAAAAACCTTAGTAGGTACCTTCTATGATGAAGAATATGAATGGAGTTCACCTATTTAGGGGAAGTGATCCTGGAACTAGTGATTTTATATATTTTATATATTGAAGTGGAAGAGATATATTTTGTACAAAAAAAATTAGAAGATCTAGATATTATAACTCTAGATGTTAAAAGTCCAGATATAGACATTCTAGGGGATAATAATGATGGTTTTTCTAGATGATGAAACTTCAGAAGTTGAAGATATTGTCAATCTTGTGGTATGTTGATATTTTATCATATATCTATAAAGATCAAATCCATATTTCAAAGGGGGGGATTTATTATGTGATGAAAAATTAAATAGTATCTTGAAAAGGGGTCGAAACCTTTTTTATTTTGAATTTATTTCACCTATTTATTGAGGCGGATGCAAGAAATAATTTGAATGAAAATATTTTCAACAACCCCTGAAAGAATATTTGTGAATAGATATCACCTAATGGATAATTTATAGAAACAAATTGATTCCCAGGATATTCAATCTTTATATTTTCTACATCAGGCATAACTATCTTAGACCTCGAGTTGATTAATATATAACTCATTTCCCTAAAAAAATATTATTTCATCTTTCTCTTGATAAATAAAATTTTATTTTAATAATAAAGGAGTGTAAGTGGATAATATAAATTGTGATACAGAATTTAATGATCATATCCTTCCCACTCTATATATTCTATTAATATGGAGATGAAATAAAATTTGAATTTATTTTCAATAATGAGGATAATGATATTGAATTTAGAATTAATGTTGGTATTGAAGAAAAATCCAAAGTGGGAGATCAAAGATATAAAATGGGTTTTGATGAATAGTGTTGTATTTGTTGTTAATGAGAAGTAAATTCAATATGTGTTGATAGAGAACAAGAATGGTGAAGTAGAATATAGTGTTGCCTAAGGGAGTCAAGATGTACTGGAGTAGGAGAATAATTGTGAAGAAGATGATGATGATACCTAAAGGTATCTTGGAAGTTAACACTCTAGAAGTTAATACTTTGAAAGATAAAATATATGAAGATACTGGATATACCACGGGAAGATGGAACCAATGAAGGCCAAATGATTTATATTTATGATAGGAGGTACTAGGTCACCAAAATAAATGAAGAAGAGTGAAGTTTTATTTGATGATTATTGTGTTGAGATTAAATGTGAATATATGAAAAGTGCCGAGTAACGATGAAAGTGTTGAAAAATAAACTTGAATAAAGTTCAAGAGAATCCATCCATGGAGGATGATGTTTGTATAGAAGTTACATGGTGAGTTGAATGTGGAAAGATTAAGTATATTTGGAAGATGCATTCATAGAATTTATAAGATGAATTGATGAAGGAAAAGTGCATCTATGAGATTCAATCATTATATATACCCTACTAGTAGTTGTGATATATGTAAGAAACATTAACATAAGTTACATTATGGACTAAAAGAGGAAGTGAATATAGGGACTTAAATGAACTAGTGAAGATCAAAAGATCAAAATATAAGGAGTCTAGAAGATTGAATAATTAAAACGTTTTTGATAAAATTAACAAGGATAGTATATTATGCGGTATGTAAGATATTTGTTTTTATATGGAAGATATCCCGCAGAAAGATGAGATTATGGAAAAATGAATTCTGAAATGAAAAATTTCGTTCCTTGATTTTGTAAAGGTGACATTTGACATAAGGGTTAGTGGGGAATATTATAAGAGTCTTGAGATATTTCTAAGACTCCTGGAGATTTCAGAAGACTATTCTACAAATGTGAGATTTGATCGATTATCAAATTTTAGGAGATGTAGTTTTTGAAAGTTATGCCACTAAAAGATAAGATACATATGATGAGATGTAATGGAATCATAAGAGGATGCAACTATAAAAATTATGAAGACCTGAATATTTGAATGGTTTATAAATTAAATCAAATGATGCTATGTTTTTATTTAAATATATAAAAATAATAATGATTCAAGAAGATATTTTTATTTGAAATTAGTTAAATTTTAAACAGAAAAAGGCAATAGGAGTTAATAAGGAAGGAGATGAGCATCAGAAGCTATCCAAAATAGTTAGATAAATAAAATTATTATATAGATCTAAGGAAGGTTGGGAAATGGAAATCAATGATGAATAATTAATCTATATTTTTGTAAATTTAATGAAGATCAACATTATGAGAATATTGAGGTTCCTATTAATACACAAAGGAAAAATAATTAGAAGAACAATAATGAGTAAATACAAAAGATAAATCAATTGGCTGAAGCAAAAAAAATCAAGGATTCCATGAGAGAATCATGCATCAGAAGATAAAAAACTAGATTGGGAGAAAAAAATTAAGAAGGATAATGTTGACCACTAGAAGTTTATTTAGTCATATTTTCTAAAAACTTACCTTGAATTTAGTCTAATGTTTAAACTACTGAAAAAGAAATTGACTAATCTAGAGGATAAAGGAAGACTAAAACCAAGTAAGATTAAATATAAAAAATTTGACAACATCCGAGACCATAGGAAATCAAAAGTTAGGAATTTTAGTTGAGATGTAATCTTGAGATGATTAGAATATTAGAATATTGAAATATGAAAATGATAGATACTGATATCCAAAGTTTGAAAAATGAACTAGAGAAAGGGAAGGTAAATATAGTGCTCAGATCCAGGATCCACTTTAAAACTGTGTTGTGGGTTAAGGTACCATTGGGTCTAAGGTGCTACTCCCCATATGGAAAAGGATTTTGACTAGTATTAAGTGTGTAAAGAGGTGATATTTGGGAGACTATACCCTCATGTGGTGATAATAATAATTTTCTATGTATATATATAGTAGAAGAAGAAAGACTATAAATTAGTAAAAGAAATTACATGCAACAGTGGAATCATAAATAGACATCAGTTGAAATAAACAACATTCCCAATAATACTATTTGTATACTCATAAAAACATGGTATAATAGGTCATAAGAAATAGTATATAAGTAGTAAGGTCACTTGTGACTGACCATCAGTACATACATATATTGAGCATGTTAGAAGAGAAAGGAAACTCAAAAATAAACTCTAGCAGATTTAGGAACTTCCTTGATCCCTTGCCATCTGTACCATTATAAAGGTAAAACTCAAACACTATGTTCTATATCCTGAGCTTGATCCCTTACTTGATTAAAAAATTATAAAGTCTACATGCGCCTTAAAGGGACTATATAGAGTGTGAGAATAAATCTCAGTAGTCCACCACCAACATGTGCCTATATTACATCCTGGGTAATGAAGGTGTTATAATATAAAGAAAAAGGTAGAGCATTTATAATAAATAAATACATGCCTCCCTTATTCTCAACATACAAGATAAATTGATCAACTATTTCAACAATTATTATTAATGTCTAAAAACCTTCCCCCAATTATATATATGGCATGTAACATCTGTCTGTATATATATAGATATAGTGGAAAAGATCCTTTGAATGAATCCCAAGGAATCCTCTAATGAGTAATAAGTTATAGATCCCTTAGGAACCTCCTATAAACGTATCACCATCGCCAGATTCCCATATCCAAAAAATCCAACATCTTAACGACATGCCCAATAAGTACCTAGTCATGTGTACCTCATCTTAGAATATCCACATCATCTTAATACCCTAACATCTAAGGCACAATCATATATGTCCTCCATGTAATAATAATCAACAAAAACTCAATTCAAGATGTCCCAAGGAATAGTGATATCTGTCACCCTCAATGTCCCATCCCAATGGCCTTAAGTATCTTGGAGATCCTAAGCCCCAACTGATGGTCTTATCCTTAAAAAATATGTTTACTCACCATCCATGTGGCTTCTACAATGATTACCCAGTACACATATGATGGTCAACACTATCACCCAACCCATAAAGTCTATGGGGGCCTCCACCCACACGGGTGGTCAAAAACACCTCAATCTAAGACCAAAATCTGTGTACATGACTCGACTAGTGCATCGAACAATCATAATGAGGATAAATCATCCAAAAAATAACTAATTCACATTTTCCCAACACTTTTTTCCCTTACAACTATGTCTCTCATTCTGATGGTAAACACTGTCCAATATCACACGGGCCTCACCCTCATTCTGGTGACCACATCACCCAAAACCGATGGCCATGTCATCAAACCTAGTGATAAACATCACCACAATTATCTAGGAAAAGTCCAACATGATGAATCAAAACTCTTAAATCTAGGTGGTTAACACCACCTCAATCCTCAGGCCAATCCCATCAAATTCCCATAGAACAAAGAAAAACAATATAAATAATTTAATAAATTAAAATTCAATAACCTAGATTATACTACCCCGAGCATAAAATCCTCCAACCCTGATCAGTTCATTTACATGAATCAATGGAATTGTCATGGAATCACATATCAACATTTAATAAATTTAAGAGACAATAATTAATTTTATAGGTTCACTCTTGGTCAACCCAACAACACCCTCAAGAACAAACCTCCTGAAACAAAAAAACAAAGAGAAAGATAGGAAACACATACCTTATACTGGTACATGTTCACTCATCTAATATCGGCCTCTAACTCAATCTAAATTATAAGAAATCGGTGTTTTAAACAAACACCCTAAAAATAAGGAAAAAAATCGCATAGATTTAGTTCACCATATGTTAAGAGAAATGAAGACATGTGCGTAGAAGATCGAAGGCCTTAACGAGATGAGTTTGTAGCCACCAATAGGTCAATAATTAGAGTTTTTATGGTGGATTTTTTTATAAAGTCTAGGAAAATTTAATTTGAGATAAAATTTCTATGTGTGCAGGTGAATGAGGAATAAAGGATGATAAAAAGAAATAAAGGAGGGAGGGGAATTATAGTAATTTTATATTTTTAAATGAGGTGTACAATTAGCTCACATTGTGTGGCTAACTTTTCACCAACCATATGCAATCACTATCCAATAGGATCTCCCCCTCCTGTGGCTAGGTTCTCAGTTTACCAAACTATGAAAAACCCATATAGAATCCATTATCCAAGTCTCCCACCTTGCATAATTCGGCACATGGTTTCCCCAACCATGCATAATATGTGTGAATCCCCTCAACTAAAAATTGCAGAGGTATCACATTTTTTTGCACCCTCTCTTGGAAGGTATGATAAACCATACATAGTACTTATAGAGGACCGCATGGTTACTCCTAGGAGGCCACAAGGTTTGTCCAAACTGTTCACCCCAGTATACAGATTTAAAAAGTGTAATTTTCATCCTATAACTCACCCAAAACACTCAAAACACCTAGAAAATTTCCAAGACATAAATCCCATCTTTAGACAATGCCTCTATCCAAAGAAACTCTTGGAATTTATTTCCAAAGTCAATAAAAAGGTTGACCTAGTCACCAAACTCAAAAATTAAAATTTACCCAGAAAATGACTTGTTCCAAAAACCCAGGACATTACAATCTCACCACCTTAGCATAGAACATCCCTGAGCAATCAATCATCACATGAGATGGCACTAAAAATACCTGTCTCTTTTAAATTAACCTGGTTTACCTCGGTCATCAATTCACATGTCAACACCCCTCAATGTTCTCCCCACCATGGGAGTTAGATACCCAGTCGATTCTTAACCCAAAACATAAATAAAATAATGGTCCACCAACCATTCTTGGATTCAAAAGTCCTCACATGGAATATCAATACTCTTTCACCCAATCAGGTTTTCTAATAGTACCTATTTCATACCCAACACCCATCATGTTCCACATCTCATCAGATTCCCACCTCATATATGAGTCCCACACAACACCTAGGAAGTCCCACATCTCATAAAATTACTATAAGAAGTCCCAGTTCCATGCAACTCACACCTACCCCACATCGAATTGATGCCCATATTCTAACACATCAAAAATAAAAAATGTATCACATCGATTCCCATCAATAATATCATTTCCATTAACCTCAATATATATATATATATATTACGCATCTAAGTCCATGAAAATCTACTAACCAACACTTGGTTAGTCCAAAACCCTTACATTCATTCACCTCATGCACCAACATCAGCCTAGGAACAAAAAAAGAAATCCCAATCATTCCCATCATCACAGAAAACCTCTTACTATAGTTGGATACTCGAACTACTTTCACCTAGAAGATCCACTATGTACACCTAATCTAAAGCCTGACTACTCAAGATATAGTCTCCCTATGAAGCTCTATTAGCTACCATCCACTGACCCCACTTATAGGTCCCTCTATCTTTTTCATGACCTCCACATGCATCTAAATCTTGACTACCAAATCCTGGCACAACTTCAGACCTGAAATCAGATTCCTAAGTCTACCCCGATCCATGGTTTCCATATGTATGAGAAGGATTACTCCAAAACCTCTCAAGATTTCCGATCTAGACACATGCTTGGAACTCTTTTGGAGACCACTCACACTAATTTTGGGCATGTCTTGGATTACTTCACTAGAATAACACCACTGATGACCCACTCCTTGGTGGTCTACTCGAATATCTGTTCTGTCTACCCTGCTGAGATTTCTCTAGACCCCACTTCCTTCTACCCGAAGCATCACCATTAAAATCACCTGATGTTGACACCCGACTTGAATATGAATTGTCCTTCATATTTTCTAGGGCTATAAGAACCTGCTCAAACACATTTTAAAGGGATTTCAACCTAAAAATATTATCATGGAACTTGATGTAATTCCAAAATCCATCATTAAAATAGTGCACCCTGGTGTTTTCGTTGCCCACCAGAGCTGTTGAGAACTGTTACATTTCCATGAAATTAGTTGTTAATTCCATGTAAAAGCTATCCCCCTCTTTAGATTCATGAACTATTGGGATATGTCTACCCTTAGTTTCTCTAGAATGAAATCCTCTAATAAAATAGACTCAAAATATTTCTAGGACAATCCCTCAAATCTGAACACTTGTAGTTATACGTCACACCAGTTCTTTTCTGATTCTCTAACCAACTACGTAGACAACTTCTCCCTCTGGCTTGAGGGTAACTTGAGCTCATTGATGATGATATGAAAAAACTTATCAAATTTCTTTCCACCTATATTCCATCCTCACCATGAAATAGTAGTGGGTGCTAAGACTGGAATTCCTGAGTTAGTTATGCCATTGATGGCTCAGTTCCATGAGATCCCCTATCAATACCTTGTATGACACATACTTGAATATCCCTGAGATGCTCATGAGGCCATGTCCCAAAATATTCCATATCTTGAAATTTTTCCAACTGTACCTATGTTTGTACATTCATATCATGATCTACCCAACTCTCCAGGGTCTTATCTCGACCCTCAGGGGCCTTATCCCATACACGCTCGTGTAACACCAAATCACCACCCTCACAATGCTCCACTAGAAGTTTTCTAGGTTGAATCCTACTGAAAACCAATACCATGGTAAGAAAACCATAATATTATATATAAAATATATCACAGATTGAAAATGTTGTAACATGCAACACAATCTCACCACCTTTATACTCCCCTATAAAACTATTTCACATGACATATGGCCTCAAGGACCCTTACCCACCCATACCAGGTTCAGGTATCACATGTAACCAGACCCCATGGCCCCCTACCTACCCACTTCAGATTTAGGAATAAAACATAATCTGAATTCATGTCCCCTCCCCTTCCTACAAAAAGTTCAAACATTATATGTAAACTGAGGTATGTAAGTATAATTCCACCAAAGCATATAAACAAGAAAACACTATTTAGTTTCTTTGTTAACACTTCAAAAATCTCACCCCTATCATCATCCCTTTCTACTCGAACCAAATTATAGATCATATATCACATGCATTTAATTACATCACATTACATATATATCTCATTGGAACCAAATTCTTGGGCTATCTGAGTAGATGTACACCAAAGAGAGTCTAATTAAGAATTTTTTTATATTCTTTTATTGAAAATTTAAACTAATCAACCCCTATTATAATAATCTAGGTTCTTAATGAAAATCACAAGAAAAAAAAGATCTTATGTTCATAAAATCCAATCATATATAATAATCACACATCCATTTCCATACCTGTAAAAGGTCCGAAAATAATATAATAATAACCATCTCACCCAGGTGCACCAATCGATGTGGAAATTGAATAAACTATCAAAAGATAAAATAAGAACATGAATTTCCCACCCCTGTAAACTTGGCCCATCCCCCATGCATGGGGCTATAGGAACTCAAACATGAGTTCTATACCCAGTTCCGACTATAACCTATCCTCCAGTATACCATATCCCAAACAAAAAGACCAAATGAAAATAAAATCATTTGATATTATTAGTAGTTATTCAAATTCTAATACCAATCCCAAAGAAGAAAATTTTCTGATAAAAATTTTAACACCTCAACCTGGGAGCCACTTTAAATTTGTTTGCCCGGACGGAGTACCACTGGGCCTTAGGCACACCACCCCATATACTAAAGGCTCCCAACATGTAACGAGGGTACACATAGGTGATATTTGGGAGACTATACCCAGATATAGTTATAATAATAATGGTCTATGTATATAAAAATAAGTGTAAGAAATATCATAAATTAGAAAAATAAAAAACATGAAATAGCATAAGAATAAACAGATAAAAACTATAATAAAAAACATTCCCAAACATACTTTTGGTAAAATCATAACAATATTTCATAACAGGTCATACAAAACATTAGATAAGTTGTAGGGTCACCCGTGGTTGAACATCAATACATATATATAATGAGCATGCTGGAATAAAAAGTAAACATGATAATAAACATTAGATGATGAAAGAACCACCATGACCCCTTTCCATCCATCCCATGCTAAAGTTATAACTCGACCACTAAGGTCCAGCTCATGATCTTGATCCCTTACCTGATCACAAAAGTATAAATTCTACATGCATCCCAAAGGTCACATGTAAGGTGTGAGAATAGATCTTAGTATAACACCACCAACGTGTTCCGATCTTACATCCCTGGCAATGCAGGTGTTCTAATATAAATAAAAATCCATTGCATTGATAATAAATAAATACATGCTTCCCTTGTTCTCAACAATCAAAAGGAAGCGATCACCTGCTTTGACCATTGGTAGTAAGGTTTGAAAATGTACCCTTAATTATATATAGGGAATACTATATCTATCTACATATATCTAAAATAGTGTTGAGGATCCTTTTATTAAATCCCAATGGATCCCTTGATGAGTAATAGGTTGAAGATCCATCAGGAACCTCCTATAAAAGTATCACTGGCACTTCATTCCAAGAGCCACAAAACCTGGCGCCAAACGACATGCCCAACAACTACCTGATCCCTCACACCTCACCTCAAGAAATCCCAATTGGCTCAAAATCCCAACGTTTTAGGAACAATGATATCTTTCCATTAATTAATAATAATCACTATTGGATAAAATCCCAACATCCCAAGGCACATCGATATTCATCCCCTCAATGTCCGGACCCAATGGCCTCAAGTATCATAGTGAGCCTTAGCCCCCAACTGGTGGTATTATCACTATCAACCAATGGATCCTGACCATCCACATAGATTTCTATGGTGAGAACCCCTGACACATCTCATGATCAACAGAACCACCTAACCCATAATGTTTATGGGGGCCTCCACCCACATGAGTGGTCAACACTGAAGGTTCCGGGCATAGTGTAATCATGGTTGGGATAGTCCCAACTTTTATTTTTATCATGATCAATGATTATTCCATGATCAATATGAAGATGATCATTAGTCTCCATAGAATAGAATCAAAGATTTAGATAAATAATAAAGAGGCCCTAAACCTTTAGAGAGGATCTTTCACATCATGTTTATAATTAATTTAATTAATTTCATAAATAAAATAATACATGGATATTTGTTATTTTCTTCATTGATGATGTTGATCATCCAAAATGACCCTTCTGGATTATCTTTTTTCCATTTCAAGGATCCAAAATCCCTCTAGGAGTGATCCACACATGATATGATGGTCACTGATCGACACCGCTCATTCTCCGGGTGCTAGCGTGGAAAACCGATTGTATTTTGTCAGCCATTCTTGATCTCTTTTTCTTCAGCCTTGAAGAACATCTCTTGTTCTTGATAGGGTTGGGAAGAGGATTCAAGAGAGAAATTGTTTAGCTCAACAATTCTAAATTCACTGGGTGTGTGGTTTGCTACCTGGCACAATAGATGTATGTGTCTATTTATTGACATGGGGCTTCAGTTACAAAATTTAATTGCGTAACAATAATTAAATAGATTCATAAACTTATATAAAACTCAGGATATTAATAATAATACCACGTCATTATTTATGGTGTTCCAACTTGTGAAAAAAGAAATTATAAATAAAATTACAGGTTACAAAATAATAGCATCTTTATTTTAATTTGTGCCTACTTGTTAAATAATTATTTATCATATTGTGAATAATTATTTTACTACTTGCCTCAGACTTGGTCCTCTCGAACTCCACATCCATTTATTGAACACCAAAATAAATAAATAAATAATTTGTTATCTTAAATGATTTTTTTATTGAAAAACTAGTAAAAAATATTTATTAAATGTTCAATAAATTAAATAAATATATTTTAACCACAATCTAGTGAATAAATATTTATTTAACTTATGCAATAATTTAACTTGAATAAAATTATTCCATTGTTTTGAGAATAATATTTATTAATTAAATTCAAATATAATTTTACCGAGACCACCATAAACACTTAGTGTGTGACCCTCTGGGATTCTTTCTCGTTGGCAATAAGTAGGCTTGCCTAAAGTTCAAGAGTACGGTCTAGCATTGGGTCAAGGAACCCAATAGAATGAACTTAAAGTCGCAACAATGAAATCCACAAACAAACACTCATTGTGTAATATAATCTCTTTTTCACAATATCTCATCAAGCAGGTTTCATGATAGTTTCATCGAATTTTAGGCTTGATGCGTCATTCTTTGAATACCTAAAATAAACTCATTGTTACACCATGTACATGTAATTTTGCGCGATGGTTCTATTTAAATCAAAGGGAAAAGATATCAACATCCATAAATGGAAGGGGAAAATACTTCCTCAACTTATCCATCAATAACATGCCACTCGTGATGCACCCAACGTACCCTACTTCCAGCCAACTATCTGGGTGATGGTTTTCATCAGTAAATCAATGTTCATGAGTCATGACACGTATTAATGATAATATTAAAGTCTAAGGATAATTAAACATGCTTGTAGATAGAAATATCTGATGACACCAAAACATGAAGAATTTCTACTAGTGGGTCTGTTCTCATAATCTCTTATCTTGTAGATTACCAAGTGAGAACTTAATGAGAGGAAGTCTCATCTGCTTATGAGTACTCACACAAAATAGTTTGCATGCTATGTATTCCATCATACTATTTCATCCAACCGTAGAACTATATTTAAGAATACTATTATATATTTTCAAGGTTATCATCCTAGCGGGGAACTTCCATGAACATATCAATGAAAAAAATACTTTAAGTAATTATTAAATCATAGTCATGCAGAATAATGAAAAATATGTAAAAATTTGTTTAATATTTAAATACATTAAATGTACATGTAATAAAAGTATAACCAGTAGGTTCTAGGACACCAACTCTTACAAACTCCCACTTGGACTAGAGAAAACTGCCTATGAGTTTCAGTCTGCTAGACCTCACATGGTTAATATGTTTCTACTGAGTTAAGGATTTAGTCAAGGGGTCCTCCATGCTGTCTTCTATGGAAATACTGCCCACTTCAACTTCACCTCTCTAAAAAAATCCCTCAAGATATGATAATTTCTAATTATGTGCTTTGTCTACTGATATGGCCTTGGATATTTTGTGAGATCCACTACTGTAGTATTATCACAGTATAGTGTGATGAGATCTTTACTATTAGGTATCACATTCAGCTCTTGGATGAATCTTCGCATCCAAACTTCTTCTTTATCTACCCCAAAAGCTATGATATACTCAGACTCTGCTATAGAATCTATGACCACACTCTCCTTTGAGCTCTTCCAACTCACTACACCTCCATTCAAAGTGAATATGTATCCTATTTATGACTTCATGTCATCTTGATCAGTCTGAAAACTAGAATCTGTATATCCTATGATGACTAGTTCCTCATATCCTACATAAAACAAGAACCTATCCTTAGTACACCTCAGATACTTTAGGTTAGTCTTGACATCCATCCAATTGTGATCACCTAGGTCAGCTTGATATCTTCCTACCACACTCAATGTGTAGGCGACATAAAGCCTAGTACATAACATGTCATACATGACTGACCCAATCACTAATGCATATGGAGTCCTTGACATTATATTTATTTACTCATGTGTCTGAAGAAACATTTTCTTGTAAAGATGAATGCCATGTTATGCCCGCAAAAATTCCCTCTTGGATTGTTCCATACAAAATCTATTTAGTATCTTATCAGTGCATGTACTTTGACTTAGGCCCAACAGTCTCTCGGATCTATCATGATGGATCCTGATCCAAAGAATATATACTGCCTTGACCAAGTTCTTTATGGATAAGCATTGATTCAACCATTCCTTAATAGACTATAAGACAGGTATCTCATTTCTAATAAGTAATATGTCATCAACATACACTATTAGGAAAACGACTGCACTCCCACTAAACCGTTTTTAGACACAAGGCTCACATTCATTCCTTCTAAAACAAAATTTCATTATGGCTTTACCAAAATGAGCATTCCATGACATGGATGCTTTCTTTAATCCATAAATGTATATCTGCAACCTTCATACCTTATTGGCATCCTTTGGAGTCATAAACCCTTCAGGTTGTGTCATGTAGACATCTTCCTGAAGGTTCCCATTAAGGAAGATTGTTTTGACATCAATTTTCCAAATCTCATAGTCATGGTAAGAGGGAATGTCCAATATAATTATGATGGATTTTAGCATTGAAACTGGTGAAAAAGATTCATCGTAGTCAATGCCTTGATACTGATTGAACCCTTTTGATATCAGTCGTATCTTATAGGTGTTGACTTGTCCTTCCTTGTCTAGTTTCTACTTAAATACCCATTTTCAAAAAATAGGATTTACATCAACTAGAGGATCTACCAAAATCCAGATTTGGTTTTGGTACATGGAATCCATTTCAAAATTCATGAATTCTTTCCACTTGGAAACATCTGTTCCACTTACTTCTTCCTTATAGGTTAGAGGATCATTATTATCAACTAATAATGAGTCATCATCCTCGTGAACTAGAATATTGTATTGTTCCAGTTATCTAACCTCTTTTGTACTCCTACGAAGCTCTTGTGTCTCTAGAACAATTCTTTCTTCCACAGGGCTTTATGGAATCAATTAATGTACCAACTCTTGTGTAGCTTTGGCCTTAACTTCATCGAATTATAACTCTCTCCCACAATCTCTTTTGGTGATTTTCTCCCTCTCAATAAATATGGTGTTTCTTTCCACTATAAACTTTTTGTATGAGGGGTTGTATAGGTAATATCCCATTTTTCCTTGGGGTATCCTATAAAGGTACACTTTGTCCCTCAGGGTGCAAGTTTGTTACCTAAAGAGGCCTTAATAAACACATCACTTCCCACACATGTAAATTTGATAATGTTTCTTTATTTATACACTAGAACTTGTATGGAATACCATTTGTCGATTTAGATGGTACTTGGTTTTGAATGTGATCCATTGTTTGTAAAGAATTTCCCCAAAATTATAATGGAAGTCTTGCATGACTCACCATTGATCTCACCATGCTCAATAGGGTGTGGTTCCTACTTTCTCTCACACCATTCCATTGGGTCGTGTTTGGAGGAGTGAGTTGGGATAGGATCCCAAACTATGGTAAGTAAAAAATGATGTCTGAATTAAGATATTATCCACCTCGGTCTGAGTGTAGTTTCTTAATATTATTGCCAAGTTGGTTCTCCACTTCATTCTTGAATTCTTTAAACTTATCGAAATAATTTGTCTTATAACTCATTAAGTAGATATATACATATCTACTAAAATCATAAGTTAAAGTTTTGAAGTATGATTACCCTCCCATTTCTTCAACTAGAAATGGTCCACACACATCTGTATGAACCAATTCAAGAATTTATTTATCTCTTTCACCTTTCCCACTAAATGGGGTTTTGGTCATTTTTCCGTGTAAACATGCATGACATACACCAAGTGTTTTTAGTATGAAAGAATCTAAATATCCAACTTGATGTAACATTGTCAAGGGTACCCCGTTTACATGACCTATCCGGTGATTAAAAATTTGGGTTTGGTATGAGTCTTTTGAAGTATATTTTTTTATCGATTTTCATTGCGTGGTTTGTGTAATACAACACGTAAAGACCATTGTATAAATGTTCCCTACCAAAACAAATTCAGTCTTTGTAAATGAAACAACATTCATTTCCAAACATGAAAAAAAATCCATCTGTATCTAATCTCGATACAGAAATAATGTTTTTAGTAACCGAAAACACATAATAACAACTCTTGAACACCAGGATCATCCTAGTTGGCAATGTGAGGTGGTAGTCCCTGACAGCTATATCAGCAAGTCTGGATCTGTTGGTTGGTTGTAGATCTACCTCCACTCAGTGAATCTTCCTGAATCTACTTGGTTATAGTATTTAGATACATCTATTATCACCACAAATTATATCTAATACCCAATTTGTAGAAACATATAGATTGTATTCGATAAAAAATTCACCGAAAGATTCCCCTTGCTTCTTAGGCTGGGTGTAGTTCTTCTTCCAGTGGACCTTTTTCCACATGAGAAATAAGCAACCCCATGTTCCCTTGCCTCCCCTTTGATCTTCATTTTCTTGGAAGGTCATGAATAAGATTTGGGATTAAATCTCTTTTCCTTCCCTTTCATCTTATTCACCATAAGGAGAAAAGGCTTTTTTTGCTTCATATCTTTTTTCACTTGATAATTGAGGATAAGAAGATCAGATAGAGGCTTCTCAATGTTGTTAATTTTGAAATTGAAAACAAAGTTAGAGAAGCTCTAAGGTAGTGATGCAAGAATGATATCAGTGCCCAGATCTTTGTGGAATTTAAACCCTAGATCCTCTAGGTGCTCAATGTAGCTAGTGAGATTGACTACATGAGGCCCAGCTGGGGAACCTTCCCCAAGATTACTCTGAAAGAGTGCCTTAGAGATCTCAAACCTTTCATATCTTGATCTCTCCTGGTAAAGACCACTGAGGTGCTCGAGCATGCTATAATCATCCATGTTTATTGAGACATCATGAGCTCACTAAACATTGATAATATAATCAAACATTAAACACAAACTGAGTCATTCATATGTTTCTCATAAACTAGGAAATCCTTATCACTTTCTTCTTTGGTAGGCAGATCAGGTAATGTTGAATCTAGACTTAAGACTTCCGTTCATGGCATATGATATCTTGAAGGTGTCTAAACCATTCCTGGAAGTTACTGTCGGTGAGGATGTTGTCTTTATCCAGACCTGATCGCAAGGATAGCGTGGTGGATGAGATTTTCATTTCCATTCTATAATTAAAATAGTATATCATTAGTAATTTATTGATTACATTTTATGAGAAATAATAAATTTTTATTAAGTCTGCCACTTTTTTATCAAGTCTAAATGGCCCTCACCATTGAACTAAGAATGTATAGTTTCCATGACATTCTAGTGGTAAGGATCCATATTCCCCTTCACATAAACCCAACAAGGGCTCATCAAGCTATTATAAGGTATTTAGGTAGGCAGGTCTTTGCCAACTGTAGGCTTTTAGCTCCTTTATCTATTGAGTGGACTCCCCAATCCTAAAATCATAACTTTGGATTTCCTCAAATCTTGACTTCAATATTACAACAAGTCTAGGAAGTGATACTACAATTTATGTAATATAGTTAAGTCAACCCGAAAACTTTCATAAGTGATTCCTATATAAAATCAAGTGTCCCAATATGGGTTGGTCAAACACATAGTTTTATTGAGTTTTTCCCTTAATCAAGTAACGAAAGGCTTGGTCTGACTTAATATTTTATTTGAGGGATTTTTATCTCTTATGTGTGAGTTTATTATTATCATTATCACATTCTAGTTAATATTAAGTAGAACTTAATTAAGTGATTAACCATGTCTTGATAATATTTACACACAAGTCTATTTTATTTTAGTTCTATCTTGTATGCATGTTTAATTAATTAATTATTTGATTGTGACAACACATCCATAATGATAAACCATGCCACTAACAGAAATAAAATAAATAGAATGACCATGATATTTTCTAATGGTAATTTTATCTAGAGGTTGATAAACTGACCCTAACCAAGGGGAGAAACATCTTGAACTTTTTGGGTTCATGTTTACAGCATTCCACTTATCCAGCCTAAACTGCCTCCACTAGCTTAGGAGTTCCATATATTAAATAAACACTTTTTTAAATCACATGTACGTGATGGATAAAAAGGGGATTTACATAAAAGAAACCTTGGGCATGCAGACCAAACATATTAATGACGAGAAGTCTTGTAGGCCAATAAATTTAATTTAAATAAATTAATTAAAAAAACCACCCACATACAAAGGTCTTGGTCTTGCTCATGATCATCCATACATGCAACGATATTTAAACATAAATAAAACTATCATTCAATTATTTAATTGTTCTTGTTTATGATAAATCACACTTGAATTGATTAATTATCATATTCAATTAATCAACCCTTTTATCTTAAATTTTTTTTTGAATTTTCTTGAGATTATCATCCATAATAATTTTAAACAAATCAATTCATTTAAAATTATCTTTGTATGTAACTTGTACCTTGGAGGAAACTCGGTGAATTCCTATTCATAACTACCCAATGAGTAGAAATGAACATTATGCATATGTTAAATTAAACACATATATATAAAACACCTATCATGTGTTGTGCATCAGCTTTATGACTTCAGGATGGTACATGTCTTAAGGGTTTGTATAATATAATAATAAATTTTAATAAATCTGCATAATTTGGATGAGTACACGGCATGTAGTTCCAACCACATGGTGTGTACTAGTTTTCACCTTCCATATAAAGTACACGCCTGGGGAAACGGTGTGTGAGTGTACTTAGGAAATCTTAGGAGTATAAGGCGTGTCCAGTAGGCCACACATCGTGTAGTTCCTGGTTACACAGTCTCCAATCGGGAAACCTGTGTACGGGGTACATGGTCTAACCCTAACCCGAAGGGACTACACATCGTGTCCAACATGCCACACAGCGTATAATATGGAAACCGCGTTATACCTATTCCTGGTCAACACATGCTGTCATTGAGACTTATACAAACTCCAATGACATGGCTTGGTTTGGCAGACCAGATTTGGTGCATTGAACCTTGTCTATGGGACATGTATGACCGAATACAAGTCATGTGTTATTGTGTTATATATCTAGGAACCTTTGGAACCTCTGGATGAGATCCTCTATTTTATTTTAATCAAAATTAAAATAAAAGATCATTTTTGTAAGGTGAATGAGAAACGGAAGAGGATGAATAGATCTCAGTATTCGGATTTTCTAGACGATTAACATGAATTGAAACAACTAAATAATTAAATGCGTAAGTAATCAATGAAATATTTAAATAATTATAAACTATGATGTAACCACTTTGATACTACTTGAAGGTTCTAGGAATAATAGAAGTGTGGTTGGGATATTACACAAATTTTATTTTTACCATGATCAATGATTATTTCTTGATCAAGGCAATTATGAACACCAGTCTCCATAGAATAGAATCAAAGATTTAGATAAAGAGGTAAGAGGCCCGGAACCTTTAGAGAGGATCTTGAACATCATGTTTATAATTAAATAAATTAATTTCATAAGGAAAATAATATATGGATCTTTTTTATTTTCTTCTTTTATGATGTTGATCATCTGGAATTGCCCCTCCTGATTATCTTGTAGAGCTTACATGGATCCAAACTAGAATCCCTCTAGTGGTTATCCACATGTGCTCAGATGGCCTCTAATCGACACCACTCATTCTCCAGGTGCTAGTGCGGTGAAGCCAAGGTCTTGTGTCGGTAATTATTGATTGCTTGTTCTTCAGCCTTGAAGAAAATCCCTCATTCTTGAGAGGGGAGGGAAGAGAATTCAAGAGATACATTATTTAGATGAACATTTCTCAATTCACCGGGGGTGGTTCGGTACCTGGCACAATAAACGTTTGTGTCTATTTATTGACATGGGGCTTTAATTACAATATTTAATTGCATAATAGTAATTAAATACATTCATAACCTTAGAGAAAACCCATTATTTTATTATTAAAACAACATATTTATTTATTTTTCTCCAACTTACGTAAAATAGAATTATAAATAAAATTCCGCGCCACAAAATAATTGTACCATTATTTTAATTTGTGCCAACTAGTTAAATAATTTTTTATATTTTTGAAAATAATTATTTTAATACCAGACCGAGCTTGGTCCTCTCAAACTCTACTTCCATTTATTGAACACCTAAATAAATAAATAAATAATTTATTCTCTTAAAAAAGTGTTTTATTTACAAACTAGTAAATAAATATTTATTAAATTTTCAATAAAATAAATAAATATATTTTACCCACAATCTGGTGAATAAATTTTTATTTAATTTATACAATCATTTTAACTTGAATAAAATTATTCAATTATCTTGAGAATAATATTTATTAATTAAATTCAAATAGAATTTAACTAAGACCACTAAAAACACTTTGTGTGTGCCCCTCTAGGATTCTTTCTCATTGGCATTAGGCATGCATGACTAAAGTCCAAGAGTATTGTCTAGCAATGGGTCAAGGTACCCAAGAGAAAGAAATTAAATTCATAATAATGAAACCCACATACAAACACTCATTGTGTAATATAATCTCTTTATCACAATATCTCATCAAGCAGGATTCATGATAGCATCATCAACTTTTCTGCTTGATATGTCGTTCTTTGACTACCTAAAATGAACTCCTCGTTACACCATTTCCATGGAATTTCACGTGATGGTATACTTCAAAAAAATGGATGAGATATCAACTTCCATAAATGGAAGGGAAAAATCCTTCCTCGACTTATCCATTAATTACATAAAACTTGTGACACACCCAACGTACCCTACTTCCCTCCAACTGTCTGCATGATAGTTGTTATCAGTAAATCAAAGTGTGCGAGTCGTGACATGTATTAATGATAATATTAAAGTCTATGTATCGTTACACATTCTCTAAGATAGAAATATCTGATGACACTAAAACATGCAGAATTTATACTGGTGGGTCTATTCTCATAATCTCCTATCATGGAGATTACCAAGTGAGAACTTCATGAAATGAAGTCTCATCTGCTTACGAATACTCACACCTGATGGTTTGTGTGATATGTGTCCCATCATAGTATGTAATCCAACTATATAACTATATTTAAGAATATATTATATCATTTCAAGGTTATCATCATAGGGGGGAACTGAAATGACCTTATCAATGAAACAAATACTTTAAGGCATTATTAAATCATAGTCATGCAGAAAAATGAATAATATGTAATAATATGTTTAATATTTAAATACATTAAATATCCATGTAATCAAAGTACAACTAGTTGGTTCTAGGACACCAACTCTTACAAACACCACCTTGATCTAAGACATATATGTGTGCACATGACTCCAACAGTTCAATAGCCAATCAAGATGAGCAACAATTACCTAAAAAATACATATTCCACATCATATTTGCACATCATTCCCCTATGACCATGTCTCTCATACTAATGGTCAACACCATCCAATATCACATGGGCCTCACCCTCATCCTGATGACTACATTGACTAAACTTGATGACCATGTCTTCCAACCTAGTGGTCAACATAACCAAAGTATCTAAGCTAATACTAACCTGAAGAATCACATCACCTCAATCCATATGCTCAACACCACCTCAATTATCAGGCCATGCCCACCAAGTTTCCATGGAACTAATAAAAATAGTATAAACTATTTAATTAATTAAAATTCAACAACCCATCCTATACTACCCAAGGTCAAAAGCATATAACAATGATCGGTTTTTCTACAAAAATAAAGGGCATGCCCATGAAATACCATATCATAATTTAATATATTTAAATGAGAATAATTAATCATATAGGTCCACTTTTGGTCAAACCAATGGTGCACTCAAGAACACACACCCTGAAACACTGCAAAATCAAAGAGGAAGCAAGGAACCACATACCTCATTATGTTAGATGTTATCTTGTTTGATATCAGCCTCTAAATTAAGCTAAATTGGAAGAAATATATTTTTTTGGAGGAATTACCTAAAAACAGGGTAAAATGGATCATGTTGATTTAGCGCACTGTATGGTGAGAGTAAAGAAGAAAAGAGGCTGGTGGATCGAAGGACTTGCCGAGACAAGGCTGTAGGTAAAAACATATCAACAATTGGAGTTAAAATGTAGGATTTCGATGAAATTCTATGTGGAAGGAATTATGGAGGAACCCCCTGTGCATGTGAGTGAATGAGGAACAAAGGATGAGAAAAATAAATAAAGGAGGGAGGGGTATTTTAGTAATTTTACACTATTAAATGAGGTGCACAACTTAGTTCACATAGTTTGGATAACTATCCACACTCACTATCCAAAGGGATCTCACCATCACACAACTAGGTTCACAGTTTACTAAAACATGCATAGACCATGTAGAAGCCACTGTCTAAGTCACCCACCTCACATGGTTCAGCACACGGTTTCCTCAACCATCCATATACCATGTGAATCCCCTATAATAAAAATTGTAGAGGTCTCACAAAGTCATGTTCCTCCTCTTGTAAAGTTTTACAAACTATGCTCAGTGCTTCTGGAGGGCCGCATAGTTAGTTCTAGGAGGCCACACGGTTTTTCCAAACCATGCACCTCAGTCTATGAATTATAAAAAGTTGTTTTTCAGACTCTGAAGCACCTAAAAACTACTCAAAACCCATAGGCACTAGATAAACCTTAAATTGCATCTAGAAAATAGGCCTTGGTTCAAAGAAACTCTTAGAATCTGGTTCCAAAGCAAGAACTATGTTGTCTATCTCACTAAACTCAACAATTCAGATTTACATAGAAAATGACCCTTTCCAAAAACCTTGGATGTTATAGTTAATTTGTGATTTTTTAAACAAAGTTAAAGGACATTCAATGTTGAAAAGGATATGGGAGTTTGAGTGATGATAAATAAGAGGAATAATCATAACTTAAAGGGTTATAATTCTGAGTATTAGAATATTCCAATTGATTTCACATCATCTTTATTTGGATTCAAACTCAAGGTGACAAATCTGAATAGAAATTTAAAGTTAAAAATATCATGAGACTCAAATTATGATTCATTCCATGATTTAGGAAGTGGTGAATATATTTGAATAGTGACATAAACTAAAATAAGTCCTAATTAACTCATATATATCATAAGGAAGACCATGATATTGGGTATGAAAAATTATAAGGAAGTTGAAGATACATTTGTAAAAGGGATATGCAATATTTTTCGAAGTCCTAAAGGGTTGAATGGTCATCCATGTTTTATGAAATCAAAAAAATATAAACACTTATATGATATTGGTTATAAATTGAGGTGAGATAATACTGAATTGTGAATGATATATTGAAAAGAATATAGAATATAGGGAGTATCCAAACTATATGTTTTATGAGACCTGTTGGGTATAAGAATCAAAAGATTCAAACACTGATAGTTCAGAAGTTCAGAAGAAGATTCTTCTAGAATTTAGAAAACAAAAGGTTTGGGAAACACCAACATCTATTGGTAAACAAAAAAGGTTCTAGATATTGAAGTTCTTTAAAAAGTGGGGGATTTATAAATTAAGTGTCCATAATATAGTTTACATGATTGTATTGAATGTAGTTGAAGTTTATTATTTAGTGGTAGTTAAATACTAGTGTTAAAGAAGAATATCATATAGTTGACATATAAAAATTATAGATATAAAGTAATATATTTTCCAAAAAAATTATTTGAGGAGAACATTTTATGATTGGTGGTTCTAGTTTAAAAATTTTTATAATTATTTTGTATAGGCTAAAGATAATTGGGGGTAAATATAAAGAACTATTCACATCTATAATATAATAGGGATTTTCCAATATAATATGTTAAAATCATAGATCATAATGATTCCTTCTCTTGGGTTCAGGGTGATTCTTTCCCCACTATAACACATACTAGAATAGTGAAAATCTATGGCTCGGGATAATAATTGGACCGAGTAAGGAATAGGTTACCTATATTGGGACCGAACTTGTTAAAATCTATGTGTTTAATTATTCCTTTTCATTATCTTCTTATCATGTGGGAGTATTTTTTGAGGTTTTATAATCAAGATCCATATATCCTAACCAAGATAGAGGTATAAATAAAAAATGGGGATAAAAAAATTTTAAAGTTGAAATAATTTGATAAAATTGGCCCACACTGATTCACCCCCCTTCCTCTATGACTACATGATCCATTGGGAACATAAAAGGCTTTTCATTATACAATCCAAATTATACAAATAGTCTCTAAATAATTTCATTTCAAAACAGGGCCTAAGGTATGGAAAAAATAGAAATATGATATATGATAAACATGACATCTAACCATCAAACCACCATCTCCAACATACATATGGTATCTAAATTTCCCAATGGAATACATGAGAAATAGACTATTGACCCCAAATTCCACTCATATACCTTTATATACATAAAAAGTAGTTTTTGAAGTTGTATGTCTATCAAGGTATCTATATAGGGTGTAAGCATAAATACTCAATAGGGAACCGCCAATGGTGTCTCAACACAATAGTGATCTCAAAAGTGTATGCATGAATATGACTACACATTTACATACATATAAAAAAATAATTTTAAAATTCAATAATCAAAACATATAAGTATATTTAAAATAAAACAATACATATATCAATATCAAACACAACTAATAACTCACTTTATTGGGAGGGTCCTTACTTGAACTACCAGCTTTGAGTCTCAACACATTATATGGGACAATAATCTATTTCATACCCTTTGGGAGGTAGTTATAATACCAGTAATGATTCAAAAATCTATATATAAATATCAATATACACACCAAAACATATATGTATATGTGTAAAAAATAATTCAAGGTCATAGAGACCAGTCTCAAGGGAAAGGGAATCAAGTATAATGAGACAGAGTAATCTTATAGCCTATCATATGGAAAATATGAATTGGTATAATGAGTTGGGTTATTGTGATCCCATAACAAAAAACCATTCAACTATTCAACAACACATGGATACCCAATCAAGCAATATATAATACCAATATACCTTATCAATGTAGTATACATTCCACATTTCAAGGAAGTAAACATGCTCTAAATTAAAAATGAAGACATGATATATATCATGGGGATAAGAATAATCCATATCAAATAATAATCAATATCTCCAAGGAAACAACAGTCATATTTCATAACAAGAAATATTATTGATAGGAATATGATCTAAATCCTTGGTATATCGTATAACATGATTGAGTGTATCATAGATTACAACACACATATGGAAAAAGAATTAAAATTTAGGATTTTGGGCATATCATATTTCATGATATAAGATAATATATACTGACTGCATGTGTATATAATATTGTATGATATGATCCAATCATAATGTTATGTATCGAATGGTTCGATAGTCTTGAAACTTCCATAACTCATTAATCCATATAAATGTTAAGGAATCAACACTTAAAATACTCTATAAATCATATATCATTATTGGGGAATGATAGAGTTTTGTTTGAGGATTACATGTGATGTAACTTAATCCATTACTCGTATGTTTATGAAATGTATGAACAATTTCATAGAGTGAATGCATGGATCTAGGTTCTGCCTCAAATTCTATATAATGGAGTATCTTCCATGAGAATTGTGGTTTACCTCTTTGGGTATCCTCTTGCGGATTTAGTAAACCTCTTGAAGTTATCTTCTTCCCTCCTTTTCTTCTAAGATACTATCATATCATGAATTATAGGAAGGTCTTGCCAAAAATCATTTGGGTGATTCGGTGATTCTCATGGGAAAACCTTATAAGGATGTACCATTTTTAAATTCCTTATTGATCAACATCAAATATATTAATAAGGGATCTAAAATACCATTATATAGTTAAAGGATCACATTTTTAATTTTATTTATGTTAGATTTCCATTTTGAATGAATAGTGTTCTTGGCTTCAAGGTTTCTTAATCAGTTTCACTACTTTGACTGATGATTAATCTATATTAATAAAACTTTTAGTGGTATCATATTCTTTCCATGAATTTTGATTCATGAAATCATTTGGGAAATGAAGTATTTCAAAATCACAATGCCAATCATATTCCGATCATACAATAAAATTTAATATCAAACCCTCAATTTCATAATTATCGCAACATAGTATATCTCACAATCATATTCGATGATAGATACTGTTGCAGGTTAAAAAAGAGTATGATTTTATAGATACAATATCTCTTTGAATTGTAAAATATGAATGTATATTATATTTAATGATTGTATTGTTTATAAATTATGACCAATAGCACAAAAAGCTAGGGGTTATCAATTTCCTATCCTAGTATATATATAGTTAAACAAGATTCACTAAGAAAAAAATTGTTTTTATTCTTATTCAATTACAAATTGAGTTTTTATTTATTTATTAATTGTTTATAAATAATGATAAAATGAATTTAAAGAATATATAATTATTTATAAAGTGTTATAAATTAATTGGTTATAAAGATTTTATAATTAACTAATTAAATGCTTTTGAAACAACTATAAATAATTATTCCATAATATTACGAGTTAATATTAAATAAATTTTTCAAATTATATGTCATGACTTATAATTTGAATAAAATTTTTTTATATTGAAATTATAAGATTAATTTTTAAAAAGTTTATAAATTGAAGAAATAAGGCAACATATAAGGTGTTTATATATGGGAATTATGAATTTTTCATAATATTTAATTTGAAATTTTAAATTAAAATGGCATGATTTTGAAATTATTTAAACTAGATGAAAACTATTTTGATGAATGATTTGATAAAATATTTAAATAATATTTATATATGATATTTATATTATATAAAATGTTCACATAATTGAAATTGAAATATAAAATGTTTATATTTCATGATATATGATATTTTAAAGTAAATTTCATATAATGAAAAATAAAAATAAGTTCATATTAGGAGTAAATATAAAGTGTTTATATTTTTCAAATTATAGAATATCTATAATGAATTATAAAAATCTTATTTATTTTTTGAATTCTTTTTGAATAATCATGATTATAAATTGTTTATGAAATATACATTTTTTATGATTTAATTTCTGTGATAAATTTATTCTTATAAGTTTCTAAGAAATAACATGCTAGGTATGATAATATAAGATATATATTTCATCTTCCATGGCATCAGTCTAAAATTAAAATTATTATCCTGAATTTATTCATTGAATATAGTTTGTATATATTAAGAGTTATAATTATGTGGAATTAAATTTTCCCTTGAGTGAAGTATATCTTGGTAGAGGGAGATTGGGTTAGAATTCCATTATCATAGATTCTTATTACTTAATCTAAAATGATGGGGGTTGGCTATCTATGCCTCCAAACATACTCATATAGATATTATCAATCTTATATAATTCTAAATCTTTACATGAAAAGTTTATATACCTTATGAATAGAATGAATTTGTATATGTAAGAATATGTTTAATTCTATTTTTTTGTGATTTACACAAAATATGGGTTCTGTAAATAGTTACACATTAAAATGGTATGAACATATTAATTTGATGGATGGAATAGGGAATCTGAAACTAAATTATTCAAAGGATGCTCACATAATGGAATAAAACATGAGATAATAAATATTTCATGTGATTAAATAATTATGAATTAAATATGAATATGATTTATATTTGATTGGTGATAATTTAAAAGAAAATCCCATAAAATACTAAGTGTGAGATTCGGTCCAAAGAAAACACATGTCAAGAACCTGATCATCTAATCGAGAAACTTCATGCTAAATCTAGGAACCCATGGATTATCTTGTGTAAGGCATGGTGAAAATGGTTATTCCGAATGGTTAGGTAACCAAATCCCGCTATGAGCATTGAATAAACTAAACTAAAAAAACCTAAGAGTTATGATACTAGAGAAATGGATTTCGTTATATATATATAATGGATTCTGGTAGAGATATCTCTAATAAACTATTCAAGAATCATATGTGATATGATTATAATGTTATCCAACCTAAATATCTATGTTTTGAGATGAACACTAATGTGGACTCAAATATTAGTGAAATATGGGTCTTTAATCACTAAATAGATTTGATGTATGTGGTCATTATTTTCAGTGGTAGTAATTTTAATAAAATTCGATATTGAATAAATATAAAACATGATTAACATCCATTAAAAGCTTCCATTTTATATTATGAAATCATAATTATTATTAATCTTGAACATGAGATCAATTTTGGATAAAGAAAATATAAATTAAAATTACTTCCTTGATAGGTACTAGTTTTTTAGAATATTTCTAAAATAAGAAGGAAGCATTTATGTTTTGGAAGAATCCCTTCATAAGAAACCAATTGGTAAATCCAATTGACAAACAAAGTTATATTCCTTTGAAAAGCATCTAATGGATTCACTAAAAGTCTCTACACACATGCTTCTGACCATGGAAGAAAAGTAGGAATAAACAAGAGACCATGGATTCATATACGATGATAGACAACCTCAAAAGGAATTATCACAAACAAGATAAGCATGAGAGGTATGTGGTATCTGAGGATATTTCTCATTTTAAAATGGAATAAGGTAGTCTCATCTCATTTACTAAATATGATTTGGTATACCAAAATTCTCTATAAGATTAGTGAAAACACCTGAGAAGGGGATGAATTAGGTATTGATTATTTTAAAAAAAATCCAAATCATCTTTAAAACTTTAACCCCCTATGGTTATGAACCTCTATTTTCAATTATCATAGTTCGATGAATTTTAAATTTAACTAAGATATCATACCATAAAAATTTAATGTAATGAAAATAAATAGACAAAATGATATTTTTACATGGTTTGGCTCTAAGTAATACACCTTGATTTAATTGGTTATTCACCCCAATCAAGGTTTCTCCATAATAATATATCATTGACTACAATAGTTGGTTATTTTCAAACCTATACCACATCTCATCATTAATATAATTGTCAGTTTATTGTAGGATTTATTTACAGTAGCTTCTTATTTTAGTCATAGAGTGGCACTGTGATGCCCTGCATACCTAGAATCTCATTGATTTTATGGACTCACACTATGTATATAAAAGTTATTCTTTCAATTTATTCTTGTAAGACAGTCACCGGTTATGTGTAGGATTCTTCTTAATTAAAAATATAAATCTCCTTCTTCACAATACAAGGTCTTAAAATAACCATAAGTTTCTAAAAATAGTTCTTTAAAATCATTCCATATTCTAGCTCATCTTCATGGATATTCATAAGAATTTATCAACCATTTTTCTTTCATATTCTAGATCTATTGATCTTATCAAACCATTAGCTCCTTGATATTTGAAAGGATTTAGACTAAGAATAAAAACATTCCTATTTGGTTAATGTTTCTAGAATTCTTCATATTATTCTTATCAATACGTTAGTGTAATGATTTAACTTTAAAATGATGGTTGGAACCTTATTCTATATTAATATTCAATACTGATAAAATATTTTTCAACAATTCAGTATTTGATCCTCCTTTATCTTCTTCTTTGAGAGGTCTCTAGTTGTTCTACTTTATCTCACAACTCTCAGTTCTGCTACATGAACTTCACTTATCTCTGATGAATTTTATTTTTTACATCTAGGATGCCTAAAATATTATTTAAAATATTTAGAATAAAGAAAATATAACATAAAATAAGATCCCATGTCCCTCAATCACTTTTTAAATACATGGGAGTGCTCTCACGTTCTCAAATACCTTTTCTCATTAATGGTTTCCACCTATCTATTTCCTGAAGTACCCTTTTCTCATCTAATTTCATTTATTTTATATCTTAATCAAATTTAAGTCATAAATATACTTCCATCCGGATTGATACTTCCTAATTTAATACTCAAAATAAAACCACTAAAATCAAAAAATAACATTCACATCAACTATAATAAAATCATATGACAAATAATAAATAGAGCTTGTATCTTTATTCATTTTGGAGAAATAGATTTCGAAAATTCAACATAGATCATATTGAATAAAAATTTCCATAACAACCCCATAAAATAATCTCATAATCTTATCAATCTAGAATCACAAAAAACTTTTTTACATTTAATTCATTCAAAAATAAATCAAGAATCTTCACAATTTATTTCCAAATAAATATGTAATTCTTATTTCAAGCTTCATTTTATTCTTATAAAGTTATCCTACCTTGATATCATCTATTTCTGGTGAATTTAGTTGAATATCAACATTTTTTGATGATTTAGATTACTAAAATTTTTCTCATGAAACATTTTAATTATTTCCACATTGTTTTTTAATTTATCTAGTTAAATAAAATTTAAATCTTCCAAAATTCATCTTGTATTGATATTCCTTTTCCACTACTTAAAGATAATATCTCATTATTTTAGATTGAATCACACACCAATTTTAGTTTTAATGATATTTTTTTCAATCAAGAACATATTATCAATTATACCCTATAACATTCTTATGAATCTTATAATTCTATAAATCATAGTTTTTTACTATGTAAAATATAGTATATGCTCTATATGATATTTTCCTCTTCCATAAAAAGGAATGGATGCCAAAAATATCATACAAAAAAATTTCATATGCATGAAATAATTATTTTACATTTAAATCAATCTTCTTACATAGATCAAACTTTTTGAATGGTTTAAAACATCTTTCAATTTGAGTCATAAAATCTTACTTATTAACAAAATTTTTACACTAATATCAAATATCTTACACAACAGTCTGAATATTAAATGCATATGAAAATTTACTTTTTTATTTTCAATACTTCATCTCAGGAATAACAATTCATTATTTATTAAAATGAACTCCATGCATCATCAAATCATCTAGGGTCCTTCTCAATAAACTCAAATCACTTCTAAACCACATTAAATAATTTTGGGAATTATTAGAATAAATCGAAACCAAATTAATAATGCTCTAAAATCTTACATCATATAAAATACCCAAAATTGAGTATTTTTCAAGTAATTATTTACTCTATTGTCTTCATCTAAATTTTTTCCCATTCAGCTATATTCTTCACACCTTTTAAATGTTTTTAATCTTCTTAAATACAATTATAATATCTATCCAATACCAGATTCATCAATCATGTATTTTTATTTCCATATCTTTCAATTACAAACTATTTTGGAAAAAAATTATCCAAATTCAATATTTATCTTTTAATTTTGGATCAATTCAAAAATCATATAATATTATATTCTACTTCTTGAATATGTATATCCAAGATCTTCAAGTAGTATACTTATTTCCTTTGCAATGTATGATGGAATCCATCTTCTATCCATTATCCATATTGCATGGGAAACCTCTCTACTCTCCATATAATCAGTGGACACTCAATCCATCACCAATTTCACCATTATCATTAACAACATACATATTGAAATGATTTATTAACAATAAAGTAAATTAAAAACCAAAGGCGACTTGAATCCCCCCTTTGGATTTATTTTGAATCTATTAAACTTCCAAATGACAAAGGTGCATGTCAATTGTCTAGTAAAAGTTATATTTTCCTGTCCCCATCAATAATAAAAAATACAAAATAGGGGAAAAATTATATCCCATTATAATTTAATATTTCCTTTTGTATATAGGGAAATTTTTTCCCCTTTACTCTTATGATTTTAAGAACTATCTACACCGATTTATTTCTTCCTATTTTACTTTTATCTAACAATACTAAAAGATTATATTAGTTCCATTGGAGATAAGTGTTATACCATATATTTATAATCAATTATCCTTAATTAGGTAAACTCTAATCTTACTAGTGTATAACCATTGTAGAGTGATTTTACCAGAGCATCAGAGTTTTCCTTTCACATTTCTCAATGTGACACCAACATAAAATTTCAATCTTTTTGGGAAGCTTAAATATATTTTCAAGAGGTATTTGATCATGAAAACATTTCAAAAAACACATCAAAACAACTCATATGAAAGATTTACTATTCCTAATTTTAGATAATCACCCCTTGATTATTAGAAAAAATAAATTATAATAGGTATGGGAGAGTGAGAATCATACCTCAAACAACATCTTTTTATAAGGATGTATAAATTTCTAGTTTTAATAAGAAATGCCAAATTTCTAGTAGTATGATCCTCCTTGGTATCTCCCCCTAAAGGGTTTCTCTATATAGTTTTTCATTATGATAGATTTCTTCAAAAAATATACTCAAATCACATTATGATATATGATGGTTGATACAAATTAAAAATTCATTTCACCACTATATATGAGTCTTCTATACAATAAATATATCAAAAAATTCATCAAATATTTTCATTCATCACCTTTAATCCCTTTTTAGTTGAATAATAAATATTATTTGATAATAAGGTGGGTATTCCATTGATATCTTGTTATAACATTGAGGATGAGACATATTTATCAACCAAAAACTCCATTATTTGATGGTTTAATTTTTGGGGATTTTTTTAGGTTTCTTTTCTCTTTATAATTTCCAATCTCATATCCCTTAGGAAATATAGATACATATTCCTTCTCAAGTTTCTTATTAGATAGATATGACTTATTAACTTGAGAAACTAAAGCACTCTTATCATTTACATCTTTCTCATTCACTTTAGCCTTCAACAACTAATAAAGACACATGATCTAACACTATTGATTTATATACTCATTTTTATCTATAGGTGTGTAATTCTTATTATTTTTAAATAGATTTAGAACTTGAAACCATTGGTGATTTACCTTTGTTCTTTTTCAACCCTATTAGACCAGTAATTACAATCATACACTAGTTTGTAGTGTGTCTAGATAGATTGAATCTTCTATGTACTATTTCACCATTCTTTGAGTTTATTTTATTATGAGATCTCCAAAACTCATCACCAATGATGTATTCCACTATGTAAATATTCTTGTGTATCAATTTTATTGACTAAACTTTTGGTTTTAACATGCTCTCTTGTTTTTTTAAATTTAAGGAAATATTCTAATGGTCTATATGGTGGAATCTTAGATCATAATATAATCATATTATCTTCTCTAGTGTGACATCTTTCTCAAATTTCAAATTTAGTGAATTTTGTTCATCCTTATTTTTCTGATTGTTCCCGAAATCAGACTTGTCTTCGACTTTTTTTCTTGCCTGAATTTTATGGCCTTATATTTACATCAACATATGATTTGTGTCTGGATGGAATATATTAGAAATAATCATATGTGTGTTTATAAATGTTAAAATAATCATAGAAATTTTCCAGGCTTTCAAATATATTTCTAAGATAAGGATTTCTCTTCATTTATTAAAACTAATTTTCTATAGAATGTATTATTTTAACTTTAATTTCTCTCCCCTTTAATTCTGGATTTAGACCACTTTCATGGGTAAATATTTTTTTAGAACACTTTATCTTGATATTACAAAGTATCTAAAAACACTAACAATAACCTAAAAATCATTTTCTCTTCACTTTAGATGCAGGATGTACATATTTTCTACATTAGAACCCTACTATTTGGAGGTCAAAACCTTGATATTTTAGGCCTTTTTTGTAATTTTAACTCATCATACATGATCACATTAACCATTGAATTATTGATGGTTTTATCATGATTTTCACCTTCTAAATGTGTCTAAATTTTGAAATTAATTTAGAACCAACATCAAGAGAGATTTGGTGCAGCTAGACTCATTAAGATGTTGGGATACATTTTTTCATATGAATGAGGTGGAGTCATTTCCATATGTTCTTACCCTATCATTACCACCATCATTTTTTTATTTAAAACATACATCTAATAATTTTATAGAATAATGTGTCTTATCTATTGTTTAGGAAGGTCTGGCTTTTATTGCTTCTAAATTTTTTATTTTTTCACCAATCTATAAGCACTTCATGGTGTAGAAATATTACTGAGCCTAAATTAATTTTAACATATATTCCCAATATATATTTAAGTTCCAAAATTGAGTCTCATGAAATTTTCTACCATAATTTATATATTTTTCATGGTATTTTATTCCTTTAGTTTTCACTTCCATCTGATCATCCTCAACACCATGTGAATACTTGTGACATTCTTCTAAATCATAGAACCTCTATTCAATGAATTTTATAACTATGTATTTCTTATAAATACAATATTTCATGTTCTTTTCATCCATAGTGAAATTTTATCTACTAATATATATATACATATCCTTGATATTGAATTAATTTATAATAGAGTACATTTCTGAAACTACCCTACCAATGAATTTTTCAATGAATTGGAATCATTTATCAAATGTCATTTTTTATATTCTATATCATGAATGAAACCAAATATATGATTAAAAATTTCATCATAAAAATTATTTAAATAATGTCCAACATCATAGTAGAGGTTATAAAAGACTTTTATCCCATTAGTATCATTAAAACTTGAATTACTAGAACTACTTTGACTAGCTTTATCTAGTTTTTCTTCTTCTTCTTTTTCTTGATATTTTTCTCATCATTTTGTTCTATTTATTTTTATTATTTTAAATATTCTTTATATATATTTCTATATATTTAACAACATTAATAAAATCTATTTCTTCTATCAAAGGATATTATTTAATCAAATATTCACTTCATTAACTTAGATAAAAATACCTATGAAAAGAAAATTTGATTTAACCATAGGGAAACTATCCTTTAATACCTCTTAAAATTTACCTTATTTTAGTTGAAAACACCTAATAAGGGTTTAATCAGGTGTTGGGTGTTTTTAAGAAAATCCAAATATTATTTAAATATTTAACCCCCTTTTTTTATGAACGAATATTATCATTTCTAAAAGTCAGATCAATTTTAATTTTAACCAAGAAATCATAAAACAATTAATTTAAGTAATGAAAAATGTTATCACTCAATATTTTTAAAATGTATTTCATTAAGCAATAGACCTTTACTTGATTTTTTATTCACCCTAATCAAGATTTCTCCCCTATAATTAATCGATGAATATAATGGTTGGTTATTTTCACACCTACAAAACTTTTCACTATAGATACAATTTTGTACTCCTGACAAGACTTCTTTATTAAAAATTATCACTATAGTCACAAGGTATAATTGTGATCTCCCTTCATACCCAAAGTCCCCCTAGTTATATGGATTCATACCATATATATGAAAGTGTTACTTTCAATTCCTTCTGATAAGTAGATCACTGGTTCTTTATAGGATGCTTTTGTATCAATAAGTCTGATCTCCTTCTTATTTGCATAAGGTATTTAAATGTTAATAAGTTATAAAAAATTCCTAAAACCAGGTACCTATTATTCATCAAATTTAAAAAATATTCATAAGAACTACTCAAATATATTTCTCACTCATTCTAGATATTATGATCTTCTCAAATCCACCAACTTCTCATTGTCTAAATGTCTCTACACTAAGAATGAAACTATTCACATCTGATAAGTATTTTCTTTATAATTATTATTCTTCCCTTATCATAGAATCTACACACTGATTTGATCAAATATCAGTGGTAGACACATTATTCTTCCTTTATCTTCAATACCCATAAGAAATTATTCAAAAAATTGTATTGGATCCCCTTTGATATTCTTCTTTTAGGGGTATCTATTTCTTCAACTTCTACTTAAAAATTTCAATTCTACTCCATGAATTTCATATCTCTCTCCTTAATTTTCATTTTATATGTATGTCACCTAAAATATTATTTACCATGTTTATAATATAAAAAATATCACATCAAAACCAGTTCATGTAATCCTCAATATCTTTTTTTGTATGTGTGAGTTCTCCCATTATCTCAAAATCTATTTGTATGCTCAATGGTTCTCACCTATATATTTTTAAAAGTACCACCACTTTTATCATATATTATAATTTTTCCTATCTTATAATGAAATGAAACACTTCCAAATATTTCAATATGGATAGATACTTTCTCATATTCTACTAAAAACACACCCACTAAAATATGCAAATAAGGTTCAAAAAAACTATAATAAAATCATATAAGAAATAAAAACATGACATGGATCCATATTTATTTTATGGTGATAGTTTTTGAAAATCCAATACACTACATTAGGAAAAAAAATATAACACCCCATAAAAAGAATCTTATTATCTTGTCCAGATATAATCGTAAACAAATTTGTGATAATTAATTCATTCATGAACTGCTCCAATATCTTCACAATTAATTACAAGATAAATATTGAATTATTATTTTTGGATTCATTTATTTCATAAAAATTCATCATTAATTGATATCATCTATTCTTAGTGAAGTATCTTGAATATCAATTTTTTTTTGATGATTTAGATTAGTAAAATTTTAATTAATAAGCCTGTGAATCATTTATACTTTATTATGGAATTTCTATAATTAAATATAATTTAAATATTCTATAATTCCTCTTGAATAGATCTTCATTTTCCACTTTTGGATAATTAGATATCATAATTCAGGCTTTAATCACACAACCATTTTGGTTTTGGTGATATTTATATTTATTAATAATGATGTAGGAATTATACCATATAACATTCATCAAAATATCAACTCTTAAAATAATTAAATCATCTTTGTGACTTCTTAATCAGCTAAAATCACTTTAAACTACTTTAAATGAATATGGTAATTATTATAATAATTCAAAACAAATTAATCATGGTTCAAAATAATTCATCATATAAGATAATCAAAATAGAGAATTTTTCAAGAACTCCTCCACTCAATCATCTATAGATCCATTTCAACCCATTTAGTTAGCTTCTTCAAAAACTTTAACTGGTTTTAATCTTACAAAATAAAACTATAAAAGATATCCAAAACTAGATTCAATATTCATAGTCTTCACACCCATCTCTTTCAATTATGAACTATTGTATACAACACTTCTAAAACTTCAATACATGTCTTTGAGTTAAGGATCAATTCAAAAATCATCTAATGATAAATTATACTAATAAAATCCATAAATACATGATCTTCAAGTAGTATTCTTGATTCCTTAACCATGTATGATGGAATCTATTTCTTCTTCATTGCCCATAATACATGGTTATCCTCTATTCTATTCATGTAATGGGTGGATACTAAATCCATCACCTATTTCTCCATTCTAATTGACAACATACCAATTGTCATACTTTATGGACAAAAAACATAGTAACACACCAAAGTTAAATTCAATATCAATTACTTGGAGAGGTTGAGTTCACTTGTTAGACTTTATATAGCCACAAACTTCATTTTATAATCACTAAAAGAATGGTTCTAAGAGTTTATTTTGAATTATAAGAATAATGAGTTCAATAAAAGTTCACCCAATAATCTTAACATATTGAGGTTAACATAGAAAACATGGGTAGTCAATGGTCAAGTGTCATCATGATGTTATGAAAGGATAAGGGTAAAAAAAATTCTAGAGAGAGTAGAAAAGGGTCCATGGATAGTCCACAACACCAGTTTATTTCAAAAAAAAAGGAAATTGGGCCAATTTGTCATGACCCGTCCTCGGGGCCCATGTCGTGACCACCCCAAGCCCGCCTTCCATAGGCCAGGGGCTGGCGACTAGCACCAACGAAGTAAATCCCAATAAAAGGGAAGGCATTGTTTGTATATAAGAAAACAAACACCACAGAGTACACAAGCTGAAGTAAACACTAAGTAAACTGAGTATAAAAGTAAGTACTGTATAGTAAAGGGGCCAGTATACAAACCCAACTGAAAGTACAGTACAACTGAGAAAAGAAAGTACAAAAGTTGAAAAGTAGAGCAGTAACCACCAAGATGTCCTCCTAAACTCCCACCTTAAGGGTGAGTACAGATAGTCTCGTCGGCTCCTATATTTCGGACGTCCACTCCATGTACGTCCCTCCTGATAGTCCACCTATGGGTACCATCCCACTCCACAAGCCTCAACCACGATAAGCGATGTCTTTCGTCTGCAACCAACACAGTGTAGTGCGGGCACAGCTCGTGCAGGGGTGAGTATACGATACTCAGTAGGGACCCCGAGACTCCTGAAGGTCTCCCATAATCCACAAAGGATAAACCACAAAGGAAAAATACAATCATGAAGTATCAACCAACACTACTTAGGTGTATGGACATACATATACCTAAGTCATCAATTACAGTTCTTCTCCAACTCACGATCCCAAGTTCAACCTAGTCCACACAGGAAAGTATAACTCAATCCACACAAGAAAACACAACCCAATCCACACAGGATAGCAAGTCAATCATATCGAAAATAATGATTGAAAGTAAAGACTCATCTCACACAGGTATACTACTCAAGAAGAGGGGTGGAGATGATAGATGTAGCCTCTAAATCATCTCCCCTGTCGAACCCACGTAGGATCCAAGTATAGAATTTGTCACTGCCGAACCCACGTAGGATCCAAGTACAGTAGCCATCGATGCCAAACGCATGTAGGATCCAAGTACAGTCGTCATCGCTACCGAACCCACGGAGGATCCAAGTACAGTCATCCTCACTGTCGAACCCACATAGGGTCCAAGTACAGTCGTCATCGTCATCGTCATCGCAGTCGTAGCCAGCTCTAGGGTTCCCGCACACAGCATGCTCGATTCCTGGAGGGTCCACCCCACAAGCCAAGGGATCGATACATCAACTGTCGTGAAGTCCATAGTTGATGAATCACAATGTTTCGTCTGGTCAAAAATAACTCAACGCAACAGACGGTGCGTCAATCGAACGCCCGGTCTGAGAGTTGTTGGCTTTTTCGTCCCAGGGGCCCGGTTGGTTTTTAAGCTAAAAATAACCCTACCGTACTCCAGCTGCATCCAAACCTCGATCGGAGTAATCCAAAAGAACCGTCTCACCAATAGGAATCCAACAAAGTCGATGACACGTCAATCGGACGTCTGAAGCTCAAGTTATAAGCGTTTCCGCTCCGAGGGCCCGGTTGGTTTCGTGTTCGAACCAACCCGGACATACCCAATGATCTCCAAAACCTTTAGTGTAATATATTGAAATGATTTCTTCGATCCAAGGATACCAAAGTAACTGATAGTGCGTCGATCGGAGGTCTGTAGCCCATGATATGGGCGTTAGAACGGATCTGTCCGAAAATAGGGGGTTTGGGCCCGGTCGGACCTGACCCAATACCCCCTGGGTCGACCCGACCCGGCTCCAGGTCCGGACCATTTGGGCGTGGCCCGGCCCACCATTGGGCGCGACCATGCGGCCCGGCTCGGAGCCAGCCGCAAGGTGCGAAGGGGGCGCCGCCCCCTTGGAACCGAATGGTGGACCTATTGGGGTGTGCCCTGCTTGCTAGCCGGGGTTTCAACCCCCGGTTTTCCTGGGTAACGGTCAGCCATTATGACCGACCAGTTGAGCCACACGGGACCCACAGGGGTCCCGCCTCCAGGGTGTGCCGGCGGCCGGCCGAGCCCGGCCGCCTCCTGCTAAACCGTCACGACCTTAGGCCGCGACTTCCGTCTGTCCAGCGCGGCGCGACGGCGCCGCGCCCCTCCGCTATGGTCCGCTCCGGCCATGGCCCCTTGGTGCTCTGGCGCAGCGTGACGGCGCTGTGCCTTTCCATCGTGGCCCAATCCTGGTCGCGGCCCCCTTCGGTCTCCTTGGTGCCGCGTGACGGCATCGCGCACCTCCACCGCAGCCTGCTACGGCTGCAGTCCTTTCCGTTCCCACGCAGTGCATCGGCACCGCGCCGCCTTCGCCTCAAGTTCAACAAGGATAAATAAAAAATGGGAGGAGGATCGACCATGTTTTTGCGGTCTGATCTCCTCCCGTTAAGTCGATAACTTGCGGCCCAAAGAATGAGAATTCTCAACGACAAGAAAAGGGCAATTTTAATTAAATAAAATTGAACTTAACCCCTACCTCAATTCAAGAAGGTTGATCGCTTGATGGAGGATGGAGATGCTATCGTTCTTCCATTGATGTTATCGCGGAAAGACAGTGTCTCTTCATCAATGTCGAGAAGAAAGAATCTGAGGTTGGCACCGACATTCTTGGTGTTCTTCGGTGAAGAAGATGAAGTTCTTCCAGAGAAAATAGCTCTCTCCCCCAATGTCTCCACACAACAAACCTAAAACCCCAAATAAAATTAGACTTACTCTTATTTTATTATAACATGCCAATCATTTTAATTTTAAAATTCAAACAAATAACTCACATAATTGATTAAATGTGTTTCCTTGATTAAAGAGGAGGGAGGGGAGAGTTACAAATTAATGGGGAGTTTCCAACTTTAAGAGGGGTTAGAAGAGTTAAAGGAATTTGAAGGGGTGGGGCTCATGTGGTCCCCACCTCATGAATATCCTAACAATAGGATTTAGGACCTAGTGGGTCCCACCCCAACTCCCATACTTAGGATAAAACCACTTAGGTTAGAAGTAAAATTTTTTCCACAAATTTTATTTTCTTCACATCTAATCCTCAATTTTTAACAACTCCTCTTGAGCAAACGCACCTTCGAAAAAGTTCCCCTTAAGAAAATACCACCGCTACAGTTTCATCGGTGCCCTAAGATTTTGATTCCGAGCACCGGTTCAATAGATAGAAAAACCTGCTCGTTCGTTCACTGAACCTACCCGAGATAAACTTCGGAAAATGATTCCGGGCACACTGGTCCTTGGAATCAGGTGATGTCAGCAACTGCGTAGTGATAAAATCCCAAAGAAATTAAGAAAACCTTTTCATTCAAATTTACGGGTCTTTAAATTACTCCCACCTTAGGTTTTTACGTCCCTGTAAAGATAAATCACAAAACTAGGGAAAAAAATGAGGGTACTGAGCATGCATCTGAGCCTCACACTCCCATGTTCTCTCCTAGAGGTTCCCGTGCTGCCACCTGATGCGCACAAGAGGAATAGACCGTCCACGTAGGACCTGCTCCTGTCGACCCTTGATCTCCACCGGGACCTCCGCAAAAGTTTCCCCTTCATCAATATCCATCTCCCTGTGATCAATGATATGTGTCGGGTCGTGCACGTATCTCCTCAACTGAGATATGTGGAAGACGTCATGCACCCGGTGCAACTGAGGTAGAAGAGCCAGGTGATAAGCTACCTCCCCTATCCTGCTGAGAACCTGGAATGGTCCGATGAAGTGAAAAGATAACTTGCCACCCCAGGCAAATCTCCGTAATCCACGCTGAGGTGAGACTTGTAAGAAAACGTGGTCTCCATCCTCAAACTCTAGTGGTATCTGTATCCTATCAGCATAGGAATTCTGTCAGCTCTGAGTAGCCCTCATCCACTCCTGGATGATCTGTACCTTCTCCATCGTGCCCTGGACCATCTCTGGTCCAACAAGTGCTGAATCCCCAAAGTCTGTCCAGCACAGAGGTGATCTGCAAGGTCGGTCGTACAATGCCTTGGATGGTGCCATCCTGATGGTGGAGTGGTAGTTTTTGTTGTACATAAACTCCACCAAGGGTAGGTGATCCTCCCAACTGCGACCAAAATCAAGGACACATGTATAGAGCATGTCCTCGAGATTCTAAATGGTTCTCTCCATCTGACCATTCGTCTGAGGATGAAAGGCGGTGCCCAGGCGTAACTGCGTCCCAAATGCCTCCTGCAACCCCTTCCAGATCCGGGAAGTAAAGAGAGCATCTCTATCTGAGATGATAGATGATGGTACACCATGAAGCCATACGATCTCCTTAATGTAGAGGCGTCCCAAGTTCTCCACTGAACCCTGCTCTCTGATAGGTAGAAAGTTGGCCGACTTGGTGAGTCGGTCTACAATCACCAAAATGGAGTCGTGTCCTCTGGAAGTATGTGGAATCCCAGTCACGAAATCTATAGATATACTATCCTACTTCCACTCTGGGACCTCCAAAAGATGTACCAAGCCTGCTGGTACCTGGTGCTCTTCATTCAACTACTGATAGGTGAGGCATCGAGAAACAAACTTTGCCATAGCCTTCTTAATACATTGCCACCAGTGCTGTCGTCTGAGATCCTGATACATCTTTGCTACTCCTGGATGTACCGCCAAAGGGGAAGTATTAAACTCCATCATCACCTCCTCCTACAAATAAACTGGTACCATGGTACTTCCTCTGAAAAGAACAACTTTCTCCCCTCCTACAAAGAATCCATCAGGTTCATGTCCTGAGGATATCTGTGCAAGTCGCGTCTCACAGTCAATGTCCCCACGTTGTGCCTCTCTGACCCGCTGAAGAAGTGGTGGAGTGACTGTGAGTGACTGTAGAAAGGCTGCCCCATCTGATATGCTGGTGTAGATATTGGTGTTGTCCTGGGTTACAGGTCAATATAGAAGTCTACCTCTCTGTGAGAAGGTAGTCCAGGAATGTCATCAGGAAAAACGTCCGCATACTGATCCACCACAACAGGAAAACTCGGACTCCGCATGTCAACTTCTCCTAGGATGAGACTAGCCAACTGATGAGTGATCGGATGTCCTCTCCTCTGCGTGAGTCCATCCTATGCTGAAAAGGCTCCCTTCTCGCTGGTGAAGGTGAACCTGCTCCCATCTATGTGGACACACCGCACCTTGCGCCTAATACAGTCGATCTGAGCATGTACCATAGATAACCAATCCATGCCCAAGATGATGTCGTAAGGCCTCGACGCCACTACAAGAAGATCACAGCCAAAGATCTTGCCTCTTAGAGTAAGCTCACACTTCCAGAACCAGTGTGTAATCGTCAAGTCTTCTCTCGTAGGAGTCTCTAGCTGTAAGGATTGAGCTAATGGCTCCGTCAGAATCTCCGAGCTCTGAAAAAGGGAAGCGGCAATGAAAGAATGACTCTCTCCCATGTCTATAAGAATTGAAGCAAGGGTGGAGTAGACACAAATAGTACCTCGAATCATCTCAGGTGTGCCATGGTCGTAGACCTCCACTGCCTGAAGTTGATCTTGCCTCTGTCCTCCAGATCCATGTGGTCGGGGTGGACCTCCTGGTGGTGGTGGTGGTAGATACATGAAGCGTCCTCCACTACCTGCTACTCATCCATCTCCTCTACCTCATCTGCCTGCTACCTGAGGACTGCCATGGTCGAACCTCTACCTATACCTAGGTGGTCCCTCAACTGTCCAATGCTCCTCTACATGGCAGGTCGGGTAGTCACGAGCTATGTGGCCCTTCCCGCCGCATTCATAGAACCGTCTGCCTCTTGTATTACTGGCTCTACTACGTGTGCCCCACACCTCCGAGCAAGTATCCTGAGGTCATCCACCTGATGGTCTAGTCCGCCTAGACCACTTTGACATCCGTTGACTACTAACTGCAGAAGACTCCGCTACGTGCCGCCCTACGGTAGGTCTCGCTGCTGGTGTAGGCCCAGCAAGAAAGCTCTCTACAATAAGGGCTCGCTCTAGTACTCTTGCCTATGTCGGAATACTGAGGGAGATCATCAAATACCTGATCTCATGCCTCAGTCCCTGCTCGAAGGTTCGGGCCCGGAAGAATGGGTCTCGTACCATGTCTGTGGAGTAGCACGAGAGATCGGTAAATATCACCGAGTACTGGGCTACTGTCATGCTGCCCTGCCACAGCTGTAGTGGCTCCTGAATACGCACTGCACGGAGGGTAGCTGGAATGAACTCCGAGTAGAAGAGGCTCTCAAAGTCCATCCAAAGAAGAGATTCCTCGTCGTGCACCTAGAGCATCAGGCTCCACCATCTACCTGATGCCGCGTGCAGGAGACTCACTGCAAGGATCACCATAAGATATGCTGGTGTCCCTACCAATCTGAAGACTCAAACTAAAGCCTCCAGCCATTCCTCGGCTGCCTGAGGGTCCGTCTCCCTACGGAACCTGGGTGTTCTCTGATGCAAAAACTCGTGCAGTGCACTCAGGCGACGTGCACTCTCAGCTGTTGGGGCTGGTGGCATCGGTGGATCGGCGGGTAGAGGTACCGCTGGTGCCTCCGCTATAATGGGGCCCTACACCGAGGCCTCGTGACTCAGTGGGCTGTCTTCTTGTATAAATCTCGGAACCCTAGATGGCTACCGTCGTGGGGCTATCCTGAAAAGAAATAGGTGTGCCACGGTTAATATAGTATACCTGGTGAGCTGACACAATGTAATCAGAAAGAAAACATTGTAACACACATGCAATCAATGTTTTCATGCACTGAATCGGAATTCATATGTTGGGGTCCAGGTGTATGGATACATCAGCCGCCACACCAACACTAGACTCCCTGAACTTAAAACCACACTCAATACCCTAAACACTATTTCTTCGCATAGAATAAATTATCAGAGGCTTGAGTTTTGCGGTAGAACCGACACCTCTGATACCAATTTGTCACAACCCGTCCTTGGGAACCGTGCCGTGACTACCCCAAGCCCACCTTCCATAGGCCAGGGGCTGGCGACTAGCACCAAAGGTGTAAATCCCGATAAAATGGAAGACATTTCCTTTATATAAGAAAACAAACACTATAGAGTACACAAGCTGAAGTAAACACTAAGTAAATTGAGTACAAAAATATGTGCTGGAAAGTAAATGGGCCAGTATAAACCCCAACTGAAAGTACAGTACAACTGATAAAAGAAAGTACAACAGCTAAAAAGTAGATCAGCAACCACCAAGACGTCCTTTGGAATTCCCACCTGAAGGGTGAGTATAGATTGTCTCGTCGGATCCTTGAGTTCGGCCGTCCACTCTGTGTACGTCCCTCCTGATAGTCCACCTCCAGGTACAGTCCCTCTCCACAAGCCTCAACCACGATCAGTGTTGTCCGTCGTCTGCAACCAACACAACATAGTACAGGCACAGCCCGTGCAGGGGTGAGTATACGATACTCAGTAGGGACCCTGAGACTCCCGAAGGTCTCCTAAAATCCAAGAAGGATAAACCACAAAGGAAAAAATACAATCACGAAGTATCAACCAACACTACTTAGGTGTATGGCCATACATATACCTAAGTCATCAATTCCAGTTCTTCTCCAACTCACGATCCCAAGTTCAACCCAGTCCACACAGGAAAGTACAACCCAATCCACACAGGAAAGCACAACCAAATCCCCACAGGATAGCAAGTCAATCATATCAAAGATAATGATTGAAAGTCATGACTCATCTCACAAAGGTATACTACTCTCGAAGAGGGATGGATATGATAGATGTAGCCTCTGAATCATCTCCCCTGCCGAACCAACGTAGGATCCAAGTATAGAATTCGTCACTTCCAAACCCACGTAGGATCCAAGTATAGTAAAAATCGTTGTCGAACCCACGTAGGATCCAAGTTCAGTCATCATCACTGCCAAACCCATGGAGGATCCAAGTACAGTCTTCCTCGCTGCCGAACCAACATAGGATCCAAGTACAGTCGTCATCGTCGTCATAGTCGTAGCCAGCTCTAGGGTTCCCGCACACAGCATGCTCGATTCCGGGATTGTCCGCCCCAGAAGACAAGGTGTTGATACATCAACTGTCACTTAGTCCAGAGTTGATGTATCACAAAGTATCGTCTCGTCAATAGGAACTCAATGTAACAGACGACGCGTCAATCGGACGCTCGATCTGAGAGTTATTGGTTTTTTCGTCTGAGGGGCCCGGTTGGTTTTTAAGTTAAAACCAACCCGATTGCACTCCAGCTGCGTCCAAACCTCAAGCGGAGTAAGCTAAAAGAACTGTCTCACTAAGAGGAATCCAAAAAAGTCGACGGCACGTCAATTGGACATCCGGAGCTCAAGTTTTAAGCGTTTCCGCTTAGAGGGCCCGATTGGTTTTGTGTTCGAACCAACCCAGTCATACCCAAAGTTTTTCAAAACCTTGAGTGTAATATACCGAAACGACCGTCTCTATCCAAGGATCCCAAAATAACTAAGGTTGCATCGATCAGAGGTCTGTAGCCCAAGATATTGGCGTTATAACAGATTTGTCCAAAAATAGGGGGTTTGGGCCCGATCCCACCCGGCCCAATACCCCTTGGGTCGACCCGACCCGGGTCCAGCCCAGTTGGGCGCGGCTCGGCCCATGGCGGGGCACTTCCCAGCAGCCCGTTGCTGGGTGCGGCCATGTGGCCCATCTCGGAGCCGGCCGCTGGGTGCAAAGGGGGCGCAGCCCCCTTGGAACCGAACAATAGACCCAGTGGGGTCCGCCCTGCTTGTTGGTCGGGGGTTTCAATCCCCGATTTTCCTAGGTAATGGCCGGCGATTATGGCCAGCTGGTTGAGCCACGTAGGACCCGTAGTGGTCCCGCCTCTAGGGTGTGCCAGCGGCTGGCCGAGCCCAGCCGCCTCCTGCTGAGCCGCCGCGGCTTCCGTCCGTCCGTCACGACGCGACGGCGCCGCACCCCTCCACTGCAGCCCACTCCGGTCGTGGCCCCTAGTTGCTCTAGCGTGGTGTGATGATGCCACACCTTTCCACCATGGCCCGCTACTAGCCGCAACCCCCTTCGGTCTCACGGGCGCTGCGCGACGACGCCGCGCACCTCCACCGTGGCCCACTCCGGCTGCGGTCCTTTCCATTCCTGTGCGGTGCATAGGCACCGCGCCGCCTTCGCTGCAAGTTCAACGAGGATCAACAGAAAAGGGGAGGAGGATCAGCCATGTTTGTGCAATCTGATCTCCTACTGTTAAGTTGATAACATGCGGCCCAAAGAACGAGAATTCTCAATGAAAAGCAAAACGCAATTTTAATTAAATAAAATTGAACTTAACCCCTACCACAATTCAAGAAGGTTGATCGCTTGATGGAGGATGGAGATGCTATCGTTGTTCTGTTGATGTTGTCATGGAAATACGGCGTCGCTTCATCAACATCTAGAAGAAAGAAGCCGAGGTTAGCACCGGCGTTCTTGGCATTCTTCAGTGAGGAAGATGAAGTTCTTCCAGAGAAAAGAGCTCTCTCCCCCAATGTCTCCTCACAATAAACCTAAAACCCCAAATAAAATAATACATACTCTTATTTTATTATAACATGCCAAGCATTTCAATTGTAAAATTCAAACACATAACTCACTTAATTGATTAAGTGTGTTGGCATGATTAAAGGGGAGAGAGGGGAGAGTTACAAATTAATGGGGAGTTTCCAACTTTAAGAGGGGTTAGAGGAGTTAAAGGAATTTGAAGGGGTGGGGCCTGTGTGGGACCCACCTCACAAATATCATAACAAGAGGAGTTAGGATCTAGTGGGTCCCCCCCCAACTCCCATACTTATGATAAAACCACTTAGGTTTGAAGTAAAATTTGTTCCACAAATTTTATTTACTTCACATTTAATCCTAAATTTTTAACAACTCCTCCCGAGAAAACGCACCTTCAGAAAAGGTCCTCTTAAGAAGATATCGCTGTTGTTGTTTCATCGGTGCCCTCATATTTCAATTCCGAGCAACGGTTCAAAAGATAGAAAAACCCACTCGTTCGTTCACTGAACATACCTGAGATAAACTTTGGAAAATGATTCCGGGCACACCGAGCATCGGAATCAGGTGCCGTCAGAAACTGTGTACTCGTAAAATCACAAAGAAATTAAGAAAAAACTTTCCCTGAAATTTAAGAGTCTTTACACTAATGCTTTCATTATGGAAATACTAACCATTGGATAACAAATTTTCTAGAATATATTAAAGGCTATAAGAAACCATATGTAGATTCCACCTTACTTATTTATGTTATATAATTCAATTATTTTATTCTAAAAGGTATATGGTAAAAAATTTGTTTTAAATTTACCATAGGTTAGAGGTAATGAAAGAATTGATGTTTGTATCTCAAAGTTTGGTTTTAAGAAAATTATAAAAGGAGTTTCTTCTCTGAGAACTTGGATAAAATAACTACATCGATCTTGGATAAATTTGGTTTAAATATGTGTATTTTTTAATCTCATTTTTATCTCTTCATGGATATTTTAAAAATTCATTTTTTGAATGAACTAGATTGATGTTCTTGATACACAAAATTTCTAATTCATTTAATTCTATAATATAATTTAAAAATCGAAAAGGATAAAATGATTTTACTTCTAGGATAAATTATTTATCTGAGAATGTGAAGGAATATGATTCCACTACAAATAGATGAATATTTGAAAAAATATTAATTTCAATAAAATTTCAAAAAAATATATTATATTATATTATATTTATATAATAGTTTATTTATAGTATTTATAGTAAAAATAAAAAATTTTAATTTTTAATCACAAAGGAGTTTCTATTTCTTATAATGATATTCAAAAAGGAATAAAGAATCTAATAGTATTGTGGAAGTATGTTTGGTCTTATAGAAGTTCAAATTTAACAAATAAAATATTATTCCAGACAAATTTCAAAGATTATTCTACTATGAAGGACCTTGAAACACCTTGAGATGGGAGGGGTGAATTAGGGTGTTAATTTTTTTCAAACTGATGGATCTTGTAACCATGTTGGTGGGAACCCATTAAACCATTCTGATGAGAAATAGTAGAAAACAAATAATCACATGCAAAGAAAAAACACAACAATTTTACTTTGTTCACCAATAATGGATACATCCTAGGATAATACTCCTATAGGTTGTCATTCGTACTCAAATACACCAATCTTTACTAGTTGTGGAGTAAAAATGTTTATCATAGTCATTATGTTACAAGTGCACTACCTTTACAAGGTTTTAGGGATAGCACACTACGTCCCTAGGATCACTTTTGTTGACTCCCCCTTGCTTACCACATTGGGAAGAATCTAAACTTAGCTTATCAACTTCATGGTAACTTCAATGGATTGAAATAAAATCATGCATCCTCAACTATATATGGATGCTCTTTTGAAGTTTTATTTTTACCTACAGATGAAGTTCACTTATCCACGTGCTAATTGTTCGCGAAGAGCTCCTTCACAAACTGACCTTCTTCCTCTGCATACTACACTACATCGCATACTGCATGTGTACCATGTAAAATATCTATATCTTTCCTTCACGAACCACCTTCATTTAATAGACCCTACTCCTCATACTACCTCCACTTTAGCGTATTGTGTTTCCTCTGAGAACCGTCTCCACTCAGCAGACTGTCTATGTTTCCTCTCCATGTATTTCATAAACTATGTGGATAGATTTATTCCTCCACATATCATCTCTCCTACGTGGACATGTATTCCATAAAACCAATTCACTATTTCACTAAATTCTTCTAATTTTTTTAACAGAGTATCCTTTGTATGGTTTTCTTCCCACGAACCGATCTAAACATCACTGAATTCCTCCATTATTTTTAATCTTTGTCTCTATTTTCTAAAGAAGGGACTAGTGCTTCTTATATTAGAAAATAGATCTCACAAATCCACTAAAACAATATTTACAAAATCATTATTTTAGTACCACCTTCATCACATACATCACATATCTCAAAAAACATATTCCCTATGTGGACTACGTACCGCCATTTTCTAAACACGGAAGAACAAATCACCACCTCATTTTTGAGAACAAAACCCTCTGTGATTTCTCAAAACTCATCCTCTATTACATAAATGACATCCCATTCCACAAACCATTTTCCTTCCATGTACAGCGAGACTTCCCGCGAACCTCCTTCGCTCTGCAAATCGTTCCTCCTATTCAGTCGCATACCGTTCTCGCATCATAGTTCACAGTTCCCTATTTCATGCACCACACATCATTATCAACAAAATATTCCTGGAATGTAGTTTATGTTCCTCCATTTCTTTACTAAAACTCTTCCTTTTCCAAAAAAAACTCTTGATTTTGGTCGCAAACATATGGAGAATACTGGGAAACTATGCCACCTTCAACACTGCTTTTGGACTCAAACATAATACTACATTCCTTGAAAACCCCTAGATCAACACAATAAGGATTGACAAAAAAACAAACCATACACCATTTCTAGAAAAGAATATCCAGGTTTCCAACATTCTCCCCTTTAGGTTTGTTAGAAATCCGCAGATAAATTCAATGATGCACTATCAAAAAACGGATAAATTCCAAACAGATCAACAAACTCTCTAAGGCTATGTGGGAAATTATTAGTGTATAAAACAAGATGGTAATAATGAATTAGGTTCTCTTGATACCAAAAACCGAATTGTTTTCTCCATTCTCATCATTATCCCCCATTGGAAATAAACCCAATGATTAAAATTTTGAATTTTAAAGCTTGAATCATACTTCCCCTGGATCGTATCTCCTCCATAAATCTGCATCACATCAACAAATAGATTAAAACAATTAACAAAACTAGGGAGAGGGGGTGTTCATAACCTCCTCGTGCACTAGGATGTGGTTGAAAACTGATATTCAACCATTATTTCTCGAACACATGTGATGACAATGGCTTGGTCAGTATGTCAGCTACTTGATCATCAGTTCCTATATGATCCATCTTAATCATTCCTTGTTCCACTTTTTCCTTGATGAAGTGATATCTAGTTTCAATGTGTTTTGCACTAGAAATAAAAATATTATTCTCTGTAAGATCAATTGTACTCTTGTAATCACAGTGAATCACCATTGGTTGTTTCACCTCATAACCAATATCAATTATTTATTGCATCATCCAAATTAGTTTTGTGAAATCTCTTATGGTGGATATATATTCAGCTTTATCAGTATTGAGAGAAGTTATTTCCTAGTTTTATCCCAATCGCAATCGGAGTCGAAATTGATTTGGAATCATGCATATTGAATTTCTTTAGCAACACTCTAGCATACTTTTCCTGAGAAATAAAAGTGTAGTGTTTCTAATGAATCACCTGCAACCCCAAGAATTTTGTGAGATCACCAATCATAGACATTTCAAATTATGATTTCATGTGATTGGAAAATTCATCTTCTGATCCTTGTCCACTTCCTCCAAGTATAATATCATCTACGTATACTAGAACCATGAACAGATCTTTCTAATAATTATTCACATAAAGAGTGTGATCCACTTATCCTATTTAAAATTTGATCTTCTTCAGATAATAATATAATCGAGATTACCATGCTCTTGGTTCCTGCATTAGTCCCTAGAGATACTTATTTAATATGAAAACCTTTATTTTATCATTACTAAGAAAAAACCCACTGGTTATTCAATGTATAATTATTCTTCAAAAACACCATTTAAGAAAAATGTATTAACATCCATCTGATACACATTTTATCTTCTTTTAATTTACATGGAAAGAAAATATATGATTGAATCTAGTCAAGCCACTAGAGAAAATGTTTCTTCAACATCAATGTATTCAATCTATTAATAGCCTTTACACACCAATCATTCCTTATTTCTGATCACATTTCCAATATGATCAAATTTATTTTTTAAGATCCACTTCATACCAATCACATTGTGGTTTTTGGGTATCTTAACTACATCCCATGTTTGATTATTATCGATATGATCCAACTCTTCATTCATGGATTTAACCCATGATTCATTCGTTTTATCTTCTTCAAACGAGGGAGGTTCCAAAACTGATAAGAATGAAAATTGTGAATTATTCCTCATTCTCCTTGTCTGTGTGGGAGCTATCTAATCCCCATTAATGTTGTATTGATCAATTTCTACTCTTTTATTTCTACTATGAGGTTCATATGAATTGTCATTACCCATAGTTTCATCTTTTGATTCTTATTCTGAGTTGACTTCATGATGTGATTCTTGGGTGTTTTTCACACCTTTATCTACATCAGTTTTTGGATCCATTCCACATCCACACTTATATTCATCTTTTATCACATCATTAGAATAATTCCTTGAGTAATTTCTTGTTTTATCTTCAATGATTTTCACATAACTACACTGCACAATTTTTCTAATATGTTTACTGAAACATTTTTCGTATTTTATATTCATTTAATATCCATGTAATATTCCTTCATATACAACATCACCATACTTTACTTGATTTCCTTATTTGTTTCAGATAAATAATTTACCTATGGGAACACAAAAATACTTCAAATAGGTCTTCCTTCCATTCCATAACTCATAAGGTGTCTTGGTTTCCCCTATATAAAATTCTTGTTTGGTTTTGAATATAAATTGTTGCTTGAACATCCTCTTTATTGTAATGGAGATAGATATGACTCTCAATCTACATAGTTCTAGACATACAATTCACCTATCGATTATAGCGGTCAACAAATCCATTTTGTTGTGGGGGTTCTCATAGAATCCACCTAATTTTGTATTCCATGTCTCTCTATGTAATTTTAAAATTCAATGGATATTTACTCCATTCTATTGTCAAACCAAAAATCTTTTATTGTCCATCCAGTATAATTCTCTTCTATTCATTGATAAGTTTTCATGAAATCAAGCACTTGTCACTTCCTATTTATAAAAATTACACAAGACATTCTATTATAATCATTAATGAAAAATATGAATTACCTTTCTCTGTATGTTCCAGCAACATTTATAGGACCACATACATCTGTATGAATGAGTTCAAGAATGTTTTATGCTCTTTTATTCTTTGGACAATATGAATTGCATAGTAACTTTCCTATCATACAAGCATCACAAGCCTTCTCCCATTCAAACTTCAAATTTGGGATATAAATGAAAATATTCTATTTATATATTTTTTCCATATCTTTTTTATTGATGTGACCCAACCTCTACTGCCACAATTTTTCTTGTTCATAAACTATCAAGTAACAAATGTTATTCTTACTATCAACCTGATATAAGTTTCCATCTATTCTACATTCTTTAATTAGATAATTCTCTTTCTTTTCTTTTGATTGTACAAACTTTTTTTTAATAAAATTAACTATATGTCCAGATTCATAGAGTTGACTCACAATCAAGAGATTGTGATGCAATCCATTCGCCTAAATAACTCCAGTCTTCTTTATCTCTCTATTATCAGTTTCAGTACTTCCATTGGCTTTGATCTTCATAGCACCATCATTACCAAACCTCACTATTCCATTGACATTTTTCTTAATATTCATTAGAAGTTATTCATTTCCTGTCATATGGGATGAGCATCCACTATCAAGAATCCAAGTACTAATATTCTTGGTATCCTTAAGAGATACTTCTACAAAGTTGGATTTTTCAACTTTCTTCTTTTCCTTCTAGGATATATCAGTTTGAGTGAAGGATAAAGATGGGTTTTCAAATATTTTTTCCATGTGAATAGGTTCTTCATACTCATAATCTAGTTTCGTAGGAGACTACTTGTTTAAAATAAGAACATCATATGGTTGAAGAGTATTGAATTGTCTCTGAGTTCTGTAAGAATTGTTGTTGTCATTAATCTTCCTACAATCAACAGCTTTATGGACAAAGATGGAACACTAAAAACAATATACATATAACTGTTTCTTCTATAAGAACTGTGAAATTAATTCATTATCTTTTATTGACTTCCCAACTCTTCCTTATTCAAATATCTCCATGCATCTTCACAGTATGACGTGGTATGGAATAGATATCCATAAAATTGACATTTGATAAGTGGGAATGTCTTTTAACTTATATTCCTTCTCATGTCAATATACTTAGGAGGTTATTTTGATTTCTTATCATCTTGGTATTCCTAAGAATAGTTTTTAGTTCTCTATTTAGTTTGAATTGAGGGTTTCTTCTTTAGAACTTCTGGAGATTTTTCAACCTATCCAAATTTCAGATTACCTTTATTTTCACTCATTTTATTTCAGATATTTGATGTTTCAACATCACAAATGATTCCACTATTACCCATGCACATAGTTCTTTGGTCATTCCAAATATTTTAAAATCTAGTGTAACCACACGTTTCTCTCTCCAATAACTCAGCTTCTAATAATTTTTTGAACTTTATTTTATTTACTGTTTCTTTTGAGATTGATTCACTTTCAAGTTTACTTATCAGAGTAACAACTTCCTCCTCTAGGAATTCAATAGTCTTGGACTTCTCTTATAGTCTATAGGTATGGTCATTTATGACCTTTTCATATTCTTCGATTTTCAGTTTTAGTTCCACTACATTTTCTATGCTCTCAAGGATTGATAATTCTACTTTCACAAATTCTACTAGTCATTCAATTTCAGTTTCAACCTGATCAACATATTCTAATGATTCTTACAAAATTATTCTCCACTTATTTCATCGCAGACATTGATTCTCAAGCTTAACAAAGTAATCCTTCAGTTGAAACTTGGGATTGAAATTGGTGGTCAACTGATTATCTCCAGTTTTATCTTGTGATGGTTCTATTTTTTTCAATTAAATCCATCATAGAAGAATGGTTTCCAGACATAAATTCTACTTTTTCTTCCTCAAAGAATTCATTTTCATCATATTCTTATAAATATACAATGATATTTTATTGTAATTTCTTTCCAGATTTGAAGTCTCCCTTTTTGAAAAACCTTTTTTGAGGCTTCTAAATGTCTCCAGTTTCTCTTTCTTCATCATCAAACTTTCTTGGGCACCGAGAGGCAATGTTCCCAACTCTTCCACAACGAAAACAAGCCAAAGGTTACTTGTCTTCAAATTTCCCTATTCCCATCTTGAATTTCTTATCAATGAGAGAAGCAATTTATTTTCCCTCATTAAATTCACCAACACTATCTCCTAAAATTTCTAGTTTGTCTATCTATTTGAATTCCATTTCTTTTCATACATGATTCATTGCATCTTCATGTATGAATCTCATTTCACAAGACACCAAACTACTTAGAAGGTCATCCAAGCAAAGTTTCTATAGATCCATTTCTTCAAGGGTAGAAACATTTGCATTGTAAAGAGGTGGAAGTCTTCTCAATATTTTCTTAACAATATCAGTGTCTTTGATTTCTTCACCAATTTCTCATATTGCTCAAACAAATTCAGTAATTCTATTAAAAATGAATCTTCATTTTCATATGGATTCATTTTAATACCATCAAACATGTTGTGAAAAACTTAGAGTTTCACATCCTTCACTTTTTTCCCTTCATATATGTTCTCCATTTTTTTCTTATATAAACTTTTATAACATAAAGCTCATCACTATTTGATATATCTAATCCTAAATATCTATAGTGAGTTAATTCTATGCTTTGGCATCTACATCAGGAATTTTCCTATTTGTATCATTCATAGACATCCTAGTTGGATCAGTGACCTATATTGCTTGTGTAGTGGAAAACATGACTTCCATTCCAAGAGATATTAGGTAAGATCACATCCCATTCTTCCAAATTTGAAAGTTTCTTCCATCAAATAAGAGTACTCCCATGACATTTACTGTATTATCCATTTTATAAATGGAGGTAATATTCAACACCATCAACCTTTATGCTTGGATACCTTTTAATGGACCCTGAAACACCCTGAGAGGGGAGAGGTGAATTAGGGTGTCAAATTTTTATTTTAAAATGATGGATATTTTTACCACATTGGTAGGAACCTATTAAACTTGAATAATGAGAAAGAGAATAAAAAAACAATCACATGAAATGTGAAAACACAAAAAAATTACTTGGTTCACCACTATGGGATACATATAAGGAGAAAACGTAGAAAAATTATCAGTCATACCAAAATCCACTAATATTAACTAGTTTTGGAGTAAAAAAGATTATAATCATCACTCTATGTTAGGAACATTGCCGTTGCATGGTTTTAGGGATAACACATGGAATCCTTCAAATCACTTATGTTGACTCCCCGTTTCTCATTGCATTGGGAAGAATCTAAACTCGGTTTATCAAATTAAAGTTTTCTTGAATGGATTGGAAATAAATCATGCATCCTCAACTATAGATGGATTCTTTTTTTTATGTTATATTTTTAACCACATATGAAGTTCACTTATCTACTTACTGATAGTTCACGAACTGCTCCTCCTTAAACTAACCTTCTTCCTCTATGTACTGCACTGCACCACATACTATGTGTGCACCACATAACATCTCTGTATCCAACCTTCGTGAACTTCCATCCATAAATAGCCCATGCTCCCTATACTACCTCCACTTTAGTGTATAGATTTCCTCTATGAACCATCTCAACTCAGCAGACTTTCTTCACTTTATCTCTGTATAATATAAGAATTTTGTGGACCGAGTTATTCCTCTATGTAATGTCTCTCCTACGCATACCTATATTGCTAAAAACCAATTCACTCATTCAACAAATTCCTATGAATTTATAAATAGAATATCCTTTGTCGGGTTGTCTTCCTGTGAACCGCTCTAGACTTCATTGGATTCCTCCCATAATTTTAGTCTTTTTCTCTCTTTTCTAATGAATGGATTAGTACTCTTTATATAGGAAAATAGATCTGAAAAATCCGTTAAAGAAAGATTTAACAAATCTTTATTTTGGCACCACCTTCACTGAATATAGTGTATCACCCACAAACCATATTCCCTATGCAATCCATATACCTTCATTCTCATTACGTAGAGGCAGAAATCACCACCTTGTTTCTAAGAAAAACACCCTTGACAATTTCTAAAAAATCTACCTCGATTTCACGAACGACACCCCATCCTGCAAACTGTTTTCCTCCCTTGTATTGTGATACTTCCCACAAACATTCATCTCTCGACGAACCGTTAATCCATTGTAGTTGCATACCATTTTTGCATCATGGTTTGAAGTTCACTATTCTATGCACCACACTTCATGATCAATAAACTATTCCCTTAACATGGTTCACAATCCTCCATTCGTTTGTTGAAACTATTCCTTTTCCATAACAAAACTTCTTATTTTGGGACACAAAGTTTTTTCAAACACTGGGAAACTATGCTACCTTCAATACTACTTTCAGACTCAAATATAATACCACCTTCCTTGAAAACTCCTTGATCAACCCATTGGGGATTGACAACAAACACAAACCATACTCCATTTCCAATAAATAACATCCTTGGTTATGACACACTCAATATCCTAACATGTTTAGGATATTATGGTAAAGAATTTTTTGCAAAAATTGAATTATTTTCCATTGAAAAGTATAATTAACTAGACATAAAAAAATACATATAATTTGATATGATATATTTAATTACATCAATTATTAAAATATTTCAACTAAAATATTTGATAGATAAATTTTCAAAAATGATGGTGATGCACTTAAAGAAGTTATAAATTGACAAAATATTTTGTTAACTTCATAACATTAGATATTGTGGAGTAAAATAGTTTGAATATCTTAAAAGATTTTAACTTTATAAATATTATTGCTAATTTTATCCATGATTAAAATTGGTTTCTTACTTATATGTTACTTACTAAATAGTTTAGTGGGAGAATTTTATCAGATGTTCACATAATGATGCGGTGGAAATTATATATTGATGTAATAAGTTAAAAAACACCTAGAAAATGTAGAAAAAATAAGTCCTACATGTAAGTCTATCATATATGATACAATATATAGGATATTATATTGATTTTTTAAGTATTATTAAAATAGTTTAAGAATTAAAAATCTCTCATATAAAATTCAAACTCAAGTTTATTATCCCTTCACATTGGGTGCATATTTGTATATATAAATATATATTTTGTGAAGTTTAATAATAATTTTCCTCTAAAATTATGACATTAAGATATCTCTAATTTGGGTTAATCATATAGTATTATATGTTATGGATAAATTTTAAGGTTAGAATGAGTGTGATTCTTGAGTCGAGATACAAAATATGCTCATAAGGTACAAAATGGGTTTTGTACAATGGATTAATCATAAAGTATACCACATTGAGTGTTAAACACTTTATATTTTGTATACTAGGGAATCATTTTTGTATTATATTCCCCATTACCTATGGTTTGTGAGATTCCTAGATTGATAACTTTCATAGTTTGATTCCATTCTTATTAATCCTTGAGGCTTAGCTAATGGGGGGTGATTGGGTATGTTACTAATCATGTCTTCAGTTTGATCTCAACCAAGATGTTATTTTTACTATTCTATAATGAGTATTCCCTCTAAGCCCTTGATTAAGATAGAATGAGTAAATATATATTCATATTTAAAAAGTATATATGATGTTCTTATATAACTGGATGTGGGGCATGTGTTGTACACATATATTAAATGAATGAAATACATTGTATTCATAAAAATGGATAGTCTATACTCTGAGAGTTGAAAATGTTTTTGGAGGATTTATAGGATTGACATACACTATCTCCAATGGTGACTAATTTTATTTGAAAAAATGTATGTATAAAAATTCATGCAAGCATGTGATATGTCATGTGGACACAAGTATAGAGATATATGTTCTTTATGGATATCATGCCAGGTCCCTTTGTGGATTGAGTGACATTGATCCTTCACTAGAGGTTGATATTTGTCTGAATTTATAAATTTGGTGATTTATATTTACTTTCAATGATAAAAAGTCCCTTAGGGTCACACTTTATGTCTTGATAAGTAGTGATTGAGTTTAACTCATAGAGATTCTCTAAAAATGATTTATAGTTTTATGTAAAATAATTTTGAATAGTGTTTTCAAAATTAATTTAATATGATGTAATACAAGGTGAAGTTAATGATATATTTCCAAAGGTGTTTTGGAAGATATCCAAAGATTTATGGATATGATTTCATAAGTTTTCATATATGATATGTTGTAAGGTTAAATGGAACAGATGTCTTATTTACCTTAGTGAAAGTAGGAGATTGATTGTAATAATCCCTAAATCAAAGGTATATTATATAATATTATTGTTAATAACTTAGAGTATGAAACATATGTGAAAAATGTATTTAAATTTAGGTCTGTGGTCATATCATATTTTATTATATAATATATCATCTACTGGATATTTTTTTATATCGTATTGTATGATATGATTGATTCATAATGCTAAGTATTTTATAATTCAATGCTATCATCAATTCCATGACTTATTTATATATATTAACACTAAAGAATTAATTTTGGAAACTGCCTACACATCGATTAACATTAATAAGAATGAGAGTGTTATGTATATGGTTACATGCCCAAATCAATTAATAGTACTTTTATGAAACATATAAGTAATTACATGGAAATGATGAATAACTCAGGGAGTGTCCACGTTATCCTATATAAAGGTGTCTCAAATATGGTCATTGTGGGTGATCTCTTTGAGAAACCTTTAGTTTATTTACACTCTATCTTGAATCTCTCTTTTATCTCCTTATGTGGTTTTGAAATACTATCATATCCTGATGGATAGGAAATTCCTAACCAAAATTTATTTGGTGATTTGATGATTCTCATGGATACACCTCAAAGGGAAGGAACATTTGGTAATTACTAAGTGATAATCATAAAATCCAAAAAAAAAATGTTTTGACAGTAGCATTATATGTTGAAAGTTACACATTCTTTATTTTCATTACATGGTATTTCTATTTCAAATGCATGGTTTTTTTGGTTTAAAATTTTCTTAATGGATTTAAATGGTTTGATTGATGGTTAATCTGTGCAAAGTAACATTTAAAAATTATCCTCCATAAATAATTAATATAAATTCTCTAAAACAATCAATTACACACATTAAATTAAGGCATATATTCACTAAAACTATGTAAATGAAACTAAAATGTCATTTTAGCATGTTAGTCATCAACAAATGACATAAAAAACCAAAATTCATTAAACTAATAAATTTTAACAATAATTAATTTAAACGATTAGAGTCCCAACATGTTAAGTGGGGAAAGTAACCCAAAGGTTCTAATAGGGTTTTATCAGGGATGGGGTGTACCAACAGTAGGCCACATATGAATCTCAAAAAAGACGGGTGTTTTATTACTTCAAATTACATTAAAAAATTAATATTTTGAAAAAAAATATTAAAGCAGTCTAAAAAATTGTCAAATTTCAAGTAATACCCAATAAATAGTTTGAAGAAACCTGCTTAATCAATACCATAGAAATTAGGTTTGGTAAATAAATAATATCTCATAAAAAAACTGTTAAGAAGAATATAGACACCAAAATAGGTGTTTAGAAAAGTTTAAAACTTTTTAGAGGAAGAATATGTTTTAAAACATTAGAAAACTTAACCCCTCAAGGAAGAATAAACTAATATGGTTATAAGAAAAAAAATCAGTTTTAAGGTTGGAACCATTCCTTTTTGCTTTTCTAACCCCGTCATCACTTTACCAAAAAAAGTAAGATCTTAAACTAATTTTATATTTGTATCAAGGATTTTAACTCATTTAGGTTTAAGAGGAATTATATAGTTTATCTTTTTTATGTAAATAGGCATCAATATTACATTTCTTGATATAAAATGCAATAACTCTTTATAATGTTTCAAGACCAAGCACTATATTTGAGGAAAGTTCTCAACCCCTTATTTCCATATGACCGAGTGGAATGACCCAAAATGGTTTAAATAACTACTCGTTTAGTTTTTATAAACCCCATTTCTCTTTAAATAATTTTATAAATAAACCTCATAAGTGAAAAATACAGGTCCCAACTTTGTGGCACATGACTACACCTTATATTTAGGTTCATCTATGAATCAAGAGATGAATATGTCACAAAAAATAGAAATAAAATATATTTAAAGGCATACCACATAACAAAATCAAGTATAAGTATGTATAAAAACAATATAAACAACAAATTTCAAGTCTTACAAAAGATTAATTGTGCATAAGTATTCAAACGTTGTTTCTCACAAGAGGAATGGATGAAAAAGAAGTTAGTATACAGTTCATATGATAGTATATTTGAAAAAATGAACATTTTTATATCAATTTATAGTTTAAATTTCATTAATTTATAATTATAAAAAATATATTTTTAATTTAATATTAATTAAGGGAAACAAGTTGTTGGAATGTTCCAGGACTAGACTAAAAATAATCTAGAAGGTTGAGACCACCTACTATAATCATTAGTGAGATCTATAAATCCCATCAGCCATAAATAATAGTCCAAAAATCATAAAAAATCTTATGAACCATTAAACATTTTCCCATAAAAAAATAATCCCAATGAAATAATCTCTATAATTCATGAATGGCCAAACCCAAAGAAAAACTGAGGAAACATTCTCCTAAAACGCATCCAATAATAGAACAAACATAATCACCAATTAAGAAATAATAAACATTATCCCAATATCGTCATCAAATATAAAAATACATATATTAAATTAAACAATATCCACCTTTTATTTAAAATACTATAAAATATAGTAAATCAATCATTAGGGTATCCATAAAATAAAGAAAGAGAAACCCTTAAGACAAAAGGTGATTTTATAATGACTTGGTGAAGTGAAAGAAGAAAAAAATAGGAAAGTGTGTAAAATGATAAAGGGAAGAGGAAGGAAAGAGGTCTTGTAGAGGTTTACCTTGAATTTTCATTATAGAATCCCTTAAAAATACCCTTGAATTTCATGAAATAGAGAGGGAAGAAATTTAGTAATGAGAGGCCTTGAGAGAGCCTATCGGCTAGCGGATGAGTGAATGAATTAAATGAAAGGAGAGTAGGGGTTAAATATAGGGTGTGAAATGAACAAAAATACATTATTTTAAGGGAAAAAGGACCTATTACTATCAGGTACCTATTGTAATTCCTTGAACTAACAGTTATTCCACCATGTTCATCAGGTACTCAATAACCCCCACTTGGTACCTGGTTTCACCTACAAATTTTAAACTATCGGTGGTGCCAACTCTAAATATAAAATGAGTATATATACCTCCTAAAAATAATTAATCTCATAAAAAACACAAAATATTCCATACTTGAAAATAAAATTCTTTGATCATAACCTAAAATGAGAATTAAATACATATCTTAAACCTAAACTTTAAACACACCCACAATTTTATTTTCAAAATTTTATAAATCAACCAAAATTCACCAAAGGATATATTTTCCAAGGAATTTCCATTGAAATATAACCAATAAAAAATTATCATCTTTGAAAATTAGAATCAGTTGTTAATCAAAAGACTCATTACGCCTCTAAATCATCCTTATATAGCTAAATTCAAAATACATATTACTAAAAACACACCATATTATCAATATATTACTTCCAAACTAACATGAGTCTCAAAACACTGTAGGACCCAAATACAAACCAACATATATATGACTATCAAACAATTACACAATCCAGTTCAAATACCACAATTTAGATGTGTGACTCCAAAAATGAAAATCTATAATATAATAATCATCAAGGACTCAACACACAAATAGGAATTCCAACCTCTAAATAGTATCATATACCTCAAAACACCCAATTAACCAATCATACATCCCAATGCACCACCCGTATAATATTTTTATATCCTACAAGTCTCTTTGAATTTCCATTCCCTCTTTTACCATGAATTTATGACTTTGAACGAGGTAAATATCAAATATCCATTCTTAATAAATTGTTTTGTAGGTGCCTCTTATATATTAATTTAAAATTTCAAATCAATTGGGTTGGAACATTTTAATGTACGATATTAAAATTAAATTCTTTGAAAATATGCATATATTTAAAGGCCCCACTTATTTGCTTAATTTGGGCGTTATATATTTGGATTCATCTCCTAGTTCAATTGAATAAAATTGATTCCATCAAACTATTAATCTTAAAAATGTAATTTTACAATCTAGATCAGTATAGAAATTATTTTTACCAAAATTAAAAACATAATAAAAATAAAAAATTTAGACACTTTTAAAATAAATCCCAAATTATTCCTAAAACCTAAAAATGTGACAATTTCCCTTAAAATAACATATTTTTTATTAATAATTTTAATTAAAAAATAAAATTTATGAAAATTTTAGATTCATAAACCCCCACACATAATTATTTCACATCTAGGTAATCATCTATATTATTATCAAAAAAACTTCTTAAGGTATTAATGGACACACCACTATATTATCACACCCAGATAAAACACCATGCCTCCTACATATATCTCAACCCCCTAACTCCCAAAAATTATCATAAAATTTCATTCCATTTCATTATAATCATTATAAACATATCATACCTACCATCCCATAAAAGTATTTCTCTCTCAATTTAGGATTTAAAATAGAGATTTTATCATTCCCAATAACATGCATGATATTCATAGTCTTGTGATCATTCTAATCTCCCCACACTATGAGTCATAAAAATGATTTCAATAATGGTGCCTTTTAAAGTTTCTTTGGTGGGTATGGGTTGGTGGGTAAAATATTTATAAATTCATGTTTTAAAAGTGGAGTAATACTCTTAAATACAAGGAATGTATATTCGAGTGAAAACATATGAAATATATCTTACCCAATTTCCCTTAAAAATGTGAAATTCTACTCCCATTTTTTGAATGAAATTGACTATGAATGAATAAATAAATGCAATGAAGGATTTCATACAAATTATATTTCTTCAATTTTTTTGGTTTCTTCATATAGGATAAGAGAAAAATTAAATGCAAGTAATGGATGATAGATAATTAAAGTAAGTAAAATGAAGAGTTAAATGTGTTCTATGTTTATCTATCTATCTCTTCTATTTTCTATTGAAATATATGATTATATTAATGATGTGAAAATGGATAAAATTGACTCATACCCATTTATCTATCTCTAGTTCTTAGAATAGTGATACACACCTCACATAACCCTGAAAATAATTTTCTTCCCAAATAAACAACATGAAAGTCTCATCCTCTATACTAAAAATATAAATATCCATGTAAAAATATTAAGTGTAATGTAGGTATATAAAAACATCTTCTAATGTGTCTTAAAACAAAAAGAAAATTCATGGTTTCTAAGAGATAACATGGGTAGATTTTAAGGTAGTTATCAAGTTAAAATTTTGGCTAGTTAAATAAATGATGGAATGAAAATAAAAAAATTGTGAACTCTAAAATTTTAAAGTGGATGTTTCTGATGCTTTTGTCGGGGCACGCGCATCCGTCTACTTGGATGCGTAGCTGTTACCCCACATTCCTGCTTTCCAAAGGCGGGTGGTATCCACTCTTTATTCAGGGACGTCTGCTCGTTGATCGAAATGGGTTGATGGAATGTTGATTCTTCCTTATGTGGATTCCTCCTCAGAACTCGTCTCCTAGTCCGGGTCACCCTTATAGTTTTAATACGTTGTTCGTGAATCTCATTCCCGGTGCCATATCTTCATGGATTCCGGTTAATTACACTACTTCTGTCAAGACATTCCAAGGGATCTTGACATGGTAGCGATTTTCGATTGGAGTAGATGACAACATCATGCATGTCAGGGAATCTCTGGGTGCGTGGACCTTAGGGAACCTGTATTCTTCCTCATAAGAGGGCATCTCAAGGGTGAAGAACCCGAGGAATCCCACGTTGAATGCGGGGAATCATATGCCATGGGCATATATTTGAGGTTTTCCTCAGCTTCTCATGTTTAACACAGGGTACATCGCGAGTTTAACGTCTTGCAGAGATGGTTACTCCAAAGGCATGTCATCCGAGGTTTTCATTAGGAATCTCATGTTTATCACGAGGTAGGTTGTGAGTTTAAAATCTTTTGGAGATGGTTACACCAAAGGTGTGTCATCCGAGTTTTTCCTCAGGCATCTCATGTTTATCACGAGGTAGGTCGTGAGTTTAACATCTTTGCAGAGATGGTATGAGAGAGATCAGAACATCCCATAGAGATGGATCATATTGGTATATCCCAAGGAGAGAACAACTGGAAGATGGATGGATCAGAACGCCCAATGAGTATGGATCTGAGGTGGTGCGCTCCCTGGAGAGGAGATTTCACACCATAATGGCTGATGTGAACACCACAGAAGGCGGATCAGGGAGTGTGCACCCCAGAATGGGGAATCACCAAGGTTTACCCTTTGCTGGGATTGAACCTCATAGAGGTTTCCTACATACCCTGTGTAGAAAACAGGGATCAAAACCCACGTAGTTCAATGGGTTGATGAATCGGGGTGTACACAGAGGACAATGACCCAGAGACATGTTGGGGATTACACGTGGATAGCGGCCCAAATACTGCTAGGAGAAATGAGGAGGTGGATGGAATGATCCCACTGGGATGTGGCGGCCCGGGTGAGAATCAATATGGATGGTGGAGAGTTGAATGGAGTGGAGGGGGAATGAAATGGGACTATCGCAAGGGAAAAAGTGAAGTTGGTATTGAGCCTCAAAGAGACTTCCTACGTATCCCCATGGCAAGGAATCAAAGTCTGCGTAGTTCGGTGGGACGATGAGACACCTGAGGAGGTGGCCTATGAGAATGGATGCATAGATAGGTGCTGGGATTGAGCCTCATGGAGGCTTCCTACATATCCCAGTGGCAGGGAATCAAATACCATGTAGTTCAGGATGGTGTCGTCAGCGAACTGAGGTGAATATGGACCTGGGTCCGATAAGTGATGGGCTTGAACCTCGTAAGGCTTCCTACGTACCATTCCTTGACATGGATCAATGGTCACATAGTTTAGATGGATACAATTTAACATCATGCGGGACGGGGGTGAACTGACGTGAAGGGGGTTGGAATGACCTAGTGATGGGCTTGAACCTCGTGAAGGCTTCCTACGTACCATGCCTTGACATGGATCAAAGGCTACGTAGTTTGGGATGGGGCGTCGATGAACCGACATGAAGATGGACCTTGGTCCAGATGAATGGTGGTGGGCTTGATCCTCAGGGAGGCATCCTACTTACCATGCCTTTACATGGATCAAAGACTCCGTAGTTCATAATGGATGCTGGTGAATTGAAGTGAAGAAGTACCTTGGTCCACTGGGTATTGGGCTTGAACCTCGTGAGGTATCATACATACCATGCCTTGACATAGATCAAAGTCCTCGTAGTTCGGGTTGAAAAGGGGCTGTTGAAATGACATGAAGAGATTTCAGAACAACTTGGTGGTGGGGTCACAACGGCTTACCGCGGGATTGGGATGTAAATTAACGTCATGCAGGAAGAGGGCGTGTTGGATAACTGATGTGAAAAAGGACCTTGGTCTATGTGGATGTTGGGATTGAACCTCATGGAGGCTTCCTACGTACCATGCCTTGACATGGATCAAAGTCCTCGTAGTTCGGGTTGAGCTTCATCAGCGAACCGACGTGAAGATGAACCCAGGGGTCCACTGGTGGTGGGATTGAACCTCATGAGGCTTCCTACGTACCATGCCTTGGCATGGATCAAATTCCACGTAGTTCAGGATAGTCCCAATGGCTTACCGCTGGAGTGGAATGCAGTTTAACATTATACGGGGTGAGGGTGTAACCTGACGTGAATAAACGATGGGCGGTGGGCTTGAACCTCGTGGAGGCTTCCTACATACCATGCCTTGACATGGATAAAATACCTCGTAGTTCATATGGATATACATCTTAATGTCATGCGGGACAACATAAAGTTTAACATCATGCTGGATGAGGGCATACAGTTTAACGTCATGCTGGACGAGGGCATTTCCATGGTCGATGATTACTCTAAGACCACATGAGTGAGAAGTGAAGAGGGGCTTACGCGTTAGGCGGCCCATGGTGCTGGGACTTACTCCAGGATGGAGGCCCAAAGTGCGGAAAACCGCAGCAGGAGAGGGATTTGGGACCGAAGATGGGAGGTGCCTCATTCCCTATCGCGCCCTCCACTGGACTTGGTAGTGGGGAAGTGCGGAGGTACATGGGTGATACCTTCCATAAGAGAGGCTTGGGGCTTACGCTCTGAGGCATCTCTTCCCCCATGGACAAACGCCACTCTGATAAGGAAGATATCATCCCATGTGAGGGTGATTCCATTCCCGTGGAGACGAGCGGTGTAAAGAATGTTCGAGCTAGGGGGACCCTGTTTGCGAGGCACGGGGTTGGGTCACAATTTAACGTCATGTGTTGAGGACGAAGTTCTTGGCAGTTTAACATCCTGTAGCTCAGACGTGGTGGGTTTACTCCACACCCCTAGGGCTTACATGACAGGTACCCTATACTCCTTGTGGGAGGGAAGGAATCGTTAAGGTCATGGTGAAGGGGGTGGAACCATCATGAGGATGACGATGGTTTCAGGATTGAGCCTTGAAAAGGATTCCTATGTATCCGAGGGGTAGGGAATCATAGTCCACGTAGTTCTCCTGATGATGGATTATCACAGATTGGGGGTTTCAACGGCTTACCACTGAATTGGGTCACAAAGGCTTACCGCTAGATTGGGTCACAACAGCTTACCAATGGAATAGAATGTCAACGACTTACTGCTGCATAGGATCACAACAGCTTACCAGTGGATAAGGATGTCAATGGATTACCGCTGAATGGGGTTGCAACGGTTTACTGCTGAATAAGGATCATAATTGCTTACCACTGGATAAGGATGTCAATGGCTTACCGCGGAATGGGGTCGCAACGGATTACCGCTGGATAAGGATCACAATAGCTTACCGCTGGATAAGTATGTCAACAGCGTATCACTGCATGGGGTCACAACGGCTTACCACTGGATAAGGATCACAACGGCTTACCGCTGGATAAGAATGTAAATGGATTACTACTGAATGGGATCACAACGGATTACTACTGGATAAGAATCACAATGTCTTACCGCTGGATAAGGACGTCAACAGCTTACCACTGTATAAGGATGTCAACATCTTACCAGTGAATAGGATCACAACGGCTCACCGCTGGATACGGTCACAACGGATTACCACTGAATAAAGATCACAGCAGCTTACCGCTGGATAAGGATGCCAATGGATTACCGCAGAATAGGGTCACAATGTCTTACTGCTGGATAAGGATCACAATGGCTTACCGCTGGATAAGGACATCAATGGATTACCGTTGAATAAGGATTTCAACAGCTTACCGTTGAATATGATCACAACGTCTTACCTCTAGATATGGTCACAATGGCTTACCGCTGAATAAGGATCACAATAGTGGATGGAGCTTAAGAAACAGAGCTACCAAGGTGCCGCTATGGAGCGACGCTGGTGAATGGGGCTTACGCGTTGAAGCTGTCCGGGTGCTACTATGGAGGGGCACTGGTGAATGGGGTTTACGCAAATAAGCTGACCGGGCACTACTATGGAGTGACAATGGTGAATGGGGCTTACACAAGGAAGCTTCCTAGGTGCTGCTATGGAGCGACAATGGTTAATGGGGCTTATGAAAAGAAGTTGTCCGGGTGCTGCTATGGAGCAGCAATGGTGAATGGGGCTTACACAAGGAAGTTTCCCGTAATGTCTTCCTCATGTTTGGCCATGAGGGCATCCCAACTCACTGGTGAATTGAGGCCCTCACCAGTGCACTGGTCCACAAGAGGGATAATTCCAAGGGGTGTTGGAATCATGCCACTATAATCATGGCATTAGGCATCTTATGCTTGGAGCATAAGGCATCTCTTGTTTAGTGCAAGAGGCATCCTATCATTTGTTAGACAGGGAGTACTACAGTTTATAGTCATGTAGATAGAACTATTGGCATCTCATGCTTGGAGCATAAGGAACCTCTTGTATTAAGTAAGGGGCGTCCTATGATTTGAACATAGGGAGAACTACAATTTAGGGTCTTGTAGGTAGGACTATTGGCATCTCATGCTTGGAGCATAAGGCATCTCTTGCTTGGAGCAAGAGGCATCCTATCATTTTTTAGATAGGGAGTACTACAGTTTATAGTTATGTAGATAAGACTGTTAGGCATAAGGTTCCTGGGAATGGATGGTGTTGGGTCTTACTCATGGGCGGCCATTTCTGGTTCAACCTGGCATAGGAGCCAAGTGATAGGGTTTGAAGGAGTTTCCTGAGGAATGGTTTGACACAAGGTACTCGGGGAATTAATGATGGGAATCTCTACTCACGACATCAGAATGAAACCAAGAGGAATATGTCGACTCAAGGTGTTTCATGGTGTGTGGAGGAGTATCTCAAATCATGGTATTCCATATGTGGAAGGTGGGTGCACATAAGGGCACAATGGAAAATCCCGAAGTCCCGGCCCGAAAAGATCGTGGTGTGACTCTCCATTTTTATGGGGGTCTGTGATGGTAGTGAAGTGACCAGCCCAGAGGGCCACGATCGCAGCCCGGCACTGACCCCGAGGGGGGGGGGGCATAGCCCATGCGGTATGAACTTGTGGGTACGAAGGTAGGATCCTCACGAATGATAGGTCTTCATGAAGTAGCTTTGCGGAGAAAAGGTCTCACGGAGCAAAAGGATCTCACGAAGAATGGGCCTCTTGAGGAGAAAAGGCAGCTCACGGAGAAAATTCTCATGTAGCATGGGCCTCTTGCGGAGCAAGGGCGGCTCGCAGAGCAAAGTCTCGCGGAGCAGCAACGCGAAGGAAGCTACTTGCGGAGCAGGGACTCGCTGAGCAGCAACACGAAGGAATTTGCTCGTGGAGAATGTCCTTGTAGAGATGCAAAGAGAAGCTCCACGGACTGAGAGATTAGCTGCCCAAGGGGCGAAGTGGCCGTGGTCATCCTAGATAAGGGGGAAGAGCTCGGTATTTATAGGCAAGAGGCGTCGCGAAGCAGAGCTCACGCGGCACGAAGGGGGGTATCGGCTGCTTCGCGACATATCGCAAACGTCAAGGCATTCGCAGAGCATTATCGCCTCATTTTCTTTGCGACGTCACTCTGCGATCACGGAGGGGGCTTCGCAAATGGGCTTTGCAAACCAGTTTTCTATCCCAACATCAAATGTCCATAACTCCTAATCTGTAACTCCGTTCGGGCCCTGCGACCTACCAAATCTAAGCTTGCGAAACGTTCTACGATCTTGGATCATGTATGGAAGAATTTGGAAAATTTTGGGGATGCGTTTTCCGGGTTCTACAGTGTAATAATCACAAGTTTTGGATTTGAAAACATGACTTGTGACTATCAAGAAAAAGATAAATTTAAAGATATGAAAACGATTTATAAATATCTCAGTTTTGACAAGATATTAATTTTTTACAATAATAGTTCTAATGAGTTTCATAATAAATAAAACCTCAATTTCTTTATTATGAGTACAACACATCAAAATACTCACACCCGCCCACACCTACGAGCTTGGGAAGATAGGTCATATCCCCCCCCCCAAGGGATAACCCATCAACTTAACCCTTTAAAAATTATTAATAGTCTGATAGTCCACTAGTTTTATGGACAAAAGGCCCTCTTAATCATTATAGAAGGATTATTCATCATGTATTGATGTACATGCTGGTTTGAAGCCCTATTTCAAAGCCTGAAGTCCATTTTTTTGGACCAAATGCCCCTCTAGTGAATAATATTGCTACAGTACCTGAGCTGCTATAATACCTACTTCATGTACTACAGTGGTTCCACTGAAACTATGTTAGTATAGTCCCCCACCCACTAAAATAACATGCACCCATTTGTTTTTTAATGCCCAACCATGAAAATCAGTGAAGAAAAATCCATATCAATCAAACTTTATTAAAAAAATAATAATGGAAATCTGGAATGAAAGTCAATATAAACAATAATATAATTATTTCATACATTGATGTTAAGTAGTGTGCAAAAAATAATAAGATTTTAGAATTTCTCAAAATGTTCAATTAATTCCAATATCCTAGAAACATTCTAAAAATTAAAATAAAAAAACAAATCATTTACGTTTTTAAATTTTAAAAGCATGAAAAAGAAAATGTAAACAAAAAAATCATAAAAACGAGTTGAAATCCCCCCACCCACATAGAATTTAACTAACCTTCATTTCAGACCAACCAAAATTAATGTAATATAGTATCAAAACCAATGTTAAAGAAAGACAAAACATGAGTTTATTTAACTTTATGAAGGCTTGAGTTAAGCTTGTAGCTACTACCACTTTTAAAATATACAATAAATAAAGGAAAAATAAAAATATAATAACTTTATTGAAGAAAAAAATAAAATAAAAGTAATAGAAATTGAAATAATACTCATTTTGAACTCCCAAGTAGGTACTATATTTTTACCACCCCCACTGAGTTAGGTAGTTCCAATAGTTTCTCCCCAATCAGAATGATAATGTGTCTTCATGATTATAAAACACACAAATGTATTCTTTATAGTGTTATTAAGATTTAACTATTTCTATAGAAAACACTGAAATTTTTAAAACTTGTCCATCCTATTAGCATTGATATACTTATTTCAAGGTGGGGGTAAAACAAAGGATGGGTACTCTTCCTTTCAGGCTAACACATTTTTGGAATCCTCTTTAACTTCATCCTAGGTCTTCTCAATTATTTTTGTATTATAAATTTTAGTAAATGGGAAGTTTGAAAATAGTTTATATTAAATAATATTAAAATTTTAAGAATCAATAAATAAATATTCACCTTCAATCAGGCTAGCTTGGAACTTAATTTCTTTAGGCAAGGCCAGTAAATATTAAATCTCAATAGGGGTATATTATTTCTCTTTATCATCCTCCAAGGAAATACAAACATTAGAAAAATATAAAATTCAAATTAGTGGGAGGAAATAATCAAATAAACTTCAATAAATTCAGATTAAAACATAATTTAATAAAATATTATATTCATTATTAGGATCGACTATAAATTATTCTTTATTAGAAAGTGCCTCCATGAATTATTTTGTTGCAGTTAGATGTAGGAAGTCAATACCCTCCATAAATTTTTAAAATTACACCACTAAAATGATATAATCTTATAAATAAATGGTTAGGTGTATGGGTATTGATTTCTCATTATCAAAGTATGGGAGATCACTAGACATTTAAGCTTCTATAAAATCATCCCAATACTCTTCCAAATCATTTTGATCTCTTGAAATAACATCATCTATAAATTATTATTCTCTAACCAATTATAAAAATGGTATCGACATGTTTGATTGTAGTGCATTTATAATTCATTCCTAAAAATGATCATTAATACAAAATGAAATAGGAACGAATTTTGATTATTCTTTTTCTTTAGACTCTTTTTTAGCTTCCAATTCCTTTAGGAAAGTGGATGGAATTTCCATTTCTTTCTTCACTTCTTCAAGAATATAAACATTTAATTGAAATTAATTTCTCAATAATAATTACCTTTTAGGATCATAAAATCATTGATCAACATTCCTAGAATAAAAATAATCACTATGATACTATATCTTGACCAAAGGAGTACAAAAATATTATACTCAATGATGTTTTTATTTTCATTTTTGAAAAAAAAATTATTTATGTCAAAAGAAATATGTGTAAGTGTTCACACCTCTATAAAATGGTTCCAAAATACAATATTTATTTTAATTCTTAATCAATAAACTTGAATTTTTCATAGTACACAACATAGTTCACACCTAGGGTCAGTCTCTTCTGGTGACTAATCACACACACAAATTTTCTATTATTACTATTTTATTATCATACTAAAATATACTAATAGTGCATAAGGGGTTAAAATAATATTTTATATATATATATATACATATATATATATATATATATATTTCTATGTGTTTGTGTTCTAATTATAAAAATGTATCTTGAAAAAAAATGAAATTCATCACAAATTTCGAAAAAATATCACTTCCAATATAGAATATATGCAATCTTCTTAATTTTCTTGAAAAAAAATCATATCAATTTTACTCAAATAGAACTATAAATACCATTCAATTAATCACCCTATAAATAATTAAATTAATAATATGAATCATAATCAAGTCCCTATGAGAAAATTAATTACCCATTACCTTATTTGAATGAAACCACATCCATTCGTTATTCAATCCACCGACTAGTGATTCAAAAAAGGGAGAGAGAAAAGATTGTAATAGTGAAGAGGAATTCATAGAAGATTCAAGAATAAAAAATTAACATCACCTAACACTCATTATAAAAATTATAAAAATTATCAAGGTTTAATAAAAATAAATGAATATAACACTGAAAAATAAAAATACTCATAGTAATTACCTGGAAGTAAATATCAAATTATCTTTCCATAACCATGGAGAGAGGATGGTCACCTATGTGGAAAATAAGAAATAAATTAAAAGAGAGTGATAAATACAAAAATATTATTATAACAAAATTGTAAACCAAAACCAATGATAAACACTATCATTAGATTCTAAAACTGGATATCTCTTTGAAATGTAAGTAGAGGTATAAATTTCTTGGAAAGATGGATGGATGGTTTCCCTCTAAATATGCCTTCAGAAATTTCATGCATGTTTGGAACATAAAATGGAAAAATAATAGAAATTGTAATTTTTTGAATTTATTGAACTATTTATTGGATATCGTATATAAAATTTCATCTTCATTGTACATGTGTAGGAAAATATATATCCACAATACTGTAGGGTAATTTTTTCCCTGATAGGCTATTTGAATTCCCAATCTACGGTTCATGATTAATTTACGACCGTAAAAACTATTGAATATATAAAATATATAGTTAATGAATTTCTTCCTTATCCTATATTATGTAATCCTTCAAAATTTCAACTCATTTGGACCAATACTTTGTGTTATATGGGCCCAAGACTAAAATTCTTTAAAACTATACACATATTTTGAGGGCTCACTTATATGGTTTATTTAGGGATTATATGTCTGGATTAAACTCTTGTGAAAATTGAATTAAATGACTCTCATCATTAATTTAATCATAAAAAATTAATTTGGATTATTTTAAATAATGTTATGACAAAAATACCAAACTACATAAAAATAAAAAATTAAGACATTTTCATAATAAAGCTTAAATTATTCCAAAAAATTAAAAATGTGAAAATTTCCCTTAAAATAGAAAATTGATGGGATTAAAACATCTAATTATATAATAAAGGGTATAAATATAATGACATATACTTTACATAAATTGTTAATACTTCAAAATTGAAGCACACTTATTACAATATATAACAAAACCAGGAAAAGACCGTATAGGTATAATGTCTTTAGAAACTGGGAAACATAAACAACTGGTTCATAAAGTGTCTACACTATCTCCCATTTATTTCATCATATCTATAGTCCCTTTTGGAATATCTTACTTAATAACCTTCTTCCTGACCTGGGGAAAGAAAACATACAAAAGGGTGAGCTAAAATGCTCAGTAAGGGTAAACATAAGAAATATCAATCACATCATATTCATAAGAACATAACATTTTGGAAATCTTACCCTGCAAAGGAGATCAAAATTTCATAACATGGGATAAATCATGGTAGTGAAATGTAATCACAATAATCATAACTTAAAACATGAATATTTGTGTAATATACACATAATCATAGAGAATCATTTCTTATTAGTCAAGACTCATTTCCAAGATTATATTAGTGGACAAAGTCCATTTCTGAACCGAGTTCATTCCTCGTTTCAGTCCTGTTTCACTGAACCGGTTTAACCTTCCGTTCCAGCCATGTCTATCTTATGAGATATAAAATCTTTACCCAATGCATTGGAGGGAGATATAGGTCCCACCCATCTCATAATGATACCATTCTTATGTGTGCCACAAAATCATAAACCATACATCATAGCATAACACATGTAATAAAAATGGGATTCTTAAACATCGTGACATCATAAAACAATTCATATAAGAGAAAGGAATTCATAAAAATAATTCCATCACAAAATAATCAAATCAATGTAATAATAGGTATAGAAATATAACACTTTTTTATCTTATATGGAAAATAATTTTGATAAAACACTTGAACTCCATTCTTGAGGAAAATATCCTTTCTACTTCAAAAACACTTTTCCTTTCTTAACATGTCATACAATTCTAAACTAAAAGAAGTTGATTAAAAATAAACTTGAAAACTTGTAAAGGAAGCTTCTTGGAAATAATGTTTTAAAAATACATTCATTCCGTATAAGTTGAAAAAACATTCTTCTCATATTTTTGTTGGAAAAGTCAAAAAGTACCTCGTACGAAAAACGACTAAAGATTCCTTTCATATCTTTTACTAAAAACTCACCAAAGGGTAAAATTGGATTTAAACAATTGTAGGTGGATAGAAATAATATTACATATTTAGGAAACATGGATGTGGATGATAAAATACACCCCATTAAATTCCAAAGTATATACAATCTCGGATAAAAATGAGATTGTGATATTTCCCTTACCTTAAGTCTGATTTGCTTCGTAAGTGTCCGAACCTCCTCTTTTTTCAATCGCTTCTTTGAGACCTCCTTTTAGGGCAATAAAATTGGTCTTTGAAGAAGACCAGGACCTCTAGGATGTTTCTAGGGAAGTGGAGAGGAGAAATTGTCAAGGTTTGGCCGAGCTTGAAGGCTCAATGTGGTATGAGGAAGAGAGGGAGGAGGTGCCCTCTTATAAGGGAGGGGAGGGGCACCTTTGAAAAAACTAAAAAATTTATTTTATTATAAAGCCATATTCGGTTTTAAATAGCTCCAAATTTATTTATTTAGAATATAAGGTGGGTATGGGTCAAAATACTCTCATCCAATAGAATTTGGACAAGTTTAGTTTACTATTTTAACCTTATCATTTAGATTTAACTTTAAGTTAGATAATTTTACTTTTACCGTGTCTTTTTGTGTTCTTACACTATAAGGTTAATAAAATTACTATAACAAGCCAAACGAACCCCAATTTGTTTATTATTAATATATATAACCTTATCTAAGTCATTTGGCCGAACCTTAGATTTTTAGGAATAAAATAACAATTAATAATATATTATTTGTTTTAAAAACTATTTTATGTCAATTTTGACACTATTTAGTAATTTATTTTTTTGAAAGTCATAACAGAATTATTAGTTCTAAAAAAGTTAATTAAATCCATACTAAAATTTCATATTAACCTAGAAAACAAGTGGAATTCATAAAAAGTCTCAAATTACATTTATTTGTGTATTTATAACATCAATTATGTCAATATTTCATTAATAAGATAATTACTGCATCATCTTTGTGTCATAAATAAATTAAATTATTTAATGTCTAACAATTACAAATAAAATACCATTATTTAGGAAATCTTTTTATCTTTCTAATGAATATTTATAGTATAATTTATCTTATGTATAACCCTATATTAAAAATTATTTACTTATTAAACTTTGATTTTAACTATTTTAACCCTTCTTTAAATAAATTAATAATAAATGTCCTAATCTAATCCTAGTGGGCCTAAATGGTCATATTTTATTCCTAAGGTTGTTTTTGTTCGAATTACACTTCTCCAATAGAAATAGGACATGTGTTAGGGTAATAATAATATCATTTTTACCCTTAATTACCCTATTTACTTTTAACTGTGGTAAATAAAAGTAAAAAGTTACTATTCACCAAAAATTATTTTCATCTCATTGAACCACATTTTCCTTACTGACATCAACCATGTCTCTCGGATTTTTTAAATTCCACTCATAGAAGAGGTAAAATTATGTTTTATGTAAATTTGCAAATTCTCCTAGGAGGTGGGTAAAAGACGGTGAAAAGTTCAATAAAATTTTTATATATCTAAAATTATTATAAAATAACTCCAATGAATTACATTGAACTTATATAGGTATTATGTATCAATTTTGACCTAAAATAAATTTAAATAAAATAAATTATTATTTAAATAAAAAGTCCGTTTTTAAATAGTAACCCAATGTTTTCACTATTCATCAAAAATTGAAAGTTTCCAGAAAAATACCAAAATTTCACCCTAGGCTAATTTCGATATTCCGAATCAAAAAATGAAGTCCATTTTGAAAAATAAAATTTACAAAATTTCAAAAAGTGGTTATTACTATTCATAACGGCTAGTTTTAATAATATTTTAACAGCATATCGTTGTTTAGTTAAACTCGGTATTGCATACGACGCAAGCTATCAAGGAAGGTCACGATGGCGTGTAAAGAAAGCCAAGCTAGTGTTGTGTGTAGTGAAATTTTCCTTTGATGATTTATATAAAATAAAAACAAAATATTTCTTATAAAAGTCTCGGGTGTTATAATAAAAATATGATCTTAATCATGTGTCACACAATATGGAAGGCCTTGTCTTAATATACCTATACATAACCACATGTATCTATATAGGATATAATAATAATGCAAGATAGACAATAAAACCAACTGTAATATATAGTGCTTGTGGAACATGAAAATCAACCACATGAAAATAAAATGAGCAATAACATAATACATGATGAAAAATAAGATCACAATATCCCAAATGTAAACCAACTTAGAATAACTAGAATATAAGGAGACTCCTTCACATGAAACTCTCAACATAAACATTTTCCAATGACCATTTCCTATGAGAACCAGTAATATCCTACTCAAATAACACTATGTCCATTGTGATCACCACTAAATTTCCTATATTATTCATAAGACATGTCATGTGTGGGAAAATTCTCATATAGGGGTGAGTATATATATACCCAATAAGATCCCAAACAATCACTATGGATAAATAGAAAGAAAAATAATCTTAGTACCATAAAGGTAAAGGTAACCTGAATATTATTAAAATATAAAGAACTAGATATTTATAAAATTATTTCTCATCATATCCCATATATTCTAAAATCACATATTGTCAGAAACCAAAAGAACCAATCTACCTAGCTCTTCCAAACCCACATCACATATCAAAGTATGTAGTCTAGAACCCATGCCTCACCAAGGTATACAAGTGTTGGTGAGGGGATAATACATTCATAGGATGGACCATGACGTGTCAATAAAATAATATTTAATAAGGGAATACCATACTCTATAAATAGAGGACTCACACCCTGGTAGTGGGGGAGTTCCCAAATCCATCAACCGTATAGGGGACCCATCGCATAGCAATCCTAAGGGATTACTGAAGACACACTCAAATTTTTATGTCCCATTATTCAAATATTTAAAGGAGTTTCAAACTATATAAACAATGTGGGGGCCTATGACCTATTATCAACTATTATCTAGTAGAGTACAAAACCTCATATATAATTCAATCATTATATTTTAACCCAATTATCAAATTTACAAATCTAAAAGATAAACCCACTCAAATTAAAATCAAAATGTGTATTAAAGTGTGATTGATTTTAACCATCACATTCAATATAGAAATATACTCAAGATAGACTCATATATTTATCTATACCTGAAACACATAATAAGAGATTCACAAATTCCCCCAAAGGACTTGCATCAAGCTACATTGTTTTAGGATATTTATTTAGTTACAATACATTTTATACTATCTCATTGTAATATTTATCCTATCGGTATAATATAACAATGAGTTGGTTACACCATAGTTAGTGCCTCCTCACAATAACCAGTCACCTTGGAGTTATTTCTAATTACCGTAGTCGTTACCCTCATAATAAATCCAGTATCATTTCACATTCATCACATACCATGTTCTTGGGAAGACTCATATTTAGTAGTGTGATCATTTAAACTAATCATAAATATCATCAAGAAAAACTAATAATGGTGTAGAATAATGCATTTTTCCATGATTTAGTATATTGGAAACTAGTTAAATTATGATGTCATGAGTTGTGATTTGAAATGTTCTTTAATAGAACAAAATGACTTTAAGAAACATAATCACACCATTATCTCCATTTATTAAGTACTTTCAGCATTATGTCACACTACCATTGTAATGAAGCATCACCACCATCTATGATCATTAGGGAAAGTGGCCTTCGTTTGATCAACCCATAAGGAGAAAGGGGGAATCAATAGGAATACTTAGAAACATGGTTCATTAATTAATATGGTAATATTTTAAAATGGATCAATTTCAAAAGGGGGATTTTCAAATAAATTGAAGGGTCTTTCTAGTGGTAAAAGCATAAGGAATATACAATGTGATAGAAAATGATATTCTTGAAAAGGATTACAATCATATAATGAAATAATACAATATAGGATAAATAATGATTCTTACCATGGAAACTGATTTTTAGTGCACTCTGAATGGGATAAGATATCACCACATGATCATTATTGATTAAATATTAATTTAAGTAATCCAGGACTCCAAAATGGTACTACTATGTTATAGGAAGTCTAGAAGAAGAAAAAATAATCCCCAGGGGAGGGGGTTTAACTGATATTTATAATGAAAATCAAGGCCATCATTTTCATAGTGCAATACACTCTTTTTTGCTGTAATTCCTCAAAGGAAGACCAAAATTGCAATGAAAAAATGACTATCACGTTATAATGGACCTTGATTAACAGATATTTTAAAACTATTGCACGTTTAAATCAATTGAAACTCACCATTAAACTTAGTTAGTTCCTATTAATTTCACATGGCCTAACCATGTTGCAGTACAACACAAGGTTTCATGAGGTAATCCTTAAACCTCTAGTAATTTCAATTTGACCCTCACACCTCCTCAATCATACCCAAATAATGAAAATTATTGAACAAAAGAAACCAAAGTGAAGATACCTTATGTATAATTAAACCAAAATCTTCACAACATTACACATCACATTCTATAACTCCAAGGAACAAGATATTTTTCGAAGGAGGTGTCTTCTCAAGTAAGACACTAGTGATCCGAACAAAAAAATATACTACTTGACAAGATTTGTCTTGTGAAGAATTGGAAAGTAAATACCACCCTTAGACCACTCCAGGAAGGTATGTCCTCTTCTCACTCAGTGTTTGGTACCTCTCAGGGACAATGGGTTCGTTGGATCCCCCAAACTCAGGACACAAACTTAACACTGATAGATCATGTTCCATGGGTTTCATGTGAGGAGGAGGGGTACTTTGTGATTCCAAGGGTGATGTTTTTTAAGGGTACCATGACCAAGAGCCCAATATATTTATTCAAAGAAAAGAAATTAAAAAAGTTGGAAATGAGAGATCTTATTATAATCACTATTATATAAAGGAATCAAATCAACCGGGAGCACATCTGACAAAGTGAGATTCCTGTAAACACCCAAGTTGTCAAGCCCATAAGAAAAAAAGCCAGCCTCACGAAAAATGTGCATAATGATAAAATTGACACTCATAATGGAATCCAAGAAAGCCCTTCATTTATCCACCATCCTCCATGAAATATGATACTCCCCATTTCTAATAGCCTGCACAAGAGAAGAAGAGTCACATTCCAATCAAATGTTATTGTATCCCTTAATTTTAATGAAAGATACAACATGAATAATTTCGAGCATCTCTGCCTCAAGAGAAGAAGTCACACCACAAGAGCCGTAAAGCATCCCATGACATTTTCATCATGATCCCGAAAAATACCACCACACCCTGAGGGACTGAGGTTGACCTTGGAAGAACCATTCAGTGTAAAATTTAATCCAGAGAGGAAACAAAGGGAACTAGAAGACCTCAATTGTGCCCATAACAGGCTTGAAATTTCCAGGGATGCCCAAATTCTTCATCACACAGAAATACTATATATTATTTTCATAATAACCCATTTGAGTTATTATAGCACCCATGATGACAACCAGAATCTACTGTAAAACCAGTTTCTTATAGCAGCGCCTCCCAACATGGAGGGAATAATTTCAATAGAACCATATGAAATGATAATTTTCAGCAACTAAAACATGTAAGAGGGAACTCACCTTGGCAGATCGCTACAAAAATGGACAACAATGCCGCAAGGCTTGGAAGCTCGAGACTCTTAGACCATGTAACCTGAAAACATAAAAACTATAACTCCAAATAGCTGATTTTGTCGCAAAACTGAGGAATAAATGATCTATATCCTCTCTATGTTGATGACATAGAACACATAGAGATCAAAGAGGAAGGTCACACATCTGAAAAATGTCATCAGTAGGTAACATGTTATAGGAAAGCCTCCATATAAGGGTTAAACGATAGGGTGTTATTCATTCCTTGTTGAAAGTAGAAAGCCATTTAAAATCAGAATTTAGTCCTTTGATAACATTCCGGTAATAGATATTACAATCGAGAACCCCATTCTGAGCTACTCCAAAACCATCAAGTTAGAAAATTGACAAAATCATAGTTTCGGACAACTCTCTAAAGCTCATCATGAAAAAGTGGCTGAGGATCCTCAAAAAATTCCTTAACAGAAATATATGTGTCGGTATTATGGGAAGGAGGCAGAAAATAATTGATGAGAACGAATAGGGCCCAATTATCTAACCAAAACATTAAACTATAGTTCTTATTTACAACCCAACAAGAGAAAGTCATGATATTATGAAAAGAGTCCCTACGAGATGGCCAGATGGAAGATTCCATGTAGACATTAATTCCCTACTTAAAATTATTAGAGAAGCGGGCTTTAAGAAAACCAACCGAATCAGAACTGCTATGAATAAGGATATAGGTGAGACAAGCCTGAAGGTATTCATTAAACAACCCAATATTCTTGATTCCCATGCCTCCATTGGATAAGTAATTACAACAATATTTCCAGGGAATGGTGACCATATTTCTTACATGTATATTTCCACTACAAATAAAATTCTTTATGGACACATTCAATCCCTTGATTAGTCCACACAACCATTTATACACCACGATATAGTATACCAATTTGGAAACAATAATAGCCTCCACAACACTAATTCTTCTAGTCATAGATAAACACTTCCCCTTCCGAGTTGAGAGTTTCCCATTGAACTTGTCCATAATATTAGAAAAATATAAAGCTCTTGGTCTCCCCCAAAAAAAGCAGAACTTCGAGATAAGTGACAGGAATTCCCCCTCTCTAATATCCATCTCTAATACAAGACACTTTTTCCTACAAATAAGGAACATATTCCCAAAAAAGATTTAAGATTTATCACAACGAAAACTTTTCCCAGGAAAACTCTCATAGTGCTGTAAAATCTGCTTCAAACCAAGAATATTACTTTTACCACCCTATAGAAAAATAATTACATCATCAGCAAAGAAGAGGTGTGATGGAGCAGTGGGAGTCCTTGATGAATTAATTGAATTGAGCATTCCATGTGAAACTATTTTTATATGATCCTACTAAGATAGTCCTCCGCAATGGAAAAAAGAAGAGATGAAAGAGGTTCACCTTGACGAACAACTCTAGAACAAGTAAAATAGCCTTTTAGAGAGCCATTAATAAGCATAGAAAGATAAGAATAACAAAAAGTGAAGCAACCCAATTTATGAAAGTGTTATTGACACCAAAAAAATCCATAACCATGTACAAAAAGCTCCAGTCCAAAGTATCAAAGGCTTTTTAATATCGAGCTTAAGGGAATCTCTTCCTCCTCTTGCAGGTTTTCTGACAAAATTAAGACATTCAAAAGCAGTGCAGATTCATTCCTGGATTCACCTTCCTTTAATAAAACTGAATTGATTCTATGAAACGTTCTTGGAATCAATTCATGAAAGCCTATTGGAAATGATCTTTATAATAATCTTATAGATTGTGTTTCCAAGGGCAATGGGCCTGCAGAGGTGAATTTCACAAGAATTCTCAACTTTAGGAATCCGAGTGATAAATTGGGCATTGAGACCCTAGGTAATCACCCACTAGGTGAAGAAATAAGAGACCAACTTACAAATATCCACTATAATCTCCTCCCAATACTTCTAATAAAAATAATTTCCAAATCCATCTAGACCAGGGGCGCTACCAGCATTGAGACTGATGACTGCATCCTTATCTCAAATTCAAGGGTGGTGATGGTGATAAAAATATTGTCCTTAAAAGGAACCATAGAAGGAATAATACCATCCATTAAGGTCCCCTCTATTATAGGCCCATTAAAAATCTCAGTGAAATCGTTAACAACATATTCAGCGATTATTTCCTTGTTATGCAAGATGTATTCTCCAGTTTTACAAAAAGATAAAGGTTGATTGGCCCTCCACATTCATTAAAGATAGTTGATTAATTTTTTGTTCATGTCCCCATCCTATATTCATTTTATTCTGAATTTTTCCTTTTGAAAACCTTACCTCATTGTAAGAATAGAGTTCAACCTAGATATAACACACAATTCTATTGAAATGTCCTGAATAAAATCAGAATTAGTAGCTTCATCTTGAATATGATTCAGATTCAACTCAAGAGTGATGATATATTAATCCAAACCACTATAAGTGGCCTTCTTCTAAATTCATAGTTGGGACTTTAGAAACATAAACTTATAAGAGAAGGCTGGTTCACCCCTGCCAAAATTCACGCTGACCCAGAAACTTTAATAAGATTGTCACATTCATTTTGAAGAGCCCAAGCATTATTGAATTGAAAAGGAAGATTCATTAATTTATCTTTACTCTTGAAACTAACTAGAATTGGATGGTGATATGTAGAAAATTTAGGAATAGAATAACTGGAAATTGAATCCCATAAATTCCAGGCCTCAATATTGAAAAAATCATGATCCAATTTACTAAAAATTATCTGATTCAAATATCTCATGTACTAGGTGTATTTAGAACCAACCAAATTGACCTTGGTCAAATAATTACCATCAATACAAGCTTTGAACTCCCTGAGGGGAATTTTATATTGAAGAGCTCCCAACTTTTCACATGAGAAAAGTATTGTATTGAAGTCACCAACAAGGAACCAAGAGTGTGAAAATCTGCCCCGAAGTTTTTCAATTTCCCGCCAAAGATTCCTTCTATATTGGTATATATTTCTAGAAAAAATGAAGGATACAACCATCTACCCATAGTCATATTATAGAGAGAAGAAGATAATATTCTCATCAATGGAAATAACTTCAATGTTTCTCAACGAATCATGAGAAGAAACCCATAAAATATCCCCACTACAAGTGGAACCACTAGTAACAACCAAATTAAAAACAAATTCATTAAGTCCAACAAATCCTAATGAAAATGAAGCTTTAGGATCAGAAATTCCAAGAATCTTGGGCTTGTGAACCTGAATGTGCATGTGCAAAGCATTAACCATCACAAAATTAGAAATTCCATGACAATTCCAATATAAGACATTTATTTGGAACCAGAATAATTGAAATTGCCTTTCCTACCCTTTTTCCCCTTTATTCTTTATGGAGGAGTTTTTGGGGTCATTCCCCAATTTAGAAAGACTCCTGGTTTTCATTCTATGAACAAAACCTTTATCAGTGTCTGCTGGAGACTCTGATTACACTTCCTTAACCCTTAAAGGAGTAACCTCTATAGTACCTTGGGGGAACCTAGTGCGGCCAGGGAACTAGATAATTCCTCCTCTTCCACCATTTCAAACCATTTCTTATTTGGAGGTAGCTACTTTCCAACCAGATCATAAATAGGAACATCTTGTGTAGAAAAGGGAACATGATGCTCTATATCACTAATGGGAAGGTCATGGCTTGCCTCAACACTGGCAATAATAAACACATTTTTCTCCACTGGATCATCATCTTGAATGGAAGAAGAAATTAACAAAAAATTGTTCATGTTGACCCCCTTATCCTTAGCCTTAGATTCATCACTAATAAGAACCTTGTTTACATTTCCATTAACCCCATTAATAGCTCCCTCATCCTTCAAATCATTAATAACCACATCTTTGGTGGAAATAACATCATTAGAATCCCCATCAGAGGGTTCCTTCTCACTAGAGGGGTGATAATCCTTACCAGAATGTTCATCCTTCTCCAAAATTGAGTTCTTTACTTGGTTCTGTCTACCAAACTCCATCCAGTAACCTTGTTTATCAGTTTGGGGATTCTTCAATTGCATTTTAAAATTTCTATAGTTAGAAAAAGAATGTCCTACAATCTTATGGTAATCACAGAATGGTAGCTTTTTCTCATACTCAACTTTAATTTCAAACTTTCAGTTATTGTCAAAAAATAAACCAAATCTGGCAATTTGGACTCTAGCTCCACCACAACAAGAACACTATCATAAAATAAAATCTCTACATATATGTTGGGTTTATCCATCTTGATAGGAATCCCGACACACGAAGCAAGATCACTAAGAATTTTCAGATTCCAATAAAACCAATGGAGCCTAGATAAATGAATCCATACCTGTGTTGTATTCTGACATTGAGTGAAAGGGTTAAAATTTCTATCACATTCTTCCAATTTTAAAAACACCTAGTTTTAGAATAGAATTACATTTGCGCCAAGAAGGCAGGATATCCTCCTTAGAGTAGAAAACAAGATGAAAAAAGCCCCTCCCAATGTGGATGAATTTAAAATCCTTCAAATTCCAAGAATGACATAGATTCATTTTAAGGTCATTATTATTCTAGGGCATACTACCCTTGAAAATAGAAATATGAACCAATTCAGTGATCATTCATACCTCAAGTCTCTTATTAATCGCATCCTAATCGGCAGTTATAGAAAGAACACCATCAACAAGCCTCTTTGAAGCGGATGTCGGCGCCAACACCACTTTAAAACTACAAGAGGAACCTCACAATGCATCAGTGAAGGAAACTCCCTTGGATCGAGGGGCACAATCTAGCTCCACTTCTAAAAAGATATACACATCTGAGGTTTTGGTGGTAGCCAATGCAAGTTCCCATTTCAGATCAAAATTCGCCATGTAGTATTGTAGAAATTACAGATCTAGGGTGCATAATGTACTCCATGCTTTAAGAAAACCCTTTCGCATCACCCATGCCACCATCCTCCCAAGGGTAGTGTAATTTTTATATTCTCAACATATTTTGGGTGCAATAACTCCATCAAAGTTAAAACCATGGTGATACTCAAGGGACTCCTTATATGTAGATAGTTAAATATGAGTCTAATGGTAGTGGATACATATTCTTTAATCCACTATAGTGCCCTAAAGAATATATTTAATTCTCTGTGGTTTATTTCTTATATATTCAAAAGGTGTAAGTGTCTTATTTTCAACCAAAGGAACATTATTCATATTTGGTGTGAAGGAAATAAGGTGGCAGAATTTATCTCCTCTTTATCTAACCATGAGGCTTCTGTTACATACTATACATGCTAGACATTTCTACCTATGTAGGGGTGAATCTAGTTAGAGGTGATACCATAAGGCTTTATCACTACAGAACCCATTAAGGGACCATGTTTTATCATATGTTTATTGTTTTTTCTTGACTATCTTGTTTTTTGTAACCTACTTATCCAATTTTATAAATAAATGATGATTAGGATGAATAAATTAAATAAAAATATATGATAAGAAATTTTTTTAAATAATTATTAAGTTTTATTGGAACACACATAAAATAGAGTAACATCATTCTAGTTCAAGAAATCCCTTGGAGAAAAGTAGGATGATGGGTAAAGTACAATTTGTGGGATAGAATATGGTTAATGTATGTTTTTGACATTAAACTATAAATTATATATAAAGTATTATTAATTATATTATTTTAATATACATCTCTTATATAACTTCCAAGATGGTCAATAATAACAAAAAATATAGGTAAATGGAATTTAGAAAGATGTTGTGGGATTAATAGCATAACTTATACATTGGATGAAAAAATAGAAGAGGTATTGGTGTTGATAATATACTTATCTGTAATGAATTACCAATTTCATATATAATGTGATAATTAAGTACTGAAACAGATCTACTTTTATGTTATTTTACAGAACTATACAACTAATTCTGTGTTTTCTACTAAGGATTGTAACTTGTTTATGAAATTTAAGATTATAGTCCTATTCAGAGGAATAAATGTGTTTGTTAGATGAGTTTTTTTATAATATATATTTTTTATTTTTTTCATTTCATAGACCTAGTGGTAATTTTTATATGGTTTTATGTGGAGATCATTTATTTTTTTCGAATTTGTTGTTTTTTTTCTCAAAATCACTATATAAAATAGATAATTTATTTTTATAACATAGAATTATTATATATGTAGAAACAATGATTAATTTTGGTAAAAATTGAGTTTCATTTTTCTTTTTTTTCTTTTTTTCTTGATGAAGTTTTTTTATTGATTAGAAACTAATATGGTTTAATTTTTAAGTGGATTTGAATTAGTTGGTTCGTTATGAGTGTGTTTGATTTTGTGGTATTTAATAAAACTACTTATTTGAGTTATTTCTATATCATATTTACTTTAAAATTTTAAATGGTTATGTTTAATACATTTTTAAATTTATTTATGTTATAAATAGTATTTTTACTTTTATTATTCATCTTAAAAGAACAAAAAAATAGTGCCATGAAATATATCCAAACTTTGGGGAAAACTTCGATGTCAAATAATGAATAGTTCTAAGAATTGTGAAATTTTACCTTCATATATATATATATATATTTATCTACTATGTATTTTCATGTCTAAATATGTATTTAATATTGATTAATTTATTCCTCAATAATCCATTCTTTTTTCAATATAAAAAAGAAAGATAAAATTTATTTGAATCAGGAAACATTGGAAAAAAATTAACGATGTTTCTAATTATTTAGTTTGTTTATATTTCTTGGTTTATATTTTTGTTTTATATTATTTATAATTTTATGTAATGAAATGGAGCTCTATTAATAAGATACTCTAAAATATATACATGAAAATGAAGTGTCAAATTTTAAACCATAAAATCATTTACATCTAGTCCTAGGTGATGAGATTTATGATAGAGTTCATTGAAAACCAATAAAGAAAATCATACCTTTCATATATTTGTATTTAGGAAGTGATTATTACACCATAACTATAGTTCTATTCACTAACAATGATTATATTCCACCATTTAGAAAGATATATAAAAAGTTGGACAAGATTCATGATAGAATCAAAAGAGACAGAATGAGAAACTGATCAAAGAGATATCAGTAATATATTCTTCACTTCCACTAGAGAGTGAATCAATGGTTGGTGGTTTTTTATTAATTATTTTTTTGTTTTTAATGATGTAAATTAATATGAAACTCTAACTTATGATGTCATTTTTAGTATAATAATGATTTTGAGGATGATAGTGGTGGAAATTATGATGTTAGTGGTGATCAAGTTTATACTCACAGTGATTCTATGGATAATGATGTCAATGAAAATTTCATTCATGAGGCTTCATAGAGAAGTGATGATGAGGGACATTATTAATAGTATATTTATATGTTCTAACATATTTATCATTTTCTATTTAATTTTATTTAATATGAAATGATTGTTTTATGTGTGTTATTCATCAATTTGAAAAAAAATGGATTTTTTAAAGGCGGGGGATCACTTTTTAATGAGGGGTTAACCTATATCCATGGTCCAAAATATGACCATAAAATCTATATATGTAGCCAAACTAATCCTATGGACTCATTCATGGCTATATAGTGGCAATATCCATGATCCAGAGAGTGGTTTTAGGAAATAGCTATTGGATGTGCACTAAAATGTACATTACAAACATGTACACTTGAATATGTACATAAAGTATATTTATAATATATGATATTGTATGTGTATATATAGTGTGTGTTTTATAATTCATATGATGCATGTATTTTTCAGTCATGCAATTTATTAATATAATATATAAATAAATATGATATATATAATTCTCCCTGATGGTTTATTCATCAATAACAAACCATTATGAATAGATCAAATACATTTCATTAAATTAATTGAAAAAAAAATAATTAATTATATCAAAACAATCATAAATGTATATGATACATTATGAATATGATATGCCTTAGGCTTTAGCTATATAAGAGGATGAGATCCTCTCTTTTTAGATGTGAAATGTGTATGATCCTCTTCTAAATCTTGCTTCATTCCAAAAATTGTTCATCTCTCTCGAGAAGGCACTAGAAACCCTTCAGTTGTTTGGGTTCCCTCAAAATGATTTCATGCATCCATTGGATGGTGTATTACCTTATAGGTATGGTGATTTTGTCCACTGATCCTCATGATCTTCTTCAATCATTTTTCATGGAAGGAAGATCAAAACTACTATCATTCATGTATTATAGGCACTCTATTTTATACTATTATTTATATGCTCATTTCTTAAAGATATATATCTTGTGTTTTTGGTTGTCTTCCACTATATATTATCAATTTATGATCATGAAAAATCCATTAGTGTTATAAAAGTGAGGTTCTTCAATAATTAAACATTTTTTGATCACTGGTTTCTAATGAAAAATAAAAAAAATATAAAACTGAAGGATGCTTACAGACCCTTAATGAGCTACATAAGGGTAAATATTATTTACCCATATGAAGGTACACTACATAAAGGTTATAACATTATGTGATCCATTTCATAAATTTATATATGCCTTTACCCTTACATGACACCTTTATTCTAAAGGTATGTGTAAGGGTAACCTCATTATTACCTTTATGCACACGTATTGTGTAAAGGTAGTAACTGTCACGACCCGACCTCGGGGCCCGTGCCGTGACTACCCCAAGCCCGTCTTCCATAGGCCAGGGGCTGGCGACTAGCACCAAGGCGTAAAATCCCGGTAAACAGGGAAGGCATTGCCTTTAAAAGTAACAACCACCACAGAGTCAGCAAGCGGAAAGTAACTACAAAGTGCAGAAAAGTAAAGGGGGCCGGAAATACAAGCCCAACTGTAAAGTACAACTGAAAAAGTAAAGGACAGCAACTAAAGAAAAGACGGCGGCCTCGTGTCGTCCACTGGCAATCCCACCTGAAGGGTGGGTACAGATAGCCTCCAGGCTCCTCGGGTCCCACGTCCGCTCCGAGCACGTCCCGCCCAGTGGTCCACCTCCAGGTACCGTCCTGCTCCACGCCCCAACCGTGATCAGCGCTGTCCGTCGTCTGCATCCAACACAACAAGGTGCGGGCATAGCCCGTGCAGGGGTGAGTATAAGCTACTCAGTAAGGACCCCGATACCCCCGTGGGTCTCCCGAAATCCACAAAGGATATAGCACAAAAGAAAGATGCAATCACGAAGTAACATCTGACTCGACTTAGGTATATGCCCATGCATATACCTAAGTCCCCAATTCTAGCTCTGCTCACGAGCTCAAGAACAACTCAATCGACAAAGGAAAGCAAGACTCAAATCCATAAGGAGAGTAAACAGTAAATCCACAAAGGATAGTTCAACACAATCCACAAAGGAGAGTAACCTAAGATTCAGCTCAACCAGGTATACTTTTTCAGATGACGTCAAAGATGATCACTGATCCATCTAAGTCGTCGGACCCACGAAGGATCGATAGGTACTAACCCCCGGAAAAGACCCACGTAGGATCGGGCTCACACAGAACCTGTAGGCAGTGGCTCACACAGAACCGGTAGTAAGGACCCACATAGGATCGGGCTCACACAGAACCTGTAGCACTGATCCACGTAGGATCGTTGAGTGCAGTAGTCGACGCAGTCCACTGAGGATCTCTGCACAGTCGTCGCCGCAGTCCACGAAGGATCTCTGCTCTGCCGTCGTCGCAGTCCACGGAGGATCTCTGCTCTGCCGTCGTCGCAGTCCACGGAGGATCTCTGTTCTGCCGTCGTCGCAGTCCACGGAGGATCTCTGCTCTGTCGTCGAAGTCACAGCCAGCGCTAGGGTTCCCGCACATAGCGAGCTCGTTTAGGAGGGTCCGCTCCACGAGCCGAGAGGCTGATACATCAACTGACACGTAGTCCGAAGTTGATGTATCCAAAAGTTCCGTATCGACAACAGGATCTCAACGCAACAGACGACGTGTCAATCGGACGCCCGGTCTGAGAGTTATTGGCATTTTCGTCCTAGGGGCCCGGTTGGTTTTTAGGGCAAAACCAACCCGACCGTACTCCGCCTGTGTCCGATCCTCGGGCGGAGTATGCCAAAAGTTCCGTCTCACTTAGAGGAAACTACCACAGCTGACGGTACGTCGATCGGACGTCCGTAGCTCAAGTTATGAGCGTTTCCGCTCCGAAGGCCCGGTTGGTTTCGTGTACGAACCAACCCGGACGAACCCAAAGTCTTCCGAAACCTTGAGTGTAATATACCGAAACGACCGTATCGATCCAAGGATCGCGTAGCCGCTGACGGTTCGTCAATCGGAGGTCTCAGACCCACGATATGGGCAAAAGACCGAAGAGGGCCCGAAAACGGGGGTTCTGGGCCCGGGGCGACCCGGCCCGAACCCCCCCTGGGCTGGCCGAACCGGGTCGACCCGACCCGGCCCGACCCGGCTAGGCCGGGTCCGGTCCAGCCTGGGCGCGGCCCGGCCGACGGACCGGCCGGCTCGGCTTCGGCCGAGCGGCCGAAGCAACCGCCGCGGGTTTGACCCGCGGCTTGGAGGAAAACGCGGCCCCGCGGGGGGCCGCCTGTCACGCGGACGCGGCCGGGCCGCCGCGTCCCTCCCCGGTTCCGCGCGGCCGTGGAACCGGCCGCCGCCGCCGCGGCTTCAGCCACGGCGGAACTCCTCCACGGCGGCGCGCCGGGCGCCGCCGCCTCCGGCCGCCGGAGTTGCTCCGGTGGCCCGTTTTGCCTCCCGTCTGCGCCGTTGCTCCTCCCGGGGGCCGATCTTCACTGCGGGATCAACGGATCGCCCTTGCCGCACGGTTCGTCGTCGTCTGCCAAATCCGCACAACAAAAGATCGGCGGAGGGTTGCCGGGTCTTGTTCGTTAGACCCGCACCCTCCGCGTTAGTCATAAACAACGGGAGGAAAAGAAAAAAAATAATCAACAACAATTTTAATTAAATTAAAATTGTTTGGAGATCAGGTTCTTTATTTTAAAAAGAATAAACACGGGAAAGACAAAATTCCAACAACCCCTACCTTGTCGTCGTCGTCGGACGAGAGGTCGTCGCGGAATTGCTCGTCGCGGAAGAAGGGGGATCGTCGCGTCGTCGCGGTATCCGGCGTCGCGTCGCCAATCTCCGGATCAAGATCAAACGGATTTAATTAATTAAATCCGTTGTCATTGAAATTAAAAAAAAAAGGGAGAAATAAACGATTCGTTTCTCACCTTAATTGCCGAACGAGGATCGGCCGCGGAAGAAGAGGCGTCGCCGAAGAACGTCGCGGGTAGAGCTCGTCGACGTCGCAGATCACGGTGTGCGTCGTCGAATTCCGGTCGCCGGCGTTCTTCGCGTTCTTCGCGTTCTTCGCGAGGAGGGGAGATGAAGAAACAAAGATCCTCTCAAATCCTTTCAAAGGATTTTTAGGTTGGTCTTATTTTATAAACATGCCAACAAACGCAAAAGCGTAAGTAACGACCCATCAGTTCGTTGAATTAATTCAACGAGCGAAACAGCCCATTTAATTCACGAAATAAACCGCTCAATTAAATGGTCTGTTAAGAATTTAAGAAAACGCGTCGGTTGACTTTTCAGTTACTTTGACGGGTTTTCGCGGGTGCGTTACTTAGCGAAAGAAACGGCGGGGCTCGTGCGGGCCCCACCTCACAAATATCCTACCAAGGGGGTAGGATATTTATGGATAGCACCCTATCTGCTTTAACTCAGTTCAAGTGGCTTCCAAGCGGCTTCCAAGCAGCTTAAGTGAAATAAAATAAAGTTGTCGCACAAATTTATTTTATTTCTGACTTAAAGCCCCGAAATTTAAAAACCACGTCTGAGCAAACGCAACTCCGGAAGAGGCGTTTCTAAGCAAATACCGGCGCTGCGATTTCATCGGTGCCCTCAGAATTCGATTCCGGGCACCGGTTCAAAAGATAGAAAAACCCGCTCGTCCGTTCACTGAACGTACCCGAGCCAAACTTCGGAAATTGATTCCGGGCACACCAGGCCTCGGAATCAGGTTCCGTCTGAAGCTTCGCTCTTGTAAAATTCCAAAGAAAATTAAGAAAAAAAATTCCTTGAAATTTGCGGGTCTTTACATTACTCCCACCTCAGGGCTTTACGTCCCCGTAAAGATACATCAAAAACTAGGGGAACAAATGGGGGTACTGAGCACGCATCTGAGCCTCCCGCTCCCAAGTGCTCTCCTGGAGGTTCCCGTGCTGCCATCTGACGCGCACAAGAGGAATCGACCGTCCACGTAGGACCCGCTCCTGTCGATCCTCGATCTCCACTGGGACCTCCGCAAAAGTCGCCCCATCGTCCACGTCCAGCTCCCCAAAGTCGATGATGTGCGTCGGGTCGCGCACGTATCTCCTCAGCTGAGACACGTGGAAGACGTCGTGCACCCGGTGCAACTGAGGTGGTAGAGCCAGGCGATAAGCCACCTCTCCTATCCTGCTGAGGAACTGGAAAGGCCCGATGAAGCGTGGAGACAACTTGCCGCGTCGGCCAAATCTCCGTAAACCACGTCGAGGTGAGACACGCAAAAAGACGTGGTCGCCATCCTCGAACTCCAGTGGCCTCCGCCTCCTGTCAGCATATGACTTCTGCCGGCTCTGAGCTGTCCTCATCCTCTCCTGGATGATCTGGACCTTCTCTGTCGTGGCTCGGACCATCTCTGGTCCCACGAGTGCTGACTCCCCAGGGTCTGTCCAGCACAACGGTGATCTGCAGGGTCTGCCGTACAACGCCTCGTATGGTGCCATCCCGATGGTGGAGTGGTAGCTGTTGTTGTACGCGAACTCCACCAAGGGTAGGTGGTCCTCCCAGCTGCGACCAAAGTCGAGAACACATGCATGGAGCATGTCCTCGAGTGTCTTTATGGTCCTCTCAGTCTGACCATCCGTTTGAGGGTGGAAGGATGTGCTCAGATGGAGCCGCGTCCCGAACGCCTCCTGCAACCCCTTCCAAAGCCGGGAAGTGAAACGAGAATCTCGATCGGAGACGATAGATGATGGCACCCCGTGAAGCCGTACGATCTCCTGGATGTAAAGACGTCCCAAGCTCTCTACTGAGCCCTGCTCTCTGATGGGTAAGAAGTGTGCCGACTTGGTGAGTCGGTCGACAATCACCCAAATGGAGTCGTGACCTCTGGAAGTGCATGGAAGTCCAGTCACGAAGTCCATAGATATGTCGTCCCACTTCCACTCCAGGACCTCCAAGGGCTGTACCAAGCCTGCTGGTACCTGATGCTCTGCCTTCACCTGCTGGCAGGTGAGGCATCGTGAAATGAACTCTGCCACAGCTTTCTACATGCCCGGCCACCAGTGCTGTCGCCTGAGATCCTGGTACATCTTCGCCACTCCGGGATGCACCGCCAAGGGAGAAGTGTGAAACTCTCTCAGCACCTCCTCTCGTAAAGCGACTGGTACGAAGGTACGTCCTCTGAAAAGGATGTCGTGCTCTGCTCCAAGGGAGAAACCATCAGGCGCCTGACCTGAGGATATCAGTGCACGCCGGGTCTCACAGTCAGCGTCCCCACGCTGAGCCTCTCTGACCCACTGTAGAAGTGGAGGAGAGACTGTGAGAGACTGAAGAAAGGCTGCTCCGTCTCTATCCACGAAGGATATCCGTAAGGAGGCTAGCTGCTCCGTCGCCTCCTCAAGTAGCTGAATGCCCGTCCTCCTGCTGAGGGCATCGGCTACCACGTTCCCCTTCCCAGGAGTATAGACTATCTCAAAGTCATAGTCCTGGAGGAACTCAAGCCATCTTCGCTGTCTCAGGTTTAGGTCCTTCTGAGAGAAGATATACCTGAGACTATGGTGGTCAGAAAAGACTGTGAAGCGCTCGCCCATCAGATAGTGCCGCCAAGTCTTCAGAGCGAAGACCACTGCTGCTAACTCCAGGTCATGAGTGGCGTAGTTCTGCTCATGCGGCCTCAACTGACGTGATCCGTAGGCGATCACGGCCCGCTCCTGCATTAGGACGCAACCAAGTCCAGTACCTGACGCATCGCAGTAAACTACGTATCCAACTCCCTCCTCAGGAAACCTCAAGATAGGTGCGCTGGTCAATCTCTGTCTCAGCTCCTGGAAGCTCTGCTGACATCTGTCTGACCACACGAAGGGTTTCCCCTTCTTTGTCAAAGCTGAGAGTGGTGCCGCAACTCTGGAGAAGTTTGGAACGAATCTCCGATAGTATCCGGCTAGGCCCAAGAAGCTCCGCACCTCCGTCACGCTCTTGGGTGGCTCCCAAGCTAGCACTGCCTCGATCTTCGCGGGATCCACTGCAACTCCCGCCTCAGAGATGATGTGCCCCAAGAAATGGACCTCATGTAACCAGAACTGGAACTTTGAGAGCTTGCCATAAAGCTGGTGCTCTCGGAGTGTGTCTAGCACAACTCGCAGGTGGTAGGCATGCTCCTCCTCAGTCGTCGAGTATACCAAAATGTCGTCAATGAAGACAACGACAAATCGGTCGAGGTATGGCTGGAAGATCCTGTTCATGAGGCTCATGAACACTGCTGGAGCATTGGTTACGCCGAACGGCATAACCAAGAACTCATAATGGCCATACCGACACCTGAAGGCCGTCTTCTGCACGTCCTCGTCTCGAACTCTGAGCTGATGATAGCCTGACCGGAGGTCTATTTTCGAGAACCACCGCGCTCCCTTGAGCTGATCGAAGAGGTCATCAATCCGTGGCAGCGGATACTTGTTCCTCACTGTCACCTGGTTCAGGCGACGATAGTCGACACACAGTCGCAAGCTCCTGTCCGCCTTCTTGGCGAACAAAATCGGGGAAGCCCAGGGTGAAACACTGGGTCGGATAAACCCCTTGCTCTGCAAGTCCTCCAACTGTACCCGCAGCTCTCGAAGCTCGGCGGGGGCCATCCGATATGCTGGAGAAGATATCGGGGCTGTCCCGGGGTACAAGTTGATGTAAAAGTCTACCTCTCTACGAGGAGGTAGCCCTGGAACGTCGTCGGGAAAGACGTCCACGTACTGGTCCACCACTGCAGGAAAAGCTGGACTCCGCACGTCCACTGCTCCTAGGATGAGGCTAGCCAACTGATGAGAGATGGGCTGCACTCTCCTCCGCGGAAGTCCATCCTGTGCTGCAAAGGTTCCCTTCTCACCGGTGAAGGTAAACCTGCTCCCGTCGGTGCGAACACATCGCACCTTGCGCCTAAAACAGTCGATCTGGGCATGAACCGTGGATAGCCAATCCATGCCCAAGATGACGTCGTAAGGCCTCGACGCCGCTACAAGGAGATCCTAGCCGAAGCTCTCGCCTCCTAGAGTAAGCTCACACTGTCGGCACCAGTGCGTAATCGTCGAGTCTGCTCCCGTAGGAGTCTCTAGCCGTAAGGATCGAGCCAACGGCTCAGTCGGAATCTCCGAGCTCCGAACAAGGGCAGAGGCTATGAAAGAGTGACCCGCTCCTGTGTCTATAAGTACTGCAGCAAGGGTGGAATAGACACAGATCGTACCTCGAATCATCTCTGTCATGTCGGTGTCGTAGGCCTCCACTGCCTGGAGCTGGGCCTGTCCCTGCCCGCCAGCTCCCTGTGGTCGAGGTGGCCCTCCTGGTGGTGGTGGGGGTAGAGCCTGGAAGCGTCGCCCATCACCCGCTGCTCGGCCAGCTCCTCTGCCTCGTCCGCCTCCTCCCTGCGGACCGCCACGGTCGACCCTCTGCCTCTGCCTGGGTGGCCCCTCCACCGTTTGCTGCTCCTCTGATCGGCGAGTCAGTCAGTCACGAGCCATGTGACCCTGCCCGCCGCAGGAGTAGCACAGCCTGCCTCTCGGAAGGCTGGCACTCCGCTGTGTGCCCCGCACCGCTGAGCCGGTGTCCTGAGGCCGTCTGCGTGGGGGTCTGGTCTGCCTGGACCCGAGAGTCATCCGTCGGCTACCTGCTGCCGAAGACTCAGCTACCTGCCGCCCTGCGCTAGGTCTCGCCGCTGAAGAAGGCTCTGCCAGGAAGCTCTCGATCAGGAGGGCTCGCTCCAGCACTCCCGCCTGGGTCGGAATGCTGAGGGAGACCAGCGATGCCCGAATCTCCTGTCGCAAGCCCTGCTCGAAGGTCCGGGCCCGGAAGAAGGGGTCCCGTACCATGTCGGTCGAGTAGCGAGATAGGTCAGTGAACCTCGCCGCGTACTGAGCGACCGTCATGTTGCCCTGGCGCAGCTGGAGAAGCTCCTGGATGCGCACCGCTCGAAGGGTGGCCGGGACGAACTTAGAGCGGAAGAGGCTCTCGAAGTCCGCCCAGAGCAAGGATGCCTCATCGTGAACCTGGAGCATCAAGCTCCACCATCGTCCTGCTGCCGCCTGCAGGAGGCTCGCCGCGAGAATCACCATGAGATCCGCTGGTGTCCTCACTAGCCTAAAGATCCGTACCACCGCCTCTAGCCAGTCCTCGGCGGCCTGGGGGTCCGCCTCACCGCGAAACCTGGGCGGTCGCTGGCTCTGAAACTCATGCAGTGCCCTGAGGCGACGTGCCTCGTCAGCGTCTGGTACTGGTAGCATCGGTGGCTCGGCGGGTAAAACTACCTCCGGTGCCACTGCTGGCAAAGGGCCCTGCACCGAGGCCTCGTCGCTCGGTGGGCTGCCGTCGCGCCCTACACTCGGAACCCTAGCTGGCTGTCGTCGCGGGGCCATCCTGAAAAGGAGAACAAGAGCACCACAGTCAGAACAGTATACCTGGTGAGATGGCACAAGTAATCACAAGGAAAACTTGAGACTTTCATAAAGCAGATCAGTATACCCGGTGAGCTGACACAAGTAATCACAAAGAAAACTTGGAACACACACGCAATCAATGTTTTCATGCATTAAGTCGGAAATCAGGAGTCAGGGTCCTGGTGTACGGATACGTCGGCCGCCGCACCAACACTGGGCTCCCTGAACTGATAACCACACTCAATACACTAAACACTATTGCTTCACATAGAAAGAAAAGACGATCAGAGTCTGCGGTAGAACCGACCACCTTTGATACCAATTTGTCACGACCCGACCTCGGGGCCCGTGCCGTGACTACCCCAAGCCCGCCTTCCATAGGCCAGGGGCTGGCGACTAGCACCAAGGCGTAAAATCCCAGTAAACAGGGAAGGCATTGCCTTTAAAAGTAACAACCACCACAGAGTCAGCAAGCGGAAAGTAACTACAAAGTGCAGAAAAGTAAAGGGGGCCGGAAATACAAGCCCAACTGTAAAGTACAACTGAAAAAGTAAAGGACAGCAACTGAAGAAAAGATGGCGGCCTCGTGTCGTCCACTGGCAATCCCACCTGAAGGGTGGGTACAGATAGCCTCCAGGCTCCTCGGGTCCCACGTCCGCTCCGAGCACGTCCCGCCCAGTGGTCCACCTCCAGGTACCGTCCTGCTCCACGCCCCAACCGTGATCAGCGTTGTCCGTCGTCTGCATCCAACACAACAAGGTGCGGGCATAGCCCGTGCAGGGGTGAGTATAAGCTACTCAGTAAGGACCCCGAGACCCCCGTAGGTCTCCCGAAATCCACAAAGGATATAGCACAAAAGAAAGATGCAATCACAAAGTAACATCTGACTCGACTTAGGTATATGCCCATGAATATACCTAAGTCCCCAATTCTAGCTCTGCTCACGAGCTCAAGAACAACTCAATCCACAAAGGAAAGCAAGACTCAAATCCATAAGGAGAGTAAACAGTAAATCCACAAAGGATAGTTCAACACAATCCACAAAGGAGAGTAACATAAGATTCAGCTCAACCAGGTATACTTTTTCAGATGACGTCAAAGATGATCACTGATCCATCTAAGTCGTCGGACCCACGAAGGATCGATAGGTACTAACCCCCGCAAAAGACCCACGTAGGATCGGGCTCACACAGAACCTGTAGGCAGTGGCTCACACAGAACCGGTAGTAAGGACCCACATAGGATCGGGCTCACACAGAACTTGTAGCACTGATCCACGTAGGATCGCTGAGTGCAGTAGTCGACGCAGTCCACTGAGGATCTCTGCACAGTCGTTGCCGCAGTCCACGAAGGATCTCTGCTCTGCCGTCGTCGCAGTCCACGGAGGATCTCTGCTCTGCCGTCATCGCAGTCCACGGAGGATCTATGTTCTGCCGTCGTCGCAGTCCACGGAGGATCTCTGCTCTGTCGTCGAAGTCACAGCCAGCGCTAGGGTTCCCGCACATAGCGAGCTCGTTTAGGAGGGTCCGCTCCACGAGCCGAGAGACTGATACATCAACTGACACGTAGTCCGAAGTTGATGTATCCAAAAGTTCCGTATCGACAACAGGATCTCAACGCAACAGACGGCGCGTCAATCGGACGCCCGGTCTGAGAGTTATTGGCATTTTCGTCCCAGGGGCCCGGTTGGTTTTTAGGGCAAAACCAACCCGACCGTACTCCGCCTGTGTCCGATCCTCGGGCGAAGTATGCCAAAAGTTCCGTCTCACTTAGAGGAAACTACCACAGCTGACGGTACGTCGATCGGACGTCCGTAGCTCAAGTTATGAGCGTTTCCGCTCCGAGGGCCCGGTTGGTTTCGTGTACGAACCAACCCGGCCGAACCCAAAGTCTTCCGAAACCTTGAGTGTAATATACCGAAACGACCGTATCGATCCAAGGATCGCGTAGCCGCTGACGGTTCGTCAATCGGAGGTCTCAGGCCCAAGATATTGGCAAAAGACCGAAGAGGGCCCGAAAACGGGGGTTCTGGGCCCGGGGCGACCCGGCCCGAACCCACCCTGGGCTGGCCGAACCGGGTCGACCCGAACCGGGTCGACCCGACCCGGCCTGACCCGGCTAGGCCGGGTCCGGTCCGGCCTTGGCGCGGCCCGGCCGACCGGACCGGCCGGCTCGGCTTCGGCCGAGCGGCCGAAGCAACCGCCGCGGGTTTGACCCGCGGCTTGGAGGAAAACGCGGCCCCGCGGGGGGCCGCCTGTCACGCGGACGCGGCCGGGCCACCGCGTCCCTCCCCGGTTCCGCGCGGCCGCGGAACCGGCCGCCGCCGCCGCGGCTTCAGCCACGGCGGAACTCCTCCACGGCGGCGCGCCGGGCGCCGCCGCCGTCTTCCGAGGGCCGCTGGAGTTGCTCCGGTGGCCCGTTTTGCCTCCCGTCTGCGCCGTTGCTCCTCCCGGGGTCCGATCTTCACTGCGGGATCAACGGATCGCCCTTGCCGCACGGTTCGTCGTCGTCCGCCAAATCCGCACAACAAAAGATCGGCAGAGGGTTGCCGGGTCTTTTTCGTTAGACCCGCACCCTCCGCGTTAGTCATAAACAACGGAAGGAAAAGAAAAAAAAATAATCAACAACAATTTTAATTAAATTAAAATTGTTCGGAGATCAGGTTCTTTATTTTAAAAAGAATAAACACGGGAAAGACAAAATTCCAACAACCCCTACCTTGTCGTCGTCGTCGGACGAGTGGTCGTCGCGGAATTGCTCGTCGCGGAAGAAGGGGGATCGTCGCGTCGTCGCGGTATCCGGCGTCGCGTCGCCAATCTCCGGATCAAGATCAAACGGATTTAATTAATTAAATCTGTTGTCATTGAAATTTAAAAAAAGGGAGAAATAAACGATTCGTTTCTCACCTTAATTGCCGAACGAGGATCGGCCGCGGAAGAAGAGGCGTCGCCGAAGAACGTCGCGGGTAGAGCTCGTCGACGTCGCAGATCACGGTGTGCGTCGTCAAATTCCGGTCGCCGGCGTTCTTCGCGTTCTTCGCGTTCTTCGCGTTCTTCGCGTTCTTCGCGAGGAGGGGAGATGAAGAAACAAAGATCCTCTCAAATCCTTTTAAAGGATTTTTAGGTTGGTCTTATTTTATAAACATGCCAACAAACGCAAAAGCGTAAGTAACGACCCATCAGTTCGTTGAATTAATTCAACGAGTGAAACAGCCCATTTAATTCACGAAATAAACCGCTCAATTAAATGGTCTGTTAAGAATTTAAGAAAACGCGTCGGTTGACTTTTCAGTTACTTTGACGGGTTTTCGCGGGTGCGTTACTTAGCGAAAGAAACGGCGGGGCTCGTGCGGGCCCCACCTCACAAATATCCTACCAAGGGGGTAGGATATTTCTGGATAGCACCCTATCCGCTTTAACTCAGTTCAAGTGGCTTCCAAGCGGCTTCCAAGCAGCTTAAGTGAAATAAAATAAAGTTGTCGCACAAATTTATTTTATTTCTGACTTAAAGCCCCGAAATTTAAAAACCACGTCTGAGCAAACGCAACTCCGAAAGAGGCGTTTCTAAGCAAATACCGGCGCTGCGATTTCATCGGTGCCCTCAGAATTCGATTCCGGGCACCGGTTCAAAAGATAGAAAAACCCGCTCGTCCGTTCACTGAACGTACCCGAGCCAAACTTCGGAAATTGATTCCGGGCACACCGGGCCTCGGAATCAGGTGCCGTCTGAAGCTGCGCTCTTGTAAAATTCCAAAGAAAATTAAGAAAAAAATTTCCTTGAAATTTGCGGGTCTTTAGAGTAACCTTATGGAAGTGGTTTATTTAAGGGTTATTGGCACTTTACCCATACATTTAAAGGTATTAGAGCCAGTATATAAAGGTATTTTATGTTTAATTTTACACAACATATGTAATATTAAGAGTAACCTCATGCAAAGAAGTTAAGTAAATTTAACACCTTAATTCAAGGGAGTTATGTAAAGATAATCTAACTTTTACCATTATAGAGTGGTTTTAAAATCGATTTGTGTAAAGGTAAACTTTATATTACCTTTACATAGTATTCAAAAAACATAAGATACATTTATGTAGAGAATTCTTGTTAGGTTAATTAGAAGGATACCCTTACAAATAATAGGGATACTATGTATGGGTAAGAATAAACAATATTTAAATTTTTTTAAAAATATTAAATTAATTTTATGGTTTATAAAATGCTTATAAATCATAATAAAAGAAATTTTAGGATATATTAATTTTTAAGGATTTTACAAATTAATTAATTATATTTTTTTATAAAAAATTAATTATATTTTTAGAAAACATTTTTCCAAAATATTAAAGGTTAATATTTTAAAATAAATTTTTAAAAATTAAATGGTATGCCTTATAGTCTATAAATAAATCGTTTGTTATGAAATTATAAGAGTTTATTTATAAATTTCTTCTAAATTAAAAAATATATCATATTTAGATTATATTAAATGTTTATATAATAGGTATTGAATTATAAAATGTTTATAATTCATGAAATACTATATAATTCACTTTTATATAAAATCTAATGGGCTATATATTAAAATTTCTATAAAATTTTTATATTCTTACAAAATTATAAAATTTTCATAATTAGAATTTATTTAAAAATAGTTCATAATTATCTCATGTTTTGAAAAATAAATAAATTGTTTATTTAATTGTTTAACTTCCTTAATATTCATGATTGGTAATTTTTTTATAAAATATGAATATTGTGTCTGGACATTTATAAGATAAAATGATTCTAGGATAGAGCCTTTAATATCATGTTATTCTTTATATCATAAAATTTAGTTTTCATCTACCTTGTCCTTTGTAATTTTAGTTATGATATTCAGAATAGTTTTTGGAAAAAATTTGTGTATATTAGGTGTTAGATATTTCATGAATTGAATTATATCTTGAGTAATGTCTCTATAAGTAGAGGAACTTGGGGTCAGACTTCCTACTTTCCTAGAGTCTTTTCGTGGAAAGGAAAGTGAATGGGGTTGGTTATCGATCATTCTGAGGTTACTATTGTGGTATTTTTCGATCTCATATAACTATATGACATTACATGGTGCTTTTATATCCCTTATTTGTATGGTGAATTTAGATATTTATGAATTTACATAAAATCTATTTTTTAGTGATTAAAAAAGACTCTTGGGTTGTGTAACCAGTTACACATTAATGTGGTGTAAACACATTAATTTGGTGGTTGGAATAGGGATTTACAAAATGAAATTTTTAGAAAAATACATACACAAAAGGAAATACAAAATGAAAATATAAATATTACATAATATGTAATTGTTATGAATTTAATTTGCATATGATGTATATTAAATTGGTGATACCTTAAATGAAAAACCCCATAAATTCTAAGCGTAATATTCATTCTAAAGAAACACTTTTCAAGACCTAAATAATCCAACTGGGTAGTTCTATTCCAAATTTGGGTGCCCTTGGATTATCTTGTGTAAGTAAAGAAAATAATAAGTGACTCTGTATTTTCTTGTCAGGTAGTTTCATGAAAACTTTGGGTGCCATTATATTGTCCTTGGTTAGATTTTTTTGATTTTTCATTGGGTTACACTAGTTTTTAAGCCCTAACAGTTATGATACAAAAGAAATACAGTATAATGAATCCATATGACAGATTTGGATAAGTGGTTATCTGCTCAACTATCCAAGATTCACAACTATTGTGATTGGGATGAATCCTTACCTAAATAATTAAGTATTTATATGAGAACTGAACTATACTCATTACTTAGTGAAATATGGATCTTGTCTCACTAAATGGATATGATGTACAGGTTCATCAATTTTCATGGGAGAAATGTTGTTAAAAGTCTCATATGAAATGATATAAGACAAGATATCCATATGATAAATTTTCTTGTTCTAGATAAATTCATCATCATCATTAAACTTAAATTTATATTAATCCTTGAAATTATAATCTTAAATTAAGACACTCATGAGACTGATATCTTAAGTAATGTTTTTGACTAAGAGAAATATTCAATGTGTTAGAAAAATTATTTCCCGAGTAACAAACTATTGATGTCTTTAAACAAAAAAGTGATGATTATTATTGAAGCATGGAATGATTCATTTAAGGTTTCAAAGAAATTTAATTAAAAAATTCCTACATAAATTTATACTATTATAATATACTCAATGGGATTGGGTATGTCAGTGATATTTAATATGATTGAATATCCTGGGAGAGACAGATAATTTTTTTTTAATAATTATTCAAATCAAGGAATTAATTCTATTTAAATCCATGGAAATGTTTTATAAATATTTATGAATTCAATAATGTCTTACCTAATATTCTAAAAGCATTAAGAATTGATGAACTGGTCATATTATGTCTATGTTCTAGCACTATATATAAAGTTAAAGGAGTTAAAATTTCAAAAACAAAATAGGAAAAGTTTGAAAGTCCAATAATATTTTATCAAGAATATAGTTAACTTTATTTGAAATATAAGGGTATTATTTGGAATTAGTGATGATTCCTTATGATGGGATAATCTAAAAAACCTAAAAGAGTTTGTGAACTTGATATAATTTTAATTTTATGTTTAAATGTTATAGAAATTGATTCTTCGATTTTGAAGGGTATATGACATTGAATTTTTATTTTAAAAGTTTTATGAATATACAAGAGTTTATAATCACAGTATTAATTGAAAAATGTTATAGTTTACATTCAAGTGATGAAGTAAATAGTTTCTACATAAATGTTTTTAATGTAATGATGTTTATAAAGATTATATGAATATATGTAATAGAAGTGTATCTTCATATCACTTCTATTATATGATAAGCGTTTTTACCAAGGAGTTGTTATAACAAACATGAGATGATTAATTGAAAACACTAGGTTTATGATTCATTGGATTATATGACATTTTTTGAGAAAAATATATGGATAAAAATGATTTATCTAGGATATAATGTTTATCCATTTTATTAAAATAGGAGGAATATGTTCCTTCCACCCATCTATGGTATATTTTAATGAAGTATTTTTTGGTAATAAATTATGTAAACATAAATAATATCATATGGGATATGGGAAAAATAGTTTATTTGTTAGATATTCCTTCTAAAAGGATATATGTTCTATTTCCTAGAACACAAAGTAGTTTTTATTGACTATTAAAAGTATATTTCTAAGAGAATAAGATATATAATAGGATAGTGGGATCATGTTTAAACTTATAGAAGTTCAAAGTTAAGAAATAAAATATTTTTTTAGTTTAACTTTATGTGATTCTTCACTTCATATCCGAAATTTTTAGGATATGTGATAGTAAAAAAAATGTAAATAGTTATATTTAGTTTTAGAGAGAAAGTTAAAATAAAAGTTAACTAAATGATTTTACCAGTCTAAGATTATAGTGATTCTTTACTAAATATCCTAAATAACTTTAGGATATGTGATGGTAAATAAAAATATAAAGAGTTTCATTTAGTCACCACAAAAAGTGAACATCACTATTCCCTAAAGGTTTATACTATCCAATACACAATGTGTATCACTTGGTATTCTAAAAAAGTTTATAGTGTGGTAATAAAAAGAAATGTAATGAGTTACATTAATTAGAATACTTAATTGGATATCACTTTATCCTAAAAGATTTTAGGATATTATAGTAAAGTGGTAATGTTAATAGTTACATTATTTGTAAAAAATTTCTAAGAAAAAGTCTGACAGAAAGGGTTCCAAGGATGATATTGATATACATAGAAAAAGTTCTAAGTAGACAATAGAAGACAATATTATAAAATTTTATATTTTAAGTAAAAGAGTTTGAATATATGTTCAAATAATTTAACATTAGGAATGTGAATCCTAATTCTCACCATTATTCAAACTATCTTGATTCGTAAATGTCACTCACTAAGAGGTTAGTGGGAGTTTTTTATCAGATGCTCACATTGGGATGTGACTTGAATTACATATGGCTGTAATTTTCAAAAACCATTTATGAGTTAAAAAAATGAAAGTCATGTAGAGTATCTTAAGTGATTGGTTGTAATGGTTTTAAATATATCTTGTATTTATAAAAATTGAAATATATATTTTCATTCATTCTTGTGTGTTTCAACTTTAATTTACATGAATTAACGACTGATAAATATCTACTCAAAGTAAAGACTTTGAGTTATCTCTAAAAAATGATCATCAGGGAGTATAATGTGTTGTAAGGATATGAAAAGGTTATCTTGAATAGATTATTATATCCATTATAAAGGGTTTTATATGAGATATGAAGAATCGATTCTTAAGGTAATAAGTCGATAATTATTACTTGGAATGATAAAAAAATTATATCACATGTAATGTCAAGAGGTTATAGATATACTAAGGGTGTATGATTTTTATCAATCCTTATTACTTAAGGCTGACGGGATACCTAGCATGAGAACCTTCCTACTTTTATACCCTACTTATGTAAGTCAATATATGAAATTAGCTAATATAAGGGGTGATTGGGTACGTTTTTAATTATGAAATTGGTTAGAGTGAAACTAATATGGGATTTGTATAATTGTATGAAAATTTAAATACATTTATACCTTTATTGAATTAGACTGAGGAAATGCATGGAAATTATTTGTTTCTTCACATATAATGTGTTCAATTACTTTGATAGGTGACATGTGATGTAATTATCAGTTAAATTAATGACATGTGATGTATTCATTCACTTGGTAATAAGTTTTTAGAAAATCAAGTGTTGATGAGAGGACAATACTAGATTAATAAGTTTAATTTCTGGTGGTCACTTGATGTCATGGACAATGGGATTATGTAGGTTATATACAATGTTAATGATATATCTTATGGTGTACATGTTTCTATTCAGATATTATTATGTTTAATCGATATGACACTATACCCCTTGATGTATTGAGTAGAATCGATGATTTACTTGAGTCCACTCTTTGCCTACATCTATAAAATTGGGATTTCATAGTTGTTCTCAACACTGTTAAGGCCTATAGAGTCACACAGTTAGGTCCCTATATAAGGACAAAATTTTGGAAAAAATGTTTCTCCAAAATGAACCGATTTTGATGAATCTCCATATATAAAAGTGTTTCTAATGATTCATAATGATTTGTGAATTTTTCCATAAATTGCTTATGGTATTATAGTGAAAGTGGGAGATTATTGTATGTGAACTAAAGTGTACATTAGATAAATGTATACATGAATATGATGAATGATATATATATACGATATATATTATATATATATATATATTGGAAATTTTATAATTCATATGATTCATATATTTTTCATTAATTTGATGCGTGAATAATATATATATGTGATATATATATATATATATATATAATTCTCTTGGATGGTTTATTCATCACTAAGAATATATTATGAATGTATTAAATGATATATATTAAATTCATTTAAAACCATTAGTTGATTATTTCCCAACAAACATAAATAAATATGATGCATTATGAATATCAGATTCCATTGGTTTTATCTATATTAGAGGATGATATCCTCTCTTACTGGTTGTCTAATGAGTACGAGACTCTTTGGAATCTATCTTGTTCCTAGTCATTGTTCCTTTCACTCCAGAAGGCGCTAGCATCCCATCAGTTGCTTGGGTGTCCTCACAGAGCATTCAATGATCCATTAGTTTATCTACTCCCTTAGGTAGAGTTCCTTTTCACCACTCCTCATGATCCTCCCAAAACACTCTCTGTACAAGGAAGATCAAAACTGCTGACGCTCATGAATTATAGGTACACTATTTTATAGTATTACTAAAAATATAATTTCATGAAGATATATTTTCTATGTTTTGGTTTTTATTATACTATATATGATCATTATATGATCATAAAAAACCCATAAAAACAACCAAGGTCTACAAAGGAGCACACCAAACTCTTTACCCCGATGATATTAAGGGATATTGTCTAGAAAAATGTGGCCAAAGGCTATCTCAAAAGTTCTCTAACCTACTACCGTGGTTTTATACCATAGAATTACTGAATTATATAATAGTGTTTATTAATAATTAAATAATTTTAATAAATTCAACTACTCATGTTTATTCACAAATAAAAAATAATCACATTTTTACTTGCATTCACATCATATCCCTATATTTCAAAATTATACATAGATAACTCACTACTCACTCTCCACCAATTGATAATTATACATCAAAATCTTATTCATAAATCTCATAAATAAAATTACATACTTCCCTAACAACTAATACTTCTATTATGGTATTTTTGGACATTCATACACACATAACATCAATTCTAACTCCCAACTTATATTCTCCACTCTACCACATCCCAAATATCAAGAACATAGAAAATAAATCACATTAATATCATTTTAAAACGTCCCACCCTATCATAATTGTGAAAATGATGCAAAGTGTCACATGACATTGAGTGCACTACTCGATCAGTAGAGATTGGAAACTAGAAACGAGGGTTTGAGGATATCGTTTGGGGATTTATTTAGCCTTTAATGGTATATTGCATTAAATAAATTTGGTAAAAAATTCAATAATAATAAAAAATGGAAACAAATAACAATAATCCTAGTTTGTTATATCAATATCCCATAAATTCGCATATGTTTCATATAGAACCAAACATGACTCAAAAATAAAACACAAGTTTCAAAGTAAGAATAACATAACTGGAAATAAAAACTATGAAAACATAGAAAAACCTTCCACACAAATCCATAAGAAACTTTCTCGATTACAAGATTATCCTAACATAAACTCCTGTGATATATAGCCCACTAGAATTCACCAACAATTTCATGAATTTAATCTACACACACATAAGGTGTTTCCATGTATGGAGTAATAATAAATTCTTTATAGAAACCACTACAACCCCTGACATCCAAAAGTTTTATTTATGATAATATTTAAATATTTTAATGCTTTAAATTATTTAAAAACATCATTCTTATCATGTAACTAAAGTATTAAGTGTAAACCATGTCACCTAAGAAAACTCATATCTTCTTTGGTCATTGTTAGTTCCCACAAAATTTGGAATCCAAACACATGGATTAAAATCATATCATATACTAAAGATATGTCATCATTCATCTTATATTACAAACATATTTCATTATTATATATTGATCCTAACTTAAGGAAAATCCAAACACATGAATTTTACATAGATATCACATGTCTCAGCCTAATCCAAGGCTTCCTACATGTGACCAACTTCATAACACTATCACAACATAAGAGTATGAGAAAAATCATCTCAATAATCACTTTAATTTTTTATGTGTTTCACTTGGTTAATAGATTCACTTTATAAAACACGTTAAAATACTAATAATCCCTATAAAAAAATTTAGTATTAAATAAATACAATTTAACAAGTATTTACACCTCAAAATTTGTATTCTTAGTCATATTATAACAATTTATAGTGTGATAAATATATAACTACCATTTCCCATTTTATCATCACTTCTACATGATTAATCATATATTACAACATCTAAACATCACAAAAATAAATGAAAAACTCATAATAAACATCACACAAACACATTATTAACACCTCTAGTTAAGTAAATGAATTTACACCAAGATTATGCTCATTACATTAGAATCCATTGGTTTTAAACCTAGTAAACTTCAATAAACTCACCACATCAACATAGAAAAAATTCCTAAACTCAAAATATGAATTTATATAGAAATGATTATCACTTACGCATCAATAACCCCATTTAAACATCAATTCAAGCCCTATTTTCCTTCCTTTTATTATTCTACTAAATGTTACATCAATTACAAAATTTATTCAAGAATTATGATATTTTTTACCATCACTTTACTATGTGAAAACATGTTTTTTTAAATTAAATAACCACCTTAATCCATGATATTTTTATAATAGCTACTAAAACACCAAGTTAATTCACAAAGTCCTTTAATTATGTTTCACCTTTTTTATAAATGTGTTTACTTTAAAAACATGTTAATTATAGTAATAAAAACTAAATAAAAAACCCTTATTATCAATAAAGAAAATTAAAAAAAATACTTTAGAATTTATTCATTCAAGACATGACTAATGATTTATCCTATACCAACGGTTTGAAAAACCATTGTTATATCTCCTACTAATTTTGGATTCTTATATCAACGAAAAATAAAACATATTGGTATATGTCCACTATTTCAATGGTTTACATAAACCATTAGTATAAATCCTAATATTTTTGGGTTCCTATACCAATGGTTTAGGAAAACCATTGGTATAGGTTTGGTAATTATTTATGTATTTTTATATATGATAATAATAACAACTTCAAAATTTATAATTAATTTTCAACATAATTATGTATATAAAATTGGTTGTTGGTTAGTTGTTATTTCATTGAAGGGTAACATAGAGATCCTAGGTTCAAAAATCATATTTTATTTTCTTTAAATTATCTATACCAATTTTTTGGTTAAACTATTAGTATAGGGTTATTCCAATAATTTGATAACTATCAGTATAGAAATATATATCAACATTTTCTCTGAACCATTAGTATTATCCTATACCAAGATTTTTAGACCCAACAGCTCATCAAACCATTATTATAGGCTATAATAATAGTTTTAGAGCCAATACCAATGGTTCCATACTATCGGTATAACAAAAATTTACAAAAATTAGAAATACATTTCTATACTAGTGAACAACTCCTTAACTCCTAAAAAAATTACTAAAAAATAAATATTAAACTTTAATTTAACTTCATTAATTCTTTCATTAATAACTATATTACATTCACAATCTAATAAGAAAATTTTCTCATTAAACCCCTACATTTATCATGAATCACTATGATTTCAGTAGTAAAACACATCAACAAGATATTATCACCTTGCAATAACTCATGGAAAATTATATTACCTTACTAAAACTAATTCTCCACATTAAATATTCTATTTAAAATATAAAATAATTTAACTAATTCACAATTAATATAAAATAAAATGTTAAAAATCCAAATAAATGCAAGTTATTTCCTACTAGATATTAAAGGATGATTTTGTATCAATTGATAATACCAAAAACATCACAAAACACTATAATTCATATTTTTAATAAAATAGAAAAGGTAAATTTGAATTAAATTAAATCTATAAGTGTAACACCTATGAATTCAAAAAACATAGGTTTTTCCTTTTATGTAGGAAGTTGAATCCAACAATACAGATTGTTCACCATTTTTATTAATTTTGAAGAAGTTGGAGTAGATGTAATATGGGTTTTACTTCTAGAGTGAGAATCTACTTAATAATAAAATCTCATCAATCATAGTAGCGTTTCCTCATAACTTTCAATTCCCCCCTTTTTAGATAAAATCCTCCATTTTAGATGAAATTCCTTTTTTATTTTATTTATCATTTTTAAGTATATATTATTATTTTAAAAACTAAAAAATCTATATATCCCAAAAGATAAATAGATTTAATATATATTCATTATTTTTTGATAACATATTTATTTTTTTTCTCTTGAACACACATTTTTCATATCTACCCCATCATATTAATTACTCATTTTTTAATTTAATTCCCATTTTTTCAATATATGCATGAATTTCTCAAAAACATTTCTCATAATGCCCACATCAGACTAACTCCCACCTTTCACACCTACACATACTTCCAAATTTATTAAAACAATTCATTAAAATTATTTTTAATAATAATAATAATAATACCATTATTATTATTATTATAATTATTATTATTATCATTATTGTTATCTTTAATTAATATAAAAATCAAATAAATCCAAATGTACATACATATTTTTTGAAATAAGAAATAATTTTAATATCATAAACTTTGAAATTATACTCACACAATAATAAAAAACATTATTATTTACTTATTTGGAATCCTATTTTCTAAACCAATAACAATAGATTTTTTTATTTTTTCCATCCACCAAAATAATATTTAAACTCAATTTTATTTTATTTAAAAAATTAAACTATTCAAAATATAAATTTATTTTTTAATTGATCACATTTATTATATTAAAATGAAATTAATAGGACAAAAATTAAAATTCAAAACATGGGATTTTATAGAAAGGTTGAATATTAGGATGATTTTTTCAATAGACTTATTATTTTGAATTTTTTTCCTTCTCTAGAATAGCTATGTATTTTTCCTAGACAATGTTGTAAAAACATCAATAATTACATTGAACACATGGTAAGAGATTCTTTAGTGTCGATAAGAGTTTTTACTATAATGAAATTAACAATTCTCTATTATAATTTTTAACTGAATATATATATATATATATATATATATATATATATATATTATTTCAACTATTTTGATATTAGATAATGTTCTTTGAAGATATAATCCATTATAAATTTAGTGATATCATCTAACTATAGGAGAAAAGTGGACAATTATAGAACAATGCAGTTTCATAGTGGTCTATTAATCTCTATATCTTTATTAGAACTCTAATTTAACTCTAAATTTATAGTTCCAAATTTATTTAGGGTATTTACTACAACAACAAAAATTTAAATTTCAAAAAAATAATGTAATCAGTAGGGACTATAATAAATGAACTATTAAATTTACATGTATACCTATTTTTAAACTTCTTGAGGTTATTTCCCCAAATGTACATAATCTATGAATGTAGTTGAATTTGTTTACTAAAAAAGACACAAATTAAGCAATTTACAAAAAAAATTGATATTAAAAAAAACAAAATAAATTTTCTCTTCATGTGTTGTTATGGTCATTAGAGGTGTTTCCTATAACAAAACTATCTATGTTAATTAAAAATAAACATTAATGTTTAAGGGTTCTTAATGGGATGCATCAGGGTGGTTTTGGCCAAGACACTATAGACTAAGCATAAATTTTTTAAATCTTTTTAGGCTAACATTTTTTACATGCTTCAAAAAATTCAGTTTGGTTTGGTCCAATAACTGACCCATATATGTAATCAAGATTAGCAATAATGTTTTAAAAATTTAAAAACACTTAAAATTAATGAATAATATATATTACACATTATAAAAAATAACTATTAATTTATATATGTATTCATCACATACAAACAAAATATATATTTTTTCATCAAAAAATTATACAGTAAATTGATAGACAAAAATATTTCTGACCTGCATGTTGTCTCACATAAACTAAGGTTGGTCCACATATGTCAATGAGCTTTTTCCCTATATTCCTTTTAATACCATTTAGAATGAGGACCTATTTTTATATTCTAGCCTTTAAAATAAATGGGGGTTAACAAACCAAGATCAAGGGCCTAAGGCATGTTAAACACCATTATTAATAATAACCACCTTAATTAATGAAATAATAAAAGTGTATATCTAAGAACTACAATAAAATTTACCTAAATTTTATCCTACTCTAGAACCCCATGTAATAATAAAAAAAACTTATTTTTGGAAACCCATCATCATAACTACTTAACTATACATAGTAATGTGTTTTAAGAGTTGATTCCAACATTCGAAGTGGAATTGCTACTGGTTTTTTATTCAATTTCTATCACTTTTTGAAGGTTTTATCAAGAAATTTTTTCAAAAGATCACCCCCTTTGTGGTTTTTTTTATATTGGTATGTTTCATAAATGTTTTTCACCTTAATCATATTTTTTTCCTTTTTATCGATGTTTTATTACTACCCATTTTAGAAGAAAATTTACTTAAATTTGATAAGGTAATTCTGTAACATTCATCTATCTCACAAACCACCCTTGGAAACTAAATATCTAATTGATCTAGATATTAATGTTATTACACTATTTTTTTTTATATCCACCCCCATTACTAATTTGGTCATTGTCAATGATTATGTTTCATGTCATTTGTCTCCATCTCTTCAAAGTGTATGCTTCTAAAATTTATCTCACATCAAGTGGATCAAAAGTTATAAAATAATGATAGAATAGGTAAGTAACAGACTCAAATTTATAGCAGTAAAAATGGCCTTGGTTATTTTAAATTTTATATATAACATATAACCAATCTTTATACCCAATCATACCAATGACATGTGGGTTTGTAACTTCACTTTCATGACATGTTTTCATTAAAAAATTCTTGATCATTTGTTATTCAAGTTGAAATAAACAAAATATCTTTATAGTGTACATATATGCCACTATACTCATTAATAAATGGAAATGGAAATTTTTTCACCACAATTTATCTATCTTAAATTCAATATTTGTTTCTCGATATCATTTTATATAGTACCAATTCAATTTTATTGAGTAAATCTTTTATAGAATTTTTTTTATAAATTTTAAATTTTAAAAACTCATTAAAACTTTATCTCAGTTAAGTGATACATATCCCTAATGTCAAAACATATTTTAGAAAAAATGAGTCCACCTATCCCAAAAATTATAAACACCATATAGACAACTTGATTTAACATCCCCATATTCATCTCTTAGTTTGTCTCATTCCGCATAAAAAATATTTATGTCATGATATTGAAACATACACTTGTTAAAATATGTAAATAAATAAACTATATTTCATCCAGTTCTCATAATGTTTATCTCTATTTTTCATAAAATTCAAATAATAAAGGAGATAATGAGTTTGAGTAAGAACCTCATAAATATATTTAACAATGACACTATCTTGATAAATAAAAATTTGTTATAAAAAATCATCCAGAAGCATTTTTATGTTTTTTTTGTTCAAAAATCAAGTATATAATCTTCCAAAATTGTAAAAGTAGTAATAGAGATATATAATAAATATTGGATATGTTTAGAAAAATATTAGTAAGTTCTATCAGTAGGTAAGATATCACACCACAACATTGTGTGTCACATAAAAATTAATACATTTTAACATTTAAGTTTTCTATAATTATTTTATTGATTATTTCATGATTAAATAATCCATTCCATGATAAAGATATATATGTTTAACATTTTTTTAGAATGTGACTTTTAGGCAAGGGTCATTCCACAATAAAAACCCCCATGTAAATTTATCACTAAACTATCTGGATCTAGAATGGACTATATTATGAGATCACACTATAACTTTGTAGATCATGTTATAAAGGGTTTATGAGTTTCTCGAATTAGATTGAATGAAATTGTCGTGTTCTATTGGAAAGTAAATATTGTGTCGTGAAGCTTGGATTTCAAAATGAAATATTGGTCAAAATATTTCCTTAAAAGATTTCAACACCATATAATTAAAAGTCCAAGTCATGCTTCTTGAAGGTGTAGGACTTTATGCTACAGTAATGTTAATCACACCATCGTGATTCTAAAATTGGTAGAAACATGATTTTGAGTTCTAAATAGAATAAGTTTATTACACCATTATACAACAGTAAATCCCATAGTGGGGCCAAGTTAAAAAATCTAAAATTCAAAGTTCTCTTTTTAGGGATTCAGGAGATCCAAACTCTATAAATTTTAATTACATTAGGATGGCCATTTTAGATGAACTTTCCCATATTAAGGAATGAAATTTTTAGAGTATAGACATGGGAAACTTAGATATTGAATTAATATAGGAGATATATGTTTCACTTGAAAAGGGTAAGAATATCGAGGATTAGTTTTTATAAAATTAAAGTTAATAACTAAAAGGAAATATAAAGTTTAATTATAGATATTTATTATTAAAATGTTATAGGGAAGAAGGATGCATTCCTTGTTCTATATTGGAAATTCCTGAAAATTAATCACATGGATAAAATAGGAGTTTGTTATATCACCATCATTGTCATAACCTATATTTTTTGTTTATATAAGATCAAGGAGACACTTGGAGGAGAAGTGTATTCTTTTTATGTGAGAATAGGAGTAATATATATATCTTTTTTAGGGTTATAAACCAATAGGTTTGGTGAAATCACTCTAAATTATAATAAGAAGTGTGCATAGTGAATTTAGTATATATATGTACCATCTCAATATGTTGTATAGACATAACCTAGTGTTGGTGAACCAAGTATAAATCACTTAAGTAACTCTTTAATTACTTTATCACTTCCATATTCATCATGAGTTATATTAGTATTGTTTTTCCTAACAATAGAAAAATATCATTTGAATGGTTATTTAAAATCAATATAACTCGATTCACCCTCCTCTCTCTGGGTATCATTCTTTTGTGGGACTAACAAGTGGTATCTGAGTAGATGGTTTAACATGATAAAGTCATGTCATTAATATCCTTAAACTTTAAAAGGGTAAAAATAAAGTTCGAAGATAAGATTCCTCTCATTTTATTCTAGTGTGAAAAAATTGATCAAATTATAATAAAGTGTCCTAATAAGTTTTGAGATAACAAAGAACATGAAGTTAGCATAAAGAAATATTCAAAAAATGTAAAATGAAAAATGATTTTCAAAATATAAATTATTCAAAAAAATATCATTCTTTTATAAGAGGATGATAGATTAAGATAAATAGAGATCAATAATTTCAAAGATATAGGTGAAGACGTCCTTATAGTTATCATAGAAAAGACATAAATTGAGGAGAGTGATGGGGAAGGTGATGAATTTGATTGAAGAGTTCACATAAACATCAAGTGAGATCCTTCACACAAATAAATGAATTTTTATAGGGGAAAATGAAGAAATCCAATAATGTGGTTCGTGATTCCAAACTATATATGTAGTAGTAAGAAGGGAGGAAATTTGAGTTTAAGGTGGAAATTTAATGGATCAAATATAAATATCCTTATATAAGTATCTTTATTAAAAAATAAAAATTAAATATCAAGAAAAATTTATCAATATCATGACAATTATAGTGGAAGATAAAGTTAAGAACATTAAATATATTGATGGAGATATATTTTCTCTATAGTGAATGTTTGAGAATAAAGAGAAGATATTGACCCCTATAATGATATGAAAAAGTTAAATTATTTAGGCTATGGATAAAGTGAAGGAAAATCATGGGAATCCAATAGAAAATTATTATGATTTTCTATAAAATAAATTCTTCAAAATAAAGAAAAATATGGGTGTGAATGACTAGAAGAAAAAGGAGGTGGTGGTTGACCCTAAGCCACAAACTTCCATGCCTCAAAGGAAGATAGATTTGTGTGAATCTAAAAATACCTAAAATTACGAAAATAGAGTATTAAAGAAACATAATAATAAACAAAAAATTATGTATTATTATTATATGAATATTGGTTATACACCGTATGTATGTTTCATATACAATAGGCATTTCAAGACATAAGATCTATGGATAAAAATGAGAATAATTTTATATAATCATTATGTTTTTAATAGAAACTATTTTTTATGTAAATTATTTGAATAGAAATTCATATATTGTTCATCAACAATAAAAATAAGTTTGATAAAGGATACCCAGAGAGGAGATTATTATTAGTTAAAGGCATCATCAAGTTGACTAAAAAAAATTAAATAATTTTGTATTCTTGCGAGATGAAATTATTCTATAGAATATAAAGGAAGAGTGAGAACATACATTAAAAAAGTGACAAAATAAAAAACATGGATTGGTAAGTAAAGGGATAAGAATGAAGTAGTTACAAATATTTATTTAAATCTATATATTTAGTTGGAGTATGGATCCTTGATAGTGGGTGTACTTCTCACATGATGGGAAATGAGGATCTTATCATGGGAATCAACTATGATAAATAATGTGTTGTAATATTTGGAAATAACAAATACTTGAATATAATTGGATCTATAAAATCCAAAATTTTCAATAAATATATGAGGTTCATGGATGTCTTGGTAGTCAAAGGCCTTAGTCACAACTTTTTAAGTATAATTCAATTCTATGAATTAGGGAATGCAATCAATTTATCTAAGAATACATGCATTATAAAAGGAAGAGATGGTCCAATTATGATGAAATGGAATCATATAGAAGGGAATATCTACCTCATTAGTGGATAAGAAGATAGGTTCATATGATTGAAGGAAGATATGAATAATATTTATCATACAAGTATTTTCCACTTGAGAAAAAGATCCTTGAAATACTTAGTGAATAATAAAAGAGATTGTGATATCCACATACTTTCATGTGATCATACTCACACATGTGATTCTTTTTAAAAATGGAAAAATCAATTTGAAGGAATAAAATTTGAATAACAATAAGTCGACGAGGTTTCTTAAGATAAAGAACATTGATGTTTATGGAATGATATCACCAAAGGTCATTGATGAAAAAAGGTTTCATGTTCTATTAATTGGTTATTTTAGTAGGACAATATAGTTGATAGTGATAACTCATAAGTATAAAGAAATAAATTACATTACCTATTATTGAAGATTAGTAGATAAGATTCTTAAAGAATAAATTCATAAATTCCAAAACAATAATGGCATGATGTATACTAATATCCAGGTGGAAGTTTATATCACTACTATAAATAAATATTATACCCATGCCCTTATACCAATGGTATAGATAAACCATTGGTATAACTTTATCTAGAAAGCAGTTTAAACAAACAATTAGTATAAAAACTATACCAATAGTATTAAAATAAAATTTTTATACCTGACCCCTATACTAATGGTTTTTTAATACTATAGGTACTGTTCCAACCACCCCAATTCTTATTATATTGTCCCCTCCCCCAAACCCCTAATTCATTTTCCTCTTCAATTGTGATCTCCCCTAAATGTCCCTAGACCCACACATGAAACTCCTATTTTCCACTATTTTTTTATTTGAATATTCTTTGACAAAAAATCTATAACATCCCAACCTGGGGTCTATCAAAACAGTTCCTAGAAATGGTCAGTCACATGACCTCAAGTGCACCACCCCATACACCAAAGGCTTTCGACTAGTAGTGAGGGTCTAATGATGGTACAGTGGAAAGACTATGCCCTCCTGATCTTATTATCACAACATTATATCAATAATAAATCTACAATGTAAATAGAATAACTGAAGGAAAATAGTGGTATTTAATAAAAACTGATACACTTTACAATTCCAACTAGAAAACCATGCATGTTCATATAAAGTTACAAAGTATAAAAAGTAAACATATGACAAGAATACATGGAATTGGACATGCAATAGAATGCATGCATAACAAAGTGAACATAATAATTTATGTCCATCTCCTTGAAAATCCCAAGTACCTTCTCGGTCATGTTCGCATAAACTTATAGTCTGAGAGTATAGTAAAAAAAGATAAACATTGACAAAGCTGAATCCAAAACCTAATCTTGTATCCATTAGGTCAGTTTGGGTACCCTAGTGTAATGGTGGTGTGAATAGGGTCTAATATATACTCAGTAGTCCACCAATAATGGTGTCTAATGAAATCCAATACATGAGTATAAAATAGAGTAGTTTTCATGTATAACAACTAAATCAGTAAATAATAAATTTAAATGAGTCATATTAGGTTCCTTAAGGACACCTTACCGATCATACATTTTTTGCCTACACCGGAATGTCACTAAACATGTGACATCATACACACACACACACACACACACACATATATATATATATATATATATATACAAAAACACTAATATATGTACATATATACATGAATCAGTGAGGACCCATGACTTAATTCCTATTTGTAAACATACAATAATACTATAATAAGATACATAATTTAAGTTATGTAAGTCATGTGATAATCATAACAGTAAATAAATACCTTAGTTGTAACCAAGGAATCCATAACATTATAGGTTTGATCCAAATAATAGTGAAAATGTATGCAGTCAGGCTATAGGGGTCTGAGTATAATCCAAAGGATGAATCCTTGGAATTCCACCGTAAAATTTTATGCCCAAGTTTGGGGATCATATACCAAGTAATCTTGAGTTAAGCATGATTTGGATACCAAAAATATAATCCATAGTATTAAGTGTACAAGGAAATCAATATGAATCCAAGGAGATAATCCAACGAATTATAATTTCTAGATATAAAACTAGTTAATCATCAGTACTACACCAAGTTATTCATATAAAAACAATAAAAAGACTGAATTAAAATATGGATATCTCCATTGGAAATGCCATCGATTAATAGAGATGGTGTCCTCCAAGTTCTCACGGCATTCCATTAGGAATATAAAGTAGTTTCAAGTTTGACCACACCATTAAAATGTAAAAAGGACCATAATCAAGAGTCACCTTTCATTTAGTAAGTAATAGTCCATGGAAATTTTTCCATTCCATAGTTTAATTTTATAATTGAACAGGTCTATGTGACATGACCACACCATTCACCTTTCATCTATCAATTATCCATTTCATTTATAAACAACAAGGAGGCCCTAGAAAGTCCACATTCCATAATATAAATCATAATGTTATATTCCATTAATAAATTCCATTCTTTATTGATAAGTATGTGCAACTCAAAGGTAGTTTTATTAAAAAAATGGATTTATATTCATCGTCCCATTAATTTAATTGAATTTAATTCATTAAATTTAACTATTCAAAAATTTCAAGCATAAATTATGTTTTCAATGACCAATAGTTTGATCAAAACAAATAAATTTAGTAAGGAATTAATAAATGTTATTAGGAATTTTAAGAACAAACTAAAAGGGTGTTTTATTCACTATATAAGAAGGAAGTGTATAAAATGTGAGAGAACACAACTTAAGAGGTTTTTTGGGTTAATGTGGTCAACCTCCAACCATGTAAAGTGGCTAAGTATATAATCCTCATGGTCTATGAATTTAATTTTAGGAATTTCCCATTTTTTGAGAAATGTGTGGGAAGTATGGAGTGTGGAATAATGAAAATAAATTATAATAATGAAACATAAATTCAATTTAATATAAACCACATAAATCATAATTGGGAAACTTCACTCATAAATTATCAAGATTTTATTTTAGAAGTTTATAGAGAAATTTAAGAAATTAAGAAACACCCTAAAAATAGGGAAAATGATCACAAAGAATTAGTATTCCATATGGTGGGATAAAATGAATTATAAGTAAGAGTATTTGATAGATTACATATAAAAATCCCACAAGACCAATAGATCATGATTTCAATGTTGAATTAAGGAAATTCATGGAATCCTAGAGTAAATCCTAAGGGAGGATTCGGGTGGTTAGAGTGCATGGAAGAAGAGGGAAGGAAAAATAGGGGAAGTAAGAGATAAGATTTTGGGAAAAACCATAAAATCACCCATTTTAATGACCTAAATGGTTTGGACACATGTTTTGGACAAAATATGCACTAATCAGGGGGGATTTGTTCCTTATTATCACTAATAATGTGGGTTAGGTGCACAGTTTAAACAAACCATGTGAAACCCATGTTCCACCTCACCAATTTTCTACAGACCCCTCACACAGTCAAACACCTCTTTTCACATGGTTAGACCAAACCATGCAATACCCTCATCTCCAGGGGACTAGGAAACATGGATTGTCTTATAAGGATGTGTGGTTTAAACTAACTATGCACCCCTACCTACTTCTCCCTAAAAGTGATTCCTTGGATCCTAAAACTACTAAAACTCATTGAAACAGCTGAAAAACCTCTTAGTTTATAAAACCTATCTAAAACAACATTTTTAAGTGTCCCAACACTCATAAATCCATTTTCAATTTTATCTTAACATTTTGGGCCATTCTCCATTTGAAAATTTAAAAATATTATGGAAATTTCAACTTGTCCAAAACATGATACCTTATAATCTCCCCACCTTAGATCATATCATACCTATGAAGTATTAGAGAATGATGAAATGTCACCCAACCTACTTGGGTTGAGGAATTTATTAATAAAATGGCCGTGCTTCATTTTAAACTCCCAATTCATATTTGATTATATATTCAAGAGTACAATACATAAGTCGTTAAAACATAAGTCAATGCTCATACAAAAAACTGAACATTGAGATAGTGCCAACCCATTGAAGTCTAAATCAATACACAATCACTTCATCATCACTTTCAACAACCAGCTTATGGAAATCCCCACCATAGGTTACCGCTTCAACAACCTATTACAAGTCATAGTAGATCCACCATAATAATTTACTATTTGAGAAAAACCTTATAATTCTATTGATGATCCTGGAATGGTTTTCTACTTGATTGAATGGATGATTTACAATCAACCACATTTATCCTAGTCGTGCTAGTTTTTTAAGAAAATTTTATGTCGACCCTTGCACTTCACTCATCTCATCTTGACGATGTTCCTTATGTAGTTCATCACCAATCAAATTCAACAAGAAAAGATGAAATTAATTCATGCTACTACTGGCTGACTATCCTTGAAAACACTCAGATTTAGCAGCTTATGCATCTAAAACCTGAGTGTGATGCCTTTATCCCAAGGAATTTAAAGGTTTATTCCCTGCATGCACATCGAATCTCATAACAAGATTCTGGTGATTCCTCAAACTAAACTATTATTTTATGTTTTGATGTCATAACATGAACGTAGGTTTGTACCTGATCCAGCACCCTTGGATCATCACACTCAAAACATATCATCTAAGACCGACTATAAGTACAGGGTAGCCTCAAAATCAACTATTCAGTTCCAATGATCTCATCCAAGGTAGTTCATACTCTAGTGTTTACAAGTGAAACATAAATACATAACCAAAACATCTAAATATCAAAAACATTGTTTGATCCCAACAATGTTATCTCACCTGGAGAATGAGTCAAAGAATCACCTGGTATCCATGAGTATATTCAAGGCCTTCCTACATGAGAATCCAAGTATTACTCAAGATATTTCAGGACTCAATGATTATTCACACTCTTAGAGAATAACTCTATAGGTGTCTATTAATAAATCCAATAAAGAACTTAATTATATTTCTTTATCTTAGCATATAACCAACACTCTCTTAGTGCACCTAAGATGATGTCAAGATAAGGGACATGATTGTCTATGAACTAAGAGTATAGTGGGACGATATCACATCTTCTAATAAGACCAAAGACACTCCTGACATATCCAAGATGAAGTTTCCAGCATGGTTTCTAACAAACCATAAAAAACTATTAATAGGAAAGAATTTTATAACCACCATTGGGAAACTTATTTTAATGATCTTGAATAAACTATTTATTTTCCATGATTAATTGACCACGATACCTTCATTACTGAGGTATTTTGTGATATTTCAAGCATAATAATTTATTTCCAAACAAAAATATAGTTTCTTCAAAGGTTGGACACATAGTCAATTGTTTTATCATCATGTTTTCTTACAACAACTGACACATGTTAGAAATGTTTCATACTAGGTCACTTAAACTCATTTATTTTGAATCTAGTTCCCACACTCTATGAAAATTCATCACCAAGTTTTACATTGGGCATCACCTTAAGGAATAGAAACTCAAATTTTTTAGCCTAATGATATTTCAAGAGTAACAATGACCATTTCCAAAGGGTATTTTATTGTTATTCTCCCTCTACCATGAAGTCACACTTATTTCTAAACTGATGTGAAGCTCCCCCACATAGGAGTGTCCTTATCATCACGTTACTAAGAAGGAAACATCATCACACGAAATACAAATCATTAGCACCGAATGAAGTTCCTAGATGTGGAAAAAATGATTTCAACAAGAATGCACTCAAAGAGAGAGAGAAACTAGCTACTCATAAGAATTCCATATTAGGATCACCTTCAGATGTATTTTTGATACACCTCTAATAAATGATACACACATCATTAGTAATAAACATACAAGACACAACTAACATGATAGATAGTGTTATAGCACCAAATTCATTTGCAACATCATCCCTCCACACCAAGATAACTCGTTCTCCACTAAACTTTTGGGTCATTCTACTTCAGAATTGACCTGTAAACATAGTATAATAGTTTGAAATTAAACAACTCCATTGAACCCATATGGTTTACTGCACCATTTTTTCAACTCGATGGGTACCACATGCAATGATGTATACCACCTAAATATTTCATCATCACTATAGAATATCATTTGATACTATCCATATGATTATCCACCCAATGCATCCCAGTATATGATGTCCCATACAAAAGATCTAGACTCATGTATTATTATACCAAATGACTATTAATATGGCTGATGACCTTCCAAGTTTTCCATCACTAATGAATAATAAGGTTCACATGACCAACTAAGTGGTCGAACATTCCGTAGGCATGTCTAACCCACTAAATATAAGCATTAATGGATGATCTAGCCCTTAACAAGGGTCAAATTACAACACTACCACCCATCCAACCTCAATGTAGTTTTAAAAATTAAGATTCATACATAATAATAGTGACACCTGAATGAAACCTCATGTTTGAATATTTTCCTAAGAATTTATAAATTATTTTAAGTTCTGAGGGTGCTACCTCCATGGGGATACCCCCATACTAAATCATAAACCATCGATCACATAGCTAGTTCATGCTAAAGAGGTCACTAGGCTCTATCTCCTATCATATGGGGTCATGTGATAGAAGAATAATCTTTTAAGAAGAACTAATGTTTCTAATCCGTTACAAATATCAAGTAAAAACTTAGGGAAACATTTAAACTACCCTTACAAGAGGTTCGACACTAAGGAAAACACATTAAGCTCTTGTTTAAGTAGTTACCACTGTTAAATTTTATTTTAAACATTAAGGAAGCTTGGTTTAAATAAAATAAAGTACTAGTTATACAGAAAAAAATAGTACTTCATTTTTCTAATTCAATAAGGAACCCATGAAAGTTATAACAAACTTCCTTTTAAACATTATTTATTTTGCTAACATCCTATCAGTAATTTTGTAAATTTATCTCAAAATATTCCTTCCATCCATTTTATTTATCCATTAATGTTCTCAAAATTGGTCTTAGTTAAGGAAAATTTCAATTTCAAGAAATTTAGGAAAACACCCTTTATGTTGTAATTGGAATTTTAATTAAATAAAGCATCATATAATAAATCTTATAAGTAGACTATACGGTCTTTATAATTTTAAGGGAACTTATTCAATATGGTGCCACCAAACATTTATATATAACTCATATAAGTGAAATATGACATTTTAAATAAACATCCCATATAAAATAAGTATACCCACATGAGTAAATCACTAAGGTGTACAAAAGAAAAGTAAAGGTGGCCTATGAGGGTCTCATCATGTCAATCCAGGTTTAATTATATGAGAATCTATTCCTGATTTATGGAATTAATCCTCTATAAATTAAATTTTTCATTTCATGTTAGTGAAACCTAATAATATTTGACATAAAAAATATTAATCACAATATTAATGGGTTTATCATATAATAACATTCCCCAACAGACCTACTTGGGTCCAATTTTTCAGTAAAGAATTTATCCATATGGGTCACCATGCTCAAGTAATATAGGTAAAAGAATTTATATAGGAAACCATTTTCTATAAGACTTATATTTCATAATACATAAATATAATCACCATGGTTCAGTTATATGAGTTATCATTCAAAACATATAAAGTTACATGCCTTTATAAGTTACAATTGGCATTTATGTAGCTCAAACCATGATTTTACCTTGGTTTTCGAAGCATAAACAGTCAAATTTGTGATGGTTCAATTATATGGGTAACCATTATATAATTTATAAAGTCCTATACACTTTCTAAATTATAAAATTGGATACCATTTAATGGGAACCATTAATGTTTCAACCCATAAAACCAATGGTTCATGTCTAAAACATATCATGATTCATTAGTTAAGGTGTTACCATCAATTTTATGGGAAAATAACATTTAGGTTGATGATGACACTTTAATAACAAATATTATATTATGATCATATCAAGGCATGTTATCACCTATCAGTAAGTAATACAAACATATAAATAGGAAATCATAGAAGCATGGCATATAGACAAGCATTCTTAATAATCACTAAAACATGGTATTCAAATAAGCATGTTGTTAAAACACACAAGGAATATCTAATATGTATCAAAAAATCAAGAAATTCAACCTAAATATCATGGTATATACATGGAATATGAATTTATATGTTCCTATAATGATGCGTATAACAATATTTCATTGCCATACCAGGTCAAGGGTAAAATACCTTAAATTAGTAAGTAGAAGAAATTACATCATTCACTCAAGGTGAAATAATAATCAACCATAAAAATGAACATCAAAAAAAATAATCCGATATCTAGAAACTTAGTCTTTTCCCATGTGTGGTTTGGTCACTCTCACACATTACTATTCACCAAGCACCAAAAAATTCATAATATCCTATCAAAAAACCCAAATCAGTCAAATAATGGAAAATAAACCTATGACGCCACTTTTTAACATCCCCACCCATGAGTCATCAAAACAATTACCCAAGCTGATCAGTCGCATAGCTACAAGCATGACTCTATATATCCCAAAGGTTGTCGAATAACAGTGAGGGTCCAATGATTGTCCAATGGGGAGATTATTCCCCCGTGATCATAGTATAAAAGTGATATATTAATAATAAATCAACAATGGAAATGGTATAAGTGAAGAAAAATAAGGAAAGGTAAAAAAAACTGATAAATTGTCCAACACCAAATATAAAACCATGCATACCCATATAAATATACAAAATAAAAATAGTAAACATACAATAGGAATTCATGGTAGTAAGAATACAATACAATACATGCATAAAAATGAATAAAATAGTTTAAGGCTATCTCAATGAGAATAATAAGCACAAGATCAATCCTATGATCTTAAGATCCTAGTCCAAAAGTAGAACAAAAAAGAAATAACAATAAGTAAGATGAATCTAAAACTTATCCCTATAACCACGAGCTCTATTCGGGTACCTTGGTGGAATGGAATCCTAAACAATGTATGAGATATACTCAGTATGGAATCACTAAAGGCATTTATTGAAATACAGTTCATGAGTATGGAATAGATTAGTGTGAAGGTATAATAAATAAAGCATTAAATCATAAATATAAATGAGTCAATTCGGGTTTATTAAGGACACATGATAGACTATACAAAATCTAGTCTAAGATAAAATTTCTTTAAGAATGTTCCATCATTTATATATATGCATATATGGAAACACATATATCTATACAGATATACATGCACCAGATATGATTCTTGGATTAGTTTCTATGAATCCACATAAAATAATATTATAATAATAGATACATTCCAAATAAGGGACGTCATTTGATAATTTTAATATTAAAGAGAGACCTAAGGTGTAACCAAGTCATCCTTGAACTTCTAGGGACGATCCGACTCATAGTGAACACTCATGTATTCTAGATATAAGGTTCTAGGTGTAATCCAAAGGATGAATCATTTTAATTCCAAAATAAAATTTTCTAACCAAGTCCAGGGATCACATAAAAAGTAATCCTAGGCTTAAAAGGATTTGGAGCACAAATATGTAATCCATGGAATCACATTTTAGAGAAAATAAAGAAGAATCCAAAGATATAATTTAAGGAATTCTAATTTTTATATATAAAACTATTGAATCATTGGTACTATGCTAATTCATTCACATACAAATAATACAAACACTAAATCCCAAGGTGGGTATCTCCCTTGGAAATCACATTAATGCATCAGGGTGGTGTCCTATGAGTGCTCAAGTCATTCCCTTGGGAATCCAATGCTAGCTCAATTATGACCACCCCTTTAAAAGGGAAAAGTTCCTTAATTAGAAGTCACCTTTCATTTTGTAAGTAACCATAGTGCATGGGAAGATGTCCATGAAATAGTTTTATTTTATAATTAAATACGGAGAGGTGGAATGACCACACCATTCACCTTTCATTTGTCAATTATCCATTTAATTTTTAAACAAAAAGAAGGCCATGAAAAAGTCCTCATGAATTGATATAAATAATCATGATCCATTAATCAATTCCCTTTTTTGATAATTAAGAGCACCTAAAAGGTGTTTTTATTAAAAAAAGAGGTATGATCATCATTCCATTAATTTAATTTAATTTAATTGATAAAATTGAACAATTCAAAAATGTAAAGCAGAAATTAATTTTTTAAGGACCAAGAGTTATATAAAAACCATATAATTCATTAAGGAATTTATAAATGAACTTATTAATTTTAAGAACACACTCAAAGGGTGGATTAATCAGTAGGTAAGAAGGTATCACATATCATATGATAAAACCTACCTTAATAGGTGGTTCGGGTTGAGGTTATCAACCTCCAAACATGTAAAGTGGATAAGGATATCATCATCATGGTATAATAATTTAATTTAAGGCATGTTTCATTTTTGGAGTAACATGTGGGAAGTCTGGCATGTGGCACAACTACAATATTATATAGAAAATGAAACATAAATGGAATTGTGTATAGACCACCTACCTCATGTTTAGGAAGATTCACTCATCCATTATTGAGATATGATTCGAGATGGTTTGAGCTGAATTGAATAAATTGGAATACTCACTGAAAATAGGGAAAAGTGCTCACTTATAATTATATTTCCAAATGGCTAGGGATAATGAATTAAGAAGTAATATTAATTGAGAGATGAATGATATAGATCCAATGAGACTGATGGAGCTTGATTCTGTTATCAAATGAGGGAGATCCGTGGAATCCTAAATGAGAGCCCAAGGGATGAGTTGGGGGGATGGAGTGCATAGAATAAGAAGGATCAAAATAAAGGGAAAAAGAAATAGGAGGTAGGGGAAATAATAAATTAACCCCCTTAAATGAAATGCATGGTTTTGTCACAAAGTTTGGATAAACCATGTGCCAATTATATAGGCTAACTACCTAAGTGGCACTAATCATATAGGATTCACACATGGTTTGACAAAACCGTGCACATCCTATGCGCCACATTTTAAAAAAAATTAGACCCATCAAATTTTCATGAATCTCCTCTCATGTTGTTAGATATAAATCATTCAAAACACTCAACTTCGTTGGAATAGGCTACACATTTTCTTATATAGGGATGTATGGTTCAAACAAATTATGCCACCCTTCTTACTTCTCCCTAAAATTTCATCCTAAGATCCAAACACTCTAAAACTCATCCAAACACTTGATAAACATCTTGGTAATTAAACCCCATTACAATTATACTTTTATGTGTTCCTAAATTAATTTCTCCATTCCAAATCTTATTTTAACATTTTTCATATCCACCTAATGAAAATTTCAAAATCCTATGGAAATTTTAATCAGTCCTAAACACTTGAACTTACAAAATTATTTAGTGCCAAGCCTATTATCTCCACTACTAGGAATAATTTTATATTTGGGTATCATATGCTATCCAATATACTATTAGTTCATAATTATTCCCAATTAATCAAACCATGCTTTATTTATGTGAATTTTTTATAGTAAATAAAAATTAATTTTATCATATCCCTTTTATTTTTTTTAAGTCTTAGTTACCAATTTTCTATAACATAATCCAATGTAAAATTATTTTTAACATGATATTTATTATGGTATTATGGAATTAATAATTATCTTTGGTGAGATTTATTTTTTTCCTAGGTTCCATATGGGATTAGAGAACCTTTTAGTTCATAATTATTCCTGATTCATCAAACCAATGTTATTTTAGATTATTTTTAATATATATTTATTTTTTTAAAATTATTAATCTTTATCAATCATTAGTTTTATTGTTTTCACCTATTTTTATTGATTTTCATTTAGATTATTTTTTAGGTGATATTTATTATGGGATTATAGAATTTATCATTTGTTGTTAATGTATTTAGGGGTTATGAATTTATTCATTTAATAGTTGTATTTAAAATAATGATTTATCACAAATCTAATAAAATAATATCAATATAATGTGTTATGATTTTTTTAATACGCATGTTGTTAATTGTAAATATTAAATGAAATAAATGTAAACTAAATTCAAAATGATGATATTTGTGGTTTATTTTTTTATTAAATAACCATATTTATTTTTTGTTAAGCATGATGATAAAATGTTTTATGATTTAAAATCAACACTTTGAAATAAATTTAAAGGAAAATTTCTTTTAAACATTCATTTCAAAAGTAAATAAGAAAATTCAACTCTAACTCATAAAATTTAAATTGAAAAAAATTTGGAATAACATAACAAGTTTATATTAAATAAAATATAAATGAATATTCTAACTAAATAAATAATTTCAACTAAAACAGAGAACTTTTGGAAAATCTCCCTATATCAAATATAAATAAGGGAATCATAAACTAAAATAAATCCTTATATTTTAACTAAAATAATTACTATCATCCAAGACAAGAACATTTTGAAACATTATAGAAAAAAATAATTTACTTCATAGTATTTAATACTTTTGAAGAAATATATATATTTAACTTTATATAAATATATATTCTTAATAATAAAAAAAATTTCAGAATATAATTTTAAATTAAATGTGTATTATAATTAAATTGTTATTTTATTTAATAGGATGTATATAGAATTATTTAACATGATTCTATGATTTATTAAATTATTATAATAGAATTACTATAAAGACCCATAAAATTCAGGGGGAATTTTTTCTTAATTTTCTTTGGGATTTTACAAGAACGCAGTTTCTGACGGCACCTGATTCTGAGGCCTGATGTGCCCGGAATCAATTTCCAAAGTTTGGCTTGGGTACGTTCAGTGAACGAATGAGTGGGTTTTTTTAACTTTTGAACCAGTTCTCAGAATCGAAATCTGGGGGCACTGATGGAACCACAGCGCCAGTAATTTCTTAGGAAGACCTTTTCCGAACGTGCGTTTTCTCGGGAGGAGATGATTAAATTTTGAGGTGTAAGTAAAGAATAAAATAAAATTTGTAATCCAATTTTATTTTTCCTTATAAGTAGTTCCATCCTTTGTGTGAAGTTGGGTTGGTAACTCCCCTTGGGAGAATAAATGAGAGGTGGGGCCCACACGATCCCCCACCTTTTCACATTCCCCATAACCCCTTGAAACTCCCCTTTAATGTGAGACCACTCACCTCCCCCTCTCTCCTCTTTAATCATGCCAACTCACATTATTAATTTAAGTGGTTGAGTTTTGAATTTTGAGTCTTTGTTGTGTGAATAAAAATAATAGCATGAGCTATTATTTTATTTTGGGAGCTTTTGGTGTGTTGGGAAAAACTTTGGAGGAGAGATCTTGAGTTTTTGAAGAACACCGACTCTCCGAAGAAGAATGACCTTCTCACTCAGTGAAGAACGCTCCACGATTCTCTAATCTTTTTCTTTCTCCACGTCAAGGGACGAGACTCAACCGCGGGGAAACTCACCAACAATGATGGTTCTTTTCCAGTGTTGACAGAGCGACATCGCTTCCCACGTCTTCAACGAACATTCTGTTTCCAAGGTAGGGAATTAATTTTTGAATGTTAATGAACCCATATTTACTTCCTTCTAAAACAAAGAACGTGGATAAACATAATATTAAGTTGATTCGCGAAGAATATGTTGCGGGTTGGGAATTCTTGATTGTGGGGAAAACCGTAGGGGTTTGGATTTGTGTACGTGATTATTCTTTTCCATCCAACGTATTTTCCTTTAGCCGCTTGGTATCGGATTAACGGGAGGAGGTCGGACCGCACGAACATGGCCGACTCTCCTCCCCCTTTTGATGATGTGTTTGTCGCGGCACGAACAAAAATGACCAACACCTTGTTCATCCCACAACCCCTAAATAAATTCGCATAGCTATCCCTAGTTGATATTCAACTAATCTATAAGGGAGGGCCATCTTGGGAGTGGTAGGATGCATTGGTCACACGTAGTGTGTAAGTAGTCATACCCATGGGTACAAGAGTGAACTGGTACATGGGGAAACTTTTTGTGGTGTTGGGAGGAGAGGCTTATTGGCATGGGGTGATGCACGGTGGTGGTTGCAATGCCCTGAGATCATTAAAGATAAAACTATGTTAGATAACGTATGTGATATAAAAATGGAATATTACACTCTAAAATCATATTAGAAAAACTATAAAAAAATTAATAGAAAAATTAGAAAATATAAATTCATTTTAATGTTAAACTAGAAAATTACACTTCAATGTGAAATCGAAGGAATTGTGGAAAATTACATGGTAAAATTATAATATAAAGTCACACCTAAACTATAACATCCTGATTTTCACCTAATAATTAATCCAATATTAGTAATAATAATATTTAATAAAACAAAACTATAATAAATATTAAATTATTAATTAATAATGTAAATAAATAAATAAGAATTATATTTTTCAAATTTTATGTTATAATTCTTTTTGAAATAATTTTTTATAATATTTTAATTAAAACTAATATTCGTAATTATAAAAAAAATACTTTCTATGGTATTATTTTATATTTATTTGATTATTTTTTATATACATGTGTGTGTGTGTGTTTTGTATAATAAAATCAAAAGCTTATGAAATTATTATAAATAATTATTTTATATAAAAAATAGATATATGTTTGAATATAATAATTATTTTGAAACTAAAATGATGATAATTAGTTGGTTAACATAAAAAATTTTAATAACTATTTTTTTCAGGGAATAATATTTTATTAAAGAATATAAAATTTTATTAATATAAATAAGTAAATTATAATTTACCAATTTAAATAAAAAATAAATTAATTATAATTATAAAAAAAATGAAATAATTGTATCCACTATGGGAAAAAGGGGTTTTTGCGACGGGTTATTTGTGACGGGATTTATCCCATCGCAAATAGTCCCGTCAGAAACTTATTTGCGACGGGGGCATTTTCCCGTCGCAAATAACTACTTATTTGCGATGGGGAAAGCTCACCCGTCGCAAAAGGTTTGGCGCGCAATGTGCGCCAAACCACGGGAAAGGTATTTGCGATGGGGGGTTACCACCCGTCGCAAATAACCGGCAGAGGTAAAAAATATTTGCGACGGGAATATACCCCCATCGCAAATAGTATGTCGGCAGGTTATTATTTGCGACGGGTCCCATCGCAAAGAACTATTTAACCGTTGACCGTGATAAATGCGGGCTAAAGTATTTGCGACGGGTACTGTCGCAAATAGTCCCGTCACAAATAAGCTAACCTATAAATACCCCCCATCCATTGTTTTCACTCATTCTCAAACTCTATCTTTTACTTCTCTCAAAACTCTATTTTTAGAGTTCACAATTTCTTAAGTTTAATTTTTATTTCCAGAGTTGATATTAAAGTCTTCAACAACTATCAGAGATCAACCTTAGATCAATTTAAAGGTATTTATGTTCATTTTAATTTAATATTTATTTTAAATTTGTTATTAGTTTTAATTATTCTTAATTAGTTGTAATTTAGTTGTGTTTAGATTGTTTTGTTATTTAATAAATTTAAATTATTAGTATTCATTGTTCATAGTTAATGGTAATTAGGAATAATTAATAATAATTAGACATAATTAATAATAAGTAGGAATAATTAATAATAATTAGTCATAATTAGGAATAATTATTAATAATTAGTCATAATTAAGAATAAATACTAATAATTAGTAATAAATACTAATAATTAGGAATAAATAGTAATAAATAGTAATAATTAGTAATAATTAGTAATAATTAATAATAATTAAGAATAATTAGGAAATAATTAGAAATAATTACGAAAAATAAGAAAAAATACGAATAATTACTAATAATTACTAATAATTATTAATAAACCTCCCCCATGCGCACATTAACCTTTACAAATAAGCCATTTCATTTTTTTATACATTTAATAATCTATCTATATATATAGTTATATTTATTCATTTATTAATATAGATTTATATTAATATAAATATATTTGGTTATATGAATAAATATATATATATATATATATTTATTTATTTATTCATATATTAATATATATATTTATTCATATATTAATATATATATTTATTCATATATTAATATATATTTATATCTATTTATATATATATAGTTATAAATTTTTATTCGTATATTTATTTGTATATTAATATATATTAAAAAACTTAGTTTTATATAAATTTATAAAATATGTTTTTTATGTGTATTTATAAATAAATAAATACATACATACATATATACAATACACACACATACACAGACACACATATATGTATAGTTATGAATGAATACATATAAATGAGGGGGTGAAAAACCATCGAGAATGTTAAAACGGCTATAACTTATAATCTGTAAGTCCCTTTCAGCTTCACAACTAGTCAAATCGAAGAACATGAAATGATCTTTGATATGATATGCGATACAGGTCAAATGGACATCCGGATAAGAAGTTATAGCTGTTTTAATGTTAAAACAGCCATAACTTCTAATCCAGGAGTCTGTTTCAGCTTTACAATCAGTCAAATCGAATAACATGAAATGACCTTCGATATGATATATGGTACAGGTTTATCGGGCATCGGGATCAGAAGTTCTAGCTGTTTGAATGGTAAAAACTCAGGGTACCCCGATTAAAAACTCAGTTTTAGATACCTTCTGGGATTTTTGTGTCCTTGAAAAAACCTTTGATGGGTTTTACCCATCCATGAGGCTGTAGAGATCGTCGCAGGCTTCGATTTGATATGTTGTAGTGCTCAAACAGAGTCCCGGATCAAAAGTTATGGATGTTTGAAGTTTGAGTTTCATTTTCAACTTATTTTTTATCTTTCATTAATTTTTTTAATTTTTTATATTCAAAGAGTTATTAAATGACTATTAATTGATAAAAATTACATAATTACTAATTAAAAATATTTTTTAATTTATTTTATAATCCTCTTTTATTAAATATCTTATAAATTAATATTATATTTCTATAGATCCTTTCAAAAACATATTTATAAAAAAATATTATATTTATATCAATATAAATATATTAATATATATAAATATTAATAAATAATTTTTTAATTTTTTTTAAAATTTCTCTATTATTATGTGTGACGGGCCCGTCGTAGATAGTTTCTTCGAAGATACTATTTGTGACAGAAAAAGGGCCTGTCGCAAATACTTTGTTGTGATGGGCCCGTCGCAAAAACAAATTTCAAAAAAACCAGAAATCTATTTACGACGGGCCCATTTTCCATCCCAACTAAATTTTTTTGCGACGGCCTCGTCGCAAAAAAATTTAGTTGTGACGCCGTTTTCCGCAACTGGTCATTTGAGACGGGATCTCGTCACAAAGGTCATTTGTGACGGGATCCCGTCGCAAATGACCCCTTGCAAATACCTATATTTCTAGTAGTGGTCAAGAAATCTTAACAAAATTTATATTTAAAATTTTATAATTAGTTAATTATGATTATGGAATTGATATTAAATTTAATGTTAAAATATTTTATTATGAATATATATAAATAAATAATTATTATGATATATGATAATTATTATTATTATATAAAATTTGGATTATAAATTTTTATAAATATATTAATAGAGTTTTTATAATTATAACTATAAAAAATGAATTTTATATGTGTATAAAAAATGATGAAATGATGAAATAAAAATATGATTAAATGAATAAATAAAACAAAAAGGGATATGTGAATGTAATTAAATAAAAATGAATAAATAAAAGAATATATTTTGGATGAGGGATTTCATTTTTAAAAAGGGAATCATTCTCGACAGAAAATCAAAATGGGAAAGGGGCTTCGAGGGGACAAGAAGTGGGTTCGACCTCGTCTAAGGGATTTAGAAAACCATAGATCTAAGCAAGGATTCAACCATGGTTAGGGTTTTTTGATATTGATGAGGGAGATTCAAGTATAGTGGAGTTGAAGCTGTGTAGTTGGGTCAAACATAAAAAAAGAATGATCCATTTATGAAACAATTTTCAAACTCAGATGGGGTGAAATTCGAGCATGGGTTCGTGTCTTTTACAGTTGGTATTATAGAGATGGTCTAGACAACTTTCAATATTATGCATTTTTGTTTGAGGAAGAATATATAAAATTGAACATCCTTTTCAACTTCTAGGTAGATAAATACCCATAAGAATATGAAATTCCATTCAAATTCTGAAGTTAAAAATTCATAATTTTCTTAAGTCCGAAGAATGAATTGTGAAGGTGCAATTAATTTAAGGGGGTAAGAATGTAACATCCCAGTTTTTTACTTAAAAATTATTTCAATATTGGTATTGGTTGGAGTAAAGTAATAAAGAGAGGGTGAATTGAGTATCTATTCAAAATTTATGTTTAAAAATTATTCTTCAAAGGGCTCCCCAATAAAGTTAAATACAACCCAATTAATAAAGGTTATATAGTTATGAAAGTTTTACAGTTTAAATAACTTCTTAGAAGATTGATTAATTCTCATTAATCTTAATATTAGTTATTAACCTTACTTCTGAAGCTATTCTAATAAGGAAAAACATTTATAACTTCTTTCCAAGATTAACTATCAAAGTAAATTTAGTGAATTCTGAATTAAACACCAAAAACAGAGGCAACTAAAATAAACAACTCAACAGATATAAAACAAGTGGTTCAATATCAAGTCGAGACCTAATCCACTCCACTTGGTGATCACTTTCCACCAAGAAGTTTATATAAATAAACTTGATACACATCCTTTATCAGGCTTTACAATAGTACAAAATATGGTCCAGGTCACACAACCTCTTCCATAGTTCTTCGTGGGTATGAACTACTAGGTTACACACAACCTCTTCCACAATTATCCGTGGGAATAAAAAAGTGTAGAAATATGTAAGGGAAAGGATATCATGTATCTTTCAGTTTGATGTAGGTGACAGTGCATGATTTTTTATAGACACACACACTGCTCGAAATATAAAAATAATACACAACAGAGTATAAATGATGAGATAGGGTTAGAAGTGCTCTTTGTGTTAGTCTATGCAGCTCTGGACTTCTGAGATAAAGCAGATGAAAAAATTGAGTCCTCTCATGGAAAAATATTATCGTAAGTTAGCTAGATCTAGCTTGTGCTCTTTGTGGTATGGTCAGTGCGAAGATGTGCTCGATGATTCTGATCTATGGTGTCTAGCTTGTTGATTTAGGAATGCTTTGTGTGTTCTTCATGAATGTTGAGTTGCATGTGTCGTTTATTTTCTCAGGAAATCTCATGTGTACTTCATTATTACACTCTCTATTTTTTCTGGGCTACACTTCTCTTTTATTCTTGGAGTGCATGTGTTCGAGCTGGCAGGATTCATGTATTCTGCACCTCATACCTCGTACGGTCAGATGATATGTTTACAAAGAACCATTGATTATGCCAGTGCATTTAAAAGCTTCAAATATGACTGTTAGAAATTAAATTGAAAAAAGACAAAATAGATTAAGAAATGGTGTCACAGTTTGTCTCTAAATGGTTTCTTCATGAAATGGTGTCTCCTTGAAATGGTGTCTAGATAGTCAGGGTGTCTAGACGGTCACGATGTCTGGATGGTCACAATGACTGGATGGTCACGGTGTCTGGATGGTCACGGTGTCTGGATGGTCATGGTGTTTGGATGGTCACGGTGTGTGGATGGTCACAGTGTTTGGATTCTTTCCCAGAAAAACACAGTCAGTGGAAGACTCACGGTTTATCAAACTTATCCAAATATCTGTATACATACTTAAATAGTGATATTCATAAAATGTTTTAGACTTAGTCATTCATCAAAGATATCATTATGAAGTAAATTAAACATAGTTTACAATAATTAAACATAATGTATATCAATTAAGATCTTGGATATGTTTACTTAAAGTATAAAGATATTAATCATCTGTACACATGATTTTAGACAGATTACATAGGATTAATATATTTCACATAATGTGTAGGATTTGTGATCATTAAAACATGAGTAACATAGGAGGAGTCCAACAATATCCCCCTTTTTGATGATCACAAATCATGTGAGTGAGATATTAATTCTTCGGTAATGTGTCTATTCTCTAATGTGCATTTAGTGAATATAGAATACATATTTCTCACCCTTTTGAGATTATCAAAAAGAGTAAAATAATAAATAGACAATGAAAAGTGCACAATGCATTCGATGGATGAAGAGTGTCATTACAAGCAGTAAGGAATAAGAATACATAAAGCATCCCTATCAAAAGATAGTAGTCACTGTTCTTCAGCACTAGATGGTCTTCTCTTTTCTCTTGGAAACAAAATTAGAAGAAGAAGCTATGGGAGCAGAGGTAGAAGTATAAGAAGGGAGTGAACTAGTGGACAGATAAGGTAAAGGGATTCCTTCAAAAATAGAAGGGGAAAAGGTTGGTGCAGTAGAAGACCAAGGCAGCTATTGATCTAGGATAATAGGCCTAATCTAACTTAGATCCTGATAGAAAAACATAGATGTGGAGGTAAGGGAAGAGGATGAGAAGGTAGGAAAACCAGATATCAGGGGTACAGCTGTAGGAGCGACAATGGCAGTACTCTGAACAATGAAGATAAGGCCGCAAAATCTTGATAAAATCAGCAATAATCTCTCCACCATATTACATGGATTTATCAAAGTCATCCTTGTTCTCCATAAACTTATCCAAAAAATAAGTGAAATCTTTGAGCTTTTGGAATTGATTTTTGAAAGCTTGAGTTACAGGAATAATCCTCATATTCAATACAAGATACTTTAAGTTGTTGGTCATGTCATTCTTAGAGAACATATGATTGAAGTAGAAGTCCTATTTCTTAGAAATTTCTTTATGAGAATCATTGGAAATCTTGGAATGAATTCTCAACAAATCAAGAACTTTGTCACTGTTCTTGATAAATTCATATAATGATTCATTGGAAAATCCACTAAGCACATATTGAAGTTCTTATTTGAAAACTGTTCGAAGAGGATTAATGTCTAAATAAGGTTGAGATGATTGTCCAGAAGTACGAGAAGTAGTGACTGATGAGGTAAGGTATTTCAGTTGATTTAGAACATTCTGGAGACAACCCTTATACTCATCGGTTAACTTTTTAAGTCCAATAACAAGCTCACGCATCTCTTGAACAATCTTCTTGTTTCTTTCAGCTACCTTCTCAGATAGAAAAGTTAAATGAGGTTTAATCAGTGAGGCTACTTCATGTGGGTTCTGACTAACAATATCCTCAACAATATGACAAACAGGTTTGGGTCTTGAGGTTATCACTCTTTTCATTTCTTCAACCATACCTATTATATTTTTTTACTTCATCACTGAGAATTTTATTCTCAACTCTGATTTCTTGAGTCACATGAATCATCTTGGTTTGAATCTTCCATATAACCTTTTCCAACAACAGTGAAGCATCTCTTTCATTCAGATTGGTTACAGGAGCCGGTTGGGTATTCATGAGTTTCTCAACTCCATCCAACAGGTTATCTCCAAATTCTTTTAGATCGTCCTTATTCACCAAGGTTGGAGGTTCTTATGAAGGCTTGAAAATAGAAGTTTAGACAGGCTCAAGTTCCTTTATAGAGACAATATCATAAACTAATTTCAACTGAAACATAGTTTATAGATCAAGAACTTTGACTGAGACTTCCTATGAATCAGTCACATAAAAATAACTGGAAAATTAATACCATATATCATGTGATATTGGATCAATCGAATTTGGGACTTCAACAGATTCCATATTGGAGGGCTGCTCTCCCTCAACAAGGGAATCTTTCTCAAGACTGAGAGGTTTAGGTCCTTGATCTATTTACATGAATTCATCCCTTATTTTTTCATCCATTTCTTTTCGATCCAACTGAAAGGCTTTCTTCATTCCCTCTTCAGTATAAGGAATAACTTCAGGAATAACTTGTTCCTCTAAGAGTTAATCAACGGAAGATTCTTAAAAAACAAGATTATCTTCTTCTATATGTTCTTCTACAACATTTTTTCCACTTACCTTAGCAACATATTCTTCTTTTGAAGAAATTTTTACTTATAGATCAACAACTTCTTGAGGAACAAGCACTTATATTTCAAATAAGACTTGAGGAGTAGGTGTATTTTCTTCCTCGTCAAGGACAATTTCTTTTAAAGGTACAACAACATCTTCTTTTTCTTCCTCATCAAAATATGAAACAAGTATATCTGGCTCCAATCTAGTATCATAAATATCCTTTGGTCTTGAAGGGTGTTCCATTGAATTAAACTTTTCATAAACTTTATCATTATCTTCCACCAATTCTTTCCTCCATGGATTCCAACTAATTTTCATTCTCTTTACTGTATCTTTCTAAAGACAGAACTTATAATCCTTAATGGATTCTTCATCTGGTCCAAACAATCCCTTTTCATGAATCATATGTGAGATAATCCTAGAATAAAATATGGAGGTTGACTTTGAGGTGGTTTTGATCAATTCAAACATATGGTATATGAAATACTTAAAAAGATTGATCTTATGTCCATTATTCATGAGATGTATCAAAAATACATCCTGATATTTGAGTACATAAAAAACTCCTTTTCTAGGGCTAATTAAATTCTGAACAAAATTAAACAAGATTCTGGATTCTCCATCCAACTCAGCAACTATGGCTCTTCGCTTTCTTTCATTTCCAGTTAAACTTCTCAAAGCTTCTTCCAAAACAAAAATATCACTTGGAGGTGGAGGATATCTCTGGTAGTCCTCACAAATACATTCAAGAGGTATCCTAAGGCATGCAACCCATAACATCGAAGAAAACGTGTATCTCTGGCCATTGATCAAACTTCATACAACATAGCCTTCTTTTAAATAAAAAGAAAATTGAACATACTATTAAAACTGGGAAACTAGATTTGGGTAGATAGGCATATCCTCCTTAATAAACCAATCTTGCCAGCCTTTCTCTATTATCACTTTCAACACCAAATACTTACTTGTCAGAAGACACTGAGGGCATATCTCCTTTTCAGGTACTACTATTCTGTTCACTAGATTCGGATTCAGAGGACCCTCAGATGTTAACTTCGGTGTTATCTTCAAATTCTTCTTTGAACTGTGCTTCTCAGGAGTTGACGAAGAAGGGAGTTTCATCCTATGCATTTACCGAAGGTTCGAGAGAGAGATGGTTTGAAAGAGGGGTTACAATTTAAGAGAAGAGATGAGTGCTCAAGTGAAGAACAAGTGAAACTTCTTTTATTTTTTCATTTATGGTTATCAAGCGATGCGAGATAAAATTTTTGCTAAAGTAAAAAAGAATAAAATAATGAATTACCACGATACGGGTTATAATATATAAATAAAATAATAAATAATCTTTACGGTCTGACCGTAACAAGTGTTCATGGTGAGACAGTAATAGGTCTTCATGATGAGACAGTAACTGTGTGATTTCTAAACTGTGTGGCAATATTGTTTGAGACAGTAAGTGTCAAACAGTAACGGAGTGATAGTAACTGTTTGAGATTGTAAACATAAAATAGCATTTCTTGGGATAGTAAAATTATAGAACTGTTAGAGTTAAATAGTACTCTCAAGATATTTATTTGTGAAACTGTAATGTGTGAAATAGTAAGATATGAAACAGTAAAATATATACTTTGGATTTATCATACCCAATTCATGTATGACGTAATCTATTCATTCAGAATTTAATGGTTTGGTGAATATATCAGCAAGATGATATTCAGTTCCAATGAATTCCAAAGTGATGTCACCTTTTTTATAATGATCTCTCAAAAAGTGATTTCTTACAACAATATATTTAGTCCAACAGTGTGAAACATGATTTTTTGAGATGTTAATAGCACTTGTATTGTCAAAATTTATAGGTACATGCCTGAATTCGTATCCATAATCTAGTAATGTGTGTTTCATCCACAAAATTTTTGCACAACAACTACCAGCAACTATGTATTCATCTTCTACAGTAGATAATACAACAGATTTCTGTTTCTTACTACACCATGATACTAGTGACTAACCTAAAAAGTGACAAGTTTTAGAGGTTCTTTTTCTATATAACTTACAACCACTGAAGTCAGCATCAGAATAACTCACTAACTCAAATGATTTTCCTATGGGATAGAATATTCCTAGATTTAGTGCAAGCTTGAGGTATTTGAAAATTCTCTTAACATCATTTAAATTAGATTCCTTAGGATTTTCTTGAAAACGATCACACATACACACACTAAACATAATGTTAGGTCGACTAGTAGTTAAGTAGAGTAAGCTTCCAATCAGTCCTCTTTATGTGGTTTGATCAACATATTTTCCATCTTCATCAAGATCCAACTTACTAGTAGTACTCATTAGAGTCTCACTACTTTTAGTGAAATCCAATCCAAAATGTTTTAGAATATCATTATTATATTTTCTTTGATTTAAAATAATACAATAATTATTTAGAAAAATTTTAAATCTAAGAAAGAATTTAAGCTCTCCCATTAAACTCATTTCAAATTCATTTTTCATCATTTTAAAAAATTTAATACATAAATAATTTTTTGAAGATCCAAATATAATATCATCTGTATAAATTTGAACTACTAAAACATCATTAGAAATTCGTTTTATAAAAAAGGGTAGGACCAGATATTTCTTTTTTAAAACCTTTGGATATTAGAAAAGTACTTAATCCATCGTACCAAACTCTTGGAGCTTATTTTAAACTATATAGATATTTTGATAATTTAAAAATATGGTTTGGAAAATGAGGGTTTGTAAAACCAGGGGGTTTCTCAACAAAGACATCCTCAACTATATACCCATTTAGAAATACACTTTTGACATCCATTTGATATAGTTTGAAATTCAGATGTGCTACATTAGCAAGCAGAATTCTGATGGCTTCAGGTCTAGCTACTAGTGCAAAGGTCAATTCATAGTCAATTCCTTCTTCTCGAATGTAGCCTTGTGAAACCAATCTAGCCTTGTTTCCAACTATATTACCATCTTCATCTACCTTATTTCTAAACACCCATTTAGTTCCTATGGTGAATGTGTCTTTTGGTCTTTCAACAAGTTTCCAAACTTTGTTCCTTTCAAACTGATTAAGTTCTTCTTGCATATCCATCACCCAAAATTTATCATTGATAGCATCATTAACGTTTTTAGGTTCATGTTGTGACAGGAATACTTGATGTTCAACCTAATTTCTTAGAGAATCTCTAGTTTGAGTTCCTTTGTCTATGTATCCTACAAAAGCATCTAAAGGATGGTTCTTAAGAGTTCTAACAACTCTAGGAGAATAGGGGCTGTTGGTGTTAGGTTTTTCAACAGGATCTAGGTCACTATGATCAAAATCTAACGAATTTCCAGAACTGTAAGTTTTCATGGATTTATTTACAGGATGGTTAGAGGATTTTGAATTAATATCCAGATTTGATACAACATCCTCCATGTTCTCTAGAGTATCCTTAGGCTCATGTGGATCTGTTTCATCAAATTTGACATGGACAAATTCTTCCACATATTTATTTCTTTTATTAAACACTCTATAGGTTTTACTAGAAATTTAATATCCTAAAAATATTCCTTCAACACTCTCGGATGAAAATTTGTCAATATTTTCCTTAGTATTGAGGATGTAGACTTTACAAACAAAAACTTTGAAGTATCTAACATTGGGTTTTCTATTATTTCATAACTCATATGGAGTTCTTTTAAAAATAGGTCTAATGAACACTCTATTGATATTATATCATGTTGTATTTATAGATCCAGCCCAAAAATAAATAGGTAATTTATATTCACTAAGAATGGTTCTAGATATCTCTTGCAGGGTTCTATTTCTTCTTTCTACAACTCCATTCTATTGAGGTGTTCTAGGAGAAGAGAAATTATGACTATATCTATTTTTTGAGAAAAAAGATTCAAACTCTTAATTTTCAAACTCATATCCATGATCACTTCTTAAGGATTTAATTTTATGTCCACTAATTTTTTCTACAGTTTTGGAATATTTGGTAAAATTAGAGTCGGCTTCACTTTTGTGAGCCAAAAAGAAAGTCCAGACATATCTAGAAAAGTCATCTACAAGAACATAAACATAGTGCTTCCCATTTAATCTAGAAAATATATAAGGTCCAAACAAATCCATGTGAACCAATTTGAGAGGTTTAGAAGTTGAAACTTTTTTCTTTGGTTTGAAGTAAATTTTGTGTTGCTTTCCTTTTTGATAAGGATTACACACTTTATCTTTTAGAAACTCAAGTTTGGATAGGTCTTTGAATAAGATTTTTCTAGTCAAATTTATAAGGGAGTGAGTGTTACAGTGTCCTGGTCTCCTATTCCAAATCCAGGACTCTTTGTGAAGTACACTTAAAAATGAATAATTTTGAGAAGTTGAAGAATGTAAGTTAACAGAACAAACATTTTCATTTCTTAATGTAGAATACACGAATTCATTTTTATAATTAAAAACATCGCAAGAATAATTTTCAAATTTAACTTGAAATCCATCATCACATAATTTTGAAATACTGAGAAGATTATATTTCAATATATCAAAAAATTACTTTGGAAATAAAAACTGAGTTAGAGTTACCGATATGGCCAAGGCCAATAATCATTCCTTTGGCTTTTTCACCAAAGGTGACATGTCCTCCATCAATTTTTATTAAATTCTTGAAGCATGAGTAGTCTCCTTTCATGTGTTTTGAACACCCACTATCCAAGTACCATAAAATCGCATAGGAACTCTTTAAGAAGCTTTCTTACAAAATAGTCAAATGAAAAATGATTTTTTCACACACACTTGTTTGGTTCTAGTAATATTCGGAACTAGTGCCTTAGGAACACATATCTTCCTCATAGTTTTCCTATAATAATTATGTAAAGTATTTCAAAAATAAACTCTATTTGGTCTAGAAAAACTTGAAACAGTATAGAGTGTATCATAACTTGAACTAGTTGAATGTTTTCTAGAACTGGGAGTAATATTGTATGTCCTAGATTTAGAAACAAACTTAGTTCTTCCCAGATTTTTTTTACCAGTTTGATAGCCAATGCCAGTAGTATATTTAGGATAAATATTTTTACCTAGAATTTGTACTAATGTATCCTTATTATTATTAAACCATTCAAGATCCTTTTTCAATTTCTCATTAGATGGTTTCAGTTCATTGTTCTCTTTGAGTAATTGAGCATTTTTTTCCCTTTCTAAAGTGAGTTCAGTTTTAAAAGTTGCGGTAAGATCATGATGTTTCTTCAAAAAATTGTATTTAACTTTTAGTTCATTTAATGTCTCTTCAAGCATACTACAGTATTCAAAAATTTCTTCATTAGACATATTTTTAGAGCCACTCTCATATTCAGAAAAGTATGAATTGTGTACAAGATATTCCAGTGTTACCACAAATGCATTTGTCATAAAACACATATTTTTTTTATTAGCCTGATCATCTTGTGAAGATTCTGAGTCACTTGAACTGTCCTTATAGGCACTCCATGTTTCTTTCATTTCCTTTTTATAATTTCTATCTTTGTCCTCATATTTATTTTTATACTTTAGCATGGTACAGTCAGCATTGATATGTCCTTTTCGCTTACATTCATAGGAGACAATCTCATCAGACTTGCCACTTATTTTCCAATCTTTATTCCAACTTTATTTTTTATCATATCTTCCCTTGAAGTTATGATTTCTAAAAAAGTTATTCTTCTTGTAAAATCTCTTAAAATTTCTGGATAATTGAACCATCTCATCATCACTATCAGGTGATGATTTTTCACTACTGTAACTTTCTATCAAATCATAAAATTTCTATTTCTATTTGTGTTTAGAGGTGGTGGTCTTGAAAGAAAAAAATTTTCTTTTGGGTTCATCCTCCTTTTCCTTGTTGACTTTAAGATCCTCTTCATACATCTTCAGTTTCATAATGATTTCTTTTATAGGTAGGCTACTAATATCACATGATTCTCTAATAGAGACAGAGGTTCTTCTCCATCTATTAGTTAGACAAATAAGAATCCTCATAATTTTTTCTTTCGCAGTGACTTCTCTCCCAAGAGAAATCATTGTGTTGAAAATTTCGTTGAACCTAAGATACATGTTAGAAATAGGATCATCAGGTTTCATTTTAAAGTTATCATATTTAATAGTATAAGTATTAAGTCTCATTTCTTTAACACTTGAAGTTTCTTCATGTGAAACAGATAAGGTATCCAAAATTTCATGTGATGTTTTACATGTAGAGATTCTATTAAATTCCTCATCTATTAAAGAAAAGTATAAATAATTCATAGCTTTTCAATTGTTATTATAGGTAGTTTTGGTAGGTTCATCCCAAATTATTCTATTAGTAACAGGAATATTATATTCATCTATAATTTAAGAATAGATTTAAAATCTCATACTTTCTAAATTCATTTTAATTTTAATATTCCATTGAGAATAATTGGTTCCATTAAATAATGGTGGACCGTTTGTTGCAGCACCTTCCAGTCTATTATCCATAATAATGAAATACTTTAAAATATATAGAAATTTATTATTAACAAAAATTTACAGATCTTTAAAGTACAACTAAAATCACAGTTGAATAGGGTTAAAAACATAGTCGTAATAGGATTAACAAACACTCATCTGATACCAAATGTTGGTCGGAGTAGAGTACTCAAGAGGGGGTGAATTTGGTATCTATTCAAAATTTCTGTTTAAATATATTCATAAAAGGGTTCCTCAATAAAGTTAAATATAGGTTAGTTAATCAAGGTTATACTGTTATGAAATTTTGACTATTTAAATAACTTCTTAGAAGATTTATTAATTATTAGTAATATTAATATTAGTAATTAACTTTATTTTCTAAGCTATTATAATAAGGGAAAACAATTATAACTTCTTTCCAAGATTAACTATCAAAGTAAATTTAGTGAATTTTTAATTAAACAGTAAAACAGAGGCAACTAAAATAAACAACACAACCGATATAAAAGAAGTGGTTAAGTCTCAATCTGATACCTAAACCACTCCACTTGGTGATCACTTTCCACCAAGTAGTTTATATAAATAAACTTGATACACAGCCTTTATCGGGATTTACAACAGTACACAAGACTGTCCAGGTCACCCGACCTCTTCCATAGTACTTCATGGGTATGAAATAACAGGTTACACACAAACTCTTCCACACTTATCTGTGGGAATACAAAAGTGTAGAAATATATAAGGGAAAGGATATCTTGTATCCTTCAGTTTGATGCAGGATATAGTGCATGATTTTATACAGAGACACACACTGCTCAAAAGATAAAAATAATACACAACAGAACATGAAATGATGAGATAGGGTTATAAGTGCTTGGTGTGTTAGTCTATAAATCTTTGGACTTCTGAGATGAAGTAGATGCAAAAATTGAGTCCTCTCATGGAAAACAGAGTATCGTAAGTCATCTATATCTGGCTCATGTTCTTTGTGGTATGGTCAGTGCAAAGATGTGCTCGATGATTCTAATCTATGGTGTTTAGATATTTTATTCAATAATGCTACATGTTTTATTCATGAATTGTGAGTTTCATGTGTTGGTTCTTTTCTCAGGAAATATTGTGTGTACTTCGTTATTATGATATCTATTTTTTCTGGTCCGCACTTATCTTTTATTCTTGGAGTGCATGTGTTAGAGCCGACAGGATGCATGAATTGTGCACCTTGTACCTCATACTGTCAGATGAAATGTCTACAAAGAAACATTGATTATGGAAGTGCATTTAAAAACTTCAAATATGAATGTAAGAAATTAAAGAGAAAAATGAAAAAATATATTAAGAAACGGTGTCACAATTTGTTTGTAAGAGGTGTCTTCATGAAAACGTTTCTCCTTGAAACAGTGTCTGGATAGTCACAATGTCTGGATGGTCAGAGTGTATAGATGGTCATGGTGTCTGGATGGTCATGGTGTCTGGATGTTCATAGTGTCTGGATGGTCACAGTGTCTAGATGGTCATGGTGTCTGGATGGTCACGGTTTCTGGATGATCACAGTGTCTGGATAGTCACAATGTCTGGATGGTCATAGTGTCTGGATGGTCACGGTGTCTGGATGGTCACGGTGTCTGAATGGTCACGGTGTCTGGATGGTCATGGTGTCTGGATGCTTTGCCAGAGAAACATAACCGGTGGTAGACTCACGGTTTCTCAAACTTATCCAAATATCTTTATACAGACTTAAATAGTGATATTCATAAAATGGTTTAGATTTGTTCATTCATCAAAGAAATAATTATGAGGTAAATGAAACAGAGTGTACAATAATTAAACTTAATGTGTAGCAATTAAGATCTTGGATAGGTTTACTTAAAGCATAAATATACTAATCATCAATACACATGATTTGAGACAGATTATGCATGATTAACAAATTCCATTTAATGTGTAGGATTTGTGATCATTAAAACATAAGTAACATAGGAGGAGTCCAACAATTAGAAATAATAATATTCAATAAAACTAAATTGTAATAAATATTAAATTATCAATTAATAATGTAAATAATTAAATAAAATTGTAGTTGTCAAATTTTGTGTTATAACGTTTTTAAAAATAAGTTATTATAAGATTTAAATTTAAACTAATATTAGAAATTATAAACAAGTACTCTATGTCGTATTATTTTATATTTATTTTATTATTTCACATAAAAAATATATGTGTGTGTTTGTTTGTGTGTCCTCTATGACCAAATAAAAATATTGTGATATTATTATAAATAACTATTTTATATAAAAACAATAGAGATGTGATTTAATATAATAAATAATTTTTGAAACTAAAATGATTATAATTAATTGGTTTACATATAAATTTATAAAAAATGTTTTGTTCATAAAGTAATATTTTTTAAAAGAATATAAATGTGTATTAATGGAAGTAAATAAATTATAATTTACCATTTTAAACAAAAAAATGATGGATTTATAATTATAAAAAAACATAATATATTTGTAACAAGTAATGTTAAAAATTTTATATTTAAAATTTTATAATTATGTAATTTTGATTCAAAAATTAATTTCAAATTTAAAGGTAAAATATTTAATTATGAATATATATTAATGAAAATTTATTGTGATATATGAGTATTATTATTATTATACAAAATTTGGTTTATAAATTGATATAAATATATTAATATAATTATGATGATTATAATTATAAAAAATTAATTTCATATTTATATAAAAAATGATGAAAGGATAAAATGAAAAATTGATTAAATGAATAAATAAAAAAGGGATAAGTGAATATAATTAAATAAAAAAATGAATAAATAAAAGATGATACATTGAATGAGGTATTTATTTTTTAAGAAGGGAGTAATTCTCGGTATAAACTCAAAATGGAAAATGGTGTTCGAGAGGTCGGGCAGTGGGTGTGACCTCAACTGAGGGCTTCAACCAAGAGTAGATCCGAGAAAGGATTCGAACATGGTTATGGGTTTTGGCTACCGGTGATGGAGTTCCTAGTGCAGTGGAGTCAAACCTGTGTTGTTGGGTTGATTACCAAAGAAGGAGGTTTGATTTTTGGAAGTTGTTTTGAATTCTGGTGGGGTGAAAGTTGAGTGATGTTTTGAGGATTTTAAAAAAACAAATTTGGAAAATTATATTGTGGTGTTAAAATGAAATATTATGTTTTACTTTTTCACTAGAATATTATACTAAAAATTTTTATGAATTACAATTGAATAACAGTTAGAAGTTATAGCATAACAACTCTATGAAATTTTACATCAATGTCAAATAAGAATATTATAGTAGATGTTTACACTAAAACTTATATAAAATTTATAGTGGAACCACTGAGGAAAGTCACATTATAAACACTTTAGAAAATTAAATTATAATATTAAATTGGAATGTTTTATTGTAAAAAATTTTACAAATTACAATGGAATAACCATGGAATGTAAAGTTGTAATGACTATGTAAAATTAAATAGAAATGTTACACTGGAATATTATTGTGGATCTTTACACAAGAAATGTTTTCAAAAATTATAATTGAACAACTAATGAAAGTTATAATTCCAATATTGTAGATGATTACACTAGAATAACTATGGAAATTTAAAGTAGAAAAATTGTATGAAATTATACATTGATGGTATAATAGAATATAACAGGGAAATTTTACACTATAGTTGTTATTGAAAATTGCAGTGGGACCACTAAGGAAAATTATATTGATACCTCATAGAAATATTACAGTGGAATATTATACTATAACAAGTGTTCTAAATTAAATCTAATAACTATGGAAAGTTAAAGTGTAAGAACTATATTAAATTAGACAAAAATGTTACATTGGAATATTATAGTGTAAATTTACACAAAAACCATTTTAAAAATCCACAGTGAAACTTCTAAGGAAGGTTGCATTTTTAAACTATATAAAGTCGCACTATAATATTACAATAGATTGTTAGACTGTAATAATAAAAATATTTTAAAAATGTAAAATTATAGTGAAATTTTACAATTTATTTTAGTGGAAAATTATAATATAATATAATATTTTAAATTAATTAGGTTAAATAACATTATAAACATTAATTTGGAGAAATAAATTGACAATACAAAAACCAATGAAAAAACAACATGAAAACTTAATTACAAAATAGCAGAGGAGAATTAAAATTGTAGATCATAGTTCCACTCAACTGGTTAATTAAAATTTAACAATCAAATATACAATTTTCTTTATAGTAGAAAATTCCATTGCATCAAGACATTTCAAGAAATCCTCTATCAAGTGAAATAAACATCACTTCTTCAGTATCAATTTACACCTCAAACTATTTTATTCAAACCGTGAAAAAAATTATATCCAACCTGATTAAGAATGAAATATAAACCTAAAAATATGGAATGATAAATGTGGTTAATAGAATAAGTGATTTAGTAATGAAATACACCACAATAATATTCATTTAAAAACATGATTTGTGTCATGCCATTATTTTCATCATAGAAATTAACATGATGTTTTTTCACAAAAAATAAGATATCTTGGCCTCTCCTTATATCTCCCACACCAGATCTATGTCCCTTACCGAATTATGACCTGTCTTCATCTTAGACAATTACTGAACTAAAATCCTCTCCTATAGAAAATTCCACTGAAGGGTAAATTAGAGGGTTTTTAATTGTAATTTTTATTCTAATGAAACTTTTTTGGAAATCATTGTCTTTGTATCCCACCTAAGACAGGTGGGGAAATTTCCTCATTGATATTTTAACATTATGAATAAAATTCATGGGGAACCATCTCTTCCAATCTAGCCTTTTTGGTTTTTAAAATGGTAATAAATTGTTTTACCAGAATTCCCCCACACCCATTTGGTACATATATGTATTTAATTAAAACCACTGATAAATTTAAATAGAAAAAACATAATTATATAACTTTATATGTATATATATATATGTATGTATGTATTTTTTAAGTTAAAATTTTTTAGATAATAATAATAATAATAAATACATATAAAACTAAATCTAATAATAAAAATAGTATATATATTGTTATAAAATATTAATAAAATTAAAATTAAATAATTATAACAAAGATAACGTATTTATATATATATATATATATAAAAGTTTTAATTTAAAATGAATTATTTTTTATTCATATTTTATATATGTATGTATGTATTTATGTTTTTATGTATGTATGTATGTATGTATGTATGTATGTATGTATTTTTTATGTATATATAAAAAAGATTTCACAGAAAATTGTTTATGTAATAAAATAAATATACATAAAACATTTTGAATATAAACATGGTTTGACATATGTATATAGTTATATTTATATATATTTAAATGTATAATATGTTTTTTTATTTATAAAATTAATATTATATATAAAAATATTAAATATACATTATTTAGTTTTTCATATTAACTATTTGTATTAGAATATATAAATTTATAAAGATAACTATATAAATACACATGGTCATTTTAAAAAAAATATATATTTAAGCATGTGTATGTATAAATAAATTTTGTTTGTATATACAATGTATATAAAAACACTACAAATTTGGATTATATTTTTACACTGTAAACTTATATTGTTTTTATTTATGTATGTTTGTATATATGATTGTTCTTGTGTGTCAGGAAATTATATATATATATATATAATTATATTTGTGTGTGTGTGTGTGTTTTTAAGAACATATATTTATATATATGTATGTATGTATATATTTATACACTGAAGATTTCTAGTGAAAAAATTACACTAGAGATTTCCAGTGCAAATTTTCCATATAATAATATAAAGATGTATATGTGTACTTTTATTAATGTATATTTATAAATATTTATATTTTTATATACTTATATATACATATGTACTTATGCATTCATATACATATATTTCTATATGCTTTTATAAATTTATAATTGTAAATCTCCAATGTAAAATTTAAACTGGAAATCTCTGATGTAAAATTCACACTGAAGATTTGAAATGAAAGTATCTGATATAATATTATATAGATGTATGTATGTACTTGTATTAAAATATTCTTTTATATAATTATATGTATGTGTGTGTGTACTTATATAATGTGTGTATAAAAACACATTATATAAATATATATTCATTGTTATTATATATATGTGTATTATGAATATTTTTTAAATATATTTATCAATATGTATCTATAATAAACTTAATTATCATATGAAATGTATACAACAAAATACACTACAAATTTGAGATATGAATTTTTAACAATATATGGAAAATTAATGTTCAAAACAAAATATCATATATGAGTATATAATTATTTTTCTAAATATCAAGATTATATTGCAGGAAAAAGATCCAAATTTAGATTCTGTATAGATAAAATATATTATATGGAAGTTTATTTGATAAAAAATAAAATGGTGAAATTGGTGAGAGAATACGCATCCATAAAGAAAAAATGTTATAAATTGAGGGGAAGTTATGGCATGAGAAAGAGGGAGGATAATGATTCAGAATTTTGTTAAAAAGGGAAAAAATTACATTGGACCCAAATAAAAAATTACATTGAACCCTCACATGTTCTTAGAAAGTGTTGTTATAGGCCTCTATCCACCCTTTATTCTTCTTCCATCCACTAGAAAATTATCCTCCTAGTCTCCCTTCAATTATTCGCCATTTGACCAATTAAATCAAGCATATTTTTTAAGAATACATGCGACATGCCTTGACTATCACGAACCGTCTCTCAAGGCTCGTGTTGTGACTACCCCAAGCCCGCCTGTTGAGGCTAGGGGCTGGCGGCTAGCGCCAAATCTGTCAACCTAAAAGTGGGAGGAATTTTCCTGAGTGCCTATACGCACACACATGCCCAGCCATGTCCCAACAAACTGAAAGGGGAAAAACAAGTATACTAAAACAAGACTGAGTACAAGGTACAGCTGAAAGCAAGTGGACTAGAATACAAACCCAACAAAAATAATTGAAACTCCAAAGTAGAAAAAGGATCTCTGATGTCCATCCACGGAAAACCCCACCTGATCATAAGAGTAGTGAAGATACAAGAAGTCTAAGTAGTATGTCATGTCTACCTGGTCCTATTGGGCCCCACCGGGTCTTAGGCCACCAATTCCACCATCGAAACGTTGATTGGTCCTGTCTCACTAGGCTCTACCAGGTCCCGGTCCACCAAGGTCTCTATTGAAGCGTCAATCATCTGCACAGGACACGACATGCACGGGCCAGGCCTGTGCAGGGGTGAGTAACACAAAACTCAATGGGGACCCCAAAACAAAAGGGAAAGAACACACATCAATCCTCAAAGTAAAGAACGAAGCACAAGACAGCTCACGCCATGTATATTCTATGGTAGTGATAGTATCATCATCATTCATGTCATCAAACTCTTCAACTTCTGAAGAAATCCTCCTATATCGAGTATAGTGGGCATGTCAGGTCACACATATACACTTCCCACTAACCTTGAACTATTTTGGTACTCATCCCTGATGAGTATTGTGGGTATGTTGGGTCACAAAGAGCTGCTCTCCACCGTGGGTCTGCCAGGTCATGTAGAGCCAGTTCCACCTTGGCCGAACTGAGGTACTCCTCCTATCAAGTACCATGGGTGTACTGGATCATATAAAGAATCTTCCCACTATGGGCATGTTAGGTCACATAGAGTCTCTTCCCACTAGGCCGTCGTCGAGTAGTCTTTAGGTCTCAGCCAACCGCAGGGTTCCGTACATAGCGCGCTTGGGAGAAAATATCTTCAAGTAATTTTTCACATATCAATGTCCATTAAATTCACAAACAAACATTCCAAAAGATCTGCCTCATCAAGAGGGTCCCAACACCACAAACAACCCATCATTCGGATGCGCGATTTGCAAAATACGGGTGTTTTAGTAACTAGGGGACCCATTGAAAAGGGGCCTAGTCTAACCAAGTTGGACCGACCCGACCAACCCGGCCTAGGGGTCCCACATACCCCATTTTAATTAGACATACCCGAACTGAACTGGTTTGATTCAGGGGTAGTATGGTCTCGCATAGCCAGTGGGACAGACCCAATGGGTCTCAATGGGCTCGTCCAGGTTTAGCCAGGGGTTCAGCCCACCGGGTCACCCGGCGACCTGGTCTAGTCCGGGCTGACCCGAAGGGTGCGGGTCCAGCCTGCCAGCACAGGTCTCGACCACAAGGTGGGGGTCCACCCCGCTGGGTGCAGGTCCGGCCAGCCAGCGTAGGTCTATCCCACCTACACGGGTTCGGTCCGTCGGTGATTGTTCGGCCCGCGGGTGTAGGACTAGGCCACTGGGTCGTGGGTCCGCCCTGCGGGCTGGGGTGCGGCCCACCAGCCCGAGGCCCGGTCCGCCAGAGAGCAGACCAGTGGTGCGCCATCAAGCCAGGACTCGGCATCCGTGTAGTGTCCGGCCTCCATTGGACTTGCGGACGTGCCCTCCTCCAGCCGTGGTCAACAGACCGCAGCTCACCAGCTGCCCAGACAGCCCGGACGTGGGTTGTCCCTTTACACGGTGCCCACCTGGCCCCATGTCTCCAGCCGCTGTGGTCGATTAGCCATATCCTCCTACCATTATGGCCCACCGACGGGGATTTTTCCATCCTCCAACGCGGTCGGTGAGGGCTGTCCACCTCCGCGACTACCGCCATGTTGTTGGTGTCGCGTCGGTGGTGCTGCACCAGTGGTACCTTCCTTGGGCCACTGAAGTTGCTTCAGTGGTCCGTTTTCTGATCTGTCTGCACCTACTAGCCTCTCGGCTCAGCTCTATCCCTGCTTTGGCCCTGGAATCGAATTTCTGATACTTCAAGAATGTATCCACTAACAACACACGAGCAGAGGTGCTCATGTCTTGTTCATGTAAGCTCATTCCCTCCGCGTTAGAGGTTTAAATAAAGGGGGAGGTTCGGGGATTGAAGTTCAATAATTTATTGCAAGGTTTGAATCCCAAATAATAAATTCCCATGAAAATTCACCCTCCCGGATAAACAAAATAATAACTGATCAACTTTTCATGGGTTGATCTGTGTTTTTCGTTTCTAGAAAAATAAGAGCAGGTAAGAACTTTGAAAAAAAATTAAACCCCTACCTCTTTGTTGTTTGATGTTGAATTGTTCATCCTTGAGGATTCCAGATGTCGGCATCATCACTTCCGGCTCTGTTATTCGAGGTGCGTCGAAGATGATGATGATCTGCCGGCATTTTTCATTATTCATTAGAGAGAAGATTCACTGGAGTTTCATCAAACAATCCTGCATGTTTTAATTCTCTATCCACCAATGTGTTATACAATAAAAAGGAAATCATGTCACAACATTTTAGTTATTCTGAAATGTCACGTCGTTACGTTGTTTCATTTATGAAACAGCTTCAATATTACACTTCCCTTATTGCATCATTACATTGTGTGATATGGGACATTAATGAGCCTCATTAATGTGCACCATCACTACCTCATCACTACACCGCAACGTCATCGTGTCATCGCTCATCGGATGAAAAAAGAAAATAAAATAACCTTTTAAAGTTATTTTATTATTTTTCGAAACGTCTGAAAATTAACTTTTCCATTCAACCCTTTCTGACCAAAGTTAAGTCCATTCTAGGAGAATCCCATCATTCTGAGTTCAAAGGTTTCCTTTTATTTTTTATCCAATCATCGGTTCAAAAGTTAGAAAACCCCTATTGTGTGTTTACTGAACATGCCTTAAAAAAGTTCAAAATTCCATTCCGACCTCTCCAGGTCTCAGAATCATGTTCTATCAGATTGTGCGATCTCAGAATAATTCTATATAATTTAATAAAATTACATGGAATTTACAATACATTAAATTCTCCCCTCCATAGGTATTTATGTACCCAAATGCCAAAACAAAAAATAATCAAACAGATGGGGGTACTGAGCACGAATTAGAGCATCCCGCTACCTTGTGTTGTCCTGGAAATTCATGTGCTGCCACTGAAATCACACCAGAAGAATCGACTGCCCACGTTGGACCTACATCTATTGATCCTCTATTTACACCAGGAACTCCACAAACGTCTCCCAATTGTCAATGTCTAGCTTTCCCCAGTCGATGACGTGTGATGGATCATGCACGTACCTCCTTAGCTGTGACACATGGAAAACACCAAGCACCTATTTAATATGTGGGGGAAGGGCTAGGAATTCCACCACCTCTCAATCTATGATCAGGATCTAAAAGGTTCCAATGAACCTCTAAGATATCTTGCCGCCCCGACCAAATCTCTGTAACCCTCGTCAGGGTGAGACTCGAAGGAACACATGGTCTCCATCCTCAAACTCCAAGGGTCTCTGTCTCTTATCAACATAAGAATTTTTCCTTCTCTGTGCAGTCCTCATCCACTCCTGGATGATCAGTACCTTCTTAGTGGTATCCTGTACCAACTTCAGACCCATGAGTGCTAATCCCCTTAAGTCTATACAGCATATGGGTGATCTGCAAGGCCACCCATACAAGGCCTCGAATGGTCTCATGCCAATGGTGGAGTGGTAGCTGTTGTTGTATAAAAACTCCACCAGTGGTAGGTGGTCCTCCCAACTACAACCAAATTCATGTACACAATCATGAAACATGTCTTCTAGGGTTTGTATGGTCCACTCCATTTGACCATCCATTTGGGGACGAAAATTTGTTCTCAAACACAGTTGTGTGCTGAATGCCTCTTGTAATACCTTTCACAACTGGGATGTAAAGTGGGCGTCTTGATCTAAGATTATTGTCCAAGGAACCTTGTGAAGCCTCACTATCTCCTGGACATAGAGGCGTCCAAATCCCTCTATCGGTCCCTACTCTTAAATGGGTAGGAAGTGATCCGACTTGGTGAGTCGGTCAAGGATCACCCAAATAGAATCATGGCCTTTAGACATATGTGGTAACCCTATCATGAAGTCCATTGAGATACCATCCCACTTCCACTATGGTACCTCAATTGGCTGGGTAAAACCAACTTGAACTTAATGCTCGACCTTCACTTGCTGACAAATGAGGCATCGTGAAAAGAACTCAACCACGGCTCTCTTCATCCCCAGCCACCAGTACTGACGTCAGAGGTCCTGGTACATCTTTGTCACACCAGGATGTACGGCCAAAGGGGGCATATGGAACTCCCTCAACACCTCCTCCTGCAACTTCACTGGTACTACAGTGCACCCTCTAAAAAGGATGTCATGCTCCCCACCTATCTAAAATCCATCAAGAGGTCGTCTTGAGGATAATTGAGCATGTCGGGCCATGTAGTCAACATCCACCAGTTGTGCCTCCCTGAATCATTGTAAGAGTGGGGGAGTAACTGTCATCGACCGAAGGTAAGAGGCTCCACCATCATCCACAAAGTATATATACATCTCAGATAATTGTTATATCACCTCACTCTGCAGCTGCAAGCCGGTCCTCCTGCTGAGCATGTCTGCCACCACGTTTTCCATTCCAAGAGTATAAACTATATCAAAGTGATAGTCCTGGAGGAACTCTATTCATTAACACTATATCAGGTCCAGGTCCTTCTGAGAGAAGATTTACCTAAGACTCTTGTGGTTAGAGTAAACTGTAAACCTCTCACCCATCAAGTAGTGCGGCCATATCTTCTAGGAAAAGACCACTACTGCTAACTTTAGGTCGTGGTTCGCATAGTTCTGGTCATTCTGCCTCAACTAGTGTGATCTATAGGAAATCATTGATTTCTCCTACATCAAGACACAACACAATCTTGTCCTAGATGTGTCGCAGTAAACTACATACCTAATTCCCTCCTCTAATTTTCTCAAGATGGGGGGGCACTATTTAGTCTCTTCCTGAGATCTTGGAAAATCTAATGACATTTCTCCATCCACACAAAGGGTTGTCTCTTCCATGTCAAAGCCAATAAGGTTGATTTTACTCTGGAGAAGTCAGTCACGAACCTATGACAGTAACTAACCAACCCCAAGAATCTCTACACATCAGTCATGCTCTTGGGTGGCTCCCAAGAAAACACCACCTCTATCTTCACTGGATTCACTACAACTCTTGCCTCTAAGATGACGTGTCCTAGAAAGTTGACTTCCTGAATTCAAAACTGAAACTTCGAGAGTTTTCCATAAATATGGTGCTATCAATGTGTATCCAGGACTATCCGTAGGTGTCTAGCGTGATCCTCCTCCAACACTGAGTACACTAGGATTTCATCGATGAAGACCATGAAAAACTGGTCAAGGTAAGGCTAGAAGATCCTATTCATGAGGCCCATGAACACTATTGAGTAATTGGTCACACTGAAAGGCATCACCAGGAAGTCATAGTGGTCATTCCGTCACATGAAGGATATCTTTGGTATATCCTCATCCTATACTCGAAGATGGTGATAGCCTGATCTGAGGTCTATCTTTGAGAACCACTTTTCTCCCTTAATTTGGTCGAAGAGGTCATAAATTATTGGCAGTGGATACTTGTTCTTCACGGTAACTTGGTTCAGGTGTCGTAAGTCTACACACAACCTCAAAATCCCATCCGCCTTCATGGAAAAAAGCATCGATGCTGCCCATGGTTAAATGTTGGCCCTTACAAACCCATTCTCCTACAAATCCTCTAGTTTTACCCTCATCTTGTGAAGCTTCATGGGATCCATCTCATATACTGGTGTGGATATCGGTGTCGTCATGGGGTACATGTTGATGCAAAAGTCTACCTCTCTAAGAGGTGGTAATCCCAGAACATCCTCAAGAAAAGCATCCTCATACTCGTCCACCACTACAAGAAAACTCATAATCCTCTCATCCACTTCACCGAGGGTGAGGCTAGCCAACTGTTGATTGATCGGTTGCACCCTCCTATGAGAATGTATGTCTTACACTACAAGGTTTTCTTTCTTTCTAGTAAATGAAAACCTGGTACCATCTCCGCAAACACACCGCATTGTACACCTAAAATAGTTGATCATAGCATGGACTGTGAATAACCATTCCATACCCAAGATAACATCATAATTCCTTGAAACTACTACTAGGATATCCCAATAAATGTTCTCACCATTTAGAGTAAGATCACAATGTCGACACTAGTGTGTAATCATCGAATCGTCTCTCGTAGAAGTCTCCAGACATAAGGATTGACCCAACAGCTCCACCGAAATCTATGAGCTCCGAATGAGAGTTTTGATAAGGAAAGAGTGACTAGAACATGTGTCTATAGAACAATAGCTAAGGTGGAGAAGACGCAAATCGTAACTCAGATCATCTCTGGAAAATCGTGGTCATAAGCCTCTACTGCCTAGAGCCAAGCTTGGATATGCCCGCATGCTCCCTGAGGTCAGGGTGGACCACCTGGCGGTGGTAAAGGTAACACCTCAAACCGTTACCCATTGCCTACCACTCGGCTAGCTCCCATGCCACATCTTCCACCCTACGGACCTCCCCACTCGAACCACTGCCTCTACCTCAGCAGTCCCTTGAACATCTGCTAGTCATCTGTATGGCGGGTCAGGCAGTCACATTTCATGTGTCCCTACCCGCCACATGTGAAGCACTGCCTGGCTCCCTACTGGCTCCCCCTAGACTGGTATCCCCGCACTACTGAACCTGATTCCTATGGTTAGCCTTTTAAATACCTGGCCCACTTGGGCCCATGATTCTATTGTCTTCTACCTGCTAAAAACTCCTCTACCTGGGGTCTGCTGGAGGCTCTAGTTGTTGGATCCTTCTCTACCAAGAATATCTCCACAAGAAGGGATCGCTCTAGAACCCCATCCTAGGTAGGGATTCTAAGAGAAACCACTAATTCCCTGATCTCCCACCCGATTCCCTGCTCAAAGGATCGATCCCTAAAGAAAGGGTCTGGCACCATGTCTGTAGAGTAGTGAGATAACTCAGTGAACCTTGTTGAGTACTCAGCTACCTTCAAGCTACCCTGTTTAAGGTGAATCAGCTCCTGAATGCGAACATAGTACAAGGTCATGAGGAAAAACTCCTCCCAAAAAAGATGCTCAATGTATGTCTAGATGAGGGTTTCCTCATCGTTTGTCTTGGTGGTAAAACTATACCATCTCCCTATGGAGCCCTACTGAAGGCTTGCTTCCAAGATTTCCATCTGATCAGGCGGTGTCCTCACTAAGTAGAAGACCCATGTCATAGCCTCTATCTAGTCCTCAATGACCTGAGTATCTATCTCTCACCTAAACCTGGTAGGTCTTTTTATCTACAACATGTGCAAGGCACTAATTCTACGTACAACCTCTTCTAAAATCATCGATAGTAGATGCTGACCATGGGGTTTTGGTAACACCGGTGCACCACCCGGTGGGGCCATCTCAAGCACTAGTCCCTGAATGGACACCTCATCTCTAGGCAAGTTGTACTCATGTTTTGGGATCCTGGCCGGTCATCCTCATGGAGGCATCCTGAGATAGATCAAGATGTACCACAGGTAGAAGATTATACCTGGCGAGATGACTCTTATTCAAAATAAGGAGACAATTTTGCAACTAGTGTTTTGATGTATTGAGTCGAAATGTAGAATTCAAGGTCCTTGTATATGGATATGTCAGTCACCACACCAACATTGGACTACCTAAATCTGAAAGTCAAACTCAAAACACCTAACACTATTGCCCCAAAACAAAACACAGAATCTCAATCTTTGTGGTCGGACCAACCTCCCTCTGATACCACTTGTTCATGACTCATCCCCTGGGGCCCGTGCTGTGACTACCCCAAGCTCGCTTCCCAAAGTCCAGGGGCGGGAGACTAATGCCGAAGGCGTCAACCTGTAAGTGGGAGGAATTTTTCTATGTACCTGTATGCATGCACATGCCCAACCACATCCCAATGCACTGAAAGGGGAAAACAAGTATACTAAAACAAGATTGAGTACAAGGTACAACTGAAAGCAAGTGGGCTAGAATACAATCCCAATAAAATTAACTTAAACATCAATGTACAAAAAGGAACTATGATGGCCATCCGCGGAAAACCCCACATGATCGTAAGAGTAGTGAAATTACTAGAATCTGAATTAGTATGTCTTGTCCACTTGGTCCTACTGGGACCCACCTGGTAATATCCCACCAGGTCCACCATCAATTTTTTGATCAGCCATGTCTCATTGGGCTCCACCGATTCCTGATCCACCAAGGTCTCTATCGAAGAGTCGATCATTTTCACAAGACATGACATGCATTGGTGGGTCCCGTGTAGATGTGAGTAACATGAAACATATTTGGGACCCCAAAAAAAAGGAAAGACAGCAAAAACAATCCTCAAAGTAAAGAACAAAACACAAGACAACTCACACTATGTATATTCTAGGGTAGTGATAGTAGTATCCTCAGTCATGTCAATGTACTCCTCAGCTGCTGGAGAAATCCTCCTCTATCGAGTACAGTGGGCCTTATAGGTCACACATAGACACTTCCCACTAACATTGAACTATTTTGTAACTCATACCTGATGAGTACCATGGGTATGCTGGGTCACACAGAGTCATTCCCCACCGTAGGTCTATCGGGTCACGCAGAGTCGCTTCCCACCTTGGCCAAACTGAGGTAACACTCCTATTGAGTATTGTAGGTCTTCCAGGTCACATAGAGCTTCTCCCCACACTAGGTCTTTTGGGTCACACAAAGCTGCTTCCCACTGTGTCGTCATTGAGCAGTCTTTAGGTCTCATCCAACCACAATGTTCAGTACGTAGTTTGCTTTGGAGAACCACACCTCAAGCCACTCATCGCATCTCTACGTCCATTAAAGTCACCAAAACCTTATTCCAAAATATCTAACTCATAAATAGGATACCAATGCCACAAACATCTCATAAATTGGACACACTGTTTGTATGATACGAGTGTTTTATTAACCAGGGGACTGGTTGCGACGGGGCCCAATCCGACCCTGTTGGACCGACACGACCCACCCAGCCTGGGGGTCCCGCATACCCCAGTTTAATTAGATAGACCGGACCTAACCTAGTTTGGTTTAGGTTTGGTATTTTCCGGCCTGGATATTGGGCCAGGCCCAATGGGTCTCATTGGGCCCAACCCAATTTAGCTGGGGGTCTATCCCGCCAAGTCGCCCGGTCACCTGGTCTAGTCTGGCCCGACCCAAAGGGCATAGGTTCGGCCTACTGGGTTCATTTACATACCATCGGCATGGGTCTGGCCCACTTGGGGCAGTTCTGGCTCACTGGGTGAGGGGTTATCCGACTGGTCTGTGGGTCCAGCCCACTGGTGCGGGATCAGCCCGCCGGCTAGGGCGTCGCCTGCCAGCTCGAGGCCCAGTCCGCTAGGGCGGAGGACCGGTGGTGTTCCGTCTAGCTGGGATGCGGAAGCCGCGCCATGTCTATCCACCACTGGCCCCATGGACGTGAGGCCTCCTCTAGCCACAGTCTTTTACCATGGCTCGCCAGCTTCCCGGACGGCCCGGACGTAGGTCATCCCTCTACGTAGTGCCCACCTGGCGTCACGACTCCCGTCACCGTGGCCGCTTGGCCATGGCCACCTACTGTCATGGTGTGCTGATGGGTGTGCCACCGTACTCTAGAGTGGCCAGTGAGGGACGGTTGCCTCCTCTACTGTCGTGGCATCGGTGGGGTCGCACCGGCAACACCTTCCTCCGGCAACCAGAGTTGCTCTAATGGTCCGTTTTCAGATCCGTCTGCACCTACGAGCCTCTCGGGTCGCCGCCATCCCATCACATGCCCCAGAATCTAATTTCCACCAATTTTATAATGCGGCCACCAAGAATTCATGAGCGGAGGTTCTCGGGCCTTGTTCGTGTCATCCCAGGCCCTCCACATTAGCGGTTTAAATCAAGGTGGAGGTTCGGGGATTGAAGTTCAATAACTTCATGCAAGGTTTTAATCTCGAATAATAAATCCCCAATAAAAGCCTCCCTCTCACATAAATGCACAAATCGTTAACCAACTTGTTCATGGGTTGATCTGTGTTATTTTTTTCTAGAAAAATAAGAGCAGGGAAGAACTTTGAAATAAAAATCCAACCCCTACCTCTTTGACGTTCGATGCCGAAGTGTTCATCCTCGATGATTCAACATGTCAACATCATCACTTCTGGCTTCGTTCTTTGACGTCAATTGAATATGGTGAAGATCCATCATCATTATTCATTCTTCATTTGAGAGGAGATTAATTATATTTTTGTCAGAGATTCCTACATTTTTTAATTCTCCATCCACCAATGCGTTAGACAGTAAAAATGAAATCATGTCGCAGACTTTTAGTTACAATGTGACGTCACGTCGTTACCCGGTGACGTCGCATCGTTACGCTATTATGGTTACATTATTGCCTCATTATTCCACTTGAAATGATCTATTAATGATCCTCATTAACGTACCTCTTTACTGCCTTGTTACTGCACCACATCATTTTCGTGTCGCTGCTTGTCGGATGGTAAAAGAAAATAAAATTAACTTTTAATGTTATTTTTTATTTTCCAAAAAGTATGAAAATAAAATTTTATGTTCAACCCTTATCAGCCAAAGTTAAGTCCATTTTAGGTGAATCTCGGCTTTCTGAGTTCAATTGTGACCTCGTATTTTTTATCCGATCACCAATTAAAATGTTAGAAAAACCCGCTTACGCGTTTACTGAATGTACCATAAAAAAGTTCAAAATTCCATTCTGGACTCTTCGGGCCTTGGAATCACGTGTCATCAAAGGACACGGTCTTAGAATAATTCTACATAATATTAAAAAAATAACACCAAATTACTCAAAGATTATATTAACTCTTCCTCTTTCAACCCTTTTCTTTAAGTAAATTATTAAATTAATATTTTTAAAAATTTATCAAAATAACGCAAAATCTGCTATTTTTAAAATATATATATATGGGGTTGATGGTGGTTTTTTAAGTTGGAAGGTACGGTTTGAGATTGCACCTTCTTGAAAAACTCTAATTTCTTTTAAAAAAAGTTTTTTAATATAACAAAATAATATCAAATCCTTCATTTTTATGAAAATAATATGCGGTCAGTGGTTGTTTTTTAAGTTGGAAGGCCCAATCCAAGACTACACCTTGATAAAAACTCTTCAGAAAGGCACAGTCTCGACCACACCTTTCTTATATAAAAAATCAAATATACATCAAAATATCATTACCATATATAATTAAAATTTCATATAACATAATAATTCAAAATAATATATAATTCTAATTTCATATAATATAATACAATAATGATCATATATATATATCATTATAACAAATTAAAATATATTTATAATTATAATAAGTGAAATAAAATTTATCTTTATAGATATATAGTAAAAATAATTATATTTATCAGTATAATAAATAGAATTTTTGTATGAATGTACTGATAATAAAAAAATAATATTTATAATATATTTGGATTTTAAAACATATTAAAAATAATAATAATAATTATATTAAATAAAAAAATGATTTAATAATTTTCTTTAGATTATAAAACAACAAATTATATAAAATTATTAATTTAAAATATATAATCAAATTTTTTCAAAATATTATAAATTTTATATGTTAAATTTATATAAATATTATTATATATTTATATATTTAAATCAAATTAACATATATAATTTATTATATCTTTATAAAACTATTAATTAGTATAATAATTATTTTTTCAATATAAAAGAAATATTTCTATATAATGATAATAATTTAACAAATATATTTATATATATATATATATATTAACTAATATATATTTAATTATAATATAACATATATATTAATTAAATATTATTTTTTAAATCATAATTACCATTATACTGTAAAATATTTTTTGTTTAATTACTAATTATAATCATAAATATATTTAATAAGTTTAATAATATGATTTACTATAATTATAAAAATAAAATATAATAAATATATTTATCATGTTTAATACTATGTAATTTTCTATTTAATTTCAATGAAATCACAATTTGTAAAATTTGAGGATAATTTCTAAAATATTCAAATATTTATTTAAATTTGAAGATAAGTGGTGTCCAAAAATTAATTATTAAACTAATAAAAATAACTAATGTGTAATAATAATTAATTCAATGGATATTAAAATAAATGATAGGAAATGTTAAAAGTTTTTAAAAATTTATATATTTCAATACACAGAACATTCATTAAACCAAAATAAAAGACAAAAATATTAGATAATTGTATAAAAAAATGAATATATAAAAATCATAATTCATACTTCACTTTATTTTCCTTAATTGTGAAAGTGCCCTTTAAATATAAAGACCATTTCTTGATATCAGGATTTTTATTTGGGTTTTAAGGAAAAAATCATGATATGTTTTTAATATATGTTGTGAAATCTCTTGAGAAAATAAAAAAGTTTATCTCAGAAAATAATTATATAAATCATGCAAAAACTTGGTCATTTCTACTCCATATGAATATGTCTTCTTCATAACCTATTTTGACAATGTGAAAGAATCAATAAACAAATGTATGATGACATTAAAAATCATAAAAAATAATTATATGGGATAACAAATGACCAGATCAAAGAATACTGTGAGAAGCAACCCGACTATAGTAAGGCGATAGAGTAATAATAAGCAATTATATTACTAGTGAACGAATTTATTTAAAATATTATTTTTTTGAATTTTTAAAATATTTCTCATGTGATGTTTGATTTTATATTTAATTATATAGATACTGTATAACAATTTTAATTCATTTATTTTTCATATTACAAAGCTTTTTTTAAAATAACATGAATTTTACTACAGGGAATAAAAATTATGTTAATGTTAAAAATATAATAGCTACTATTCGTGTTCATAAAGGTGACTTAATGTACCACACCTTCACTTAACTAAAACTCGGTTAGATTTGGTAACTCTATGTCCACATCAGGAAAGTTCTTCCATGGATATCTTAATTATGTCAAAGCTAAAACATGACTTACCCCTGGCGTACAAAAATAATTCAGGTGAGAAACTTCATCATACAAATTATGATTATTTTATGTTATTAATTGTAAAAAAATAAGCATTAATAAAAAATGTTTCTTACTAAATCATTAATAATACCACCAAGTGGTGAAATAAAGTTTCACGCGATTCATTTAAACCACATCAAATATTCTGATTGTTGGATTGGATATATATTGTTAGATATTTTATCCCAAGGTACAGAATAGTTGTATCAACTATGCCATAATTCAATATAATATTGATGCTCAGTGTGTAATGACCAGAACTTTTATAAATAGAAGTCCCCCTTTTGATTTATTTAAATTTCCTGTCATGAAATATGGTTATAGAAAATGCATGCAGTTATTTTTTTATCTTGTTGGATTTAAAAGGCCATTAAGAGTCTTTATCATTCATAATATAGTTGTTGAACAGTTATCATATGATTAGAATAAATAGAAGATTTTAACAAATCCAATTGACATAGACAAAGGAATTGATGGCCTTAACTAGAAGGATTATACCCTATGAACCCCATTTAGCAGATTTTCTGAGGGTGATATAATTCTTGGGATTTTCCCTTAACCAGTAACAAGCTGATATCCAACAACATAATCATGAGAGAAACCATTTATGTGATAAGTTCAACTTCATTGAGATCACATCCCAAACCATATTCGCTGAACTACCCCATGAAAATCCCACCATTGTGCACCTTACTCTTAGGGAACCTACAGGTGTATTAAAGAGATACATATCAAGAACCTATCATTATGAGTTTGTACATTATTTTTTATAGAATAATGAATATATTTTCATCCTATTATTGTTAATTTATGAATGATTTTTTATTTTTGATTCAATAAAAAATAAATAGTATTTTTGGTTAATATTCAGATTAAATTAATCAATTTATGAATTAATGGATTTTTGAAATAAATAATATTTTATTAAAATATTATTATTATATAATATTTTATTAAAATATTATTATTATATAATATTTTATTAAAATATTATTATTATATAATATTTTATTAAAATATTTTTTTTAAATTATTTTAATAAAATATAAATTATTATATATTTTTTATGATGTCAAATGTAATTTTTATACGGGTTCGAATACTGTTATTGTCAAAAAACTCATCATTTTCTAATAAATGTTAATTTTATTTTAATTTTAAAGATTAAAATATTTAGAAAATTATTTAGATAAAATGAATTATATTTTTGTAATTATAAAATAAAAATTATCCAATGGGTACTTTTTCATAATTTTCTGAGACAATCGAATTTTCAGGTAAACATTAAATATTCTATAAATAAACTTTCTGTATTATGAAATCATAATGACCCAAAATTGATGTGAAAATTATTATAAATGGTATCCATGACCAAATATATGTTTTAACTTTAAAATAATTTTATTTTATGTTTATTTGATTTATTTTGTTAATCCATTATGAATCTTCCAAACTTATCATATATTTTGTTATTTTAAAATACTTTATACAAGAGTGTGACTCACCTCAACATAAGAAAGAGAATTATTTTAATAATTTCAGAACTTTGATATATAAAATAAAAAAACCACTCCCTTTTTTCAGAAACTATGGTAAATCCATGGGATTGTTTGTGATTTTGGAAATTTGTTATGTAGAGTCAAAAACCAAAATAATAAATAAATCCCCCTCTTTTCCTATAAAAAATGACCCAAGCTTCCATTTATCTTTACAAAAACTCCTTGGAGCATGAACATAATCTTCCCTACACACTCTATAGCCCTCCCAATGCACCCCCAATCTCCCAATAGTCTAATCCCAAGCTTTTGAAGTCACACGCTCAAGTATGGGACCTTCCTCTCCTCCTTTAAATTCAAGCACCTTCTTTGGAATTTGTCTTCTTAATTGCAATTTTTTTATTATATTTATTTATAAACATACCTTACTATAAAATATATATTATTTTAAATAGGGTTCATTTATTATACCTCATTTTTACCTTCACCTAAATCTTTACAATGTAGAAATTCTGTAAGTCATTTCTCTCTTCTCATTTGCATTCAAGAACTCCTTTTATGTTATGTCTATTAAATTCCATTTTATTTTCTTGGGAAATATTCTTACATATTCCCCTTACTATCCATTTTATTTATAAATGATTATATCCACCCTTTTAGTCTCATTAAGTCTCCCATGATCCTTTATGTATAATTGTTATCGTGCTAAAATTTCATAAGGGATATTTTGTTTATACTATTTATTCAAGTATCTTCTTTACCTTATGTCTTTTATCTTCATTTCCTTATTATGGGATATTCTATGTCATATCCCCCATACTATGTAATTTATTTCAAAATTATGAGATTCCCCTTTCTCTCTCATCAATATCTTTTATGAATTTTTAGGTAACACTGTTATGTTGCCAAAATTTCACCATTATTTTCCACGCCAAAAAATTGTGTAGTGAATAGAATACCCATTTTTCTATCAATGGTATTCACCTTTATGAACATATAATTATTGATTCGGGAATTACAAGTATGCATTCTAGATTTCTTAATATTTTAATAATTTTTGATGATGAATGAATCCATGTTTTATGATCTATGTTGCACACATAGCATTAAAATAAAATGAATATGATTGGTGTGCCCATATAACACTCCAATGAATTGGGTAATGTTTAGTATCATGATACGTCATGGTGATAAAAATAGTAAACTTGATTCCTTTATGAGAATGTGTCCACCACGATGTCTTGGTGGGTTAACCTTGACCTATGTTTATGATTCAGTGTTTTAAGTTATTGCCACAATTTCCATGTTATGATTATCATGACTTATTGTTCATATTACTTTTATTCCTCATTGATATGATTATTCTCTAACATGTATCATTTATTCCATGTTTATTCCCCTACTGGGCTTTATATCTCACCCATTTCTTATTTAATTTCCTAAGTTATCCCATGTAGTTTTAAGTTTGAAGGATTATTTTTGACATGTTAAATAATTTTCAAATAAAGATGTTGTACTCCCTGTTTTATGTTTTTATGTAATGTACATAATTCCCAAAGAAACTAGACTTATCAATCATCTATTTTTTATTAATTTTATTCTTATTTAAAGTATTAATGTGAAATGAAGATAAGGGTTGTTATAGTTGGTATTAGAGGAAAATTTTAGATATTGTTTGGAATTAGGATTAGAAAACTCTAGAGAAATCCTCAAGGATAAGACTAAGTATAAGAAAACATAGTTAAATTTGTTCAGTATATAGTAATTAGTTTATCAATAAAATGCATCTCTATCTAGATACTACCAGTGGACGTGGTTCTGGAACAGATGTACTCTAGAGTAACAACTCTGACAAGGTGTTTTGAGCCTAACTCAGGGTAACACGGTGCACAAAAATGGTCCATACTACACACCTAGTTTGATACTACTAGGGGATATACTTTGGTAAATTCGTAATATCTTTTCAAACTATTGTTAAGGGAAAAAGAGTTCCCATAAAAATATATGTTAGAAAATAGATCATGGATAACATAGATTGAAGCCTAGAGATTCATAAGTTAAGGAAATAAATGTAATTTATAAGTTGTCCCTTTAATTTCATTGGATTCACATTTATGTGTTTAATATTTTAAAAACACTCATCCATAATTTTTCATTTATTCTATATAAGGGCTGGAAATAGGAGGAATCAGTTAAATAATCAACGCGACGGGCAATGTGATGATTTCTCCAACAAGATGGCCAACCCAATGGGAGAAGGAATCGTGAACTTTATGACTTTAATATCTCATATGAATCAGGTTTTTGAATAGAAACATTGATCAAGTGGAGTTCAAAAACCCCCTTATAGATAATAATCTCTAATTTGGAGCTTTATGTGACAAAGGCCTCCTACTTTCAATGTATAATCTGATCCCTTAATTTTCGAACAAAGGATCTACTCCATTGAAAATATATTCTCCATCCTTCAATATTATAAGAAAGAGAATGTTCTATTGGTTTTTTATCATATGGAGGGAGAATCTGATTAGAGGTTATCCTTTATTAAGAATATGAATCCTAGGTAAGATATTTAAGTAATGGAGTTTAATGAATTCTAGGAAAAAAAATTGATAAAAATATTCCTCTCACTCTCTGACTTAAAATGTAAAGTGTTATACTTTCCCTTAAGAAAAAAGATAATGAATCTATTGGGTTGTATAAGTAAAACTTCACAAGACTTTAATGATACACCTCCATATTTTTTGTTACCACTGAATTCAAGGTTTACCTCTTCTTTGGTGGGATAAAACCTTGTCTAAAAAATCTCTGGTTATCCTTGACTTTGATATCTTTTAGGAAATTGTCTAATGTTCCATCAAAGTCAAAAATGTAGATCGGATAATCTCAAGGGTATCATGGGGATAAGTAGCATAAATTTTAATTCAATTCTATCAGTCTAATGGATAAATTGAACGATGCCAAAAAAAATCATCATCACACTTGTCAAAGGTATGGGAAGAACCACCCTAAAAATTTACTATGGGTAATGAAGAAATGATTTAGGTGTGGGAAGGAAGGACACCTAGCTATAAATTGTTGATTGGAGAAACCCACTAATGATACAAATGAATGGAATTATCTAGTGAACGCTATATTCACTTTTCATTTCTTTAACTATAAAGAACTAGTGCACTTTTCAAACCAATTTCCTAAGACAGGGGTTTTCGAAGACAACCAATAACCTCTACAGAAGAAAGGGAAAGCATTTTCCATCGTAACCACTAAGGTGTATCCCGACAACAATGTGGTGATATATATGCTAGTTATTAATTAAAGAATATTGAATATAATTTTTGATTCTATTTCTATGCATTCCATCATATCATGAAAGTTTAGTAGAACTATTCAAACATGACCACAAATAATGGAAGTAGATATGTTGGTGAAAATGGAAAATGGGGAAATTATTTCATCCCAAGTATATAACTCCTCCCCTATCAATTTTTTTTCTTGAACATCCCAAAAAAACCTTATCATACTGCCTTTAGTAATATTTTATGTATTTTTGGGAATGGATTGGATTTCCCTATATAGAGCTAATATAAATTATCTTGAGAAGGAACTCACTATATGTATTATAAATCAAACCCTAGTTCTGTAAAAGTATAAGGATGGGTATGAATCTTCTTTAAAACCACCATCTCAAGCATGGATATTATTTCTTTATGGTAAATCATATCTAGCTCAAATGATTCATTATAAGGAATTAATAATCCTAAAATACATGAATATTGTGAGGGAATATGATGATGTGTTTTTAAAGGAATTTTTTGGTTTTCCTTCAATCTGAGAGGTTAATTTTTTAATCAATCTTGTAACTAGGGAATTTCCATTATATAAGACTCTGTATTGATTAGATTTTTTGGATCTTGAGGAGATGAAGAAACATCTAGAAAAGATTCTGGATAAAGGGTTCATACACCCAAGTGCTTCACCATGGTGTGCACTAATCCTCTTAATCATGAATAGTGATGGGTTAATGTTCCTTTTCATTGATTATCATGAGATCAACAAGATCATGGAAAAGAACAAGTACCCTCTACCTTAGATTGATAACTTGTTTGATCTACTACATGGAGAAAAATACTTCTCCAAGTTGAATCTTCAGTCAAGATATTATCATGTTAGTGTGAAGGAGGAAGATATCCCCAAGAACACTTTTTGTACAATGTACGGTAAGTATGAGTTCATAGTGATGCCATCCGGACTCAATAATGCTCTATATATATTTATGGACTTGATGAATAGAGTCTTTATTGATTAACTTAACAAATTTTTGGTATTATTTATATTTTATATTATAATATACTCCAAAATAAAGTAGGAGCATGGGGAGAATCTAATCACAGTTCTTAAGACCCTATGAAAGGAGAATATTCAATCCAAGTATAGAAAATGTGAGTTCTGGTTGAAGGAAGTATCTTTCTTGGGGAATATCATAAAAATATGGGATATTTATGGGCCCATCAAAGACAAAATCAATTTAATGATGGATGAGGAAAAAATATGTGACAAATATTAATAGTTTCCATGGGTTATCTAGGTATTATTGTTGATTTATGAGAAATATATTGTGATTTTCAAACCCTACTAGCAAGATAACTCAGAAGGGAGTCAAGTTTTATTATAATGATGAATTTTAAGAGATATTCAAGTAGTTAAATAGGAGGGTCATCAAAGTGCATGTATTCACACTACCCACAAGTGGATAAATCTTTGTAGTATTCAATAATAGTTCAAATAATGGATTAGGTTGTGTGTTAATGAAGAATGAAAAATCCATAGCCTATGCTTCAAGGAAGTTAAAAGTTCATGAGAAAAACTATCCCACACATGATATGGAGTTTCCAACTGTGATATTTTCATTAAAAATATGAAATAATTATCTCTATGGGGAGAAGTGTGAGATATATATAGATTACAAAAGCCTCAAGTATATATTCACACAAAAAGAGATGAATATGCACCAACAAAGATGGTTAGAGCTGATCGAGGACATTAACTACTCAATCCACTACTATCCTGGTAAATAAAATAAAGTGGAGGATGCTTGAAGTATGAAGGATCATGTATCTTTATCAGTGATGATAATTGATAAGGATCTAATCTTCTAAGAACTACAAAGGAGAGACATGGGAATCATAAAGTAAGGAACATCATTAATCCTTTCACAAATTATTTCTCAAACGACTCTTTTGGAAATTTTAATGGTTGCTCAAAGAAATTATTTGAAAATTTAGAAGAAGGTGGAATCCAAGAGAAAGGGTAATTCCTCATAGTTTAAAATTTATGGAGAATGAATTGTGAGATTTGGGTCAAGACTGTGTGTTCTATAAAATCATGGGTTATGGAAGAAACTATTGAATGATTCACATAGTTCAACATCCTCCATTCACCTAGGACGCTAAAAGATATATTAAACACTCATTGAGAAATATTTGCAGGACAATATGAAAAGGATATCACTGAATATACATCAAAGTGTCGGGTATTCTAGCAAGTGAAGGATGAAAGGAAGAAGTCTAAGTGGGTGATGCAACCATTACCCATACCAACAAGAAAATGTAAGAACATATCCAAGGAATTTTTCACCGGACATCCAAAAAAATAAAAGGGAAACAATTATATATGGTTTTGTATGGATATTCTTACAAATAAAAATCACTTTATCACAATTTGATAGTACTTCTCATTGGGTCAACTTTCACAGATATACATCAGAGAAGTGGTAGGGTTTTATAGAGTACCACTATCAATTGTATCTGATTGAGATCTGATATTCAAATCCATGTTTTGGAGAATTATCCAACATGATCTAAATATTGAACTAAACTTTAGTACATCCTATCATCCTAAAACTAATGTCTATTCTGAGTGGACTATTCAGACACTAGAAGACATGTTTCGAGCATGTTCTATGGACATCAAAAGAGGATGGGGCCAAAATATTCCTCTAGTAAAGTTCTCATAGAACAACGATTTCCATTCATGAATCCAAATGGCTCTATATGAATCACATTATTTTAATAAGTGTAGAACACATACATGTTGAGATGAATTTGGTGAAGGAAAACTATTATATCTTGAAATGGTCAACGAAATGGTGGAAAATATTAAGGCCATTCAGCAGCACATCAAGGCAGCTCGGAGTCGATAGAATAGTTATGCTAACAACTGTCAATGAAAATTATATATTGATATTAGAGACATGGTATTCCTCTAAATATATCTATAGAATAATTTTATGAGATTTGGGATGAAGGGAAAGCGTATTCCAAGGTAAATCTACCCTTTTTAGATCCTTGATTACATCGGAGCAGTGGCCTATTGACTAGAACTCCCCCAAACCTATCTCAAGTACATTATATGTTCCATGTATCCCTCTATAGGACATAAATTTCAGACCCCTCATATGTACTCAATACATAGGTGGTACCATTGGAGAATTAACTTTTCTATGAGGAGTAGTTGATGAAGTTCTTAGATCATAGAGAAAATGTTCTATGAAATAAGACAATCCACCATGTCAAAGTACTGTGGAGAAAACAAAAGTATGAAGAAGTAATGTGGGAACTATATAAGGTGATGAAGTATAGTTACCCTCATCTATTTTATTGTAGGAAATGAAAATTTTTAGGGTTAAATTTATTAAGAGGGGAAGATTGTAATGACCAAACTGTTATAAATAAAATCCTCCTTTTTTATTTATTTAAATGTATCATCATGAGATATGGTTATAGAAAACACATGTACTTATTTATGTTTTATCCTATTGGATTTAAAATACCATTAGTTATCATTATCGTTGCTAATATATCCATTTAACAATGATCACATGATTATTATAAATATTGAATTTTAACATATCCAATTGACATAGACAAAGGAAGTGATGCCCTCAACCAGTAAAATTGTACCCTATGAATCCCATTTATCAGAGATTTTGTGGTAGATAACATTCCTAGGATTTTCCCTTTACCAATACCAAGCTGATATCTAACAACTTAATAATTATAAAAAAAATTTATAGGACAAGTTCAAGCTCATCCAAAACATGACCCAAACCTTGTTCACTGAACTGCCCCATGAAAGTACCACTAGCACACACCTTACTCTTAGGGTTTTTACTAGTATATTAAAGGGATATGTATCAATATCCTATCATTATAAGTATATAAATTATTTTTTCATAGAATAATTAATATATTTTCAACCTATTTCTATTACTTTACGAATGATTTTTATTTTTGATTCAATAAAACACAAAAAGTATGTGTGGTTAATATTCAAATTAAATTAATCAATTTATTAATTAATGGATTTTTAAATAAATAATATTTTTATAAAATATTATTATTAAATAATTTTTATCAAATATAAATTATCATATAATTTTTATTAAGTCAAATTTAATTTTTATAAGGGTTTGAAAACTGTTATTGTAAAAAAAACCCAACATTTCTTAATAAATGTCGATTCTATTTTAAAAGTGAAAATTCAAATTTTTAGAAAATTATTTAGATAAAATTAATATTATTTTTGTAAACTAATCATCTAAATTATCCTATTATTAAATTTTCATAATTTTCTAAGATAGTCGAATTTTCATGTAAAAATTAAATACTATATAAATATACTTTGTGTATTATGAAATCATAATGACATGAAAATGATGTAATAATTACCATAAATGTTATTAAATACCAAATATGTTTTTTACCTTTAAAATAATGAGATTTTATTTTTATTTTATTTATTTTTTAAATCCATTTTGAATCCCCCAAAACGTATAATGTATTTTAAGGTTTTAAAATCCTTTCTTTAAGAGTGTGAATCACCTCCACATAATCAAGAGAATTATTTTAATAATTTTTCCCTTGTACATATAAAATAGACTTCTTTCTGGAATAAATCATGGTTAAAATGTGTGGTATGGTTTGTGGTTTTGGATATTTTATTATTTAGAGTCCAAAACCTAAATATTAAAGAAATTCCTCTCTTTTTCTATATAAACTCACCCAAGATCTCATTTATCTTCACTAAAACTCCTTGGATCATGACCATACTCTTCCCTCCACTCTCTATAGTAATCCCAAGGTTCCCACAAGCTCTCAAGAAGCACCTCCCGAGCTTTTTAAGTCACACACTCAAGTAAGGGACCTTCCTCTCCTTCTTTAAATTCAAGCACCTTCTTTGGAATTTTTCATCTTAATTGAAATTGTTTATGATGTAATTTATTTATAAACATACCATATAAAGAAATTTATGTTATTTTAATTATTGATAATTTATCCTACCTCATTTTTACCTTCGCCTATGTTGTTACTATGCTAAAATTTCATAAGATATTTCTCTTTTCTCATTTCTATTCAAGAACTCCTTTTATGTTATGTCTATTAAATTCCATTTTATTTTGTTGGGATATGTCATTAAATATTTAAAATAAATTTAATTTAATTTATAAATTATGATATCACCCTTTTCTCTCTCATTAATCCTCCCATGATCCTTTATGTACAACTGTTTCCATGTTGAAATTTTGTAAGGGATCTTTTCTTTATTCTCTTTATTCTAATATCTTCTTTACTATATGTATTTTGTCTTCATTTAATTATGATGGTATATTTTATTGTGTATCCCACTTAATATCCAGTTGTTTTAAAAATTATTAGAGATCCCTTTCTCTCTCATAAATCCCTTTTATGAATTTTTAAGTAATGTCGTTATGGTGTTGAAATTTCACTGCGATTTTCCATGAAAAAGCTATTGTGTAGTGAATACCATACCCATTTTTCTATAAAAGTTATTCAACTTTTTGAACATATATTTATTGATTAGGTACTTAAATTTATATATTCCATATTACTTTATTTTGTAATAAATTATAATGATGAATGAGTCCATGTTTTATATTCCATGTGGCACACTTAAGAATAGGAATGAAATGACTACCAGATAGCGCTCTAATGTATTGGTTAATGTTTAGTATCATAAAGCATAATGTTGGGATAAATAGTTAACCTAATTAATTTATGTTAATTTTTCCACCATTATTTCTTGGAGGGTTTATCCTTGACTTATTTTTATGATTTAGTGTTTTAAGTTATTTCCAAATTTACCATGTTATGATTATCATGTTATATCATGCCTTATTATTCATGTTCCTTTTATTTAACATTGATATGACTAATGTCTATCATATATCACTTATTCTATCTTCATCCCCTTATTGGGATTTATAGATCACCCCTTTCTTATGTATTTCCTTAGGTTATCCCATGTAGTTTTATGTTCTAGGGAGTATTTTGGGCATGTTAAAAAAGTTTTCAATAATGATGTTGTACTACATATTTTATGTTGTTATGTAATGTACCTAATTAAAAAGAGACACTATACTTATTAATCATTTGGGATGTATTAAGTGTATTATTATGTAATAAATCAAGTATTAGTTTTAAATAATGGTTAGGGTTGTTATATAGTAGGCCAATGAGCATTATATCGACCATTCATCTTCATCATACATATAAACTACTCTTGTATGGGATTTTCTAATATTGTATTACTAAGACCAAACTATCATAGTTGTGACGCCCCAACCTAATAAGACTTGGGACGTAACTCACCAAGCCTGCCTCCAATAGGCCAGGGGCTGGCAACTACTATCGAGTAGACATATTACATAGATGGGAGGCCTTTTCCAAAATTACTTATACACATGAACCCACAAACACCTCCATGCAATAGTGAAGAGATATAATATGATGGAAACTAAAATGCATGCATAAATATATCCCAAACTAGAGTACAAATAAATTACTAAAAGCATAAGATGGAAAAACACACACCCACTAATAACTGTAAAAGTGTCCAACCTTATTAGAAGGAGGGGATCACTTTCAAATGAAAAAGCCAGAAATATCCTCAACGCAACTTTGGAAAACACCTCAGTCAGTCAATATCACTAAGATCTATATAAATCAGGTCCTCTGGAGACTCTATCAAAAATCATGTGGTCTACAAAAGACACAAAAAATGCAGGCAAATCCCGTGCATAGTTGAGTATAACAATACTCAATAGGAGCCCCAAGACACTAAAAGAAAATAGAGAAATTGAAACTCAATAGTCTACACGACCTACCCAAAGGGAACCCAATTGAGAGAGAAACTCCATCTCAAACCATCCTTGGATACACATATCTATTCATCTCATTAAAAAATGGGTTTCAACCCAGACACGTGACAATACGACAAGGACTCCTTGATATACTCATCTCAGAATAAAATTCTCATTACGTCATGACCTCATAGTCATCTATAGAATTATAATTGAGGATATAAAGGTAAAAAACAACTAAGAGAACAAACTCCATTAGCTCATCCATCCTATATGGCACCTTTCTGAGAGACACACTCCATCAAGAACAACCTTACCATTCCTAATGGTATTTTTGAGAGAAAGTGCTCCACTAGGAACAACTCACTAGGTGAAACTCCAGTGCCCAACACCATAGGTCTAAGCATAACTAACCAATTACCTATGCAAGGTAATAAGAACCCAAGTGGAGAGGCCTGAACCTCACTACTGCACACAGTTAAGGGATCACTACTCTATAATATGCACCGCATGCATCCTCTCTAACGAGAGATGGTATAGGGACCCACACCTCACCATTGTCCCACAACTAAGGGAGTTCCATCTTCTAAAAATCCCAAGAAACCTTTTTCACACATGTATGGAATGGCATACACCTCAATCTGTTGAGGAATCACTAAATCCTGAACATGTATCGCACATAACTAATGGAGGGCCCACTCCTCATAACTATACTCCACAACTGATGGACCTCCAACTTTAATAAATGACACACTCCCCAATACTACTCAAAGATGGGGTAGTACTTATCCATATATGAGAACCTGAACCCTGGTATGATAGGGGAGTACCACTCAAAGGAAATAGTACCCACAACCTGATATGATAGGGGAGTAAAAGTTAGTAAATAGAGGATTCTCACCCTGGAAAGATAGAGGAGTACAACTCTCTAGCTAGAGGAACCACATAATGACATGATAGGGGAGTACTACTCCACCAATAGGATCACTGTGGGGGACCCACACCCTGACACAATGTGGGAGTACTGACCACAGGCTAGAGGACTCTCCCCCAGGTAGGATAGGGGAGTACCAACTCTGCTGGGAAAAAACATATGGAGGACCCACAGCCTAGAACGATAAGGGATTTATGGCTCCAAAGATAGAGAGAATTCACCCTAAAATTATAGGTAAGTACCCACTCTATATATACATCACATATAGAAGACTGTCACCCAAACATGGAAGTGGAGTACCAACACTCTGAATAGAGGACCTGCACCCAGGTCCAACAGGGGAGTGCCTACTCTATCTGTCCAACAAGTATGGAGGGACCACACCCTTGCACGGTAGGGGAGAACTATCTCCGACTACAATAAGGATATATAGAACCCGTGAATTGATGCCTTAGGGGAGTACAATTCCTAGCATATCTCTCAAGAACCACACCGATCTAAAACATTGGTCAAGTGACAATGAAAGGATTATCACACATTTCATGCCTCGAATCACAAAACTACCATGGTTAAGGGACCCATACCCTAATACAATAGAGGATCACTACTCTACCAGCATAATGTGTCCAAGGTAACCACATAATCAGGTGATAGAGAAGGGTATCAACCTCGATGTAAACCTAGTAATCCACCCTATTTACTACCCATTGTTAAGAACCACTAATACAAAGTCATGCTCAAACCATGTCGCGTCGTATCTCGCAAGACACTACAGATCCCACCATCATGTTATATATGAAAAACTAATCAGGATAGGCTACTCATAACCCTAAATCCAAGTTCTAGAGAAGGAGGTATGTAATAAGGAAAATATCAAGAAGACATCAAGAAAGTAGACAGTGTGCATAGGGGTCCACATAGCATATGAACCAACTCGAGCACTTAGTCGTGTCCCCAATTTGAACGGCACGACTATCCATGTAGGTGTATATGGAATTTATAGTCTATACATGGTGTGTACTTCCCCTCTAGGCCCCTGGCCACATTCCTCCTCCACACAGCTCGACCATTCGTGCCTCACACATGGTGTGTACCACGTGGTACATGGTGTTTCCAAGATAAATGACCACTTGTCCATTTTGTATGATTGTTCCCATGTTCATCACCCCATTTCCATGTCCTATGACAATGTAGTCTCACACATCCTTGTATTGTCACACGACCACCTTGTCCATGTCCTCTGGCCTCAGGAAATGGGGTCACTACCTGATGTGTAACCCCAATACATAGAATGTAGTCCGCAAAATTCACCTTCCCTAAATAATAATAACACTCAACACGTATCACAAAATTAGATGTTGTATAGATGGAAATTATGATGGTAATTTCCCTATGAGTCACTCGAATCACCCAATTTTCATCCAAAACAAGTAGATCGGCCTAGGAAGGATATCTATCAATGGTAATAGGAATCTAAAAACATAAAAATGCATAAAAAATATAATCAGGACCAAAAATAAAATCCACTTACCTTCTTAGAAGAAACAATAGATCTTTTGATACAAAATAATGCTCAGATCATGCTACACCATGATCTGATGACGATCAATTCCAAGAACGGAGATTGAAAACACCTCATTACTTATATTTTACCTTATTTCATTCATTGAACAAAGGGGTAGATGAGGGTTGTTCCTCCCTTGTGTTGTGTTTAGAAAAGGGTTGGGGGATGGGTTAATTGGTTTTAATTAAATTAAATCAATTAACTTCTTTTCAACTCCCTGCTCCCAACTCGCCTTTGGTTGAACACTCGACGCCAAAAAAAATATATCGTACCTTTGGAAAAAATGATGTTCTAAACTCAACTGTGGGCTCGTATTTCAGATCCTAGAATTTGTACAGGATTTATTCCATGTTTCAAGAGAAATAGAACCCATGTGATAAAAAAAAAATTTGATATTTTTAATATCACAGTTTCGAGGCTCTCTTTGCCCTATAATCCCACACCGACTCAGCGCTTGGCTTCAAAAATATCTTTATAAATATTCCAAAGTTTTATAGATCAAAACCCAAGTCATTAAATTCTCCCCACCTTAAGTCTTTTTTTCCTCTAAAATAAATATCCTAGGCATAAGGGAAAGAACCTAATCTCTCCACTGTATCACCCATTCAAGCAAACTCACAAAGTGTTCTCGTACCACTTACAAGCACACACTTAGGGGAACCAACAAGGCCGAAACACACCCACATCCAGCTCCAACCAAGTCAAAATCATGAAACTAGTGGAACATTTCCACTCAATTTCCACAGGTAGAAAAAAACCCCAATCATCATGATCCATCGATATTCATAAAGTCTAGCGGCACACCACCACACTAACCTGACATAGATACCAACATAACCCCATAGTTCACTTCCACCCCTAGATGAACTACACTGCGACCTCATCAACTATCTAGTGTAAAAGGATGACGTTGATAACATGAGGGTACCAATGAACAAAATAGGGATGCCCCTGTGTAAAAATTGGGTCTTACCAAGCCCTTTTTCTACGAACCTCCAACTGCGACACAACTCACCAAACCCAAAACAACACCACACCGACTAGTGTAATCCTAGTTGAGTATGGATTCTAGGAAAGCAATACACACTATGGAAACATCATAGGGTCTAACTCTACCCCTATAGAAAAGTTCTATGCATGGATTTCCCTCCACCAAGGATTCCAATAAAAAATGTTCAAGTAGAAAATATCCACTAGAAATGTGAGGACCTAATCCAAAACTCCCATGCACAACCCTTTCGTGAACACCAATTCAAAAGAAATCATCCACAAAAACATAAAATGGTTCTATTTGGGTAGCACTGACTTTCCCGCACATTTTTGATCACATCAAAAAAACATGTCTCAGTGGAGAAAGAATCTATAGTTTTCATGATTCCAAATCTACGTCAAACAACACCCACACAAGATGATACTAACACCCTACATCATAAAATTTAAACCTTGATCAAGAAGTGGAAAGAAAAGAATACATCAAAATAGTGTCTATCAATTACTAATACAGAAAGTATAAAGGACACATAGTGTACCTCTATTCATCCTCATATCTTCTAGGTCAAAGACCACCACGTCCTACAATTTTCCTCACCCCATCCTCTAGATCCTTGATCGTAGTGTGGACCACCTGGGGGTGGGGGTGGAAACACCTCAAACCGCCCACCACCTCCTACTTCTCTCTCAGCTCCTCTTCCACATCTTATATTGTGAGAAAATACCTTCTCAAAATATATCCTCTACCAAGGCGGTCTTTCAACCGGTTCCCTTTAAATAGCATGGTGGGATAGAAAATATATAACAAGATGTATAAAAAATTTTCAATAATAATAGCGCCTCTCATGTAGCTTCCCTGATCCCCAATGTGGCTCCTGTGATACAGGCCCACGTTCCTGATTCTGGGCTTGGGTATGCCTCTTGTGCCTCAATATTATCATATTTCATATACAATATATTATAGATTCCTCAGTATCCTGATCATCACAACAAGAATCATATGTCTATCCATATTCCAAGAAAGATCTCTACTACCAGATCTCACTCTACTACCCATGCATATGTGGTAAGGCACAAAGAAACCACACCTGCTCATACATCTCTTTGAAGGCCTTATTCAAAGGTCTAAGCTCTAATTAATGGGTCTTAAACCATATCCAAGGAGTAATGTAATAGGTCTGTGAATCTCTATGAGTTCTCCTCCAGGATAATGATACCATTTTAATGTTGTAGAAGCTCCTCGATATGCACAGATCTCAACATGGAAAGGTAAAACTCTTCCTTGAAGTCCCGGTCAAACTCTACCCAAGTGAGTGTCATCTCATCTTGGGATTATGTCACTAGACTCCACCATCACCTGACCAAACCCTATAGAAGTCTCTCTTCTAGGATCACAATCAGTTTTTTAGGTTCCCTCATAAGACGGAAAACACTCATGACTGCCTCGATCCATTCATCAACTACCTGAAGATCTGTATCACCCTAATACCGCACAGGTCAGTGCCTTTAGAACTTGTGCAACACACTCAGCCTTTGTGCATCCTTATCCTAAATTGTCGACACCACCAACTTCTCAACGGTTGTGGGATCAACTGGTGGACCACCTAGAGGTACTGTCTCATAACCAGTTCCCAGCACTAAAGACACATCATGAGGTGTAACTTCATCAAAATCCCTCCATGGAACCCTATCTATCTATCATCATGGTGGAATCCTAAAACAGAATCAAGATGCATCATGGTAAAAGATTATATTTGGGGACCTAACTCAAGAAGGAAAGGGAACCCACAACACATTCCTATAAGATGCATGAACCATTATTTCCCTATGCCCAGTTTCCTAATGCACCAAGTTGAAAATCCGGTTATCAAAGTCCTGGTGAATGGATACACAGGCTACCGCATCAACATTGGAACCTCTACCCTAAAATTGAAACTTGAAACGCCCTAAAACTGTCACTATGAAACCCAAACCTAAATCATGACATTACGATCCCAAATTAGAACCCACTTTGATACCACTCTATCGTGACCTGACCCAACGGGGCCTGGGAGACAACTCCCCGATCCCACCACCAATAGGCTAGGGGCTAACGCCGAGCACCTAATAGGTATATCACATAGATGGGAGGAATTTTTCAAAATTAACTATATAAATGCACCCAAAAACACCTCCATGAAACAGTCCATTGATATAACAAGCTAGAAACTAAAATAAATGGTTACATCTACCCCAACTCAGAGTAAAACAGAGGTACTGAAATAATAAGTGGGAAAAACACATGCCCACCAAAAACTGTAAAAGTGTCCAGCATGATCCAGGGGAGGGGATTGATGTAAAATGAAACTGTTATAAATATCATTAACCTAGCTCCAGTAAACACCTCAGTTGATCTAGCTCACTAAGATCTACCAGACTTAGGTCCACCAGGGACTCCATAAAAAGACATGTAGTCGGAACAAGGAAAATCACATGTGGGAAAATACCATGCAGGTGTGATCATAAAAATACTCAGTGGGCATCCCAAAATTCCAAAATAAAAGGGATAAACTGAAATTCATTAGTCCTCTCGACCTATCCAGAGAAAACACAATCGAGATAACTGAATGAAAATTCTATTTTTATTTGATTTTTGAAAAACTCTTATATGGTGAGCAGAAACCAGACCATACATGAAATACCAAATCACCAAAAAAACCACATAGACAAAATTCACAAATGATTCAAAAATAAAAAATTGTGCTCATCGAACCTCCTAAGGACATGTATCCTCAATCTATGAATACTTGAAATATTACCTTGAATCCATCATCATCGTTGTACCATCAACAGAATTATAAAATCAATACGTTTTTATCACCGCCCATCACCAGAGTTGGTGATCAGAACAAATGAACCGTCCAGGAACCATTCAGACCCTTAAAAATAATGGATGCTACTCACCCTCATCTACATCATAATCCGACATTGATAGAACATTCACAAAGATGAATATAACTAAGGAAGTGTCTGGGTTTCCATCAACCACTGGACCACAAACCCAAAACCTCGTAAAAATCATTGCTCCAGCTCTGACTTGGAGAGGATCTGTGGAACAAGAGTTCAAATTTGGGGAATATATCTAAGCGCTCACTAGTAAAAATTCCTTCATCACTATAGCCAAAACCACCCCATGTAATATACAATTGAAAAAAAATACCACCATCGATAAGGTTGAATCTGACTACGACCATCACAGACCAACTCCCTGCAAATAAACACACACAATAAACAACAACACCACTATATCCTGAATTAAACACAATAAGATGTTTCTCTAATAATACTGATGGCCTATCAAACCACAAATCCAAAAGCATCTATGAAACCACCATCACAGACCAACTGAGAGAGCAACTCCTGATGGCACCCGTCTAAAAGATACATTCCATCAGAAAAAACTCTACCATTTATGATGGTATGTTCAATAGAATGTACTCTACTATGAAAAACTCACTAGGTAAAACTCTAGTTCCCATCACCATATATCATGTCATCACTAACATGTTCCCTATGCAAAGTCATAAGAACCTAAGTGGGGAGTCCTACCCCTCACTACTGCAAACAGTTGGGGAAGAACTTCTATAATGTATGCACCATGTGCATCCTCTCCAATGATAGAGAATGGAGGGACCCACACCTCACCACTACCTTACAACTAAGGGAGTACTATCTTCTAACCATCATGTGAAACCTATTTTACCCCTGTATGGAGTGTCTTTCACCTCAATCTATCAAGGTATGACTAACCCCTAACTAGGTATCACACATAACTAGTATAGGGGACTACTCCTCTTAATTATACTCAATAGCCGAAGGAGATCCAACTCTAATAGAGAAACTATTTTGTTCTCCAAATCAAATATAGGGGAGCAATGCTCTGTAGATGATAACATGCACCCTGGAACAAAAGGTCAGTAACACTCAAAGGATAGAGGACACATACCCTAATACGACAGGGGAGTAAAACTCCATAGTTAGAGAATCCGCACCCTGACATGATAGTGGAGTAAAAATTTGTGGATAGAGGACCCACACCTTGACATGATAGGGTATTACTAACCCCAAGCTAAAGGAAATGATACCTAGTACGATAGGGGAGTACTAACTCTTCTAGAACAACACATATGGAGGACACACACCTCAGAATGATAGGGGATTTATGACTCCAAGGATATAGGGACCACACCCTAGAATGATAGGGGATTACCAACTCTATCTATAAATCACATATATAGGATCTGTTTCCTAAAATAGTAAGGGAGTACCGACTCCACAGATATAAGACATTCACCCTAGTCCAATAGGAGAGCACATACTCTATCTATCCAATGAGTATGGAGGGACCACACCCTATCATGGAAGGAGAGTAATGTATCTAATTACACGAACAATATGGTGAACCCTAACCCTGATGTCTTAGGGGAGTACCATTCCCAACATCTCTCTAAAGAACCACACTAATCTATAACAATCGTCAAGTGTCGCTAAAAGAAGTGTCACACTTATCATACCTAACATCACATCATTTCCATATGTAGGAGACCCGAGCCCTGATACAATAGTGTATCTATGATCTACCATGATAAAGAGTCTATGGGAACCACATATTAAGGAGGTAGCGAAGGGTATCGACCCCAACATAAACCCAATGATCCACCCTAATAACTACCAAAGGTTAAGTACCATTACTACAATGTCATGACCGAACCACGCCACATCATATATTTCAGACCAATATAGAGGCCACCATAAAATTCTATGAATATAAATGCTCATGATAGGATACTCTCAAGCTTGAATCCCAGTTCTAGAGATGGAGGTATGCAAGGAAAAATATCTCAAGATGATCTCAAGAAAGTACATGGCATGAATTGTGGTCCACACGGCGTGTGAACCCGCCCGAGCACCTGAACACATCCCTCTTTTTCATGAATTTTATATCCATGTTGGTGTACATGGAATATACAACCTATACATGGTGTTTCCTACCTATCCTGGCCCCAGTCATGTTACTCCTCAACACGGCTCATCCATATAGCCTCACACAAACATGTTCCACTGGTTACATGGTGTGTCTGGGCTAAACATCCACTTGGTCATGTTATTTTCATGTTATCATGTTCATTACCCCATTCCCTTTTACTATGGATGTGTTTTCTCACAAAGCCACATACTATCACATAGCTACCCTATCAATGTCCTCTGGCCATGTGACAAGAGGTCGCTACATGGCGTCAATCCCCGGTACACGACATGTAGTCCCAAAAAATCATATACCCATAATAGAAAGAACATATGGTGTGTCTCACAAGTTTACGCTCCATATAGATAGGAATTAAAATGTGAATGTCCATGTTATTCACCCAAATTACCTTGATTTCCCTTCAAAACCCGAAGACTAACCTTGGAGGGATCTCTATAAATCATAACAGGGCTCTAAAACCTTAAAAAATGCATAACAAATGGGATTCAGACCAAAACTCAAACCTACCTACCTTGAGGATGAAACATTGAATCTTTAGGTCCAAAATGATGCCTAAATCATGATGCTCCTTGATCTGATGATGATCTTCACCAATAATGAATATTGACAACTCCTCGTCACTTCGATTCAACCTCAGTTTGACTGACATCCAAAGGGGGGAGGGTTTCACCTCCCTTGTGTCATGATCATCAAAGTGGTGGGGGAGGGGTTAATTTTTTTTAATTAAATTGAATCAGTTAACTCACTTTAAACACCCCACTATCTACTTGCATTTAGTCAAACACTCAACACTTAACAAATTTATGTCGCACCTATGGTAAACATGACATATTGAACTCAATAGTGGCATAGATTTCAAATTCAAGACTATGGATCGGATTTATTCCATATTTCAATAGAAATGGAGAAGACATGAAAAAAATATGTAATATTTTTAATATCACTAGACTATGGCTCTTTTGACCCCAGAATACCACTCCAACTCAGTGACTAGCTTCGGAAATGTATTTAGAAATATCATAAAGTCTTGTAGGTTAAAACCTAATCTATTACAATAGTTCCCTATTAGGTTGATTCGATTCAACTATATGATATTTTGTGAAGGTAAAACCCATAATATCTATACTATCACCTGACCTTCACTCCATAGGAAGGGAATTGATGATCATAGGTGTATATGGAATCAACCATATATACACATAGAAATCATTATCATTCTATTAAGACATTAGATATTTATCATTTTCATCATATAAATGAATATACTATTTTATACCTTATATAACTCTATCCTATCAAACATAAGTCAAAAAATACAAGGTTTTTTCCAATAGAATATGTAAAAGATCTATGATGATCCCACCTATAAAAAATTAATGTCTACATTTGATAAAATAAGATAAAAGTAAATCTAATAATATAAGCATTGTAAAAAAAATATACACCTATATGCAAGAGTTGTGAGATTTAGATCACCATTAGGTTTCTTAGTTTGTATAATTATTAGGGAAATCAGTGGGAACCTATCCCATGACAATAATTTCATTATCATAACACACCCTATGATATCTACAATTTATGGATTTTTACCATTACAAAGATCTCAATACAGGTGAAATAAGCATTTTAAACCACCAATTAAGTGTCCATACTCATAAAAAATATATTAATAATGGAAGGTTAATAAAATCAACACTAGCCAAATGATTAGGGAAAATAATACTATTTATAAGCTATAAAATAAATACCCAAGTGACACATGAAACTTTGTAGTCATTGACTTAATGTTCCAGGTTTAGAAACTATTTTGATATCTAACTCAACTTATGTCAACCCACCCCCCACCTCTAAGCACATTAGAGTGATCTGGTATATCCACACCCAAAAGATCATGAACTAATTCTCACCAATGGTGGGAAAACCATTTTATAACTACAAATCCATTTTTGTGAAAGATTAAATAGTAATTCATGTCATACAATGTGATGTTATAATATACCTTTTCATTTGAAGAGTATATGTCTTCATCCCCCACCACTTGACAAAAGTGTACATTAAGTGTCAATCGATAAGAATATAATCAATATATGCCAACCTATAAAACCCCAACTCATGTAAATGAGGGATATTCTTCTCACCTATCTAGTGATGAGGATAATAAAAAACCTATTGAATTTTCAATACATTATCATACCTATTTTAAACATTCTATGATACATGAGACAGTTGTAATCTTAACAGATGTGATTAAATAAGGCTTAGACATTATAGACCACTACATTGACCCTTAGATGATTAAACCTTATAAAATTAAAATATTCATGTGAATTATGAACATCGAAATACAAAAATAATATTTGAAAAAATATATTACATTTATAGACAATAAAATTATATGTAATTAAGCATCGGTATATTGAATTTAAAGAAGAAAACATTTATTCAATTTGAAAAAAAAATAATGTTTAGAATGTAAATGAAAAAATTATTATGGATATTGAGAAAAATATTTTTTATACTAAATATTTTTTTCATCTAGAACAGTTGTTGCCTTCATTATTTCACTGGCTACATTAATAAGTTGTGTTGTAGTATTTGGGATAATCCATGGAATTTCTATAACATCTTGATATTTTAAGAGAGGAACATCATGTTCAATAGCATATATGACCTGAAAAACAAAACAAAGAAGATAATGAAACACCTCAATACTTTAAGATATATTTATTTTTAAATAAATTCAATCACTTTGATAGTTTTCAATGCATATAACACCAGGTTTAAATGAAATGTGATACTCTATTAAAATATTTTTATTTAAACATGTCCAATATAACCTAACTGTTAAGTTGGTGGGTATGAATAGTCAAAAATAAATTATAAAAATTGTATGGTTTAAAAATTCATAAAATAAATTAAATGGTTGTCTATTTATTTTAAATAAAATAATAATCATTTGAAATAAAAATAAAAGTTTTCTAAAAAACTATATTTTTTTAAAAGGCGGTTTAGTTGTGTTTTGTGCATATAAATTAATATTAATTTTTACCACTCTTAAAATATTAATTTGAAAAAATAAACTCAATTTTTTGAAATATTAATTTCAAAATTATCTTTGGTTGAATTTTTTAGAATTTTTTGAAAATATTAATTTTTTTAGGAATAGTGAAAAATACTGATTTTTAATGAAAACTGCCTTTTTGTTTTAATTATTTACAAAGTTAAATTATATTAACAATTTATTTTAAAGTAAAATTAGTTTAATTATATTAAAATTTACCTATTTTAGTCAATTATAATAAATTTCATATTGAATTGTGATATACAATCTTTTTAAACTTTTAAAAGTGTTTCTTGGGAAAAATTGTTTTTAACCCATCTATAGGTTTAATTTTAAATTTAATTCTTCACTTCTATGAATTGAATTATTACACTTCTATGAATTTAATTTATAAAAATATATTCCATATTTTTAATCAACATAATCTATTTTATATAATAAGGTCAAATTAATTTTGACCATAATGAATATTGAAAATATTCAAAATTAATTACCACGGCTGAGGTAAAAACAGGTTTATCGAGGGATAAAATAAGAAGATAAGGTTTATAAATGACGTAAATATTATCCAAATACAATTATATGTCCATATTTAGACCTTTTCACTACTAATATTCAATAATGACTAATTTTGGAGTCTTATGGAATGGGATGAACATGGGTGCACTTTATTCTTTTCAAAAATTTCATGTGTGTCCGCTCTCCCTCAAATAAACAGCCACCCCTCCCCTATACTATTTACATTTACAAAACCATTTGGTTTAGAAACTACCTAGGAAAATTTACTCTTTAAATCCATCCCAATATCCTAAATTCTTTGTATTTATTATAAATCCAACCTCAGAAGGATTTTAGTGCAACCCTTAAGAAAGTTTTCCAAATAAGATGTAACGTTTAATTTTGTTTTTTATTCAACCTCCTTAAAATTTTATTAAAAAATGATTATATAATATCATAATTATCTTTCATATAATGATAATTTATTATGTTATGTTCATGACTTACATCCATCTCCTCTTATATAAAATTGGAAACGAAACCGTTGATCGTGTCTATGGAAGACTACCGCCTCGTGGACTGGTGTAATTTTTTTTCCATCACAAAATCTAATGGTTGGATATAATTGTTGATTTAATATATTTATATTATATTTATAAAATTAATATAATTATAAAATTCTAATATCACATATTTCTTCTTACCTTACAGTGTGCTGGAAAACAATAATGTTGCTTGTGGGTACGCAGACTACCTACTCTTGAACAGATGTGATGTGTCTTTCCCATTTCTATTTTCCTTAAATGGTAATAAGGATAAATTAAATTAATATAAATAATATTTATAAAATAATTATACCTTTTTAATTATGATATCACATATACTTTCTTACTTTCTATCATTGGGGGATATGATAACGTCGCTCATGTCTACAACAGACTATCACCTTACAAAGTAATTTTAATTGTTTTCCACTAAAGATTTACATAGAAGGTAATAAAAATAAATTTAATTAATATATGTGATATATAAAAAATCATAATTAATTTTTAAATGGTGATATAATATTTACCTTTCCTTGTTTCCATCTATCGAGAAAAATGGAAACAATGTTCATGTGTATGTATGGCCTACCACCTCCATGAATAGTGCAATCTATTTTCTATCTCTAAATTTTATAGATTCCTATAAATAAATATATACAGAATATATTGAATATTTATTTAATATTTAAAATTCTATATATTATTTAACCATGATCAAATTAAAAAGACCAAAATTACATAACCAAAACATATATGAAAAATGAAGTAATTTTCACCCAAACAGTGATTTCAACAATAAATTGTTAACAAAATGGTAATAAAATACTATAATTAAATTATATTTGGTATGATATATATGATTATGGTTATTTAATATATGTATAATAAAAATATATTTATTATACATGACGTTCATACACATACTAAGGAAGGTAAACCTAAGGTAAGGGTTTTCTCATTTCACTTTTACTTCTGTGTGACATATGCCATATTCCCCACTTATTCTTTTATGTGGTGTATATAATACACATTTGATATTTTATATAATGAATATATTAATATTCTTGATATTTAAATTTTCATTTTATGTTATTTATTTTATGGGTCTTATGATTTAGAAGTTACCAAATTGGTAAGGGCTTATTCCAAAATCACATCATTATTCAAGATTGTTTTTGTTTAAGTATCCCTTAGGGGAATTATTTGATATTTGATTTTTAAACATAATATATTTCCTTATCCTATGTTTATTAATAAACTTTTCAGTATCATTATGATTTTACCTCTCTTTTGTATTTAAAATGATTGGGAAAATGTTTTTTAAGAAAAGTTGACTTCATTTCTCTCTTCAGTTGAAAATCCTTTATATTCCAAAACCATGATTTATAAAAATGTTGTCAAAAATATTTTTAACATTAATTATGAAAATATTTATTATATAAAATTTTACCCATGTTTTACTTTTTACAAAAAAAAATGAACTGAATATTCATGTCAATTTCCAATCAAGGTCATCTTGGATTTTACCAAAAATGTGAATGAAATCTCTATTTTAATGGGTATGCCATGAACATAATTTTACACAATAATCACAAATATATGTATTAAATATTACTTTACAATTTTAAAATTTTCATTTTCAAATATATTTTAAAAAATATATTTTGTGAACTTTTTAAAAAAATCAAAGTAAAAAATGTTGTTTTCCTCAATAATGTTTTTAATGAAATTTTTATGATATTTATATTCATAAATGACATAAAACCTTTATTTAAATTATTATCTAATTAGTATATGTTGTACTGGTAACATTATTATTATTTATCTATATGGTTTATGATTAGTTTGATTGGGTATGCACTATTTTATTGATTATGTTTAATCCCTTTAATATGATATATTAATTATACTTATTAATTGATGGTTGGGGTTTAGTAATACATAGCCCCTTAATGCATTGACTTTTCTCATTAGACAAATCAGTTGGCCAAATTAAAGGGGTTTTCAACCAACGTTTTAAACTATCTTATGAAACGTCTTTACAGTATGTTTTAGATGTCTAAAATTATGTATTCCCGCACTATGAGGTTATATATATATTTTCATATGATTATTTGATTAGTTAGAGTTTCCAAGGATAAGTTTCAAGATCACATGATTATTTATATGGATTTATTTGATCATCCTTTATACCTTCCATATTATGCTCAATTTATAGTTTAAATGGAATCTGTTTTAGTTATTTACCTTTCCATATTTATTATTCTTATTTATTAATTATAGATTTTACTATATGCATACCCTTATTAATAATATTATCTCACCATTTTCTTATGTTTTATTTTCCCTGGGATGCCAAGAAATGTTTTATGATTGATATGCAGTGATATGATAAAGGTAATAATGGTGTATCAAAAGAATATACTATTTTTTTCTTTATGTTTTAAATTTTAATATTATATTCAAGTATTTATCTAGTTTACCAAGAATAATAAACTATTTGGTCCTTTGTGATGGGATTCCTTGTAGCATATACTAATTTAATAATGTAACCATTGACCTTGGGATACTAGGGTCATGGTCTTTACAATTTCAAATATTGGTAGAGTTTGGATGGCCTTTTGTACATAACAATTTAGGGTTTGACACAAACATTGATAATTTTTTGGGAATGTATCATGTAATATCATCACCAACCACCTCACCACTATTGATTATAATAGTGAAACACCATGTTCAACCAATGTATTTGATTGATATATTATTCTTGGGAAACATGTATATAGGAACAAGAAGCAATAACATACATACATGGATGGTGATGTTCTAGAAAGTAACTATAGTCACAAATTTGACTTTGGGAATTCACAATATAAACCTAGCCAGATGCACCGATGATGTGATAATTAGACTCCTCAAAATTGAAGATAGTGTTTTATTTATCAAATCACCAAATGGAAAATGTGGCTTCCCTATTCTGATTACTTAATAATTTTTGAGTGAAGTGCTTTGTGTATATTTTCTCATTGCACAAGCATGAGTCTATATAATTTCCCCTATTTATGAATAACTTCACACAATATAAGAAAGTGTGTTGCACTGAACTAGTAAAAGGAAACATCCTCATTCATTTGAAGATTCCATTAGTACATTCAATGAGATTTGTAAACTTATGACCATATTGAAGTTTGTAATCAAATGATAATGACTATTTCTCTAGATTTATTAACATATATTTAAATAATCTCCTTCACATTATGTAATACTTCAATTATTATCAACACAAGTTGTTTTATTGGTTTGTGATTTTTTAAATAAATTTATAAATAAATGTTATTATAGTAGTTTTAAATATAAAATAAGATCTTTATTAAAATTTACTACATACCAATACATTGAATGGAATTCTTAATTTTATCATATTTAAACTTCTGTCTAATGTTTCTATAGATATGTTGGATGAAATTAATATAGTATATAGTAGGGGGTTTGCATCCAAACTCTATATGATCAAAAACATCTTAAATTAAATAGTTATGAATTTATATCAACAAAACTTTGATATTTTGTTCAATGTTTTCCTACAAAATTACTAGAAACCAATTCCATGACTCAAAATTTTCCTTCCATTATATTATTAATTCCAATGTAAACAAACATCTATTTTCATCTTGTGTTTCTGAAATTAACAACAAAAAATCCTTATAATTTTAATATAAGAATGTGCCATTGGCCTATATAAATGGATTACAATAATGAAATTCACTTATAAATGGTTTGAAAGATTATAAAATCCTTTTAAATGTCACTCTTTTTTGGGTTGACCTAAGAATTATTGATGACATACTTGATGGGTTACAATGAAAACACAATCCAATCATTATGTTTAAGTTTATGTAACCATTGTTTTAATACCTTAAATGAGTTTTCCCAATAACCATGGACTTTTTTTATTTCTTTTTTATTTTCACCAATTCCTTTTTATAAGAAATATTATATCCAAACATAGTATGGATTCTCTATTGAATGATATTTGATGTGTTGTCTTGATGATCTTTATCGTCTCAACTATAGAAAATTTTATGAATCATACATCTAAATATTTTTTTCTTTTGATATGCTTGGGTTAACATAGCTTTGATAACTCCTTATTCTCATAATTTTCCATTTCTCCATTTGTTTTCCCATGAAAACTCTTAAGTTAATATTATAGTTCTACTTATACCGGTTTAAGAATCTGGTTCTTATTTTTGAGGTATGGGTTTCTTCTTTTCCTTTTCCTTATGTGATTTTGAGAAAAATAAGGGAAACGTGGGAAAAATCCCAAATTTATGGGTACATGACGTGTACTTCTACACACATGCCGTGTACTTTTGCTGTATGGATGAGAATTCAGGGCATGTTTTCTTGGGTGTAAAAACTAACTATACGTCATATAATTTTGTATAAACACCGTGTACGTTGGATGCGTGGGATGAGAATACAGGGTGTGTAGGCTTGTCGACGATTAAGGGTGCAAAAAATAACTATATTTCATGTACTTAGTAATACACACCGTGTAATCAGTCAGAAGGTAAATAGTGAGGCGGTGCTAAGTAGCTGCCAGATGAATAGTTAAAAAAATAGTACACATCGTGTACTCGAAATTACACGCCGTGTAGTTATATTTTTTCATTAAAAACAGGAAGTAGCCTCCTCATTCGGCAGAGGACGCATAAAATGAACCAGGAGCACCGGGAGAGGCGTCTGAGACTTAGAGGATCTCTCGATCCCTCACCGAGACTCTGATTCTTCCACCGTCAATCTCGTTTGAACCGTGTGGGTAAGGTCTTCCTTTTCTTGAATCGTTACTTCCAATTATTTCCCCAAGTGAAGTTATATAGGTTTGAACGAGTAATCATTTATCTCAGATCTATGTCGTTCTTGGTTGTTTCAGGAGGCGCCATTCATGTATATCGATCAGAGGAGATCATGGTAGGTGGTCTTGTGTTTAATTACAATCGTCGAGTTGATTTTGTATACCATTATGCCATGCGCCCTTGTTTGGGGTGTCGTATGGATGAGACTTTTACTATTGAGATACCTAGAATTTCATAGGTAATCTAATGAACATGTTTAAACTACTGTTTGGGATCGCTGCTTTGATCTAGGGCCACCCCGAGGGTGTGATTCCCTTGTTTAGTTGTTTGGCCAGGATGCCCATGGGTATGCCGTGATTATAGCATGTTTTGAGTTTTCTTTAGAGAAAACAAATATAAATTGCTTGCTTATGCTTTGGTCTTGGCCCAGTTACTTTCTTTTCCTATGGAACGCCTGAGGGCAGTGTTTTGTTTAGCCTAAGGGCAGTGTTTTGTTTATCCTGAGGGTAATTTTTCTATGCCTGAGGGCAGTAGCTTCTGTGCCTGAGGGCAGTATTTTTAATTCCTAAGGGAAATATTCATTTAGCCTGAGGGTAGTCACCTAAGGGTTTCCTTTCTTTTTTCCCGAGGGTAAGGATTTTCTTGTCTATGGACACTGTTTACTTTGAATATTGACTGTGGTGATATCTTAGGCTGTACCTGCCAAGCTAAATCACAAGCTTGTAATTGTTAAATAATTATTAAAATGGCAATGTAACTAGTAGGGATGGTTACTTTTGAGTACTTCCTAGTTTACTGCATTTTATTACTGCACACTGTTGTTGCACATTTTCACTGACAGTTGGGCACGGGCCTTTGGTGGTTGCCAACTAGGATTTATTTCTCACACCCTGTTTGAGTCATGTCTTGGGTCCAAACAGATTTTATTTTTGCAGGTGTCGATAAGGGAAAGGGTCCCTATTCAGGTACAAGATTGTTGCAGATGAGTAGGAGATCATGGGACCGACCTTAGGCTTGCGATGCTGTTGTGTTCCTATTACACTACCTTGGTTTAGTTTTGTTGTACTTGTACCTTGTGTTGTATCATATTAGATTGTATTGTATCCTGCTTTCACTGCTTTCTTAGAATTAGAGGCATGTTGCATCATCATATATATGATTGTTGGTTATCTTTTATTTCATTTCAGTTGTCAGTTTTAGGTTTATATTGTTTACTGCTTATTCTTTTTTATGTTTATATATTTTTCCGCTGCACTACACTTTGACAAATGAGGGCATAGTTTCCCCAATATCAGTCATAGGCTATCACTGCTATTCGGTAGCCTCTGGCATTTTGGTAAATTCACTTGAAGTCATGTGACCAACTGAGTTTGGGGTACCCGTTGTGTGGCACCCAGATTTGAGACATTACAAAGTGGTATCATAAGGTGTTTCTTTTCTTTGACTTACAGTTTGGAGCCTATAGCCAGGGATAGGATGGAATTGGTACTTGGTAATAATTTGTGTCTGGTAGTAGCTAACCCATGTACAAGGAAAATCCAATCTACCTCGTTTAATTGCAATTTTTCTGGTTTTGAAATTATTACAGTTGATTTGATTTCACCATTGGGTGACAAACTTGTGGTGTGCTATTTATATTTTATATGTGGGTTCTTTTTAGTTGCAACCCAATGAGATGAGGTTATTCCATCTCATGCATCATTTAGGCACATGTTAGAATCACAGGTCATGCATAGTTCCATGCCATGTAGGTGCATTAGAAATTGCATGTTTTTGTGACAGATATGGTGCTAGAAAATGCATGTTGTTGTGATAGATGATTTGATAAAATACCTGCTCTTTGATAGAGTATTTTTATGTAAGGTTTTGTTGGATGAACACAAAACTTTGTTTCTTGAGGTTTTATGGGACCTCATAGACCGGAATTTGGTGGATCATTGACTTTTTTACCTTCTTATAACTTGTATAAGATTCCAAGCTTTGATTCGTGGGGAGTATGGGCCCTCACGAATCAAAATTTGACACTTTGGTGTTCATTCAGTGTTTTTCTAGGCTCCGGAGTAGTTTTTGAGGCTTACTGTCTAAAAACCCTAGAATACACGTCGTGCAGTTTTGACTATACGCCATGTGTTCTTTTGTTCGGGGAGAAATGGAAAATTTTTAAGTACACGTTGTGTACCTTATGTATATAGCGTGTAGTCTCTAATCGTGTCATATGTCATGTGGCCAGAGACACAGGATAGGGAAGTTTTTGTGGGAATACACCATGTGCTAGTTGCACATGTTTTGTCGTGTTGACCCTATGTCTGCCCGTGTGACTAACAACACGGACGGATAAATCTTATCTTATACACACCGTGTCAATTATAAACACTCCGTGTAGTGTAATCGTGGGATCTGACCATGTATCTAACAACAAGGGTTGGTGTTATCCTTTCTCGTACATGTTGTGTCCATCTGGAACACACCATGTAGTGTGAGCTGTGAACTCGGTCGTGTCTCAAACAACATGGGTCGGTGGAGCTCGTCTAGTACACATCGTGTACCTATGGGACACACCGTGTAGTCTTGTCCGATGAGAGACCATGTGGACTTGGCTGTGTGGCTGGGGAGAAGGGGTGGTTTACATGCCGTGTGTGGGTGTAACAAGCTATGTACCTAGGGTTGAGACACACCCAGGCCAACATCAGAACACGGCCATGTTAGGGATTAAGGGTAAATGTTATGTTGACCTTATACATGCAGTGTAGTCTCTTTTTCCAATTCTTTTCGATCTTTCCCCTTTTCGTTGGCACTATTAAATGGACAAAAGAAATCTTAATAGTAAATTAAATTAAGGCATGTGTTTGATTTGTAGATTCATGTCGCTGAGATGACCATGAGTTTTTTTCCAAGAGAGTGCTGATGATTATACTCTAGATATGGTGGGACATTGGCTACCAGTGGATCCTACAGTAGTTCCAGATATGGCATCAGCCATTATACCAGATGTAGGTGTGAATGCGCAGTTTTGTAAAGGCTTCATGTTGTTTATGAAGACCTTTCAGGGAGGACCACCTGTTGCCACATCTATGGTAGAGCTGACACGTATATTCCAGTAGTATCATTCACCTATGTTTTCATGGGATGGTGGACCACAGGCTGTGAAGTCATGGCTGGGTTCTATACAGATGATCTTCGAGCATTTGGAGACGCCTCCGGGGAGGAGGGTCAAGCTCTCTACTTACATGCTGCGTGATTCCACCAAGAGATGGTGGGATGCTACCACCCAGACTGAGCATCACCAAGACATGGTGTGGGAAGATTTTCAGGCAGTCTTCTATGACTTTTTCTTTCCATAGAAACTAAGGGCAGATCGAGCTCGAGAGTTCATGAATCTGCAGCAGATCTCCATGTCAGTGATGGACTATTATGCCCGATTCACCGAGCTACAGCATTTTTCACTTGTTCTGGTGGGTGATGAGACGTTGAGGGCTAGATTCTTTGAGGATAGTCTTAGATATGACATCCAAGCACTGGTTAATGTTTTGAGGTTGCCTACAGTGCATGCTATTGTGAACCAGGCATCTATTACTGAGCAGAACCTGTGGGAATCTAGTGGTGCAGACCAAGGTGGTTCGGCACCGGTCTCTGGTACTATTTATACTGGCAATAGGAAGAGGTAGATGGATTTCTCTCTTGGTGGAAGTACTAGCCAGAAGAATTATTCATGTGGCTAGGTCATGTGCTACTAGTGTGGTAAAGAGGGGCACAAGATACCTCAGTGTCCATGTGGCCTAGTGGAGTACCGAGCTTGTGGCAAGATGGGCCATCTTCATCATTTTTGCAGGGCTTTTCCACCAGTGACTAATGAGAGGGGTTTTGTGTATATTCTTCATGCAAGAGTAGGGCTAGGAGCTTTTTACTAGTCAGGGAATTGGAATACGTCAGGATGTTCAGGGTGAGGTGGTGGTCGTGGTCGTGGTAGCCATACACCAGGATCTCAGAGACAGCAGGGTGGGTCAGCTCAGGGTAGTCAGGCTGTGTCATAGGGTCGTGTCACTAATCAGACATATGCAGTGCAACAAACCCAATAAGAGTAGGATCTAGGAACTTCAACTATCATAGGTACTATTCTAGTTGCTTCTGTTTTATCTTCTGTACTTTTTAATATTGGTGCTACACATTGCTTTATATTTGTGCTCATTGTGGATATACTTGGGCTCTGTGTTTCTTCTTCTTTAGATATCATGACGCTAGACACTCCATTGGGAATTAGAATAGCAGGTGTGCGTCAGTGCAAGGATTTCCCCCTAGTGGTTGGTGGGTGTCACTTCCTATGGGACCTCTATGTATTAGGGATTACGAGATATGATGTCATTCTTGGGATGGACTGGTTGGTACCCTTCCAAGATTTTGAATATTACTATCTCCATAGGGTGATTTTCACGTCACAAGAGGGTGGAGAGTTTCTATAAAAGGGAGAATGGTATTTCCATGAGAGCCGAGCTGGACCCGAGCATCATGGGGGAGGGGGTGGAGTAATAGCCTATATTGTGAGTTTATATTTGGATGAACAGTGAACTATTTAGAAGGATATCCCTCTAGTGGTTAATCATTTCAGAGATGTCTTCCTGGACAACTTTTCAAGTCTACCTCTGGAGCGAGATGTGGATTTCTCTATTGAGCTTGTACCAGGAGTGGCACTGGTGTCCATTCCTCCTTATAATATGGTTATTCCAGAATTACAAGCACTCAAGAAGTTGTTAGAGGAGTTTCATGCAAAGGGTTTCATCTGACCCAGTACTTCTCCTTGGGGTTCGCCTGTCCTATTTATGAAGAAGGTGGATGGTACCCTCAAACTCTACGTGGATTATCGAAAACTGAACTAGTAGATAATTAAGAACCAATATCACTTACCAAGGATTGATGATCTTTTTGATCAACTTCGAGGAGCATGAGTGTTCTAGAAGATTGACTTGGGATCTGGATATCATCGGTTGTGTGTTAGACCATTGGACAAAACACTTATAGCCTTTCAGATCAGATATGGCCTATACGAGTATTTGTTCATGCCGTTTGGACTCACAAATGTGCCAGTAGTTTTCATGGCTCTGATTAACTGAGTGTTCCATCCATACTTGGATTCTTTTGTGGTAGTCTTCATGGATGATATCTTGGTGTACTCTCACACTCGACATGACCATGCCAACCATCTTGAGATCATGCTGAGTACACTGAGATAGCATCAATTATATGCTAAGCTCTCAAAGTGCCACTTTTGGATGGACTAGATTCACTTCTTAAGTCATATTATCTTAGAGGTAGGAGTTGCAGTAGACCTAGATAAAGTGAGAGAATTAGTTTCTTAGGAGCAGCATAAGAATGTGTTTGAAATACGAAGTTTCTTGGGGCTGGATGGTTACTACAGGAACATTATACAGGACCTCTCCTACTTAGCAGCGCTGTTGATGGGTTTTAATAAGAAGGGTATGAAGTTTGTTTGGTCAAAATCTTGCGAGAAATCCTTTCAGGAGTTGAAGGGAAGGTTGACATCAACACCAGTCTTGATACTTTCGGAGCAAGGGAAGAGCTATACATTTTACTATAATGCATCAGGTATTGTGTTGGAAGCAGTGTTTATGTAGGGTGATCGAGTAGTTGTGTATGGGTCTTGGTAGTTGAGGCCACATGAGAGGAATTACCTGACGCATGATCTCAAGTTGGCTATAGTTGTTCATGTGTTGCGCTGTTGGAGACATTATCTCTTGGGAGATCATTTTTGTAGTGTTCACATACCAATAAAGTCTCAAATATTTCTTTACCCAGCGTGAATTGAATTTGAGATAGCGAAGGTGGGTTGCATACCTTCAATCCTTCGACTTTGAGCTTGCATATACACCTGGTAAGGGTAATGAAGTAGCTAATGCATTGAGTAGGAGGACTCAGATACAGGCAGTGCCAGAGGCCAGTGGTGAGTGGTAGCTTATGGAATTGTTCTCTGAGATGCATTTGTAGGTGCACGATAGTCAGGGGTGAACCTATCTTTCATCCTTAGCTATGACTTCTACCCTCCTAGATAGAGTGAGGATGAGACAACTATCAGATTTAGAAGGCCTATTTCTACAGGAGTCGGTGGCAAGTGAGGACCCTCCTCCTGGTTAGACGATAGGCGATGACGAGGTATTGCGTATCCATGGATGAGTGTGGGTTCCAGGGGATATATGTAAGGAGTTGATGTGGTAATTTCATGCTTCAGTTTGGGCAGTGCATCATGGAGTTACCAAAATGTACTGTGACTTGAGACATCAGTATTGGTGGCCGGGTATGAAAAGAGAGGTAGCTAATTCTGTTACGATATGTTCCACCAGTCAGAAGGTAAAGGTAGAACATCAGAGGCCATCCAGACTGTTACAACAGTTACCCATTCTGGAGTGGAAATGGTATGATGTCGCGATGGACTCCGCGACCGGGTTGTCAAGGTCACCTCGAGACAATGATGTCGTATGGGTTGTTGTGGATAGACTTATGAAGATAGCTCACTGTTTACCGATCAAGGAGACCTTTAGTGTTGATGATCTCGGGAAGTTGTATATTTGAGAGGTAGTACATCTTCATGGGGTCCCTCGTTCTATCATTTTAGATATGGACACCTATTTTATGTCTCGTTTTTGGCAGAGTTTTTAAAGGGAACTGGGTATACATGTGCTTCTAAGTACAACTTACTTCCCTTAGACCGATGGCCATTCAGAGCATACAATATAGGTTCTAGAGGACATGTTGTGTGCGTGCGTCTTGAACTTTGGGGTCTCATGGGAGAAGCACATACCCTTGGTCATGTTTTCCTAAAATAAAAGTTTTCAGGAAACTATTGAGATGGCACCTTACAAGGCTTTATATGGTAGTCCATACTAATCACCCTTCTACTGGTTGGAGGCAGGTGAGGAAGCTTTATTGGGACCATGTCTTGTGTAGGAGACTTCAGAGAAGGTCTAGTTGATTTGGAAGTTGATGGCTACTGAACAGTCTCATCAGAAATCTTATGTTTCTCATTGCAGACGACCCTTGGAGTTTGTGGTCGGGGATCAGGTTTTCTGGCATGTTTCACCGAGGATGGGACACAAGCAGATCAGGAGATAGGGTAAACTTCCACCAAGGTATGTATGGCCTTTTGAGATTTTGGAGAGAGTTGGGCCAGTTTCCTATCGGTTTCAGTTACCATAGAGTTACCAGGCCATGCACGATGTCTTATACGTATCTCAGATGCGTCGTTATCACTCAGAACTCTCTCACATTTTTCATCCCGAGGAGGTTGAACTTCAGGATGATGCATCATTTGAGGAGAATTTGATTCGTATTGTAGATAAGAGAGATAAGGTTATCCAAGGATGATCAGTTCCTCTCGTACAGACACTATGGTAGTATGGATGAGTGCAGGATGAAACCTAGGAGCGGGAGACCTAAGTACGTGCTCAGTGGCCAGAATTGTTCTCAGCTTTTTCTTCACCACCCTTGTAAGGGAAATTCGGGGATGAATTGCTTTAAGGGGGGAAGTTTGTAAGAACCCAGTTCTTATTCTTGAGGCACGAGTTTCTTTTTTTCCTTTTCCTAAAGTGCTTTTGAGAAAAACAAGGGAAATTTGGGGAAAATCCCAAATTTAGGGGTATAGACCGTGTACTTTTGCACACACACAATGTACTTTGGCTGTATGGATAAGAATATAGGGCGTGTAGGCTTGGGTGTAAAAACTAACTACACAACGTGTAATTTTGTATACACGTCGTGTATGTTGGCTGTGTGGGATTAGAATACATGGCATGTAGGCTTGTCGGCGGTTAAGGGTGTAAAAACTAATTACACATCATGTACTTATTAATACACACCGTGTAATCAGTCGGTAGGTGAACAGTGAGGCGGTGAAAAGTAGCCCCCATAGGAATAGTTTAAAAAAATAGTACATGCCGTGTACTCAAAATTACACACTGTGTAGTTATGTTTTTCCATTAAAAATAGGTAGTAGCCTCTTTATTTAGTAGAGGAGGCATAGAACGAACCAGGAGCATTGGGAGAGGTGGTCGAGACATAGAGGAGCTCTTGATCGCTCACCGAGACCCCGATTCTTCGGCTATCGATCTCGTTTGAATAGTGTATTTAAGATCTTCCTTCTTATTGAATCGTTCCTTCCAATTACTTCCCTAAAGGAAGTTATTTAGGTTTGAATGAGTAATCGTTTATCTCAGATCTACGCTGTTCTTGGTAGTTTCGAGAGGCGCCTTTCACGTATATCGATCAGAGGAGATCGAGGTAGGTGGTCCTATGTTTAATTAAAACTGTCGAGTTGATTCCGTGTATTATTGTGTCACACGCCCTTTTTCGGGGTGTCGTATGGATGATACTTTTACTTTTGAGATACCTAGAATTGCATAGGTAATCTAATGAACAAGTTTAAACTGTTGTTTGGAAGCGCTGCTTTAATCCAGGGCCACCTCGAGGGTGTGTTTCCCTTGTTTAGCCGTTTGGCCAGGATACCCATGGGTATGCCATGATTATAGCATGTTTTGAGTTTTCATGGGAGGAAACATATATAAATTGTTTGCTTATGCTTTGGGATCGGCCCGGTTACTTGCTTTTCCTATGTAATGCTTGAGGAAAATGTTTTGTTTAGCCTAAGGGTAGTGTTTTGTTTAGCCTGAGGGAAACATTTCCTATGCCTGAAGGCAGTAGATACCATGCCTGATGGAAATATTCGTTATACCTGAGGGAAATATTCGTTTAGCCTGAGGGAAGTCACCTGAGGGTTTCCTTTCTGTTTGCATGAGGGTAAGGATTTTCATGTTTGAAGACACTGTTTACTTTGAATATTCACTATGGTGATATCTTAGGTTGTACCTTACAATCTAAAGAACATGCTTGGAATTATTAAGTAATTATTAAAATTGAAATGTAACTGGTAGTGATGGTTAATTTTGATTACTTCCTAGTTTACTTTATTTTATTACTGCACACTGTTGTTGCACATTTTCACTGACATTTGGGCATGAGCCTTTGCTGGTTGCCTACTGTGATTTATTTCTCACACCCTATTTGGGTCATTTCTTGGGCCTAAAAAGATTATATTGTTACAGGTGTCGATAAGGGAAAGGGTCCCTACATAGGTACATGATTGTTGTAGAGGATTAGGAGAGCATGGGGCCAATATTAGGCTTGCGATGCTGATGCGTTCTTGTTGCACTACCTTGGTTTAGTTTTTCTGTACTAGTACCTTGTGTTGTATCGTATTAGATTGTAGTGTATCCTACTTTGGATGATTTATTATAATTATAGGAATGTTTCATAATCATATATATGATTGTGGGTTATCTTTTATTTCATTTTTTTGTTAGTTTCAGGTTTATATTGTTTACTTCTTCCTCTTTTGTATGTTTATATATTTTTCCGCTACATTATACTTTGAAAAATGAGGGCATACTTTCCCCACTATCATTCCTAGGCCCTCACTGCTAGTTGGAAGCCTCTGGCATTTGGGGAATTCTCTTGAGGTCATGTGACCAACTAGGTTCAGGGCACCCATTGTGTGGCTCCTGGATCTAGTAAATTACAACTAGTTACACTAAATATACTAGTTTGAGACTTTGGACACTTTCTTTGGAAAATGTAATTCCTTTTAACAAGATACTGATTAAAAAAATACTCTTTGTTCTTAAAATCCCACCCAATATAAAAATCCTCATCATCTTCTTGGACACCTATATATAAGACATCTATTTCAGAATAAACATAAGTAATGAAATCATATTCAAACAGTTTTACTATATTTTCTCTATTCATGGAAGGAAATTTTTTTATCCCAGTACACCCAACTCCTACATCTTACTCTGTGTCTGAACCATAAATATCTCTAAGAATAGAATCATTATAATCATCCATTATATTAGATTTTTTATCTTATACATTGTCAAGTGGATTTACATTTCCAATAGATAAACATAATGTTAGGGTTTTGAAGTCTCACAAATGATCTTGATATTAGTTTACTAAAAATTCAGGATTCAATTCACTAGAATAAAATATTTACCAGATACTCAGTAAGGATTCATACTACCAAATGTTTAGGTAGTCAAGTATGAAAAATTTTAGATAGTGGACTCACTGGTAGGAGATTAATGTCTATGTTTGAATCATATTTCAGCTAAAAATAATGGGAAAAGGGAGAGGTATGTAAGAATTTATTAATTACCATTGATAGGTGGTCAATCTGAGGAATGATATAAGATATCAAAAACTACATAGTGCAATGGATGATCAACTGAAGATATAAGAATTTGGTGAAACCAGTTGACCTTGTGATCCCAATATATAAAGTGGTTGGACCACATTACTAAGATGTCCAATTCTACATTAATCATTTTACTTTACATGATCCACAAGGATGACATGTCACAAGTTTTAAACTTTTTAATTCTGGTAAAATAAAATCTTACAGTGTTCTCTCATGATGTAGGATAAAAATTCAAACCATGTGAAATCAGTGTTCTTTCCTTTTTTCATGTTTTTAATTTTCTTGGATATTTATATGATTTCACTTGTGTACTGGATTCAGTGTTTTGATTTGTCTGTACCAATAATTCAGTGTTCTTTTGTACTGAACTTTTAGAGAAGATATACCAGTGATCTATTCATGTTTTATGATCTACTGGTACATGAAATTCCACTGGTTGAAGTTTGGGTGGTTCAACAAGTGGTACCAAATATTAGTTTACAATAATGGGTGACACCTATAATTCAAATTTATCTTCTTTTACCTACCATAAATTTTTTATTTATTAGGAATTACTATGATAGATTGATGTTACCAGAAGTAGAAAAGTTAAGGGTGGATAGGTTTGATAAAAAACTTTATTTTTTGAAGTTTATAGATAGAGGATTAAATAAATCATGATATTCAATTAACTTGAACTAAACCCAAGAATATAGACAAGGATGAATGGGAGTGGTTGGATAGAAAATATCTTAGTTTTATTCAGATAATGTTTGCAAGGAACTTTTCTTTCAACATCAATTATTATAAGGAAACTATGGATATTATGGTAGTGTTGATAAATATATATTAAAATATGACTACACTCAATAAATTTTTTCTAACGATAAAACTATTCATTTTATGAATATAAAAAGGGATATCAGTGGTAGATCATGTGAATGATTTCAACATGATCCAAAATCATCTTGAGATAGTAAAGGTAACATTTGATGATAATTTTAGGGTGATTCTATTAGTTTCCTATTTTCTATAGTCATGGTAAGAGATGTTGATGAAAGTTATTAATTATTTAAATAAATATAACATGGTATTAGTTAATTTTTGGAGTTGGATCTTGAATGTAGATCTCTAAAGGAAGGAATTTCAGGTGTCTTTCGGTAATGTAATGAATGTCTATGGAAGAGGATGCTCACCTTAGAAAATGAACTATATATGTTTAGTGGAAAAATATAGATAGAACAATTGAGGGAAATCAACTGAACCAGATCATATATATAGGAATTATAAGAATAAGGGCACCTCAAGAAGTATTTCCATGACTATAAGAACAACAGAAGATGAACCTCTAGAAGATCAAGCTCCAAAAATACTCTTTTATAGATAGGAAATGTTATTTTCTTTGTGTTTGTAACATTCCAGGTGAATACAGAATATAAAATTTTCATATTTATTAATATTTGTGAATTAAATATTAATTTTACTTTAAATGGGATACTATGTCTGATAGTGTACTCAACACGCAACAACGGATTTCTCTAAAATCTTACGTTGCACACAATATTGAGTTATACCAAAAAATAATATAATAATACTATTATTCTAAATGGTAGTTAATGTTTAGCCGTTGTAATGGTAGGAATGAACAAAACTAACAACAATATGATTATAAATTTTTTTAAATGCTTTTACATTTAACAAATAAATTTTAGAGGCTTAAAATAAAAAAGAATCCAATTTTTAGCATAAATACTCTAATATTCTTTAAGGGGTCAATTTACCACCTTTTAATGGCGAAGCATTTCTAAATCTAGTTATTGACACTTTTATATGTTTTATTTGACAAAATAATATTCTTATTTAGAATCGGGAAATCGAAATTTACTTTCGATGAAATTTTGGTATTTTTCTGATAATGTTCATTTTTTTATGAAATAGTTAAAAATACTGTATTTTAATTCAAAACTGCCTTTTAATATAATTTATTTATATGTTTAGATTATATTTTCTATTGGTTTTAAAGTGTAATAAGATTATATTTTTACTATTTAATCCAATTTTGGTCATTTGGTGTAATTTCACTTTGAAATTTTATATAAACAAGTGTCAATATTTTGATAGTTATTATTTCTTAAAAACACGCTTTTTGTTTTGACAACAGGAATTAATTTTAAATTAATCTCTGAAACTTTTGTGTTTTGAATTTTGAAAAATGGATTCCATATTTTTAATCAGGAGGTCCAAATTTTGTAAATAGTTAACTTTAATTTTTATACATTATGAATATTTACTGCAGTAAATATTTTATTTCCCATGATTAAAGGGTAAATCTAGTAAATAAGGGTAAAAATATTTTTATAATAATATTAAATTTCCCTAAAATGTGTCCAAATTCTATTTATTGATACATTTATGACCATGTTTATCCTTGGGTTGATTTTGGGACCCCATAGAGCCACTTAGGAGTGATAATGACACTTTGTATTAATTAATTTAACATAAAGACAAAAATGACATAAATATATATCCTTTAGTAAATAAATGTTTACATGGGGTTATATATATTATATCTTATACTATAAATATTCATTTGAAATATAAAATTATTTCCTACATCATGGTATTTTATTTATAATTTTTAAACATCAAATAAATAAAATTATAAATGGCACAATGATGATGCAGTGATTACCTTATTAATGAATGATTTAAATAAATGAGATTATAAAATTTAAACAAATATTCAAAACCTTTCAATTCTTATTGTATGATTTTATTTCGAACAAGAGTCATATTATCTTTTCATTTAATGAGTTTTGAACCTTTAGAAACTGAAAAATCATTATATAATAAATAATATTTTCAAAATTTCCTAAAGTGCCCCTCCTCCCCCTTATAAAAGGAAACCACCTATAACCCATTATGTAAAGACCCAAAATTACCAAGGAATTTGTTTTTAAATAAATGTGAATTTTAGGAGTCCACAGTTTCTGACGACTCTTGATTCTAAGGACCGGTGTGACCGAAATCAATTTCTGAAGTTTTGTTCGTGTACGTTCAGTAAACGTACGTGCGGGTTTTTTGTATATTTTGAACCGATGCGTGGAATTGAAATCTGAGGGCATCGATTAACTCACAGTGCCTGTAATCACTTAAGGATACCATTACCATAGTTGCATTTTATTGGGAGTGGAAGATAATTTTTGTGGGATTTCTAAATTTAATAAAAAATATGTGTAGCATATTTTTTTAAAATGTGTGGTGGTTAATTTCTCCAAAGGGAAGTTGGAGGTGGGGGCCACCCCAACATAACCTCCCAAGGGAGGATATTATGTGGCAAGTAACACACGAGCACCTAACCCCTCAACTCCCCTGGAACCCCTTTAACTCCCCTTTATGTTATTAAATCCACCTCTCTTCTTTTATTTTGGGTGAACTCTCCACCTTCCTCCTCTCATTAAGTGTGCCAACCATCTAATTAATGAATTGAACTTATTCAATTTAATTAAGTCTAGATTTTGAATTTTGAAAAATCTTGTCAAAAAAATAATAGGAGAGCCTATTATTTTAGTTTGGGTGTGGAACATTGAGAGGAATTGGGAGGAACTCTTGGAGAACTTATTTCCCTCAATGAAGAACGCATCTCCATCCTTCCAATGAAGAAAGACGTCCTCTCCAACGTAGAACGAGGAAGATTCTCGAACCCGGGATCAGCGGCGTGTGACAGGAACGACTTAATACGTCGTCTACGAATTCTCTTCCCTTGACACCATCAAACAAACATTGAAATCGAGGTAGGGTTTTTAATTAGAGTTTGAATTCCTTTCTTTTAAGTTCTTCTTTTCCCTTGTATAGAAACAAAAACCGCAAATTGGCCCCTGAACATGGCGATCCGAAAAATGGATATTGATTACAGGAAGGGTTACATATTAATCTCGGGTTTTTTTCTGGTTCAATTATATGTTGGATTACTGTTTGAACACTAATGCGGAGGGCACGGGCTAACAAACACGTCTGGACCCTCTGTCAATTCGTTCTTGTTGCGCGGTTTGATGGGTGATGGGTGAACAGAATGGAAACCCTGATTTGAGGCTATCGTAGTGAAGAACAGGACCCAAGGAGGCTGCAGGTGCAGACGAGAGGCAAAACGGACAACCAAAATGACTTCGGTGGCCCGCGGCGGCGCCCCTCGCTCGCCGCCGGTGGAAGGCCGTTGCGGCACCGGCCGCGGCAGTGGAGCATAACACGCAACCGTGGGTTTCGGGAAGATTGGGCGATGCTAGATGGTGCCACCGTTACAGGACACTGAGACCCCCCGCCACCCCCCGCCGCTCCATGCGCGTGTAATGCACTCGGCCAGTTGGCCGAGCCGCGGCCGGCCGTGCGGGGTGGTCTGCCTGCCGCGTGGGAAGGGTCGCCTGCCACACGGGCCGGTCCGCCCTCGCACAGGCTAGGCCGCAGCCACTGGGCTGGGTCGCAGCCACCGGGTCGGGCCATACCCTACCGGTCTGGACCTGGATCTGGTTCGGGTCGACCTGGTTCGGGCGGACCAAGGGCGGGTTGGGCCGGGTCGGACCGGACCCATACCCCCTCTTCGGACCACTTTTGGTTTTTTGCCTATAACTTGAGCTATAGACCTCAGATCGACGCAATGTCAGTTGAATAGGATTCCTTGAATAAAGAAGATTGTTTAGATATATCATACTCAAGGTTTTGAAGAAGTTTGGGTATGTCCGGGTTGGTTCGAACCCGAAACCAATCGGGCCCTCGGAGCAGAAACGCTTATAACTTAAGGACAGGACGTCCGATTGACATGCTGTCAACTATGTCGGATTAATTTTCATGATACGGTCCTTTTGGAATACTCCAAAAAATATTCATATGAAGTTGGAGTATGTCCAGGTTGGATTGTACCCGAAATCCAATCGGCCCCTTGGAACGGAAATGCCAATAACTCTCAGACTGGGCGTCTGATTGACGCATCGTTTGTCGCGTTGGGTTCCTTATGATGAGACGGAACTACAGGACAAATCAAATCAGGACTTCATGATATTTGATTTATCAACACTTGTATCAAGATCGGACCCTCTCGGAATCGAGCGTGTTGTGCGCGGGAACCCTAGGGGTGGCTGCGATTGAGATGATGGAATCCTCCATGGGTTCGACAGTGACGACTTCTTTATCAGGATCCTCCATGGGTTTGATAGCAATGAATTCTGTACCAGGATCCTCCATGGGTTTGAAAGCAGTGACTACTGAGTATCGTTATACTCACCCCTACACAGGATATGCCTGCATCTCATTGTGTTGGATGCAGACGACAGGCAGTGTTGACCGAGGCAGAGTGTATGAGGACTGGACGGTACCTAGAGGTGGACCGCACGACTAGTCAGTACCCGGAGGAGATGGGCGAACATGGATAACTGAGGAGGCTATCAGTACCTACCCTTCAGTTAGGATCTATGGTGGAAGAACCAGGAGTTTCTAGGCACCTTCCAGCTATTTGTCTTTTTAGTTGTACCTCTTTTTCCTTTCCTTGTACTTTACTGTTGGGCTTGTATTTCTGGCCATTTGACTTTCAAGCACATCTTCTATATTCAGTTTCACTTATAGTTTGCTTCTTCTTATACTCAGGTTGAGTTTTTTTGCAGTTATAAAGGCAATGCCTTCCCAGTTTAGGGATTTACGCCTTTGGTGCTAGTCGCCAGCCCTTGGCCTATGGAAGACGGGCTTGGGGTAGTTACGACATGGGCCCCGGGGGATGGGTCGTGACACATTACTCACACCTCTCAAAACCTTGTCTCGTCTAAACTCTTCCTAATTAAGCTCCCTATATCCTTATCTTCCTACTAGAAGCCTTCCCCTAGTAATAAGGCAATTCGAGTAAACCTCTTAGTTCAAACCAAAGGGAGATACCTGATTTAAAGGTAACGTCTTCTCTTAAGTTCCTTTCTTTTATTTTACTTCTCCAACCCCTAAACTCTCTTTATTACTTTATTTTATAAAAACACTAGTATAATGAATATAATAGGTTGTTGTGATTATAAGTATTTTGTCTACACTTCCACACACCTCCATCTAATGGATACGAACATACTATTTATGTGGATGGCGGACTACTGCCTCGTGAAACGATGATTGTTCAGATATCTCCAACCGCCTCTCATGGTGGCCATTATGATGGAACTGTATTTATATGTGATATATATAATATTTATATTGTCTCTATTCTTCTATATTTTTCATTTATAGAATACCTTTATGGTTTCCATAATGGGTAAATGCGATAATTTCATTTGAGGAAGTGCGGACTACCGCCCCCTCAAAAGTGATATGACTCGCTCATGCCATGCATGGGATGTATAAAGGATAGGGTTAATGAAATTATATATTATATTATACCATAATTATAATATACTTATATATCATTAATTTTTTATTCCATTAAATATGAAATATAAATGAAAGTAGCATTTATACGTACGTACGGCTTACCGTCTCCATGAACGGTGCATTTTATTTCTTACCTCAAAATGTTATGAACTATTATAAATACATATATATAATGGATATATATGATATTTAAATCAGGATTATAATTCTATAGGTAATTTAATTTTGACCACATGAGCAAATTTTAATTATAAGAAGTTCATTTATGACTCAAGTACCAAATATCGATAAAACGACCGTTATTAAATTAAATGATTACATGATGTTTATAACATGGAAAGAAGTGATAAAAAAAATAATAAACTTAAAAAAGGTTCTTAAGCAACTATAAATTAACTTTAGTTTATTATTCAGGAGATTAAATAATAAACGAGTCAACTCGGACACAAGGTAAGTGAACTCCTCAACCCAATTTCCATTCTTTGGGTTAATCTTCTACTTCTTGATTATGTCATGCAATGAATATGTGTGAATGACCTCTGATTATTTTACACTTAATATCTACTTATATTGGGTGTATTTATTTTTTTCACACATAATTATTTAATTGGTTTATCCTTAATGTAATGATACGATCTTTGTAAGGGAACCTTTCACCCTCCTCTTTTAGTAAATGACTTCTTTTATGTGATGTCTATTAATTTCAATTTCCTATATTGGGATATGTTCTTATATATCCTTATTGCTATAAATTTTATGACCATGTGATGAGAGACCCTTTTTCACTCATCAACTCATTTTCTGAATTTTAATTTGACATTGTCAGGCTGCTGAATTTTTATATGGGAATACGTCTCAATCTCCTTTCATTGAGGCATATCTTGATATTATTCACCTTTATTATCCTATATGGTTTATATACTGCCCGTTGACATATTATATCATGAATATCATTATTATCATGATATTATAATTTTTTTTAATATTATTCTGTAATTATTTTTATTCAAGTATTTTCCCAAGTGGTAAGGCACTCTTTAACGAAAAAAATTGTTCTAAATGTTTTAAAGAGTTATTATTTCAAATATTTCTCATTAATTTCCATGTTTTTAAAATGGTTTTAACCATTTATTTATTTTTACATATATGTTTTAAAATTATAAATCTCAAATTTATTTTAAAAGTTTCAAATTGGTATGGGACACTTTGATTAAAAAATCTCTTTATTAAATGTTTTAAATGTTTTCAGAAATGGATTGAATATTTAAATATCATGAAATGATATATTGTGATTGCAATGTGAAAATTTTATCTTTACTTTATGATTATTTTATGTTTTATGGTTCTTGGGCATTGTTTACGCATATAGGTGGTTTCATAATAATCCTAGGGAGGGTGAGATGGAGATAGCTCTTCAATGAATTGGGTAATGTGATGGAGGTAAACGTTAATGTTTATCCTAAGAGATTTAGGGAATATATTGTGATGGATATTCCAAACGTAACTCCCTATGTGGTTGTGAAGGCTAAAATGTAATAATGTTATGTATGCCACAAGTTACCATTATGGTTTATGATTTCCACATGTTATTCATAAATATTATGATCTTGTGTGGTATGTTAAAGATTGAAAAGTATGATTTCATTGACTTGTATGTATTAATGGACTAATGTTTTCTTTCCTTGTATTATAACCCTTATTGTGATTTTTATTCTCATCCCATGTTTTTTTGAAATGTTTTTTACATGACTTAAATATGAATAGGGTCAAGGTTGGGATCAAGGAAAAGTCATTTTGTCTAAAAAATGGAACTAGACATGGCTCCTTTTTCAAGAGATTTTATTTTATAAAAATAATGGAAACCGTATAGAAGTGTCTATATGTAATATTCAAGTGGTTATATATATGTTATGACCTAATTATCTAAATATCTAAACTTGAAAAGATCCTCTATGTGAATTATTAACTTAATTCAAGATTATGTAATGTTTAAGGATGGGGCCTTACAGTTGGTGTCTGAGGTCAGTTTAGATAACTTTAGGAGTTAGGGTATTATTAAATTAATATCCATAAATTAATTTATGGTAATATTGAAATGATATAGAATTTACAGATTACCACATTTCTTCATCTAAGATAAGTTTTTTCAGAATGGTTTTTCATAGAGGAAATAGGAAAAATATGCTGGGAAGGCATACAAAGGGAAATGACCTTCCAAATCAGTATCCCAAGATGGTCGAAATCAGAATTGAATAGTTTGTTGCAGTGATAGCTCATTTGAATCAGGTGAAAAATGGTGGTTGTGTTTATAGATGATATTTTGGGTTATACCGAAACTAAAGAGGGGAATGAAATTCATTTAAGGGTTTTCTTGCAAACATTAAAAGAAAAGAAACTATACAGAAAATTCAGAAAGTGTGAGTTTTGGTTACAAATTTTTTTCCCTTGGTCACATTGCTTCAAAAAATAGCATAATCATTGATCCTGCTAAAACAATATCCATTGAAGAATGGACAAGAGATAGAAATATAATTGAGATTCATAGTTTTCTTGGTTTATCAGGTTATTATCGGAGGTTTGTTGAAAACTTTTCATGGTTATCTAACCCAATGACTAAGTTAACTAAAAAATGTGTTAAGTTCATTTGGAAAAAAGAATGTGATGATTTTTTCTAGGAATTTAAAGAAGATTGGTGAATACTCCAGTTTTGGAACTGCCTTCCAGAGATGGTGAATTTGTTATCTATAGTGATGATTTGTTGAAAGGACTTGGTTGTGTTCTAATGAAGAATGATTAGGTAATTTCTTATGCTTTACGTTAGTTAAAACCTCATGAGTTAAATTACCCTAAATAGATTTGGAATTAGCTATAGTTGTTTTTTTTTTTAAATTTTGAGGCATAATATGTATGGAGTAAAATTTGAAATATATAATGACCAAAAAAGTTTGAAATATATATTCACTTAGAAAGAATTTAACATGAGATAGATGAGATGGATGGAATAAATCAATGATTATGATTTCACAATTCCTTATCATCTAAGAGAGGAAAATAAAGTGTTTGATTCTTTGAGTCGAAAAAGTAAGGCTACATTAACCATGTTACGTTTGGAACAAGATACGTTGATTAAATTTTTGTTAAACTTTGGCATAGAAATTGTTGGAACAGGAAATTCCACTATTTTATTTCAGGTGTCTGTGAAATCATCTCTATCAGACAGAATTAAGCAAGCAGATAAGGAAGATAGTGAGTTGAAGAAAAAGGTAGATTTGGTTCAGAAGCGTAATTTGTGTGATTTTAACATTGATAATGATTGTATTTTTAGATTTGGGAAGAGATTATGCGTGCCTTGTGATTCACACTTGAAGAATGAGTTGTTATGAGAATCTCATAGTTCTCTATTTTTAATTTATCCTAGTATTACTAATATGTAAAGTGATATTCATAAGTATTACTAGTGGGATGGAATGAAAAGAGATATTACCAAATTTACTATGAATTGTTTGACTTGTCAATAGGTTAAAGCATAGTAAAAGTTACCGAAATGGATGCATCATCCTTAACTGGTTCCAGAGTAGAAATTATAAAATGTGTCCATGGATTTCATCATTGTATTACCAAAGACTTATCTAGGTAATAATGCAATCTGTGTTATTGTTGACTGATTGACTAAATCTACTAATTTTCTTCATATTCGAGATACTCTATCTCTAAATCATATTTCTCGGTTGTATGTTAAATAGATAGTCAGGTTTCATGGAGTTACCCTCTCCGTTGTATCTGATTGTGATCCTAGGTTTACTTCTAACTTTTGGAAAGGCCTTCAGAAGTCATTGGGTACTAAATTAAATTTTAGTACATCTTTTCGTCCAAAATTAGATGGGTAGTCAGAACGAAAAATTCAGACATTGGAAGATATTATACGAGATTTCTCAATGGATTACCAGGGAAGTTGGGACCAACATCTTTCTTTGGTTGAATTTTCTTATAATAACAGTTTTCATTCTAGTATACAGATGGGTTCATTTGAGGAATTATATGGAAAGCAGTGTCGAACTCTAGATTTTTGGGATGATGTCAGTGAAAGGAAACTGATGGGATCAGAATTGGTAGAAGAGATGGCAGAAAATGTTCAGTTAATTCAGAAGTACATGAGAAAAACATAGAGTAGGCATAAATGTTATGAGGATAACTGGAGGAAGGATCATTAATTTGAGGTAGGTGATCATATCTTTCTCAAAGTTTCTCCATGGAAAAGTGTGATGTGTTTTGGCATGAAGGCAAAGTTGAGTCCGAGGTTCATTAGACGCTATGAAATTCTAGAGAAAGTTGGATCAGTTACATACAGAGTAGCTTTACCTCCAAGTTTATCCCAATTACACAATGTTTTTCATGTTTCAATGTTGATAAAGTATTTTCTGGATCCATCTCATGTTTTTTGTCCAGAGGTAGTTCAGTTGGAAGACAATCTTTCTTATGGGGAACAGCCAGTTTATATTATTGACCCAAGAGAGAAAGTGTTACGGAATAAGGTAATTCATTAGGTATAGGTTTTTTGGAAAAACTATATGGGTGAAGAGGTAATGTGGGAATCTGAAAATGATATAATAGAGAAATAATCCCACTTATTTGATAAGTGAATAAAATTGCAAGGATGCACTCTCCAAAAAGGGCGAAGGATGTAACATCCTAGGTGAATACAGAATATGAAATTTTCATATTTATTAATATTTGTGAATTAAATATTAATTTTAGTTTTAAAGGGGATGCTTTTTCTGATAGCTTACTCAACACGCAACAACATATTTCTACGAAATCTTACGTTGCACACAACATTGAGTTATACCGAAAAATAATATAATATTATTATTATTTTAATTAGTAGTTAACGACTAGCAATTGTAATGGATGAAATGAATAGAATTAACTAAAATATGAGTATACATTTTTTTTATTTTTTTTTATATTTATACAAAAAAATTTAGAGGCTTAAAATAAAAAAGAATCCAATTTTAAGCATAAATACTCTAATATTATTTAAGGGGTCGATTTACCTCCTTTTGATGGTGAACCATTTTTAAATATATTTTTTGTCATTTTTATATGTTCTATTTGAAAAAATAATATTCTTATTTAGAATCAAGAAATCAAAATTTACTTTGGATGAAATTTTGGTATTTTTCTAATAATGTTTATTTTTTTATGAAATAGTGAAAAATATTGTATTTTAATTCAAAACTACCTTTTAACATAATTTATTTATATGGTTAGATTATCTTTTTAATTGGTTTTAAAGTGTAATTAGATTATATTTTTACCATTTAATCCAATTTTTTTCATTTTATATAATTTCACTTTGAAATTTGAAATAAACATGTGTTAATCTTTTAATAGTTATTATTTCTTAAAAAATGCATTTTGTTTTGACAATGAGAATTAATTTTAAATTAATTTATGTCACTTAGGTGTTTTTAATTTGGAATAATGTATTCCATATTTGAAATTAGGAGGTCTAAATTTTTTAAATAGGTAACTTTTATTTTTAGACATTATGAATTTTTAGTTTAGTAAATATTTTATTTACCGTGGTTAAAGGGTAAATCTGTTAAATAAGGGTAAAAAAATTATAATAATAATATTAAATTACCCAAACACGTGTCCTAATATTTTTGGTTGACACATTTACAACTATGGGAATCCTTGGGTCGATTTTGGGACCCCATGGAGCCACTTAAGAGTGATAATGACACTTTATATTAATTAATTTAAAGTAAAGACAAAAATGACAAAAATATATATCATTTAGTAAATCATTTTTTACATGGGGTTATATAAGTTATCTCTTAGAGTATAAATATTAATTTGAAATATAAAATTATTTCCTATATCATGGTATTTTATTTATAATTTTTAGATATCAAATAAATAAAATTATTTATGACACAATGATGATGCAGTGATTGCTTATTAATGAATGATTTAAATAAATGAGATTTTAAAATTTAAAAAAATATCCAAAACCTATCCAATTATTATTGGATGATTTTATTTAAAACAATAGTCATCTTATATTTTAATTTAATTACTTTTGGACCTTGAGAAACAGAAAAAGTATTATATAATAAAATAATATTTGAAAACTTTTCTAAAGAGCCCCTCCTCCCCCTTATAAAAGGACACCACCTATAACCCATTACTCACACCTCTCAATCCCCTTGTCTCATCCAAACTCTACCCAATTAATCTCCCTACATATATCTCTTACTCCTAGAATCCTTTCCCTCAGAAGAAGGTAATTTGAGAAAAAATTTTGGTTCAAACCAAAGGGAGATACCCGATTTAAAGGTAACATCTTCTCTAAAGTTCTTTTCTTTTATTTTACTTATCCAACCCCCTAAACTCTATTTATTCAATTATTTTATAACAAAAATATAATCCTCAATATACTAGGTTGTTTTATGATAATTATTCTAACTACACTTCCACACACCTTCATCTAATGGATACGAACATACTATTTCTGTGGACAGCAAACTACTACCTCACGAAACGTTGATTGGTGAAATATCTCCAACCGTTTATCATGGGGAAAATTATGATAGAACTATATTTATATGTGATATATATTATATTTATATTGTCTATATGCTTCTGTATTTTTTATTTATATCATACCTTTATGGTTTCCATAATGGGTAAATGCGATAATTTCATTTGAGGAAGTGTGGACTACCGCCCCCTCAAAGTGATATGACTCGTTCATGCCATACGTGGGATCTATAAAAGATGGATTTAATTAAATTATATAAGATATTATACTTTAATTATAATATAATTATGTATCATTAAGTTTTAATTCCATTAAATATGAAATATAAATAAAAGTAGTGTTCATGCGTACGTATGGCTTACTGTCTCCATGAACGGTGCATTTCATGTCTTACCTCAAAATGTTATATACTATTATAAATACATATATATATATATATATATGATATATATATATGATATCTAAATCATTAATATCATTATGAAGATAATGTACTTTTGACCACATGAACAACTTTTAATTATAAGAAGTTCATTTTTGACTCAAGTACCAAATATCGACAAAACGACTATTATTAACTTAAATGATTAAATAATGTTTATAATATGGAAATAAGTGATATAAAAAGAATAATAAACTTGAAATAGGTTCTTAAGAAAGTATAAATTAACTTTAGTTTATTATTTAGGAGATTAAATAACGAATGAGTCATGTTGGATACGAGGTAAGTGAACTCCTTAACCCAATTTCAATTCTTTGGGTTAATCTTCTACTTCTTGATTATGTCATGATATGAATATGTGTGAATGACCTATGATTTTTTTACACTTAATATATACTTATATTGGGTGTATTTATATTTTTCAAACATAATTATTTAATTGCTTTATTCTTAATGTAATGATATGATCTTTTTAAGGGAACCTTTCACCCTCCTATTTTAGTAAAAGACTTATTTTATGTTATGTCTTTTAATTTCAATTTCCTATGTTGGGATATGTTATTATGTATCCTTATTTCAGTAAATTTTATGACCATGTGATGAGAGACCTTTTTCTCTCTCATCAACTCATTTTTTTAATTTTAATGTGATGTCATTAGGCTATCAAAGTTTCGTAAGGGAATACATATCAATCTCATTTCATTGAGGCATATCTTGATATTTTGCACCTTTATTATCCTATAAGGTGTATATACTGCCATTTGACATATTATATCATGAATATTCTTATCCTCATGATATTATAAGTTTTGTTTAATATTATTCTGTAATTATTTTTATTTAAGTATTTTCTTAAGTGATAAGGGGCTCTTTAACTAAAACATTGTTTTAAATGTTTTAAAGAGTTTTTCTTATAAATAATTCTCATTAATGTCCATGTTTTCAAAATGGTTTGAAGAATGTATTTATATTGACATATATGTTTTAAAATTATAACTCTCAAATTTATTTTAAAATTTTCAAAGTGGTATGTGACACTTTGATTCAAAAATATATTTATTAAATGTTTTAAATGTTTTTAGAAATGGATTGAATAATTTAATATCTTGAAATGATATATTGTGATTTCAATGTGAAAATATTATCTTTTATTTATTATTTTTTTATGTGTTATGGTTCTTGGGCATTTTTTATGCTTATGGGTTGTTCTTTGATAAACATAGGGAGGGTGATCATGAGATATCTCTCCAATGCATTAGGTAACATGATAGAGGTAAATTTTAATGTTTATCCTAAGAGATTTAAGGAATATACTGTGATGGGTATTCCAAAAGTAAGTCCCTATGTAGCTATGAATAATACAATGTAATTATGTCATATATTCCACAAGTTAAATTTATGATTTGTTATTTCTATGTGTTATTCATAAATCTTATGATCTTGTGTGGTATGTTAAAGATTTAAAAGTATGATTTCATTGACTTGTATGTATTAATGGACTAATTTTTTCTTTCCTTTATTTATAATCCTTACTAATATTTTTATGTCCATTCCATGTTTTTTTAAATTTTTTTCATAGGACTTTAAGATGAATAGGGTCAAGGTTGGGATCAAGGAAAAGTCATGTTTTCTAAAACATGGAACTAGATATGGCTCTTTTTTTCAAGAGTTTTTATTTTATGAAAAAGTAAATACTGTGAACAAGTGTCTACATGTAATATTCAAGTTGTTATGTATATGTTATGACCTAATTCTATAAATCTCTAAACTTGAAAAGATCCTTGATGTGAATTATTAAATTAATTCAAGATTTTGTAATGTTTAAGTATGGGTCGTTATAGTGTTAATGATCCAATGAAACCCTAGATTATTGATTCAAGATAATTTTCTTTTCCATGGGATAAATGGGATATATTTTAAACTAGTTTTTAAAAAAATTGGTAAATAACATTTAACAAATGGAAAATATTTTTAGATTGTGGGAAATGGGGATGTAAAATTCCAACTAAATAGTGAAGGATTTCTCTAGTTGAAATACATTTAGTTTGTCCTTGACCTTAAAAAGAATCTCATATTAATGGGTTAGTTGGATGTTTCTAGTTTCATAAAAAAAATTCTAGCGGCGTATGGAATGTTACTCAAGGTTATCTCATCATTGATAAAGGTGTGAAAGATAGAACTCTTCTCCATACCAAAAGAATAAATGGAGTCATAATGGTTATCACAACAACTTTTATAAATTTATTTTTTGGAATTTTTGATTGGTTTATATCAATGAGAAGAGTATAAAAATTCTAGTAGAAAAACTTATGTTAATGTTTGAGGGTTTGGACATCAGTTTTTGTGAATGTTGTATACTCGAAAAAAATAGAATGGGTCTTTTCATCTCAGTAGAAGAACTCCCAGGAACTATAAGCTAGATATTGTAAATACAGATGTCTGGGGACCTACCCTAATAAATTTATAAGATGGATCTCATTACTTTGTGACATTATTTGGTGATTTCATAAGAAAGGTATGGGTTTATTTCTTTAAAAATATTTTAGATGTGTTTGAATAATTTTTCATTGGAAAGTATTGGTGGAAGTAGAAACATGATTCAAACAGAAGTTTATAAGATATGATAATGGGGGTGAGTTCACTATAAGGGGTTTCTAGAACTAATGAAGACAATGGTGAAATAGAAATGAGAAAAATATTCATGTAAAACCTAAATAAAACAGAGTTTTGGAGAAGATGAACCAAACATTTATGGTGAAAGTGTGAAGCATGAGGATTAAATTTGGCATGTATAATGAATTATTGGAATAATCTAAATATATGACCACATATCTAGTCAACCAAATTCCCACCTCAATAGTATATCAGTAGTTAATGGAAGTACAATGGTCTAGTAAAACACAAGAACTTCATCACCATAGAATATTTTATTATGTTTCCTATATTCATGTGGATTCCAAAAAGTGAGACAAACATGATGAAAACTATCACACATGTTTCTTTTTGGGGTATAATATAATGAATTTATATTTTCAATTTTGGATGATAGTAAGAAGAATTGTATCATAAGTATAAATGTTCTCTTTAATGGAAAGGTTCTATGGAAGGATCTAAACTTGGTGATAAAGAATTGTGAAATAAAACAATCATCTCAAGTCCAAGTTGACCCTGGAATAAGTTCCATAATAATTCAACTACTAAAACTTATATGGATTAGGGAGTCTAAAAAAATTCCAAAATTCCAAATAAATGTTTAGAAATAAGTACCATAAATTTAGATAGTAATAAAATGTTTGATATACTTAAAATATTAGAAACTAGGGAATCTTGAAGAAGAGTATCAATAGATGAATTTTTAGATGTATTGGGATATGAAAGATATGAATCATAGGTTAATTAGTAAGATCTTTGAGGATTAAACATACAATCGACATGTATGAAGCTAATCTTTACTTATTACTTGTAACAGATGGAAGATAACATGAAATTCTTGAAAATGAAGATAATATCAATGATTCTATTAAGTAGAAGATTTATATTAAGGATTATTTAGATTCACTATAGGTGAATAATAAATAAGAGTTAGTTTAACTTCCATGCAAAAAGAGGGATTTGTAAAATAAAGGGATCTATCGATTAATGGAAGAATCTAATAGAAGTAAGAGGTATAAGGATGGACTAGAAGTTAAAGGTTTCCAACAAATTAAGGATTATATTTATCATAAATATTTTTACCATTTTTTAATAACACCACTATTAGGGTCTTGTTAAGTATAGATTCTAATGAAAATATATTTCTAGAAAAAATAGATGTGAAGATTTAATATTTTTATGGGGATCTAGAAAAATAGATATATATGAATCAATAATATTATTTTTTTTATAAAAAGAATCATAAATTGGTGTGTACTCAAAATTAGTCTTTATGGGTTAGGGTAATCCCCAAGTCAATGGAGACAGAAATTTCAATGATTTTATGTCAAATAAAGGTTTCATGTAGAGAAAATCGGATCATTGTTTCTATAAGAAGAAGTTTTAGGATGGATGTTTCATTATACTTCTATTTTATGTGGATGGTTTTCTTATGGTTGGGATAAATTACAAACTGAATTAGAGGCTGAAGAAAAAAATTCAGGTAGATTTGAAATGAAATATCTTGGTAATTAAAGAAGATTGTGGGCATGCGTATTTAAAGGGATAGATGTTTCGAAATCATATTACTCTCCCAAATTAATTACATACCTAATGTAATTGAAAATTTTGGTATGAATGGATATAAATATGTTTCTACTCTCTTTTTGTGAATTTGAAAGTATCCAATTAATTAGAACCTCAAAGAGAAGATGAAGAAAATCATATGGCTAAATTTTCATTCGTATCACTCATTAGGATTTTTATGAATTTTATGTTGTGAAATCATTAATATATTTCTCATTCAGTTGGAGTTCTTAGCTGATTCATGGAAAATCTATAAAAATAACATTAAGAGATTGTGAGGTGTATTCATCGGTATCTCATAGGAATGGTAGATAATTCATTGTTATTTTCTTTGAAAGAATCACTATAAGGTTATTTTGATGCTGGTTTTGTGAGATATTATAACATGTAGAAGTGTACTTACAATTAGGTAATTACTTATGGAGGAATGAAAACCAGCTAGATGTTAATTTTGAAATCATTTGTTTCCATTTCATTAACAGAAGATGAATATATTGTAGCAATGAAAGAAAGAAAAATAGATGGCATAATTGAGGTGTCTACTTGAAAAAACATGGTAATAGGAAATGAAATGGTACACTTTACTATGATGGTCAAATTTCTATACACTTGAAAATGAATTTTGTTTTTCATGTTATTACTAAACATATTTACCTTAAGAACCATTATATCCAAAAGTTTCTAGAATAAATTTAGGTGAAGCTTGAAAATATTAATGGAAAAGAAAACCCATCAGACATATTCACCAAAGTGTTAGTCCATAAAGGCCTAAGGAAACATTGTGCCTCAGTGGGGATAAGGTGAATGGAAAGAAAATATGATGGAGTTCACTACATTGATTGAAAGGTGTGGATGGTTGTTATGAATCCCTGAAGTAGTTTTCCAGTGGGATATTATTATAGTTGTAAATTATCTTAAAGTTTCTAGTATAGTTTACCAAAAAGTTTTTCAGTTATTTCATTGGAAGAAGATGTTAGCAGGATTCTTAGTAAGGAGTCAGACAACCAGATATTTAGGTATTCTGGTTACCAAATTTTTAGACAATATAGTTACAAGTTGGAGAATAATGTCTATGTTTTAATCATCCTTCGGATGGACATAGTGGGAAAATGGTGAGGTGTAGGATTGTTTATCAATTATCAGTGATAGGTGGTCAGGATGAGTAATTTTATGGGGGATCAGTAGTTTCATGGTGCAATGGATGGTCAACAATAAATGTTGGTAGTTGGTAAAACCAGTTAACCAGGTGGGATCCTCTATATAAATAGTGTGGGATTATAATGAGGTGTAAAATTCTGGAGTGATCATTGTACTTTACATGATACATTTTTCATACAAGTCACAAATTATAATCTTTTTAATTATAATGAAATAAAATCTTTCCGTTTTCTCATGTGGATATAGGATGCAACTTTGAACCACATAAAACCAATGTTATTTACTTTTTTTTCTTGATTTCTGTTTAATTGAATATTTTTATACATGCATGTGTGTTTTGAATTTATTATAGTGATTTGGTAGTAGTAATACTTCCACATTCCGTTGCACTAACCTTTCATGGAATCCGTACTGGTGATTCATTTTCATATTGGGAAATATTGATTCATGAACATCTAATGCTTGATGTTCGGGTAGTTACTCAATACATAATATTGGATAATGAATATTATATTCATGTAATTTATATGAGTTTTCAATATAAAAGTCTCCAAGATTGACTTAATGTTGATTCCCAAAATTAGTACTATATCGGTGAATGGGGTCACATTTTTGGACCACTTTAACTTCCATACTAATGTTTAAATCCATTATTGTAGCTGTATGAATGATCTTGAAAGGTCTCCTTGGAAAATGATAGATCATCATTATAATATAATTTATAAGGTATATAAAATGAATTTGGATGACCTCATGGTGACCTATATGTGATATCTTACGTAAGTACATCTATTTTAAGATTTAGATGATGATAAATAGTTTCCCTCAAATCATTCACTATTTTTTAGTCTTTGATATTTATAACCTTTGACAAATTTCCCTCAAAATGTAGAACATCAACATATTTGGTCATTATATAATTTTAATACACTAATTCACATATAGGTTTTCAAATATTGTTGAAAAAATATATATCTAAATTAAATAATGACATGAAAATAAAATTATACTGATATATTTTTAATACATAAAATAACTTTTCTAATAATTAATTACTTTATAACCAAATTTAAATAATGAAATAATTTATTCATTTCACTTGAAATTTTTAATTATTTTTATAAACAACCTTTCATATTATTCATATTACATTATTATAAAAAATAACATTAAAAAATAAAATTAATCATAAAAAATAAATACATACACTGAAGCTATAATTTTCTTAAAATAATTAACATTAAAAATATGTAATACGTGTTCAAAATTGAAATATTGTAATAATTCATTCACACATGATACTAATTCACAAAAAAAAATTCATATTTCTTTTTTAAAACATTTCAATTTTATATTTGCACGCTTGTGATAATTAATGTCAAAAAAATCATTAAATTTTTATAAGATACAAAATTTTTAATAATGAATATATATATATATATATAACTTAAGTATAATAATAAAAAATATTTAATTTAAATGGATACCATAATTTAATTGATAAAAATACATAACGCATTTATTTAATAATAATTACAACATTTTTTAATATATATTAAAAATAATTTTATTACTAATTTATTTAAAAAAATATACCCTTGTAATTTTATATAAACTATTTTTCTGAAGGTTGGGTATTGGGCAGGTATCACTGACATGAGGAACATGGTGCGATGTTGTGTGAGTGGATAGGTCCACAGGGCACGACATGCATCGTGGTGACAAGGTGAACTCTAGAGCTCTTAATGGGGAAGGGTGGGTAGGCCCACATGGAAGATTATACTAGCTACAGATTTAATTGAGCGACCTATCCCGGTCAATAAAGAATACATGCTTAAAAAATAAAGGCTTGAACTTATCTATAAAAATACCCAAATACTAATGGTCTGGCCTATGGTATTAAAGATAGTAATATATAATAATATTTTTTTTCTTCATGAACCATGATGAGAGGTATCAAGAAAAAATAAATGTTTAAGATTGAAAATATTTTAGTTTTAAATTATTAATAACAACCATAATAACAAGAAAATCTCTTTAAAAATTATATCTTTTATGGTTTATATATTTTTTATTTGGTGGGTATAAACTTGAACTATTTTCTTCACACTCATGTTAATTTATTTTATTACATTATTTTTTTTCAATCATAACTTTTTGGTAGCCTACTTTTAATTATGGGAAAATTGAGACCCGTAGACACCAGGTGGACTAGTCTTCATGGGTTATGAGTTTTTTTGTGTTGTATTAAACATGGTATGAATTTTTATGGGCATAAATATTTAAATCCCTAACCAACATAAATCCATGGACTAACAGATCGACCTATGGTTTTGTGGATTTTTATAGGTATAGTGGGATCTTTGTCTAGTATAACTCCAAGAGGGAAAAAAATCTTATGGTCTAGATAGGTCTTGCTGACAATGAAAATAATAATATTACTTTATTTAACATGGAACATGAAAGGGGGCATGGTCGGTTATATTCATGGGGAATGGTTAGGGGAGGCAGTGTGACTTCATAGGTAATGCAGATGGTGGGAAGCAGGTCGGGGTGGGAAGGGGGTCAACATTAACATGGAGAGGCACAAGTGTGGGCATGTAGGCTTGATACAGAGGTTGGTTGGTGCTATTTTGGGGAGCATGATGTTCCCCAAATATATGGGAAAGCACTAGTAGGCACAGAGGTAGCTATAAAAAAGGAAAATATTGGGCTCTCAAGTCAAGTAAATTAGGGTCTTCAAGCCATAAACTCAATGGATTTTGATCCATATAAACAATATAAATTTATACCAAAATTTTAATTTCTAAAAATACATATAATGCCATTAGATATTTATAATATCAGATATTGGAATATCAGCTGGGTGAGGGTGGGAACAACTGTGATTGATGGAGTGGATTCATTATAATACCCATATATTTTAATATATATTTTCTTTTAATTAAATACAATTTTGAATAGATTCTTCCACATACAAAACAAAACTAAAGAGATCACTGATATATTAGTGTAACATTATTAGGAAAATTATATGAACAATAAAACCATTAGTAAACCATCCCAAATTGACCTGACCCATCACCTGACCCGCTCCACCACAAGGCCCAAAACATGTTTCTAATCACCACGGGTTGGAGCCAAGAACCATGGAATCACAATTAACATTTTTGGGAATGGTTTCATCCCTGTAATATCTGAATGACACCTCTATAAATTTTATGTCCATAAAAACCAAATGAATATTATAAGTAGGTGTAAACATACAAAAGAGTAAACACAAAAATGAACCAGACATGTATTATAAACAACCACATCACAATTAATAAACATAGATATACATGATACCCAATGGCCAAAATATACGAAAGCTAAAAAATGTGAAAGAGACCGAAAGGTATAATAAATAACATCCCAATGATACAAAAACCCAAAACATCCCCATAAGATCTAACTCTGTGAGACCACATCTCCACTGTCCCAAAAACATTACAGACATCAGGGATCAAGAATGGTATCCAGATAGAAAAGTTCCCATGAGTTTACCTATTTCCAATAAAATAAGGTCTTGATACACCTAAAGGAATTTGCAGGGTGTGATCCACAAGCCTTGGTAGGATACCACCATGAATCTATATATGCCCTTCATCCATGTAAACTAATAACTCTTTTTTGAAAAACAATTTTTCAAAACCAATTTCTCTTTTAAAAAAAGTTCACATGACAATAATACTTTAAAAATACCTTTTGTTTTTATAAAAAATAAACCATCTTTCAAAATCATGGTAAACAATTATAAATTATATATTTAAATCCACCCAACATAAACATGCTCAATGCACCCAAAAAAGGCATATACATGATTATAAACATATAAAACATCACATGTAATAAAAAGGGTTTTAAACATAAAAACATGGGAATTAGATCATTATATAACCAAATAATGATAAATAGGGCATGTACACAAAGTATAACATAACCAAAAATGGTACTAACATCATGCATAAATAATATAAAACTAAATAGGAATACTTAATGTGAAACATGGGCTCTAACCATTAGGTCCAAGTGTGAATTAGACTAAAATACAATTTTATAGCCCTCTAAGAAAGTATAACAGTATTGGAAGATCTATTGGTCTTCATTAAGACTAACTATTAATATTTCCCTTATTATCTTGGTTAATATATTATAATATCTCTCAGTATTTCTCTTAAAGTATCTCTCGGTCCCTTGGACAACATTAGAAAATCTCTTATTCTTACTCTTAAAAATCTCCCTTGGTCCCTTGGACAACATTATATAAGAACTCTAAGTCTTCCTCCCAAATTATCTCTTGTTTTCCTGGACATCACACCCTTATAACCTAGGTCTCTCATGTCCTACTTAATGGAAAACAAATAGAAAATCCATATATTCCAATACATAAATCATTTTCATGCCTATTTAAATAAATAACTTTCCCATTTTAAAATAACACATTCTTCAAGGTAAAATATTTCTATATAAATATAATGACTTCCCCTAAGGAAAATCCAATTTTTAAAACCTAGTTGAAAAATATATTTAAATTTATATCAAGTTTCAACCACATAGGCCATTTAAAATAAATTTCTTAAACCATTTATCAAATAATATTTCAAGCAATCAATTCCATGAAATATATCTTTCAAAACCATTTTTAAAACCCATTTGAAAGAACAACACCTCCTTAATCCATTTAAAAAAATAAATGGAGTGAATTAAATCCAAAACCATTTGAAAACACAATTTAAAACTTTAAATTTCCAATATAAACCATGCATCACATTAAACATGGCTAAGGAATCAATAATAAATAAATTTAAAAAAAATAAAAATAAAATAAAATGTAACTAAGAATTAATGGTTATATAAGTAAAATTTCCTTAAATAGAGACACCTAACTCAAAATCAAGTCTAAATTTGTTGTCTTTGAAAACAAACACTAAAGTCAAAGAGTGGAGGTCCTCACACACCTATACCATAATGAATGAATCTACCCCCCCCCCATCAATAACCTTAGATTTGGTCATGGGGCATGCTATGGTTTCACACATCCATGAAAAAGGAAGAATAATGGTAGAATGGGGAAGAGGAAGATAAATCGTGAATAAAAGTGCTTAACTTAAGACAAGATGATAAGGAATCAAGAGTAATCCACTAAAAATACAAGAGGATGAGTTTCTAAACCAAAGGATAGGGAAACATGTGATGGGGAAAAAAGGATGCCAAGGGGAGTTAAATACATCAAGGGAAAAAAGGTCATTTCTCACAATTTTAATGGTCTGGAAAAACCATATGGTTTAGCCAAATAGTTATAAAAACCATGGGACAACCATGTGGGAACCACTATCTTCCAAAACTAAATTTATAAGGTTTTAACTAAACCTTATATGGTTAGAAAACCTGCGATCCAAACCGTGAAAAATACCAGTATCCCAAAATAATAACCCTCACATGGTTTTTTGAATGGTTAGAAAAAATATGCGCTAACCATGTTCCAACCATGTGGTAGGTTTTGTTTTCCCAAAAAAATTATTTACAACCCCCAAAACCTCGGAACTCTAAGAAAAAAATAAAAGGATAAATAAAAATTCAAATAATACATACCTATAAGTAATCGACCTTAAACATATATAATATAGATTTTTTAGTAATTAATTAATTTTTTACATTATTTAGGTTCTTTGATATTTATATTTTTATAGAATCATGTTATGTATTGTACGTAATAAACTCATACATTACAAGTGGGAACTTTTACAAAGTATCAATTTTTTCCGCAATATAAAACTTTTAAAAAGAAACTTGTTTTCTATTCATGAAAAATCATAATGAATTTAAACTAAACATATTATTTCTTATCACTCATCCTTCAACCATGTGAAAAACATTTTAAAATGTGGGATGACAACAAAGATAAAGTTAAGGGACATAAAAATAAGGAATCTCTTAATCTAGTGAAAAACAAGAAAACCTATAAAATACTTACCTTTGTTGCATTATTATCTGATCATATGGATTAAATTATTTCCACACACTTTTTACTAAAATAATAACTTTAAAACCCACAATAATAAATTGGAAATCCTTTTTAGGAAAAATATAGCATCATATTTTTAACTCGTTTTACACTCATGTGATAAATAATTGGATTATAGTTAATTCTATAAGGACCAGACCTTGAACAATACATAATATTCAGTTTTTCTATCAAGAATTAATTCTATTACATACCCAAAGACCTTTATAGTTTATAGAATTATTTAATTAGGTCATAACTATTATATAACAAACCCATATAGTATATATTAGACACTTCTACTTAGTATCCATTTCAACCACAATATAAAATTTCTTTATAAATACATGCTAGCTTTTTACAAGGTAAATTCCATATCCATACCTCGGAATTTGTTAACTTTGATACTCATCCTTAATCCCTATAAAAACATTTAAAAACATGGTATTAGTACAAAAATACTTATATAGGACATGAAGGAAAAAAATAAAGAAACCCATTAGTCCACTTAAGAACATAAAAATATATAAAATTATAATCTATATCACATTATTCTTGATCATATAAAAAAAATAAATTCCACTTGAATAACATGCAATTTTTTCTCAAGGAAAACTTTAAAACACATAACTAGAAAATAAAAAATCAATTTAGGTGACTTAGAGTATCATATTTATAACATTATTTAAAATTGTATCATAAATAACATGAGCCATGTTAAATCTTTAGTAGACACCACACCAGCCAACTCTCTCTTTCTTTCCTTTGAATATAAGTAACATTTCCAAATTCTAACCCATAATTTAAGTTGTATATGGCTTACCCATTTCTTGTATATATTTATGAAGTACCATATCTTGAATAAAACATTTTATACTTTCACTATTTCATCTTAAAACCCCTGAAAACAACTATCTTTAATTTATAGATTGGTTAACTAATGGGAAAGAAATGGGTTTCATGATAATAGATTTTAAACAATCATCGTAAGATATAAAGAGAAATAATACGGATGATATCGTAAGATCATAATCCAAATGAACCAAATGAATAATTTAATAATGATAAAATTGGAAAAAATAACTTTTAATATAATATTTAAAACATTTACTTGAAAACAAGGGAAAATAATATTTTCCTGGAGAAATATTTTATAAAAATTCACAAAATATTGGGGAAAATGATTTTATTTTAAAATAATTATTGAAACATACAAAATAAGCTTTAAATAAAATAATTTTCATGATGAAATGAGATTTTTTCATGTCATAGATGTTAAAAATAAAAATTATTTTTAAAAATTTTGAATGGAGAGTCAAAAAAGAGCCATACAAAAAAACATTAAGAAATTTTATTTTCATAACCCTTTTAAAATAAGGAAAAAGATCATGTAAAAAATGATTAGAAAATAACATTATTGAAAATTTTTTATAAAACATGGATATTGAAGAGAAATAACCCCATTATAAAAAAAGATACAAGATCAGCGTCACTTATAAACATATTTATTCATGTTTCTTTAATAAATAAGGGATTAAATAGAAAATAAACATGTAAAAAAATTCATAAAAAGAGGATAATAAAAAAGATATATTTAAAGAAAATAAGATCATATGATTCCTCCTAAAGGAAACTTGAATAAAAACAATCCCCAAAATAAATGAGATTGTAAAATAAATCCTTTACCACATTAGTAACTTTCAAAATCAAAATTCATTGAAATAAATACTTTGATATAGATATATAGATATAATTAATTTTATAAAGTGATATGTCAAAATTCATTCATGCAATAGTTACTACACCATTCAATGAATTCATGGTGCACGACATAAAATATGTATTAATAAAATTATATTGAGACATAGAAAAATCTTGCAAATATCATAACTTTTGAAGAAGAAATTAACCTATGAAGTGATTATGTGTGCATATATAAATGAAACAAAAAGTTGAAGTAGATAATAAAATAATTCATAGATAAGTTCAAACATAATAATGGAACACAAAATTCAATTATTTAGAATTATAATCCAATGAATATAAATTGAGTTAAGAAATTCCTTATCACTTTGTAATTTTCATGTCAAATCCCCTTGGATTAAATAGTTATAATTGAAACTTAAAATACCATTAATTATGAATAATTCATGATATAAAATGCAAAGGGTAGTGTATAAAACTTATATAATAAATTAGGTTCATTACATTAAATCCATCATTATAACTAGCCATGAGTGACAGTGATGGAAGTTGAATTATAATGGTTTATAGGGTGGTAGTCCTAGTACACATGAACGATATATTAGTTTCCACTTTGATGGAATAAAGAGATAGATATAGGTTATTAAATTGACATAATAATATCATATTATATGTTATATTCTGATGTTAGTATATAATAATATTTTAGGAATATTTTTATGAGGTTTAAGAATAAATAAAACTAAAACATTGGGTTAAATATTATACCTCTTCTTCAGACAACCTCCTTTGCTTTACACCTCAAGTCTTATAAGGATGGTATTTTTCAAAAATTAATACACATATATCATGGGTGGTGATGTAATGAAGGTATTTTTATTAGTCATATACATACCAAATGGTTCTTGAAGTGTAAATAAAAGATGATAGGAGGTTCCCTTTTATAATGAGGGGATAGGTACTTTTGGAATTTATTAACATATTAAATTAATATAAATTAATTTCCATGGAAAAAATGGTTCAATATTTATATGGTTCTAATATAAAATGGTTTTGATTATAAATACCCTAATCCAATAAAATTCCTAGAGGTTAATATTATGTTTTAACCCTTATCTTTTTGTTTTAACCCTCTGTTAACCCTCTTGACATTTATTGTGATAACAAAGAGGTCAAGATAGTAACCATAAAAAGAAAATTGGACTATAAATTGACCATGGTTGATATTTAAAACTATATCTAAATCATTTTTCTAAAGATAACATTTTTTGGATTTTTAATTCATTAAATAAAATATAAAATAACATTAATGTAATTTTTGGAACTATTCGTTTATTTTGACTTTTAAAATAACATGATAGCAAAGGAATTAAAGTATAATAATTTAACACAACCCTAAAATTTTTTATTTTTCTATAAAATTCATGGAAAAAAATAATTCATTCAAATTTTATTAATTTTAATATTTTTAAAATAATTTATTTTATTTTCCTTTCAATTAAATGAATATTGTATCGATGCTGCGTAAGCATCTAAGGTGATTATTTCATCACTAAAAATTAGAAATAAATTACCATAATAAAAAAATATTTATCTTTAAAATAACCATTTATAACTGAACAAACCTTATTTTTATCACTATGTAAAAAATTTAAAGATAATAAAACAAAGATAATGACATTTTTGTCTTTTCTTTGCATAATGTATTATAAAGGTCAAAACCATTGTCATATGAAACAAAAACGTCATATATTTAAATTTTTGATAATTATGTATGAAATATACACATAAATTAAAATTAATTCAAGTGTTATGGTTAGTTTTTTGTTCTTATCAAATTATGTTTACCCTTAATTAACCCATTTTACCTATTCCATGGTAACTAATATTTAACTTGGTTACTATAAATATTGTCCAAAAATAAAGAGAAACTATTTACCATATTTGGAATTCAAAAATACAAATATGGAATCCATTTTTTAAGATTAAAAACATATAAGTGGTAGAATTAAATTTAAGGTCTAATCGACAAAATGTGTTCTAAAATGGTTTTTTTTAGAAAAATGCCTTTTTAAGTATAATAATATGTTTATACCAAATTCAGCTATAAATTATATTTCATAGAACATAATTGTATTATTTATAATATAATAGAACTAAATTTATGTTGAAAAACAATCAAAACAAAATGTAAAATTTTAAATTCCTGAAACAAAAATACAATTTTAAATTAAAATAATAATTTTTCACTATTCAATTTAAAATCAATCTTTTTAGAAAAATCTCAAAATTTCACCATAAACTAATTTTGATATGCTGATTTAAAAAATAATTTATTTTATGTAAAATTTAATTTCTAAAATTTCTTGAAATTAATTTTAATATTATCTCACAAAAATAAATAAAACCACTTTTGAAGAAAATATATTTTTAAAGAATAAAATCACATTACTAAAAATTAAGTTCTTATTTACTAAAAATTAATCAATACATTTTTATTTTTTTGGGCCTTATATATATTTTATAATTTTGGTAATCCTATTCATTCCTACTAATTTAAAAAATAGGTTATAATAGTCATACAATAATATTTTGTGGTCTGTTTAAGCTTGATGATACATATCTTGTACGCTATCGAATATAATCATTCTTTTAACAAAAATCAGGATGTTACATTCCCCACACCCCCTTAAATAAATTAACCACTTGTATTTTAAAAAAGAACACAGTAATAGAGGGTATTATATTTTAAAATATGTTTCTGAAATCCCACATCATAAAACTTATTAATAAATTTTTTTTTTTGAAAAGTGGAGAAGGGAAAGAGTAAGGTCATCTAGAATAACACATAACTGGATTTTAAAATAGGAGAACAATATTGGTAAGTGAAAATATGAAAATACAGGAGAAATTACTATCCAAATAGTGATGGAGAGTGATGAAGAACAATGATCACAAGAAATTTAATGATTATGTTAAAGTTAACGACTACAAGACACTAAACCAAAGAGGTGTGAAAAATACCACTGATTCATCAGAAATAAAGGTCATAGGATAATTTCTTTTCAAGATCCTTTTCTTAAAGTTGATAAATATTTTGACCATCTAGACTAAAAATAAAGGTAAGTATACTTACATTATAAATATAACTTCATCCTTTAATCAATTTCCACCATAATCTCATCTTCTACTCCAAACAATTAGTATTCAACGTGAGTTTTTATGCCTAAAGCACTAAAATCAACTTCTAATAGATCATATAATCCTAAAAAAGATTAATATATGATCAACCTATCTTTATAAATTATCCAAAATAAAAATCTTTAGCACAAGGTAAGATAATTACTAAAAATAATAAACCTTCATATGAAGGAATAATACATTAATCTCCAAAATTCAACCATACTACTAAAATTTCAATCTAAATTATTCGATAAATAACCATCATAAAATTATTTAAAATATTTTTGAATAATATTGAAACCAAATATTGGAAGGATTTTATCATATAGTCATACAAGATTAATTTAACATTTATATCCAATTAAAATTAGTCTCTCATGAATTTATATACCCAAAAATGTATATTTTATAATAATATAATCTCTAATATATGATAATAATTTCCATAAATAACTTGAATCACCATAAATCCACATTAAATTTATATATTCTTCTAAAATATAATTCAACCTTTATTTCTCAAATAAAATCCCATAATATCATATAATGTTCTCCAAAATTATAGTGATCTTCTTCCAAAATAACATTAATCACCAAATCACTTTTCAATAACATGGTTATCAATATCATAAAACATATGTTGTCAAATTATAATAACCCATATTTACCTCATTATAAAATATCTTATATACCCTAAAGGTTATCAATATCTTAAAACTTATATCCAAAAAATTTAAAGTAAACTTTCCTTAAATAATACTTCATGTTAAACCTAATGGTTATATATACCTCAACTCAATAAACAATCTCCCAAAATTTCCTTAATCACTTAAAAATATCATCACTTAAACCCTAAAAAGGGGTGTTTAAGACATTAAACATATGATAAAACTTAAACTCATAAACATATAAATATGTCTATAACTATTAATATAACATATCATGAAAACATCCTAATCTCCAAAGTTGTCTAAACCCTAGTCTGATACCAACTGTAAGGACCTAGCCTTAAAAATTAAAAATCGTAATTTTTTTTCTAATAATTGATTTTCTTACAAACTTTAAGAACTTTAATATTTAGAGTTTTATACAATTATTTCATAACTCTTATATAAAAACCCCATATAATATAGAGTGAAAACTTCTACTCATTATCCATTTTTCCTACAATATAAAAATTATTTATAAAGACATGTTTACTTCATTCATGGTAACTTTTATATTTGGAACTTTAAATTTGTTAAATTTTCTACTCATACTCAAGAACAATGAAAAATATTTAAAATCATAGGATGAGTAAAAAATATTAGTAAAGGACATACAATAAAAATAAAGAAACATTTTATTCCATATCAAAATATGAAATCCCATAAAATTCTCACCATTATCACAATATTCTTGAGTATATGAAATAAATCATTTCCACATGAAAAATAAACACGTTTTTCCTAAATAAAACAATAAAACTCATAGTAAGAAAAAAAATCTATTTTAAAAAACATAGAGCATCATATTCATATCTGATTTTAAACCAATATCATAAATAACTGGAGTCCAGTTAAATCCAAAGGAGAAACCACATTAGTTAACTCCTTTTGTCTTGCATGTTAAGACATGGAACATTACCCAATTCATTGGAGAGATAAAATAGGGATCACCCACCATATAATCTATATTGGACTCACAAAAATTTATAAGGTATGATGGGGATAACCCATCGTATAAACTGTATTGGGAAAACCAGTTTCTCACGTATAATCATAAAGTATCATATCATGAATAAAACATTTTATTCTTGCACAATTTCATCATAAAACCCTTGAAAACAACCATAATTCATTTATAGTTTGGTTAAACCATGTAAAATAAATGAGTTTCATGAAAATCCCTTTTAAACAATCATCGTAAGACATCTAGCGAAATATTATGGATGGTATCATAAAATCTTAATACAAGTAAAGAAAAAATAATTAATTAATTATGAAATAGGTGAAATTCCTTTTAAACTAAAATTTAATACATTTCATTGAAAAAAAGGTGAAAAAATTTTATCTTTAAGTAATATTTTATAAAAATTTACAAAATATTGGGGGAAATTATTTATTTGGTAATAACCGTGGAAACATAAAAAATATTTAAATAAAATAACATTAATGATTTTGTAAAATTCAATCATGCCATAAATTTTAAAAATAAACATTCATTTCAATCATTTTTAAAGGAGAGTAAAAAGAGACCCATGCAAAAAAACATTAAGAAATTTACTTTTTAAAACCTTTTTAAAATAATTTAAATGATAATGAAAAATATATTTAGAGAATAATTTATGTTTATAAAATAACATTCTTGAAAATATTTTAGAAAAAATTGATATAGAAGAGAAATATCCTCAATCTAAAGGAAGATACAAGATTGATATCACTTAAAAATAACTTTATTCTTATTTATTTAATCAATAAGGAAGGAAATAGAAACTAAAAATTTAAACCAAATTTATAAAAATAAAAGAATAAAATAATTATGGTTCAAGAAAATAAGATCTTATTATTCCTCCCAAAGGAAACCTAAACAAAAACAATCCCGAAAATAAATGATATTGTAACATAAAGTCTTTACCAATTTAATAACTTTTGAAATAGAAATTCATTGAAATAAATATTATGATATGGATATATGAATACAATTAATTTCATTAATTGTTATGTCAAAATTAATTTATTAGTAATTAAGTATAACATTCAAAAAAAGCATGCTCCATGACATGAAATATGCCACAATTAAATGAGATCAAGACAAATAAAATACTTATAAAGATTGTAACTTTTGAAGCAATAATTAATCCATGAATTGATTATGTGAACATATTTAAATCCACAAAAAACAAGTTTAAATACAAAATAAATCAATTTATAGATAAATTCACCCATAATAATGGTACAATAAATTCAATAATGTAGAAGTATAACCCAATGAATGGAAATTAAGTTAATAAATTCCTTACCACTTGGTAACTTTCAAGTAAAATCCCCTTGGGTGAAATAATTAGAATTGAAACTTATAATAACATGAATTATTCTTGATATACAATATAAAGGGTAATTATATATACCATATAAAATATATTAGGTGTTTCACATTAAAATATTCCTGAATGAAAGGAAATTGTGATGAAATCTCTTACCTCAAGTCCAGGATTTCCATCTATGTACTTTAACTCTTTTATAATAAACTTATATAAATTATTTTATTTCTTAAAACATTTTATAAGATTGATCACTAATCCATAAACCATTTATTTCATTTACTATAATGAAATATTTAACTACTTAATCAGTTAAGTCTAGGTCTGGTGTTTTGAGGTTGTTCTGATCATATGTCAAAAATGACTTTGGTAGGTTTAATATGGTAAAAGATTTAATTATTCCAACATCAAAATAATAGTAATAGTTAGGTAATTATCATTTTTATACACTAATTATAGTTTTAAAAACAACCATTAAATATGGTTATGAAAAATGAATTACATTACTATCATGAAGATGGTAGGTTGTACGTAAACATTAGTAACATTTCCATTTTTCAACGATCATGATTGAAAGAAGGTTAGTGTTATTTTATTTTCCAGTAATGATAATAATATCATAAATAAAGTCTTGTTTCTTTAAATATACTTATATATATTATCTATGTTATGTGGTGATGAAAAACAAATCACATCACTTTGTGGAGGTGGTAGTCTATACATATGCATGAACGATGTTATCATTTTTAATGAATGTAAAGGTAATAAAATATGTAACACCCCAAGCATCAACGGTACGCTTCTCTTTGAATAATATAATAGTGTGTGTTGTATGCAACTTTGAGTTCTAACACACACCACAAACAATCAAACAAGCCTTTATGAATAGTAATACCCACTTTCTGAAATTTTATAAATATTATCTTTAAAAATGGACCTCATTTTTGGATTCAGAATATTGAAATTAGCTTAGGGTGAATTTTTGGTATTTTTCTGAAATTTTTTAATTTTTGATGAATAGTGAAAAACACTGAGTTATAGTTTTAAACCGAATTTTTATTTAAATAATTATTTATTTTATTTAAATTTATTTTACCTATATAAGTTCAATTTAATTCATTGGATTCAGTTTATAATAATTTTAGATATATAAAAATTTTATTGAACTTTTCACTGTCTTTTACCCATCTCCTAGGAGAATTTTTAAATTCACATAAAACTTATTTTTATCACTTCTGTGAGTGGAATTTAGAAATTTCGAGAGACACGGTTAATATCAAGGAGTAAAATTTGTTTTAATAAGATAAAAATAATTTTTGTTGAATAGTAACTTTTTACTTTTATTTACCACGGTTAAAAGTAAATAGGGTAATTAAGGGTAAAAATGATATTATTATTACCCTAAAACATGTCCTAATTATATTGGATAAGTATAATTTGACCAAAAACAACCTTAGAAATAAAATATGAACTTATTTGGTCCCCTTGGATAAGATTAGGACATTTATTATTATTTAATTCAAAGAAGAGTTAAAAGAGTTAAAATCAAAGTTTAATAAGTAAATCATTTTTAATATAGGGTTATACATAAGATAAATTCGATTATAAATATTCATTATAATTATAAAAATATTTCCTACATAATGGTATTTTATTTATAATTTTTAGTTATTAAATAATTTAATTTATTTATGACATAATGGTGATGCAGTAATTACCTAATTAAAGAAATATTAAAATAACTAATATTATAAATATCCAAATAAATGTAATTTGAGACTTTTTATGAATTATAATAATTTATAGGTTAATATGACATGTTAGGATTTATTAAATGAATTTATTTCGAATTAATAATGTTTTTAGGACTTTAAAAAAATAAATTACTAAATAGTGTCAAAATTGACATAAAGGAGTATTTAAAACAAATATTATATTATTAATTGATATTCTATTCCTAAAAAATATAAGGTTCATCCAAATGACTTAGATAAGGTTATATATATTAATAATGAACCAATTGGGGTTAGCTTTCTTGTATAGTAATTTTATTAACTATATAATATAAAAATACAAAGAGACATGTTAAATGTTAAACTATTTAACTAAGAGTTAAATATAAATAATAAGGTTAATATAGTGACCCAAACCTATCTAAAATATATTGGTTGAAAGGATTTTGACCCATACCCACATTATCCTCGAAATAAGTCACTTTGGAGCCATTATAAACTGAATATGAATTTATTATAAAATAATATTTTGTGTTTTTTCTAAGGTGCCCCTCACCCCTCTTATAAAAGGGCACTCCTCCATCTCTAAAATCCATACCATCAAAGCCTTTTGGTTTGGAAAAACCCTGCCCAAATATCCTCTCAACTTCCATCAATTTATCCTAGAGGCCTTAATTTAGTCGTAAATCCAACTTAAGGACCCAGTTTGATCAAATAAAAAGGAAGAACGTGAAGAAGAGGTAATGTTTTCACCACCCTCTTTCAAGTTCCTTTCTTCTTCAACTTCTTCTTTATTTGTTATTTCCAATATAAAATAATAACTCCAGTGTATTCTATATAATGTGATGTTATTATAAATATGGTACAACCATATTCAGTATTCTATCCATCCCTTGGATGACATGACACCATACGTGCGTACGTACGGCTTACCGTCTCCACATCGTGGTGTAATTGTTATTAAATACATTATTATTTGGATGGGTATGATAATGATGTGTAATTCATGGAAATAATAAATATAACATGATAATTATTCTGTATATATGATACACCATCCAATTATATATTATTTTAATATCAAAAGAATGATATTGTCGCTTGTGCGTACGTACGGACTATCGTCTCCATGAACGCGATGAGATTCATTCCACATCATATTCATTAAAGAATAATTTTCATTTGATGATTAAAAATAATATTTAATGAGTTGATATAATTCTGTATATGAATAAGATACAACCTATGGATAATAAATGCAGCTTATGTAACAAAACATATAAAAGAAAAACTAGTAAGTAAACACCTGAAACGACGATAATACTAAAATATTAAATATCATATATGATATCATATTTATGTATATGATTATTTTATAATTTAATAAAAATGATTTAAATATTATACACGAGGTTAACCTATCCTTGACCAAGGAAAAGTACAAGGTAAGGGTTTATTTCACAATCTCTTCATTATCCGAGGTTCTTTATATGTAATTATCTACTGGGACCACTTTATCATCCACATCCATGTTTCTTAAAAATGTATTTCAAATCATTATTAATATTTTAAAAACTATGGGTTAAATTCATTTATACCCTTTTTTTACTTTTTATAAGAAGTTTATAAAGTAATATTTCTTTCGTTTTCCAAACAAGGTCCTTTTTAACCTTTTCGACAGAATTATGTTAAGAATGTATTTTTTTTAACTTATACGGAGGGTGAGGCTATTTTCCAACATTATAAAATATTCAAATCTTCCCTTACAAGATTATAAGTATATTTTCAAAGTAAATTTTTTATTTTATAATTATGCAACTTTTAAATAATTTCAAAAAAAAGAGACATTTCTCTCAAATTGATTTGATTTCATCTATGTCAACATCCTTTGATGGATTTTAAGTTTATTCGAAATTGATTTATTATGATACAAAACTTCCATATTGTATTGAAGGTTTTTTGATATGTTTAACTGTGGATCTGCTATTTTTATACCATTCATGGTTTATGTTTAATGTATTTACATTTCGTATGCTATTTTTAATACGAATATTTATGATATGTTTAAACCTTTTCATATGAGGAATGTATTGGACTTATTAAGTGACAGGCGGAGCCCGCTATAGCTCCTAGATGCATCAGTATGTCTCATGAGACAACTAGACATGGAATTGGCCTAGGCCCTTTCCCAATTTGATATATAGTTTTTTCCAAGGCCTTAATCATTTTTAGATGTCTTGGATGAGGCCTTGACAAAATGTTTCAGAATGTCCGGTATTATACACATCCTCATTATGAAAATAATATTGATGGTTCATGAGGTCATTCGACTAGTAGAATACCAATGATTATGTTTTATTATGGAATTATTTAATTAGATCATATTCCTTCCATAAAAGTATTCATGTTTATTATTGGTAAAGGCATATGGTTTCAATTATTCACCATCCTTAATATTTATGTTATCTTCTGCTGTATTACTTACCCTTACTAAGTGTTTGAGCTCACCCCTTTCTTATGTTTCATTTTCCCAGAATATGAAGAAGTTAGTTATGAGTGACTTGTAGGCATTATTTAGGAGGCTTGGATGTTTCCAATGTAATAAATTCGTGTTTTATTTATTTTCAATTTGTAAAGTTGAACTTATGTATGAATATTGTTTTCAATAATACTAAACTGATCGGTCTTTTGAGACATGATTTCCTTGTGATCATGCCAATGTTATGTAATAATGCACCGAATCTAGGTAACTGGGGTTAGGGCATTACAAAATATGTGAAATATTAATTTTATATAATGAAAATTATTTCATGAATATAATATATATACACACTAAATATATCATTATATCCATATGTGATAGACAATGATGGAAAAAACTACATTGGTTCGCAAGGTGGTAGTCTGTCGTATACACGAATGTTGGTTCCATTTCCAATTTGATGGACTAAGGATATGGATATAGATTATTACATTAACATATTAAATTATAAGTATATTTTATATACTTATGTTACTATATAATCATGTTTGAAGAATATTTGTATGAATTATAAGTATAAATTAAACTAAAACATTTGGTTAAACATTATACCTCTTCTTCAGACAACCACCTTTTCATTACACATTAATCCATATAATGATGGTATTATACAAAAACTAATACCTCTATATTATGGAGAGATATTTTAAGAATTTATTTGGTAGGTATTAGCAAAAAAAAATTAATTTATGTGATAATAAAAGAGGATATGAGGTTCCCTTTTATAATGAGGGGAGGGGCACTGTTTGAATTTCTTAATGTATTAAAATAATGTAAGTTAATTTTAAAGTAATATTGGTTATAAATGGATATTATTATAATATAAAATTAGTACGAGTATAAATAAACACATCCAATAAAAATTTTACAATTTTATATTATGTTTTCACCAATATCTCTTTGTTTTAACACTCTGTTAACCCTTTTGATAAATATCATGATAACAAAGTTTTTTACTCTTTAGGGGTCAAGATAGTAACAATAAAAGAAAAATTAGCTCATAAATGTACCATGGTTTATATTTTAAATCATATCTAAATCACTTGTCTGAAAACAATATTTATAGAATTTTTAATTCATTTAGTAAATTATAAAATAAAATTAATGTCATTTTTGGAACTTTTCATTTAATTTGACTTTTAAAATAACATGACTGCAAAGGAATTAGAATATAATATTTTAAAATAAACCTAGCTATTTTTATTTATCTATAAAAGTTTTGTAACATAATAATTAATTCAAATTATATTATTTTTACTATTTTTAAAACCATTTATTTTATTTTCCTTTCAATTAAATAAATAATACATCGGTATTGTGTAATAATTTAATATGATTTTTTTATCACTAAAAAATAGAAATAAATTACTGTGAAAAAAAATTATTTATCTTTAAAATAATAATTTACCACCTAATAGACCATATTTTTATTCCTACATAAAAAATATAAAGATAATAAAACAAATAGAATGATATTTTTTGTCTTTTCTTTACATAATGTATTATAGAGGTAAAAATCACAAACACATGGAAAAAGGGTCATTTTTAAAAAGTTTGGATGATTATAGATTAACTATACTCATCCAATAAAAATAATAAAAGTTTTACTTTTACTTTTTAATCCTTATCAAATTATTTTTTTCCTTAGTTTACCAATTTAACTTTTATCATGGTAACAAATATTTATTATGGTTACTATTCATAATGATCAAAAATAAAAGGGAAAAATTTAGTATGTTTGTATATTCTAATTACAAATATTGAATTAATTTTTTAATATTCAAACTACGTTATTATAATAAATTAATTTAATATTAAACTGAAAAAACATGTTAAAATGGTTTTTCAGAAAAATGGATTTTGAAGTATAAAAATATTTTTATACCTAATTAAACTATAAAATTTATTCCATTAAATATAATTTCGTTATTAATAATATAATATAACTAATTTTACATGAAAAATTTTTAAAATAAAATGGATCTTTGTAAACTCTTCAAATAAAAATATAGCTTTTAATAAAAATCAGTATTTTTAACTATTTACTTCAAAATCAAGCTTTTTAGTAAAATACTAAACATTAACCATAAAATAATTTTGATATTTTTATTCCAAAAATAATTTCTTTAATATTAAATATAATTTCTCAAAATTCCATACATTAATTATAATATTAGCCCCCATAAAATCAATATAAATGTTTTTGAAGAAAATATATTTTTAAAGAATAAATTGAATTTACTAAAAATTTAGTTCTTATTTCATAATAATTTCTAAATAAATTTGTATTTTTTATGATATTATATATATTTTATAATGTTTTTAATCATATCCATTTCTATCAATTTAACGGCTATTTTATAATGGTCATAAAATAATATTTCGTGATTCGTTTAAGGTCGGTGTTGTGTATCTTGTATGTTGTCAAACAAAGTCTTTCATTTAAAAAAAACTTTACATGTTACAAAATTCATAAGAGAAACCACGCTATTTAAATCCATTCTTCTTTTCTTTTAAGATATGGAACATAACCCAATGCATTGAAAAGATATAATGGGGATCACATGTCGTGTATGTTATATTAGTCTCACACGTCATCATGAGCTATAATGGGACTCAAACATCGTATAAGTTTTATCATACTGAACCATTTTTTATTTATAATTATCAAGTAATATATCATAAAAAACATTTTATTCTTGTATATTTTCATCATAAAACTTTGTAAAAACTCTTTTGAACCCATATGCAAAACCCTTTCGGATATTGAAATACCAATTCCTTTTTAAACCCCATTTTCAAAACTAAAATACCCATAATGAAAGGAAATTGGATTTTTATTTAATGATAACATGAAATAATATAAATTAATTAAAACATAAAATAACTATTATGGAGGACAGAATGACTTTTGACCTTGTGCATGTCAAAATAAACCATTCATTTTTTCTTTTGTAAATAAAGTCAAAACATTCCGTATAAAATACATAAAAAGATTCCTTTTGAAAAAATATAAATAATGTAAAAACATTCATAATATATCATTTATAATTATTTTATTTCCATCCATAAAATAATTTTATGAATATGGATATGGAATAAAAATATTTATAAAATTAATCATTAAAATATAAAAAATAAGGTTTTCAAAGTAAAGTGTCTCTTACCTTGAGTCTGACTTTTCACATATGTTCTTTATATTACTAAATAATAAAATTATGTTAATTATTTACATTATTAAAATCATTATTAAAGTTTATTATTAGTTTTTCTTTTATTTATTACCATGTTATATTCAATTACTTAATCATTTAAGTTTTTTTGGACATTTTGGTGATATTCGGATCATATGTCCAAGATGAATTTGGTTGGAAGACTATGGTCAAGAGGTAATTATTACCTAATATATAGAATAATTATCATGAAATAATTATCATATTTATACATAAATTACATTTTTAAAAACAACCATTAATTTTTTTATGAAAAATGATCTATATTACAATCATGGAGATGGTATGTCGTACGTACACATGGGTAACGTTTCCATTTTTGAAATATTGTGATAGAAAGAAGGTAGGTATTATTTTATATTAAAATAATTATTATTATATAATTAATACCATATTATTTATTTAAATACACTTGTATATATCATTCTTGTTATGTGATGATAAAAAATGAATCACATCGCTTCATGGAGGTGGTATTCCACACATACTCACGAACGATGTTATCCTTTTTTAGTAAATGGAAAGGTAATAAAGTATATTATATATTACCTCTAAAAAATAAAAAATATTTCATTAGTATCATATATATATATACATAAATTCCATATTTATAACTATCTCTGAGAGGCGGTGATGGAAAACGAATTACGTTGGTCTGCGAGGTGGTAGTATGTCATGCATATGAACAATGTTTTCATTTCTCATTTGATGGAAGAGTATATGAATATGGGTTATGAAATTAACATAATAATATCTAAATTTATATAATATACTTATTTTATTATTTCATCATGTTTTAATGAGATTTGAAATATTTAGAATAATAAATAAAACAAAAATGATTGGTTAAGAACTATACCTCTTCTTCGGAAAACCTCTTAAGGTTTACATAAAAACAATTCTTACGTTGGTTTTATAATAAAACAAATCCATTTAGGAAGTAGTTAGAGATGTTATAAAGGTATTTGGTTAGTTATTTTATGAACCAAAAAGGCTTTTTTAAGTGTTGATAAAATAGGAGTGGAGGTTCCGTTTCATAAGATACGGGAGAGTAATTCTTGGAATTTCTTAAAGTATAAGACAAAAATAAATTATTTATAATGATCAAATGGATTCAGATTTATATAATTATATTATAAGATGATTATGAGTCGAAATAATCTCATAAAATAAAAATTAGTCAATTTTAGGTGATATTTTCTCACTTATCTATTTGTTTTAACCCTATGTTTAACCTTTTGATGATTACTATGATAACAATGTTTTTTTAATCTTTAAGGTCATGATAGTTACTATAAAAGGAAATTTAGTTAAAAAATAGAACATAGTTCATATTTTATACCATATCCCAATCACTTTTCCAAATTATATTATTTTTAGAAATTATAAATCATGTAATATAATATTTTTTACAATAGAATATCGTTAATATCAATTTTATAACTATTCATTTACTTTGAATTTAATAAAATCAAGATAGAAAAGAATTTAGAATATAATAAATTTATAATTCCCTAAAATATTATACATATATATAAAATTTTTAATATATTAATTTATTAAAATTATATTACTTTTAATATTTTTAAAATTACTTATTTTATTTATATATTAATTGAATAAATAGTTTCTTAGTGTTGTGTAATAATTTAAGGTAATTATTTCATCACTAAAAATTTAAAAAAATTAATATTATAAAAATAATTCATTTATATTTAAATTAATAGTTTATAACTAAAAATATCCTTTATTTATCCCTATCTCGGAAATTTAGAAGTAATAAAACAAACAGAATGACATTTTTTACTTTTCATTACAAAAACAAGTTATAAAGGTGAAAATAATGGTCAAATGGAAAAAATTTCATATATTTCAATTTGAGATTTTTATGGATGAAATATACTCATACGGTAAAATTAAGGCAGGTTTTAGGGTTACATTTAAGTCCTTAACACATTATTTGAACCCTAATTAACCCATTTTACCTTATTGTGGTAACAAAATTTACTATGATTACAATTCATAATGACTAAAAATAAAATGGTAATATTTACCAAATTTTTAGATCCTTATTCTAAATAATAATTCCATTTTTTAATATTCAATTAACATAATTGTGAAATTTTTTATTTAAAATTAAACTCACAAAATGCGATGAAAAACAGTTCTTCAAAAAAAATTATGTAAAAAAATGTTTTTATTCCAAATTCAAGTATAAAATTAATTCCAATGACCATAATTATATTTTTATTAATCAAAATGATATATTTAAATTTTAAAACTAATCCAAAATATAATTATACTTTGTAAATATTTGAAAATAAAATACAATTTCCAATATAAATCAGTATTTTTCACTATTCATTGAAAAATAATTTCTTATAGAAAATTATAAAAACGTAAACCTAAGATAATTTTGACAAAATGAATTCAAAAATGAAGTTTATTTTGTTAAATTTAAAATCTATAATTTTTAAATCAATCTTTTAAATAAAACAATATAATACATGAAAACCGAATTTGGTTCGAAATAAATTTTTTTCCATTTGGATGATAAATTACCTAATATTATTATAATTAATATAAATCTATAAGTATATTTAATGAGAATATAAAAATGATTTATATTTATATAAAATAGGTTTTTAAATTCTTCCCCTATTTTTGAAATTATGTCCTCACAATTTTATTTAATTATTAAACAAGTGGGGATATATTTCACTCACAGCATTTTTAGATTCTCATGTTGCTTCTTCAACCATATAGTTTTTTTCAAAAAACATTAACTTGATTAATTAAATTATTTTGTAAAACTTTATTTATATGGTCAATAATCTATATATTTTTTCATCTTAATAATGTTTATCTTCCAACTAAACTACTTCGGTGCTCAAAAATGAGATAAATCTATCATATATATTCTTAACATTGAAACATGAAAATTTATGTGTACCTGGGATAAAATCAAAGGTAATGTGAATCAGTTGGAAATTGATCCAATTTTCTCCATGATATAATATGGGATAATGAACCTCTAACTTAGCTTCTTCTTTTTACCAAAACTCATAAAACTTTTCTATGGATATACTTTAAGAAAAACCTGATCGCCAACCTCAGAAGAAATATCTTTCCTCTGGTTATCTGAATAAATTTTATTCCTGCTCTGATTTGTACTTATTTGTTGTTGAATAATATTCACCTTCTCAACCATTTCCTATATCAACTATAGTCCCATAAACTTCCTTTATCCTTATTCAACTAAAAAAGCTATAGTCCAACATTTTTTTCTATATAATTCCTTAAAAGGTCTCATCTGTATACTGGAATGAAAATTATTATTATAAGAAAACCAAATTAATGAAAGATATTGATTCCAATTTCTGTGGTAATCCATTGAATAATCATGAAGAGTGTCTTTCATGGTCTGAATCATTTATTCATACTATCTATAAAACATAGGATGAAATGTTGTACTGAAATTTAATTCAATGCTAAATGACTTCTAATGTCCTTTCTAAAAATTATAAGTGAATTTTAGATCATGATCAGATATAGAAGAGAGGGGAAATCCATGTAACCTGACTATATTCTTGAGGTATAGTCTAGACATTTTATCTAAATACATAATATCTCTAATAGGAATTAAATTCATAAATTTAGTTAATCGATCAAAAATAACCCAAATTTCATTATTACCTCAAGATTCCTTTCGTAATCCCACCACAAAACCCATGGATATATTTTCCCGTTTCAACTCTGGTATTGGAAAAGGCTGAATTATCCCCTTCGGTAATTTTTGTTCATTTTTAACCTATTTAAAAGTCAAAAGTTTCATTGTAAATCCATAAATATATCTTTTCATTCCATCCCACTAATAATAATCTTGATGGTATCTATTCATCTTAGTGTTTTCATAATGAATAGAAAATAGATAACTATAAACTTCACTCACCAATTATTTCTTCAACTAGGAATCAACTAAAACACTTATTATTTTTCCAAAACTGATAATAACTTCTTCATCAACATTAAAATCTAGAAAATTACCCTTCTTAATAGATTCTACAATTTCCTATAAAATAAGATCCTCCTTTTCCTATAAAACAAGATCCTCCTAATATTACTTCATTATTTTTTACAAATATGATTATACTATCACTTGAAATAAAATAAATGAAACTCATCTATGAACAATTTATATGCCAAAATTCATCGAATAATTAACTAAAATGTCATATTACAAATGTAACAAGGTTAATGTAACATTATTTTTTCAACATTAATCATCAACTACATTATTTTCATTTCTAAGTTGGTAATGAATCATATAGTCATAATGATTAATTATTTCTATCCATATTCTATGCATCATGTTCAACTATTTTTGAGTGAATATATACTTCAAATTTTTAGGATTAGTATATATTTGACACTTTAATCAATATAAATTATTCCGCCAAATTTTTAAATCAAAAAAAGACATAAGATAATTCTGGATCATGTGTAGGATAATTTAACTCATTAGGTTTTAGTTATCATGAAGCATAAGAAATTACCTAATCATTATACATTAGGACACAACCAATTACCTTTAATGAAACATCACTATAGATAAAAAGTTCACTAATTCTATAGGCAAAGTACAAAATCATATCTTTGCCGATTTTATTTTTAGTTCCTAAAAAAATCATCACATTATTTCATCCAGATGAATTTAACTATTTTCTAAGTTAACTTATTCCGTGGTCTAGACAACCAAGAAACATTTTAATGAAATCACCTGTATTAACCCACTAATCTAATAAAACTGTGAGTCTCTATAATATTTTTAGGTATTTACCATTCATTAACAAAATTAGTTTTAGTAGGTTTAATGTTTATTTCATCTTTAGAAATAATATTTCCAAGGAAATAAATTTATAGCAACCAAAATTCACACTTACTAAATTTTCTATATAGTTATTTTCCATTAAGGTCTGAAAAAAATACTTCGGTTTAATTAATGATCCTCCTAAATTTTATAATATTACAATTTATCATCAATAAACACAACCAAAAATTTATCTAAGAACTCATGGAAAACCTTATTCATAAGGTCTATAAATATAACTGGCGCATTAAACAACCCAAAGGGAATAACTAAAAACACCTAATTCCCATATCTAGTGTGAAACATAGTCTTTAAGATATCTTCCTCCTTCACCTTTAACCGATGATGCCTTTACCTAAGATAAATCTTCAAAAAAAATCTCCTTGAATATAATCAAACAAATCATCAATATGAGAAAAATGATACTTTTTCTTAATAGTGATGTTCTTCGATGATCAAAATCAATGTAAAGACTCATCAAACCATATTTATTTTTAACAAATAAAATAGGATCACCCTAAGGTTATGTGCTATGATATATTATATATATATCTAATAACTCTTTTAACTTATTTTTTAATTCTAAAATGTTCCAATTTAACAATTCGATAAGCGGGTTTTGAAATAGGCTTAGAATTAGGAACTAAGTTGATAGTAAACTCAACCAGATGATTAGGAATAACAATAAGAAAATAATCATGAAATAAATCCATAAATTCATTCACTACTAAGACATCACTAATCTAAATAGTTTCATTTTTTTAACAACACAATCTAAGTAACTTTAATTGTCATCTCTGGTCAATTTATTCGATTCTTGATAGGTTATCAAAGGTATGAAATCATTGAATAAAACAATATTGGCTTTGAAATATATATTGGAATGATAAACTAAAATCTAATCCATACCAAAAATAATATCAAACACTATTATGGGAAGTTCAACAATATTTTCAAGGAATACCATCCCACTAATAATAATATGAATATTTTTATAAATCTTAGTTTCTTTAATAATTCCACCCCAAGCTTTCACAAAAAGTTATATCTTCTTTTAATGAGTTGATATTCCAATTTTAACTTTAAATTTCTCAGAAATAAAGTAATGAAAAGATCTGGAGTTAAATAGGACATTGGAATAATTTGAATAAACAATTAACATATCTATCACCGCTTCATTTGATGGTCCATTATCAACTTTAGTAGTTGAAAATGAATTTTACATTCCTTTTTATTTATGACATTTATGATTTCCATACAAAGTAAATAACTGAGGAAACGTATTAGCATAATATCCCAACCCATTTAATTAAAAAATCTCACCACTGTCAAGCTATCTATTTCCCCATTACTGGATTGTTCAAGATTTTTTTCTTTGCATCCATGAACCTTGTAACCGAAATTACCACACCAGTAACACTTTTTAAATCCAATAAAACATTCCCTACAATGTATTTTAATTCACTTGGAATATATTTGGGATTTACCTTTAGAATTATTATTTGGTTACTTCTATATTGCTTTCTGCCTTGACCATTTTTTACTTTTTCCATCACGAGGAAGAAAACTATCAAAAAACTCTATCTCAACTTTATTATCACAATGAACAACTTTATCCTAAATTTTAAATTATCATGTGGTAAATTATCTTTATAAATTTATTTAAATCCTGAAAAAAATCAATTAAATTTACTATCAATTTCCTGAATAAAATCTGGTGCATACCTGGCCAACCTTGTAAAGTTTACTTCATATGTGGCAGCTGAATCTTTATCTTTTATCCTAAATTTCAAGAATTGTTTCTCCATCCGGAGTCGAACAACCTTAGGGAAATATTTATCAAGAAAAATATTCTTAAATTTGTCTCGTTCCATGGAATCAAGATCATGTTTCTCTCTGGTATTCTTAACTAAATACCACCATCAATCAGTTTCACCTTTAAAATGATAAATGAAAAGTGTTGGATTTTAATGTTTCCAACACCCCATGAATTCAAATATATTTTCTAGGGAATTGATCCATCCTTTAAATTCTTCTAGATATGAAGTTACACTAAAATTTTTAGGGTGTTGTTTCATGAAATGCTCAACTATTTAAAGATTCCTCTATGGTAAATATTCTTTTTCTCTAACATAAATTCCACTTCCATTTATAGTCAATGTCAACTGATCCATCGCGACAAAAACCTTCCTACCTACATTTTCAAAAATACCATGATACTTATTTGGAAGGATATTTTCCTCTTGATTCCTTCATACATCAGATTCCTTGTTTCCATTACAGAAAACCATTCTGAACATATATAAATTAGACAAAGAAACATGGTAATATTTAAATGATAAATCTTTTCAATATTAAAAATAAATTGGAATCATTAAAGGCTATGATATTAACATTATTAGGAACTATAAAGTATTCTAAACATTACATATGATACCAACTATAATGAATCAGCCTTAAACATTACATAATCTTGATTTTTTAGTCAAAAACTCATTTTCTTACATTCCCAAGGATCTTTATGGTTTAGATTTTTAGAAAATTAATTCATAACTTGTACATAATAAATAAATACATTACATGTGGACACTTATACTCGGTATCCATTTTTTCAATAATATAAAATTTTTAAAAATAAACACATTTTATTTTGATGAAAAATATTTAAGACTTTAAACTTGACTTATTATTTATTCTTACCTATCCTTAAACCCCATGAAAAAACATTTTAAAACATGATATGAGTAAAAAAAATATTAGTAATGGATATAAAAAGAAAGATTTTGTTGGTCCAGTGATAAAATTAAAACCCATTGAGTACTTGCCTTTAACACACAGTTCTTTAAATATATGAAATAAAATTATTTACATACACTTTTTTCTCAATGAAAAACATTAAAACCCATAGAAATCAAATAGAAACCTTTTTTAGGAAACTTCAAGAATTATATTCATAACCCATTTTAAACTCATTTCAAAAATAACTGGAGGATAATTAAATCCATAGGAGAAACCACACTAGTTAACTCCCTCCTTTTCTCCTTTAAAGAAAAGTATCATTACCCAATTCATTAGAGAGATATAAGGGTTATCACCCATTATATAAGTTGTATCGGGCTCACCCATCATCATGATCTATAATGGGGTTCACCCATTGTATAAGTTGTATCGAGATCACCCTTTCTCATATAATATTATAAAGTACTATATCATAAAAAAACATTTTATTCTGGCATTATTTCACCATAAAACTTTTGAAAAACTCTTTTTTAACTATATAAAAAACACTTTCAAATATTAAAATACCCTTTCCTTTTAAACCCCATTTTTAAAACTAAAATAACCTAGGCAATGGGAAAAGGGGATTTTCTTTGAAGATAACATTAAAATTTTTAAAGGAATCCAATAATAAAATAATGGTTATAGTGGTGGGAAATCCCATTGATGTCATATATGTAAAAATAGAACATTCATTTTTTTCCTTTGTAAAGAAATTCAAAACGTTCTTTATAAAATATGTAAAAAATATTTTTTTTGAAAATATCTAAAAGAATATCAAAAGAGGCATAAAATATCCTTTATAATTATTTTATGTAAATTTAAAAGATAATTTTAAGATAATAAATATTTAAATAAAAAATTAATAAAAAATCATTAAAACATTTAAACAAGGTTTTTAAAGTATAGTGTCCCTTACCTTGAGTCTGACTCATCACATATGTTATTTATCATTCTAAATAATAATATTTAATTAATTATTTACTTAATTAATAAAAATTTTAAAGTTTATTATTTATTTTTATTTTATTTATTACCATTTTATATTCAATTAATTAATCATTTAAATTTATGTTAGACATTTTGATGATATTCAACTCATATGTCCAAAATGGATTTTGTAGGTTAACTATAGTCAATTGGTTGTTATTCCATCATAAATATAATAATAATAATTAAATAATTATCATATCTACACATCAATTATAATTTAAAAAAACCATGAAAAATGGTTATGAAAAATTTACTACATTACAATCATGGAGACAATAGGACATGCACACACATGAGTAATGATTCCATCCTTCAATGATCATGATGGAAAAAAGGTAAGTATTATTTTATCTTTACATAATTATAATTATATAGTTAATAACATATTATTTATTTAAATACACTTATATATATCATCCATGTGATGTAGTGATGAAAACTAAATCACATTATTTCATGAAGGTGGTAGTCCACACGTAAACACGAATGATGTTATCATTTTTTTAGTGAATAGAAAGGTAAAGAAATAAATGATATGTTGATTTTAAATAATTATAAATATTTTATTAGTAAAATATATATTTATATATATATATATTAAATACATAATTATAACAGTCTGTTAGAGGTGGTGATGGAAAACGAATTATATTGGTCCATAAGGTGGTAGTCCGACGCACACATGAACAATATTTTTATTCCCCATTTAATAAAGTGAAGATAGATATAGGTTATTAAATTAACATAATTATGTATAAGTATATAGAATATAATTATTTTTTTATGTAATCATGGTTTAATAATATTTTAAAGAGTTAGAATAATAAATAAAATGAAAATGCTTGGTTAATTTTTATACCTCTTCTTCGAATAACCTCTAAAGGTTTACACCAAAAACTATCCTAGGTTGGTTTTCTGATCAAACCATGGCCTATAGTATGTGGAGGGATATGTTCGGAAGGTATTATTTCAGGTATTTTATTGACCAAAAGGCTCTTTAAGTGTGGAAAAATAGGAGAGTATATTCCCTTTTATCTAAGTGGGGAGGGGCATTCTTGGAATTTTATAAATTATTAAATTATTATAAACTATTTTACATGAAAAAATGGATAAAATTAATATAATTTGAATAAAATATGAGTATTGTTATAAATTAAATAATAAAACAAAAATTGGATAAGTTTAGGTGATTTTTTTACCCTAATAGTTTTGTTTTAACCCTTAGTCAACCCTTTTGATGGTTACTGCGTTAACAAAGTTTTTTACTCTTTAGGGGCCAAGATATTTACAATAAAAAAGAAAATTGGCCAATTAATTGACCATGGGGATATTTTAAACAATATACCATTCAATTGGATGAATATATAATTTTATGAATATTAAATCATTTAATATATATTATTTATAATAAAATATCATTAATATCAATTTTAGAACAATCCATTTACTTTGAATTTAATAACATCAATATAGAAAATGAATTAGAATACAATAAATTAACATGTCCATAACATGTTATATTAATTTGAAAAAAATTAACATAATAATTAATAAAAAATATATTAATTTTAATATTTTTAAAATCATTTATTTTATTTCTCTATTAATTGAATAAATATGGTGTTGGTGTTGCGTTATCATTTAAAGTAATTATTTTACAAATAAAATTTTAAATAAATTATAATTATAAAAATAATTTATATATATATTTAAAATAAATAGTTAAAACCAAATATATCCTCTATTTATCCCTATGTCAAGAATTTTGAGATAATAAAATAAAGAGATTGATATTTTTTACTTTTCTTTATATAAAATATTATAAAGGTAAAAATCATGGAAAATAGAAACAAAAGGTCATATATTCTAAGTTTATATGATTATAAATTAAATATATTAATCCAATAATATTAGGGAAAGTTTCAGGTTTAATTTTTAGTCCCTGTCACGTTATTTCTAACCCAAATCTACCCATTTTACATTTATCGGGTAACAAAATTTACTTTGACTACTATTTATAATAAAGAAAAATAAAAGGTATATATTTAAAAAAATTGGACCTAATAATTAAAAATATTAATTTATTAATTGATAGAATTTAATTTAAATTTAAATTCATAAAATGTAAAAAAAAATCATAAAAATGCATTTTTTAGTATAAAAATATTTTTATACCAAATTAAGAAACAAATTCATTCCAAGGACCATAATTGTATTTTAATTAAACAAAAGGATATATTTATTTTTTAAAACTAGTCAAACATATATTTTTACTTATAAAATACTTGATAATAAAACATGGTTTCTGATAAAAATCGGTATTTTAACTATTCATTGAAAAATCAAAGATTTCATAAAATTCTCAAAAATTCATCCTAAGATAATTTTGAGATTATGAATTAAAAAATGATTTTAATTTTTAAAAATTCAAATTATGTAATTTTTTTAATCAATATTTAAAATAAAACTATATAATACATTAAAACTCAATTTGATTAGAAATAATGTTTTTCCTTTTTAATGGAAAATTACATAATATTCTTATAATGAATATAAATCCATAAAATATAATTAAGGAAAATATAAAAATGATTTAAATTTATATAATGTAGGTTGTTTCAATACCTCTGACTTGATGGGTGTAAAAAACCTCTATAAATTAAAAAGAAAACATTAATTAAAAATTCTTACATTTAGAGGGTAAATAAAAAATATGGTTTAATGTTAGAATAGATTTCTTTATCAAAGAACCGTTTTTTTAAATTTTGTGCATTTTATCATAATAAATTTAATTTATCACTTTTATAATATGATTATGATAATATATACTATTTCAATTGATTTCTTAATATATTAACATTTATTTAATTAAATATTAGTATAATGAAATGATTAATAACACTTAATGTTTAAAGGACATTTTTTCTATAAAAAATGTTTTCCATTAAATTATCATTGAAAAGATTAATTTATGAAATTTATAATTTTAATTTGATATAACTAACTTAATTTTTTGATTAAAATTTTCTAAATTAGTTTAGGATAATTTTTTTGGATTTTTATAAAATAATTTATTTTTAGGTGAATTTTGAAAATAAAGTTTTTAACAAAATAGTAACTTTTATGACTTTATTATTATAAAATAAAGACCTATAAAATTAAATAAACTTTTAATTGATAAAATATTCATATTATTAGTAAAAATATACATTTTAAAATATTGTTTTGATTTTAGAAAACCTTTGTTTAACATTTTATGAACATTTGTAATATTTTCTAATAAAAAAATATTTTTTTCTATTTTTATTTTAATTAAATATTATTTTGAAAAAATTTGGTTTTGGATTTATTTTAAAGTCAAATAAAATTTATTTTTTATAATAAATAAATTTATTTTATGAAAATAAAAAACATCGATAATTTTCTCCTACACATAAGTCTTTTCTTAAAAATATATTTTTTCAAAAATATGTTTTTACGCTTTTTGTACATTAATTTTAAAATTATATTTTACTTAATATGAAAGTTTTATTTGATAAAATAATTTTTAAATATTCAATTTACATATAAAAAAATATTTAATAGGTTTAATTTTTACTTTGGTCATTAAAATAAATTACAAATGTTAAAAATGAGTTTCTTTGGTAAAAGTTAATTTGGGTAAAAAATTAAAAGTAAATAGAAAATCCTAAATACATTATAACATTATCTCAAAGTTTGTGGTGAATGGTTTTATCAATAAATAATATATTAAAAACCATTATTTTCCATTTTTGGATCCACCTTCCACGAATAATTTCATGGTATTATTAAAAATTAATGGGTATTTGCTAAAAAAGTATTTCTCTTCACTTATAAAATGATCTCACTTAAACCACTCAAAGATAGATCTATTAAATCTAATTAATCTTTTAAATTTTCTCATTTTAACTATAATATAATCCTCTTCCATGTATTTAATCTTATGTTCATATAAAGTTTGCCTAATTCCTCCATTTCTAATAAGTACCTCAAGAGAAAGTTTGAATTCTCAATATAAGTACTAATCAGTCTATAATATTTTTCTACTCTATATTTATCTTCCAAACCTATATATACCATTAAAAAATGATTAAATAATTATTAATTACAAATTTAAATTATTGTATTTTTATGGGATAAAAAGTATATATCATTTTCCCCTTAGAAAAAGGAGAGCATTGTCATGCGTACGTGCAGCCTACCACCTCCATGAATGATGTAATTTTTTTTTCATCACCACCATACAAGTATTATTAAAAAATTGTATTCAACAAACTAATATTAGATTCATAAAATTATTATTATACTTAAATGAAAAACAATTTCCTACATTCCATGTATTCTATGGATAATTAAAACGTTGTCCATACATATGTGTTGACTACTGCCTCCAAAAAGTAACACATTTTGTTTTCCATGTAGTCTTTTATTCTTTATAAAAATCTTTTAAAATATAATTAAACACATTAAAATAATCTAAATAATAAATTTTTTTATAATGATAATATGACAAAAGAATCACTTTCTTTACTATAATCACCCATCGATTATAACATATTATTGTTCGGGTCAGTTTAACCACCTACGTGAATGGTGCTATAAATTTATATATAGAATGAATATAAAAACTTAACTACTATTATTATAAACAAATAATGAGAAAATAATATTTCTTGTTTGGTTTTATAAATTTTATATTATTATTTAATACATTATTAATATTCCAACCTTTTTTCGTCAAAAACATACTGAAACAAGCATATTATAAATTTTCTCTTTCCAAGTCATTACTAATTAGGATGTACTTAAAACATTATAAATAATAATGAAAAATATATTCCCATAGATATAATACTATAGTATCTGATAAATTTCAATCAAAAGAATACAATTTAACACCATCATTACAAGAAATGTGTAAAACAAATAAAATTACAACATCCGATATTAAAAATAAGAAATAACTAACTAATTAATTTATAATAAATGATTATAATCAAAGATTAAAACAGGATAAATATATGAATAAGGTTTTGAAATAGATTATTAAAATTCTAAATGATCTTATACAGAAGTTTAATGTGATTTAATGGAATTTGATAATTAAGTTAAGGGGTTTTTTATCTCAATTTTTGTTCTTTGAGACTTATTCCATATCCACAACTTGTTCTATTTTTGTGTTGTATATACTACCCTTGGATGTATTATTATAATAATTTTAATTAATATGAAATAGATTAAATATTATTCTCAATAACTATATTTCACATACTTTTGGTTCAAGGGTTACCAAATATGTACGGATTTCATCACCAATCTCATTTTTAAATCATGATTTATTTTGAATGATTATCCATTTGAGGAATTTGTATTCTCTTACTTTCCATATTTTAAAATGGATTTCAAATTTATTTTTATCATAAATTATTTTTAAAATAAAATTTAATATGCTTATATTTTTTATAATTAAAAGTTTTATTTTAAAATGAATTTTTGATTTTAAAAGTTATTTTAAAGTATTGTATTTTTAAAGAAATAATTCTTCAATATTTTTATGTCTTCTCAAAGAAATATTCTGAAAGAAAATTTATCTTATATATTTTTTTAATAAAACCTTTTTAATTTTAAAGGGTAATTTTTAAATTAGTTTTATAATATTAATGTATTTAATTGTAAATAAAACATTTTTAAGGAATTTTTTATCATTTCAAAAAAGAATAATTCTTCTTGTCTTTCCATGTAATTTATCCAGTGCTATTGAAAAAGTATTTTTCCTCTATTTCAACATCCTTAATTATCCTTATGTTATATTTAGGATATATTCTTATAATAATATACACATTATTTCTCTAGATAAATTATGAAATGTTATATGGAAGTTTTCATAAAACCCATATCTTTTCCACGGGTTAATTAAGTGATGTTTGGAATATGAATTGTTTCATATTCTCTTAGAACACAAAGGAAAGTATGATTATTATGTGATGGGTGGGTCCTATATCTACCACTAATAAAAAAATTAATTTTTATATCTCATGACATCAAGAGGGTACATTGTTTATTATACTAAGCCCAAGAGGGTATACAAGTTGATAGCCCAAGACCAATAGGGTATGCAGGTTTTTAGACCAAACTCAATATGTTATGAGAATCCTGTATAAATGCCTATATACTATGTTATGGTTTCCTATTCTTATGAATTTTCACATTTTAATGTTATATACCCATTTTATTCTCCATGGACCATGATTCCACACTATTATGTCATGGTATATGTTCCATCATTTGAGATTTGAAGTCCTTCTATTATGCCTTAAGAATAACTCTTATTATTCCATATTCTTTTCCTTACTAAGTTTTTGAGATCACCCCTTTCTTATGTTTTCATTAACAAGGTTATGAATATTATTATGGCCTAATATATTTCTAGGAGGGGATCTAGTATGGTAGAATTATAAAATAAATATTCACAAAAAATATCCTTATGTTTCTAATCTTCAAAGACACTAAATCATAATTTCTTGGGATTATATGATTATTCTGATATTTAATGTTTATATTATTGAAATGTGTGTAAGTTTTTCATGGTTCATCTCACTTGGTATTAAATACTATAAGTAATTTATGTGTTTTTAGCATCGTATCTGGGAGTGTGGTTTTGGGTCACCATAGTTAGTATCAGAGAAAGTTTTAGTTATTTTTAGGGATTATTTTGCTTAGTCTTGGGTATTGGGATGAGGAAACTTTAGTGAAAACCCAAAGTACAATTCTAAATATAGTATAACAATCTTAAATTTTACTAATGTATAGAATTTTGTTTTCCAAACAATTAAATTATTGTCTGGATACTGCATGTGGATGTATGATATTGAATATATGTACCAAAGGGTGTTAACCATAAAAGGGATATATTGAGAATTAACTCAATATCTATTGAGAAAGAAAAATATGCCTAAATACACACTTATTTTGATACTCTCTAGGGATATGATTTAGTTAATTCACATTCTATTTTTGAACCATTATGAATGATTTGAAAATATTTAGGTTAGAAAAATTAATAGGAAATCACTATGGATAACTTAGATTAAAATATAGAGATTCATGAGTTAAGATATATATTAATTGATATCTGATTTTAAGGATATAGGTTAATTTTAATTTTTAGGGAATATATTTCAATGATTTTAATGTATAGAATATTGTGATAAAGTTCATGATAATTTTAGGATAATTAATTTTAGGATTATGTTAATAAGTAAAAGATAACTTATCATAAAACAAATTAAATTGAACTGAAAGTATCATAGGCTAAGAAAAAGGTTCCATAACTAAAGAGATCTTAGGATAAATTTTTCATATTAATTTGATCATTTACTTTGATATTATTGGATATTATTATTACACTTCGGTTTTAGTATTTTATTGGAAATAAGATCATGAAAATGAAGTTGTGAAAGGTATGACCCAAGTAACTCCTATAACAAACATAGGAATCATATTTGGTAAAAATTATTGAGATAAAATAAAATTTAAACACGTGCCTATTATGTGGGAAATGATGAGTCTTGTAGTATCAAATATTGTGGGGATGATATCTCAGTAGAAAATATATCTTGAGTTTTTTATATATCCCTTACGTTATTTCATTAGGGAATGATAATTAAACTTTCAAGGACATATTTTATTTATGGGAGGAGTATACAACACCCCTATATTTTAGTATATATTTTCTTTTAAATACAATTTTGAATAGATTCCAATAAAAATAGCACCATACTAAAACAAGTTGTAAGATATTATAGGAACATTTTTTGGAAAATTATAAGAAGAACAAAACCACTAGTAAATGAAGAGATTGTATCAATTAAAAATTCGTACATTTAGATAATAAATAATTAATATGGTTTAATGTTAAAATGGATTATTTTTATCGATGAAATATTTTTTTAGGTTTTATTTATTTTATCCTAATAAATTGAATTGATCACTTTTAAAGAATTATTATGATTATATGTTCTATTTTAAGGTAGGAACTAACATATTAATATTAATTTAATTATAGATTGATAAGAAATAATATTAATAATGTAAAAACTCAGTTATTAGTTTTGAGGTATGGGCTTCTTATTTTCCTTTTCCTTAAAGTGTTTTTGAGAAAATATGGAAAATGGGGGGAAATCCTAAATTTTGGAACTACATGCCATGTACTTTTTCCACACACCGTGTACATCTGGCCTTGTTGGGATGAGTACACAGGGTGTGTAGCCTTACTGGAGACAAAGGGTCTAGGAACCAACTACATGTCATGTAGTGGTCCTTTACACGCCATGTAGTCAGTCGACCGGTCAAAAAGTAAGGCATTGGAGCAGCCGCCAGCTGGGCAACAGTACACGCCGTGTACTCAGGAGTATATGTCGTGTACTCTTGTCGGCAGGTGAACAGTGTCGTACTAGTGGAAAGCCGCCAGGTGAAAAATTAAATGAAAGGAGTACACACCGTGTACTTTGAAGTACACACCGTGTACTTTGTTTTTTTTTTGGCTTAAAACAGGCAGTAGCCTCCTCATTTGGAATAGGAGACAGTTGAGTCGATTTGGAGCCAAAGGAGGAGGTTGGACCTTTGAAGATCCTCCAAGTGTTCATCTGGAATCCAATTCAGCTTCGGACAATCTTGTTGGAACCGCACGGGTAAGCCCTCTACTCTCATGGTACCGTTTTTACCAATTCTTTATTGAGGGGAAGTTATTTACGTTTGAATGGGTTTTGTTATTCATCAGATCTACGCCGTTCTTGGGCATTTCTGGAGTTGACGTTCGGGTATAACGTTCGTTGGTGTTTAAGGTAAGTGGCTTTGTGTTAGTTTTTCCAAACTATTGTCCGTTTTTATGCGTTTTCATTCCATTAACCCATATTGGGGTGTCGTGTGGCTGAGGTCGTTGCTATATTTAATGCCTAGAATTGATTAGGTAATTATTGGTGATAATAAAATGCTGTTTGGGATCGTTGGTTGGATCCGGAACCACCCCGAGGGGTTTGTTCCACTATTTAGTCATTTGGCCAGGATACCTGAGGGTATGCCTTTAATGTAGTAATTGTAGAATTTCCTTGAGAGAAATTTCTTATTTACTGCATTTTGATATATTGGGCATGTCTCGGTTACCTGTCTAGCCTGAGGGCGTTGTTGTTGTTAGCCTGAGGGAACTATACTATTTAGCCTAAGGGCTGTAGATATTTCGCCTGAGGGCAACCTTTTGTGCCTGAGGGATTGACTTCTGTTCCTGAGGGCAACACTTCCTATGCCTGAGGGCAAATTCTGTTATGCCTGAGGGCTATACCTGCAGGTTGGATTCTGCTTACCTGAGGGTAAGGTTTTCTGGTCTGAGGATGTGGAATGTTTACATAGAAATGCACGGTGCTGAATTCTAATATTTAATGGATTAAATGAATAATAAAATGGAAATTTAATTGTTAAGTTAGTTACTTTTTAGTACTGCTTACTTTATTTCATTTTACTATTGCACACTGTTGCTGCATGCTTACACGCAGTTGGGCACGGGCCTTTGGTGGTTTCCTACTGAGATATATTTCTCACACCCTGTTTGGGTCACGCTTTTCTGCCCAAACATATTACATTGTGGGAGGTGTATATAGGGGCAAGAGTCCCTATACAGGTACCTGATTACTACTGAGGAGTAGGAGGGCATGGGACCGAGCATAGGCTCGCGATGCCGATGCCAGCTGTTTTGCTTTGTTTTGATGTACTCTGCTTTTGGTTGTATCGTATTGATGTATAACATGTTCTGGATGTTTTCTTAGAACTTGAGACATGTAGCATCATCATTTATATATTGTTGGTTATATCCACTGATGTTGTTTATTTCATTTGTGTATGGTTTACTGCTTCCATTGTTCGCTGTATGTTTTACTTTGTATTCCGCTGCGCTACACTTTGACAAATGAGGGCATAGTTTCCCCACAATCAGACCTGGGCCCTCGCTGCTAGTCGGCACCCTCTAGCGTTTGGGGAAATGCACTTGATGTCACGTGGAGAACCGGCTTCGGGGCACCCGTTACGTGGCACCCGGGTCCGGGACGTTACAAATAACACATAATGTTTAAAGGCCCTTTTTCTATAAAACCATTTTTCATTATATTATCATTTAAGAGATAAATTTTCGAATTTTCGAATTTTTATTTGATACAAATAACTTAATTTTTTGCATAATAATGTTAAAATTATCTTAGGACAATTTTTTTTATTTTTATGAAATAGTTAATTTTTAGGTGAATATTGAAAAATACAGTTTCTACAAAAAAACTGTAACTTTTTTTGAGTTCATTAAATAAAAGAATGTCCTACAAGTTTATAAAAACTTTTAATCAATCAGAGATTCAGTTTAGGCATAAAATTATGTATTTTAAAATATTATGTTGATTTTAGAAATCCTATGTTTAAAATTTTAAGAACATAAGTAATATTTTATATTAAAAAAATCATCTTTACTTTTAATTATATATTATTTTAGAAAAATTCAGTTTTTTTATTTTAAAGCCACATAATATTTATTTTTTTCTAATAAAGCAATTTATTTCATAAAAATAAAAAAAAATTATAATTTTATTTAGTAAATAAATTTTTTCTTAAAAACATATTTGTTTCTAAAAAATAGTTTTTATTTGTTATGTGTGTTAATTTTTAAATTATCATTTCTTAAAAATAGAAGTTTTATTTGATAAGGTTATTTTTAAATTTGAAAAAAAAAATATTTAATAGGGCCAATTTTAACTTTGGTCCTTAAAATTAATTAGTGGAGTTAAAAATGAGTAACTATGGTAAAAGATAATTTGGGTAAAAAGTTAAAAGTAAATTAGAAAACCTAAAATCACTTAAAACTTATCTCCAAGTGTGAGGTGAATTTTTTTCTCAAAACAAAACCCACTCCACTCCATTATTTCCCATTTTTTGATCCACCTTCCATTAATTGTGTCATGATATTATTAAAAAGTAATGGGTATTTAAAAAAAATGTCCTTCTCTTCACTTATAAAATGAGATCACTTTCACTGGTCCAAGACACACATATTCCTTATAATTCCTCTTAATAATATACCAATTTTAATTTTAATATATTCCTCTTCCATGTTTGTAAGACTTTGGTCATATGAAGATGGCCTAAGTCCTATATTTATAGGAAATAATTCAAATTAAAGTTCAAATTCTCAATGTAAGTACTAATCACAATCTAATATTTTTCCTCTCTAGATTTATCCTCCACTATAATACCTATTAAAAATAGTGAAATAATTATTAATTATACACTGAACTATATTTATGTTTATGGGATAAACATTATCTACCCTTTTTCCCTTATAAAAATGAAAATGTCTTTATGCATATGTACAGATTACCACCTCCATGAATAGTGTTTTTATTTTTCATCGCCTTTTTCTCATGGATAGTTAATAATGTGTATTTAATAAACTTATATTATATTTATAACATTATTAATATCCTAAAAGTATAAAAAAATTCATACCTTCCTTTCGCTCTATGGATAATGAAAGCATCATTTGTACGTGTGTGTGGACAACCACCTCCATGAAGAAAAAAAATTCTTTCCATATAGTGTTTTATTCTTTGTACAAATATTTTAAAATATGATTCAAAAACATAAAAACATCTAAAAAATATCATTATTCTTTTTTAATAATTATATTATGTAAAAATAATCACTTTCCTAACCATACTCACACATCGACTATAGCATGTTCTTGTTTGGGTTGGTTTAACCACCAACATGAACAATGCTATAAATTTATATCATGGTAGACTGCGGAAACATAAATACTGATATTTTAAAAAATAATGATAATTTATTATTTGGTTCTGTAAAGGTTATATCATTATTTCACTCATTATTAATATACCGACCTTTGTTAACCAAAAAAATTACTAAAACTCACTTATTATAAATTTTACCTTAATATTTCATGACTAAAAATATCATGGGATAAGTTTAAAATTTTATAAATCATAATTAACCATATATTATAGTATCTATGATATTATATTAAATGATAAAATTATATCAAAATAAAAAAGATCAATATCGACATTACAAGCCATGCATAAAATAAATAAAATTACAACATCTGATAATGAAAATTGGTGATAAATAACTCATGAATGTATAATAAATGATTATAAAAAAAGCTTTAAAAGGGATATTATAATAGAATAACCCCAACCCATTGGATTGCGAAGATCTGCAGATGTTAATGGCCTTTAGTGAAGTTCCCCAGACACCAAAGTTTGGAAATAAATGCCTAGGGGTTAGTTAAACATGGGATAATGGTTTAACCTTAGTGCACACACACACCCAAACTATAAAATACCATAATAAAATAACCATATATGATACATGATACAAAAATATACCAACTCCATAAATTAAAAAAACTATAATCATATTCACAGTAAAAAAAATTAAAAATAGAAGACTAAAAATGGAAATAAAATATAAAGACTTAGGGTGATAGGTTAGAACTTTCCAAGACTCCAAGAACCAATCAAATTCCCAATATCTAACTCCAATCACCCATGATGGTAGAATCACAAACCTTTACTATAAAAAATGAAATCATCCCCCTACTTGTATCATGATATACATTTCATTTATACAAACCAAAGTGTATATATAGGGGGTGAGTATAACAACTCATTGGTCAAACCCTAGACTTCTCAAAAATTCCATTATAATTACCATGTTCATATGATTGTAAAAACTACCAAGAGAATTTAATGTTTTAAGTTTAGTGGTTGGGTTATTTAAAGAACTAGGATTCATAATTGAATTCATAGAGTTTTAACATCTGCAAATGATGTTTTTAGACTTAGTATGAGACTCGTATGGGTCTCGTGGGCACATAGGATCCTTAATAGTGTTCATGTATCTATTATAACCAAAAATATAGCAAAACCACCAGCTAGATGGTGGGATTTAAATAGGATAGAATTATATTTCTCCTCCTCATATTTTAGAAGGGTTTATCCCCCCCTTATTTTATAATTTATATGAGCAAGGATCTGAGTCCCTCTTCTCCTCTTGGTCCCCCCTTGATATAGGTGTTATTATTTGGAATTTTCTAGTGATTTGAGGTATATTCCATCCTCTACTACCTCAATTGATCTCCTCATACCTTTCACTCTTATTTCTCTTCATACATGTAGGTATTTGATCCTAATTCCACTGGATCATGGTGTAATTTGCTGAATACAATGAGTCTTTCACTTTACCTATGAAGAGGGTGACCTGTGACATTGTTTATGTGAGGAGTCTTATCATTTTAATTAAGGCATGTTTCTCTATTGAATTATTTTATTTTTTTGGTCAAAATTAAACTGAAATGACTATTTATTTGGCATTTCTTATTGTGGATTTTTCTTAGTGTAGGGTTGGGGATGTGAGAAGGGCCCTTGGGGTGTCATTTGATGTGGTTCTAGTGTATCAATTAATTTAGATAATAAATTAATAATTATTCATATTTTTTAAAAATAAATTAATTAATTACAAATGATTATAATTAATTATGTATGATAACTTAGTGTGACATAGGTGACCAGGAATGTGGGTAGTGACTTATTGAGATATAGTGAGCTTAGGTGAGGTTGGGATGTTAATTTTTAGGTGGTGTAAAAAATATAAAAGAGATTAAAAATAAGGTAGGTCTTCCCCATGCATTTGCATTATGGTATTATGATCTTTTTTATATGTATGTGGTAAGTACGTCCCTTTTACTTTATTTAGTTAGACTCTTTAAAAAAATTTAGTAACTAAATAAATATTTGCACATTAATATGAATTTAACAAAGTGTTAAAGGCCCCAGTAGACCCTCATGTACTAGATGAATGTCTCATACACCGATGGTTGAGAAAATAAATTGAATATATAGCCCTAATATCTTGATACCCATGATGGGTATAATTAAAATTTAATTAAATAAAAACAAAATGGTGTCCCTAGTATAGTATCCCTCGTACAACTCCTTTTTAAAGGAGTGTTTTGTACTTAGTTGTTCGGCCCTAGTAGGCCTTAGTGGACCTTGAATAGGTGCTCTGAGACCCATTATTACAAAGTAAAGTTTTAAAGTTGAGTGGTTGACCCGTGTATTTCGTGTTGATCCTTTTGTTTCCCAGAACCATCAGGCTCATTGATATGACTTTGGTTAAGTGGTCATACCCCACCGAGACATGATTACTTGGGTGTCGAGACAATGTGAGGACTAGTGGATGGTTTGGGTGTTCGAGCTGACCCATGATTCCTAGAAAAGGTAATGGTATTAAGGTCATATCCCTGTTTTAACCTTTTTAGGATTCCAAGGATGTATTTATGAGACCTAGGGGACCCATGTAGGTTCCCCTATGACTTGTGACCCCAGTGAGAGGGAGGATATGGGAACATGTAGATATGGTAGCTAGTGTTACCTCATAACTTGTACTAATTAAGTGATCCTAAGGGTAAGTGGATAGAGGTGATGGGTTTAGGAATTCAGCTAACCCCTACCTTAGGTTTATTATTTTACCAAGTTACATTTTATGCATCTAAATATTCCTATATGTGCTTCCTGGGACATGCAATTTGGGCATTATGAGAAGGGATTGTGACATTGTGTATTCCTATAGGTTATTCCTAGGATTCGGATTTTGATAATTAAATGATACTGGTGTGATACAATTGAAGAGATAACATTGTTTTGGATGTCAAGATGTTCTTTCTAGAATCTGGTTTTTGATCCATGTAAGAAAATCTAGGATTCTAGGATTCAACCTCTGGTTTATATGGGACACTCTGGATTTGATAGATCCCTAGGATTCCTAGAATTTCCAAGATCTATCCATTCGAGATTATGGATTTTTTTATTATCATTTTCATGGGATGTAGGGTCAACCCTAGGATCTGACCAATTGAGTATGATGATATTATTTGTATCTGATTGGGTTGTTTGGTATGATTTAGATCCTACCAGTTGGAATGGTGACATGGATATCATTATGATCAGTGATTTCCTAGGATGCCTAGGAATTCGCTTTGATCTTATTGATACGTATTTTAGAGAGATTCCAAGAATTCTTAGGATCTAGCTATTGATATGTTGATGAAGAGATGTTTGGCTATTTTATCCTAATCATATATAGATTCCTAGGGTAAGGACTTTGTTACAATGTGTTACCTTAGTGGTGGCATGATTAGGTGATATACTCAAATACACCCCATAACTAGTCAAAGCTGAGATAGTTGATCAGGGTCATTGGACCTAGAGATCGATGGTGGTTTATTTATTTATTTATTATTTCAGTAGTTATTTATTTCTTCAAATCATGTCATGTGAACATACATTGAATTTTTTGTTTATATATAGGACCAAGTTGGTGGTTCCCTACTGATTTATATACTCACACCCCGCTCAGGTGACTATGGAACTTGGTTAACTAAGTAGAACTCTCACTTATCACAAGAATAGGTTGGGTCGAGGCCTATCATGATATTGATATTTGAGTAGAGAAGCTCGACCAAGATTAGTTATTGGGATTGAGGAGAGGCTTATGGATGTGTTTGGTCCTCTAGTAATTTTATTTTATTCTTTTATTATATTATTATTTATATATATGATTGGCCTAATGGGGGATCATCATTTTATGACTGTTTGGATTATCTATTGTAAATTATTACTATTTTATGTTTCATGTATAATGTATCCTATGATTCTTATTATTTTTGTATGAAAATTTGGTATTTGATCAATTAATTCTCACTTTGATTAGGGGGTATAGTCTCCCCATGACACTACCTTTAACCCCCACTTCTAGTCAATAGCCTCTGGTGAATGAGGAGGCATGAATAAGGTCATGTAGTGAACCCGGTCTAGGAAACCAACTGAGTGGTCGCCAAGTCTGAGACATTATAAAATGGTGTCATAGGTTTCATATGATTAATTTCATAGAACTAGTCAGAGTTATATTTTGTATTATTATATTAGGAGATAGTATATATGTGACATAGGAATATGTCGGTGCCTATGATGGATATAAGGATAGTGGTTCAAGAAAAAATGTTCTGATATGAATTCTAGGTTACCAAATATATGGGATTGTTTTTTTTGGCTTCTGATGTTAAGGTTGTATAATTTTCACCTCGTTTGATGCACATGTGGTTTGGATTTTAGGATTTATCATTTATCATTGGTTTTAGACTCTTATTCTATTGGAAAGAGACTGGTGTTAATGAATAATATTGGTACATAGGATTTACATTAAATTTTCAAGTGTGTGTGTGATTTGTATCACTAATTATAGATTTTTCTATTTTAAGTGTCAGAAAACCAATATAAAGTTTTTTTCAAATTGGTTCTTGGTGGAATTATACTTAGCTGGACCTCCATGTATTTTATTCTGATGATAGTACATGTGGATCTGCAGTGAGGTGATCGATGATGATGACTATAAAGTCCATTGAAATACAGGTTTTATATTAGACCTAGTAGGTTGGTATAATCATAGCCTTATAAATACACCCTAGAGGTTAATTATAACTCTAGTTCCAAAAATAAAAAATATGATCAGTTATTTAAAGTGTAAATAATAACCAATATGGTGTTTTCCCATATGTTGTATTGATATAATTCTACTTAACCAAACTATCCACTACAATTATTTAACACTAATCATTGTAGGGTGATGTTGATACATCTATATATATTGATAGATGATATTGTGATCCTCAAGGGGTAACTCCTTCATGTATGGGAATGGTGAGTACCAGCTTGAGATTTTATATTCTTGATGGGGTAGTTTCCTATATGGATGATTAGTGGGAATCAGTTCCCTTTTATTCAATTAGTTGTCATCTGATTCCTGAGACCTTTATGTGTAACCCTATAGGGGGTAGTTTTCGGCTGTGAGTTTCCATGTGATGTTGAAATGGGAGTAATGATGTTTCCCAAGAGATATGACCTATGGTTTAGGTGAGAGATTCTAGTCCTTTGAGATATAGCTTGAGTTGTTAGTGAGTCGGGTATTATAGATGAGATTAAATGAGTTTTATGAGGGTGACCCATGTGATGGGTTATCGTGGGCTAGTGCATTATTTAGAAATAGGAATCATGAGTAGATACTTTAGGTTGATATTGAAGAATGTGAGGTGATACTCAGTATGGGACAAATGCATGGTGATTCCTTAGACATTATGAACATGGATGGAATAAGTAGGTTCTTTAGCTTGAAACATAATAGGAATAAAGAGGTTGTAGGGTTTTTCTAAGAAATGAACCTTGAGTTTCAGTGTTTTTGGTATCAAGGTTTGTTTCAAGGGTAGGATTAGTGTGACACCTAACTCTGATGTTTCAGACATTCCATATGTAGTGTTGTGAGAGAGTGGGTAGATGCTTGTGATTTTGAAGATGATGTCAAGATTCTGGGTAATCATGTGGTTTTCCTTTACATGTAAGGGATATCGATCTATTAGAAAAGATCATGGGGTTTCATTATTTTGATGATTGGTATTTCATGGATCATGGTAATTTGTTTAGCTGTGTGATCCTTTTACCAATGAATTAATAAAAAAGGTAGTTTGAGTAGGGTGATAAGGAAGATTATCATAGCGGTGTAAGTGTAAAGACCAAACTTTTCATACATAAATATAACATATTTTTATATGAATATTCACTACATTACACAAACAAATGCGTAAGAATAGTTAAGGTATAGTGCCTATAGTAACATGTAAAAATAAATAGCTAGTCCATAAGTGAGCTAACTAATCCCCCACTATGTTCTTCATAACTAGAATCCTTCTTAAACATATCATACATAATACCTTTTATCATAACCTGGGTAAATAAAACATAATAAAGGGTGAGATTATATTTTCATTAAGGGTAAACAAAGGAGATATCAACATATCATTATCATAAGGGTATGATAACTTGAGAATAACATTTAAAAAGCATACCCTGCATATCCTAGATCATAAACTTGAGTCATGGAATAAATCTTGGTACTTCCTAAGACATTAATCATAATAGAATCAAATAACATGAACCATGATAACATAACTTTTGTATAAGGCATAAATTTGTGGCATACACATAAGTATAGAAAATCATTTCCTTAGTAGTTCAAATATCATTTCCATGACTATCATGGTGGAATGGATTCACTCCCCAAACCATCATAGTATTCAAGGTTCACTCCAAATACTATCATAGTTGATATATTACATTACAGAATTAGTTTCACTCCCCATTCCAGTCCTATTTATCTCATTATATATTAGTATTTATCAAATGAATTAGAGGGAGATATAGGTCAAACCCATCACATAATAAAAATAATACATTTGTGTTCTACAAGATCATAATAAATTAATTATATTAGAACCCATGAAAATAAATGTGTTTTATAAAAAAATTCATCATAACTTATGGAAAATAAATAGTTTTCATAATCATTTCATCATTTCATCAAAGAATAACATGTAGAAAGAGAAGTAGGTTTCATAATAATTTTATCATGGTATAACCAATGGAAGTGAAATAAGTTTCATAAAAAAATTCATCATAAACATACATAATAAAAAATAAATAATAACAATAGTATCCTTGGATCTTATCCTCATTCAATTATAAGTAACATCAAAAGAAGTCATTATATAAGGAAAGTGATTTTGAAAGATCACTTGGAACATTTATAGAAGAAAATAACTTCTCTTTGAAAATAATTTTTTAAAACCAAATATTCATAAAATATTTTGGAAATATATTCTTTGAAAATAAACATGAAAAATTATAATTTAATTTCAAATAAAATAATGTTCATTATAGTAAGAAATTTCATTCATACCATACATGTTAAAACAAATATTCCTTTCACATTTTTGATAAAATCCAAATGGGCCTTGTTTGGAAAATGATATAAAGATTCATTTTAAAAAAACTCAAAAAAGGGTAAAAATGAATTTAACAAATAAAATAGAAATATTAAAACATTTTTTAAAACATTTTTAGAAAACATGGCCATGTTAGAGAAAGGGTTTTCAACTGAAGATAAAAATAATGTCGGTTTTATTTAAAAACATTATTTTGAAATATTGAGTGTATAAAGAGAGGGAAATTAAGGTAAAATATTTATTCTCATTAAATACTAACTAGTTTATTAATATATAGATTATAATATTTCATCATCAAAATAATAAACATAAAAAATCCTGATAAAAATGAGATTGTATTATAAAACCCTTTCCACTTTGGTATCTTTTGAAACATATGACCCATTAAAGAATAAAATAATATGGAACATTTAATATCATTAGAAAAATTATATTAATTATATAAAATAAAAAACGTACATTATATACATCTCATAGAACAATATAGGTGCATAATATAACTTATGTCCCAAAGAGGGTGATTTGAGACAAAAATCCATCACCACTTTGGTAACTCTTGAACCAAAGACCTCCTAAAAGAGAGATCCTAAAATGGATATTTAAATACCCATGATTTTCAGGATAATTATAAAAAAATAAATTCTTGGGCAGTATATATACCACATAAATTAAACATGTGGTGAATATGGCATGTGTCTCATAGAAAATAAAAGTGAGATGAAAATCTCTTACCTTATGTCTCGATATCCTTCTTGCATGTTTGAACATATTATATAATAAATAGAAATTTATTATAAATATATTATATAATAATAATTATATATATATATCATACCATATATGATTTAATTATGACCATTTGTTACTCATTTATTAATAATTCCATGTTAAAATCACCTTTCGGGAAATAACTGCTTTGTTTTTCGTGTATATTTTGATTTTTTATTTATAGATCCTCTTAATTTTATAATGGTTTCATAATATATTTAATTTTAACCATGATATAAATATCATATATATTCATTATATATTTATTTATCATAATCCATAAAAATTAGAGATAAAAAAATGAAATTCTCTGTTTAGAGAGACAGTAGGTTGTACGTATGTATGAACGTTGTTTCCATTTTCTCAATGGAATGAGAAAAATAAGGGTAAATAATATATTAAAATTATAAAATAATTTTTATTTCATATAAATTAAATATTTTTATTTAAACCTATCCTTATTACCTTCCATTTAAATCATATATGAAAAATGAATCACATCTCTTCGTGAGGCAGTAGTACGCCATACACACAAACGACATAATCATATCCTACATGGAATTAAATGTAAGCAGGTATATGTGAAATGATAATTTAAAAAGTAAAATTATATTAAAATTATTATACTCATTCATTAAATATATATTTATTTTCATTTATGTAAAATAAAATTGATTAACACATCACATCAGTACGTGAGCCAGTAGTCCGTCGTACACATGAGAAAAATTATTATTTTCCAACAGGTTAAAAGGTAACAAGGATTATGTGGTATTATAAATACATAGGTATAATAATATCATAAATAAAATATATAAACATTAACTTTTTCATTATATCCATCTATGAGATGCGATGATGGAAAATGAATAACACGGATTTGTGAAGTGGTAGTATGTCATACACATGAATGAAGATTTCACATCACATTTGATGGAAGTGGAAACGGATATAGGATATTCCATTACATAATAAAATCTATCTACATAAAATATATTGGTGTTATTATTTTATAATAGTTTAAAATTATTTGAAGGATTTTGAATAAGAAGTAAAACAAAAATGCATAGTTAAAAAACGTTAACTCTTCTTCGGACAAACTCTTTAGGTTTAACCTAAAAACTTCCTAGATTGGATATAAAATATCACTAAGGTATCTAGGGAGTGGGGAGGTAAATAAGGAATACATTTTGGTAGGTATTTTTAGAACCACATGGTTTTGTAAGTGTGAAGATAAGAGGGTTGGGGGTGGCCTTTTATAAGTGAGGTAAATAACACACTTGTGATTTTTGAAAACAAAGGTGTACCCACATTCTTCACATGACACATGGATACAAAATTCTTCATTATAAAACATTATAGGTGATAAGGTATAAATATGTCCATAAAATGGGTTTTGTAAATTTGTAAGTCATTTTACCCCTTGTCTTTTTCGTTTAAACTCTAGAAAACCCATTTTCATCTTAACCACAGTAATTATTTTTACTAATTTTATGATTCATAATGGTTTAAATTTAAGTTTAAATTATTAGAAAATATATATTATACTTATTAAAAATATGGTATCCATGTTTTGAAATTTAATTCAGAGAATAAGCGGAATAAAATTTAAAATTAAACCCACAAACATGATGAGAAAACAGTTTTCCAAAGAGAAAATTCTCATAAGTATAAATAATTTCATATCATAATTAAATATTTTACTGATTTAAATGACATAAATTGGATTAATATATATATATATAATTTAAATAATTTTACTTTTAAATCAATTTAAATAAAATTTATTAGTTTTTAAATGTTGTAAATGAAAATATAATTATTAATAAAAACCATTATTTTCATTATTCATTGAAAATTTTACCTTTTCCAAAAATTCTCAAAAAATCACTCTAATATAATTTTGAAAAGTATATTTAAAGAATGAATTTTATTTTTTTAATACATTTTATAAAATTGTTAAAAACTAATTTTATTATTTTTTCACAAAATAAAACAACTTTTTGAGAAAAATAGTTTTTTCAGAACATATAAGGACTTTTCTAAAAAATAATTACCTTTTTATCAATATGTTTTATTTATAAAAAACTTTATTCTTAGTATTTTAACATTATATATTACTATTAATATCCCTATGTTTAGTGTATAGGTTATAATGGTCATATTTAAATAATAATGTTAATAGTTTTTAGTGGTTTGTTAAAACTCAGTGTTGTGTGTAATGAAACCTATCGAAGAAATTCAATTTATTAAAAAATATATTTTTTATAAAATCTCAGGTTGTTACATATTACCCCCCTTAAAAATAATTTTCCCTAAAAAATTCACTCTAATACAAACATATGAGGATACTTCTGGCTCAACATATCCCCAAGTTCCCAAGTAAAATCCTTAAACTGGTGGTTTTTCCATAAAAAAATTAACGAGGAGGGTGGTCTTATTTGGTAGAACTTTATCTATTTGATCCATAATCTCCACCTATTATTCCTCATAATAAATATCATTATTAAATGGTACGGCCTCTAAGTTAAATACAAGTAAAGGGTGAGGTGTGTACTTTCTTAGGATAGATACATGGAAAATAACGTGAACTTAAGAGAGGTTTGGTGGAAGAGCAAGTCGATAGGCTACCATCCCAATATGGACCAAAATTTTAAAGTGATTGATATAATTATAGATTATTTTTCCTTTATTTACAAATATTATTACCTTATTACATTGATAAATTTTTGTAAACACCTTATCACAAACTTTAAATTCTATATCACGTTGGAAATTATCCGTATAAAGTTTATACCAACTCTGAGTTTCCTTGATGTTTTTCTAAATGCATCTAACCTTATCTACTATTTTGTTAACTATATCAGGTACCAATAGCTTTATTTATCCAACTTCAATACATTATGTTGGAGTTCTTCATTTATTTCAATATAGTTCTTCATAAGGATCCATATAAATGCAAGATTGAAAGCTATTATCATATAAAAACTCAACTAGAGGAAGGTGGCGATTAAAAACACCTTTAAAGTATAGAGAAAAAGAACTCAAAATATACTATAAGGTTTGAATTGTTTTCTCATATTGACCATATTTATGAGGATATTATTCAGTAATGAATCTCAACATAGTATTAGGAGATTTCCAAGTACATCGCTAAAACATAGAGGTAAACCATGGATCTCGATCAGATATAATTAAATGTGGTACTCCATGCAACCTTACCACTTCATTGATGTATATTAATGAAAAATGATCAGGATATAATTATTCTATAATAGTTATGAAGTGTACAAAATTTATAAGATGATCAACTACAAACCATATAGTATTATTCCCTTTATATTTTTTGGGGATTCTGATGAAAAAATACATGGTGATGTTTTTCCATTTCTATTCTGGTATGGGTAATTAATGTAACATCCCATTAAACTTTTGTCTCCCATACATAACTTACTGACTTACCAAGCACTGAGATACAAACTCTATGATATCTCTCTTCATTTCAACCCACCAAAAATACTCTTTCAAATCTCTATATATCTTTTTGATTCCATGATGAATAAAAAATGAGGAAATATGAGCTTCCTATAACAACTCCTTCTTCAAATCTGGTAGAGACAGAACATATACATGGTTCCTGAACCTTATAATTCCATCATGATCAAGGTTAAATTCAAGAAAATTTATAACCTTCTTTTATAGCTATACATCTTCCTTTTTCACCTCTTTAATCATCACTTGGATAGATGGTTGGACATTCAATTGAGAAAAAGAAGATTTCTCCCCTTCCTTCAAGATTTCCAGATCCATCCTTCATAAATCTTGAAATATTAGATCTTTTGTAATACTCATAATGGATAAGATATCATGATCATTTTGCCTCAAATAAATATCCACCTTGTTCACTTTCCATAGAAGGTAATTTATTGAGCATTCATAATCTTTAATCAACTCTAATTGTCTTCTTCAATGCATGTTTAACTCCTTCTATGTGAATATATACTTAAAACTTTTGTGATCATTATATATTTCAAAATTTTATCTATAAAAATAACTCCTCTATATATTTAATGTAAAAATAAACAAATATAACTCTAAATCATGAGTTGGGTAATTTTTCTTAAGAACCATTAATTACCATGAATCATAAGCTATAACTATGAAATTATTCATGAGAATGCATACTAATCTCTTCATGGATGCATCACTATGGATTAAAAACACTTATTCACCATAGGTTATTGTAAGAATATGCACACTAACTAATCTTCTCTTCGGTTCCATGAAATTTTCATCACATTCATTCGTAAAGAAGAACATATCTCTCTTATGATTTAACTTCTTGAGTGTATTAGATAGTCATCAGAAATTCTACAGAAACCATCAATAATATCCAACTAAACTAAGAAAACTATGGATCTCATTCATTGCGGTTGTTCTAGTCCAACATTCAATAGCCTCTTTATTTTATGGAACTGTAGATATACCCTCTCTTGATATTATATAACCCAAAAATGATTCATTTTTCAGCCAAAATTCACACTTTGTAAATTTTGAATAAAGTTTCTCCTTCCTTATGGTGTTTAGTACAATTATAAAGCTATCTTCTTGATATTAATTTCTCTTGGAATATATAATAATATCTTCTATAAACACTACAAAAAATTGGTCAAGTTGCTTTATAAAGACTTTATTCATTAAATACATGAAGATAGCAGGGGGGAATTAGTAAGAACAAATGGTGTCACTATATATTTATAGTGTCCATACCTCGTATGAAATGTTGTATTAGGTATATAAACCTTATTGAACCTATAATAGTGATATCTATAATGAAGTTACATATTAGGAAAGTATTTAGCTCTGCACAATTGATTAAATAGGTCATTGATATAGGGAATATGATACTTATTCTTGATCCTGGTCCTATTTAGATCTTGATAATCAATACAGAGTCGTATCAATCCATATTTTCTTTTAACAAAAAGAAGAGGAACAACCCAAGGTGGCACACTTGACCAAATGAATCCCTTATCAAGTTTCTACTAGAGTTTATTTTTCAATTCCAACAACTCAATCGAGTCCATTCTATTGGGAGTCTTTGAAATAGTCTTAGCACTAGGTATGAGTTCTATTTAGAACTAAACATGAAATTTTTGTGGAATGATAATAAACTCTTCTATAAATACATCAAAAAAATTCCACACAATAGGCACACTATTGATGTTGAGTTTCTCTCCAACCATTTATGAAAAACACCTCTCTTTAATAGGAATTAAAACCCATACAATGGATGTTATTTCCATCGAAAGTTCAAATTTATCATCACACAAATAGAAGATCATAGGTTTACTTGTAATATCAAATGTGAGTTACCTTCCTTATGAATTAATGTGTGATTTATGTGGATAAATCAAATCCATTCCTAATATAACATCAAATTCAACTAGAGGAAGAATAATAAGATTTTGACAAATCACATTCTCACAAACTTCAACTGAAGAGGAATCATATACTTGAGGTGAAATCAACATAACATTAGGGGTTTAAACTACTAATTATACATAATATAATTTGGGTGACATCTTTATACCCTTAGAAAATTATTCATATATGAAATAATTAGAATATACATATTCAAATAAGACATTGGTAGTTCTAGAGTGGATGGTAAGTTTAACTTTCACCGTGTTGTTATCGCACCCCTCGTCAAAATAGTGATCGCATGATATTTACCTTTATCTCTCAACTTAATAGGTTTCTAATTTTGATCATCATTATTAATATTTGGATTTGGTTATTGGTTAACATAATTTCCATACTCCATGCATTTAAAACACTAGAGTGTGGGTTGTGCATTATTTGGAGCTTTCACTCTATCTATGTCATTATTTACTTATTACCATCACTTTGGTATTTGATTTCCTAATGACCTTACATTATATAATTAAATAATTTCCCAATACCATTAAGATAATTCCATCCATGTTTTCTTCCAAACTTTGAGCATAAACAAAAGCTTATCTTCTTTCATCCATGGTTTTTGAGATTCCTTTGAATTCCATTTTTATTTTCTTATCAAACCAATGAGATTTTTGGGTAACCATAATATTTATTTCTACATTGATATCAAAATAAATTATTTAATCATAGATAATGAAATCCCTTATTTAAAAAACCCTTTATAGGCTTGGTTTTAAGCCACTAAATAATTGATCAACCTTAATTTCAGGTTGAATGATAATACCAGAAGCGTACCTTGAAATTATTATAAAATTTTCCCTTTAAGTACCAACAGATTTATCATACTTTTACTTTAATTCAATGATTATCCACATTTTATTACATTAAAATTTCATTCCACAATGCAACATTTAACAGTTCGGAATATCTTTTGGGTTTAGTTTCCTGTAAATTAGGTACATATTTCATGAATTACATAAGGACAACATAAAAAGAAACATTCTTCCAATCCACTTTATATATATCTCCATAGGTTATTAAAGGCTTAATCTTACTACATCTCATATCTTGAGGACATAAATAAAAGAAAGGGGTGACCATAAAGCTCAACAAGGTAATGACCAAAGGAAACACTTAGCATGTGAGCAAGAGGCATATCAACAAAAAATGAATCATACAAATATGAGTCATATCATAACTAAAATAATATGTATCATAAAACTAAAATGTGGAAAAAATAGGATATTAATAATAATAGGGAATAAATCATGGTTTTTCATAAGATATGATTCGTAAAGGAACATGATCTATGTGATAATAACATTGGAATAAGACATGAATTTGTGGCATATAAATAATCCTAGAAACTAATTTCCTTATTAGTTAGGGATATTTTCCAATACTATCATAGTGGGATAGGTTCACCCCCCCCCCTAGAACCATCATATTAGTAATTTTTCACTCCCAAAACTATCATATTATAATGGGTTTACTACCTAAACCATCGTATTTGTCAAGGTTCACTCCCAATACTATCTTATTTGAATGTGTTCACTCCAAAAACTATCATATTAGTCAGGGTTCGCTTCTAAGCCTATCATATTGGAATGGGTTTACTCCCCAAACCCTCTTATAAGTCATGTTTCACTACCAAGACCATGTTATTAGAATTTTTTATCTCCCTAAACCATTGTAATAGTAACAAGTTTCATATCAAAACCATTTCCTACAAAGTGCTTAAATACTTCAACATAACATGATTCTTAACCCATAAAAAGGGATATGAGTATCATAAATGTAAATACCAAAATAAATAATACATTTTTACATATATTTTAAAACCCAAGGAAGATATTTTGGTATTTATAAAATGATAATTTCTCATGTAGAAAAGATAAATTTCAATAAACTAATTCAGCAACATGGTGATATACATTGTGGCTTATAAATAGGTAATGATGGGAGGGAATGTAAGTATCCCATTATTAAAAAACTATTTTAGAAGTAGAGTGAATATCAAAAGTACATAAAAATAAAGCGTACTTGACATTTATATTACTCATAAAGTATAATTACTTGAATGAAAAATATAGAAGATGATAATTTTCTTACTAAATTTCAGCAGCATGACGATACATAACATTGACTAAAAAAAGTCACAACATGAGGTAATTAAGGAATCCCATTGAAAAAACACTATTTTTGAAGTATTTCCAACATAAAAAGGTGAGAAAATAAATTTTATTTACATTTATAAGGTACATACAAAATGGTTACTTTGAAGAAAATTAATAGGAGGATTTCCTTGTAAAAAATCGGCACCATAACGATACAAAACATTGACTAAGAAAATGCATGGTGGGAGGGAATTTAGGTATAGATTTTTAAAAAAAACTAATTTGGAAGTATAGTTAAGTTGAAATTTGGATTAAAGGAAAGAATATTTGACATTAAATAAACTAAAAAAATGGAGGTTCTTGAATGAAAAAGAAGAAGATGAGAATTTTCCTTACTAAACTTCAGCAGCATAACATGATACATTGGGTACTATAGAAATGGACTAATGGGTGGGAAACAAGCTGTCACATTTATAAAAAATTTAATGGAAAGTATAATAGAGGAAAAAAAGTATAAATAAAATGAAATAATTTTGAAACTTATATGACAGATAAAATAATGACACACTTGAATGAAAGTGGAGAGGAGGATATTTCTCTTACATTGAAAAGTGGCTTCCATAATCATGGAGAGGGAAACCCAAGGACATTGGAGACACCTTTGGGAACACCTTTTATGATATTTAGAGAGGTTTAATGGGTATAAATTCTCATATTTTGAATTTTTTGAGTGGAGGGGACTGGGGGGAGGTGGTATTTATACAAGAGGAGTGGGGATTTTATGTGATTAAATATTTTTTATTTTACAATATAAGCCAACCACTTGTAAGATCAATCAATTCCAACCATATTTATGGAATATGTAAGAGTGGTAGAGGTTTTTTGGTCATTAAAGACTTCTTTATTCCTAACTAAACCTACCAAGACACCCAATTAATTCTCACAAATTAAAAATAACTTTTATCAATAAAAATTAAATTTTTTTTACTTCAAAATGAACGAAATAAATTTATAAATTAAAACTAAGATTTGTAAAATAATTTTTATAATATTTAAATTTTACTTTTATTATATTAGGTGTTTCATAAATTTTTAAATCAGTATTACATAATAATGATTCCATGAACCTACAATTATTTTAAAAGCGTTAATTTTCAATTTTTCACTATAATCAAATTTTTAAAAAAATTATCAAAAAATAACCCTAAGATAATTTTGACGTGATGAGTACAAAAATAAATTTTATTTCATAAAAATAATTTTCTAATTATGAATATTTAAATTTTTAACTAAATCAATATTTTAATGAAAATTAACAATTTAATAGAAAAATCAACCTTCATACCATTATCAAAATTACGTTTGGATTCATTAAAATATATTATCAATTATAAATAGATTTATAATATTATTAAATGATATAATATTTTAATACATAAACATAAAACCTATTTTAAAATAAGTCATTTTATAGTCTTTGAAAATAATATAGTTTGATTGTATCATTAACCAATCTCGACAGTCATTTAAAATGCATCGATGTAAACAACAAAATAATGACCCATTTTTTTATTAAAAAATGATCATAATGTCAACCAAATATATTTTTTGAAAATAAAGAAGTCATTTTATCATATTTCCCTATAAATACACCATCATTCCAACACTTTATCATTCATGTTGATTCTATCAAGTTTCTATATCGTTTCCATCATGAATTTTGTATTAATAACTCTATTTCATTATTATAGCACTATTCATGGGTGGGATGATTCTAGAAGATATAAGTGACCCTTTTATTATGTTTTACTTTATTTATTATATATTATTCTTCCCTTTTTAATAATTTTATTAATAATAGTATTTTTTGTAGACTGAATGTAATGTTCCTCTATAATGTAATAAAGTGTCATTGGTTTTCTAGTAAGTGTTTTCAATCCTTCTTCTATTCCTAGTTGTAAAAGTTCATCTCAACCTATGATGTAAAATTTTCTCATGAGATATAAAATTTGTTATATATGTTCATAATAAAACATTTACTATAAAATAAGAGTTTTATTAATAACCGAAAGGAATTTTCAGGTTGTTATATTCTTCCCTCTTAAATAAATTTTATTCTTGAGATTATTATTATTTTTTCATACATGAGAAAAATATAAATACCACTTTCCAATATTCATACATTAGGTTATTCACCCCTTCGATGTGGTCTTTAATTATTCTAGTTGGGGTTTCCTTCAAGGAGTTGGGTACATTCATCAAAATAGATCCTCAATATATTTTAAAAATCATCTACTTCCTTTAACCAAATATAACTCAAGCATCAAATATTAGATCAATGGAAGAATGGATAAATAATTGAAAAATTATTTCTAATATATAATTTTAAAACATCTTATTTAATTTCATTTCAATAAAACAATATTAATAGTTCAACCTCAAATATTTCAAAATTGGTTTTTTATAAATGAATTTTGATATTTACCTAAAGATAGAAATATATAATTAGACACATATAGGCTACTCGAAGATCTCCATATTCTGTAACATTTATAAAATAATTAATTTCTTTGTGAGTTTTAAATAGGGAGATGAATTTGAAAATACCATGTTGGTAATTTTGACACCTAACATAGTGATAAAGTTGAGGGTGAAAGTTTATAAAATAGACAATACATTATCCTAGAAAGAATTGGGTAATGGTAGAAGTATTATATTCCTCATAAAGTTATTTGAATGTATATTGGATATTAAAAAAAAATTAAGCCTTTTGAGCATGAACTCAAGATAATCCTCTCAAGTAAATATTCTAGAAGAGAGAGAAGTGTTTTTCATTATCTTCCTCCTTCCATATTTTAATCTATTTTGAAATAATATTATTAATACATGAAATGAATTTCTCACCACCTAATTAAAATCAAATAACCCAAATTTTATATCTAGTAATGAAATAAAACCAATATAGTTATTCATGAGTTTTTAATGATATCCTAAGTGGTTTGAGTATATAAATTTTAAATAATCAATATTATGGTTATTTAAGTTGCCCAAATTTTTAGAATAGTCTCATCTCATGTGAAACTATATCACTCTTGGATAAATATAGTTTTCCTTAGGTTGTGTTTTCACATAATTTTAACCCAATTCCTTAAATTATAATTTGTTCATTCTTAATCAATTTTATCCATGATCTATTTCCAAACATAAACTCTTATAGTTATTTTTGTTCCCTTGATAATGGTTTATAATGAGCATGTGAATTTACCAAATCATATATCCCAGTACTTTCAAACTAGGAGAATAGATATTCCATTTGTTATGCACCAGTTACTGAATGAATCTAGATCAATTTGTTGTTTTTAGGTTTTACCCCTAGGTACATCTACTTCATAGAAACATCCACTTATTCGTACCCCGACAAGGATTTCTTTGATTTGAAAACACTTACTTAATACTTACCAAAATACCAAGATGTTTTTTATATATTTAGAATTGTCCTTAGGTTTTTTAATAGTGTTTTATAATATCAATTTCCACAAATAACTAAACCATCCTTAGATACCAACTATGATGACCTGCCTTTTATTACATAAAAATTCCATTCCATAACACAACATTTAACAATTCAGAATATCTTTTGGGTTTAGTGTATTGGAAATTAGGTATATATTTCATTAATTGAATAAGGATAACATAAAAAGAAAAAATATTCTAATCCAATTTTATCCATTTTTATAGGTTCTTTCTAAGTTAATATTAATAAATCTCATGTCATGAGGACATACGTCAAAGAAAGGGGTGATCATAAATCTTAGCAAGGGAATGAACAAAGGAAACACTTATCATGTGAGAAGGAGGCATATCAATTATGAATGATCATATTAATATTAGGCATATAATATTAGAAAGATCATGTATCATAACATTTAAATGTGGCTACAAAATAATAATAGGACATTCATAAGAATATGGAATAAATCTAGGAATTTCACAAGATATGATTCATAAAGTAACATAAGACATTTGATAATAACATTGGCATAAAAATGGATTTTTGGCATATAAATAAGCATATAAAATTATTTTCTTATTAGTAAAGGATCTTTTCCAAGACTATCATATTGTAATGGGTTAACCCCCCCCCCCCCCCCCCAAACATTGTATTAGTCAAGGCTCACTCCCATAATATTATATTGGAATGGGTTCACTCCCAAAATCATTTTATTAGTCAAGTTTCACTCCCAATACCATCTTAGTGGAATTGTTTCACTTACCAAACAATCATATTAGTCAGGGTTCACTCAAAAGACTGTCATATTAGAATGGTTTCACTCCCCAAACCATTATATTAGTCAAATTTAGCTCATGAGACTATCTTTTTGTAATGAGTTCTCTCCCCAAACCATCACAATAGTGACAAGTTTCATATCAAAACCATTACATAAAAAGTGCTTAAATACTTAAACATAACATCGTTATTAAACCATAAAAATAGAATATGTGTTTCATAAATTTAAATCCCCAAATCAATAATACATTTTTAAATATATTTGAATACTCAAGGAAGAGATTTTTATATTCATAATATGATAATTTCCTATGTAGAAAAGAGAAATTTCAAGAAATGAATTATGCAGCAAGATAGTAGACATTATGGCCTTTAAAAAGAGAATTATGGGAGGGAATGTAAGTGTAAAATAATTAAAAATCTATTTTTGATGTATAAATAATATCAAAGGTTCATAAAAATAAATAATATTTTATATTTAGGGGAATAAAAAAATGAGTACTTGGATGAAAAAGAGAGGAGAGGATAATTCCCTTATGAAATTTCATCAGCATGACGGTTCATAACATTTACTAAGAAAAGTCATAATAGGAGGGAATTTAGGTATCCCATTGAAAAAACACTATTTGGGAAGTATTTTAAACATATAAATAGTAATAAAAGAAATTTTATTTACATTTATAGGGTACATAAAAAAAGGGATACTTGGATGAAAATGAGAGGGGAGGATTCCCTTTCAAAAATTCAGAAGCATAATGGTATAACACTTTGACTAAGAAAAGGCATAGTGGGAATGAATTGAGGTATACCATTGTTAAAAAAATAATTGGTAATTTTAGGGAATATTAAAAGTGAATGAAATTAAAGAATATTTGATATTATGTAAACTTAGAAAATAGAGACACTTGAATGAAAAAGAAGAATATGATAATTTCCCATACTAAACTTTGGTAGCATAACGGTATACATTAAGTAATATGGAAAAGGAATAATGGGAGGGTACCAAGGTATAACATTGATAAAACATATAATGGAAAGTATAGAGGATACAAATAGTATAAATAATATGAAATAATATGAAAATTTATAAGACACAATAAAAATGACACACATGAATAAAAGAAGAGTGGAAGATGTTTCCCTTACCTTGAAAAGTAGCTTCCGAAATCATAGAGGGGGAAATCATAGAACCTTGGATACACCTTTGGTAAAACCTTATATGATATTTATAGGAGTAAAATTGGTATAACTATGTGTATTTTTATTTTTATTTTGAGTGCATAGGATTGGGGAAAGGGTGGTATTTTTACAAGAGGGGTGGGTTTCAAGTGATTAAATATTGGTTATTATACAGTATAAGCCAACCAATTATAAGACCAGTAAATTAAAACTATTTTATGGACTATTTAAGAGTTTGATAGAGTGGGTGGTAATTTAGTACTTCCCTAAACTGAACTAAAACTACCAAGAGACCTAATTAATTCTCACAAATTAAAAATAACTTTTATCTTTAAAAATTCAATTTTTTTCTCCAAAATGAAATGTATAAATTTATAAATTACAACTAATATATGAAAAATATTTTTACACTTAATAAATGAAATTTTAATTAAATAAAATGTTTCATAAATTTTGAAACTATGATGACATAATAATTTCTTAAACTCGTAGTGATTTTTAAAGCGACAATTTTCACTTTTTCAATAAAAAATCAACTTTTTCAGAAAATTATCAAAAAATAACCATGAGATAATTTTTATGAGATGATTCCAAAAATTATTTTTATTTAATAAATATATTATCAATTTATAAGAATTATAATTTTTAAATAAATCATTATTTTAATGGAAATTAATAATTTAATAGAAAAATTAGCATTTAGACCATTAAAAAAGTCACTTTGGGATCCATTAAAATATATCATCATTTTGAAATAATTTTCTAAGATTGTTAGATGATATAATAACTAAATACTTATATATTGAACATATTTTAAAATAATGTGTTTTATAGTCTTTGAAAATAATATAGTTTTATTATATCACTAAACAATCTCAACGAGCATTTAAAATGCATCTATGTAACCAAAAAAATAATGACCCACTGATTTATTAAAAAATTGTCATAATATAGACCAAAAATATTAGTTGAAAAACATAAAGGTATTTTTTCATATTTCCCTATAAATACACCATAATTATTATACTTCACCATTCACTTTTCTTCTATCAAGTTCCTATATCGTTTCCAACATGAATTTTTTATTATTAAATCTTTGTTTATTTATTATAGAACTATTCGTGGGTGGGATGATTATAGGGGATAGAGGCAAATATTTTTATTATATTTTAATTTATTTATTCTCTATTATTATTAAATTATTAATACTTGGATTAATAATAGTATTTGTTGTAGACTGAATGTAATGTTCCTATATAAAGGAATAATGTGTTGTTGGTTATCTAGTAAGTTTTTTCAATCCTTTTAATATTCCTAGTTGTAAAATTTAATCTCAAATTATAATGTAAAAAGTTATCATGAAATATAAAGTTTATTCTATGTTTCCATAAGAAAACATTCATTATAAAATAAGAGTTCTATTAAAAACATAAAGTAATTTTCAAAGAATTGCATTCTTCCCCCTTAAATAAATTTCATCCTTAAAATTATTATTAATATTTCATACATTAGAAAACTCTACATACTAATTTCCAATCATCATGCATGAGGTTATTCGTCACATAAATGTGGTCTTTAGTTCTTCTATTTGGTGTTTCATTCAAGGAACAAGGGTTCATGATTCATAATGGTACCTTAAGATATTTTTAAAATCATAAACTTACTTAAACTAAATACAACTCATGCAGATTATATTACATTTATAGAAGAATCGATAAATCATTGAAAATGTATTTATAATACATAATTTTAAAACATCTTCTTGAACTTATTTTATATAAATAAATATTACTGATTCATCCTCAAATATTTCAAAATAGGGTTTCTATAAGTCAATTTTGATATTTCCCCAAAGATAAAAATAGGTAATTAGATACATATAAGCTTCTCAGAGGTCACCCTCTTTTTCAGAATCTAGAAAATCATTAAGTGATATATGAGTTAGAAATAGGGAGAAGAATTTGAAAAGACCCTGATGGTACTTCCCATGCTTATCAGGGTAATAAATTTGAGATTGAAAGATTCTCTAATACACAAAACATGACCCTAGAAAGAATAGGGTGATGGTATAAAAATAAAATGCCTTATAAAGTTCTTTCCATGTATCTTGGATATTAGAAAATATTTTCAAGTCATCTCTACGTGAATTCATGACAATCCTTGAAATTAAATCTTCTGTTAGAGAGATAAGAGTTTTTTTTATCTTCCTCCTTCAATATTTTAATCTATCTTGAAATAATATAATTATTAAATGAAATTAAGTACTCACCACCAAATTATAATGAATTAAAACACATTTTATTTATTATCTTAAAATAAAACCAATATATTTATTAGTGAGTTTTTAACGATATATTAAGAGGGTGGAGTATATAAATTTTAAATAATTAATCTTATGGATGTTTAAAGTGCCCAAATTTTTATACTGGTGTCATTTTATGTGAAACTATATCACTCTTGGATCAATTTAGTTTTCCTTAAGTTGGTTTTTCACATACACTTAACCCAATTCCTTAAATTATAATTTTTTTCATTATTAATCTATATTTCCTAATATACTCTCTGATTTTCATTTTCATTCATTTAATAATGGTTTATAATGATATTTTGAATTTAAAAAAGCTTATCCCCCGATATTTTCAAACCAATATAGCATAAAAGACCATTTTCATGCACCAGTTCCCAATTGATTCTAGCTTAATGCAGTATTTTGGGTGTTATCCCTAGTTACATCTATTCTAGAGTCACAACCACTTGTTTGTATACATATAAGTATTTATTTTCTTGGAAAACATTTACTTAATATTTAATAAAATACCAGGATGTTTTCTTGTATTTATACTTATCCTTAGGGATTTTACTAATGTTTTCTAATCCTAATTTCCACAAATAACTAATATATCCTTTGATACCAACTATGACAACCCACCTTTTCTTACAAAAAAATTGCATACCATGTCACAACATTTAACAATTCAGAAGATCTTTTGAGTTTAGTGTTTTGGAAATTAAGTACATATTTCCTGAATTGCATAAGGATAAAATAAAAAGAAACATTCCTCTAATACACTTTATTGAAATATTCATAAGTTCTTTCTAGGTTACACTTATTTTATCTCATATCCTCAATACATACATCAAATAAAGGGGTGAGAATAAATCTTATCAAGGTAATGAACAAATGAAACACTTAGCATGGGACAAAGAGTCAAATCAATAAGGAATAATCATATGAATATGAGGCATATCATAATATAAATAACATGTATCTTAACATATAAATTTCAATACAAAATGAAAATATTACATTATTAATAATATGGAATAAATCATGTTAGTTCACAAGAAATGAATCATAAAGTAAAATGAGACATATGATAATAACATTGTAATAATACATGGATTTGAGGCATATAAATAAGTATATAAAATAATTTCCTTATTATTGAACGCTATTTTACAAGACTATCCTAGTGTAATGGGTTCACTACCCCCCCCCCCCAACCATTATATTAGTCAAGGTTATCTCCCAATACTATCATATTGTAATGGGTTCACCCCCCAAACCATCATATTAGTCAAGGTTCACTCTAAATACTATCTTAGTGGGATGGGGTCACTCCCCAAACCATCGTACTAGTCAGGGATCACTCCCAAGACTATAATATTACAATGGGCTCACTCCTCAAACCAACTTATTATTAAAGGTTCACTCCCAAGACTATATTAGTGTAATATTTTCTCTACTTAAACCATCATAATAGTAACAAATTTCATATTAAAACCATTTCCTACAACATGCTTAAATACTTAAACATAACATCCTTATTAACCCCTAAAAAGTGAATATGGGTTACATAAATTTAAATCAACAAATAAATAAGACATTTTTACATATATTTGAATACATAAGGAAGAGTTTTGGGTATTCATAATATGATAATTTCTTATGTACAAGAGAGAAATTTAAAGAAATAAATTTGGTAGTATGATGTTATACATTATGGATTATAAAAAATGAATAATGAGAGGGAATGTAAGTATCCCATCATTAAAAACTATTTTTGTAGTATAGGTAACAAAAAAAATTAATAAAAAAAGAATATTTTAAATTTATAGGACTTACAAAATAGGTGTACTTTAATGAAAGAGAGAGAATAGGATAATTCCCTTACTAAATTTCAGCAGCATGATTGTACATAACATTTACTAGAGAAAGACATAATATGAGTGAATTGAGGTATCCCATTGAAAAAAAAAACTATTTTGGAATTAGTTTAAACATAAAATAGTAAGAAAAGAAATTTTATTTAAATTTAGAAGGTACATACAAAAGGGTTACTTGGATGAAAAAGGAAATGAGGAGGATACCCTTACAAAAATTTAGGAGCATAATGGTAAAAAATATTGAATAAGAAAAGGCATAGTGGGAAGGAATTGAGGTATCCTAATGTGAAAAATACTACTTGGTATGTATAGGTAAGATTAAAATTTAATGAAATGAAAGAATATTTTACATTAATTAAACTTAGAAAATGGAATCACTTGAATGAAAAAGATAAATATGATAATTTCCCTTACTAAACATCAGCAACATAATGGTATAAATTGGGTATTATGGAAAGGGAATAATCAGAGGGAACCAAGGTATCCCATTTATAAAACATATTATGAAAATTATAGGGGTAAAAAAAATTGTACAAATAAAATAAAATAATTTGTAAACTAATAAGACACATAAAATGGTCATGCATGAATGAAATAGTATAGGAGGATGTTCCCTTACCTTGAAAAGTAGCTTCCTAAATTATGGAGAGGGAAACCCTAGTACCTTGGGGAAAACTTTGGGAACACCATGGAGGATATTTAGAGATGGTAAATGTGTATAAATTCAGGTATTTGTAATTTTTTTTAGTAGAGTGGAGTGTTGATAGGGTGGTATTTATACAAGAGGAGTGGTGGGGTTTCTATGATTAAATATTGGTTATTTTACAATATAAGCCAACAAATTGTGAGACCAATCAATTAAAACCATATTTATGGACTATTTAAAGGTTTTATAGGGTGTTAGGACATCAAATACTTCCCTAAAAATAACTAAACCTACCAAGACACCCAATTAATGCTCACAAATTAAAAATAACTTTTATCTTAAAAAATTCAATTTTTTTCTCTAAAATGAAAGGTATAAATTTATAAATTACAACTAATATTTTTAAAATATTTTTTATACTTATTAAATTATATTTTTTCAATAAAATATTTCATAAATTTTTAAATCATGATGACATAATAATGATTTCATAAACTTGTAGTGATTTTTAAAGCGAAAATTTTTACTTTTTCAATAAAAATTCAAATTGTTTAGAAAATTCTCAAAAATATCATCCTAAGAAAATTTTGATGTGATGAGTATAAAATTGACGTTTATTTAATCAAAACAATTTTCAATTAATGTTAATTATAGTTTTTAAATAATTAATTATTTTAATGAAAATTAAAAATTTAATAGAAAAAACAACATTTAGACCATTATAAAAGTCACTTTGGGATTCATTAAAATATATTATCATTTATAAATCATTATATAAGGTTTTAAGATGATATAGTATTTTAATACTTTTACATGAATAATATTGTAAAATAATTTGTTTTATAGTCTTCAAAAATAATATTGTTTGATTATATCACTAAACAATCTCGACGATCATTTAAAATGCATCTACGTAACCAACAAAATAATGACCCACTATTTTATTAACAAATGATCATAATTTTGACCAACCATTTTAGTTAAAAACACAAATGTAATTTATCATATTTCCATAAAAATATACCATAATTATTACACTTCATCATTAATTTTGATTCTATCAAGTTCCTATATCGTTTCAAGTATGAATTTTTTATATTCACTCTTTGTTTATTTTATATAACACTATTTGTGGGTGGGATGATTATAGGGGATTGAGAAAAACCATTTTATTATATTTTGTTTTTTTTATTCTCTATTAGTATTTCGTTTTTAATATTTTTATTAATAATATTAGTTTTTTTTTTGACTGGATGTAATATTCCTAAAGAAATGAATAAAGTGCCGTTGGTTCTCTAGTAAGTGTTTTCAATCCTTTTACTATTCCTGGTTGTAAAATTTCATTTAAACCTATGATGTAAAAAGTTATCATGGAATATAAAAGTTATTTGATTTATTTATAAAAAGCATTCATTATAAAATATTATTTCTATTAGTAACATAAACAACTTTTCTAGGCATTTCATTCTTCCCCCATAAAGAAATTTTATCCTTGAAATTATCATTATTTTTTCATACATGACAAATATCTAAATACTAATCTCCAAGATTCATGCATGAGGTTATTCATCCCTACAATGAGGTATTAAGTTATTCTAGTTGGTACTTCCTTCAAGGATCAAGGGTTCATGCCTCATAATGGTACCTCATGATATTTTAAAAATAATCTACTTATATTAACTAAATAAAACTCATGCAGCTTAGATTACATTTATGGAAGCATCAATTTGAAAATTTATTTATAATATATAATTTTAAAAAATCTTCATGGACTTATTTTCAATAAAAAAATCTTACTGATTCGCCCTCAAATATTTCAAAATAGGGTTTGTATAAATCAATTATGATATTTCCCCAAAGATAGAAATCTATAATTAGATACATATAGGCTGCTCAGAGGTCTCCCTCTTCTGTAGAATCTATAAAATCATTAAGTGATTCATGTGTTTGAAATAGGGATAAGAATTTGAAAAGACCCAGATGGTACTTCCCATGCTTATCATGGTCAGAAAGTTGAGAGTGAAATATTATCCAATATAAAATAAAATATCCTAGACAGAAGTAGGTGATGGAATAAAAATTAGTTGCCTCATAATGTTCTTTGCATGTATCTTGGATATTGGAAATTTTTTTCAAGTCATATCTGTGTGAATTCAGGATAATCCTTGCATGTAAATATTCTGGAGGAGAGAGAATAGTTCTTCGTGATCTTCCTCCATCCATTTTTAATATATTTTCAAACAATATAATTAATACATGAAATCAATTACTCACCACCTAATTATAATGAAATCAGACACATTTTATTTCTAGTCTTAAAATAAAACCAATATAGCTATTCATGAGTTTTCAATGATATCTTAAGGGGGTGGATTATATAAGTTTTAAATAATTAATCTTTTATATGTTTAAGGTGCCCAAATTTTTAGACTAGTCTAATTTCATGTGAAAATATATCACTTTTGGATCAATATAATTTTCATTAGGTTGGGTTTTCACATACTCTTAACCCAATTCCTTAAATTATAATTATTTCATTCTTAATATATGTTATACCTGATCTATTTCATAACATAAACTCTTATGGTCATTTTTTGTTCTCTTAATAATGGTTCATAATGAGATTTTGAATTTAACAAATCTTATCCCCTATAGTTTCAAACTAGGAGAGAAGAAACGCCCATTGTCATGCATAAGTTCCTGATTGAGTCTAACTTAATGCAGTATTTTCAGGTGTTACCCCTAGGTACATCTATTCCAAAGTCACATCCACTTGTTTGTATCTAGAGAGGGATTTATTTTATCTGAAAACACTTACTTAATACTTACTAAAATACCAGTATTTTTTTCCTATATTTCTAATTATCCTTTGGGATTTTATTAATGTTTTCTAATCCAAATTTCCATAAATAACTAAGCCGTCCTTTGATACCAACTATGATTAACCGTCTTTTCTTACATAAAAATTTCATTCCATGACACAAAATTTAAAAGTTCATAAGATCTTTTGGGCTTAGTGTAATAGAAATTAGGTACATATTTCATGAATTACTTAAGGATAAAATAAAAAAGAAACATTCATCTAATCCACTTTCTAGAAATCTTTATAGGTTGTTCCTAGGTTACTCTTACTGTATCTCATATCACCTGGACATACATCAAAGAATGGGGTGATAATAAAGCTCATTAAGGTAATGAACAAAGGAAACACTTAGCATGTGACAAAGAGTCATATCAATAAGGAATTTTCATATGAATATGAGGCATATAATAATAGAAATAACATGTATAATAACATAGAAATGTGGCTACAAAATAAAAATATGACATTACTAAGCATATTTAATAAATCTTTTTAGTTCACAACATATGAATCAAAAAGGAACATGATATATGTGATAATAACATTCGTATAAGACATGGATTTTTGGTATATAAATAAGTATATAAAATAATTTCCTTATTATTCAAGGATTATTTCCAAGACTATTATAGTGTAATGGGTTCAACCCCCCCCCCAACCATAATATTAGTAAAATTTCACTCCCAATACTATCATATTATAATGGGCTCACTCCCCAAACTATCATATTAGTCAACGTTCACTCCTAAGACTATCTTAGTGGAAGGGGTTCACTCCCCAAACTATTGTATTAGTCAAGGATCACTCCCAAGATTATAATATTGAAATGGTTTAACTCCCAATACCATCTTATTAGTCTAGCTTCACTCCCAATACTATCTTAGTGTAATTTGTTCTCTCCCAAAACCATTATAATAGTAACAAGTTTCATATCAAAATCATTGTGTACAATGTGCTTAAATACTTGAACATAACATCATTACTAAACCATAAAAAGTAAATATGGGTTTCATAAAATTAAATAACCAAATAAATAAGACATTTTTACATATAGGTGATTAACCAAGTAAGAGTTTTAGTTATTCAAAATATGATAATTTCTCATTTAGAAGAGATAAATTTCAAGAAAAAAATTCGGTAGCAAGACGGTATACATTATGTCTTATAAAAAGGGAATGATGAGGGGGAATGTAAGTATCCCATAATTAAATATATATTTTTATAGTATAATTAACATAAAAAATTTAATAAAAATAAATAATATTTTACATTTATAGGACTTAAAAAAGAGGAGTACTTGAATGAAAAATAGAGAAGAGAATAATGCCCTTACTAAATTTCAGCAGCATGATGGTACGTGACATTGACTAAAAAAGTAATAATATGTGGGAATTGGGGTATCCCATTGGAAAAACACTATTTGGGAAATAAATAAAACATAAAAAGAGTAAGAAAAGAAATTTAATTTACATTTATATGGTACATACAAAAGTGTTATTTGGATGAAAAAGGAATGGAGGGGGATTCCCTTACAAATATTTGGCCGCATAATGCTATGAAATATTGAATAAGAAAAGGAATAGTGGGAGGTAATTGAGGTATACCATTGTTAAAAAACTACTTGTTAAGTATAAGAAATGTGAAAATTTAATTAAAGGTAATAATATTTTACATTAAGTAAACTTGGAAAATGGAATCACTTGAATGAAAAATATGAACATGATAATTTCCTTTACTAAACTTCGGAAACATAACGGTATAAATTGGGTATTATAGAAATGGAATAATGGAATGTAACCAAGTTATACCAATGATAAAATATATCATTGGAATTTTAGGGGTGAAAAAAATTGTATAAATAAAATTAAATAAGTTGTATATAGAATACTCATAAAAAGGACACACTTGAATGAAAGAGGAGAGGAGGATGTTTCCCTTACCCTGAAAAGTATCTTCCTAAATCATGGTGGGGAAACCCTGGGAACTTAGAGAAACCTTTAGGAACACATTATAGGATATTTAGAGGGGTTAAATTGGTATAAATTAATGTATTTTTAATTTTTTTAGTGGAGGGGAGTTGGGTTAGGGTGGTATTTATACAAGAGGAGGGGTGTGTTTTAAGTTATTAAATATTGTCTATTTTATAATATAATCCTACCACTTGTGAGACCAATAAATTCCAACCATATTTATGGACTATTAAAGAGTGGGATAGAGTGTTTTTTCATTAAATAATTCCCTAAACCAAACAAAACCTACTAATCTACCCAATTAAGGCTCACAAATTAAAAATAACTTTTATCTTTAAAATTTTAAATTTTTTGATCCAAAATGAAAGATGTCAATTTATATATTAAAAATAACAATTTTAAAATAACATTTATACTTATTATATTAAATTTTTATTAAATAAAATGTTTCATAAATTTTTATATCATGATGATATTTTAATGATGTCATAAACCTGTAGTGATTTTTAAAGCAGAAATTTTCATTTTTTCACTAAAAATTCAACTTTTTTAGAAAATTATAAAAAAACTATGAAAAATTTGATGTGATGAGTCCAAAAATAAATTTTATTCATTAAAAATAATTTTATAATTATGATAATTTAAATTTTTAAATAAACCATTATTCTAATGAAAATTAACAATTTAATAGAAAAATCAACATTCAGACCATTATAAAAATTACTTTGGGATTCAATAAAATATATTATCATTTAGAAATAATTTTATAATTTTATTAGATGATTTTATATTTAAATAATTCAAAATAAATAATATTTTAAAATAATTTGTTTTATAGTATTTGGAAATAATATAGTTTGATTATATTATTAAACAATCCAAACGATCATTTAAAATGCCTAGAAGTAACCAACAAAACAATAAACCATTGTTTTATTGAAAAATGATCATAATTTTGACCAATAATATTATTTGAAAACATATATTTATTTGATCATGTTTCCCTATAAATACACCATAATTCTTACATTTCAGCATTCAATTTGATTCTATCCATTTTCTATATCGTTTTCCGCATGAACTTTGTATTACTAACTCTCTATTTCTTTTCTATAGTGCTATTCATGGGTGGGATGATTCTAGGGGATTGAGGTGGCCCTTTTATTATAGTTTAATTTATTTATTATCTATTATTATTCAATCTTTATTAATATTTTTATTAATATGAGTTATTATAGACTGAATTTAATGTTCTTATATAAAGGAATAAAGTGTTGTTGGTTTTATAATAAGTGTTTTTAATACTTTTATTATTCTTAGTTGTATAATTTTATCTCAACATATGTTTTAAAAATTTATCTTGAAATATAAAAGTGTTTCTATTTGTTCATAATAAATCATTCATTATAAAATAATATTTCTATTAATAAAATAAAGTAATTTTTATAGTGTTACAAATTTTTTCTCTATTTTCATGCGAAGAATATGAGGAAAGGAGTTATTTAAAAATAATATCTTAAACTCATCCCATTCCATGGAATAAATTTCCTCTTATTCAATAATATTCTTGATAAGATTCCACCATTTATCCACTTCAACTTCCAAATGATATACAACCAAAATGAATTGTTCATGCTCCAAACACTAGAGAATGGAAGATATATTCTAAATGGTACTGATCAATTACTCAGAAACTAATGGATTAGTATAACATTTAAAATAATGTGGATGTTAACTCATGGTGAAATTAGTAGAACAATGTTATCTTATTTTCATGTTTATAAGTTCAGTATGATTTATATCTTTATAAAGATTTGTGATCATAGAAATGATATTTTTCATTCCAGATCCCATAATGTTTGGTTTCTCATAAGTACAATCATTTCATTATCTATCACACATATAATTAACACAGTTCCTTCAGGTTCCATCCATTTTCTAGAATCAAAAAGAAAAGTGTAATAAAAAATAATCATAACGGGTAACTACATAATCATGAAAAATCACTTATATGATATTTACATCATGACACATTCTTTTTAATCTATGAAACCTTAGGCTTAATCTAGGTAATTCATGGTCATTATTCAAATCCTCCATGATGGTTCATAAATAATTTTAGAATTTACAAAGCATATACCTTGTGGGTGACAAACCAGGTGTACAGTAAGACCCACTATCATGCACTAGGTGATGATTGAGGCCAGTTAAATGCTCCCTTTTCAGAGTTATTACCCTTAGGTACATCTGTGCTAAATCCACATCCACTTATAGTATCTAGATAGAGATTTAATTACTTGGAAACCAATTTCTCAATCCTTTACCAAAATTATAAGGTATTTTATTATAATTTAAATCATCCTTAGACTTATCCTTGGGCATATCCCTAGACATATCCCTATAAAAACCCTTAGAAATCTCCCTAATGTTTTCTCATCCAATTTTTTAGAGGTTAACTAAACCTATACTATGATACCAAATATAAATACCCAAACTTATCATACATAGATATTTCATTTTTTTAGATGAATATTCATTACATTACACAAACACATTCCAAATTATTATAAAGTTATAGTGTCTCTGGAAACTTGTAAATGTAAATAACTAGTCCATAAGTGAGCTACATCAACTCCCACTATGTTCTTCATAATTATCACCCTTCATATACATATCATACATAATATCTTTCATCATAACCTGGTGAAAAGAAAAATAATAAAGGCTGAGATTGGATTATCATTAAGAGTTGACAAGGTATATATCAATATATCATGATCATAAGGGTGTGATAACATGAGAATAAAATTTAAAAACCGTACCCTTAATATCATAGATCACAAAATTGATTCACGGAATAAATATTGGAATTTCATAATACATGAATCATAATTTAATCAATTAATATGAACCATGAGATCAAAAGAATGACATAAGGAATAGATTTGTGTCATACATATAATAATAGAAAATCATTTCCTTAATATTTAAAGGATCATTTCCAAGATTATTATAGTAGAATGGGTTCACTTCCCAAAATATAATAGTAGACAAGGTTCACTCCTAAGACTATCATAGTGGAGAGAGTCCCTTAATAAATAGGGTTAACTCCAAATCCAAGTATTATTTATGTCATGAGTTATCAATATTTACCCAATGAATTAGAGGGAGATATAGGTCCCACCCATTAAATAATTAAAATCATACATATGTGTTCCACAATATCATATAACATTCATCATATCAAAACACATAAAAAACGGTTTTCATAAAACATACACCATAAAAAAACCTATATAAAATAAAAAGGTTTCATTATCATTTCATTATTTCATTAAAGTAAAACCCATGAAAAAATAATCAAGTTTCATAATCATTTTATCATGGTATAACCCATAGAAGAGATATGGGTTTCATAAAAATATTGTCATCATAAACATAAACCATAAAGATAAATAATAATTATTATATCCTTGGATCATATCCCTAGAAAAGAATAATTATAATCAAAGGATTTAATCTTAGTGGGAATATTATTTAGAAAGATCACTTGGAACATTTCATGAGGAAGATAAATTTTCTTTGAAAATTAAAATTTAAAACTAAAAATTAATAAAATACCTTTGAAATATTTTTAATTGAAAATAAAATTGAAAAATAATAAAGTATTTTTCAATTTAAATAATGGTTATGATAGTGGGAAATTATTTTTATGTTGTACATGTTAAAAAAAGATTCCTTTCACATTTTCGGTAAAATCAAAATGGGTCTTATTAGGAAAATGACATAAAGTTTTATTTTATAACATATTTAAAAAGTAAAAAAAGGGTAAAAATGACTTTAAAAAATCATATAGGAACATTAAAACATTTTAAAAAAAAATTTAGAAAACAAATAAATGTAAGAGAAAGGGATTTTGACCGAAGATAGAAATAAATTCATTTTTCATTAAAAACATTATTTTAAATAATGAGTGTATAGAGAGAGGTAAATGAAGAGAAAAAATTTATTATCATGAAATAAACATAGGAGAATAAAATTCATGAGTTTCATCAGATATATATTATAATATTTCTTCATCATAATCCTAAACATAAACAATTTTGTTTAATGATGAGATTGTATCATAAAACCCTCACCACTTTAGTATCTTTTGACTCATAGGACCCATTAAATAATATCATCAAATGAAACTTTTTATATAATTAAAATTATTATATTAATGATATAACATTTCAAGTTTTTAGTATATAGGCTTCATTTAAGAAGATAGGTGCATAAAATAACTTATGTCCCAAAGAAGGCAATTTGGGACAAAAATCACATACCGCTTTCATAACTTTTGAACTGTAAACCCCATGAAAGAGAGTTACTAAAATGGATTTATAAATATCCATAATTTTAATTATTTTAATCATAAAATACATTCATTTTTATTATATACACCACATAAAAGAATCATGTGGTGGATATGACATGTGTCTCACAGCAAATAAAAGCAAGATGGAAATCTCTTACCTTAAGTCTCGAATTCCTTCCTGCATGTTAGAACCTCAGGTATAATAAATATATTTTTATAATAAATATATTATAGAACCATAATTATATATATCATATCGTATATTATTTACTTATGACCTTTTATTACCCATTTATTCACAATTTCATGTTAAAATCACCTCTCATGCAACAATTGCTTTGTTTTTCATGTATGTTTTGATTTGTTATTTTTTAGTCCTCTTAATTTTATTATGTTTACATAATATATGTAATTTTAAATATGATATAAATATCATATATATTAATTATATATTTATTTAGTTTAATCCATAAAATTTTGAGATAGAAAATGAAATACAACGTTCATTGAGACGGTAGGTTGTACATACGCATTAATGTTGTTTCCATTTTCTCAGATAAATGAAAGAAATAAAGGTAAATAATATATTAAAATTAAAAAATAGTTTTTATCTCATAAATATCACATATTTTTATTTAAACATTTCTTGTTTACCTTCCATTTAAATCATACCTGAAAAATAAATCATATCGCTCCATGAGGCGGTAGTCCACCATACACACGAATGATGTTATTGTATTCCCCGCAGAATGGAAAGTAAGAATAAATATGTGATATAATAATTATATAAGTTTAATTATATTAAAAATATCATATTCAATCATTTAATATATCCTTATTAACATACATATAAAACAAAAATGAAAAACACATCACATCGGTTCGCGAGGTCGTAGTTTGTCTTACACGTGTGCGACGTTATTATTTTCCAATGGGTTGGGAGGTAAGAATTTAGATGTGGTATTATAATTAAATAGATGAAAATATATCATATATATCATATATAAACATTAAATCCATCATTATATCCATCTGTGATTGGTGGTGATGGATAACAAATGACATCGGTTCGTGAGACTGTAGTCCACCGTACACACGAATGATGATTTCATATCCCATTTTATGGATGTTTGGATGGATATAGTTTATGAAATTATAATAATAACATATAGTTATATATTATATATTGTTTTTATTATTTTATAATATTTTTAAAATATTTAAAGGAGTTATCGGAAGAAGTAAAACAAAAATGCATAGTTAAAAACTTTACCTCTTCTTCAGACAACCTATTTAGGTTTAACCTAAATCCTTGATATATTCTCTTTATGATCTCAAAAATATCTCTAGTGTGTTTTTAGGGAAGTAATTAAGACATTTGGGAAGGTATTTTCTGAACTAAATGGTTTTTAAAGTGTAAATAGTAAATAGTGGGTGTCCATTTATAAGTGTAGTGAGGGGCACAATTGTCATTTTTGAAAATAAAAGGTTTTCCTACATTTTTTCACATTCCAAAATGATAAAAAATGGTCCATTATCAAACATTATAAGTGATAAGTTCTAAATATGATCATACAATAGGTTTGGGACAAGTTTCCATGTCATTTTATCCCTTATCTTTTTTTTACCCCTAGTAAACCCATTTTCACCAACTGTAGTAACTAATTTTTATTGATATTACTATTCATACTAGTAAAATATTAAGTTGAAATTATTATAAAATATAAATTATTATTATTCTAAATATTTTTTCCATTTTTTCAAATTTAATTTACAGAATATTTAGAATTTAATTTAAAATTAAACCTGCAAATGTGAAGAGAAATCAGTTTTACAAAGAGAAAATTCCCATGAGTATAGAAATTTTAATATCCAAATTCAATTTTGAATTGATTAAAATGAACTAAATTTTATTAATAGAAATATAATTGGACTAATTTTAATTTTAAAACTTTATTGAAAATATTTTATATTTTTTAAATGTTGTAAATGAAAAGACAATTATTAATAAAAGATGGTGTTTTTCACTATTTACTAAAAAATGAAATAATTTTTTTGAGAAAATAGTATTTTTGAATCATATAAAGACATTTATAAAAATTAATTAATTTTTCATCAATATTGTTTCTTTATATAAAAATATTATACTTAATATTTAAAATGTAGTTATTACTATTCATATCACTAAGGTTAACGTTAAGGTTATAATTGTCATGTTTAAATAATAATATTAGTAGTTTTTTTGTGGTTTGTTAAAACTTGTTGTTGCTTGTAACATAAGATATTGAAGAAATTAAATTTACTCAAAAAAATATATTTCATAAAATCTTGGGGTATTATATTAATACTATTTCAGGTAGGCCACCATGAGAGGTATGGTATTTATTGCTTCTTTTATAGCATCTCTTTTATTTGATATGGGTAAAACCTATTATTTTATATTACTAAAGTTATTTAATTTTTGGGTTATGTGAGAGGATTAAATTTCATACATGATAGATTTTATAACTTTTTGGGTAAGAATAAGGATTAAGGTTTCAAGATCTCAGATTTCCATATTTTAATTACTAACATGGAAGCCATTTGGGATTTCTTCATGTTGGACCAAGATTTTTTCAACCTCATAATTTTCATATATTATTTAATCATATTCAATGAATTTATTGACTTATATCATCACATGGTCCAATTTTTTACTCCTGATGGGATCACTCATGTCTTTTAAGGTGAGTGGGATTCAAGATCAGGGATGGAAGGACCATTTTAGCAAGTTAACTTCTAGTGGTCATGGATAGGTACCTATATATTTTCCCAAAGGATTTTTCTAGATTTCTGGCCTAATGAGAGGTTGAGTTCACCATCTATCTACTTCCATAGATGTACTTGATTTCCTTTCCATCTTAATGTATATATTTGGTTGAGATGAAAGAGTTGAAAGTCCAGCTATAGGATCTCGAGGGTAAGGGATTTATCTTTCCTAGTGTGTCACCATGGTCTTAATCCATGTTATTTGAAAAGAATGTAGATAAAAGAATCTAAATTTTCATATACTATTATAAGATTAACTAGGTAACCATCAAGAATAAATACTTATTTCCCATAATTAATTATCTATTTTATCAACTCAGAGGGTTCGGTTGGTTATTGAATATTGACTTGAGATTTAGGTAACACCAATTGAGGGTACAGGAAGAGGGTGGTCTAAAGACAACCTTATGAAGTTAGTATAAACATTTTGATTATTTGGTTATATCATTTGGGATTACCTATGCTTCAATGGTCTTTATAGAGTGGATAAACCAAATCTTTCAATTATTTTTAGACTCCTTCATGGTTGTATCTATAGATGGAATCTTGGTGTATTTTAGGACAAAAGAGGACCATGCTGACCATATGGGAGTTGTTTTGGGAATATTAATGTAGGAGTTTATCCAAGAGGTTCATCTTTCTATTTATTCCATTCTTCCCACATCAACCAATATATTTTATACCTTGAGGGTCAGTATTGGTGGCTCAGGATGAGACATGTAGTTTCATATTTTGTTTTTATATGCTTGAAATTACAGAGGATCAATGTTGAACATTAGAGAATAGATGGTTTTTTGTAGCCACTTCCCATTCCATTGAGGAAGTGGGAATATATATCTATAGATTTTGAAACCATATTATCTCATACTTTGAGTGATAATGATTTTATATGGGTGATGTTCAATCATTTGATGAAATTTTCTCATTTTCTTCCCATCAAAGAGTTGAAAAAGGTAGAAGACCTTGGAAACTTTTTTTTCTGAGTGATTTTTTAGATTCATGGAGTTATTATAGTGATAGTTTCATACTAGGATGATCATTTTAATTCTATTTTTTAGAAGGGACTCCCAGAGGCTTTGGGAATCGATATGAGATTGAGCACTACGTCCCACCCACAGATGAATGGTTGGTCTAAGTGTAACATCTATATTCTTGAAGATATATTGTGTGCATGTGTGATGAATTTTGGTGGTTCTTGGTAAATTCACCTACCATTGGATGATTTTTCTGATAATAAAAGATACTATTCCTCGGTCATAATGGCCCATTTTCATGAATTATATGGATAGCGATTCCAATACCTATTGTGTTGGGCTGAGGTGGTTGATCGTCCATTGGTTAGACAAAGTCTCATATAAGAGGTGATTGAGATACTTTAGATTATTTTGAAAATCTTATATATAGCTCATAATATTTGGAAGTTATATTTTCACCATTATCATTTTTCATTGGAGTCTCAGGTTAGTGATCTTGTGTTTCTTCGGGTATCTGTTCAACTGGGACATAATATCTTAGGAAAGCAAGGAAATTTGGTATTGTGTTATGTCATTACATTTCATGTTGTTGAGAATATTGGAAAGGTAAACTATTTAATATATTTTTTACTACATTTTAACTCAATCCATGATGTCTTCCATGTATCCTAGTTGAAGAGATACCATCCAGACCCATCTCGTGTTCTAGTGTGGGAATATTTTGAGGATGAACCTGATGACATCATTTTGGATCAGAATATTCATATATTAGATTATCAAAACAAGGAACTTCATGGAATTTAAATACCATTAGTCCATTTGGGTGGAGATATCCATAGGACATGGGATAGGGAAGCTTTTTCAAGGGAGTAGTGGCCACACCTATTTTCTTCTCAGGATTCTTGAGGAATTTTTTAGGGAAGAAAGTTTCATAATGGGGATTTTGTGACACCCCTAAGGTCACTAGTATGTTAAATTATGTTTTTAATTTTACTTTTGGGTTATCTTTAGAGTTCCTAGAAACCGTGGTTGAAAATGTAAGATTTAAGAGAAACTGACCAGGAACATAGTGGGTGCATGGTTTGTTTAACTGTGCGGCTAACCATGTGAGGGTTATATAGAGGGTGATAGTAAGATTTTTATATAGTTTGATCATGGTTTTTCAAAAAATTTATCTCCCCTGGGTAATATTGTGCCTTGTTATTTGGGGATATAGTATCTCCCACATGATGTTTTCATGGTTTTCCTAACGATGAGACTAAACTGTGCGGCCTTGTTTAGCTCATTAAAATGTGGTCTTTTACTATTTTTCCACTATTGAATTTTAAGGATTTTGGACCTCATTTTCTACTACCATTATACATATCTCCTATCCTTATTGTAATAGCTACTTACCTTTTATCTTTGTTGTGTTATTCTTAGATCTAAGGTGTTTTAGACTGAGTTCATCCCCTTTCTTCATAGTTTCTTCTTCCTTTCCCCCTTATCTTTCTTGCTCTTCCATTTTAATCAAAATGTGGAACCCTATATTGTGGGGGTGGATAAAACTAGGTTTTTAATGGGGTATTTGGGTTTTTTACTATGTATTAGGTGTGTGAGGTGTTCTCTTATTTATTCTAAGTCATTTTCATTGAAGGTGATGAGGTTGGAACTGATTCCAAGGTAGGTGTCTACATTGAAGGTTGTTTTCCATGAATTACCTTTCATTTATGAATCTCTTTTTGTTTATTTTTGTTTAATTTATATTAAAATTATTTATGATTTATGTTTATAGAATGTTTTATTTTATTCATGGTATGAGTTGGCAATTGGATGTTTAATTTGGGTTTTCCAAATGGGTGTGGCTTGTATGCACACCAACTATTTTATGAAATGGATCAAAGTGTTTTTATGGATTTAAATTGATTTATAAAATTATTTTGAAAATATATTTACCTTATAAAAAGTTTTTAATAAAATTTGGAATTTTTTTTATTAAATTGACTTATTAAATGGATTTTCATGTATTGAAATTTTTTTGTGATTATGTTGGCATGGAGTAGCACATGGGTTAACCAGGGAGTGAGTGAGGGGTTTTATAAAAGACTATGAAAGACTTCAGGGAGTAATACCATGAGATATTACATTTTGGTTACTAAGAGATCGTTAGATCCCTTGGGTAGGAAGAATGTGAGATCTTCCATTCATTTTCTATGAGACCGTGAGATCTCGTGGACTTGGGTGCAAGGAAGATCATGAGAGCATCCATTTTTCTTTGTCATCTAGTATAATTTGTTTAGACCCAATCACATTAGACCCTTATGGTCAGTTACCTAGGTTAACTTACTCATGACTTATTGGTTTATAATATTTTATTAATTTTATTAGTTCCATGATTGTGTGATAACTTTATTATGGCCATTTCAATTTGTATGGTCATATGATGATGATGTTTATTCTCAAATTTATTATTCCTTATTGGATATATTGAGAATATTATGCCTTGGACCTTGTTTATTTATTCCATCCATGTTGATAATGGTTTGGAAAACATGTTTTATTTTAAATATAGAGTCAAATCTATTTCAAAGGTATTATTCAAAAGTGAAATGTTTTCAAAGTGGTTTAGTTTTTAAAAGTATTTTCAAACTATTTTATTAGTCTAAATGGGTAAAATACTTAAACAAATTCATGGTGGTATCATACTATTATTTGTTCCTCACACCCTATATATGCACTTGGGCATATGTCTATTTCATTTTATAGGACATAAGTAAATGTAAGGGAACTATGTACTCGGGTGGATATTCTTGATTACCTTTTTAGGTGTTTTGTATTGAAGACATAGCCTCATGAAGTTACATCATGTGGAGTCATTTTGAGATATTTTATTCACTAGGGTATATGTATAGGCCTTGTTGGGTCTGGTTCTCATTCTTTAGAGTTTTATATTTGACTTGAGATACAATGTATATGTCATTTTATAGTATGTTTTTATATGATGTACGATGTTTTTTATGGTATATGTTTAGTTATTCATGCTTTTTCTAAATGTTGTATTCTATTTTGTTGAATCTAATGTTATCGATGTGGTCATCCCTTTTTATGATGTTATTTTCAGTTTATGATTTGAAAATCCATTCCCATTTGTTTTTATATTATTATCAATGATTGTCACTATCCTATAGTGATTGAGAACACTCTTCGGGCAGTGTGGTAGGCTATCTCGAGTGATAGGATAGTTTGAACCAGGTTGGTTCATTATAGAGTAATTTTTATAGCTAAAACTATATCTAAACCACAGTCAACTTTTGGATTCGACCAGATCATCTATGGTCTTTAAATGGGACATAATTAAATTTCTACAACCTCAAATTTTAAAAGTGGGAATCTACCTACCCCTCTTCTTGTGTGTGTGAGTAGGTAGTTGATCACCTATTCTCCTTTTGGATCCCCCTTGATTAGGGTGTGATTATTGGGTATTTTTTATTTATTTGAGGTATGTTCCATCCTCTACTACCTCTATTTATTTCCTCCTACCATATTCTATAATTTTTCTTCCTCTAAATAAGGATTTGGTTACAATTATTTTAGTGAATGAATTTTTTTGGGTAATACTTTGGAATATTTCTAGGAATATTTTTGGTGCCATTTGCTAAGTTGGTGTGGGATTTGGGGGCCTAGAGAGTCTGGGTGTGGTGATATTAAGAATATAAAATATATTTTATCAAGTAAATAAAATTTCCTTTTAAAAATTTAATAAATCCCAAGAAAAGTCTTGGATCAAAAATCTGAGACCGAGGCTGAGTTCATAATGCATGTTTTCTCTTAGATGTGGTATAGAGTTTTTCTACATCAGGTGCTCTGTTGAGAGTGAAATAGTGGGAGACTTGATGATATTGATTTATTAAAATAAACTAATATCCTTCCTCACCCCACTTATCTTTCACAAAAAAGTGAAGGGAAGAGCAACACCCTGAGCAACGAATGACCCGAGGCCAAACTGAAACAAGGAGGTGTTTTTGATCCCTGTTTTTTTGTTCATCATCACCAAATTGAGATTCTACCAAATTTGAGCATTGTTTTGAACTCATAGCTTATTCATTTAACCATGAGGTATGTGGATTTCATTTTTAAGCCTTGATCCATCTTTTTATGCATTTTTTATGGTTTTATATCCCTTAGACTATTGCTAGTGATCCCCATGGGGTAAATTTGTGGGTTTCGATGGAAACCAGGGAGTTTTGGGTCGATCATAGGGAATTCTTATTTGGAACTCTTGATCACATGGCGTATAGTGTATAGGTGCACACAATGTGTTATTCCCATTCAGGGAAGATGAACTTTTGGGGACTACATATCATGTACTGGGGGTACACTCTATGTAGTGAGCCTTAGTTGTGTAGCCAAGGGACATGGCCAGTTATGTCATGTTAAGGGGCATGGTCAGAGACACAAACATGGGGTTCCATATGTGGGAACAGGTGGAGGACATGTCCAAGAGGTCAGTTATCCAAAACACTCTATGTACGGGGGTATACACCATGTTGAAAACACGGATGGCTGAGGCGTGTGGGGAAGGACTTGGCCAGGGGCTGGGTGAGGCAAGACATGTTGTTTACACCATGTACACTTCATGTAAGCACACATGGATATCCAATAAATGTGGTTAATCATACATATAGGTGTTCATATAGGGTCACAGGCCATGTGAACCCTAGTACATTCCATATACTATTCCATGGAACTTCTTCCTAGTGTATCTCCTTCTTTGGGGCTCAGATTCAGGCCTATAAGTAGCCTATCATGGGTAGTATTCTATGCATAATGTGATAGTAGCCTTTTCATTAGATTTTGAGATATTATGTGGCATGATTCTAGAATGATTTAGTAGTAGTGATGCTTCATCATCGGGTAGTGAACAAGGTGGATCACTGGAGAGATTTTAGGGATGGTACCCTTCCCTAGTGTCTCAGAATGTGGGGCTTCATATACTCTAGGTCTAGTAGAGTGATACTCACATGCTATCAGTTTGTGGGTACCCTACCCATGGTAGTGTTGTGACATGAGGTTTGGCGAGTTTGATGCTCATTTTAGATACACATGACTAATTATAGAGATCGGTTTGGTTTATCAAAGAGACGATGGGACTAGTACTCCCCTATCATACCTGGGTGTGGGTTTCCCTTACCTCTCAAATCAGTAGACACAGAACTCCCCCCTAGTGGGCATGAGTACTCACTCCATGGATTCAGTACTCCCCCATTGTAGTAGGACGTGGGTCCTCTATATGTGATGTTCATATAAATTTAGTACTCCCCTATCATACCAAGTTGTGGGTTCTCTATTCTAGGGTTGGTACTCCCCTATAGTGTTAGGGTGTAGGTACCCCTTTTCAAACATAGTGGAAGATATGTAACTACCATATACATAGGGTGTAGTTTCTATATCTAAGGAGTGGTACTCTTCTATCTTTGAGTAGTGGTGGGGGAAGGTTCTCCACAAGAGTTTGATCTCCCTCAGTTCTACAGTGCATTTATTAGAATAGGGTAACTCTACTTGTTATGTGTGACACCTGGTTATAAGGTAGTGCTTCCTTGGAACGATGAGGTGTGGGCCTCTCCATACGGGTACTCAAGAGGTTTTTCGTGATGGTTAGAAGTTAGTACTCTCTTAGTCATGGGGCAGTGGTGACATGTGGGTCCCCCATTTCTCTCTCTATTGAGAGGATTTATGGGGTTTATTGTCTGTAGTATTTATCCCTCAACTTTGAGTAGTGGTGAGGGGCAGGACACTCTAATTGGGTTTCTATAAGCTTTTAAGGGGTCAAGAAAGTGATGATAAGACATCTATTAATGGGTACTAGAGTTAGATCTATAGATTTATTCATAATGGATCATGTCTCTTGGATGAGTTCCATATGGGATAGAAGGTCTTGTGGAGTGCGTTCTCATGGATGAGAATTACCTTTCATCCTCAGGTAGAATCATGTGGCTGGATACAAGGTTGGGACCTCATGAGACTTGTATTCTGAGATGAGTATATCTAAGAATTTTCTAGGATACCTTGCAGTGATGTCACGTGTCTTGATTGACACACCATGTAGTAAGAGTTGACTAGTTATGTATAGTCGAGGAGTGGTCAAGATAAAGTTTCTTTTTCTCTCTCTCTCTCTTGGGTTGAGTAGACTGTTGTCTTTCAATTCAACCCTTTTATTTTGGACTTTTTGGGAACCTAATGGGTATTTTTATACCCACCTTAGCATGGGATTTCCCCCCACATGATTTTTCTTGTGAAGAAGATATGCCTTTCAAATGAGCCCTAAGAGGACCCGAGTATGTAAATCTTAGTGAGCTAGATAGACTAAGGTTCATACTAATGGTAGAGTGAGGTGTTTTCGGTGCTTGACCAAGGTGCATTCCAATGGTTTTATTTGATAGTATTATCTTCCTTCTTAGCAAGTTGGACTCTTTTTTTTATTTTTAGTGGGATTTTATTTTTTAATTTTTTATGATTTCATTACTTTGTTTATACTCTGATTGTGGGATAGATGTATCCATTCATTTTTTCAGTTATTAATATCATTGTATTGTTTCATAGAGATTTATGTGGGAGCATGCATATAGGTACCATAGGCTAAGGCCTCACATGTGTGTAATATGCCTACTTGGTTCTAGATGCCATCCCCTAGATTATTGGAGGTGATTTTTGGGAGTTTTGGATTAGGCCTTAGTGGCTTGGGTTGTGACAGAGTGGAATTAGAGAGGGTTCCGCATTAGGACTGAATCATAGAGGTTTACTATCTATGAGATTGGTTTTCATTATATGAAAAGAGTGTTAAGGTGTCTCGAGTTTGGATTTTAGTCTAGGGACTCTAGTGTTGGTGAGGTATCTAATTTATCAATTCCCTGGGACACTGATAACCTACTTTTTGACTCAATAAATTTCGGAACTAGTTGTAGGGAAATTTTGGTACATGCATTAGATAAGACTGGGTTATGGGTTTTATGTCCTTCTTGAGTCAACTCCCCGGATATACTCTTTGAACATGGTGCATCTTGATTTTTAATAGGATTCCACTGCGATGATAGAAAAACAAGGGTCAATGGAGGTATTGTGATGATAATTCTCCTGGTGATGAGGCTTCAGTAAAAGGCATTGGGCATGAGGCAGTACCTCTAAGTGGTATTTCGGTTGATCCACCGCCCATCAAGCAAAAGCTTGTTCTGATAGTTTAGGATAAGGATGCGCACAGGCTGAGTGGGATTCATGAGTTACAAAGTCAGATACCGCTTAGGTATTAGGGTGAGCTGAATCCCCTAGATATAGATTACTAGCTTGAGGAAATCATACATGTTTTCTGCATAGTGAGTACACCTCTCGATCATATGGTGGTCTTAACGGTGAACCTTATACAGGGATCAATTGGGCAATGGTGGAGTCTGGTGATACATACCCATGATCTGATGATGCTAGCCTTGATATAGTTGGAGTTTCACTTCAGGAAAGCGTTCTATCCATCCACATTGAGATCATTTCATATCTAAGAGCTTTTACAGCTTCAATAGGGTGTCATGTCTGTGACATCATAATCAGTGAGTTTTAATGAAATTCCATGATACTCCCTAGATATGATTCAAGACTCATTTTTTTAAGTATGGAACATTGAGTAAGGCCTCCATAGAGACATATGAGCAGTTGTGGTATCCTTTTTACTTCCCTCTTATATGGGTTTGCTACATTAAGATCGGGTATTAGAGAGGTTCCTGGAAGAGGTTCGGGTGGATGGAGCCAGTAGCGGTGATCATGAGGCTGAGATTTCTGTAGTAGCTGGAAGACGTTAGTCAACTGGATCACAGCATAGGAGGAATACCGATGCCCAAACTCAGATACATAGGTCTGTAGTGAAATATTGTTTTTGAGGATCTATTCAGCTGCTTGAGAGGTGGTGTTATGATTCTGATGAATGGGGATATCTTGTGTGAGATTGTCCGACCTACCATGTTGTTGAGAGGGAGACAGTGTATGGACCGCCCTGGTAGAGGCAGTGTTTTGAGAATGGTGTTCTATACAATGGAAGACATGGAATATGATTGGGGAGAGTAGCAGTAGGTGGCATATGTTTTGATATGTTTCCACCACCACCTACAAGTGGTCTGTTCCAGGACCAGGGAGTTGGAAGACAGTTGCAGGCCACATAGTCCTACAACATAGAGTTTCTAAGTATGATTATAGGTACACATTGTTTCATTTCTAATTTTATAGTAGTATTGTTAAAAACTATTGTGAGTTAATCTATTCTTATCATTTCTTTGTCTAGGCTTATCCAAGTTAATTCAGGGCATCAATATATCCATGTGATAGTGTTTTCTAACGTATTTTCCAACACATGAGGAGGATGGATGCTTCCCCCACCAAGACATGTTCCTGAGATGTGATTAAAATCATGTGGTCAAATCAGTTCCTCCCAAAGAAGATAGTGACATGGTGTGGTGGATGAGTTCTTTAAACTTGTGTGTTTAGGGTAAGGTTGTGTATTGGAGTGTCATAGGAGGACCTAGTGTTACTAGTGAAGCCTTTTTGTTTGACCCTAATGTTGGAGGCTCATATAGATAAGATTAATGGATAGACACCTATTTAGATAGTGTGTTCAGACTCTGGGAGGATTGTTCCTTGCATATAATCATTCCATAATTGTAGAGTGAGGACCTACAAAGTTTTATCAGTGTGGATTGGTTTCCTACCATCCATGATCAGATGTTTACTATCAGTGGGTGTGGTGGGGTACCAGATTGTGGGATGGATTTTTCCTCTATTTAGGAGTGATCCTGGGCCGAGCAGAACAAGTTTGGGTGTGGGTAGATAAAACCTAATTTTATTATATGGATAGTATGACCATTAAACCTTCATGAGCTATGGTGAAGTTGGTTTTTTGTAGATAAAGGGTCTAGTAAGACCCAGTGTGTGTGATTGGGTAGCCATATGTTGTTTGTTAGTACTCGTATGTGTTCAATGTTAGATTTTTATCAGATATTCTCGAATTTAGTGTGGTATAGATCATACAGGTGTGGATGAGTACTACTATTTTATGTCAATATCTATGTTAGGTTAGTGTGGTGGTGTACCATTAGACCCTATGACCATAGATGGACTGGGTTCTTGGTGTTTTCTACCTGTTTTAGTTGAGAATACACATGCATGCTTCATTATATAGGGTTGACCAAGTTTGATCTAGATTTTGAGTGTGGTTTGGATTTTTTTTGTTCCATTTTTTTAAAAAAGGTGGTGCCTCGGTCAAAGGCGAAGACACGATTTATTCAATAAAAAAAGAACAGTTACATAAGTCTGAAGGAGGGTATTTTATTACAATATTTTTCATAAAGAGGGAGAATATCAGCCGGAAAATCATCCATCCAAGTGATGCCCTGGTTGATTCCCTTATTGGAGAGACTGTCAACAACCATGTTTACTTCACAGAAGGAATGAGTGGCAATGTATCTGATCTACAGAAGCGAAGCAAGGCAGCTTATCCAGTGGGTAGTAAGAGGCCAATCAAGGTGCATCGTACCATTCTAGATGGCTTGGACCATAGTGGTTGAGCCACTTTCAATCCAAATGTTGTTCCAGGACTTTTGTTTGACAAAGTCAACCATAAGGATCACAACCATCATTTTCAATTCTAAAGCAGAGGTGACACCGCAACTGTCGAAGAAGCATCCTTGACAATGGCCAAGGAAGTCTCTAAAGACAGCACCACATCCCGCAGGTCCCGGGTAGCCTTTGGAAGCTCCATTAACATTAATTTTGATCTATCCTGGGATAAAGGCTTTCTAAAACACCTCAAAGGTGTGCCTTGGTGGTCTGTAGATACCATCAATCCTAAGTCGACAAAGGATCACATAGTCTCTAGCAGTGTTGTCTCAATGGGATTTTTGAACTGAGGTTGCATCTTTAATGGTGATGAGAATCTGCATCTGATCTGTATTAAGATTGAATGAGCATTTGTTGTGAATAATGTCATTTCTATCATACCAGATCATGTGTAGGATCTCATCAACAACATCTAATAAGAGGTTCTTGATTTTTTTCAAAATTTCAAGCTCCACACAGCATCTTAATTGCAAGAAAATAGATTTGAGTAATAACCATCTTCAATCAAACATATCAGTAATATAATTACAGATAGCTAAAGCTATATCACAAGACAAAAAAAGATAGTTAGTATCCTCTCTATGTTGGTGATAGAAGTGGCACTTAGAGAATAGTTGGATACCAAATGATTGAAGACAAACCTGAGTAGGAATACGATTTTTTGCAATGTACTAAACAAGATTGAGTCTTGAGGGTTTTATCCAGGTTTTATTAAAAGGTTTCAACCAACCAAAGCTTGATTCTGAATTTGTGAAATTATGGTTGTAAAAACTTTTTGAATCAAGCACACCATTGTGGGAAGGCTCCCAAATAATAAAAACACTAGTATTAGAAAAAGGATAGTTATCAACAACATGCATGATTTTATCATGGAAATTAAAATTGCAAGATTGAATCACATCCTTTATAGTACAATTTATGTTTTCCAGAGAGGAATTGGGAGGGAGCATGGATAAAAGGGGAGCGCTAGTCTAGTTGTCCATCCCAAATTTCATGGAGGAATATGAGCTAACCATCCATCTAGATTTATTCATAATGTTGGAAAAAGATTGCCTAATGGATGGCCATATTAAATAGTTCACATAGCTCAAATTACCCTTCTTGAGTTTCATGAGGAATCCTTATTTGAGAAAATCAATGGAATAAGAGTTATTATTAAATATTCTCCAAGTGAGTCTGGCTTGTAAAGCTTCATTAAAGGGCTTGAGATTTTTAATTCCAAGACCACCTTCCTCAAGAGGTTTGAAATAGTTAGACCAGGGTATGGTAACAAGATTCCTTTCAAGAATGTTTCCATTCCAAAAAAAGTTTTTGATGTAAACATTAATTTTTTTAATAAGACCGGTAGGAAATTTATATACCATCAGCGAGTAGACCAATTTGGAGACAATCGTAGACTTCACCAACCCAATCTTTCCAGCTATGGAGAGGGATTTACCTTTATAGGAGGATATTTGATTGATAACCTGGTCCACAACAGCATTAAAATACATGGATTTCGGTCTTCCCCAAAAGATGGTAACTCCCATATAAGTGAAGGTGAGGGATCCTTCTTTAATTCCTAATCTATTTATAATTCTAGTTTTCCTACTGAGAGATAATAGTTTCCCTAAGAACACAAAATATTTGTTCTATCTAATAGTTTGACCAGAAATTTCTTCATAATGAGCCATAGAATTTTTTAAATTTTGAATATTTCTTTTGTCACCGTTTAAAAATATAATTTTTTGGTTCTATTGTGTGCATGTTTGTAGATAGCATGGGAACCCTCTTAGGAGATCATGAGTGTGGGAGGTCCAGTAGAGAGCTCAGTTTTCCCCTTGTGTGTAGGCTTTTTCTTTTCAGGGATGAAAACCCTTAAAATGGGGAGAATGTAGTGACTCTAGTTTTTCCATGTAAGAAATTTTAATATTTCTATGAATATTTATGGATTCAGGTTCTAAATTAGTGGGGGATTTCAAAACATAGAGAGATACGGTGTGGTGATATTAAAAATATTAAATATGTTTTATCATGCACATGTAGATTCCTTGTAAACATTGAATAACTCCTATATAGAGTCTCATATCAGAAATCTGAGACTATGGTTGAGTTTAAAATGTGGGTTTTAGCCTAGGTTCTATATAAAGTTTTCAACACCAGGTGCTTTGTTGAGGGTGTGTTGGTGGGAGAGTTGATGAAATTAGTTTATTAAAATAAAATAATTTCCTCCCCCACTACCCTTATCACATGCATAAAATGGAGAGGTGGATATACCCCATTGATTTATGGATGAACCAAGTCCGAACTGATGTGAGGAGGTGCCGTTGATCCCCCTTTTTGACATTGATTTTCACCAGATCAAGCTACAATGGATTTCAGGTGTCATTCGGAACCCAAATATTGGTGTTCCACAACGGGGTAAGAGGACTCTATTTTTAAGTTCTATTCCCCCTTTTGATGCATTTTTTAAGGTTTTAGAGACCTTAGATGACTTCTAGTAATCTCCTGGGGGTAGATCTATGGGTTTCAATGGAAATTGAAGAGTTTTAGGCGGCTCACAGGGAATTATCATTCGAAACTCCTGATCACACGGTGTGTAGTAAAAACGCACACACCTTGTGTTTTCCCATTCAGGGAAGACTAACTTTTGGGGACTACATGTCATGTAATGAGGGTACACACCAAGTAGTGATCCCAAGTCATGTGGACAAGGGTCTTGGATAGATATGTTGTGTTAAGGGACATGGTCGGTTGGACGTAAATATCCAGAGACATGAACACAGGTTATCGTACACAAGAAAGGGATGAGGACATGGCCAAGTGGATAGTTATCCATAACACATCATGTATCTAGGGTACATGCCATGTTGAAAACATGGTTGGCTGATCCGTGTGGGGAAGGACATGGCCAGCAGCGATGTAACGTCCCCTGATATTTCACTCTCTCACATGGCTAGAAATGGTTGGTTATGAGGCATCAAGCATTCCTCCCTACATGACAGAGGGTGACGACTAGCCGTGGGGGTCTGATAAGTATAGTGGGGAGACTATACCCCCTAGATTCAGAGTTTACAACACAAATAAAAAATATCCAATAAAAATAAACAAATATCAGAGTGTAGAAATAATGGAAACAATATAATACAGTGGAAACCAATAATAAATGACAACGAAACAATCCAATAAATAATAAAGGAAAAATGTAATGACATTCTAGAATGTGACTAAATTTCATTCTAGAAACAATACAATTAAAAGACTAGTAGACTCAAATAAATACTCAAAAGTCCCCAATCCAGAACCCCACATTGGTCCCATCTCTAAACTCTAGCCCATCCATCAAATGAAATAAACTGCATGGTCCTTTTCCCTTGTCCAAACCTACTTCCACGTAATCTTCTCAGGTACCATACGGCAACCCGAATTGGGTGTGAGTATAACTTAGGAGGAATACACCACCATGTCTAAATAAACCATTATAATAACATGTTTATGTAATAAAGTGATAATTAGGTGTATTAATTAATTCAGTAATTAATAAAATACAACTATAACCTACTTCAGCTCCATGATAGAATATATCTGAGTATGTATCATGGCCATGACAACCACAACCATATAACCATGGTAAAATAACTTTCTTTGGTTCTATTCCATAATATCTCTGAGCATGTCTCGCGACTATTCCAAAAACAACCATATAACCATGGTAAGTCACAACAATATGAGTCAAAGTCCTATAATAATTAAAACATATGGGTCAAAACCCTATAAGCGTTACAACATGGGACTGACCTGGTCCTACTCACTATAAGAATTATAAAATCGGACTGGGCTGAGCCTGCTCGATATTAGCATTGCAACATATAAGTGTTCAAGTGTCAAGTCCATGCTTGATATATAAGCATTTAAATATAGATCACAAGATATATCACAACAGCATGGATATCAAAATATCACATCATAAGACTCAATGGTTAATTATTAGAATTACCATTTTTCTTTTAATTAACTCATTAATTTATATCACAAATTACCAGTAGTCAAATCAATAATTATTAATCCATAACTTAGAGATTTTATATCAATGAATCACCTAAGGTCTCATGTCATGCAAAACGCACTTTAATCCATTAACCAAATCAATTATTTTCGAGGTTCGCTCGCCCAACGGGTAGCCATAATCTAGTTCAATAACCAATTAATTACAACGAACTCCAAAGAATAATATCATTCATTATTTAATTAATTAAAGAACGTATTACATTAGAGAAATCATAATATTTCATATACATGGAAATTTATCAAACCACGGGGTTAGGATTTAGACCCCTTGGCTTTAACCGACAATGAAAGCAATGTTTCCAATGGAAAAATCCCATAAGAAAGAAGGTTTAGATTTTCTCTAAGAAGATCCTCGATCAAAACTAGTCAAGATCAAAACCAACAACGCACATGGTCAAGGGATTACACATAAATTGTTAGAAGAAGAAGGTAGATTAGGGAAAACCTAATTAAAATGACTTACCATGGATTGATCATGTAAATGGGACATCCAGAAGGGATGTTGGGACTCAAAAGTTTCCTGTAAGATGCCATAAGTTTGATAAGAGATGGATGTAGCAGAATAAAATAAAATTCATTCAAAAAATATACATTAAAACAATAGGTCGGGGAATTATAGGGAATGTAATGTAATTACACGACATGTAAATATTTTAAATGGGATACGTTGAAAAACCCATCACCTTGCAAAAATAATAATAACAACCAACCATTACATAGAATGTAATCCTTTTACATGGTGTGTAAATGTTCTGCAAATGGTTTTTTTTGCTCATTTTCCTTATAAATAACCTGAATGCCTTTTCAATATTCTCAACTTACCAAGAACTCATGATAACAGTTGACCCATTTATACCCAGACTCCATTTATTCAAACAAACATATATCCCTGAACATTGATTAATTTTCCAAAATAAAGGCTCTCCATGTGGATCCTCTCTAATTTTCTCAAGTTTCCTCATAACTCAAGACTGTTTTTTTTTTCAAACGAAAGACATTCATGATGAAAATAGAACCGGAATAAAATTTAACAAAAAACTTAGAGAGAGGTATACCTAGGAATAGATGGGATCTTACAACCTCCCCACCTTATAATAGCTTATCCCTGAGCTACTCCAAGCATCATTGTGGGGTCTCGGTGAAAAATTCTAGACACTAAATTTTCATATAAGACTCCTTATCCTAGTTATCCTCTTAAAATTTCTTGTGGTTCCATTGTACTCAAACTAATAGTATAGTCATACCCTAAAGATATCTCTCACTATGATCCACAACCCATATCGAATTATCCTTAAAGGAAGAATAATCACAAATCTTGATATCTACTATGTTTATCACATTTTAAGGGTATGGATAATATATTTGAAGTTATGATACATGAAACATGTCATGCTTGGAACTGTTATGCTGCGGAGGGGATAAATAGTATGCCACTGGACTAACCCTTGCCACTATCTCAAACAACCCAAAAAACCCAGGCGCTAGCTTTACCAATTTCTTCATATTACATTTCCCCAATATATATGATAACTGAAGGAAAACATGATGACCAACATCAAATTCAAGAGTTTTTCTCTAATGGTCAGCATAATATTTCTACCTACTCTGTGTGGTTATCATCCACTATCTGATCAACTGAACTTGTTCATATGTATCCTTTATTAGACTAGGCCCAACAAGTGATGACTCACCTACCTCCAGCCAAAAAACAAGAAAACAAAATGTCCTTCCATACAAAGCCTCTAATAGTTTCATTTGGATTGATGCCTAGAAGCTGTTATTATATGAAAACTCTACAAGTGTCATATAATGCGCCCATGAACCACCAAAATCCAAAACACTAGCTTATAACATATCCTCTAGAACTTGAACAGTCTCTCAGATTGACCATAAGTCTAGGGATGATAGGTTGTGGTAAAAATAGCATGAATTCCTAGAGCCTTATAAATACCCTTCCATAAATACTTTTGGAAACTCGTATCTCTTTAAAAATTATACTCCTCATAATATTGTGCAAACGAACCACCTTTCACATGTAAATAATGTTTTTATCATCAACTATGAAGGTATACCTAAACATTAAGAAGTAGGATATCTTTTTCATTTGATCCACAATCTCCCATATAACATCATTCTTATAGGTTTTATTGGGTAATCCTATCAAAAAATCTATAGTGTCATCATCCTTTTCCACTCAAAAATAGGAAAAGGTTGTAAAATCCCAGCTAGCCTCAGATGCTTGTCTTTCACCCGCTGATAAGTGATACATCTATCCATAAATACTTCTACCTCATTCGTCATTCATGACCACTAGTATAATCTATGGAGATCATAATACATCTTTGTTGAACCAAGATGCACCACCCATCTAGAAGCATGAAAATATCTCATCGGTTCCTCGCATAAACTCATAGGAACCCATACTCAGCCACAAAAAAGAATATAATTTACACTGAACAGAGACCATTCTTATGGTGTCTCCCTAACATATAACTTTTCTCTTAGAATTGATCGCTATGGATCAGAAAACTACTCGACCTTAATCAGGTCCAAAATCACAGGTATAACAGATGTTGAAGTCAAATATACTCTTCTCTGAGATGCCTAAACATATAGATTTATGTCTAAAAATATATCCATTGTCCACCACCCATTTTAAGACTCTTATACTACCTCTATCTGTGTTTTTTAGCTATAATCATCAGTAATGACGTTTCCCTTCAATGATGTATAATCCAACTCAAAGTTGAAAAACTATAGATACTCGACCAGCTTCCTCTATTGAAGGTTCAGGTCTCACTGACAAAAGATGTACTTATAGATCTTTTGATCCATGTATAACATAAACCTCTCACCAATGTGATAGTTTTTCGAATATTTCAGTGCATGTACCACTACTAAGAACTCTAGATTGTGAGTAGGGTAATTCCTCTCATGTGGTCTCATCTACCCATAAGCAACCACTTGATCCTCTTATATCAAAACTGCTCCAAGTCAAACTTTAGATGCATCAGAGTACATGGTATATGATTTACCTGAAACATGTAATGTAATTATAGGTTCTAAGGTCAACCATCCTTTCATCTCTTGAAAAGATCTCTCACAAGTATTAGACCAAACAAACTTCATCACTTTCTTAGTTAACTCAAACAATAGTGCTTCCAGATGGGAGAAATCTGGGATAAAGTGCTAATAATAACTCAATAAACCTAGAAATATCTGAATCATGAAGACATTATTAGGATACTTCCAATATACCATGGTTGAAACTTTATCTGGGTCTATAGACACTCCTTCCTCTGGGATGACATGGCCCAAGAAGTGCACTTTATTAATATAGAAACTGCATTTGGTCATCTTGGTGTAAATTTGATGCTCTCTCAAAATACTCAAGATGATGTAAATATATTTACCATGATCATATACTAACTGGGATTACACCAATATATCATCAATAAAAACCACCACAAACTGATCTAGAAAAGGTTGAAAGATCTTATTCATCAAGGCCATGAATACCATAGGTGCATTAGTGTAACAGCCCGAGATTTTATATAAAAAAAATATTCTTTTTAATTTCATTAATGTCTTGTGTTGCACGCTACATCAAAAAGAGCTTGCACAACACGCATCCTTGACTTTCCTTTCATTACACGCAATCGCGACCTTCCTCGATAGCGTGTGTAGTACGCAATACCGAGTTTCACTAAACAATGATATGCTATTAAAATATTATTAAAACTAGCCGTTATGAATAGTAATAACCACCTTTTAAAATTTTAGAAATTTTAGCTCTCAAAATGGACTTCATTTTTGGATTCGGAGTATCGAATTTAGCCTAAGGTGAAATTTTGGTACTTTTCGGATAACTTTCATATTCTGATGAATAGTGAAAATAACTAAATTATAATTAAAAACAACTTTTTTAATCGAAATAATTAATAGTGATAAATTATTAATTTGAGTGGTTTTAAAGTATATTTAGAATATATTTTTACAATTTAATCCAATGTTGGTCATTGGATTTAATTTCACATTTAAACCAGTTATAAACAAGTGTCAATCTTTTGATAGTTATTATCTCTTAAAAACACGCTATTTGTTTTGACGACGGGAACTAATTTTTAAATTAATTAATGCAACTGATATGTTCTGAATTTGGTAAAATAGATATCATTTTTGAATTCTTAATATCAAATATAGCTTAGGCCAAATTTTTGGTATTTTTCTGGAAACTTTCATTTTTTGATGAATAGTGAAACCACTAAGTGGTAGTTAAAAAACTGAATTTTTCATAAAACTTAATTTTACCGCTTCTGTGAGTGGAATTTAGAAAATCTGAGAGACACGGTTAATATCAAGGACTAAAATGTGGTTCAATGAGATGAAAATAATTTTTGGTGAATAGTAACTTTTTACTTTTTTTAACACCGTTAAAAGTAAATAGGGTAATTAAGGGTAAAAATGATATTATTATTACCCTAACACATGTCCTAATTCTATTGGACAAGTGTAATTCGACCATAAACAACCTTAGGAATAAAATATGACCATTTAGGCCCACTTGGATTAGATTAGAACATTTATTATTAATTTATTTAAAGAAGGGTTAAAATAGTTAAAATCAAAGTTTAATAAGTAAATAATTTTTAATATGGGGTTATACATAAGATAATATCGACTATAAATATTCATTAGAAAGCTAAAAATATTTCCTACATAATGGTATTTTATTTTTAATTTTTAGATATTAAATAATTTAATTTATATATGACACAACGATGATGCAATAATTATATTATTAATGAAATATTGACATAATTGATGTTATAAATACCCAAATATATATAATTTGAGACTTTTTATGAACTAAAATAATTTTATAGGTTAATATGACATGTTAGGATTGATTTAATTAACTTTTGTATAAGTAATCATTCTATTATGAGTTTCAAAAAGATCAACTATTGAATAGTGTCAAAATTGACATAAAATAGTTTTTAAAACAAATATTATATTATTAATTGTTATTTTATTCCTAAAAATCTAAGGTTCGGCCAAATGACTTAGATAAGGTTATATATATTAATAAAACACAACTTGGGGGTCTCTTGGATGTATATGGTAAGTTTATTAACTATATAATATAAAAATACAAAGTGACATGGTAAATGTCAATCTAATTAACTAAGAGTTAAAACTAAAAGATAAGGTTAATATAATGACATAAACTTGTCTAAATTCTATTGGATGAGAGTATTTCGACCCATCCCCACCTTATCTTCGAAATAACCCAATTTCGAGCTATTTAAAACCGAACTTGACTTTATAATAAAATAATATTTTTAGTTATTCCAATGGTGCCCCTCTCCTCCCTTATAAAAGGGCACCTCCTCCCCCTCTTCCTCACACCACTTTGAGCCTTCAAGATCGGCCAAACCCTGACAAATTCTCTTCTTCATTTCCCTAGCAACATCCTAGATGTCCTGGTATTCTTCAAAGACCAATTTTAGTACCCTAAGAGGAGGACTCAAAGAGGCACTTCAAAGAAGAGGTAATGTCCATTACTGATTCTTTTATCTTTATTTCTTCTTCCACTTCTTCTTCTTAGGTTGTTTCATTATGAAGTAATAACATTAGTATCACTCATATACGGATATGTTATTATAAGTATTAAACAACACTATTTCACCATCTATCCATCCTACGGAAAATGAAATCATCGCGCGTGCGTACGTACGGAATACCGTCTCCACGCCGTGGTGAAATCTATTTTCCACCACCACCTTACTTGGATGGGTATAATGGTGTAAATAATAACTATATATGATTATTTTAAAGTGATATTAATTCTGAAATATTATACATACACTCCAATACAGTCGCACGGTCATGAGAACGATATCATCGCTCGTGCGTACGTACGGACTACCGTCTCCACGACGCGATGAGATTCATTCTCCACTTTAACCATTCATGAATGATTATAAAGTACATATAATAAGTAATCATGAAATATATGATATAATAATGATACTAGATTTATGTGTATATATATGTATTTCATCAACTTAATTCCATTCAACTCAATAAGGAAACGAAAACAGCGTTCATGCGTACGTATGGCCTACCGTCTCCATGAACGGTGTATTTCTTTCCATTTACTGATTTATTATATATATGTATATTATGAATATATATTATATATAAATCATGTTTTATATTATATAATTAAGTAATCATGATCTAAGTAATCATATTAATAATTACAAGTCAAAACACGGACGACAAATGAAACAATTTTACCCAAAACGCTCTTTAACATAGAATTTACAAATGAACGGGTAATATAAAGTAACAAGTGAACCATATATGATATCATAACAATGGTTATGATTCTGTAATAAGTCAATGACATTATTTAAATCATTATACAGGAGGTTCGTACACTTACGAAGAAAATCGGACCTAATGTAAGGGAAAATATCACAATCTCATTTTATCCGAGATTGTTTATACTTTGGTATTTACTGGGGTTTATTTTATCATCCACATCCATGTTTCCTCAATATGTAATATTATTTCCATCCACCTACAATTTTTTAAATCCAATTTTACCCTTCGGTGAGTTTTTAGTAAAATATATGAAAGGAATATTTTTTCGTTTTCCGTACGAGGTACTTTTTTACTTTTCCGACAAAAGTACGAGAAGAGTGTTTTTTTTAACTTATACAGTATGAATGGATTTTAAAAACATTATTTCCAAGAAGCTTACTTTACAAGTTTTCAAGTTTATTTTTAATCAACTTCTTTTAGTTTAAAAGTTTATGAAATGTTAAGAAAGGAAAATGTTTTTGAAGTAGAAAGGATATTTTCCTCAAGAATGGAGTTCAAGTGTTTTATCAAAATTATTTTCCATCTAAGATAATAAAGGGTTCTATTTCTATCCCTATTTTTACATTGATTTGATTATGTTGTGATGGAATTATTTTTATGAATTCATTTATCTTATATGAATTGTTTTATGATGTCACGATGTTTACGAATCCCATTTTTATTACATGGGTTATGCTATGATGTATGGTTTATGATTTTGTGGCACACATAATAATGGTATCATTATGAGATGGGTGGGACCTATATCTCCCTCCAATGCATTGGGTAAAGATTTTATATCTCATGAGATAGACATGGCTGGAATGGTAGGTTATACCGGTTCAATGAAACAGGACTGAAACGAGGGTGACTCGGTTCAGAAATGGAATTTGTCCACTAAGATAGTCTTGGAAATGAGTATTGACTAATAAGATATTATTATCTATGATTATGTGTGTATGCCACAAAGTTTAATGTTTTAAGTTATGATTATTGGGATTTCATTTCACTACTATGATTTATCCCATGTTATGAAACTATGCTCTCTTTTGCAGGTTAAGATTTCCAAAATGTTATGTTCTTATGAAAATGATGTGATTGATATTTCTTTTGTTTACAATTACTGAGCATTTGAGCTCACCCTTTTATGTTTTCTTTTCCCCAGCATATAAAGAAAGGTTTTAGGTAAAAAAAATAAAGATCTTTATGGGAGATGTTGAAGATCTTTCACCACGATTAGAAGATTATATTCCGAGTTTCCAAAGACACTAAACTATTACGTTCCTTGTGTGTGTGTTTTTGTTATGTACTAAGTATTCCACAAAAGTAATGTAATATTCATGTACGTCAAGCTTCGGTTCTCTACAGTTGGTATCAGAGGAAAAGTTTAGTCAACCTTTGGAAACTTGGATGCGAAAACGTTAGTGAGATCCCTAGAGATATTTCTAAGGTATGTCTAGGGATGTCCCTAAGTATAAGTATACGTATAGGATATAGTCCTAGAACTATGGTAACTATATTAGATTAAACCAAAGATGTTAGATATTGAAGTTACTCCCCCTTTATTATGATTTTTGCCTCTCACGCTATTCTTTTTATGTTTTAGAAAATGGCTGGAAACAAGATGATTCATGATAATGGAGGATATAATGGACAATGGAATGATATTCTTCATGAGAAACCTAATGAAATGGGATTTGGAAGTCCAAACATCATTATTATGTCGAATCATCAATCTCATAATATGATCAATAAAGTAAAATTTGGTAAGTTTCCTGACTCGGCTAATAAGAGAAATATGGAGTTTCATGATGATCATAGAGGAAAGAAAGTTCAATTTCCCCTATGTAAATCATGTGGGAAGAGGCATCAAGGAGAATGTTTCAAAGGAACTGGAAGATGCTTTGTGTGTGGAAAAGAAGGACACAAAGCCAGTAAGTGCAATGGAAAAGGTTCAGTTAACACCAGGGATGAGGATAATGGTATTGCTACGACATCAAAAATGGTTAAATGTTTTAAATGTGGAATGTACGGGCATTATGCAAACCAGTGCCCTAAGGGAAAGTCTCATGAAGAGAATCAGTATGGTTGTATGGGTAGTATTTATGTGGATGATGATGAAGAGACTACAAATGATATGTGAGATGAAAGAATTGTTGAAGCTCGGTTAATGGTTTAAGAATGTAGTGGAATGATTACATGTTTATCATGTGTAATGTTGTATAAGTAATCTCATGGTACTATGGAATAAAGATACATCTAAGGATTGTTACACTGTTATCTTTCCTTGAGTTTTGAAAGTGTATGATTAATGTTACCAGTATCCATGATAGGTTATTCAGATATTTTTGGAATGTATATGATATGCGCATAATGAAGGGATAAGGAGAAAATTAAATGTTTGATAGTATTCATGAGCTCATGACTGATATAAGGAGAAGGTTATATCATGGTTTGAGTATATAGAATTTTTGGATTTTGGTATGTGGAAAGAGTTAACTTTTGACAACATTCATGTTTTCACTAAGGTTTAATGGGTATTCATTTTTCAAGAGAATACATCATTAAGGTATTCACATGATCGGAATGTGACCAACAAGATATATGGGGGATAAATGATGGTATTCACATGCTTGGTTGATGACATTTCAAGTTATTGTTTTCTTTATACTATGAGCTTGGACCGAAGTATTTTAGATAAGCCTAAAGATTGGAATGGATTATGTTAACCATAAGTTAGTATCGTTTAAGGATAGAACTTTTTTTTATATTATTTATGTGATGTTATAGTAATGTAGTTTTAGAAAAAAGGACAACCTGCAGGACGGGCGACAGCCCATCGCGTCAGACAAGACTGTGGGAATCGAACCCACAACCGAAGTGCGACTGGCCTTTATCGCCTACCACTGGCCTACAGGAAGTCCTTGTTTAGTAGAAACTAGTTTTATTATATTAATCAGTATGATATATGAAGTATAATTCCATTTTAGGAACTATATATGATTAATCTCACTATAGATGGACTTATGTATTTTTTGATAACTTTTTTAACCTTTTTTTTGAGATAGATGGAATGACCCATCATTCTATCACATGATCTGCTAACACATCACGAATGACAAATTCAACTTCATTTCTTTAAGAGATGAAGTGGAAATTGTCCAAATAACGGCAAATGGTGAGACTATACCAAAATCATGAAAGTATTTCTTCTAATTCCAATTTCATCAACTTTAGGGAAATGATCTTGAAAACCAAAAATGTTGTCCTAGTGCTCTTATATCTGATGAATCATATGGTACCTTAGATCATCACAAATTTATGGAATTGTGATTACTTTCTTTTCCATAGCCATGTTCTCTACCACTCTCCATCAGAACATGATGGTTAGATTTCTCTTCCATATCCATATTTTCACCTATGTGCAAACCCAGTGATTAGTTTATTTGGGTAACCGTTACATTTTATACTTTTATTTTTAAAGATTGATTTTGGTATTCCTTTTTACGATGTGGGTTTCTATTAAAGAATCTTTCGAATATTAAACCATTTATAACCCCGACGAATTTCGAGGGCGAAATTCATTTTAAGGGGGGTAGAATGTAACAGCCCGAGATTTTATAAAAAAAATATTCTTTTTAATTTCATTAATGTCTTGTGTTGTACGCTACACCAAAAGGATCTTGCTCAACACGCATCCTTGACTTGCCTTGCATTACATGCAATCGCGACCTTCCTCGATAGCGTGTATAGTACGCAATACCGAGTTTCACTAAACAACGATATGCTATTAAAATATTATTAAAACTATCCATTATGAATAGTAATAACTGCCTTTTAAAATTTTAGAAATTTTAGCTCTCAAAATGGACTTCATTTTTGGATTCGGAGTATCGAATTTAACCTAAGGTGAAATTTTGGTACTTTTCGGATAACTTTCATATTCTGATGAATAGTGAAAATTACTAAATTATAATTAAAAACAACTTTTTTAATCGAAATAATTAATAGTGATAAATTATTAATTTGAGTGGTTTTAAAGTATATTTAGAATATATTTTTACAATTTAATACAATTTTGGTCATTGGATGTAATTTTACATTTAAACCAGTTATAAACAAGTGTCAATCTTTTGATAGTTATTATCTCTTAAAAACACGCTATTTGTTTTGATGACGGGAACTAATTTTTAAATTAATTAATGAAACTGATATGTTCTGAATTTGGTAAAATAGACATCATTTTTGAATTCTTAATATCAAATATAGCTTAGGCCTAATTTTTGGTATTTTTCTGGAAACTTTCATTTTTTTATGAATAGTGAAACCACTAAGTGGTAGTTAAAAAACTGAATTTTTCATAAAACTTAATTTTACCACTTCTGTGAGTGGAATTTAGAAAATCTGAGAGACACGGTTAATATCAAGGACTAAAATTGGGTTCAATGAGATGAAAATAATTTTTGGTGAATAGTAACGTTTTACTTTTTTTTACCACGGTTAAAAGTAAATAGGGTAATTAAGGGTAAAAATGATATTATTATTACCCTAACACGTGTCCTAATTCTATTGGACAAGTGTAATTCGACCATAAACAACCTTAGGAATAAGATATGACCATTTAGTCCCACTTATATTAGATTATGACATTTATTATTAATTTATTTAATGAAGGGTTAAAATAGTTAAAATCAAATTTTAATAAGTAAATCATTTTTAATATGGGGTTATACATAAGATAAATTCGACTATAAATATTCATTAGAAAGATAAAAGGATTTCCTACATAATGATATTTTATTTGTAATTTTTAGACATTAAATAATTTAATTTATTTATGACACAATGATGATACAGTAATTATCGTATTAATGAAATATTGACATAATTGATGTTATAAATACCCAAATAAATATAATATGAGACTTTTTATGAACTAAACTAATTTTATAGGTTAATATGACATGTTAGTATTGATTCAATTAACTTTTGTCGAAGTAATAATTCGATTATGAGTTTCAAAAAAATCAACTATTGAATAGTTTCAAAATTGACATAAAATAGTTTTTAAAACAAATATTATATTATTAATTGTTATTTTATTCCTAAAAATCTAAGGTTCAGCCAAATGACTTAGATAAAGTTATATATATTAATAAAACACAACATGGGGGTCGTTTGGATGTATATGGTAAGTTTATTAACTATATAATATAAAAATACAAAGTGACATGGTAAATGTCAATCTAATTAACTAAGAGTTAAAACTAAAAGATAAGGTTAATATAATGACCTAAACTTGTCTAAATTCTATTGGATGAGATTATTTCGACCCATACCCACCTTATCTTCGAAATAACTCAATTTGGAGCTATTTAAAAACGAAAATGACTTTATAATAAAATAATATTTTTAGTTATTCCAAAGGTGCCCCTCTCCTCCCTTATAAAAGGGAACCTCCTCTCCCTCTTCCTCACACCACTTTGAGCCTTCAAGCTCGGCCAACCCCTGGCCAAATTATCTTCTCCATTTCCCTAGAAACATCCTAGAGGTCCTGGTCTTCTTCAAAGAACAATTTTAGTACCCTAAGAGGAGGACTCAAAGAGGCACTTCAAAGAAGAGGTAATGTCCATTACCGATTCTTTTATCTTTATTTCTTCTTCCACTTCTTCTTCTTAGGTTGTTTCATTATGAAGTAATAACATCAGTATCACTCATATACTGATATGTTATTATAAGTATGAAACAACCTTATTTCACCATCTATCCATCCTACGGAAAACGAAATCACCACGCGTGCATACGTACGGAATACCGTCTCCACGCCGTGGTTAAATCTATTTTCCACCACCACCTTACTTGGATGGGTATAATGGTGTAAATAATAACTATATATGATTATTTCAAAGTTATATTTATTATTAAATAGTATACATACACTCCAATACAGTCTCACGATCATGAGAACGATATCATCGCTCGTGCGTACGTACGGACTACTGTCTCCACGACGAGATGAGATTCATTCTCCACTTTAACCATTCATGAATGATTATAAAGTACATATAATAAGTAATCATGAAATATATGAAATAATAATGATACTGTATTTATGTGTATATATATGTATTTCATCTACTTAATTCCATTCAAATCAATAAGGAAACGAAAACAGCGTTCATGCGTACGTACGGCCTACCGTCTCCATGAACGGTGTATTTCTTTCCATTTACTGATTTATTATATATATTTATATTCTGAATATATATTATATATAAATCATGTTTTATATTTTGTAATTAAGTAATCATGATCTAAGTAATCATATGAATAATTACAAGTCAAAACACGGACGACAAATGAAACAATTTTACCCAAAACGCTCTTTAACATGGAATTTACAAAAGAATGGGTAATATAAAGTAATAAGTGAACCATATATGATATCATAACAATGAGTATGATTCTGGAATAAGTCAATGACATTATTTAAATCATTATATAGGAGGTTCAGACACTTACGAAGCAAATCGGACCTAAGGTAAGGGAAAATATCACAATCTCATTTTATCCGAGATTGTTTATACTTTGGTATTTACTGGGGTGTATTTTATCATCCACATCCATGTTTCCTCAATATGTAATATTATTTCCATCCACCTACAATTGTTTAAATCCAATTTTACCCTTCGGTGAGTTTTTAGTAAAAGATATGAAAGGAATCTTTTGTTGTTTTCCGTACGAGGTACTTTTTGACTTTTCCGACAAAAGTACGAGAAGAAAGTTTTTTTTAACTTATACAGTATGAATGGATTTTTAAAACATTATTTCCAAGAATCTTACTTTACAATTTTTCAAGTTTATTTTTAATAAACTTCTTTTAGTTTAAAATTGTATGACATGTTAAGAAAGGAAAATGTTTTTGAAGTAGAAAGGATATTTTCCTCAAGAATGGAGTTCAAGTGTTTTATCAAAATTATTTTCCATCTAAGATAATAAAGGGTTCTGTTTCTATCCCTATTTTTACATTGATTTGATTATGTTGTGATGGAATTATTTTTATGAATTCCTTTATCTTATATGAATTGTTTTATGATGTCACGATGTTTACGAATCCCATTTTTATTACATGGGTTATGCTATGATGTATGGTTTATGATTTTGTGGCACACATAAGAATGGTATCATTATGAGATGGGTGGGACCTATATCTCCCTCCAATGAATTGGGTAAAGATTTTATATCTCATGAGATAGACATGGCTGGAATGGTAGGTTATACCGGTTCAGTGAAACAGGACTGAAATGAGGGTGACTCGGTTCAGAAATGGACTTTGTCCACTAAGATAGTCTTGGCAATGAGTCTTGACTAATAAGATATTATTCTCTATGATTATTTGTGTTTTACACAAAGTTTCATGTTTTAAGTTATGATTATTGGGATTTCATTTCACTACTATGATTTATCCCATGTTATGAAATTATGCTCTCTTTTGCAGGTTAAGATTTCCAAAATGTTATGTTCTTATGAAAATGATGTGATTGATATTTATTTTGTTTACCCTTACTGAGAATTTGAGATCATCCTTTTATGTTTTCTTTTCCCCAGGATATAAAGGTTTTAGGTAAAAAAAGGAAGATCTTAATGGGAGATGTTGAAGATCTTTCACCACGATTAGAAGATTATATTTCGAGTTTCCAAAGACACTAAACTATTACGGTCCTTGTGTGTGTGTTTTTGTTATGTACTAAGTATTACGAAAAAGTAATGTAATATTCATGTACGTCAAGCTTTAGGTCTCTATAATTAGTCAGCCCAAACAACATCACTATGAACTCATACAAGACAAATATTCTCTAAAATAAGTTCTGTGGTATGTCTGATGGTCTCACTTTTAACTTGTGGTGTCCTAATCTCAAATTGATCTTGGATAAGATCTTAGAACCTCTTCACGAATTGAAAATATCATCAATGAATGTACTAGGATACTGGTTCTTAATCATATCTGGTTAAACCTCTGATAATCCACACACAAGCATAAAGCCCATAAATCTCTTGGAAAAGAGAATATGAGAACCCCAAGGAGATATACTAGGCCATATGAATCCTTTAGATTTCAGATATTCCAATTGAACTTTCAAATCCCAAATCTCTACAGGTGTCATTATCTAAGGCGAGATAAAAATTGGCTCTACTCTCGTTACCAACTCAATCATGAACTTGATCTATCACTCAGGCAGTAATTCATAGAACTCATTACTGAAAACATCCTAAAAAAGTTCTTCCACTGGAGAAAAAAAATCTTGTTGCACTCTGCCATCCACTTGATAAATATTAGCTATTTGAGCTGTGAGACAATCCAAACTATTTAAAATTAGACCTGTATGACCAGCATAAAGATCCCACGCACCTTGGTGAGAATAGATTCTTACTTTTATAGATATGAAGTTAACTATCCTTGTGTAACACTCAATAGGATCTCGGTATACAACTAACCATTATATACCAAGAATCAAGTAAAAAAATTTCATTTCTAGCATGAATGGCTCCCAAAAGAAATAGTAACCACCAATATCAAGAGAAAACACCTTACAACATTTGATATTCTATGAATTCACTCCCAATGGAATGTTTATGGTAAAAGAACCATCCAAGACTTCCACATATAATCCAAAAATGTTTTCAAAAATAGAAGATATAAAAGAATGTGATTCTATTGTATAAAAAAAATTCAATCTAGGGTAGATAAATTAAGAATTGTACATTTGAAGGTATATGGTCCTTCATCCATGATAGTAAGAGTAGTATGCATAACATGCAGCTGACTTTTCCTTTTACCAAGGGCTCTATTCTGACTAACCTAAGCTATTTACACCACCTGGTACTACTTCTCCTACACTGGAATACCACATCCCCTTCATCAGCCTAAACAGCTAGTGGAACTCTAACTGCTAGCCTGCTGAGGGGTAGTTGAGCCCCTCCCAAACTTAGGTTCTTTTCCTAATCCCCTACCACTGGTCTGCTATGGAAAATTCACATAAAAATTATAAATATGACCTAGTATACCATATATATGACACTCAACGGCGATATAAGGACATTGCAAGTGCTTTTGGACAAACATTCCAAATTGATATCTTTGCAATAGAACATGGTTCTAAGATTATTTTAGACCACCTTAACTACTCTACCCAATATTTCCTTGGCAGAAAGTATCATAGTGGATCTTCTTGATACCCAAAGAAGAGATATCAGTTTTCTCTATTGAAACCACCTATCCGATGTTCATTACCTCTCTATTATTCCCTTCTATGATGAATTTTTGGATTATCACATCCTCAAAACATCTCAAATAAAAAATGTTCACCTATGACCTGATCTCATAACAAAGGCCATCCTAAAAACTTCATTCCCTAGAGATCTCATCATCTACCAAAGATGGCACAAAGTGTTTTAGGTTAGTGAAACATCATTATATTATAGCACTAACATGCTCTCCAGTGTCATATGGATGCACTCACAAGATTTTTCATCCCTCAACATCTCATGATCGAAATGGATTAAGAACTTCATCTCAGATTCCTTCCAAGATAATTAATCATTCTACCCAACTTCCTCTAGAATATACCACCAATTATTGGAAGGTCCACTAAGAATATATGCAGCAATATTAACCCTCCTATATGAAGGTGTATCAAGATGCTTAAATATCATTTGGACTAACTCAATCCAAAACATGACTACCTAGGGGACTTTATCCCTAGTAAACATAGGTGGATATTGCAGCTGAAACTCTCTTGTCAGCTCATACATCAAAGGCATGGTATGAAGATTATCCTTTATATGGATCACATTATCCTCAATAATCTATCACAAAGATGAACATCTATCTGATCCTCAATAACTACAGAAAGATCTTTTTCAGATATGCTCTTAGTGTGTTGGTTTCCACTCTCCTAACTCTCAAGTCAAAAATGATGAGGAGTCATTTTATCTACAAGACAATTGCACACATTAAAACATCGGCTAACAACAAGACCAACCTCAACAGGAAACTACAATAGAGAACCACTGGCTCATGATCTCTTAAAACATGGCTTAAAAGTATTTTAGTATGACCTTATAGTTTTATCATTTCATTTGATCAGGTAAAATATATATCTCATATCAAAGTTCAATAGGAAATTATATATCACATTTGAATAAATATGTCCCTATCATGAACAATGCATGTCAATATATCTCTATATTCCTATTATGATGCATGCATAAACATATCATTCCATACCAAGCCACAAGTATAATCTCAAGAACCAACAAAATATTAAATCAATAAACTCACACAACATGGGAATCTACCAAGGTGAAATAACATTAATTGTAACAAGTACATTGTATAAATAGAAATCTTGTCTCCAGGAACTTGTATTTCCCCTCATACATGTGTTAGATACTACCATGCACAAGATCATTACCAAGTCCTGACACATCCTAGTATCCTTTATACCTTTCCTAATTAGTGAGGAATATAAATTAAACCTAGTGTTCTATGATACCACTTTTTATGTTCCCTGATCTGGAAATATTTCATGTGGCCAAAAAGTGTTGGTTGTGAGACCTCAAGTGTGCCTCCCCATATACCAAAGGTTGTAAACTATAAGAAGGGGTGTGATAAGTATAGTGGTGAGACTATACCCTTTAGATTCATAGTTTACAACATAGTTTAAAATATCAAATAAAAAAATATCATAGTGTGGAAATAATGAAAATAATATAATATAGTGGAAACCAATAATAAAATACAACTAAAAAATCTAATAAATAATAAAGAAAAAAATTAATGATGTGATAGAATGTAACTAAATTTCATGCTATAAAAAATACAATTAAAAGACTAGAAGACTTAAATAAAGACTAAAAATTCCCTAATCTTGAACACCATTCTAGTCCCAACTCCAATCTCTAATGCATCTAGCAATGACAATTAATAGCAAGGTCCATTAACCTTTTTCAAACCTATATCCATGTAATAGACTCAGGTACCGTATAGTGGCCCAAATTGGGTGTGAATATAACTCAGTAGGTAGACACCACCATGTCTAAATAAACCAATCTGATAAGAAGTGTATGCAATAAAGTGATAAACTGGTGAATTAATTAATTCAATAATTAATAAAATACAACCACAACTTTCTTCATATCCATTCCATAATATCTTTGAGCACGTCTCACGAACATAAAAACAACTATCATATAACCATGGTAAAATAATCTTCTTTAGCTTCATACTATAATATCTCTGAGCATGTCTCATGACCATTCCAACCACAACTATATAATCATAGTAAAGTCACAATAATCTGGGTCAAATCCCTATAAGCATTACAACATCCAGCTTAAATCTATATAATCATTACTATATGGGAATGATCCAAGCCTACTCACTATAATTATTACAACATGGGACTGGGCCAACCCCTCTTGATATTAGAATTATAGCATATAAGTGTGCAACTTCTAAGGTCATGCCTCATATATAAGCAATTAAGCATAGATCACAAGATATGTAACAATAGCATGGATACCAAAATATCACATCATAAGCCTCAATGGTTAATTATGATAATTATGATTTTTTTTCAATTACCTATTTCATTTATATCACAAATGATTAGTAATTAAATAAATAAGTATAAATTTATAACTTATGGATTCTATATTAAGAAATCACCTAAGGTCTCATGTCATTCTATGAACACTTTAATCCATTAACCAATTCAATTATATTCAAGGTTCACTTACTCAATAGGTGTCCATAAGCCAGGTAAATAACCAATTGAAGAAAATGGAATCAAAATAATAATCCCATTCATTATTTAATTAATTCAAGTGAATTTTACATTTGGGAAATCACAATATTTTATATACTTAGAATTTTATAAAACCATAGGGTTAAGATTTATACCCCTACCTTTAACTGATGAAGAAATCCATGCTTCCAATGGAAAAATCCCACAAGGAAGAAGGTTTGTATGATCTCTAAGAATATCCTAGATCAAAACTAATCAAGATTAAAACTAGAAAAGAACACGGTCAATGGATTACACTGAAACTGTTGGAAGAAGAAGGTAGATAAGGGAAACCCTAACTGAAAAGACTTACTCGGGATTGATCACATAAATGGGACATCAAAAAGGGAGGTTGGAACTCCAAATTCACCTTGAATATTCCCTAAGGTTGAGAGGAGATGTCTATAGTAGAATATAATAAAATTAATTTGTAAATTATACTTTAAAATAGCATGTTGGGGAATTACATGGTGTGTAATGTAGTTTCATGTCATGTAAATCCTTTTAATGGGATACACTAAAATACCCATTGCCTCAGATCAATATTAAAAAAAACTGACCATTACATGACATTTAATCCATTTACATGGCATGTGAATGTTATATAGATGGTTTTTCATCCCATTTTCTTATAAACAACCCAACCCCCTTCTAAAGTTTCACAACTTACCAAGAAGTCATAACAACACTTGACCCATATATACCCAGACTCTAATAATTCAAAAAAAACATAAATCTCATAAATTTAATTCATTTTCCCCAGAAAAGTCTCTACATGTGTATCTTATTCTATTTTCACAAGTTTCCTCACAACCTAAGGCTATGTTTATTCAAATTACAAACATCTGCTATAATGACCCAATGTTTTTCAATGGAAATTCCATTCTTATAAATATTTCATATAATCATGTGAAATTAAAACACAATGAACTAATAAGTTCTATGAGACCTTTAAACATAATCTTGACACTTCAGTGTTTTGAATTTCAAAAGTCTTACATATACGGTTGCGATGAGTAAGATGTTTGGAGTCTGATAAGAAAAACATATTTTTTTGGTGAATAGTAACATACCCTTATGTATAGTAATGTTACCCTAATGAATAGTGATATACCCTAATGAATGTTAATCTTACCTATGATAGTAATATTCAAGTGAAAGTATGATGTACCTATATTTTGGAAGAAGTAAATAAATGTTTTAAAACTGGTTTTTTTTAGAATAAAATTATGATTTTAAATAAATATTAAATTAATAATATTTATAAAATTATTTTTAAAAAATGGATTTATTTTTCAGATTCTAAACATTAAAAAATGGTTGGGGTTAATTTTTGGTATTTTTCTAAAATACTTGAATTTTAGATTAATAGTAAAATATGATAATTCACAATAAATGTTAAAACCTGAATTTTTTCATCATGCTTGAGTCATGGATGATGTAAATGGCTATTGGTTTGAAATAACATTCATTTATTACAATTCTAGATCATGGAATCATCATTATTTCTTGTCTTATGGAAAAATAATAAACTAATGATTATAATATTATGAAAACCTTCCTCTCCTCCACTATAAATACCACTACTCCTTACCTCTTCTCTTCACTCCTCTGAAGCCTTGTTACTTCCCTAAATTCTTCCCAAATATATACCCAAACTCCCTATCCACGTCCAATAGCCATTGGTCTCCTAAAAATACCAAATCCTCTTCCCTTAAGAGGCTCTCAAGGAAGATTGATTCAAGAGGTACATTCCTCTTTTCAATTCTTTTACTTTCTTTTCAAGTTCTTTTGTTTACTTTTCTATCCTTACCTCTCCTCATCCAAATTTTATGACAAATCTAGTACCTTAAATTTACTGGAATTTTGTTATTATAATATAATAATTTATTATCATCTCTCTTTTACCCTTCTTTTATTTTAGTAGTAAAGACACCATATGATATGTGTTAATTTACCACATTCAAGGACGATGGGTTTTCAATTTCTGTTACCTTCTTCAATTATGGTCATGAAACCATTTTCATGGATAAACCAAAAAATAATATATGTATTATTTCTCATATATGGTTCTGGATTAATTTTTTATAAATGGGTTTGATTTATAAAACAAAACATGTTCATTGTGGCAAAAAAACTGCCAATTAACCCAAAAGGTTATCACTAATGTTTTATATAATGATTTGACTTCACTCCAAGTAACCAATTTAAATTTACAACCATGTAATCTCTTTTATGTTCACTAATTTTATATAACTTAAATTCTGGATAACCACTTTCATATTACATGGTTATCTGTTCATGAAAATTTGTAAACCAATCATAAAAACCAAGAAAACAAACATACATGAGCAATGAAATTGAACCAATTAAACCATCAAAAAAGTTCATCAATGAACTTAAAAAGGTTATAATAAATATTTTAAATATATAATAGTTTCTGTAATTATTAATTAATGAACCTAATTTTTTTATTCAGGTCATTAATATCAATTTGAGAACACCATCGGACTTAAGGTAAGGGATCCTCTCTATTTCACTTTTATTCAAGATTGTCCTATATGTTATGCCCTTTTATGTGTAATTACTAATGATGGAGTTTTATTTCACTCCTCCACCATACTTCCCTAATGATGTATAAGTGATAAGGAATCCCCTTTCTCTCTCATTAAATCCTCTTAAGTACACCCGATACCATGTAGATAATTTGTAAGGGATTCTACTCGAACCTCCTTTGTTCCTTTAGGTTGCCTTATCTTTATTTTACCAAAATGAAGTTATCTTATATTTTTATGTTCATATTATAAATTCTATTTAAATGTACCAAATTCATTTTTCAGTACCCTTTCATCATTATCTTTTGTGGATATACATGTTTTTAAGTGATTCCCTCCTCAATACTTCCCGATAAGAAAGCTTGTTTTAAGGGAACTTCCCGAATTCTTACCCGATTTCAAATGAACTATATATTTTGTTTTAAGACAAAATTGTCTTTAAAAAATAAGTCTTTTTATTTTTAAAAACTTCCTAGTTCACTTTTTTTTGTATAAAGTATTGTTCCATTTTCTATTTTAAAGGTTGTGTAGTATTTTCCTTAAAACCCCTCAAAAATGTTTTTATGCCAAAATTTCTTGAATACTTTTCTTACATACTGTCATTTCTACCTGATATCACTCACCATGAAACATTCCTATTTTTAATTATAAATTTCTTTTTATATTTTAGTTTCTTTATTTCATGGACACTTTTATGATACACCCATTTTTTATGCTTTATGACTTGATTGTGGTACCCAATTCTTTCCATTGTTAAACCTTATGTTTATGTAAGATTGATTATGTATGGTTATTTATGTGGAAAAAGTATTCATGAAATATTAATATGGGTTCACCCAGATAGTGATCCAATGCATTTTGTAATGTTAACTCTCATGATATGTTATGTGCGACGGTCTTCACGGTTATCCTTGGCTTGTGCTACTATGTGAAACGATCTTGGCGGTTAGCCTTGACTTGTACTGAAGTCATGTTTTATGTTGCTACCACATTACTATGACACCATGTTTATATGATTCCATTTTTATATGTTATGACTCCATATGTTACATTCCTTTTTTTAAATCATCTTGTCATGACTTCTATCCCATGTTCTAATGCTTTGTTCTTATGGTTATTCCCTTACTAAGATTTTAGCTCATCCCTTAGTTCATGTTATCCCTAGGTTATCCGGTGCATATGTATAAGAAAAATAGAATATAGTATCTCATTATAGAGTTTAAATAAAAATTTGTTTTTATAATGTTTGATTATGTACCTAGTTCTCAAAGACACTAGACTTAAAGATCCTTGTCTTGTACTCTGATGTATAATTATGCTTAAAATCATGTAATTTTTTATTTAAAAGGCTAGGGTCTCTATAGTTGGTATCATAGGATGGTATAGTTATCTTTGGATATTAGGAATAGACCACATTAGTAAGAACCTTAAGTATGAGACGAATTATAAGAAAACATCCCTAAAATTTGGTAAGTATGGAGTATGTGGTTTACCAAGAAAATACATCCCTATTTGGATACAAATAGGTAGAGGCGGCTCTGGAACAGATGTACCTAGGAGTGAAAACTCCGATAAGCAGTTTCGGGCCTGACCTAGGGAATCCGGGTACACAAAAACAAGACTTGATGCACTCTTGGTTTGACACTCCTGGGGGATATGCTTTGGTAAATTCATGAGCATAGTACAAACCATTATTAGGGTGGTGAATCCCATAAGAATATAAGTTAAGAAATAGATAAAGGATAACCTAGGTTTAAACCTAAGGAATCACAAGTTAGGATATACTTATCCTTTACAAGTTTATCCTTTTATGTCCAAAGTTTTCTTTTCTTGCTCAATAGCTAAGTATTCAAGCCCTCTAATTGTACATTCTTTTTCTTAGTTAATGGTGGTAAATAGAAGAACACGGTCTAAAAATCAATGTAAAAGGGAATGTGATGATTGCCCTAATGGTATGCTTGATGTGATGGTAATGGGTTCTAAAAACTTCGTGAAACTACTTTCTCAGCTAGATCATGTTATGAATAATAAATTGAATAATGTGGAACACCCTCCTCCTCCAAGGAATGAAAAATCCATTTTTGAATCCTTCATGGAGAAAATCCCACCCATTATTAGTGAATCATCTAATCCCCTCCTTGCAGAACAGTGGATTGACTCCATTGAAAAGATATTCTATGTCCTCCAGTGCTTAGAAGAATAGAAATTCGTACTAGTGGTCTATCATTTTGATGGGAAATCTGATCAGTGGTGTACACTAATCAACAATACGAAGCCCAAGGAGGAAATTGATTTCATGTATTCGGAGGAATTCAAGAGTATGATTTTCAAAAAATATTTTCCTCGGATCCTCCATCTCAAAATGGAAAGAGAGTTCCTCATACTCAATTAGAAAGAAGATGAGTCCATTAGGGAATATGAAGAAAAAATTACAAGGCTTGAAAGGTATGCCTCTGGATTTGTCATGAACACTGAAAGTAAGATGGATCACTTCTTTAACAGACTAAAGCCGAGTCTATGAAAAGAGTTAGTGATTAGATAATCTGATAGCTATGAGGAGAATTTGAATACTATGTTATTGAATTTTTGAAGGGATAATTTGTATGAAAATTATAGTAAATGTGAGTTCTGGATGGAGGAAGTATCATTATTGGGGAATGTTATCACTATTAAATGGATATCTGTGGACCCTTCCATGAAAAAGGAAATTTAAGAGTGGCCTAGTCCAACATCTGTAACAGAGATACATATCTTTCTGGGTCTAGTCGGGTATTATTGATGATTTGTGAAGAACTCTTCATGATTTTCAAACCCAATGAACAAGATGACATATAAGGGAGTGAAGTTTTTATGGACTCAAAAATGTGCATACTACATTAAGGAGTTTAAAAAGAGGCTTATCACTGCGGCAGTACTCAAAATCCCAACAAGTGGAGAACTCTTTGTGGTGTATAGTGATTATTCAAAGATGATATTAGGTTGTGTGCTGATGAAAAATGATAAAATAATATCATATGCCTCATGGAATCAGAAAATCCATGAGCAAAACTATCCTACGCATGATCTAGAGTTGGAAGCTATGATCTTTGCATTAAAAAACTGGAGACATTATCTCTATAGGAAGAAGTGTGAGATACATACTGACCACATGAGTCTAAAATATATATTCACAAAAAAAGAGCTAAATATTCACTAGAAAAGATAGATAGATCTCATCAAGGATTATGACTTATCAATCCACTACCATCCCAGTAAGGTGAATAAGGTGGTGGGTGCTCTAAGTAAAAAAGGATTCTAAATCTTTATCAATGATGATAATTGAAAAGGATCTGATATTATTAAATTTTATAAGGATGGACATGGGAATAATTAAGGTAAGAACATAATAAATCCTTTATCAAATGATTTATCAACCATCCCTCATGGATAAAATAAAGGATACTCAAAGAAAAGATGTGGAAATTCAGAAAATGGTGGAATCTATCAAAAATGGGAAATCCTCCGATTTTAAAATTTATAAGGGCAGAGTTGTAATATTTGGGTCATGATTATCTGTACCATCTAATATAGATATAAATAAGGATATTTTTAATGACCCACATAGCTCAACCTTCTCTTTTCACCCAAGGATCACAAAGATGTATCGAGATCTCTAAGATAACTTTTGGTGCAACAATATGAAGAAGGAGATTGTTGAGTATACATCAAATTTCCTAGTATGTCAAAAAGTGAAGGTTGAAAGATAGAAGTATAAGGGGATGATGAAACCACTACCCATACCAAAATGGAAATGGGAGAAAATCACCATGGACTTTGTAGCTGGACTTTTAAGGACATACAGAGAAAACAATGTTATATGGGTTGTTGTGGATCTTCTTACAAAGATAGCTCACTTTATCTCAATTTGAGATGACTTCTCGTTGGATCAACTTGCATAGATTTACATCAAAGAATTGGTAAGGATTCATGGAGTACCACTATATATTATATCTGATCGTGATCTGAGATTCACCTCGATGTTCTGGAAAAGTCTCCAACATGCTCTAAGAACTAAACTGAACTTCAGTACAGCCTATCATCCTCAAATTGATGTCCAATCTAATCAAACTATTCAGACACTATAAGATATATTGAGATCATGTTATACGAACTTCAAAGGAGGATGGGACCAACATCTTCCACTAGTTTAATTCTCTTACATTAACATTTTCCACTTGAGCATCTGAATGGAACAATATAAATCCATTTATGGGAAAAGGTGAAGAACACCAGCATGTTGGATTGAATTCGGTGAGCGCAGGCTGCTAGGACCTAAAATTGTCGAAGAAATGGTGGATAAGGTGAAACCATTCAGTAGCATATCAAGGTAGCCCATAGGTGACAGAAGAGTTATACATACAATCATCAATGAGAACTTGATTTCAAAGTTAGATACTTGGTATTTCTATGCATATCTCCATGGAAGAAGTTCATGAGGTTCGAGAAGAAAGGAAATTTATGTCCCATGTACATCGGTCCCTTTGAGATACTTGATCGAGTTGGAGATATGGCCTATCGAATGGAACTTCCACCTACCCTGTCCAAAGTACATGATGTCTTTCATGTATCCCTCTTAAGGAAGTACATACCATATTCTTCACATGTACTCTCTTTATATGTGGTACAGTTGGAGATTGATCTTTCTTATGAAGATCAATCAGTGAAGATCTTGGATTATAGAGATAAAGTACTACGTAACAAGACTACTCACCTGGTGAAAGTATTATGGTTGAACCATAAGTATGAAGAGGCAACAAGAGAACTGGTGGAGACAATGAATAAAATTTACCCACACTTGTTTATGTCTTAGAATTTAAAATGAAATTTTGAGGGTGAAATTTCATAAGGGGGGAAGAATGTAATGTTCCAATGTTTTTTGATTGAAATTCCTTTCTTATAAATATTTCATATAATCATATGAAATTACAACACAATGAACTACTAAGTTCTATGAGACCTTTAAACATAATTTTTACACTTTTGTGTTTTTGAATTTTGAAAATATGACATACACGGTTGCGATCAGTAAGATGTTTGGAGTTTGATAAGAAAAACTTAATTTTTGGTAAATAGTAACATACCCTTATGAATAGTAATGTTACCCTTATGAATAGTGATATAACCTAATGAGTAGTAACCTTACCTATTATAGTTATATTCAAGTGAAAGTATGATGTACCAATATTTTGGAATAAGTAAATAAAGGTTTTAAAATTGGTTTTTTTAGAATAAATTGTGATTTTAATTAAATATTAAATTAATAATATTTAGAAACTTATTTTTGAAAAATGGATTTCATTTTTGAATTCTACATGTCAAAAAATGGTTAGGGTTAATTTTTTGTATTTTTCTAAAATACTTGAATTTTTATGAATAGTAAAATACGATAATTCACAATAAATTCTAAAATATGAATTTTTTTCATCATTCTTGAGTCATGGATGATGTAAATGGGAATTGGTTTGAACTTACATGAATTTATTACTATTCTTGGTCATGTAATAATCATTATTTTTTATCTTATTGAAAAATTATAAACTAATGATTGTAATATTATGAAAACTCTCTTCTCCTCCACTATAAATATCACCCCTCCTTACCTCTTCTCTTTACTCCTATAAAGATTTGTTACTTACCTAAATTCTGACCAAATATCTTCCAAATCTCCCTAAACACGTCCAAAATCACTTGGTCTCTTAAAAAGATCAAATCCTCTCCCCTTAAGAGGATCTCAAGGAAGATTGACTCAAGAGGTAAATTCCTCTTCTCAATTCTTTTACTTTCTTTTCAAGTTCTTTTGTTTACCTTTCTACCCTTACCTATACTCATACAAATGTTATGAAAAATCTAGAACCTGAAATTTAATGTAATTATTTTATGATAATGGAATAAGTTATTATCATATCTTCTTTAACCTTCTTTTATTTTAGTAGTAAAGACATCATCTGAGATTTGTTAATTTACCACATTCAAGGATGATGGTTTTTCAATTTTTGTTACCATATTAAATTATGGTTATGAATTAATTTTTATGGCTTAAACCAAACATAATATATTTATTAGTTCTCATCTATTTTTCTTTAATCCTTTTGTACACATGGTTTTGATTTATAAAACAAGACATGATCATTGTGGCCAAAAAACCGCTAATTAACCCAAAAGGTTATCACTGATGTTTTATATAATGATTCGACTTCACTCCAAGTAACCAATTTAAATTCAAAACCATTTAATATTATTTATGTTCAATAATTTCATATAACTTTAATTATGTATAGCCACTTCCTTCTTACATGTTTATCTGTTCATGAAAATAATTAAAATGATCATAAAAACCAAGAAAACAAACGGGCCCGAACAATGAAATTGAACCACTTAAACCATCAAAAAAGGTCATGAATGAACATAAAAAGTTTATAATAAATCTTTTACATATATAATAGGTTATGTAATTATTAATTAATGAACCTAATTTCATTATTCAGGTCATTAATATTAAGTGGATAACATCATCAGACTTAAGGTAAGGGATCCTCTCTATTTCATTTTTATTCAAGATTGTCTTCTATGTTATGCCCTTTTATGTGTAATTCCTAATGATGGGGTTTGATTTCTCACCTCCCCCATAATTCCATCATGATTTATAAGTGATAAAAACCCAACTTTCTCTCTCATTAATTCTTCTTAAGTACACTTGATACCATGTCAATAATTCGTAATGGATTCTACCCAAACCTCCTTTGTTCCTTCGGGTTGCCTTATCTTTATTTTAAAAAAATTAAGTTATCTTATATTTTTATTTTCATATTATAAATTATTTTTACATGTACCAAATTCATTTATCAATACCCATTCATCATTATATTTTGGTTATATACATGTTTTTAAGTGATTCCCTCCTCAATACTTCATGATAAGAAATCTTGTTTTAAGGGAACTTCCCTAATTCATACTCGATTTCAAGTGAACTATATTTTCTATTTTAAGCAACCATTGTCTTTAAAAAATAATTATTTTTATTTTGAAAACCTTCCTGGTTCACTTTTGGTTTTTTATAAAGGATTGTTCCCTTTTCTATTTTAAAGGATCTATAGTATTTTCCTTAAAACCACTCAAAAATGTTTTTATGCGAAAATTTCATGAATACTTTTCTTTAATGTTGTCACTTATAATTGAAATCACTCACCATGATACATGCCTATTTTCCCTTATTAATTTCCATGTATATTTTAGTTACTTTCTTTCATGGAAACTTTTATGATACACCCATTTGTTATGATTTATGACTTGATTGTGGTACCTAATTATTTACATGGGTAACCCTTATGTTTAGGTAAGATTTATTATGTATAGTTTATTATGTGGAAAACCTATTCATTCAATGTTAATATATGTGTTACCAAATAGATCTCTAATTAATTGGGTAAGTTTAAGTCTCATGAAATGTTATGTGCGACGGTCTTGGTGGTTAGCCTTGGCTTATACTACTATGTGAAATGATCTTGGTTGTTAGCCTTGACTCATACTAAAGTCATATTTATGTTTATGCCACATTACTATGACTCCATGTTTATATGATTCCATGTTTATATTTTATTACTCCATATGTTACAAGCCTTTTTTATTTCATCATGTCATGCCATCTATCCTATGTGCAAATGATTTTTTCTTATGGTTATTCCCTTACTGAGTTTTAGCTCATACCTTTCTTCATGTTATCCCCAAGTTATCCTATGCAGATGTATGAGAAAAATGGAATATAGGAGATCATTATATAGTTTAAATAAAAAGTTTTTTTATAATGTTTGATTATGTACCTAGTCTTCAAAGACACTAGACTTTACGATCCATGGATTGTACTCTGATGTATAATTATGCTTAAAATCATGTAATGTTATATGTAAAAGGCTAGGGTAACTATATTTTTAATGAAATCAAAACTAAAATAAAATTTAATGAAAAACTCATAGATATGTGTACCTAGAAAAAGATACGATCTTATAGGCCATGTGAGGAAAGACACATTTCGTACACCATGTACATGCCATGTAAGCTCACATGGACAGCCAAACCATGTGACATAGGTCATGACTAAGTGTTCAGATAGGTTCACATGTCAATTTAACCCCAGTACACACCATTTAGTATTATTTGGAACTTCCTCCTAACATATATCATTCTTTGGGTCTCAGATTGAGGCCTACGAGTAACCTATAATGAGATTTTTTATGTATAGAATGTGATGGTATACTTTTGATGTATTTTGAGATATAATGTTCCATGATTCTAGAAATACACTACATTAGTGGTACTTTATCATTAGGTAGTGTTCAGGGTGGATCACTATAGAGGTTTTAGGGTCGGCACCCTTCCATAATATCTTAATATACAAGTTCCCCTAGACTCTGGGGCTGGTAGAGTGATGCTCCCCTAATACCAGGGAATGGGTTCTCTACCTGTGGCAATGTTGTGACATGAAGTGTGATGAATGTGACTCTCCTTTCAACAATGTGTGATCGATTCTAGAGTTTGTTTTGGTTTATTATAGATACACTGAGACTAGTATTCCCATTTCATACCAGGTTGCTGGTTTCCCATACCTCTTAGATCATTAGAGACAAAACTCCCCATAATGGGTGTGGGTCCTCTATCCATGGATTCAGTACTCCTCTATTGTACAAAGGAATGGGTCCTCCACATGTGATATTTAGATAGATTCAGTAATCCCCTATCATATCAGGGTTTGGATCCTCTATTCTAGGGTTGGTACTCCCATATCGTGTCAAGGTTTGGGTCCCCCTTTGCAATCATAGAGGTAGATATGAAACTCCCCTATACACAGGGTGTGGGTCCTCTATCTATGGTGTGGTACTCGGCTATGGAGTGCAGTTGTGTGGAGTGTTCTGCTCCACTTTTTATGCATCAGACCTGGTTAAGAGGTAGTTCTCCCTCAACTCTTTGAGGTATGGGCCTCTCCATACGAGTACTCCAAAGGTTTCGTGAGATGGTTATGATTTATTACTCTCTCGACTACGGGGATGAAAGGAGGTGTGGGTCCCTCCTTTATCTATATTTTGAAATGATTCATGGGGTGTGTGGTCTGGAGTAGTGCTCCCACAACTGTACGTAGTGGAGAGGGGTGGGTCCCTCTACTTGGATTTATATGAGCTTGGGTAGGGTGCAAGATAATAGTGATAGGACCTCTGGTGATGGGTACTAGAGTTATACCTAGAGGGATATTCTTGATGTAGAATGTATCTCATATGAGTGTAATTTGGGATGGTAGGGTTCATGGAGTGTGTTCTCCTAGCTGATCATTACCTTTGATCCTCAGGTAGAATCATGTGGACAGTTATGAGGTTGGGACCACATGAGACATAGATTTTGAGATGAGTATATATGAGTTTTTTCTGGTATACCTTTTGGTGATGTCATATATCTTGATTGACACATCATTTGGTAAGAGTTTACTAGTCTTGTATATATGATGAGTAGTCAATATGGAGTTTTTTATTCTCTCTCGCTTGGGTTTCCTCTCAATTGGGTCGATCAGAATATTTCCTTTCAGTTTCTGTCTTTTATTTTGGGTTTTTCGGGTGCCTAATGGTATTGTTATACTCACCCCTTCATGGGATTTTCCTATATATTTTGTGTCTTGTGTAGAAAAAAGACCTTTTGATGGAGTCCTAGGAGGACCCAGAGCAGGAGGATCTTTTAGTGATCTAGAAAACTCAATGTGTTTACTAGTTCTTGACTAAGGTGTTTTTTGGTGCTTGAATGAGGTGTGTTATGATGGTTTCATTTGATAGTAGTCCCATCCTTCTAATAAAGTTGTAATCTTTTTTAGTTTTTAATGGGATTTTATTTTTATTTTTAATCTTTTAGTACTTTTTTTGTACTCCGACTATGGGATAGATGTATAGATGAATTATTTTAGTTATTACTATCTTTTCACTGCTTCATGAAGATATACATGGGTTCATGTGTGTAGGTACCATAGGATAAGGCCTCCTATGAGTGCAATAAGCCAATTCAGTACTAGAGTTTGTCCCCTATTCTATTGGAGGTGGGCTTGGGAAGTTACAACTCGGGCCCCAATGGTTTTGTTCATGATAATTCCACTAGATCATGGTGTAATTATCTGAATATGATGGTGCTTTCACTCTACCTAGGAAGAGGGTGACCCATAATTCCATCTTCATGTGGTGGCTCATCATTTTGGTTAAGGTGCATTACTTCCTCAATTTATTTTAGGTTTTTAGTTAAAATTAAATTATAATTATTATTGATTTGGTGTTTCATGGTGGGACTTTTTCTCAACATAGGGTTGGGGATGTGAGAGAGAACCTTTGGGTGTCTTTGAATGTGGTTCTGGCATGACGATAATGTTCAATGAGAAATTAGGAATTTTTCTATTTTCATAAAATGTATTAATTAAATAAAAATGGTTATAATTAATTATGTATGATGCCCTGGTGTGATATATGTTCCCAAGGTAGTGACCAATTGATCCATGGTGAGCCTGGGTGGTGTCAGGAAGTGAATTTTTGGGCGGTAAAAAAATAAAAAAGATATTCAAAATAAGTTAGGTGGTCCTCATGAATCTTCCCTATGGTATTATGAATTTATTTATATGCATGTGGTAAGTATAGCCTCACCACTTTAGGTGGTGGGAATCTTTCTTAAGTTGTTAAATAAAGATTGAATCCTACGACTGGATGAAACAAAGTGTCAAAGGCCCTGACGGACCCCCATGTACTGGCTGGACTTCTTGGCCACTAATGGTTGAGAATATAAATTCAATCTAGATACTTAAACCCCTTATCCCCAAAACTGGTGTAATTAAAATTAAATAAAACTAAAGAGACATTATAAACCTAGTATATGATCCCTCATAAACCTTCTTTTCAGTGGAGTGTGTTGGACTTAGTTGTTCGGTCCTTATAGGCCTTGGAGGACTTTGAATAGGTGCTTGGAGATCCTTCCTTGTGAAGGAAGGAGTTGAACTGGAGTAGTTTCCTCATATAGTTAATGTTGAAATTTATGTTTCCCAATGTTTATAGTCACATTGAGATGTCCGTAGGGAGGGTGTTCATACTCCACTAGGATGTTATTACTATTAGAGTTGGTGTCCCAAAACCAACAGTGTGTACTTTGGATTGCATGAATATTCAAAGAAGTCCATATTAATTAAATTATCTTATTACATATAATTTATAGTTTTGCATGAATTTAATGTAATAATTTCCCAAAGTGTTTATCACATTAAAAAATAGCATAACAGTTCCATTCTAGGATGAGAACCATAAAATATCATGATAATATTCTTAAACCTAGTTTTATAGTCGGATAAAATTATATGATGGGGGACATATTATATTGATCTCTAGGTGTTAATACTCAAAAAAATTGAGACTATATCACATAAAGTTCTCACTTGGTAGTCTCTAAGATAAGAGATTATGATAACAGACCTGTCAGTAGTAATTCCACGTATTTATGTGTTACTGGATAATGATGTATATGAGTGTGTGTGCAATGTTCCTTAGAATTTATGATTATTATTAATGCATTTCCTGACTCACACACTTAGATGTATCATTGTGAACCATGATGAAATAGTTAATGGTTAATTCGTGTACATTAGGTATGTCATGAAAGACATGTTATTAATGAATAAGTTGAGGAAGGATTTTCCCTTCCATATTTATAGAAGTTGATATCTTGGACCTTTGATTGAAATATAAATACCACAAAAAACATCATATCCATGGTGTAATGAAGAGTTTAATTTAGATAGTAAAATAAATATGTACCAAGAATATAGGTTGATGACATGGGTGTGCAGTATGTCTGATAAGATATCATGATAAAGGGATTATATTACATAGTGAGTGATCATGTGTATTTTTCGACATTGTGACATTAATATCTTTATCTTGGGTTTCATGACCTATTACAAGATAGTAATATTAGACTTTAGGCAAGATCGCCTAATAAAAATGATAAAGAATCCTAGAGGGTCACACGCTTAGTGTTTCCATTGATCTCAACTAAGTCCTATTTGAATTTAATTATTATAATAAATAATATTCTCAAGATCAAGGAATAATATTATTTAGGTTTTATTGATTGCACAAATTAAGTAAATATTTATTCACAAGGTAATTTTTTATTTACAAAGATATATAATATTTATTTATTTAATTAATTAATATTTATTCAAGTATTTGATTTTGTAGAGGAAAAATGGACCAAGATTGAGTCTGGTGATAAAAATTAATTTGCAAGCCAGTAAAATAATATTTATCATTGTGCCAGCTAGTACATGTCATGATAAAATTATATTATTAATAATATTATTATTATTACATGGAATGGGGTTATATAAGGTTCATTATGCAATTAAATAATAATTTATCTCTAACCCTCAATCTATAAATAGAGGACTATGTCTATTATGTAGAGTTTGATCAAAATAGTGAATATTTGTGCACACAAAAATCTTGAGCTCTCTCTCAGGATTGAAGAACACTCCAAGAGACCCAGGTTAAAAACTGAGTGGAGGCGAATTTTTGGGGTACTATAGTAGTACTGTAGCAGTTACTGTTTGGTATTGTAGTAGCCGGAACTATTCACCCGATTTGGGCCTTCGGGCAACCGGTTTGGGCCTACGGGTCTCCAGGGCCTTCGGGTCATCAAAGGCCTTCAGGCTATAGGTAATTCGGGTCACGTAGACCATGGAGTAGCCCAGTTCACACAGAACATGCCCTAGAAGAGGATCAGAGCAACACGAGTAGCAACCACCAGATGCAGAGCTAATCGGATTGGAAGAATGAGAGGGTATGGAATCTGCCATCGGAACCAGGCACGGTGCAGATTTGTACAGGGCAATGCTAGCTGATCAGAAATGCAAGGTGGGGATCTAGTGAGATCAATGATTCAAGATGCTGGGGAGGGGCAGTTCTAGTTGGTTGGGCTTTTGGGTCATGTAATGGGCATGGTATGCCTCTGGGCCTTCGGGTCATGTATTGTGGTTATGTCGGGCCTTGGGCCTTGGGCCTATGGGTCATGTACGGGTTCCCCTTAAACCCTTAAAAAGGGGGATTATCTATAATAAAATAAAAAAAGGCCTTCCGTCCATTCGGGCAAGGAATCATTGAAAAGATCAAGGCAAATATCACAGTAATATCAATCTACCACACTAACACATTCAAATTCATCAATGTTGTTAGGAGATAAAAGGAGTGTGTGTCAATCACTTATAGAGGGATTATACACTTAGATCTACAAGAACAATGGATTTTGACCAAAAAGTTTTTTCGGATGATCTGCATCTTCATCAAAGAAATATCTCAAGTCTGATGTATTCTTTATTACAATATATTTAAATTAATTAAAAATTTAACATTAAAATATCTTCTATTGGTTTTAATGACCTTCTTTTTCAACATTCTTTGAAAACATTAGTTGGTTATGAAGTTTATGCCTTGTAAAAAAATTTAATGGTCCATAAAATCCTAAAATTATGAGTCGAGCCCTGCCTTGATAAGCAATTTTTCTATGCCCAGAACCATCAAGTAGTATGAAATTGGTCACATTAAAATTTATAATTATTTATTTTTATTTTGATCATTATGCATTTAAAATTTAAATTTCATTTCATGTATTAATTAATTCTTTAACCATCATTGATACCTCTTTTTTATCCTCTTCATTTCTTGATCACATAACCAATATTGGTTAATAATTAATAAAGAACAAAACTTCATATCTCATTTGGTGATGTTAAGAGTTCTGTATGGTTAATACAAGGTTACACAACATGCACTCTTTCATCAAATTTAGTGAACCTAACCCCAGCATCCCAGAGTAGGTGTCTACTACCATTAAATTGGCATAAGATACAAGGAATCACATCCCAAATTATTGATCAATTAATTAATCTTTGTAAAATATATACATACATGAGTCTTACATTACATTTGAAATTCATAAATTATAACTTTTTTTAGAATAAATTTATTTCTTCTAGTGAATCCATGCATATTAGTCATAATAAACTTCTTGGAATCTAGGATAAAGGAAAAAATAAGGGTGAACTCATATACTTAGTAAGGGTTAAGTACAATGAAATCATTTATGAATCAATGATCATAATCAATATGGTAAAGTAAATAACTGAATACACATTCCATTTAATTACTTGAATATCATGAAAAGATAAGGCATAATTAGTATGGTAAGTTAAATAACTGACTCATAAACCATTTAAATAACTAGATATGGAAAAATCAATATTGAAAGTCAAATAACTAAAAACACATAACATTTAATCAATGAACAAAAAATTAAACACATACAGAGATAATATCATAGTGAAAATATCCTTGATAATAATAATAACTTAATTATCAATAAAGTAAATGGTTATTTTTTTATGTTCTATTTCCCAGGTACATGAAACAATTACCATCAAGAATTTTCACAAGATGGTTTAAAATATACTCGGTAAAATCCCATTTAGTCGAGGCTATCCAACTGATTCTTCCAATGATATTGTTGATGCATTAAGGGGATTATATTAATTGGTCCCCAACCCATGTCATACCAGTCTAAAGGATTATTTATATATCAAATTATTGATTTATTTCATAAACAATATGCATATTCATATTTCTGTATTGATTAAAAAATACGGATTTATCAATATTTCCCCAGATAATAAAATAAATTTCAAATTGAACACCATATATAAAAATGATACATGGTTTAGAAAATAATCATATCCATGATAAATAATGTGTATATTTAGGAGAAATTTAATGTTTAGTGGTCACGAAAAAGTAAACATTTCAAGGGAACATTTTTTATTAAAAAAATGAATTCTAAAAGCGAATGTCAATAATTTCTTTAGTGAAAATGATTATAAAACATCCAAAGGAAAAATACAGATAGTATCAATACAATATATATCTAGTTTTTTATATGTATTATAATTTTTGTTGTCGTTGATGAATAGTAATACCATAAAAAGATATTTAAAAATATTCTTAAAGAAAATATTTTTTTCATTTTGAAAAACTTTTTGAAAATCCTTTTTTTTTTTAAATTGAAAACATTTTATTTAAAAATAACATCATAAACTTGTAAAGGAAGCTTCAAATAAATTATGGTCTTGTTGGCTGGTAATTACTTAAATGTCATAAAGAACATTCCTTTTGTATGGTAAAAATGTTAGAAAGGTACCTTATTTGGAAAGAATCAAGAATATTCCTTTGAAAACATTTTTTAAAAATAAAAAATGGATAAAAATGAATTTTAATAAATCATTTTTAAAAGATTAAAGAAAAAAATTTTATTTTTTTTTAGAAAACATGGTTTTGTAAGAAAAAGGATTTATGAAAAAAGAGAGAAATAAAGTTCAATTTTATTAAAACATTTTATTAATGATTTTAAGTATAAAAGAGTTGAAAATGGTACCATCACTTAAAAAATATCATGAAAAAAAATTAGAATAAAATTAAATGGTTTATTAACAAATTATCACATAATTTCCTTTAATGGAAATTCAAGAATAAATAATCATGATTAGAATTAAATGGCGGAATATACCCCTGAAGGTGTCATAACATTAAAGTGAGAATTAATAAATGAATAAATTATGTGTGTAAAATATAAATCCAAATAAAACAAGTTTAAATAAATATATATATAGTCAAATTTCATTATACATATAATCAAATAATATCAACAACAACTAAGAAGTAATATAACCCAATGAAAAGAAATTGAGTTACGAAATTTCATTACCACTTAGTAACTTTAAGTTCAAATAACCTTAAATTAAATAATTCAAATTAAATATTAATATTCCATGAATAATTAATTATTATTTATATTAAATTTCAAATGTGTAGTATATACATCATATAAAATTAATTAGGTTCATAATATTTTAATATGACTTAATGAAATGAAATTGAGATGAAATCTCTTGCCCTAAGAATCATTTTGGTTGAACATTATTTAACCCATTTTATAGTGGCTTTAAACATTTTATTAAATTATTTAAGAACCATATTAATATTTATAATATCATATATTGTCCTTTTATAACATATTATTTCTCGTTCCTTCATTATTTTCATCGTTTCGGGTGTTAATTGCTTGGTTTTTCTCATGTGTGTTTTATTATGGAAGATCTGGTTATTGAACATATTATGTAGTTATATGATCTCAAAAATTATAATAATCCCATAATTATAATATTTTTACATCAATTTTACTTTTAAAACTAATCATGAATGATGGTTATGAAAAATGAAGTATGTTACGATCATAGAGACGGTAGGTCGTACGTACTCATGAGTAACGTTTCCTTTTTTCACCAATCACTATGAAAAGTTAGTAAGTAATATTTTACCTTTATAAAATGATCACAATATCATTAATATCATATTATATACTTATATATTTCATCTTTGTGGTTTTATGACGAAAATAGAGTCACATATCTTCGTAAAGAGGGTAGTCCACACGTACATGAATGATGTTATCTTCTTTACATGAGTAAAAAGGAATTAAAGAAAATTATGTATATTATATTTAATGAATGATAAAAATTTAATTAATACCATAATTATTCCTTTTACATCACATATAATCATTAAATTATCTTTATCACCATCCATGTGAAGCATTTGTGAAAGACGAATCACATCGCTTCACAAGACGATAGTCCACCGTACACATGAGTGATGTTATCATGTCTCCTACGGTTTGAAGGTTAAAATATATATGATATATAGTGAATAAATAGGTATAAATATGTTATAAATATCATATATATGTTTTATATATATTATCATACCCAAACATGAGATTTGTAAATGGAAAAATGAACCACATCAGTTCGTAAGGCAGTAGTCTTCCGTATACGCGAACGATGATTTCGTAACCCATTTGATGGAAGTGGAAAATTTTTTAGGTCATGAACTTATTATAAAAACATATTAGTATGTGGAAGATACTAATTTTATTATATAATTATGTTATAATAAAAATTTAAGGATTTGTACAAATAAGTAAAATAAAGACGATCGTTGAAGAACATTACCTCTTCTTCAGGTATCCTCCTTGGGTTTGCACTAAAGCCTTCTGAGGTTTTATTTCTACAAAAAAGAAGACTCCTAGGGTGAGGTAATGGAATTTGGTAAGTGATTTGGGAATTTATTTTATGAACCAATTTTTTTTAATGTGTGAAGTGGATATTATAGGGGGTGTAATTTTATAAGTGGGGTGAGTAGAACACTTGTAATTTTTTTGAAAGAGTGAATTACAACCACGTTTATTTCATGTCACCAGGCCCAAATAATGATAAATTATTGATAATATAAGTTATATGTCTTAAATATTCCCATATAATTGGTTTTCGATATGTTTTGGGTCATTTTTACACATTATGTTCTAATTTAACCACTAAGTGAACTAGTTTTCTCCTCAATCGTTGTAATTAATTTTAACTGTTTTCACTAATAATTTTGATATAAAATTATTTTGACCTTATTATAAATTATAAATTATTTTGATTCCAAATTTGGAATCCATTTTTCAAAATTATAATCACATAATGGAATCATTTAAATTTAAAATTAATCTCGTGGAGAGCATGAGAAAGCCAGTTTTGGATGATAACATTTTCACAAGTTTACAAAGTTTTTATATCTAAATTCAATACGAAGATGATTCAAATGACCTGAATTGGAATAATTGATATAAAATTTATCTAATTTTAATTTAAAACTAATTAAAACTATAATTTAACATTATAAATTATTTAGAATAAAATATATTTATCAATTAAAATTCAATATTTTTCACTGTTCATCAAAAAATGAAACTTCTCAGAAAAATCCCCAAAGTTCACCCTAAGATAATTTTGATATTCCAATTTACAAAATGAAGTTTTTTTCCAAAGAAAATTTTTAAAAGTGTTATAATTTAATTTTAAATTATTTTTTCCAAGCACAATTAAACCATCTTTTATAAATAAAAAAAATTCAAAAAATATTTATTTTTCTTTTAAATGATTATTATATTATTTATAATCTATAGATAGTTAATAAATATGTGTAAACTATATATTTTCATAAGTTAGTTAATACTATTCGTACCCATTATTCCAATGTCTAGGTAATAACTATTATTTTAAATAATAATATTAATAGTATATTATTCTTAGGTAAAACTCTATTTTTGCATGTAACACAAGAAATAAAAGAAACTATTGTTGCATGTAACAAAATTTATCAAAGAAACTTTCTATTGTATATAACATAAGATAGATTCATTGTTTCATGCATTTCAAGATATATTATATATTTAGTTAATTTAAAATGGTACATATATCATAAATTCTCTAGATTCGATATTCCCTTATACACTTTGTGTTTCATTTCATACACATTATCGAATATAATGTTCATATTTTAAAATTTCATGGTGTTATATTCTCCCCACCTTAAATAAATTGCATCCTAGAAATTTAAAAATTATTTTTTAAATCAAGGGTCTGACATTTGAGAAAAAAATTATTGAAAAACCCACATACTAAAAGATTTAATAAAATATCCTATTAATAAGAGAGAAAAGGATGTACAAGGGTCATATGGAGTAACACATGTCTAGGTTTCCGAGTAGGATAACATCGGTGAAAATTGAATATATGGATGTGTAAAAAAAGTGTAAATATTTATAGAGAGTAGTAGAGGACATTTATCATAATCAATTTAATGATCAATGGAAAGTTAAGGGCCTCAAAGCCATAAATCTAATAGGTGTGAAAAGATCAATGATATCATCTAAAACGATGGTAATGGGATAAAATTTTATTTCAAGGTCATTTTACCTAAAGTTGAGGAATTATTCTACTACCTAAGAATACAAGGAAATATATTTAATTGATACATTATTATAAACACAATTTCTTCCTTTGGTTGTGATTCAATCAATTTCCAATTTATTCCTTATACCAAGATATAAATATCCAAAAATGGTTTTTTTATTCTTAAGGCACTAAAATTCACTTTTAATGGATCATAAGATCCATAAAAGAGTAACAAGTCTTTCCTAATATCTATAAATATTTTACAAATCCAATATAGTTAGAATGATTTATCAAATAAATTAATCTCCAAACCTCAAAAGTAACAGTACTGGTTTATCATTAATATTTATTCATCAAATTTGTTTACTAAAAACAATTACATATTAACTTGGACTTCATGTAGGCTAGTGGTAGGTAAATAACCCTTATATTCCTTTAAGAAACTTTCTTATGTTTCTCTATCCACATGCCTAACATGATGGAAAATTTTCCTTATTTTCTCTATGGTATCCATCGCTCGAGTTATTAGTAACTTTCATCCTTCTATTCTTTGGTGAGACTACATATTGGTTAAGGTATATGTTGTTAATGATATTTTAGGAAAACTGATAAGGAATAAACACGATATGTTTCACTCCAACATTTATCTCATTTATTTTCTCATAGTCACCACCTTGTTCTACATAATCAATTTTAACATGATTCATTTTGGTTCTATTCATTGACTAAAACCAAAAAACATAGTGTGATCACAATAATCATAGTGCTAAAACTATATAATCATTTTTAGGATGTATAAATTTTGAAAAAATATTTTTTATATAATATAACTTAGTTTTCAACTAGTTTATTCATTTTCATTATATATTTAAATCCTTTATAATGGTTTTTAAAGAAAATATGAATTATCCTAAGCATATCCCCTAGGAGTGTCAAACTAGGTGCATATTAAGGACCATTTTAATGTACCAGGTAATAGTTGAGTCAATCCCAATGCGTCCTTTTGGAGTTATTACCCCTAGGTAAATATGTTCCAAAACCACTTCCAATTGTAGTATCCAAACAAGGATGTATTGCAAGGAAAAACCACATAATATCTATTTACCTAAACATTAGGATGTTCTTCTATACTTATCCTCAAATTATATCGTAGGGTTATGTTCCCAAATCTATGTTTTACTAAATCTAGTTATCAATTTTTCTATTATACTTTATCTAATACCAATTGTAGAGACCCTAACCCCAGCATCCTGGAGTCGGTGTCTACTACCATTACATTAGCATAAGATATAAGGAATCGCAGCCCAAAGTACTTATTAGTTTAGTAGTCCTGGTAAACTAGATACATACATGAGTCTTACATTACATTTTAAACACAAAAATTAAAATAAATTTTATTTAGAGTAACTTTATTATATCTATCTTATCCTTACACATCAGTCATAGTAAACTTCATAGAATCTTGGGAAAAGGAAACAAAATAAGGGTGTGCTTAAATTCTTTGTAATGGTTAAGTACAGTAGAATAAATTATGAATAAATTATCATAATCCGTATGGAAAGGTAATTAAAATGACACACATTACATTTAAATAAATTTAATACCATGAAAAGATACGGAATGATATGTTTGTAAAGAAAATAACTAAACATGCATTCTATTTTAATAACTGGATAATGAAAATCAATATGGCAAGTCAAATAACTGAAAACACAATCCATTTAATCAGTGAACTGAAAATGGAATTCATTAATAGATAATATCATAGTGAATATATTCTATATAATAATAATAACTAAATTTTCAATTAAGTAAATTATTAATTTTTGGACGTCATGTTTCCCTGGTATAAGAAACCTTTACCATCAAGACCTTTTATGAGACGATTTACAACATATTGGGTAAAAAACCATTTAGCTGAGGCTATCTAACTGACTTATACCATGATACTACCAATTAATCAAGGGGATTACATTAATTTATCCCCAACCCATGTCATACCATTCCAAATAATCCCTCATATATCAAATAATTGATTTAATTCATAAACAGTGGGCCTTGTCAAATTTCCATATTGAGTAAAGAATGTGGGTTTATCAATATTTAGCTAAATAATAAAATAACTTTCAAAGTGAACACTACATGTAAAAATGATATAAATTTTAGTAAAAAATCATATCCATGATAAATAATTTGGATATTTAGGGTAAATTTAATGTCTAATGATCACGGGAAGGTGATCATTTTAAGGGAAAGTTATTGACTATGAAAAAATGAATTAAGGTAGTGAATTTAAATACTTTACTTAGTCAAAATAATTATAAACAAGACATATGAATAATAAGGATGGTATTAATAAAAAATATCCCCAGTGGTGTATATGTAAAATAAGGGTTGTTCTCATTAATAAATAGAAATACCATAAAAAGATCTTTAAAAACGTTCTTAAGGAAAATAGCCTTTTCATTTTAAAAAACATTTTGAAACTCATTTTCTTTGAAGATAACTTTTAAAAAAATTATTTAAAAAACTAATAAAATTGTAAAGGAATATTCAACGAAATGATGGTCATATTGATGGGTAATTTTGTACATTTTGTAAAGAACATTCCTTTTACATGGTAAAAAGGTTAGAAAAGTGCCTTATTCAGAAATCGATAAGAATATTACTTTGAAAACCCTGTGTAAAAATAAAAAATGGGTAAAATTTTATTTTAATAAATAATTTTAAAAAGGTTAAATAAAACATTTTTGAAATCAATTTTAGAAAACACATTTTTTTAAGAAAATAGATTTTCGATTGAAGAGAGAAATAAAGTTAAATTTTATTAAAATGTTTTCCCATGAATTTTAAGTATAAAAGACTATGAAAATGGTACCATCACTTGAAAAATATAATTAATAAACAAATTATAATAAAATTAAATTTTTTATTAAACAATTATCATATAATTTCATTTAATTTAAATTCAATAATAAACAATCTTTATTAGAATGAGATAATGAAATATACCCTTAAAACTATTATAATGTTGAAGTGAGAATCCATAAATGACTTGATTATGTGTATCAACTATAAATCTACATAAAAAAGTGGAAACAAAAAAATAGATAGTAAAAAAGTAATTATACACATAATCATAGAATATCAATGACAATGAAGAAGTAATATAACCCAATGAAAATAAATTGATTTATGATATTTCTTTACCACTTGGAGACTTTATGTTAAAATAACCTTAGATGAAATAATTAAAATTGAAAATAAATATACCATGAATAATTAATTATTCATGATATTACATTTCAACAGGGATGTATATACACTATATAAAAGTAATTAGGTGTATAATATTACAATACGCCTTAATGAAATAAAATTAAGATGAAATCCCTTACTTATGACTTCTTTTGGTTGAACATTATTTAACCTAATATATAGTGGTTTTAACAATGTTATTAACTTTTTAAAAAACCATATTAATATTTATAATATCATATATTATCCTTCTATAACATCTTATTACCCATTCATTAATAATATTTCATTATTTTCATCCTTTAGGGTGTTAATTGTCTGGTTTTTCTCATGCGTGTTTTGTTATTAAATATCTGGTTATTTCACATATTATATATTTATATAATATTCATAATAATAATAATAATGAAATAATTATCATATTTCTACATAAATTTTACTTTTAAAATTGATCATGAATTAAGGTAATGAAAAATTAAGTACGTTGCGATCATGGAAATGGTAAGTCATATGTATGCATGAGTAACATTTCCATTTTTCAACGATCACTATGGAAAGTAGGTAAGTAATATTATACCTTTAAATAATGATAATAATATCATTAATATAGTATTATATACCTATATATTTCATCTATGTGGGGTGATGATAAAAATAGAGTCACATCACTTCGTAAAGGTGGTACTCCACATGTAAACAAATGATGTTATCATATTTATATGAGTGAAAAGGAAAAAAATAAAATGATGTATATTATATTTAAAAAATTATAAATATTTCATTAATATCATAATTATTTAATTTATATCACATATAATCTTTAAATTTATCTTTAACACTTTCCATGTGAAGTGTTAGTGAAAGACAAATCACATCGCTTCACGTGGCGGTAGTTTACCGTACACACGAGCAACGATATCGTGTCTCCTATGAAATGGAAGTTAAAAATATATATGTAATATAGTGACTAAATAGGTATAAATATGTTATAAATATCATATATATTATTTAGATACATCATCATACCCATCCTTGAGAGGTGGAAATGGAAAAATTAATGATATTGGTTCGTGAGGCGGTAGTCTGCCATACACATGATTGATGATTTTGTAACCCATTTGATGGAATTAGATAAAGTTTTAAGTCATGAAATTATTTTAAAGACATAAAATTATATGTAATATACTGATTTTATTATATAATTATGGTATAATAAAAATTTAATGAGGTGGATAAAGAAGTAAAATAAAGACGATTGTTGAAGAACATTACGTCTTCTTCGGGTATCCTCCTTAGGTTTGCTCTAAATTCTTTCTAGGTTAGATTTATGAAAAAATAAGGATTATAAGATAATGTGAGGGAATTTTTAGTTTTATTTTTTTAGTTATTTTCTGAACCAATGTGGTTTTAAGTTGTGGAGTAGAGAGGAGAAGAGGTGGCCTTTATAAGTGGGGTGAGTATCACACTTGTAATTTTTTGAAATAGTAAGTTCCTCCCATAATTTATTCATGTCACAAGGCTCCGATAATGGTTAATTATTGATAATATAAGAGATAATTTCTAAATATTTCAATTAAATGGGTTATGTACAAGTTTTGGTTCATTTTCACAGCTTATATTCTAATTTCAACAGCTAAGTAAACTCGTTTTCTACTTAATCACTATAATTAATTTTAACAGTTTTCACTAATAATTTTGGTAAAAATTAATTTAACCTCATTAAAAATTATAAATTATAAATATTACAAATATGGAATCAATTTTTTCAAATTAAATTCACATAAGTGAAAATTTTCAATTTAAAATTAATCTCGTAGACGGTACGAGAAAGTAGATTTTTTAAGATAAAATATTTAAAAGTTTACAAAGATTTTATATCTAAATTTGATATGAAAATGACTAAAATCGCTTAAATTGGATAAATTTATGTATAATTTTATTAATTTTACTTTAAAAATAATAAAAATTATGATTTAAATTTATAAATTATTTATATGAAAAGGCATTTTTCAATTAAAATTCAGTATTTTTCACTATTCATCAAAAAATGAAACTTCTCAAAAAATACTAAAAATTCACCCTAAAATAATTTTGATATTAATATTTTAAAAATGAAGTTTATATTTTCAAATAAATTTTCCAATATTTTTTGAAATTAATTTTAAATTATTTGTGCAAGCATGAGTAAACCGTCTTTTAGAGAAAACAATACTATTTTTCAGAATACATTATTTTTATTTTAAATTATTATTAATTTATCTATAATAAATAGATAGATAATAAATGTGTCTAAAATATATAATTTCATAATTTAGTTAATCATATTCATACCCATCATTCCAATGGATAGGTAATAACTATTATATTAAATAATTATATTAATAGTATATTATTGTTCGGTAAAACTTTGTTTTTTGTATAATGAAAGCTATCAAAGAAACATTTTGTTAATTTTAATGAAATATAGAGACTCTATACTTTTACACATATCATTACATGATTTTAATCATAATAGAACATTATATTACAATCCAAGGATCCTGATGTCTAGTGTCTTGGAAGACTAGGTACGTAAAACTGAAAACATGGGACTAAATAGAACATTTCTTTATTTAATATTAATAAAGAGCTCCTAGATCCCATTGATCACTTAAATATGAATAGTATAACCTAGGTATAACATGAAAAAAGGTCTGACCTAAAATCCCAGTAATGGAATAAGCATAATAATAAAGCTTTGTCACATGGGTTAGAAGGCATGGCATAATGATATAAAAAGGCATGGAACATGTGAAATCATAACAAATAAACATGGGATCATATAAACATGTAGTCATAATAATGTGAAACCAACATAAAACATGAATTTATCAATATTCAAGGCTCTTTTCTTATAGAGGATCACAATTCAAGGTTAACCACCAAGACCATTGCACATTGTAGCACGAGTCAAGGCTAACCGCCAAGACCATTGCACACAACATCTCATGAGACTGAACTTTACCTAATGAATTGGAGTGATATATGGTAATACCCATCTTAACATGTTCATGAATATTATTTCCACATAAATAATCATACGTATTCAATCATACATAAAGATAAGGGTTCCCATGGAGAGAAATGGGCATCATAATCATGTCGTAAAACATAATGAAGGGGTGTATCATACAAGTGTCCATGAAAGAAGGGAATTAATAAATACATGTAAATTAATAAGTTAAAATAATAACATATCATTTTATGTGATTTTAAACAGAAGTAACAATGTGTAAGAAGAGTGTTAAATAAATTTTAGCATTAAAACATTTTAGCGTGGTTTTAAGGAAAATACTAAAATGAATTTAAAATAAAAAAAAGGAATCATATTTTATATAAAAACCTAAGTGAACCAAGAAGGTTTTCATAATAAAAATAGTGGTTTTATGAAAATAATTGTGTCTAAAATAGATTATATAGTGCTCTTTAAATTGAGTAAGAATTCGGGAGGTTCCCTTAAAACAGGTTTGCTTTTCAGGAAGTATTGAGGAGGGAACCATTTAAAAACATGTATATAACCAAAAGATAACAATGAATGTATCTTGATAAATGAGTTTTTATAATATAAATAGAATTTATAATATGTACATAAACTGAATATATAACTTCATTTGGGTAAAAATAAAGATAGATCAACCCAAAGGAATAAAGGAGGTTTGGGTAGTGTCCCTTATGAAACCTTGGCATGGTAACGGGTGTACTTAAGAGGGATTAATGAGAGATAAAGCGGTATATAATCATTTATATATCATGATGGAATTATGGGGGAGGTTTAAAAACATACCCCATCATTAGTAATTACAAATAAAAGGGGAATAACAGAGAGGAGAATCTTAAATAAAAGTGAGAAAGAGAGGATCCCTTACCTTAATTCTGAAGGTGTTCTTCACTTGATATTAATAACCTAAATAAAAAAATTAGGTTAATTAATTAATAATTATAAAACCTATTTTACATTTAATTTATTTATTATAACCTTATTAATTTTATTCATGGCCTTTTTGATGGGTTAAGCAGTTCAATTTCACTATTCAGGTCTGTTTGTTTCATGATCAGTTTACTTATATACATGAATGAATAATAATTTAAAATGAGGATGGTTGTACAAAATTGGAGTTATATTTTTTATTGAACATACAGTATGTTACATAGTTGTAAATTTCATTTTTTTTACTTTAAGTGAAGTTTAATCATTATATAAAACATTAGTGATAACATTTTGGGTTAATTGGCAGTTTTTTTATCTCAACGAACACATTTTGTTCTATAAATAAAAACCATGTGTAAAAAAGATTATAAAACCATAAATTAGAAATAATACATATATTATAGTTTTCTTAAACCATAATAATGGTTTCATTACTATAATTGAAGATGGTAATAGAAATTGAAAACCCATCGTCCTTGAGTGTTTTAAATTAACACATCTCAGATGGAATTTTTACTACTAGTATAAAAGAAGGGTAAATGAGAGAAGATAATAACTTATTCCATTATCATAAAAAAATCTTAGTAAATGTAAGGTAATGGATTTTTCATAACATTTGGATGATGATAGTTAATTATATAAAATAAAATAAAGGAACTTGATAAGAAAGTAAAAAAATGAAAAGAGGAATTTGCCTCTTGAGTTAATCATCTTTGAGAGCCTCTTAAGGTGATAGGATTTGCACTTTTGAAGAGAAAAAGGGATGATAGATGTGGTAGAGGATCTTGGGGATAGATTTATTAGAATTTAGGCATGAAAAAAGGCTTGAGAGGATTGAAGAGAAGAGGGGAGTGTGAGTGGTTTTTATAGTGGAGGGGAGGAGGGTTTTCATAATATTTTAATTATTAGTTTCTTATTTTTCCATAATATAATAAATAGTGATGATTCCATGATGAAAAATAGTAATAATTTTATGTGAGTTCTCACCAATGGTTCTTATATTAGAAGAAAATCACTCATGACTCAATAACTAATGTATTTAGGATTCATGGGCCCGTAAGGGGTGACGACTCGGGAGCTAGGATTTCTCGTCGTCTTCCCCCTCCCTCCCTTTTCTTCCTCTAAGGCTCACGATCGAGGGTTGGGTCGTGCGACGAGGGAGTGAGGGTGTCGATCGCTCCATGGTATCACGGATTCAGAGCTCTGTGTTCAAACTCCTCCGAAGAACTGGTGAAGGTCTCTATTCCCACTCCCGTGATGGCTTCGACTGATTTCTTTGTGGTCGCCCTCCTCTCTTCTTCACTGGCCCAGGTTCATCGTCTTCCTCCCGAGTCACTACGAGGTCGCAGAGGGCGACCTCAGGAATGCTTGGGGAATGTGGTGGTTCCTTTTCTATTTTCCCCTTTCTTGTTGTAGGTTCTTCGTTCCGATTTGACGGTGGTTTCTTCAGGTTCAGACGCGGGCGTAGTAGCGGATCGCCAGTCCGGATCGGTGGTCTTATGGTTTCTTCTCGTGTCTGGTGTCGCAATCCTCCAAATATCCTCTCCTCTTTTTTCCCTTCCCCTTTGAACGTGACTCCACGTTGGTCAGATTTGAAGGATTCTTTGGAGATTTGTGATTGTGTTGGTGATTTTGACGATGGAGGTGCTGAACCGGGTGGCTGTGGGGTGTGTTTTGTGGCTCTCTTTATGAAACACGGTCTGTGACTGGACCTGACGGTAGTTCTCGGTATTGGTGGCGGTGCAGGTTCCTCCCTCTGATTCTCATTATTCGGACCTCATGGTGTTTCTCCAGTCCCCGGCATGGTTTATGGTTTGGATGGGAGGTCTCAGATGCGGTGGTGATGTTGTGTCTTGGGAATGAGTGATGTGTTTGATGGATTGACGTAGTGTAGGGCGGTAAGAGATTTCGTGACATGTCTGGTCTTGGGCGTGATTCCAAGTCCAACCTACTTATGTTTCCTTTTGTGAACATGATGGTTCTCACTTAGCCTCAAAGTTTTTTTATAAAATCAAAAAAAAAGTATTGGAGTTAATAATTAATGTATTTTTCTTATTTTGTAAATTATCGTATTTCACTATTCATCAAAAAATCAAGTACTTCAGAAAAATCACAAAAATTCACCCTAATAATTTTTCAACATGTAGATTCCAAAAATGAAATCCATTTTTCAAAATTAATATTCAAAATATGTTTAATTTAATTTTTAATTAAAAATATAATTTACTTGAAAAATACAGAATTTAAAATTATAACTTGTTTTATAATGCTTTAAAAAATTACATAAGGTCTTATAAAATTATCTTAAAACTAGAAGACATAAAATTATTAATTTATGAGAACATTTTAGGAAAATAAATTTTCTTTTAAATTAATTAATTAACTGTAATTAATTATTTATGACTTAAAAAAATACTAATACTTTTACTATGGACATATTATCAGTTATAAGATGTCTAAATTTTATTTACAAATTCATGGGTGAGGTTACTACTCTTTTGGAAGATTTAATATTAATAAAAGTTATATTACTATTAATAAGGGTAGGTTACTATTCATAAGGGTAGGTTACTATTCACCAAAAATTATGTTTGTTCCATCAGACCCCAAAAATCACCCTGAACGCAACCATGTATGCCATATTTTCAAAATTCAAAACACAAAAGTAGAAAAATTTTGTTTAATGGTCACATAGCATTTAGTATCAAGATATTCCAATGTGTTTTCTAATGTGATTATACTGTAAGGCATAATTATAAGAAGGTAATTTCATTGATTCGAAATTGGGTTGTTACATTCTTCCCCCCTTATGAAATTTCTCCCTTGAAATTTTGTTTTACTTTCTAAGCCATAAAAATGTGTGGGTACTTTTCCTTCATTTCCTCCTCTATTTCCCATGCTTTATCTTCACACTTATGGTTCTTCCATAGTACTTTTAAAATCTGATTAGTCTTGTTATTTAGAAATTTATCTCTATGATCCAAGATCTTCATTGGCTACTCCTCGTAAGAAAGATCATTCTCCAATTGTACCACATCTGAAGAGAGAAAATGTGAAGGATTTGGTATGTACTTCCTTAATATGGATATATTGAATACATAATATACTTTAGACATGGTAGGTGGGATTGATAGTCAATAGGCCACAATTTCGACAAGATCAAAGACCTCGAAGGGGAAGATGTACCTAGGACTTAACTATCCTTTCTTCCCAAATATCATGACCTTCTTCCATGGAGATATGCAGAGAAATACCATATCTCTAACTTTTAACTCAAGGTCTTGTAGATGATTGTTTACATAACTCTTTTATCGATAGAAGGTGATTTTTTTCAAGAAGTTGCCTATGATAGGCGTCTCCTCTCCCTCCAGAGGAGGTGAGGGTTTTCCCTCGTTCTCGCATTCCTTCCCTCTCAGACCGCCTCATGAGTCCTCCTCTCCTGGGTCGCTTCGGTGGCTGGGCGAGCGCTGCGTGACTCCTCAACGCGTCGGTGTGAAGACGGACGACGGAGCTGTTTTGGTCCGGGGAGGGGAGGGCTTTTCCCAACTCCACTCCTTTCTGGTGGTTGATTCTCTTGGATCCCTTGATTCTCTCTGCATTGGTTTTGGGGTTTCCACGCTATGGGCTTATGTGGTTGCCAATCCAGATTCGCGGGTGTAAGACCGGTTCGTCGGCATACTCTACGGAGCGCTCTACGTTTGGTTCTCTGCAACTCCTTTGTCCTGCGGTAATCCTTCTGGATCGTGGTGGTTGAGTGACTTTGGGGGTCTATTGAGTCTTCTCCAATGGTTGGGGTGGCGGATTTGGTTTTCTGCTTGGTTTCGTTCTTGGTTTTTTCTGCGATGTTTGTGAATCGTAGTTAGTTTCTTGTTTTCTGGTTGATTTGGTTCATGATGCGCAATAGTTGCGTTTGAATTTTTGGATTTGTGAATGTATGTGGAGTGGATGATGATGTTTGTGGTTCCTTGATGGTGATGATGGGTTCTCGTCGGCATTGTTTTTGTGGTTTGCGATGATGGTTTCTGAGGGCCTCCCGCCGGTGGTGTTTCGGTGGCGATGCAGGTTGATGGATGGACGGTGGTTCAACGGTCACCGGTGATGCTCACTGGCTAGTTAGTGTGATATTGATTGGTCAGTGTGACGGTGGATCGAGGCTCGAGGTGGCAGGGTCCGTCCTTGATGCTGATGGAAGGCTCACGGCTCGAGGCATGTGCGGCTCGAGGGCGTACGGATCGAGGGCGTTGTCTGGTTGTTTGATTTTGAATTTTGTAATGTGAATTTGAATAGCATGTTGCTTGTAGTAAATTTTATGTGGTGAATTTGAAGTGGGAAATCATTTATTGGGTTCTAGAAACCCTTAAACTGGCTTTTAGAAAATGGAAAAAAAATATTTGCAAGCATAACTCTTTTATCGACTTTGGGCTGCCTTGATGTGTTGCTGAATGGTTTTCACCTTCTCTACCATTTCTTCAACCATTTCCAGTCCTAGAATCTTTCACTCACTGACTTTATCCCAACATGTTGATGTTCTTCACCTTTTCCTATAATGGTATTCATATGTTGTCATTCAGATACTGGAGTGGAAACTGTTTTTTAGGAGAATTCAACCAGTGGAAGATGTTGGTCTCACCCTGTAACGACCCAAAATTTTATTAATAAAAATTCCTCTTGATCTAATTAAATGTCTTATTATGTAAAATGGTTATATAAAACATATTCACTTCCTTGGTTTTATGTTTTTGTATTTTACAATACCATTGATAATTGTTACTGTTTCTAATATAGTAGTTGAACATAGATCACATGATTAGTATAAATATTGGGCTTTAACAAATCCAATTTACTCAGACAAAGAAATTAATGGCCTCGTCCAGAATAATTTCTCCATATGAATCCCATTTTTTGAAGCTCAAAAAGGAGGTGGCATCACTGGTATTCTTTCTTGACCAATACCAAGCTGAGCTTCAACACGTTAATCTTTAATGAAACCGCCTATGAGAGAAGTGGAAGTTAATAGAGATTACCACTCGAGCAATGTTATCTAAGCCACCCCAAGAGTATGTCACCATCACACACCTTACCCTTAGGTCCTATGAAGGTGTTATAAGGGGTTATGTAACAACACCCTAGAACTATGATTATGTGCATTATTTTTGTATAGATTAAATAATATACATTCATTTTATTATTCCTAATTTGAAAATGTTTTTTAAAGAACAAACAGTATTTTTAGTTAATATTCAATTAAGAAATCTATCTTGATGAATTAATGGTTTTTAAAATTAAATAATCTTTTAATAAAATATTATTAATAAATTTCTTTTTATTAAATATAAATGATCGTATGATTTTTATGAATACAATTGTAATTTTTATTAAGGTTTGAAAGATGTTTTTTGTCAAAACCCATGAATTTTTTATAAATGTCAGTCTTTATTTTAAAAGTAAAAATTCACATATTTATAAAATTATTTAGATAAACTGAATATTATTTTTGGAATCAGGACGTTGAAATTATCTAACGGTGAATTGTTTCATAATTTTCTGAGATAGTGTAATTTTTGGGTAAAAATTAAATACCGTTTAAATATATAATGTGTTTTATGACATCATAATGACCCAATAGTGATGTAATACAATACTAAAAAAATTATGTTCATCAAACATATTTTTTACCTTTAAGATAATGTGATTATTGATTGTTTTGATTTATTTTACAAAGCCTTAGTGGACCCTCTAAGACTTATAAAACATTTTAACATGTTAAAATGATTTCCTTGAGAGTGTGACTCACCTAAACATAAGCAAGATTAATATTTTAATAAGTTAGTCTATTGGCCTTATAAAATAATTTTTTTCACTCCCATTTGTAAAAAACCATGAGAAAAAACCATGTTATGGTTTGTGGTTTTGATTAGTGTAATGTGAGTGTCCAAAAGCTAAATAATAGGGAATTCCCTCTCTTTTCCTATATAAACCCACTCAACCTCCCATTCCTATTCACTCAAACCATTTGGAGCTCGACCAAACTTGAACCTCCTATATCTATAATCCTCCAAAGGTTCCCCAATCTCCCAAAAAATTCTCTCTCAAGCCTCTCCCAAGCCTTTGGGATCACACTTCCAAGTAAATGATTTCTTTCTTATTTTTGTCCAAATTTCTTTATGTTGTTATTCCATTTTATTTTCAATTAAAAATGTTGGGTTATGATTTATAACATCCCCCATACTTAACATATTATTTTTTAGTGATTAGAGACCTCTTTCTCTCTCATTAATTCCTCCCATGAACAACCATTACCATGATGAAATTCCATAAGGAATTTCTCTCTTCTCATTTACATTCAAGCAATTATTTTCTATTATGCATCTAAAATCCATTAAATATGTTGGTATATTATGTTCCATGACCCCATTACTTCCCATTTCATTTATAAATGATGAGATACCCCTTTCTCTCTCATCAATCCATTTTACGATTTCTATTTGACATAGTTATACTGCCGAAGTTACACCAAAATTTCCAATGCAAAAATCATCATGTAAGTGAATACCATACTCATTTCTCTATTAAGGGTATTCACCATTATGAACATGTACTTGTTTTTTGAGGACTTAAATTTATTTATTCCACATATCTTCTTCATGTAATAAATTATTATGTTTAATGAATCCATTTTGTATGATCCATGGGGCACACTTATGCATGAAATGAAATGTTTATAAAGGGTGTGCCCTGATAGCACTCCAATGCATTGGGTAAAGAATAGTATCATGATACATCATGTAAAATGAGTGTTGAATCATGTAAATTTATGTGCAATTAGGTATTACTCATGCTAATTCTAGTTCAATGAGGGTTTACTCATGCTTCATGTGTAATTATTCTTGGTTCATGCTAATATCATGTTAAATGTTGTTGCCACATTTCCAAGTTATGATAGCCTTACTATATCATGACTTTATGTTCATGTTTCTATTATGCTCCATTAATATTTATATTTCCTAACATTTATTGTATTCTTCATGTTATGCCTTGTTTACTCCCTTACTGGGCTTTATAGATCACCCTTTTTACATGTATGTCCTCAGGTTATCCCATGCAATGCTAAGTACGAGGGAATGTTGTGGTCATGTAAAGGAATTTTTCAATAAATATATTGTATTTTTATGTCTTAAGTTGTCTTTTAATGTCCCTAATTTCCCAAGACACTAGACCTCTTGATCCACATATTTTTATTAAGTTCAATTTTATGTTATAACTCATGTTTAAGTGTGTAATAAAGAGCAGGGTTGTTATAGTTGGTATAGAAGGATGGGTTTAGTTATTTTTGGGATTAGGATTAGAAAACTATAGTGAAAGCCATGGGGATAAGAATAAGTATAATAAAACATCCCTAAATTTTGGTGAGTATAGAGTAAGTGTGTTATCAAAAAAATACATCCCTATCTAGATACAAATAAGTAGAGGCAGCTCTGGAACAGATGTATCTAGGGGTAAAACTTGAAAACAATACTTTGAGCTAGAATTGAATGAGAACTGGTGCACAACAAAAGGTCTTGATTCACTCTTGGTTACGACACTCTCAGGGGACATGATTTGGTAAATTTATAATCTTAGTATGAACCATTGTTAAGGGAATAAAAAAAATTACCCTAAGAATATATGTTGGGAAGTAGATCATGGATAACATATACTGAAGCCTATAAATTCATAATCTAAGGAAATAAATGTAATTTATAAGATATTCCTTTTATATTTGGATTCCCCTTATGTGTTACCCCTAACATTCCTTTTATTCCATCCAATAGATAGTAAAAGGGGCACTCATGCTAACAACCGATGTGAAGATCAATGTGATGACTATTATAATGAGATGCCCAGTTCGATGGGAGCGGGAATCGCAAACTTTGTCATGATACTCTCTCAGTTAACTAAATTTTTGAATAGAAACTGTTGGTCAGAGTGGATACTCAAAAGGGGGGGTGAATTGAGTTCAAATTAAAATTTCTGTTAAAAATATTTCTCTTAAAATCCCCTAATTTAAAAACAAAGTTAAACTGTAGTGAACCTATACAGAGTGTAAAAGTTCAATTAGTTTCTCAAAGATTTATTAGGTCTCAATTAACTTAATTTGAAGATTAAATTAACTTTTAAAAATAACTTACTGGTTTACAATAAGTATAAACACTTTCTAATGTAACTATCAAAGTAGTGTTAAAATAGTGTTGTATTTAAAAGTAATAAACAGCGGAATATATATAAATGTAATAATTATAGACTTAAAATAAAAGCATAGCAGAGTTAACCAAGAGGTTCAGTCTCAAGCCGAGACTTATTCCTCTCAACAATTTATATAAATTGATCCACACCCTGGATCGGGGGTAAACAACAGTACACTACTGTCCAGGTACAAAGACCTCTACCACAGTTCTTCGTGGGAAAAAAACAACAACTCATAGGCTGTTCAGGTCTTACTCGACCTCTACCACTATTCTCAGTGGGAAAAAAATAGTTATGGAGTTTAAGTGAGGATTTAAGAATCCTCCAGTTTAGCACAGGAGATAGTGTGTGTGTAAAGTAAACTGGATATACACACTGCTCAAAATGTAAAGAAATAATCACTAAGAGAAGTATGATTGAGTTTAGAAATACTTTAGTGATTAGTAGTGCAGCTCTGGTCTCATTTGGTTTATCAGAAAAGCTTCTGATTCCTTCTCTGGTTTTTCTTAGAAAACAGAGTGTCGATTTCTTCTTTGATTCTTGATCCAGCTTAGCAGACTGAGTGCATGAAATTTTTGTTTTAGTTCTTCACTCAAGATGAAACTTGTGTTCTCCTCTAGAATAAGTTTCTTCGTGTATTTCCAAGATTCTTGGAGTATGGATGTATAATATAGAAGACAAAAATACTCCACATTTGAATGATTGTTCAGCTCTTCTTCTTTCACCCTTCATGTGTCTTATTTTTTCTTTTTTAGGAATATCATATGCATGTGTTTCTTCTCTCTTATTAAGTGTTCTCTTTCCATCACTTTATAGGTTTCAGCTTCGGCAGAAAAGAACAATCGCCTTTTGCATGGGTACTAGGTACGGTTCCCTGACATGCAACAGAGATCATTAAATAACATTAACTGCATTAAAACAATCAAATGTAACTGTTATCTAAATAAATAAATAGTATGAAGAGTATAGGGTTTGACTGGTCGGTCAAGAATTAGTAGCATTTTATTTGTAGACGTGTATGGTGGACTTTGTCCTTCCATTGGTATCTCTTTTGACTTTGCATCAATATCTCATATACCGGTGACTTTAGTTCCATCGGTAGCTATCTCTCCATCGGTAGCTCTTTGCATCAGTAGTTGTTTGCATGTATCGGTAGACTTATACTATCAGTAGACTTCTATCGGTAGACTTCTGTCTATCGGTGGCTATGGTCTGTTCCGTATCGGTAGCTCAGTAGACTGGTTCTATCAGAAGACTTCTTCATATCGGTAGCTCTAGTTGTCTGTCGGTAGCTCTGTACATATCAGTGACTTTAGTGTATCGGTGACTCTGTCTATCGGTAGACTAAGTCTATCGGTAGACTGAGTATCGGTAGCTTAAACACAGATCAGTGACTAAATACTTATCTATTTCATACACAACATATCCAAATGGGTTAGAATTACTTCAGAACTTATATAAACATGTATAAAAAAAGATTAAACTATCTCAGAGATTATTTTAATATTATTATCATCTTGAGCACAGATTGAAAGAATTAATATATAGAAAAACATTAGATTGGGATTATCAAAGTATATGAAATCATAATTGGGATTATCAAAACAGTTGAGGTCAAAAATCTCCCCCTTTTTGATAATCACAACTTATGATATTATCCGTTTAAAAAAATGAGAGGATATATAATTAAGCTCAATTTTATCAGAGAAAACAGTATGGTATAAAACATACTCTATCAGATATATAATTAAATATATAAGCGAATATAAGAGAACTAAATGAAATGATATCAGAGGATAAGAGAAAAGACACTGATATGAGAGGATGAAATTCAGAGGTATCAAAGAGTCAAAGCATGATAGCTATTAGATAAAATTTTTCCTTTCATTAATATTTCTCCCCCTTTGTGATCATCAAAAAGTGGGAAATAATAAAAAGAAGTGAAATAATAGGAATAGAAGAAAATCAATTGTATTAAATGTGACAAATAGGTACAAAGAAAGAAAACAAAATACATAGGATTCCTATCAAATAGTACAGCTACTGGATCAATCCACATTCTCAATGTGAGATGTGCCCTTGGGGTCAGAAGAAGATTCAGGTGGTGGGGATTTTGGTGAAGGCTTAGGAATTCCTGAAAAGACCACAGGAGGCTGACAAACTGAAACTGTGACTGGCCTGTATTGAGGAGTCCTTTGTGTGATCACAGGTGTGAGGCTTCGAATGGCTTGAACAGGAGTCATCTGAATTGGAGAAGCAGTGGAGGCAGAGGCAGGCAAAGAAGGAGGGACAATTACGTGCTGGGCATCAACATGCAGAAAGGGCAGCAAAATATTCCTGAAATCCATAATGATTCCTCCCCCTCTCTCTATTGCAGATATGAATTCATCCTTGTTCTCCATAAACTTGTCCAAAGTTGGATTCAATTCTCTCAGCTTGCTAACTTGTTCTCTAAAGGCTTGATTGATAGGAGGCAGTTTCATATTCTCAATCAGAAGCTTAAAATGACTAGTCATCTGGGTCTTTGTGTAAATTTTGGAGAAATAGGAGTCCACCTTTTCTTTCAATTCCTTTTTAGAGGTAGAGGCTCCTCTCATGTAGTCTTGGACTATATTTATAATTTCTCTGGCTGAATCTCTGGTAGAGAGAACAACTTTTCTCAGTTCAGATGAGTCCACAGAGCCACTGGTTGAGGCAGAACCAAGCTCCTCTTTCATCATAGTTCGAATTTGATTCAAGTCCATCGAGGGTTTAGATGCAAGAGAACCAACAGAGAAAGATATATTCTCTTTTAAGATTTTGGTCAAACCACTGATAAGATTTTGAACATCAGATTCCTGGGTTTTAATATGATCTTTCATAGAAGTTTTGAAACCTTCAAATACTAAAACCATATGACTTACAACACTCTTCACATAAGCTAATTCCTTATCTTATTGGGATTTTGAGCTCATGTAAGAGTCTAAAGAAACAAAAGATTCCTTTAAATCTTCAAGATCTGCTTCAAGTCTAGAAACTTGAGCCCGGAATTCTTTAACTTCTTCAACTATTTCGCCCATAAAGATTGATAAATTGCAGCCAAGAGATAGTTCAAAATATCTTTCCAGCATAACCATTTCATCAGCAAAACTGTGCTTCATCTCAGTAACTAATGCACTAAAAGATTATTTCATCTCATCCCTTAAGATATCCATGTCAGCCTTGGTAACCAAATCAGCAGGTGCAACTGCTGCAGATGCTCTTTCAGAGGATAAACTGACCACAGCATCAGTCATAACTAATTAAAGTAAAGATACCAGAGAAACTTCCATCTTCTTTACCTCTTCCACAAAGATGTCCTTAAGATTTTTTTTAAAGTATCCAGTTCATGCATTCTGACCACATCTTCAGGTAGCAATTCAGTCTCAACATCATAAACAATTTTAGGTCTATTGTGAGATGCCTCATTATCTGAATCTGAATAGTCTAAACCACATACTATAAAACTAGGGTCTTCTGCCCAATCATTAAAACCAATAGCCACTGTGACACTTCCAAACATAGATTGATGCTCCCCCTCAATGGGTGAATACTCAATTATAATAACAACATTATCAACATCATTCACAGCAACATCCTCAGCAGGTCTTTCATCTTGAGGAGAATCTTCCACTATCAATTCTATTACTGGAGCAGCAAGAGGGTCTTCTATATTAGGTAAGGGTATGTCAACTTCATTTTCTTCCTCATTAGGTACAAAAGTTTGTTCAATCACTGGAATCAGACTCAAATAAGCTGTCATAGATGTTTCACTCTCATGAACATCTTCTTCATTTTCTACAGTATCCACTTCAACAGCTTCTTCCTTATCTGGTATATGTTGAACTAGATTTTTAGGAGTTGGGCTAGGAGGCAAGTTAGGGTCTCCTCCTTCATCAGCAAAGGACTCTTCCTCTTCTGAATCATCACTGTATTCTGGCTCTTCTTCATCAGGTCCCAGACCTGGATCCCTCACATCTTTTGGTCTTGAAGGATGAGTCACAAGATTAAACTTGTCATACATCCTCTGGTCATCATTGACCCATTCTCCTCTCCGAGGGTTCCAGTTTATTTTCATGTACTTAAAAACTATGGTTGTGAAACAAAAGTTATTCTTCACTACCACTGTCTCATCTTGAGACTCAGCAACCCCTTTCACCTTGATCATCACAGAGATTAATTTAGCAAAGAATAAGGCATTTGTCTTTGATTTCGGTCTTGTCATATCTTCTATCTGGAGCATCAGCAATCTGCATAAATTAACCTTTACACAATTTCTTAAGAGGTTCAGGATATAGATATCCTGATATCTCAAATTTGAAAAGTCTCCTATCCTCGGTATTAAGACATGTTGAACAAATTTGAATAGCAATCTGTTCTCTCCATCTATCTCTACAGCAACTACTTGTCCTTGACTTCCATCACCAGTCAGCTCTTCCAAAGCAGTCTCATAATCGAAAATATCACTGGTAGGTGGCATGGCTCAAGAGACATATCCAGATACTCCTTCATGTGGAACTTTCAAGCACTCATCTCATTCAACATATGAGAACGATATATCCTTTCCATTTACAAAATAAGTTACTCGATTTTCATTCTCTGATTCTTCAAAGGTTACAAAATCGTAAAACTGTTTCAATAATTTTGGAAAGTAAGGACCATTGTTATTCGAAATAAACTCTACCCATTTTTGATCTTCAAGAACTTCGAGCACTAAGGACCTTCTAGGCGTCATCAATTCAACACATAGTTCCTTTTCAATCACAATAACTCGATTTTTCCGATGAGGATTCACTGGTTGTCTCCCCGACCTAGTTCTATCAACACTTCCACTACCACTTGCATCTTTCTCGGTCCTTTGCTTCTTTGTTTTCGGCTCAACAAAGTCATCTCTGATGGTAGGAAGTTTGGTTTTTGCCATCGTTGGTTCGAAGGATTTAGGGTTCTCTAAGGATTCAAGAGCTAAGGTTTGAGGGTTAAGGTTTGAGACTCGGTGGATTTTGAAGTAGCTCGGACTTTAGTTTTATCATTTAGGAATCATAAAATAAATAAACAAAATGAAATAAATGATTTATATTCTGGAGGAATAAGTTTTAAAACAGAACGCACATTGGTGAGATTACATCGGTGAGGTTACATCGGTGAGCTTACATCTATGAGGTTACATCGGTGAGGTTACATTAGTGAGGTTACATCAATGAGGTTACATCGGTGAGGTTACATCGGTGAGGTTACATCGGTGAGGTTACATCGGTGAGGTTACATCGGTGAGGTTACATCGGTGAGGTTACATCGGTGTGGTTACATCGGTGAGGTTACATGGGTGAGGTTACATCGGTGAGGTTACATCGGTGAGGTTACATCGGTGAGGTTACATCAGTGAGGATAGCTACCGATTGAGATTAAACATTCCTAACTCGTTTCTAATGTAACTTAACCTATCCGAACTCAAAGGATTAGTGAAAATGTCGGCTAATTGATGTTCAGTTCCTATAAACTCAAGAGTAATATCACCCTTTTGGTAATGATCTATCAAGAAATGGTGCCTTACATCAATGTGTTTGGTCCTAGAGTGAGACACAGGATTCTTAAAGATATTTATTGCACTAGTATTGTCACAGTTGATTGACACATGCCTAAAGTCATATCCATAGTCCAAAAAGTGTGTTTCATCCACAGAATTTGTGCACAGCAACTACCCGCAGCTATGTACTCTACTTCGGCAGTGGATAATGCTACAGAATTCTGCTTCTTACTACACCAAGATACTAAGGACTTTCCTAATAAATGACATGTTCCTGAAGTTCTTTTTCTATCCAACTTGCAACCAGCAAAGTCAGCATCTGAATAACTCATTAACTCAAAGGGTTTTCCTTTTGGGTAAAACAAACCAAAGTTTACAGTATGTTTAAGATATTTAAAAATTATTTTAACAGCAAGTAAATGAGATTATTTTGGATTAGACTAAAATCTTGAACACATACACACATTAAACATAATATCTGGTCGACTAGTAGTAAGGTAAAATAATCTTCCAATCATACCTCTGTAATTAGTTTGATCCACAGATTTCCCAGTTTCATCTACATCCAATTTACAAACAGTAATCATAGAAGTTTCACTTTCCGTAATACTATCCAAACCAAAATATTTTAAAATATCCTTTGTATATTTACTTTGATTCAGAATAATACCATTTTAATTTTGAAACACTTGAAATCCAAGAAAATATTTAAGTTATCCCATTAAACTAATTTCAAATTCATTTTTCATACTCTTTGAAAAATCAGTACATAAAGAATTTTTAGAAGATCCAAAAATAATATCATCAATATAGATTTGAAATATTAAAACGTCTTTATAAATTCTTTTAATAAAAAGATTTGGATCGTCAATCCCTTTAGTAAAACTTTTCGAAATAAGAAAATTACTAAGTCTATCATACCAAGCTCTTGGAGCCTGTTTTAAACCATATAAAGCTTTACAAAGTTTAAAAACTTGATTTGTAAAATGAGGATTGGTAAATCTAGGTGGTTGTTCAACAAAAATATCTTCAACAATAAAACCATTTAGAAAAGCACTTTTGACATCCATTTGATATAACTTGAAATTCAGATGAGCAGCATATGCAAGTAAGATCCTAATGGATTCTAATATGGATACTGGTGAAAAAGTTTCATCATATTCTATTCCTTATTCTTGACTATATCCTTGTGCAACTAGTCTAGCTTTGTTTCTAACTATGATTCCAAACTCATCGACTTTGTTTCTAAAAACCCATTTTGTGCCTATTGTTAAAGTTTCCTTAGGTCTATCAACTAATTCCCAGACTTTGTTTCTTTCAAATTGATTTAACTCTTCTTGCATAGCCATTACCCAAAATTCATCATTGATAGCATCATTGATATTTTTAGGTTCTAGCTGTGAAAGAAAGGCTTGATGTTCAACCTGATTTCTTAGAGAAGCTCTAGTCTGTGTCCCTCTATCAAGATTACCAAAAACAGCATCCAAAGGATGATTCTTTAGAATCCTTGTTGATCTAGTAAAGGTAGGACTATAAATTTCAGGTTCATCTATAGGTTTGGGTTCCATAGTAGCAGATTCTGGAATATGTTCAGAACTAGATGTTTTTACATCAGGTTCTTTAGATTTATTATTAATGTACAAAATACTTAAATCTTCCTCAAAATTTTCAAGAGTCGTTTTAGGATCATGTGGATCAGTTTCATCAAACTTGATGTGAACAGATTCTTCCACACATTTGGTTTTTTTATTAAAGACTCTATAGGCTTTTCTAGTTAAAGAATAACCATGAAAAATTCCTTCATCACTCTTAGACGCAAAATTATCAAGATTATCCTTTGTATTGAGAATAAAAACATTGCAACCAAAGACTCTAAAGAAACTAACTTTAGGTTTTCTATAATTCCACAACTCATAAGGGGTCTTCTTAAGAATTGTTCTAATTAAAACTCTATTAATAATATAACAAGTTGTACTCACAGATTCAGCCCAAAAGTAAATAGGTAGGTCATATTCATTAAGCATAGTTCTAGCAATTTCTTGCAGGGTTTTATTCCTTCTTTCTACTACACCATTCTGTTGAGGTGTTCTAGGAGCAGAAACGTTGTGACTATAGCCATTGTGTGAGCAATAGAATTCAAATTCATGATTTTTAAACTCTCTTCCATGATCACTTCTTAGAGTTTTAATCTTAAGTCCACTATAATTTTCTACAGATTTGGAGTATTTAATAAAGTAAGAACAGAATTTACTTTTGTGAGCTAAGAAGTATACCCAAGTATATCTAGAAAAGTCATCTACTAGAACATAGACATAGTGCTTCCCATTTAAACTAGAAACTCTTGATGGTCCAAACAAGTCCATGTGAACCAACTTGAGAGGTTGATAAGTTGAAACTTATTTCTTTGATTTAAAAGAAACTTTATGTTTCTTTCCCTTTTGAAAGATATTACACACTTTGTCATTTGGGAATTCAGGTTTGGGTAGGTCTCTAACTAAGTTCTTTCTAGTTAGTTTTCTAAGTGAATAGATGTTGCAATGTCCTAATCTTCTATGCCAAATCCAAGACTCTTTATGAAAAGCATTTAAACAAGTAACATTTTGTTTAGCTAAAGAATTTAAATCAACCGCATAAACATTTTCATTTCTTAAAGAAGAAAATACTAAAACATTTTTAGAATTAAAAACATTGAAGGAATCATTTTCAAACTTAAAATTAAATCCATCATCACATAATTGAGAAATACTTAACAGGTTATACTTAATTCCATCAATAAATAAAACTTTAGAAATTAAAACTGAATCAGTGTTACCAATTTGGCCTAGGCCGATGATATTTCCTTTAGAATTATCACCAAAAGTGACATGTCCTCTATCAACCTTTATTAAACTTTTGAAGCATGAATAATCTCCAGACATATGTCTTGAACATCCACTGTCCAAGTACCATACCTTCTTGTGAGAACTCTTTAAGAATGTTTCCTACAAAACTGATTTAGATAGAAAATTATTTTGGTACCTAGATCTTCTGGGGTCTAGAAAGGTTAGAAATCAAAACTTTAGGTACCCATATTTGTTTTATGGGTCTCATATAATTTATAGAATCAATATATTTTGAAATAAAAACTTTATTTGACCTATAACCATATGAATAACTGGTTAAAGCATATGAATTCCCAGAACTAGAATAAGTAGAATTTTGTCCAGACTTAGGAATAAATTGAGTTTTAGTGAATTGTCTATGTCCAGGTTGATATCCCAAACCAGTAGTGTATTTAGGTGTAAATTTTTTACCTAAAATTTGATTAAGTGTGTCTTTTCCATTTGTAAACTTCTCTAAGTCTTTTCTAAGTTTCTCATTTGACATTTTCAGTTCTGTATTTTCCTTTAACAGTTGATAATTCTTCTCTTTTTCAATATTAAGTTCAGTTTTAATAGTAGTAGTGAGAGCATACTATTTCTTTAATGATTTGTATTTATCCTTAAGTTCATTGCATGTCTCTTCCAGCATATTGCAGTATTCAAATAATTCCTTACTAGTCATGTTTTCTGAATCAGAATCAGATTCTGCATCATCCTCAGAATAATAAGAATTTAAAATAGGAGTATCTAAGATTACCTCAGATGTGTTGGTCATGAAACACATGTTGGCATGATTCTTCTCAGAATCAGAAACTTCTGACTCACTCGTGTTGTCTTCAGATGCACTCCAGGTAGCCTTCATAGCATTCTTGTAATTCTTTTCCTTATAATCATATTTCTTTTTGACTTTTAACTTTGGACAATCATCCTTGATGTGTCCTTTCCTTTTACACTCATAGCAGACTATTTCATCATTCTTGTCAGCTTTCTTCCAATCCTTCTTCCAGTGTCCCTTGTTGTCATACTTTCCTTTGTAGTTAGATTTCCTGAAGAATTTCTTCTTCCTATAAAACTTCTTGAATCTCCTAGCTATTTGAGCCATCTCAGCATCACTATCTAAATCCGAATCTTCACTGGTTGAACTCTCAGTGGGTATTTTCATTTTCTCCTTGTCTTTACTCTTAGAGGCAGTAGACTTAAAAGCTACAGATTTTATCTTAGGTTCATCATCTTCCACCTTATTCAATTTGAGTTCTTCCTCATACATCATTAATTTACAAATAATCTCCTTTACTGGAAGTGATACAATGTCACATGACTCTCTGATTAAGACAGAGGTGCCTCTCCATCATTCTGGCAGACATCTCAATATCCTCATAATTTTTTCCTTTGCTGGAACAGCTTTACCAAGTGAACTCATTGTATTGACTATATCATTAAACATGAGATACATATCACAAATAGGTTCATCAGTTTTCATTTTAAAATTGTCATATTTAATAGTATAATTATTCAATCTCATTTCTTTAACATTGGTTGCTCCTTCATGAGAAACACCCAAAGTATCCTATATTTCAAAGGTAGTTTTACAAGCAGAAATTATATTAAACTCTGTATCTCCTAAAGCACAGTACAGAGCATTCATAGCTTTATAATTATTATTGTAAGCAGTCTTTGTAGGTTCATCCCAAGTTGTTCTTTCAGTCTCTGGAACTTTATATTGAGACTCTATAGGAGTCCAAATATCAAAACCCATACTTTCTAAATGAATTTTCATTTTCAGCTTCCACTGGGAATAGTTTGTGCCATTGAAGAAATGTGGCCAGTTAGTAGCAGCACCCTCTAGTCTATTGTCCATAACTAGATTTTAGAAAATAGTTTTAAAGAGATAAAAATTTAGAACTAACAGAAATTTAAGATCTTTTAGGGATGCAACTAAAATCACAGTTGAAAAACAGAGTATTTCAAAACTCCTTGAACAAAAATAAACCTTTGATACCAAATGTTGGTTAGAGTGGATACTCAAGAGGGGGGGTGAATTGAGTTCCAATTAAAATTTATGTTAAAAATATTTCTCTTAAAATCCCCCAATTTAAAAACAAAGTTAAACTATAGTGAATCCACTACAACAAAACCGCCTATTAGCGGCGGTTTTTTTTCATATAGCGGCGGTTTACAGAAACCGCCGCTAAACTGGGTGTTGGAAATATATTAGCGGCGGTTTTATGCATTTTGCTGTGGTAAAAGAAAAGAATCATAGTACCTCATTTTGTGGCAGTTTTTGGTAAATTTAGCGGCGGTTTTACGGGCTATTTAATTAGTGACAACTATAATCGCCGCGAAATTCAGGCGTGTCATGCGCCTACTTAGCGGCGGTTAAAAACGCCGCTAATTTCGTCATGATTTCGCGGTGGTTTTAACCGCCGCTAAGTGTATTGCCGATTACATTTAGCGGCGGTTAAAACCGCCGCAAAATGCTGACCCGAAAAAAAATATCATTTCTGATTTTACTGCACCACTGCCCTAAAAAACAAACCAAACAAGAAACCATTTATCATGCCAAACATTCTCAATGGGAAGGAACTCATCATATGTTTCCACTAATAGAAGTATTCCCCCAATCTTAAAAATATTTCATAGGCCAATTTCTACCTCACCATGGTCTAGATAAATAGTTTTGGTTCCTAGAAATCATCAACTAATCAACTCACTATGGAATTATGGTTTATGGTACATGATAAACTAAAAAATATATGTCTCCTCGTAATGATGAATAGCATGCACAACTATCAAATAAGAGAAGGTTTGGTGTTACAACCAACATGGTTAACATCACTACCAACACAAGTTCTAAAAACATTCATGGTTTTAATCACACCCAACACAACTATCAAAGAATAGAAGGTTTGGTGTTACACCCAACATATATACATGAAGATAACAATGGTTAACATTACACCCAACCCATATAATAAATAATAACAATAGTTGGAATTACATTCAACCCATGTAACTAACAAGAACACTAGTTTTAATTGCACCCAACCCATATAAGAAGTCAAAGGAATATTTGGAATTATGCCCAATATATGTAAAAACCAAGATAAATTGTCAGAATCATGTATAACCTACATAACAACAAAAATTTGGTTGGAATCACACCCAAAACATATACCAATAAAAATGATATTTGGCATCTTATACAACTTATTATAAAGTGTTCAACATTGTTAAAAAATAGCCAACCTATATAGCATGCCAAAGAAATGGTTAGCATTATGCCAAACCTAATTAACAATATAGAAACATCATTGGAATGAAACACAACTAAAGCACCAAGTAATAACAAGAATTTAATTACACCCAACCAAAAATATACATCATTTTACTCAAGTCACTCTTACTTGGATAAGATCTCCACTATCAATTATGTTGTATATAATTCACCATCATTGAGGAATTTCTTTAAATAACTTTTAAGATATTATCATTTCACATTAATACATACCCCTCTTGGTTATCATTCCAAGTTCTACCACCAATTTCAATTTAATTCATGGATTTACATGATTAATAATTATAAACCAGAGGACCTTACACAACCCTAACAAACCTTTCCTAAATCTCATCTATGAGGAAATCTAATTTTGTTCCATCCTGATCCATTGTTACCTTCCCTTCTACACTTGTGCATCAAACAACACATACAACATATATACAATAAGGAGAAAATTTATGCACCACCTACGCAATATTCATAAACACCCTTTCATTTAATGTTGATGAAAAAGTTGATCCAATTCAATAAGAATACCTAAAGCATACAAAATACCTAAAATTATGGATTTAGAATGAAACACAAGATAACATCAAATGAAACAAGAGATTGGGGGTCACATGGATTTATACTTATAGTTTATAGATGATCAAAATTGAAAATATTTTATTCCATAAAGGATTAAAGTGTATGGATCAAAATGTGCCAAATAAGAGAGGGGAGGGATCACTACTAGTCATTTGTCCTATAAGGAGGAGGAACGAGGATTAAATGGGTTGATGTTCAGTCAGAATAAGAACCTTTAAAACATCATTGTTATAAAATACTTTGTATCGATGATTGACATTATAATTCCAGAAAATAAGGTCTCTCCAGTCTACCACATAAGAAGACATTTGAGAAATAGAGGACATATTTAAAGAGAATAGAGAATATATTAGAAGATATGTAACCATTAAGAGAGAATCAGTTGTGCTAATCAAACAAAATAATTGCATAACATGGAAAACATTATGTGGACCACATGATCCATTCTAGGTCACAAAAATCACATAACCCATAAAACATCTTTTGATCACATGATTTTTCTTAATACATATAATCATGTTACCATTTGAAGGTCACATGAATCACATAAAAATTAGTAGATCATGAAAAAATCCTCAAGAGACAACTGAATCACATAAGATAGACTAATGGCCAAGGGTGTGCATCAAAGTTCAAATAAATTACCATTGATTAGTTCATGGATTGATTAAGTGAGATATTTAGACAAGGTGATCACACAAAGAGGTCAAGTGACATGATCACATGATTAGGTCTCTTGTATGGTTCTTGTGATGAGGTCATGCAGAGTTGTCTTGCAAAACAATCGCATGAGAGAGGAGGTTTTGAGAGCTATGGAGCTTCATGTCACCGGTCAAATGACCAGCCTCTCACCCCCTATTTATAGGGAACCTCAAGTAATATGAATGGACTTATAGAAGACCAAAAGATGTTTTGAATTCCAACCAGAGAAATCATAGGAGACTCATGAAGTCATTTCCTACCTCATAACTGAGTCCTTATTCCTTCGAACATCACTTTTGTGGGGGGAATTTTTTGACACTAGCCAAATGAGCATTGTATATTTTAGGAACAAAGAAATACCCAAAGAATAGGTATTAATATATACCCAAAGGAAAGAAAATTCTAGCATGTATACATATAGATTAATCACCTAGGTCATAAGGACCATGTGAACTTCAATGAGGCTTATGATCACATGACCCTAGGAACATCATGCAAAGGGATTATGCAATTCATGTGATCTGTTCTTGATCATGTGAAGCCCCATCAAATAGCCCAATTAATCATGTAAAACCCATATGATTATTCTTTTTTATCATATGACATGTCATCTAACAATCTCCCAATATGTTCATAAAATAAAAGTTAGAAAAGAGAGAAGCTTAATGGGAAGGGAGTTGCATTGGTTTTCATGTGATGTAGTTACGTGCCTCATAAAAACTATTAATGATCATGAAAATCACCTCAGAAAACCATCTCGATCTAGTGATATCCATTCAACATGGCTGTTTGTACATGAAACACCCTAATGAGTCCAATTCCCAATGATGAATTTACAACAGCAACATCAAAGAGTCTATTACCATAGATCATCTAACCAATGAAACAAACACATCATTCTCTTTACCACCTGAGGTTATTGTGATCATTCAAGGTTAGCCACTGAAGCTCCTCAAAGACCAATGGTTTTTTAAAGGTTTCATACACCACACATGTTATATATACAAACCAACCTTTCCAATATTTGTTCAACACATCAACAATACTACTCATGGTCCGATGATGTATCGTCACCCTCTCCACCTCCATCTCCTGCTGCCACCTGAAAGAACATTATATTGAAAATTAAATATTGTTGCATATTTATAATTAAACTTAAAACTAATAAAAGTTTACAAACTAAATGATTTTGATTTTTTGTGATTTACCTTCTCACTACCACTCGGTGCACTACCACTGGGGGAATATCTGCTCATCTGCTGATATAAATCATTCAATGCTTTCTGCATAGAGGATATATGAGCCCCTTGGTCTTGAACTATGGCTCGTAGAGAAGAAATCTCCCTCTGAGCATCTTCAGGTATGGGCTGACTATAACCAGGAGTAGATGCGGTTGGAATCCCTGATGGCCTGCTAAATACCTCAGATGGTACGGGTCCCAAACCCATCCTGCGCACTCTACCAGGATGCTCCTTCCAAAGGACTTGAGCAACCGGGTCATCCTAGGAGACTGAGTAGGACTGCCCAGGATTGGCATCCCATAGTTCTTTAATTTTTACCTATAAATCAAATATAAATACATATTAACACAGTAAAAACTGATAATAAGTTATTATAATAAAAATTTTACTTCATACCCCAACTTCTTTGGTAGGCTCATTAACAAAAGAGCCATCTGATTTTCTGTGAACATCCAACCACAGTTCAGTCTGGGAGGCTTCGTGCCCTAAATTTTGTGACTACATTAAGCAAAGATAAATCAAAAATTCAATATATTAAATAGATAATATTTTATTATAAATATTTAAACTATTTAAAATCTTACCAATGACATTCGGCTTCTAGAAAAGCTTTTTGAGCCCGCCGTGTGAGGGATGAATTGCTTCGCCCTGTTTGATGCATTCTGTCGTGAGAGATCCTGAAATAAATAAAATGAAAATTAATAGTAATGTATCCAATGTCATCTCCTCTTCATATACATTTATTAATGTAAAATGAGGATAATATAATAATATATATTTCAATACCATCCGCTTCTCATCACGATGCCTGTCAACAAAAACTTTCCACTGCTCTTTCGGTACCCCATTGGGTAGCTTGTCATACATTTGTTCCAAGGTCAACGAAGTATCGTTGACATCACACCACAATTGTCACGACCTGTCCTCGGGGCCCATGTCGTGACTACCCAAAGCCCACCTTCCATAGGCCAGGGGTTGGCGACTAGCACGAAGGCGTAAATCCCAGTAAAAAGGGAAGGCATTGCCTTTGTAAAGTAAACAAGCACAAAAGAGTAAGAAAGCGGAAAAAGTAACACTAAGTAAAAACTGGTACAACAGTAAGTGCGGAAAAGTAAGTGGGCCAGTATACAAACTCAAACTAAAAGTAAAGTACAACTCGAAAGGGAAAATAGCAACTGAAAAGCAAAAGCCGCTACGCTGAGTTGTCCACTGGAAATTCCACCTGAAGGGTACAGATAGCTCCACTGCTCCTCGGGTCCCGCCGTCCGCTCCGAGTATGTCCTGCCCAGTGGTCCACCTCCAGGTACTGTCCTACTCCACAAGCCCCCACCACGATCAGCACTGTCTGTCGTCTGCAACCAACACAACGTAGTGTAGGCATAGCCCGTGTAGGGGTGAGTATAAGCTACTCAGTAGGGACCCCAAGACCCCCGAAGGTCTCCCAAAATCCACAAAGGATAAACCACAAAGGAAAGATACAATCACGAAGTAACAACCGACACTGCTTAGGTATATGCCCATACATATACCTAAGTCATCAATTCCAATACGCTCCAACCTCCAAGCCCAAGTACAACCCAGTCCACACAGGAAAGCATACATATTCCACACAGGAAAGAAAAACGTAATCCACACAGGATAGCACAACACAATCCACACAGGAAAGAAAACAGGTTTCATCTCACACAGGTATACTTCTTTAAAAGACGATAGAGATGATCACTGATCCATCTAAGTCGTCGGACCCACAAAGGATCGATAGGTACTAACCCCCGCAATGACCCACACAGGATCGGTAGGAAACTAACCCCCGCAAAGACCCACAAAGGATCGGACCCACACAGGATCTGTAGGCGCTGGCTCACACAGAACCGCTGAGCACTGACCCACACAGGATCGGACCCACACAGGATTGGTAGCACTAATCCACATAGGATCGCTGAGTGTTGTAGTTGTCACCGTCGAATCCACTGAGGATCTCTGTACAGTCGTTGTCACAGTCACAGTAGCAGTCGCAGCCATCACTAGGGTTCCCGCACACAGCAAGCTCGTTCGGGAGGGTCCGCTCCATGAGCTGAGAGGCTGATACATCAACTGACACATAGTCCATAGTTGATGTATCCAAAAGTTTTGTATCGTCAATAGGAACTCAACGTCATAGACGGCGCATCGATCGGATGCCCGGTCTGAGAGTTATTGTCTTTTTCGTCCTAGGGGCCCGTTTGGTTTTTAAGGCAAAACCAACCCGACCATACTCCACCTGCATACAAATCTCAGGTGGAGTAAGCCAAAAGATCCGTCTCACTAAGAGGAAACCAACAAAGTCGACGGAACGTCATTCGGACGTCCGGAACTTAAGATATGAGTGTTTCCGCTCCGAGGGCCGGGTTGGTTTCGTGTACGAACCAACCTGGCCAAACTCAAAGTAAACATAAACCTTGAGTGCGATATACCAAAACGACCATCTCGTTCTAAGGATAGTGTCGCCACTGACGGCGTGTCGATCAGAGGTCTGTAGCCCGAGTTATGGGAAATTGAACCCAAACGGTCCGAAAACGGGGGTTTCAGGCCCGGACCGACCCGGCTCGAGACCCCCCGGTTGGCCCAAACCGGGTCGACCCGCCCCGGTCCGGGTCGGCCCGGCCCAGAGCGGCCCGGCCTGGCTGGGCACAGTGTGCCCAGCGCGCTGCCAGCTCGGCCGAAGGCCGAGCTGTTGGAAAGGGGGGGCGCCTGCCCCCTTGTGTAACCCCCCCCCCAATTAAGGGGGGCGTTTTGAAGTCCGTCCGAAGGAATTAATTCCCTCGTCTCCTCCCTGTCCGGCCGGTTCCTTCTCAATGGGACCGGCGATGCTTGGTCCCCTTCCAGCTCCGACTCTGGCGGCCCGGTCCGGCCGCCGGTCACCATGCTCCGTCGCGGCCTTGAACCGGCCGCGGCCCTTGTCGTCCGGCGCGGTGCGACGACACCGCGCCCCTCCGCCGCGGCCCTAGAACTGGTCGCGGTATTTTCGGGTGTCTCTGACGCGGCGCGATGGCGTCGTGTCCTTGTATTAATTCGCGGCGCGGAGCGACGGCGTCGCGTCCTTGATCTTCTTTCCACGGTGCGGCGCAACGGCGCCGCGCATTTCCTTTCGATTGATTCCGCGTGGTGCGACGGCACCACGCCTTCCCGTACCAAAACAAAAAGGAATCAACATGAAAAATAAGGAGGTTCGGCCGTGTTTGTGTGGTCCGGACCTCTCGCGTTATTCGATAACAATTGGTTATTATCCACGAAGATCATCAAGTTGGTATTCACGAACAAAACTAAATAAATAAAACCCCTACCTCAGTTTCAAGAACGGTGCACGTCAACGAGCCGCGGAAGACGAGCGTCGCGGAGGTCGGGCGTCACGGAAAACAAACTTCGATTCCATTGTCGTCGAGGTGCGTTTGAAGAGGAAACATCGTGGAAGAAGAACGTCGTGGAAGAAGTTCTCCGCCTTCTTCGGCGGAGATGTTCTTCGTTGAAGAACGGTGTTCTTCGTCGGAGTCCGAGGTGTTCTTCACGTTCTTCGTTGAAGAAGAAGTTGTTCTTCCCAAAACCTCTCAAAGACAAACTCTAACAACAAAATAAAATAAGTTCCTTTCTTATTTTATTAACACAATAAGCCTTATGAAAAATCAAGGGTTTGAATTTTAAAAAAACTTACATTTAACTCACCACATTTAAACCATAAGTTTAATAAACTTACGTTGTCAACATTTAAGTGGGAGTTGAGGGGGGTTAGAGGATATGAAGGGGTGGGGTTCGTGTGGGCCCCACCACCCTCATAACCTCCCAAGGGAGGTTGGGTGGTTACCCAACTTCCATTAAGAACTAAACATTTAGAGTAAAAATAGTAAAAATTTTAGAGTAATTGTAAAATAAACTTCCAAAATTTTTATCATCAACACTCATGAAAACGCAACTCCAGAACAAGAGTTCCTAAGCAATTACCGGCACTGTGGTTCCATTGGTGCCCTCGGAATTTGATTCCGGGCACCGGTTCAAAAGTTAGAAATTCCTGCTCGTTCGTTCACTGAACGTACTCGAGCTAAACTTCGGATAGAAATTCCGGGCACACCGGGCCTCAGAATCAAGTGCCGTCTGAAACTGCGTTCTTGTAAAATTCCAAATAAAATTAAGAAAAAAATTCCATTGAATTTTACGGGTATTTACAAAAATCTCCATTTGAAATCTTTCCATTTTTTACCAAGATTTTTCAAAGTCCACTTCCGTGCTATCACATCAGCAACTGTGAAGTGGAAGAACATCTGTATACATAAATTCATTTTGAACATATTAGTAAGATGACATTAAATTAAACAATAATGTAATAAAATTACCTTTATTTGAGAATAGAAAACTTCATTTTTCCAGTTTGGAGGCATATGTCTTCGATCATCATGTGAAATGGGAAGGGAAATGGGCTTCGCTGCCAACTGTCCTATAATCTGGCCAAGTAACCCCGCGGCATCATCCGTAGGGACCCCATAAGAATCAAATGGCATAACTATATTTTTTCCATTCAAGTTCCAAACATCTGAGATTTTTAAGTGTTTCTCCACGGTTTCATTTTTTTCTTCTTCAATGAGCAAACAATTAGTATAAACAAAATGCAATAAATTTATTTAATTAAAATTTATACCTATGACTGTGACCCTCCAGTATGTCCGGGATGAACTAGAAGGGGTCTGTCACCACCCAACTGATGAGGCACCTGTAGGGGGAGTCGATGACTCAGCCTCTAATGGGAGGCCCTCTGATGGTGTGAGAGATGGTGCAGGGGGAGATGGTGTGGGGGTGTAGGCAGCTGGTGCCTCAGATGTCGTGGGGAGTGACCCAGATGGATCGGCATCCGTCGCAAAACTAGAAGAAATACTATACTGCTTCCTCCTTGGAATTCCTGTCATTTAATCAAATAAAATTAAGTTCAGAATATATATTTCAAAAAAATTATGCAGAAAAAAAATTAAAAATGATAATAGATTCTCAGTACTAACAAACAAAATATATATAACAATGATAATGAATGACAGAATAAATGAAACAAGTGGTTGCTGAATGAATGAATAATTGTACATACAATCATTTTCCCCTTCAATCATGTCGGTTTCCTGCTTCATTGCTTCATCCACTTCATTCATCCTTGCAAGACTAATATTTTCAATATCATGATGGACAAATAATTCTGCTTCCTGTTGTTGATGAAATTCAATTTCAGAGGTCAAATCTTCCACTTCATCACCCATATCATACAAATCTCTTTTTATTTCATGAGTAACTACACTCCACCCTTCATCCACAACATCATTCACATAATATACCATTTTTTCTTGAGATGCTAAGATATATGGATCATGAATTTCACGATCACCAACATCCATCAACCGAGAGAAGTTCACAGAAGTAAATTGCAATGAATATCTTTTAACACCTATGATAATATCGACCCATTTTCATTTGAATAAAACAACAGAAAAATGTCCATGGTAGTTTAATTCAATAATATCATGCAGATTTCCATAGTATCCCACTTCAGCAAATGTAAATATACCACTATTCTATGTTTTCAAATCCACTTCTCGATCAACTGTACGAAATCTAAATCCATTCACATTATAAGCGTCGAACTTTCTAACTTGCTTTATAGGACCTCTAGCAAGAAACTTCAAATCTTCTGATAAGTCTACTCGAGTATCAGTATTCATGATCTGAAAAAAGAAATATAATTTAATAGATTTACAAATTGTATGTGTCAAACTAATATTCATATTTATTGCAATATTTATGAACTTACACATCATGCAAACCATTCTACAAGCTCTTTATTCACAGCTTTCGTTATATCTTTCTCATTTCGTGTTTGGACTCTCATTCGTCTCTTTGTTTATATCCTCAACTCTTCAATAAATGGATCTGCAATTTCACTATTCAGCAGCACATATCTATGTGACTATAATAATTCCAATTCTATCAGTGTTACATTTGAGGTCCTCCCAACTGATCGGCCAATAGCAAGAAATATTTTTGATTTCTGATGAATTTGAGATTGAGTTGATGTGTCGTCAACACGTCCAACTCGATTAAATCTTATCTCAATATCATCTAAATACCTGGAACAAAAGGTAAGACATTCCTCAGCCAAATAGCCTTCAGCAATAGAGCCTTCTGGTTGAGGTTTATTTCTCACGTATGATTTCAAATGCCCAAGATATCTGTGAAATAAAATAATAATATTATGCATTTATTTAAATGTCAAATGTTTTTTACTTAACTGGAAAACATATAAATAAAATACCTCTCAATTGGATACATCCATCGATAATGAAAGGGGCCTCCTAATTTAGCTTCTTCAAAAAAATGCATAGTTAAATGCATCATGATAGTAAAAAATGATGGAGGAAAGATCATATCCATTGCACAAAGAGTCAATACAAACCTCTCTTGGAGGTTGTCAAGCTAAAATGGATGTACAACTTTCTCACATAATTGCCTGAAAAATGTGCAGATTTGGAGTACAACACCAGTAACTTTTTCAGGTAATAATGTACGCAATGCCAATGGTAGTAACTGATGTAACAAAATATGTGAATCGTGACTTTTCAATCCATGTAACATACGATTCTTCAAGTCAACACACCTCGAGATGTTACTCGAATACCCATTAGATACCTTCACATTCTTTAAAATTCGAAGGAACGTATCTTTATCCCTATTTTTCATTGCGAAAATGGCCAGAGCATACTTTTTATTCTCATATGGACAGAGATCGCGTTTTATGTTCATTACTTGTAAGTCTTTGCGAGCATTAAGATGATCCTTCGACTTTCCATGCTCATTAAGTAATGTGAAAATCAAATTATCAAATACATTCTTCTAAATATGCATCACATCAAGATTGTAGTGCAACAAATTAAATTCCCAATACGAAATTTTGAAGAATATACTTTTTTTCTTCCATTGTTGCATTCTGATTTCACTTGACGATGCACTTCGGACCCGTTTTCCGCTATCATTCAAATGATGAACCTTCCCAAATTCTGTTTCAACATTTTCAAGTTGTGTCAATATTTCAGAACCGGTTAACAACTTTGGAGGTGGTCTACGATCAATGAAACCATTAAATTTTGATTTATTCAGTCGAAATCTATGAGATGCATCGAGAAATCTTCGATGGCATAAGAAGCACCATTTTCTACTATGAGGTAGCCATTTGGGCTCAAAATCAAAGTTACAAATGGGACAATCCAAACCCGTATAAGTTTTCAAACCAGATAAATTCTCAAGCCCAGGAAAGTCACTAATGGTCCACAGTAAAGCAGCATGCATTTTGCACATTGTTTTAGAAGAAAAATCAAATTGCTCAACACCGTTACTCCATAACTCCTGCAATTCTTCAATTAAAGGCTGTAAGTGTACATCAATATCATTTCCAGGCATCTGTTTTCTAGGAATAATCATTGAAATGATAAAATATGATTGTTGCATACACATCCACGGAGGCAGATTATAAGGGATCAAAACAACTGGCCAAATACTATAACTTGTACTCAAAGTCCCAAATGGGTTGAATCCATCGGCAGCCAATCCCAATCGAACATTCCTAGGATCAGCTGAGAAATCTGGATGTAATGAATCAAATGTCTTCCATGATTGGGAATCTCGTGGATGTCTCATTAACCCATCATTTTTATTATCTACAGAATTCCACTTCATGTGTTCGGAGGTTTTTGATGACATGAATAATCTTTGCAATCGTGGCTTCAAAGGAAAGTAACGCAAAACCTTTGCAGGTGTGTTCATTTTCTTCTTCTTCGTGAAATTATGTTCAGTCAGACTTCCAACATCACCCTTTGACTACCATCTAGAAGAAGAACATTTCTTGTAATTCTGTCTACTTGAATCCTCTCCCCAATAAAGCATACAATCATTGGGACACGCATGTATTTTTATATAATTTAGACCAATCTTGTTAAAAACTTTTTTCATATCATAAAAATATTCTGGGATTTTTTCTTCAAGAAATACATCACGAATCAATTCCAATATCATGGACATTGCCTTATTTGTAATTCCACATAGACATTTGATATGGTACAACTTCAGCAGAAATGAAAGCTTTGAATATTTCAAACACCCACTATAAAACTCTTGATTTCCATCGTCAACTAAATCATGAAACGCATTTTTCTCAGTGAATTTTTCCGTTAAATTTGGCTCTACAGAATCAAGAGGAGGATTCAATGATATATTCCAATCTTGATCTACTTGTGTTATAGTCTCAAAAACATCACTTGTCACATTGCAATTTGTAGCACCCTCTTCTGGTTGTTCGGATATGTTTTGATGCTGGTAGTGGTGTCTTGCAGTGCCGAATGCATCATTTATGAGGTTTTGCATTTCATTTTCCATTATTGATGAACTTGGGACCTCATTTTGTGGATTAACATCTGTGCTCAATCTTTCTGTATTGTTCAATTCTCCATGCCAAATCTAACACAAATATTTACAAGGGAATTTCTTCAGTATTAAATGTTCATAAACTTCATCTCTCTTCAACCATGTTCTAAATTTACATTTAGGACATGGACATCTTATTCTCCCTTCAACGGATCGATTAGAAATCGCAAAATCTAAAAACTCATTCAAACCCTCAACATACTGAGGTGTGTTCCTCGGTAATGTGATCCAGCTTTTATCCATGTATATCACAATGTGCCTACACAAAATATATGATAGTGTAAGATTGCAGAATCATAATATAATAAAGATGACCCATTGATCATAAAGTATGCAAAATATAATAAAGATGATTCATTGATCACATTTACCACTTACTTAGCATGCCCATACAAACCAAACAAGTCTGGTCCCTAGAAGACAGCGTGAACACCTCATTGAAGAGCAGTAAGAATATCGGGTTACATAATTATCATAACATTGTCAATCACACATTTATGTTGCCTCAAAAAATTTCTATCCCCACTACATTAATGAGATACATTGGTCCACTCAGATTACTTCCACACCCTCACAAAAAATACTACAACTTTCCTGAACATCTCATATACTCACATGCTTGGTCATCTCAATTAAATGTTTTATTTTATTTTCCATATCTAGAAATGGGATACCAGTCAGTATTTATAACATCCATACAAAATCACTAATATAGAATACCAATGCATGGGTTCCCACAATATTTCATATTATATACATTAGAATGATGTAAAAATTTATCAATCAATATTCATTGATCGTACACTTCATTATCCAATTTCTATATATAATATATGTCATAAAATTTTATAGCTTGGGGAATTCCATTTACTATCAAAGATCATTCACAAGAATTATATTCAAGGTCATATTCATCGTCTATATGTAGGAAAAAATCTCAAAAATATTCCACAAAACACATTTATTCTCTATTTATATATAATTATGCAACAGATAACAACTCAATCATATATATATATATATATAAATGTATATATTATGTACGTTATTCTTCAGAACCTAATAAATTTAATTCAAAAAATATTTATTTTCTTAAATTTCATAATAATTTGATCTTCTTCTACATAATCTTGATGATAATAAACTCATTCTTGAATGATATCCATAAGTTGGTTCAAAATCTATTTATCATGAACATACATAACATGCATCATCAAACTGTCACTTTCATACAAATTAATAAAATTCTTGTAAATAGAAATAATTTTACATAGGATCTATTCTATTTTTGTAACCCATTAATATGTCCATATAAGCATTAATTATCATGAATAAGTCATGGGTTACCATTACATAATTCCATATTATATTTAAGTAAATGTTGATAAACTTCGTATAGGTATATATGACCTTTATATGGATATTAATATTACCAGTTTGTTCCAATTATGAAATGAAAATCATGATCGTCATTTCACATGTACATTGAGTTTTGGTAGAACATACGCCTACTAGTTTAACACCAAAATATAGATACTAATAATACACTTACAAATTTTACATGTAGGATAAATTTTTATTATCACATTTCAATGTTTATTTTTGAGAAACACACTAATTAAGGTGTATTTTACACATACACATAGAAAAAAAATTATATATCTTGAAATGATAATTACATTAAAAATATTCACTCACACATACTTCATGAATTGGTATATTATCAATGACTTAAAATTAATGAATCACACAGTGAACAAAAACACATTCATTGAGAGTAATTGAAACATATTGAGATGGTATAAATGAATTATATGTAATCTAGTACATCCTATATTTATGAATTCTCTAATGAATTCCTAAATTATTCAAGGTAAATATGAGTCAAACTAAACCATCTCATGACTTCCCCAAACCTCTAAATACATGTTATAAGATCATTTACTTGATTATTTAAACACTTAACATGCTCAATAACTCTTTAATAGATTCTCAACCTTCAATTTGGTATCATCCAGAAACATTAAACAATGAGAGTGTGGAAAAATGATTTTATTTATTTGGTAGGAACCTTTCTTCATCACTCTCAATTTCAAAATTTCATTAATTACATTGGATGTTGTATTGACATTACTATTTGTTGATAAAGAATATAACTGAACAATACTCTGAACTCTAATCTCCTTCGTTGATTCTTTTCAATTACAAATAAACTCCCTTTGTTAATATAGTTATCCCCCCATCTTGATAGAAAATGAAAAAGAAAAATGGAATCTTCCATAATTGAAATATATGATTGGAATAAATACATATGCTACTCCATTTAATAGATATTATTGGAATTTTCTTCCCATCATTTTCACAAAAAAACTCATATCTTCTTTCATTCCATAAGAGTTCAAAATATTCTGATATCACTTCCCATAAGTTACAAGTTCATATAAAATAAAAAGTTTAAAAATTCAGTATAAATAATTATTGATTCATAACATTTCACTTTCAATATTATGACATTCAGTAAATAGTAATTGTACATCAGATAAAACATTTTTGAAAACACTTTCTTCCAAAATACACAATGGTTTTTTTCATAAACCATTATCAATGTGATACAACTTCTTTATTTTTGTGTAGGGTCACACAATTGATCACCCACTGGGATGACCATGTATACCAATAAATAACATAATGAAGTACAAAAAAAATGTTTAATACCATAAATGGGACACACTATAATCACATTCTATAGATACCATCGATATATTCCATCCCAATCCCCTATGCATCCCATACTCTAACCTAAAATAATATAATATTTCTTCACAAACCCCATGTTGCTCGTTGAAGGTGTGAGGATAGACCTCATGAGGGTATAACTAGGTACCCTTAATATTTTTTATAAAATATGTGTGTGTATTCATGAAGAAATTAAATACAAAAATAAATATTCTTGTTAGGACTTCATGTGATAAAGAGGACACTACTACACCCGATGAGGCACACACACCCATCAGAACACCATGTTCAAACTAGGACACCATGGTGTTGACAATATTAGATTCATATCCATGTTAGAATCTATTTTTCTCTTATCCATAAATTTTGTCTTGTACATGAAGAACTATGTTAAGGCATCATATGAGTCTTACCAATTACCCACCTCCTGATAGGGTCCTGCATTCAATTCTTTAACTATTATTCTCAATCAAGGGAGTATATTCAACAACTTATCACTCATTGTGAGGTTGTTTTTATTATAACCACTAACATATCTCCTAGGGTATGGTCATCCATATGTATTTTTCAGGTGGTTACACATCCTATCCATGACCCTATCACTCTAGATGAGTTTAAAACCTAACAAAAACTCTATCACTAAGAGTAAGGTATAATTCACTTCTCTCTCCCTTATTATATAGAGTAAAGGTCACAACTAGACCACCACCATCTCACTCATGTTTGGGTGTAATCTATATCTCCCTCCCCTCTCACTCATAGTTAGGCTAACATCCAACACATGCATATAATAACCATCTAGGGCATGAAACCTATCCCACAATATCACTGGTTAATGACATGTCCTATCATCACTAAATACCAAGACCCTTATATCTAGAATATTATACCAACCTAAATCCATCACCCTATGATGACCACACAAATAATTTTCACATCCCAACTCAAGTCACTCAGGTGGGTTCTATTATTTAATCTAATTCCCCTTGGAATCCTAATTTCATGTCTTTAAGAACTTACCAAAACCCATATCTCAGTCTTGTGTCACATATCATAGGGAAAAATCTTGAAAAATAGCATATAGGAAGACCCTATTGGCCACACATATCAAGTATCGAAGCATTCACACTTCTTAGTATACCATATATGACTCTCCTCCATCTTTAGGAGGGAGTTCTTAAAAACTCATGAGACATATGATTGTATGACATGTCATCACATGACTCCAAGCCTCTTAGTATTAAAAAAATATTATGAATATCCCAAAATATAATACCCATGTCACATCTCATACTTTGACACATACACATGGTCTCTCATCACCTCAATCAAAACCCTCTCCCCTTGGTAATATAGTGTTCAGGTGATCACAATTCATTCAATTTTCTAAAGGGAACTTATTCAAAGAATAAGAGGCATAACACAATACTCTCTCCTTTTATAGATATATTATTGTCCATATTAAATTTATTAGAATTAATGAATTTATATAATAATTCACAACCCTGCATAAACACACATATTGATTTTGTATTAAATGTGTCCACTTATCTGGATAATATAGTTAATCCCCCACTCTCTGTTGAGACTCAATAAATATTGTACACACTCCTAAGAAACAATTGCATTCCATTAAAAAAATTAATTAAAAACATTTGTAATTAACTATTTAAAATAAAATAAATAGTCATAATATCCTAAAAACTAACTGCACATACCTAGAAAAGATGGGTCGCCAGAGATGGAGGTCGCGGGGTCTCCGGAGACGGAGGTCGCGGGGTCGCCGGAGGTCGCGGGTCGCCGGACGGTTGGGGGTTGCCGGACGGTTGGGGGTCGAGGGTTGCGGGTCGCCGGGGGGGTTAGGGGAAGAAGGGAGGGCGTGGGGGTTTGGGGGACGATCAGGGTGGGGGTAGGAAGGGTCTGCATCGTTAAAATAAATTACAGGTTTCGCGGCGGTTTATTAAAAACCGCCGCGAAACCTTTTGGCGAAAACGTTTAGCAGCGGTTTTGTGAACCGCCGCCACAAAACCGCCGCTAAACCCAGTTTTTATTGTAGTGATCTATACAGAGTGTAAAAGTTCAATTAGTTTCTCAAAGATTGATTAGGTCTTAGTTAACTTAATTTGAAGATTAAATTAACTTTTGAAACTAACTTACTGGTTTACAATAAGTATAAACACTTCCTAATTTAACTATCAAAGTAGCTTTAAAATAGTTTTTTATTTCAAAGTAATAAGCAGCAGAATATATATATATGTAATACTTATAAACTTAAAATAAAAGCACAGCAGAGTTAACCAAGAGGTTCAGTCTCAAACCGAGACTTAGTCCTCTCAACAATTTATATAAATTGATCCACACCCTGGATCGGGGGTAAACAACAGTACACTACTATCCAGGTACAAAGACCTCTACCATGATTCTTCGTGGGAAAAACAAACAACAGCTCAGAGGCTGTTCAAGTCTTACTCGACCTCTACCACCATTCTCAGTGGGAAACAAAAGAGTTATGAATTTTAAGTGAGGATTTAAGAATCCTCCAGTTTAGCACAGGAGACAGTGTGTGTGTAAAGTAAACAGGATACACACACTGCTCAAAATGTAAAGAAAGAATTACTAAGAGAAGTATGATTGAGTTTAGAAATGCTTTAGTGATTAGCAGTGCAGCTCTAGACTCGTTTGGTTTATCAGAAAAGCTTCTAAGTCCTTCTCTAGTTTTTCTTAGAAAAAAGAGTTTCGGTTTCTTCTTTGATTCTTGATCCAGATTAGCATCCTGAGTGCATGAAACGTTTGTTGTAGTTCTTCACTCAAGATGCTACTTGTGTTCTCCTCTAGAATAAGTTTATTCGTGTATGTACAGGATTCTTGGAGTATGGATGTAGACTAGAGAAGACAAAAACACTCCACATTTGAATGATTGTTCACCTCTTCTTCTTTCACCCTTCGTGTGTCTTCTTTTTTCTTTTTTAGGAATATCATATGCATGTGTTTCTTCTCTCTTCTTAAGTGTTCTCTTTCCATCACTTTATAGGTTTCAGCTTCGGCAGAAAAGAACAATCACCTTTTTCATGGGTACTAGGTACAGTTCACTGACATGCAACAAAGATCATTAAATAACATTAACTGGTTTAAAACAATCAAATGTAACTGTTAGCTAAATAAATAAATAGTATGAAGAGTATAGGGTTTGACTGGTCAGTCAATCATTAGTAGCATTTTATTGGTAGACGTACATGGTGGACTTTGTCCTTCCATCGGTAGCTCTTTTGACCTTGCATCGGTAGCTCATATACCAGTGACTTTAGTTCCATCGGTAGTTGTCTCTCCATCGGTAGCTCTTTGCATCAGTAGCTGTTTGCACGTATCGGTATACTTACACTATCAGTAGACTTCTATCGGTAGACTTCTGTCTATTGATGGCTATGTTCTGTTCTGTATCGGTAGCTCGGTAGACTGGTTCTATCAGAAGACTTCCTCATATCGGTAGCTCTGGTTGTATGTTGGTAGCTCTGTACATATCGGTGACCTTAGTGTATCGGTGACTCTATCTACCGGTAGACTAATTCTATCGGTAGACTGAGTACTGGTAGCTTAAACGTAGATCAGTGACTAAATACTTATCTGTTTCATACACAACATATCCAAATGGGTTAAAATTACTTCAGAAATTATATAAACAAGGATAAACAAAGATTAAACTATATCATGGATTATTTTAATATTATTATCATCTTTAGCACAGATTGAAAGAATTAATATATAGAAAAACATTAGATTGGGATTATCAAAGTATATGAAATCATAATTGGGATTATCAAAATAGGTGAGGTCAACAGAAATATGGGTCAAGAGAAAATTCCAACCCCCCTTAATAAAGAACAAGCCTCAATCGAGAGCTTCATAAGACATAGGCCTCCTACTTTTAATGGATCATTTGATCCCTCAATCGTCGAACAATGGATCAACTCCATTGAAAAGATATTCTCCATCCTTAAATGTTATGAACAAAATAAGGTTATTATGGATGCTTATCGTATGGAGGGTGAATTTGATCAATGGTGGACATTGATCAAAAAAATGAAGCATGAGGAAGAGATCAAGGTATTGGAGTGGAAGGATTTCTGGAAAATGTTTTTTGATAATTATTTTCTACGCACCCTCCAACTTAATATGGAAAGGTACTTCCTTTCCCTCGATCAAAAAATAATGAATACATCAGATCTTATGAGGAAAAATTCACAAGGATTGCATGATATGCCTTCATCTTTTTTTATACCCTTGAATGCAAGGTTGACCACTTCTTTGGTGGGCTAAAACCTAGCCTACAGAAATCCCTAGTGATTCTTGACTTTGATAGCTATAAAAAAAATTGTCTCATGTGTACTCAAAGTTGAAATAGAGATCAGATATTATTAGGGGCATCATGGGGATAAGAAGTAGAAGGGAAACTTTAATTCTAGATGTCCGATGGATAAATCCAATGGTGTTATGAAATTACAGCAACCCACTTTCCAAAGGTGCGGAAATAAGCACCCTATAAATTGCCTGAATGGGAAAAGGAAATGCTTTATGTGTGGAAGAGAAGGGCACCTAGCCATTAACTTCCAACAAGAAAAAACAACTACTATGATAGAGGATATGAACACTCCTTTATAACCTCAACATATTTTTCATTGCTTCAACTACAAATAACCTAGGCACTTTTCAAACCAGTGCCCTAAGAAAAGGGTTTTTGGAGGCAACCAATAACCTCCAAGGCATCAAGGGTGAGATTTTTTCATCACTACTGTAGAAGAAAACCCCAACAATGAAGTGGTGATAGGTACACTAGTTATTCATTTAATAATAGAAAACATACTTTTTTATTTTGGTTCTACACATTATTTTATATCCTATAATTTTAGTAGAACAATCCCAACACCACAAAAAATCATGGAAGTAGAGATATCAGTGAGAATGAAAAATGGGGAAATCATTGCATCCCATAATTATAATGCCTCCCCTATCACAATTTGTGGATTGAACTTCTTAGAGAACCTCATCATACTCCCTCTAGTGGAATTTGATGCAATTCTTAGCATGGATTGGATTTCCCTATATAGAGTCAACATAAATTGACCTGAGAGGGAAATTACTCTCCATTTGGAGAATCATCCCCCGATTCTGTACAATTGAAATAAGGAGGATGAATCTTCTTTACCACCATCATCTCAAGAATGGACATTACTATCCTATGAGAATGTGTATCTTTCTCAGATGATTGAGTTTAAGGAACCAACAATCCTTGAATACATGCCTATTATGAGGGAATTTGCTGAAGTGTTTCCAGAACAATTTATCGGTCTTCCTTCTAGAAGAGATGTTTAATTATCAATTGATCTTATACCTTGGGATTTTACAATATCCAAGACTTCATATAGAATGGTTGTTGTAGATCTTGAGGAGCTAAAGAAACAACTACAGGAGAATCTATATAAAGGGTTTATATGCCCAAGTGCTTCACTATGGGGTGCACCAGTCCTCTTTGTCAAGAATAAATATGGTTCAATGCGCCTTTTCATTGATTATTGTGAGCTCAAAAAAATCACGATAAAGAAAAATTATCATCTACCATGATTTTATGACTTATTCGATCAGCTTCATGGAGCACAATACTTATCCAAGGTGGATCTGTGGTTGGGATATTACCAAGTTAGGGTGAAGAAGGAGGATATCCCCAAGACTGATTTTCATACAAGATACAAGCACTATGAATTCATAGTAATTCCATTTAGACTCACTAATTATCCAGCAATATTCATGGAATTGATGAATTGAGTCTTTAGAGATTACCTTAACAAATTTGTGGTAGTCTTTATAGATTATATTCTAATATACTCTAAAACCAAGAAGGATCGTGGGGAGCATCTAAGCACTATACTAGAGACCTTGAAAAAAGAGAAAATCTATGAAAAGTATAGAAAGTGTGAGTTTTTGTGGGAGGAAGTCTCATTCTTGGGTCATATCGTCACAAACAATGGGATTTATGTGGATCCCTCTAAGAAAATGCAATTGTAGGTGGTTGAGGCCAACATCTGTGACAGATATCCGTAGGATCCTTAGGTTAGCTAGATATTATTTCTGATTTTTGAGAAATTTCTCACGATTGTCAAACCCTCATACCAAGCTAACTCGAAAGGGAGTCAAGTTTTATTGGAGTGATGAATGCAAAGAGATCTTCAAAGAGTTGAAAAGGAGGCTTATCATTGCACCTATGATCACATTACCCAAAAGTGGAGAACTTTTTGTGGTATTCAATGATGCTTCGAAGAAGGGATTGGGTTGTGTGTTGATTCAAAATTACAAAGGCATTTCTTATGCTTGAAGAAAATTTAAAATTCATGAGAAAAAACTATCCAACACATTATCTGGATTTGGCTGTAGTAATCTTCGCTTTGAAAATTTGGTGGAATTACCTCTTTGGGGAGAAGGGTGAAATATATACAGATCATAAAATCCTAAAGTATATATTCACATAGAAAGAGCTTAATATGCATCAAAGAAGATGATTAGAGCTGATCAAAGACTAGGATTTCTCAATTCACTACTATATGTGGAAATCGAACAAGGTGGTGGATGATCTAAGTAGAAAGGATCCAGCAACTATTTTATTGATGATAATTGAAAAGGATCCAATCTTTATAGATTTGATGAAGACATACATGGGAATACTAAATAAGGGAACATCATCAATCATTTCACAAATTATTGATCCATCGTCTCTTTTTTAAAGGTTAAAGGATGCTCAAAAGGATGATGTGGGAATTCAGAAGAAAGTGGAAACTATCAGAAAAGCAAAATCCTCGGATTTCAATGTTAATGAAGAAGGAATTATGAGATTTGGGACAAGACTATGTGTTCAATAAAATCTGAAGTTAAAGAATGAACTTTTGGATGATGAACATAGTTTGAATTTCTCCATTCACCCAGGAAACACAGAGATGTATCGGGATCTCTAAGAGAATTATTTATGGGATGACATGAAGAAGGAGATCACTGAGTATACATCAAAGTGCCTGGTATGTCAGCAAGTGAAGGATAAGAGGTAGAATTCTAAGGGGATGATTCAACCATTACCCCTAATAATGTGGAAATGGGAGAACATCACCATGGAATTTGTCACCAGGCTTTTGAAGACATCAAAAGGAAACAATGCTATATGGGTTGTTGTGGATCATCTTATAAATACTGCACACTTCATTGCAATTTTAGAGGATTTATCATTGGATAAATTGGCATGGATATACATCAGATAAGTGGTAAGGCTACATGGAGTTCCACTATCTATTGTATCCGATCGAGATCCAAGATTCGCCTCTAAGTTCTGGAAGAGTATCCAAAAAGCTCTGAATACTGAGCTGAACTTCAGTACAGATTATCATCCTTAAACTATTGGCCAATCTGAGCGAACTATCCAAACACTTGAGGACATGTTGAGAGCATGTGATATGGACTTCAAAGTAGGATGGGATCAACAAAATCTTCCTCTGGTTAAGTTATCTTATAACAACAGTTTCCAATCAAGCATCCAAATGGCTTCTTATGAAGCCCTTTATGGGAAGAGGTGTAAAACACTGGCATGTTGGGATGAAGTTGGGGAGTGAAAAATCCTAGATCCATAAATGGTCGAAAAAATGTTGGAGAAGGTTAAGACCATTTAGTAACACATTAAAGCTGCTCAGAGTCGACAAAAGAGTTATGTTGATAATCGTCAATGAGACCTAGAGTTTTATGTTGGAGACATGGTATTCCTCTCAATATCACTGTGGAAGAGAGTTATGGGATTTTGGAAGAATGGAAAGCTTAGTCCAAGGTACATCATCCCTTTTGAGATCCTTGATCGCATTAGAGTAGTATCATGTTGACTAGAAATCCCACCGAACCAATCTAAAGTACATGATGTATTCCATGTATTACTCTTGAGGAAGTACATAACTGACCCATCGCATGTACTCAATACATAGGTGGTACCATTGGAGAATGACCTCTCCTATGAAGAGAAGTAGGTGAAGATCTTAGATCACAGGGAATAATTTCTAAGAAATAAGACAATGCCTCTTGTTAAGGTGTTGTGGAAAAACCACAAATTTGAAGAGGTAACATGGGAATCAGAGAAAGTGATGAAGCAAAGTTACCCGCATCTATTTTAGTGTGGGAAAAGAAAATTTTGAGGGTAAAATTTCTTAAGGGGGGAAGATTGTAACGACCCAAACTTTTATTAATGAAAATTCCTATTGATCTAATTAAATGTATTTTTAGTTAAAATGGTTGTATAAAACATATGAACTTACTTGGTTTCATGTTTTTGGATTTTAAAATACCGTTGAGAATTGTTATCGTTGCTAATATAGTTGTTGAACAGTGATTGCATGATTAGTATAAATACAGGGCTTTAACAAATCCAATTTACTCAGACAAAGGAAGTCATGGACTCATCAAGTAGAATTGCTCCATACAAAGACCATTTTTTAGATCTAGGAAAGGAGGTAGCATCACTGGGATTCACTATTGACCAATCCAAAGTCGATCTTCAACACGTTAAGCTTGAATAGAACCGCCTACAGGATAATTGGATGTTAATAGAGATTACCACTGAATCGATGTTATCTGAGCTACCCCAAGAGTCTGTCACCATCGTACATCTTACCCTTAAGTCTTATGCAGGTGTTATAAGGGGTTATTTAACAATACCCTAGCACTATTATTTTGTGATTTATTTTTGTATATAATAAATAATATACATTCATTTTATTATTGTTACTTTGTAAATGTTTTTTAAAGCACAAATAGTATTTTTAGTTAATATTAAATTAATAAATCTATTTTGATGAATTAATGGATTTTTTGATTAAATAATATTTAAATAAAATTTTATTACTAAATTACTTTTTATTTAATATAAATTATTGCATAATTTTTATGAATATAATTGTAATTTTTATTATGGTTTGAAAGTTGTTTTTGTCAAAACCCATAAATTTTTTATAAATGTCGTTCTTTATTTTAAAAGTAAAAATTCAAATATTTGAGAAATTATTTAGATAAAATGAATATTATTTTTGGAATCAGGATGTTGAAACTATCTAATATTTAATTTTTCATAATTTTCTGAGACTGTCAAATTTTTAGGTAAAAATTAAATATCGTTTAAATATATAATGTGTTTTATAACATCATAATAACCCAATAGTGATTTAATAAAATAATATAAAAGGGATGATTAACCAATATATGTTTTAACTTTAAAATAATGTGATTTTATATTTGTTTTATTTATTTTACAAAGCCTTACTAGACCCTCCAAGACTTATAAACATTTTAACATTTTAAAATGATTTCCTTGAGAGTGTGAGTCACCTCCACATAATCAAGCCTAATATTTTAATAATTTTGACCATTGGAATTATAAAATAATTTTTTTCACTCCACTTTATCATAAACCATGGTCCAAAACCAAGATATGGTTTGTGGTTTTGATTAGTTTAATGTGTAGTGTCCAAAACCTAAATAATAAATAATTCTCTCTCATTTCCTATATAAACCCACTCAACCTCCCATTCCTCTTCACTCAAACCATTTGGAGCTATAAAAACCCCTTCCCTCCTCTCTCTATAATCCTCCCAAGGTTCCCCAAGCTCCCAAGAAGCCTTTATCAATCCTCTCCAAGCCTTTTGGATCACACTTCCAAATAAGGAATTTTTTCTTTTCTTAATTTTGTCTAAATTTCATTATGTTTTTATTCCATTTTATTTTCAATTAAAAATGTTTGGGTATGATTTCCCACATCCCCCATAATTCCATACTTATTTTTGAGTGATGATATACCTCTTTATCTCTCATTAATGCCTCTAATGAACACCTATTACCATGCCAAAATTCCGTAAGGAATTTCTCTCTTCTCATTTACATTCAAGAAATTATTTTATATTATGCATCTAAATTCCATTAAATATGTTGTGATATTATGTTACACGACCCCATTACTATACATTCATTTATAAATGATGAGATACTTCTTAATCTCTCATCAACCCATTTTATGATTTCTATTTGACATCGTTATGCTGCTGAAGTTACACTAAAATTTCCCATGCCAAAATCATCTTGTAAGTGAATACCATACCCATTTCTCTATCAAGGGTATTCACCATTATGCACATGTACTTTTTTAGTGAGTAATTACATTTATATATTCAACATATCTTATTCTTAAAATTAATTATGATGTTTAATGAATCCATGTTGTATGATCCATGTGGAACATTTATGCATGAAATGAAATGTTTATAAAGGGTGTGTCCTAATAGCTCTCCAATGCATTAGGTAAATAATAGTATCATGATACATCATGTAAAATGAGTGTTGAATCATTCTAGTTCATGTGTAATGAGGGTTTAATAATGCTAATTCAAGTGTTATGAGGGTTTACTTATGATCCATGTGCAATGAGTCTTGAATCATGCTAATATCTTGTTAAATGTTGTTTCCACATTTCCATGTTATGATAATCATGTTATATCATGAATTTATGTTCATGTTTCTCTTATGATATATTTATATGCCTATTGCCTAAAATGTATTGTATTCTTCATGTTATGCCTTGTTCACTTCCTTACTAGGCTTTATAGCTCACCCTTTTCACATATATGTCCTTAGGTTATCCCATGCAATGCTAAGTATGAGGGGATGTTGTGGTCATTTAATGGAAGTTTTAAATAAATATATTGTATTTTTATGTCATAAGTTCTCTTGTAATGTCCCTAATTTCCCAAGACACTAGACCTCTTGATCCTCAAAGTTTTATTAAGTGCAAGTTTATGTAATAGATCACGTTTAAGTGTGTAATAAATATAAGGGTTGTTATACACCCTACTTTAAAGCCCATATAACACGCTCTTAGCATGTTTTCCAGTGTTTAAATAGTTTACTCATATTGGGCATTAGTTTTAGGATGATTGGTTGTACTGAAGTTCAATTCAGTGCTTACAGCATGTTTAAGACTTTTCCAGAACTTCGAGGTGAATCTTGGATCTCTATTAGATACAATAGATATTGGTACTCCATGTATCCTTACCACCTCTTTGATATATATCCATGAAATTTTATCCAATGATTAGTCCTCTAGAATTTAGATAAAGTGATTTGACTTTGTAAGATGATCCATAATGACCCATATAGCATTGTTTCCTATGGATGTCTTTGGAAGTCCAGTGAAAAAGTCCATAGTGATGTTATCCCACTTCCATGTAGGTATGGGTAGTGGTTGCATCATCCCCTTAGAATTTTTCCTTTAAAACTTCACTTGATGACATACTAGGGACTTTGATGTATACTCAGAAATCTCCATCATATTGTCCCTTCAAAATGTCTCTCAAAGATCTTGATACATCTTTTTGATCCCTGGGTGAATAGAGATGGTTGAACTATGTGCATCATTCAAAATCTCCTTCTTTATCTCTGGATAATATGGTATACATAATCGTGACCCAAATCTTACAACTCTTTACTTGTCAATCTTGAACTTCGAGGATTTCCCATTTCTGATGGCTTCCACCCTTTTCTAAATTTTCACATCTTTTCTTTGAGAATATTTTATTTTCTCCAAGAGGGATGGTTGAGAAACCATTTGTGAAAGGATTGATGTTGTTCCTACCTTAATAATTCTTATGTAAATCCTCTACAAATCTATTAATATTGGATACTTTCCAATTATCATCATTGATAAAGATGCAGGATCCTTTCTACTTAGATCATCTGCCACTTTATTTTCCTTATCGAGGTGGTATTGTATTGAGCAGTCATAATCCTTGAAGAGATTTAATCATCTTCACTAGCACATATTAATCTCTTTCTGTTTGAATATATATTTGAGACTCTTTTGATAAATATATATCTCATACTTCTCCCCATAGAGATAATTCCACTAGATTTTCAATGCAAATATCACAGTCACCAACTCCAGATCATGCGTAAGATAGTTTTTCTCATGGATTTTCAGATGCCTTGAGGATTAGGCTATCACTTTATCATTTTGTATCAGCAGACAACCTAATCCCTTCATTGAATCATCATTTTACACCACAAAGAGTTCTCAAATTTTTGGGATTATGATTATTGGCACAGTGATAATCCTCTTTTTAAACTCCTTAAAGCTTTCCTCGCATTCTTGAATCCAGACGAACTTCACTCCCTTCAGTGTCAACTTGGCCATTTGGTTTGACAATCGTGATAATTTCTTCAAAAATCACCGATAATACATAGATAGACCAAAAAATATGTGGATCTCCTTTATTGATGTTTTCCTAGGCCACTCTTCAATTTCCTTTGTCTTGTAAGGGTCTACAGATATCCCTTTACAGGTGATTACATGCCCCAAGAATGATACTTCCCCCATACAGAACTCACACTTACTATACATTTCATATAGTTTCTCCCTTCGCAAAGTCTTTAGCACAGTATTCAAATTATCCCTATGTTCCTCCTTTATCTTGTAATATATCATAATATCATCGATAAATACTACTACAAATTTTTCAAGGTAATCTCTAAAGACTCTATTCATTAGATCCATGAAATTTTTTGAATCATTAGTGAGTCTGAAGGGCATCACTATGAACTCATAGTGTCCATACCTTGTTCTAAATTAAGCCTTGGGAATATCTTCATTCCTCACTTTTAATTAGTGATATCCCAACCGAACATCCACCTTAGATAAATAACAAGATCCATGAAGATGATCAAAAAATTCATCTATTTGAGACAAGGGATAATTTTTTTATCATGATTTTATTGAGATCATGATAATCAATGAAAAGGAACATTGAACCATCCTTCTTCTTGATGAAAAGTACTGTCGCACCCCATGGTGAAGCACTCAGGCATATAAAACCCTTCTCTATATTCTCTTGTAACTACTTCTTTAGCTCTTCTAGCTCTATGGTGGCCAATCTATAAGGTGTCTTTGATATAGGTAGGGATCCAGAAATAATTTAAATTGCGAACTCAACCTCTTGAACAGGAGGAAGACTAGGAAATTATTCAAGGAATACATAGTGTAATCCCTCACGATGGGCATATCATCGAGAATTATCATCTCTTTTGTATTAATAATTTGAGATAGACATGCCTACCTATAAGGAAGTAATATTCACACTTGAGACAATGATTCTAAAGGAGATTCATCTACCTCCTTACACTTGTTAAGAATTGTAGGATGCTTCAGGATATGAAGAGTGATCTTCCTTTCCCAACAGTTGATGTTGGATTTGTATAAAGATATCCAATCCATGTCCAAGATAATATCGAGCTACATTAAATGAAGTATGGAAAGATTTTCTGGGAAGTTCAGTCCACAAACATTTACTAGGGAGGATTTATAAAACTTGGATGCAATAATTTCCCCATTCGATGTTCTCACAGATAACTTATCCTCTAAATTTTGAGGTGGTTGTTGAATAGTTATACTAAAATTTCAAGATATGAAAGAATATGAAGAATCAGAATCAAATAGTAAATTATCTATTCTTGAATGAATAACTAGTGTACCTATCACCACATCATTTTCCTGATCCACCTCAGCAGTAGTGATAGAATAATCTCTTCCTTGTTTCCTTGGAGGTTATTGTTGATTGCCTCCAACAACCCTTGTCTTGGGGAAATTTTTCTCATAATGCACATGCTCTTTTTAGTTGTAACACTACACTACAGGCTAAGTATTTATATTAACCTTCCTTTCTTCTTCCACATTAATGTAATTCTTCGTATCCCTTGGACAGTTCTTTGCTAGATGTCCCATATTTCCACATTTAAAACAATTCCTGGTTCCTTTTATATAGTTACCAGGATACTTCTTCCCACAATTTTGACATGTGGGATGCTCTATATTCTTTCCATTATGGGATTTATTTACCGAACCACTCATATTAGACTCCATATTACGTTTTTTTTTTTCACTAGGCCCACAGGACCACTGGGAGTCTTCGATCTTCATTTCAACCTTGAGGGAACAATATAAAATCTTCTCATAATTTTCAAAGTCTCAAATCACCAATGATTTTATTAGACTCGGCTTTAGTCTACTAAATAATCGATCCACATTGATTTTGGTGTTCATGACAAAGTTGGAGGTGTATCTTTCAGGCTTTTTGAAGTTTTATTTATATGTCTCGATGGACTCATCTTCCTTCTACTTGAGTCCGAGGAACTCTCTATTCATCTTGAGATGGAGGTTTCGGGGGAAATATTTATTGAAAAACAATTTTTTAAATTCCTCCCAATCCATGGAATCAATTTCCTCTTGGGAATTTGTATTCTTGACCAGTTTCCACCATTGATTAGTTTTCCCATCAAAATGATAGACCGCCAGTACGACTTTCTCTTATTCTAAGCACTGGAGGATACAGAATATATTTTCAATGGATTTAATCCACTGTTCCAAAAGGAGGGGATCAGAAGATCCACTAAACATGGGAGGACTTTTCCACATTAAGTATTTAACTGAAACTTGCTATTTCCTTAGAGTAGGAGGTTATTCCACATAATTCAAGTTATTATTCATAACTTGAGCTAGCTAGGCAAGTACTATCATGAATTTTTGAGTACCCATTCTCATCATATTTTTCATATCATTAGGGAAATATTCACATTCTCTATCACATTGATTATTATCACATGTTTTTCTATTTACTTCCATTAACTAAGAAAAAGAACATACAATTTGGGGGCTTGAATACTTAGATAATAAGCATAAAAAGGAAACTTTAAACATAAAAGGATAAACTCTTAAAGGAAAAGTATATCCTAACTTGTGATTGCCTAGGTTTCAATCCAGGTTATCCTTGATTTATTTCATAACTTATATTATTATGGGCTCTTTTTTTATTCCTTTAATAATGTCTCGTAATGAGATTATTAATTTACCAAAGCATATCCCCCGGGAGTTGCAAACCAGGAGTGCAGTAAGTCTCGTTGTCGTGCACCAGTTCCCATTCGAGTCTAGCTCAAAGTGGTGTTTTCATGTTTTACCCCTAGATACATCTATGTCAGATCCACATCCACTTTTTCATATCCAGACAGATATGTATTCTCTTGATAAACCACTTACTCTATACTTACCAAAATTTGGAGGTGTTTACTTATACTCAGTCTCATCTCTAAGGTTCTTACTAATGTGCTCTATTCATAATCTCCAAAAATTACTAGAACTTCATCTAATACCAACTATAGTGACCCTATCCTTTTACACATATTATTACATGATTTTAAGCATAATAAAACATTATATTACAATCCAACAATCATGAAGTCTGTTTTCTTGGAAGACTAGGTAAGTAAAACTTAAAACATGGGACTGAATAGAACATTTCTTTATTTGATCTTCATAAAGAGATCCTAGATCCCATTGATCCCTTACATCCGTATAGAATAACCTAGGGATAACATGAAAAAATGGATGATCTAAAATCCCAGTAAGGGAATATGAATAATAATAAATCTTTGGCACGTGGGTTATAAGGCATGGAATAATGATATAAAAAGGCATCAAACATGTGAAATCATAACATATAAACATGGGATTATATAAACATGGATTCATAATAATGTGGAAGTAACATAAAACATGACTTTATCATGATTCAAGGCTCTTTTCATATAGAGGATAAAAATTCAAGGTTAACCACCAAGACCGTTGTACATGGTAGCACGAGTCAAGGATAACTGCCAAAACTGTTGCACATAACATCTCATGAGACTCAACTTTACCCAATGAATTGGAGTGCTATATTGGAATATTCATCTTAACATGTTCATGAATATTCCTTCTACATAAATAATCATACGTAGTCAATCATACATAAACATAAGGGTTCCCATGGAGAGAAATGGGTATCATAATCATGTCATAAAGCATAATGAAGGGGTGTATCATACAAGTGTCCATGAAAGAAGGGAATTAATACATACATGGAAATTCATAAGGTAAAATGATCATATATCATGGTAAGTGATTTCAAATAGAAGTGAAAACATGTAAAAATAGTGTTTAAGAAATTTTAGCATTAAAACATTTTAGCGCAGGTTTAAAGAAAATACTAAAGTGAATTTAAAATAGATTAGAGAATAATATTTTATCAAAAACAGAAGTGAACTAAAAAGGTTTTCATAATAAAAATTGTGGTTTTATAAAAATAATGGTGTCTTAAAATATATTATATAGTGCTCTTGAAATTTATTAAGAATTAGGAAATTTCCCTTAAAACGGGTTTGCTTTTCGGGAAATATTGAGGAGGGAACCATTTAAAAACATGTATATCCCCAAAATAGAATGATGAATAGATCTTGATACATGAGTTTGGAGAATATACACTGAATTTATAAGATTTACATAAACAAAATAGATAACTTCATTTGGGTAGAAAGAAATATAGAGCAACCCGAAGGAATAAATGAGGTTTTGGTAGAGTCCCTTAAGAAATCTTGGCATGGTAAAGGGTGTACATGGGAGGGATTAATGAGAGATAAAGGGGTATATCATCACTTATATATCATGAGGGTATTATGGGGAGGTTCTAAAACATACCCCATCATTACTAATTACAAATAGAATGGGCATAACATAGAGGAGATTCTTGAATAAAAGTGATAAAGAGAGGATCACTTACCTTAAGTCTGAATGTGTTATCCACTTAATATTAATGACCTGAATAAATATATTAGGTTCATTAATTAATAATTATAGAACCTATTTTACATTTAATTGATTTATTATAACCTTTTTAAGTTAATTAATGGCCTTTTGATGGGTTAAGAGGTTCAATTTCATTGTTTGGGTTCGTTTTTTTCATGGTCAGTTTACTTATATAAATGAATGGATAATCCTGTAAAATGAGGATGGTTTTCTGTAATTGGAGTTATATTTTATTATTAAACTTTTATAAGGTTACATGTTTGTAAATTTCATTTGGATACTTGGAGTGAAGTTTAATCATTATATAAAACTTTAGTGATAACCTTTTGGGTTAATTGGTGGTTTTTTTATCACAACGAACACATTTTGTTCTATAAATCAAAACCATGTGTAAAAAAATTATAGAACCATATATGAGACATAATATATATATTGTAGTATATTTAAAATCATAAGAATGGTTTCATGACCATAATTTAATATGGTAATATAAATTAGAAACCCATCGTCCTTGAATGTGGTAAATTAACACATCTCAGATGGCATTTTTACTTCTAGTATAAAAGAAGGATAAAGAAGAGATAATAATAACTTATTGAATTATCATAAAAACATCCCATTACATTTAAGGTACTGTATTTCGTTTAGATTTATATGGGATGCTCTATATGTGGGGAAAAGGCATTGGGCCTCGTGGGAAAGGCTAGCAAGACATATCCATTAAAGAGGGATTAAGGTGTGCAGCCTCCAAAATATGCTCCATTGTTCACAGGCCAAGCTCGCATGGGAAGTTCTTGAGGAATTAACTTTATGGGGTAAGTCAATGTATCTCAGTTTTGGGGGTAATTAGGAGTATGTTCATGGTTATTCCTCCCCCTTCTAGTCAAAAATCTCTCCTCGAACCCAGGTCCTCCAGTATCATTCTAGTTGGATTGTTGGCGAAGAGAATATTTCTTTCTGGTTTCGTAATTGAAGAGGCATTGTTCTTGGATTTCTTAGATATCTAGCTACAATAATAACCCTTAAGGAGTCTTGGAGTTATACCAGTTTTACATCAGTGGTTTTGTAAAAGGAGCAACAGGCGTCTCTCAAGTCCATTGTGATTACTTTTAAACCTGATCGATGTGTGTTTACACCCTCAACCTATAGCGCTTTCACATCTATGGACTTCTGAAAACTGTCATATTCTTAGGATCAATAGGAAAACTAGATTGGATTTTTGTGGTGAAACAGAATCCCAAAAAACTATAACTTCATCATCTGGCGCATCAGGAACTTTTCATTTTCTACAAATGATAACATCAAAAAATTGGGTATTAGCTTTGCTTCGAGCTTCCATTGTTGTAACTTCAGGCGGGAGGAGAGCACTAATAACCTGTTCATTGAAGGAGATTGGGCTCTTGTGATCTGGATTTTATTTGGAGGATCTATGTCCCTCTCACATCATGAATAGAGGGGTAACTCATTTTTGGAATGGTGGTTCTATGGTGCTCATGAACCCAGTACTAAGAGGATGGCTTGAGCGATGATTCTTAGTGTTGGGTGCTGGAGCTTGTGGCACGCCAGAAACTGGGCTAGGTTTGAGGGGTATCTTCCCACGGTGAGGTCCATCATTTTGAGAAATTTTTTCCAGCTGTCAGACCTAGTTTTTCTTATTTATAACTGGCACGATTCCCCTTCTTTGCATTTTTTGCAGATCAGTAACCCATTGTCTCATCCATCCATGGACAGAGTGCAGGGGAGATGGGTTCGCTGGCGCCCTCCTGGTATTGGTTTCAAGTTGAACTCTGATGGGTCCTACATTATGGGAAACATGATAGGAGGGGTTATAGTGCATGGTGCTGAAGGTAATGTGGTTATTTCTTTTCCTGCATCTTTTGGTAGTGGCAACTCTCTTATGGTCGAGGCCAAAGCAATGCTTACTGGGCTCACTCTTTACACTCAGAAGAACATTAACATCTCACACATGGAGACCGGCTCTTTGATTCTGCACGACTCCCTACATGGTAAAGGCTCCATCCCCTGGTCCATTACCAACTTTTTTAGGTAATGTAAATCCATCCTTTGCAACAACTTCCAAGTGACTCATACATGGTGTGAGGGCAATAAGGTTGCAGATTACCTAGATTCTTTGGCAGACCAGAGTTCCATCAACACTCATCTTCTTAATCCTAACTGCTTGAAGCTAGAGGGTGTTAATTTTATTAGAGGGGATGCCCTCAGTTTTCATTATTTTAGGCCCCACTAATTTTTTTGTGTCCTTCTTGAACTTTATCTCTCTTTTAATAAAAAAAATTGATTTGGATGGATGAATTAATCTTCCTTGAGAGCCTCTTAAGGGGAGATGATTTTGTCTTTTGATAAGACCAAGGGATACTAGACATGGGGGAGCATATTGGGGAGAGATTTTATAAGAATTTAGGTGAGTCACAAGGCTTTATAGGAGTGTAGAGAAGAGGGGAGTGTGAGTGGTTTTTATAGTGTAGGGGAGGAGGGTTTTCTTAATATTTTAATCATTAGTTTATTATTTTTCCATAATAAAAGAAATAGTGATGATTATATGACCAAAAATAGTAATATGTTCATGTGATTTCACACCAATGGTGCTTACATTAGCAGAACATCACTCACGACTCAATAATTAATGTATTTTTCTTATTTTATAAATTATCATATTTCACTATTCATCAAAAATTCAAGTATTTCAGAAAAATCCCAAAAATTCACCCAAACCATTTTTCAACATGTAGAATCCAAAAATGATATCCATTTTTCAAAAATATTTTTTTAAAATATGATTAATTTAATTTTTAATTAAAATCATAATTTACTTGCAAAATACATATTTTAAAATTATAACTGGTTTTATAATGTTTTCAAAAATTACATAAGGTATTACAAAATTATCTTAAAATTAGAAGACAAAAAAAATTAATTTATAAACACATTTTAGGAAAATAAATTTTATTTTAAATTAATTAATTAATTTTAATTATTTATTTATGACTTATAAAAATACCAATACTTTTACTATGGTCATATTGTCACTTATGAGATGTATAAATTTTATTTATAAATTCATGGGTGAGATTACTATTATTTTGGAATATTTAATATTCATAAGAGTCATATTACTATTCATAAGGGTAGGTTACTATTCACAAAAATTTAAGTTTGTTCCATCAGACCTTAAAAATCACTATGAACGCAAGCATGTATGTTAGATTTTCAAAATTCAAAACACAGAAATAGTAAAATTATGTTTAATGGTAACATATTATTTAGTATCATTATATTTCATTGTGTTTCCTAATGTGATTATACTATAAGTCATAATTATAAGAAGGTAATTACATTGATTTGACATTGGGTTGTTAGGTGAAATCTATCTAAGAAACATGTGTTAGTGTGTGACACAAGATAAACTTAGTGTTGTGCGAACTTCAAGCTATAGAATAGATTGAATTTATTTAAAATAGTAAATATATCATAAAGTCTTGATATTATATATTCCCTACTACACTTGGTGTTACGTGTCATACACGTCATCAAATATGATGTTCATATTTTAAAATTTCAGGGTTTTACATCACATGTTCTATATCATTGTTCATTGTACTAAGATATCCATGTGTACTTTGACTCATCGTGTAATGAATACACACTACTTGAATTAAATTGACCTCATTTGGACCAACCAGGGTATAACAACCCTGCTCTTTATTTTATATTTAGACATGATTTATTACATAAAATTTCACTTAATACAACCCATAAGATACATAGGTCTAGTGTTTTTGGGTATTAAGAACATTACATGGAAACTTAAGACATAAAATACAAAATATTTATTGAAAACTTCTTTTACATGATCACAACATTCCTTCATACTTAGCATTGCATGGAATAACCTGAGGAAATACGTAATAAAAGGGTGAGCTATAAATCCCAGTAAGGGAGTAAAAAAGGCATAACATGAAGAACAAAATACATGTTAGGCAATAGGCATATCAATGAAGAACAAGAGAAACATGAACATAAAGGCATGATATAGCATGATTATCATAACATGAAAATGTGGAAACAACTTAAAAGATTACATCATTAACAAAAAGGAATTAGGTAAACCTCTATCCCAACATTATGGAAAAATTGCTGTAAAGGAATCAGGTAAACCCTTATCGCAACATGACGTATCATGATATGAAACGTTACCCAATGCATGGAGCGCTATCATGGTGCACCCTTCATGAACATTTTAATCTCATGCTTAAGTGTTCCACATAGATCATATAACATGGATTCATTAAACATCATCATTTAATACAACATAAAGGAATTTGGAATACATACATGAAAGTCTATAATCAATAAGTATATACATGTAAAGGTTAATACCTTTGATAGATAAATGGGTATGGTATTCACTACATGATGATTTTTGGCATGGAAAATCACGGTGCAATTTCGGCAACATAACGACATCACATGGGGATTCATAAAATGGGTTTATGGGAGAGAAATGGGTATCTCATAATTTATAAATTAAATTTTAAGTAAAGGGATCATAAAAATAAATTTTCTTACATGAGTAATTTTTAAATAAAAGGCGTAACATAATAAAGATACTTGAAGAAGGAGGAATGAAATAACTCTTACGAAATTTCAGCATGGTAATGGGTGTACATGGGAGGGATAAATAAGAGATAAAGGGGTATATCATCATTAAAACATAATAAGGGTAATATTGTGGAGGTGATAAAACATACCCCATAATTTTTAATTGAAAATAAAAGGGTGTAACAATATAAGGAAACTTGGATAAAAATGAGAAAGGAATGAAACCCTTACAGAATATCAGCATAGTAATGGGTGTGCTTAAAATATAATCGGGGCGATTAAGGAGAGTTAAAGGAAGTTATAATAATTTATATATAAAATTTACAGTAGGTGGATCATGGAACATCAAAACCCAAGATACAAAAATGGAATTTAAGAAGCATAATATAAAAGAGGTGCTTTAATGGAAATGAGAAGAGAGAAATCCCTTACGGAATTTCGGCATAGTAACAGCTTAGGTAATGGTCCAAATGAGGTAGGATAAATGATAAATCATTAATATAACATAAAATGGATATTATATAAGTGATTAAAATTAATTTCAAAACAATAAATTTAAATTAAAAAGACTAATTTCAAACAAGGTTCTTGAATTGAATAGAAGAGAGGAAGGTGAGAATCCCTTACTTGGATGTGTGATCCCAAAGGCTTCGGAGAGGATTCTTGGGAGATTGGGGAACCTTTTGAGGACTATATATGGTATGGGGAAGAGTTTGGTATATCTCCAAATGGTTTTAGTTAAAATTAATGGGAGATAGGGTGGGTTTATATAGGAAAGGAGGGGAAATTCTTTATTATTTTGGTTTTGGACCCTACACACTAAAATATTCCAAACCACAATACATATCATGGTTTTTGCCCATGGTTTATAGTAAAATGGAGTAGTATGCATTATTTTAAAATTCTAATGAGAAAATATATTAAAATATTTCTATTTATTATGTGGAGGTGAGTATCCCTTTCAAAGAAATGATTTTAAAATCTTAAAATATTTTATATGCCTTGGAGGATTCACTAAGGATTTATAAAATAAGTAAAAAAATATAAAATCAAATTATTTTAATGTTAAAACATATATTGGGCCTATAATACCCATTATTTTATTTATTACATCATTTTTGGTTAATTATGATATCATAAAACACATATTTTATTTATACAGTATTTAATTTTTACCAAAAAATTCAACTGTCTCTGAAAATTATGAAAATTTAACTATTGGATAATTTTCACATCTTGATCCCAAAAATAATATTCATTTTATCTAAATAATTTTCTAAATAATTTAAATTTTCATTTTTAAAATAAAAACTGACATTTATTGAAAATTGATGGGTTTTGACAAAAACATTTTTCAAACCTTAATAAAAATTACAATTAACTTCATAAATATTATATGCTAATTTATATTTAATAAAAATAATTTAATAATAATATTTTATTAAAATATTATTTAATTAAAAAATATATTAATTCATTAAAATATATTTTGTAATTGAATTTTAATATTAACCAAAAAATACTATTTGTGATTTAAAAATCATTTACAAAGTAACAATAATAAAATGAAAGTATATTCATTATTATATACAAAAATAACACACATAATCATAATGATATGGTCTTGTTACATATCAATTTATTACACCATCATAATCCCTAAGAGTAAGGTGTGCGATGGTGGGGATTTCTTGTGTTGATTCGGTTAACATGGTTTGGGTCGTGATGTCGATGAGCTTGAACTTCTCTTGTAAGCGGTTTCTCTCATGCTTAAGTTATTGGATCTCAGCTTGGGATTGGTATATAGAAAATCCTAGAAATTTTATCTCCCTTGAAATATCTGATAAATGGGCTTCAAAGGGAATTATCATACTGGTTGAATCCATCACTTCCTTTGTCTGTGTCAAAAGGATTTGTTAAAACCCTATATTTATACCAGTCTTGTGATCATTGTTCAATAGTTATATTATCATCGGTAATGATACTTAACGATCATTCAAATAAAATTAGACAAAAGGAGTGTGTGTGTCTTCTATATTCATAAGACATTTAAAATAAATGTAATTTTATTCATAAATTATCGGTTTGTTACAACCTTTCCCCCTTAAGAAATTTTTCCCTAAAAATTTTCTTTTCCCACACTAAAACAGATGAGGGTAACTCTATCTCATCACTTACTCTAGTTCCCATGTTGCTTTTTCAAACTTGTGGTTTTTCCACAACACCATGACGAGGGGTATCATCTTATTTTGTAGAACTTTTTCTCTACAATATAATATATTCACCGGCTTCTCTTCATAGAAGACACCATTCTCCAATGGTACCTCCTCTAGATTGAGTACATGCAATGGTTTAGGTATGTACTTTCTCAAGAGTGATACGTGGAATACATCACATACTTGAGATAGGTTCGGTGGGAGTTCTAGTTAATAGAACACTACTCTGATGCGATCAAGGATCTCAAAAGGGACGATGTACCTTGGAATAATATTTCCCTTCTTCTCAAATATCATCACTCTATTCCATGGAGATATGTAGAGTGAAACTATACCTCCAACATCAAACTCTAGGTCTCATCGATGGTTTCCAACATAGCTCTTTTGACGACTCTGAGTATCTTTGATGTTTTGTTTGATGGTCTTAACCTTCTCCACCATTTATTCAACCATTTATGGACCTAGAAGTTTTCATTACCCAACTCTATCCCAACATGTCGGTGTTCTTCACCTCTTCCCATAATGGGATTCATACGGAGCCATTTGGATGTTTGAGTGGAAACTGTTGTTGTAAGAGAACTCAACCAGAGGAAGATGTTAATCTCATCCCCATTTAAAGTCTATTGATCATGCTCTAAACATGTCATCAAGTGTTTGGATAGTCTACATAGATTGTCCATTAGTTTGAGGAAGACAATTCATACTAAATTCCATCTCAGTATTTAGAGCGTGTTGGAGACTCTTTTAGAACATAGAGGTGAATCTTGGATATCGATCAGATACAATTGATAGTGGTACACCATATGTACTTAACACTTATATATTTTATATCTATTCTAGTTTATCCAATGATAAATCCTTTATAATTACAATAAAGTGTGAAGTCTTTGTAAGACGATCCAAAACAACCCAGATAGCATTATCTCCTTTGGATGTATTTGTAAGTCCTGTGAAAAAGTACATGGTGATTTTCTCCCATTTCCATGTTGGTATGGGTAATGGTTGCATCACCCCCATAGATTTCTGCCTCTTAGCCTTCACTTGCTGACATACTAGACACTTTGATGTATATTTGAAGATCTCCTTCTTCATGGTATCCCACTAATAATTATCTCGGATATCCCGATACATCTTTGTGTTTCCTAGGTGAATGGATAAATTCAAAGTATGTGAATCATCCAAAATTTCTTTCTTTAACTCTGAATTTTATGAAACACATAGTATTGACCCAAATCTCACAATTCCTTCTTCATTAACATTGAACTATGAGTATTTCCCTTTTTTGATGGATTTAACTTTCTTCTAAATTCCAACATCATATTTTTGAGCCTTTTTAACCCTTCCACAAGAGATAGTTGAGCAATAATTTGTGAAAGGATTGATGATGTTCCCTTCTTTATGATTCCCATTTCCTTATTCATCAAATCTAAGAATATTGGTTCATTTTCAATTCTCATCAATGATAGAGTTGTTGGATCCTTTATACATAGAGAATTTTCTACTTTATTTACATTCCCTGAATGGTAGTGAATTGAGCATTCACAGTCTTTAATCAGCTCTAACCATCCCAATTGGTGCATATTCAACTCTTTCTGTTTGAATATATACTTGATGCTTTTGTTATTTTTATATATTTCACACTTCTCCCTAAATAGATAATGCTGCTATATTTTTAATGCAAAGATCACTGCTGCCAACTCCAGATCATGTGTAGGATAGTTTTTCTCATGAATTTTCAACTACCTTAAGGCATAGAAATTGAATTTTTCATTTTTTCTAAAATTCCATAAAAGGTAGACTTATAATATTTTCAAGAAGAACATTCCAACAAACTTCAACATGTGATAAAATACTTATAGATGTTTTTCCCTAATGATTTAATATCATTTATTCTGGGGAATCAATATTCTTAGAAAACATAAAATATATACTAATAGTACATGAATTTAAATACATCGCGACATATAATACTTTGAAGGAGTGGTCACATGTAATTAATTCATCATTATCCATATTATAATAGTACTTACCATGCTCCCTTGATCATGGAGATTGTTGATGCTCATCATGATTCTCAGCCCTTGCAATAGATCATTATCTTGGGTAATGCTCGACTTATCCACATTTGTGACATAAAACTATGTAAGATGTATTAGATGGAACTTTGTTTCCATACATAACATTATCCATTATTTCATTGAAATTGGATACTTTATTCCCTTCCTTTACACACTTAAAACATCTCCTTGTCCCATTATGGAATTTCCCTTGGTGCCTCTTTCCACACTTATCACACAAAGGAAATTGGGTATTATTTCCCTTATCACATTTATGAGATGGAATTTCATGAGATTTCATCTTCTTCTTCCTTGATGTCCTTGGGAAATCAAAAAAGTACCAATTGTTAATTGAGATTTTTGATAGTTAGTTTGGCATAATAATTATTTTTCCTACTTGAGCTCCCATTTGATTGGGAATCTCATTGGGAAATTCATCACATTTCCCTTCACATCAATTGTTAGCCTGATTCCCCATATTACCAGACATTTGATAGAATAAAAGGAAAATTATGGGAAAATATTTTAAACTATTAAAAACATAAATTTGAATCCAATGAAAAAAAGGGATAACTTATAAATTACATTTATTTCTTTAACTTATGAATTTATAGGCCTCAATCTAAGTTATCCATAATCTATTTACTAAAGTATATTCTTTTGGGCTTTTTCCCCCATAATATTGGTTAATACTAAGATTATGAATTTACTAAATTTTATCCCATGGGAGTGTCGAATCCAGAGTACAGCAAGGCCCATTATCGTGCACCATTTCTCATTTAAATCTAGATCAAAGTGGTGTTTTGGGTTTTACCCCAAGATACATATGTGCCAGAGCCACCTCTACTTGTTCGTATCCAGACAGGGATATATTTTCTTAATAAATCACTTACTCTATACTCACCAATATTTAGGGATTCTTTTGTTATACATATTATTATCCCTGATTCCTTAACTAGAGTTTTATAACCATAATCCCAAAAATAACTAAACCTATCCTCTGATACCAACTATAACAACTCTACTCTTTATTTCATATTTAGACATAATTTATTACATAAACATGCACTTAATAAAACCTAGAATATACATAGGTCTAGTGTATTTTGGGATTAGGAACATTACATGATAAATTAATAAATAAAATACAACATATTTATTGAAAAATTATTTTACATGACCACAACATTCCTTCATACTTATTATTGCATGGGATAACCTGAGGACATACATAAGAAAAGGGTGAGCTATAAAGCCCAGTAAAAGAGTAAACAAGGCATAACATGAAGAATACAATACATGTTAGGCAATATTCATATGAATGAAGAACAATAGAAATATGAACATAAAGGCATGATATAGCAGGATTATCATAATATGGAAATGTGGAAACAACTCAAAACATTGCATCATTAACATAAAGGAATCAGGTAAACACCTATCCCAACATGATGGAAAAAATTCCTATAATGGAATCAGGTAAACCCCTATCCCAACATGATGTATCATGATACTAATCATTGCTTAATGAATTGGAGCACTATCAGGGGCACCCTTCATGGACATTTTAATCTCATGTTTAAGTGTGCCACATAGATCATATCACATGGATTCATTCGACATCATCATTTATTACATGATAAAGGAATATGAAATACATAAATGAATGTATATAATCAATAAGTATATGTTTGTAAAGGTGAATACCCTTGATAGATAAATGGGTATGGTATTCACTACATGATGACTTTGACATGGAAAATCGTGGTGCAATTTCAGCAGCATAACGACATCACATGGGGATTCATAAAATGGGTTGATGAGAGATAAAGGGGTCTCTCATAATGTATAAATGAAATGACTAGTAAGTGTAAAATATAAATACATGTTACAAAATTATGAATTTGTAAATTAAAGGCATAAAATTATAAATAAACTTGAAGAAAGATGAGGAATGAAATAACTCTTATGAAATTTTGTCATGGTAGCGGGAGTACATGGGAGGGATTAATGAGAGAGAAAGTGGTCTATCATCATTAAAACATAATAAGGGAAGTATGGGGGAGGTGAAAAACCACACCCCATTTTTTTTCATTGAAAATAAAAGGGTGTAACAATATAAGGAAACTTGGATAAAATGAGAAAGGAATGAAACCCTTATGGAATATCAGCATAGTAACAGGTGTGATTAAAGGATCATAGGGGTGTTAATGAGAGTGAAAGGAAGATCTAATAATTTATACATAAAATTTAAAGTATGGGGGTAATTTAACATCATAACCCAATATATAAAAATCTAATTCAATAAGTATAATATAAAAGAGGTGCTTGAATGGAAATGATAAGAGAGAAATCCCTTACGGAATTTCAGCATAGTAACAGCTTAGGTAATGGTCTAAATGTGGGGGGATAAATGATCCCTAATTAAAATAAAATAAAATTTAAATTAGTTAAGTGATTAAAAATAATTAAAATACAAACAATTGAAATTAAAAATGTCTAATTTCAAATAAGTTTCTTGAATTAAAAGGAATAGAGGAAGGTTAGGATCCCTTACTTGGATGTGTAACCACAAAGGTTTGGGAGAGGCTTCTTGGGAGCTTGGGGTGCCTTGGGAGGACTATAGAGAGTATGGGGAAGTATTGGGTCGAGATCCAAATGGTTTGAGTGAAGAGGAATGGGAGATTGGGTGGGTTTATATAGAAAAGGTGGGGGAATTCTTTATTCTTTTGGTTTTGGACCCTACACACTAAAATATTCAAAACCACAAACCATCCCATGGTTTTTACCCATGTTTTCTAGAAAAGGGGAGTGGTATAAATTATTTTATTAGGATAAGGTCTAAATATATTAAAATATTGCCCTTGTTTATGTGGCGGTGAGTCACCATTTCAAGGAAATGATTTTAAAATCTTAAAATATTTTATATGTCTTGGAGGATTCACTAAGGATTTATAAAATAAGTATAAAAAATCTAAAGTCACATTATTTTAATTTTAAAATGTATATTGGTCCAATAATACCAATTATTATATTTATTACATCATTTTGGGGTCATTATGATGTCATAAAACCCATATTTTATTTATATAGTATTTAATTTTAACCCAAAAAAATCGATTGTCTCGGAAAATTATGAAAAATTCACAGTTGGATAATTTCGACGTCATGATTCCAAAAAAAATATTCATTTTATCTAAATAATTTTCTAAATATGTTAATTTTCATTTTTAAAATAAAAACCAACATTTATTGAAAATTGACGGGTTTTAACAAAAACAGTTTTCAAACCTTAACAAAAATTACAATTGACTTCATAAAAATTATTCGATCATTTCTATTTGATAAAATTAATTTAATAATAAAATTTTATTAAAATATTATTTAATTAAAAAATCAATTAATTCATCAAAATATATTTCTTAATTGAATTTTAATATTAACCAAAAAATATTATTTGTACATTAAAAATCATTTACAAAGTAACAATAATAAAATGAATATATATTCATTATTCTATACAAAAATAACACACATAATCATAATTCTAGGGTCTTGTTACATATCCCTTTATTACACCAATATATTCCCTAAGAGTAAGGTGTGTGATGGTGGGGATTTATTGGGGTCGTTCTGTGAACATGTTTTGGGCCGTGATGTCGATGATCTTGAACTTCTCCCGTAAATAGTTTAGATCATGCTTAAATTGTTGGATCTCATCTTGGTATTGTTCTAGGGAAAATACTAAAAATTTTATCTCCCTTGAAAGATCCGATAAATGGGCTTCAAAGGAAATGATCCTACTAATTGAATTCATCACTTCCTTTGTCTGTGTCAAGAGGATTTGTTAAAACTCTATATTTATACTAGTCTTGTGATCACTATTCAACAGCTATATTATCAATGGTAATGATACTTAATGGTCATTTAAATCCAATTGGACAAAAGTAGTTCATGTTACTTATATATCTAGATGATATTTAAAATAAATATAATTTTATTCATAAATTATCGGGTCGTTACACAGGGTGGCACACAAGTTTTCCATAATACACATCTTGTAGATTTATTACACAATATGTAGTCTATATGTTAAAAAGTAATAAAAAATAAGGTTAATAAGCATTATGTAATTAATAAATTATGTGTATTTAATGAAAAATTTATGCATGATGTCATCTATTTAACTTTAATTATACACCATGTATCCTTTCTACACGCCATGTACTTCATAAACATCTTTAAGAAGTACATGCGGAGTCCCTAGTCATGTATTGTGGATATCTTGAAAAGTAAAGTACATACCATGTGACTAGATTTCACATGACATATACATTACCCAAATATAAAAATAACTTATTTCCACTCATATATTTCCACATTTCATTAAAACCCAAGAAATAACTAATTTGGTGCCACCGTTTTATTAAAAATGTGAGAATTCCCCTCCATCCATCATCCCCACTTCATGTGGCTCCCTTCACCTTTTCCCACAGTTCCCTTCTTCTTCTGGTTACCTTATTTATGATAAATCCATAGCCTCCACATATATGCTGTCAGTGATCCTTCTCCTCCAACGTGACTCCAATGCAGCTCCTCCCTACCAATGTTACTCTGACATGGCCTCTCCACCTCCCTATCAATGCGGCTCTAATGCAACCTCCCGGCCACTCGCATCTCTTTCCACATCGGTCAACCTTATATGTTTCACCCTCCTATATATATAAAAACAAATATCCACTCCTACTCCTTGGAAAAATATCCCATCATATTTAATCATGCTAAGCACCCTAGCTTTGTATACATTTCATGATTTCTAGCTGTGGTACCATAGGTTCTTTAGTTTCACTCTCTGATCTATAGCATTGGTGATGTTGACTACTACTTTGGTCCCAATATACCTCTTTAGGGTTACTCCTTCACAATAGGTACTCTCCCAATCTATTTTCTTTAAACTCTAATTTAAAAATCTTTTTACTCAGAATTTTATTCATATTAAACACTCTAGATTTCAGTGGTTTAGATCATTTTTCAGTTACAGATAATGTCCTCCATCACTATTAACTAGAAACCTTTTTATTTTCCATACCAAGCCCCTAATCTAAAATAAAAATGATATTTAATTCTACCTATAGGTGTTTTACCTCTCATAAATATTCCATTTAAACAATTTATAAAACTAATGTTTGATATATATATATATATACTACATAATTTGTCTTTCTTAAGGTGTATATATCATATACTATGTCCCTATAACTATGTGGGTATTTTGACACTCTTTCTCTATGAATATTATGTATAAATTATTTGGTATACTAACATTCTTAATATATATAATTAATTCAATATTTTTATATTATACTTCATTTAAAAAAATAAAAAACTTTTTTTTTCTTGTAATTTTTATATATTACACTTTATTGTTGATTCATTCCATCATGTTCTACTTTAAAACACTTTTTTTATATAATTAACCCTTTTTATAATTCACTATTAGTTTTAAATTGTACATTATTTTCCTACTTATCTATAATATATAGTTTAAATTTTTTTACTTCTCTAAAATATGTATTCTATCTGAATTCAATATGCCTTTATTTTACTATGAAATTTTCATAAACTGTCTCCTTATGTGTATTATACAGTTTTACAATGAAATTTATATTCGATAATAATTCAATTCCACTTCAAGTGGATTTTAATATTAATCACTACTATTATATTTCTAAAATACATTTTCATAAAAATTCTTTAGACTCTTTTTTTAAAATTTAACACTAACATAACATCAAAAAAATTATTATTTACTATATATATATATATATAACATCTTACAAACTAACATATGTTCATTATTATGTTATACTCCAAATCCACATCAAGATTTTTTATCTATAAAAAATGAAATTGATTAGAGGTTCTTAGTGTTAATTTTTTTTATTCACCATTATTTTAGTAAAGAAGTTCTTTTAACTGTATATTTTGTTTGTATAACCATATTGGAATGTCTGTATTTCATTAGAAAAATGGTTCATGGAAGCCCAATGCTTAAAAACATTTGGTGCCAACTATTTTTGTAGTTGTTGAATGTGTGGATGAATGGTTTTGCGATCAATAATTATGATCAAGGTAGTTTCCATTATTTAATCAATACATGTTTCTTTTTATAATTTTCATTACATTTTTGCATTTCCATTTTTATACAATTGATTTTTACTTAATTGAAATTGGTTATAGGTGTAATCCTAATATTTTGGATATAATATTAGGGTGTGTTTTTGAGGTAAATTAGAATAAGTAAATTGAATTGATGGTAAATTATATGTTTGTTATCAATTTGTATTTCTTGATTTTTCAATTAGTGAACATTGAACCTTTATGATTTTAATATTATCTAATTAAATTGTTATTTTTGAGTTATAATGTTCTCATGGTTAATTATTATAAATTAATTGATAATATTAATGTGTAGTTCACTCCAAAAATATGAAGGTTGGGGATCATTTTTATAAAAGATGTGGTTTGGTGCTCTCTAATTAAACAATGTTAACTTTATGTTTGTTTTCTTCAATATACCAATTTTTTTAGTTTTCATTATTAGTTTTATTTCTTATATTTCTTTAATAAATAAATGAAAGCATAAAATAAAACCTCTATGAAAAGGTTCTAATATTTTTTATTTACAAGAAAATTATAATTTTATGTCATTGTCTTCCCACTCAATTTTTTTATTTGTTTTCAAATATGAACATCCTTTAATAAAAAAATTATTTCATATTTTTCATTTACATATAATTAGAAATTGTTGATCCAATCAACTTATGCATGTATTGTGGTGAAAAAATTTTATCTGATAAAGGGATTAAAAATTTAGTTATAGACACTCCATGTGTATCATTTCTTTTAAGACTGAAAATGATCATTTTAAAATTTTTGTTTAAATTACCTTAGGAATTAATTTCTATAATTTTTCACATGTCTACATTTATGAAATATTCACATTGACCATATGTTTTAATTAATTCAATTATGCTCATGAATATTCATTAATTAATATAACTTTGTATATTAATGTTTATCCCATTGTCCATATTCAATATTTCATTAGTCGTATGTTTATTACTTTCAATGCTTTTCATCAAAATTAATTATGAAATTGTTTGAATCATTAATTCACTTCAAACATGAATTTAATTTTTTATCATAGTATTGTATGTTGTTGATATTCATATAACAAAATTTAATGTTGTTTTATTTTATTATACCATCCACATGATCCTATGTGAATGCACTAGCAGAATACTAGACAAATTTAGTGATGTGAACCCTTTATCTACTATTATCCATGTTAATTATCACAGAAAATGTAGTTTATTTACACTATTTAAGGATGATGTGTTTATTTCCAAAATAGTGAATGTAAAATTTTTATTACATTTAGAATATATATTTTTTTGGTTTATTTATTCCATATGATCCACATAAACTATCTATGTTTGTTAGATATCATACATCTTTCATTTATTAAAATATATTAGTCCTATATTTTAAACATTTATGTGTACTATTTTTGGTTATTAGTTTTCAAATATATTATATTAATTTGTTTATACATGAAATTAAAAAACATCTTTCTATACATGTATTTTTAGTATAATTGATTCTTTTTCCGAGAACTATCTAATAAAATTAACAAGTACTCAAACATACAAAAAAATAACTTGAATTAATGTTTTTTAGGTCATGATACATATATAAATTAATGTATTATTTTTTTATTTTATTGTTTGGGGTTCAAGGTTGTAGATCCACAAATACTTTGGATATTAGAGGAAGAAAAAAGGTATGTGATTTAATTTCTATTACGTTTTAATTTTATCTAAAAATGGAAACATGTTTTTTATGTTATTTATAATTCTTCCATTTCAATTTCAATTTCATAAAAAAATTATTTCCTTATATCCATTAATCCTGTCTTTTTTTCAGTATGATTCATTTAATCATAAATAAAAAAGGGAATAATGTATTTTTTTCATATTAAAATATTCTCACATTGTTATTTGAAATGATAATAAATATTATTAGTGTTATGATATGTTCCTTAGAAAATATATGTGTGATTAGACCATCTGGATTCTTTTAATTTGGCTTCCATCAAAAAAATTATTAATTTTTTTAAAAATTTTGTTATAATAACATATGTTTTCTGTATGTTCTAATTTTAATTATTTTTCCTTCTATATTTCATATTTTATTAATTTTACGCTTAAATTATAAGATTAAATTATTTAATAATAAAATTTTCATTGACATAATTCCAAAATTAATTATATTGTATTTTTATTATGTTGTTCCAATATGTTTTAAAATTTTTACTTGAGTAATTAGGTAACATGAATTTTACTAGAAATAAAAATTCAAGCACTAATCAGTATCTAGCATAAATTTAAAATTATAATTTGAGTAATTTACTTTTAAGTATGTTATTCCAATAAGTTTTTAAATTTTGGGGGTCTTGACCATTTTTTATTTATAATTCTCTTTTCATTTCTTTTAGTTCATAAAATTATTTATTCCCTATGTTCTTAGAAAAGCTATTGGTTTATACCATAAGAGTATTCCTTTTACTATTTGAGTTAGATAACCTATCACTTTTTCATGGTGGAATTATAAGGTTCTTTATGTCATGGTGATAATTTAAAATTATATTATTAGTTTTAAGGGGTAAACTTATTGTTGAAATGGTCATTTATGCATGTAGAAATTAGTGTTTAATAGGTATAATCATGTTAATCCTAATTTGGTGAATTGGCCTCAATATTGAAATATTTATTTCCATCCCTAGAATATATTTTGTGTATTATACAAATTCAAGAATATAATTTTAAGAGTATAAAGTGTTAAATAAAATTATAGAAGTCACATAGAGTGCTTGGAGTTTTGGACATGTACTTGATCTTACCAAAGTATAAGATTGGTATGCTTTAAATGGTTTTAAAAATTCTAGGAAAATGTTTAAGAGGAATATGGTATTTATTTTAAGGGGGAAATAATTTCCAATGTTTTTTAAACTATAATGTGTGATGATGATCCTTAATCGAGTTTTATATGGTGAGAGTTACATGCTGAATTTATATGTAATTTCTAGAAATAAATTATTAAATAGTTACACAGGAAGAATATTTGGGTAATGCATGGGTAATTAACCTTGACATGAAATATGGGATATTGAGATCATGTTAGAGGTTCTTTATGTGTATTGGGTTGCATAAATTATGATATCTAACAAAGATAATGAATTTATATTTCCGTGTTGATTTTACTTGCTATGATAAAATCACAACATGAGTTTCTATGGAAATAAATGATGTAATATTTTTTTTTCTAGTGTTTTATGAGATTTTTATTAATAACCATGTTGTACTATTTTTTATATATGCTAATGGTCACTTACAGGTGACTTATAGTGGGCTAAATTATGAAATTCCATGGTATGTCATAATTGGCATTGATGGTAATTGGATATTTTTAGAATTACACTTTTATTTATATATTCACATACTAACTCCTTGAGTCAACATAGTTTGTTGTGATATTTACCAAGGATTATGTTCTCACTCACTATACATAACACCTTTTGTGTGTGAAAATAGAATTCATTATGTTTCAGGTAATGGAAAGTGGAATTTGTAGTTGGGTGTTGATTTCAAGCAATAGTTTGAAGCTTAGTCTACTATATTACAGGTTATTAAGGAGTGTGTTTTCTATAATTCCTTCCATTATCTCTTTAAGTTGAATTACTTATGTATTGGTATTTATGACTTACAATAAAGGGTTTATGTTTTAGTAGTTGAGCATTTCATTTGTAGTTAAATGGTTTTCTAATTCTTTAGTGTTAATTCATTTAAAATAGTCCCACTATTTTATTTTATATGAATCTTTTCTTGATTTCAGTGTAATATTGAGGATTAATTGGTTCAATTAAAAAACATTAGAATGGGGATATGATTCAAAGAGTGAAGATTATTAGATTCTTCCAACTACCTGTGTCCATAATATGAGTAGTCTTTCAATCTAACATTACTGTTTATTTCTTTACATGGTGATTCTTTTGATGTAAGATCTTGAACAAATAACTCAAGTAATATATCAATGTCATAATTGTACCAAATAGTATGTAATAATTTATTTCATCTATAATTTACTTCTATATTAAAAACTTATTCAACTGGATTCCTTTCATTTTGTTTTTATTTTTAGTTATTTATGTTTTAGTGATTCTATTTTAAATTTTTTCATGCAAATGTGAGTTTGTATATAAATTTTATTGAATTTTTTTAGACCAAAAATTCCATATAGATTATATGTTAATTTTATTAAACAAATAAAGATATAAATATAAATATAAAAACTATTTAAATATTTTTTTCATTAACAAAAATATTTTATGATTTATTGGATAGGTTTGATCAGTCCCTGCTCAACTATTTAAAATGTATCTACATAGATAGAATTTAGTTATTATAAATAGAACATTAGAAAGAGGGTCACCTTTCCTAATACCACATTATCATGGGAAGTATCCCTATGAGTTACTATATAATATGATGGACAACTTGATAGAGTTATAGAAAATTTTCAACTCTCTAGAAAAATAATCTCTAAACTTGAACTTTTAAATAACTTCAAATATCAAGTCCCAATTTATTAAGTCAAAAGATTTTTTAACATCTATATTAAGAGAAATTTAACCACCATTACTTGATTTATTAAATGATTTATAAATTATAATTTTGTTACTAAACAATCTTGTATTTTCCTCTTGTGGAAAAATACAAACTAGTTATTGGAGACCGCCTTCCCAATGACTAAGGAGAGTCTAGTGGCAAGTATTTTACTCAGAATATTATAGACACAATTTGAAATATCCATATATATTAACATGTTAAGAGAGATAGTATATTAATATTTAGGAAATATGAAAATAAACAATGAGTTCACTCCTTTAGTAAGAATACCATTTCTAAAGAAAATATTAATCATTTTTAACAAATCAATATAAAAATATCATAGAATTCCTGGAAGAATAGGTTGGTGAACCCATTTAACCTAGAAGAATTTAAAAAATTGATATAAAATATTTTATCCTTAACCTCATACATTTCACGCATCTTATTGAGAATGATATCTTCCAATTCATCAATAGTCATTGGGATAACATCCAACATATCCTTGATGTTCACAATTGAACTACTATTTAAAATCTTCTTGAGGTATATCATTATGTTCTCCCTTAGCTATTTCCTCCCATAGATAAATTCATTACCATTTTTATATTTATGAAGGTATTATTGGCCTTACTAGTCCTATAGATGTTACTTAAGAAAAAATAATTCATATCCCCATCCTTTAACTAATTAACCCTAAAATTTTCTTTTAGGATAGCTTCCTTGAGGTCGATTCTATGATTCAATTTTTAAGAAAGATCAACTTCTCTATTGATGATGAACAAATAAAAATCATACCCATGGTTATTCCTTAGATTATAAATCTATTTTATTGTGAAATCAATCTCCTTATATACTATATATATATATAATATGGGTTTTCTAGATACCACATGACTTCTCCACATTTCACAAATTCCCACTCATTTTTTCACCCCTCCTTTCTACCCCGCTTCCCCCATCCCCTCACCACTCCTATGCCTCAATCCCTGACTCCCTCCCTCTCTAATTCCCCTATCAAACATCATGTCCCTCCCAGACTCCCTCTTCAACTCCCCTCTCCACCCTTGCCTCTGCCTACATCTCCACCTTCATCTTCTGACCTCCTCTCCAAAACCACCTCACAGTTGGGTCTCTACATCCTTGTGTCCCTATGTATATTGTAGTATCATATTAAATTAAGGGTTTCCTTCACACTCCTATGTTCAATAATCACCTTTTTATCATAGGGTTTTCCATCCCATTCACAGTCTCTCACTATTATTTTCCCTTTAATGTTTGGAAATCCCATGTTCATCTTCAACTTCCAAATTGGGGATGCATGTCATCATTTTTTCATGGTAATTTTTCCGGTTAGAAATATTTCCTTAGTTGATAAATGTTCCAATATTTTATTCATTTTCTTCTACTTTTATTTTTAAACCTCATCCATAGAAATCTATTTTCCTTCCTCATGACAGGTTCCCTTCAAATTCTTATATGCATAATTTTATTCTGCTTCTTCCTTATACGGTTATTTCCCTTTTTTCATAGGTTTATTTTTTGGTTCTCTTCCACTACGCATCAATTAGTACAATGATAATTTTGTTCATTTTTTTATTTTTTATGTGTTGTTAAACTTCTTAGATTTTTAAAGTTTTCATATTTATAAAAACATAATTTTTTCATTCTCTGACTGTTATTTAGGTGTTCTAGACACAATTATAATTTTTATATAAACTTTATCAAATGAAAGGTATCTTCATCAGGATGTGATTCTTTTGTTTCAGAATCACGCCCTTATTATGTAATTTTCCATAATCCCTCCTAATAATATGATCAATCTCATGGATCATTACCTCATTCACTTACTCTTTTGGGAGTCTGTCTCAATTTTTCAGGAGCATCTTCCTCCCACACATCATGGAATTAAATGTGTATGAAATTAGTTTTTTAAAATTTTCACCCAATTTTCAATTGCAGGTGATAACTATTCTCATAAACTTTATTCCAAATATCATCTTCTTAATTTTTGTATCATAATTTTATTAAAATTATACAACCATAAATTTATTTTTATACCTCTATAAATAAATTCATATTCATCATCATAATTTTTCTAATTACAATAACCAACATAAAAATTACTTTTCTAAAATAGACCATGGGTTTTTTCTTATTACATAAATAACATAATATATTCCTTAACTATAATGCTCACTTTTGAATATTTTGATCATATAATTTCATACACATCATTAGTGTATATTTTTTTATATAACTTCATACACATCATTAGTGTATGTTTTTAATTGATATAGATAAAAGAGAATTATTCCTCATTATAAAAAGTTAAACATTTTAACCTATTATGATAATATAATATATTATAGATTATTGTCAATATATATTATAGTAAATGTAGGTAATAAAGATGATACATTCAAAACATTCTAAAAATATTTGGATGTTTTGAAAATTCATAGTTATAAGATTTATATAGAATATACTATATTAAATTTATAAAATTCATGTGGTGTATACTATATTACAATTTATTTTCATAAGATTTATGTGGTGCATATTGTATTGATTTTTATTCATTATTATCACAGATTATAGTCAATTCAGATAATACATTAAAAACATTCTGAAAATGTTAGGTTGTTTTTATAGTGAACTATCATATGATTTATTTGTTCTATTCTATATTTCAATATTGTTAGGTTCCATGAAAATATACAAAATTATATTCAAAACAATTCATGCTATACTAAAAGAAACATTTATTTTTTCATATTTCTAGTAAAACTATTAGTTAGTGATGATATTAGATCTATCTCCATATTTTTTTTAGAAAATAGGTCATGCAATTCATATAAAAAACCTTAGAGCTAAGAGATGTTCCTAATTAAGTAAGTCTATTTTATCCTCTATATTATATATTATATTAAAAAATTTGTAAAATGTTTAAAAAATGTAAATCTATATGATGTATGAAAATAATGATTTTGGGTTTACAACTAATCTAATTATCTTCAAATAAAAAACACTACGGAATAGTGTTGAAATTTAAAAATATAACATTTGAAACCAACACCGATCATGTGAAAAAAATACTTTTAAGGTTCTCTTAATTATAAAAAATATTCAAAAATAAAGATTTTTGACAATTCACAAACCAAATCCTCTATAAAAATTTATAATGTTACATAGTAAAAACAGTAAATTTCCCTTTATTTCCATTGACACACTGATCACATACATATAAGAAGTCATTATATCTCACTTATTTTCCTATAATTTCCTTATATGTGGTTTCTTATCATGCATGTTCATGGAAAATTAACTTCTATATTAGAACAATGATTTCTATTTACTCAGTGGTACATATTTCACTGCCAACTATTTTATAAACCTTTACACTAAAGATATGTTTAATGAACTATATTTTATTATATTAATTAATTTCATTATTATGAACCAACATATCATTTATTTACAATTATGAACTAAGTATATCATATATTATAATTCACAAATGATAACCATTTCAGTTAAATGCACAATCTTTATCCATCAATATCCACAATATTGTGTATTTGAACACTATTATATATTAACTTCATATCATTTAGTGTATCCATAATAGTGTGTAACTACACACTATTATATACTAACTATATATTATTTAGTGTTTCCAATACTCTTTTAGTATTTATAATGAAATTTGTAATAGTTTCAGATGTAAATGATATAATACAATGATAGTGTACAATTGTGTAGTTTTTAATGATAGTGTTCAAGTAAATGCACCTCACCCCAGAAACTAATAGTGTCCAGTTGTAAAATGATTATCATCCAAAAAAAATCAATCTTAAATGATATAATATCATGATAGTTTGAAATGGTGAATTTTTAAATATTAGTGTGCGGTTGTAAATTATAATTTACAGTTGTACATATTCATTTTAATTTTCAATGTGATGATTCATTAGAGGTATTTATAATGGTTATGAAAATAATTTAAATGATAAATGATTTTTTTATGTAATCTTGATGATATGAGTGGTTCTCTATGATTTTGTAACCTATAATATCTGGAGGTTCAGGAAGTTATAGGAAAAGGTTATATTTAAGGAATATAGAGGATAAGTCCATGGTTTTAACTATGGTAGTATATTCCAATTTCCATGGTTTTAAATCATGAATGTAGCAGCAAATTTCCATGGTTTTAAACTATGTATATACATCATCTACTGACAAAATTTTAATCTTGGTATTAGGATGAAATTTTCATGGTTAAACCATGTCTATAGCTAGAAATTTCCACATTTAAAACCATGGATATAGATGACATACTTCCATGGTTTTAACCATGGTCTTAGGATATAATTTCTATGGTTAAATTGTGGTTGTATCCAAAAAAACATGGTTTAAACAATGGCTATAAATAACATACTACCATAGTTTAAACCATGGAAATTGATAAGACCTGTTGTAATAACTCTAGACACCAAGGTTTTGAAAACCATGGCAGTAGGATATTACCATGGTTTTTTGGCCTACCAGCATGGTTCCAAACCATGGATGTAGGTGTATTTTCTAGTTGTGTTACTTTTTTACATGGAAATATTAAATTTAATTAATTAATCCACTAAACCTCATAGGAAAGTACTTCATGTGTCATTTAATTTGACATTACATTCCATTCATTAGGTTTTATATTATATTAAATTATTAATTAATTTCGTGTAATATTTGAAATTATAAATAATGTATGGTTATTGTATACTAAATACTCAAGGAATTAAATTGTATGGGAAAAAAATATTAATGTGTCATGTGTTTCATTAATTTGACATTACATGTTGTAAAATTGTGAAACATTTCGTATACATAATATGTCATATTAGTTCACTGTATACAACAAGAACTATACTAAATATTTTGGAAAGGTACTTTCCAAGTTGTATCTAAGTAAAAAGCTATGTATTAATTTTATTAATTTTTAAATAAGATAAAATTATTTATTTTATATAAAATCATTGTGGATGGTAATTTTAGGATGATTTGATGGAATAAGATAAAATGAATTAATTGATTAATAATACCATTAATCAAATTAATTTGTGTATGTTTTATCTTATTGAATAATGAATTGAAATGAATACTAAATAATTGTTTTAAATGCATAATCATTGCTTGTGTATGACTAATCATGATCTTTGACCATACCTATGTATGTGTTGGTTTTATTTTATTTTATTTTATTTCATGGTTTTATAATTATTTATTATTAAATTAAATATGATGTTCTGCGTGTCATATCTCCCTCTATTATTATTTAAGACTTGCATGTCCAAGGTTATTTTATGTAATTTACCTTGAAAATCCTTTGGTTCTCCTCACCTGTGTGTGAGTTATAAAACATATGTAATAATGGGAGTATTTTAAGGCACATGGATTCAATTCAAGATGAAGCTCAGGAAAAGATGATTCAAGATGAAATCAAGATGAAACCAACACATGTGATTCATAGGTGGACAGGTGGAATGCTATTACACGTTACAAGAATAACACAAGGATTTTATAGCTATATTAATAGGTTGATTTATTATTCTCTCAATAAATTAACAATTATATAATCTCATGATCGCATTATTTATTTATTTATTTATTTTATATCTAGGCATGATTTATTTTATTGATGGATGACCACTATCACCTTAATAAATTTACTAATTTTCCAAGATAGAATTAAAATAAATAGATCATGTGTAAATATTTTATTATATCATGGTTAATCTCTTAATTAAAATCCACTTAATATTAACAAGACAATATAAAAGATAAAAAAATTACTCATAATAAACAAAATCTTTTAAGTTAATATTAAGTCGTTAAGACTTTCATTATCTGAATTAATATAAACCTATAGTTAAAGTGTCGTATTGGCCTCCATCTAGGGAACTTTTAATTATTGGTATGTCTCAACTAATATAGTGGTTCGAATTAATCAAGTATATATCAATTGTAATGTCCTTTATCTATCCAATACAAATTTGGAGGCAATCGTTGAGGAAATCCTTGTCATGATTTCTGGATTGGGGAATCCACTTAACGGTTTAAGGAGATTCTAGTTTGAATTTGGAAAGACCACCTGCCTAAATAATTTATTATAATTTTCATGGACTTCATCTATATTATAATAAGGGAAATATAGATCCTTTACACTATAATTTACACACTACAGGGCATTCTAAGTTCAATAGTGAGGGACATTAATACTTGATAAAATAGTGTGAGACTTAATTAAATTAAAATTATTATGTCTCACGTGATTTAAAAATAAAAAAAAATTACTAATAAATTGTTCTTTAATTATTATAGAATAATGATAATTTTATCAATTGTATTATCCTTGTGATAAATTCTATAGAAAGGTCATATCCTAACTAATAGTAACTTCTAATAATGGTTCAGATGCCTACGGGCTGTGTTGCACCATGAAAGGAAGTATTTCATACTAGAATCCCTAATACCTAATTTGAATTCTAAGGAGGAAAGTGATTAAGATTTCACTATCTAAGATAACCACTTAAGTGATTCATTCTAGGTTCAGGGTTTAATGCTTTCATCCATATCTAATGAACTTATGAAGTCAAATGAAAACATGGATTCCTATACCATGCTCTAGGTTGTTTATAATAATTATTAGGAGAGAAAAATATAGGTATAGTTTGAGATATCCAAGGCACTCTTTATGAGAACACTTAGAAAAGGTGTTCTAGTTGGTCCTCACATATTTAAACTGATTGGATGCATTGAGTGCCTAAATGTTATAAGGCTCAAACTTACTGAATAACTATGCAATGATATCATTATTTCATAAATCCCTTAGATCTTCTCCATATTTGTTATAAATTTTAATATAAACAATATATATAAGTTTATCCTAGATCTTCTCATTCTACTTCACCAATTTGACAAGGATATGAAGAGAGATTATCTTTCCATCCTTATAATGAATAAATGTAAAGTATAGGAAAATATATCCAAGACTAATTCCAAGTAAAATGGTTATTTGAAAATCCCTTCCAAGAAGAGAATAATCAATGGACAAGCAAGGGAACAAGATGATATCTTTTTTCATGTGGAAAAAAGGGTCACTGGAAGAAAAATTAAACTTAGAAAAGAAGGGAAAGCTTTAGGTTCATTTTTTATCGAGTGAAATTTATCATTTTATACTAATTTTATATTAGATATAGCATGTGGTTCTCATATATGTATTTAAATACAAGAACCAAGTAGATTATAGAATACTTTATAAGGTATAGTTGATCTATGAGAATCCAATAGAGCTAGACTTATTGTTATTTCTATTGGTGACTACCATCGAATGTTACTGACAGGAATGATCTTGGTATTAAAATATTGTTATTATGTGTCTTCTACCACCAAAATCATTATTTTTGTGTCTAGACTTGATAAAAATATATTTATTTTCATATTTTGAAATAAATTTTCCTTCTTTTATAAATAAATCATTTTTTGTGGTAATACAAATTTAAATAATGATCTTTATGTGTTGGGTTACACAAACCAAGTAATGGAAATTGATAATAAAGATATTTCACATGATTTATACCACACCCAAATATGGAATCACCTGCTAGATAATGTAAATGAAATTTTTTGACCATATTACACCAAGATAAATATTTGAATTCTTTTAAACTAAAACCACTTGGTGTATTTCAGGCATGTTTACAAGGAAATTATACTAAATATACACTTTATATAAATGGTTAAAGGGATACTTTGCTACTTTAATTAGTTAATATTGATGTTTCTGGACAATTTAAAGTTGAATCCATGGGTTAGTACTCAGACTTCATAAATTTTACTAATGAATTTAGTACATAAGTATATGTATATTTACTGAGGTATAAGTAATATTCCTTTGAATAATTCAGGGAAAATAAGAATTAAGTTGAGAACAATCTTGTTAAGAAGATTAAGAAAGTCTACTCAGACCATAGAAGGGAATATCTTAATCAGGTTTTCATTGATTATATATAGGACTTTGGGATTCTATCCCAAATCAATCCTCCTTATACACTAAAATGGAATGGTGTGTAAGTGAAAGGAAAAATTACATCATATTGGACATGGAGAGATCAATGATGGTTCATATGATTCTTCCATTATCCTTTTAGGGATGTACATTACAAATAAAAGCCTATATACTAAACCAGGTTCTAACTAAATTGGAAGACAGTATTCAATACTAATTTTTGAGTGGAAATAAACTCATTTTGGTGTAATTACATGTGTGGGATGTAGAGTGTTTGTTAATTACTCTTTAGGAAACAAAATTTTACCCTGAGGCACAAAGTGTATCTTTATTGGATACTTAAAGAAATAAGAGGATATTACCTATATGACCTATCTAATAAAAATATAATAGTGGCATGAAATGATATGTTCATTGATAGGGAGAATAGATTTAAAATATATCATGGGTGTGAGATAAACTTCAAAAAAGTACAGTCTCAACATACACATGAGTTGGTATAATAATAGACTCCAAAAATCCTCATTGAAGTGAACATTCTAGAGACACAAGTTTTGTATAGGAGTACAAGAGAGGTTAGTAAACCTGAAATACGTTTTTTTCTAGTTGTGAAGGATGTTGAATCATTATTAAATGATAATAATGATCATATAACCTACAAATAATCAGTAAGTGGCATAAAAGTTTCTATGTGGAAAGAAGGTATTAATTTTTAAATGGATTCTATATATCAAAACCATGTCTATATTTTCGTAGATCCTTCAATGGATGTAAATACAATTATTTGTAAATATTTATTCAAGAAGAAACTGGACATGGATAGACTATTAAGTATATAGAAGGAACTACTAGTTGTAAAATGGTTTAAACAGTTTCAAGACATAGACTATGATGAAACCTTTTCACCAATTTATGTGCTAAAATCCATCAGAATTCTACATTCCATAGAAGATTACCATGAATATGATATTTGATAGATGGATGTAAAAATATAATTCCTTAATGGGAACCTTTTGGAAGATGTCTATATATCATGACCTGAACTTTTGTGACTCCAAAGGATTCTAACAAGGTATACAAGTTGCAAAGATCCATTTATGGATTAAATAAAGCATTTATATCATGTAATATTCAGTTTGATGAATCCATATTGTAATTTGGTTTCATAAAGAATGAATGTGATTCTTGTGTCAATAAATTGTTTAGTGGGAATGTATTCATTTTATTAATAGTTTATATTAATGACATACTAGTTATTGGAAATGAAATACTAGTCTTATAATCTTTTAAAGACTAGTTGATCACATGATTCTCCATGAAGGACTTAGGTAAAGAAATATATATTATTTGGATTAAGATCCATCATGATAGATACAAGAGGATAATCAGACTAAGACGAAGTACATACATTGAAAAAATACTAAAAATATTCAATATGAAACAATATAAGATGATATTGTTTCTAGTGTCACATGTCGTTCATCTTTCCAAGAATGTTTTCTCAAACACATTAGGAGAGATAGAGGATGGTATGGATTCCATGCATGTAATTTATTGGGTTATTTATGAAGGTTATACTATGTACTAGTCCAGATGTCTCCTATACCTTAACCATGGTAGGAAGATATCAAGCTGACCTAGGTGGCCACCATTAGATGACAGTCAAGACTATCCTTAAGTATCTTAGGTAAACTAAGGATATGTTCTTGATATAAAAAGGAGGTGATGATATATTCATCAAATAATATACATATTCTAGTTTCCAAACATATCAATATGATCTAAATTAATAGTCGAGATACATATTCACTATTAATGGAGGTGTAGTGAGCTCAAAGATCATAAATAAGGCCATGGTCATAGATTCTAGAGTAGATTCTGATTATATTGTGGCTTCTGGGGTAGATAAAGAAGCGGTTTGTTTTTGAAAATTCATCCATATAATTGATGTAATTCCTAACAGTAAAGATCATATCACACTCTATTATGATAATACTATTGTGATGAATCTTGTAAAGGATCCAAGATCACATCAGAAAATGAAGCACATACATTGTAAATTTCATCTATTAAGGGATTTCTCTTAGAGAGTTGAAGTCGTAGTGAGAATAGTCTCTAAATAAAGACAACATGGTGGACCCATTGAATATATCCTTAACTAAATAGAAACATTATCATCATGTGGGATCTAGTAGACTAAAAATCATTGGCAGTTGGCTCTAGTCCAAGTGGGTGTCTATTAGAGTTGATGTCCTAGAACCAATTGTATGTACTTTGGATTTCATGTATATTCAAATAAGTGAATATTAATTAAAATATATTATTACATATCTTTCATAGTTCTATGTGAATTTAATCTAATAATGTCCCAGAGTATCTGTTTCATTGAAAAAGGTCATATTAGTTCCCTAATATGTTAAGAACCATAAAATTCCATGATGTTATTATTAAAACTTGTTTTATGCTAAAATAAGATTATATGATTGGGAACATAGTATATTGACCATTAAGTGTGAGTACTCATAAGTAGATGTGACTTTTTCCCATAGAGTTTTCACTTAGTAGTCTCTGGGGTGGGAGATTATGAAAACAGAACCATGAGTAGAATTTACACATATTTATGTGTCATTGGATATACCTTTCTGTGAGCATGTGTAGTGGTCCTTGGACTTTAATATTGTTATTAATTCATGTAATGACTCATTAAATTAGTTATATTTCCATAAACCATGATAAAATGGTTCATGATAAAGTTGGGTATGTCGCATGTTCCATGAATGAAATGTTATTAATGAATAAGTTGAGGAAGGATTTATCACTTCTATGTTTATAGAAGTTGATATCTTTACCTTTTGATTAAAATATAATTTTCATATTAAATTCTATATCCATGGTGTAACGATGAGTTTATTTCATATAGTTAAAGAAAAATGTATCAAGTAGATAGGTTGATGACATTGGTGTGAAACCTTCTTGATGATATATCATGGAAAATGAATTATATTACATAGTGAGTACTTGTGAATGGTTGAAAATGTTGCAACATTAACTTTATTCTATTTAGTGCCTTGACTCATTTCTAGATAGTAATCTTGTACTTTAGGCAAGATTTCTGAATTCCAATGATAAAGAATCCTAGATGGTCACATACTATATTTTTCCATTAATATTAATTAAATTTTATTTTAATTTAATTATTGTAATAAATATTAATTTCAAGACTGAGGAATAATTTTATTCAGGTTTTATTGATCAAAAAAATTAAATAAATATTTATTCTAAAGGTAATTTTTTAATTGTAAAGATATATAATATTTCTTTATTGAATTAATAAATATTTATTTGGGTATTTTATAAATTTTGATGAGGACTAGCATACCAAGATCGATTCTGGTGATAAGCATTAATTTTCAAGCTGGTAAGATAATATTTATCATCGTTCCAGTTAACACACTCCATGAAAAAATATTATTATTATTATTATTATTATTAGATGGCATGAGGTCATATAAGGTTTAAGATATTATTTAATATTTTTTGTACAATTAAATAATATTTTAACCCTAACCCTAACTCTATAAATATACATTTGTGTATATTGTGTATATTTTGATTGAAATGGAGAATTTTTGTGCACAATGAAATCTAGATATCTCTCTCAAGACTGAAGAATGCTCTAAATATTCTCCTACCTTCTCTATCATCTTAAGAATGGGAATTCAAGGATGATTATTCAAATACAAATGAATCATCATAATGATCAAGTAAAACACTACAAGACTATTTATCCACCATGCTAGCACCCATCAATTCATCGGCATTGTTCAGAGATAAAAATAGAACATATAGATCACTGCTAGATGGATTCTACATATGGATCCTACAATCACAAATATGGTTGAACAAAAATATTTTTTGGGAATATAAACATATTTATTGAAGAACGATCTCAATAATAAGGTATTATTTCTTTCAATCTATTTAAATTAATTATAAATTTATCATGAAAAAATCTTCTCATGGTTTCGGTGACCTTCTTTTTCAATATTTTTTGGAAAATTTTCATTGGTTTTGATATTCATGTCTTGTAAAATATGTGAATAATCTATAAAATCTCAAAATATATGAGTCAGGACCATCCTTGATAAGTTCTTGTGTTGTTCTTGAAACCATCAATTACATGGGTGGTCAAGCCCTGTGAGGACTATAGAATAGGTTAGGTGTTTAAGTCGACATTGGATGCCTAGAAAAGGGAATGGGATTAGGTCCATCTCTATAGTGTGACTTGACTAGGAGTATAAGGAGGTTTCAATGAGACCTAGGGTGATAGTAGGTCCCCCTATGACTTGTGAACCTAGTGAGAGGGTGAATATGTGAATAGGTAGTGATGATAGTTGGTGTCTCCTTAGAACTCATACTAATGATGTGACTCTAAGGGGGTGTAGATAGAGTTGATGGATTTAAGCATTAATTCAACCCCTGCCTTGGGTTTATTCTTTCACCTAGTTGTTTTTGATATAGCTATAGATGACCAAACATACTTCTTGGGATTTAGACTATGGGACTGATGATATTGTAGTTATCCAAAGGTGCTTCACAATATCTAGATTTTGAGTCTCATGTGGTATTGGTGTGATACGACTGATGAGATGATGTCATCATGGATGCCCATATTTTCTACCTAGGATCCAACTATTGAGCCATGTAAAAATTCTCAGGACATTGAGATTTGACCTTGGGTTTGTATGGGCTACCCTAGATTCCATGGGTCCCTAGGATGCTTATCATGACTAATATCTGACTATTCAAACGTGGGGATTTTTTTTATAATCATTGTCATGTGATACATTGGGAACCCCTAGGATCCAGTAAGTCAATCTAGATGAAATTATTTATATCTGATTGGGATGGCCAATATGTTGGGGATAATTTTAGTTTTCATGGTGAAATAGAGTTGATTATGATCAGTTAATTCTTAGGATTTTTAGAGATTACCTTCAAGCCTATTGATATATAGTTGGGAGAGATGCCTAGGACGACTAATATTTAGATATTGAGATATTGATGAGGAGATGTTTTTATATTTGAGCATGGTCATATATGGATTCATAAGGTACTTCCAAGGATCTGATGTGTTACCTTATTAGAGGTAAGATTACATGACATGCTTAGAGACACCTTGGTACTGGTCGAAACAGGTATGGTTGATTAGTTTTGTTGGACCCAGAGATCTATAGTGGTTTATTTATATATTATTTCAGTAGTTATATATTTATTCAGAGAATTTATGATCGCATAGGGACATATCATATATTATCACACTTATACTTGTGCATTAAATTATTTATGGGTTTTTTAGTCTATATTTAAATCCTTCTACACTCAATATATATTTTAATTCATTTGTTGAAAACATGTTGAAAAAATAAAAATACACATTATCCCATTTAAACAAAAAAATTATTTTTATCTTAACATTATATACATTGATTTAAATTGAATAATTCCTTTTTTAGGATGAAAAAATCATTGGACTATAATTTTTCAACTGGACCCAAAGCTGGATATTATCACAAGAGGCCCAATGTGTTGGTATCAGGGCACACAATGGAAGTAGATGGGTCGAAGATTTAAACTTTTTCATCATCAGATCAATGTAACAACATTGTATATCATGAAACAAACCCTGGTAATAAATTAAAAGATATTTCATTAAGGAATTAAGCACAAAATAAAAATGAACAATTAAAATTTTTTGATTTAAAGGTGAATTTTACAACCACTCATAATTGGTGATCATTGAATGAAGAAACTACGGTAAAATCCCTCTATATCATCTATACGTTCTTTGAAAGTACATGGGAACACAAATTGTTTATATCTAGGTGTTATCATGGAGATCTAACAATGCCTTAAATGTTTTGAAAATCACTATAATAGAGATACTTTGATCTGTGAAGAATAGATTCAATCGATTTCTTGGATCGACTACTTCTCTCTCTAGAATGTCAGAGAGATGAAAGAGAGGCTCTCAAATTTAAGTGTTGAATAGTACCTCAAATAAGATCCTCTACTTACTTATATAGTATGGTATGAAATACTCATAAATGGATCCTCGTCCCTAGAATATGTATTACCCACTTATTAATTAATAAATGACATTTTATGGCCAACTAACTATTTCATAAGCATCATTGATATTTTTATAACATTATTATAATATAATAAATATATTACATGATAAAAGTGATCCATTAACTTAACTCATTATTCTAAAAAATATTAAACTGACCTTGAATATTAAAATAATATTCATTCATTAATATTTTCCCATGTATTCACTATAGTACTAGTAAATTAATTTAATAAATAAATTCAATCCCAAATATTCTAGACATGAACAATAATGAATTTATTTATTCCTTGGTGATCACTAATACTTAGACATCTCTCTAACCCCATGTTAGTCCTCACTACGTCCTATACTCTTATTTATTATAATAGGATATGCTTTTGAATATGCTAAGTGTAAGAACCTCTAAGACCTTATCTCAATATTAGTGAATATTATTCATAGACAAGGATTGGATTATAGTAACCCATCAAGGCTTCTAAGGAGATAAGGAATACTCACAAAAATGACAACCTTTCCTAGAAACACACATTGTATAATATAATTTGTTTTTATAGGATATCTCATAAAGAAGGATGTACACTTTGTGTCACCATCCATTATTACTTTATTATTCATTGACCTCACCAGATAGACTTACCCTCTTCTACCATGGTAATAGATTTAGTCAAGTTACTACCATACTCATCAATTAGACCTAAGGTATCACTTATTTTAGAAGTGAAATTTTTTATTTTGATTATTGAATCAATTTCATATCACTAATGGTGCACCCGGAGCAAGTTACCTCACTGTGACATAAATTTCATGGTATTTTTCTTACACCAATGTACATAATAAAATAGTATACAATGATAATAATCTAAATTCAAGATACCATTACAAATGTACATGGATATGAAATACCAATGACACCTAAAACATTTGTTGTTCCTATTAATAGTTCATTCCTCATGATATCATCTAATCGAGATCACCAAGTGAAAAAACTATGAGAATAAGTTTCAATGCTTATGAGCCCCCATTACCTGATAGTTAAACATCATTTGTATCATGTCGTCATGATGTATCTAGAACATAGGACATAAGTTTAATATTACTTTCATGGTATCTACAAGTTCTTATTATAGCTTGGGAACTGCTATAACCCTTTTGATACAACATGCAATTTAAGTACATTACCATAAATATATTAGACAAAAAATTATCATTACTACTATAATAATATAAATACATGTATATATATCAAACTTCATACATGTAACAGTAATAAAAGTATTTAAAGGATTTGGGTATAGATAACCAACTCACAACACTCTTATTTACACAAATCCAACTGTTAACAATCCTCAACATGATAACTCTCACAATAGAATACTTTTTTTCTTAGATATGGATTTACTCATGGGGTCTACCACATTATCCTCTATGGAAACTCTTCTAATTGTGACTTCACATCTCTATGTAAAATCTCTCAAGAGATGAAACTTCTCCTTCTCCTCTGGTGTGACTTAGGCTCCTTGAAAATCAGTACTGCAACATAATTATCACAATAAACCGGAACAGGGTCCGCACTACTAGGAATAATACCAATGTTTGATAAAAATATTCATAACTAAACTACCCCCTTAGCAAAATAAAAAGCTTCTATATACTCATATTCTACTATAAAATCAATGATTATAGGTTTCTTTGATCTTCTCCAACTCACCACACCACTATTCAGGAAAAATGTATAACTTAATTGTGATTTCATATCATCATGATCTATCTAGAAACTAGTATCAATGTATCCCCTCATAACTAGTTCCTCATATCATCCATACACTAGGAACATATCCTTTATACATATCAAGTATTTATAATAGTTTTTATAGCTACCCAATACAGCTCTCCAAGATTGGTTTTATATCTTCCCACCATGCTTAAAAAAGGAAACACCAAACCTAGTATATAGCATGACATGTATGATAAATACCATAGCTGAAGTATACGATATTTTACTCATTCTTACAATATCCACCTATGTTTTTGTACACAATTTCTTAGATAGATTTATACCATGTGATATTTAAATAACATTCTCTTAGATTTTTTTATTATAACTTTTGATTACCTTTCCAATATATGTACTTTTAATTAGCCTAAGAATCCTCTAAGATCTATCTTGATTAATCTTGATCCCTAGAATGTATGTTGTTTCACCTAAGTATTTCATATAGAACCATTCATTTAACCAAGTATTAAACGACTATAAAACTTGCACTTCATTTCCCATAATTACTATGTTATAAACATATAATACTGGGAAAATTATGGAATTCCCAGTGAACTTCTTATAAACAGATGGATCACTTTCATTCTTAAGGAGACTAAATTCTATTATAGCCTCATAAAAATGAACATTCTATGATTGTGATACTTTCTTCATCCCATATGTGGATCTCTGTAACTTGTATACTTTATTTTCACTTTTTCACTTTTTCGCTCAATGAACCCTTCAGGTTGAGTCATATATACATCTTCAACCAACTTCTCATTTAGAAAATCAATTTTTATATCCATTTTCCAAATTCTATAATCATGGAAGGATTTTATTGTAAGTAATATTCTGATGGGTTTCAGCATCACTACTGGTGAGAATGTTTTATTATAGTATATTCCTTGAAATTTCCTAAAACCCTTCGCATCTAGTCATGCATTATAAGTATTTACTTTACCATCCATGTCCATATTTTTCTTGAATACCCATTTTAATCGAATGGGTTATGCATTAGCTAGAGGGTATTATAAAATAAAGACTTGATTTTGATTTATAGACACTATCTCATAATGCATGGAATCTTTCCATTTAGTATCATCCTTTCCTTATACTACTTCTTTTCAGGTTATAGGTTCATCATTCTCTAGGAGGAATTGTTCACCTAACTCAGTGATGAGGAAGACATATCTCTCTGGTTTCCTAACCTCTCGAGTGCACCTACGCAATACTTGTGTCTTGGGAACATATTCATCTCCCACAATATCTTGTGTACATTATTACTATACCAACTCTTGTGCACCTTGAGAATCAAATTCATTGAAGTTAATCTTTATCCAACTATTTTCATTAAAAATGTGTTCCCTTTCTTGAAAAATGACATGTATTACCACAAAAAATATTTTATCTAAAGGTTTATATAGTTAATATCCTTTATTTTCTTTAGGATAACCTATATAAATTCACTTTATGCTCTAGGATTCTACTTTGTTACTAGGTATAGTCTTGAAAAGAACCTCACATCCTCATACACATATGTGTGAGTTACTGGGTTTCTTTCCATACCAAAATTGATCTTAATTCTCATATATGTCTTTAATTGGTACGTGGTTATGGTTATATTCCATTGTATATAACATGTATCCCTAAAAGGATGAGGGAAGAGTTATCTAACTCATCATTGATCTGGCCACATCAAACAATGTTTGATTCCTCCTTTTAAGAACACCATTCCCCTGAGTTGTTTAAGGAAGAGTGATTTGGGATACTACCCCACACCCCTTTAAGTGAATAATGAAAGTTTGGTTGGGATAATTTTTTCCTCAGTCTGAGTATATTTCCTTGATCTTCCAACCATACTATTTTTCCACTTCATGTTAGTATTCCATAAACATCTGAAAAGAATATTAATTATACCTAATTAAGTATATGTAGTTATACCTAGTATATTCATTAGTAAAATTAATAATGTATAAAAGCCTTCCCCTTTCCTCTACTAAAAATAGACCACATAAATCATTATGAATCAATTCCAGTAGTTAAATAGAACTTACTCCTTTCCCAATGAACGGTTATTTGGTTATTTTTCCTTGTAAACAATCATGAAATGCATCCAAAGGTTTAAACTTAGTAGAATCTAAATATCCAACTTAATATAATTTATGTAAACACTTCTCATTTACATGACCCAGCCTGAGGTTCCATAGGCAGGTATTATATGAGTCATTTTCACTATTTTTTTCATTGATTTACATTATAGGTTTTCTATGTTCAAATTTGTATAATCCCTTATTAATATGCACCAAACCATAACATATGTTATCCTTATTAGAGAGACAACATGTATTTCTAAACATGAAATAAAGTCCCATTTTATTCAAACTCAACACTGAGATTATATTTCTAGTAACTGAAGGTACATAATAATAGTTTTTTAATATAAAAACAAAACCACTAGGAAATTCCAAGTGATAATCTCCCATTACCAAGGTTATTAGTATCATACCATTTGCAGCCTCGAGATCCACCTCACCCTTTAAAATCTTTTGTAATGTACTTAGTTTATGTATGTAAAAACAGTTGTGTGAGTCATATGATATTTCTTATACCCAACTTATAGATAAATTTAGATTTCATTTAATGATAAAACTACTTGAGTTAAAATAGCCACCATGCTTCTTTTTCACATCAATAGAGTTATTATTACAATGGCCTTTCTTGTCACATTAAAATTAGATATCCTCCTTCTCATCCCCACCCTCTGTATCTTTGGATTCTTGGAAGGATGGTGACTCATTGTCTTTATCTTAGGTTTAGTATTATACCTCTTATCCTTTCCATTCACTATATGGACCTAAGATTTTGTATTATTCACATTCTTATATTCTTGGTGAACCAAATCTAGTAGATCCAGGAGTGACTTTTTCATGTTATTTATGTTATAATTGACACTAAAATTTGATAAGTTGGGCAGTAAAGAGGAAAGAATGAGATAATTCTCTAGTTCTTGGTTTAATTTAAACCCAAGGGACTCAAGTATCTTAATGATCCTAATCATCTTGATTATATGAGGTCCCACTTAATTCCCTTATTCTATCCTTCAATTATAAAATGCACTTGATATCTCATATCTTTATTACCAAACTCTCTCCTGATATAACTCTTGGATATGATAAATCATCTTGTAGGAATATTCATCCAGATGCATTTTCTATAGTTGACTGGAAATCGATGAAAATATGATACATTATAAATCTATTTCATAATTTATTTTCTTCTTATATTTACCTTTAATAGTCTTTCTTGATCCCTTATAATGATTAGTAGGAAGTTGGGATTTCGACACATAAAGTTTCCTCTCTTGGCGTAGTTTTATACGCAAGCACCTGTACCACTCATGGAAGTTATGGATGGTTAGGATATTTTTTTTATCTAGTATTGATCATAGTGACATTGAAATAATAGTAGTTGTTTTCATTTTATCTACAACAAATAAATTTAGTAGTTATTACTTTATCTTGATTGTTAATTAGACATTATCGATTAAATCATTAAATTCCTCCCACTATTTTATTGAACACTAGTAGCCCTCGCTATTAGATTTAGAATACTCGTTCTCTTGAGTATTCTAATGGAAATTATCCTTAAAAACTCACCTTATAGTCTATGTTATGGATACACCACTACTCAGACTATTTCAAGGTAGACATTAGACTAGAAAACTACATTGACTTATATCTTTTTAAACTGTTGAGTGAAGTCCCAACTTATAAGAATCATAACATTGATTTGATTAACATTTTACCTATATTGTGGAAAAATATATCTATGACTAATTATTTTCTATCATATTTAGTTAAGTCAATCCATCACTCTAGTAAGAACTCCCCAATAGTGGGAGGCACCCTCAACTAAGGTTGATGAGCACTTTGTACACCTCATTTTGTTCAAATGTTAGTGAAGAATAATGTTATGGGTTTTTATTTTTAGTATATGAAAGAATTTATTTTCTATTTGATATGACCATACTATGTTATCATTCTCATAATTGAATAATGCATTAAATTGAAAACATTCATCATGTATTAATTCCTTTTATCTATGTATGCATGTTTATTATTCTACGTGATTACTTAAACATGAAAATACATAAAATAATAATAAACCATGCATAAATAAATATATACCATGACTTATCCTAATAATTTTATATTACTTGAACCATTGAGTATAAATGGGTTAACTGTGAGCCTAGGGATGGATACCCAAGTAATTTCTTACTCATATCATAGGTCACACCCATGTCTAATGTATCCACTTCTTGTCTGGAATGTCACAAAATATTTTCATGGTCATCATCTTACATCATACTCATCATTATACATACACGCTCAAGAATGAAAAAAATACATGTAGAATAATTCACATGGACACACAGGACCTTATACACATAATATGGGAAAGGTAAGGTGCACAGACCATTATTTACTAATTAAATACCATAATCATCACATTCATTAAAATAATAAATTAAATAAATCAAAAATTAGACATACATTGTTTGATAAATGATCAATATCAGTTTACATGCAATAACTTTGTAGAAAAAAATTACATTTGTAGATAATTCAACTTGAGGGAATAAATTATGAATTAAAATAACATTAACTAATTTTAATTCATGTCTACCTTGTCAATCAGTCCTGATTTTTTTATTAATTTCCAAATATCATTTAGATATTTTTTTAATTTTTCCTCAAAATTTTAGGTTTTCTGGTATTTAAAATACATGGAGATGGATTTCAGAAATTTTTACGTGTGGGTGAACATTAACCCACGATACTATTCATGTTAATAGTAACTAGGTTAATATTTACACAAATTAATATATATATATATATATATAAATGTTTTAAAATATAAATATATTTATTTATTTTATAAAAAAAGTGGTTGATTCACTATGTAACCCACCCCCTTTCAAGTTACTAATCATGTGAATAGTACCCATGCTACTATTAATAAGAAGAGTAATCTGATTTTTTTTATCGTTCCTTGGTTGACATGAATGTCCTATCCCCATTTTCAATTTTTATTTGTTTTTTAAAATTAAAAAGTCTAATAATAGCCTTTATATTTTCTATAATTTTGTGGAATAAATACCCCATTGATATCACTGTTCTGGCCACCAAAATCTAGCCAAAACCTGGCAAACCATCACTAGAAAAGTTAAACACACACACACACAGAGATATATATATATATATTCTTCATTTTATAAGACCATAAAATCAGTTTTGATCTAATTTATAACTTGGGGTGAGCACAACTTGGTCGTCTGTGATCAGATCAATGTTTGGTTTGACACAATGAGACCATGATGATTCCCTCTACATTAATTTAATAAAAATTTAATTTTTCTAGGATTAAACCTTCACGTGATTTCTCTAATTCCAATTGTTGGTATCAAGGCATGCAGTAAAATCATATGGTTCTGAGATTTAAAATTTATCATTTTCAGATCGATGTAACAATGTCGTCTCTAATGAAACAAACAAACCCCAATAATAAATCTGAGGATATTGTGTGACAGAATTAAGTAAAAAATTAAAAATGAATAATTACCTCATTTTATTTGAAGGTGAATTTGATAACTGCTCATACTCAATGACCATTTCATTAAGGAATTAGGGTTATATCCCTCTAGATCATCCACGTTCACTTTGAAAGTCTCTAAGAATGCAAATCATTGATATCCATGTGTTAGAGTGGAGATCTTATGATGCCATATGTGTCTTGATAATCACCAAAATATTGATCCTTCAATCCATGAAGAATAACTTTGATCAATTACATGTATTTTTTTCTTCTCTCTATAGGGTGTGGGAGAGATGAGAGAGTGGATCTCAAATTCAAGTGGTAAATAGTACCTAAAATGAGAGCCTAATATTACTTATATATTAATTTATTAAATACTTGAAAATGGATCCCTGACCCTTAAATATGTATTACCAATTTAATAAGTGAAAAATAACATTTTATAACAAACTAACAGTATCATACAAATTATTTATATTTTTATCACTTAATTGTAATATAATAAAAATATTAGGAGATAAAATTGATTCATTAACTTGACTTGTTATTCCAATAAATATTAAATAAACCTTGAAAATTAAAATAATATCCATTCATTAAATATTTTCTTATATATTTACTTAAATACTGGTAAATAAATTCAATTTCAATTATTATATACATGAATAATAATAAATTTATTAATTCCTTAGAGATCGTTAATACTCAGACATCTCTTAGACCCCATATGGGACCCACCATGTCCTATACTTCTATTCATTATAATAGTCCAAACATTGAATGCACTAAGTGTGTGATCCTCTAAGAACTTATCTTGATAGTAATTAATATTATTCATAGACCAAGAACAGAGTCTAGAAACCCACCAAGGCCCTTATGGAGATAAGAGATAGTCATAATAATGAAAACCTTTCCTATGAACACATGTCATGTAATATAATCTTTTTTTCATATGATATCTCATAAAGAAGGATTCATACTTTGTAAAATCATATATTATTTATTATTATTTTATCTCACTAGAAGTACTTAACATCTTATACCATGTCCATGGATTTATTTAAGTTACTACTATCTTAATCAACTGGGCTTGAGATATCACTTCTTTGAGAAGCGAAAAATTATATCTTGATTATTCAACTAATTCCATTATTCTAATGGTGCACCCAAAGTAAGATACCTCACCATGACATAAATTTCATGGTTTTCATATTGAATCAATGTATATAATCAAATATTATACACTAATAATAATATCAAGTCAAGATACCATTACACATGTTTTGAGATAGAAACTAACAATAGCTTCTGAAACATGTGGTGTTCCTATTAACGGGTTAGTCCTCATGATCTACTCTACTCAATATCACCAAGTGTAAAATTTATGAGAATTCTCAATGATTATAAGCCCCCATCACTTTATAGTGAAACATAATATATTTCTTGTATCATTATGTGTCTAAAATATAGAATATATATTTAATATTACTTTCATGGTATCTCTATGTTCACATTATATCCTAGGAACTGGTATAACCCTTTTGATATGACTTACAATTTAAGGACATTACCATAAATATAGTAAGAGCATAAGTATCAATACTAATATGGTAATATAAATATATGTATATATATATATATATATAATTTTTTACTTGTAATGGTACTCAAAGTATATAAATAAGTTGGGTTTAGGTAACCCACTCACAACACAATGGATCCCACAAAGAGAATAAAATATGGGTGAGGCAGATTGGACCATACTTTTGTATTTGGGAAATATATTGGGATTCATACCTTCAATTGAGATAATTCCTCCTCTATTGTAAAAAATTTAAGTCCCACCTATCTACTTAATTTCAATTCAATACTTGGGTTTGATTCAGTTAACCATCCAGACCAAGTGGAGGGAGAAAGTCTGCCATGATTAGTCACCTATTCCCTTAAACACTTGACTTATTTTGTGAAAATTTTGATGTAATTTTATATAAAATGAATCTCCCCCATAATAATCAAAGTATTATATCCTATAGGGTGAGTTTTTATTGCTTTATATGTGCTTATTTATTATATATGGCTTCCTCCCATTCCATGGAGTTCTAAACTCCTTGTGATCACCTGGGGAGGAACATCATGAAAATATTGAGATTCGTGTTTGTATTATTTCAATGATATTTTAAATTATAGGTTTTTATGTTGTTTTTATTTATCCTATATTATTATTTAATTTATTTATGTGTTATTATTTCATACTCAAACTCACATGATCATGTTTTGGGGTACATATCCATGTGATGTTTCACACGTTGTTCGCCACTTCCTCATCCCCCTTTCAATTGTGGTGTTTGTGTGGTTAATATTGGAATATTGGATTCACATAAACACTTAAATTTACATATACATTTATTTAATTTAATCACACTAAAATAACATACAAACCTATAAAACACATCAAGTTATTCATGTGTTGCCTTGAAGAATTTTAGTTTTGAAGTCGAATGAAAATCACCTGATCATCGATGGTAGTCGGTGAATCATTTTGTGTTTCTAACTGAACCCTAAGAGTTATTCTAATATTAACTTGGTAGAAATATATTTATTGTTGTTAAAAACCAATAAATAAAATATATAAACCTTGTCTCTTGAAGTGATGATCGATGAGCATCATGATATTTTATCAGGTTGATCATACTTAATCATATCTATTAATTTATACTTTCTAATAATGTTTTCTTATATATAATTTACTCTTAAATCAAAAAACACCGATTTTTTTACAATATCATTCCCTTTTTTCTTAATCAAACCCTTGTTTTAAAATTAATTATCTAATTCTCCATTGAGATATGACCTAGGGTTCCTATTATAATATAAAAATTCTAGTAAAAAATAAACATCTAATTTGATGATCTTGAAAACGTGATCTAATTTTGTTTCTATTTATAATAAGACAATATCATTTTTTCCTTTGATTTATTTCTTACTCCTTTCAATATTCACCCCATCCCTGTTGGTTTTTTGTTATTTATTTTTGTATGTTATCTCTCTCTCTCTCATTATCTTTTCTCTCTTATTTAGTAAATAGTTTTTTATTCTTATTTACTTTATTTTATTTATTTTCCTATTCATTATCAAGTTTTTTTTATTTAATCCTTTAATTATTCTTAAATAAATAAAAAATAAAAAAACATGACTTGTTTTCATGACCCGGTTAGGAAAAGAAAAACTATTGGAAATAGACCCTAGAGTTGAAAGGACTCTCCACACACACATTATGTACTCTAGAGTAGGTAAATCAAGTAACATAGAGAATACTATTATAGAAATGTAATAGGTATTAAACCAATCCAAAATTGAACCAAATAAAATCCCTAAAATCATTGTTTCAAATAATTGGACATTAAATGAACTAATCACCCCTACTTTATAGTACCAACCTACGTACATACAATACCATGAGGATATAAGAAAATTTGATATAAGATTGAGACTCATCCACCTCCTTCCTAAAATCCATGGTATTCCTAATGAGGAAAATCAAAAACATCACCCAGAGATTCACAAAGTTTTCTCTACCATGAAACCCCAAAATATGTGTGAGGACCTCATAGAGTTTTGGGAATTACCTTTCTCCCATGATAGTGTAGCAAAAGACTGGATATACTATCTTCCTACCATAATTTGGGGATGGAATGACCTTAAATGTAAATTTATAGATAATTTATTCCCTTAATCCTAATTTTCATACATTGGAAAATAAATATGTGGCATTAGGCAATCACAAGGAAATATCCTTTATTAATATTTATAGATATTCAAAAGACTTTACTCGGGTTTCCCCCACCACCAAATTAGTGAAAATTTTATTATTTAATAATTTAATTAGGGACTTTTCCCCATGGATAGTGGAATAATAGATGTTTAATATTGTGGTTCCCTAGTTGATAAAACCTATGTCACTTCTTGTGAATTAATAGCTAAAATGACTCAAAATTCACAACAATTTAGTAAATATCCAATTACATCCACTTGAGGAGTTCATCAGGTAGTACATTCAACCCTAGAATAAAAGGTAGATAATAAACTTGATGAAATTAATAACCTCATAAGAAAATTAGATCAAAATTAAGGTAATTTACACTCTACACCTATTCCATTACATTGTGGTATTTTTTCTTATAACACTCGTTTCTTTGATCAATTACCCCAACTTTAGGATTCATATGATTCATCTTTAGAAGTATTCATCAGGCATCCTTTTAAGTAATAATTCCCCTTAAATCAAGAGAAATTTAATCCAAATAAAATCCTGGGGTGGTAAGGACAACCGCAGTACTAACAATGATGCAACTCAAGATACCCCAAACAGAAGTGGTATCAACAAGGACAAGGTATGCATCCTTCTTATCATTTACCTTCTCAAAATAACCCTCCTCCCAAATCTAGACCAAGCCTCAAGGACATGGTGAAACAAATGAAATCCATGAATTTTTAGTTCCAACAGATCACACAATCAAGGCCTATAAACTGAATTTGTATAACTATAAAACATCATTGGTGAGATAAAGATACATGTCCCTAGACAACTACCATCCCATCCTATTTTCAATCCTAAGGAAAAAAAGGTAATGTATGTTCTATCACACTTAATAGTGGTAAATAAATTTCTATTTATAATTATTCTACACAATAGGTGTATGCCCTCTTGAAAAATCTCTTTCTATATCCTCAAGAGATTCAAGTGAATAAAAACAAAACAAAAAGGGTAAAAAAGTTATCATTTATGATTCCCCTAAACAATTCATTCATCTTACATTTCCTTAAAGACTCTCTCACTCCAAGAAAAATTTAGATAATGAAATTGATAAAGTGATCATGGATACATTTAAAATGGTATGGGTTAACATTACTCACTTGGATTCAATTAAATAAATTCCTTGATATGCAATAATTCTTAAAGAACTTTGCACCCATCGATGATAACTGAAGTGGAATGAGAGAGTTGTCCTTATAAGGAATATGAAAACCCATATTTTTAATACACCTTATTTCATGATTTATTATATAAAGATACAAATATATCAATACCAAAAGATCATTAAGCATATTGTATTTGGGTAATTAGATACATAACACAATAAATTGAAACTAGAATAAAATGACATTATTTAAAACTCCATAACATGCTCTTAAAATCCATTAATCTTATAATACTACACGAGATACCCTGAGGATGTACATAAAAAGTTATGAGATATAAATACCAGTAAGGTAATAATAAAATCATAACATGATGAAAGTAATACATGTGAGTTGAGAGGCATATCAAGTCGACATAAAAGGGGTGAGAATCATAAACATAAACATCAAAGCATGATATAAGATGATAATTTCAAGGCAACATAAGAATGTGGAAATAATATAAACATTAAATTATAAGAATAAGTCAAGGATAACCATTGAGAAATAATAACATAGTGTTATTAGTATAACTTACCATTCACCATACATGGTATATCATGAGATAAAAACATTCCTCAATTCATTGGAGGGATATATAATTTATGCTCCACTCATCACATTTATATCATGTATATGCATTTGTGTGTCATATAGATCATAAGACATAATAATGTCTTTCAAATTTTAATACCATGAATAAGGAGTGTGAGTTACATACGTGGAATTCCATGATCAATTAAGGATAGTTCCATTTAGGTGAATATCCTTGAGTGGAAATGGATATGGGTATTCACAATACAAAAGTTTAGCATGGAAATTCGCAGGATAATTTTGGAAGCATAAAAATTGCACATAAAGGTTCATGGAAGGGATTAATGAGAATGAAATGTGTTTTATAATTACATCGGAATAATAAGGACAATAAAATGGATGTTTAAAAATACATTACAATATGAACAATTGTAAATCAATAGGGCTTAGTACAAAGAAATTACTTGAAACAAAGGAAGATAAGAGAACCCCTAACCTTGGGAGGAGATTATTAAGAGAATGGAAATACATTGGGAGGGATTTATATAGTTATAGGGGGTGAAATTATTTCTTAATTTTTTATTATTTAAGATTAATGGGAGATTGTATAAGGCCCCAGCCTTAAACATTACTTAATCTTGAGTTATTACAAGATTACACATTGAGGATCTTTTCAGGTTTAGATTTTTAGAGAATTAGATCATAAATCATGCATTACATTCCACATTTAAACAAAGTGGTTACATAAAATATAGTATTCATTTTTTCCCATCAATGGAAACATATTTAAAACGAAACATTGATTATTTCATGACACTTCCTTGGCCCTATCATCACATCATGTACCTTTCCCTTGACCTGTGAAAACATTTCAAAAACTTAGGATGAGCATAAAAAGCTCAGTAAGGGATATAAAAGTACGAAAATAAAACATTAGTCCATATATGAAATCATACTTTACTCATAAAACATAATCATACCTCATCAAATCATGAAAAAATCATAGAAATCATAAGACATAAAGGTAACTTGAGGCATTCATAACATTCTTACGTAGGGAGTAACCCTCATGGTTACGTTTGGAATACCCATCATAGTATATTCCCTAAATCTATTTGGAGAAACCTTAACGTTTAACCCCTTCACGTTTCCCAATGAATTGGAGAGCTATATCGGGCTCACCCACCCTTAGTTTATCACGGAACCACCCATCTTCATAACAATGACCAAGAACCATAACATAATCGTATCACATAAAACATGCATAAAGGAAACATAACATTTCCACATTTTAATCACAAGATATCAATACAACACATTGATATAATAAAAATATTTTGAAAACCATTTTTAATACCAAAATAAAAGAAAAGTAATACATGGTATTTATTTTTTTCATTTAAAAAAAGGTTATGGCTTGTAGATGAAGCTGAAACTCAAATAATGGTCACGGCGGCGGAGAATTCGTTGTCGCCGCATACGTACGACAAAAAAAACATTCCTTTTTTTTTGTTTAGTAAATGCTTCGTATAAAAAGATTCCTTTTGAATAAATGTAAAATTAAAAGGGGTTTATACACCGTATAAAAGAAAGTTGTGTATAAAACAAAATATTCCTCAATGAAAGGAGATTGAGACAAAGTCCCTTACATCGTATCCGACTTGACTCGATCATTATTTAATCTCCTGAATAATAAACTTGAGTTAATTTATACTTTCTTAAGAACATTTTTCAAGTTCATTATTCCTTTTATATCACTTATTACCATGTCATGAACACTATTTAATTATTTAAGTTAATAACAGTCGTTTTAACGATCATTGGTACTTGAGTTAAATATAAACTCTTTATAATTACAAGTTGTTCATGTATCCATTATATCCAGAGTTATATTCATGATTTAGATATCATATATATCATATATATACATGAATTTATAATATTACATAACATTTAGAGGTAAGAAATGAAATTCACCGTTCATAGAGACGGTAAGTCGTACGTATGCATGAACGCTACTTTCATTTATATTTCATATTTTATGGAATGGAATCATAATGATATAAAGGTATATTATAATTCCAGTATAATATAATATATAATATCATTAACTCCATCATTTATACTTCCTAAATATGGCATTAATGAATCAAATCACTTTGAGGGGCCGGTAGTCCGCACTTCCTAAAATGAAGATATCACGTTTACCCATAATGGAAACCATAAAGGTGTGCCAAAAATGAAAAATACAGAAGCCTAAGGAAAACATAAACATATTATATATCATATATAAATATAGTGTCATGTTAATGGCCACCTTTGAAGGTGTTATAAGAATATTGAACAATCATCGTTTCGTGAGGCAGAAATTCGTCATCCACGGAAACAGTATGATCTTTAACCATTAGATGAAGGTGTGTGTAAGTGTAGCTATAATCCTTATTATAACAACATTCTAGTATATTGAAGATAATGGTGTTGTTACAAAATAAATTAATAAAAAGAGTTTAGGGGGTTGAAGAAGCAAAATAAAACAAAAGAACATTAGAGAAGACTTTACCTTTAAATCAGGTAACTCTTCTTGGTTTGAACCAAAATGGTTTCTTGAAGAGATTTCTTCCTAAGGTAAGGATTCTAGGATGAATAGAGGGATGTGTAGAGATAAATTGATCAGGTCTTGGCCGATCTAAAGGCTTGAGAAGTGTGGTTAAGGAGGTATAGGTGGGGGCCTTTTATAAGAGGAGAGGAGGGGCACTCTTGGAAAGTTAAGAAATGTTACATTATTTTAAAACTATTTTCAGATTTAAAAGGTCCAACATTGATATATTTCTATTATAAGGTGATAAGGGTTCGAAATATACTCATACAATATGTCTTTTATAAGTTTAAGTCTTATATTTTACATTATCTTTTCATTTTATTTAAATCGTTAATTAATGAGGTAATCGTTGTATCATCAGGATGTCATAAATAATTTAATTTATTTAATGTCTAAAAATTATAAAAAACTACTATGATGTAGGAAATAGTTTTATATTTACAATGACTATTTATAGTCTAAGATATCATTTATTTAGATAAAATTAAAAAAAAATTACTCAGGTGATACATTCTTTAGTGATATTCTCCTTTCTTTAAAAATAAAAGGATAAAGTGTCACATTCACCAAAAACTGATTCCATGGGGTCCCTAAGTTTGGAACAAAGCATCCCATGGTCGGCCATGACACAACCAGTAGAATTATGACACATTTTGGGGTCATTTTTTTATTATTATGATATTATTTTATTATCCTTAACTACCCGATTACTAATTAATAAAGATAATTAAAGATAATTACCGTCGTTACTATTCATAATGTCCAAAAACAAAAGAGTATTAATTAGATAATTTAAACATTATGATTCCAAATATGGAATCCATTTTACCAAATTCCAAACATAGAAATTGAAATAATTAATTTAAAAATAATTTCTGTTGTCAAAACAAATAGCGGGTTTTTTTTAAACAATATCTATGAAAATTTTGGCACTTGTTTATACCCAATTCCAAAGTGAAATTAATTATAATGACCACCATTGGATTATATGGTAAAAATATATTATAATTATACTTTAATACTAATTAAAAATATAATCTAACCATATAATTAAATTAGATGAAAAAGCAGTTTTGATGTAAAATGCAGTATTTTTCACTATTCATTAAAAAATGAACATGGTCAGAAAAATACCAAAAATTTACCCAAGGTTAATTTCAATGTCCCAATAATAAATAATAAGTTTATTTTGACAAATTTTTTCAAAAGTTTGATATAAAAATGGTTTTCCATCAAAAGGCAGTAAAACAATCTTTTAAAAATATTAGTGTATTCCATGCTTAAGATTGGATTTATTCTCATTTTAAGCCTCTAAAACACTATCTAATTTATAAATAGACATATATAAAAATATCTATTATTCATTAATTACTTGGGATGTTACAGATTGGGTGGTTATTTATAGAAAAAGAGAGGGGAATTATTTATTAATTGCAAAACTTAGGTTTTGGACTCTATATGATAAAATAATCAAACCCACAAACTGTTCCATTGTTTTTTCCCATAGTTTCTTCCAAATAAGAGTATTTTTAAATATTTTATTATAATAATAACCAAACTCCTTAAAATAATACAATCGGTGAGTCATATTCATAAATAATGGATTTTAAAACCTTAAAATATAATATAGGTTTTTCAGGATTTATTAAAGGTTCATAAAATTAATCAAATAAAATAAAATATGTATTATTTTAAATTGTAAATATATTTTGGGTTATATATTTCCTTCATAATATTTATTACATCACTTTTGGGCTATTATTATGTCATAATACATATCATATATAATTACCATATTTAATTTTTACCCAAAAATACGACTATCCTAAAAATTATGAAAAATTAACCATTGGATAATTTTAATATAATGATTTCAAAAATAATATTTATTTTATTAAAATAATCCTATAAATATGATAATTTACACTTTTAAAAGAAAAATCCTCATTTATTGAAAAATATTGGTTTTTACGATAATACTAGTTTTCTAACCCTTATAAAGATCATATTCTACTTCACTAAATCTTATTATCATTTTTATGTAAATAAATATTATTTAATAAAAATATTAAATTAAAATAACATTTTTTTTTATTTTTAATTTATCAAAAAGAGTGTTATAATTAAAACCATATATTTTCCAAAAATATAATTCTGGTTTCTTCATATCAAAATCTAATTTTCATAAACTCATATATTATTGTATATATAAAGAAATAATAAAAACGAATAAATATAATCATTATTTTATTAAAAGGGAAAATATAAAAATTCATATTACTAGGTTCTATATATATATCCCCTTATATACAAGCATATTTCCAAAGGTTGAGGTGTGCGATGGTGGTGCTTTCTGGGGGTGGTTTGGTGAACATGGTTTGGGTTGTGATCTCGATAAGATTGAACTTCTCCCATAAATAGTTTTTCTTGATCTTTTTTTATAGAATCTCAACTTGGGCTTGGTTAAGGGAAAATATCAGTGATGCCAACTCCCTCCAAAGTTATGATAAATGGGCTTCATAGGGTATGATTCTACTAGTCTAGGCCATCGCTTCTTCTTTTTGAGTTAATTAGAATTTATCATTACCCATAATAAACTAATATTGATGGTCACTATAAAATAGATATATTTTCAATGGTTATGATTTTTAAAGGTATTTTAAATCTGACATGATATGTTTTATAATGTTCTAAAATAACCAAAGTAGTGTGTGTGTTTTATATAACTACTTTAATTAATAAGGCATTTATTTTTTCAAAATGGAATTTCATTTATAAAAGTTTAGTTCATTACATTCTTCCTCCAGTTATAAATTTTTCCCTTTAAATGTAATTTTATATACTAAAATATATAAGGTTGATTCTATTTCATCACCTCTTCTGGTTCCCAAGTTTCTTTCTCAAACTTCTGGTTCTACCACAACACTTTTACTTGGTTATTTTTCTTGTTTATTAGATATTTTTCTCTATAATCTAATATCTTCACCGACTTATCTTTGTATAATTGATCATTCTCCAATAGTTTCACCTCTAGATTTACTAAATATGATGGGTCTGGTATGTACTTACTCAATAGGGATACATATAATGCATCATGTACTTGAGATAGGTTAGGTTAGAGTGTTTGTCGATAAGGCGTAGATTTTGTGTGATCAAGGATCTGAAAGGGTCGATGTATCTTGTACTATGCTTTCCCTTCTTCTCAAACCCCGTGAATTTCTTCCATGGTGATATAAAAAAGGAACACCTTATCTCCAACCTTAAACTCTAGGCCTCGTTGAAGGTTTTATGTAGATATTTTTTATCAAATTTGTGTGGATTTCATATTATGTTGAATGGTTTGAACCTTCTCTATCATCTATTGGATAAGATCTGGTCCCATAATCTTTTTCTCTATAACTTCATGCCAACATGTTGGAGTCTAACACCTCTTCCCATACAGGGACTCATAAAGTTCTATTTTAATGATAGAATTGAAACTATTGTTATATGAACACTCGACTGGGGTAAGGTGTTAATTACAATATCCTTAAAAATCCATTGAAAATGATCTCATCATATCCTATCGATTTTGAATGGTTCTCTCAGACTGACCATCCATTGAGGGTGATAAATAGTACTAAAACTAAAATATGTATCTAATGCTTTCTAAAGGATTTTCTAGATCACTACGGTAAATATAAAATCTTGATCAGATACAATAGGTAGTGGAAATATTTATAGTATTACCACTACCCTTATGTATATATTAGTGATTTGGTCAGGGGATATATCTTCCTTAATTGAAATGAAATGCACTGACTTTTTAAGACGATCGAATACTGCCCATATGGATTGATTTTATTTACACATCCTAAAGAGTCTTATGATGAAGTCTATATTTATGTTTTCCCATTTCAATACTAGTATGGTAAATGGTTTCATCATACCCTTATAATTTTTTTCATTCAGCCTTTAATTATTAGCATACCAAGTATCAAGATACAAATTATGCAATCTCCCTCTTAATGTTATCCCACTAGATGTTTTGTTTTAGATATCTATATATCTTAGTGATTCTTGGATGAATATAGAAGGATGATCTGTGTTCATCATCAATAAGTTCCCTCTTCAACTCTGGTTTTTACGGGACACATATCCAAGTTCCAAATATTATAACTCTATCTTTTTCAAAGTTAAACTATGGAATATTCACTACCTTTTTATTTCATTCCTTATAATGTTTTTGGGACTCCTTGATCCTCTCAAAAATTGATGGTTGAGAAGTTATTTGAAAAAAGTAGTATAAATATCCTTTTATTATTACCGTTTCCATCCTTTTCATGTCCAAAAATATTAGACCCCTTTCAATCCTCATCATTGATAGGGTTATAGGATCATTTCTACTCAGAGCATCTGCACTTTTTCACCTTCCCAAGATGGTAATAGATTAAACAATCATAATACTTTATCATATCTAACCACCTTTGTTGATTCATATTAGGATCCTTTTGTGGGAATATATACTTGAGGATTTCATGATCTGTATATATGTCACACTTCTCACCATAGAGATAATTTCACCAAATCTTCAATGTGAAGATCACTGTATCCAATCCTAGATCATGTGTTGGGTAGTTATTCTCATGGATATTTAATTATAATGAGGCATAGGCCATCATTTTTTTATATTTTATGTTTACACATCCTAAGAATTTTTGGATGCATTATTTTTAATCACAAATCCTTCCCCACTAGTGGGTAATGTGAGCATGGGTTCTATGATTAGCCTCTTCTTTAACTCTTTAGATATCTCCTCACATTCATTAGTATAGAAAAACATCACTCCCTTCTGAGTTTTCTTGGTTAGTGGACTTGACAATCATGAGAATTTTCTTACAATTTGATGATAGTTCATGTCTAATCAAGGAAACTATGGATCTTCGTCATAGATGTCAGTCTAGGTCGTCCTTCAATTGCCACTATTTTTGAAGGATCTATAGATATCCCTTTTTTGGTGATAAAATTCCCTATTAATGTTAATTTATACATCTAAAATTTATATTTATTCTACTTTACATATAACTTTTTCTTTTATAAGGTCTTCATTACCGCATTCAAATACTCCTCGTGTTCCTCCTTGCTTTTGGAGTTGATAAGAATATCATCTATAAATAATACCATAAATTTTTTTTGTAATCCCTAAATAATCTATTCATTAATTCCATGAAGATATTTGGAGAATTAGTGATTCCAAATGATATCACTATGAACTAATAGTGTCTATACCTTATATGAAAATTAGTCTTGGGGAAATCCTCCTTTGCCTTTACTTGATAATATCTCTACGGAAGATCCACCTTAGATAAGTACTGGGATCCACATAGATAATCTAACAAGTCATGAATCTATATAAAAGGATACTTATTATTTATTTTGTGCTTTTTTAGAACATGGTAATCAATGCATAGGTGTATTGACCCATCCTTCTTCTTAAAGAATAGAACCGGAACACCCCATGGTGAAGCACTTGGGCATATAAACCCTTCATCCAGATTCTCTTCTAGTTGCTTCTTTAGTTATTCAAGTTTTAATAGTTTACATTTTATATATATTCTTGGATATTTGAAAATATATGGGTATACTTTTTATTTATTACTCAACCTCTCTACTATGAGGAAAACTAAAAAAATATTCATCAAATACCTTAGTGTATTCCATCACAATGGGCATGTCTCCAAGGATGATCTTTTCCTTAGTCTCGATCATTTGAGCTAGATATTCTTACTCATAATGAAATAATAATAATTCATGATATGATTATTCTAATGGAGATTCATGCTCCTATATGTACTTGTACACAATCATAGGGAAATTTTCAATACGGAGGGTGATTTCCCTCTCTTTGCAATTTATTTTGGCTCTATACAAGGAAAGCCAATCTATACTCATAATTGCATCAAATTCCAATAAATAGAGTATCATAAGGACTTTTTGTAATTTTGTCCTAAAAATATTTTTAGGTAAGAAGTTATTTACTTGGGGTTCTATAATTTTCCCACTTTCCATTTTCACTGATAGCTCCACTTCCATGTTTTTGAGGTGGTAAATAAATAGTTTTACTAAACTTGCATGATATGTAAGAATGCATGAAAGTAGAATAAAATAGTATATTTACTATCCTTGAATGAATAACTAATATTCACCTCAAATTTTTAAAGATCCAAATTATTAGTCGTGATGGCATAAGATCACCCTTTCTACCTAGGACTTGAAGGTTCTTATCATCAGTTATCATCGATAACCCTTGGCATAGTGCAATGGTTTTTATAGTGTATTTTTTCCTTTAAATTAATAAATTGTACAATAGGTTTCAGCTTGATTGAAGAATTTTTTTATTCTATCACATTGGTGGGTTACTCTTTTTGGCACTCACTATCCAGGTTCCCTTCCTTTCCACACCTAAAATATACCCTTTAGAAAATTTCTAGGTTATTCCTACACTTTTTACAAGTGGGATGTTGGTATTTATTTTCATTGTGAGATTTATCCATATCTCCCCTAGAATTAAACTCCATTATTTTATTCCTATATCCAGACCCTTGAGATTTTCTAATCACTATTTTGAATTTTAGGTCACATCAAAAAATTTCCTCATAGTTTTCAAAGACTCAAATCACCAAATATTTTCATAGATTCAAATTTATCCCACTAAATAAATGGTCAAATTTACTTTTGGGGTCAATGAAAATATCATAGTTATATTAATAAAGTCATATAAAGTTCACCTCATACACCCTGATGTATTTGTCTTCCTTTTTCTTAAGGCCAAGGAAATCCCTCTCTATTTTAAGTTAGAGAGTATAATGAAAATATTTATCAAAAACAAAATTCCTTAATTATTTCTACTCCATCACTTCAATATCCTCCTCAAGCATCATGTTTCTGATTAATTTATACCATTTATCAGATTCTCCCTCTATATGATAAAAAACTAGCACAAAATTATCTTACCTAGTGAATTAAAGAACAAAGAACATATTTCAATATATTTGATTCATTGTTCTATGATTAAGGGATAAAAATATCTACTGAAATTCAAAAGACTTTATTTAATAAAGGTCTCGATTGTAACTTTATATTTCTTAGGGGGATATGGTTTTTCCCCTTGATTCAAGTTTTAGTTCAAAAATTTATTTAAATGAAAAATTATTGTCATGAAGTTCCCAACTCCTACTCCCATCGGGTTGAGCATCTCATTTGGGTAGTCATTATGTTTCCCATCACATTTATTGTAGAACTAGTTCATCATATTTATAACTATTGACTAAAATAAATAGAAAATTATGGATGAGAATTTTCAAACTATTATACACATAAAGGGAAACTATGAAAAATGAAGTGATAACTCATAAATAACATACATTCATTAACCTATGAATTTCTAGGTTTCAATCTAAGTTACCATGGTCTATTTAAAAACATTAAATTTTATGGGAATTTTTCCCCTTCACAATGATTCATAAATAGATTGTAAATTTACCAAATCATATCCTTCAGGAGTGTTAAACCAGGTGTGTAGTAAAACCCCTTCTTTGTGAACTGGGTGAAGATCAAGTTATACTCAATGAACCGTTTTCAGGGTTCTTACCCATAGGTAAAACTATAGCAGATCCATATCCACTTGTAGCATCTAGGAATGAATTTTCTTTCTTGTAAACCACTTACTCTATACTTTAACAAAATTTATGAATGTTTTTATATTTTTGGTTTTATACTTAAGGATTTCACTATGGTTTTCTAATCCTAATCCTCAAAAATAACTTAACCTTTCTCTGATATGAACTTTGACAACCTATATTTTTAATACAACTTATTTCATTATTTATTATATAAAGAGAAAAATAAAACAAACCCAAAAATTCCATTAGGCCTAGTTTCATTTAGTAATCATATACATAGCATAAAAACATGAAAGAATAATACATCTAAATTATTTAAAACTCTATAACATGCCATTAAAATCCATTAATATTCTAATATTGAACCGGATAACCTGGGGACATGCATAAGAAAGGGGTGAGTTATAAATACTAATAATGGAATAATAAAATCATAACACGATGAAAGTAATAAATGTGAGTCAATATGCATATCAAGGTTACATAAAAGGGTTGAGAAACATAAACATGAATATCGATGCATGATATAAGATGATATTATCAAGGAAATATAAGAATGTGGAAACAACATAAAACATAACATCATAATCACAAGTCAAGGCTAACCATAGAGACATCATAATATATTATTCTTGGTATAAACTCTCATGAACCATACATGGTATCACATGATATAAAAACATTACCCAATGTATTGGAGTGCCATATAATTTCAGGACCACCCTTCACATCCATATCGTGTACATGCATTTGTGTTCCACATAAATCATACAACATAAGAACATATTTCATCATATTTAATCCCAATATTAAGGAGTGTGGGTTACATACATATAATTTTCCAATCAATGAATGATTTTTCCATCTAAGTGAATAAACTTGAGTATAAATGGGGATGGTTATTCACAATACAAAAGTTTGTAATAAAAAATCATGGGATAATTTCATAAGCATAATGGGTGTACATAAAAGTTCATGGAAGGGGTTAATGAGAGTGAAAGGTGTTATGTAATTATATGGGAATTATAAGATAATAAAAAGGATTTTTAAAAATACATTATGACATGAACAATTATAAATAAAAGAGTCTTACTATAAATAAAGTACTTGAAATAAAAGAAGAGGAGAGAGTCCCTTGCCTTGAGAGGGAACTTCTAAAAGTTTGGGAGGAGCTTCTTAAGAGATTTATAACACCTTGGGAGGAATTTAGAGAGGTATATAAAGAGAAAATTCATGATCAATGGGTTTTTAATGAATAGGAATGTGAGGTTGGGTGGGTATTTATAGAAAAATAGGGAGGAATTCTTAATTAATTTATAAAATTAGGTTTTGGTTTCTATATGATAAAATAATCAAAACCACAAACATTACCATGGTTTATTCCCATGGTTTCTACCAAGTAAGATCATTTATTAATATTTTATTAGGATAATAACTAAACTCTTTAAAATAATACTATTGGTGAGTCATGTTCATAAAGAATTGATTTTAAAACCATAAAATGTAATATAGGTTTTGGAGGATTCATTAAAGGTTTCTAAAATTAATAAAATAACTTAAAAAATAAATTATTTTAAATTTTAAATGTATTTTGGGTCATATATTACCTTTATAGTATTTATTACATCACTTTTGGACTAATATGAAGTCATAATACATATTGTATTTGATTTTTACACAAAAAATCAATTGTCTTAAAAAATTATGAAAAATTCACCATTGGATAATTTCAATGTGATTATTTAAAAAAATATTATATCAAAATAATTATATAAATATGATAATTTATAATTTTAAATCTAAATCCTTATTTATTGAAAAATATTGGGTTTTTCTACAATAATAGTTTTTTGAACCTTATAAATATTTTATTGGAATTAATTAAATTATATTATCATTTGTATATAAATAAATATAATTTTATAAGAATATTATATGAAAATAAAATTACTTTTAAAATTCTTGAATTTATAAAAATGATTATTTTGATTAAATCCATATATTTTCTAAAAAATAAATTTAGTTTCTTCATATCAAAATATAATTTTCATCAACTAATATATAATTTAATATATAAAGTAATAATGAAAATTGATAAATAAAATAATTATTTAATTAAAAATTAAAATATAAAAATTCATACAACTAAGGTCTTGATACATAACCCCTTATTACACTGATGTATGCCTTAAGGGTAAGGTGTGTGATAGTAGTTATTTCTTGTGATGGTTTGACGAACATGGTTTGGTCCATGATCTCGATAATATTGAACTTCCCTTATAAATGGTTTAGCTTGAGATTTAGTTATTGAATCTCATCTTGGGCTTGGTCAAGGGAAAATCACATTGATTCCATCCCCCTCATAAGTTCTGAAAAATGGGATTCATAGGGTATGATCCTATCGGTCGAGGCCATCACTTATTCCTTTTATGCCAATTTGAGTTTATCATAAACCTTAATATAATAATCATAATAGTCATTGTATAATTACTATATTATCAATGGTTATGATGCATAATGGTCTTTTAAATTTGATAGGATTTATTTTATAATGGTCAAAAATAACCAAAGTAGTGCATGTGTTTTCTATAACTACAATAATTAATAACGAATTTATTCATTAAAAAGATAATTTCATTTATAAAATTTTAGGTCATTACAATCAATGTATCAACCTTGACACAACCAATGATGTTGACCAAATGCAAGGATCTGGGTACTTTTACAATACCTTGCACCATAAGGGAGGCTTTATTTTATAATTCAATGCTTAATTTAAGTGCTTCAATTAATTTGATTCCATACTCTCTATATACTTATATATAGGTTAGAGAGATTAAACCAATAGTCATCTTCATGAAACTTTCTAACTAGAGTACAACAGAACAACATGAGTGATCAGATATATCCTTGTGAGAGTGAAGAATCTCATCTTCCTTGAAAACTTTTATGTTCTTGAAATTGAAGATACCGAAACCCAATGACATTCTCCTATAATGATTATAAAACATTTCCTTAAAATAGTAAAGACAATGATCATTTTTCACAATGGTAATTTGTCTATGGAGTTTGGGGGAGAAAAGGTAAGTTTTAATATCCTTGATGTTATCAAAACACCTTGTTGAAGAGAACTCCACTCTCCTTGTCTATTCTATGGAAATGATACACACACAACATTCTCTCCTCAACCCATACTTTGATTCATATTCCTCTTCTACACACTTTGATTATGTGGATTTTCATTCATGTTTTGAGTGTTGTGTGGGTTTGTAAAAGTGTCATTTTGGTGTTTTAATTGATGGATGAGTTAATTCTGAGGTACCCATGACTACCAATGATTCTAAAAATATCATTCCCATTTATTCTATTTCCATAAATAATAAACATGAGTAGATGGATAGTTTCATGGAACTTAATCCCCCTAAATCCCTTCCCTCAATACAAAAACCACTGATATTAGAATTAATATCACTTCCATATAATTTAAAATATGTCTATTTTGATGTTACTGGTCATTTTCGTATCATTATTTTCAATAAACTCTCCCCAAATCTTGAATTAAAATTTATAGAACTTTTGAGAGAGTGTAAGAAGGTGATATGGTGAACATTGACTGATATTCCTAAGATTATCCCTTCTATTTTCATACAACATATACTTTTAGATGATGAGGCTAAGATCGTAAGGCACACTCAATGCTGGTTAAATCCTACCCTCCTTGAAGTTATAAAATTTGAAGTTAGTAAATGATTTTCTTTTAGGGATTATCTATCCCATATCTAATAGTAAATGGGTTATCCATATACAGATTTTTCCTAAAAATTGAATAATAATAATAGTGTCAAATGAAAGGAATTAATTGGTTCCTACACATGTTTAAAATAGTTGGAAAGTCTATATTGACTACTATCGACTAAATCAAGTCTCACAAATGGATCACTTTCCTCTACTTTTCATTCATAAAATGATAGAAAATTAGATATTAAGTCTCATTATTGCTTCCTTGATGAATATTCAGGTTATTTAAAAATCTGTATATACATAGAGGATTAAGAAAAGACAACATTTACCTAACCATTCGGTGAATTTTCATATTGGAGGATTCCATGTGGTCTCTATAATTCTCCTATTACTTTTCAGCATTATATGTTGAGTATATTTTATGAGTACCTTAACAATTGTATGGATGTTTTTATGGATGATTTCATAGTCTATGTATTTTTATTTTATGATATATTGTAACACCTTGGTTCCTTCCTCCGCTATTGCATTGAAAAATAACTCATATTAAATTATGAGAAATTTCATTTCATGATAGAGTGGGTGGTAGTTCTTGGGTGTAAGAACCCGATTTTCAGTTAGGTATATATCCTTTAATTTTTTGTCTAAATCTCTACTTTGGACCTAATGCAGATTCCTAATGAGTTAGTAAGGGTTGTGAGGGTGTCCAAGGCTTGTTCGGATCTTAGAACCTATCTTTTTGGATAAAATAGACTTTGTGCACTGTCTAGAGGAAACCATGTGGGATTTCAGCACGGTTTGGCAAACCGTGCAGAAGGTGTTTTTTTCAAAATAGTGGAACCTCGCACGGTTGGCACACAGCCATGCAGCCAAACCATGTGACCCCCCCACCTTCCCACGTAATCATGCATGGGTGGCGTACGATTTTATCAAACCATGCGGAGGAAGATTTTTCAGGTAGAACCTTCTCACACGGTTTGTGCACGGTTTTACAAACTGTGTGGACAAATCATGCAAAGGCTAAAAACCTATGTAAAATGTCCAAAACTCCCTTAATTATCTATTAATACTCCTCCTTCCTAATATGAGAACCAATGGGATTTTCCTCCTTTTTCACCCATTTGGAGCTTTTTGAAGTCCAAATCTAGGGATCAAGAGATATCTTTTGTCCGGAAGCCGATCGAGCTTTTATTCGTCACGTTGGATGTGCAACGGTAAGTAGTCGAGTCATTTTTACCCATTCTTATTCTCTTTCACTCTCGACCTAGATATCACCATGTGATTTTTTCACCATTTCTTAGATCTACTCTGATCCGAGTCAAATCAAGGTCCTATACCGTAAGAGAAGACTCGTGCAACCCTAAGGTGGGTGGTCTATAACTCATCCCTAACGTTTGTTGTTTTTGGAATGTTCATGTGGGGCCCACCAGTTTTATTGGAAACCATTTCTTAAATTAACATTCCTTGATTATATTCATTAGAATCGTATGGTTATGATCATTCCAAATATGTGATTATTTGTTAGTGGTTTCACCCACATCTCAATCCGCCTCATGTCAAAGGTTATTCCATAATTGGGTTTTTAGTGTTTTGGCATATTTGAGCCATCATTTGGGTGTGCCTTTACATGACCTTTCTAAAGGTGATTCTTCTTATTATAAAATTCTTTTTATTACTGAGAATTCCATAATGGAATGTACCATGTATGCTTACCACTAAACCCGCCTAAGGTAAGTTCTTTCAAATAATTATTAAATGTGAAATGTGAAATAGAAAGTATACTAAGTATATAACTTGGCCTTAATAAAAGAGATTGAATAAAGGTTACATGTCTACAACACCCCTTTCCATGTTGATGGAAGGTAGTAGAGTGAACCTCAATAATTGATTATACCTTAATGTCTAACTAAGACTTGATTAAATGGTTGCAATGCTACTTGTCATGTCCACACTAATGGAAGGAAAGGGTTGTACCAATAAATAAATGGTTTCAACTCTACTTGACATATCCACACTAATGGAAGGAAAGAATTTAACCAGATGAATTACTACAAGATTACAATATCAAATAGGAATGCACTGACTTGAGCTCGTCTTGGATTATAAGAGGATAATACCTTGCATCTCGGGAACCCCATTCCGATTCAAGGATATGGTTTTCTTGGGTTGATGCCCACCTAGACTCTGTTTCTTGTCTACTCCTTGGATTCCCAATATACTACTGTTTGATTCCTTTCTTTATTACAGGATACCTCAGATACACTACTTGGATCCAGCATTGACTAGTAGGTGCCATGGTGAAATCAATAGGGCCCTATCTTTGCTTAGCCTCATTTTACCTTGGTCAATCACCATGGACTCTGTAGGTGACTTATTGTGGAATTCCTTGGATTATTCTCCTTAGATTACACTCTTGACCCTTATCTAGACTCAGATACTGCTGAGTTATCTTTCCATGAGTTTATGTTACCTTGGTTTTTACCCTGGAACTCCCTCACTAGATATCATTATCAGGTTTCCTTGTTATGTCTTGGGACTTTCACTACTTATACTATCACGAGGTGATGTCAGTGTTGGCTATTCCTCACATGACCTATTATAATTAAATGGTAATTGATTAATTAATGAACTGGTTACATGTTTAGACACCATCTGAGGTCTGAAGAAGGTACTTGGTTATTTATTTATATTGTACTACTTTATTTACTTTACATATGCATGCCTTCACATTGCTATATTCCATTACACGGGCCAGATGTTATAGACACCATTGGTGGTGGCCCACTGAGATTTATTTCACACCCTCTTCGAGCATCATTTGGTACCAGTAGTAGATTACACGATTGTAGGTATTGATAAAGGGAATCATGTAGCTTCCAATACTTGATTGTGTGATAATAGGATGGAGCTTGATAGCAGATGACTGAGTAGGATCTCGGGATTCTTGGAGTATACTTTGTTTTCTTTTACCTTTTGGAATATGTTATACCTATTGTCTTGTATCCGTGATTTCTAATTTTTTAGTGACATGACATTACATCGTCACTACTCTAGTTGATACAGTTATTGTTATTCTTTCTTATCTATTGCATCAGTTTGCTTCCACTATTTATTTATATTGCTTCTGTTGTTTACTATTTCATTATATTCCTTTCATTGTGATACACTCTTCTAATGAGGGAATAGTCTTCCCACAGACACACCCTATTCCCTCTCTTCTAGTCATAAACCTCTGGTGTTCGAGAAGATGTGCTTATGGCCATGTGGCTCACTGGGCTCGAGGAACCCGTTAAGTGGAATCTGTGTCTGGGTCATCACAATGTTGTATCAAAGGTGGTTTCTTTTCTTTCTTGAATATTTGGAGACAATATATTGGAGAATATGAATGCTTGGTACTTGGTCATAAGTTGTTCTTGGGCGCCACGAACCCATGTTCAGGGTAAAATCCAAGTTACCCAAAGATGCAATTGTTGGTCTATTTTGACTATTACAGTTGATATTATTTCACCATTGGGTGATGCAAATGTTGTGTGGTGTTTTTGATTATTAATCTTTTGAGAATTTATTTCATCATTATCCTGATGATATGAGGGCAAGGCGTATTGCTACATGCATCATTATAGGCACCTAGAATTCACATGTCATGCATATTGCCATGCCATATAGGTTCATTTCACTAATTTGCATTGCTTGATATGCCTATACTTGATGAGTGATGTTGTGATAGTTGTTTTTACTTGTATTACTTTTTCTTTTATTGAGTGATTTTCAATCTCAATTCATGAGGTTTATGGGCCCTCATGGGTTGGAATGAGAAATTTACTGAGTCAATCCATTATGCTATAAGTAAATGGGTGTTGTTTTGGTGATAGGTGTATGGGAACTGATTCATAGGAAATGACTATCCATTATAAAGTGAATCTTGAAATAAAAAATGAATTGGTTACACATCCTTATTCTGCCTTGTCATGTTTATGAAAGGTAAATGAGTGAATCTAAGAATTAACTGCGAAATAACATAAAACTTATACTTGAGAACTTACCGATATCTGGCCATCTAAGCGGGTATTTTGGGTAGTATTCCTTGGGTAGTGAGTTTTATTATGATATTTTTATGCTAGTGATTATATTATCCATGATTCTAATCTTTTTATAAGGTGTGTTCTTGGAATTTGTAGACCAATGCCACCACGACATCCTTGTGTTTTTTGCCACGAAGGTTATGACGACCATGCTCCAAACATGGAGGGCCCTGAACCGCCAGTCTTACTTCCAAGAGTGCCACTTGAGGAACTTCCTGTTTTACCTTATCTGGGCACTGATTCCCAAGTCCGTGATAGTTTCCTACATTTTATGCAGTCCATTCAAAGTGCTCCACGGGTTTCACCTAAGATGGTTGATCTGGCCCACGAGTTCCAGCAGCAGTATCCTCTTACTTTTTCAGGGGATGGAGGATCTCAGTTTGTTGAGTCTTGGCTAGAGGTAATGATTTCTATCTTTGAGAATCTGAAAATTCCTCCAGAGTGGAGAGTCAAGATAGCTACATACATGCTTTAGGATTTGGCCAATCATTGGTGGGATGTCATTACCCAGGATGAACGTCATCAGTGAATGTTATGGGTTGACTTCCAAATTGCCTTATATGATCAGTTCTTTCCTTATTCATCGAGAGCTGAAAAATCCAGAGAGTTCGTGCATCTCGAGCAGGGTTCTATCTCATTTATGTAATATTTAGCACATTTAACTAATTTATAGTGCTTCGCACCACTTCTAACTGGTGATGAGATTTTGCGTACTATACAATTTGAGGATGGGATCTAGTATGCCATCTGAACTCATGTGAATGTATTTGTCCTTACTAGATTATCCGCAATAGTTGATCATCCCCTTATCACTGAGCATAACCTGAGGGATGGAGTGAGTATTGGGTTTAAATGATTTGTGTTGCATCAGGCCAGTAGTTCTTCCGATGGCAGGAAACATTCCCTTGAGGTTTATCATTAGGATAGTGGCCGCTAGAGTATCCAGTTTGATAGCTCTGTAGTGTGTCATTAGTGTAGAAAATCAGGGTATAAATAGCCCCAGTGTGATAGATACCCTTTGGAGTGTCTGGATTGAGGTCTTATGTGTCATCTTCAGCGCTTTTGTAGGACCTTAACACTAGCTTCGAGTGGAAAAGGACCAGCTTCATCTCCACCTTCAGGAGCGGGTTCTTTTTCACTGCATCAGGTAGGGATTTGGAGTAACATCGGAAGGTCTGGACAAGGGGGAGTTCATGGCTGTGTTAGTCTTATCCCTGATCACTAGCAGCGCCAGCAGAATAGTCATGATTGTGGTAGTCCATCTGTTGCACAGGCCTATGGATCAGGTCAGTTGCATGCCTTACAGCCGATACCCAAGGATCAGGCTACGAGAACATCTATAGTAGGAGGTAATATTCTAGTATCCTTCACTATTATCTCTACTTTGTTTGATACAGGTGCTTCAAAATCTTTTATTTCTGTATCTATCATAGAAAGTTTTGGACTAGACATACAATATCACTATGGTGTAATAAACCTCGATACACTATTGGGAATACATACATAGGGCATACGACAGTGTAGGGACTGTCCCCTTGAGGTTGGCAATTACCTTTTCCTGTGGAATCTCTTTGTTCTCAAGATGACAGGCTTCAATTTCATTCTCAAGATGGATTGGTTGGTCAACTATCACACCTTTGTAGACTATTATCATCTAAGGGTTTCTTTTACATCACTAGAAGGAAATAATTATCTTTTCAAAGGCAAGTGGGATGTCCAGGATGGGAGAGTGGGACCAGAGCATCATAGGCTAGGTGGAGTGACTGCCTATATTGAAAATATTTTCATGGAGGATTAGGGTTTTCTTCAAACTGATTTCCCTCCAGTAGTTGATCATTTCAAGGAAGTATTTTTTGATTAATTTGCTGGATTAACTCCTAAGAGAGAGGTAGAGTTTACAATTGAGCTTGTTCTAAAAGCATCTCTAGTGTTCATTTCCCCATACAGTATGGCACCTACTGAGCTTCAGGAGATCAAGCGGCAGATAGAGGACTTAGATTACAAAGGATTTATATGGCCCAGTACATCCTCTTGGGGTTCACCTATTCTTTTCTCTAATAAGGAATATTGAACTCTCTATTTATTAATGTATTATAGAATGTTTAACTAACTTATGGTTAAGAATTGGTATCCACTTTCTTGAATAGATGATCTCTTTGACCAGCTCCGAGGAGTGAAGGTGTTCTCTAAGATCGACCTGAGATCAGGTTATCATCAGGTGCGAGTCAGACCCTCAAACATACATCGTACAGCTTTCCATAGCATGTATGGTCTGTATGAGTATCTTATTATATCTATCGATCTTATGAACACACCTTCTGTTTTCATGGATCTGATAAATAGGGTTTTCCATCCCTACTTGGACTCTTTTTTTGTGGTATTTGTGGATGACATTTTGGTGTATTCTCATACTCATAATGACCATGTCAAACATCTTGATATCATTCTGAGTACACTGAGAGAGCATCAAATTTAGGAAAAGCTTTCTAAATTCGACTTATGGATTGAAAATGTACAATACTTGGGTCATATTATTTCATAATTAGGAGTATATTTTGACCCTAAAAAGGTTATTGTTTTAGTCTCCTAAGAGCATTCTAATAACATGTTTGATATCAGGAGTTTCTTAGAGATCGCTGGATATTACAAGCATTTCATACAGCACTTCTCATGTATTGTTTCACCTCTTACTAGACTTACAAAGAAGGGTGTTAAGTTCTTATGGTCAGAATCATGCGAGAAATCCATTCAGGAGCTAAAAGGAAGGCTTGTCTTGGCACCTATTCTGATTCTTCCAGAACCTGGTAAATGTTATATCATCTTCTGTAATGCATCAAGCATTGTCCTAGGAGTAGTGTTGATGTAGGAAGGAAAAGTTTTTGTGTATGGATTTCGGCAGTTGAGGCCTCACAAGGGAAATTAACGGATGAACGACCTCGAGCTAGAAGTAGTTGTCTATTCCTTACATTGTTGGAAACATTATCTCTTGGGTGAGCACTTTATGGTGTATACAGATCACAAGAGCCTCAAGTATATCTTTTCTCTACATGACATGAACCTCCGACAGTGAATATGTGTCAAATATATTCAATCCTTTGATTTTTATCTTGCCTATACGCCTGGAAAAGGCAATGTGTTTCAAGATGTACTAAGTTGGAAAACTCAAACGTAGACTGTATAGGAAGCCAGTGATGAATGGAAGTTAATGGCCCTCTTTTCTGAACTTCATCTAGAGTTTCATGACAGTCAAGAGCAGTCTTACCTCTCATCCTTAATAGTTACCTCTTGCCTCCTTGACAAGGTGAAGAGTAGGAAGTTTTTAGATCCTGAAGGTTTGGTTCTCTATGAGAGTATATCAGGAGATAAACCACCTCCATATTGATTTGTGTATAGATATGACATCCTGAATCTATGTGGATGTATATGGGTTTCTGCAGGTGTGAGAGAGGAGTTGATGAAAGAGTCATACGCTTCCCAGTGGGAAGTTCATCCAAGCATCTCGAAGATGTGTCGAGATATGCGACGCCCGTATTGGTGGCCTGGGATTAAACGCTATATTGAAAGTTTCATCACTAGGTGTTCCACCTATCAGTAGGTGAAGGTGGAGCACTAGAGACTTGCAGGCTTATTACAGTCTCTTTTAGTCCTAGAATAGAAATTGAAAGATTTTTTTATGGATTTAATAGTCATCTTACCTAGGTCTCCGAGGGGTATCAATGCTATCTGGGTAGTCATTGACTGACTAAAAAAATCATCCCACTTCATTCCTATTTGGGAGACTTTCTCAGTTGATGAGATGGGAAGACTTTATGTCCATGAGATCATATGACTACACAGTGTTCCACGTACTATCGTTTCAGATAGGGATGATCATTTTACTTCATAGTTATGGAAAGGTTTGCAGAAATCTATAAGAACGCATGTGCTTCTAATCATAGATTTTCACCCTCAGACCGATGGACAATCAGAACAAACAATACAGGTTTTGGAGGATATGATCTGATCATGCATCCTTGATTTCAGTGGTTCTTGGGAGAATAATATTCCTCTCGTTGATTTCGCCTATAATAAAAATTTCTAGGCAACGATTTAGATGGCTCCTTTTGAGGCCTTATATGGTAGGTCAGGACGTTCACCCTTGTGCTGGCTAGAGGTAGGTGAGATAGCCCTATTAGTTCCTCATCTCATTTAGGAGACAACATAACAGGTCTAGCTGATTAAGAATTTTAAGAATATTTCTCGGTCTAGATAGAAATCATATCGTGATCGTCGTTGAAAACCTCTTGATTTTGAGGTTGGGGATCGTGTTTTTCTTCGGGTATCATCCAGGCTAGGGCATAGATGGTTACGGAATTAGGGAAATTTGTCGCCACATTATGTTGGGCCATTTTAAATTCTAGAGAGAGTCGGGATGGTAGCTTATCAGTTGCTACTACCTAAGAGGTATCGTGCCATGCATGACATCTTTCATGTCTCACAGATTCATCAATATCATGTTGACTCATCTCATACCTTTGATCCCAAGAAAGTTGAGTTAGAATCTGATGCTGCCTTGGAGGAGTATCAAGTATGCATCATTGACTAAAGCACGAAGTCTCTATGAGGAAAGTATGGCCCTCTCGTATGGGTGTTATGGAAGCATGGATGATTACAGGATAAGACTTGGGAGAGGGAAGCTGACGTACATGCCCAATGTCCAGATCTATTCTCAGACAATGTTTTCTTACCCTTGGAAGGAGAACTCGGGGTGGGAGTTCTTTTAAGGGGCTAAGACTGTAAGAACCCGGTTTTCACTCAGGTATGGATCCTTTAATTTTTAGTCTAAATCTTTACTTTGGACCTAATGCAGATTACTAATGAGTTAGTAAAGGTTACGAGGGGGTTTGGGGATTGTTTAGAGCCTAGAACCCATCTTTTTGGAGGAAAAGGACTCTGCGCACGGTTTAGAGTAAACCGTGGGGGGTTTCTGCATGGTTTGGAAAACTGTGTAGAAGGTGTTTTTTCATACTGTGGAACCTCGCACAGTTGGCACACGTCTGTGCAACCAAACTGTGTAACCCCCCCCCCTTCGCAGGTAATCGTGCATGGGTGGTGCACAGTTTGACCAAACTATGTGGAGGAAGACTTTTTGGGCAGAACTATCTTGCACGGTTTACACACAGTTTGAAAATCCATACGTACAAACCGTGCATAGGCTAAAAACCTATGTAAAATGTCCAAAACTCCCTTAATGATCTATTAATCTTCCTCCTTCATCATAATCTGAGAAACAGGGGGATTTTCCTCCTTTTTCACCCATTTAGATCTTTTTGAAGGCCAAAGCTAGGGATCAAGAGATATTCTTTGTCCGGCATACGATCGAGCTTCCATTCATCATGTTGGATGCACAATGGTAAGTACTCAAGTCATATTTATCCATTCTTATTCTCTTTTACTCTCGACCTAGATACTGCCATGTGAGCATTTTTCACATTTTCTTATATCTACTCCAATATGAGGAAAATCAAGGGACTGCACCAGAGGAGAAGAATCGCACAACCCTAAGTTGGGTGGTCTATAACTCATCCCTAAAGTTTGTTGTTTTTGGAATGTTCGTGTGGTGCCCACCGGTTTCGTTGGAAACCTTTTCTTAAATTAACATGCCATGGTTATACTCGTTAGAATCATATGGTTATGCACATTCAAAATATGTGATTAGTTATTAGTGGTTTCACCCACAACTTAATCTGCCTCATGTGAAAGGTTATGCCATAATTAGGTTTTTAGTGTTTTGGCATATTTGAGCCACCATTTGGGTATGCCTTTACTTGACCTTTATAAAGGTAAGTCTTCTTATTATAAATGGATTGTTATTAATTAGAATTTCATAATGGAATTTAACATGTATGATTACCACTTGATCCACCTAAGGTAAGTGATTTCAAAAATTTATTAAATGTGAAATGTGAAATGGAAAGTATACTAAGTATATAACTTGGCCTTAATAAAAGAGATTGAATAAAGGTTACATGGTTATAGAAACCCTTTATATGTTGATGGAAGGTAGTGGAGTGAAACCCAGTAATTGATTATGCCTTAATGGCTAACTAAGACTTGATTAAATTGTTGCAATGATATTTGGACTATCCACGCTAATGGAAGACAAGGCTTGAACCAATAGATAATTGGTTTCAACTATACTTAACCTATCCACACTAATGGAAAGCAAGACTTGAACAAAATTAGTTGCTATATGATTACAATATCAAATAGGAATGGAATGACTTGAGCTCGCCCTGGATTCTGAGAGGACAATACCTTGGGTCTTAGGAACCCCATTCTGATTCAAGGATATGGTTTGTTTAGGTTGATACCCGCCTAGACTCTGGTTATTTTCCACTCCATGGATTCCCAGTATACTACTGTTGGGTCCCTTTATTTATTAAAGGATACCTCAGATACACTCCTTGGATCCAGCATTGACTAGTAGGTGCCATGGTGAAATCCAATAGGTCCCTTTCTTTTCTTAGCCCTGTTTTACCTTGGCCAATCACCTTAGACTCAGTAGGAACCTTTTTGTGGAATTCCTTGGATTACACTCTTACCCCTTAGCTAGACTCATATACTACTGAGTTAGCTTTCTGTGAGTTTACGTTACCTTGGTTTTTACCCTGGAACTCTCTCACTGTATATCATTGTCAGGTTTCCTTTTACGTCTTGGGACCTTCACTACTTATACTATCACGAGTTGATGTCATTTTTGGCTATGCCTCAGATGACCTATTAGCATTAAATGGTAATTGATTAATTAATGAACTGGTTAAATATTTAGACACCAACCGAGGGATAAAGAAGGTACTTGGTTATTTAGTTATATTGTACTACTTGTTTTACTTTATATATACATGTCTGCACACTGCTATATTCCATTACACGGGCTAGATGTTATAGACACCATTGGTGGTGGCCCACTAAGATTTATCTCACACCCTCTATGGGAGCTATTTGTTACACAGATTAGATTACATGGTTGTAGGTATTGACAAAGGGAAGCATGCAGGTTCCAATACTTGATTGTGTGCTGATAGGATGGAGCTTGATAACAGATGACCGAGTAGGATCTCGGGATGCTTGGATTATAATTTATTTTCTTTTACCTTATGGAACATGTTATGCCTATTTTATTGTATCCATGCTTTCCAGTTTTCTAGTAACATGACATTACATCATCACTATTCTAGTTGATATAGTTATTTTTATTCGTGCTTATCTATTGCATCGGTTTTCTTCCACTATTAATTTATATTGCTTTTTTTGTTTACAATTCCATTATATTACTTCTATTATGCTACACTTTTATAATTATGGAATAGTATTCCCATAGACACACCATAGTCCCTTGCTACTAGTCAGCAGCCTCTGGCATTTAGGAAGTTGCACTGGAGGCCATGTGGCTCACTAGGCTCGGGGCACCCGTTAATTGGAATCCAGGTCTGGGTCATCACATTGGGAATGTTATTTTAAGAAAGTAAATTCAAGTTTATAATCAAAAAATAAAATAATTTCTTCTATTTCATTTCCAAAAAAAATCATGAGGTGTGATCTTTCTTGGGTGATGCTGGTTTTTACCACTGATTCGTTAGAGAATTTAGTAAAATCCCACTTCCCTTTTCTCGATTATTACAAAAAATGTTCTGAGTTTATTTTTGATAAAAATTGTAAGGATTCATTTAATTAACTAAAAATAAGTGTCATGTCACCTCCCATCATCCAAACACTATGGTGGGATCTACCCTTCAAACTTATGTGTGGTGCCTCTAACTTTGTAGTTGGGGTAGTTTTATCACAAAGGGTTGAGAGGGATCCTTATTTAATTATGTATGTCTCGCGTACCCTTGACCCTACAAAGGAAAAATACATGAACACTAAAAAATAGATTCTTTCTATTATGTTTTCCTTGTACAAATTATATTCATATCTTCATGGTTCATAATTAATTATGTTTTCTAATCATGTTGCCCTTCGGTTTCTTCTTAAGAAACCTAAAGCTAAGAATCACCTCATATGGTAGGTGCTCCTCCTCCAAGAGTTTGACCTAGAAATTTGAGATAAGAGAGAAGTGGAAAATTTTATAGCTTTCCACAATAGTATTATTTCTATAATATCTTGATATTTTATAAAAGTCTTTACTATGTTCGATAGTGTACAAGATACACAACAATGAGGTTAAATGAACCACAAAATATTATTATTTATATATGACCATTATAACCTAGCCATTGAATTGGTGAGAATGAATAAGATTAACTAAATTATGAAATATATATATATATATATATATATATAATTCTTAATCAATATGAATTTATTGATTTATTCTTATAAATAAGTACTATTTTTTTAGTAAATTCATTTTATTCTTTAAAAATACATTTTCTTCAAACATGGTTTTTATTTATTTTTATAAGAGAATATTAATATTAATTTCTAGAAAATTTATAATTTTTATTTTACAAAATTAACTTTATTTTTTGAATCACCATATCAAAATTATCTTATGGTGATATTTTGGTAGTTTTTTATTTTTCAATGAATAATGAAAAATACTGATTTTTATTAAAAACTATGTTTTTTATTCAATAATTTATGAAGTTCCATTTTTTAAAAATAGTTTAAAATTAACATTAGTTATATTATATTATTAATAATTCAATTAGTTTCATTTTAATTTATTTTATGGTGGAATTTGGTATAAAAATATTTTTATACTTAAAAATGTATTTTTCTGAAAAATTGTTTTTTGCTGTGTTTTGTGTTTTAATATTAAATTAATTTCTAACACTTATAAAAATTGAATCCTAAAAAATAGATTCTATATTTTTAATTTTTATTTATAGATTTTGTAAATTGGTCCCTTTTATTTTTAACTATTACAAATAGTAATTTTAGTAAATAATTATCACCACGGTAAGGGTAAATCGAAAAATTATGGTTAAAAAATATGATAATGACTAAAAGATACTAAAAATTTCATTTATCCTATTTTATGAGTTCAATTTATCAATTTCCATCAAAGTTTCTAAAATATGCTAGCTTGGTTCCATATTTCTTTGATTTTTTCCCTTATAATATGTAAGTAAAAGATAAAGTAAAAAATGTTACTTTTGTACTTTTAATATCTATAATATTTTGTGATAGGGATAAAAATAACTTATATTCATTTATAATTTTTTATTTTAAAGATAAATTTTTTTTAATCATGGTAGTTTATTTATAATTTTTAGTGATGAAATGATTAACTTAAATTCTTATGCAACACTAACACAGTATTTATTCAATTAATAGAAAAATAAAATAAATGATTCTAAAAACATTAAAACTAATATAATTTAAATTAATTATTATGTTATAATTTTTTTAGATAAATATAACATGTTAGATATTTTTTAAAGTATTATATTTTAATTCCTTTATTATCAAGTTGTTTTCAAAGTCAAATTAAATAAATGGTTCCAAAAATGACATTAATGATCTTTTACAATAAATAATATTTTATTAAATGATTTAAAATACCTAAAAATTCTATATTAGTTCAAGTTATTGGGGTATGGTTTAAAATTTCAACCATAGTCCATTTATGGGCCAATTTTCCTTTTATAGTAAATATCTTGAACACTAAAGAGTAAAAAACTTTAGGCACACGTAATATAGAAACACTATAGTGGTACAATAGTATAACTATAGGTGCAGTGGACTGTAGAATTGAAAACACTATAGCATTGGTGGTCATTATAGTAGGTTCTTTAGCGGCGGTAGTATTTTAGCTAGTAATATAGTAGCTCGGGTACTGTAGCAGTACTATTCACTGGAGGGCCTTTGGACCAAAAAATATGGGCCTTTAGGGGAATGTAATGGGTTTTAATTACCACTAGGACAATGATCTATGTAATGGGTCTCCATTAACCATAAAGAAAAATTCTTTGTTTTAATAAAAAAGTGGTTTTGAGCCAAACTTTAAAAAAAAGGTTAACTAAGGTTTAAAACAAAATGATAAGGGTGAAAACATCACCTGAAGTTGTCCATTTTTTATTTTATGAGATTATTTAGACTCATACTCATATTATATTATAATTATATCAATTTTAAAATATTTTAACTTGAAAATTAATTTATATTAATTTAATACTTTAATAAATTCCAAGACTTCCCCTCCCCTCCCTTTATAAGGGCACCTGCTCCCCTCTTTACTTCACACTTAAAAAACCTTTTGGTTTTTTCAATACCTACCAAAATACCTTAATAACATCCCTACATACAACCTAGTTTCCTTATTTTTATCATAAAATCAACCTAGGTAGTATTTTTGTGCAAACCTAAAGAGTTTTTCTGAAGAAGATGTATTGTTCTTAACCAAACGTTTTCGATTTATTTATTCTTATACCTTTTTTAAATATTTTTAAATCATGGTGAAATAATAAAAATGGTATATTAAATATAATTATATGTTATTATTTTAATTTAATAATCTATATCCATCTCCTCTTCAATAAAATGGGGAATGAAAACATCATTCATGCGTACGTGTGGACCACCACCACCATGAAGTGATGTGTTCGTTTTCCATCACAGCCTCTCATGGATGGTTATAATGAAGGATTTTATGTATATATATGATATTAATGACATAATTATTATTATATAAAACAAATATATCATATATTTTCTTATCTTTCCATTCATTAAAAAATGATAACGCCGTTTGTGCGTACGTGTAGACTACCACCTCCACGAAGCGATGTGATTCGGTTTTCATCACCACGTCACATGGTTGGTATATATAAGTATATTTAAAGAAATAACATGGTATTTATGATATAATTATCACTATATAAATATAAAATTATTCTTATATTCTTTCCATCATGATCACTGAAAAAATGGAAATGTTACTCATGCGTACATACGGCCTACCATCTCTATGATTGTAACATAATTCATTTTTCATAACCATATTTAATTATTGGTTTTAAAAGTTTAATTTATTTTTAAATATGATAATTCTATCCTAATTATTATTTTTATATTATTTAATAATGAATCTTTTGACCATAGTCAACCTACTGAATTCATTTTGGACATATGAGCCTAATATCATCAAAACGTTTGTCATGAAATTCAATGATGATGTAATTAATTAAAGCATGGTAATAAATAAATTAAAAGAAATAATAATATTTAAAAAAAATCTTAATCAATTAAATAATTAACATAATTTTATTATTCAAGAAGATAAATAACGTGCGTGATGATTCAAACTTGAGGTAAGAGACTCTTTACTTTAAAAACCTCATTTTAAATATTTATTTTCTAAATATTTTTATTCCATGTCCATATTCTTGAAATTATTTTATAGATTTATTTATATGTACATAAATGGATTGTAAAGGAAATTTTATATCTATTTTTTCTTTCTTTCAAATGTTTTTCAAAAAGTAATATTTTTATGTATTTTATATAGAACATTTTGACTTTCTTTACAAAAGATAAAAAGAATGTTCTATTTTAACATATAGAGAAACAACATCTTTTCCCTACACCATAAAAATTATTTTATATTTATATTTATTTATAATTTTACATTTTTTCTTAAATAAAAACCATCCTTCTCTTTTTTTGGGTATTTAAGTTTTGAAAATATTTTTTTAAAATGAAAGTGTGTTTCAATATTTGAAAGTGTTTTGTATATGGGTTCAAAAGATTTTTTCAAGGGATTTATGATTAAAAGGTAAAATCTAAAAAAAATATTCATTATATGGTCCTTGGAAAATTTTTATTATAATGAGTGATCCTAATATAGCACATGATGATGGATGAGATCGATAAGATTATGATGACTTTTGAGTCCAATATAACTCTCCAATGCATTGAGTAATGATTATGTTCTCTAAAAACTTATGCTAGAATTCAAATATATGGTTATTCCAATTTTAAGGGTTATTGTAAGGGTTCTATTAAGATTATTTCAAAATTCACCTACATTAATTTTCTATGCATGCAAATGAGTTTTCATGTAAATCGTTTTATTTTAAAAGGAAAGATAATGATATTTTGTTTTAAATGAAATATTATTCTCTTTTAGGGTAAAAAGGTACGTTTTTAAGAAAAAAATAATTGGTTCCCAAGTTTTATTAAAAAACCCCATGATTATGATTTTGTATTTATAAATTATTATAAAGTGTTTTATGAAAAACTTTGGGCAGTAAAGTTGATTTCTTTTGTAAGTAAATGATTATTTGAGCTCAAAGTTTATTATATTAAATGATAACTATATTTTATAATCTCATGTTTTTAAAATGGAATAATAGGTTGATATTCTTATTTTTATATATACCTTACATATATTTTTGTTCTCATCCCATATTTGAAATTTTTTTCCATAGGTTTTAAGTATGAGCATGAAAATAGAAGAAGTCAAGTTAAAAAATCATATACTTATCATGAAAGAAAACATGTTTTATTATAAATGTTTTATATTATGGAAAAAATAGATTCTAAGTCTAATTGTCCAATTTGTAATATTTGGTATTGTTATGTAATATTTATGACCTAATTCTCTAAAACTCTTGACTTGAAAATATCCTTGGAATGAAAGAAAGTGAATTCCTTTCTGAAGATTCAATTTTTTTATTTTTTAAGGTTGGGTCCTTATAGTTGGTATCATAGGAAAGGTTTAGATAACTTTAGAGGATATGATGTTATTTTGAGAATTAGTTAAATGTAATATATAATCATAATGGTTATTATGTTAGGGATAGTTTTGGATAAATCTAAAGAGTTGAGCATAACATCATTAAGAATATCTTAGTTTATATCCTCATTATAAGATGGTTTATTATGATTTTATTGATATACTCACACTAACATTTTTTATTTTAGTAAACAGTTGGATATAGTAGGAACCAAACTAAAAATGTATGTGAAGTAAAATGTGGTGGTTTTATGAATTATTAACCAAACAGAATGGTAGAAGTAGTAAAAAATCTATTGGTTATTATTAATAAGTTATCATGAGTTATGATGAACTACTTTAACCTCAGTGAGTTTCCTAACACATAAAATAAGTGAAAAATGAAGCTCAATGTAATTTCAAGTGATAAAGATCATAAAAGTAAAGATATTTAATGGCATATGCTTTAATAATTTTGGATGAAACATCAAGGAGAATGTATTAAAAGAACATGAAGTTGTTTTTTATGAGTTAAAGGAGGACATAAAGCAATAATATTCCAAGGAAAATAGAATAATTCAGTTAATTACATAAAGGGGAGTAAATTCTTTCCATGGTATCAATTGAATGTTTTAAATTTGGGGATTATGGGCATTATAAAATTTGATGTCCTGGGGATAAAATATTCAGTACATGATCAGAATACCATATAGGTAAATGTTTATCAATTGCTAATGCCATTATAGTTCAACATGAGGAAACTAAAAATTATATATGATAGGTATGGATTATATATTGAATTATATTTTGATATTGTTGAATATTAGTACATGATTCATATTTTTTTGTAGTAAGTATGTATTAAGGAATAATATGGAAAATTATGGGTAATGGATTATGAAGAATGCTAGATGATTAAGGTGTCCACATAGAGGGATTCAATAGTTATGATATGATGGTATATTTAAGGATGATCATAAGTTTAAAATCATTAATACTCATTTGATTTTTTAATTGATGGGAGTAATTTTGGAGACATTTATTGAGTTTTTATAGATGTTTGAGGTATATGTGACCCTTAAGTATAAATGTGAAAAAATTATTTGAGTAAGAATTCTCTTTTTATTTTTTGGACATAAGTTTAAAGTTATTGATTACCTTTAGTGTTTATATGATATTTTATGATTAAGGTTATTTTTTAGGATGTTCATTATATTTATGGTAATTTTATAAGAATTATATTAATATAGTTTTATAAAATCTAAAACTCATAGTTTGTGCGACAACCCATCACTTCCGGTAAGTCCACGAGGTTTGAACCCACAACCAAAGGGAAAAAAGGGTGAAACACCTACTACTAGCATACGTGATGTCCTAGTTAGTATGCAATTAAATAAATGAATTGAAAAATAAATATTACATTTATGTTGATAAAATATTTTTTATCTTATAGATTACCATGAGACTAAAAAGTGATTTGATGGTTAAGTGATTAATGTAATTTTGGAAGAAGATCACTATATTTTTTGGAAATATTATACGATTAAGGTAAAAAAAATTGGGAATTTATTTGAGGATTTTTCAAGAATATATGATTTTAATGCATCACTATGGTGATTTAGGTCATTATGTAAATGATTAGAATATCTTGGAAATTATATAACTATGGAATATGTATTTCTGGTGCGACACTTTAAGAGTGATTGATGTTATTTGGTGATAAATATTAAATTTATATTGTATGAATGTTCGATCAAATAATTTTAATATTTGGGTTTCAACCATTATAAGAACCCGGTTCTTAGTTTTGAGGTACGGGATTTTTCTTTTTCCTTTTCCTTAAGTGTTTTTGAGAAAATATAGAAAATGGGGGAAAATCCTAAATTTTGGAACTACACGCCGTGTACTTTTCCACACGCCATGTACTTTTGGATGTGTTGGGATGTGTACATGGGGCGTGTAGCCATGTCAGTGACGAGGGGTGTAGGAACCAACTACACGCCGTGTAGTGGTAATTACACGCCTTGTAGTCAGTCGGCAGGCCAAAACAGTAAGGTGGTGGAGTAGTCACCAGGGCGACAGTACACGCCGTGTACTCGTGTCGATGGATGAACAGTGTGGCGGTGCCGCCAAATAAACAGTTAAATGAAATAAGTACACGTCGTGTACTCGGAAGTACATGTCGTGTACTTTGTTTTTTTTGGCTTAAAATAGGTATTAGTCTCCTCTTTTGGCAGAGGAGACACTTGAGCCGATTTGGAGCCAAAGGAGGAGGCCAGACTGTTGAATATCCACCAGGTGTTCGTCTGGGATCGGTTTCTGCCTCGGACGATCCCGTCGGAACCGCACGGGTAAGGGGTTCCACCTCCTTGGCCGGTTCTTACCAATTCTTATCTTAACGGAAGTTATTTAAATTTGAATGGGTTTTGTTTTTAGTCAGATCTATATCGTTCTTGGGAGTTTCTGGGGTCGGCGTTCGGGTATAACGTTCATTGGCGAATAAGGTGTGTGGCTTTGTGTTAGTTTTTCCAACTGTCGTGCGTTTTGTGCGTTTTCGTGCCACAAACCCATGTTGGGGTGTCGTGTGGCTGAGGCTATTGCTATATTTAATGCCTAGAATTGATTAGGTATTTAATTATGATATTAAAATGCTGGTTGGGATTGCTACTTGGATCCGGAACCACCCCGGGGGTGTGTTTCACTGTTTAGCCATTTGGCCAAGATACCCGAGGGTATGCCTTTAAATATAGTAATTATAGAATTACCTTGAGAGGAATTGCTTGTTTACTGCATTTTGACATGTTGGGCATGGCCAGGTTACCTGCTTAGCCTCAGGGCATTGTTGTTGTTAGCCTGAGGGCACTGCACTATTTAGCCCGAGGGCTGTAGTTATTTCGGCCTAAGGGAAAATTCTTCCGTGCCTGAGGGAAATAGACTTTGTGCCTGAGGGCGACACTTCCTATGCCTGAGGGAAAATTTTGTTACACCTGAGGGCTATACCTGCGGGTTGGATTCTGCTTACCTGAGGGTAAGGTTTTGCTTGTCTGAGGACGTGGACTGTTTACTTAGAAATGCATTGTGGTGATATATAGTATTTAATGGATTAAATGAATAATAAAATGGCAATATAACTATTAATTAGTTAATTTTGAGTACTGCTTACTTTATTGCATTTTACTACTGCACACTATCGTTGCATGCTTACATGCAGTTGGGCACGGGCCTTTGGTGGGTGCCTACTGAGATATATTTCTCACACCCTGTTTGGGTCACGCTTTTCATCCCAAACAGATTATGTTGCTACAGGTGTAGATAGGGGAAAGAGTCCCTATACAGGTACATGATTACTGCTGAGGAGTAGAAGGGCATGGGAGCGATCCTAGGCTCGCGATGCCGCTGCCATCTATTTTGCTTTGTTTTGGTGTACTCTGCTTTTGGTTGTATCATATTGATGCATAACATGTTCTGGATGTTTTCTTAGAACTTGAGACATGTAGCATCATCATTTATATACTGTTGGTTATATCTACTACTATTTTTTATTTCAGTTGTGTATGGTTTACCGCTTCTGTTGTTCGCTGTATGATTTATTTTGTATTCTGTTGTGCTACACTTTGAAAAATGAGGGCATAGTTTCCCCACTATCATACCTGGGACCTCGCTGCTAGTCAGCAGCCTCTGGTGTTTAGGGAAATGTGCTTGAGGTCATGTGATGAACTAGATTCGGGGCACCCGTTGCGTGGCACCTGGGTCTGGGACGTTACAAAGTGGTATCATAGGAGTTTCTTTTCTTTGACTTACTATTTGGAGTCGTAGTCAGGGATAGGATGAACGGTAGTTGGTAATAAGTTGTGTCTGGGCGTAGCTAACCCGCGTATAGGGAAAAGCCAGTCTACCTCGTATTGAAATTTTATGGATTTTTCAAATATTATAGTTGATATGATTTCACCGTTGGGTGATGCACTTTGAGATTGTGTTGTTTATAATTTATCTATGGGTTCTCTTTAGTTTCCACCCAATGAGATGAGGGTATGTCATCTCATGCATCATATAGGCACATGCTAGATATCACATTCCATGCATAGTTTCCATACCATGTGGGTGCATTAGAATTTGCATGTTGTTGTGATAGTTGTTGTGCTACTAAAGCATGTTGTTTTGATAGTTGTATGATACATACCTACTCTGTGATAGGGTATTCCTTGTATGATCTTGTTTAAATAATGGTCTCCAAACTTTGGTTTTTGGGAAGTATGGGCCCCCATTGACTGGAATTTGGTTGATCATTGACTGTTTATTATGTTATAACACAGATAAGATGTCAAACTTTGATTCGTGGGGAGTATGGGCCCTCACGGGTCGGAATTTGACACTTAGGTGTTGTTTTCCGGTATTTTATGGGTTCCGGGGAAGTTTCTGAGGCATACTATCCAAAAACCCAGTATACACGCCATGTAGTATTTTAAACATGCCGTGTATGGCCTTCTGTTCGGGAAGAAAAATGAACTTTTAAAGTACACGCCGTGTACTCTGAGTACACACCGTGTAGTCTCTTCCTGTGTCACAAACTGTGTGGGCGGCGACACGGGTTAGGGAAGAGCTTGGGTAAAAACACATCGTGTACTAGATATACACTCTGTGTAGTATTGACCTGGAGTCCATCCATATAACTAACAACACGGGTTGTTGAACTCCTGTACAGAACACGCCGTGTCAATGATGAACACGCCGTGTAGTGTGACCTAGGGACTCGGCCGTGTAACTAAAAAACACGGGCCGGTGTCACCTATCCTTGAACACGTCGTGTACCTATGGGACACGATGTGTGGTCTTGTCCGAGGACAAACCGTGTGGTTTTATCCATGTGTCTAGGAAACGGGGTGTTGTACACACCGTGTACGGGTGTAACACGTCATGTAGTTGTAAGCTGATTAGTCGGCAGTGTCACAAGCGACATAGGCAGTTGAAAAATAACACCATACATGTCGTGTAAATTAAGTACACGCCGTGTAGTTTTGTTTAACTGGAGTCGTGTGTCTTAGCCGTGCAGAAGGACCCGGGAAGGGGAATGGAAGTCAATTACACGTCGTGTAGTCAGTGTACACGCCGTGTAGTTTTGTTTTTCAAACTTTGAGATGCCTTCTTCCTCTTGTTCCCTTTGTGGTTTCTTCGTTTCAGCCTTGATAACTTTGAATCTAAGGCGTGCTTTTGACCCTGTAGTGTCATGCCGCCTAGACAACCACGAGTTGTTCGCCAGGAAAGCGGAGACGATTATACTCCGCAAATGGTGGGCCATGGTCTACCAGTTGATCCTCCAGCAGATCCAGATGCGGCACCAGCTGTTATACTGGACATAGGCACGGAGGTGCAGTTCTGTGAAGGCTTATTGCAGTTCATGCAGACCCTTCAGGGAGCACCGAAGGCTGCCACATATATGGCTGAGCTTACATGTATCTTCCAGCAGTAGCAGCCGCCTACATTCTCAGGGGATGGCGGACCACAAGCTGCGGAGTCTTGGCTGGGGTCGATGCAGACTATTTTAGAGCATCTTGAGAAGCCTCCAGGGTGGAGGGTCAAGCTTGCGACTTACATGCTGCGTGATTCCTCCAAGAGGTGGTGGGATGTTACCACCCAGTCAGAGCATCACAGGGACGTGGAGTGGGAAGACTTTCAGGCAGTCTTTTATGACTTTTTCTTTCCCGAGATGCTGAGGGCAGATAGATCTCGAGAGTTCATGAATCTGCAGCAAGGTGCTATGTCAGTGATGGACTATTCTGCTCGTTTTACAGAGTTTCAGTGCTTTGCACCCGTGCTGGTGGGTGATGAGACGCTGAGAGCCATATTTTTTGAGGATGGTCTTCGGTATGACATCTGAGCGCTGGTGAATGTTTTCAGGTTGCTTATTGTACATGCGATAGTGAACCAGGTGTTGATTATAGAGAGGAACTTGTGGGAATCAAGCGGTGTGGGCTAGGGCGGTTCAGTACTGGTTATTGGTACTATTTCTGCTGGCAAGAGGAAGAGACATATGGACTTATCTCAGGGCGGCAGTACCAGTCAGAAGAATTCTTTAGGTGGACCGGTTATGTGCTACCAGTGTGGCAGAGAGGGGAACAAGAGACCGCAGTGTCCATGAGACCCAGTGGAGTGACGAACTTGCGGCAAGATGGGCCATCTACAACACTTTTTTAGGGTGTTTCCACCAGTGGCTATTGAGAGGGGTTCTGTGCAGACTCTGCATGCGGCAGTAGGACCAGTGGCTTCTTACCAGTCAGGGAACTGGAATACGTCAGGGCATGCAGGCAGAGATGGTGTTCATGGCCGTGTTAGCCAGACACCAGGATCTCAGAGGCAGCAGGGCGGGACAGCTTAGGGTAGCCAGGCCGTGTCACAGGGCCACGGAACTGGGCAGGCATATGCAGTGCAACAGACCCAGTAGGAGCAGGATCCTGGACCTTCTACAGTCAGATGTACTATTCTAGTAGCTTATGTATTGTCTACAGTACTTTTTGATACGGGTGCTACACATAGTTTCATATCTGTACCTGTTGTAGAGAGCCTTGGGCTCTGTGTTTCTCCTTCTTCTGATATTATGACGCTAGACACTCCATTGGGAACTAGAGCGGCTGGTGTGCGTCAGTACAAGGAGTTCCCCCTTGAGGTTGGAGGGTGTCACTTCCTTTGGGACCTCTATGTCTTAGAGATGACGAGATATGATTTAATTCTCGGGATGGACTGGTTGGTTCCATTTCGAGCCTTTGTAGACTGCTATCATCGTAGGGTGTGTTTCATGTCACCAGAGGGCGGAGAGTTTCTATACAAAGGCGAATGGGATGTTCAGGCGAGTCGAGCTGGACCAGAGCATCGTGGGCGAGGTGGAGTCACATCCCAGATTGCGAGCTTATATATGGATGACCAGGGGACTTGTCAGACAGATTTCCCTCCAGCTTTGTATCATTTTAGTGATGTTTTCCTGGACAACTTTGCAGGTCTACCTTCGGTGCGTGAGGTGGATTTCTCTATTGAGCTAGTGCCAGGAGCAGCACCGGTGTCCATTCCTCCTTATAGGATGGCTACACCTAAGCTGCAGGAGCTCAAGAGAAAGTTAGAGGAGTTACAAGCAAAGGGATTTATCTGCCCCAGTACTTCTCCTTGGGGTTCTTCGGTCCTTTTTGCGAAGAAGGCGGATGGTACCCTCATACTTTGCGTGGATTATCGGAAGCTGAACCATTTGACGGTTAAGAACCGATATCCCTTGCCGAGGATTTATGATCTGTTTGATCAGCTTCGTGGACCACGAGTGTTCTCAAAGATTTAATTGAGATCAAAATATCATCAAATGCGCGTGAGACCATCGGATATACCGCTTATAGATTTTCGGAGCAGATATGGTCTGTACGAGTACTTGGTTATGTCGTTCGGACTCACGAACACGCCAGCAGTTTTCATGGCTCTGATTAATCCAGTGTTCCATCCTTATCTGGACTCTTTTGTGGTAGTATTTGTGGATGACATCTTGGTGTACTCTCTCACTCTACACAACCATTCCACCCATCTTGAGATCGTATTGAGTACACTGAGAGAGCATCAGCTATATGCTAAGCTCTCAAAGTGCCACTTTTGGATGGACCGGATTCACTTCCTAGGTCATGTCATCTCATAAGTAGGAGTTTCAGTAGACCCAGAGAAGGTTAGAGCAGTAGTTTCCTGGGAGCAGCCTAAGAACGTGTTTGAGATACAGAGTTTCTTGGGGTTGGCTGGTTATTACAGGCGTTTTATACAGGACTTCTCCCGCTTAGTAGCGTCGTTGATGGGCTTGAATATGAAAGGTGTGAAGTTCATTTGGTCAGAAGCTTGCGAGACATCTTTTCAGGACCTGAAGGGAAGGTTGACATCAGCACCGATCCTGATACTCCCAGAGCAGGGAAAGAGCTATACAGTTTACTGTGATGCATCAGGGATTGGGCTGGGAGCAGTTTTGATGCAGTGTGACCGAGTTGTTGCATATGGGTCTCGGCAGTTGAGGCCACATGAGAGTAATTACCCGACGAATGATCTCGATTTGGCTACATTTGTGCATGTGTTGCACTATTGGAGACATTATCTGTTGGGATATCATTTTTTGGTTTTCACCAACCAAAAAATCCTCAAGTATATCTTTACTCAGCGTGACCTGAATCTGAGGAAGAGAAGGTGGGTCGAGTACCTACAGTCCTTCGATTTTGAGCTTACCTATACGCTAGGTAAAGGTAATGCAGTAGCAGATGCACTGAGTAGGAAGTCTCAGATGCAGGCAGTACAGGAGGCTAGTGGTGAGTGGGAGCTCATGGCTTTGTTCTCTGAGATGCATCTGGAGGTTCATGACGGTCAGGGGCAGAGTTATCTTTCATCTTTAGCTGTGACTTCTACTCTCCTGGACAGAGTGATGATGAGACAACTATCGGATTCAGAAGTCCTAGTTCTATAGGAGTCAGTGGCAAGTGAGGACCCTCCTCCTGGTTGGATGATAGGCGATGATGAGGTTTTGCATTTTCATGGATGGGTATGGGTTCCAGGGGATATACGCGAGGAGCTGATGCGGGAGTTTCATTCTTCAGCTTGGGCAGTTCATCCCGGGGTTACCAAGATGTACCGTGACTTGAGACGTCAGTATTGGTGGTCGGGTATGAAGAGAGAGATAGCTGGTTTTGTTACGAGGTGTTCCACCTGTCATCAGGTGAAGGTGGAGCATCAGAGACCAGTTAGGCTATTACAGCAGTTACCCATTCCATAGTGGAAATGGGACAATGTCGTGATGGATTTCGTGATGGGGTTACCAAGGTCACCTTGTGGCAATGACGTCATGTGGGTTGTTGTGGACAGACTCACAAATGTAGCTCACTTCTTGCCGATCAAGGAGACCTTCATTATTGACGAGCTCGGAAGGCTGTATATCCGAGAGATCGTACATCTTCATGGGGTCCCTCGTTCTATCATTTCAGATAGGGATGCCCGCTTTACGTCTCATTTTTGGCAGGGTTTTCAGAGGGCGCTGGGTACACAGGTGCTTCTGAGCACAGCATACCACCCTCATACAGATGGCCAGATAGAGCATACGATACAGGTGCTTGAGGACATGCTGCGTTCATGCGTCCTAGACTTTGGGGGCTCTTGGGAGAAGCATATACCATTAGTCGAGTTTTCCTATAACAATAGCTTCCAGGTGACTATTGTGATGGAACCATACGAGGCTTTATACAGTAGGTCGTGTCGATCACCCTTGTGCTAGTTAGAGGCAGTTGAGGCAGCTTTACTGGGACCGCGTCTCATACAAGAGACATCTGAGCAGGTCCAGTTGATTCAAAAGCAGATGGCTACCGCGCAGTCTCTTCAGAAGTCTTATGCTGATTGTCGCAGATGACCTTTGGAGTTCGTGGTCAGGGATCAGGTTTTCTTGTGTGTTTCACCGAGGCTGGGACACAATTGGATCAGGAGACAGGGTAAACTTTCACTGCGGTATGTGGGACCATTTTAGATTCTTGAGAGAGTCGGGCTGGTTGTCTATCGGTTGCGGTTACCATAGCGGTACCGAGCCATGCACGACATCTTCCACGTATCTCAGTTGTGTCGCTATCATTCAGACCCGTCTCACACCTTTCATCCAGAGGAGGTTGAGCTGGAGGCATATGCGTCCTTTCAAAAGCATCCAATTCGTATCGTTGACAGGAGAACGAAGGTTCTCCGAGGCCGTTCAGTTCCTCTCGTACGGGTGTTATGGCAGCATGGTCGAGTGCAGGACAAAACCTGGGAGCATTAGATTGACGTACGTGCTCAATGGCCGGATTTGTTCATGGCTATATCTTCTCCACCCTTGGAAGGGCAATTCGGTGACGAATTTCTATAAGGGGGGAAGTTTGTAAGAACCCGGTTCTTAGTTTTGAGGTATGGGCTTCTTCTTTTTCCTTTTCCTTAAGTGTTTTTGAGAAAATATGGAAAATGGGGAAAAATCCTAAATTTTGGAACTACACGTCATGTACTTTTCCATACGCCATATACTTTTGGACGTGTTGGGATGAGTACACGGGGCGTATAGCTATGTCGGTGACGAGGGGTGTAGGAACCAACTACATGCTGTGTAGTGGTACTTACACACCGTGTAGTCAGTGGACAGGACAAAATAGTAAGGTGGTGGAGTAGCCTCCAGGGCGACAGTACACACCGTGTACTTGGGAGTACATGCCATGTACTCATGTTGACGGATGAACAGTGTGGCGGTGCCGCCAAATGAACAGTTAAATGAAAGAAGTACACGCCGTGTACTCATAAGTACACGCCGTGTACTTTGTTATTTTGGCTTAAAACAGGCAGTAGCCTCCTCTTTTGGCAAAGGAGACACTTGAGCCGATTTGGAGCCAAACGAAGAGGTCGGACCTTTAAAGATCCGCTGGGTGTTCGTCTGGAATCGGTTTCCGCCTCGGACGATCCCGTCGGAACCGCACGGGTAAGGGATTCAACCTCCTTGGTTGGTTCTTACCAATTCTTCTCCTAATGGAATTTATTTACATTTGAATGGGTTTTGTTCTTCGTCAGATCTACACCATTCTTGGGCATTTCTAGAGTCGGTGTTCGGGTATAACGTTCGTTGGCGAATAAGGTAGGTGTCTTTGTGTTAGTTTTTCCAACTGTCATGTGTTTTGTGTGTTTTCGTGCCATGAACCCATGTTGGGGTGTCGTGTGGCTGAGGTTGTTGCTATATTTAATGCCTAGAATTGATTAGGTATTTAATTATGATATTAAAATGCTGGTTGGGATCGCTGCTTGGATCTGGAATCACCTCGGGGGTGTGTTTCACTGTTTAGTCGTTTGGCCAGGATACCCGAGGGTATGCCTTTAAATGTAGTAATTATAGAATTTCCTTGAGAGGAATTTCCTGTTTACTAAATTTTGACATGTTGGGAATGGCCCGGTTGTCTGCTTAGCCTGAGGGCATTGTTGTTGTTAGCCTGAGGGCACTGCGCTATTTAGCCCGAGGGTTGTAGTTATTTCAGCCTGAGGGCAACTTCTTCCGTGCCTGAGGGAAATAGACTCTGTGCCTGAAGGCGACACTTCCTACTCCTAAGGGGAAATTTTTTTATGCCTGAGGGTTATACCTGTAGGTTGGATTCTGCTTACCTGAGGGTAAGGTTTTTCTTGTCTGAGGATGTGGACTGTTTACTTAGAAATGCACTATGGTGATTTCTAATATTTAATGGATTAAATGAATAATAAAATGGCAATATAACTGGTAATTAGTTACTTTTGAGTAATACTTACTTTATTTTATTTTACTACCGCACACTATTGTTTCATGCTTACACGTAGTTGGGCACGGGCCTTTGGTGGGTGCCTACTGAGATATATTTCTCACACCCTGTTTGGGTCACACTTTTCATCCCAAATAGATTACGTTTCTTCATGTGTAGATAGGGGCAAGAGCCCCTATATAGGTACTTGATTGCTGCTAAGGAGTAGGAGGGCATGGGAGCGAGCCTAGGCTCATGATGCTGCTACCAGCTGTTTTGCTTTGTTTTGTTGTACTCTGCTTTTGGTTGTATTGTATTGAAGTATAACATGTTCTAGATGTTTTCTTAGAACTTGAGACATGTATCATCATCATTTATATATTGTTGGTTATATCCACTACTGTTGTTTATTTCAGTTGTGTATGGTTTACTGCTTCCGCTTTTCGATGTATGATTTATTTTGTATTCCGCTACGCTACACTTTGACAAATGAGGGCATAGTTTCCCCATTATCAGACCTGGGCCCTCGCTACTAGTCGGCAGCCTCTGGCGTTTGGGGAAATGCACTTGAGGTCACGTGGCGAACCGGATTTGGGGTACCCGTTGCGTGGCACCCGGGTCTGAGATGTTACAACCATAGTCAGGAATATTTTGAATAATTTTAAATATAGTTATTTATAGAATTATTTAGTTTGAACTTTGGGTATTAATGTTTAATTTTGAAGATTATTTATTCATATAAAGTTTTATTCATTTTTTAAATTATATTACCGTGTGCTAACCATTTTTGTTTTTGGATAGTGTCAAAATATAGTAGGAATAGATTTTTTCACTTTTTTGGAATTATGTGATCTGATAAAAGTTTATTTTAGTGCTTCGGGCATGAAAAAATTATCTTCAATGCTAATCATTTGGATCAAAAGATGATATTATGGTGGAAATTGATAAAATGATGAAATTCGAATTTTTAAGTAAATGTATTTATTTATTTTCATAGTCAAAATAGTAAAGTAATTACTAAACTTTAGGAAAAGGGTATTGAAACAAAATAAATATATTATTACCTTCATTTTTATTAATTATAGTCCTTTTCACACCTCTTTGTTTTATGGTTTTGTTGTCCTTGAATTTCTCACGATCATTCATATTCTTATGATCAAGGTTCTATGTCACTCTCTGTCATTATTTTTTACATTAATTTTTCCTCCATATATATATATATATATATATATATATATTAATTTACCAATAATGTTAATCTATTTGTAAACCTATTATGTGTTATTCCAAATGACTTTTATACTTCCCCTTCTCTCTTTTCAAGAGGAAGTTTTATTAACCCTTTTTACGATGTGGGATTTTAATAAAAGGAATTTTAAAATGTAAAACTATTGATTATTGAGCTAAAGTTCAAATATCTAGGACATGGTTTATTAAAGGCTGTATAATTAAATATCCTGATATTTTTTAAAAAATAAATACTATGTTTGATATCATACATGTTATGAAACATTGGGCTTAAACGAACCATGAAATGTTATTATTTAAATATGACAATTATAACCTAGTTATTAAATTAGTGGGTATGAATAGTATTAAATGAATTTTGAAATATATATAAAGTTCCTAACCAATATAAATTTAGTGATTAGTTATTATAAAATAATTACTTAATTTTTATTAAAGTTATTTTATTCTTTCAAAATATGTTTACTTCAAAAATAAGTTTTATTACTTTTTGTGAGAGAATATTATAATTAATTTATGGAAATTTTATAAATTTTACCTGAAAAAATGAAATTTATTTTTTAAATAACTACATCTAAACTATCCTAGGATATAATTTGGGTATTTTTATGAAAATATTGATCTTTCAATAAATAGTGAAAAACATTGATTTTTATTGAAAACTGTAATAAAAAACTATATTTTTTATTTAATAATTTATGAAGTTATATTTTTTTAAAAATGGTTTAAAAGTAAAATTAGTTCTATTATATTATAAATAATCCAACTAAGTTCATTGGAATCAATTTTATGGTTGAATTTGGCCTAAAACATTTTTATACTTAAAAAGGAATTTTTCTGAAAAACTATTTTTTGTTATGTTTTGTGTTTTAATCTTAGATTAATTTCTTCCAAATATATAAATTATATCCTAAAATTGGATTTTATATTTTTATTTTGGATTCTAAAATTTGGAAACTAGATCCCTTTTATTTGTTCATTATGAATAGTAACCATGGTAAATAATTATCACCACGATAAGAGTAAATTAGGTAATTAAGGTTAAAAATAATATGATAAGGACTAAAAAATGACCCTAACACTTCACTTTATCCTATTATATGAGTTTATTTCTTCTATTTTAATCTAATTTTCTAAAATATGGCTACTTGTTTCCATATTTATTTTATTTTGACCTTTACAATATTTAGGTAAAAGATAAAGTAAAAAATGTCACTTTCTTACTTTTAATATCTATAATATTTTTTGATAGGGATAAGAATGACTTATGTTCTATTATAAATTTTTATTTAAAATATAAATTATTTATCATGGTAATATATTTCTAATTTCTAGTGATGAAATAATTACCTTAAATTCTTATGCAATGTCATTATAATATTTATTCAATTAATAAAAAAATAAAATAAATGATTCTAAAAATATTAAAAGTATTATAATTTGAAATAATTATTATTTTACATGAATTTTTTAGATAAATATAACATTTTCGGGATGTATAAAAGTATTATATTTTAATTCATTTGTTTTCATGTTTTTTTCTAAGTCAAATTAAATGAATAGTTATAAAAATGACATTAATGGTCTTTTATAATAAATAATATTTTATTAAATGATTTAAAAATATTATAAAAATCTATATTAAAAAAATTGATTGGGATATTCTTGTAAATGTCAATATTTGTCCATTTATGGGCCAATTTTCCTTTTATAGTAATTATCTTAACCCATAAATAGTAAAAAAAAACTTTGTTGTTGTGGTAATCATCAAAAGGGTTAATGGAAGATTAAAACAAAAAAAGATTAGGGTGAAAAAATCACCTAAAATTGTCCAATTTTAATTATATCAGATTATTTTTAATTATACTCATCTTATATTCTAATTTTATTAATTTGGATCCATTTTAACATAAAAAATTAATATATATTAATTTAATACTTAATGAAATTCTAAGATTTTCCCTCCCCTCCCTTATAAAAGGAATCCTCCTCTTCTCTTTTCTTCACACTTAAAAAGGATTTTTTTTTTCAGAACATCCCTAACCAAATACATTACTAAAATCCCTCCACACTTCATAGAGGCCTTTTATTAATCATAAAACCAACCTATGAAGGCTTTTTGTGTAAACCTAAAGAGGTTTTCTGAAGAAGAGGTATTGTTCTTAACCAAGAATTTTCAATTTATTTATTCTTATACCTTCTTAAAATATTCTTCAAACATGTTGAAATAATAACATAATTATATTCTATATAATTAGATGTTTTTATATTTTTTTCATAATCTATATCCCTCTCTTCCATCAAATGGGGAACTAAAACATCATTTGTGCATACGTGTGGACTACCACATCCACGAAGTGATGTGTTTCATTTTCTATCACCGCCTCTCATGGATGGTTATAATCATGTATTTAATGTATATATATGATATAAATGAAATAATTATAATTTTTTAAAATAAATTTATCATATATTTTCTTAATTTTCCATTGATTGAAAAATGATGAGGTTTGTTCATGTGTGTGTGTGGATCATCACCTCCGCGAATCGATGTGATTCATTTTTCATCACCGCATCACACGGTTGGTATATATAAATTATTTAAATAAATAATATGTAATTTGTGATATAATTATAATTATTTGAAGATAAAATAATACTTATCTTATTTCCATCATGATTATTGAAAAATGGAAATGTTACTCACGTGTGACATATCGTCTCCACGATTATAATGTAGTTCATTTTTCATAACCATATTTCATTGTTGGTTTTAAAAGTATAATTGATGTATAAAAATGATAATTATTTCATTATTTTTTTTAGGAATATGATGTAATAGTGAACCCATTGATCATAGTCAATCTATCAAATTCATTTTGGATATATGAGCCGAATATCATCAAAACATCTGACATGAACATAAAAGATTAATTAATTGAATATAAATTGGTAATAAATAAAATAAAAAAAATAATAATATTGAAAAATATTCATAATAAATTAAATAATTAACATAGTTATATTATTTAATAATATTAATAACATATGTGACAAGTCAGACGCAATGTAATGGACGCTTTACTTTAGAAACCATATTTTAAATATTTATTTTCAAAAAAAATTATTTCATGTCCATATTATTAAATTATTTTATGGATTTATTTATATAGAAATAAATGAATTATAAAGTAAATTTTATGTATCTTTTTACTTTCTTTCAAAGTCTTTTTAAAAGGAATCTTTTTACATAATTTATACGGAATATTCTAACTTTCTTTACAAAAGATAAAAAAGAAAGTTCCATTTGAACGTATACGGCATCAAAATATTTTCCCATAACCAAAAAAATATTTTGTATTTTTATTTATTTATAATATTCTATGTTTTCTTTAAAAAACCATCCTTACCATGTTTTGGGTATTTATGTTTTAAAAATTTGTTTTAAAAAAGAAAGGGTATTTCAAAATCCAAAAGTGTTTTGCATATGGGTTAAAAAGGATGTTTTAAGGGATTTATGATAAAAAGGTGAAATATTAACATGTTTTATTCAAGATATGGTCCTTGTAAATTTTTTATTGTGATGGGTGAGCCTGATATATCTCATTATGACAAGTGAGACTGATATTTCACTCCAATGCATTATGTAATTATTATGTTCTCCAAAGAATTATGTTAGAAGTATACCATATGGTTATTATAATTATAAGGTTTATTATAAGAGTTGTTTTAAGGGTTCTATGAAGATGATTCCCAAAGTAACCTATATTAATTTTTTATACTTGAAAATTATTTTTTAGGGAAATCATTAGATTTTAAAATTTAAGCTAATGATTTTTTGTTTTAAAGGAAAGATTATGCCCTTTTAGGTTAAAATGTATGTTTTTAAGAAAGAAAATTTCATGGGTTATATTATTTTATAATAAACCCTCATGACTGTGATTTTTTCTTTATGTTTTATTATAATGTGTTTTATGAAAAACTTTGGGTAGTAAATATGATTTCATATGTAAGTAAATAATTATTTGATCTCCAAGTTTATTATGTTAAAGGATAACTATATTTTTTGATCCAATTATTTTAAAATGAACCAAAAGGTTTCTTTACTTCTTTTTAAATGTCCCTTACTTAGATTTTTGAATTCATCCCATGTTATAAATGTTTTTCACAGGGTTTAAGGATGATTAGGAACAAATAAGAAGTCATGTTGAAACTTGTAAAGTTTTTTCATGGAAGAAAATGTGTTTTATTATAAATATTTTATATTATGGGAAAATAGATTATGAATGGAAGTGTCCACTTTGTAATATTTTGGTTTGTTATGTAAGACTTATGACTTAATTATCTAAAAATATAAACATAAAAAGATCCTATAAATGAAATAAATTGAATTCTTTTCTAAAGATTGAATTTTTACATTATTTAAGGTTGGGTCCTTACAGTTGGTATCATAAGAAAGATTTAGATAACCTTAGAGGATATGATGTTATTTGATAATAAGTTAAAAGTCCTATATACAAAAATGGTTAGTATGTTAGGGATAATTATATTTATTTTGGATAAATCTAAAGAGTTGAAGATAACATGGTTGAGGATATATTAGTGTTTATCCTCCTCATAAGATAGTTTATTGTGATTTTATTGATATACTCACACTAATTTTTTTTATTTTAGTAAATGAATAGATCTATAAGGATCCAAATTAACAATGGATTTGAAGGAAAATGTGAAGGTTATATGAACAAGCAACTAAAAGGAATGGGAACTGTAGTGAAAAATCTTACGGTTATTCTTTACTAGCTATCACAAGTTATGATCAACAACTTGAACCTAGGTGAGTTTCCTAATGTATAAAATAAGTGATAAATGAATCTTTTTGGAAGTTCAGGTGATAAATATAATAAAGGTAAAAATATTCAACAACATATGTGTTAATAATGTGGGAAAAGAACCCAGAAATATGTCTTAAAAGAACAAGAAGATGTTTTTAATGTGGTAATATAGGGTATAAATCAGTAATATACCATGGAAAATGGAAGCGTTTAGTTAATTCCATGAAGGGGAATAAAGTTATTCCCAAGGTATGAATTGAATTTTTTAAATTTGTGTAGTATAGGAATTATGAAAATCATTATTCTAGGGATAAATCTCAAGAACGGTATTAGTAAGATCATATAGATAATTGTTTAACAATGCCTAATTACTTTGTAGTTAAATATTAGGAAACTGAAAATTACATATGAAAGGTATGGATTATATCTTGGATTATGTTTTGATATTGTTGAATATTAGGACATGATTAATATTTTTTTGTAGGAAGGAAGTATTAAGGAATAATATGGAAAATAATGGCTAACATAATATGAAGAATATTGAATGATTAAGTTTTCTATATATAGGGATTCAAGAGAGATGATGTAGTGGTAGATTTAAAGGTGATCATAAGTTTAAAATCATTAATACACTTTTTATGTTTTATATGATGGGAGTAATTTGGGAGACATTTATTGAGTTTTGATAGATGTTTGTGGAATATGTAACCCCTAAGTTTAACATGTGAAAAGGTTATTTAAGAAAGAATGATATTGTCGTATTTTTTTCATGAGTTTAATAGTGTTGATAACCTTTAGGGTTTATATGATATTTTTTTATTAAGGTTATTTTTTATAATACTCATCATATTTATGGAAATTTTATAAGATATATATTAATATAGTTTTAAAAAAGGATAACCTATAGGCTGGGTAATAATCCATCGTATTCTGTAAGGTCATTGGGTTTGAACCCACAAATGAAGGGTGACAAGGGCATAATGCCTACCACTATCCTATGTGATGTCCTAGTTAGTATGACATTATGTAAACGACTTTTAAAATATTGATTAATTTTATATTGGAAACCTATGTCTTATCATATAGATAACCATGGAATAGAAAATTTATTTGGTGATTAAGTGATTGACGTTATTTTATAATAATATCACTATATTTTTTGGGAACATTATATAAATAAGGTAAATATAATCTTATGGGATTTTATTTGAAGATTAAAGGTTAAATTAGATTTTGGAAAATTATATGATTTTAATATGGATTTATGGTGATTCAGTTTATTTATGGAAATGATTAGCATATATTAGAGATTATATAACTATGGAATATATATTTTTGGTGTGAGGCTTTAAGATTGATTGATGTTATTTGGAGATAAATTTTAAATTTATCTTGGAAAACCATGTGATTAAATTATTAAAATCTTTGGGTTTCAATCTTAGTTTTGAATATTTTAAACAATTTTAAAGATATTTTTTTATAGAATTATTTGGTTTTAACTTTGGGTATTACTGTTAAATTTTTGATATTATTTATTCACATGAATATTTATTCATTTTGGGAATTATATTACCTCATGATAACCATTTTTTTGTTTAATGTATAAATACATGATTAATAGCTCATTTTTCTTTTTTTAATTATTTTATAGATTAGAGGTTTATTTTAGTTATTTGGGTTTTAAAAATTAATCTTAAATACTCATCTTTTGGAGCGAAAGATGATATTATGGTAGAAATTTATTAAAGGATGAAATTATAGTTGTCAAGTAAGTATATTTTCTTATGTTCTTAGTATAGATGGTAAGGTAATTCATCAAAATTAGGAAATTTATCTTGAAAAAAAAATTAATCTATTACCTTTATTTTTGATTAATTGATGTTCTTTTTCACACCTCTTTTGTTTATGGTTTTTTGGTCGTTGGCTTTTATGATCATTCACTTTCTTATGATCAATGTTCTATGTCACTCTCCATAATTATTTTAAAAATTAATTTTCATTAATGTCCATATTTTCACTTCCCACTAATTTTATCCTATTTAGAAACCACTTATGTGTTATTTTAGATGACCTTCTTACTTCCTCTTCTCTGTTTTTAAGAAGACATTTTATTAACCCTTTTTACGATGTGGGATTTCAATAAAGGTATTTTAAAATTTCAAACATTTTATTACCAAGATCACATTAAAATAATAAGGATTCGATTTATTAAAGGGGGATAATTCAATATCCTAATATTTTTTTAAAAGAAATATTATGTTCAATAGCGTACAAGATACGCAACACCAACCTTAAACAAACCCTAAAATATTATTATTTAAATATAACAATTATAAACTAGTTTTTGAATTGAAAGGAATGAATATGATTAATGAAATCCTGAAATATATAAAAATTTATTAATCAATAAAAATTTATTTATTAATTATTAGAAAATAAGCACTCAATTTTTAGTAAATTCATCTTATTCTTCAAAAAAATCATCAAAACTGATTTTTATTGCTTTTTGTGAGGAAATATTATAATTAATTTCTGGAAATTTTAGAAATTTTATTTTAAAAAACTGAATTCATTTATGAAATCATCATATAAAAATTATATTACGATACAATTTTGGTATTTTTATGAAAAGTTTTATTTTTAAATGAAAAATGAAAAATATTGATTTTTATTGAAAACTGTATTTTTTATTAAAAATTTTAAAAATTTTAATTTTTCTAAAAATAGTTTAATGATTAAAAATAGTTCTCTTATATTATTAATAATACAATTAAGTTCATATTAATTATTTTTATAGTAGAATTTGGTATAAAAACATTTTTATACTTAAAAATGCATTTTTCTGAAAAACTATTTTCCATTGTATTTTTGTGTTTTAATCATAAATTAATTTATTCCACACCTAAAAATTAAATCTTTAAAAAATTTATTTGACATTTAAAATTAAGATTTAATTTTTTTTAACTAGTTCCATTTTATTTTTTTTCATTATGAATAATAATCGTAGTAAATAATTGTCATCGTGGTAGGGGTAAATCGGGTAATTAAGGATAAAAATGATATGGTAGGGACTAAAAAATGACCCTAAAACTTACCTTTATCCCAATTTATGATTTTATTTCATCCATTTCCATCCAAGTTTCTAAAATATAGTAATTTGGTTCTATATGTATTTGTTTTACCCTTTATAATATATAAGTAAAAGATAAAGTCAAAAATGTCACTTTCTTGCTTTTAATATCTATAATTTTTTATGGAAAGGATAAAAACAAATTGTGTTTGATTATAAATTTTTATTTGAAATCTTGGTAATTTATTTTTAATTTTAGTGATGAAATAATTACATAAAATGTTTACATAATGCCAACATAGTATTTATTCAATTAATAGAAAAATAAAATAAATGATACTAAAAATAACAAAAGTAATATAATTTGAATTAATTATTATGTTCCATGAATTGTTTAGATAAATATAATATATTATGGATGTGTGAAATGATTATATTTGAATTATTTTTATGTCATGTTGTTTTCAAACAAATTAAATGAATAGTTCTAAAAATGACATTAATGATATTTTATAATAAATAATATTTTATTAAATGATTTAAAATTCCTAAAAACCTATATTTGGAAAAATTATTGGGATATTATTTAAAATTTAAAATATGTCACATTTCTAATCCATATTTTCTTTTTATAGTAATTATCTTAACCCCTAAAGAGTAAAACCATTTTTTATCACGGTAGTCATCAAAAGGGTTTACAGAGGGTTAAAACAAGAAGATAAGGGTGAAAACATCGCCTAGACTTATATAATTTTTATTTTATTAGAGTATTTATACTAATCCTAATATTATATTTTAATTATATCAATTTTTTTCTATTTGAACATGGAAATTAATTTATATGAATCTAACACTTTAAAAAATCCAAGACTACCCCTCCCCTCCCTTATAAAAGAACGCTGCATCTCCTATTTTATTTACACTTCAAAATAATTTTGTTTCAGCCAATAACTGACCAAATACCTTCCTAAAATCTATAATAAAATCCTAGATTCAGTTTTTTAATTATAAAACTAACCTAGGAAGTATTTTTTCTGTAAACTTAAAGAGGTTGTTCGAAGAGGTGGTACAGTTCTTAACCAAGTGTTTTTTTAATTATTTGTACTTTTACCTTATTTAAATATTCTTAAAACATGATTAAATAAAAACATCAGTATATTATATATACTAATATTCTATTTATTTTATTAAATAATCTATAGACATCTCTTTTTCCATCAAATGGGGAATGAAAACGTCATTTGTGTGTAGGTGTGGACTACCACCTCCATGAAGCGATGTGTTTTGTTTTCCATCACCATCTATCATGGATGGTTATAATGATAGATTTAATTCATATATATGATATTAATGAAATATTTATAATTCTTTAAAATAAATATATAAAATATTTTCTAACCTTTATATTCATTGAAAAATGATAACGTCATTCGTACGTACGTGAGAACTAACACCTCCACAAAGCGATGTGATTTGTTTGTCATCACTAAATCACATGGATGGTATATATAAGTTTATTTAAATAAATAATATGGTTTTTTATATAATTATAATTCTATAAGTATAAAATAATTCTTATCTTATTTCTATCATGATCATTAAAAAATGGAAACATTACTTATGCGTATGTATGGCCTACCAACTCTATGATTATAACATAATTCATTTTTCATAACCATATTTCATAGCTGGTTTTAAAATTATAATTTATGTATAAAAATTATATTTATTTCATTATTATTATTCTTTATATGATTAAATAATGATCCTATTGACCATATTTAACCCACTTAAGTCATTTTGGACATATGAGATGAATATCATTAAAATGTTCAACGTGAACTTAAATGATTAGGTAATTGAATATAACATGATAATAAATAAAATAAAAAGAATAATAATATTTAAAAAAATTATTAATAAAGTAAATAATTAACATAATTTTATTATTCATGAAGATAAATAACATACGTGATGATTCTCACTTGAGGTAAGGGATGCTTTACTTTAAAAACATCGTTTTAAATATTCACTTTCTAAATATTTTTCTTTGATGTCCATATTCTTAAAATTATTTTATAGATGTATTTATATAGAAATAAATGAATTATAAAGGATATTTTATGTCTCTTTTTAATTTCTTTCAAAGGGTTTTCAAAATTAATCTTTTTATATATTTTATATGGAAGGTTTTTACTTTCTTTACAAAAGATAAAAAGAATGTTCTATTTTAACATATACAACATCAAAAAAATTTCCCATAATCAAAAACATTATTTTATATTTTGATTTATTTATAATATTATATGTTATATTCAAACAAAAACCCTCCTTCCCTTATTTTAGGTATTTATGTTTGGAAAATGGGTTCTTAAAAGGAAAAATTATTTTGATTTCTGAAATTGTTTTGCATATGGAATAAAAATAGTTTTTCAAGGGATTTATGAAAAAAATAGAATGTTAAAAAACTTAATTCATTATATGGTCCTTTTAAATTTTTTATCATGAAGGGTTATCTCGATATATCTCATGATTATGGGTGAGCCTGATATATATCATGATGATGGATGAGCCTGATATAGCTCTCTAATATATTGGCTAATGATTATGTACTCCAAAGAATTATGTTGGAATTCAATTGTATGATTATTCCAATTGTAAGGTTTATTGTAAGGGTTCTTTGAAGATGATATCTCAATGAACCTATATGACTTTTAAATGCTTGCAAATGAGTTTTCATGTAAATCAATTGATTTCAAAAGGTAAGTTAATGATCTTTTATTTTAAAGGAAAGATTATTCCCTTTCAGGTTAAAAACGTATGTGTTTAAGAAAATATTTTTCATGGGTTTTCTTTTTTTCTAAGAAACCCTCAAATTTATTATTTATTATTTATGTTTTATTATAAAGTGTTTTATGAAAAAATTTGGGTAGTAAATTTTATTTCATGTGTAAGTAAATGATTATTTGAGCTCAAAGTTTATTATATTAAAGTCTAACTCTCTTTTATGATCTCATGGTTTTAAAATGGATTAATGGGTTTCTTTCCTTAATTTTATATGAACCTTAGTGATTTTTTTGTGCTCGTACCACATTTTAAATATTTTTAACATGGTTTAAGGATTAGTAAGAACAAATAAGTCAAGTTAAAAATCATAAAAATTTATCATGAAAGAGAGTGTGTTTTATTATAAATGTCTTATATTATGGAAAAAATGGATACTGAGTTGAAGTATCCACTTTGTAATATTTGGGTTTATTATATAATATTTACGACATAATTATCTAAAACTATAGACCTTAAAATATCATTGAAATGAAATAAAGAGAGTTTTTTTCTAAAGATTTTATTTTTTGATTGTTTAAGGCCAAGTCCTTAAAATTTACCCACTATTGGAAAAAAATTTAAATCATACCTCCCCATTGTATAATTATTCCTAGATTATCACCATTGTGATGGAATGGATGTTACCCCTTGATATGTGGACATTGTGAATTTTTTAGCACCATCTAGGGTACCCATGGATTTTATCACTTCACAATCCCAAAGACTTAAGCATGAGTCTTGATGGTATATTTAGAATGAGCCATACTTATGGAGAATTTTTAGTGACCAGTAGTTTGTCGGTGTGTCCCTGACCAAGATTTCACCTTTGTTTTGAGATTCTATCACAATTTGGATTTTGGGGGACACTTTGTCTCTCAACATATAACTCAAAAGGTCTATGAATATAGAATTTATTGGACAACATTTTATAGAGATGCACATTGGTTTTTAAAGTCATGGACATGATGTCAATTCATAGGGAATATCTCCAAGAGGAATGAAATTCCCCAACAACCCTTGTTATTTTTTGAGATCATCAATTCATAGGGAATTGAATTCATAGGTACTTTTATAAATTCATTTGGATTTGTGTACATATTATTAGCATTTTAATTTATCTCTAAATGGGTGGAAATAATGGCTACTAGGACCAATGACTCTTGAGTGATTATCAACTTTGTGATATATCATATTTTCAGTAGGTTTGGTTTACCAAGATTCATTATTAGTGATTAGGGTTCACATTTTTATCATTGTAACATGAAATACTTTCACTTTAATTATATGGTTATTGATAAAATCCCAACCACATATCACCCCCAAACTAATGGAAATGTGTAAAGTTAAAATCGAGAAGTTAACCAAATCATGGAAAAAATGGCACAACCCAATAGTAAATATTGGAGTTTGTGCTTGGATGATGCACTTCAGGAATACCGTATAACTTTTAAAACCCCAATTAGAATTTAAATATATAGGATTATGTTTTAAAAGTATTATAACCTCATTATGGTTGTAGATCACCATTCATATTGGGTTTTTAAATAGATTAATATGAATCTATTAGATATAGGTGATCTTAGAAATTTATAGATTCATGATTCAGAAGAAATTTGGTGTGATGAATATGATAACTCTCATATCTATAAAGAGAATTCAAAGGATATCCATTATGAGATGATTCATCAATGGAATTTTCATATTGGTGAGAAGTTCCTCATGTATAATCCCATGCTAAATTTCCACCCATGTATGTTTTTTCTAATGGATTAGTCCTTATACTATTACTATTATTTACTCTTTCGGTGAAATATAGGTTTTTAATGAGTAGAGTTCCATATATTTATTGTAAATGGGTAGATAATTAATCACATATATAAGGATTTTCCAATTTAGAAATCTAGATGATGGATTACACATATAAAAACACTTAATAGGTTTTCCCTTCTCTGTACATTTATTTAATTATCTATTTATTTAAATTTATTTCATTGAGGAAAATGTAATTTTTAGGTGTTGGGGAGGGAGACATTGGATATTTATGATTTAAATTCAAAAAACATATTTTATGTATCTCTTTTTACAGTTCATGTAAGTATATATTTTAAAAAAAACAAAAAACAAACCATTGTGTTTCCATTTTTTCTTTCTTTTTCTATGTTTTACTTTTTTAGATAAACATTGATATTAAAGAGAATATCCAAAATAATTTTTCATGATTGATTAAATTATGTATAAAATTATTTTATTTTTTTGGAAAATGATTTGAAATGAAAGTTAGTATGGAATTATTTCTATAATTTGTATTTTAAAATCATTATTATGAGTTTAATGGATTTTTGAAACCCATACCTCATTAGCACTGCCAAATATTTTAAATCCCTTGCCCGATATGCATTATAATCCCTTTATTTCATATTATTCATTTTAATAACTTTATTTAGATTCTTTTTTCATGTAGAGAAACTAGAACTTTCCTTGATTTTTTTTTGAAACCATAAGATTTGAGTGTGCTACATTCCAGATATAGTCCATTATTCATTGAAAATATATTTATACAATTAACCTCTATTTTGGGACACATTGAAAATTTAACTTTATTAAGCCTTAGATGACATGAAATACCTTCTAGGAAAGCCACATTATAAGGTAATTTATCCCTAACTACCCATCTCCTATGTACATTCATGTTTTATTTTCAGAAATTGTGTGGTAGATGGTGTTTCCATGGGAATTATAGGGAAACATTCATTGGTATGGGTTGAGTTAAAGGGTGCATACATTTATTTTGGGTCGTAGGTTCAAAATCAATTTATATAATTATTCTACACATGTTTCCCTCTTTACCTATAGTACTTTTATCTTATTCTTTTATTCTATATTTATTTTTATATGTGATCATCTCGGTGGGAATTCATCAATGTATGATCGTGTGACATCTGCGTTTCTCATTATTCATATTTGTATGTTTCATGTATCCCATGTTCTATGATATTTATCATTTATTTGTGATACTTGTAACTTTTATATATTCTTATTCACTCTGGTTAGGGGGTATAGTCTCCCCAAAACACTACCCTAAACCCACGCTATTGTTTAGTAGCCTCTAGCATATGGGGAGGCATGCCTGAGGTCCTTCAGAGAACCTGATTTGAGGCAATGGATGAGTATCCTTTGTGAAATGGATGTTATGACCACTAAAACTAAAACAGGTTTTCTCATAATTTATATGAAATATGATGAGTTTATAATTAAAATAATAATCAAGATCATATATGAAAAGTAGTGAAATTACTCACACCAAATATTCTTTCTTGGCATGAACCCACACACCCATGAAACTCCCAACCTAATTCATCCTCCATCTAAGTGACCTCACTAATTAGTCTAACTCATGAGTAGTAAATGTCCCTCCAGACTCAAATTTTCACTCAGTTGTATAATTTAATGAGCCCCAGTTATCTCCCAATTATTTCCCATGCAACATTTCTCATTCTATATTAATATGAATTCACACCCACAACCCCATGTTCATGCCTATTTTACACACCCAAAACCTTATTTTGTTTTAATAAAACCATTAAACTATTTTAACAAACACCTTGTGGGTGTCACGCACAAACAATGGTTTAAGATAAACCAATAAGATATATTCAAATAGATATTTGACAATAGATTTTAATTAAAAGGAAACAAAAATTTATTTAGAAACCAAGAGCCTTCACATTCTAGAGAAAGTGGAAAGAGGGAGAATACACCTACCTCAAATGTGTCCAACATAGAGAATCAATTAACAATCTAGAAAATAGGGACTCCCTTTTATGTTCCATCAATGAATCCCAAAGAACGTTTTTTAAAATTTAAATAATCCAATAGATTTGAGAATAACATCCCTGGTTTAAGGTCCCGCGCAAAGGATAATGAGAAAATCTAGAAAGGAAAGAAGAAAGAAGTTATTACCTTTGATTTCTTAGATGTAATTATTTTTGATCCATTTTAATTGGCCTTTAGAGGTAATAAGATCATTAAAGTCACCAAGAGGAATACTGAGGTTTGATGAAAAATTCAAAGGGAGGAAAAATGAGAGTTTTTAGGAAGGTTTCAGGTTTAAAATACAATTTTTTTTATCTCATTAAAGACATATCATGGTTGTGCCACATATTTTGGAAAACCATGTACCTACCATGAAAATTTCCACTATCCCAAAATTTTCAAAGTTTCACATTTACCACACTATTTGGCCAAATCGTGCACCTACCCATTAACCCCTTCTCTACCTCGCACAATTACCTGGAGAATATGAATTGTTTTCCCTAACCATTATCAAACATACACCCTTTAGAGTATCTCCAAAACATTCAAAAAACATCCATAAGAATCTTGAGGCTTAACCCAGTCATTCTATAACTGAAAATACAAAATATGTCATGAACCAACCTGGATAACCTACTATCCTGATACCCGAGCTAGCACTGACATAGCCTAAATGGAATTCCTAATCCCCATGGGTTAGAAACTAGAACCTAGAATCATACCAGAATCAAAATGGAATGATTTGTTCCATAAAACAGTGTAAGATAAAGGATACAAGTTAGGTGCAACAGTGCCAAAAATGATACATCATCAAATGACACCATGTCTATCAAGATAAATCTCAACGATAAAACCCCTGAAACAAGTGGATCAAATCTCCACTAGTCACCTCCTTTATTCCAGGTCCCAAAGATCAATAACATTCACCACCTCTAATAGTTTCTTTTCCTTTTCTCAGACTTGGCATAAAAAAATCTACAAAATCATGAAGGTAAAGGTAGGGTTTGGGCTATAAATCCCAGTATGATCTCACCAAGTGTTCTATAATCAATTCCATAATAATTAAACAAAAAATTGTTTCAATTTATATAAAATAATTCATGTAATAGAATTCACATATTTTCAACAAAACATGTTCTTATAATCAAAAGAGATGGAAGACATATTAAAACAGGATTAAATGAACATTTTATATAAAATATTTATATAAATTAGTTGTCAGGAATAGAAAATTTTCATAAATCAATGACATGTGATCATAAAATCAATTATTTCATATCACTATGTATCAATCCCTGTGGTATGTTAGTTTTTTGGTAATGGGATCCTCAGACTAATCAATTAGTGATCTCTACTCAATGTGTGTGAACATCCCACGACTCATGTCATTCGGACTTAACTCTCCATCGGGGAAAAAATCATGCCATAGTATACTAAGGTCAATGTTTTCATGGTCAATCCAGTGCTAGGGGGTTAGATCCTAGCATGTATGTTAAAGTTACCACTAACTAACCAAACTCACATGTGCTTCATTCAATCAATAAACCATGTTAAAATCAATCATTTTAGATCAGTTCAAAAATACAATTGCCCACTTTCAGTTTTTCAACATGCCATTTTCCTTTCAAAACCAAATAATAGGTTTTCATTAAATTCATTACCTTTTAAAATAATCATTTATTTAAATTCATTTTTATCAAATAAAGGAAAATAATTTTTCCAAGATATTTCCATCACAAGAAATATTTTTATCAAATCATTTTATATCTTTAAACCACCCAAAATGGGTTTTTATTTCAAAACACATCTCATTGAAATCATACATCAAATTCACTTTAATAAAAAGCATATAAAATTAGTTTTAAATTAAATTTTAATAAATCAAGAATATAAGGTTTAAATTGTATGGAAGAAACATTATGGAACCACCTAAATTTCATTAGTGATCTAACAATCAAACTCCCGAAACAGAAATTCCAATGAAGATTCAAAGGCATGGAATATCAAGAGGAAATCCCTATAAACACTAACCATCAAAACATGGATTCAATCCATCATCAACATGAGGATTAATCACTCTCAAATGATAGAATATAATAAAATAGGGAAATAAAAAATGATGAGAGATCACTTACTGATGAGGAATAAAATGCTTCCATCAAAGCTTTGATTCAAGAAGAATAGAGTTTGGAAGAGTTGAAACACCTCTACAAATCCTTGAAGAGCTAAAATTTTGAATGATAGTCGAGATAGAATAAAATAAATATATAATGGGGATTCGGCCATTTAAGTATATAAAAACACAAAACACACCACATCCCCCCATGGCCATGACAAAGAATAGGATGAAAATAGCCAGACTATAGCATAGCCACCCTAGACCACACTAAAACTCCTTCTGGTCAATCAGCCTCATAAAAATAAACCAAAAACCTCACCCAGATCTGCTTCACATACGGTAATTCCATGAATAAACATAATCATTGCACTACATTTATGCCCCAAATAGGTAGTGTCACTAAAACTGGCTTACTCGAACATCCAAGTTGTGACTGGACCTCCACTCCATAAGGGAAAACTTCCAAAAGGGGCTATGACACAACCCTTCCTCTATAGAATAACTATTCCTGAATTGGTAGTATCCATGAAAACTAATCATAAGCTACCTTTTGTCATATCATATTGATCTATGGTCTATCTTGGAATCTCTATGTTATGACCCATACACCACAACACAGCTCATGTTGATACATTTATACTCAGACTCCATTAACTCCAAACAAACATACATCCTTGATCATTAGGTCATTTTCTCTAAAAAAAAGTTTTCCATCCTCAAAAGGACCAAAACACACCCAAAAAATGGAAAATTATGAGAGTCGAGAAATACCTGAAAAAGGTAATAGAATGTTACAATCTCCCCACCATAAATACTTTTTCCCCATAAATCCTATTAAGAAGATTCTATATCAAAGAGATGATTCAAAATATCTCTCATCAGTACCTCACACTCCCACATATCATGTGAATCTAAACCATGCGTCCATAGAACACAAATCAAAGGTATCATATTCCCATGAAGAACCTTTATCTCTAAATCAACAATCCTAGTTGGATGCTCAGTCATAGATAAATCAGACTCAACATCAAGATCTTCCCAACTCAACATGTAATATGGGTTATAATGATACTTCTAAATCATTTATACATGAAAAAAATTGTGGATCGAAGTCAACTACAGTGGAAAATTCAAATAGTAGGCCACTTTCCTCACTCTCTCAACAATATCGAAGGGATCCAAAAACCTTAGTGCAAAGTTTCCTAGTTTTCCCAGAAATTGGTGACCCAACTGAGGTGAAACTCTAAAAAACACTTGGTCACCCACTAAAAACACAAAATATCATAGAAGATGATTAGTATAGGATTTTCATCGACTATGTACCATAAACATTCTCTGATGAATCAACTAAATCCTTGTCTTCACCTCTTGGACCAAACTCGATCCAACCAAGGAACTTTCATCAATCTCTGAACAGTATAATGGAGATTTGAAAGGATAGCTATATAAGGCATAAAAAGGTGTCATCCTGATATCAGGTTGGTAACTGTCATTGTATGTAAAATAAACTAGTCCCAAATTTTCATTGCATGTTATACTAAAGTTAATAACGCAAGCACGTATCATGTCCTCTCTAGCTTGGTTTTTCTGTCCATCTATATATGAATGATATGTAGTTCTTAAATGTACTTTGGATCTCATGTCCTCCTGGAGGACTCTCAAAAAATGGTAATTGAAATAGGGATCTCCATCAAATACTATATTATATGGAACTCCATTCAATCTAAAAATCTTCTACACATGGAGACATCCCAAGTCCTCAACTTTGGTTATATCTCGGATGGGTATAAATTGATCTAATTTGATCATACTATCAATCAAAACCATATTTAATTCTTCCATATATGGTTATGTGTCAACCCAACCACAAATTATATAGAAACCTATTAGGTCCACTAGGTTGAATACCCTAAGAGGGGGTGAATCAGGGTATGATAGATTAAAACTTTCTCCCTTTTGGATCTTGTTTTGTTGTTAGACAAAACTCAATTCTATCTTCCTTCTGTGGAAATATACAGATTGGTATGAAATCATGCATAGGACACAATGATTTTTACTTGGTTCACCCTCACTGGGCTACATCCAAGGAGCATACAGCGGCAATGTGCTGATGTACCAAATTCACTAAGGCTCACATCCAATAACGAGTACAGTGTTCGAGCTAGATCTTTTATGCCCAATCTCACTGCCTTTACAAAGTTTAGGGTCTACTCACTGTATTCCCAAAGGTCAATCCCTATGCCTCTTTCTCTGGCTCACTATTGGTGGAAAGGGTCACTGTCTTCCTCGTCCTTCGCTCACTACTCTTAGAATGGAATCCACTCATATTTTATGGACTTGTAGGTCAAACATAGTTTATGGACATGTAGGCCCCTTCATTTTCATGAATTCTTGTATCCTCAACTATAGGTAGATGCACTGTTGAAGTTTTTTTTTCACATGCAGATGAAGTCCACCTTCTCGGGTACTGCTAGGTACCATAAAATACTTTCAAAAACTGATTTTAAGCTTTCTCAAGATTCTGTATAAAAATCGTGAATCACTTTCATCCTCCACGTACTGTGTAGCGGGTTTGGTATGTGGAACACCTCTCCACGTACTGCTTCTGCCTTCCACCAACCGTTTAATCCCCTAATTATTGCTACCTCTGTTCTACCTCTGCGAAGTACCCCTATCCGTGAACTATTCTCTATTTTTGGACCATCTTCACCTCCACGTACCAGAGCTCCCCCTCCATGTACTGCTTGCGGGATTATCTTTCTTACGTATTATATATTCCTCCTCCGCATACCGAGATAACTCCTTTCATGCACCAGACTTTTTCCTCCGCATACCAGGCTTCCTTTTCAGGTTAAGAATCCCCACAAAAAATCTTTATCGCAAACCACTTTTGGACTTTATTGAATTCCCAGAGAAAAATATTCTTTCTAATGATGTTAAATATCCACAGTAATCTATGGGTTTAGGTATTCTTATATAGAAAAATATATCTGCTTAATCCGCTAAATCAAGATTTATTGAATCTTCAATCCAACCTCCACCGTTTATCGACTCTTCAGCCACCACGAAACACAAGCCATCCATAAACAATTTTCCTACACACTCTGTGTACCGCCTTTGTTCCTACGCAGTCGACCTCCTCTGCCGATGCCAAGCCATCCGCGTACCACATCGCCTTCCACCGCGAACAGTGTTCGGTTTTGTGAACCGAACCCGCATACTGTTTCTGCTCCTCCGTGTACTGTTCCCGGAATATGGTATATGGCCCATGTATTATGGTACATAGTTCTCATCCTTTTTTGATCTTCTTCAACATTATTCATACAACTCACTCCTATGAATAAATCCTTCCTTTTCCAACATCAAACTCCCAATTTTGAGGCCCAAAAATTTTGAAAAAACTAGGAAACTATGCCGCCTTAAAATTTTGTCTTCGGAAAAAACCAATCATACCCACTTGTGGTCATCTGGATTTTCCAAAAAAACACAACCATACCAAAAAACATACCGAGAGGATTCCTTGAGGGATTTTTTCCAACAAAACCTCATCCCACTTCCAAGTTGGAATTGGAAGTGGATGAAGCAAACCTAAAGGTCTATAGAGTTCAACTTTGACCTGTTGGTTGGTATAGCAACGAGAGACAAATTTGGTGATGTATCATCTAATACCTAACCACTAGAATCATCACTGAATATCAAAAAAATATTTTGGGTCCTAGGGTGCACATCCCACTGGGAACTATGGTAGTCCCCCGTCAAGGCCTTTCTCAAAAGTAAAGCCGCAACATGCCAATTCCAGAAAGATTTGATGCCCTCTGAAGAGAAAGAACATTCACTAGTGGTCTCACAACCATAAAGAGATTCCTTAATGCCACAAAATTCATCATAAATATGCTTCTCCAAAAGAACCATCTCAAGAATAGGGGTGGTCAACTGTACAATCTTCAAAATCATCTTAGAATCATTCTACCAAACACCCAAATTCAATTGATCAAATAGATCCATTAGGTCACACTCTTATGATGATACTTTCATGACTTGGGTTGGATGATTCTTCTCATGTTACTTAATCTTCTTGAAACCATAGGCTACCATGTGATCACCCAACATAAGGACACAACCCAAACCCAAACCTAATGTGTCACAGAAGACCACATATCCTTGCCTGAACTTTGGAAGAGTCAACACTCGTTCATAGGTTAAATTACATTTCAAATCAACAAAATAACTTTGTCATTTTTCATCCCAAATGAACTTCACTCCTTTCCTATTGAGATCAGACATTATAGAGTCCAACTTCACGAAATCTCTAATGAATATGCAGTAATATACCGTCAAACCCAAGAAGATTCATATCTTGAAGACATTATGTGTTTTATCCCATGTAATAATAGCTTTCACCTTCTCATGATTAACTGAAATACTATATTCTGAGACCACATGTCCCAAGAAATTTACTTCTCAAATCTAGAAATTAAATTTCAATAATTTTTCATAAATTTGATGATTTATCAAGGTTTACAAAACTTTTTTCAAATAACTCACATGGTCCTCCTCAGTATGTGAGTAAAGTAGGATATCACCCATGAATACCACCATGAATGAGTCAAGGTAATAATGAAATATCATGTTCATAAAATCCATAAAAACTATAAGAGCATTGGTTAGACCAAATGGAATAAAAAGATACTCATAATGGATATACCTACACTTGAAGTTTTTCTTATGAATGATAGATTCTTTTATTCTCAGTTGGTGATAACAAAATCAAATATCAATATTTCAAAATAACATTTCCCCCTTTAATGGATAAAATATATTATCAATCCATGGTAATGGATACTTTTTCTTCACTGCAACTCAATTATGTTTCTGGTAATCAATAAATAGGTGAAGTGTCTCATCAACTTTCTTCATAAAGATAACAACTGCTACCTAGGGTGACACAGTTTTTCATATAAAGCCTTTCTTAGTTTCTTATCCAAATTATATTTCAACTATTTTAGATTCTCTATAACTATATAGTAAGAAGGAATAGACACTGGCTAAGTACTAGGTAACAAATCAATATAAAAATGTACCTCTCTTACTAGTTGTACGATAAAGAAATCAAAAGGAAAAATGTCAGGAAACTCAATGAAAACTGGATGTTTATCTTCAATTAAAGATTCTTGGTCTAATTAGAAAGTAAAAAATGATATTACCTTAACTAAATTCAAAAAATAAGGTCTAGATCTACTTGACATTGGATCCCATTCTCCCTAAAATACATGACACACCCCATTGGGTGCTGTAAAGGAGACTCATTTACGGTAACAATGAATCTGGTCCTTATTAGAAATCAGTCAATCCATCTTAAAAATGAATTCAAGAGTTTTTATGTCAAGAACCAAAAAACTTCAGGTAATATTAATCTATAATAAAGAGAAAATGCAATCAGGATGCTGAAGACCCCACTCTCTCTTCATTTTAAGCGGTGTAGTAATATTCACTATATAAGAGAAAATCTCTATAATAAGATTAAGAAAATTCACAACATGTGTCGATATAAACAAGGGAGATGCACCGATATCAAATAAATTAATCACTAAAGATGAAGCTATAGTGATGGTACCTCTCACAGTCATTGGACCCACATCAGCTTCCTCTAAAGACTCTTCTAATGCATGAAAAAACTTTGTTCTAAATGTCTATGGATAGACCACTTAATTCTTGAATCATATGATTTCACTATAGTAATTTTTGGTGATGATGATCCTATTCCACTGCACATAATAGAAAATAAATGGAAGAACTTCTACAAGTGGCCTGAGTAACCACGCAAACTATAGATCTTGGGTACCTCAATACAAACCCATCTCGAATGCCCAACCTTACCACACTGGAATAAAGTCAAAGGGCCTCTACTAGGTACTATAGTAATTATAGATAACACCTACCATCTAGAACCACCATGAGACTCATCACACTTTCTCTTTACTTTAAAGGAACTCATAGAACCGCCACTTGGAGAAAAATGATGCTTTATCCATCACATCAGCATAATAAGTGATATTTAACAAGAAAACATTTGATCGAATATCAAAATGAAGATCTATATAAAATATTTGTGCCATAAGCTTCTCATTTTCAGTACCTTAGGATCAAACTACACAAGCTCAGCAAAACTATTCATATACTACGTCATAGTCCTGTCACCCTGCTAGAGGTTGTAAAACTCCTTGTATTTTTTCAAGATCATTGACTTTGTATAGAAATGATCATTGAAAATAACAATAAATTATTTCCACTCTATACCCTCATTCATCTTATCTATCACCATCGAGTATTATCATCACTTATTATACCCCTCAAGATTGAAGGTATCACACTTTACCTTTATCAAATTAGGAATTTACAAAAAATCAAAAAGTAGCTTAATATTTTTCATCCAATCTTCAGCCTCTTGAGGATCATTTGAGCCTTGGAACACTAGTGGATTTTGGAAAAGAAATTCTTGAGTGAAATCTCTAGATTCATCCTTTTGAGGTTCCACAACTAGATCCTAAATTGGAACATGTGTCGATGCCTTCCCTAAATCTTGGATAACTTACACCACTATTTTAACAAGATTTAGTTCAACCAAATGGTTTTCCTATTGTATTTCACCAGAAGCTTCCTCTTACGGCATATTAAAACATATTATCAGAGGAATGATGTTACACAATGTCAAAATACAACACTGAAAGCATCAAAAAGGATACACATATCATTAACTCAAATAAGAGTCTTAGGAATATCAATTCCATACAATAGAATTAAATATTGGATTTTTAGAACACTCAAACTAATAGTAGGGAAAAGTATTGAACCATATCAAAACATTCCTCAAGACACTTTTCCCACACACCCATGGTGAATTAAGGAACATTATGATGAGATATATTCAGACACTCACTCATAACTACCTTATAAGTCTCATTATATCCCACCTCTTGTCTACTAGGACAACCCACTGTAGACTGACATCAAGGGAAAATGCACAACAAGCACCTTTGATGCCACTTTTTCATGAATCATCCTAAATACCCTAGTACCCCGATACCTAATCCAACACTGACATAGCCCAAAGTGTGTTACTAATCCCCACAGGTTGGAAAATAGTACCTAGCATCATACAAGAATCATGATAGAATGATATGTCCCATAAAACAATAGAATAGAAAGGATACAAGTTAGGAAAAGTAGCACCCAATAGATAAATCATCAAAAGATACCACATATTCCAAGATAAATCTTAAATATAAAACCCCTATAACAAGTGTATCACATCTCCACTGGTCACCTTTATTACTTTTGGTCCCAAAGATCAAGAACAACCACCACCTCCAAGTGGTGTTTTCCCTTTGCTTGAACCTGGTATAAGAAAATCTACAAATTCCTGAAGGAAAATTTATGGTGTGAGATATAAATATCGATATGGTCTCACAAAGTGTATAGTGACCTGGTATTAACATATATATATATATATATTACATCATTTTAGATGAATATTCAGAAAATTACAAAAGAAAATGTCTAAGGGACATAATAGTTTAGTGCATTTGGAAACATAGAACGCATTCTTCTAACTTTGTGAAAGATCTTAAATGTTTCCCACAAATATATTATCATTTAGTAATCTTGACTAAAACCTTTATTTATAGTTGGGGAAAAGAAATATAAGAAAGGGTAATATCAGATGCTAAATAAAGGTAAATAAAGGATATTCATAATCATAACAAAGTCATAAGGGTATGAGAATATGAGGATAACACAGGAAAATCATACCATTAATATCAAGAACATAAACATGAATCATGGAATAAAGATTATAAGTTTATAATACATGAATCATAAAGAAATAAAATAACTTGAGTCATGAGATAATATCATTTGTATAAGACATAGTTTTTTTGAATACACATAAACATAGAAAATCATTCCCTATAAGTCAAGGATCATTGCCAAAACTTATCAAGGAACTTCATGGGGGGTGCACCTAATGGGTGAGACACATAACCATCCACAATCATAGTTATTTCCTTAGAGTGGAATGGTTTCACTCCCTAAAAAATCTTAGTAGTCAATTTTCACTCCTAAGATCATCTTAGTTTCCAAGGTTCACTCCCAAGACCCTCTTAGTAGTCAAGGATCACTTCCAAGACCATCTTAGTGGAAAAATTTCCTTACTCATCCAAGTTCACTACCTATTCCAGCAATGTCTATCTCATGAGATATAAATATTTACCCAATTAATTATAGGGGGATATAGTTCCCATCCATCACATAATGAAATCATACATACATGTTCCACAAGATCATAAATATTCATTTTATAATAATCCATGAAATGAAATGGGTATCATAAACATTTCATCATATCTTAACCTGTGGAAAAGAGATAGGTTTCATAATCATTTGATAATATCATAACCCATGAAAATAAGTGGGTTTCATAAGAATATAACCCATGGAAGAGAAATGGGTTTCATAATCATATAACATGTGGAAGAGAAACGAGTTTCATAAATATCATTCTAGAAAAACATAAACCTATCAAAGTAAGAATATGAATGGTACCCTTGGATCATATCCCCAGTGAGGCATGAGTAACACCAATGGATTTCATATTAGATGGAAAATAATTTTGAAATATTATTTAAAACATTTCTTGAGTAAAATATCCTTTCTTATTTGAAAAAAAAAATTAATCATAAAACTTTTTAAAAAACTTTGTATTTTGAAAATAACCTTGAAAATTACAAAGGAATATTTAAAAACATTTTTTTAAAACATTTTTATTTAAAAATATAATTGAAAACTTATAATAGAATCTTCAATGAATGTAGTGGTCATGACGGTGGAAAATTTCATACATGACATATATATATAAACAAATATTTCTTTCATACTGTCTGTATAAGTCAAAAGATCCTTGATCAGAAGATGACAAGAATATTACTTTTAAAATCATTTTTTAAAAAGGTAAAACATGGGTAAAAATTTATTTTAAATATCATGGTAGAACATTTTTTAAAACATTTTTATAAAAAATGTTTTTAAGAGAAAACATATTTCCGACAGAAGATGGAAATAAGGTAGGATTTTCTTAAAAACATTTTCTTAATCATCTTAAGTACTAAAGAGTGGGAAAATGGTACCAATACATTAATATGTAATTAATAACTAGAGGATAAGAAAATTCATGAGATTTATTGAGATATGGATCATAATATTTCATCAAATGAAGTATAATTGTAAATAATCTTGATAATGATGAGATTATAGCAATAAACTCTTACCACTTTGGTAACTTTGAATCAAAATCCCCATGAGAGAATGAAATTAAAATAATATTAAAATATCATAAAAAAAATTATTCATGATAAAACAATTAAAAGGTAATTATATACACCATGTAAAAGGATATAGGTGTATAACATAACTTGTGTCTCAAAGAAGGCAAATTGAGACAAAATTATCTTACTGATTTGGTAACATTTGAACTATAAACAACATGAAATAGCGTTCATAAATTGCATAATTAAATACCCATAAATTTAATTATAATAATTATATAATACATTCATTGGAATTATATACACCACATAAAATAAATGAGTGGTGAATATGTCATAAGTCTCACAGAAATAAAAGTGAGACTAGAAATCCCCTTACTACTTGAGTAGATTTCAAATCATGAGATTAGATTAAAATATTAAGATAATTAAATTAATTAAATTAATTATATATCATTTAATATATCATTATATACACTACACAACAATAATTAGTAGATAACACAACATATATCTCACAAAAATAAAAGTGAGATGAGAAATCCCTTACTACTTGAGAAACTTTTGAATCATGAGATCCATGAAAGAATAACATAAATTAAAACTTTTAATAGCATGAAATAAATTAAATTCATGATATAACATTTCATAGTGAGTTATATACACCACATAACAAGAATAAGTGGTGAATATATCATTTATCTCACAGAAATAAAAGTGATATGATAAATCTATTACCTTATATCTTGACACTCGTCATACTCATTCAAACCACCTGTATAATAAATATAAGTTTATTGTACATCTATTACAGAAAAATATATAATTATATCATATCATATATTATTTATTTATGAATTCATATTACCTATTTATTAACAATTCCATGTTAAAGTTATGTTTCGGGTAATAATCGCTCTGTTTTTCGTACATGTTTTGACTTGTTATTCTTGGTCCTCCTACTTATGCCATAATTTCCTTATTTACATAATTTAAAACATGATATAAATTTCATATATATTCAATATAAATTTATTTATAATAATATAAAAATATATAAATAGTAAATTAAATACATCGTTCATGGAGACGGTAGGTCGTACATATGCATAAATGTTGTTTCTATTTCCTGGTTGTATTGAAAAAAATAAAAGTAAATGATGTATATATATAATAATTATATTATCATTATAATTTCATAAATATTACATATTTTTAATAAACTCATCCTTAATACATTCCATGTAAATCTTGAACGAATCACATCGCTTTGAGGAGGTGGTAGTCCACATATCCACAAATGGTGTTATCTTATTCCCAAAAAAATGTAAAGCATAAAGGTATGTGTTATATAATAATTCAAAGATCATAAATTCATAATAAAAATCATATATATCATATAAAAATGTTAATTCCATCATTATTCTCAACCTTGAAAGGTGTTAATGGAAGAATAAACGACATCGGTTTGTGAGGCGGTAGTCCTCCATACACACGAACGATGATTGGGTATCCCATTTGATGGAAGTGTGTAGAGTTGTAGGTTTTAATATTAAAAAAACATCTAATTATATTTAGGATACTGAGACTATTATATAATCTTGATATAATAATAATTTAATTGCTAGATAAAGAAATAAAACAAAAGTGCTCGTTGAAGAACATTACCTCTTCTTCAGGTAAATCCTTTTGGTTTTCACCAAAGGACCACCTTGGTTTGATTTATTCCAAAATAGAGGCTTCTATTATGAGATTAGGTATGTTGGTAACTTATTTTTTCAGGTTTTGGATTATCCAAATGACTTTAAATGTGTGAGTAAGTGAGGGGGTGAGTTCCCTTTTATAGTGGAAGAGGAGAGACATTATTGTAAATACAAAAAGGCAAACACTATTAAGAGGTATCACTTACATAATGTGCCTAAAATAATGGTCCATTTTAGATAAAATAAGGTAAATGTTATAAATATAGTCATCCAATGTCTTTTTGACAAGTTTCTAGGTGATTTTTTCTCATAATTTTAAATTTTAACCACTAAGTAAACTTGTTTTTCTCTTAATTGATATAATTAATTTTAATTGATTTCACTGATATTTTTTGTCAAAAAAAAGTTAACATTACTATAAATTATAAATTATTATGATTAAAAATATTTAATCCATTTTTTTTAATTATAATCACATAAGTGGCACAATTTAATTTAAAATTAATCTCATAGACAGGATGTAACAATGGGGTTTTAAAGTAAAACGTTCAGAAATTTGAAATATTTTTGTATCCAATTTCAATGTGAAATTGATTATAATGACCTAAATTGGATTTATTTATTTATAATTTAAATAATTATACTTTTAAAAATAATTTAAAATATAATTTAAATATATAGATAAATTATATGAAAATGCAGTTTTCAATTAAAATTCAGTGTTTTTCACTATTTATCAAAAAATAATTTCTCATAAAAGTAACAAAAATTTACCCAAAGTAAATTTTGATATTAAAATTTCAAAAATAAAGTTTATTTTGTCTAATATAAATTATAAAAGTTTCAAAATTTATTTTTAAAACACATCTTCCATTAAAAGGTGATAAGACTTCCTCTTAGAAAAATACATCATTTTATGCATAAAATTGAATTTATTCTTATCTCTTGTCTTAGAAAATACCCGATATTAATTCTAAATAGTTGATTTAATATATAATATATAAAAAATAGTTCATAAAAATTGTTTTTTTAATTTATATAGATAAAAAAGTTTGTGCATAGAAAATATTTTTTCAGAAAAGGAATTTCTTTATTTTCAAATAGTTACTACTCTCATTTCTAATTAATTTGTTACCAAAGAGTCCATTTTATAAACTTGTATAAAACATATTTTCATAATTTAGTCAATATTATTAATTCTATCTATTCTAAATTAAATGTGATAACTATAATAATCTTTTAATAATATCATTAAAAATATATTGTAGTTCAATAAAACTCGATCTTGCGTGTAACACAAGCTATCGAAGGAACTCAGAATTGTGTGTAACACAAGAAAAAATAGAGTTGTGTGTACTAAAATATAATCTAAGTGTTTCATGTAGTGAAATATAATCTTTTTGTTGTGTATAAATCAAGATTAACATGGTGTTGCGTGCAATTCAATCCATCAAATATTTTTAATTTATTCAAAAAAAAACATAAAAAATCAGGGTGTTACATTCTACCCCCCTTAAAATGAAATTTTCCCTCAAAATTCATCTAGGTTATCAAATATTTAATACTTTAAAGTTTCTTTTATAGAAACCCACATCATAAAAATTAATATTAAAACTTCTTTTAAAAAGGGAAATTTGGAAACATAATGGTTACCCAAAATAACTCATAAATAGGTTTTCATATAGGAGAACATAGGTGGAAATTGAAAAAATATACATGGAATATAAATCTAACTATCAAGTTTTAATGGAGAGTGATAGAGAATATTTCTAGGAGAATGTTAACAATCATAAATCCATAAACTAAAGAGGCTTGAAAAAAGGTCATTGATATCATAAAAAATGATGATTATGGGACAAAATTTTATTTCAAGACCCTTTTTCTAAAGTTGAATAATTTTCCTGAGAAGATATAATTACTTTATTTCATTCCCTTTCATAATAACACTACCTCCCTTTGGTTGTTCCTTTATAAATTTCCACACAATCTCTTAGTATAAGAAATGAAGGTGAATTTGTTATCCCTAAAACACTAATGGATCATAAGACCCATAAATAAACCAATAAGTCATTCTATCTATCTTCAAGTGTCATAAAAAAATTGTAAAGACCCGTAAAATTCAAGGAATTTTTTTTTAATTTTCTTTAGAATTTTACAAGAGCGCGGTTTCAGACGGCACCTGATTCCGAGGCCCGGAGTGCCCGGAATCAATTTCCGAAGTTTGGCTCGGGTACGTTCAGTGAACGAACGAGCGGGAATTTCTAACTTTTGATCCGGTGCTCGGAATTGAAATACGAGGGCACCGATGAACTCACAACGCCGATATTCACTTAAGGAGACCTTTTCGGGAGTTGCGTTTATTGCAGGACGAAAGTTAGTTTTTGGGAGAATTATAAAAAAGTTGAATAAAAAGTGTGAATTCTTTTTACTTTACTTTTTTGTGGGTTAACTCCTCTCAAAGGGAGTTAGGGATGGGACCCACACCCACTTAACCTCCCTTGAGAGGATTAAGTGTGGTAGGGCCCACACGAACCCTAAACCTTTCACCTTCTCCCAACTTCCTTAACCCCTCATTAAATGACATGAGTTATTTAATTTTGGAGTTAATCTTTTTGAATTTCAAACCTTTGAAATTCTTGTGTTAAGTTTATGATTAAATTAAGCTCTTCTCTTTTATTTTGGGTTTAGTTTTTGTCTCCTTGAGAGAGTTGGGAAGGTTCTTCTTGTTTCTTCATCTTCTTCAACCTCGACAAAGAACACGAAGAACGCCGTTCTTCAACGAAGAACTTCTTCGCCGAAGAACACGGTTCTTCCGCGACGCCATATCCGCGACGTGACGTTCTTCTTCCGCATCATCTCTTCCGCGACGGTTTTCCGCGACGAACGCCATCGACAACGACTCTTCCTCTGATGTCAAAGAAATCGACAGCGATATTCCACGACTACGTCAACGTGCGACTATCGAGGTAGGGGTTCTTGAGTTCGTTGTTTTCTTTTTATTTGACTTTCCTCAAGACTTGACGAAGAACGCTCAAGTTCCGACGAAGAACGCCGCTCCTCTCTTTTTCGTCTTCCGTGTCAATGAGAGAGAACACCACTTCTTCCTCGGACAACCTTCATCGGCGTACAAGGTTTCGCCAACTACGTATCACATCGGACGCACCTCTTCGTCATCGGATTTGACGAACGACGACCGCGACGCCGACCTCCGCGACGTTGTCTTCCGCGGACGTTGTCAAATCTTCGAACTTATACCCGAGGTAGGGGTTGTTGATTATTGTTTAATTATTCTATTCTTGATCATGAATTTAGCAAGTCTAACGTGTGGCTTTGAAATATTTTAAGTTGCGTTATTGCTTAACGTGAGGGGGCCGGACCGCATGAACACGGCCGAACCCCCTCCATCGTTCTTGTTGTATTGCTTGCGGGTGGATGAATCAAGGTGGCGTGGTGCCGTCGCACCATGCGGATATTCGCCCAATCCTTATTACGCGACGTCGTCGCGCCGCGCCATGAAAGAAACATCAAGAACGCGACGCCGTCGCGCCGCGTTGAAGAAATCGAGGTGCGGCGGAGGAGCGCGGTGCCGTCGCACCGCGCCGGATGACGAAAACCGCGGCCGGTTCCAGGCCGCGGCGGAAGAGAAGACCGGCGGCCGGGCCGCCGGCGTCGGAAGCCGAAGGGGGGACCGGAATTTCCGGTCCCGTTGGAGAAAACCGGCCGGCCAGCTGGCCGGCCGGATGGCATTAAACCGGGGGAATTAATCCCCTGGCCAACGCACAAAAACCCCCCTCTTTATGAGGGGGGGCGGTTCTTGAAGGGAGGGGGGCAGCCGGCCCCCCGGTTCCGCACAAACAGGCCCCCCACGTGGGGGGGGGGGGGGCGTTTAAAAAAAAAAGGGGCGCGGCTATAAGCCGCGCCGCCCCCTTATCCGCGGGGGATTGATTTCCCTCGCCGCCGCCTCCAAGAAAGCGGGGGCTTAGCCCCCCGCGTGCAGCCCCCGTGCGGCGTCTGGCCGCCGCGCCGCCGGCCAGCCAGACCGGTTTGGACCCGGGTCGGGTCGACCCGGTACGGGCCGACCCAGGGGGGGGGGGGGTCGGGCCGGGTCGGCCCGGACCCGGACCCCCCCCGTTTCGAATCATTTTCGGTCTTTTGGCCATAACTTGAGCCTCGGACCTCCGATTGACGAACCGTCTGCGGAAACGCGATCCTTGGATCGAGACGGTCGTTTCGGTATATCGCACTCAAGGTTTCGGATTACTTTGATTTCGGCCGGGTTGGTTCGTTCACGAAACCAACCGGGCCTTCGGAGCGGAAACGCTCATATCTTGAGCTACGGACGTCCGAATGACGTGCCGTCAGCTTTGTTGTGTTCCTCTTAGTGAGACGGATCTTTTGGCATACTCCGCCCAAGGTTTGGACGCAGGTGGAGTACGGTCGGGTTGGTTTTGCCTTAAAAACCAACCGGGCCCCGGGGACGAAAATGCCAATAACTCTCAGACCGGGCGTCCGATCGACGCGCCGTCTGTTGCGTTGAGTTCCTGTTGACGATACGGAACTTTTGGATACATCAACTCTGGTCTTCGTGACAGTTGATGTATCAGCCTCTCGGCTCGTGGAGCGGACCCTCCGAACGAGCTTGCTGTGTGCGGGAACCCTAGTGCTGGCTGCGACTGTTACTGTGACTGCTACTGTGACAGCGACGACGACAGAACAGAGATCCTGTGTGGATTCGACGACGACGACTACAGCACTCAGCGATCCTACGTGGATCAGTGCTACAGGTCCTGTGTGGGCCCGATCATGTGTGGTTCCGATCCTGTGTGGATCCGCGCTCAGCGGTTCTGTGTGAGCCAGTGCCTACAGGTCCTGTGTGGGCCCGATCCTGTGTGGGTCTTTGCGGGGGTTAGTTACCTATCGATCCTTCGTGGGTCCGACGACTTAGATGGATCAGTGATCATCTTTATCGTCCTTTGAAGAAGTATACATGTGTGAGCTGAATCCTATTGCTTTCCTGTGTGGATTGTGTTGTGCAATCCTGTGTGGATTACGTTTTGCTTTCCTGTGTGGAATACGTTTACTTTCCTGTGTGGACTGAGTTGTACTTGGGCTCGGAGGTTGGAGCGTATTTGAATTTGATGACTTAGGTATATGTATGGGCATATACCTAAGCAGTGTCGGTTATTACTTCGTGATTGTTACTTTTCTTCGTGGTTTATCCTTTGTGGATTTGAGAGACCTTCAGGGGTCTCGGGGTCCCTACTGAGTAGCTTATACTCACCCCTGCACGGGCTTTGCCCGCACTACGTTGTGTTGGTTGCAGACGACGGACAGCGTTGACCTTAGCTGGGGCTTGCAGAGCGGGACGGTACCCGGAGGTGGACCACTGGGCGGGACGTGCTCGGGGCGGACGGCGGGACCCGTGGAGCAGAGGAGCTATCTGTACCCACCCTTCAGGTGGGATTTCCAGTGGACAGATCGGTGTAGCGGCTTTTACTTTTCAGTTGCTATTTTCCCTTTCGAGTTGTACTTTACTTTCAGTTTGGGTTTGTATACTGGTCCATTTACTTTTCCGCACTTTCAGTTGTACACTGCTTTTGTTTAGTGTTTACTTTCCGCTTGCTTACTCTGTGGTGTTTGTTTACTTTTCAAAGGCAATGTCTTCCCTTTTTACTGGGATTTACGCCTTGGTGTTAGTCGCCAGCCCCTGGCCTATGGAAGGCGGGCTTGGGGTAGTCACGGCACGGACCCCGAGGGCGGGTCGTGACAAATTGGTATCAGAGGAGTTCGGTTCTACCGCGAACTCTGATCTTTTCTATGTGAAGCAATAATGTTTAGCGTATTGAGTGTGGTTATCAGTCCAGGGAGTCCAGTGTTGGTGCGGCGGCCGACGTATCCGTACACCAGGACCCTGACTACTGATTTCCGACTTAATGCACGAAAACATTGATTGCGTGTGTGTTTCAAAGTTTTCCTTGTGATTTCTTTGTGTCAGCTCACCAGGTATACTGTTTGACCGTGGCGCACCTGTTTCCTATTCAGGATGGCCCCACGACGGCAGCCAGCTAGGGTTCCGAGAGTTGAGCGTGACGACAGCCCACCGAGTGACGAGGCCTCGGTGCAGGGCCCTTTGTCAGCAGTGGCACCGGCGGTAGCTTTACCCGCCGAGCCCCCGATGCTTCCAGAAGCAGCCGCTGACGATGCACGTCGCCTCAGCGCACTGCATGAGTTTCAGCGCCAGCGACCGCCCAGGTTTCGCGGGGAGACGGATCCCCAGGCAGCAGAGGACTGGCTGGAGGCAGTGGTTCGAGTGTTTAGGCTAGTGAGGACACCAGCAGACCTCATGGTGATCCTCGCTGCGAGCCTACTACACGCAGCAGCTGGGCGATGGTGGAGCTTGATGCTCCAGGTGCACGATGAGGCATCTCTACTTTGGACGGACTTTGAGAGCCTCTTCCGCTCGGAGTTCGTCCCAGCCACCCTTCGTGCGGTGCGTATCCAGGAGCTTCTACAGCTGCGGCAGGGCAGCATGACGGTCGCTCAGTACTCAGCGAGATTTACCGATCTCTCGCGCTACTCGACCGACATGGTACGGGACCCATTCTTCCGGGCCCGGACCTTCGAGCAGGGTTTGAGACACGAGATCAGGGCATCGCTGATCTCCCTCAGCATACCGACTCAGACAGGAGTACTGGAGCGGGCCCTTCTGATCGAGAGCTTCCTTGCTGAGTCTACACCAACACAGAGACCCACCGCAGGGCGGCACGTAGCGGAGTCTTCGGTAGCAGGTAGCCGACAGATGACTCAGGGGTCCAGACAGACCAGACCTTCAGGCAGACGACCTCAGGGCACTGGCTCAGCAGTGCAGGGCAGACAGCGCGGAGCCAGACTTTTGAGTGGAAGACAGTGCTTTGCATGCGGCGGGCAAGGCCACATGGCTCGTGACTGCCCGACCCGCCATGCGGAGGAGCAACAGACGGTTGAGGAACCACCTAGGCAGAGGCAGAGGTTCGACCGTGGCGGTCTGCAGGGAGGAGGCGGACGAGGCAGAGGAGCTGGCCGAGCAGCAGGTGGTGGACGACGCTTTGAGGCTCTACCACCACCACCACCAGGAGGTCCACCCCGACTGCAGGGGAGAGCTCAGCTTCAGGCAACCGAGGCCTTTGAACATGGAGCTCTGGGAGCCGATGGACAGGAGCAGAACTAGTGGATACATCCTTTGTACTTCTAGTTCATTGTTGCTTTTGTGTAGTGTCTTGTATTATGAGCTGCAATAATAAAAGACGCATACCTTTGTGATATTTTCGTTCCTGTCCTCTTTCGTGATGTTACTAAGAGGTTCCAGTTTTGGCTGTTGACTTGACCCTCACTTGTGAGACATCTACTGGAGGAGACCCAGTTACCACACACTGATGCCGACAGTGTGACTCAACCCTTGGAGGCGAGAGTAACGGTTGGATCTCTTAGTAGTAGCGTCGAGGCCTTACGACGTCATCCTTGGTATGGATTAGTATCATCCATGATAGGATTGACTGTATTAGGCGAAGAATGTGGTTCATCCAGGGGATGAGACCAGATTTCTCTTTTCGGCAAAGAAGAAATCTTGCAGCTCTTGTGGGACCTGTGATGGTCCAGGCCTCGACAAAGAAGGTCCAGGTCATCCAGAAGCGGATTGAGTACAGCTCAGAGCCGGCAGAAGTCATATGCTGACAGGAGGCGGAGGCCACTAGAGTTCGAGGATGGCGACCACGTCTTCTTGCGGGTCTCACCTCGACGTGGTATTCGGAGATTTGGCCGAGGCGGCAAGTTATCTCCGCGCTTCATCGGACCCTTCCAGGTCCTCAGCAGGGTTGGCGAGGTGGCTTATCGCCTGGCTCTACCACCTCAGTTGCACCGGGTGCACGACGTCTTCCACGTATCTCAGCTGAGGAGATACAAGCACGACCCGACGCACATCTTTGACCATGGGGAGCTTGACGTTGCCGATGGGGCGACTTTTACGGAGGTCCCGGTGGAGATAGAGGTTCGACAGGAGCGGGTCCTGCGTGGGCGATCGATTCCTCTTGTGTGCATCAGATGGCAGCACGGGAATCTCCAGGAGAGCACATGGGAGCAGGAGGCTCAGATGCGTGCTCAGTACCCTCATTTGTTTCCCTAGTTTTTGATGTATCTTTACGGGGACGTAAAGCCCTGAGGTGGGAGTAATGTAAAGACCCGTAAAATTCAAGGAAATTTTTTTTAATTTTCTTTAGAATTTTACAAGAGCGCGGTTTCAGACGGCACCTGATTCCGAGGCCCGGAGTGCCCGGAATCAATTTCCGAAGTTTGGCTCGGGTACGTTCAGTGAACGAACGAGCGGGAATTTCTAACTTTTGATCCGGTGCTCGGAATTGAAATCCGAGGGCACCGATGAACTCGCAACGCCGATATTCACTTAAGGAGACCTTTTCGGGAGTTGCGTTTGTTGCGGGACGAAAGTTAGTTTTTGGGAGAATTATAAAAAAGTTGAATAAAAAGTGTGAATTCTTTTTACTTTACTTTTTTGTGGGTTAACTCCTCTCAAAGGGAGTTAGGGGTGGGACTCACACCCACTTAACCTCCCTTGAGAGGATTAAGTGTGGTGGGGCCCACACGAACCCTAAACATTTCACCTTCTCCCAACTTCCTTAACCCCTCATTAAATGACATGAGTTATTTAATTTTGGAGTTAATCTTTTTGAATTTCAAACCTTTGAAATTCTTGTGTTAAGTTTATGATTAAATTAAGCTCTTCTCTTTTATTTTGGGTTTAGTTTTTGTCTCCTTGAGAGAGTTGGGAAGGTTCTTCTTGTTTCTTCATCTTCTTCAACCTCGACAAAGAACACGAAGAACGTCGTTCTTCAACGAAGAACTTCTTCGCCGAAGAACACGGTTCTTCCGCGACGCCATATCCGCGACGTGACGTTCTTCTTCCGCATCATCTCTTCCGCGACGGTTTTCCGCGACGAACGCCATCGACAACGACTCTTCCTCCGACGTCAAAGAAATCGACAGCGATATTCCACGACTACGTCAACGTGCGACTATCGAGGTAGGGGTTCTTGAGTTCGTTGTTTTCTTTTTATTTGACTTTCCTCAAGACTTGACGAAGAACGCTCAAGTTCCGACGAAGAACGCCGCTCCGCTCTTTTTCGTCTTCCGTGTCAACGAGAGAGAACACCGCTTCTTCCTCGGACAACCTTCATCGGCGTACAAGGTTTCGCCAACGACGTATCACATCGAACGCACCTCTTCGTCATCGGATTTGACGAACGACGACCGCGACGCCGACCTCCGCGACGTTGTCTTCCGCGGACGTTGTCAAATCTTCGAACTTATACCTGAGGTAGGGGTTGTTGATTATTGTTTAATTATTCTATTCTTGATCATGAATTTAGAAAGTCTAACGTGTGGCTTTGAAATATTTTAAGTTGCGTTATTGCTTAACGTGAGGGGGCCGGACCGCATGAACACGGCCGAACCCCCTCCATCGTTCTTGTTGTATTGCTTGCGGGTGGATGAATCAAGGTGGCGTGGTGCCGTCGCACCACGCGGATATTCGCCCAATCCTTATTACGCGACGCCGTCGCGCCGCGCCATGAAAGAAACATCAAGAATGCGACGCCGTCGCGCCGCGTTGAAGAAATCGAGGTGCGGCGGAGGAGCGCGGTGCCGTCGCACCGCGCCGGATGACGAAAACTGCGGCCGGTTTCGGGCCGCGGCGGAAGAGAAGACCGGCGGCCGGGCCGCCGGCGTCGTAAGCCGAAGGGGGGACCGGAATTTCCGGTCCCGTTGGAGAAAACCGGCCGGCCAACACACAAAACCCCCCCTCTTTATGAAGGGGGGCGGTTCTTGAAGGGAGGGGGGCAGCCGGCCCCCCGGTTCCGCACAAACAGGCCCCCCACGTGGGGGGGGGGCGTTTTAAAAAAAAAAAGGGCGCGGCTATAAGCCGCGCCGCCCCCTTATCCGCGGGGGATTGATTTCCCCCGCCGCCGCCTCCAAGAAAGCGGGGGCTTAGCCCCCCGCGTGCAGCCCCCGTGCGGCGTCTGGCCGCCGCGGCCCCCGCGCCGCCGGCCGGCCAGACCGGGTCGGACCCGGGTCGGGTAGACCCGGTTCGGGCCGACCCAGGGGGGGTCGGGCCGGGTCGGCCCGGACCCGGACCCCCCCGTTTCGAATCATTTTCGGCCTTTTGGCCATAACATGAGCCTCGGACCTCCGATTGACGAACCGTCTGCGGCAACGCGATCCTTGGATCGAGACGGTCGTTTCGGTATATCGCACTCAAGGTTTCGGATTACTTTGAGTTCGGCCGGGTTGGTTCGTTCACGAAACCAACCGGGCCTTCGGAGCGGAAACGCTCATATCTTGAGCTACGGACGTCCGAATGACGTGCTGTCAGCTTTGTTGTGTTCCTCTTAGTGAGACGGATATTTTGGCATACTCAGCCCGAGGTTTGGACGCAGGTGGAGTACGGTCGGGTTGGTTTTGCCTTAAAAACCAACCGGGCCCCGGGGACGAAAATGCCAATAACTCTCAGACCGGGCGTCTGATCGACGCGCCGTCTGTTGCGTTGAGTTCCTGTTGACGATATGGAACTTTTGGATACATCAACTCTGGTCTTCGTGACAGTTGATGTATCAGCCTCTCGGCTCGTGGAGCGGACCCTCCGAACGAGCTTGTTGTGTGCGGGAACCCTAGTGCTGGCTGCGACTGTTACTGTGACTGCTACTGCTACTACTGCTACTGTGACAGCGACGACGACAGAACAGAGATCCTGTGTGGATTCGACGACGACGACTACAGCACTCAGCGATCCTACGTGGATCATTGCTACAGGTCCTGTGTGGGCCCGATCCTGTGTGGGTCCGATCCTGTGTGGATCCGCGCTCAGCGGTTCTGTGTGAGCCAGCGCCTACAGGTCCTGTGTGGGCCCAATCCTGTGTGGGTCTTTGCAGGGGTTAGTTACCTATCGATCCTTCGTGGGTCCGACGACTTAGATGGATCAGTGATCATCTTTATCGTCCTTTGAAGAAGTATACCTGTGTGAGCTGAATCCTATTGCTTTCCTGTGTGGATTGTGTTGTGCAATCCTGTGTGGATTACGTTTTGCTTTCCTGTGTGGAATACGTTTACTTTCCTGTGAGGACTGAGTTGTACTTGGGCTCGGAGGTTGGAGCGTATTTGAATTTGATGACTTAGGTATATGTATGGTCATATACATAAGAAGTGTCGGTTATTACTTCGTGATTGTTACTTTTCTTCGTGGTTTATCCTTTGTGGATTTGAGAGACCTTCAGGGGTCTCGGGGTCCCTACTGAGTAGCTTATACTCACCCCTGAACGGGCTTTGCCCGCACTACGTTGTGTTGGTTGCAGAAGACGAACAGCGTTGACCTTAGCTGGGGCTTGCAGAGCGGGACGGTACCCGGAGGTGGACCACTGGGCGGGACGTGCTCGGGGCGGACGGCGGGACCCGTGGAGCAGAGGAGCTATCTGTACCCACCCTTCAGGTGGGATTTCCAGTGGACAGCTCGGTGTAGCGGCTTTTACTTTTCAGTTGCTGTTTTCCCTTTCGAGTTGTACTTTACTTTCAGTTTGGGTTTGTATACTGGCCCATTTACTTTTCCGCACTTTCAGTTGTACTCTGCTTTTGTTTAGTGTTTACTTTCCGCTTGCTTACTCTGTGGTGTTTGTTTACTTTTCAAAGGCAATGCCTTCCCTTTTTACTGGGATTTACGCCTTGGTGCTAGTCGCCAGCCCCTGGCCTATGGAAGGCGGGCTTGGGGTAGTCACGACACGGACCCCGAGGGCGGGTCGTAACAAAAATGGTTAGCTCAGGTTATTCAATATTCATAAATCTTCATATGGTGAAGTAATATGTTAATCTCCAAAACCTCATCCAATTTTTAACTCAAACCATTCCATAAATCACTATCCATATAAAACTTCCAAAATATGAAAGTTCAAAACTTTAGAAATAAGGTCACTAAATTTCTCAAAATCATATTACCATTGATCCCACATATATTATAAAGTATCTCTTGGTTGTAACATACCAAAAATGTGAATACCATCATCATGTATTCTCTTAAAACACAATAATAACCTAAATTGCTATAAAACCATATTGAAAACATACACGCTTCTTCATTACTTACATAAAACATTGATTATTGGATATATTCCCTAAATCCAGAAACACCATATACTTAATTAATGATAATATAAACCTCTTTGTCAACAAATCATTTATTAGTTTTAAGTTCATAAACACTATCAAATTTTTTTAACCATATCCATCGTCTCTTTATCCAATATAAACACAATTTTATCAACATCCAAACACATTAAGGGTTATTATCCCTTGATCACAATATCACCTTCCCATTAAATCACTTTTCTAGTTCATCAGTACCATTATACATGCTCTTTCAGATCCATAACAAAAAAAACATATACTGAAAAATCATTATATATTTCATAGTTCATGATTCATGAATACCACTAAACAATTTGATTATTCCACCTCGTCCTTAATCCATTAACTAGGCTTCCGCATATTATTCCTTAATACCATTTTCCTTTCACATATCATCTATAGTCTCTTATTGTTAGTAGAAAAAACGTTACTCATACAACATTGTTGATTATCTTCAAGTGATTTCCCCTTAGGACATCAATCTGCATAATTCTCATACTTCCCAAACTTAATACATTCAACTATTGATAATACCTCAGGGAGGCCAATATTCATATTAACTAAACTCTTCATTTTTTCTCGTCAATTACTTACTTTTTGGACTTCTTCACCACACATAAGACATCTTCTCATTCCTTTACAAAAATTTGAGGACATTTTCCTATACTTTAACTCATCCTTTGACTGATCCTTAGATAAATCCCTATAAATATCCTTAGAAATATCTCTAGGGATATCAAAAAAAATTTCTCATCCTAGTTTACAAATTTTGAATAAACCTTTCCTTTGATTCTAACTATAGAGACCCATGTTTAACATACATGGATATTGCATCATTTTAGATAAATATTCATCACATTACAAAATTACATGTCTGAGGACCGTAATAGTTTCACTAATGGAAAAATTACATATACCAACGTTCTGGAACCATTGGTATAGGTCTCTAAACCGTTGGTATAGGAAATTTTTTTAAAAAAAGTTACATTGGAGGTTTGAACCAACAACATGTGGGTTATATATCAAAGACTTTACCACTATCCTATAATTACCTTTGTGAATATATTTAGATAAATATATATTTATTAATTTATATCTAATTTATATATTTATTTATTTGATGATATTAGATAAAAGAATTCATAAAAAATAATGGTACATATCCCAATGGTTTTGAGAACCATTGGGATAGGTACCCACCCTTTCCCAACAGTTTTTCCAAACCATTGGGAAAAGTGGTACCAAATTGGGCTTTTCCCAACGGTTTGGGAAAACCATTGGGAAAGTAATACCCTTTTTTAATGGTTTTTCCAAACTTTTGGGAAAATTGGTACCAAAGTGGGATTTTCCTAATGGTTTGGAAAAACCATTGGGAAACCCATACCCTTTCCCAATAGTTTTTCCAAACTATTGGGAAAAGTGTAACTAAAGTGGGATTTTCCCAACGGTTTGGAAAAACTGTTGGGAAACCCATACCCTTTCCCAAAGGTTTTTCCAAATTGTTATGAAAAGTGGTACCAAAGTAAGATTTTCCAAACCGTGTTTTCCCGACAGTTTGAAAAACCATTGGGAAAACCATACCTTTTCCCAACGGTTTTTCCAAACCGTTGGGAAAAGTGGTACCAAAGTGGGTTTTTTCCAATGGTTTGGAAAAATCGTTGGGAAATCCATACCCTTTTCCAATGGTTTTTCCAAACCATTGGGAAAAGTGGTCTCAAAGTGGGCGTTTCCCAATGGTTTGGAAAAACCATTGGGAAATCCATACCCTCTCCCAACGGTTTGGAAAAACCATTGGGAAAGGGGACCTATACCAATGGTTTTTACAAACCGTTGGTTTAGATTCATTGGTATAGGTAGTATTTCTAATAGTGTTTAGTGTACTTGGAAACTTGGAATACATTCTTGTAACTTGGTGAAAGATATTCAATGTTTACCACAAATATCTTCCTATTTAGTACACCTATCTAAAACCTTTATTCATGACCTCAGTAAAGTATAAATAAGTAAGGGAGAGATCAAATTCTTAGTAAGGGTAAATAAATGAGATATGTAAGCATAACATAGGTATAAGGGTATGTAAATATGAGAAAAACATTGTAAATCATACCCTGCATATCAAGAACATAAAAAAGAATCATGGCATAAAGATTGTTAGTTCATAAGGAATAAATCATAAGGAAATAAAATAACATGATTCATGAGATCATATCATTGGAATAAGACATAGAATTATATAAGACACATAAATATATAAAATCATTCCATATAATTCAAAGCATGTTGACAAAACTTATCAAGGAACTTCATAGGGGATGTACCTACTGGGCAGGACACACCACCATCCCTAGTCATAGCCATTTCCTTATAGTGGAATGGTTTCACTCCCCAAACCATCTTAGTAGTAAAGTATCACTTCCAAGACCATCTTAGTAGCCAAGGTTCACTCCCAAGACCATCTTAGTAGTCAAGGTTCACTTTCATGACCATCTTAGTGGATAAAGTCCCTTACTAAACCGAGTTCATTCCCCATTTAATTCATGTCTATCTCATGAGATATAAATCATTACCCAATTAATTAGAGGGATATATAGGTCTCATCCATCACAAAATGAAATTATACATATGTGTTCCACAATATTATAAACATTCATAATATAATAACCCATGAAATGAAATGGGTATCATAAACATTTTATTATATCATAACCTATGGAAAAGAGAGAGGTTTCATAATCATTTAATCATAGTATTACCCATGAAAAAAGTGTTTTTCATAATCATACAACCTGTAGAATAGAAATAGGTTTCATAAGAATATAACCCATGGAAGAGAAACGGGTTTGATAAACATCATGTCATTAAAACATAAACCATTCAGAGAAAGAATATGAATGGTACCCTAGGATGATATCCCCAGTGAGGCATGAGTAACAAAAACGGATGTCATCTTATATAGAAAATAATTTTGAAAGATCATTTAAAATATTTCTTGATGAAAATATCCTTTCTTCTTTGAAAAAACACATTTTAAATCATAAAACATTTTGAAAACCTTTTTATATTGAAAATAACCTTAAAAAATCATAAACAAACATTTGAAAACATTTTTCTTTGAAAATATATTTGAAAAATTATAAGTTAATCTTCAATTAATGGAGTGGTCATGACAGCATAAAATTACATACATAATGTATAAGTAAAAACAGATATTCTTTTTATACTGTCAATAGAAGTCAAAAGAGCCTTGATAAGAACATGGTAAGAAGATTCCTCTTAAAACCATTTTTTAAAAAGGTAAAACATGGTTAAAAATTTCTTTTAAAAATCATGGTAGAACATTTTTTGAAACATTTTTAGAAAACATTGTTTTGGGAGAAAACAAATTTCCGACCAAAATGGGAAATAATGTCAGATTTTATTAAAAAAGTTCTTAATAATATTAAGTGACAAAGAGTGGGAAAATGGAACCAATATATGAAGATACAATGAATAAACATGGGAGAAGAAAATTAATGAGATTTATTGAGATATAGGTCACAATATTTCATTAATGGAAGCATAATCGTAAACAATCCCAATAATGATGAGATTGTAGTAATAAACTCTTACCACTTTGGTAACTTTGAATCATAATCCCCATGAGATAAGGAAATTAAAGGAAGCTTAAAATATCATGAAAATAATGAGATTCATGACACAACATATCAAATGGTAGTATATACACCTTTTAAAAGAATATAGTTGTATAACATAACATGTGTATCAAATAAGGCATTGAGACAAAATTACCTTACTGATTTGGTAACTTTTGAACCGTAAACCCCATGAAATAGAGTTCATAAAATGGATAAGTAAATACACATAAATTTAATGATAATAATCATATAATACATTCATTTTTAGTATATACACCACATAAAAGAAATCAGTGGTGAATATGGCACAAGTCTTGCAGAAATAAAAATGAGACTCGAAATCCCCTTACTACTTGAGTAAGTTTTGAATAATGAGATCCGTGAAAGAATAAAATCAATTGAAACTTTTAATATCAATAAATAAATTAAATTTGTTATATAAAATTTCATAGTTCAGTATATACACCACACCACAAGAATAAGTGGTGAACATAGCATACATCTCACAGAAATAAAAGTGAGATGAGAAATCCCTTACTACTTGAGTAACTTTTTAATCATGAGAACCGTGAAATAATAACATAAATTGAAACTTTTAATATCATTAAATAAATTAAATTAGTGACATAACATTTCATAGGTAAGTATATACACCACACAATAAGAATAATTTGTGAATATAACATATATCTCATAGAAATAAAAGTGAGATGAGAAATCTCCTACCTTATGTATTGACTCTCGTCGTAATCGTTCAAATATCATGTATAATAAAAATAAGTTTATTATAAATATATTAAATAAACATATCCAATTATATCATACCATATATTATTTATGACATTATATTACCTATTTATTAATAATTATGTATTAAAGTTATGTTTCGGGTAATAATTGTTTTGTTTTTCATACATGCTTTGACTTTTTATTCTTGATCCTATTACTTAGATCATGATTTAATTATTTATAGAATGCAAAAAATGATATAAATATAATATAGATTCATTATATATGTATTTATAATAATCTACAAAGTATATAAATATGAAATGAAATACACCATTCATGGAGATGGTAGGTCCTACGTATGTAGGGTCGGCCCAAGAAATATTGTTGCCCAAGTACATTATAAAAAATGTTTCCCTTAAATATAATAATATTTTAATTAATAATTAAAATATAATATAATTTTTAAATAAAATTAAAGCACTGGATACATTCAGTCTGTGCCTATTCAGGGAGTTACGAAGGCCCAAAACGGCAGGCAGGGCCGACCCCGATAAAATGACTATCCAAACCATGGAAATGTTACCCTATAATTAAATAAACACATACAAACCAAAATTTAAAATACATACTGACTCCATAATAATAATAATAACATCTGTGATAAATTAAAAGATCAGTGACATAAAAATAACATGTGATGTTAGGAGTAAAGGACAAGAATTTAATATTGAGTTTGAATTTACCGGGGAAACATATTAAAGATGGCGGGGAGGCATTATTAGTAGAGATGATAAGGCCAAGATAAAAGGAAGGAATCATGGGGATGGGGAGCATCTAGGAATGACAAGGATGGTAGCAGGTGCTGCTGTAAAAGGATTTGATGATGATGACCAATATCTAGAAAACACAAGTGGTTGATCCATTGTTCTGAACGCAGTGGAGACCAGCAAAAGGCAAGAGAGATTCAGGTGAGGGAGGTGCCATAGAAGGAGGTGGGTCAGGGAGGATTTATCTAGGGCTGGATAGAGGGGCTGGAGGTATAGGTGGTAGGTTACCCCATTTTAATTTATTTTTCTAGCCTAGGGTCTCGCTGGGCTTGCCCTCCGATCGGCCCTGTACGTATGCATGAACGTTGTTTCCATTTTATAGTCGTATTGAAAGAAAGAAAATTAAATGATGTGTGTGTGTGTGTGTATTATCATTCCATTATAATTATTATGTCATAATTATCACATATGTTTAATAAACACATCCTTAATACATTCTATGTAATGCGTGAATGAGTCACATTGCTTTGAGGATGTGGTAGTCCACACATCGACAAATGATGTTATCGTATTCTCAAAAAATAGAAAGCATGAAGGTATGTGTCATAAACATCATATATATCATATAAAATAGTAATTTCATCATTATTACCAATCTTGAAAGGTGGTAATGGAAGAACTAACAACATTGATTCTCAAGGCGGTTGTCCACCATACACATGAACGATGATTGTGTATCCCATTTGATGGAAGTGAGTGAAGTTTAGGTCATTACAGTAACATAAAAACATCTCAATATATTGAGTATACTGAGGTTAATATATAATATTGATATAATAAGAATTTAATGGGTGTATAAAGAAATAAAACAAAAGTGGTTATTGAAAAATGTTGGCTCTTCTTCAGGTAACTCCTTTTGGTTTGCACCAAAGGACAACCTTGGTTGGTTTTATGCCCAAAGTGAGGCTTCTAGGATGAGATTAGGGATGTTGTGATATTATTTTTTCAGGTTTTGGATGATCTAAATGGTTTTAAAAGTGTGAATAAGTGATAGAGATGAGTGATCTTCTATTGTGGGGGAGGAGTGGCATTCTTATAAATACAAAAAGGTAAACACTATTGAGAGGTCTTCCTTACATAATGTGTCTTCAATAATGGACCATTTTTTATCTAATAGGGTAAATGGTATAAATATGGGTATCAAATGGTTTTTGGAAAAAAAATTAGGTCAATTTTCCTTAAGTTTAAAGTTTAACCACTAAGTAAACTTGTTTTCTCTTCATCGTTGTAATTAATTTTAATTGATTTCACTAATATTTTTGGTAAAAAAACTAAGTTTACCTTAATAGAAATTATAAATTATTCTTATTCCAAATATGTATTCAATTTTTCCAAATTCTAATCACATAAGTGGAATAATTCAATTTAAAATTAATCCTGCATACGGGATGTAATAATGGGTTTTTTAAGTAAAAAATTCAAAAGTTTGAAATGTTTTTATATCCAATTTCAATGTGAAATTGATTCTAATCAACTAAATTATATTTATTGATGTATAATTTAACTAATTATACTTTAAAACTAATTTAAAATATAATTTAACTATATAAATAAATTAGATAAAAATGTATATTTTAATTAAAATCCGGTGTTTTTCACTATTAATCAAAAAATAAAACTTCTCAGAAAAGCACCAAAAATTTACCCAAAGTAAATTTATATATTAAAATTTTAAAAATTAGGTTTATTTTTTCAAATGTAAATTATAAAAGTGTCAAAAATTAGTTTTAAAACAATTCTATCATTAAAAGGTGGTAGACATTACTCTTAGAAAAATACATCATTTTATATGTAAAATTAGATTTATTCTTATCTCTTGTCTTAGAAAATATGTGAGATTAATGTTAAATAGTTGGTTGAATATATAATATATGAAAAATAGTTCATAAAAAGTGGTTTTTTTACTTTATTGAGATAAAACATGTTTGTGCATAGAAAATAGTTTTTCAGAAAAGGAATTTCTTTATTTTCAAATAGTTCCTACTCTCATTTCTAAATAATTTGTTACCAAAGAATTCATTTTATAAACTTTCATAAAACATATTTTTATAATTTAGTTAATCTTATTAATTCACTCCATTCCAACGGCTATGTGATAACTATATTAATATTTTAATATTATTATTAACAATATATTGTAGTTCAGTAAAACTCGGTCTTGAGTGTAACGCAAGCTATCAAAGGAACTCGACATTGTGTGTAACACAAACCAAACATAGTGTTGTGTGCACTGCATGATAATATAAGTGTTTCGTGTAGTGCAATATAATATTGTTGTTATGTATAAATCATTCTTAACATGGTGTAGCGTACAACGCAAGTCATCAAAAAAATAATTTATTCGAAAAAAATTCATAAAAACTTGGGGTGTTACAAAGTGTTCCATAATCAATTACATAATAATTAAACCAAAAATTATTTAAATTTATATAAAATAAGGCATGGTGTGGCATTCACTTATTTTTAAGAAACATTCTTTCGTAATCAAAATAGATGGCAGACATATCAAAATAGGCTTAAATGGACATTTTATATAAAAAATTTATATAAATCAGTTGGCATTAATATAACAGTTTCATAAGTCAATGAAATGTAATCATCAAATAAAGTATATCATAGCACCATGTATCAATCCTTGTGGTATGTTAGTTTTCTGGTAATAGGATCCTCACACTACTCAATCAGTGATCTCAGCTCAATGTGGGCACATGTTCCATGACTCATATTGTTGGGACTCAACTCTCCATTGGGGAAAAAATCATGTCATGGAATGTTTAAGTCAGTTTTATCATCGTCAATCTATTTCTAGGGGTCAGATCCTAGTATGCTTGTTCTAGTCACCACTTACTACCCAGGATCACATGTGTTTCAGTTAATCGGTCAATCAATCAATCATGGTCAAATCAATCATTTCAGATCAGTTCAAAAATAAAATTACCACTTTTAATTTTTCAACATGTCTTTCTCATTTCAAAACCAAATAATAGGTTTTCATAAAATTCATGCCCTTCTCAAATCATCTTTCATTTAAATCGGTTTTTCTCAAATCAAGGCAAACCATTTTTCCAGACAATTTTCATCACAAGCCATCTTTTTATCAAATCATTCCATATCTTCAAACCACCCAAAACAGGGTTTTATTTCAAAACACATGCCTTTGAAATCGTACATCAAATACACTTTAATTCAAATCATTGAAAATAAATTTTAAATGCACTTTGAATAAATCAAGAAAACAAGGTTTCAATTGTGTGGAAGAATCATTATGGATCCACCCACCTTTAATTAGTGATCCAATGATCAAACACCTGAAACAAGAATGCTAATGAAGAGTCGAAGACACAAAAGATCAAGAGGAAATACTTATAAACACCAACCATAAAAATGAAAATTAAACCCATCATCAACATGAGGATTCATCACTCTTAAAGGATAGAAGAGAAGAAAAGAAGGAAATCCAAAATGAGGAGAGATCACTTACCGAAGAGGAATCAAACACTTTCAACAGAGCTTTGATCCAATAAGAATGGAGTTCAGATGAGTTGAAATGCCTCTAGGGAGCCTTCAAGAGCCAAAAGTTTGAATAAGAGTTGATCTGGAGGAAAAAAATATAGAACGAGGCTTGTGAAATTTATGTTTGTAAAAACACAAACCATGTCGAAGCCCCCCATGGTCATGGCACAGAAAGGCTAAAAATAGCCAAACCACGAAGCCACCGCCCTAGATCACATCACAGCGCCTCCTGGTTAATCGACCTCCTAAAAACATGTTGCAGACCTCACCCAGATCCATTTCACCCAGGGTAAAGTCCATGACACGGCACAAGCACCGCACTGCAGCTATACCCCAAATAGGTAGTGGCACTACAACTAGCTCACTCGAGCCTCTATGCCACAGTCGAACCTCTATGCCGCAGGTGAAAACCACCAAAGGGGGCTATGGCGCAGCCCTTTCTCCAAGGCATAGCTATTCCAAAACTGGAAGTGGCCATGAAAGTCAGCCATAAGCTCCCCTACATAGCATCTTGTTGGTCCACAGCGCAACTTGGACTCTCCACGCCGCAACCCATACACCACATCACATCTCTTGCTGATACATTTATACCCAAAATCCATTAACTCTAAACAAACATACATCTCCAAGCATTATTTTATTTTCTATGGAAAAATTTCTTTATACTCAAAAGGATCGAAATGCACCCAAATGGAAAAGGAAGATGAAACATGATTCAAGAAAAACCTAAAAAAAGGTAACGAGATGTTACAAAATAAAACAAATAAATGCCTCAAACTGGTGGTGTTACAATTATAAATATGAATAAGGTTATGAAATAGGTTATTAAGATGGTTTTTTTATTATACATGGGGTTAAATTTCTTTTATGGAAGCTGAGAATTAAGGTAAAAGGTTTCTCGTCTCAATTTTTGTTCTTTGAGACTTATGTCATATCCATCATTTGTTTTCTTTTGTGTGGTGTATATACTGTCCATGGATGTATTTTTATCATACTTATAATAAGTATCAAATGGATTATAGATCCATCTTAAGTACTATCTTTCAAGGGCTTTTGGTTCAAGAGTTACCAAAGTTGTAAGGGTTCGTCGCCAATCTAATTTTTAAATCGAGATTGCTTTTGAATGATAATCCAACTGGGGAGTTTATATGCTCTCCCTTCCATTGTTTAAAATGGTTTTACAAATGACTTTGATCCTTGATAATTTTGAAAATAAAAGGAAATATTGCCATATTTTTCAAAATTAAAAGTTTGATTTTAAAACGGATTTGAAAGGATTGTATTTTTAAGAAAGAGGTCTTCAGTATTTTTATGTCTTCTCAAATAAAGTTTTTGATAACAACTTTATCTTATAAAATTTGTTTTCTGAAAACCCTTGTTAGTTTTAAAGGGTAATTTTTTAAAAAATATCAAACTTGATGTATTTTTTTAAAGAAAACATTTTTAAATAATTTTCAAGAATTTCAAAACGGGCATATTTATTTTGTCTTTCAAACTCAATGATCTTGAAAAGATGTTTTTCATCTATGTCAACATATTTAATGCTCCATATGTTACGCTAAGGATATGTTCTTATACAACTATCCAGCTTCTTTCTTTGGATGACTTATGAAATGTTCTATAAAATTTTTCATGAAACCCGTTTTTTTCATGGGTTAATTAAGTGATGTTTGAAATATGAATATTTTTTATGTTCTCTTTACACACAAATGCATGAATGATTATTATGTGATGAGTGGGGTCCTATATCACTCTCTGATGCATTGATTGAAGTTTTATATCTCATGATCTCAAGAGGATACGTGGGTTGTTTGTCTTAGTCTAAGAGAGCACATGAGTTGTTAGCCCAAGCCCAAGAGGGGTACACAGGTTGTTAGCTCAAGCCCACTATGTTTTGAGAATCAGGTAGCAATGTCTACTCCACTAGGTTATGGTTTCCTATGCATATGATTTGCCATAATTTAATGTTATATATCCATGTTATGCTCTATGGCTCATGATTATTGTTTCACGATTCTTCACTTTTATCTCATGGTATATGTTCGATCATTTGAGATTATATGCCCGTCTATTATGGCTTATGAATAACTCTTATTGTTTCATATTCTTTTTAATATGATTTTTCTCACATGCTCATGTTTTCTCATGTTTATGATCTAACCTCCGATGACATGTTGATAAGTTTTTCCCTTACCGAGCATTTGAGCACACTTCTTTCTTATGTTTTCATTCCCCATGTTATGAAGATTGACATAACCTAGAAGATGTGTGGAAGGGGATCTAGTTTGGGGCGATTATAAAGAAATGTTCCCAATAAGATTCTTATATAGCTAATATTCAAAGACAATAAACATTCTGTTCTTGGGATTGTGTGATTATTGTGATATAAAATGTTTAAAATATTGAAATATGTGTAAGTTTTAGATTAAATTAACACACTTGGTATTAAAACCTATGCGTAAAGTGCGTGTTTTAGCATTGGATCCGAGAGTGCGGGTCTTGGTCGCCTCATGCGAGCCGCAATCGAGTGCAGTGGCACTGATTGATGGCGAGGGCAAGTCCGTCGGGCGAGTGGTGGCACTGTCGCTTGTCGCTAAAGAGGGAGAAGATGACACAAGTGAGGGAGAGTCTGGTTGATGCTTTATACCTCGTTTGGAAGGTGTGGTGGGGGTGAAATGAAACCAAACGATTGGAAGTGATTTAACCTATTCAGCGACTTAAAATTGGATGGGGTGAAATCATGGGTGGAGAAACGAGGCGAAACGAGTTTCTCTCCAACTGAAGGTTTCAAATCACCCCCAAAATCGGGTGATTAGGAAGTAAATCAAGTAAAACAGTGAGCATTTTTATTATTTTCTATATTATCTCTGAACATATTTTATTTTATTCTAACATTTTTTTTGGATTAGTGTTTATCTAAGTCATCATATTTAAGATTATTAATAACAATATCAAACAATAAATTTGCTAATTTCAATGTAATTTATAAATAAATTTGATAATTTATTGATAAATAGTTTGCATATAAATACTTTTCATAGTTATTGAAATTTAAAGGTTAAAAAAATAATTTATAATGATGATTATACATAAATGTAAAATATAAATAATTTAAAATAAATAAGTATATTGATTATTCGCAAATTATATTTACTTTAAAATTATATTTTTATCATAAATTATACTTATAAAATTATATTTATTCACCAATTATATATATTCGTAAATTATATTTATTTGCAAATGATTAAAATATATTTATTTGTAAATTATAAAATTATATTTATTCATAAATTTATATTTTTATAAAATTATATTTATTTGTAAATTATATTTATTCCTAAATTATATTTATCTGTAAATGATAAAATTACATTTATTTTAATATTTATTCGTAAATGATAAAATAATATTTATTTTAATAATTATTCGTAAAATATAAAATTATTCATAAATTATATAAAATTATATTTATTCATAAATGATATTTAATATTTAAAATTATATTTATTTCAATTAATATGTAAATAATTTTTTTTTTCATTTTTTTATGTCTGTATATTTAATATTTTTTAATAATTATTGAAATTAAAAGTTTTAAAAAATTAATCGGTAATGAAAATCATGCATCAAAGTAAAAATATAATTAATTTAAAATAATTATTTATGATGATTATGTAATTTTTTTAACTAATATATAGTCAACTGTAACTGAATAATTTTTTTTAAAAATTAATTATTTGTATTAATATATTCATTGAAGTTAAATTTATATATAATTGTTGTAATATTAAAATAATGAGAAGAATATGAAATAATATTATTATTTTAAAATATGGAAAAAAGTAACAAAAAACTGATTTTTTAATAAAGGTTGTTTGTGTAATTCACTACAAAACAATTTATTTTATTTTATTCTAAAAAAAATCATCATACAAGAAGAAAATAAATGACAACCATTTCATTTAATTTATTTTCTTTATGAATCCTTCCTTTTATTTTAATAATATACCACCAAAGCTGGGTTCTGCGTTTTCTTAAAAAATTACTCAGTAAAACGACCGCCCATTCTATATTTCCAGCTGAAATCTATTCTCGAGTCGTCCATGGCGGCAGTGGGTACGACGCCCCCTTCTTCCCCGGTCTCTTTTTTTTGCTTCTTGCCGCTTCTGTTTACCGTTGTTCTTCTTGACCACTAGATCTAGGTTTTCCGGTGAAGCAGAATTTTGAAGAGAAAGCAGCAGACAAAGAAGCAGAGAAAAAACAAATATGATGTTTGTATGACTAATTGCTGATAGTATTTCATTTAGTTGATATGCACGCTTGTATGAAATTATTGGGTCACTATTTTTTATTAAAAAATTATTGATAACGATAACAATGATGATAAACAATCTGATAATTGCATGAGAGTCGTCAAGAACCGCCGGAATCCGAGTTAGTGTCAGACTATTTTTCTTTTCGTGCCTCGCATTTTTTAAAATTCAATGAAATGGCTGATATGTATACCCTTACACTGAACGCAAGCCGAAATTATAGTGTCTAAATTCTTTGCAATAGCAAACAAATTGTTGTCACTGTCCCAGTGTTTAATTTGGCATCCATTGTTTTGAATTCATCATGTTTTATTTCCCAATTTTCTCATGAAATGTTATTTTATGTTAATGTTTGTGTAACACTCAACTGAGTGAAAGATTCATTTCTTTGCCCCCCCCCCATCTATTTAACTTCTGTTTGGCTTGACTGATAGCATTTTCTTGAGTAAACTTGATTTATGGCGAAACATTTTCTATTGAAAATCGTGTGCCTTCAATGTTTGTACAAGAACATAGTTTCTCTTTGATGAAAAAGGAATTCATTTTACTTCTATTTGGTTCTTTGTGAATCACGGTGTTAAATGCATGCATCAAAAGAAATGTGCATTTGGTGGCGTTTTCTGCATGATAGTTGTCATGTTGAGAGAACTGTAAATTATGAAGCATGAAGTTTACATGCTCTCCATAGCTAATTTCCTAGTCAGGATTCCATATGAGCTTTATCATTTATAAGTATGGAAACTGTTTACCTTGGATATCTGAACTTGTTGCAATTGAAATCTGTCAATTTTATACTTTTGAAATAGTTGTAACAGTGGCTTCCATTCTGAATGAACTGCCACAGGTTTAGGCGTATTCATTTGCATCATTAGTTGAGTGGTCTTTCGAACATGGGACATCGAGTTAGGATTCCATGCCAATCAGAATCCAAAAGACTCCTATTGATAATTGGGCTGATGTTTGCAGTACTTTTAGCCTTTCAGTATTTGGAAGTTCCGTATGTCGATTTTTTGTCATCCTTTTATCCTTCTGGAAAGGTTTCTGTACTGGAAAAATTCCTTGGTGCTTCATCAACTAAATCAGGGATTGCAGAGAACATTAATCAATCCAATGATTTTAACTCTACGGATTTGGATAAGGATCATGGCAGAGCTAATGTTACTGAGAGCCCCAAAAACGAAACAGACAGTGGCCTAAGGAATCAGACAGTATCTGAAAGGGAGAGAGACTCCCATGATATTATGGGATTCACAAATCGGACTTGGACATCAGGGAATTCAACAAGTTCAGATGGTAGGTCTTCCCTGCCAAATGCTGGACAGCTTAAAAATGGTGGTCATGGGGCGCCTTCTCCTGCATTCTCACCAATGGTTTCATCAACCAACATAGTATCATCGGCAGTCCCAGATTCTCATTTAACAGCTCCTGTGGTTTCCATTAATCCGGGTCCGTCTTCAGTAGGGAAAGGCACAGAGCATGGTGTTGACAAGCCAAAGAGATGCAGTGCACTGGATGATAGTCCTCTGCATACTGCAGAGGTAGTCTCAATATTTGAGATGAATGAGCTGTTGCCTCAGAGTCGTGCTTCATCATGTGCTTTGGTAAGCTTAAGATCCTTTTTCCTTTAATGCAGATTATTTCACTTCTTAAACTTGTGTTTATTATTAACTTTCTAAAATCTTTTAGAGGCCACTGTGGTCTTTGCCTGTGGACCAAGAGCTGCAAAATGCAAAATCATTGATCGAGAATGCACCCATTTTTGAGGATGATACAGAATTATATGGCCCTCTCTTTTGGAATGTCTCAATGTTTAAGAGGTGTGTTATTATTTTTCTTGAATGTTTCATTGAAATTTATTGGTATTTTTCATGCGGACCCATTGAACGATTTGGCGATGGAAGGTCGATTAACGTGCCTCTTAGTTTACCTGAAATCAGCCATTATCTATTAAAATAACCTCATTATTTATTTGATTTAATGACACAGGAGTTATGAATTAATGGAACGAACACTCAAAGTTTACATATACGGCGAAGGACCGAAACCGGTATTCCATCAACCACCACTAACTGGAATATATGCTTCCGAGGGATGGTTTATGAAACTGATGGAATCCAACAAGCAGTTTGTCACTAAAAACCCTTCTGAGGCCCATCTCTTCTACCTACCTTTCAGCCCACGAGTGTTGGAGAAAACCCTATATGACCGCCACTCCAATGGTTTCGATAACCTCATCCAATACATTAATGACTACCTGGATTTGATAGTGGCAAAATATCCCAACTGGAACAGAACTGATGGCTCGGATCACTTTCTTGTGGGTTGCCATGACTGGACCCCGGCAGTCACGAGGCGGCACATGGGCCGTTGCATTAAAGCCATGTGCAATGCTGATCTCAAGGAAGGGTTCAAATTCCCCAAGGATGTTTCCCTGCCTGAAACACTCATCTACACTGCGAAGGACCCGCTGAGGCACCTTGGGGGAAAGCCCGCTGCCGAGAGGGACATCCTTGCATTCTTTGCTGGGAGGATGCATGGCTATCTCCGCCCAGTGTTGTTGAAGTATTGGGGGAACAAGGACCCCGACATGAGGGTCTTGGGCAGGATGCCGAGGGTGAGGGGCAACATAAACTACATCCAGAGCATGAGGAGCAGTCGGTATTGCATTTGCCCCAGGGGGTATGAGGTGAACAGCCCAAGGGTGGTGGAGGCCATATTCTATGAGTGTGTCCCTGTGATCATATCTGATAATTTCGTGCCCCCGTTGTTCGAGGTGTTGGACTGGGAGAAGTTTGCAGTGTTTGTGATGGAGAAGGATGTCCCCAACTTGAAGAACATACTGCTGTCTATTCCATGGGAGAGGTATTTGGAGATGCAAGAGAGGGTGAAGAAGGTGCAGCGGCATTTCCTGTGGCATAAAAGTCCGGTGAAGTTTGATCTGTTTCACATGATTCTGCATTCTATTTGGTACAAGAGAGTGTTTTTGTCACCACCCCTGTGATGTGATCTAGTTGCATGTTCTGTGTTTCAGGTTTTAGGTTTTGTTTTGCATTTTTGATTGTTTTTGTTTTCATATTTTTGTTGTAAGAAACAGAGAAAGGTGAGAGTGTGAAGGGTTAATTTGAATTTGGATGCCATATTGAATGATTTAGAGGATTGTTAAGAAATATTTTAATTTTATGTTTGATTGACAATTGTTGGTGGAATTCCTGGATCCCGTTTGTGAAATTATTTGTAATTAAAATTGATGGGAAATTTATCAAAAAATTCAAGTTCTATACATATTTATGGGAGGTTAAAATACTTTTCTAAAAAAATGGGTTAATCGCTACATTTGAATCATTTTTTTTTATTTAAGTTTTAATGTGGTTTAAAATTTATTTTATTTGAATTCTTGGGTAGTGCAATTTTAAGTTAAATTATGATTTAAAAGAAAGTGGGTACAATCGTGAAAGCGGCAAGCGACGCAACAAAGAAAATACAGAGAAACATTGACCTGAGAAATTGATCACGCCTCAAACCCCTCCCCACCCTTACCACCTAGTCGAGTGTTGGGGGCTTAAATTATGATTGATTACAATAATTTATTTAATAGATTGATTTTTTTAAACAAGCTTGAGCTCATCTTGATGTTTGATATATGATCTTCCCTGATGTTTTCTCAAGTCATCAAATATGTTTTATATTGAAATATAAAACAATCTTGTATCAAATGAACTATAGTGTGTATTGTATCAAATGAACTATATAATATATTGTGAGCATGACCAATTTTTCATTCTAAAAATTCTAGAAATATTCAGGTATTAACGTAACAACATGAATTCTATCGTATGTGTCACGGATATGAAGAAGTTAATTTTCAAAGGACTTACAATAATGACACAAGGATTACAAAAAGCTAAAAAAATAGAAATATATTGAAGTCAATGTAGGGTTACTACGGTACATATCATATCATACTGGCAACACATCGAGAAAAGACAAACTCAAAGACATGTCATAAAGTTAATGCAAGAAGTAATGAATGAGTGTTGTATTATGATATAAAACTATTCAATATAAGTTTAATGTGTTAAAATTTCATCAAAGGTATTTTCGGCTACCTAAAATTCAACAGTGTTTGATACATATGATAAAATATTAATTCTACTTGACACAACTTAAACTAAAGTCCACTGAATGCAACACCAATTTTACCGGTAACAAAAGGAGTTCTACGAGAAGCAAGAAAAAACCCACTCAATGCATCAAATGAGTCTATTAGGCACAAATAAATTTTAATGAAGTGTTGAAACAAGTGATCGCAAAGAATGTTTTAAACGACCACATAGAAGGAACAAAACAATTGTGAATGAAAGCAACTCTGAGTGCTCTCAAGGCTTCGCTGAATTTCCACAAAGTTAAGTGACCATGCCCAAAGATCAAAGCGACCATGGGCTATGGAAAATGAAGGGCCAAGCGACAATGTAATTCAATACAAGCAACCATGATGTGCATCCAAGTGAGCGTGATGTCGTAGTTGATCTATCAAGTCTAATATTTCAAAGTGTATGAATTTGTTGGATCTAACGGTTACTAACACATAATTAATCGAATTTAACGTCACGATTTGTTGAGAGGATCATATTACTGACTCTGACATGACCTGGCATGCTGGGACCCCACCCAAATCCATGGAAAGGTCGAGTGTGCCTCCTAAAGCTCACTTCCAATAGATAAGAGATTAGTAACTAAGACTAAGAGGACACACACATAAAATGAGAGGCATTTTCCCATGAAACTCATGATAACAAATCACCAATACTCCAATAGACAACGATGCATGTAATGGTCATCCAAAAAGTAAATTGAAATACATGTATATATTGTTGAGGGTGATGCCACTCTTCATGGTGGTTCATCCACATTCAATGACCAAGATCCCATGAGTTTAATTTTGGTTCACAAAATTCAAAAAAATAAAAAATGTAATTATGTGTTTATTATACCATATTTATAAGCAATAAACAAAATATATTTGATTATAAATTCCAATAACCAGGAATACACATGACTTGCAACAGTGACCAAAACACTAGAAAATGGTATTACAAGACCTACAAAATCATGCATGTATGATATTCTCATAAAACAAAAGCTACCATCTATATACGATGATTGCAACAAAAAAAACTGAACATGAAATAGTCAAACATATTCTTTATATGTACAAAGAAAAAACCAACAAAGTTGATTTAGAAATAAAGAATATTATATCATCAATCATGAAACACCAACAATTGCAAGCTAACCAGAAGTGTAACGGTTTTGACATTAACAAATGAGCTCGAAACAAAAATAACTCGAGTCAAGAAATGATGGGACAAAGGTGAAACACTAACATTCATGATCAATAAAGCGATATAAGGAAAGCAGTAAGGAGAACACAATTGATTTACATGATTTGACCAATTGACCCATGTACATGGGGGCAAGATCATCACATGTTCCATTATGAAATAGAAGAAGAGTATAAGAAAATTCCAATAAGACATCAATAAACAAAAGACATCGACAAACAAGGACCACAGAACCTCTTTGAAGGTTGTGCTCTCACTGAACCAGGGGATCATAGTCATCTTGTAGGGAGGATGCATGACCATCTCCACCCGATGTTGAGGTATTGGGGGAACAAGGACCCCAACATGAGGATCTTGGCCCAGATGCCGAGGGTGAGGAGCCACATAAACTAGATCCATAGCATGAAGAGCAGTCGATATCACATTTTCCCCAGTGGGTATGAGGTGAACAGTATGAGAGTGGAGGAATCCATATTCTATGGGTGTGTCCCCATGATCATATTTGATAATTTCATGCCCCCATTGTTTGAGGTGTTGGACTGGGAGAAGTTTGCAGTGTTTGTGATGAAGAAAGATGTCTCCAACTTGAAGAACATACCGCCATCTATTATGTGGGTGAGGTATCTGGAGATGCAAGAGAGGGCGAAGAAGGTGCAATGAAATTTCCTGTAGCATAAAAGCCTAGTGAAGTATGATCTGTTTCAAATGATTATGCATTCTATTTAGTATAAGAGGGTGTTTTTTTTCACCACCCCTATGATGAGGTTCTAGTTGCATGTTATGTGTCTCAGGTTTTGGTTTTTTTCCATTTTTGATTTTTTTTGTTTCCATATTTTTGTTGTAATAAAGATCTATAGATTAATGAAACAAAGAAAGGTGAGGGCATGAAGGGTTAAATTTGAATTTCGATGTAATATTGAATGATTTATAGGATTGTTACGAAATATTTTAATGTTTGATTAACAATTGTTGGTGGAATTCTTAGATCCTTTCTGTTAAAAATAATTAATTAAAATTGAAGAATTTTTTTTCAAAAAATTCATGTTCTAGAAAAATTTATGGGAAGTTAAAATATTTTTCTAAAAATGGATTCATCAGTACTTTTTTGTAAATTGAATCATTATTTTAATTTAAGTTTTAATGCAGTATAGAATTTATTATATTTTAATTCTTAGCTTATTAAAAATTTAAGTTAACTTATGATTGATTATAATAATTTATTTAATAGATAATTTTAAATCATAGTGTCATGAAATAATCATTATAACATTTAATTAATAAAAAAAATGATTCATTTTTTTTAAAATTTGCAAATAATTGATAAGAATGATCATTTTTTATATTCACTATTATCATTTTTTTCATATTTCAATCACTAATTTGATTTTTTTAAATAATTTGAGATCATCTTGATGTTTAATATATGATCTTCCTTGATATGTTTTTTCAAGTAATCAAATAAGTCTTATATTTAAATATAAAACAATCTTGTTTCAAATAAACTATATAGTGTATTTTATCAAATGAAATACATAATATATTATTAGAATGATCAATTGTTCATTCTAAGAATTTTAGAAAAATCCATCTACTAGTGTAACAACATGAATTCTATCATATGTGTCACATAAATCAAGAAGTTAATTTTCAAAGGATGTGACAATAATGAAACAAGGATAAAAAAACTAAAAAATAGAAAATTTATTGAAGTCAATGTATGGTTACTATGATACATATCATATACTATTTGCAACACATCATGGAAAGAAAAACTCAAAGACATGTCATAATATAATGCATGGAGTAATGAATGAGTGTTGTATTATGATATAAAAACTATTTAATATCATTTTAATGTGTTAAATTTTCATCGAAGGTATTTTTAGCTACCTAAAATTCAATAGTGTTTGATACACATGATAAAATATTAATTCTACTTGATGAAAATTAAAGTTTACCAAACACAACCTAAAGTCCACTGAATGCAACTTCAATTCTACTGATAGAAAATAGAGTTCTCTTAGAAGAAAGAAAAAACCCACTCAATGCATCAAATGAGTCTATTAATCACAATTATGTTTTGGAAAAGTGTTGAAACAAGCGATCATGAAGAAGGGTATAAGAGATCATACATAAGGAACAAAACAATTGTGAATGAAAGTGACTGTGAGCTCTCTCAAGAATTTTTTGAATTTCCAAAAAAGTCAAGTGACCATGCCTAAATATCAAAGCTGCCATGGGCTATAAAAAATGAAGGACTAAGTGACTGTTTAATTCAATGCACGGGACCATCAAGTACATCCATGTGAGTGTGGCATCGTAGTTGATAATCAAGTCTAATATTTAAAATCTTGTGTATTTATTGGAGTGAATGGTTACCAACACATAATTAATTGAATTTAATCTTGTGATTTGTAAATAGGATCATATTACCTACTCTGACATGAACTGACCCACTGGGCCCCTCCCAAATCCACAACAAGATCGAGTGTTCCTTCTAAAGCTCAATTCCAATAGATAATAGATTAGTAACTAACACTAAGAGGAATCACGCACAAAATGAGAGGTATTTTCCCATGAAACCCATGACAAAAAATCACCAACACTCCAATAGAAAATAACACATATGATGGTCATCCAGAAATAAAATTTAAATCCATGTATATATTTTTGTGGGTGATGCCACTCTTCACAGTGACTCATCTATATTCAATAACCAAGATCCCATGAGTTTAATCATGGTTTACAAAATTCATAAAATATGAAATGTAATTATGTTTTTATTATACCAATTTTATAACCAATAAAAAAATATATTTGATTATAAATTCCAATAACCAGGATTACACATGAATCACAAAAGTGACTAAAACACTAGAAAATGGAATTACAAGACCAACAAAATCATGCATGTATGATGTTCTCAAAAAACAAAAGCTACTATTTATACATGATGATTGTGATAATAAACAATGAAAATGAAAAAGTCAAACATATTATTTATATATAAAAATAAAAAACCAACAAATTAGGTTTAGAAATAAATAATATTATATAATCAAGAAAGAAACATAAACAATTGAGATTTGACCGAAAGTGTAATGATTTTGAAAATAATAAATGAGCTCGAAACAGAAACAACCCGAGTTAAGAAATAATAAAAAAAGGTGAAACATTAATATTCATGATCAATAAAGCGATATAGGGAAATAAATAAAGAGGAAACAAAGGATTTACATGCTTTGATCAATTGACCTATGTGCATGGGGCAAGATCATCACAAGTTCCACTATGAAATAAAAGAAGAGTCTATGAAAATTCCAATAAGAAATAGGCAAACAAGGACCACAAAATACATTTGAAGGTTGTGCCCTCAATAAACCAAGGGATCGTAGTCATCTTGTAGAGAGGATACATGGATATATCTGGCCATTATTATTGAAGTATTGGGGGAACAAGGTCTCCGACATGAGTGTCACACCTGAATTTTCAATTTCATGCTTTGATTTAAATCCTCTTTTAGTTATTAGTTTTCTCTTGGTTTTTGGGTGTTCCGGGTTTAAAATTTTGGTGTCTCAGTGTTATTTATCTATGAACTTGGTCTTGGGGTCTTGTATGGTACTTGTACTCCTCTTTTTTCAAAGGAATGGTATGAGGTTGTGGTGTTTTGGAGTTGGATTAGTGGAACTCCTAGTGGCACCACTTGTGGGGTAAGTTGTTGAGGTGGTTTTTACCCATGAGTTGGATGAGTTTTGGGGTGAAAAGAGTGCTTTATTTTGTTTATTTTTATCCCCTATCCTTGTCCTATCTTTCCCCCTTGGTTTCCCCCTTGGACCCCCCTGAAATTGTAGGAGAATTGAAGGTTTTTGGGTGGCCATAACAGGCCGCACAGTTTTGTAAATCGTGCAGCCAAACCGTGCAAGGGTGTCTAGCTTATAAAAAAATGTTTTGAAATTCCAAGTTTAACCTTCTAGAAATAAACAAAATCCACCCCTCTCTTTACCATTTCATGCCCTACCTCCATGGACAGCCTCCAAACTCTCTCACCCTCCCTTGGAACTCAATTTTGAAGGGTGATTTGATGGGGAAAACATCAAAATCATGCAAGTAAGTCATTATATCTTTACTTAGGGTTTCTTCCACCATTTCATGAATTTCCTATTTTACAGTAACTAGGGACTCGTACCTAGGATTTTTCTTTGGGGTTCCTTGTCTAATATTGAGGTTTTAGGTTGCTTTTCACTTCCTTATGGTGCGACGGTGGTGCGGTTGATGTTTCTCACCAAGATTTGAGGGTTTCGACACAAAAGGTAGGTGATTCCATGTGTAAGCAATTATTGATGAGTTAGATTGATTGGTTTATTAATTTATCATGTTCCTAATCTGTTGTGTGTGGTGCAAAAACCATTTTTGGTAGCATTAGTAAAGCATTTAGTATTAAAGTTACATTTTTGTTTGAAGTTGTGTATTTTTCAAATGTAACTCATGTGATATATTTTGTGGTAGTTCTATAAAATATGGAAGTGATTTATTAGTTGTTGAAAGGGGATTCAAATTATGTTTTGGTAATTATTTAGTGTCATTTAGGCCTAAAAAGGGGGTTTTTGAATGGGTTTTATGAGTAAAATGTTGTTATACTCCTTGGAAGTGTTTTATGAAAATGTGTGTTTTTCATGTGTATGTTTTGTGGTATTATTTGAGGTAATTTTATAGCACTTGAGAGTGGTTTAATAAATGTTTAAAGGGATTACAATTTTGTTTTGGAGTGGTATTGGTGTGATTTTTTCCTTGATAGAGGGTTTTTAAATGGGTTTTGTGTGCAAAATATGGTTATACCCCTTGGGTTTGTTTTATGAAAATCGAAAATGGTTTAGCGAGTTTAACAAAGTCTGAAAGTGATGTACATGTACCATTTTAGTGATTTTATTCACTTAAGATGTATTTTAAAAAGGTAAAGAGGTTATATAAGATTTAAAACATTTTTATAATGTTTTAAAAATTTCTGAAATGTTTTATCAAATGGAAAGAAAGGTGTAAAACACATTTGTGGGATGTTCTGTGTGAGTGTGATGTGAAAAATGAATTTTGTTTATGAAATAAGTATTATGTGATATGTGTGTGGGATGTTATGTGAATTGGACTATCTTGAAAAGGTTTTATAAAAATTGTTTAAAGGATTTGTTGAAGTGTTAAAGAGACATGAAAAGTGTTGTGGGCTATTTTGGTGTGAGTATGATTTAAAAATGAATTTGAATGAAAAAAGGGGATTATGTGATTTGTGTGATACACATGTGGGATGTTTGGTGAATGTGTGATGTGGAAGTGGTATTTTAATTTGCAAATTATATTTCATGGTCTTTTGAACTTGTTTGAGAACAGGTGGGAAACCCAAGTATCTAGTGGGTGGATGTGTACTAGTATGCTAGTGATCCCGTGGGGTTTGGCCTCAGTTTCATGTAGAAAGTTTGATGCTGAAAAAACTAACTAAACTATGACTTTGATGATGATGATAGGTGAACACTAGGTTATGGGTATGATCCTTACTAGTGTCTCGTGTGCACGAGAACAGATATTTGTGATGGTTACTTTCACTGAGATATGAGGTACCTAGGACCCACAATGAGCTAGTGCCTAGGGGTTATTTTCCCATTGATTGTGCTCATTAGTTACTTTGTGCTTACCGTCGACATACGGTTTGGTTTTCTGAAAAATCCAGTAGCATTGGAATTATTTTTAAAAGTGTTGATTCTTTAAAATTTCCCACTTGAAAACTGTTTTTATTTAAAGTTGCATATTTTAGAAATTTTAACTAGAATTTCCTGTTTATGAAAACTTGCAAGATTTTAATCTTTGAATGTTTATAACATGGAATCTATTAGTGGTGTTATCCTACTAGGATTTGGATCACACCCTACTTACACCTTTGTATGTAAGTATACTTGGTTATTTTTGTCGCAGGTTTGGGTACAGTTTTTAGTGCCATTGGTTCGGATTTATAGAAGGTCCTTCTTAGTGAAGTGTTATGGAGATGGCATGAGGACGATACCTCTTTCCATGAGGAGGTTCTTGGGATGTCATTTTTGGGTTTTTACCTTTGTAATGGTCTTTTAACATTATTTTAAATTGTGTAATTCAATTTTGAAATTTTGCAAAATATGATTTTCTTTGAAAAATCCAGATTCATTTTATTGGATTTATTTGTTGTTTTAAGTTTATAAACTTGGGTAAATAGTTCTTAGTTTTACATTTATGATACCTGAGAACTTGTTCCAGCCTGTGGGGATTGGTAATTCCCTTAGAGCCTTGTCACGGGACTGGTATGGTGCCATTTTTGATGGTGACCAGATTCGGTTAGTGACAAAATGACATCAAAGGAGGTTCAAGTTCACTTTTTGGGTCATGTTATTTGGGGAAGAGTTAGGATAGTCTGGAGCTAGGAGTGTTGGGACTTGAAATTCTAGTCTTGGGTAGTTTTCTTGGCCAGTACACCTCATTATGGGATTTGAGTCCCTAGGGGAAGTCGGGATTTATCTAAGTCCTTTGATTTTTTTTGGTTTGATGATGATTAGGGGAAATGAAAAAAGAGTTGGGTTAATGGTATTAGTGAGCTCGTAGGGCCTGGAAATATTTGTGGAGCTAGGGATATTTCCCTAGAACACTATCTGTGATGATGAAGTGATTGGCGTATGACCTCCAACCATATGTCCAAGTCTCCCACTGAAACTAGTTTTCCCTTGCACTGTCTCGAGTCCTTTAGTTTTGAAATCTTGGATGTTCGGTTTTAAAGCAAAAATGACATGGTTTTAAGAAGATTAATGTTTATGTGAAATGATATAATAATAAAGAGGGAAAGGTTTGATTTTTGAAATGGTGGAACCAAAATTTCAGAATTGATTTAAAAGGGAACATGGTGTGTTTACACCTCTTTTGAAAGAAGGAACTATGTTAAAGTTGGTTTGGAAAAAGTGTTTAGTTTTTTAAACTATTTAAAAGTATTTTAATGGGATGATGGATGGTTAATGGCATGAATGGATGAGTTTCAGGATGGATATGAGAAGGGTTCCCGGTGTGTCACGGAAACATGCATGTGTGAGGCCCATGGGGTACCATTGGTGGGTACGCTAACCATTGAACCGTTTATTTTAAAAGAGATGATTTTAAAGGAAAACATGATGTCTTGATGACTGGTTTGGGATGGTGTGTATTATGTGTTTTTGGAAATGTTGTTGTTGTGGGATGTTTTGAGTCCAAGAACCCCTATTGTTTAAAAGGTTTTTTGGGTTTTTGTTTGGTTGGTAAGCTGGGTTGAAGGACCAGTTAGTGGTCTCTTCTGAGAAATGTTTTAGGGTTCCTTTACAGTGGTTCCCTTCATGTGTTTGGATCTGGTTTGTGGCATGTTTTGACCAATGTATCAGCTTGGTAGGATCCTTGGGTTCTATCTATGGATATGGTATGCCCCATTAAGAGTTTTTTCACAATTGAAGTGCAAACCAGATTGTTTCTCCATTAAAAAAAACCCTCAAGTTGATCAATATAAGGAATATTTTTCTCAAGATTTGTAGAATGATTCTACACCATTTCCTTTCTTGATTTTTCATATCCTCTTGTAGTGGGAGAGTTCTTGTGGAAGGTTGAAAGAGACCTTAGTTTCTTAAGTTACCTGATTCGTTGAAGATGGAATTAGTCTGGGGTTGTTAGTGTGGATGGTGTCTAAGAGGGACATTGGGTCCTTCATAGTCTCTTTGAAGCAGGAGTTCATGTTAAACCACCAGTGTGAGAAATTTGGTCATGAGAGGCTATTATGGAAACTTCCCGGAATTGTGTTTTTTTAGGGATTTGGCATAAGGTACCTTTCCATGTATTGTTTATATCAGTTACAATGGTTATGTTCAGTGACACCTTGTGATATCGTGTGCTCATTTGACTATAAAGGTGAAGATCGTGCAATCCTCTGAGAGTCTCTATTATGTTGGGAGTATGTCTCCCTTGGAAAAACTTTAAATCCTCTGTCTTAGAGGAAGGTGTTCATATGTATCCTTTCCTTCTGTTGTTTCTCACCTGAAGAAACAAGGTGTGATGTGTTTCCATATTTTAATCCCTTGTTTCAGTTAAATGTCAGGTTTTGGTAAAGTGAGTTCTGGAATGTGTTATGTCTTGGTGAAACCATTTGAAATCAGGGTATAGTTTTCATGGCACTGAAAGGATAAGTTTTGTTCGGGGTTTTTCCGAATCCTAACTGTGAGGCCGAAGATGCTTCAATCATTTGATCTCCAGCCATAGGTTCTAGAGTGAAGTTGGCACATAGTCATGGGAAATCCCAGGTTCGTTCAAAGAGTTTTTAGAGAAAGGTTTAAAATTTGGATAGACAGGTTGAGCACACAATTTTCACATGGTTAGTAGTAACCATGCCTCAGAAAACCATGCAAGTATAAGGATACACATGGTTAGTGCATGGTTTCCTAAACTGTGTGGACTAACTATGTGGCCATCGTAGCTCTTTAAGTTTTGGGGTCTTTCTGTGATGTCCCATGCTGGTCGGCCAAGATGGTTGGTTCTTATGGTGGGGATCCCATTTGTGTCTACCCATACTTGTAACTTATATTTTTTACTTGATCTTGGCTTGGCAGTAGGTAGTCTCGTTCAGAGCTATCTAACTACCAACATATTCCTTGGATAAACGTTGGGATTAGAGAGCGCCCAACAGTTTAGTTAAAGAAGGGTAAGTGTAACTTTTTTTGATGTTTTTGTTCATTTGGGTAAGTTTATTGAGTCTTCTTCAGATAATGTTTGAGGAGTTTTCTTTTGGGAAAAAATCTGAATGTGCTTGATCATTTAGGGAAGTGGTGTAAGTTTTGGTCTTTGAGAGTATTCCTTCCTTAATTGATCACTGGAGGTGTTTTGGCCTTTAGGGGCGAAACCTAGTAAGGGAGTCCATATTGGTTTATCAGTTTGGTTTGGTTTTTGATTTTGGCCTTGCTGTGGCTTTCCGGGGGTGGAAAGATTTATGGTGGGGAGAATTGTCACACCCGAACTTTCAATTCCATGCTTTGATTCAAATCCTATTTCGGTTCTTAGCTTTCTCTTGGTTTTCGTGTGTTTCAGGTTTAAAATTTTGGTGTCTCAGTGTTATTGATATATGACCCTAGTTTGGGGGTCATGTATGGTAATTTGACTCCTATTTTGTCAAAGGGATGGTATGATGTTGTGGTGTTTTGGAGTTGGATTAGTGGAACTCCGAGTGGCTCCACTTGTGGGGTAATTTGTTGAGGTGGTTTGTACCCATGAGTTGGATGAGTTTTGGGGTGAAAAAAGTGCTTTGCTTTGTATATTTTTCTCCCTTATACTTGGCCTATATTTCCCCCTTGGTTTTCCTTTTGGACCCCCTTGAAATTGTAGGAGAATGGAAGGTTTCTGAGTGTCCATAACATGCCGCACAGTTTGGTCGCACGGTTTACTAAACCGTGCCGCCAAACCATACAAGGGTGTCTAGCTCATAAAAAAACGTTTTGAATTTACAAGTTTTCCCTTCCAAAAATAAACCAAATTCTCCCCTCTCTTCTCCATTTCATTCCCTACCTCCATGGACAACCTCCAAGTGTAGGATCGAAATAATGATGTAGATGTTCAATATACAAGAGGGGGGGGGGGGGGGGTGAATTGTATACTTTAAAAATTCCTTTGGAACCTTTAAAGTTAGTTACGAATAACTATGTTTTACTTAAGGAAAGGAAAGAGCTAAGTTTAACAAAGTTAAACTAAGCAAATTCACAACACCTCTAACACCAAATGAAAACTTGGAAAGAGATTCCGAAAGTAGGTTCCAGAAATATGGTTCCGGAAATTGAAACTTAACAAAAGATTACAATATGAGATTCTACCTTAAAGCGTATAGAATCTAAATGAAACAGAGTACAAGTAAGGAAGTATAAGAAAGTTATACTTTCCTTATAATACAAAATGTAGCGGAAATAAATGAGTAGTAAAACTACAAGTAACAAGATATAGGTCTTTTAACCCAAAGAGAAGGGTATCCAACAACCTTGGATAAAGGTCCCTTGATTTATACTTTCAAGAAATTATGTCTTACCCACACCAGGGTAATCCCTCGATACGAAGATCGGATTCTCTGTCTTGCTATCCCCGCAAGCCCTCAACATCAAGGTAGTTGGCCACCTCTGTCTTCCTCAGCAAGGAAGCCCTCAACTTCAAGGTGTTGGAAACCTCTGTCTTCCTATCCCCGGAAGTCCTCGAATGTAATCACCAAAATTCAGAGTCGCACGAAGCTTTGAGAGTTAATAAGAGCCCCTCTCTCTAGAAATCACTTCAATAGCATGTATGCACAAATGTCAAAGAAGTCATTCATCAGTCATCATCGAGCTCTTTCAAATGAGCTCCTATTTATAGGCAAGGTCGACCTCCTTTCCAACGGTCATATTTTCCTTAAAAATAGGAGGGACCTGTACACGTGTAACTTAACCAACGGTTAGTTTATAACAGAATAGACGACATCGTTTTATAACAAAACAAGTATAACAGAAAGTACGACATCGTTTAAATTTTAACTTAAAAAAGTTCAGAGTGAAGATTCGGAGTGAATATTTGGAGTGAAAGAAAAAATATTAAAGAGTAGAAAAATTATAAAATCATAAGCAAAATGAAAGTTCGGAGTCTAATAATTTTCAGAGTCTAAATAAATTTGGAGTGTATAAAACAAAGATGATCAGATTCTGTTTTAATAGGTGAATTCAGAATGAGAATTCGGAATGTGAATTCGTCAACAGAATTCGTAATGAGAATTTGTCATCAGAATTCGTAATGAGAATTTGTCATCAGAATTCGTAATGAGAATTCATCATCAGAATTCATAATGAGAATTCATCATCAGAATTCGTAATGAGAATTCGTCATCAGAATTCGTAATGAGAATTCATCATCAGAATTTGTAATGAGAATTCATCATCAAAATTTGTAATGAGAATTTGTCATCAGAATTCGTAATGAGAATTTGTATCCAGAATTCGGAGTACAAATTTATTACAGTTCTTATCCAAAATTTGGAACCTAAAATAGAATGCTTCATATCAAAGTTTCAAATGATTCTGAGAATATAGAAATGAATCCGAAACTTATACTTAAGAAATATATGAATGAAAATATGATAAGGATAATTTTTCTTACCAAATCAGTTTTCCTTATAAAAGAGATTTTCCTTATAAAAGCGATTTTCCTTAAAGAAAGGTGTTTGTGATTTTCAAAACAAGAAGGAATGGAAAAGTCATAAGGAAAACCTTATTGACTCAACAATCTCCCCCGTTTTGGAAATCACAAACATCCTTACGAAAAAGAAATTCTAAGAAGAAAGAAAATATTAAAGCTTATCTCCCTTTGCTTATGGATGTTGATGAATACGACTAACTCCCCCTTAGGCTTTAAAACTCTAAGGATCGTATTCTAGATTTCCGGAATGACATTTCATAAAGAATAAGAAAGTCTTCTTTAATGGAAAACTCCCCCTTAGATGACCTCTATTAGAGTTGGTTTTCTTTCTCACCCTTTGTTAAGATTCTTTTTCCCTTTTATTAGGGTTCTTTTCCTTCTCCCCCTTTGTGATTTTCAAAAAGAATTCAAGGGAATGGAAAATATAACAAAGTACCTGAAAAATTAGTAGCAACAACAAAAGAAACGAGCAAGCACAAATTTCGTTAAGTTTGAAATCTCGGCAACAAAGAAATTTAGATACAACAAAAGATTAGATCTGTCTATTTTGGATCTTTTTCCTTCGCCATGAGACCCTTAAGAATAGTCTTTATCTTCTTCAAGTCTTTATGGTCTTCCTCGGCTTGCTTTTCTAACATAATAATTCTTGCACTTTGAGCTTTAATCTTTTCTTCATGGGCTTTAAGCTTTTCTTCCTGAGCTTTAAGATTTTCTTCCTGAGCCTTCAACTTTTCTTCAAACTCAATCCGATGATCCCTTTCAAACTTCCAGTTTTGAGAAACAGAATTCAGCTTCCCATTCAGATCTTTGACTTCTTGAATCTGGAAATTCTTTTCATCTATCAAATTTTCTTCAAAGGGTGAGTTAAGTTCATTTATCTTCCCGTCTTCTGTCTCAAAGGCATCCTTCACATTATCTTGGAATTCATCAAAGAGCCTCATCTCTTCTACAGTCTTCCTTGACCAACTAGTCATCCTCTTGCAGGATCTTTTGTGGGCTTCATAGCCAACAAAGAAAGTTTTGAACTGAGCCTCTATCTCAACACATTTGTCCATAACCATGGATACATAGTCTATTTTCTGATTCAAAGCATGTTGGAGCATCTGGCATCTAGAATCAATACTTGAGAAAGTCGGAATAGTACCCACCAACTTCTTTAATGACTAAACAACAAAGTCATGCCCCAACGAAGATGACTCCTAATACGAGACTTTACTTGGAGAATTTTCTTCTTCAAGATGCTCAACCTTCTTCTTAAAAGAATCACCAACTTCCCTTCTCTTTACAACCACTGAGCTCGGGGTATCAACAACAAGTTGTTTTCCCTTGTCCTTTTTTGGAATGGAGTCCTGTTCCAGAGTTCTTTTTTCACTGTCAGACACTTGAACAACATTGTCTTTCTTATCAGCAACTTTCTGAGAAACATCCTCTACATTATCCATTTGAGACATATCATGTAGAATTTGTTCTTCCTCTGCATGATAAACTACTTCTTCTTATCCTTTCTCCTCATCCATCTCTAGAGTGACTAACTTAGAAGACTCAGCTTCTGAGGTTTGGAGCGAAAAATGTTCCGAAGGTGTCCCCTTATAATCATCTACTTTCTTTAAAACATCTCCGGTTTCACCACTTCCTTCAGCAACATCTTCTTCTTCTTCCACTTGATCAATCTGCTCTACTTCCTCACCATGCTTAGCAACTGGCTCTTCCGGAGCGTCAAAGTTTCTTCCTGGAGTCTCAGGTAGAGATTCCAAAGAAAAAGACCTCAGAACGGAAATGTTTCCGGAGTCCATCTCAGTAAACTTTAACAAAGTCTGAACCACCTCAGCTTCAGACATCTTCTTATTAAGCTTCTTATCTTTCACTTGTTTTTCTATCTCATCCGTAGTTCTTTCCTTCAAGGCCTTAGCCTCCACAGGATCCAAGACAAACTGAGGCACCCCTTGCACTCTCTTCTCTTTGATTTCCCTCTATTTAGAAACTACCTCATTAGGGTAAGCTTTCTTCTTCTTCGGTTTTGGAGGTGTGGAATGAACTTCCTTAGATTTGGGATTCTCTACTTCACCTTCAAATTCTTTCAACTTTCTCTTCCTCACTGGCATAGAGGATTCAGGTTCAGAAACTTTCAGAACCGTTTCTTCTTGAGCAAGTGAATCAACAAACTGACCAGTCTTCTTGTCGAAGGCTACATCCATCATTTTGAGAGTACCATCACTCACCAACATAATCTTGCAAAATCTCTGCTTAGACTTTCAATCCTCCTTGAAAGACTTAAGGCACCGAACTATCAACTTTGAGAGGATTACTGGATACATTATGATCTGAGCTCTCAAATTCCCTTTCTTAACATTCTCAAGGGTAATAAGAATGTGTTTCATCAGGTTAAACTTCCTCAGATTTATCAGAAAATCTAGGATGTAGATCTCGCTCTTCTTCAAACTGTCTTTGTCACCCTTTCTCAGTACGATAAGACCTTGTACCCATAACTCTAGAATCCGGAAATTTGTAGACAGAGAAGCAATCTTAGGAGCCTTGTCATCTGACAGTCCGATAGTTTCCAAAGCCTTTTCCTTGTCGAAGCTTCCCTTTGAATCCGGAAAAACATGAGAAATAAACTCAGCTTCTCCTTCATTGTTCAGCCCTACCAAGCTGGCTTCCTTGGCATAAGAAAGTTTATAAGTATTTACATAAGACTTAAATGACAACTTCTCCCTACCATCTTCCTTAAGAAAGGAAACTGTCTCATATAACTCTACAAGAAAATCCAAAAAAACTTCATCTTGATTCCCGGGCTTAGACACCGCAACATCTTCCCATCCGCTGAGCTTAATATTCTTGGATATAAGAGAATAATACTTGTTGAAGAAATCAGGATGAACCAACCTTTCTCTATATACTAACCACTTCGAAATCGGCTTAGAGGAAGACATGTCTTGAGAAGCTACTTCCACAGACATTCGGGTCTGAAGACCTTTGAGAAGTTCGGAATGGAGAAAGATGAAGTTCGGAACGACATTAAAATGGAGAGGCAGAGCTTCGGGACACTGGAGCTTGAAAACCGATGTGGTACAACCATTTGGGGTCCCCTTTATATAGGCAACGAGAAGACGGTTCAACTTCCTCAGTTGATCGAATGGTTGTGACAAGCTGAGATTAGATCTGACGGTTGAAAACCAATTCTCAAAAAAACTTGAATCCGATATTTTGAGGTTTTTATTAAAACAAAAATTTAAGAAAACTATAATTCGAAAACAAAATATAAGAAAATGTCAGCATGTAAAGTATGACTACGAAAACGTGAGTAAGGAAATCATATATTTCAGATTGGCTTAGGAGGATTATTCATAATGGGTAATATTAAAAAAAATACGAAAAAAATGCAAAACTCACTACAAAAAACAAACTCAGTACGAAAAACATTATAAGGATTTTAGTATGAAAAATTTCATTACAAAAGTTAAAAAAATGAAAAACTCATTTTGAAAGTCTCGGTATGAAAATATCGTTATGGAAATACCAGTACGAAATTTTCCATTCCGGAAGTTTACAATACAAAAATTTCCATTCCATAATTTTTCTATACGAAAATATCCATTCTGGAAATTTTAGTTCCAGAAATTTCCATTCCGAAAAGTTTGAAAACAAACTTTGAAAAAAACTTAGTTACTCTAACAAACAAATGTACTCCTCCTATAAAAAGGATTTTATTACTGTAAGGAGACTTTTTCAACAGAAAGTTAGTTAAGAAGTATTACCTTACGGTTATCATTCCTAACTTATATTTAATGTATTCAAATCTATCAGAAGGCAAAGATTTTATGAAAATATCAGCAATTTGATCTTGTGTTCCGATAAACTGAAGAATGATATCTCCTTTCGTTTTGAAAATCTTTTCAAAATAGCTTTTGTTACCAGTCATGTGCTGGGAACATCCACTATCCATGTACCATGTATTGTTGCTAGTACTCTCTTTATTTTCCTGAAATCAAGAAGAGAAATAGACTTTCGGAATCCAAACTTGTTTGGATCCGAGATTTCTAGATAACAAAATTTTAGGAACCCACTTCTTCTTAGAAAAGTAAGATTTGTGAAATCATAAAGATTGGGTTTTTTTTAAGGAACAATTCTTTTCCCAGTGACCACCACATTGACACTTAGTACAAAATGGGGCACTTTGAGGAACAAAATAATTGTTACTAAAAATTGGTTTTGCATGGGTATAACCAAATCCAGATTTATTTCTTAAAGGTCGTATTTGAGAATACATTTTATCAAAATTTTCCTTAACATGGGTAAAGTTTGATAAACACTTATTTAAGGAAAAAATTTTGGACCTGAGTTTTATAACCAAGTTTTTATCCTCAAAATCATTAGACTTAGAACTAGAGCTAGGCTCGAAAACATTTTTCTTAGAAATTACTTTTTCTAACTCTTTAGAAAGTTTGTTCTTCTTAGAACTTACTTCCTCAAGATTTTTTGAAATACTTTCAAAATCATCATTTTTCCTATCAAGATCTTTAGAAAGATCTGATATCTCTTTTGTAAGAATAGAATTCCTAGAGTTTTCCTTATCAAGTTTTTTATTGAGTTTAGAATTCTCAATCTCAAGAAGTTCAGCAAACCTAGAGACTTCTTCATAAGTAGGTAAAGTATTTTCTTCATCAGAAGAGGATTCTTCATCAGAAGAGTTATAATACTTACTATCATTAGAATTTAAAGAAACATTGGTCAATGATTCAGAATTTCGTACCTTAGCCATAAATAAATGATTATCAATAGATAATCTAGCTATAAGACCAAGATTCTTCTGTCCTGAAGATTCATAATCAGAAGATTCATCTGAAGAGTCACCACCACTGGAACTCCAGGTATCACTAGATTTTAGAACTTTCTTAGCTTTGGATTTATAATACTTCTTTCTGTTCCTATCTGAATGCCTTTCTTTCCTTTCTTTCTTTTTGAGCAAAGGATAATATAGTCTCATATGTCCAGCTCTCTTGCATTCATAAAAGGTAACTTCTCCATCTTTCTTATATTTCCTGTCCTTTTTCTTATACTTGGATTGGAAATTTTTCTAACCAGCTATCTTGTTCATCCTTCGAGCAAGATTTTCTAATTCATTTTCAGAGATTTCACTTTCACTAGAATCTGATTAAACAACCATCTTCTTAGACTTGGATCTGGTTACTCTCTCAGGAGTCTTAGCTTTCATATGATTTGATGTTGTTGTAAAAGTAACAGTACCACTCCCATTTTTCTTTTTGATGTTGTCAGAATCTCTCTTCATTCTTGTCTCATGTTGTAGAAGAGTTCCAAATAACTCATCAAGAGAAATTTGAGTGACCTTCCTGTTCTCATCTATAGATGTTATTTTGGATTCCCATTCATTGGGCATAATATCAATTATCTTATCCACAAGTGCTTCATCATCTAACCCTTTCTCTCCCATAGACTGTAAACTGTTGACAATAGTCATAAATCTCTGTTGAACTTTACATATTGGTTCACCATAAGGAAAATTGAATCCATGATATTCAGCTCTAAGAATAGCTCTCCTAGTCTCAATCACTTTAGAAGTTCCAAAGTGTGTAACCTCTAACTTCTTCCAGATACAATTAGCTGCTTCACAAGAAGAAATTTGGCTATATATATTTTTAGTCATTGAACAAAGTAAAGTATTGTGTACCTTATAATTGAGTTGATACTCTTTCTTTTCCTGGTTAGTAAAAGTTCTAACTTCCTTATCATGAATTTTATAATCTCCAGTAAGCATAACAAAGTTATCCACTTCAGTATTGATAAAAAGAGTATTCATTCGATCTCTCCAGTACTCATAATCATTACCATCAAAGATTGGTGGTCTTGTAGGATTTAGATTATCAACGGAACTAACATTAATTCCTACCATACTTAAAATAACCTTCGGCACACACACTTGTTAGAAAAGAAAAAATTCTTAATAACAAAGTTTGTAATGAAAACGTTCGGAATGATAAATTGAGCAAGAAAAAATTATACGTGAGTACAAGTATTTTAGAGACCTCCTCTGATACCAATTGTAGGATCAAAATAATGATGTAGATTCTCAATATACAAAAGGGGGAGGGTGTGAATTGTATACTTTAAAAATTCATTTGGAACCTTTAAAGTTAGTTACGAATAACTATGTTTTCCTTAAGGAAAGGAAAGAGCTAAGTTTAACAAAGTTAAACTAAGAAATTTCACAACACGTCTAACACCAAATGAAAACTTGGAAAGAGATTCCGAAAGTAGGTTCCAGAAATATGGTTCCAGAAATTAAAACTTAACAAAAGATTACAATATGAGATTCTACCTTAAAGCGTATAGAATCTAAATGAAACAGAGTACAAGTAAGGAAGTATAAGAAAGTTATACTTTCCTTATAATACAAAATGTAGCAGAAACAAATGAGTAGTAAAACTACAAGTAACAAGATATAGGTCTTTTAACCCAAAGAGAAGGGTATCCAACAACCTTGGATAAAGGTCCCTTGATTTATACTTTCAAGCAAGTCTGTCTTACCCACACCAGGGTAAGACCTTGATACGAAGATCAGAGTCTCTATCTTGTTATCCCCGCAAGCCCTCAACTTCAAGGTAGTTGGCCACCTCTGTCTTCCTCAGCAAGGAAGCCCTCAACTTCAAGGTGTTGGAAACCTCTGTCTTCATATCCTCGGAAGTCCTCGAATGTAATCACCAACATTCGGAGTCGCACGAAGCTTTGAGAGTTAATAAGAGCCTCTCTCTCTAGAAATCACTTCAATATCATGTATGCACAATGTCGAAGAGGTCATTCATCAGTCATCATCGAGATCTTTCAAATGAGATCCTATTTATAGGCAAGGTCGGCCTCCTTTCCAACGGTCATATTTTCCTTAAAAATCGGAGGGACCTGTACATGTGTAACTTAACCAACGGTTAGTTTATAACAGAATAGATGACATCTTTTTATAACAAAACAAGTATAACAGAAAGTACGACATCGTTTAAAGTTTAACTTAAAAAAGTTCTGAGTGAAGATTCGGAGTGAAGATTCGGAGTGAAAGAAAAAATATTAAAGAGTAGACAAATTATAAAAGCGTAAGAAAAATGAAAGTTCGAAGTCTAATAATTTTCAGAGTCTAAATAAATTCGGAGTTTATAAAACAAAGATGATCAGATTCTGTTTTAATAGGTGAATTCGGAATGTGAATTCGTCAACAGAATTCGTAATGAGAATTTATCATCAGAATTCATAATGAGAACTTGTCATCAGAATTCGTAATGAGAATTCATCATCAGAATTCATAATGAGAATTCGTCATCAGAATTCGTAATGAGAATTCATCATCAGAATTCGTAATGAGAATTCATCATCAGAATTCGTAATGAGAATTCGTCATCAGAATTTGTAAGGAGAATTCGTATCTAGAATTCAGAGTAGAACTTTATTACAGTTCTTATCCATAATTCGGAACCTAAAACATAATGCTTCATATCAAAGTGTCAAACGATTCCGAGAATATAGAAATGAATCTGAAACTTATACTTAAGAAATATATGAATGAAAATATGATAAGGATAATTTTTCTTACCAAAGAACTTTTCCTTATAAAAGCGATTTTCCTTATAAAAGTGATTTTACTTAAAGAAAGGTGTTTGTGATTTTCAAAACAAGAAGGAATGGAAAAGTCATAAGGAAAACCTTATTGACTCAACACCAAGCTCTCTCACCCTCCCTTGGAACTCAATTTTGAAGGGAGATTTGATGGGGGAAACATCAAAATCATGCTAGTAAGTCATTCTATCTTTGATTTGTTTCCTTTCCTTAGGGTTTCTTCCACCCTTTAATTGAAGTCCCTCTTGTCTAGTAACTATAGATTCATACCTAGGGTTTTTCTTTGGGTTTCTTGGTATAATATTGAGGTTTTAGGGAGACAGGGTGGCGAGGCCAGCCAGGGAAGGAAGCATCAATGTTCACCGACTGATTATAAGATCATGTGCATTAATGCAAAGATAGCCTGAGAGGTTCTAGAAAAGCACATGCTATGGGGAATTACCATGCATAACTTCCATGCAGGATCTGAGCTCAGGGATGCTGGCCAAGTTTCCCCTTTCTGGTCTATAATTTCTCCACTAATTTTTTCACTGTAACCTCTATCCAGATGGATTTTGGGATGGGGGGACATCCTATTCTGGAATCACAACTGGGTTGGGACCGTCCTTGGTTTTCCGGGGTGCCCGGGCACTCTACTCACCTTCAAGAAAGCCAGTGATCACCTGAACCTCATTGAAGCAGTCTTGGATGAAGACCAACATGACAATTTCAACATTATCGAGATCAATTCTGAACAAGACAGATTCATCTTCACTCCCTCCACATCGGGTTCTTTCTCTTCGAGAGACTTCCGATGTTCTCTGGTCCCCGCTGATCAAAGCGCTTCGTGGAACATGATACTCTGGTCCAAAGACACTCCGATCAAACAGAATTTTCTTACCTAGAGGCTGTGCCACAAGGCCATTGCCATAGATGAAAACATTAGGCGCTGCAGCATCCCAATGGCTTCAAGGTGTCACTGTTGTTTGGAGCACCAGGAGGAGAGCACAGATCATCTGTTCTTTGAAGAAGAATGTGTGAGGGTGATATGTAAAAATTTTGGTGAGTTCACAACAATCTTTGATAATCGCATGGCCAACACGGATTTTCTGGACAAATGGTTTCACAGTGTAAAGGAGAGGGTCCCTGAGCAGACGACCCACACCATGGTCCTCTATGCTGGATGCTGGTCGATCTGGAAAGTGAGGAACAAGGCTCGACATGAAGGGACTATCACCCATGGCTAGGGAATTGTACTCCGTACAAAGTTCCTCCTCTTGGACATGACTAGATCTTTTAGAAAATGGAAGGAGGATCCCACTCTCTGAGGTCTTCAGATATGCACAGACAGTGTCTCTTCAGGTAGAAGAAACAGTAGAGGCAACTAGGTTGGCTGGTCACCACCCAGTAGAGGACTCAAACTAAATTCTGATGGGTCATGCAGAATGGGGGTAATTCGTGGAGGAGGGGTGGTGTGATACTCTTTCGGGTCAGTTATTATGGCTTTATCTGGGCGTTTGGGGCATGGTTCTTCTCTCCAGGCCGAGGAAAAGGCGATGTTGTTGGGCCTCTCACTTTGTCACCAAAAAGGGATCATCTTATCAGAGGTTGAAACCGATTCCCAAATCCTCCACAACGCCTTGCATGGCTCCGGTGCAACCCCATGGTCTATCCATTACATTACGAGGGAGTTCAGAGGCATGATCAGCATCAACATCAACACAAATCACACTTGGAATGAGGGGAATAAGGTTGCAGACCACCTTTCTTCTCTCAACGTCCCCAGTCCAGCCCATTTCTGTTTCCATACTACTATCACTATGAAGCGAGAGGGGGTCAACTTGGTTCGAGGGGATGCCCTCGTCCTCCACTACTTTCGGCCTCCCTAGGGTTGTCTTTTGGGGTAATTTGGGTCTGTTTCTCTCTTTTTTTTCTCTATTTTTGTTATACTCTACTCTTCTTGAAATAAATTTACATGATGATGATATTGAGGTTTTAGGTTTCTTTTCACTTCCTTGTGGTGCAGCGGTGGTGTGGTTGATGTTTTACACCAAGATTTGAGCATTTCAACACAAAAGGTATGTGTTTTCATGTGTAAGAAATTATTAATGAGTTATATTGCTTGGTTTATTAATTTAGAATGTTTCTAATCTTTTGTGTGTGGTGTGAAAACCATTTTTGGTAGCATTAGTAAAACATTTAGTATTAAAGTCACATTTTTGTTTGAATTTGTGTATTTTTTAAATGTAACTCATGTGATATCTTTTGTGGTAGTTATATAAAATATTAAAGTGATTTATTAGTTGTTTAAAGGGGATTCCAATTCTGGTTTGGTAATTATTTAGTATCACATGGGCCTAAAACGGGGGGTTTTGAATGAGTTTTATGAGTAAAATCCTGTTATATTCCTTGAAAGTGTTTTATGAAAATGTGTGTTTTTCATGTGTATATTTTATGGTATTATTTGAGGTAATTTTATAACACTTGAGAGTGGTTCAATAAATGTTTAAAGGGATTCCAATTCTGTTTTTGAGTGGTATTGGTGTGATTTTGCCCTTGAAAGAGGGTTTTGAAATGGGTTTTGTGTGCAAAACAGGGTTATAACCCTTGGGTTTGTTTTATGAAAATAAAAAATGATTTAGCGAGTTTAACAAAGTGGGAAAGTGATGTACATGTACTATTTTGGTGATTTTATTCACTTAAGATAGATTTTAGAAAGTTAAATAGGTGATATAAGATGTCAAACATTTTTAAAATGTTTTATAAATTTCTGAAATGTTTTATCAAATGGCAAGAAAGGTGCGAAACACATTTGTGGGCTGTTTTGTGTGAGTGTGATGTGAAAAATGAATTTTGTTTATGAAAGAAGTATTATGTGATATGTGTGTGGGATTTTATGTGAATTAGAATACCTTGTAAAGGTTTTATAAAAATTGTTTAAAGGATTTGTTGAAGTGTTAAAGAGATGTGAAATGTGTTGTGGTCTATTTTGGTGTGAGTATGATTTCAAAATGAATTTGAATGAAAAAGGGGATTATGTGAATTTTGTGATACACATATGGACTATTTGGTGAATGTGTGATGTGTAAGTGGTATTTTCAAGTGAAAATTATATTTCATGTCTTGTTGAACTTTTTTGAGCACAAGAGGGAAACCCGGGTATCTAGGTGGGTGGACGTGTACTAGTATGCTAGTGATCCCATGGGGGTTGGCATCGATTTCACGTAGAAAGTTTGATACTGAAAATAGTAACTAAAATATGATGATGATGGGGGACCACTAGGTTATGGGTATGATCCCTACTAGTGTCTCATGTGCATGAGAACAAATATTTGTGATTGTTACTTACTCTGAGATACGAGGTACCTGGGACCCACAGCGAGCTACTGCCTAAGGGTTATTTTACCGTTTCTTGTGATCATTAGTTACTTTGTACTTACCATCGGTATATGGTATGGTTGGATATAAAATCCCGTAGTGTAGGAATTATTTTTAAAAGTGTTGATTCTTTAAAATAGCTCACTTGAAAACTGTTTTTATTTAAAGTTGCATCTTTTTGAAATTGTAACTAGCATTTCCTGTTTATGAAAACTTGTAAGATTTTCATCTTTGAATGTTTATCACATGGAATATGTTAGTGGTGGTATCCTACTAGGCTTTGGCTCACACCCTAGTTACACCTTTGGGTGTAAGTAGACTTGGTTATTTTTGTCGCAGGTTTGGGAACAATTTTTAGTGCCAATGGTTTGGGTTTCTAGCAGGTCCTTCTTGGTGCAGTGTTGTGGAGATGGTATGAGGGTGGTGCCTCTTGCCATGAGGAGGTTCTTGGGCTGTCATTTTTGGTATTTTACCTTTGTAATGGTCTTTTAACATTGTTTCAAATTGTGTAATTCAATTCTGAAATTTTGTAAAATATGATTTTGTTTGAAAAATACAGATTCGTTTTATTGGATTCATTTGTTGTTTTAAGTTTATAAACTTAGGTAAATCATTCCCAGTTTTCATTTTATGATACTCGGGCACTTGTGCTAGCCTATGAGGATGGGGAACGCCCTTCAGGAATTGTCAGAGGTTAGGTATAGCGCCGTTTTTGATGGCGACCAGATTCGGTTCGTGATAATGAGGGTCTTAGGCTAGCTGCTAAGGGTGAGGAGCCATGTAAACTACATCCAAAACATGAGGAGCAGTCATAATTGCATTTTCCCCAATGGGTATGAGGTGAATAGCCTGAAGGTGTTGGAATCCATATTCTATGAGTGTGTCCTCATGATCATATATGACAATTTCATACCACTACCACAAAACAGGGCAAGGGAAGCACTGTCTTTTATCTGCGCTAAGCAGAAATTGCTGATAAAGGGGTGGGCCTTTATCAGCACTAACTAAAAGTGATGATAAATGTTCCCTTTATCAGCACTAAAACGAGCACTAATAAAGGTGTTCCCTTTATCAGCGCTATTATTAGCACTGATAAAAGTTTTTATTATTAATTTATATAAAATTATTATATTTATATTCAAAAATAATGTTTATTTGTATACATTAAATAAAAACAGATGTTTATAATTAATATATATTTTTTAATAATTCAAAAAAAAATAATGTTTTAATTGAAAAAATTATTTCTAAGATTATAATTAAATAAATATATATATAATTAAATAATTATAAGATTATAATAAATTACATTAAATAATAAATATATTTATTAGATTTATTAAATTTATTAGAGATTTATTAGATTTATTAGATTTATTGGATTAATTCATTGTATTTATTATATTTATTATATTTAATATATTTATTTTATTTATAAATATATAATACTTTTTAATATATATATTTATAATTAAAATTATTGAATATATATGTGTTTTCCAATGAATTTGGTCAACGAATATATTGATCATGCGAATATGTTACGTATCATATGCATGGATGTTCATTTATACATTATATCTCATTGTCCATTGATGTGGTATATTGATTAATTCATAATATTACCCATATAAACTATATATGTTATAAAAAATGTACTTACAAAATTACATTAAATATATTTAAATAATAAATATATTTTATTATATTTTTAATGATATATATAAATAATTTTCAAATACATTTGTAATTATAATTTTATTAATATATATATTAACAATTATATACCAATATTTATAAATTTATAATATTTATAGTTATAATTATTAATAAATAAATATATATTTATCCTATATATCATTTTAAATAAATATATAAGAATATAAATAAATTATTAAAATTATACCTTTATCAACATTTTTTTAGCGCTGATAAAGGCCTATATTTATCAGCACTAAGAAAGCGCTGATAAATAGGTATTTTATCAATGCTTTTTTAGCACTGATAAAGTCTTATATTTATCAGCGTTATAATTTTAGCACTGATAAATAGGAATTTTATCAGTGCTTTATTAGCACTGATAAAGATAGGACTTTATCAGTACTAAAAAAGTGCTGATAAAGGTATGGTTTATTAGTGTTTTTTATTTTACCATGATAAAATATACCCTTATCAGTGCTTTTAACTAGTTCTGATAAAGGTTCCAACAGTTTACATAAAAGAACCCTAATAGGATCCTCCTCTGTTTCACCCTTTCAAGCCTTTGCGGAAGCTAAACCCTGCACCGTCGACCCCTCCTCCTCCACCGCCACTGCCTTTTCCTCCTCCTTTTCCGTGACCATCCTCCTCCTCCTCCGCTGCCGCTGCCTTATCCTCCTCCTCCACCGTGACCCCTCCTTCACCACGACCCTTATCCACCTCCTCCCCCTCCACTGCTGGTACCTCATCCTCCTCCTCCTCCACCTCCTTCTCCTCCTCTTCCTTGCACAGTCCCCATGTCCACGTGACCTGCTTCAGCATGCCTTCCTCATCCAACGACTATCCCGACAGCCTCCTATATAGTGCATGGATTCTCCCCAGTGAGTCTCTTATGTAATTAATTTTTACTCTTGTGCATTAGGAAGGCAGTTGGTGTGCAAATCTAGTATTTGGTTCACCGTGAAAGCATTGGATACTGGTGCGCATGTGTTTTTTATGAAATCTGGATGCCTTTTGGAATCCTAGAGGTTGTTTTTGTTTAGTGATGATTAGATTCTAAGAGGATATTTTGAGCTGGAGATAGATAACGTGATTTAGGAAGGATTCTATTGGTTTCACACTGGTTCTTATGTGATATCATAATGGATAGTTTAATTGGGTTAGTGTTTGATTATGGAATCACATTAGGGGTCAGTGTATCTGTGGTGTTCAAAAATTTGGGAATGAAGGATAAGACTAACATTGTACTGTAATTCTTATGTGTGGTTGGGTAAGTTTCATTGTAAGTGGCACTAGGTGTGTCATTAAAAACTTGAAAATGGATTTTGGTAAGAAATTTTGTAGGTGGGAGGAACCATGGATTGAAATTGGCTTTCATGAGTTAAGTATTATGGTGGGGAGTGTCTTAGACTGGGTGATTGACTAAACATCGACATGAAATTTTCTCAATATGGTAAATCTTAAGTAAGTACCATATCATCATCTCAGTTATGGTTATGGGATTTGGCTCAGGATCAGGTGGCATTGTGTCTTCTATTGGGTGCTACAATTTGAAAGCATGTTGGGAGTTCAGGAATAAAATGCATTTGTTTGACTCCAAATAGACAAATGATAGTGTCAATTCAATAGTATTACCACTAGTACATATCTAGTATGATAAGCATAATGGTGGAGAGTTTATAATGCCTCATCTATATTGGCATTTGAATTTTCAGGAGGAGATGGATTTTTTTTTAATTAGTGGACAAACCATTTTTAAGAATGAGGGTTGGATATAGAACCTATAATTTGGGACATCTTAAAGAACTTTTTTATATTGTTTGATTCTCAAGATGTGTCTTAGGTTCCAATACAAGTCACAGAAGCTTTAAGAGTTGAAATTCTAGTTTTGGGGGTAGCAGCCTAGGGAGTATGGTTTGCACATGATTAGTGATAACCATGCACCACAATAGTGAAGATTGGTTTTCATAGGCACACAGTTTGTTTAAATCATGTGAGGGGTCTTAGAAAACCATAAAAAATTAATTAATAAATTTTAAAGGCATTTCTCATGGTTTGCACACTGTTTGTTAAACCATATGCATTAACCATGTGAAATAGTGTGTCCTGGATAGTGAAGACCTTATAGTTTGTACATGGTTTTGAAAACCATATTGAAAACCTTGAACCCCTTTAAAAAGTGAAGTTTTACAAAAAATTCCCCTCCGAACCTTTTATGTTTTACTAGATTTCCCCCCTTTTCTCATCCAGAACCCCTCCGTGTTACGCCACCCTTCCCCTCATCTCATTTTGGGTGGTTCTCCCTCACCCGATGTATGTTTCATCTTTCATCACTTGTATTAGAGAGCCTAGGATAATTTTACCTCTCTTATTCCTTATATTTTAGTTTTATTTCATTTTCATACAGTGTTCCACTTGGTTAAGCTAATATTCCCTATTTTTTTTACATTTTTCTGTTTTCTCATTTTCACCCATTTCAGGCTGAATCAGAGGATGATATTTAGTGTGTGAGGGATTAGAGGTTATGGTGTAGTGATGACCAATGCATCATATTCCCTTTCCCATAGATTATATGATCTCATTTTGACTGTGCAAGTGGATTCTAGATGTGTTTTTACCAGGAACCATTGTGGTGTGGCCATCTCCTTTGTGTTGCAGTTCTTTCTCATTTGGGACCCATTGCGGCATGGCCCTATGTGTTGTGTTGTGATGAATATTTTACCAGATTACCTATGTATTGTGTTGTGATGAATTTCTTGTTCTCCCTTATATTTAGGTCCTTTCTAATTAAGTCCATCAACATATCCACATCATTCAGCCCCCCCAAAGCTTATCATTTTACACATTCCACATCACTTGTAACTATATGATTAATGAAACCAAACCTATTAAGATTAAATGAGGATTTTAAGATATTTCCTACCTATTTTTCCATAGGTTATGAAATCCTCACATAAGTTTTAATCACTTATTAGTTTCTAATGTCTACTTCACACACTAGGTTCAACAAACATTACTACCATACAAATGAGGAAATCCTTAGCAATGACTACTCTAATGTCCAATCTATAAAAGATTTATCAGATATGATACTATTAGGAACCACCCCCATAGGAACTCTAGTGGAGTTGGGAATATTTTAGTGTCTGACCCCCCAATACTATATTTAAATAGACACGGGTCAGTTACAATTTGAAATGTAATGATACGGCCCAAGTTGGTATCATAACCAACAACTAACATGACTTTTCACTAACCTAAGAGGAGTTCATGATCCCTAGGGGATAGTAATGATCCCCTAGGAAAAAGATAAAATTAATGTGGAATATTTTACCCCAAAAATTAGAGTAAATTAAAAATTATATTTCTCTTAAAAACCAAACATGTCCCATTCATAAGTTGAACATCTAGGAAAATAGTATATACACAAAAAATAAATAAACAAGAAGAAGATATCATAGATGGAAAATAAAATCCCACTATTGACCAATAAAATTGTTTAACTAGACATTTCCCATTCCTAAATCTCATTGGACCTATTTTTGATAGGTATAACATATGAGTTCTCATTTTATTTTTTCTTTTCAGTTGGAAATCTCCTCTACCGCGTGCCACTCCTCTACCGCGAACTCACCTCTATTATGCACTGAACGACACCTTCACGATGAGTTTTCTCCTCTTACTCATTGGTTTCCTCTTGTTCTCATGTTATTACTATTTTATATTGATGGTTATGTTGTGAAATGTATGGGCTAAATTCCCCACTAAAAATCGTGGCTGTTAGTGGTCCTTGTTTGCGCACTAAATGAATTTCATGTTGGTTGGTTCCTATTGAACATTTGAATATAAAAATAAGAAATTTATTTATACATGGATAATGAATGAATTCCATAGGATGATAAAACTTTTGTGATAACCCCTGAATTAACAAACGGAATTGAATAAGGGATGCTTTGTAAAATCTGAAATTATGTTTGTTTGGTTTGTATGATGTTGCGATTGTGAGCACGATTGTGTGTTTTTATGGTGTTGCGGTTTTTGGAATGATTGGTATGAAATTTGTTTTCCATGTTTTAGTTCCCACACCATTGAGTATCAATCCAAACCTTACCCATTTCAATGACACCACCACTTTGTTACTAGTGCAATTCCACTGAATCTTAGAAAACCACTTCACTAGATGACTCTATGGGACAATTTATGGACACCCTAGTCAAATAACCATAACAACACATGTAATGAATCCTTCCACCTACAAGAAATCTATTGAAAATCATACCTTATATATTATTTTAGTACCATAGTTCTTAACTTGAGACATTATGTTTCTAGAGAAACATTAAAAAACTGGTTTTCAACAATGCATATAGATCACATGTGGGATACTAAAACATTCTAGTACAAGGGCTTCTCATAGATAGTTCCATTGATCAGGTGGTTGGGGAGATGGTTGTGATCTACTTTGGTCTTGAGTAATGCATAGAGAGGTAAGGGTATTGTTTACCATAGCTAGTTCTATTGATTATAGCTGGATAATGATCCTATTTGAACATATTCTGTGTAATTATTTTGTAAAATATTAATATTACTGAATCAAATAGGATGAATATGAATAAATAATGGATGAATGGAAATCAGTTGACAAAAGAGTATGAATATAGCGTGAAATATTTTATCAAGTTTGAAAAAGATCATGCATATGACCCTTCTCAAATCCTTTGTCTGTGTTTACACTATTGTTATTCAAGAAAAATTAGTCCAGAGGAGTTGGAAGAACACCTAATCTATCATAGAATAGATCGAATTTATACATGTTGGAATAAACATGGGGAAAAAATAATGTAGGTAGTGGATGGGATAAAATTTCATTTTATGGATCATATGATATGATTTCAAGCATGAACAATGAAGATGATCATATGGAGGATGTGATTATAGATGTAAATTATGATGACGATCATATTAAGGAAATGACAAGGACAGTTGAATATGAACTTCATGATTGCCCAAAATCATTTAAGAAGTTAAAGAGTTGTGAAAAGATGCCATTGTATTCTGGTTGCACTAAATATACAACATTTTCAGCCGTACTGAAGCTGTATAATTTGAAATAGGAAATGGGTGGAGTGATGCCAGTTTTACAGAAGTACTTTCTCTCCTGAATGACATGCTCCTAGAAGATAATGAGCTCTTGACCCAAACATATGACGCCAAACGAATGCTATGCTCGATGGGTATGATCTCTGAAAGAATACACACCTACCTGAATTACTGTATACTGTTTCTCAAGGACCACAAATCACTTAATAATTACCAAAGTGCGGTGCTTCTCGATACAAGAAAGATGAATCCAGTCTTACAAAAGTTTTATGGTACTTTCCAATCATTCCAAGGTTTAGGTGCCTACATGAAAGTGAGGAGACTACATGACAATTGACATGGCATGAAGATACAAGAATTAAAGATGGGAAACTACGTCACCCGACAAACTCTCCTTAGTAGAAGATAATTGATCATGAGTATCTTGAATTTGGAAATGATCCAAGAAACCTTCATCATACATTATCTATATATGGAGTGAATACTTTTGGTTTTCAAAGCAGTAGTCACAATACATGGCTAGTTATGTTGGTAAATTATAACTTACCACTGTGGTTATGAATGAAACGAAAATACAACATGTTATCTATGCTTATATTAGGACCAAAACAACCAGGTAATTATATTTATGTTTATTTGGATCCATTGATCGAAGATTTGAATTTATTGTGGGATTCAGGTGTTACGTTGTATGATGCTTACAAAAATAAAGATTTCACTTTGAGAACCATGTTGTATGGGATGATAAATGACTTTCCTACTTAGGAAAATTTGTCAGGATATAGCATTAAAGGAACTCAAGGGTACGCTGTTTGCGAATAATGTACACATTCAATTAGGTTAAAACATTCATCAAAAACTGTATTTTTAGGACATCACATATTTCTACCCCGATGGAATAAGTACCGATCTTGGACGACATTATTTGATGGAATTTTAGAATAACTTACAACACTATCTCCACCAAAAGGTGATCAATTGTTTGAGAAAGTAAAATATGTGGACACAACTTTTGATAAATCATTTTTGAAAAACCTTATGAAAACCAGTTGGAAAAAGAGATCAGTTTTTTTGAATTACCATACTGTAATTGTCTATATGTGAGACATTTTCTTGATGTTATGCATGTTGAAAAAAATGTATGTGATAGTGTCATCAACACATTTCTAAATGCACTCGATAAAACAAAGTATGAAATTAAGGTTAGGTTTGACATGGTTGAGATGGGAATACAAGAAGAGTTGGAACTAGTGAAGGGTGAAAAACAAACATTTATTCTTCCTGCTGCTTACACTCTTTCTAGGAAGGAGAGATATCAGTTTTTCAACTTCTTGAATGACTTAAAGGTTCCATAGGGGTATTCATTAAATATCAAGAACATCGTATTAATTAGAAATTTAAAGTTAAAGGGTCTGAAATCACATGACTTCCATGTTTTGATTCAAGGTCTAATTACTATAGCTTTATGTTTCATTTTTCCCAAGAATGTACACTATACATTAACGAAGCTCTATTTATTCTTCAAATCTATATGCATCAAAGTTATAGACCCAGAAAAAATTTCCAACTATGGAAAGAGAAATTTCCATCATATTATGTGAATTGGAAATGTTCTTCCCACTAACATTCTTTGATATGATGGTTCATTTTATGGTTCATTTGGTGATATAGATTCGACTATGTGGTCTTATACATTATAGATGGATGTAACCCATTGAACGATATATGAAGATTTTGAAAGGGTATGCCAAAAATCGAAGTTGGAAAGATGGTTATATTGCAGAGCGATATATTGTTGAGAATGCTATTGGATTCTGTACCGAATACCTGTCTGGTGTGGAAAAAATTGGCCTACCAAAATCTTGTCACACTAGTAAGCTTAAGGGTGAAGGAATTTCTAGAAGAGAGTTTGTCACAATCAATATTACAGATCAGGAGTAGGCCCACCTTTACGTTTTTCATAACAGTTTTAACGTTGACCTCATATGCTCAAACCCACAAAAAAATTCTTAGGCATTTGAATCTATATAGGGATGAAAAATGGATATTAGATACACATAATCGTTAGTTTATAGGATAGTTTTAGGACTATATTTTTAAGAATTTATATGAAAATATGGACTCAATTTCAGAAAAACTTCGATGGCTAGATGGAGGACCAAGTGTTATGTATTATCTTACAATGATTATGTAATTAATGGTTATACATTCTATACTAATGAACATGATAAAGATAGTACCATATAGAATAGTGGGGTTACACTTTTGGCTGAAGCGCTGTATATTTCTGGTGTTAAGGAAAAAAATATAATTTATGCAAATATGTCATAATTTGGCATCATCAAACAAATATGGGAGTTGAATTATACAAAATTCCAAGTGTTGATTTTTCAATGCAAGTGGGTTAATAACAGGAGTGCTGTTAAAATAGATGAATTGGGAATCATTAAAGTTAATTTTAGTAAGGAAGGAGAGAAATATGAACCGTTTATAATGGTATCATAGTAATTACAAGTATTTTATGTTCTAGATCCCGCAAACCAAAAGTATTCAATTGTTCTATTATCGACCAAAACAACTGAAAGGTCAGATGAAAGTTCAATGGAGGACGACCCTTCCATTAGTAATTTTCAATCATTTCACAGTGGTCCCAATATAGAAGGAATTTTGTATGTCATAGGAGACCACAATGAAGGGATTTACATAGTCTATAGAGGGGTCAAATCACTTTAGCCTTAAAAAAAGAGACTTCAATAACCAGGTTATTTTATTATTTTAATATACATTGTGTTACGTTATGTTATTATCTGTTCACTTCTTATTTTATCTAATCTAAATTGAATGTTAAACCACTTCTACATATAATGATTTCTGCACCTATTGATGTACCCAATCCCGAGTCACAACAAGTCTCCCAACCTGCTGTGGCTAGTCCCATTACAGAGCAACAACAAGTTTCTCAACTTATTGCTGGTGGTCCCAGTGCTGAGGTACAACATGTTTCTCAACCTGTTGCTGCTGGTCCTAGTGTCAATGCTAGCGCTCTAGAGGAACATGGTTATAATGCTGAAACAGAAGAAATTGTAGGCAATAAAACCTTGATGACAAAAAAAAGAGCGCCATAGTTTGACAGTGTTAGCCAAAATCCTTAAGGAAAAAATAAAAAGGCATCAAATTTGAGGTGGGATGGAATAAGCGAGGCCAGCATGTTAACCCCAAAAAAACCATGTTAATAGCTACATTGGGATCGTCACTCAGCAATGCATGCCTTTATTGTGCATTGTAATTGGGAGGAAAGGGAGGATAAAGAAGAAAATAGTGAATGAGGGAAAAAATTAATTTCCCACTTTTTAATGGGCCACATGGTTTGAGAACATAGTTTGGATAACTGTGTGCCAACTGTACGGTGCCCACTATCTAAGTACCACACTATGAAAAGTTAGGCACACAATTTTCCAAACTATGAGAAAACTATGTGAATAACCTTTATTAAAAACTGAATAGGTTTCACACGACTGATCACCCCCACCTACATAGTTTTCCAAGACCTCTACATGTAGCTAAATACCAACTACCCACTCCTGGTACTGCTCTCATTTTGACATCAGATCCCTAAGTCTGCCCTATTCCATGGATCCCACTTATTTGATAAGGCTTCATACAGAACCTCTCCAAATGGATCATATGGTCGCACACATGACACTAATTCAGAACCTTATCACATTGGGTATAAACATTCCCTGGATTCCTATACTAAAAGAACAATACTGTAAACAAACTCCTCAGAAGTATGTCTACCATCAGTATCTTTAGATGAAGTGCTTAAAGAATATGGCCTCAAAATCCTTCTAAGAAAATCCCTTGTGTCTTCCTACCGATACCTATACATCCCACAAGCATTATGTATTTCCTCTGAGTATGTATGTCACTAGCCTCACCCTCTGACCTGGGGTGTCTCGAGTTGGTCAAAGATAGTTTGTACCAACCCTATCAAGTTATCTGTTGTTTGCGGTCCACCTTCACTCTGAAATAGTGATGGGTGCTGAGACTGGAACTCTCGAGTCAAGTATGCCATAGATGGATTATCTCCCTAGGATCCCCTATAGATGCCCTATATGAAACAAACCAGGCTCACCCTGAGCTGCTCATCAATACATGGCCCAAAGTTTTCTATCTGTACCTTTTCCATCTGCATCTTTCTCGCCTGTACTGAATCCTGTACTTGGATATCATGATCATCCCGACCCTTCGGGGCCTCATCCCATGAACACTTAAGCAAGACCATATCATCGACCTCCTGACACTCCATCAAATCCTGTCTAGGTGGAATCCCACTGAATACCAATCATGATGGCCAAAAAACCATATCATTGTATATATACAAATATTGCTAATAGAAAAGGTTGTAATAGGTAACACATCTCACCACCCTTACACACCCTTACCACACAATGTCACACAACATCTGGTCTCAAGGCCGCTTACCTACCCATATCAAGGATAGGTATCAAATATCATCTAGTATTATGGACCCTACCTACCCATATTAGAGTCAGTAATCACATATAATATGGCCTCATGGACCCTTTCCTACCCATGATAAGGCCAGGCATCAAATCTCATGTATCAATTTGGGTTAGCTGAGTATAATTCCACTGAAGAGGCTATACAACAAAAACAATATTTAGTTTCTTTGTTGACACTTTAAACAACTCACCCCCAATAATCATCTATGTCTACACTTATTAGGGCTAGGACTATATATCAGATGCATATAAAGTCACATATAGATCTCATTGAAACCACATGTTTAGGTTGGCTGAGTAGAATGCCACCAAAAGAGGTTAAGTAGGAAAAAACTATTTAGCTTCTTTATTGACACTTTAAATAGTATAACCCCTCTTATCTCAATCTAGTTTCCCAATGAAAATCATAATAAATCATACATCATATAAGCCTAAGTGCCTATCAAGCTGCGTAATTAAACCTCCCTTTCCATTCTAGTCCAAGAGTCAAAATCCACATAATAGCTAAATATCACACCCAAGCATGCCACCTGAGGTAGAAATCAAATCAACTGTAAAAGAACAAAGTAAAAAATCAATTTAATATTGTTGGAAACTTAGTCTCTCCCTTGTGCATGGGGATGAAAGCACCCAAACATAAGATCTGTACCTAGTCCTGACATACTCAAAAGAACAAGTGACATAATCAAAATTGAGAAAACCCATTCGGATTGTTTTAATATTTTAAAACAATGATCTTCGACTCATTTGTGACATGTAGGAATAAACCCCACATCAATAAAACATACAGTGTGACCGTTATAACTCCAAATGTGTCTTTTTTTTATTAAAAATTAACATTTTATTAATTGTATTCTTTCATATTAATGTTTAATTTTTTTCATTATTGTATTAATAACATAATATTTGTTTTCTTATATAGGTGGGATTTTTTTATTGAGTTCGGATGCTTTGTTTGTCAACTAATACCATGGATGACAATTTTTGAGAGGGGATCACAGATGCAAAAAGGATAAAACATTAATGTTTTTAACTGTGTGTTAGATAATTGTAATTGTAACCATATAAAACGTTGTTTGAAATGTATATATCAGCATTTTTTTGTATTCCTGATGTCAAGTAAATGTATATATAATTGTTTTAGAAACTCTTGTGTGCATTGTTTTGTTCTTATGTTCTTTTTGTGTGTGAAGGTGTTGTTTTGTGAAGCTGTTTTGTGTGAAGGTGTTGTTTTGTGCTGTTTTGTGAAGGTGTTGTTTGTGTGTAAGTGTGCAGGTGTAGGTGCTAGGTGTGCTATTAAATAAACATAACATCACAGGTAAGTCATCCTTTATTATCACTATTTTGAGTGATGATAAATTGGGCCTTTATCATTGCTCAAAATAGTGCTGATAAAGGGTGACCTTTATAAACGTTTTTTAGCACGGATAAAGGCCCCCCCTTTATCAGTGCTTTTTTAGCGCTGTTAAAGGGGACCCAATTTATCTTCACCACGATTAATAGAGCTTTTATAGCACTGTTAAAAGTGGTTTCTAGTGATGACAAACGCCTTATTTGTAGTAGTGTACCCCCATTGTTTGAGGTTTTGGTCTGGGTGAAGTTCACGGTGTTTGTGATGGAGAAGTATTTCCCCAAATTGAAGAACACATTACTTTCCTTCTCATGGGAGAGGTATGTGGAGATTCAAGAGAGGGTGAAGAAGGTGTAGTGACATTTCCTGTGGCATAAAATCCCAGTGAAGTATGATTAATTTCACATGATTTTGTATTCTATTTGGTACAAGAGAGGGTTTTTGTCACCATCCCTATGATGAGGTTCTAGTTTCATGCTACTTGTATTAGGGTTTTAGGTTTTTTTTGAATGTTTTTATTTTCATATTTTTTATTTTAATAAATATCTATAGATTAATAAAACAAAAAAGGTGGTGGTGTGAAGGGTTAATTTGATTTTTTATGTATTATTAAATTATTTAGAGGATTGTTAAAAAATATTTCAATGTTTGATTAACAATTTTTTTTGGAATTTTGGAATTTGATTTTTTAATTTTTTTTTAATTAAAACTGATGGAAAATTTATCAAAAAATTAAATTTCTATACATACTTATGGGAAGTTAAAATAATTTTCTAAAAAATGGATTCATTGGTACTTTTTTGTATGTTGAATCATTTTTTATTTTTTAATTGAAGTTTTAAGGTAGTTTAAAATTTATTTTATTTGAATTCTTGGATTAGTAAAATTTTAAGTTAAATTATAATTGATTACAATAATTTATCTAGTAGATAAATTTGAATTATAGTATCATGAAATATTTATTATAACATTTAATTAATAAAAAATGATTCCTTTTTTTTTAATTTTCAAATAATTGATAATATTTATTATTTTTTATATTCATTATTATCATTTTTTCATTTTTTTCAGATTTCAATCATTTATTTGATTTTTTTAAAAACATGATCTCATATTGATGTTTGATATATAATATTCCTTGATATTTTTTTTCAAGTAATAAAATATGTTTTATATTGAAATATAAAACAATATTATATCAAATTAACTATATAGTGTATTATATCAAATGAACTATATAATATATTATTAGCATGATCAATTTTTCATTATAAGAATTTTAGAAAAAATCATGTATTAACTTAACGATGTGAATTCTATCATATGTGTCACACAAATCAAGTAAATTATCAAAGGATCGAAGGACTAGAAAATAATGATATAAGGATCACAAAAAACTAAAAAAATAGAAAATTTATTGAAGTAGATGTATGGTTACTATGATACATATCATATCATACTTGAAACAAATTTATAAAGGAAAAACTCAAAGAAATTTCATAAAGATAATCCATGAAACAATGAATGAGTGTTGTAACAAATGTTTAATATTAGTTTAAAGTGTTAAATTTTCATCAAAGTAATTTTCAACTGCCTAAAATTCAATCGTGTTTGATACAAATGATAAAATATTAATTCTACCTGATGTAACTTAAAGTCTACCACGCACAACCTAAAGTCCACTGAATGAAACTTCAATTCTACTGGTAGCACAAAGAGTTTTATTAGAAGCAAGAAAAAACCTACTCAATGCATCAAATGAGTCTATTAGGAATAATTAAGTATTGAAAGATGCGATAATGAACAATGAAACACAAGACTATACATAAGGAATGAAAAAATTATGAATGAAAGAAATCGTGAGCACTCTCAAGATTTTGCTAAATTTTTACAATGTCAATTGCCCATGCACAAATATCAAAGAAACCATGGGCTATATAAAATGAAGGACTAAGTGACTAAGTAATTCAATAAAAGTGACCATGAAGTAAATCTAAGTGAGCATGAAATCATAGCTGATCTATCAAGTCTAATATTTCAAAGTGTGTGCATTTATTTAATCTAATGCTTACTAACACATAATTAATTGAATTTAATGTCATGATTTGTAGAGAGGATCATATTACCTACTCTGACATGATCCGACCCATTGGGATCCCACCAATATCCATGAAAAGGTTGAGTGTGCATTCTAAATCCCACTTCAAATAGAAAAGAGATAAGTAACTAACATTAAGAGGGAACACACACACAAAATGAGAGGTATTTTCTCATTAAACCCACGATAAAAAATCACCAATACTCAAATAGAAAATAACATACACAATGGTCATTCAAAAAGTAGATAGAAATACATGTATATATTATTTTGGGTGATGCTACTCTTCATGGTGGTGCATCCACATTCAATGTCCATGATCTCATGAGTTTAATTATGGTTAAAAAAATCACAAAATACAAAATCTAATTATTTGTTCATTATATCAGTTTTATAACCAACAAACAAAATATATTTGACTATAAATTCAAATAAATAGGGATACACATGACTTACAAAAATGAAAAAAGCATTGGAAAATGGAATTACAAGACTAATATAATCATGCATGTATGATATTCTCATAAAACAAAATCTACTATATATATACAATGATTTTAACAAAAAACAGTGAACATGAAAAAGTCAAAAAATTACTTATATATACAAAGAAAAAACCAATAAAGTAGATTTAGAAATAAAAAATATTATATCATCATGCATGAAATGTAAATTTTTTTGAGATAACCAGAAGTATAACGATTTTGATATTAACAAATTATCTAGATGTAGAATCAACTCTAGTAAAGAAATGATAAAAGAAAGGTGAAATGTTAACATTTATGATCAATAAAGAAATATAAGTAAAGAAGTAAAGAGGACATAGAGGATTTACATGATTCGATCAATTGACCAATGTGCATAGGGAAAGATAATCATAGGTTCCAACATGAAATAAAATAAGATTATAATAAAATTACAATAATACATAGAAAAAAAGGACCACAAAATCTATTTAAAGGTTGTGCTCTCACTGAAGAAGGGGATGATAGTTATCTTATATAGTGGATGCATGGATATCTCCACCTAATGTTATTGAAGTATTGGAGGATTAAAGACCCTACAATGATGTTCTTGGGCTAGATGATGAGGGAGAGGAGCCACATAAACTACATCCAAATTATGAAGAGTAATCAATATTTCATTTTCCCCAGTGGGTATGAGGTGAATAGACTGAGGGTGGTGGAAGGTATATTCTATGAGTGTATCCTCATGATTATATATGATAATTTCATGCACCTATTTTTCAAGGTGTTGAACTAGGAGAAGTTCGTCGTGTTTATGATGGAGAAGGATGTCCCCAAATTGAAGAACATACTACTATTTATCCCATGGGAGAGGTATATAGAGATGCAAGAGTGGGTGAAGAAGGCATAGTGAAATTTCCTATAGAATAAAATCCTAGTGAAGTATGATCTATTTTACATGATTATACATTTTTTGGTACAATAGAGTGTTTTTTTCACCACCCCTATGTTGATCTTCAAATCCATGTTTCAGGTTTTTGGTTTTGTTTTACATTTTTATTGTTTTTTGTTTTCATATTTTTGTTTTAATAAAGATCTATAGATTAATAAAACAAATTCATGTGAGAGTGTGATATTGAATAATTAGAGGATTATTAAGAAATATTTTAATGCTTTATTGACAATTGTTGGTGGAATTATTGATCCAATTTGTTAAATTATTATCAATTGAAATTAATGGGAAATTTATAAAAAAATTCAAGTTCTAGATATATTTATGGGAACTTAAAAATAAATTTCTAAAAAATGTATTCATCGATATTTTTTTTGTAAATTGGATAAATCTTTAGTTTCTAATTTAAGTTTTAATCTAACTTAAAATTAATTTTATTTAAATTCTTATCTTAGTGAGATTTTAAGTTAAATTATGATTTATTACAATAATATGTTTAATAGATAGATTTAAATTATATTATCATTAAATAATCAATATAACAATTAATTAATAAAAAAATGATTCATTTTTTAAAAATTTGAAAATAATTGATAAGAATTATCATTTTTTATATTCATTATTATAATTTTTTTTATATTTCAGTAATTGATTTGATTTTTTTTTAAAAAAATCTTGATCTCATCTTGATATTTGATATATGATCTTCCTTGATATATTTTTTGAAGTCATTAAATATGTTTTATATTTAAATATAAAAAAATATTGTATAAAATGAACTATATAATTTATTGTATCAAATTAACTATATAATATATTGTTAGTATGATCAAATTTTCATTCTAATAATTTTAGAAAAAGTTATTTATTAACATAACAATGTGAATTGTATCATATGTGTCACATGGATCAAGAAGTTAATTTTCAAAGGACTTTTCAATAATAACACATAGATAAAAAACACTAAAAAAAAATATAAATTTATTAAAGTAAATGTATGGTTACTATGATACATGTCATATCATACTTACAACTCATCAATAAAATAAAAACTCAAGGACATTTCATAAAGCAAATGCATGAAGCAATAAATGAGTGTTGTATTATGATATAACAACTATTTAATATAGGTTTAATGTATTAAATTTTCATCAAAGGAATTTTAAAAGACCTGAAATCCAATATTGTTTGATAAATATAATAAAATATTAATTATACTTGATGAAATTTGAAGTATACCATACACAACCTAAAGTCCACCAAATTCTACTTCAATTCTATCGGTAGCAAAGACAGTTCTACTAGAAGCATGAAAAAACCCACTCAATGCATCAAAATGAGTCAATTAAGCATAATTAAATTTTGGTGAAGTGTTGAAACAAGTGATCATGAATAATGACATAAATGACCATATAGAAGGAATGAAACAATTGTGAATGAAATCAACCATGAGCTCTCTCAATACTTTTTTGAATTTCCTCAAAGTTAAGCAACTATTTTCAAAGATAAAACCAACCACGAGCTATAAAAAATGAAGAACTAAGTGACATTGTAATTCATTTAAAGTTACCATTAAGTACATACAAGTTTGTGTGATGTCTTAGTTGATCTATCAGGTCTAATATTCCAAAGTGTGTGCATTTATTGGATCTAATGGTCACTAACACATAATTAATTGAATTTCATGTCATGATTTGTAGAGAGAATCATATTACCTACTATGACATGAAATGACCCACTAGTACCCCTCCCACATCCATAATAAGGTCGAGTGTGACTTCCACATATCACTTATAATAGATAAGAGATTAATAACTAACGTTAAGAGGGAACAAAAAAAGAGAGAGGCATTTTCCAATGAAACCTGTGATAAAAAATCACCAATACTCTAATAGTCAATAACACATGAAATGATCATCCAAAAAGTAAATTAAAATACATGTATATATTATTATAGGTGATTCCACTCTTCATGGTGGTGCATCCACATTCAATAAAAAATATCCCATGAGTTTAATTATGGTTAAAAAAATTCACAAAAATATGAAATATTATTACATGTTTATTATATCAGTTTTATAACTCATAAAAAATATCTTGGATTAGAAATTACAATATCTAAGAACACACATGACTTAAAAAAATGAACAAAACACTAAAAAATGGAATTATAAGACCAATGAAATCATGCATGTTTGATATTCTCATAACACAAAAACTAATATCTATTCACGATGATTGCAGCAAAAAACCCTGAACATGAAAAATCCAAATAGATTATTTATATTTAAAACTAAAAAACCAATAAATTAGATTTATAAATAGAAAATTTTATAAAATTAAGAAATAAATGTCAATAATTGTGAGCTGACTAGTAGTGTAACAATTTTGACATTAACAAATGAGCTCGAAACAGAAACAACTCAAGTCAAGAAATGATGAAACAATGGTGAAATATTAACATTCATGATCAATAAAGTGGTACAAGGAAATTAGTAAAGAGGAAATATATGATTTATATGATTTTTTCAATTGAACTATGTGTATGGAGAAAGATCATCACAAGTCCCACTATGCAATAGAATAAGAGTATAAGAAAATTCCAATAATACATAAAAAAGGACCATAAAGGATATTTAAAGGATTTTCTCTTGCTGAACGAGGGGATCATAGTCATATTGTAAAAAAACCACCTCGTTTCACTCTGAACATTATCCAAAATAGGTCTCCACTATACCTTAGGCATGTCTCCCATACACTAAAGGATACTATCTAACAACATGGGTCTAAGGTGGTGTGGTGGGGATACTATAATTGCATATTAGTAGATATACCTCAAAACAAGTTCCAATATAAAATATCAAGACCTTTTTATATCAAAATGAACTTTATACATTCAAAATAGTTACATAGAAGCAAATCATATCCACAATATCCCATAAGAACAAAATCAAAAAAACCATTAGACTCCTCAAAATGGTATTGAGTCCCAACCTGGTCCAAATCTTTCGTACTTCAACATAGAATACCAAATCATGAATTAGTCACAGGGCATTACCCTTATCAAGTCCCATAACCATTAAGGTTTCTTGGGTACCAAATGACCACCTAAGTAGGGTGTGAGTACAAATCAGTAGGATACTTCCAATGAAATTTATAAATATATCAATTCTGAGTAATTTCATGTTGATGTGATGAATATATATAAACATGTATATATGGAGCATAAATTAAATAAATAAACATCATTGATCCTTGGGTTCGGTGTTGACACTTGAGACCAACTATACCTACCTAGACCTGTTTCAGATGTCTCTAAATATTAATCATCCATCTGAGAGAAATATACCCACCCCCATGATCAGAATACCTTTCGGGGAAATATACCCATCCCGTAAAAAAGTCACACTGAGGGAAATATACCCATAATAGAACAATAGTCACACCCAGGGGAAATACACTCATCTTGAAACAATAGTCACACCTAGAGAAATATACCTGTCATGGAATACTAGTCACACCTGAAGCAATATACTTGTCCCATAACAATAGCCACACCCAGAGGAAATCCATCTTCAGAACTATAAAATATATACCCCATGGAAGCACCAAATCTAAAACCATAACCTAAGGACAATAAAATTATATTATTAATCATAATTCCATGCTCTTAGTGCTTCATTAAAAATCCCTTTTCCATAAAAGAAATAACCAAGGAAATTAATAACCCATTTTTCCAATTAAACCAAAACACCATTTATCATTATTCCAAGATCATCCTTTAACATTTAAATTATGATCATTATCCATTTTATAAATCAATATATTCCTTTTACAATTCATGATAAGTAATTATAGTTCATCCTTTAGTCTATCATATTCCATGAAAAGAAATCCATTCAAGGAATCCCCTTAGACTGCCTTCCAAATTAGGGTTCATAAATGACTCAAGGGGTCACCTATTATCATAATCTTTATATAATTAAATTCTAGGTTAAACGCATGGTAAGACAAAATGAAATTATGACATAAACACTAATAGATGAATTAAAACTCACGGGATAATTTATAGAACACCTACCTTGAATGAAGTAGAACTCAAACACCAATATGGAATCACACCATGATCTTGTAGATCCAAGATTTATTTTTCATTCCTTAAATGAATTCCAAATAAAACTTATCAAAATATGACTTAAAACATAAATCCATTTATAAAGACCCTGATCTAGGACTTATCTTAAGAGAAAACTTGAAGATCAATAAAGAACAAGAGAAAAAAGATTCTTACCTTTGATCTCTAGGGTCCAACACACTATGATTCAATAATATCAGTCTTTCAAAAGGTGATGAATCAACTAAATTACCCAAAAGAGTGATAGAATTAAAGATCCTAATATAAATGATAAAAAATAAGGGTTTTGGGTGATTTTTAGGTTCAAAAAATAATTTTCATAATTCATTAATCCTATCACACCATTTGGTCACATGATTTGGTAAACCGTGCACCAACCGTGTGAACCCCACTGTCTAAGATACAACACTTCACACAATTAGGTCACATGGTTTAATAAATCATACACCAACCATGTGAAATAGATCTTCAATACATTATCATGTTTTTCATTCTTATAAGGATCCTTTTATGTGGTTTGAATCACCATGCACCTACCTATACCCCTTCGTATGGTTGGCCACCCGATTAGCACTAATCATGCACTAACCATGTTTCCCCTATTGTAACTCCAAATTTCATACTTACAGACCCTATAACTTCTAAAACGATCTTTGAGTATTCCAAAATTTTATAACCACATCCATCACATTTAAAATGAGAAAATAACAAGATTAGGGAGAAATTTAAATAGGAACACACCTCAACAAAAAACTAGGAATTTTAAAACCTCCCCACCTTAGAGAATATTGTTCTTCAGCTGTACTCTGGAATGAAGACCATAGTTTTACACACCTAAAGATCTAGGTATCATTGTATGATACACACCTTGGAAAAAATCAATATGATGCACCTGATGATTACACATCAGAATACAATGATATAAGAAAATGAAAGCACAAATCAAGAATACTAGATTGATGCCTCCTTACTAAGGATTTGAATTTATCATATTCTGAATATGTTTATTTCTTTCACTAGGATGTGAAGGTTTTATGATTATAATAAACTTGTAATTATTATTCACAATGATGTTTTTTTGTTATAATTAGATGAATAAACCATAATAACATGATGAGAAATGACATGAATCCGGATTATATCTAAATAAATTTGATAAAAGAATCCAATAACTAAGAGAGAGGATATTTCATGTTAAATTTATAATTAATTTAACCAATAAGAAAATACCTCAATGTTGAGTTATTTATTCAATGTAAATGTTGATCCTTTGAATTTTTTTTGAGTTTTACTACCATTGTGATATGATGGACAAAAGTAGAACCCCACTAGTGAAATTCACATGTGATCCTTGATCTCAGAACATCACCAACGAATCTGTTGATTCTAGTATATAGGTACCAAATGTCTTATGTCATTCTTGGTGATCACAATACAATTCAATAAGTTATAGGATTATCTCACCATCGATCCCTTGGTCTTGAGAGGGAGGAGGAGGTGGAGGGAGCTCTTGGGCTTAAGAGAACCCTATAGATGTTCTTGAGATAATTCTCTAAGGATAAGTTGTTGTGTACAATGATATGTATTAATTTATTTTCCAAATAATATAAGATAGGAATATATAGTGAGGGGGATAAATATTGATAATTTTATATAATCCCTTAGTCAAATACAAAATCTAACATATTTCCAATGCCAATAATAATAATAATAAAATATTTCATAGCATGTGCTAACTCACTCATTTGTTAAATATAATTTCATAAAATAAATAAATTAATATTTATTTAATGATATTCAATGCTTATATCATTCTAATCACTATTCCCTTCTTGGAATGACTATCATTATCAACATTTATAAAACCATGAATAATAAATATTTAAAAAATAAGCATTATTCATCTCATAAATAAATATACACATAACTATATAAATATAAATATTTATCTATTACCTTGTGAATAATTAAGAGAGATAAATAAATGTTATATTCTGTAGATTTATGAATAAATATTTGTTTTTAATATTCACATAACTAAATAAATATTTATTTAATAAATAAATATTATTTTTCCTTGAAAATAAACAAATAGATAAATAAATATTATGCACTTTCATAATTAATAATCACCTTGAAAATAAATATTTATTTAATATTCAACTCAAATATAAATAGTGACTGAGTAAATGAAATCATTATTCCAACCATTAAATACAAATAGTATTTAAAAGAGATCATAGGATATAGTAAGTGTGTGACCCTATAGGTCTCTTTCTCAATGGAATTAGGTGACCTTGCCTACAGTCTAATATTAGCATCTGGCAATACATAATGACACATATAGAGGAAGAGGTTAATGTCATAATGATGATAACCGCATATAAACACTCACTATATAATATAATTAATTTGTCTTGATATCTCATCAAGTAAGTTTTATACTCACGTCATCAACATATATTCTTGAAATTTATTTCTTTTAATTCTTTAAATGAACCCGTTAATATACATTTTCGATGAAAATTAGTTTAATAGTTCCATTTTAATCAAAAGAACGAGATATCAATTTCTATAAAGATAGAAGGGAAAAATACTTCCTCGACTTATTCATTAATAATACACCATTTATGACACACCTAATATACCCAACTTCACCATGAACATATTTCATCATGGTTTAAAAAAATTAATCTACGCATGTGACTCATGATATGTATTAATAATAATATTAAAGTATAAAGATCATTACAATTGTTCATAGATACAAATATCTAATGACACATAACATGTGTAATTCTTGCCGGTAGGTCTGTTCCCATAACCTTCTCTCTTGGAGATTACTAATTGTGAAATTTATGAGATAAAGTCTCATAAAATTAAGAGTAATCCCACTTGATAGTTTAACATACTTTATGTTCCATCAGAGAATGATATCTGACCATTAAACATATATTTAAGAATATTTTTATAGCATTTCAAGTATCTCATCATAATAGGGAATTGTTATGTCCTTTCGATGAGAAAGATATTTTGGGACATTGTCACATTAATGTGATGTAGAATAAATTATTATCACGTGATAAGACATACTTTAAATATTCAGATATTTGAATATGTATAGGTAATATAAAGTACACAGTGTTCAGTTCTAGGGAACCAACACCAACAAACTCCCACTTTCACTAGAGCCAACTACTACTGCACTTGTTAGTTATCTCATGTTATACATTATTTTTCTAAGTATGTATATAGATTTTGGACCTACCATGTTTGACCATGGATAAAGTTGATTTTTCCACAGGTCTTTATGGTAAATCTTCTAACTATGACCTCACTACCTTGAGAAAAACCATTAAGAAGTGATATATTTGAATATCCACATTTTATTCCTTTGTGAGAGACCTAACATACTAACTAATATTATAGTTAAAGTTTATTATAATAATGATAAAACTTTTACCATTGGTACAAGACATAATTCAGAATAGTTCATTACTAAAATTATTCTTAAGCTGCATAAGAAAATGCACCGTACTCAGTCATTATATATATGAAAAACATTAGTTGTAATAGGTTTGTATTGTATATCACCATAGATCAACTATGATCCTAGATCAAAAATGATATTAAGGAAGACTAATTTTATATCCCATTAATCAATAGTTTTTCTATTTTTCTTATAACATGAACTTATCCAGTTCTACTTTCTCAAGTATTTTCAGATACTTCTTACTACAAGTCTTTATAGCTAATCTAGTTTTGTTCGATGTCTACGTATTATACTTTACACACAATAAATATCAAACACATGTATATATAATGTAATATGAAATATTTTCCCAACACTTAAGATTGTGAAATTACTTACATAATCTCCTCTTTGTGCCCACACATTTCATCCTGAGGAGATTATATGCCATGTGACGTATAAAAAAATTCAGTTTTTGAATTGTTTCAACCTGTTTTGTTTCAATAATGTTTCCATATATATACTATGACTAAGTTCAGAATCCATATTGATATAAATATATAGATCTTTTTACCTATAACTTAGTTGCTACTTTAAATCATTTTTAGAGAAATTCATTCCTTAGTTTTAACAAATTGGAAAGACCAAATAACCATTTTCCATATGTTATCAATATATCTGTCTTGGAAAACTATAACACTCCCACTAAGCTCTTATAGACACATGGAACTCTTTTATTCTAAATTAATATTATATGATCATTATTATTTATTTATCTATAAATAGGTACATACAATGTACATATCATATTAGTATTCATTAGTGTCACCAACCATTTTGGTTATTTCATATAGAAATGTTCTATTGGGTCTCCTATAAGGAAACTTTTCTCAATATACAACTTCCCAATATAATGTTCAGAAAATTTGTCTATGAAAATGGGAAATCAAATGGATTTACCGTGATTATTATTAAAAATAAATCATTAAGATTATATCTTTCAATAATAAACCATGTTTAATTATTACTAGCTTGTACCATCTATTTTTAGTTTCTTTTGAATACCCACTAGTGTTATAAACTATATAAACATCCAAAAAAATATCTATAATTTTCTTACATGGAATCCATTATGAAATTCAAATAAATTTTCTAATCTTAGCTCGTTTTTTTACTGATTCTTATAGGAATCATTATTTTCGATGAAAAATATTTCACAATCATGATGTATATAAAACCATCATATGGTTTTAATTTCCTACACAATACATGTCTCTCAAAAAAAAAAAAAATCTTCCCACTAAGTTTAGTGGAGTCTAGTGTTCCTATACCAACTCATATGCATCCGGATCCTCAACATCGTAGAAGTTAAGTCTGATCCCACTATCTCAAAAGTGTAGTGCTTCCTTTATAAATAAATATAATCTATCTTTAATAGATTTTAATATACTTAGTGGCTATAGGATAATTAACTGAGATGAACTAAGTGTTTCTTTGATGTTTGTTTTTAATTTAAACCGACTTTTAATAAATAGTTCTCTTCAAACATATAATACTTGAGGTTTTTACCCAATAAAATCTCATCATATACTGATATTCCTTAGTCAATATGGGTATTTGGCATGATGATATTTTTGAAACATTCCTTAAAATAAATCATAGAATACATGAAAAAAAATATAAGACTCATCATTTAACCTATTTTTACTACCATCAACATTTTGATATATATAAAGAAATGTGAGTTTAAGAATCCATTCAATCCACATATAATATTATAAATGAATACTTGGTAAGGATATCCTCCAACAACCCACCTAAAGTATCTTATATCTTTCATTGAGTATATTTATTAATTCACTTATCATTCATAAAATTTCATAATGAAATATCATGAACTTACCTCTAGATTCACTTTAGAATAGTTCAGGTGGCCTTGATGAACTAACTTTGGAAGATTTTGTGGCATACCTTTACTACTAAAGGTTTATTTATCTAAAACTTGATAGGTAGGTTTTTCAGTATACCTAGTGTTTTATCTCAAAAAATATTAAACACTATTATGGATATAAACTTGTCAACTACTATATTTTTATGTTTATAAATAACTATCTTTACTCAAATGGTATGAGTCTTATATTTATATTCATCATTGATTTATAATATTGGATATTTGTGAATTAAGAATTATTGAACTATTAACTGAGTATGAAATACCAAAACAACATTCATTCCAAATGAAATAATGTCTCATTGTGTTCAAATGAACAATAAAATTAATTTTCTAGTAATAATCAATAAAAAAATATTTTAACTTAAATCCATTGTCCAATCATGAAATCATGCACTTCTCTATACTAATCTAGGAATTAACCTTATTGAAATCCTTAAATAATGCACCTTAATTATTGTAATATTTTTTTACTTACTTGGTTCTTGTATTTTTAATACTTATATGTGAAAACACATACACAAGAAGTATTAAAGTAATATCATGTGTAATGATGAATATAACTAAAGTAGAAACTACTAGGTTTTCTTTAATTTATTTTAATTATTCTTAAAATTCCCTTTCTTTCCACATGAGAAGAATATGGATACATATTCATTACTCTCCCCTTAAATCATTTTTCCATTTGTGGGATTTTGTAAAGATACCATTGGATTTAGATCATCCATGGGATTTTCAACATGTTGTTTAATTTTATTCATCATAAAGAGTAGGGAACCCCATTCATAATAATCCTTATCCATCCGATGAAGTATATATAAAATATTCCTGAGGTATCTATCCATATAGTTCATCTGGTAATCTCTTAAGAATATGAAAAAATATGATAATATGAGACAAATAGATAATTTCTTATCCAAATGGAAGCCCATATTTGCTAACTGATTAATGTAATCTAACATTTTGAAGGAATAATCAATTTTTAATAACCCCTTTTATAGTTTACACTAGTATAATGAATTGAAAATTTCATTTATCCTTATTATTTTCTTCTCATTATCAAGTTATAGTAGATGAGGTAACATGATTTAATATTCCATGTCCTTATATTGCATCATTATATCTATGGAAATAGATGACAGAATACTTTAAAAGACATAAGAAGAATCCTCCATAAATCTCTAGTATGCTTTATGTTTTACCTTTTCTCTCTTTTTGAGGTGGATAATTAGTAACGAATATCTTCAACACATAATATAAACCTTTTGAAATTAGTGCAACATGTAGTCGTTTGTAAACACTTAGAAGTTTGTTCCAGTTAGGACTTGGTCTAGGTCTAGAAATGATTGTAATGAAATCATGGTTAGTGAACTTTCCATTTTATATAATAATTAAATAATATTATAAAAAAATTTATTCTTATTACCAAATATTCTAGTCGTAATAAATTTTATTATCTTATTCATCTTCCACTATTGTATCAAGTCCTAAGGGACCTTACCATTGAACTCATAATGTCTTATCATATTGATATTATAGTATAAATGATCCATATTTCACTTTTCATAAACCATATTAAGTCCATGAAAATTATAATAAGGTATTTAGGTTGTCTATCTTGACAACTTACTGCTTGGAACTCCTTGGTCCGTTGAGCGGACTCCCCAATCCTGAAATCCCAACTCAAATTTCCCCCACACTTACCTCCAAATTTGTATTGAACAGAATAAGACCATTAAATCCAATAAAAGTTTGGTTAAGTTGACCCAATATATTTTTTTGTGAATTCTTGATAATTAAAATTTCTCTTGATTAAGGCCTAAATCGATACTTTAACTTTAGGTCCATATTAAATCTAATAATGGAAGGATTTCGACTTAATATTAACTTAGGGGATTTTTTATTATGAATCAAATTTCATATTTTATCATTTTACATGTCTTGTTAATATTATATGTATTTTGAATAATTTATTAACCATGTGTTGATAAAACATTTATGCACTGCCCATTTATTTTAATTTCATATTACATGATTATTATTTCATTTATTTATGAGATCATGGTAAATAATCTATAAAATTAACCTTGAATTGAAAAAAATAAATAAATAAAGTGGATTTATCATGAGATTTCTAATGGATGATTTATTGAGCAAATGATAAATCAGCCTATGACCCTATGGGAATAAATCCTTTAAGCTAGTCTTGGACTGAGTTACAATATTCCACCATCAAAATTTGTATCATCTTGGTTGATTTCACCTCAACATGGGTTATTAACTACCTCATTTCTTAGAGATCTATCCTTTATATATTTTATACTCACATACAAGTGAGGGGAACTAGAGGAATGTGATACATTAAATAAACCATAGAGATGAAGGTATCACATAATAAAGGTGGGAGAGATAAATCGTAGACCATCATATTTAATTTAATAAAACATTTTCACATTATAAAACCAATGACATAATATTTACTTAAATAGAAATACAGAGCATACATTGGTTGGTAAAATATAAAAATTAATTACATACATGTAATGAAATCACATTTATATAAGCTATCATACATTTCAAAAATATTTATTTAATTAAGATAAATTTCCCTTGAATTAATAATTAATGGTATTATTAAATAATTAATTATTTATCTAAATTATTAATCCTAGTGGTTATTGAAATACATAAGTTAAACTATCCATTATAATTTAAATATATTAATTTTATTTGAAATTAATTAATTACATAGTGTGTACTAGGAGTCAACATGGCATGTACCCACCCAAACTATGTGGTGCCTTTTGTGACCATGTATAGTGTGTTCACATTGCATATAATATACATGATATTTAATATAGTTTCACGACATGTAAACATGTGTATAACCTATGAAACATGTACCACTTTAAATGATCATGTAACATACATGGTGTGTAAATCCCCACATAACGTGTAGATCCAAATTTAATGTGGAATTAATTAGGAATTTAATATTATATAAAATCCTATCATATGGAATATACACCATCTACACACTATGATTTTTGATTTTAATTCCATGATTAATTTTATTTTGTGTAATTTATTTCATATGGTGTACAAGAGTGTATTGTGTATAAATGAGTATAAGTTACATGATGTGTATGTCAACTACACACCATGTAACTCCCTTATTCTAATTATACATTACATGCCTAGGGAATTGATGTGTAATACCTGCAGAATAATACTACAATATACGATATGTGTTCCAACCACACATTGTGTAGCATAACTGGATTTGTGTCATCCAATTTACATTAATTACTTAGCATGTGAATTTATTGCACTATCCATACATTAAACACATGACCACCACATCATGTGGATATTGCATGACGTGTATAGATGTTACATGCCATGTAACTTGAAAATCATGCACTACCTAGTTGTCCGCATGTGATATGTATAGTAATTTACTTCGCGTAATGGAAACCACATAACGAGCCATCATTAACATGAGCATGTCCTTTTGTGCTGACTAAGACTACATAGTGTAATCAAATTATACGTCATGTAACTATGTCGTCTATCCAAGTTCTCTGGCACTTTCAGATGGTATCTCTATTCATACTTCATCCGTTCTTAGCCCGTTCTAGGTTATATAACTATTAACAAACATGTTATCTCAACATTATGAATTATGAATGATAATAAAAATAATAACTAAAAAAATAATTGCGATAATCAATAGAAAGGAATTAAATAACTATAAATTTAAACATGGAAACTTTGATACCAATTGAAGGTTTAGGGAATAATGGAAGAAGGTAAAGACCATTCCCAATGATGGTTTTTTATTTTAATTAGACAAATAAACCATTAGAACATGATAAATAATAACACATTGCATGATTATATCTAGAGAAAATAGATGAAAGAATATTGAAATAAGGAGAGTTGACCTTTCACATAAAATTTATAATTAATTTATCCAATAATAAAATACCTCAATGTTGAGTTATTTTTTTGATTTATATGTTTATCCTTTAAATTCTGTTTGATTTGTACCATATTTTTTCTATGAGGGTACAAATTATAAGCCATCTTGTATTAACCCACATGTGATCTTTGATCTCAAAACATCACCAATGGATCTCTAGGTTAAAGCATGGAGGTACTGAATGTCTTTCATTATTTTTGATGATCGAAATATAATCCCTTGGGTGAAAGGAGTTTCACACTCTTCCTCTCTAAGTCTTGAGAGGGAGGAGGAGGTGGAGAAAACTCTCAGGCTTTAGAGAACCCTATAGATGTTCATGAGAGAATTAAATAGGTATAAGTTGTTGTGAAAAAAATATGTATTTGGTTCTTCTACAATTGATATAAGATAGAAATATATATAATTATAGGGTTTAATATTGATAATTTCACATATTCCTTTCATAAAATATTAAATACAGCATATTCCCTATGCTAATGATAATAATATTATTTCATGGCATGTTCTAACCTACACATTAATTAAATATAATTTTATCAAATAAATAAATTAATATTTATTTAATGATATCCAATGCTTATATCATTCTCATCACCAAGACCTTATTGTCCAGACTATCCTCCATGAAATTTATCGAACCTTGAATAATAAATATTTAATAAATAAACATTATTCATCTGATAAATAAATATTAACATAACAAAATATATATATAAATATTAATTTATTAACATGTGAATAATTAAAAGAGATAAATAAATATTCTATTCTGTGGATTTGTGAACGAACATTTATTTTGAATATTTACATAAGAAAATAAATATTTATTTAATAAATAAATAATATTTATTATCTTGTGAATAAATCAATAGGAACAAATATTATTCATTTTCATAATTAATAATTACCATATGAATAAATATTTATTTAATATTCAAATCACATATAAATGACAACTGAAAAAATATGATCATTATTCTAACCATTAAATACAAATAGTATTTAATTAAGATAATATGATACACTAAGTTTGTGACCCCTAGGCCTTTTCCTTGATGTAATTAGGTGGTCTTGCCTAAAGTCCAATATCAGTGTCTAATAACATGTAAAGGCACCCATTGAGAAATAATTTAATGTCACAATGATGAAAACCACATATGATTTCTCAGTGTGTAATATAATTCCTTTGTCTTGATATCTTATGAACAAGGTTTAATACCAATGTCATCAACCTATATGTTTGATATTTATTTCTTTAACTTCATGAAATGATCCCATTAATACACAATGTCCATGGAATTTAGTTTAATAATTTCATTTCAATCAAAGGGTCAATTTATCAACTTCTATAAAGATGAAAGGGAAAGATCCTTCCTCGACTTGTTCATTAATGACATATCATTTGCAACACACCCAACACACACAAATTTTTCATGAACATATTTCATCAAGGCTTATAAAAATAAATACAAGTACATGACTCATGATATGTATTAATAATAATCTTAAAGTCTAAGGATCATTGTACACATTTTTAGATAAGAATATCCAATGAAACAGAACATGAATAATTACTACTAGAAGGTATATTCCCATAAATTCCTCTCTTAGAGATTACCAAGTGAGAACTTCACGAGATGAAGTCTCATTAAATTTTAAGTAATCTCACCTAACAATAAAACATACTTCATGTTTGGTTAGAGAATTTTATCCAATTGTAGAACATATATTCAAGAATATTGTCATAGAATTTTAAGGATCTCATCAGGGAGGGGAATTTCCATATCCTTTAGATGTGACTGATACTCTAGTATATTATCACATTAATGAAATATATAATAATTGATCATTATGTGATAATAAATACTTAAAATATTCATATATTTTAATATATACATGTAATATAAAGTGGAATGTAGTTGGTTTTTGGGCACCAACTCTAACATAATATACATCAGTGTCATCCTCAATATACTTCATTCACCATGCTCATAAGCCACCAATGTAAATCATCCTCATCATCAAATTCTCCAAGGGATCTCTATAACTCCATGATCCCTCTGCAAGCACTATAAACCAACTCCATCACTCCATCTCTCAGCTTTTACCTTGACAAGCTAAGAAGTAGACCACTAGTGTTGTAACCAAGGTGAATGTTGGTTGTTTTTATTGAACAACATGAAGGATTTATAAAACCTATATATAGAATTGTGTAATTATTAAGATATATGGAAAAAATCATGTTTTTCAGGTAATATTTTGGATAACACAAGAGTTGGAGACAACATGGAAGTGAATAAAATGTTTTTTGGAGTTGTATCTTCAAAAAGAGACAACATGCTAGTGAAATGAGAGTTTTCACACTACAAAGGAAGTCATTTTATATTAGTTCAAGAAGGATGATGGATATATAAGAATAAATGAAAGTGTTGGATGAGATAATTCACTGTGAACCAAAATACCATGTTGTAAGTGGTTCCACATTAGATTAATCAAAAAAGTTAAAAGGGGGAACATATGATTAAATAAATATTAGGGAGGCTATACAATAATACAACCAAATCATGGAAGAGTTGAGCACACTGAAAATGGATGAATCATTTCTTGATTGTAGATATGGAGGATAAAACAAATCTGGAGTTTGAATAGGGTTACATTGTGAAGTAGAAGAATATTCTAAAATATGTACTATGTACTAATAAACCTATTTTAAAGAGAGGTTTTTGAGGATAAAAATTTGATTAAGCATTGTTGTGCATGCTCTAAAAAATATTTAAAACTAAGTGCAATACATGGGCTGACCTATGTCATTCTCTTGAGGATATTTTATTATCATTCACTCACTACTTCTAATTAAATTATTATTATTTTTTATATTTTTTATATTTAATAAATAAAACTAAAATAAATGGATTTTTGATAATTGATAATGAAATACTAAAATTAAATATGTATATGCAATAAAAATAGAATGAATGTAGGAAAAATAATGTTAGACAAAAAGGAGATCCTCCTGGGGGATTACCCCAATTTAAACTTCATTGTCTATTAATTATTTCCAAATAAACCTAATGAATATTCTACATAGTATGCATGTAAATCCTCTTCTTTCTATGGTTCTGAATATATGGTGCACTCAATGATCACCAAGATACCATACTTCCACCTACTCGATCAAGGGAGAATATTGCAAAAGCGAAAGATATGCCTCGGGTGGAAAGTAGAGACACAACAGTTTCTTTAACACTAATATCCCACTCATCATAACTCTAATAAAATAAAAAAATATGAATAAATGAAAAAAACTTGGGTTAAACACCGGATTACTCCCTCGAGAACTTATTTGGGTTAGCTACCCATGATCATGAGCCTAAGAGTTCACAGTAGAGAAGATCGAGGTGGAAATAAAAAAGATAAAAAATGTGAATAAGAGAAATAATAATAATAAAATATACTAAAAATTAATAATAATATTACAATAGAAATGAAACTAAAAAATTATAGAAAATGGCCACCTAGAGTACCAACCATTTGGAATAAAGATGAAGCACATTTTTATAGAAAAAGGGAGGAAATTTTTGGATCCAATTCTGTCTACCGAAAGTAGTCATGTGATAAAAAAATTAAATGGATGAATTTGTAAACATTGTTTTCTTGAAAGTTGTTCCAAATCTTAATATTCATTCACCCTAAAAATTTAATATTTATTTTCCATAGGATGTAGGAGGTATGGCTGACTAAATCCTTGAATTTAATTTTGTAAAGGCGACTATTCATATTCTAATACTTAACTTTCCAATGCATTAATGACCTTGAAGAAGGCCTAATCAGGTAGGGACACTATTAAAAAAGTCCTTACTCTAGATTTACTCTTCCTCCATGTATAATTTTAGCTCATTTGGTTAATCCATTTATGAGATATGGTCCCAACATAAAAATTCTTCAGATCTGGGCATAGTTTTTTTGAGGCTGGACTTGTGAGCTTGTTTTGGCCCCTCAAGTAGTGTATTGAACTTTGGTATCTGAAGAATTAAATCAATCAAATTAATCCTAAAAAAATAATTTTTCAATTTGGATTAGTGTAGAAAATTTAATGGTAAAATTACATAAATTAATTAAAATAGTTAAAATCCAAAATAGGTCATTTTAGAAATTAAGCTCAAAATACTTATAAAACCATAAAATGTGAGAATTGACCTTAAAATAACACATTGGTGGGATTAAAAAAAATGGAAATTCAAAGTAAAATAATTTGAAATATTTTCTCTATCAATAGTGTCATGATGTTGTAGTATTAAAGATAATATTCCTATAAAAAATATTCTTGGTCGCTCTATGGAGGGTGAATTCATGGTAGAATACCATGAGGAATGATTTTATGAGAATCAATACTTATTACAAAAATGATAAGACCACATCACAATTGGTTTGATTCTTGAGAAGATTTAAGGAGATTAAAATATGCGATTTTAAGGATTTAAATATGATATTTGGTCAAATTGTGTGGATCTAGTTGTTGACTTGGACCATTTCACGATGAAAGACATCACATATAATTATTTATAATAAGGAAAATTGTGATTAATACCTATTGAATAAAGAAGAAATGGGAATCAATTATTTTATATCTGATTCACACTATTGTGTATGGTCTGATGAAGGTTCCCAAAATATATGGTGAGAAATAATTTATCTTGTTTGTTTATGATTATAGTAGAATGGTTTGTATCATGTCCATGTAGTCAAAGATTTAATAAATTGAGTATATTCATATATTTCATAGAACATATGAAAGGGAAACGAGGAGAACAATCAAGATTTTATGGTTTCAAAATGGCACATATTACACCTCTCATGTGGTAGAAAATTACTTAGAGAAGCATGAAATTTAGCACGAATCTCATCAGTGAGAACATTTTGACAAAAGTTTATCACATAAAGGTGAAATCAAATGGTAAACAACATGAAAAAGACATTTCCCACCAAAAGTATCATTTCTCATCACTATTAGATAGAATATATGAAAGTGGTAGTTTACTTAAAAAATTGGTCTTTACTAAGCCCTAAAGAGAAGACGACTCTACATGATATATTTCATGGAAGAAATCCATAATTAAATCTATAACACCTTGAGATTTTAAAAAGAACACTATGTTCGATAGTGTATACAACATGCAACATTAAGCTTACATGAACCCCAAAATATTATTATTTAAACAAGATATTTATAACCTAACCATTTATTTGGTGGTTATGAATATTATTAACCAAATTAAGAAATATATATAAATTTATTGAACAATAAAAATCTATTGATTAATTCTTAGGAAATAAACAATCAAAATTTTGTAAAGTAATTTTATACTTTTTATAAAAAATGGTATTTATTAGTTTTATGAGAAAATCATATAATTAATTTTTACCATTTTTATAAAATTTATTTTATAAAATTAAACTAATTTTCTTAATTGGAATGTTAATATTATCTTAGTGTTAAATTTTCATATCTTTTTGAAAATATTTATTTTCCACTGAATAGTAAAAAAATATCAATTTTTATTGAAAATTGTATTCTTATTTCAACCATATGAAAAGTTACATTTTATTTTAAATCGATTTAAAATTAAAATTAGTTATATTATTAATAATATAATTAAGTACATTGTAATCAATTTCATGGTTGAATTTGGAATAAAAACATTTTTATACTTAAAAATTTCATTTTCTGAAAGACTGTTTTTCCTTTGGTTTTTATAGTTTAATTTGAAATTAAATTATTCCAATTTTTTATTTTGAATTTTAAAAAATTTAATCCATGTTTGGGTTCAAAATTTCTAAATTTATTAAATAGTTCCCTTTTGTTTTTTGTCAATATGAATAGTAACCTTAGAAAATTTTATTAGCATGATAAAGGGTAAATCGGGTAAGTAAAGTTAAAAATAAAATAACAAGGACTAGAAAATGACCCTAAAACATACCTAAAAATAATTTAATGGGTTAATTTTATACATAATCATCTAATATTAGGTTATATGTAATTTTATAGTCACTTGGATGAGATAATTACCTTTATAGTATTTTATTTCATGAAAAGTCAAACATGCCACACTCTTGTTTTTAATAAGTGTAATATTTTTAATATGGTGCTATTTAGAGGATATGTTTGAATATAAATATTATTTTTAAATATAAAAGATTTATCCACATCATGTTAATTTATTTTCAACTTTTATCAAAAAAACAATTACCTTAAATGATTACACAATGATGATGCAGTAATTATTAAATTAATCAAAAAATTAAATAAATGATATCAAAAATATTAAAAGTAATGTAATATAATTAATTAAGGTGACAAAATAATTTTATAGATAAATATTACATATTATGGGTGTATTAATTTTTTTCAATTTATATTATTATCTTGATTTTATTAAATTCAAAGTAACAAATAATATCAAAATCGATAATAATGATATTTTAGGAATATAATATTTTATTAAATTATTTAAAAATCATAAAAATATTTAATAAGAACAAAGGGGGGTAATATATGATCTAAAATTCTATCCCCTATTCATTTATAGTCCATTTTGAAGCATTTCGCTTTAGAATAGTCTTATTATATTTTAATATTTTGAGAAATTCCAAAAGTGCCCTTCACCTCAATTTAAAAAGGGAACCCCTTCACATATTAACACCAATTTGAGCCATATATATAAAAAAAATCTTTCTATTTATCTTATAAACATAATTATACAACCTCTAGAGGTTTTATTTCTTCTAAAATATACACCCTAGGTCCTTTAAGAGAAGTTATAAAGGAGCTCCTTCATAGAAAAGGTAATCATCTTTACTGACTCTTTCAATTTTTTTTATTATAACTCCTATTAATATTTTATATCCATCCTAAACTAATAACTCCAATAATATATATATAATTTGATTTTATTATTACTACGAGATTACTATATCCCACCTTTTATCCATCCAATGAAAAATGAAATCACCGCGTGTGTGTACGTACGACTTACCGTCTTCACATAATGGTGTAATTCATTTTTCATCACCATTTTACTTGTATGGATATAATTATAGGAATAATTGATATATATGATACTTATAAAATTATATTTATTCTTTAAAATTAATATATAATCCATTTTCCTACCCATTTACCATTAAGTGAGTGATACCGCCGCTCATGCGTACATACGACCTACCATCTCCACGAAGCGATGCGAATCATTTTACATATAAAAAATTAAATAATGGTTCTAAAAATTTATGAAATAATTAAATATTATAAACATATCATTAATAAAATTATGGATATTATGAATCTATATCCCATGCATATAAACTGAAACTTACATGAAAAAATATGCATGGAAAAATGAAGTACTTAACACCTGAAATAAGGGTAACGAGGAAATGTTATTAATAAAAAAGTGATAAGATGATATAATAGGATCATATATTATATTATAAACATTCATATGAGTTTTTTATAAATTAATAACATTTTTAAAAGAATTATATAGGAGTTTAAATCATGTTCAACTAAAGGGAAGTGTGAGGTAAGAGTTTTTTGTCTAACTTTTATTTCTATGGGACACATGAATTATTCATCACTTTTTATTTTGTGTGGTTTATATAATGAACCTTTGATATATTATATCATGAATATATTTATAGTCATTTTATTTAAAGATTAATTTTAAGTTATTTATTTAATGGGGATTATGTTTGATAAGATAATCAAGCAGTAAGAGTTTATTTCACAATCTTTTCATTATTTGGGATTGTTTATGTTTAAGTCTCCACTGGGGAATATTTATCTCCTATGTCCATGTTTTCAAAAATGTTTTTAATGTTTTTATATAATTTTTTAATGTAATTTTTACCCATTTTAACTTTTTACAAATAATTTTAAAAGTAATCCTCCAGTCATTTTCCGAACGAGGTACTTTGTACCTTTTTCAATAAAAATACCAAAGGAATGTTTTTTTAACTTATACGGTATGAGAATATTTTACCACCATCATGAAAATTTAATGATTTTATACTTCCTTTAAAAGTTTTTAATATTATTTTCAAAGAAAAAATTTCCCTTTTCATTTGCACAGTTTATTTTTAAAAGTAAATTTCAAAGTGAAAAAGATATTTTCCTCAAAAATGTTTTTAATGATATTTTTATGGAACTTTTATTCATCAATGATAAAAATACTTTATTTTATTTATTCAATACTAGTTATTTGTTTAAATGACACCATAAGTTGAATCATCCACTTAATTGTGATCATTAGATATTTTATTTCTCTTAAATATCCATATTATTGTATCATGTATATGATTATTTACTTATCTATATACCATTTTTATATATGGTGTTTAATTTGAAAGTTATTTGATTAATTGGTAAATATTGATAAATCAATATACTATATTTAATGTGTATATTTGTTAATAAGGAATATTTATTCATAAATTAAATGAATTATTCAATATATTAGGAATGATTTGGACATGCAGTTATAGTTGGGGACTATTTATAGAAATCCCCTTGATGCATTGATAGGAATCATGAAACAAATTAGTTAGCCAAACCTGATTGGTTTATACCCAATACTTATAAACTATCTTGTGAAAGGTCTTGAAATTAGACATACAATTGACCAAACTGAATTGGTTTGTACTTATTAGTTTTATACAGTCTTGTGAAAGGTCTTAATGGTAGAGGTATCATATGTCTGAGAGATAACTTCCAATAATTAAGAATTTATTTATTTTATAATTTAGTTATTATTGTTATATATTATATTTTTTCTATGATATTATCTCTAGATGAATTTAATTCTCAATTACTGATTAAATGGAATATGTTTTCAGTTATTTACCTTCCCATAATGATTATTCCTTATATTATCATAATAGTCTAGTTATTTAAATGGAATGTGTGTTCAGTTATTTACCTTTTCATGTTGATTATGATTACTCTATACTTAAACCTTATTGATTATTTGAGTACACCCCTTTCTTATGTTTTATTTTCCCCAAGATACTAGGAAGTGTTTTATGATTGATATAAAGGGTTACACTAAGAATAATAATGGTGTTCTCAAAGAAAATACTTTTTATATTTTATTTATAAAATGTAATGTGAATTTTATGTATGTATGTAGTTTACCAAGAATACTAAACTATTTTTTTTCTTCAGGATACAAATACTTTTATCTTATGCCAATGTAATATGTAACCATCAACTTCGGGTTACTGGAATTTGGGTCTTTATAGGTGGTATCAGAGGAGGTTTAGTAGAAACCTTTGGAAATAGATTTAGGAAAACATAGATTAGGAATCACAACCCTATGTCTTAATTTCAGAGTTTTCTCAAATAAAATAAGTTTATGATTTAGATGAGGTTTGTTTATGTTTTTTAGTTACTATCATGGGTTAATAAGTATAAGGTTGATCATAAGTTTGAATTCTTAGAAACCCCTTTTGTGGTTTAGGTGATTGATTTTTAGAATATTAATTATATTTTTGTATATTGGATTTAAAAGGGTAATGGAATTTGGTATAAAGGATTTGAAGGTTAAAGTATCATGGATTTTCTATGGGTATCATCTTTAAAAGGACCATTTTAAGTCTAACATGTAATAATTAATTTCAGGTTTTACTGATGTTTTTTTACAAATTAAAGATCATTCTTCAAGATGAAAGGGAAATGATCTCACACAACATTATTATCCATACCATATGATTTAATCATCACTTTCATAGAAAAATATTGTTCAAATGATTTTTGAAAGATTTTTTAACATCCAAATCACTTGAAAGAAACTATTTGATCTATCCAATACATTTTAATTTCTCTAAAATTTCAATGGATCATGGAGAATCTTTTATTTTATTTCAAAATATCAATTTATCCATCTCATTTGAAAAGATAAATACCACTAAGGACTTGAATTTTTCTGTTATGGATATATGGACTTCATGCTGGAAGATAAAGAAGATATAAATAGTATATGGGAAGACACTAATGTATGGATTTAAGGTATGGATTAAATTTTTATGATACAAGTATAAAAATTTTCAGGTTGATATTGATGAATCATAATGATACATTTCATATATTTGAGTTATAGAAATAAATTATTAAGGAATAAAATAAAAAATCATAGTTAAAGGTTTAAGAAGGTTTTTTAGTTAAGGATGAGTTTATCACTAATATTTTGATATGTTCTAAATAATATGAAATTCATAAAACACCTAAAGTATATTATATATTAGATTTTTTGTTAATTTTTTTGAAAAATATGTTAAATGGAATCAATACCTTTGAAAAACGGAGTAGTAAAAAGTTGACAATTTTTGGGAGACATTTATTAAGTTTTGATAAATGTTTGAGGTATATTGTAACATCCCAAGTATGTAATGAATAATATATATTATTATCTATGTCTATTTATAAATTAGATAGTGTTTTAGAGGCTTAAAATGAGAATAAATCCAATCTTAAGCATGGAATACACTAGTGTTTCTAAAAGATTGTTTTACTGCCTTTTGATGGAAAACCATTTTTTAAACCAAAATTTTGACAATTTTATAATCTTTATTTGTCAAAATAAACTTATTATTTATTATTGGGACATTGAAAATTACTTTGGGTAAATTTTTGGTATTTTTCCCATAAAGTTCATTTTTTAATGAATAGTGAAAAATGTTGTATTTTAATTCAAAACCTCTTTTTAATCTAATTTATTTATATTATTAGATTATCTTTTTAATTTATTTTAAAGTTAAATTAGAATATATTTTTACCATTTAATCCAATAGTGGTAGTTGGAATTAATTTCACTTTGAAATTGGACTTAAACTAGTGTCAATCTTTTGATACTTATTGTTTCATAAAAACACGCTATTTGCTCTGACAATGGGAATTAATTATTAAATTAATTAATGTAACTTATATGTTTTGAATTTTTTAAAATATAAATCATTTTTGAATTTGGAATATCAAAAAATAGGTTAGGGTGAAGTTTTGGTATTTTTTCTGAAAAACTTCAATTTTTGATGAATAGTGAAACCATTAAGTGGTACTTAAAAAACTGATTTTTCGTTTAAATGAAATTTTACCACATCTGTGTTTTTAATTTCAAAAATCCGACATACATGGTTGTCATTAATAAGTAAAATATGGTTCAATGGGATTAAAATAATTTTTTAGTGAATAGTAACTTTTAATTTTTTAATCGCGATTAGAGGTAATTAGTGCAATTTAAGGAAAAAATGATATTATAATAAAATGAAAATACCTAGAAACATGTACTACCCTTATTGGATGTGTCATGGCTGATCAATACAACACATGGGTCAATTTTTGGGACCCCATGTAGCCAATTGGATAAGATAAAGACATTAATGCCTTTTATTTAATGTTAAAGTAAAAATGTCACAAACATGAGTTGTTTTACTAAAACAATTTTTAAATGGGGTTATACAAGTCAGATTTTTGACTATAAATACTCATTGGAAAGATAAAAAGATTTCATACATCATATTATTTTTTAATAATTTTTATACATTAAATAAATTAAATTATTTATGACATCATGATGATGCAGCAATTACCTCATTATTTAACGATTTAAATAAAATGAAAAGATAATGTAAAATATAAGACCTACACATGTAAAAAACCTATTGGATGGGTGTATTTAGAACTCGTAGCACCTTATCCTAGAAATATATAATTTTGGGACCTTTTAAATCTAAAAAGCATTTTATAACAAAGTATCTTTTCTTATCTTTCCAAGAGTGCCCCTCCTCTCCTCTTATAAAAGGCCCCCACATCTACCACCTTACCCACACGTCCAAAGCCTTTGGCTCGGCCAAACCCTACCCATTTTGTCTCTCCACATACCTCTCTTACTCCTTTAAGCCTCAATTTGGGTAGAAGTCTTCCCAAGGAAGCCTTTGAGCTCAAACCAAAGGGAGTTACCCGATTTTAAGGTAATGTCTTCACTTGAGTCCTTTTGTTTTATTTTACTTCTTCAACCCCCTAAAATCTTTTTATTCATTTATTTTGTAACAAATACAGTATCTTAAATATACTAGGATGTTTTTATAAGAAGGATTCGAGCTACACTTACACACACCTACATCTAATGGTTAAAGAACATACTGTTTCTGTGGATGGTGAATTTCGGCCTCCCGAAACGATGATTGTTCAACATTCTTTTAACACCTTCAAAGGTGTCCATTAAGATGAAAATATATTTATATATGATATAAAATATGTTTATGTTTTTCTTAAGCTTATGTATTTTTCATTTTGGGCATACCTTTATGGTTTCCATTATGGGTAAACACGATATCTTCATTTAAGGAAGTGCGGACTACCGCCCCCTCAAAGTGATTTGATTCGTTAATACCATATGTGGGACGTATAAAGGATGGAGTTATGATATTATATATGATATTAAACTGGAATTACAATATACCTTTATATGATTATGATTCCATTCTATAAAATATGAAATAGAAATGAAAGTAGTGTTCATGCGTACGTACGGCTTACCGTCTCCATGAACGGTGCATTTCATTTATTAACTATAAATGATTATGCAATATTATAAATGCATGTATATACTGGATATATATGATATATATGATATATAAATCATGATTATAACTCTGGATATAATGGATACATGAACAACTTGTAATTATAAGGAGAATATTTTGACTTAAGTACCAATGATCGTTAAAAGGACTGTTATTAACTTAAATAATTACATAATGTTCATAACATCGTAATAAGTGATATAAAAGGAATAATTAACTTGAAAAAGGTTCTTAAGAAAGTAGAAATTAACTCAAGTTTATTATTCAGGACATTAAAGAACGATCGAGTCAAGTCAGACCCGAGGTATGGGACTTCTTCTCAATCTCCTTTCATTGAGGCATATTTTATTTTATACACAACCTTCTTTTATACAATGTATAAACCCCTTTGAATTTTATGTTTATCCAAAAGGAATATTTTTTATGCGAATCATTTTACTAAACGACAGAAGGGAATGTTTTTTTCTTGTCATACGTATGCGGCGACAACGACTTCTCCGCCACCGTGACCATTATTTGAGTTTTGACTTCCTCTACAAGCCATACCTTTTTTTTAAAAGAAAAATAAATACCATGTTTTAATTTTCTTTTATTTTGGTATTGAAAATGGTTTTCATAATGTTTTTATATCAATGTGTTGTATTGATATCTTGTGATTGAAAGGTGGAAATGTTATGTTTCCTTTATGCATGTTTTATGTGATACGATTATGTTAAGGTTCCTGGGAATTATTATGAAGACGGGTAGTTCCGTGATAAACTAAGGGTGAGTGAGCCTGATATAGCTCTCCAATGCATTGGGTTACATGAAGGAGTGAAACGTTAAGGTTTCTACGAAGAGATTTAGAGAATATACTGTGATGGGTATTCCAAACGTAACCAAGAGGGTTACTCCCTACGTAAGAATGTTATGAATGCCTCAAGTTACCTTTATGTAATATGACTTCTATGATTTATTCATGATTTGATGAGGTATGTTAAAGTGATTATGTTTTATGAGTAGAGTATGATTTCATTGATTATTATGTATACATGTACTCATGTTTCCTTTCCATATTTTTATATCCCTCACAGAGCTTTTTATGCTCATCCCAAGTTTTTGAAATGTTTTTCACAGGTCAAGGGAAGGGTACATGATATGATGATAGTGTCAAGGAAGTGTCAAGAAAGAATCCATGTTTTATTTTAAATATGTTTCCGTTGATGGGAAAAAATGAATTCTATCTTTTATTGAAACCACTTTGTTTAAATGTGGGATGTAATGCAAGTTTTATGATCTATTTCTCTAAAAATCTAAACCTAAAAATATCCTCAATGTGTAATCTTGTAATAACTCAAGATTAAGTAAGGTTTAAGGCTGGGGCCTTATAGTTGGTATCAGAGGTCGGTTTAGACAACTTTAGGAGTTAGAAAATTGTTAAATTATAAATTAATTTATGGTATGATAAGAATGATATAGCATTTAAAGATTACCATGTTGCTTCTCCTAAGATATTTCTGTGTTAATAATGGTTTTCATAGAGGAAACAGAATAGATTTTCTAGGAAGGCATACAGAGGGAAATGACCTTTCAAATCAGTATCCTGAGATGGTCAGAATCAGAACTAAACAGTTTGTTGCAGTGATGGCTTAGTTGACTCTGGTGAAAAATGATGGTTGTTTTTATTGATGATATTTTGGTGTTTTATAAATGTAAAGAGGAGTATGAAAGACATTTAAGGGTAATTTTGAAAACCTTAAAAGAAAAGAAATTGTATGGGAAATTCAGCAAGTGTGAGTTTTGGTTGCAACAAATTTCTTTCCTTGGTCATATTGTTTCTAAAAGATAGGATAACTGTTGATCCTGCAAAAACAAAGGTTGTGGAATAATGGCCACGACCCACAAATGTAACTGAGATTCGTAGCTTCCTTGGTTTGGTAGGATATTACCGAAGGTTTGTTAGAAATTTTTCACGGTTATCTAGTCCAATGACTAAGCTAACTCGGAAGTGTGTTAAGTTTATCTAGACAAATGAATGTGATGATTGTTTTCAGGAACTGAAAAAAAAATATTGGTGATTGCTCCAATTTTGGAACTTCCTTCCAGGAATGGTGAGTTTGTTATATATAGTGATGCTTCGTTGAAGGGACTTGGCTGTGTCCTTATGCAGAATGATCAGGTAATTGCTTATGCTTCACGACAGTTGAAAACTCATGAGGTAAATTACCCTACACATGACTTGGAATTAGATGCTGTTGTTTTTGCTTTAAAAATTTGGAGGCATCATTTGTATGGAGTAAAGTGTGAAATATATACCGATCACAAAAGTTTAAAGTATATATTCAATCAGAAATAATTGAACATGAGACTGAGGATATGTCTAGAATTAATCAAGGATTATGATTGTACAATTCATTACCATCCGGGGAAAGCAAATAAAGTGGCTGATGCTTTGAGTTGAAAAAGTAATGCTTCATTAACAATGTTGTGTTTGGAACGTGATCCTTTGGTTAAGGATTTGATGAACTTTGGCATAGAAGTTTTTGGGGTAGGATGTCCTTCTGATTTGTTTTAGGTATCAGTGAAATCTTCTCTATCAGACAGAATCAAGCAAGCACAGAAGCAAGACAGTGAGTTGCAGAAAAAGGTAGAGCTGGTTCAGAAGGGTAAGTTGCCTGAATTCAACATTGATAATTATTTTGTTTTGAGATTTGGGAAGAGATTGTGTGTGACTTTTGATTCACAGTTTAAGAGAGAGTTGTTATGTGAAGCTCATAGTTCTCTATTTTCATTTCATCCAGGAAGTACTAAGATGTATAGAGATCTTCGGGAGTATTACTAATGGGACAGAATGAAAAGAGATATTTCTGATTTTACTGTGAAGTGTTTGACTTGTCAACAGGTTAAAGTAGAGCGACAGTTACCGAAAGGTATGTTTCAGCCTTTACCAGTACCAGAGTGGAAATGAGAAAATATATCCATGGACTTCGTTGTGGGATTGCCGAAGACACCTCGAGGTAATAATGCAATATATGTTATTATTGATCGCTTGACTAAATCTGCTCATTTCCTTGCCATACGAGATACATTTTCCATAGATCAACTTTCCCATTTGTATCTTAAAGAGATAGTCAGGTTACATGGAGTTCCTCTCTCCATTGTATCTGACCGTGATCCGAGGTTCACTTCTAACTTTTGGAAAGGCCTTCAGAAGTCGTTGGGTACTGAATTAAATTTTAGTACAACTTTTCATCCTCAGTCAGATGGGCAGTAAGAATGAAAAATTCAGACTTTGGAGGATATTCTACATTCTTGTTCGATAGATTATCAGGGAATTTGGGACCAACATCTTTCTTTGGTTGAATTTTCTTATAATAATAGTTTTCATTCCAGTATACAGATGGCACCATTTGAGGCATTATATGGGAAGCGGTGTCGAACTCCAGCTTTTTGGGATGAAGTGGGTGAAACGAAGTTGATGGGACCAGAATTGGTAGAATAGATGGTAGAAAAAGTTCAGTTGATTCAGAAACACATGAGAATAGCTCAGAGTAGGCACAAGAGTTATGCAGACAACTGGAGGAAGGATCTCTCTTTTGAGGTAGGTGATCATGTTTTTCTCAAAGTATCACCATGGAAAAGTGTGATGCGATTTGGTAAGAAAGGAAAGCTGAGTCCAAGGTTCACTGGACCATATGAAATTCTGGAGAGAGTTGGATAAGTTGCATACCGAGTGGATTTACCTCCGAGTTTATCTCAGGTACACAATGTTTTTCATGTTTTGATGTTGAGAAAGTATATGCTAGATCCATCTCATGTTTTGAGTCCATATGCAGTTCAGTTAGAAGAGAACCTATCTTATGAGGAACAACCAGTCCAGATTCTTGACCATAGGGATCAAGTGTTTCAAAATAAGGTGATTAATCAGTTAAAGGTTTTGTGGAAAAACCACATGATTGAAGAGGCAACATGGGAATCTGAAAATGCAATGAGGGCTAAATACCCCCACTTATTCGATAAGTAAATAAATTGCGAGGACGCAATTTTCTAAAGGGGGGAAGGATGTAACATCCCAAGTATGTAATGAATAATAAATATTCTTATCTATGTCTATTTATGAATTAGATAGTGTTTTAGAGGCTTAAAACGAGAATAAATCCAATCTTAAGCATGGAATACACTAGTGTTTTTAAAAGATTGTTTTACTGCCTTTTGATGGAAAACCATTTTTTAAACCAAACTTTTAACAATTTTATAATCTCTATTTGTCGAAATAAACTTATTCTTTATGATTGGGACATTGAAATTTACTTTGGGTAAATATTTGGTATTTTTCTGATAAAGTTCATTTTTTTAATGAATAGTGAAAAATGTTTTATTTTAATTCAAAACCAATTTTTAATCTAATTTATTTATATGATTAGATTATATTTTGAATTGTTTTTGAAGTTAAATTAGAATATATTTTTACCATTTAATCCAATAGTGGTTGTTGGAATTAATTTTACTTTGAAATTGGACTTAAACTAGTGTCAATCTTTTGATACTTATTGTTTCATAAAAACATGCTATTTACTCTGACAACGGGAATTAATTATTAAATTAATCAATGTAACTTATATGTTTTTAATTTTTTAAAATAGACATCATTTTTGAATTCAGAATATCAAAATATAGGTTAGGGTGAAGTTTTGGTATTTTTCTGAAAAACTTCAATTTTTGATGAATAGTGAAACTACTAAGTTGTACTTAAAAAGATGATTTTTTGTTTAAATGAAATTTTACCACATCTGTGTTTTTAATTTCAAAAATCCGATATACATGGTTGTCATTAATAAGTAAAATGTGGTTTAATGGGATTAAAATAATTTTTTTGGTGAATAGTAACTTTTAATTTTTTAATCGCGATTAGAGGTAATTAGTGCAATTTAAGGAAAAAAATGATATTATAATAAAATGAAAATACCTAGACACATGTCCTACCCTTATTGGATGTGTCATGGCCGACCAAGACAACCCATGGTTCAATTTTTGGGACCCCATGGAGCCACTTGGGTAAGATAAAGACATTAATGCCTTTTATTTAATGTTAAAGTAAAAATGTCACAAACATGAGTTGTTTTACTAAAACAATTTTTAAATGGGGTTATACAAGTCAGAGTTTTGACTATAAATACTCATTATAAAGATAAAAATATTTCCTACATCATAGTATTTTTTCATAATTTTTATACATTAAATAAATTAAATTATTTATGACATCATGATGATGCATCGATTACCTCATTATTTAACGATTTAAATAAAATGAAAAGATAATGTAAAATATAAGACCTAAACATGTCAAAAACCTATTGTATGGGTTTATTTAGAAATCTTAGCACCTTATACTAGAAATATATAATTTTTGGACCTTTTAAATCCGAAAAGCATTTTATAAAAAAGTTTCTTTTCTTATCTTTCCAAGAGTGCCCCTCCTCTCCTCTTATAAAAGGCCTCCACATCTACCACCTTACCCACACTTCAAAAGCCTTTGGATCGACCAACACCTACCCATTTTGTCTCTAAAAATCCCTCTCTTACTCCTTGAAGCCTCACTTTGGGCAGAAGTCTTCCCAAGGAAGCCTTTGAGCTCAAACCAAAGGGAGTTACCCTATTTTAAGGTAATGTCATCACTTGAGTCCTTTTGTTTTATTTTACTTCTCCAACCCCCTAAAATATTTTTATTCATTTATTTTGTAACAAATCCTGTATATTAAATATACTAGGATGTTTTTATAATAAGTATTAGAGCTACACTTACACACACCTACATCTAATGGTTAAAGAACATACTGTTTCCGTGGATGGCGAATTTTGGCCTCCCGAAACGATGATTGTTCAACATTATTTTAACACCTTAAAAGGTGTCCATTAAGATGATATTATATATATATATATATGATATAAAATATGTTTATGTTTTCCTTAAGCTTCTGTATTTTTCATTTTGGTCATACCTTTATGGTTTCCATTATGGGCAAACGCGATATCTTCATTTAAGGAAGTGCGGACTACCACCCCTCAAAGTGATTTGATTCATTAATACCATATGTGAGACGTATAAAGGATGGAGTTATGATATTATATATGATATTACACTGGAATTATAATATAACTTTATATCATTATGATTCCATTCTATAAAATACAAAATAGAAATGAAAGTAGCGTTCATGCGTACGTACGGCTTACCGTCTCCATGAACGGTGAATTTCATTTCTTACCTATAAATTATTATGTAATATTATAAATAAATGTATATAATGGATATATATGATATATATGATATATACATCATGATTATAACTCTGGATATAATGGATATATGAAAAACTTGTAATTATAATGAGCATATTTTGACTCAAGTACCAATGATCATTAAAACGACCGTTATTAACTTAAATAATTACATAATGTTCATAACATGGTAATAAGTGATATAAAAGGAATAATGAACTTGAAAAAGGTTCTTAAGAAATTAGAAATTAACTCAATTTTATTATTCAGGACATTAAAGAACGATCGATTCAAGTCGGACCTGAGGTATGGGACTTCGTCTCAATCTCCTTTCATTGAGGCATATTTTATTTTATACACAACCTTCTTTTATATGGTTTATAAAACCCTTTGACTTTTAGGTTTATCCAAAAATAATCTTTTTTATACGAAGCGTTTTACTAAACGACAAAAGGGAATGTTTTTTTCTTGTCGTACGTATTCGGCGACAACAACTTCTCTGCCACCGTGACCATTATTTGAGTTTCGGCTTCCTCTACAAGCCATACCTTTTTTTAAAAGAAAAATAAATACCATGTTTTACTTTTATTTTATTTTGGTATTGAAAATGGTTTTCATAATGTTTTTATATCAATGTGTTGAATTGATATCTTGTGATTGAAAGGTGGAAATGTTATGTTTCCTTTATGCATGTTTTATGTGATACGATTATGTTAAGGTTCTTGGGCATTATTATAAAGACGGGTGTTTCCGTGATAAAATAAGGGTGGGTGAGCCTGATATAGCTCTCCAATGCATTGGGTAACGTGAAGGAGTGAAATGTTAAGGTTTCTCCGAAGAGATTTAGGGAATATACTGTGATGGGTATTCCAAACGTAACTAAGAGGGTTACTCCCTATGTAAGAATGTTATGAATGCCTCAAGTTACCTTTATGTCATATGATTTCTATGATTTATTCATGATTTGATGAGGTATGTTAAAGTGCTTATGTTTTATGAGTAGATTATTATTTCATTGATTCTTATGTATACATGTACTCATGTTTCCTTTCCATATTTTTATATCCCTTACTGAGCTTTTTATGCTCATCCCAAGTTTTTGAAATGTTTTTCACAGGTCAAGGGAAGGGTACATGATATGATGATAGTGTCAAGGAAGTGTCAAGAAATAATCCATGTTTTATTTTAAATATATTTCTGTTGATGGGAAAAAATGAATACTATCTTTTATTGAAACTACTTTGTTTAAATGTGGGATGTAATGCAAGTTTTATGATCTAATTCTCTAAAACTCTAAACCTGAAAAGATCCTCAATGTGTAATCTTGTAATAACTCAAGATTAAGTAAGGTTTAAGGCTGGGGACTTATATATATTTTATAATTAAGTTTAACATGTGAAAAATGGTTATTTAAAGAATAATTACTTTAAATTTTAAGGAAATAAGCTTAAGGGTAAGTATAACCTTTAGGGTTTATATGATATTTGATTTTAAGTTAATTATGGGTTATTATATTTTTGGTAATGAAAAATGAAAATTATATGATAAAATTTGAGGTTAAAAAATTTATTTAATATTGAATATATTAATGTTATTTTTGAGTATTTTTATCACATTTTTGGAATTTTTTAAGGATTATATTCATATAGTTTTAGAAAAAGGAAAAGACATAATTTGGGCAAAAATCCATCACATCCAGAAAGGATGCGAGGCTTGAACCCAGAACCGAAGGGTGATAAGGGTGAATCTCCTTCCACAAGCCTATGTGATGTCCTAGTGAGTATGAAATAATTTTTATTTATTTAAATGATATGAAACATAAATGATACGTTCATTTTTGGAACATATGTTTTATCGTATAGATAACTATGGGATTGAAAATTGATTTGGTGTTATGTGATTTAAGTTATTTCAGAAGACTATCAATATTTTGGGATCCCTGTATAAGGTTGAATTCTATTTTAGTAGAATATATTATTTTATGGTGAATTTATGATGATTTATGTTATTTATGGAAATAATTATCATATCTTGGAGATTATATGTTTAGAGAATGTATATTTTTAGAGATAAATATTAAATTTATCTTGTAAGACTACATGATAAAATCCTTATAATTTTTGGGTTTCAATCTAATGCTGGAAATTTTTTGAGGACTTTTAAGGATACTTATTTATTGAATGCTCTAAGTTGAATTTTGGGTATTACTGTTGAATTTTTAGAGATTAATGTAGTTTTCCTCACATAAAGGTTTTTTTAGGAATTAACTTATATTTTACTAACCATATAGGTTTTGGTTAATGTATAAAGATAGGAGTAATAGATTATTTTTATTTTGTGGATTTTTTTATTTGTAGAAGTCAATTCTAGTGTTTCTAGCATTAAAAAAATTCATACTCAATATTTTGAGAAAAGAATGAGTTTGTGGTAGAAATTGATAAACGATGAAAATATACTTGTCAAGTAATCATATTTCTTTATGTTATTACTCTAGGAAGTTATAGAATTACTCAACTCTAGGAAAGAAATTTTGGAATAAAAACTTTATCAATTTACTTTTCTTACCAAGAAACCAATGGTATTTTAACTCATTATAGATTTACAGTTTTGTGATGGTTAACTTTCTCATGACCATATTCTATATCACTCTCCATCAGTCCTTGGGAGTTAGTTTTATCTTTTATATCCATGTTTTTACTTCTTTCTTATGTTAAAAAACATGGAAACCTATTATGTGTTTTCCTATATGGCCTTCACACTTCACCTTCACTCTTTTCAAGTGGAAGTTTTATTAACCCTTTTTACGATGTGGGATTTCCAAAAAGTAATTTTAAAATATCAAACCCTTGATTACCAATAAAAATATAAAATTGAGAGGATAAAATTTATTTATGCAGGGAAGATTTTAACACCTTGATATTTTAAAAATAACACTATATTTGATAACATAACAACACACAACATCAAGCTTAAACGAAGCCTAAAATATTATTATTTTAATATGATAATTATAACCTATCCATTGAATTATAAATTAGGAATATTATTAACCAAATTATGAAATATATTTAATAGTACTTACCAATATTTTTTTGATTAATTCTTAGTAAATAAAAAATAAAATTTTAGTAAATTAATTTTATAAGTTTTGTTTAAAAATTATTTTTATTAGTTTTTATGAGAAAATAAAATAATTAATTTTTAAAAATTTTAGAATTTTTTTGATCAAATTAATTTTATTTTTTATTAGAATATTAAAATTATCTTAGGGTGAAATTTTTAGATTTTTCTGAAAGGATTTATTTTTTAGTGAATAGTAAAAAAATACTGATTTTTATTTAAAATTGTATTTTTATTTCAACCATACAAAAAGTTACATTTTATTTTAAAATGGTTTAAATTTAAAATTATTAATATTATGAATAATAAAATTAAATTTCATGGTTTAATTTGGAATGAAAATATTTTTATACATAAAAGTGGCATTTTTTTGAAAAACTGTTTATCATTTTGTTTTCCCTATTTAATTTTAAATTGAATCTTTCCACTTATGTATTTTGAATTTTTAAAAATAGAATACATATTTTTATTCAGTAGGTCTAAATTTATTAAATAGTTCCCTTATATTTTTGGCCAATATGAATAGTAACTATAATAATTTTTTTACCATGGTAAAGGGTAAATCATGTAAGTAAAGTTATAAATAAAATGATAAGGACTATAAAATGACCTGAAAACTTGCCTAAATATTAATTTATGAGCCCATTTAGTCCATATCATATTATATTAGGTTATATGTCATTTTATGATCACTTGTATGATATTATGACCATTATAGTATTTTCTTTCATGAAAAGTCAAACATATCACACTCTTGTTTTTAATAAGTGTAATATTTTTAATATGGTGTTATCTAGATGGCATGTTAAACTATAAATACTAATTTTAAGTATAAAATATTTATATATATCATGGTAATTTATTTTTAATTTTTAGTTAAAAAATAATTGCCTTAAATGTTTACACAACGATGATGCAACAATTATTCAATTAATTGAAAAATTAAATAAATGATATTAAAAATATTAAAAGTAATTTAATATAATTAATTAATGTGATACATGATTTTTTATATGAATATAACATATTAGGTATGTATTAATTTTTTTAAGTTATCTTGTTGTATTGATTTTATTATTGCCAAAGTAATGAATAGTGTCAAAATTGACAATAATGATATTTTAGGAATATAATATTTAATTAAATTATTTATAAATAATAAAATATTAAATAATGACAAAGGGGATAATACATGGTCTAAAATTACATACCCTATGCATTTAAATTCCATTTAAATTCATTTTTCTCTATAATAGTCTTATTATATTTTAATATTTTGAGAAATTCCAAAAGTTTTCTTCACCTCAATTATAAAAGGGAACCCCTTCCTTAAATTATTTACACCACATTGACCCATCTATATCAACATAAATATGACCATTTATCTTATAAACATACTTTTACAAGTTCCATTGTTTATAATCCTTCCAAAACTCTTACCCTTGGTCCTTTAAGAGAAGTTATAAAGAAGCTCCATCATAGAAGAGGTAATCATCTTTGCCGAATCATTCAAATTTACTTATTTCTTATACCTACTATTAATATGTTATAATCATAATAAAATAATTAATATAGAATAATATATACAAATATATGTTATTATTATTATTATACAACCATGTTCTACCTTTTATCCATCATATGAAAAATGAAATCACCGTGCGTGCGTATATATGGCTTACCATATCCACATAGCAGTGTAATTAATTTTTCATCATAAATTTAATTGGATGGTTATAATGATGTAAATAATTGATATATATTATAATTATGACATTATATTTATTCTTTAAAATTAACATTTTATCCATTTCCCTACCCATTCACCATTAAGAGAATGATATTGTTGCTTGTGTGTACGTACGATCTACTGTCTCCACGAACAAATGTGACTCATTTTCCATATAAAAAATTAAATAATGGTTATAAAAATGTATTAAATAATTAAATTTTATAATTATAGCATTAATAATTTTTTATATAATTAATCTATATCCCATGCATATGAATTGGAACTTAAATGACAAAACATGCATGGAAAAATGAAGTATTTAACACTCGAAACAAGGGTAATAAGGAAATATTATTAAAACATAGGTGATAAGATGATATAAAAGGATTATATATGATATTATAAATATTAATATGGTTTTTTATAAATTAATAACATATTTAAAACCATTATACATTAGGTTAAATCACAGTCAACTGAAGGGAAGCATGAAATAAGGGATTTTTCATGACACTTTTATTTCTGTGAGACACATGACTTATTCACCACTTATTTGTTTTGCGTGGTGTATATACTACCCCTTTGATATATTATATCATGAATCTATTCGTATTCATGATATTTAAATATTCATTTTAATTTATTCCTTTCATGGGTCTTATAATTGATAAGATACCAAAGTGGTAAGGGTTTATTTCACAATCTCTTCATTATTCAGGATTGTTTATGTTTAAGTCTCTATTGAGAAATATTTATCTTCCATATTAATATTTTACATAAATGTTTTAAATATAATACTATAATTATTTAAATTCATTTTAAATCATGTTTAAATTTTTACAAAATGTTTTAAAAGGTATCTTCCAGTCATTTTCCAAACTAGGTACTTTATGCCTTTTTTGAAAAAAATATGAAAGGAATGTTTTTTTAACTTATATAGCTAGAGAATATTTTTTCTGATATCATGAATATTTAATTATTTGATGCTTACTTTACAAGTTTTCAAGATTATTTTCAAAGAAAATATTTTCCTTCATATTTGCGTAGTTTATTTTTAAAAGTTAATTTCAAAGTGAAAAAGATAATTTTATCAACAATTATTTTAATGATATTTTTATGGTACTTTTATGCATAAATGTAAAAAATATTTATTTTATTTATTCACCATAGGGTATATGTTTAAATGATACAATAATTTGAATTATTCACTTACTTTTGATCATTGGATATTTCATTTCTCTTAAATATCCATATTCTTGTATCATAGATATGATTATTTTCTAAACCATATACCATTTTTTACATATGGTGTTTAATTGAAATTCATTTAATTAATTTCGAAATATTCATAAATACTTATCCTTTATTAAATACAAATATTTTTTTATAATGCATATTTATTTGTGAATGAAATCAATTATGAAATATACGAGGAATGATTTGGACACATGGTTATGGGTGGAGACTATTTATAGAAAGCCCCTCGATGCATCGACAGGTCTCATGAGACAAATTAGTTGGAAAAACCTAATTAGTTTATACCCAATAGTTTTAAACCATCTTATGAAATGTCTTGAAAATATGGGTATAGTTTTCCAAACTAGATCAGTTTGTACCCTACAGTTTTTAATCATCTTATAAAAGGTCTTGATGGTAGAGGTATCATGTGTCTGAGACATGGAATTCAATAATTAAGAATTCCATTATTTTAAAATTCAATTATTATTATTATCCATGATATTTTAACTATGATATTATCTATATATGAATTTTATTCTCAGTTATTGATTAAATGGAATGTGTTTTCAGTTATTTACCTTTCCATATTGATTATGCTTTTTCTAATTATGAAAGTTAAGTTATTTAAATGATATATGTGTTTAGTTATTTATCTTTACATGTTGATTATACTTCTACTATAATGATCCCTTAATGAGCATTTGATATCACCCCTTTCTTATGTTTTATTTTCCCCAGGATACTGAGAAGTTTGTTATGATTGATTTTTAAGAGAACAATGGTGTTCTCAATGAAAATATGTTTTGTATTTATGTTTAAAATGTAATGTGAATTTCAAGTATGTATCTAGTTTATCAATGATACTAAACTATTTAGTCCTTTAGGATAAAATTACTTGTATCTTATTCCATTTTATTAAAGTAACGATTGAATCTAGGCTATTGGAGTTGGGGTCTATACAAAATCACTTTAAAGTGTTTAGTAGTAAGCGTTACATTTGGAACAAAGAAGGAAATCAAGTTAAATATGAAGAAAAAATTGCAAAATAAATATTTTTAGATGATTCCCTCAAGATTATGGCCTATAAGTGTGTCAATAATAGAATTAAAAATATAATGGAAAATAGTGTTGTAAAAATTATTAAAGTTAAATTTGGTAGCAAATATGAAATTACATACTTGAGAGCGAGGTCTATGATGAATAAAAATAAATAGATAAAAATTCTAGTGGAGTACATGTTCTAATAGGCGAAGAAGATTTTGAGACTGAATCAGTGGATGAATAACCTATTAAATAGTTACAACCATCAAATTGTTAGAGAAATTGACAATATTTTATCAATGAGTCAAATATTATCATTTATAAATATGGTCCAATACAAAATCAAAGGATGAAAAATAGAGCACACTACTATATTGTCATAAGTGGACCTATCCTCATTTTAAGAATCAATGAAATATGAATCATGGTTCAAGGAAATGAATGAGGAGTTAGAAAAAATAGATAAAAATCAAACTTGGTTACTTATAAAGAGGTTGATGGATCACAATTTCATAGGAACAAAGTGGATGTTCAAAAATAAATATGATGAACATGGAATGATGATTTAAAATAAATAAAGGTTTGTGTTCAAGGGATATGAACAATTAAAATGAATTTATGTAGAATAAATCTTCAATCACATGGTTAAACTTGAGTTTATTAGAATATTTTTATCTATATCAATTCATAAGAAATTTAGAACATACCAAATGTATGTCAAGATGATATTTTTAAATGAAATTATGAAAGAAAAAGTCTACGTCAAAAAAATGATGGAATTTTTAATTAGTGACTATAAATAAAAAATGGATAGCTTAAATAAGGCCATGTATGGAATGAAATAAGCACCCGAGGCTTGGTATGCTTAGTTGGACACTTTCTTGAAGAATATTGACTTTAAGAGAGGTAGAGTCAATTAGAATCTTTATGTGAAATCAACTAAGGGAGAGTAGTTTATGGTGCTTGTATATGTTGACAAAATCATATTTATAGGAATAAAGATGAATTTAATGGATAAATTTTCATGTTTAATGATCCTAAAGATCTAATTTTTTTTTTTGAGAATACACATATTTTCTTGATTGCAAGTTATCTAAAAGAGGGATGCATGCTTGTTTCCTAATAAAAACATGTGAAGGAGATGCTGATTTTTTTTGAGATATATAATAGAAAAATAGTTTCAAAACCAATTTTGGTTGGAACCTATATTGAAAAATATGAAGAATGAAGATAAAAAAATCTGAATTTTTATTAGAATATGATTATACACTTATTTTATCTCATAATAAAAAGCTTGGATATATTTTTTTATACATGTTTGGATGAACACTTTAAAATTTTTTCTAAGGAAGAATAACTCTTAGCTATGAAATAGATCATGAGGTACATTCAAGGAACACTTGATTATTGTTTATTATATTTTACATGGAATGATAGATATTTATATGTGTACTCGGATGAATATTAGGGTGGAGACATTGTGGATAAAAGATCCATAAGTGGAGGATCCTTTTTTATTAGAAGAAAATGCATTAGATTTATAAGTAAAAGTAAAGATATAATTTCTCCTATTATAGTTGAATCATGGTATATTTTAAAAATAAAATCATGTACACAATTAATGTGGATGAAACAAAAACTAGATAATCTTATAAAAAATGTGAATCTACCCATGGTAGTATATTATAACTACAAAAGTGAGATTAATTTGATTAAAAATATGGTACATCATTAAAAAATGAAGCATATAGAGATATAATACCATTTTATTAGGGATAATTTGTAAAAATGGCATTATTAAGCTAGAAAATGTGGGTACTAATAAAAAAATAGAGTAATTTTTTACAAAAGAATTAGTAGAAAAATTATTTGAGAAAAATTATTTGAAACTTGGTTTTTAACTACATCTATCATCTTTAAGAGGTTCGATAACTCCCCTCTCCCAATGTGCATCTACTGTCCAACCTGATTGCATTTTTTCTAGAACATTGACCTTTGGGTTTATTATAAAAGGGGAGAAATTGTATGCCAATGTGTATTATTAAGGGAGAGTCTACGTTTAAGGGGGAGTGTTCAGTCTGTAGATGGGGTTAGATACAATGGGGAGTTTATGGTTTGTAAAAAATAACAGTTCATATTGGTTTGAAGTTTTATCAACAATTGGCATGATTTGAAATGATAAGGCATGAGTTTTTCTCTTGATCTCTTATTTTCTACATCGAGTTATGCTCACATAGACTTAGAATGTTGGATGAGTAAACTCATTTCTATTTGAAATTACTATATTGTAGTAGTATGGAATTTCATTAAAGATATATTAAATTGACAACAATCTAAAAGGGGGAGAATGTTGAAACCAAGATGAACATTGGTTTTGTTTGATAGAATACATATAGGATTTATGGAACCTAGAGATTTAGGTGTGTGTTTATAATTTATTATAGAATAAATCAAGTTTTATAGGTAATATTTTGGTAATAATAAGATATGGAAATGTCTTGGAAGAGAAAAAAAGCCTATTTGGAGTTTTATCTACCAATAAAGACAATATCATAGTGCAATGGGAGTTCTCACACTCCAAAAAAATGCACGTTTGATTAATTTAGGAAGGCTGATGGATATGAAAGAATAATTGAAAGTGTTGGTGGAAATTATTAATCATGAACTAAAATACCATGCCATAAGTGGTTCCACATTAGATTAATCAAAAAAGTTCAGAGGTGGTATGTTTGATTAACTCAAGATTCAAGATTCTATGTAAGAATACACCAGAATCATAGAAGATTCAAACACACCACCAAATATGTTACACCATGATGATGGCTATAAATGATTAAAAAAATCCATAACTAGATAAGGGTTTCCCTATTGAGAATATTAACACACTATAGTCTATGTTGTGTATGAATAAATCTATTCTAAATAGAGTTTTATAGGGATAGTCCCACATTATAATGGTATTAAATAAATTATTAACACTATAAAATATACCTATTCATGTCATGGAGGGTGTGTTTTGGTTAAAATGATATAATGATGGATTTTATGAGAAGTAAGACCTCACACCACAAATGGGAGGACCACATCACAACTGGTTTAAGTATTGAGAAAATTTGAAGATATCATAATGTAATATTTTAGGTATTTAAATATGATATTTTTATAGATTATGTGGATATATTTATTAACTTGAATCATTCCACTGTGAAGTATATCACACCACGTTTTAGGAGTTTTTAATAAGGATCACACATCGATTAAGGAAGTCACGTTGTAAAGATGGTAAAACTAGAAAATTCTATAATTTAAAACCCATATAATATTTCATGGGATTATAGTTTACTTGGATAACATAATTAGTTATTAATAAGTTGTTTATATAAACAATTAGTGGTTAAAAATTAGAAAATTCATGGTTCATGATCTAAAAAAACAAATCCTTAATGGTATGGTGTTTATCTAATATAAATATTCCTTCTGAGAAATCATCACATCATATATTGTTATATTCCTTATATCAAAGAAGCGCATAGAGATATAAGATGAGGGAGTGACACTACGATATACACCACATCTTCCCTAAACCTTTTTGACAAATAAAATGAGTAGTTTTATCCCCTAACATGTAGACACACCACAAAAATATGCTCCATGTATTATCCCTTTATTGTAAACCAAGTAAAATATCTATGTCCCCACATTTATTTTTTAGCTTCTAGATATTATGTGTACTTGAATATTGAAAGGTTATAGATGTTTATTCCAACATAAGAACATGATCTAGTAGAAGATAATAAGAATTTAACACCCTAATTAACTCCCCTATTAGGATGTATTACGCCTATGGTTAAAATAGAACACTAGTGCTCTCCATATCCTCAATATAACTTGAATAACTAGAAAGGAATGCACAAATATGGAATTATTGAGATAATCATCTAACCATAAGGCTCACCCATACCCATTCAAGAGTCAGACTAAGAACCATAGAGATTTCATGGTAATCATGGAGGCAAGTGAAACATGTGATGCTAGATGTGTGGATAGAGTAGGTTGAATGGATGGATTAAGAGGATATTTCATGTAACAAGCTAAATAAGATGTGAAATAGTAGAATTATAAGGGGATATATAGATCCAGTGAGCCTTCTTAGGGAAGAAACACATCAAATAAACATAAGGGTAGATAAAACTAGCTATAAAATCAAGGGGAATTAATGACTCAAATAAAGAAAATATAGGGAAGTGTATCAACTAATTAAGGGTATATAGTGGCTATGTCATGGAATAGTCTTAGGTGAAACACAACCGAGGATAAGGCCCATGTGATAGAAGAAAACCTATATCAACCCAAGCCTTTTATATATATTATTATATGATTTTAAATATAAACATCTGAGAAAAACAACCCAAAGATCGTGAGGCCTAGTGTCTTTTGAAGAATAGGTTTATAATACATAAAAAATAAATGAAAACACAACATATTTATTTTATTCTCCATAATGAGATACTAAATACCTTTTAGCTCCTAAAACTTTATAGGATAACCTGGGGAATATGGGTGAGATATAAAGCCTAGTAAGGGAATAAACATGGTAATAAAGCATAACATATGAGTTAGAAGGCATAACATGATATCATATGAGAAAATTATCATGAATAATAATATGGAGGAATAACATAAATAATATTTAATAGTAAGATCATGGAAACATAGGGATGCGGAATAAATATAAAAAATGACATAAGTATAAGTCAAGGCTAACCACTAAGACAAAATCACATAGTGGATGATGCCCCATCATAGATTAGGTTCACTCTCTAATACCATGCATAACGTATCATGAGACAAAAAAATACCCAATTCATTTGTATTGTTATTTGGGAACACCCATAGTATCATGTACATGCTTATATTCACCATAAAAATAAATCAATCATAATGTATAAACATAAGAATTACCCATGTAAATAAATAGGTTTCATAATATTGGATCATATCATAATAAAAGAACATTTAATAAATATTACAAATAGAAGAAGGAATTATTATTTTTGGATGTTCATATCTAATTACATAAGCATAGGTCTCAAAATATGATGTTCATTTGAAAAATCATCATGATTAAGGGATAGAAATGCTCCCCTTAGTCGAGTTTTATTTTAAAAAAGACATTTTGAGAAATAAATTTAAGGAATGTATTACACCATAAAAGGTTGGGGAAATAAGCTAGGTATATAAGTAATATAAATATATAAAAAATTTATAAACATTACATAACATCAAAGAGATATATAAAGTGAGTTAGAGAGAGAAATTTCACAACCCAAAGAAAAAGGGTGGTTCAGAGAGATCCCTTACCTCATGTTCCAGAATCATCTCGCACTTGTACTTAATGTCTTGAATATTAAAATTAATTAATTAATTAATACCCTTTTACATCTATATTTTATTTAATATAATTTTATTATGTTCACTTATAAATATTTCAATGAGATATAAAGTTTAATTTTTCTTTTTCTAAGGTAATTCGTTTCATGGTTTCATGGTCATATCACTTAAGTTCTTATAAAGTGAGAATAAGACTATATAAGTGAAATAAATGATATTAATGACCTTAAAAAAATTTTAATTGTCCCAAATATCCTTTTTTGTTTCAACATTGGGGCGATTCACTTAGTGAAAACGTTAACATTATGTGAATAGTTCATTTAGGTGGTTTTACCGGCCATCATGAATTAGTTTTATTTTATTTAGTATCATGTATATATATTAAATTTAGAATATGAAATTAGTTAAAATATAATTATTATAATCTTATTGAATCATAATAATATTTTCATGACCGACCATGAAGGCGATAATGGAAAATGAAAACTCATTATCCACAAAGGTGGTAAACCAACATAATATTGACAATGGTTTCGTTTTAAGAATAATAGGAGAAGAGAAGAGGATGAATAATAGAAATTAAATTATAAATATAACATTAATATAAATATATATATATATATATATATATATATATATGATACTGGAGTTATTATCCCATGTTGTATGGGGGAGGTGAGGAGAAGGTAAAATAAGAAAATAATTTAAAAGAAGTAGTTTGTGAATATTACCTCTTGAATGTAATCTCCTTGAAAAACACCTCAAGGCACTTGGAATTTTTATTTTGGTGATAAAATAGGAACTAGAACAAAATATAGAGTATTGAGAATATAATTGGGTATAAATTTTATAAGATACAAGGCTTATATCCTATGAGGAGAAGGGGAGGTATTTATAAGGGGAGGAGAGTGGTTTTTTGAATATTATAATAATTAGTCAATTGTTTTTAATCAAGACTAACTATAATATTGATTATTGTAAAAATATATAGTAAATGGTTAATTTTATTTTGAACTAATGGGTTCTTACAACATACATGACTAAAAAATATATTTATTTATTTTATAATGTTAAATAATGTATTTTATCGTATTTTACTATTCAATAAAGATTCATCTATTTTATAAAAATACCAAAAATTCACCATAACCATTTTTAAATGTGAAGATTCAAAAAATTAAGCCTATTTTATGAAAATAATTTTCTAAATATGATAAATTTATTTTTTATATAAAATCCTAATTTATTTGAAAAATACCAATTTTAATATTATGGTCAATTTTTTGTCCCTTTAAAAAATTACTTAAGGTATCAGAAAATTATATTATAAATAAAATAAAATATAATACTAATTTATAAATTTATTTATGAAAATATTTTATTTTAAATCATTACATTTTTTATAAAAATAATAATAAAACATATATGTTTTACAAAAACATGAACACTTATTTTATCATTTTTAAAACATTTATTTACTTGTATAATGATATAAATATTCCATATTTTTATTTTATAAGATACCTAAATATTAATTTACGCTTTCATAGGCAAGGATACTATTCAAAATATAATTTTACTATTTCTATTGGTCATATTACTATTCCAACAGCCAGATTATTATTCCAACATTTAGATATATAACGGTTATATGGGTTCCCTAATTTCTATAAACGCCTTATATTTAATTAATTGTTAATTAAATTATATTATCTCTAAAATATATATATGTATATTTTTATTTTTAAAATTCATATTGCATTACTAATATTCTACTTATTTTTTATAGTGTTGTTCGTGAGTGCGATTATTCTGGGGGATCAAACAGACCCAAAATTTCCTATTATTGTTATCTTATTTTATATTTTAATTATAACTGTAATACATTCAATTATTATGTCCATATTTATTATATAAATGAAATTTTCAAATTAATATAATAAAATGTTGTTTGTTTTATAATGTGGTGCATGTGATTTACTAAATATGACACATTTAAATAACAAGAAGAGAAATTATATTGATAAAATTATGGGTTGTTACATTCTTCCCCCCTTAAAGTATTTAACTCTATAAATTTAATTTTACATTCTATTGTGAAAACAGGTGATGGTACTTCTCCTTCATGGATTCCTCTAACTCCAATGTCACCTCTTTGTACTTATGGTTTCACCATAGTAATTCTAATATGTGAGTTATCTTATTTCGTAAGACTTTATCTATATGGTCCAAGATCTTCACTAACTAATACTTATAAGAGAGATCATTTTCCATGTGCACCACCTATAAAATTAGTACATGTGAGGGATCTAGTATGTACTTCCTCAATAGGGACATTTGGAACACATCACATACTTGATAAAGGGTTTTTGGTAGTGCTAGTCGATAGGCCAAATCTCTGATACGATCAATAATATCAAAGGGGACTATATACTTAGGAATTATCCTTCACTTCTTCCCAAATCTCATTAATTTTTCCCCTAGAGATATGTAAATAAACAATTTATCTCTAACCTCAAACTGTAGGTCCCATTAATGAATATTAGCATAGCTCTCTTATAGACTTTGATCAATCTTGATGTGCTGCTGAAGGGTCTTAAAATTTTATTCCATTTAATCAAACATTTTTATTCCTAGAATCTTTATCCACCAACTTCATCCCAAAACATAGGTGTTCTATATCATTTCCCATAAAGGGATTCATGTTGAGCCATTTTTATGCTTGATTAAAAGCTATTATTGTATGAGAACTCAACCAGAAGAAGATATTAATCCTATCCTCATTTGAATTCCATAAATTATTATCTCAACATGTATTAAATTTTCTAGATAGTATACTCTAACTGGAAATAAGTTTAGGGGTGATAAGACATACTGAATCTCAACTCAATGTTTAGATCATGTTGAAGAATATTCCAAAACTTGGAGGTAAATATTATATCTCCATCGAATACAATTGCTATTGGTGTTTCATGTATCCTCACAAATTATTTGGTATATATCCTAGAAAGTTGATAAAGTGATAATTCCTCTCAAATTACAATGAAATGAGTAGTATTTTTAAGATGATCCACCATAACCCATATAAAATTATTTACACTAGACGTCTTCAGAATTATAGTGACAAAGTCCATGGTGATGTTTTCTCATTTCTATATAGGTATAGGTAGTTTTTCTATCATCAAATTATATTTTTTACTTTTATACTTCACCTTATGATATAAAAAACGTTTTTATGTATATTTTGATATCTCTTTATTCATTTTATCCCACCAATAGTGATATCAAAGATATTGACACATCTTTATGATCCCTAAGTGGATATAGAAGGTCAAGCTATGTGTATCATTCAAACAATACCTATTTATATCAGGATTTTATGGTACAAAAACTTGTAACCAAAAATTATAACTCATTATTCATCAATTTTGAGCTTTTAGGATTTTTTTCTTATAGATTCCACCTTCTTCTATATTTCCACATAATCTCTTTGAGAATACTTTATTTTCTTCCAGAGGGATGGTTGAGAAATCATTTGAGAAAGGAATGATGGAGTTCCTTCCTTTTATGATCCCCATGTCAATATTCTTCAAGTTTAATAAGATTGGATCCTTCTCAATTATCAGCATTGATAAGGTTTCTAGATCCTTTCTACTTATATCATTTTCTACTTTATTTACTTTCTTAAGATAATAATGGATTGAGTAGTCATAGTCCTTGACCATCTCTAACTATATTTAATGGTTCATATTACACTCTTTCTATGTAAATATATATTTTAGGATCTTATGATCTATATATATTTAATACTTATCCACATAAAGATAATGCAATCAGATTTTTAACATAAAGACAACCAAAACCAACTCCAGATCATGCATTGGATAGTTCTACGCATGAAATTTTAACTACCTTTAGGTGTAGTCTATCACTTCTTCATTTTCATCAATACACATTTTAATACCTTCTTTTAAGAATCATTGTATACCATAAAATGTTCCCCACTTGAGAAAATTGTAAAGATTTGTACAATAATAAACTATTTTTTAACTATTTGAAGCTCTCTTCACACTCACTAGTCAATAAAAACTTCACCCCTTCCAAGTCATCTTGGTAATTTGGTTTGACAATAGTGATAATTTTATCATAAACCACTAGTAATACCTAGCTAGTAAAATGAAAACATGGATCTCCATTACAGATGTTGGTCTAGAAAATCCTTAATTTCTTTCTTCTTATAATGGTCCAAAAATATCTCATTGCTCATGATAACATTCCCCAAGAATGATAATTCCTCTATCTAAAAATCACATTTACTATAATTTTCATATAACTTATACTTTCAAAAAGTATTTAGCATAGTATTAAAATAATTCTCATGCTCCTCATTAATTTTAGATAATATCATAATATCATATATAAAGACTACCACAAATCTGTCAAGGAAATATATAAATACTATATTCATTAAGTTAATAAAGATTTATGGAGAATTATTGAGTCCTAAGGGCATCATTATGAACTCATGGTGTCCATATCTTGTTCGAAATGCAGTCTTGTAAATGTCTTTATTCTTCACTATCAATTGGTGATATCCCGACTGAAGGTCCACCTTAGAGAAATAAAAGGCCCCAAATAGTTTATTGAAAAATCCATCAATATGTGGTTGGGTATACTTTTTATTTATCAAGATTTTTTTTTAAATTCACAATAATAAATGCAAAGGAACATCATCTCATTCTTATTCTTTATGAAGAGGACTGGAGAATCCCACAGTAAAGCAATCATGCATATAAAACCATTTTCCAGATTATATATTAATTGATTCGTTAGTTATTCTAAATCAATGGTGTCCAATGTATATGGAGTCTTGGATATAGACATAGATCAATGTATAATTTTGATTGAGAACTCAACCTCTCAGCAAGGTAGAAGATCAGGCAACTATTCGAGAAATACATCCATATAATCCCTCACAATGGGAATGTATTCAAGTATGAATCTATCATATATATCAATTATTTGAGTTAGATATAAATTCTCATAAGAAAATAATATCCACATATGAGATAAATATTCCAAAGGAAATTTATCCTCCTACTTACACTTGTATAGAATCATAGGATGGCTTGAGATGTAGAGAGTGATATCCCTACCATTAAAATTGATGTTTTATTTATATAAGGAAAACCAATAAATTCCCGATATAGAATAAAACTACACTAAATAATGTATAAAAATATTTTTTGAGAGGTTTAGTCCATAAAAATTTATTGGGGGGGAGTTTTATACTTGTGATGCAACAATTTCTCTACTTTCTGTTCTCACAAATAGCTCAACCCCATGTTTTGAGAAACTATTTGAATAATTATACTAAAAATGAAATATATGAAATAATTAATTAAACTATAATGATAGAGGAAATTTGAGGCTCATAAATGGATAATGAGTTTACCTTTACCTATTTTATTATGGTTCAAATCATTTACTATATCCAAAATAAAATTTTGGATGAGAATTCTCAAAATAATAACCATATAACAGGGAAAATAAAAACATAGAAGGAATAAATTATATATGACATGAATATCATAAATTAAAATTATATAGTTTTTAATCTAGGTTATCCATGGTAATTTCCATATTAATATTTCTAACCTAACAATTTATTCAAGTCCTTCATAATGGGTATTAAAGTGTTTATGAATTTTTCAAATAATATCATGCAGGAGTATCAAAATAGGTGTGTAACAAGGTCTCTTTATCATGTACCAGGTGACGATTGAGTTAATAACCAATTCAACCTTTTCAGGTTTATTACTCCTAGGTACAACTATTCTAGATCCATATCTACTTTTAGTATCCATAAAGAAATGTAATTTTTTGGAAATTACTCACTCTATACTTCACTAAAATTTCAGGATATTTTATTATACTTATACTTATAGATATAATTATTAGTAAAGTATTCTAGTACTAATCCCCAAAAATAAATAGACCCTTCTTTGATACCAAATATAGTGACTCAAACCTTTTAAACATATTTTTACATTATTTTAAACATAAACTTCTAATACACAGAACCCAAAGATCGTAAGGCCTCATGTATTTAGAATACTAGGTTCATAAAACATAAAAAAAAGAACTAAAACATATTATATTTATTTTATTATCTATAATGAGTTTCTAAATCTCTTTGATATCCTAAAACTTCATAGGATAACCTAGGGAATACATAAAAGAAATGGGTGATCTATAAATCCCATTAAGGAAATAAACATGGTAATGAAGCATAACATATTAGTTAGAAGGAATAACATGATATCATAAAAGAAAAGTATCATGAATAATAATATGGATGTATAATATAAATAACATTGAATCTTAAGATCATTTCAACATAGGGATCTTAAAATAACATAAAATGTGACATAACCATAATTCAAGGATAACCACCAAGACTACATTACATGGTAGATGAAGTCCCAATATGGATTAGGTTCACTCCCTAATCCCATACATAACTTCACATGAGACAAAAAAATTAACCAAATAATTGGAGAACTATATAGGTGAACCCATCATAACATGTACAAGCTTATGTGTTCCCACAAAAGGAAATCAATCATAAGCCATAAACAGAAGAATTACCCAAGGAAAGATATATGCTTCATAATCTTTCCTTGTATAATAATAAAAGTATATTTCATAAAGATTACAAAGAGAAGAAGTAATTTAATATTTTGGATGTTCATATCTTAGTACATAAGCATAGGTCTCAAAATATAGTGTTCATTTGAAAAAAATCATGATTAATGGATATAAAAGTTCCCATTAGTTGGGTTTGATTTCAAAGAATAAATGTTTAGAAATAAACTTAAGGTATATATTACCCCATCAAAGGAAGTTAGAATAATCTGTTTATATATTTAATGGAAATATATAAAAAATTTAGTGGAATTACATAACATCATAGAGAGATAGAAAGTGAGTTAGAGAGATACAGATCATAACCTAAATAAAAAGTATGGTTCAGAGAGATCCCTTACCTTATGTTACAAAATAATTATGCACTTACAATTAATATATTGAATAATAAAAATAAATTCATTAATTACTTAATTCATAACCTTTTACATATATATTTTATTTATTTATAACCATTTTAATGAGACATAAAGTTTAATTTTTCTTTTTTGAGGGCATTCATTTAATGTTTTCATGGATGGATCACCTGTGTATAATTATGGAAGTTCTTGTCAAATGGGAATACAAATCCAGAAGTGAAATGAAATGATATTCATTTCCATATATAAATTTTAATTTTTCCAAATATCATTTTGTGTTATGACATAGGGATGATTCACTTACTGAAAACATTAATGTTATGTGAATAGTTCATTTAGGCTATTTTATCGACCATCAGGAATTAGTTTTATTTTATTTAGTATTATGTAAATATTTTAATTTCAAAACATGAAATCAGTTATAATATAATCATTATAATCTTATTTAACCATAATAATATTTTCATGACCGACCTAGAAGGCGGTAACGGATAACGAAAACTTATCATCCATGGAGGTGATGAACCAACATAATATGGATAATAGTTTCATTTTTAGAGGAATATGAGAAGATAAGATGATGGATGGTAGATATTTTACTAGTAATATAAAATTATAGTATATGTATGATACTAGAGTTATTATTCCTTATTGTATAAGAGAGGTGAGGAGAAGGTGGAAGAAGAAAAGAATTTAAAAGAGGTAGTTTGAGAATATTACCTCTAATCTCCTGAAAAAATCTATAAGGAACTTATAATTGGTATCTTAGTGAGACCAGGAACACCAGGATATGAGGGATAATATTTGTAATATAATTAGGAGTAAAATTTTCAAGATATAAATCTTAGAAGCTGTAAGGAGAAGAGGTGGTATTTATAAGGGGAGAAGAGGGATGTTTTTGAATATCATAATCATTAGTTTATTATTTTGACTCAAAACTAAAAATAATATTGATTCTTATGACTATATAAATAAAATGGTGCATGTGATTTTGAAAAAATGGGTTCTTACAACATAAATGGCTAAAAAATTCATGTATTTAGCTTATAATGTTAAATATCATATTTTACTATATTTCAATACCCACCAAAAAATCAATAATTTTAGAGAAATAAAAAAATTCACCCAAACATTAATGAAGTCCATTTTGTGATTTTTTTCTAAATATGAGAAATTTAATTTTTAAATAAAATCTTTATTTATTTGAAAAACACCAACTTTAATATTATGATCAATTTCTCGACCCTTTAAAAAATTACATAAGGTCTTATAAAGTTATATTATCATTATAACACAACATAATATTAATTTATAAACCAATTTTATGAAAATAAAATTTATTTTAATTTATCACATTTATTATAAAAATGAAAACAAAACATATATGTTTTACAAAAACATGAACACTTATTTTTATGATTTTTAAAACATTTATTTACTTGTATAATGATATAAATATTCTATATTTTTATTTTATGAGATACATAAATATTATTTTACACTTATATAGGAAAGGATACTATTCTAATGGTCAGGTTATTATTCCTATTGGTCAGATTACTATTTTAATGATTAGATTACTATACCAATGCTCAAATTTGTAATGATCATATGGGTTTCCTAATTTCTATAAATTCATAATATTTCATTCATTATTCATTGATTTCTATTCTATCTCAAATATACATACATACATATATACATTTTTAAAATCTTTATTGAATTACTAACATTATGCTTCATTTATACAGTGTTCTTCATGAGTATAACTACTCTGGGGGATCAATAATATCCAAAATTTCCTATTATTATTATATTATTTTCTATTTTTTACAATTTTAATACTTTAAATTCTTATGTCTATATATATTTTCTAAATGTAATGTTTAAATTAATATAATAAAATTATTTTGGTTTTATCATGTGGTGCATGTGCTTTACTAAATATGAAAAATTTAAATAATCATAAGGTGAATTCCATTGATAAAATTATAGGTTGTTATATAACCCAACCACACAATGGACCATCATTATATTAAATAAAGTAATAAAAATGAAAATAACCATGAAAATAATAAATATAAAGCATTCATATTAAATCATGAATATTTAATCATGAAATTAATAAAATAAAACAATACCTATACTTACCTAAGTCATCATATAAGATCACACCATCGAAGAATTCCCAAACTACTCACCAATACTTGTAATAAAATAAAAAATAGAGCAATATACATCCTCAATAAAATAATGTAATAATAAAACTTTGGAAAAATTCACAAATAAAATAACTTAGTAATGAAATAACACTCATGCAATTAAAAATACAAAGACTCCTAGAATGAAAAACTAAGAAAAAAAAGTTTCCACTTGAATCTGAAAAAATTATGGATTCAAAAAAACTTTCATTATCAAATTTAATCATATATTTAGTGCCTAAACACCACAAAAAACATGAATATTTAGACATAAAGAAGAATCAAATTCAAAATAGTTTGATCCAAAATCTCAATCTAAGTATATCATTGTGTAAAACTATGATAGAAGGAGAATTCCTAAAACAGGGTACCAATGTGAAAACACACAACCCTAAAAACCCCAATTAAAACCACTAAAACATGAGAAACATCAACAATACAAGTTTTCTAGCTATTGAACAAGAAAAAAATCATCCAATTCTAGCATACTAATGATATATAAGTACCATTAAACACATCTAGAGATATCCTAATGGATCCACCAAGATGTAAAGTCATCACTAAACCTATACCCATGACACTGGCACTCTAACTCGCCTATTCCCAATCACAAACTCACTATACGTCACAACCCATATATACAGATCCATTATAGGGAACGAAAAGAAGAAATAAAGAACAATGAAAAATATTTTCTCAACCCATAGGCATGAGGCAGACTCTAGAGATAAAAAAATCAGGCTTAACTTGCCACCACACCTCACTATTAACCACTAATAAACTCTCAAACTTATTCTAATAAAAAAAGAACCCATTTCAACCCTATAAATCAAGACACAAACCAGAAATATATTAGGTTAAAACAATAGTCGCTACTAGGGAAGAAAAACTTGAGAGAATAATAATGGAAATATATAGATAATAGACATATGGGACAAATTTAAATACATAATGATAAATAATAATATAATAATAAATATAAAATAATAAAATTATGTTGAAAAAAGTAATCCATGGAAAAAATCATTTTAAAATAAATGAATAATCAATTATTAAATTTTTAGACATAAAATTATGCTCAAGTTTACTCTAATACAAATTATTATAGGTGATTACACTCTTCATAGTAGTGCATGCACATTCAATAACTAGGATCCTATGTTTTTTTTTAAAAAATTCACAAAATACAAAATCAAATTATGTGTTTATTATGTTTGTTTTATAACCAATAAAAAAATACATTTGACTAGATATTTCAATAAACATAAATAAAAATGACTTACCATAGTAAAAAAACACTAGATAGTGTCATTTTAAGACTAAAAAAATCATGCATATATAATATTCTCATAAAAAAAATAATCTACCATCTATAAACGATGATTGTAAAAACACACCGATCATCAAAAAATCAAATATATTATTTATAAGTAAAAAGATATAATCGATAAAGTAAATTAAAAAATAAATAATATTACACCATCAAGTAATAAATTTCAATAGAAACATGTATTCATTATATGATCAGACCATAAGTGTAAAATTTTTGACATTAATAAAAATATTAAAATATAAACAACTTGTATCATGAAATAAAAAAACAAAGGAAACATATTCAATATTCAAGGTCAATAAAGTGATATACAGAAAATAACTAAAGTTAGTAGAGATGATTTATATAATTTTATAAATTGGCTAATTTGAATGAGGTGTGATCATTTTAGGTTCCATTATGAAATATAAGAATGATATAAGAAATGAAAGCAATAAATGAACAAACAAGTACCTAAAAATTTATTCAAAGGTTGTTCTCTCACTAAACTAGATGATCATGGTCAAATAAAGCTTAAGGTATCATCATATGAAATTAACCTTGGATATAAGCAACATGACACACCTAATTATGACACATTAAAACACACCGATACAAGAAAATATAAGCACAGATCAAGAACACTAGACATATGCCTCTTTACCGAGGTTTTTTATTTACAGTATTCTAAATATATGGATTTATTTCACCAAGATAAATATCTATGTTGTAATCAACATATATCATCCTTTATTATGATAATATTATAATGGAAATCATCCACATCATTTTATTCTTTAGAAGATCACAAAAACTCTAATATCTATTAAGGAGCTCCACATACCTCCTCCATCACTATGTCTCTTGGATTCTACTATCATAATCTAAGAAATAGACTATTAGTTTTCTACCTATCCTTAATATCTCTCATATAACTGAAAACTATAAAAAATGACGCAACATCCAAATGAATATTTTAACCATAAGTTTCATCCATCCCCTTTCAAGAGTCAGGCCAAGAACCAAGAAATGGAATAATAATCATGGAGTAAATCTTAACACGTGAGGCTGGATGTGTGGATATCAAAGGTTGGATGTAAGTATTAATAAGATATTCTATATAAAAATTAAAATTACATACATATACCAACAATTTACTAATATGTGGAAACACAAATATATATAAACACATCAAAATAACATAAGGGGAGGTAAAACTAGTAGTATGATCAATGAAAATTGATGTCTTAGATAAATAAAATATATGTAAGAGGATCAATAATATAAGGGGACCAAGTTGATAAGCCATGGAATAGGCCTATGTTAAATAACCCCAGGGATAATTCCCAAATGGGAGTAGAAAACCCAACCAAAAAAGGCCCAAAAACATATTAAATCCATGATTTAAAATAAAAATAACAATGATAATGATCAAAATTAAGTAAACATATTAAATCATGTATTTAATTAAAAACTTAATTAAATTAAAAATTCATACATATAATATCACATCTACTATAAAATTAATACACTACATATCAAAAACCAAAATGAGTAATGTATAAACTATGATATCTTAGACAATACATTAAACATGTCTATAAAATACACAACCACATAAAATACCTCAATTAACAATATAAACTCATTTATCATGACACCATTACTGATCATAACTCAATACAATTATATAGAAAAAAAACTAGAGGGTCCAAAATCTAGTAGGAAATTCCATGTTTTGAGAAAAACCAAATTTGATCTTATTCATGCATAATAATCAAATAATATAAAGTCATGATATATAGTTACAACCTCACTTATTATAATCACCCAAGGGTAATATAAATCAAACCTCAGTTAGGATACCATCTCATCCTTAGTGTCTCACATTATATCACACATGATACTATCATATCCTAAGATCATAAGTTCATATATTTCAAAAGAAACCACAATTAAGTTTTCCACAAATATAACTCTCCAAAAAACAATTTCTATGAAATACACACTCCAAATCTTCATCCAAAACAACTATACTGATAAAAATATAAAAATATTAAATCATAAATAGATATAATAAATCCCACTATTTTATTGTAAATATTTTTAAATATTTTCATGACTTTGTGAATTATAAGGAGAATTTCATTAATTGTGGGCATTGAAATTTCACATTTTTTGTAACCAAATATTATATATTATGTTGAATTTTTTATCAACACCTTATTAACCACATTAAAACCATTTTTGATATTAAAATAATATTATTTCATAAGAAAATTTCTATAAGAACCTTTGTATCATACATGGATATAAGAAGAACACTAGAGATGGAGAGTAAATGAGTTTTTTATACCAAAATAAAAGAACAAAATGAAAAATTTTAGAGGGTGGTATGGCATCCATACTAAAATGGTATACCCTAATTCTTAATTTTATAAAATGGTATTTGGGTATAATGACTTTCATGGAGCCCATATAAGGTGTCATTTAAAAACGACACTCTGTTATGCTAGAATGACACAACCCCATACTAAATTATTAAAATCAATTTTAGAAATATGAGATCAAATGAAAGAATCCAAATCAATATTTATCACCCATAATCTCAATAAAAGGATTTATTTATCCATGATTTATGAAGTATCATTAAGTTTTTCATGGAAGTTTTTAGCTGATGTCAACGAAGGTTAAGATAAGGAAAATACCACACTATAGAGATTTCATCATCATTTATGGAGGGAATTAATGATATTAATGGATTAAATCCATGAATTTATAGAATTTATGATATACATATAATTAATTATGATATTTGACCATATTTGATAATTAATTTAGTAGAAAAAGAAATAAAAGATATATATTTTTAAATTCATGGTTCTAATTTATGACCAAGATAATAGAGTTAAACAATTATGAACTAGAATGAGTTGGAAATATAGACATTGTTGGATTACTTGGGGTGGATTTTAGTATTTTCTTTAAAGGATTACAAATATTTTATGTTGGATGTGTAACTCCCCAACCCGAATCATCAGTTCTGAGCTAGAGTGGAACATGGCATTATGTGTGCCTCCATGCACACAAGAGGTCGCCAAATAGTGGTGAGGGCCTAATTAATATAGTGGGGTGAATAGTATCTCAATATTATGTAAACACTAATCATATACATAGTAGAAGTAGTAATAGTAAATAAAAAAGTAAATAAACACAGTGGAATCCAATCATATAAATACATCATTAAATAAAAAATGGGATAAAAGTAAATCATATAATAAATAGGGCTTGAACTAGACTTGTTTCAATATAATACTAGTCAAAAGGATTCCTATAGGTGAAAAATAAATATACATGATATATAAAAAGGACAAAATAATAAAGATTTAAAACTTAAAAGGATCCCAAATAATATCTTGACATATCCTTTAATCCTTAACATAATCCACCATCTTATAACCCTAAAAGGGCCCTTACCCTTGTATAGATCCATGAAAAAAATTCTACATGCACACCAGGGTGCCCATGCAGGGTGTGAGTAATAAACATATTAGGAAACCAATAACATTTTCTTAATACAAGTGAAGAAGATATATGAGAGTATATATACTAACAAGTATAATTAACAAGTAATAATAAATTACTCTCATGTCATCATGTGTGGAATAGGCTCCCATCCTTGACCATACCTACTTTGGTTCCAAGATGGGAGGGAAAGTAATTTCATTCCACTAGTAAATCACATAACATGACCAAAAAATTCTCACTCAAGGTGCATACCCACATCGAGTCCCACATCAGATTCCACATCGAGTCCTAGGTCACACCCTCTTACTTAGGTATTATCACAAATAAAGTACTAGACTGAACCCTCTCATTCAAGGGATGTCACACATACAATTATACATCAAGTTCCTTTCCACACCATCTCACTCATGGGATTCCACACATCATCATATCTATGCCCAACCCTCACACTCAATGTGGCCTCAATACCCACAATCCCATGCCATCACATCAAAATACACCACCCCTCACTCAAGATGTGGTCACACAACCATTCATCTCAAAATATAATATAACACATAGTACAAATATAGAGTAGCCATACAATTCCCTATGACCACCCACTAATCCTAGTAGGATTTCAGGGACACAAGGATTCCATAATGATATCTTATAGGATACTTCCATTCCAACCCTCTAGGTTGTTCACACTAACCATTTTCATTCACCCAACACCATCAAAATTGAAGTAATTCATCACCTACACCCAAATACCAACCCACAAGGTCACCCAAGCATCAACCAATATTAAAAATCACACACCAAGACTAATTAATATAAGTGAAAAATCCTACCAAATTCATTGACCAAAGTGTGTTTCTATTGAACCCAAGACATTTTACCCACCTCTACCCTCTAAGGGGTCAATCACATCAAACCAGATTCACCCAAATATTTGATTCATAGAAGAATACAAATATCAAAAAACACACATATCTTCATGCTCAATAGTCCATAAAACCATATATAGATGTTGTAACATGGTAAATAATCCCTATCTAGGGATTAAGGAAGCTTACTCACCAATCCACATAATTGGATTCAAGACCAAACTACCAAATACCTAAAATAATCCCTAAATCCTTATAATTATGGATTTGTGATGAAAAAACAAGAAATAATGATAAAAGGGAACAACTAGGGAATATATGGGGTTAACCTTAACAAAATGAATCCAACACAATAAATGAAACTTCAAACGAAGGAGTAAGGATCTTAGGAATCCATAAAAGGAGAAAAAATAAATCCAAATTCAATAATAGGTTAAGGATGGAATATAGAGTGAGTAAAAATGAGTAAAAAAGGTAAATTATAGATTTACCCCTAAAAAATTCACCCAGAACACACCAAGTACTCGATCATCCTATAATGGTACCCGATACTCCACTAAGAACCTGGTACACTCCCACTAGCTGACCGATCGGGCCCTTGGACCTATAAGGATACTTCCTAGGACATAGGGTAATTTATGTACTTCCACCAAGTACTTATTACCCCCTCATAGAAAATTCTATAGGTGAAACTCTAATACCTTAATCTGAACCATTCCTAGGCCCTACTAACCTCTAAAAACATTGAAAATTAACCAATAATAAATAATTTAAATAAAAAATAACCCTTGAATTCATATATGAAATTTGAGTGTCATTTAATCCCCCTATAAGGGATTATCATATTTAAGAAGAATCTCTAGGTCTCCTCACTGAATAGCTATTTCCACTTGGATTGTATATATAACTCTCACTTTTAGGTCTCCTATCAAATACACTCATGGTTCCATAAAATCATGAAAAGAGGCACTATATTATAATAGGTACTCTTCTCACTCTAGTTTACAATATGCATCGGTCACTCATCAAATAATGCATCTTCTATAACTTGAGATAACCACTATATATCATATGCACTGAGTTTATATTTTCATTTCAGAGTTATGATATGTGAAAAACATCAGTCATACCTCGATGTCATAGAGGAAGAGACAATCAGTTTGACATAGACCTGATCCATTCCAAAATCTCTAAAAAACTAAAAAATCATGGTGTGAGATCCCCTTGATTTCTTAGACATCAATGACCTAATCAAGGTGGTACTCATAGAAATATTCAATCACCCATGGAAAAATCCAGGGGTCACATCTCTAGTTGAAATATAAGTGTTACCTACTCTGAATGGAGAGAAACTGAATCTTGATCAACAAAACCCACTCATTCTCTTTTTCACCAAGATTATTCTAATCACAGATGTCTCTCTTACCTCTAACCAGTACAAAAAAGAGTGGGATGACCTACCATAAAAATCCTCAAAGGGATTCATTTAGTTTGAATTATGAATGATGCTATTATACAAAAACTATACTAAGGATAAATGTCCATTCCACACTCCACTAGAATAGAGCACACACACCCTAATAATTTTCTATTGTATATGGATTTTACTCTTAGACTGATAGTCTATCTATAGGTCATACACATTACTCAACTTCAGTTGATATCCCATGGAATTCTATAGGCCCTTCTATAATCTCAATGTGAGATGCGTATCATGATTTGAAACTATTATCATAGGCACAATATACATCCACATTATCTCCCACACATACTACTTCCCAACTAGTCCACTGAATGAGTGTCTAAAATAGGAAAGAAATGTGAAACCTTCTCCAGCTGGTCAACTACCACCCACGCTGCATTATAATCCCTCAAGGTCCTAGGTAGCCCTATGATGATGTCCATGGTTAGCTCATTCCACTTCTATACTATAATCAGATTCTTTTTAAGTAACCCAACAGGTCACTAGTGATATACCTTTATCCTATTATAGGAAAGACAATGAGTGAAAAAACCTAGAATATCCTTCCTTAAACCAATCCACCAGAAACAAAACTTGATATTATGGTACATCTTATCCAAACATGGATGTACCACCCAATATAAATCATGGGATTTTTGTATCAACTACTCTCTCATAGAATTAGGGACCACCACCACACCATAGATGTAAATCACCTCATCCTTATCTCGAGATAATCCTAAGATTGGTCCATCTCCCATAATCCATTCTCACATCACATGATAATTTAATTTTTTCTCATAGATATCCATTACCCAATCCACCAATGAAGAGGTAACGAATAAGAGGTAATAGTAAATAATCTCTTATCCCTCTAAAACATCGATCTACTAGTTATATATCAATATAATTAACTCAAAATCCTCATCAAATGTCTAAACTTCATGATTTAATTATTCCTACTAAGAGAATTTTCCAAAATTTTCCCCTTATTCGGGGAATAATCTATCTCAAAATTAAAGGTTATAAAATATTTGACCCAATTACGTTATGATAGGTTCAAATACTATTGAGATATTATGAATTATAATAAAATTTGGTTTTTTTAGATAAAAAATCTGTCACTAAAGAGATAATGACAACAACACTTTAAGTCCTGAACCATATTAGCTAGATCTAAGTCATGGGAAGGGTAGTTCTGCTCATGGGGGAAGACTTGAAGAGACCCATAACTAACTACTGGACCACACTTCATTAAGATGGCTCCCAAAAGAACCCCTAACAAATAAAAATAGATGGTATGACCTTTCCCTGGGTTTGGTAGAATTTGAATTTAAGCAGTCATCAATATAACTTTCAACTCTTAAAATTCCACTTCACACAAAAAAAAACATTAATTTTACCCTTCTTATCCAACATTGTCATCAGTGCTACCAAGTAAGAGACATTCTATATAAATTAACAATAACACCCAGTAAGTTCAAAGAAACTTGTGATATGAAATACATTCCTAGGCCAAGACCAAGACATTAATGCGTCCACTTCTTTGGATCAACCAAGATCCTCACCTCTAATAACACATGACCAAGGAAGCACATCTCCTGATTCCATAAGTTACACTCAAATTACTTGTTATAAAGATTATGTGACTACAACATAATCAATACAATATCTAGGTGCCTGACACGAAACTCTAGAGTCTGAGTATACCAAAAATTTCATCAATAAACACCACAATGAAAGATTCTGAATATGTATGAAAAACATGATTCCTGAGAGACAAAAAAATGTAGGCACATTCATAAATGAATGGAATCACAAGGTAATATTATAACCCATTCATACTTTTAATTTATATATTTGATATATCCTCCACCCTGACATTTAACTAAGGATAGCTTGATCAGAGGTGAATCTTAGAGAACCATCGAGCACCGCTTAATTGTTCAAACAAATCATCTATATAAGGAAATGGGTACCTATTCTGCATTGTGAATTGGTTTAGATTATTATAATCTATGAAAAAACTAAGACTATTATGAAACTTTCTTCATTGTGAATTGGTTTAGATTATTATAATCTATGAAAAAACTAAGACTATTATGAAACTTTTTAGTGAATAAAATGGTAGTACCCCAAGGAGAGGTACTTAGAAAGATGAAACCCTTTACCTCAAGATCCTTAAGCTGTAAACTCAACACTATCGAATTGATAAGTACTATATGATAAGAAGGTATTGATATGGGATCTATACCCAAAAAGAGGTTAATAATGAACTAAATATCCATACCATTAGGTAACCCTAAGAAATATTTAGGGAAAAAATCCAAAAAATGGTCCACTACTAGAGGAAATGTTGGTAGAACTATCACCCGATCCACTATGAGGACCACACCCAAAACCTATGTTATAATGGACACTATCTGATTAAGTTAAGGTCCTACTCTACCTAATTACACATACCACTCACCCATTAAAATAAAATCCTTCCCCACTAGGTAAGTAAAAGATACCCACCTATGATAGTAGTCAATGCGAACCTAGAATCATGTCATCCAATCCATCCTAAATATAGCATAGAAAGTCACCATATATAGAATAAGAAAATCCCACAAGTATCTATAGATCCAAAATACTATGACACATGTTGAGAATCTATAAATATGATATATCCTATTCCTAAGATGTTAATCAAGACCCAACATCCCATGGGAGAACACCATAGCCACCCCCAATCCAAACACAACATAGGTAGAGATAAAATAATGGGATTACCATATATTAAAATAAGTAATAAAAAGAATAAAGGTAATAAAAACTATACCTATAATGGTATAAGGACTTCATACTCAATTATTTTTAACCTATTCTAAAAAATACATCCTGATTACATTGGATTTATGGCCCTAACCCTTAATCCTTGGATTTCCTGAGGAACTAACCCCTAAAATTTCTATAGCGGTGGATACTGCCTCTAAGACCCATGACCTACTCCACAACCTGACCTAATATATGAAGCCTTATATTCTATTTTATGTATTTCTAACTAGGATCTTTAATCCCATATATATCCTAACCTTTTCCTAAACCCAGTCGAGAAATCCTAAAATATAATCATTATAGGTGACCCATCCCACCATATGCAGGACACTTCTTCAATGGAATCATACATGCACTGAAAAAATTCCCTTCCCACCCACAATAATGGAATGTTAGGGTAAATAATCCTATTAGAGGGAGTGAAAAACCATGAACCTACCCAAACCTCCTCTCACACCTTGGTACATCTCATAAAATCTTCTATTCCTACCACTAGAAGATGCACCATTAGCTCCACTAGAGTGGACACCACTTGGGCCACTGAAAATAGGACGATATCTTATTGTACTATCCTACACAAGGATATTATCAATGGTAATAAAATTATGAATTAAATCTAAGTAAGATGTCAGTTTGAAATAATAACACAAATCTTTACATTTGTATGGAGGATAATCTCAAACCTATGGGCCTTTGGGGTCTCATTCCTTGCTATCAAGGGATAAAAACATAGTAGCTTGAAAAAATGGGCTGTGTAGTTCGTTACAGATATCATCCCCTACCACAAATCCATAAACTCATGTTCTTAGTCAATACTCATGGAATTATGGAAAAAATACTATAATAATAGGTCTACAAATTCTTCCCATGATAGTCCCTAACACCTCCTACTCTAAACCATAACATCCCATCATCTCCTATAATGTCCCTAATGCATATAGGCCATGAGATTCATGCATTAATCATCAAGAATATCTACTTTCTCAAAGACACCTTCTACCACCTATATCCATTCCTCAAAATATTGAGGACTACTGACACCCAATAAATATAGTGGATTATATATCTATAAGTCTTAAAAAAAAGAAACCATGGTATTACCACCCCGATGTGCACCCCTACCTCATACTAGTACTATACGAAACACCCTTGGATGAAGAGACCCTACTTCTTGAACCACAAGAATATCTTTAGTATCATTCTAAGATCCACACTCATAAACATTTGGTGTTATAATAAGAGCATTACCTACCTCAAGAACATCCTCAAATTGTTACCTAAGTGAAACCATGAGACATCATCAAGGTCAATTTTTCTAAAATTCCAAAATAAAGACTTATAAATTCCTTTTAAAAGTTTAAATATAAAAAATAAGCATTTAATAGGAATATATGAAAATAAAACCTTATAAAACAAGACCTATTGGTCTAACCACAACTACTAGGCATAAACACCCACTACGCACCCAATTACTAAGTCTATACCACTATTAAATTCATGTTATTCACAGTCATATATATTAAAATTATCAACATGATCAAGTTAAATTAATTATATTTCACCAAAAATTTATTTGGGAAAACACCGAATATATTATTATTGTAATTTAATTAATTTAAACATATATCAATCAGATATAATTAGGTGCATGGAATATGAAACTTTGTGTTGAATCATGATTCATGAACTCACACACTATCGACACCCTAAGAAATATGAATACCCATTAAACTACCAATTCACAATATAACTTGAAGAAAAAAATAAAACCACAATATTATAGTCAGTAAAATAAATATTATTTCTATAGATACTTGAATTTACACTACAATTGTATGGAAAAACATAATCATAACTTCTCACCCGATTCCAAATCATTTTGTCTACATTATACCATGTTTCAAGTAATAAATCATAATTAAGGTATCTGATACCATTTTTTAAACATTCTATCCTAAATTACCAGGTCCAAGCCATAGTGACACATGGACTCATGTATACTTCCCCATATAAAAGAGGCTTATGACCAACCATGAGGGCCTAAGTCATGAAGTGGGGAGAATACTCCCTTGATATCGGGTAACTATTAATCATATACATAGTGGATGTAGTGATAATGAATAAAATAGGAAAGTAACACAACAAAATCCAACCATAAAAATATACCATGCTATAAAAAATGTGATAAAAATTAGCTATATAATAAAAAGTAAAAGGAACACTATAGGTGGAAGATCAATATACAATATATATAAAAAGAATTAAATAATAATGTGTCATAACCCTAAAATATCCCAGAGTATGTCCCAACATCATCTCTAATCCTTGAACTGCTCCACTTTCTTAGTGGCTCAATATAAATCATTTTACCTCTGCTAAATCCATAACAATAAATTCTAAACACACACTGTAGTACTCATACAAGGTTTGAGTAATAAAACCAGTAGGACACTATAATATGTTTTGTAACATAAGAAAAAATAATAATATGAGATTGTATGCACTGATGAAAATAAATAACAAGCAATAATATATTCTTGTTGGATCATTATCCACTAACTGGGCTTCCATGAACCCCGACCATACTGTTTCAACTCCAAATCAGAATGAAAAGTCATATCATGTCATTATTACATCACAAAACATGACGAACACTTTCTCATTCAATACGCAACCCCAAATCAGATCCCACACCAAGTCCCAACCTACACACTCTCACTTAGGGATGGTCACACATCTAGTTTTACATTAAGTCCCAGACCACACTCTCTAACTCAGGGGGGTCACACGACCAATTCTATACCAATTTCTAGATAACTTCTTCTCACTTAGAGGAGTTCACACATCATTATCTCAGTTACCAAACCTAACACTTAGGGATACCTCAATACCCACAATACAATTCCATCACATTACAATAAACCATCCACTCAATCAGGACGTGGTCACACAATCATCAATCTCAACATATAATATAACATGATAAATAAATATAAATTAGTAATGGAATTTCCTATGGTCACCCACAAGTCAGTGAAAAACCTCACACACATTAGGAATCCATAAGGATAACCCATTTTCTACTCTTAATCTAACCCCTCTAGGTTACTCACACTAACTATGTTTATTCACTAAAACCTCCAAAATTGAATTAATATATCACCCATAACCAAATACCAACCCATAAGGTAACCCAAGACTCAACCAAGTTTAATCAACTGAAATTAGGCCCAATTAAACATAGAAAAAAAAACCTTACCTCACTTTATAGAACAAGGTACAGTTCCATCGAACCTAAGAAATTTTACCCACCACTACCCTCTAAGTGTCCAATCATGTCAAACCAGACTCATTAGAACACTTTTTACCCACAATAATAAAAAAATAAGGTGACTCATGAACCTTCATGCTTTTTAGTCTATACAACTATATATAAATTTCATAACAATGTAATAGCTTCTTACCTCAGGACTAATGAAGTTTATTATGAAAAAACAATATTTTCAATACACATAATTTCATGATTTAATACATAAAGGTACACATTATACAATCCTAAAAGACTGTGAAGCCAAGTTTATTTAGTAAATTTGGTACATATCATAACAAATTACAACATAAATACAATTAAATTATTGAAAACTTCTTTAACACGATTCTAAAATTCCATCATTCTTCTAAAACTACATGGGATAAACTGGGAACATACATAAGGGGTGAGATATAAATCCCAGTAAGGGAATAAATCATGGTATAAGGTAAATAATTACATTTTATCTAATAGAAATATCAAGGTAACATAATAGGGGTGTGAATAAAAATCTTGAATAATGAGGCATGATATAGCATGATAGCATAAAGGATACATGGGAATGTGGAAACAATATAAAACATGACATCATAAACACAAGTCAAGGATAAATTTAAAGAAAACATAACACAGTGTGATTAGGATAACCAACCATTAACCATACATGGAATCTCATGATATTAAAACATTACCCAATGAATTTGAGGGCTATATAATTCTAGGGACACCCATCACATTCATATCATGCACATGCATAAGTGTACCACATACGCCATTTAACATAGGATCATATTTCATAAAATTTAATCCTAAAATTAAGGAGTGTGGGATAAATACATGTAATTACCTAATAAATTAAGTACATGAACATCTAAGTGAATACCATTGATTGTAAATGGAGATGATTATTCACAACACAAATATTTGTCATAGAAAATCATAGGATAATTTCAACAGAATAAAAGGGGTACTTAAAGATTAATGGGAGATATTAATGAGAGTTAAATAGGTCTATAATAACTCATAAGTCCTAATTTATGTAATATGGATGTGTGGAAAACATATCCCAACATGAAAAAGTGAAAAAAGGCATGATATAAAGAAGGTGCTTGAATAAAGAGGAAGATAAGATCCCTTACCTTGAGAGGATGCTTCTAAAATCTTGGGAGGATCTTATTAAGAGATTGGGGGAACCTCAATAGGACTACAAAGAGGGAAAGGTAGAGTAATTATATGATCCAATGATTTTGAGTGAAGAGTAATGATAGTTTTGGTGGGTTTATATATAAAAAGAGATGATAATTTTTTATTAATTTCTAAACTTAGGTTTTGGACTCTATATGATAAAGTAATAAAAAAACATTACTAGGGTTTTATACCAATTATTTCTATAAAATAGGAGTGATTTTACATATTTTATAAGGTCAATAACCTAACTATTTAAAATAATACACTTAATGATGTGGAAGTGAGTCATGTTTATAAAGAATTGATTTTAAAACCTTAAAATATAATATAGGTTTTGAACGATTCATTAAGCATTTATAAAATTAATAAATTAAATTAAAAAATCATTATTTTAAATGGAAAATATATATTTGGTTATGTATACCATTTATGGAATATATTACATCACTTTTAGGTTATTATGATGTCATCATACATACAATATTTATTTTTTACACAAAAATTAAAATATCTTATAAAATTATAAAAAAATAACCATTGGATAATTTCAACATGATTATTTAAAAAATAATATTTATTTTATAAAAAAATTCTCTAAATATGAGAATTTACACTTTTCAGTCAAAATACTCATTTATTAAAAAATATTTTCTTGACAAAAATATTTTTTTGACCCTTATAAAAATTATATTCGACTTTATAAAATTATATTATCATTTATTTTTTATAAATTTTATTAAAATATAATTTATTTCAAAATTTCTTAAATTCAAAAAAATGAGTGACTTTATTGAAACTCTACATATCCCAAAAATACAATTTGCATTTCATTGTTTTAAAATCCAATTTGTTTTCAAACTTATTAATTAATCATTTAAAAAGTAATATTAAAAAGGGATAAATATAATCATTATCTTTTTAAAAATAAAATATAAAAATTCATATTATTAGGGTCTAGATATATATATCTTTATTACACCAATAAATTACCTAAGGGTAAGGTGTGTGATGGTGAGATTTTCATGGGGTGGTTTGGTGAACATGGTTTGGGATATGATCTTGATGAGATTAAACTTTACCATAAATAGTTTCATTCATATTCTAGTTGTGTAATTTTGGCTTGGGATTGGTCAAGGGAAAAGACCAGTGTTTCTATCTCTCTTAGTAGCTATGATAAATGGGATCCATTAGGTACAATTCTAATGGATGAGGCCATCAATTCTTCTATCTGTGTCTAATGGACTTTATCAGAACCCTTAATATACTAATCTTAATGGTCACTATAAAATGTCTATATTATCAATTATTATGATTCTTAACATTATTTTAAATTTTAAATACTATATAATGTTCCAAAATAATAAAATTAATTCATGTGTTTCAATAACTTCATTTCTTAATAAAGAATTTACTCATTTAAAAATGTAAATTTAATTTATAAAAGTTTTGGTTATTACATTATTTCCCCTTCAGAAATTTCACCCTTGAAATTTTAATTTCATACACTAAAAATGGGTTTTTCTATTTCATCACCTCTCCTGGTTCCCACATCACTTCCTCAAACGTTTGGTTCCACCACAACACTTTGACCAGGTGAGTTGTCTTATTTTGTATAACTTTGTCTCCACAACATAAAATCTTCACCCAATGCTACTCGTATGAAATATAATTCTACAATGGTACCATCACTGGATTCAATACATGTGAGGGGTCTAGTATGCACTTACTCAAGAGGGATACATGGGACACATCATTTGCTTGAGATAGGTTAGGTGGGAGTTCTAATTGATTGGCCACCACTCCTATGTGATCAAGGATCTCAAAGGGGACAATATATCTAGGACTAAGCTTTCCATTATTCCCAAACCTCATAAATTTATTCCATAGACATATATTAAGGAATAATTTATCTCCAAAATAAAACTCTAGATCTCATTGATTATTTCCGTCATTGATTTTTTGTCAACCTTGTTCAAATTTCATATGATGCTTAATTGTTTGAACCTTCTCTGTTATCTCTTGGATAAGATTAGGTCCCATCAGTTTCCACTCTGAAACGTCATCCCAACATTTCAGAGTTTGAAACCTCTTACCATATAGATCCCCATAAGGTGACATTTTGATACTATAATGGGAACTATTTTTATATGATAACTCCATAAGGGGAATGTGATGGTCCCAAAATAATTGAAAATCCATTTAAAATGATCTTATTATATACTCCATAGTTTGAATGGTACTTTCAGACTGAACATCCGTATAAGGGTGATAAGTAGTGCCAGTGATTAGTTCTGTATATAATGCTTTTTGAAGACTTCTATAAAACCTCAAGGTAAACCTCAAATCTCTATTAGATAAAATAAAAAGTGGAACTGCATGTAGTCTTACCACTTCCCTTATGTATATCTTGGTGACTTGTTCAATAGAGACATATTGCATGATATCTATGGAATGTACTAACTTGGTAAGGAAATCTACTACCACCCAGATGATGTTATTTCCTTTAGGAGTATGAGGGAGTTATAAGATGAAATACATGACTATATTTTCCATTATTCATACTAGTATAGGAAATAGTTTCATCATACCCTTATACTTCTGTCATTCTGCCTCGATTTGTTGGAATACTAAGCATCAAGATACAAACTCTACAATATCTCTCTTTATATAATCCCACCAGATGTTTTTCTTAAAATATTTATATATCATAGTGCTTCCTGAATTAATATAGAAGGATGAGCTATGTGCATTATCCAAAAGTTACCTGTTCAGTTCTAGTTTTGATAGGACCCATTTTTAGGTTCCAAACCTTATAAATCCATCTTCAACATAGTTGAACTCCAAAATATTCACTACCTCTTTACTTAGTAACTCATCATTTTCAGGCCTCTTTAATCCTTTTAGGAATAGATGGTTGAGAATTTATTTAAGAAATTTATGATTAATATCCTTTTATTATACCCATATCTATCCTTTTCATGTCAAAGAAGATTGGATCCCTTTCAATCCTCACCATGGATAGAGTTATAGGATCCTTTATACTTAGAGAATATGCCACTTTGTCTGCCTTACCAAGATGGTAATAGATTGAACAAAAATAATCCTTGATTAGTTATATATACTTTCATTGGTCTATATTAATCTCATTTTGTGTGAATATATACTTGAGGCTTTTATGATCTATATATATGTGGAACTTATCCCAATAAAGATAATGTCACCAAATATTTAACATGAAGATCACTAAATCCAATTCTAGATCATTGGTTAGATAGTTATACTTAAGGATAATTAATTATAGGAAGTCATATGCTATCAATTTTTCATATTACATGAGTACATAAACCAATAATATTTTTAGTTCATCACTGTAGATCACAAATCCTTGGCCACTAGTGTGTAATGTGTGTATAGGTGAAGTTATTAGCCTCTTATTTAGCTATTTAAGGCCTTTTTAACATTCATCAATCCAAGAAAACATGAATCCATTCTGATTAATCTTGATTAGTGGGATTAAAAATCATGATAAGTTTCTCAAATATTGAAGATAGAACCCATCCAATCTAAGTAAAGTATGAATTTACATCATAGATTTTGTTCTAGGTCATCCTTTGATTTCCTATGTTTTTAAAGGATCCAAAGATATCCTTTTTTGGTGATAAAATTCCCTAAAAAAGTTAATTTATACAAAAAAATTACATTTATTATAATTTTCATATAACTTTTCCTTCTTCAAGGTCTCTATTACAATATTTAAATGCTTATCATTTTCTTCTCTTCTCGATTAGATAAGAATATCATCTATAGATACCACCACAGATTTGTCAAGATAATCCATAAATAATCTATTCATAATGTCCATAAATATTGATGGAGAATTATTGAGTCAAAATTATATCACTATGAACTCATAGTGTTTATACCTTGTATGAAAACAAGTCTTGGGGATATCCTATTTCTTTACCTTTAATTTATAATATCTTGACTAGAGGTCTTCCTTATATAAGTATTGGGATCAATGCAGCTGATTGAACCCATTATCTATCCATGGTAGATGATACTTTTTCTTTATCATGATCTTTTTGAGATTAAGATAATAAATTTAGATGCACATTGAACCATCCTTCTTCTTAATTAAATGGATAAGTGCACCCTATGGTGAAGCACTTGAGCATATAAACCCTTTATACAGATTATCCTATAATTAATTCTTCATATCCTCTAGAACTTGGTCATATAAACCCTTTATATATTTTATTCATATCCCCAAGTTCTACAACATCTATTCTATATGGAGTCTTGGATACCAACAAAGCTCCGAGTATGAGATAAATTGAGAACTCAACCTCACAGATAGAAGGAATACTATGAAAATATTTGGGAAACACACTAGAAAATTCCTTTACAATGGGAATGTCATCAGGTATTATCTTTTATTTAGTCTCAATCATTTGATCTAGATATTATTGATCATAAGGAAATAATACCAAAGAAGATTTATCCCCATCCTTGAACTTTTATAGAATTAGAGAATGATTAAAGATATAGAGGGTGATTTCCTTCCCCCAATAATTTATATCATATCTATACAAGGAAAGAGTATCCTTTCTTATAATAACATAAAATTATTCTATTGGGAGTATCATAAGGTTTTATGGGAAATTCATCCCATAAATTTGGATAGGGTAGAGGTTATATATTTGGGATGCAATAGTTCCCCCATTTGTTATCTTCACTGATAACTTGACTTTTGTGGGTTGATGTGGTGTTTTAATAGTTTTACTAAAATTTCATGATATAAAAGAATGAATAGTACTATAATAAAAAGTATGTTATATATTCTTAAATGAATAAACAGTGTACCTATAAAAAATTATTTATTGGGATCCACCTTAGAAGTTGTGATGAAATAAAATTTCCCTTGCTCTCAAGTCCTTGGAGGTTGTTGTCATCATTTATCATCAACAACACTTTTCTTAGGTCATTGATTCACATAAGTTCCTTATTACTTAGTTTAAGCATTATACAATATGTTGACAGTTGATAAGAGCATTCATTTCTTCCATCACATTGGTGGGTTTCTCCTGTTGATAATCACTAGCTAGGTTCCCTTCCTTATTCAACCCAAATCATTTCTTTGTTCCCCTCAGGAAATTCTTAAGATATTTTTTACCATACTTTTGACAAGTGGGATGTTGTAATTTCTTTCAACCATTATATTTATCCATCATACCACCAAAATTATACTCCATTTTCCACTTATTATCCCCATGTGAACCTTGAGACTAACCGATCTCCATTTCAATTTTGAGGTTACATTGGATAATTTACTCACATATGTCAATGTCCCTAATGGATAATGATCTTCATAGACTCTGATTTATCCCACCAAAGAAGTGAACAAATTTACTTTCATATTTAATGAAAATTTTGGAGGTGTATCGTATAGTCTTGTGATGTTTTCATCATATTAATCGATGGATTCGTTATCCCTTTTATTGAGGATAAAGAAATTCATCTCTATTTTAAGTTAGAGAGTACAAGGAAAATATTTGTTAATTTTTTTTGGAATTACTTCCATTCCATCGCTTCGATCTCATCCCCATGTTTTTTTATTTTTGGCCAATGTACACCATTGATCATTTATCCCTCCATACGATAAATACAAAGCATGAACTTATCTTTATCAGAGAATGGAAGGATAAAGAGTATCTTATCAATGGATTTTATCCATTACTCCATGATTGAGGGATAAAAAGATCCATTTAAATTCATAATCCTTTATCGCATAAAGGTCTTAATTGAAACATTATCTTTTTTAGGGGGATTTGTTCATTAATCTTGATTCGATTTTCTATTAAAAACATGAGTTAATTGATAAATTATTATCACAAAGTTCATGATTTTTACTCCCATTGTTTTAGGCATCTTATTTTGTTAGTCATCATATTACCCCTCACATTGGTTGTGGGATCAATTTCTCATATTTATAGATATTGAATAAAAACAAAGGTAAAACTTGAATGATTATTTTTAAAATATTTAACAAATAAAAGGGCAACTATGAACATTGAAGGGATAACTCATAATTGAAATATATTATTTAACCTATGAATTTATAGTTTTAAATATAATTTATCCATGATCTATTAAATAACAAAAAATCCTATGAAATTTTTTATACCCTTAATAATGGTTTGTAAGGATATTTTGATTTTACCAAAGAATATCTATTGGGAGTGTCAAACTAGGTTTGTATTAAATCTCGTTTTTATACACTAGTTGATGATCAAGTCTAGCTCAATTCATCCATTTCGGGTTATTACACCTAGGTACCTTTGTACTAGAGACACATCCACTTATAGTTTACAGAAAGGGATGTATTTGATTGGAAACAAATTAATATATAATTTATAAAAATTTAGGTATTTTTTTCTATGTTTAGTCTTATCCTTAAGGATTTCACTAGAATATTTTAATCGTTATCCAAAAAATAACTATACTTTCTTCTGATATGAAATATGAAAACCCACATATTTAATACACTTTATTTCATGATTTAATACACAAAGGTACACATTATACAATACCATAAGATAATTAATCCTAGTTTATTTGGGAAATTAGGTACATAGAATAAAACTTGCAACAAAACTATAATGACATTATTGAAAACCTCCCGAACATGCTCCTAAAATTTCACCATTCTTCTAAAATTGTATGGGATAACCTGGGGATGTACCTAAGAAAGGGGTGAGATATAAAGCCTAGTAAGTGAATAAATAATAGCATAAGGTAAATCAGTATATGTGATCCAAGAGGAATATCAAGGTAACATAGGAGGGGAGAGAATCATAATCTTGAATAATGAGGCATGATATAACATGATAACATAAAAGAAACAAGGAATGTGGAAACAAAATAAAACATAATATCATAAACATAAGTCAAGGATAAACACTGATACAACATAACATAGTGTTATTAGTATAAAATTATATTCAATATAAATGGAATATCATGAGATTAAAATATAATCCAACGCATTGGAGGGATATATAATTCCACGCCCACTCGTCACATTCATATTATATACATACATAAGTGTGCCACATAGACCATTAAACATCATATAATATTTCATCACATTTAATACCATGATTAAATAGTGTGGTATAAATACATGTAATTCACCAATAAAGAAATTATAGGTACATCTAGGTGAATACCCTTGATTGTAAATGGGGATGAGTATTCACAACAAAAATGTTCAATATGGAAAATCACATGATAATTTTGATAATATAAAGAGGATACTTAAAGATTCATGTGAGGGATTAATGAGATTTAAATGGGTCTCTAATAACATGTAAATAATAAATTAGGTAATAAGGATGTGTTAAAATATATCCCAACATGAAAAAGTGGAAAAAAAGAATGATATAAATGAGGTTCTTGATTAAAGGTGAGAATGAGAGGATCCCTTACCTTGAGAGGATGCTTCAAAAAGTTTGGGATGAGATTCTTAAGACCCTGGGGGAACATTATAAGGATTATAGATAGGGAAAGAAATAATAATTTCATGATACAAGGGTTTTTAGTGAAGATTAATTGGTGTTCGGGTGGGTTTATACAAAAAAAGAGAGGAAAATTATTTATTAGTTTCCAATCATAGGTTTTGGACTCTATGGTAAAGTAATCAAAAACGCCATAATTACCATGGTTTTTCCTATGTTTTATTCCAAATAATAAGTGTTTTTAATTATTTAATAAGAATAATAACCAAAATCATTAAAATAATACCCTTAGTAATGTGGAAGTGAGTCATGTTTATAAAGATTTGATTTTAAAACCTTAAATTATAATATAGGTTTTGGAGGATTCATTAAGGATTTATAAAATTAATTAAATAAATTAAAAAATGAATTATTATAAATTTTAAAAACATATATATTCATTTATACCTTTTATTGAATATATTAAATCACTTTTTGGTCATTATGATGTCATAATACATACCATATATTTATATCGTATTTAATTTTAACCTGAAAATTTGACAATCTCAGAAAATTATGAAAAAATCACCATTGGATAATATCAATGTGATAATTTTAAAAATAATATTTTTTTATCAAAATGATTCTATAAATATTATAATTTTCACTTTTAAATAAAAATACCTATTTATTGAAAAATACAGGGTTTTTTATGATATCATCTTTCTGACCCTTATAAAAATTATATTCGACTTCATAAAATTAGATTGTCATTTATATTTTATAAATATTATTTAATAATAATGTTTTATTAAAATATTATTTATTTTAAAAGTTATTTAATTCATAAAAAATCGTGTCTTGATTGAAACTATACATATCACAAAAATACATTTTTTATTTCAGAGTATAAAAATACAATTTTTATCAAAAGTATTATTTAACAATGTAAAAATTAATATTAAAATATGATAAATATAATCAATAATTTATTAAAAAAAATTTATACTATTAGGTTATGGATACATATCCCTATATTACACCAGTGAACTCCCTAAGGGTAAGGTGTGCAATGATGAGATTTTCATGGGGTGGTTTAGCATACATGGTTTGGTTCATGATCATGATGAGCTTGAACTTATCCCATAAAAGGTTCCATTCATGATTTATTTTTTTAATCTTGTATTAATATTATTCAAGTCCAAATTCTAGTGATTTTATCTTCCTCAGAAGCTTCAATAAAAGGGCTTCATATAGAATGATTTTACTGGTCGAGGCCATCACTTCTTTCGTATATGTCAAATGGAATTTATCATAACCCTTAATATACTAATCTTAATGGTAACTATACAATGACTATATTATCTATGGTTATGATACTCAATGATCTTTTAAATTTAACATACTATATAATGGTGACAAAAAGTCAAAGTAATGCATATTTTTTCCTATAAATTCATTTATTAATAAGGCATTTACTCATTTAAAAAGGGAAATTTCATCTATAAAAGTTTAGTTAATTACACTTAAACTACTATATATATAACTAAATTTAATCTCAAGATGAAAAATACCCATATCATCCCCAAAATATTATATTTAGGGATTTGAAATGGAAAACCAAGAAATAGGGTGACAACATAACAACTAGGGCATAAATGAGGCTAGCCTTACCAAATGGAACCCAACACAAGCAATGGAACTTCAAATAGATATGGAATAGGCTTGTAGGATCTTAAAAAGACATAATAGGAGAAAGAATCGAGTGAAAATTGAGTGGGGGTTGATGGAGAAATAAGTGGGGAGTAAAAGGGTGTAAAAATGGAAAATTATAGAATTAACCCTAAAACAAATTCGCCCATAACACACCAGGTACCTAGTTAACTTATACCTTGTACCTAGTACTACAGTTTCCACCTAGTAAGCTCCCAATAGCTAGTAGATTAGGGATCAATTCCTACAAGGATATTTCTCTAACACCCAATACCCATTTGAATTCCACAGGGTACTTGGTACCACTCTATAGAAAATTCTATAGAGGTGACCCAACACCCTACTCCAAACCATTCCCAAGACCCCTAACCACCCAAAACATATAAAATTAGATAAGAATAAATATTTTAAACCCTAAAAAGAGCTACAAATTCACACATTAAATTTATAAGTCATTACATGATGAAAAAATCAGTATTGGTTTGAATAGTTTGAAGGATTATTTCTTCAATTCTGATTGTACGAACATAGAAATATAGATTAGTGGATCTTTATGGGATATAATATTCTAGTCATTCAATTTTTAATATAATAGGTTTTTTTATAATCATGCTGACGTGGTGTTGGTTAATTATTCTATGATCATATGTAATTTATATTATATAAAATTATTGATGAAAAATATTCATGGGATGTTGATCTCATTGAAACATTAAAAATAGAAAGATAAATAAATCTAAGATTTGAGTAATTTGTCTCATTTAGTTAATGATATTGTTGTAAGAAGTTAATTATGAGGTAATTAAAATTTAAAATTGATATTTGATTATGTGGATTTTGGGTATTTATTTTTTAAAATTAAGTAGTATACATTAATGATATGAATGAAATGTTTTTCAAAGAGGTTATTTTTATAAAATTGGAATATATGGGTTTTTTCTATATTTATTATGATTTATTTATGAATTGATATATTTAGAAATATAATTTTTATAATTTTTATTTAATTTTACAAAAATTGATAATTATTTAATATTGATGTGATGGAATCCATGAATTGAAGGGGCGTTATGTTGATATGTGGTGATAAAACATTATATAGGAATTATGGAAATATTATTATTTGAGATTTTATAAGGTAAATTTAGTTAAACTATTATATAGTTGATATAGGTTTCCCAAGGATATATGGATGTTAATAAAAGTGAAAAAATAAGATAAATTAAATTCATAATTTGGTAGTGATTTATATATATTTCTTATACACATAGAGGTTTTATTTATAATAAATATTTATAATCATTGATATGTTATGATACATGGTATTATATCTTAAACGATGATGTGAATTTATAAATGGGTTGATTATGCGATATTTATGCGTTTATTATGAATTGTGATAAAGATTATTTGATTTGATATTAATGCAGTGTAAAGTGATGTTGTATTCATGGATGTTTATACAACATAGAGGAATATTATATTCCCAACACATGTATTAATAATGATTATTTTTTCATACTGCTATACAATTTTTATTATTATAGTCATTTAATTCTCATATACAATTGTTGTTGTCATAGCTACAATGATGTATGGTTGTTATGGTTAAATATATTCCTTTATTAGAGCCATGTTCAAGATATGAGGTGATTGATATGAGACATTTATGGTAGAATATAGAAGATGGGATATATATGGGGGTGATGTGGTGGATTTTTATTAACAATGTGGATAGATAGGGTTAATGGCATATGGTGAAGGTTTTCTCGAGATACATGTTTTTATTGATTATTGTTATATATATATTTATTAATTTTTATATATTTCATTCACTATAGAATTATTATGTCTATTCAGTTACTACATGATAGGTTGGAGGAGGAACATGTTGTCTATACTAGTATTCTCAACCTACATTTTTTTTTCAAACATACAATATCAAGTTGACTGTGGTATCATGCGATGTTAGTTTGGTACAAGGTGACTTATCCAAAAGTAGGAAGAGTCACATGTGATTGTATTTATAGAAAGTTATTGGATTATTTTTTTGTTAATGCGTGACCTAAATATACATATATTAATTTAAGATATTTTTAACATATCATACCCTATTCACTCATAAGTAACTGAACTCGGTTGGCCACATGGCCTCTAGTGCACCTCCTCAAATGCCATAGGCTGCCTAATAGCAGTGAGAGTCTATGATGATACAATGGGAAGAATATAACCTCATGATAAGAGTGTATAATAGTGGTATTTAATAACAATAAACATCAAAATTGGTATAATAAATCAATTACAGGAGAATAATTCATAAAGATATAAATAAATAGGCAAACGTAGGACCGATATCATATACAAAATGATGTCATATCTGTATTCTATACAAAAAATGGGAATACATGGAAGAAGAGTAACAAACATATAAAACATGACATACTAAAAAATAATAAGACCAAAAACTATATCCAATATCATCATGAGAATAACATCAATCCTCCTCTCTTTTAATCTATCCTAGTACAGAAAGTCAGACATCCATAGCTGGGAGCTTCCCTTTTTCCCTACCTACATCCATAAGATCTGTTTTGGGTGTGAGATATACTCAGTAGGACACCACCAACTATTTTTATAACTATATAGAAATTTTATATAAAATTATTAGTTTGTGGGTAATAATCAATGTATAATAGTAAATAAAATAAATCACATCGATTCAAGTTCCTCACGGGACACCAGACTAACACTACTTGATTCAACCTAAGTCAAAATATCTTTGAAAAAATATCACCCTATATATATATTCACATATGTATGTATATATACACATCATGTATATTATAGTGTCCCGAGCCTTTTACATAAAACATTTCATGTTTTTAAGGATAATTAATCACCAGAGTACAAGACAAGGAACTTTAAGTCTAGTGTCTTAGAAGACTAGGTACATATAACATAAAACATGGGGCTAAACAAAACTTATTTATTTAATCTCCATAAAGATATTATAACTTCCTTTGATCCCTTACATATTCATAGGGTACCCTGGGGAACACATGAACAAAGGGATGATCTAAAAAGCCCAGGAAGGGAATGAACATAAGGATACATCTCAAGTACATGAGTTAAGAGGCATGAAATAATGATATCCAAAGCATGAAACTTATAAAATAATTTAATATAAGCATGGGATCATATAAACATGAAATCATATAAATGTGTCAGAATCATAAATCATATCTTTAGTATGGGTCAAGGCTAACCACCAATCCTGTTTCCCATTTTAGTACGGGTCAAGGCTAACTGCCAATCCTGTTTCATATCTCATATCATGAGACTTAACCTTACCCAATGCATTGGAGTGCTATCTATAAAAACCCATATCAACATTTTCATGAATATTCTTTCCACATAAATATTATTACCACATATACAATCATACATAATCAACCATACACAAACATACGGGTACCCATGGAAAGAATTGGGTACCACAATTTTGACATAAATCATAACCAATGGGCGTATCATGAAAGTGTCAATGTAAGGAAAGAATTAGAAAATACATGGAATTTAATAGGGTAAAATAGTAATATAATATGGTAAGTGGTGTCAAACATAAGTGACAACATATGAGAAATGTATTTTAGAAACATCAGCATTAAAACATTTTTGTGCGGTTTTAAGGAAAATACTATAGAGCTTTTAAAATAGTAAAGAAGACATTCTTTTATATAAAACTAAAATCTAACCAATAAGGTTTTCATAATAAAAATAAAGAATTTAAAAATATAATGGTGTCTTAAAACATAAGATAGAGTGCACTTGAAATTGGGTAAAAGATCGAGATGTTCCTTTAAAACGAGTGTGCTTATTAGGAAGTATTGAAGAGAGATTCACTTAAAATCATGTATATACACAAAAGAGAATGAGATATGGATCTTGGAACATGAATTTGGAGCATATATACAGAATTTTTATGTTCTACATAAAATAAAAGACAACAACATTTTGGTAAAAAGAAAGATAGAGCAACCTGAAGGAATAAAGGAAGTTCGGGTAGAATCCATCATTGTTTATTGGCATGGTATCAGGTGTAACTAAGAGGGCTTGATGAGAGAGATAATGGGTTTATCATCACTTATAAAACATTAGGGCAGTATGGGTAAGGTGTATAAATGTACCGCATCACTTGGTATTGTGCAAAAAGGCATATCATAGAGAAAAATCTTGATTAAGAGTAAAAAGGGGAGGATCCTGTACCTTAAATTCGTTGGTGTTCTCCACTTGTTATTAAAGACCTGAATAAACATATTAGGCTTATTAATTAATAATTACAGAACCTATTCTATATTCAATAACCATTTTTAGTTCATTAAAATCCTTTTTGATTAGTTACATGGTTCAATTTCATTGTTTGGGCTCATTTGTTTATATGGCTTTAAAAGATCGGTTCACTTATATTCAAGTTTGGATTATATGTAAGATGAAAGTGGTTTTCCAGAATTGAAGTTATATTATTTATTTCATATCCAAGAGATTACATGGTTTTAATTTTAATTAAGTTACTTAGAGTGAAGTCTAATTATTATATATATAACCATAGTGATAACCGTTCTTGTTAATTGGTGGATTTGATTACAAAGAATGTGTTTTGATTTATAACTTGATTCCATTTGTACCAAAGGATTAAAGAACAAAAAATAGGGTATATTACATATATAATAATCTGGTTCAACCATAACACAAATGGTTTCATGACCAGAATTAAAGATAATAATATAAATTGATAAACTGTTGTCCTTGAATGTGCTAAATTAGCACATCTCAAACGGTGCTTTCATTTCTTTCAAATAAAAGGGTGGGGAAAGAAGAGAAGATAATGAAATATACCACTAGAATGAATAAATTATAGTACATGTATGTTACTGGATTTATCATACTATTATGGGGAAGGTAGGTGAGGAAAGAAATAAAAAAGAAAAGAACTTAAAAGAAAAGAAGAAATTGGGAAGTGGAATTTACCTCTTGAGACTTCCTCCTTTGAGAACCTCTTAAGGGGAGAGGTTTTGGTATTTTGAGGAGGCTGACACATTTTGGACGTGAGGGAGGACCTTGGGGAGATATTTGGGTAGAATAATGGAAAGGCACAAGGCTTGATAGGAGTGGAGATAAGAGGGAGTGAAGGGGGGTTTTTATAGTGGAGGAGAGGAGGGATTTCATGATATTATAATCCTTAATTTATTATTTATTCACAAGAAAAAGAATAGTAAGTATTACATGACCAAGAATAGTAAATGGGTCATGTGAATTATAACCATGGGTAGTCAAATCAGACATGATGCTAGAAATAGTCTATTTAGCTTATAATGTACATATACGGTAAATTACCGTATTTACTATTCATCAAAATTTCAAGTATTTCAGAAAAATCCCAAAATTTCACCCTGACCATTTTTCAATGTGTAGAATCCAAAAATGAAGTCCATTTTTTAAAAATAATTTTCTAAATATGATTATTTTAATATTTAATTAAAATCATAATTTATTATCAAAAACCAGTTTTAAAACACTCGTTAACTCATTCTAAAATATAGGTATATCATACTTCCAAATTGAATATTATTTTTATACTATCAAAGGTGAGGTTACTATTCATTAGGGTATATCACTATTCAAAAGGGTATGTTACTATTCATTAGGGTAGGATACTATTCATCAAAAATTAAGTTTTCCTTATCGGACTCCAAATAACTTACTAATTACAACCATGTATGCCAGATTTTCAAAATTCCAAACACAGAAGTGACGAACTTATGTTTAAAGGTCACATTGAACTTAGTAGTTAATTTTGTTTTGTTTTCATGTGATTTTATGACATACTTATGAGAAAATAATTTTCATTGAAAAACATTGGGTCGTTACATTCTTCCCCCCTTATGAAATTTCGCCCTCAAAATTTCATTTTACATTCTATGACAAAAACAGGTGTGGGTAATTTTCCTTCATTGCTTCCTCCAATTACCATGCTGCCTCTTCGTACTTATGGTTTCTCCATAGTACCTTGACCAGATGAGTAGTCTTGTTGCATAGAACTTTGTCTCTACGATCGAAGATCTTCATTGGCTGCTCCTCGTAAGAGAGATCATCCTCCAACTGTACCACCTCTGAAGAGAGTACATGTGAAGGGTCTGGTATGTACTTCCTTAAGAGGGATATATGAAAGAAATCATGTACTTTTGACATGGTAGGTGGAAGTTCCAGTCGATAGGCCACAACTCCGACTCGATCAAGGATCTCGAAGGGGCCGATGTACTTAGGACTTAACCTCTCTTTCTTCATAAACCTCATGACCTTCTTCCATGGGGATATAAATAGAAATACCATGTCTCCAACTTTGAACTCAAGGTCTCCTCAATGGTTATCTTCATAACTCTTCTATCGACTTTGGGCTGCCTTGATATGCTGCTGAATGGTTTTCACCTTCTCTACCATTTCTTCGACCATTTCAGGTCCTAGCAGCTTACGCTCACCAAATTCATCCCAACATGCTGGTGTTTTGCACCTTTTACCATAAAGGGATTTATATGGTTCCATTCAAATGCTTGAGTGGAAACTATTGTTGTAGGATAATTCAACCAGTGGAAGATGTTGGTCCCATCCTCCTTTGAATTCCATTGAACACACTCTCAACATGTCTTCCAATTTCTGAATAGTTTGCTCAGATTGGCCATCAGTTTGAGGATGATAGGCCATACTGAAGTTCAGTTCAGTGCTCAGAGTATGCTGGAGTCTTTTCCAGAACTTCGAGGTGAATCTTGGATCACGATCAGATACAATAGATAGTGGTACTCCATGAAGCCTTACCACTTATTTGATGTCAATCCGTACAATTTGATCCAATGAGAAGTCCTCTCGAACCACGATAAAGTGAGCTATCTTCATAGGACAATCCAAAACAACCCATATAACATTGTTTTATCTAGATTTCTTTGGAAGTCCTGTGAAAAATTCCATGGTAATGTTCTCCCACTTCCATGATGGTATGGGTAGTGGTTGCATCATCCCTTTATAATTTTGTCTCTCAGCCTTCACTTGCTGACATACGAGGCACTTTGATGTATATTCGACAATCTCCCTTTTCATATTATCCTACCAAAATTTTTCTCAAAGATCTCGATACATCTTTGTGCTCTCTAGGTGGATAGAGAAGGTCGAGCTATGTACATCATTCAATATCTCCTTCTTTATCTTTGGATCAGATGGTACACATAATCGTGTCCCAAATCTTACAACTCCTTCCTCATCAATTTTGAAATCAGAGGATTTCCCATTTTTAACAGCTTCCACCCTTTTCTGAATTTCCACATCCTTTCTTTGAGTATCCTTTATTTTCTCCAAGAGGGATGGCTGAGCAATCATTTTAGAAAGGATTGATGATGTTCCTCCCTCAATGATTCCCATGTCCATTCTTTTAAAATCTAAGAAGATCATATCCTTTTCAATTCTCATCATTGATAAAGATGTAGGATCCTTTCTAATTAGAACATCCGCCACCTTGTTTGCCTTACCAGGATGGTAGTGGATTGATCAGTCATAATCCTTAATGAGCTCTATCCATCTTCACTGGAACATATTAAGCTCTTTCTATGTGAATATATATTTTAGACTCTTGTGTTCAGTATATATCTCACATTTTCCCCCATAGAGATAATGTCACCAGATTTTCAACGCAAAGATCACAGCCGCCAACTTCAGATCATGCGTGGGATAGTTTTTCTCATGGATTTTCAGCTGCCTTGAGGCATATGCTTTCACTTTATCATTTTTCATTAGCACACAACCTAATACTTTCTTAGAAGCATCACTATACACCACAAAGAGTTCTCTACTTGAAGGGAGTGTGAGTACTGGTGCATTGATAAGCCTATTTTTCAACTCCTTGAAATAGTCTTCACATTCTTGTCTCCAAAAAAACTTTACTCCCTTCCGTGTCAACTTGGTCATTGAGTTTGAAAATCGTGAAAAGTTCTTCATGAATTGTCGATAATACCCAGCTAGACCTAAAAAACTGCGGATCTCCATTACAGAAGTTGGTCTCAACCACTCTTCAATTTCCTTCGTCTTGGAAGGGTCCATAGATATCCCTTTCCTGGTGATAACATGCCCCAAGAATGATACTTCCTCCATCCAGAACTCATATTTACTGTACTTTGCATACAAATTTTCACTTCGCAAAGTCTTTAACACAGTTTCCAAATTCTCCTAATGTTCCACCTTGCTATTAGAGTATATCAAAATATCGTCAATAAAGACCACAAAAAATTTGTCGAGTTAATCTCTAAAGACTTTATTCATTAAATACATGAAAATTGATGGAGCATTAGTGAGTCCAAATGGAATCACTATGAACTCATAGTTTCCATACCTCGTTCGAAATGAATTCTTGGGAATATCTTCCTTCCTCACCTTTAGTTGGTGATATCCCGACCGAAGGTCCACCTTAGAGAAATAACTGGCCCCACGAAGCTAATCGAACAAGTAATCTATCTGTGGAAGGGATTAATTATTCTTTATAGTGATTTTATTGAGCTCACTATAATCAATGTAGAGGCGCATTGATCCATCATTCTTCTTGATGAAGAGGACTGGAGCACCCCACGGTGAAGCACTCAGGTGTATAAAACCCTTCTCCATATTCTCCTGTAACTGCTTCTTCAGCTCTTTTAGCTCTATGGTGGCCATTTTGTAAGGTGTATTTGAGATTTGCAGAGATCCAGGGATGAGTTCAATTGAGAACTCAACCTCTCGGTCAGAAGGAAGACCAGAAAAATCTTCGGGGAATACATCAGTGTAATCCCTCATGATGTACATGTCTTCAAGAATGATTCTATCCTTTGTCCCAATCATTTGAGCTAGATATGATTTCTCAAAAGGAAGCAGTATCCAAACTTGAGACGAAGATTCTAAAGGAGACTCATCTTCTTCCTTACACTTGTAAAGAATCAGAGGATGCTTCGGGATGTGAAAAGTGATCTCCCTTTCCCGACAATTGATGTTGTCCTTGTACAAAGATAGTCAATCCATACCCAAGATAGTGTCGAACTCCACTAAAGGAAGTATGGAAATATTTTATGGGAGGTTTAGTCCACAAACATTAACCGGGGAGGAGTTATAAACCATGAATGCAATAATTTCCCCATTTTCAGTTCCCACCGATAAATTTTCCTCCAAATTTTGAGGTGGTGTTTGAATAGTTCTACAAAACTTACAAGATATGAAAGAATGTGTAGAACCAGAATCAAATAGTACGTTCTCTATTCTTGAATGAATTACTAGCATACCTGTCACCACATCATTTTACGGCTCCACCTCAGCAGTAGTGATAGTATAATCCCTCCCTTGTTTCCTTGGAGGTTGTTTCTGATTGCTTCCAATAACCCCCAGCTTAGTGAAATTGTTCGCATAATTCCCTAGCTCCTTGAAGGTGTAACACTACACCGTAGGCTGAGTGTTGATATGAACCTTCCTTTATTCTTCAACATTAGCGGGATTTTTCATATCCCTTCGGCAGTTCTTGGCCAGATGACCAAACTTTCTACATTTGAAGTAATTCTTGGTTCCCTTGAGGCAGTCACCAAGATGTTTCTTCCCACAATTTTTTCAAAGGGGAAAGTGAGGCTTCTTTCCATCATGGGATTTGTTTGATGAACCACCCATGTTGTTCTCCATTTTCCACTTCTTTTCACTAGGACCATGAGACCACTGAGAGTATCCAATCTCTATTTTAACCTTGAGGGCACAACGAACAATCTACTCATAGCTGTCGAAGTCTTGAATCACCAACACTTTTCATAGACTCGGCTTCAGTCCATTAAAGAAGCAATCCACCTTGATTTCGGTGTTCATAACAACGCCAAAGTAGTACCTTTCAAGCCTTATAAATTTTTCTTCATACGCCCTGATGGACTCATCTTCCTTCTTCTTGAGTCCAAGGAACTCTCTTTCCATCTTGATATGGAGGGTTCGAGGAAAATATTTATTGAAAAACATCCTCTTGGATTCCTCCCATTCTATGGAATTAATTTCCTCTTAGGACTTTGTATTCTTGATTAGTTTCCACCATTGATCATCTTCCCCATCAAAATGATAGACTACCAGTACAACTTTCTCTTCTTCCGAGAAATGGAGGACAGAGAAAATATTTTCAATGGAGTTAATCAATTGTTCAGCAAGGAGGGGATCGAAAGACCTTCTAAACATGGGATGCCTTTTCCGCATAAATGATTCTATGAAAACTTTCTATTTCCTTAGAGGAGGAGGAAATTCCACCTGATTCAAGTTATTATTCATAAATCAAGCCAGCTGAGCAAGTAATTCCATGAAGTTTTGAGCACCCGCTTCCGTCACATTAGGGATGTCATTAGGGAAATCATCACATTGCCTATCACATTGGTTGTTGGAACATGTTCTTCTATTTACCACCATTAACTAAGAAAAAGAACATATAATTAGAGGTCTTGAATACTTATCTATTGAGCATAAAAAGAAACTTTGAACATAAAAGTATGAAATTATAAAGAATAAGTATATCCTAACTTATGATTACTTAGGTTTATATCTAGGTTATCCTCGATCTATTTCTTAAGTTCTATTCTTATGGAATTATTTTTGTCCCTTAATAATGGTTTTTACTAAGCTCTTGAATCTACCAAAGCATATCCCCCGGGAGTGTCGTAACCAAGAGGGCAGCAAGGCCCATGTTCGTGCACCAATTCCAGTTTGAGTCTAACTCAAAGCAGTGTTTTTGGATTTTACCCCTAGAAACATATGTGACAGAGCCACCTCTACCTGCTTGTTTCCAGAAAAGGATGTATTTTCTTGATAAACCACTTACTCAATACTGACCAAAATTCTAGAATGTTTTCTTATACTTAGTCTCATCCTTAAGGTTCTCACTAAGGTTCTCTATTACTAATCTCCAAATATAACTAGACCATCCTCTGATACTAACTATAGTGACCCGAGCCTTTTACATAAAACATTTCATGATTTTAAGCATAATTAATCATTAGAGTACAAACCAAGGAATATTTAAGTCTAGTGTCTTAGAAGACTAGGTACATATAACATAAAACATGGGGCTAAAAAAAACTTCTTTATTTAATCTCCATAAAGAGCTTCTAACTTCCTTTGAGCCCTTACATCTTCATAGGGTGCCCTGTGGAACACATGAACAAAGGGATGAGCTAAAAATCCCAGTAAGGGAATGAACATAAGGATACATCTCAAGAACATGAGTTAGGAGGCATGACATAATGATATCCAAAGCATGAAACTTATAAAATCATTTAATATAATCATGGGATCATATAAACATGGAATAATATAAATGTGGAAGAATCATAAATCATATCTTTAGTATGGGTTAAGGCTAACCACCAATCTCGTTTCCCATTTTAGTATAGGTCAAGGCTAACTGCCAATCCTGTTTCACATCGCATATCATGAGACTTAACCTTACCCAATGCATTGGAGTGCTATATGGGTGCACCCATCTCAACATTTTCATGAATATTCTTGCCACATAAATATTCTTACCACATAAACAATCATACATAATCAACCATACACAAAATAAGGGTACCCATGGAAAGAATTGGGTACCACAATCATGACATAAATCATAACCAATGGGTGTATCATGAAAGTGTCCATGTAAGGAATGAATTAAAAAATACATGGACGTTCATAGGGTAAAATAGGCATATAACATTGTAAGTGGTTTCAAACATAAGTGACAACATATGAGAAATGTATTTTAGAAACATTAGCATTAAAACATTTTTGTGCTGTTTTAAGGAAAATACTATAGAGCTTTTAAAATAGTAAAGAAGACATTATTTTATATAAAACTAAAATTGAACCAATAAGGTTTTCATAATAAAAATACAGAATTTAAAAAGACAATGGTGTCTTAAAACAGAAGATAGAGTGCACTTGAAATTGGATAAAAGTTTGGAAAGTTTCTTTAAAACGTGTGTGCTTATTGGGAAGTATCGAAGAGAGATTCACTTAAAAGAATTTATATCCCCGAAAGAGAATGATATATGGATCTTGTAACATGAGTTTGTAGCATATAAATAGAATTTTGATGTTCTACATAAAATAAAAGACAACAAGATTTTGGTAAAAAGAAAGATAGAGCAACCCGAAGGAATGAAGGAAGTTCGGGTAGAATCCATCATGTTTTATTGGCATGGTATCAGGTGTAACTAAGAGGGATTTATGAGAGAGATAATGGGTTTATCATCACTTATAAAACATTAGGACAGTATGGGGGAAGGTGTATAAACATACCCCATCACTTGGTATTACACAAAAAGGCATAGCATAGAGAACAATCTTGATTAAGAGTAAAAAGCGGAGGATCCCTTACCTTAAATCCATTGGTGTTATCCACTTGTTATTAACGACATGAATAAACAAATTAGGATTATTAATTAATAAGTCTAGAAACTCTTATATATTCAATAACCCCTTTTAGTTCATTCAAAGCCTTTTTGATTAGTTACAAGTTTAAATTTCATTGTTCGGGCTCATTTGTTTACTTGGATTTAAAAGATCGGTTCACTTATATTCAAGTTTGGATTATATATAAGATGAAAGTGGTTTTCCAGAATTGAAGTTATATTCTTTAGTTCATCTCTAGGAGATTACATGGTTTTGATTTTAATTAGGTTACTTAGAGTGAAGTCGAATTATTATATATATAACCATAGTGATAACCATTTTTGTTAATTGGTGTATTTGATTACAAAGAATGTGTTTTGTTTTATAACTTGATTCCATTTGTACCAAAAAATTACAGAACCAAAAATAGGGTATATTAAATATATAATAATTTTGTTCAACCATAACACAAATAGTTTCATGACCAGAATTAAATATAATAATAGAAATTGATAAACCGTTGTCCTTGAATGTTCTAAATTAGCACATCTCAAACGGTGCTTTCATTTCTTTCAAATAAAAGGGTGGGGAAAAGAGAGAAGATAATGAAATATAACAATAGCATTAAGACATTACATTACATGTATGTTACTGTATTTATCATACTATTATGGTGAAGGGAGGCGAGGAAAGAAATAAAAAAGAAAAGAACTTAAAAGAAAAGAAGAAATTGGGAAGAGGAATTTACCTCTTGAGACTTCCTCCTTTGAGAACCTCTTAAGGGGAGAGGTTTTGGTATTTTGAGGAGGATGAGATCTTTTGGAATTGGGGGAGGACCTTGGGGAGAGATTTGGTCAGAATAATGTCAAGGAACAAGGCTTGAGATGAGTGGAGAGAAGAGGGAGTGAAGGGGGGTTTTTATAGTGGAGGAGAGGAGGGATTTCATGATATTATAATCCTTAATTTATTATTTCTTTAAAAGACAAAGACTAGTAAGTATTACATGAACAAGAATAGTAAATGGGTCATGTGAATTCGAACCATGGGTTGTGACATCAGAAGTGATGCTAGGAATAGTCTATTTAGCTTATAATGTATATATACGGTAAATTACCGTATTTTACTATTCAACAAAATTTCAAGTATTTCAGAAAAATCCCAAAATTTCACCCTGACCATTTTTTGACATGTATAATACAAAAATTAAGTCCATATTTCAAAAATAATTTTTTAAATATTATTATTTTAATATTTAATTAAAATCATAATTTATTATCAAAAACCAGTTTTAAAACACTCATTAACTCATTCTAAAATATAGGTATATTGTACTTCCAACTTGAATATTATTTTTATACTATCAAAGGCAAGGTTACTATTCATTATGGTATATCAATATTTATAAGGGAATATTACTATTCATTAGGGTAGGTTACTATTCACCAAAAATTTAGTTTTCCTCATCGGACTCCAAATAACTTACTGATTACAACCGTGTATGCCAGATTTTTGAAATTCCAAACACAGAAGTGATGAACTTATGTTTAAAGGTCACATTGAACTTATTAGTTCATTGTGTTTTGTTTTCATGTGATTTTATGACATACTTATGAGAAGGTAATTTTCATTGAAAAACATTGGGTCATGACACACACACACACACACACATATATATATATGAACATATATGTATAGATATATATAGATAAATTATACTAGACAAGACCTGAGGTGTTTGCCCAATACATCCATGCATAATCATAAGAGGTTCTCTAATTATCATGGAAATGTTCTTAGGAGGTAAGTAAACTAGGTCACCATGTATGTAAGGCATATACTAAATCCAAGTATATTATTTGACTTGGTAGACACATCAATTGATTTAATTAATTGTCACCTTGAGCCCATACAAAGCATTCTATAAAAAGAGGACCTAGGTATCACTCTAGGTGTGCTATAAAAACACATCACTGTAAGAGTCCATCCAAGGTGTTTGGTATAAGAACCTAGGTATCACTCACAATATATTATAAAGGCATAAACCTCTATGACCTTCTATGGTATGTCACATAGGAAACCAAGTATTTCTCATGGAATATTCTAGTATCCTTACACTCCAAGATCGTCCAATGTAATCCACTTAGGAATCTAGGTATCGATAATGGGGAAATATAAAGGCATCTACCTGGTGAGACCATCCAAGGTGTTCTATGTAAGAGCCTATGTATCACTCCTAGAATGTTATAATTCATTTATGAACATATAATTAAAATACTTGATGATCCTGTCCAAGGAGTTCTAAATTGGAACCCTCATATCTCTTTCAACATAATATGTGGGATGGTTATGTATAGTGTTTAACCCCTACCATCAAACCATTCATTTAAGTCAATTAGGACAATTCACCTCGTAAGGATAACTCAATATATAAGAAATAAAAATAAAGGTACTATGTTATGGACTACCATTCTCTCTTAGTTTTATTTCAAATTAAATTTCATTCATAAGGGATGATTCAACACACCTCAATTGGGGGTTCAATTTCATTCAAAGGCATAAGGCTAATAGCCTTTAAAGTCAACTGACCTTAGGGGTCACTTGCATCAAGGGATACATCACCTAATAATAAATTTAGGTTATTAGGACTACCCTAAGCAAGGTTATATCATTTAATTTAATTAATTTTACATTTAAAAGGCATCAAAAGGAAGGTCTAGTGCAAAGTAAAAAAATACATAATATAAACATCGAGACATTAGGGAAAATGAACTAGACCACCTACCATAGATGGGTAGTACTCTCCTCATCTATTGTCGACCTTTAATCTGTGATATAATGGGAGAAAATGAAGAAAAATCTGAATACCCTCAAAATATGTCATATTATATTGCCTATAAATAGAATTCATTAGGTATAGATAAATAATGAAATGATGGAAGATGATTGAAGAGATTACCATTATCTATCCAACAAAAACAACGATGAAGGAATCAAACACCGTATGAGGGAGGGGGATCAAATCCTAGTTGAAATACATGGGAGATCATCCAATAGAGGATAAGGGGTGATACATGATTTGGGGTAGTGAAAATAGGTTTAAAACCAAAATAAATATAGGGTAAAAATTATAATTTCACCCATTTTTAAAGGGTGCATAGTTTGGCCACATGGTTTGACCAAATCGCGTTCCAACCTTACACACCTATTTCTTATGTGGCACTAAGTGTGTGGGTTAGGCCCATGGTTTGGGAATACTGTGTTCAATCCATGTTCCCCTCTACAAACTCTCTATAGCACCCAATATGTTTTACCAAAACCATGTGACCTTAGGGGTATGGTTTAAACAAACAGTGCACCTAGTCCATTTCCCCTAAAACCTGGAGCTTCAGGATCTGAACGATCCATGGACACTTTAAAAACTCCTTCAATCTATTAAGAACTTCTATAAGGATAAAAATAAATGTTTAAACCAAAATTTAAAGGATACATACCTCATAAGAAAATCTAGGATCTTAAAATATCCCCTCATTAAAACAAATCATCCCCGAGTTTCTCTTTTGAGGGTGGTAAGAAATTATCTGAGAATAATTATGGCCACTGAGGATATACATAAACCTCACACTCCAATGTCTTATCCTATACATGGCCATGATACTATATAACCCCTACTAGAGGAACTAAAATAACTTGAAGATCCTTCATTCTCTAATCAATAATATGAATATGGTTATCATAAAAAGAAGCATAAATATCTAACTCAACCTCAACATTTTGAAGAATATGATATGGGTTTGAATGATAATGGTGAAGATGAAAGTTGTCATGCTTGTCCCAGTACCTCTAAGTCATCTACAAATAATAGTCCAGCAACTAAAATCTCTCTAGTATGTCAAAAGGTATGATAAATCCATTTTCAAAATTCCCTTGTTTTTGAATCCATTGATGCCCCAGTTTAGGAAAAATATTTTAAAAGGCATAATTCCTAACCTCAGACTCCATAGGTCATCAACATTGATCGACATAATACTTCTTCCTATACTTATCTGTATCTATATTCTTTTTAATAAACTGTACCTATTCTAACATCTCCTATATGAGATGAGGTCATAGTAGTGTTGCCTCTCCTACCTCTAATCAACATAGGGGTGATTAGAAGGGCCTACCATATCAGGCCTCATAAGGATCTATCTATACTATTTTCTAAAAGATGTTATTATAAGAAAATTCTACAATAGGTAGGGTTTTATCCCAAGAACTTCCAAAATCAAGGACACATGCTCAGAGAATGTACTCTAATATATGAATCATATTCTCAGATTTCCCATCAGTTTATGGGTGATAGGTTGTGATCAGAAGCACCTATATGCTAAGAACCTTATATAAAACCTACTATAAATACAAAATATATTGATCATCCCTACCATATATGATAGAATAGGGAACACCATGATGGTTTATAACATCTTAGACATAAATCCTCTCAAGTTCATCCACTAAAAAGGTCTGTCTGATATGAAGAAAGTGAGCAACCTTGGTCAACCTGTCAATAATCACCCATACTTCATCACTACCTAAAGGGGATTTTAGTAATACAATAAAAAAATCCATGATGAATTCATCCTATTTCCACTTAGTAATGAGAAACAACTGTAAACTCCCTGATGGTCGTTGGTTTTCTGCCTTCACCCATTGACAGGTGGAACACTGTGTAATGAAACTATCTAGCTCTCTTTTCATCTTCAACCACCAATAATGGCAGCATAAGTCATGGTACCACTACTAGAAATTGGGGCTATAGCCACGGACCTATATCCACGGTTTTATAGGTCCGTGGCTATAGCCCTTATTAGGCCACGGTTAAATTTTTGTCCGTGGCTATCCTTTTATTCTCCCGATCTTTTATCGGGCTCCTCCTCCTCCCCGATCCACAGCCCTCCTCCCCGACGGCATCTCCTCCTCGCCGCGCCCTCCTCGCCGCACCCTCCTCGCCGCGCCGTCGCGCCCTCCTCGCCCCTCCTCCCCGACGCCTCCTCGCTGCGCTTCCCCCCTCCCCGGACTCACTCCTACGGAACCCTCCCCGACTCACTCCCCTCCCCCGATGCACTCCCCTCCCCGGACGACCGCGCCTCCCCCCTCCCCGGAAGACAGCGCCTCCCCCGACGCCGACGGACTCCCCTCCAAGTCTAAATCGTGATGGGGGTTTGAGTGAGGTATTATTCTCCAAATTCCTTCCTCTGAGTTGTTTCTTGACTGGTAGATGTTCAACTCTCTTTGAATCTATTGATTTGGCTTAAAAATACCAGTTCATCATCGATTTAAATATCTCTATTTAACAGTTGCTATTCAATGTTCATATTTAATTGAATTCTACCAGATTGTCTTTGTGTTGAATGCTGGTTTTAAGTCAAATATGATTTTTTTCAAACATCTGGTTCGGCGTTGCATCATTTTAATTTCTTTTCCACTGTTTTGTTTTATTAATTCAACATCAACCAAATTTTTCATCCTGTTTTAATGAAAAATATAAATTCAATTATGTATGTATTTAATTACCTTCTGAATTATGTTTTATACTTGCAGGTATTGAATTCTGAATTCAATTCTAAATTTTGTATGTATTTACTTGAAGATATGACTTATGTGTTGTAATTGCAGGTATGTATTCAATTCTGAATTTTAAATTCAATTCTGAAATCTATATGTATTTACTTGCAGATATGTATTATTTGTTATAATACTTGCAGGCATGTATTCAATTCTGAATTCCGAATTCAATTCTGAATTTTGTATGTATTTACTTACAGGTATGAATTATGTGTTATAATACTTTCATGTATGAATTTAATTCTGAATTCTGTATGTATTTACTTGTAGGTATGTATTCAATTCTGTATGTATTCTGAATTCATGTATCTATTTAATTCTGTATGTATTTTTAATTGAGGGAGGAATGGAGTCTCTAATTGCAGGTATGTATTCTATATGTATAGAGTCTCTAGTTGCAAGTATGTATGTATTCTTTATGTATGGAGTCTCTAGTTGTAGTTATGCATTCTGTATGTATTCTGTATGTATTTTGTATGTATTCTGTATGTATTCAATTCTATATGTATGGAGTCTCTAGTTGTAGGTATGTATGGATTCTCTAGTTGCAGGTATGTATTCGGTATGTATTTTGTATGTATTTAATTCTGTATTTAATTTTGTATGTATTTACTTGCGGGTATGTATTTAATTTTGTATGTATTCATCAAAAAAACCACTCGTTGGACAATAATAAGCAACTAGATGTGGTTTTTTCTTTCTAGACTGTAGTTTCTCCTATAGGGACCCTTATTCCCTCTACTGGAATGTGCTTTTTCGGTTGTAGGGGTGCTAAAATCTTTATCATTGGCTTCTTTATTTACCTGTACACACTAGTTGGCCTGAATTTGAAAGCATGGTAGTCTTCGCGACGTGCACGCGCAGACGGCACGTCAATCGGAGATAATTAAAATGAGGTGTCAATGAAATTCAGAATGCCAAATTGACTTTCAAAAAGTGTATTCACATCTAAATATTTCTTACCAACTATCATGCTGGATCATTTGAGTTATTTGTGAAAATCAATAATTAATCACTATGAGATTAATGGTTGTGCTGTTTGAATCCAGGTGAAGCTCTCAATAGGGTGTCTACTTAGCGTACAATTTTATTGGACCATCCGATGATCCTCCATTGCATATTGTATTCTCACAGCGCATATTCTTTCCTCTGATTACAGTGTACTCCATCCGATGATCAATCCGATATTCTCACTCTGCCCATTCGTGTCATTGCACGACCCCTTCCACCTTCATTTCAGCCCGCTGCCACCAGCATTCTAGCCCGCAACAGCCCCCCCCCCACCTTCGAATCAGCCCGCACCATCCCCCCAACACCTGCAACCAGCCCCCTTTCACCCACATTCCAGTCTCCTCCCGCTCCCTTCGCTCCTGGTCGGAAGATGCTGCCCCGCGGATGTCGCTGGATCGGGCCAACACGCCGCGGTCACGCCGCGGTCACGCCGCGGTCACGCCGCGGTCACGCCGCGGTCACGCCGCGGTCACGCCGCGGTCACGCCGCGGTCACGCCGCGGTCACGCCGTGATGTGGCCCTGCTCCAGCCACATCCAGCAGGGGGGAGGTTCAGCCCCACTTGCTCACAGGCGTTTCAGACGACCCATTTTTCAGCAAAGTCATCAGCCCGCTGCCACCAGCATTCCAGCCCGCAACAGCCCCCCCACCTTCGAATCAGCCCGCACCATCCCCCCAACACCTGCAACCAGCCCCCTTTCACCCACATTCCAGCCTCCTCCCGCTCCCTTCGCTCCTGGTCGGAAGATGCTGCCCCGCGGATGTCGCTGGATCGGGCCAACACGCTGCGGTCACGCCGCGGTCACGCCGCGGTCACGCCGCGGTCACGCCGCGGTCACGCCGTGATGTGGCCCTGCTCCAGCCACATCCAGCAGGGGGGAGGTTCAGCCCCACTTGCTCACAGGCGTTTCCGACGACCCATTTTTCAGCAAAGTCATCAGCCCGCTGCCACCAGCATTCCAGCCCGCAACAGCCCCCCCACCTTCGAATCAGCCCGCACCATCCCCCCAACACCTGCAACCAGCCCCCTTTCACCCACATTCCAGCCTCCTCCCGCTCCCTTCGCTCCTGGTCGGAAGATGCTGCCCCGCGGATGTCGCTGGATCGGGCCAACACGCTGCGGTCACGCCGCGGTCACGCCGCGGTCACGCCGCGGTCACGCCGCGGTCACGCCGTGATGTGGCCCTGCTCCAGCCACATCCAACAGGGGGGAGGTTCAGCCCCACTTGCTCACAGGCGTTTCAGACGACCCATTTTTCAGCTAAGTCATCAGCCCGCTGCCACCAGCATTCCAGCCCGCAACAGCCCCCCCACCTTCGAATCAGCCCGCACCATCCCCCCAACACCTGCAACCAGCCCCCTTTCACCCACATTCCAGCCTCCTCCCACTCCCTTCGCTCCTGGTCGGAAGATGCTGCCCCGCGGATGTCGCTGGATCGGGCCAACACGCTGCGGTCACGCCGCGGTCACGCCGCGGTCACGCCGCGGTCACGCCGCGGTCACGCCGCGGTCACGCCGCGGTCACGCCGCGGTCACGCCGCGGTCACGCCGTGATGTGGCCCTGCTCCAGCCACATCCAGCAGGGGGGAGGTTCAGCCCCACTTGCTCACAGGCGTTTCAGACGACCCATTTTTCAGCAAAGTCATCAGCCCGCTGCCACCAGCATTCCAGCCCGCAACAGCCCCCCCACCTTCGAATCAGCCCGCACCATCCCCCCAACACCTGCAACCAGCCCCCTTTCACCCACATTCCAGCCTCCTCCCGCTCCCTTCGCTCCTGGTCGGAAGATGCTGCCCCGCGGATGTCGCTGGATCGGGCCAACACGCTGCGGTCACGCCGCGGTCACGCCGCGGTCACGCCGCGGTCACGCCGCGGTCACGCCGTGATTTGGCCCTGCTCCAGCCACATCCAGCAGGGGGGAGGTTCAGCCCCACTTGCTCACAGGCGTTTCAGACGACCCATTTTTCAGCAAAGTCATCAGCCCGCTGCCACCAGCATTCCAGCCCGCAACAGCCCCCCCACCTTCGAATCAGCCCGCACCATCCCCCCAACACCTGCAACCAGCCCCCTTTCACCCACATTCCAGCCTCCTCCCGCTCCCTTCGCTCCTGGTCGGAAGATGCTGCCCCGCGGATGTCGCTGGATCGGGCCAACACGCTGCGGTCACGCCGCGGTCACGCCGCGGTCACGCCGCGGTCACGCCGCGGTCACGCCGTGATGTGGCCCTGCTCCAGCCACATCCAACAGGGGGGAGGTTCAGCCCCACTTGCTCACAGGCGTTTCAGACGACCCATTTTTCAGCTAAGTCATCAGCCCGCTGCCACCAGCATTTCAGCCCGCAACAGCCCCCCCACCTTCGAATCAGCCCGCACCATCCCCCCAACACCTGCAACCAGCCCCCTTTCACCCACATTCCAGCCTCCTCCCGCTCCCTTCGCTCCTGGTCGGAAGATGCTGCCCCGCGGATGTCGCTGGATCGGGCCAACACGCTGCGGTCACGCCGCGGTCACGCCGCGGTCACGCCGCGGTCACGCCGCGGTCACGCCGCGGTCACGCCGTGATGTGGCCCTGCTCCAGCCACATCCAGCAGGGGGGAGGTTCAGCCCCACTTGCTCACAGGCGTTTCAGACGACCCATTTTTCAGCAAAGTCATCAGCCCGCTGCCACCAGCATTCCAGCCCGCAACAGCCCCCCCACCTTCGAATCAGCCCGCACCATCCCCCCAACACCTGCAACCAGCCCCCTTTCACCCACATTCCAGCCTCCTCCCGCTCCCTTCGCTCCTGGTCGGAAGATGCTGCCCCGCGGATGTCGCTGGATCGGGCCAACACGCTGCGGTCACGCCGCGGTCACGCCGCGGTCACGCCGTGATGTGGCCCTGCTCCAGCCACATCCAGCAGGGGGGAGGTTCAGCCCCACTTGCTCACAGGCGTTTCAGACGTCCCATTTTTCAGCTAAGTCATCATCACTCTGCAAGCAGATGCTCCTTCCTTTCCTACTTACTCTTTTCTGCAAGGTGTCCTCTGTTATAAGGGCCGGTTGGTGCTGTCTAGTTCGTCCCCATGGGTGCCCATATTGCTGGCTGAGTTCCATTTGTCTCCGTAGTGGGGTCATTCTGGTTTTTGCCGCACGTATAGAAAATTGCCTGCCAATTTATATTGGGTCGGGATGAAAATACCGGTTCAACAGTTTGCCAATGGGCCAAATGCCAACGAAATAAATATTCCACACTATATCCGGCTGGCCTGTTGCAGCCGTTGGAAATTCCCCAGCTGGTGTGGTCGGGTCTCTCTATGGATTTTATCACCGGACTACCCTAATCCCGTGGTTGCACTGTGATTCTGGTCATCATTGATCATCTCTCTAAATATGGCCATTTTTTACCCCTAAAACACCCTTACACAGCAAAGAGTGTGGGAGTGTGGGCGAGGTTTTCGTGTGGGAGATTGTCAGTTTGCATAGCATTCCAGCGACCGCAATCCCATTTTTGTAAGCCATTTTTGGATTGAACTGCTCAAACTCCAAGGCACTGACTTAAAACTCAGCTTGACCTACCACCCGCAAACGGATGACCAAACAGAGGTGGTAAATCGCTGCCACGAGACCTACGCTGTTCCATCAGAAATCTAGTTGCCCGCTGTTGCCCATGCACTGCTTGATCGTGGACTCAAATATTATTTGAGTCGGTCCCAAGACATCATGAAGCAGAAAACTAATACACTGCCGTCACCTTGCCCTCCATGTGGGAGATCCTGTTTCCGTACGCTTTCGGCCTCACAAACAACACTCTTTAACCTGCCAGATTTCTCAGAAACCTGCCCCTCGTTTCTATGGGCCATTTACAGTTCAGCGGAAGATCGGCCTGGTGGCTTGTTAGCTTGATCTTCCTCCCTCAGCCTGGGGGCCTCCTGAGGATTTCTTCTGTTGTTTTCCCTATTTCTTCTATTTTTCTGCTGTAATTTTCGTTCCCATCCTTTAATACAGAATTGCAGCCCTCATTGAGGGCTGGAAGTTTGAGAGGCTTAACAGAATTAGAGTATGACAGTGTGTCAAGTTTGAGAGGCTTAACAGAATTAGAGTATGACAGAAAGAAGCTTCGAGCCGAAAGGCTCTAAAGCCATTTTATTAAAAACAAAAGATGACATAAGAGAGGAGATGGGGCTAGACATTGATAAAACTGCCTTCATAATAAAGCATTTCGTTTTCATAACCCCCTCCCCGACGTCATCATCCCATTCCAAGTTGTAGGTAGATGAGCTATGAGACCTAGTCACCATCGGACGTGCGGTCTGCGCAGGAGGGCTCATTATGCGTTCTTTAAGCGTTGCGCGCGCTTGAGAAACGCGCGTGGGGGGTCCAAACGGGCCGAACGAATTGCGAATGGCCTGAAATCGGACGACATCAAAGGGTGAGTGAATTGTGATGTGGTCGAGCAGACGGCACGTCAATCGGACGTGCCGTGTGCCCGCGGTGACCGGGAACGCCGTTCTGGTGTCATAAACGGCCAAAACGGGCGTCTAACGGTCAAACTCATAGCGGACGACATCAGATTGACCTGAAATCACAGGACAACATTCAAATTATTATTCGCGACGTGCACGCGCAGACGGCACGTCAATCGGACGTGCGGTCTGCGCAGGAGGGCTCATTATGCGTTCTTTAAACGTTGCGCGCGCTTGAGAAAAGCGCGTGGGGGGTCCAAACGGGCCGAACGAATTGCGAATGGCCTGAAATCGGACGACATCAAAGGGTGAGTGAATTGTGATGTGGTCGAGCAGACGGCACGTCAATCGGACGTGCCGTGTGCCCGCGGTGACCGGGAACGCCGTTCTGGTGTCATAAACGGCCAAAACGGGCGTCTAACGGTCAAACTCATAGCGAACGACATCGGATTGACCTGAAATCACAGGACAACATTCAAACTATTATTCGCGACGTGCACGCGCAGACGGCACGTCAATCGGACGTGCGGTCTGCGCAGGAGGGCTCATTATGCGTTCTTTAAGCGTTGCGCGCGCTTGATAAACGCGCGTGGGGGGGTCCAAACGGGCCGAACGAATTCCGAATGGCCTGAAATCGGACGACATCAAAGGGTGAGTGAATTGTGATGTGGTCGAGCAGACGGCACGTCAATCGGACGTGCCGTGTGCCCGCGGTGACCGGGAACGCCGTTCCGGTGTCATAAACGGCCAAAACAGGCGTCTAACGGTCAAACTCATAGCGGACGACATCGGATTGCCCTGAAATCACAGGACAACAATCCCATTATTATTCGCGACGTGCACGCGCAGACGGCAGACGGCGCGTCAATCGGACGTGCGGTCTGCGCGGTAGGGCTCATTATGCGTTCTTTAAGCGTTGCGCGCGCTTGATAAACGCGCGTGGGGGGTCCAAACGGGCCGAACGAAGTCCGAATGGCCTGAAATCGGACGAAATCAAAGGGTAAGTGAATTGTGATGTGGTCGAGCAGACGGCACGTCAATCGGACGTGCCGTGTGCCCGTGGTGACCGGGAACGCCGTTCCGGTGTCATAAACGGCCAAAACAGGCGTCTAACGGTCAAACTCATAGCGGACGACATCGGATTGCCCTGAAATCACAGGACAACAATCCCATTATTATTCGCGACGTGCACGCGCAGACGGCGCGTCAATCGGACGTGTGGTCTGCGCGGTAGGGCTCATTATGCGTTCTTTAAGCGTTGCGCGCGCTTGATAAACGCCCGGGGTTCTGTGCAGGGGGGTAGGGGGCTGTATGGGGTTTGTCCGGGGGTGCACATGGGGGCTGTCCGGGGTTGCACATGGGGGCTGTCCGGGGGTGCACGGGGGGCTGTCCGGGGGGAATGGGGCTGCATGGGGTCTGTCCGGGGGTGCACATGGGGGCTGTCCGGGGGTGCACGGGGGGCTGTCCGGGGCTGGTCGGGGGGCTGTCCGGGGGTGCACAGGGGGTTGTCCGGGGCTGGCCGGGGGGCTGTCCAGGGGTGCACGGGGGGCTGTTTGGGGGTGCATATGGGGGCTGTCCGGGGGTGCATATGGGGGCTGTCCGGGGGTGCACGGGGGGGCTGTCTGGGGGTGCACGGGGGGGCTGTCCGGGGGTGCACGGGGGGCTGTCCGGGGGTGCACATGGGGGCTGTCCGGGGGTGCACGGGGGGCTGTCCGGGGCTGGTCGTGGGGCTGTCCGGGGGTGCACGGGGGGCTGGCCGGGGCTGGCCGGGGGGGCTGTCCGGGGGTGCACGGGGGGCTGTCCGGGGGTGCACGGGGGGCTGTCCGGGGGTGCACGGGGGGCTGTCCGGGGGTGCACGGACAGGGGGGGTGTCCAGCAGGGGGGGTTGGCAGGGGGACAAGCAGGGGCTGGGGGGGCTGGCAGGGGGAAGGGGGGGGGGGGGTGGCAGGGGGCAAGCAGGGGGAATGGGGCTGCATGGGGTCTGTCCGGGGGTGCACATGGGGGCTGTCCGGGGGTGCACGGGGGGCTGTCCGGGGCTGGTCGGGGGGCTGTCCGGGGGTGCACAGGGGGTTGTCCGGGGCTGGCCGGGGGGCTGTCCAGGGGTGCACGGGGGGCTGTTTGGGGGTGCATATGGGGGCTGTCCGGGGGTGCATATGGGGGCTGTCCGGGGGTGCACGGGGGGGCTGTCTGGGGGTGCACGGGGGGGCTGTCCGGGGGTGCACGGGGGGCTGTCCGGGGGTGCACATGGGGGCTGTCCGGGGGTGCACGGGGGGCTGTCCGGGGCTGGTCGTGGGGCTGTCCGGGGGTGCACGGGGGGCTGGCCGGGGCTGGCCGGGGGGGCTGTCCGGGGGTGCACGGGGGGCTGTCCGGGGGTGCACGGGGGGCTGTCCGGGGGTGCACGGACAGGGGGGGTGTCCAGCAGGGGGGGTTAGCAGGGGGACAAGCAGGGGCTGGGGGGGCTGGCAGGGGGAAGGGGGGGGGGGTGGCAGGGGGCAAGCAGGGGGCAGGGGGGGCTGGCAGGGGGACAAGCAGGGGGCAGGGGGGGCTGGCAGGGGGACAAGCAGGGGGAAGGGGGGGCTGGCAGGGGGGCAGGGGGGGGGGGCTGGCAGGGGGACAAGCAGGGGGCAGGGGGGGGCTGGCAGGGGGACAAGCAGGGGGAAGGGGGGGGGGGCTGGCAGGGGGGGCTGGCAGGGGCAGGGGGGGGGCTGGCAGGGGCAGGGGGGGCTGGCAGGGGGACAAGCAGGGGGGTGGCCGTGGGGGCTGGCAGGGTGACAAGCAGGGGGAAGGGGGGGGGGGGCTGGCAGGGGGGCAGGGGGGGGGGCTGGCAGGAGCAGGGGGGGCTGGCAGGGGGACAAGCAGGGGGGGCTGGCAGGGGGCGGCAGGGGGGCTGGCAAGGGGACAAGCAGGGGGGTGGCGGGGGGGGGGGGTGGACTAACAGGGGGCAGTGGGGGACTAGCAGGGGGCAGGGGGACTAGCAGGGAGGGTGTCAGGGGGCAGTGGGGACTGGCAGGGGGGGCTGGCAAGGGGACAAGCAGGGGGGGTGGCGGGGGGGGGGGACTAGCAGGGGGCAGTGGGGGACTAGCAGGGGGCAGGGGGGGAGCTGGCAGGGGGACAAGCAGGGGGCAGGGGGGGCTGGCAGGGGGACAAGCAGGGGGCAGGGGGTTTCCGGGGTTCTGTGCAGGGGGGATGGGGGCTGCATGGGGTCTGTCCGGGGGTGCACATGGGGGCTGTCCGGGGCTGTCCGGGGGTGCACGGGGGGCTGGCCGGGGCTGGCCGGGGGGGCTGTCCAGGGGTGCACGGGGGGCTGTCCGGGGGTGCATGGGGGGCTGTCCGGGGGTGCACGGGGGGCTGTCCGGGGGTGCACGGACAGGGGGGGTGTCCAGCAGGGGGGGTTGGCAGGGGGACAAGCAGGGCGGGGGGGCTGGCAGGGGGAAGGGGGGGGGGGGGTGGCGGCAGGGGGCAAGCAGGGGGCAGGGGGGTGGCCGGGGGGGCTGGAAGGGGGACAAGCAGGGGGAAGGGGGGGGCTGGCAGGGGGGCAAGCAGGGGGCATGGGGGGGGCTGGCAGGAGCAGGGGTGGGGTTGGCAGGGGGACAAGCAGGGGGGGCTTGCAGGGGGACAAGCAGGGGGTGGCTGGGGGGGCTGGCAAGGGGTGCACGGGGGGCTGTCCGGGGGTGCATGGGGGGCTGTCCGGGGGTGCATGGGGGGCTGTCCGGGGGTGCACGGACAGGGGGGGTGTCCAGCAGGGGGGGTTGGCAGGGGGACAAGCAGGGGCGGGGGGGCTGGCAGGGGGAAGGGGGGGGGGGTGGCGGCAGGGGGCAAGCAGGGGGCAGGGGGGTGGCCGGGGGGGCTGGAAGGGGGACAAGCAGGGGGAAGGGGGGGGGGCTGGCAGGGGGGCAAGCAGGGGGCAGGGGGGGGGGGGCTGGCAGGAGCAGGGGTGGGGCTGGCAGGGGGACAAGCAGGGGGGGCTTGCAGGGGGACAAGCAGGGGGTGGCTGGGGGGGCTGGCAAGGGGACAAGCGGGGGGGTGGCGGGGGGGGGGGGACTAACAGGGGACAGTGGGGGACTAGCAGGGGGCAGGGGGACTAGCAGGGGGGGTGTCAGGGGGCAGGGGGGACTGGCAGGGGGGTGGCAGGGGGGGCTGGCAAGGGGACAAGAAGGGGGGGTGGCGGGGGGGGGGGGGGGTACTAGCAGGGGGCAGTGGGGGACTAGCAGGGGGCAGGGGGGGACTAGCAGGGGGGGAGCTGGCAGGGGGACAAGCAGGGGGCAGGGGGGGCTGGGGGCTGGGGGCTGTCCGGGGGTGCACGGGGGGCTGTCCGGGGCTGGTCGGGGGGCTGCTCGGGGGTGCACGGGGGGCTGGCTGGGGCTGGCCGGGGGGGCTGTCCAGGGGTGCACGGGGGGCTGTCCGGGGCTGGTCGGGGGGCTGCTCGGGGGTGCATGGGGGGCTGGCCGGGGGGGCTGTCCAGTGGTGCACGGGGGGCTGTCCGGGGGTGCACGGGGGGCTGTCCGGGGGTGCACGGGGGGCTGTCCGGGGGTGCACGGGGGGCTGTCCGGGGGTGCACGGGGGGCTGTCCGGGGGTGCACGGGGGGCTGTCCGGGGGTACTGGCAGGGGGGACTGGCCGGGGGTGGCATGGGGGTGTCCAGGGTGTGTCCAGGGGGTATTTTTTTTTTATGAATTTGGAAACCCTATAGCCACGGTTCAAAACCGTGGCTATTGATGTATTGCCGCGGTTTTAAACCGTGGCTATAGACATAATGCCACGGTTTTAAACCGTGGCTATAGATTTTGTCCGGCCTTTAGTATAGCCACGGTTGAAACCGTGGCATTAGGTATACAGCCACGGTTTTAACCGTGGCTATAAACCTATAGCCACGGTTTGAACCGTAGCTATAGAGTTAAAGCCACGGTTTGGAACCGTGGCTATAGGTCTAGGCCTATAGCCACGCCAAACTTGGCCACGGTTCCTCAAACCGTGGCTATTACCTATAGCCACGGTTTGAGGGCCTATAGCCACGGTTTAGAACCGTGGCTATAGCTCGAATTTCCAGTAGTGTACATCTTGGTGAGACCTAGATGTACTACCTAATAAGATGCATGAGAATCTCACATCAATTCCTATCATATTTTTTTAGGCACATAGATACACCAATGAATGCGTAAGATCTCATCCCAGTTAACAACACAACCAGGCGGGGGTCCCCAACTGAAACATTCTCCTACAGGACCAAGGTGTAAGAACCCAAACCTTCTTTCAGGTATGTTTTCATTTTATGGTCGTTTTTGAGAAAAAGAGGTGTTTTTCTGTAATTTTCTGAAGTACACGCCGTGTACTTTATGAGTACATGCCATGTACTGCGTTGCCGCAGGAGGCCGTGTGCTGGCCGTGTAATGGCCACTTGCATGGCCGTGTGGGGTGACCTAGAGGCCGCCTAAACTAGAGTACATAAAAGGCAAGTATACACTGTCTACTTCAAAAGTACATGCCATATATTTTTTTTTCATTAAACGTACTGGGGTCGCGTCTAATCGCCAGAAGCGTCTCCTTCTAGGTCTCGTTCTACCGAGAGCTCCCGTATATCTGTGATCTTCCTCTGAGCCCCTGAGACTCCATCCGATCTCTGATTTGACCAGCGTAGATTGCGTTGGGATTGCCTCGGTAAGCTCTCTCTTCTTCTTGATCCTCGTTTCACGATTCTAATTCCTTTTCAAGTTATCACGGGTTGAATGTTTTAGACGTTTTTGTAGATCTACCACGTTCTAGGTCAATCCAAGGGTCCGACTCTAGAGTATATCGATCTATTAACACTGAGTTAGGTAGTTTGTGCCTTTCGGTTGAAATTATTTTAGTATTATGTGCAATTATGACCAATAACCTTGAATGGGGTATTACGTGTTTACCATTTTTACCCTTATTGATTTCCTGTCATGCTTGTATGCTTGTGTAGATATTAATTGGATATGAATAGGGCTGATTTCTATGCTTTGGATGTTTTTCCCACACATGATCTGTTTACGACCGTTTGGTCCTACTTAGCCTTTTGGCCGCCTTTCCTGTTTTCCATGCCTGTTGCTGTAGGGTGGAGAGTTTTGTATTCTGACATGATTGATATACTGTAGACTGGTTATCTAAGTATTTATGTGGGTTTACTTTGGCCATATTGCATTTCTATGCTTGTTGACCTACACAGGGTCATGAGAACCTGGTGTAGTAGACTATAAGGTGAATTGACTGAGTGATATTCCTCATAGAGTCTCGAGAACTTTAGGCTATAAGGGGGATTGACCGAGTGAGCTTCCTTGGAGAGCCTAAAACAACTTGGGGATATAAGGGGAATTGACCATGTGATCTTCCTCATAGAGTCCTTAACTGATTTAGACTATAAGGGTAATTGACTGTGTGAGCTTCCTTATAGATTATTTGAATTACTTGAATGACTTTGGGCTATAAGGGGAATTGACCATGTGAGCTTCCTCAAAGAGTTTTGAACCACTTTTTACTATAAATGGATTGACCGTGAGTGCTTCCTCAGAGATTCTATATATTCTGATGACTGAACCAGAGGGGATAGGCTGTGTGTACTTCCTAGAGGGTTACTGTGTTTGATTAGTTACTTCTGATAAGTGGAATTGTTTTCTGCTGAGTACTTTCTTGTTTACTACTTCTGTATTTTACCTTCCATATATTCACTGACTGTTAGGAACAGATCTTCGGGTGGTTTCCTTCTAGGATTTAGTCTCACACCCTGTTTGGGCCATGCTTTTGGGTCCAAATAAATTATATTTCTGCAGGTATAGATAAGGGAAAGCACCCTTCTACTTCAGTTACTTGACTTGCTGTGGAGCTGGAGAGCATGGGACCAATCTTAGGATTGCAATGCTGAGGAGCTGTTTATCTGTTTATTTTGTACTTTGGTTTAGTACTATTTGTGTTCAACATTGTGACTTGTTTAGATGTTTTCCTAGACATATGTGTCATGCATCATTTTATATATATGTGCTCTAGTTGTTTATTATTTCAGTCTTCTACTGTTTACTATTATTGGATATTTACTGATTCCGCTACTGTGTATTTGTTTCCATTTCGCTATGTTACTCTGCCAATAAGGGTAAAGTTTCCCCACTATCACACCCAAGGCCCTCACTGATAGTCGGTAGACTTTGGCGTTTGGGGAAATGCACTTGAGGCCATGTGACCAACCGAGTATGGGGTGCCTCTGGGTGGCTTCTAGAACCAAGAAGTTACAAAGTGGTATCAGAGGAATTATTTTCTTCTTGACTTACTATTTAGAGCCTATAGTTAGGGATGTGATGAAATTGGTACTTGGTAATAAGCTGTGCCTGGGAGTAGCTAACCCATGTACAGGAAAAATCCAATCTACCTCATTTAATTGCAATTTTTCTGGTTTTACAATTATTACAGTTGATTTGATTTCACTTTGAGTGATTCACATGGTTTGTGCTGTTATTGTTGATGTTATTAAGGTTATATTTATGTTGCAACCCGATGAGATGAGGGTATTCCATCTCATGCATCATATAGGCACTTGCTAGAAATCACATGTCATGCATTTTTTCCATGCCATCTAGGATGCATTAGCGATTTCATGTTGTTGTGATAGATTTTGTGTAGAATATTCATGTTGTTGTGATAAAGGCCTTGATAAATTACCTGTTTCTTGATAGGGTATTGTTTGTGTAAGGTTTTGTTTAAATGAATACTAAACTTTGGTTCTTGAGGTGTTATAGGCCCTCATGGACAAGAATTTGGTGGATCATTGCCCTGGTTTTCTTGTTATAACATGTATAAGATTCCAGACTTTGATTTGCGGGGAGTATGGGCCCTCACAGATTGGAATTTGGAACTTTGATGTTCATTTCAGTGTTTTCTGGGCTCCAGAGTAGTTTCCGAGGCTTACTGTCTGGAAAAACCCAGAATACATGTCGTGTAATGTTAAGTACATGCCATGTGTTCTTCTGTTCGGGAAGAAACTATTTTTCTTAAGTACACACCATGTACTTTATGTACATGCTGTGTAGTATCAAACCATGTTATATGACATGTGAATAGAGACATGAGATAGGTAATTTCTTATGGGAACACACCATGTACCAGTTGTACACATCGTATAGTGTTGACCCTGTGTCTGCCCATGTAACTAACAACACGGATGGATAAAATTTAAACTATACACGCCGTTTCAGGATCGAAAACACTGTGTAGTATGACCTAGGTACCTAGCCGTGTCACAAACAACACGGGTCGGTGTTATCCATCCTTGTACACACCATGTCCGTCTAGAACACGCCATGTGGTGTGAGCCATGTGTTAGGCTGTGTCACTAATAACACGAGCCATGTGAAGCTTATCTAGTACACACTGTGCCTATCGTGAACACGCCGTGTAGTCTTGTCTTAGGAGAGCCGTGTGGATTAATCGTGTATAAGGACTTGGGCAGGGAAAGAAGATTCAAGTACACGCTATGTGTTAGGACAACACGCCGTGTGGTTTGGGTGTTACACGACCAGTTTTGGTAGAAGTACACGCCCATGTGAATGGATTAAGGGAACATGCCATGTAGGATTTGTACACACTGTGTAGTCTTGTTTTTTAAATCTCGAATGCTTTGTTTCTCAAGTTACCTTCCTACGCTTCTAGTTTTTAGTCCTTGATAATATTTATCTAATGCGTTCACTTGACCTTATATAGTCATGCCAACAAGGAATCCTCCGATTGTGTGCCAGTTGCCAGGTGGTGATCGAACACCGGATATGCCTGATCAGGGACTTCCAGCAGATCCTCCTGTTGTTATAGTTTTGGAACCGACCATTATACCTGACATAGGTTCTGATGTACAGTTTAGAGAGGGATTTTGAGGATGATGCAGACCTTTCAGGGAGCGTCGCCTCCTGCCCCATCGATGGAAGAATTGACGCGGGTCTTTCAGCAGCAGCACCCTCCTACCTTCTCAGGGGATGGAGGAACCCATGCTACAGAGTCAAGGCTAGAAGCCACGCTAATGATTTTAGAGCATCTGGAGATACCTCTAGAGAAGAGGGTGAATCTCACTACTTACATGATTCAAGACTCTGCCAAGAGGTGGTGGGATGTGATCTCACAGGCGGGACACCAGCAGAGTATGGATTGGGATGAGTTTCGATGTATCTTCTATGATTAATTCTATCTAGAGACCATGAGGTCTGATTGAGCATTAGAGTTCATGAGTCTGGAGCAGGGTACTCTTTCTGTTATGAAGTATTCCTCTCGCTTCATAGAGCTTCAGCGTTTCACACCTATTCCAGAAGGTGATGAGTTATTCCTTGCATAGAAGTTTGAGGATGGTATGAGGCACGCCATTCGATCTCAGGTGAACATATTCAGGTTGACTTCAATATCCTCTTTTGTCAACTAGGCACTAATTACAATGCATAATCTGAGGGATTCAAGAGCTGTGAGATAGGGCAGTTCGATATCTAGAGTTAGTATTCCTCCAACTGATAGTAGGAAGCTCCATAGGGAGATTGCACGAGGAGATCAGAGTAGGTGAGATGCATCTTCTGGTATCCAGGTGGTATGATACTAGTGCGGGAGGAGTGGGTATACGAGGCCACATTACTCGAGAGACCCAGTGGAGTGCTGATCATTCGGCAAGATGGGTCATCTTCAGTGCTTCTGTCAGATCTTCTCACCAGAAGGTGGTGATAGGGGTTCTTCTATGACTCCTCGTTCAGGAGAATCACCACCAGTTTCTCATTAGTCAGGGAACTGGAGTTCTTCTGGCTGTTCAGGCTGAGGTGGAGGTCATGGCTGGGGTAGCCAATCGCCTAGTTTTCAGCGACAAAAGGGTGGATCAACTTAGAGTGATTAGGTAGGGTCACAGGGTCGCAGTGTAGGCCAGACTTTTGCAGTGGATCAGACCCAATAGGAGAAGGATCCTGGACCTTTTACAGTTCGAGGTTTGTTCTTAGTAGCCTCAGTTTTAGCTTCTTCTATTTTTGATACAGAAGCTTCCCATAGCTTTATATCTATTTCTATTGTGGATATCCTTATGCTCTGCATAATTTCTTATGCTAATATGTTGATTCTAGACACTCCGTTGGGGACTAGAACGATGAGTGTGCATCAGTGCAAGGAGTTCCATCTAGAGGTAGGTGGGTGTCACTTCTTATGGGACCTCTATGTCCTAGAGATGACAGACTATGACGTCATTCTCAAAATAGACTGGTTAGTTCATTTCCAGGCAGTCTTCGACTATTATCGCCCCAGGGTGAGTTTCACGTCAGCAGAGGGTGTATCATTTCTTCATAAGGGTGAATGAGATGTCCAGGAAAGTAGAGTGGGACTAGAGCATCATGGGTTTAGAAGAGTTACATCCCAGATTTCCAGTCTATATCCGGATGACCAGGGGACTTTACAGTTAGACTTTCCTCAAGTGGTGGATTGTTTCAAAGATTTATTTCCAGAAGACTTTTCAAGTTTACCTCCGAATCATGAGGTAGAATTTTCTTTTAAGATTGTGCAAGGAGCAGTACCGGTGTCCATTCCTCCTTATAGGATAGCCACACCAGAGTTACAGGAGATCAAGAAGCAGTTGGAGGAGGTATAGGAAAAGGGTTTCATCCGACCCAGTACTTCTCCTTGGGGTTCGCCTATCCTGTTGGCGAAAAAGGCAGATGGTACCCTCAGGCTTTGTGTGGACTATCGAAAGTTGAACCAGTTGACAATCAAGAAACGATATCCCTTTCCTAGGATTGATGATCTCTTTAATCAGCTTTGAGGAGCCCGAGTGTTCTCGAAGATTGAATTGAGATCCAATTATCATAAGTTTCGTGTTAGAACACCAGATATACATCTCATAGCCTTTTAGAGTCGGTATGGTCTATACGAGTATATGGTTATATCGTTCGGCCTCACGCGCCTACAGTTTTCATGGCACTGATGAACTGAGTGTTCCATCTATACTAGGATTCTTTCATGGTGGTGTTTGTGGATGATATCTTGGTGTACTCTTACACTAGACATGACCATGATACCCATCTTGAGATTGTTCGGAGTACACTAAGAAAGCATCAGTTATATTCTAAGATCTCAAAAATGCCACTTTTGGATAGATCATATTCACTTCTTGGTTCATATTATCTCAAAGAAAGAATTATCAGTCGACCCAGAGAAAGTGAGAGCAATAGTTTTTTGGGAGTAGCCGAAGAACATATTTGAGGTATGGAGTTTTCTAGGACTGGATGGAAACTACAGACATTTCATACAAGACTTTTCACACATAGTACCACCACTCACTAGTTTGACTGAGAAGGGTAAAAAGTTCTTGTGGTCAGATTCCTGTGAGTCAGCCTTTCAGGAGCCGAAAGGGAGACTGACTTCAACAATGATACTAGTCTTTCCAGAGCTAGGCAAGAGCTATACTATTTACTATGATGCATCCGGTATCAGGATGAGAGTTGTGCTTATGTAGAGAGGAGTCGTTGCATACAGGTCTTGGCAGTTGAGGCCATATGAGAGGAATTACCCGACGCACGATATCGAGTTGGCAGCAGTTGTTCATGCTTTACGCTGTTGGAGACATTATATGTTAGGAGAGAATTTTGTGGTTTTCACTGACCACAAAAGTCTCAAGTACATCTTCACACAGCATGATATGAATTTGAGATAGCAAAGGTGGGTTGAGTATCTTCAGTCCGTTGATTTCAAGATTTCCTATATGCCTGGGAAAGGCAACACAATAGATGATACGCTGAGCAGGAGGACTCAGATATAGATAGTTTAGGAGGCCAACAGTGAGTGGAATATTATGGCTCTATTCTTTGAGATTCATTTGGAGGTCCACGAAAGACAGGGGCAGACATTTCTATCTTTTTTAGCTGTTACCTCCACTCTTCTTGATCGAGTGAGAATGAGGCAGCTATCAGATTCAGAAGGCCTTATCCTACAGAAGAGTGTGTCAGGAGAGGAACCTATTCTGGGATCGACCATAAGCAAGGATGAGATCTTAGATTTCTAGGGGTGCGTATGGGTTCCACCAGACATACATGAGGAGCTGATGCGGGACTTCCATTCTTCAGTTTGGCCAGTTCATCCTAGTGTTATCAAAATGTATCGTGATTTACACCACTAGTATTGGTGACCAGGTTTGAAGAGGGATGTTGCTGGTTTTTTCATGAGGTGTTTCACCTGTCAGCAGGTGATGACAGAGAATCAGCGACCAGTGGGGATTATACAGTAGTTACCCATTCCCGAGTAGAAGAGGAATTATGTTGTGATGGATTTTATGACTGGTTTGCTGAGGTCACCTCGAGGGAGTGATGCAGTTTGGATTTTCATTGACAGACTCACGAAGGTTGCTCACTTATTTCAGATCAAGGAGACATTCAGTGTTGATAAGCTGGGGTAGTTTTACATTCATGAGATTGTGTGCTTACATGGAGTTCCACACTCCATAATTTCAGACAGAGATGCCCGTTTTACTTCTTGGGTCTGGTAGGGGCTTTAGAAGGATCTGAGTACATAGGTACTTTTGAGTACAACTTACCACCCCCAGACAGATGGCTAGTCCAAGCGTTCAATTCAGGTGCTTGAGGATATGCTCCGAGCATGCATTCTGGATTTTGGAGGTTCTTGGGATAATCATATACATATTTTGGAGTTTTCCTACAATAATAGTTTTCAAGCAACTATTCAAATGGCACCTTATGAGGCTTTGTATGGTAGGCCGTGCCGATCACCCTTGTGTTGGCTGGAGGCAGAAGAGGAATCTATGTTGGGACCTCATCTTGTTTAGGAGACCAAAAAGTAGATAGAGTTGATTCAGAAGTGGATGACTACTGTGCAGTCTCGATAGAAGTATTATGTTGATCAACAAAGATGACCTCTAGAGTTCGAGGTTGGGGATCAGGTTTTCCTGCGTGTTACACCAAGGTTGGGACATAGAAGGATTAGGAGATAGGGTAAGCTTTCACCAAGGTATGTCGGGCCGTTTGAGGTGTTAAAGAGAGTTGGGCTGGTTGCCTATTGGCTGTAGTTACCACAGAGGTACTGGACCATGCACAATGTTTTTCATGTTTCTCAGCTCCGACGTTACTTTTTAGACCCGTCTCATATCTTTCAACCTAAGGAGTTTGAGCTCGAAGTGGATGCGTCGTTCGAGTAGCATCTTATCTGGATTGTTGATCGTAGTACAAAGGTTCTCTATGGATGGTCTTTTTCTCTGGTACGAGTGCTATGGCAGCACGAGCAGGTACAGGAAGAGACTTGGGAGATGGAGGCCAATGTACGAGCACAGTGGCTGGAGCTGTTTGGGGTATTTTCTTCTATGCCGTGCTAGGGAAATTTGGGGATGAATTTTTTTAAGGGGGGAAGTTTTTATGAAACGGGACCTTCTTTCAGGTATGTTTTCCTTTTCTGGCCATTTTTTAGAAAAAGTGGTTTTTCTAGATTTTTATAGAAGTACACACCGTGTACTTTATGAGTACACACCGTGTACTACATTGCTGCACTAGGCCATGTGCTGGTCATGTAATGGCCACACACAGGGCCCTGTGGGGTGACCTGGAGGCCACCTAAAGCGGAGTACAGAAAAGGAAAGTACACGCCATGTACTTCAAAAGTACACGCCGTGTATTTTTTTGGGGTTGCTTCTAATCACCATAAGCATCTCCTTCTAGGTCTCGTTCGACCGAGAGGTCTTGTACGACCACGATATTTTTCCGAGACCTCAAGCATCTATCTAATCTCCAATTCGATGGCTGTATATTGCATTGGGATCACCTCGGTAAGCTCCCTCTTCTCCTCGAGCCTCATTTCACGATTCCACCTCCTTTTCAAGTTATCATGGGTTAAATTTTTTTGACATTTTTATAGATCTACCACGTTCTAGGTTGATCCAAGGGCCGGCGCCAGAGTATATCGATCTCCCAACAACAAGGTAGGTGGATTGTGGCTTTCTGTTGAAATTATTTGAATATTATGTGAAATTTTGACCAATAACCTTGAACGGCGTATTACATGTTTACCATTTTTACTCTTACTGATTTCCTGTTAGGCTTGTATGCTTGTGTAAAGGTTAATTGGGTATTAATAGGGTTTATTTCTATTCTTTTGATGTTTTTTCCCATGTATGATCTGTTTACTACCGTTTGGTCCTACTTAGCCTTTTGGCTGCCTTGCCTGTTTTTCATGTCTGTTGCTGTAGGGTGGAGAGTTTGTATTATGAAATTCTTGATATACTGTAGACTGGTTAGCCAAGTAGTTCTGTAGGTTTAATTTGACCATATTACATTGCTATTCTCGTTGACCTACATAGGGCTGTGAGAACCTGGTGTAGTAGACTATAAGGGGAATTGACCGAGTGAGCTTTCTCAGAGAGTCTTGATCACTTTAGGCTATAAGGGGGATTGACTAAGTGAAATTCCTCAGAGATCCTAGGACCACTTGTGGATATAAGGGGAATTGACCGTGTGAGCTTCCTCAGAGAGTCCTTGACTGCTTTAGACAATAAGGGGAATTGACCGTGTGAGCTTATTTAGAGAGTCTTTGAATTACTTGAACAACTTTGGGATATAAGGGGAATTAACCATGTGAGCTTACTCAGAGAGTCCTTGACCTTGGGGATATAAGGGTAATTGACTGTGTGAGCTTCCTCAGAGAGTCCTTGACTACCTTAGACTATAAGAGGAATTGATCATGTGAGCTTCCTCAGAGAGTCTTGAACCACTTTTGACTATAATGGGATTGAATATGAGTGGTTCCTCAGATATTCTATATATTCTAATGACTGAACCAGAGGGGATAGGCTGTGTGTACTTCCTAGAGGGTTACCGTGCTTGATTAGTTGCTTCTGATATGTGGAATTGTTTTCTACTGAGTACTTTCTTGTTTACTACTTCTGTATTTTACCTGCCATATATTCACTGACTGTTAGACATAGATCTTCGAGTGGTTGCCTACTGGGATTTATTCTCACACCGTATTTGGGCCATGATTTTGGGCCCAAACAAATTATATTGCTATTGGTATAGATAAGGGTAAGTTCCATTCTACTTTAGGTACTTGACTTGTTGTGGAGCTGAAGAGAATGGGAACAATCTTAGGCTTGCGATGCTAAGGATATGTTTATTTGTTTCTTTTATACTTTGGTTTAGTACTACTTGTGTTCAACATTTTGACTTGTTTGGCTATTTTCTTAAACATATGTATCATGACTCATTTTATATATATGTGCTCCAGTTTTTTATTATTTCAGTTTTCCACAGTTTATTGTTTTTGGATATTTACTGCTTCTGCTATTGTGTATTTGTTTCCCTTCCACTATGTTACTCTGCCAATGAGGGCATAATTTACCGGCTATCACACCCATGACCCTTACTGCTAGTCAGCAGGCTCTGGTATTTAGGGAAATGCGCTTGAGGCCATGTGACCAACCGGGTACGGGGCGCCTCTGGGTGGCTTCTAGAACCGAGACGTTACACAAGGCCTCAGGATTATAAATATTCCTCATATTCACACTACCTAGAAGTGGAGAGGTCACTTTTAAAACTATATGGGTAGGCTTCCCATGATTCTCATGGACCTTTAAGTGCATCTCAAAAAACAATTCCATCAACTGTCATTTGCTACTGGCCTCCCAAACTGCTTATGTTTAAAATTTTCAGATTAGAGAATAAATGAAGGGATTGCCTTTCACAAACATATAATAAAGCTAAAAGTCAAATAAATATAGGCATTTAACCCATATTTGTTTCCTGATATTCAGTTCATGTAGTTTATATATGCAGTAGAGGCTTTTGTAGTCTGCGTACACCACAAAACACTCTCACAATAAGTAATGCCTCTAAAAATTAAAGGAATTAACCGAAAATGTTATCTCAATATCACGAGTTAGGTAATTTTATCTCATGAGGCCTCAACTAATGAGACCTATATTCCATGAATTGATTTACCTATATCAAAATGGTTCCCAACCCGATTCCTAAAGCACGACAATAAAATGTGCAACTTCTTCTCGACTCTGGCAGAATTGGGATCAGTGCTAAAACCAATCTTCCTTTCAACTTCTGAAAGGTTATTTTGTAGGATTAAAACCATAAAAACTTAAAACCATTTTTATTAAATCCCATAATATGTGTTTCAAGGGGTGATAAATCATGTATAAAGTGCCTGTAATAACCATCCAACCCCAAGAAACTCCGTATGTCAAAGGAGTTCTTGGGATTCTACCAAGAAAATAAAACTCTCAACTTCTCAGGGATAATAGAAACCACTTACTATGAGATGATACAACTCAACAAGTGAATCATTTCATTATAAAAGTGAAATTTTGTGATCTTATCATATATATAGAGCTCTCTCAGTGTATTCACTACTATATAAAGATGTTTGGTATAGTAGTGTTGAGGATGAGAATACACCAAGATGTCTTCCATGAAGAGTAGAAAACCTAATTAATTAGATTCATGAAGATAATGGGGACATTTATGAGACCAAACAACAAGAACAAATAATCTTACAATCCACATCTACTATTGAATTCTCTACATGGTATATTTGATGGTCTCACATGCACATGGTGATAGTCTGACCTCAAATAAATCTTTAAGAAATACCAAGCTACTCGGAGATGGTAAAATTAGTTGTCTATACAAATTAAAGGATACTGGTTCTTTATCATAATCTATTTAAACCTCTGGTAATCCATAAAAATCCCGAGGGTACTATCTTCCTTCTTGGAGAAATGGATAGGTGAAACTCATGGTGATGTATTGGGTCATATAAAACCCTTAGATTTCAAGTCCTCTACCAGCTTCTTGATTTCCTAATGACCAGTTGGTGTCATATTATAAGGAGGAATAGACATTAGTGATTATCCTAACATTATATCAATATTTAACTTCAAATTTTTCATAGGAGGTAACCCAAAAAGTCATTAGGGAAGAAATACATGAAATTATTCACTACAAGAGAGAAATATATATGTATCATTCATTTATTTATCATAAAAGAACTAGAAATCTAGGCTATCACTCTGCCTATCCCATGATGCTTTGGTCTAACTTGACTTTCCTAGACATCCCATTCACCATTATGAATGTAGGCACCACCCATGGGTGATGCGAAAAACACCCTCTAGAGATAGAAATAAATGTGAACACAATAATATACTAACCAGTCCATATAAGGTATTATATCAAATCCCATCATCTCAAGGAAAAATAGAATCCATAAAAAAAGACAACCACCTATATCAACGGGTCATTCCTTACATCAATATACTATCTTGAATCTGATACCCAATAGTGTGCTGAGAGTTATTATTTCACAAAATTATTATATCTCTAGGCATACAATTTCCATAATTTCCTAAAGATATAAAACAATGTGAAGTGACTATATAAGATAAGGTAAATACTAAAGTATATGCTACTAGAATAGTACTTAGAATGGTAAAAAGTCTGAAACTCTGCTTCACTAGCATAGGCTTCACTGCATGTAAATGGATTGATCCAAAAACCTGAGATGAAACCAGAATACCATTAGTAGTCCCTCTATGCTAGCACTGTATCACATATAATAGGATTCCATGGCCACATACACCTCCTCATCCTAACCATTCAGTGGTTTTCCAGCTCCTTGCCTAATGTGGTGCTGCTGATCCTGCACTTGAATGTGGTGTCGATGCAGATCCCTTCTCACTAATAATTGAAGGAAAAGTTGTAAAAAAATTATGAAGGTCCCCCATCTTTCCATAAGCTCGACACTCAATTGGGTCCTTGGTATATTGGGGATTTTTATGGCATGGAATGCCATACTAATGAAACACAACATAACTGTTAGTGCATGCCGTCTAACTGCTACTGCCCCATGAATAAACTCATAGTGACATTTGTTGCCACTAGAAAAACCGCTTCCATGTCTCAGTGTTGAACAACCCTAGAATACACTATTAACTTACCTCAGTTTCTCCTTGATTATGAGGTCCTATTTCAGTATATTAGAAATGGTAGTCAACAAAAATAAATTTACGTGAAATCAGATAGTGTAAACAAGACCATTATCAATCTGTATCACTATCATCAACTCATCACCAACAAGTTTCAGTGTGAATCACTGAATCCTGGTGAAATGATATGAATACTCCATCATAGATATATCACCCAATTGAAGGTTTATAAACCCTCTATCTTGGTCCACTCTCTGTATTTATGGAAAGAAGTAGTCATAGAAGACTGTCTAAAAGTCCTCCCATACCATTCCCTAATGAAGATTAGTTTGGGCGATAAAATCCCACCAATACTTAGTATAATCATGAAGCATATAAGTTTTGATATTGAACCTCCTCTCTAGAGGCATAACTAGATTATTTAATGTAGATAGCATGGCCTCTATCCATGACTCAGTATCCCGAGTTCTACCATAACTTGTAAACATAGGTGGATGCTTCTTCTAAAACTAACACATCAAATTTTCCCTAGTATGGGCAGGTCAAAGGGATCCTTTCATGGTCTATATGATCCATCATAAACCCTCTCAAAACTTATCATCGATTACTAGATCATAAATAGAATGAGGTGTTGTAGGTGGTACTACAGGAGGTAATACAAGTGGCTCAGGGCCCAACACATCTGGAGTATGGTCATCACCACCTTCCATGCATAAGAACTGAATCCATCGTGGTGGAATATCTCTACAATTCCAAATTCATTACTTAGAATAAAAATTGATAACAAAATATATCTCAAGATACAAGAAAATAAAAGGTAAATATCCTTCCTATATAAAGTCACACCCTTCTACCTACTCCTAAATATAGGTTTTAGTAATGCATAAAACCATAATGAATCACAAGAGACACTAACTGATACCCACTACTAAGGTTGGGTCTGGGTTAAGTTATCTATTTCATAGCTAAGGTTATGGTATATGGAGTTTCAATTGCATGGTATAGAGGAAAACACCCTTTATGTTGCATTTAGAATCCCGATTTAACGGTAACCATTTTATTTAAGATGTTAAATTCATTTAAGTTTATACCCATTTATATGTATATATGTATAAAGGTATAGTTAGATGATTCACCATTTTCAAGTTATAAAGGCACACAATTTATAATTTTTGATTGAAACATCATGTAATTATAACCTGACCCTTACATTTAGTATCAGGATGAAACATGTCATATAAAATGATTTTATTAGATGAATCACCATTCCCAATTTATAAATTACATTCTTCATAAATTACAATTTAAATTCATATAATGAAAATAAACTAATGATTCATCCATGTGACCAGTGGTCTATGGATAAAACATGGGATAATTGGTTAATTAAGGTTTCACCATCAAGCTATATAGGAAAACACCATTTAGGTTGATACAAACACTTTAATTAATCCAATTATTATATCATTGTAAGAAACATTAGCATATTTCCAAATATAATAGTCAAGGAACTGGTAATATATAGTAGGAAATTCACATAGTAATATAGATATGGCATGACATATGCATGACATGTGAATCCTCATGTGCCTATCACGATTCATGAAATGATACCTCCTTTCCATACCAGGCAATGGAACATGAAAATAAATATTACTAATAATAGTAATAATGCCAAAAATCATGTGCATCACTCAATGGTGAAATCAATACAATTGTAACATTCAACAACCAGGATAACAATATCCCACCCTACTTAATTTGGATTTTCCCAGTATGTGGGTCAGCTACTCCCAGACATAGGATCATTACCAAATTCCAACATATTCCTGGTCTTCTATCTGCCAACCCCAAATAGAAATTCAAAAGGAAAAGATTTATAATACCACTTTGTAACATACCAGACCTGATTCACTCATAAGTAACAAAACCCAGTTGGCCACATGGTCTCAATCATGCCTCCCTGTATGGTAGTGGTTGCCGACTATCAGTGAGGGTCTATGATGATACAATTATGAGACTATAACCTCATGATTAGAGTACAGAAAAATGGTATACATTATCTATAAGTAGTGTAACTAGTATAATAAATGAACTATAAGATCATCAGTCATCTACATATAAATAAATAAGAAAAATCAGAACTAATATCATATAAACAATGATGTTATGTCTGTATAATATAAAAAATCTGAATACATGGAAGTAGAGTAACAAGTATATACAACATGATATACTAAAGATAAAAAAGAACAAAATATGTCTCTAATATCATCATGAGAATAATCTCAGTTCTCTTCTCCCATAATATATCCTAGTATAGAAAGTAAATCATCTATAGTTGGATGCTTCCCTTTGTCCCTACCTGCATCCATAAGATCTCTTCAGGTATTAATCAGTGGCCCGAACAGGGTGTGATATATACTCAGTAGTCCACCACCAATAATTTCTATAACTATCTGGTCTATTTATATAAAACGGGAAGTGTGAAGGTAATAATAAATGTATAACAGTAAATAAAATAAATCATATTAGTCTGGGTTCTTCACGTGACACCTGACCAACACTACCTTATTTGACCTAAGCCAAAATATCTATGAATAGATGTCACCCTATATATATACATATATATTCACACACACACATATATATATATATGTATGAGAATATATGTGATGATATATATAGATACATAATACTATCTAGGACCTGAGGTGTATGCCAAAGGCATCCATTCATAATCATAATATGTTCTTTAATTCTCATGTAAATGTTCTTAGGAGGTAAGTAAACTAGGCCATCATGTATGTAAGACATAGATTGAATAAAAGTGTGTTATTTGACTTAGAATATGCATTAATTGGTTTAATTAATTGTCACCTTGATCCCATCCAGGGAATTTCATAAAAGGGAACCTAGGTATCACTTCAAGTATGCTATAAAAACCCATCACCATAGGAGATTGAACAAGGTGTTCATTATAAGAACCTAGGTATCACTCATAGAATGGTGTAAAGGCACAACACTATGATCTTTTCCTTGGTATTCCCTATAGGCAACCAAGTATCTCTCATGTCATGGTAAAATAGCATTTTCCTCTAAGCTCATCCAAGGTAATCTACTTAGGGAACCAGGTATTGCTCATAGGGTAATATAAAGGGATCCTCCCGATGAGACTGTCTAAGGTGTTCTATGTAAGAAATAATTTATCACTCATTTAATGTTATAATTCATTTATGAACTTTTAATTATTATATTCAGTGAGCCCATCCAAGGTTCACTAAATCATAACCCTCATATCGGCATCGACATGATATGCAAAAATGGTTATGAATAGCCTTTAACCCCTACCATTAAACAATTCACTTAAGTCAATTGGGCCGATTCACCTTATAAGGATCACTCAAGTTATAATAAAAATGAATAAAGGTCCTATGTAATGGACTAAAATTATAACTTAGTTTTATTTCAAATTATATTTTATTCTTAATGGACGATTCAACACACCTCAATTGGTGGTTTGATTTCATTCAAAGGCATAAGGCTTGTTAAATTTAAAGGAAAATCACACTAAGGGGTGTATTGCATCGAGGGTGACATCCTCCAACAATAAATTTATGTTAATACGAAAAACCTAAGAAATTTGATATCATTTAATTTAATTAATTTAACATTTAGGAGGTGTCACATAAAATTTCTAACATGTGGCACAATGGCGCACAATATAAACCTTGAGAGTTTAGGGGAAAATAATGAGACCACCTACTTAGATGGGTAATACTCTCCTCACCCATTTTCAACCTTTAATATAAGATATAATGGTAGAAAATGGAGAAAATGATGAATAACCTTAAAATAGGGTATATATGTTCACGTTTAAATAACCTTCATAAGGGTGAGATAAATGAGGAAAAGATGCAAGAGGGTTAAAGAGATTACTATTAGTTATCCAATGGAACTAATGATGAAGGAATCATACACTGTATGAGTGAGGAGAGAGGGGGGGGGGTGCTTAAATCCTAGTTTAAATCCATGGGAGAGATTCCAATGAAGGATATGGGGTTCTTCATGATTTGTGGAAGGAAAAGAGGGTTAAAAACTTAAATAAGGTAGTGTGAAAATGGGAATTTCACCCATTTTTAAAGGGTGAATGATTTGGAAAAACCGTGGGACAACCGTACTCACCCACTACCTAAGTATCACTAAGTGTGAGGGCTAGGTGAATAGTTTGGGAAAACCATTCACAGCCTGTGCACCCATCTACATAATCTATATAGAACCCTATATAGTTTACAAAAACCATATGACCTTAGGGGAACATTTTAAACAAACAGTGCGCCTGATATGTTTCCCCTAAAATCTAGTTCTTTTGGATCTGAAATATCCTTAGACACACTCAAAAAATCCCTTAATCTATTAGGAACTTCCATGAGGATAAAATTAAAGTTTTAAACCAAAATTTAAAGGATCCCTACCATATAATAAAATTGAGTATCTTACAATATTTGAGATGGTTTAATGTTTTATTATGAATGTAGTTGTTTTTTAAATAAAATGAAGGGTAATTACTCTCATATTCATGTTTTAATAGCCTTATTGATAGCCACAATCCCAAGGCACATTATAGTTGGGATTTAAGGGTCACTCTTTATCTCATTGCTAACGTAAGAGTAGAATTAGTGGGTACATTTCATGATATATTGGTATTATATTTCAAGGATAAACTTTAGAGTATAAACTGGAGGTAATTGTATGGGTTGGTAAGGATATTTTATTACTAAAAACTAGTATGAGTAGTTGGACGAAGAAATTTGTTATATATAGATAGAACCCATGTGATTATAAGAAAGGACTTTAATAATTTATGGATTGTTATAATTTGAATGTTGTACTATTTTCAGGGAAGTGACAAGATATGGGTTCATTCATAATATAGTATAAGGTCATGATAACTATGTGTTATATATATTAAGTTATTATATGTTATTGATCTTAAGGTAGTGTAATTAAAAAAATACACTTTTTTATCCCTAAAATGATTATTTATTTATTTTTATGACACATGTGTGTTGAAACTATTGAAGAGTAGGTTCATAAAGAACTTTATTTTTTTCATTTTAGGGTATACCCGATAGTAGCAGATCCATGGAGGGTTACCTTATAAGATATTAAATGATATATTTTTCCAAAGTATAAGGAATTTAATTCTAAAAAAGTGATTAAGAAGTTATTGAAGTAAATAGAGATAATATTTTATCTTATTCAAGTAGTCAAAGAGAACTATATTCCATTAGAGGTGAAATTATTACTTAGAAAATCATGACAACTATTGAAATTATTCCTTAGTAATTCTGATGTTTTTATGAACAAGTGGATTCAGTTTCAAGATCATTTTTAAGAGGAGTTTTTGAATGTTACTCTTTGACCAAAGAATCAATATAATATATAAGGTACCCAAAAAGATAATTCTAGTGTTCATGAGTATAAAGTAATGTTTATTAGTATATTATGATATTCCCTAACTTTTCTAGTAGATGAGGAGTGGATAATCCACTATTTTGATTGTGTATTGTGACCATAGATATATTCACAGGTCAATCCATTCACTCTGAGGATGTATATTTAGGTGGTGTGAAAAGATGAGTTTATTGATTAGAATTTAAAAAGGTGTCTAGAAATGAGGATTATATATATTAGTTCAAGGTGGAGATAGAAGAAGGAGACCTTCATTCTTAGGGTTGTTGGGTTATCAACATAGACAACTTTATTCATGATTTTTGAGAGCTAGTAGTTTATTCGTTAGGTGTAAACAAAGAAATGATACCCTATTTATATATAGGTATATAAAATATCTAGTTTATGTCCCCATTATATTGGGTTATCTAAGGTATACTAGTGTAACATCATGACTTGAGAGCCACTGAAATGGTTCCTTGATCCAATTGGTCACATGTCCTCAAGTGCACCTCCCCGTATGCTAGAGGCTACTGACTAGTAGAGAGGGTCTATAGGTAGTATAATGGTGATACTATACCCTCATGATCAGAGTATCATAGTAGTATTAAAGATAATCAATAGTGTAAGAAATCATAATTAAATATAGAGGAATATAACAACAATTTAAAATAAAAAATAAATGAATAAATAACATTGAATGAACATGCTAAAATGTACATACATACATAAGAAAACATGGAAGAAGATATACAATACAATACATGTAAAAAAAGAACAAAATCCTCCAAGGAAAACTCCATGAGCATCCTAAGAACCTACTTAGTCATGTGATCCTAAGCTTCAAGTACAAGAGTGATAACACATAACATAATCCCTAATTTTGGACCTACAACCATGAGGTCTATTCAGGTACCAATCGACAGTGTGAACATGGTGTGAGATATACTCAATAGGCCTCCAAAAAATTATTTCTAATGAAATACATTTCGTGAATATAATATAAATTAATGTACAAGTATAATAATCAAAATAGTATAATTAAATAATTAAATGTAATCAAGTTAGGCTCAGGTTCCTCAAAGGACACCTGGCCGACCATAACTACATTGGCCTAAGTCGGAATACCTCTGATGATGTGTCACTATATATATGTATATATACACACTATATACATAGTAACATATATATTCATACATATAGATACACAATACAACTCTAGACCTGAGGTATAACTTATGAATTCATGTAATAATGATAAGGGTCATATTTTAAATAAGGGTCTCTATTCCCAAGTGTTATAATTTTTAATGTAATCCATGCTTGAGTATCATAATTTATAAGGGACACAATTATTATGTATAATAATTTATAAGGGATTCCATGCTTGATTATCATAATTTATAAGGGATTTTATGCCCTAGTATCACAATTTATAAGGGACTCCATACCCAATAATCAAAGGAGAATAAGGGATTCCATTCCCATGAATAAATAGGGATTCCATGCCCATGGATAATAAGGTATGCCATTACCATGATTAATAACAGCTTCCCTACCCATGATTAAAAGGTATTCCAAGCCAATGAATAATAAGGGATTCCATGACCATGATTAATTAGGGATTCCATGACCATGAATAATAAGGGACACTATGCCCATGATTAATTAGGGACACCATGACCATTTATAGTTCATGAAAATAATTTTTATCATTTCAATCATAAGTGAAAAGGGGTAAGTGAGGTGGTATTACCAATCACTCTTCATTTAATCTAATTTACATAATATGGTTCATTAATTAATAATGAAAAATTACATGTATATAAACATTACACATATAATTTCAATTATTCTCATTTAACTATCCCTTTTTTCAGATAATATATTATAACTTCGAGGTGGTTTCATTATAAAATGGGGAAATGGTTTTCATAACATCACAAACAACTGGACTAATTCTACTAGCCCTGTCCTTCATAATTTCCAAGAATACCATAATTAATTAAGAATATTTTAATTCATGAATTCATTTAAAGGACACACCCAAGGGGTGGGTTAATCATTAGAAAAGTTTGGTAGAAAATATGTGTAATCAAAATCACCTTAAGAGGAAGTTTGGGTTGAGGTTATCAACCTAAGACCAAGTAAAGGGGTCTAAGTAACATCAAGGTTGTGGTCTATAGATTTATTTTAAGGAATTTTACATTTTAATGGTAACAAAGGGGAAGGTCCGATCCATGGAACAATGATTCATTTAATAATTGATGAAACTTTTAAGGGAAATCATATATACCAACTCACTCATGATTAATTTGGTCCACTCATCCATTACTAGACTTTGATTGAAGATGAAATGAGATAAATCAGATGATCAGAAAAATGTCTGGAAAATTTGGTAAATCAAATCACATGGAGATAGAGCCAAAGATGGTGAGATAAATGAAGAAAGGTTCTAAGAGGAATCATAGTCTTAATAGAATTCTTCAAATATGATGAATGGAATTCAATTCGGAGATCAAATGAGTGAGATCCACTATGGAGGAGGATATGGATATGAGGTCATGCTCAGGGGATCCTCTTGGAAAAATGAAGGAGAAAATGGGGTAAAAACATTAAGGGGTCGTAGTGTCACGACCCGTCCCCCTGGGGCCCATGCCGTGACTACCCCAAGCCCGCCTTCTATAGGCCAGGGGCTGGTGACTAGCACCGAAAGATGTATTCCCTAAAATCGGGAAGGCATTGCCTTTATAACCTATAAACACACACAACCAAGCACACATCGAGATATGAACACAAGTAAAACTATATAGAGAAAAGGGTTCTGAAAGTAAGAGGGACAAGAATACAAGCCCAACAGTAAAGGTACAAGTAAAAATAAAATACAATACAATTGAAGAAAGAGAAAAATAGCTACTGGGTCATCCTTCGAGATTCCTACCTGAAGGGTAGGTACAGATCAGCTCCTCAGTACTCCACGTTTGCTCATCTCCTCTGTGTACTGTCATGCCACATGGTCCACCTCCGGGCACCATCCAGACCTGGTACCCTCAGCCTCGATCATCACTGTCTATTGTCTACACTAAACACAACAAGGTGTGGGCATAGACCGTGTAGGGGTGAGTATAACGATACTCAGTAGGGACCCCGAGACCCTCAAGGTCTTACAAAATCCAAAAAGGATAAACCAAAAGGCATGAAATCAACTATCAACCCTACTTAGGTATATGCCCATACATATACCTAAGTTATCATGTATACCCATCTCAATCATGAGGAAACACAGAGTCCAACCCAAAATCCCAAAGATCATCTGTTCCACAAAGTAAGGAACACCACAAAGGTAAGTACCACACAAATACGCCACACAAAAGAACACCACAAAGGTATTGACTCAGCTCACACCAGGTAAAAATTAGGTACATAAGTACAAATGATTAGATGTAACTAATGAATCATCTTACTATGTTAAGAGGCTTTGCTGCTGACCCACACAGGATCGCTCGGTGCTGACCCACATATGATCTTTAAATGCTAACCTAGATATGATCTCTAGGTGTTGACCCACAGAGGATCACTCGGTGCTGACCCACACATGATTGCTCGGTGGTGAACCACACAGGATTGCTCGGTGATGACCCACACATGATCTCTTGGGGCTGACCCACACAAGATCACTCGGTGCTGACCCACACAGGATCCCTCGGTGCTGACCCACACAAGATCGCTCGGTGTTGACCCACATAGGATCGCTATTCATTCTTCAAGTCACAGCCAGCTACTAGGTTCAAGCACTAAGCTTGCTCATCTTTGGGAGGATCCACTCCTCAAGCCACTAGTTGATACTCCAACTGTCACAAAGTCCCATTAAGAAGTATCTCAAAGGACCACCACTTTATAGGGGTCTCAACACAATAGACGGTGCGTCAATCGGACGCCTGGTCTATAAGTTAGTAGCCTTTTTATCCTAAGGGCCCGGTTGGATTCATGCTCAATACAACCCAACCGTACCACAACTATACCCAAAACTATAGTAGGGGTAAACCAAAGGGACCATCTCACTCTAAGGTTTCGAGCACCTCTGACGGTTCATCAAATGGATGCCCGATGCCAAAGTTATGGCTGATAGAGAGAAAAGTTTGAAGTTGGTTTGGGTCTTGTCTGATCTGGCCTGGGCCGACCCAACCCGATTCGGGTCGACCTGACTCACTGGGTCTGGTCCGGCCCGCTGGGTTCGGCCCGACCGTGCTGGGTGGCGCGGAGGCTGCGAGGGCGGTGTGAGGCCGTTGGGGGCCATGAGGGGCATGGGGCAGTGGAGGCTGCAGGGGGCCGTGGAGGCCGTGAGATGGTGGAGGCCGTGGGGGCCGCAGGGGGCCGCAGAAGGCCACGGGGCGGTGAGGCCACGGGTCGGTGAGGCTGCGGGGCAGCGAGGCCGTGGGGGTGGTGGAGGGCCGTGGGGCAGCGAGGCCGTAGGGGCCATGTGGCTCGGTCGCACGTCGTGCCTTCGCCGACGGCCAAGTTGTCCGACCGCCCTCCATTTGTCGCCTTCGTCGCGGCCGACCATGTTTCCGACCAAAGTTCTCAAGTTCCACCGGTGCCAAATGCTAGCACCGGTCGCTGTCACCATCGCAAAGAACAAACAAAAGAACCCTAAGGTTTGCGGAGTGGTCGGGCCTTGTTTGTTTGGCATGTACCCTCCACGTTAGGGCGGTAGCAAGTGGCTCAAAAAAAAATCTTGAATGAAGAACATCAAACCCTACAACCTCCCACAATGATTATTCCCAAACCCACAAAAGAAATCATCCGCATATCAACTAGTTAGAGAGTTGATCCACATTATTTGTTTTAGAAGGGAAGAACATGGGAATATAAAATCATACAAAACTAAACCCCTACCTTGGAGATTTGTTGATGAAGGTCACGAGGAAGGAGATGATGCCATTGGGGATAGACAGACGTTGGTGACGTCAGCATTTCTTCAATCTTATGATAAACCCTCTTGGATAGAGGTGGTTCTTCATTGTTGAAGATGTCCACCATTGGAGGATAACACGAGGAAGGAGTCAAAGTTGTTGGATAATGTCGGTGTTCTTTGTTTTAAGGAGCGTTTTTCATTGGAGGATGTGTTCCTCCAAGTTCTCCCAACAACTTTTCCAACCCTTTCCCCAACGAATGCTCTCAAAAGAAATAGCCAATATGATATGTTTCCCAATTTAATTGTTGACACAAATTAAATTGGCATCATAATTACATTGAAGTTGGAATAATAAATTTTGGGGAAACTTATAGGTCACCTCCCTCATTAAAGAGGGAGTTCAAGAGGTTTCTCACATTAGGAGGGTTCGGGTGGTCCCCACCCTTAAATTCAAATTGGGGGTTTTTAGGTTCGGTGGTCCCCACCTCTATAACCTCACATGATAGGTTTAGTTATGGTGGTCCCCACCTCACAACACTCATATAGAGGGTTTAGTTCTAGTGGTCCCCACCTCTGAACATCCACATGGGAGTTTCAAATTAAAATAAAATGTTACACAATTTTTTTTATTTTATTCTTTCACGAATAAATGAAAAACTAACTTCCACCCTCGAACTACTAAAGTCAAGGTGAATGTATCCTTAAGTGACTACCGGTGATGCGAGTTCAACGGTGCCCTTGGATTTCAATTCCGATCACAGGTTCAAAAGTTGGAAAAACACGCTCGCATGTTTACTAAACGTACCCAAAGAAAAGTTCCGAAATTCATTCCGGGTACTTCGGGCCTCCGAGTCATGCACCGTAAATTTTTACGGACTCATAAAATTCCCATTTAATAAAAAAAATTAAATGAAATTTTTGTGTCTTTACATTCTTCCCACCTCAGGGATTTACGTCCCCATAAGCCACAGTTCAAAACAAGGAAAACAAGTGGAGGTACTGAGCACACATCTGAGCCTCCTGATCCCATGTGATCTCCTAGAGGTTCCCGTGCTACCAGCGAACCCACACCCGAGGTATCGACCGCTCATGAAGGACCCGCTCCTATCGATCCTCAATCTCCACTAGAACCTCCGTAAAAGTCACCCCATCATCTATGTCCAACTCTCTGTGATCGATGATGTGGGAAGGTTCATGCACGTATCCCCTCAGCTGAGATATGTGGAAGATGTCATGAACCCAGTGCAACTAAGGTGTAAGAGTTAAGTGGTAATACACCTTTCCAAATCTTCTAAATACCTGGAAGGGTCCGATGAACCTCCGATATAACTTTCCGCCTCATCCAAATCTCTACAAACCTCATCGAGGTGAGACCCGTAGAAAGATGTGGTCTCCATCCTCGAACTCTAGAGGTCTCCGTCTCTTGTCGACATACGACTTCTTCCTACTCTGTGCAGTCTTCATCCACTTTTGGATGATCTGAACCTTCTCTATGGTAGCCCGAACCATCTCTGGTCCCATGAGTGCTGACTCCCCTGGGTCAGTCCAACACAAATGTGATCTGCAAGGTCGCCCGTACAATGAATCAAAAGGGGTCATCCCAATTGTGGAGTAATAACTATTGTTGTATGCAAACTCCTCCAAAGGAAAGTGATCCTCCCAACTATGACCGAAGTCGAGGATTCAATCATGCAACATGTCCTCGAGGGTCTGAATGGTCCGCTCAGTCTGGCCATCCTTCTGAGGATGGAAGGTGGTGCTCAAATGAAGTTACATCCCGAAAGCCTCCTGCAACCCCTTCCATAGCCGGGAAGTAAAATGTACATCACAATCAGAGAAAATCATCGAGGGTACTCCGTGTAGCCGCAAAATCTATTGCACATAGAGGAATCCAAAGCTCTCTACTAAAACCTACTCTCAGATCGGTAGGAAGTGGGTTGACTTGGTGAGTCAGTCGACGATCACCCAAATTGAGTCATGTCCCCTAGATGTACATGGAAGTCCTGTCACGAAGTCCATGGATATCCCATTCCACTTCCACTCTAGGACCTCCAAAGGCTGAACCAAGCCTACTAGTACCTGATTCTCTGCCTTCACTTGCTGACAAGTGAGGCACTGAGAGACAAAATCTGCAACTACTTTCTTCATTCCCGGCCACTAGTGTTGTCATCGAAGATCCTGGTACATTTTCGCCACTCTTGGATGTACCTCTAGAGGGGAAGTGTGGAAATCCCTCAACACTTCCTCCTGAAGTGACACTGGTACCATGGTATGTCCTCTGAAGAGGATGACGTGCTCCCCACCTTCAAAAAATCCATCAAGTGCATGTCCTGTGGATATCTGAGAATGTTGTGTCTCGCAATCAGTGTCCCCATGCTGTGCCTCCCTGACTCACTGAAGAAGTGGGGGAGGGACTATAAGAGACTGAAGAAAAGCTGCTCTATCTCGATCCACAAAGGATATCTGTAATATGGCCAACTTCTCTGTTACCTTGCCTAGTAACTGTATACTGGACCTCCTGTTGAGTGCATCTGCAACAACGTTCCCCTTCCTAGGAGTATATACTATCTTGAAGTCATAGTCCTAGAGGAACTCAAGCCAATGTCTTTGTCTCAGGTTCAAGTCTTTCTAAGAGAAGATATACCTGAGACTCTTGTGATTCGAGTAGACTGTAAAGCATTCTCCCATCATATAGTGTTGCCACATCTTCAAGGCGAAGGCCACTACTGCTAACTCCAGGTCATGGGTAGCATATTTCTGCTCATGCTTTCTCTACTGTTGAGAACCATATGTGATCATTGCTCACTCCTAAATCAGGAAACATCCAGGACCAGTCCCTGATGCGTCGTAGTAGACTACGTACCCTATTCCCTCCTCTAGAATCCTCAATATGGGGGCATTAGTCAACCTTTGCCTCAGATCTTGAAAACTCTGCTGGCATCTCTCCGACCACACTAAGGGTTTCCCCTTATTTTTCAATACTAAAAGTGGTGCTGCAACTCTGGAGAAATCTGTCACAAATCTCCGGTAGTATCCGGCCAAACCAAGGAAACTCCGTACCTCTGTCACACTCCTAGGTGGATCCCAAGAAAGTATCTCTACAATATTTGTTGGATCCACTGCAACTCCAGCCTCCAAGATGACATGTCCCAAAAACTGAACCTCTCGAATCCAGAACTGGAACTTCGAGAGCTTACCATAAAGCTGGTGCTCTCAGAGTGTGTCCAGTACTACCTGAAAATGGTAGGCATGCTCCTCCTCAGCATTCGAGTAGATCAAAATGTCGTCGATGAAGACTACTACAATGTGATCAAGGTATGGATGAAAGATCACGTTCATGAGTCCCATGAACACTTCTAGATCATTGTTTATGCTGAATGGCATAACCAAGAACTCGTAATGGCCGTACCGACATCTGAAGGCTGTCTTCTGCACATCCTCGTCTTGCACTCTGAGCTGGTGATAGCCTGATATGAGGTCTATATTTGAGAACCACCGTGCTCCCTTCAGCTGATCAAAGAGGTCATCAATCCTCATGAGTAGGTACTTGTTCTTCACGGTCACCTGGTTCAGGCACTGATAGTAAAAAAAAGCCTCAAGCTCCCATCCACCTTCTTGGTGAATAGAATCTAGGCTGCCCAAGGTGAAACACTAGTCCAAATGAATCCCTTCCCCTACAATCCCTCTAGTTGTACCCACAACTCACGAAGCTCCGTGGTAGCCATCCGATATTTTAGTGTAGATATAGGTACCATCCCGAGGTACAAGTCAATATAAAATTCCACCTCTCTGTGAGAAGGTAGACCCAGAACATCATCAGGGAAGACATCTGCATACTGGTCCATCACAATAGGATAGCTCAGACTCTTCACATCAACCGCTCCTAGGGTAAGGCTAGCCAGCTGATGAGTGATTGGATTGACTCTCCTCTGGGTAAGTCTATCCTGTGTGGAAAAGGCTCCCTTCTCTCCAGTGAAGGTAAACCTGGTCCCATCCATGCGGACACACCACACTTTGCGCCTAATATAGTCAATCCGAGCATGGAATGTAGATAACCAGTCTATACCCAAGATGACGTCGTAAGGACTCGATGCCGCTACTAGGGGATCCCAGCTAAAGATCTCACCTCCACAAATAATCTCTCACTTTCAGCACCAGTGCATAATTGTCGAATATTATCTTGTAGGAGTCTCTAGCCGTAAGGATCAAGTCAAAGACTACATCGGAATCTTCGAGTTCCGAACAAGGGCAGTGGAAATAAAATAATGACTGACACCTGTGTCTATAAGTACTACAACTAAGGTGGAGTAGACACAAATCATACCTTGTATCATCTCTAGAGCACCATGGTCATAGGACTCAGCTACCTGGAGCTGATCTTTCCCCTTTCCACCTACTCCCTATGGTCGGGGTGGACCTCCTAGTGGTGGTGGCGGCAACATCTCAAGTCATCGCCTACAACTAGATACACGAACAGATCCTCTACCACGTCCGCCTACTCCATGTAGACCTACTCAGTCGAACCTCTATATATACCTGGGTAGTCCTTCGATCGTCTGCTGATCATCTGTTTGGCGGGTCGGATAGTCACGAGCCATGTGACCCTACTCGTCACATGTGTAACACTGCCCGCTCCTGGCATGACTAGCTCTGCCTCGAGTTCCCCACACAACCGACCCTAAATCCTATAGACGCCCACCTATAGGGATGATCCTCTTGGACCTCTGTGACATCTGTCTGTTGCTAGCTGTAGAAGACTCCGCTGCGTGATGACTGGTGATGGGTCTCACTACTCGTGACAGCTCATCAAGGAAACTCTTCACTAGGAGGTCTCTCTCTAACACACCTACTTGCGTCAGGATGCTAAGAGAAATCATAGAAGCCCCGATCTCTCGCCTGAGTCCCTGATCTAAGGTTCAGGACCTAAAGAATGGGCCCCACATCATATCAGTGGAGTAGCGTGAGAGATCGGTGAACCTCACTGTGTACTAAGCCACATTCATGCTTACCTGATGCAGATGAAGTAGCTTTTATATGCGCACTACGAAAAGATTCGCTGGAACAAACTCTACTCGAAACAGGATCTTGAAGTTTTCCCGGAGAAGTGTCACCTCGTCATGAACCTGGAGCATCAAGCTCCACCATCTACCTACTACTTCCTATAGAAGGCTGGCGGTAAGGATCACCAAGAGATCAGATAGTGCCTCTATCAGTTGGAAAAATCTCACCACAGCCTCCAGCCAATCCTCATCTGCCTGTGGGTCTATCTATCCCCTGAACCTGGGTGGCCTCTGGCACTAGAAATTGTGAAACACACTCAAGCAGAGTGCACCCTATGCTGCTGGAGCTGGTGGCATCGGTGGCCCATCGGGTAATGGTATCGCTGGTGCCTCTTCTAGAAGAGGGCCCTACATTGAGGCCTCATCGCTCGGTGGGCTATCAGTGCGTACTATATCCAGAACCCTAGCTGGATGTTTGCATGGAGGCATCCTGAAAAGAAACAGGTGCACCACAGTCAAAAAGTTATACCTGGTGAGATAACTCAAAGACATCACAAATAAAACTCTTCAAAACACACAAACAATTAGTGTTTTCATGAACTGAGACAAAAATCAGAAGTCAGGGTCCTGGTGCATGGATACGTCGGCCTCCATACCAACACTGGATTCCCTAAACTGATAACCACACTCACTACACTTAACATTATTTCCATTAAAAGGAAAGATCAAAGTCATATGTTCTATGGTAGAACCGACTCCTCTGATACCAATTTTTCACGACCCGTCCCCCTGGGGCCCGTGCCGTGACTACCCCAAACCCGCCTTCCATAGGCCAGGGGCTGGCGACTAGCACCAAAAGGTGTATTCCCTAAAACTGGGAGGGAATTTCCTTTATAACCTGTAAACACACGCAACCAAGCATAGAACGAGATACGAACTCAAGTAAAACTGTATAGAAAAAAGTGTGCCAAAAGTAAGAGGGGTTGAAATACAATCCAAACAGTAAAGGTACAAGTACAATGGGAATACAATACAACTGAAGAAAGATAAAAAAATATTGGGTCGTCCTCCAAAATTCCTACCTGAAGGGTAGGTACAGATTGGCTCCTCAGCACTCCACATCCACCCGTCTCCTCTGTGTACTGTCACACCATATGGTCCACCTATGGGAACCGTCCAAACCTGGTACCCTTATCCTCGATCAAAACTGTCCTTCATCTGCACCAAACACAATAAGGTGCGGGCATAACTCGTGCAGGGTTGAGTATAACGATACTCAGTAGGGACCCCAAGACCCTCAAGGTCCCACAAAATCCACAAAGGATAAACCAAAAGGCATGAAATCAACTGTCAAACCTACTTAGGTATATTACCATAAATATACCTAAGTTATCAAGTATACCATTATCAATCATGAGGAAACACATAGTCCAACCCAAAAGACCAAAGCTTAACTATTCCATAAAGGAAGGAACACCACGAAGGTAAGTACCACACAGGTACGCCACACAGAAGAATACCACAAAGGTACTGACTCAGCTCACATGAGGTATAACTTAGGTACATAAGTACAAATGATTAGATATAAGTACTGAATCATATTACTCTGTTAAGAGGCTATGATGCTGACCCACAAAGGATCGTTCGGTGCTGACCCACATAGGATCTCTAGATGCTGACCCACATAGGATCTCTAGGTGCTGACCTACACAGGATTGATCGGTACTGACCCACACAGGATCTATTGGTGCTGAACCACATAGGATTGCTCAGTGCTGACCAACACAGGATCGATCGGTGCTGACCCACATAGGATTTCTCGGTGCTGACCCACACATGATCACTATTCATTCTTCATGTCACAGTCAGCTACTGGGTTCCCGTAGTAATATTTCTCATCTCCAAGAGAGTCTGATCCTCAAGCCACTGATCGATAATCCAACTACCATGAATTCCCATGATGAAGTATCTCAAAGGAACTCTACGTCATTGGTGTCTCAACGCAATAGACTGTGCGTCAATAGTACACCTGGTCTGTAAGTTATTAGACTTTTTGTCCCGAGGGTCAGGTTGGATTCATGCTCGATCCAACCCAAACGTACCCCAAATTTACCAAATATTCAGTGGGGTATACCAAAGGTACTGTCTCACTCTAAGGTTTTTAGCTTCACTGACAGTTCGTCAAACAGACACTCGATGCCAAAGTTATGGCTGATAGAGCGAAAATTTCGAAGTTGGCCCGGGTCTGGTCTGACCTGGCTTGGGCCGACCCGGACCACTGGGTCTGGACCGACCCACTGGGTCCGCCCTGGTCGTGCTTGGTGGCCCAGCCCATGCTGGACTGCTTGAGTTTGTGGGGGGCCGCGAGGGCCATAAGTCCGTGGGGGTGCTGCAGAGGCCGCGGGACGACGGAGACCACGGGGGCCACGGGGGGCCATGGGGCGGCGAGGCCACGAGGGCCGTGGGGCGCAGTCGCACGCTGTTCCTTCTTAGGTAGCCATATTGTCCGGCCGCCCTCCATTTTTCGCCTTCGTTGTGGCCAACCATGGTTCTGGCCACGGTTCTCGAGTTCCACCGGTGCCAAATGCCGACACCAGTCACCATCACCATCGCGAAGATCACAAAAAAGAACCATAAGGGTGGAATAGGGGTCGTGCCATGTTTTTTTAGCCCGTATCTTCCGCGTTATGGTGGTAGCAAGCGGATCCAAAAAAATATTGAATGGAGAATGTCAAACCCTACAACCTCCCACAATGATTATTCCCAAACCCGCAAAATAAATCATCCACGGATCAACTAGTTAGAGAGTTTATCTGTGTTATTTGTTTTAGAAGGGAAGAACATGGGAATATAAAATCATACACAACCAAAACGCTACCTCAGAGATTTGTTGACGGAGGTCGTGAGGAAGGAGACGATGTCGTTGGGGATAGACGGATGTCGGTGACGTCATCGTTTCCTCGATCGTCAGATAAACTCCCTTCGATGGAGGTGGTTATTCATTGTTGAAGATGTCCAACATTGGAGGATGACATGAGGAAGGAGTCTAAGTTGTTGGAGAACATTGAAATTCTTCGTTTGAAGGATCGTTATTCATTGGAGGATGCGTTCCTCTAAGTTATCCTAAAAGCTTTACTAAACCTTTTCCCAACAAATGATCTCAAAAGAAATAGCCAATATGATATGTTTCCCCAATTTAATTTTTGTCACAAATTAAATTGGAATCGTAATTACATTGAGGTTGTGATAATAAATTTTGGGGAAACCTATAGGTCACCTCCCTCATTAAAGAGGGAGTTCAAGAGGTTTCTCACATTAAGAGGGTTCGGGTGGTCCCCATCATTAAATTCAAATTGGGGGGTTTTTAGGTTCGGTGGTCCCCACCTCCATAACCTAAAATGGGAGGTTTAGTTCTGGTGCTCCCCACCTTTTAACATCCACATGGGAGTTTCAAATGAAAATGAAATGTTACACAATTTTATTTTATTTTATTATTTCACTAATAAGTGAAAAAATAACTTCCACCCTCAACCTACTGAGGTCAGGGTGAAGGTCTCCTTAAGGGACTACCGGTACTGCGAGTTCAACAGTTCCCTCAGATTTTAATTCCAAGCACCACTTCAAAAGTTATAAAAAGCCACTCGCACACTTATTGAATATACCCAAAAAGTTCATAAATTCATTCTGGGCACTCTAGGCCTCGGAATCATGCACCATCAATTTTTGCGGACTCATAAAATTCCCATTTAATAAAAAAGAATTTAGATGAAATTTATGGATCTTTACACAGAGGGGGGGGGGAGGTAAATTTTCCCATTTTAATGAGGCACACTGTTAGACTACATAGTTTATCTAACCGTGTGTTAACTGTGCATCTCACATTACCCAGGAGACAAAACCCACATAGTTTGGGATAACCGTGCACCAACCACGTAGTGCTACTAGTTAAGTGTCACTAACCATGCGAGCTGGGTTCATGGTTTAGAATATATTGCGCAACACATAAAACCACCTCTGCAATTTATTTCAGAAATATTTCATAGATATTCACCCCACCTTAAAAAATTTAAAAAACTATGTGATACCCCTTATAAAGACACATGATTTCTCCTAGTAAGCTACATGGTTCAAAATAACTTTTCTCACCTGTTCATTTCTATCAGAAAGTGAGTTTTTGGAGCTCGGTGCTCTTGAAACTCATCTAAAATCCTAATACAAATACTTGGTCTTAAATAAAATATAAAAAAAAATTACCAGTGTTTTAAATCTCTTAATTCCATTCATAATATCAAATTGAATTTTATCTTATCCACAAAATAAAAAGTTAAAATTCCTTTTAAAATATCAATGGGTCTGAAACATGAGATATTACAATCTCCCCACCTTAGAACTTATATTCCTTGAGAATACTTAAGTAATAATGAAACATTAAATGAACTAATTGGGTCATGAATTTCCACAAAAATGCTTGCATTTTGTTTCCCATGCCCAACACAGATGTGAGTGATAACTAAAAATGTGGTACTTAAGCTAATAAAACTTGATCCAACATACATAACTCAACCTAAAACATAAAGAGGATGCTTACTTGAGCCTATCTAATATAATACATGATCACACGATCTTTGTTTTCCTCATCCATCCTACAATGCTCCCCACTATAGGTTCTAAATTTCAATGTCCAATTATGAGTTTGGTACTTCCACCACCAGAATTACATATTTAAGCACATCCCAAGTGTCCTAATGATACTCCTAGAATATTTTTTAATATTATTGAAATGGTCTAAATATAATTGACCAAAATAAACATGTTCATGATGGATTTTACTTGAATAAACATGGAAAAACTTTAAACTGCACCCATATCATCTTGACACTGTGAATGATGTGGTTCCCTATAGACCACATCCAACCATTAGACGAAGCTCAAGTAAAACCTCCTTTAGTCCATTTTCTTTGAAAATTATCAACTTCAACAACTTACATATTACCAAAACTAAACTCCAATAACTTTATTCCAAGTCATATAGATATTTTTCTGAGAACACTCATCAAAGCTTGTACCTGACTTCCAGTGATGTCTACTGACTGAACTATCTCCCAATCGAATTCTTCGCTATTCTATATCACCAATACTAAAAATATGATGATCTTGCATCTATGGATTTTCATATAGTACTCAATAATTAATGATCTAATCATTGTTTCACCTAATCCACAATATAAGAAATACCTAGAATTCACCGAGGATTAAAGAAGTATATTGATCAATATTCTCAATATTATACGAGATCCAAAATTACCATCCAATAATATGTCTCAAATAACCACGACACTTCTCTCAAGAGGCTCCCCCAAAAGTGATCGATGTCCCAATGCCCACCATAATATCATCCTTTTCATCACTCTAATGAACAGAGACCCTAATTACCAAATCCTATTCATAAGTATGATGGTTGACATGGATAAGAACCAAATCATGCTAAGAGATAATGTAAACTTAACTCATTACTCGATGCCACTTATTGAGAATAGCTCCCATGGATATCACCAAATTGAATCACAACAAGGGCCATCACCCTCCAATAACCAATGGTGTACCACACACAATCTAGCTTTTATTTGAACCAATCCTTAAGCATAACTCTCAATGAGTTCTTACATAAAATCATAAAATCTATTTGGTTATATAGATCAGTGTACAACCAATGATTTCTTAGGGTAATTAAAGTAATATCAAAGTATTGGTCATGATAACATCCAACAAGGAGTACACCAAGATTCAATTAATAGATGTGTATAGATCATCCCAATCCACACTCACATCAAACATGGTCATATTTTCCTATACCAACTTGAGACACCATTTCTACTGAAAATGAGTGTCTAGGTCCATTTATAGGTAAAATTTCTCATATCACTCAAACTATTCTAGATTATACCTTATCGTCAGGCACTTTTAATTTTACCCAAAGCTTCGGGTCACCCATCCCATAAGAATCATATTCAAAATCATAAATCCATGGCTGACACCCATCTATTCACCGACATAGAATTATAAACAGTTCTCATATTAAACCAACATGATTTAAACTTACCATACACATTGGGTGTACATACCATACCACCATGTTTGAAAATATGACTCATGGTTCCAATATTCATCCATATATATGGTCAAACTAACCGTGCTACTCTGAAGGTTAGTTTTCATTAAGCTAGAAGTTCCCTTGGAACTCCTCTTCAATTTTAGGAATATCTCTTGTTCCATGATTTAATGAATGAAATCCCATATCATGAAGTCCTTTTAGAAACTAAATCACCAAATGTGAAACTACTGTTCAATCAGTTCAAGAACCTAAATTGTCTTTCCATCATGCTAGTTTAAAAATATCACCCAGGGTGCTGTTCAAAAATCAAAGGCATCACCATGCCTATATCACAAAACCCGAGCACCCTCCATGTATCAGTCTTGAAATGATCATAAAATTAAGCTTAGCATAAAATGGTAAAGATAGTCATGAACCAATATCTTCCATGGTTTTTCCTTAATATAACACCATCATTAACCTACTAGGGTTACAACCTATCAAGTATTGGGATACTAGGACCTTATCCTTTCTAATAATCCAAATAGGGAAGGTCTCCCTAGAGGGTTATAATGTTAACATATAAGGAAAATTAATAATAATCAATGGGTATTCAGAGGTTTTGTTTCATAATCTAGAGTCATACTCAGGACAACTACACCCAAAAAACACCTAACGTCTAAAAACTGGAAGCTAGATTTTACTAATGCCCATTCACCTCAGAGGGAATTACTACAATAGTTTTAACCCATATTTAAAGAATAAAATTATGAATAAAAAATATGGTCTTTCTTAAGAATACACTAGACCTTACCACCTCAAATTTTGGATCAAGAAACAACAAGAATTATGTTTAAGGTTCCGAGCACAATGGAAGCATCAGACTGGGCATGCCCAACTTAGATTTTTTTATAATCGATGATTAATAAAACAATTACATGATGATAAATTCCATTATCAATAGAATTAAATCAAATAATATTTATGAGAGAAAACAATATAACCAAATCCCAAGATCCTCACATATTATTTATAACTAATTTAAGAATTTAAAGAATTGCCTTGTGAGGAATTACTCATTAATTAATGGATCTAAAAACATCTCTATGTGGTAACATTATTACATTATAGGAATCAAGAGTCTATTCCATCCTGTGGTGATACATACATGATCCAAAAACCTCTGAATGTCACTATATGGATCTCTGGGTGCTATCCCAGAAGATCCTAATGTTTGTATTGTTCTACTTTTATCTTCTAGAGAATCTCTTCAAGTAAGGGTTCTCTTTGATCTATCTAAACATGAGAGTGGTGGTGGAGGAGGATATCTCTACATTATTGAGAGTGTTATTGGAGATGGAGATTTATAGGGATTTGAGAGTATTCTCTTTAGATATCATTGTGAACAACCAAATGAATTGGCTCTATTAGAGAAATAATATAATTTGGTTTATATATTACTAGGGTTAGAAAATAAAAATCATATATTCTCCTTTATTATTTTTCTTAATCACTGTGAAACCCCTTATCTATAATAATAATAATAACAATATTATTATTTCTTGACATTCAATAAACTTGAGAGATAAATTAAATATTATTTTTTCAAATAATATTCAATATATATTATTTCTCACCAGACATTTAAACTCGATCTGAAATCCCTCCACTATATTTATCAGACCTTGAATAATGACTATTTATTTAATAAGTAAATATAATTTTATAATTCACTAATAAATAAAAAAAATATTATATTCATTTCATAGAAAATAAATATCTATTAAATACTCTACTCACAAAATATTCTCTTGAATAATTAGTGAAGAAATATATATGATCAAGAAAACATGAATAATTATTAAACTACATGTGAGAATAAAATTTATTGAACTTGTTAAATAATAAATAATAATATTATTTAACCAAGGTTCTAAATACACTTAGTCCGTGACCCTCTAGGTCTATTTCTTAGTGTAATTAAGAAAACCATCCCAAAGTCCAAGGTTAACATCTAGAAACATACCAAGCCACCCCTAGATAAATAATTTAATGTCACAATGACACAAAACCATACATGGACACTTATTATATAATATTATCCCTTTCTTGTGATATCTCTAATTAAAAAAGTTTCATTATGGTGCGATAAACCTATGTACTCGATGTATCTTTCTTTGACTTTCTAAAGATTAAACATTCCTAAAAAACACTATATCCATGGATTTATTTAGGCTATATAATTTACATAAAAGGGCCTAAGATATCAACTGACATTAAATAAAAAAAGGGAAAATAATTTTTCTTATTATTTATTAATGAAATATTAATCATGATATACCCAACATATCCTACCTCACCATGAACATTTGTTGTCATAGTTTTCATCAATACATAAAATTACACGACTTATAATAATCATTAATAATAATATTAAAGTCTAAGGATTAATACACACGATCGTATATTAAAACATCAAATGACACATATAAATGTGAATTTACTACTGGTGGGTCTCATTATTATAACATCTTACACCGGATATTACTAAGGGAATACACCATGAGTAGTTTACTCAAAGTACCATGAGTATACACCCATGATAACCAACATATATCATTCTTTACCCTAAAATGATTTCAACCGACTATAGAATAGATATTTAAGAATACTATCATGGAACTTTTGGGTTCTCATAATAGATGATAACTGCTACAACCTTTTAGTTTGAAAGACACTCTTAGGACATTATTATATACTATATTATGTAGAATAAAAATCCTGATTTGAGAAGAATTTTATTAATATTCAAAAAAATTAATAGGAGTTATCATAAAATACACATAAGTTGGTTTTAGGAAACCAACTCTAAAAAACTCCCACTTGAACTAGAGCCACCTACTAACAACCTTGATTCTGATAGCTCTCGCATGATACTCATGCTTCCAATGAGATATTCCTTTATTCAAGGGTATACCATGTTTTATTTCATGGAAACTCTTCTTACTGAAACTTCACCCCTATAAGAAAAATCCATAAATAAGTGATACTTTTCAGGGTATGTGCTTTTTCTGTTTCTGTGACCTTAGATCTTTTCCAAGATCCACCACTATAGTATTATAAAAATATAATGTTATATGGTCTTTAATACTAGATAAGACATCAATTTACTAGAAAATGTTTCGAATCAAAATGAATTATTTGGATATATTATAAGCAGCTATATATTTGGAATCCATTGTAGAATTGGTGACGACTAGATGCTTTGAATACTTACAACTCATATCTTCTATGTTGAGATAAAAAACATATCCTAACTATGAATTCAGTTCATTTTGATCTATCCAAAAACTAGCATTGGTATAACCCCTCATGAATAGTTCCTTATATCCTCCATACACTAGGAACATATCCTTAGTTCTTCTTAGATACTTAAGGATAACCTTAATAGTAGACCAATGTTGTTCTCCTGAATTGACTTGATATATTCCTACCATTCTCAATGAATAGAAATCATCATATCTGGTATTTATTATGGAATATATGATTGATCCTATCATTTAATCATACAGGGTCTTACTCATTCTCTCTTTCTCCCATAGTGTCTAAGGATAAATTTTCTTAGAAATATGTGTACTATGTAACACTGGAACCAATCCAATATTTTATTATTCTATACTAAATATCTTTAGTATCTGGTCAATATATGTACCTTAACTAAGTCTAATCAACCTCTTGGATCTATCATTAATGATCTTGATCCCTATAATGTAGGATGCTTCACTTAATTTCTTCATAGAGAAACATTTTTTTAACCAGACCATAACAGACAATAAGAATGATATGTCATTTACAATAAGTAATACATAATCAAAAAATACTACTAGGATAATGAATCATTCCAAATAAACCACTTACAAACACATGTATCACATTCATTATTAATAAAGCCCAATTATTTTATAGCTTCCTCAAATTGACTGTTCTATGAACTAGATGTTTGCTTCAATCTCTAAATGGAACTCTATAACTTTGAAATATTTTTACCATCACCCGGTGTCCCAAACCATTTTGATTGTTTCATATAGACATATTCCTAAAGGTTCCCATTAATGAAAGAAGTTTTGATGTCCATATTCCAAATTAAATAGTCATGATAAGATGCTATAATAAGTAGAATTATCATGGATTTAAAAATGGAAACTGGTAAAAATGTTTTATCATAGTCAATTCCTTGATATTATTTAAACCTTTAGACACTAAAATTTATTTATAGGTATTTACTTTACCTTACCTGTCTATTTTTTTCTTAAATACCCATTTTCACTCAATAGTATTTATATCAACTAGTGGATCAACTATAAATCACACTTGGTTTTGATACATGCAATAAATTTCATAATTCATGAATTCTTTCCATCTTGTAGCTTATGATCTCTCTATTGCCTCATTATAAGAGAGAGGTTCACCATCTTCAAATAATAACAAGTCACCATATTCAGTGACTATAAAACCATATCTCTCTAGTTCTCTTACCTCTCTAGTGCTCCTATATAGTACTTGTGTTTCATGAACTACTTATTCCATGGGGAACCATCAAATATATTCTCATACAAAATCATGTGTATATGGAGTATTAAATTCATAAAAATCAATATTTCTCCCACTATTCTTTTTAATGATGTGTTCCCTCTCAAGAAAGACAGATTTTCTAATGATGTTCACTTTCTTGTTTGAGAGGTTGTATAGATAGTATCCAATTTTTCCTTAGGATACCCTATAAAGATACAATTTGTGCCCTAGGATTCTAATTTTATGCTTGATAAGGCATTAAAAATGTCTCTCAATCCCATACATGTGTGTGCAACAAAAATTTTTTATTTCCACTCCACAACTCAAAGAAAATTATTTTTTATATTTTATTTGGTACTCGGTTTAATGTGTATACCATAGGTTGTAATGCATATCAACAAAAGGATAACGAAATATCTTCATGACTCATGATCAACCTTTCCATTTCAAGATAGGTATGATTCCTCATTTGAGTAACACCATTACACTATGGTGTGTAGGGCGGAGGGAGTTAAGAAAGAATCCCAAACTCTTGTAAAAATTTGATAAACTCTTGGTTAATATATTCACCACCTCGATCTGATTGAATATTATTTATCTTATTTCAATGTTTATTATGAACTTAATTCTTAAATTATTTTATTTTTTTAGAGTACCAGACTTATACCTTATTAACTAGACATATCCATATCTACTCAAGTCACCAAAAAAAGCTATAAAGTAAGAATATACACCTCTAGATTTTAATGGAAACGGTCTATGCACATCATTGGACACCAATCCTAGAATCTCTATGGCCCTTTCACCATGTCCACCGAATGGTGGTTTGATCATTTTTCATTGTAAAAAATCATAATATTTTTCAAGTGGTTTTAGCACAAAAGAGACGAAATATCCATCTTAATAGAGCTTTTTCAAATGCTTCTTGTTTACATGACCAAGATGGTGATGATATAAATAGGTGCTATATGAGTCATGTGAACATGATTAATTATCAATAACTAATAAATTTATTAATTTAATATATAGATACAATTATTTAAATGTTTCATACCATAAAATATGTATCCTTTATAAAAGAAACAACTTTTATTTCCAAATTTGAAAAAAAATCTTTATCTTGTAAGGAAACCAAAATTATGTTCTTAGTAATAGTTTTTATGTAATAATGATATTTTAAAACCAATATCATTATTATTGTTAATGAAAGGTGGTAGTCTCCAATTTCTAGAGCTGCCAACCTTGCACCTTTTCCAGCACAAAAATCCACATCTCCTCTGGAAATATTTTGGAATCTACTTGGTTCCTGCATTTGGATACAAATGTGAGAACAAAAATCTATATCTAATACCCAATTTATAGATATTAAAATATTACACTCAATAATGAACACATATTTATCTTCCCATTGCTTCTGGTTATAGTTCCTCTTCTAATGTCCTTTCACGACACATGAAAAACATACTGCTTCTTTTTTCCTACTATGCCTATGGATCTTCCTCTTCTTGGAAGGATGGTGACTAAGAGATTTATAATTTTTATGAGTCTTGGGCCCCTTAAAAATGTTCTTCCTTTTATTATTCACCATAAAGAATGTGGGTATGTCACACCCCATTTTCTTTTCCACTTGGTGAATCAGAGTAATAAGTTCTGAAATACTCTTCTTTTTTTATTTATCACATTACAACTAATAATATAACTAGACAAGGAATTTTGTAATGAGAAAATTATGAAATATATGAGAAAATAATCTTGGAATTTAATCCCTAATATATAAAAGAGATCAATTTATCCAATAATATTGACTACATGAGGCCCAACTAGTACTGACTCTGCAATCTTAGTTATAAATAGAGCGTTCATGTATCTCTTTTCTCACATTATCTTGATAGAGACCCCAAAGGTGAGACATCTTTCTATATGCATCTATGTACTTATATTACTTTATAAGATCATTGGCCATGGATGATAGCATAAAATAATGAATATATATAGAATCATTCAAATGTTTCTCATAGAGAGATAACTCTTTCTCACTAGCCTTTTTACCAGGTGCTTCTAGAATAGGTTCTTCCAACACAAAAAATTTCCTTTCATGGAGTGGGATAACACATTAGATCCTTTTTCACTCTTGGAAATTTATGATGGTAATAAGGTTATTTTATCATGTATAGATCCAAGTGATAAGTTTGATGTAATTTTTATTACCATTTATATAAATAATATGGGTAGAGTTTTTTTTACTTTATCAGATAAAGTGTATATAGATAAATAAATATTATATTTATTAATATCCCACTATTTTATCAAATCATAATATCCCTTACTATTGGATTTTAAATATCCCATTTCTTGTACATTTTACTGTAAAAGATCCATATTCCTCTTCTCATCGCCCTGAATTTGGATGATTAAACAATTTGAATAGTTTTAGGTAGGAATTCTAAATGCTAACTGTATTAACTCATAGTTCCTTGATCTATTGAGTGGTCTCCCAAATCTTGAAATCCTTAAATTGAATTTCTTAAATATTTTCCTCTTAGTGACACTATGTCCGACTTTATAAGACAAAACTTAATGTGAATTAAGTTAATTCAACCTAAAACTTCAAGTAATAATTACTTGATTATTAAAATCACCCCAACTTTGGCTAGTCAAGCACTTTGAACTATGGTTTTATTTTAACTTAAGTAGTGGAAGGATATACTTACTTAATACATACAATTGGCATATTTTATATTTATACATAAATTGAAAATTATTATCTTTATTACATTCTTCTTAATATTAAGTGGATTTATTTAAGTGATTAATCATTTTATAGATAATGTTTACCAAAAATCTAATGTATTTTAGTTCTATCTTATATGATCATTAATTCATTAATTAATATGATCTTGAAAAAAATATACATAATAAAATAACCATGAAACTTGATAGAAATAAAATAAAAAAGTGGCATGGTTATGAGATTTTACTAATGGTTAGTTTATCTAGCATATGATAAACTAATAATTGACCAAGGGGAATAACACCCTGAACCATTTTATGGTTCAAGTTACAGCTTTCCACATTCCACTTATGTATTTCTATTGGATTGATTTTTATTTGGATCCAAACTTGAATTTATACCACTAACATGGGGTCTCTATCCATTATATATGATTTTACTCACACACAGGAGAGGGTACCAAAATGATTGGTTAAGGGGTTTACATAAAAGAAACCATGGGAATGAAAACCCCATACATAATGAGAGGAGGGATGACACATAGACCAAAAATTTAATTTAATAATAAATTAAAAGAAATGAATCACATAAAAGGTTTTTGATCTATTCTCATGATCATCCACATACATGCAAAAAATTACACATTTAATAAAATTAGCATTCAATTATACTCATTCTTATTCAAGATAAATCATGCTCAAATCAATTAATTATCTTCTTTAACTAATCAATTATTTTATCATAACTATCATATGAATTTTCTTGATATTCTCATTCATCATAATTTTAAACAAATTAAATAAATTCATTTAAAATTAACTGTTTACAAAAATGTACATTAGAGGAAACATGGTTATTACCCATCCTAACTACCAAATGTGTATTATATTTGTATACTATTTATTCATGTGACATGTAATATACATGAATTATCATGTAATGTCACAACATATACTATCAGATTAATGGCCACATGGAACATAATGTATTTACATAGCACGTAATATTTTGATGCATGTAGAGTAATTATTTTATTATGACTTATACATGAAATGAATTTCTGAAATTTACATAGAAAATCAATAGAAATTTAATATATATAACACCCATAACACAGTGTTTAATATCTACTTAATGACCACACAAAACACATGTTGATAATGTATGAAAAATATAATAAATTAATTTTTAATTATGTGTAATTATTTAAAAGTACACAGCTTGTACATTCTAGCTACATGCTATGTATTATTATCAATGTTTATCTATGGAACACGCCTAAGGACTCAACATATAATAATGGCTTAAAAAATATTAGATTAAAATACATGTACATGGGTTACACGACATGTGGTCTTTGAGTTACATGGTCACCGGTCATGTTGGTCATGTAAGAAGATACATGAACCGTCTATGACTAAAGGACTACATATCATGTATGGAAGTTACATGACCTGTACTCGAGATGATCATGTGTGAGGATAACCTAGTCAACATGTGCTGTGTAATTAAATTCACCATGTGTAATAAATGAACACAACTTGAATTAATTCAGAATTAATTCTTGATGCATTGAACATGAGTACATGATGTGTACCAATGTGTTACATGGTGTGTACTCTTGTGTTAACTGGAAAGATTCCATAGCACCTTCGGATGAGTTCTTATTATGTATTTAATTCATAAAATTAATCAGTTTGATTATATTTCCAAGAAATAAAGAGGAATAAATCAAATCTCATAAGTCATATTAAAGAATGATTAAACTGGAATTGGAAACTAATGAAAAATTCACAAGTCAATCAATGATATTTAAATAATTATAAATAATTATATGACCCCTTTTATACCACTTAAAGGTTCTGATCGCAGTGGAAAAATCATATCAGGAAATCCTAACTCATATTTTTTGTTGTAATTGATGATTAATCAGAGATTTACATGACGATAAACCTCGTGATCAATAGAATTAAATAAGATAATATTGATGAGAGAAAATTCTAGAACCAAAGTGTATGATAATCACATATTATTTATAATTAAAGTAATTATTTCCTCATTAATGGATCTTAAAAAATATCTACATCATACAATCAATGTGTTTTAGAAATCAAGAGTAGATGATTCCCTCCAGTAGTGATCCAAAAATACTCCATGAAACTTCAAACGCAATCATATAAATATATGGGTGCTAGCAGGATAGATCCTAATTCATGAATCATTATACTTTGATTACCCTAAGAATCTATTCAAGGAAGGGTTTTCTTTGATATATCTAAACTTGAGAGTGGTGGTGGAGGAGGATCACTCTCCATTCTTGAGAGTGTTCTTTGAGAGTTAGCTCTCTAGGGATTTAAGAGGATTCTCTCTGGATATCATTATTCAGAACCAAATGAATTAGCTCTACCAAAGAAATAATATAACTGGGTTTATATATCTTTAAGGTTAGAAAATAATAATTTCATAAGATCCCTTATTATTTTTCTTAATCCCTGTGAAACCCCATGTTTATAATAGTAATAATAATAATATTATTTCTTGACAGGTGATAAACTCATAGATTAAATTAAATATTATTTATTCAAATAATATTAAATAAATATTATTTCTCACCAGAAATTTAAACTCAGACCACCATTCCATCACAATATTTATTGAACCTTGAATAATGAATGTTTATTTAATAAATAAATATTATATTCTCTAAATAGAAAATAAGTATTTATTAAATTTCTTTCTCATAAAATATTCTATAAAACAATTGGTGATAGAATATATATTATCAATATAACATGAATAATTATTAAACCACATGTTTGAATAATATATATTCAACTTTTTAAATATTAAAAAAATTACAATTTAATCGAGCTTCTGGATACAGTTAGTGCGTGACCCTCTAGGCCTCTTTCTCAATGGCATTAGGCGAAACCACCCAAAGTCCATGGTTAGTGTCTCACAACACTTTAAGACACCCATAGAGAAAGAAACTAATGTAACAATGACCTAAATGCACATATGGATGCTTACTATGAAATATAATCCCTTTATCTTGATATCTATAATTAAGAAGGTTGCATGATGGTGCCATCAAACTATGTTCTCAATGTCTCTTTTTTTGACTTTATAGAAATAGAACATTCCTACAGAACAACATGTCCATCAATTTATTTAGGATATATAATTTCCATCAAAGGGCATGAGATATCAATTTCTAAAAATAATATAAGGAACAAATCATTTCTCTCATTATTCATTAATGAAATATTACCCATGACACACCTGACGTATCGTACCTCACTGCGAACATATGTCATCATGGGTTTCATAAATACATCAAAGTGCATGACTTATAATAATAACTAATAACAATAATAAATTTTAAGTATTAGCATACATGTCCATAGATAGGAACATCCAAGGACTCATATAAATGTTGATTTTATACTGGCGTGTCTCATTCTCATAAAATCCTACACTAAATATTACCAAAGGAATACACCATGAGAAGGTGTCTCAAAGTACTATGAGTCTCCACCCCTAATAGCATATATCTTTTTTGTCCCTCAAATAATTTAATCATTCTTGTTGGAATCCTCATGTATTAATCATGTTTTAATGATCACAAATCTCAATAATAATTACAAATCTTATTAATGATCACAAATTTCACAAATCTTATCAATCATGTGTATTTATGGTTCAAGTTATCTCATACTTGATAATGGCTAAGATCAATTAATTTTATGCATATTACTGTCTAAGTCTGAATACAATAATTTTTCTAAGTATAAGAAACCGTGACCAATGAGACACCATGACCACGAGACACCATGACATAGTAAGCCTGACACTGTGAAACAAGACACTAAGAATAGACACCGTAAGCCAGACACTCTGTTTGCCTAAGTGCCAAACACAGTTAGCAAGACACAGTCATCAAGGCACCAGAAACCAGAAACCGTAAGAGAGAGACTGTGAAGGAGACACCGTGAAGGAGACACCATGAAGTATACACCGTGAAGGAGACACTGTGACAAGGAGATACCCTAAAGAAGACACTATTTACATAAAATACTGTGACACTGTTTCTTAAACCTTTTTGTCGTCTTTAAATTTAACTTTTCAACGGTCATATTTGACGTCTTTAATGCACTGAAATAATTAATGTTTTCTTGTTGACATAGTATGAGGTACAAGGTATGAAATATATGGAACCTATCAGCTAAAGCTCTTGCATTGTGAAGATAAAGAGAAGAGTGCTGAAGAGCAAGACATAACACATACAATACAACACACAAAAACTCAAAAAATGTGAATGCACTGTACTCAACAGAAAAGAAAGCCTGAGCATAACTGTGAAGAACACATTGAAAGATCTTCCAAGAAGCAATTGTCTTATGCATAAAATTTGACTCTACTGAAGAACACACGAAGTACAATGGGATCAAGAGACCATTTTCACCCGTGAATAACACAAGCTGAACCACGACACTCTGTTTTTCAACAGAAAACAAGAGAAGGACTCAGAAGAATTTTTGTCTTATCCAAGGGGTCCAGAGATGTACTGATAATAAATAGAGCATTCTAAACTCATATCTTACACACACACACACTGATTCATGTGCTGAACTAGAGGATTTCAAAATCCTCAAACCAAATTCTTTACTCTTATTTACCCCTGACAACTATGGAAGAGGTCCCTGTGTGACCTGTTCATTATTTTGTTTACCCACAAAACTATGGAAGAGGTATCTGTGTGGCCTGGATAGTCCATGTACTGTTTTTAACCCTGATCCAGGGTGTGGATCAGAGTTTATTTATATAAACTTTTGGTGGAAGGTGATCTTAAAGTGGAGTGGATTAAGTCTCAACTTGAGACTAAACCACTTGTTTTATATCCTCTGTGCTATTTTAATTTAGCCCACTCTGTTTTACTTCTTTACTGCACAATCTAGAAAAACACTAAATTCACTTTGATAGTTATTCTTGGAAATAAGTTGTATCTGATTTGTCTTAGTAGGATAACTTCAAAAGTAATTTTAATAATACCAATTAAGATTACTAAGAATTAATCAATATTCTAAGAAGTTATTTAAACAGTCAAACTTTTATAACAGTATAACCTTGATTAACTGGGTTGTATCTATTTTTGGGGAAATCATTATTTGTAAAACTAATATTCTTTTGAATAGAAATTTTAATTTTAACTCAATTCACCCCCTCTTGAGTGTCCACTCCGACCAACATTTGGTATCAAAGGTTGCTTTATTAGGACTTTGTGTAATCTTATTCAACTATAATTATAGTTATACTTTAAAGATCTATAAATTTCTGTCAATAATAAATTTCTAGATATTTTAAAGTAATTTGTTAGTATAGGCAATAGATTGGAAGGTTCTTCAACAAACAGACCACCATTCTTTAGTAGAACCAACTATGCTCAATGGAAAATTAAAATGAAAATGCATCTAGAGAGTATGAGTTTTGAAATATGGTCATCCATTATAGATGAATACAAACTTCCTGTGACTGATAGAATTACATGGGATGAACCTAAAAAACTTTATTACAATAACAATTTCAAATCCATGAATGCTCTATAATGTTCCTTAGGAGATGAAAAATTTAATAGGATTTCTTCTTGTAAAACTGCCCATGAAATATGGGATACCTTGTCTGTCTAACATGAAGGCGCATCTAGTGTAAAGGAAATGAGACTTAATACTTATACTATAAAATATGATAATTTTAAAATGAAACATGATGATCCTATTTCTAATATGTATCTTAGGTTCATTGATACTGTCAACACAATGATTTCTCTAGGAAGAGAAGTCACTGCCAAAGAACAGATCAAGAGAATCCTTACGTGTTTACCTGACAGATGGAGGGGAACCTCTGTCTCTATTAGAGAATCATGAAACATCAGCAGGATACCTATAAAGGAACTCATTGGGAAACTGATGATGTATGAGGAAGAGCTGAAAGTCAACATATAAGAGGAGGATGAACCAAAGAGGAAATCTGTAGCATTCAAGACCACCCTATCGAAGCACAAAGACAAAGGAAAACTAGAATCTTCTATAGACAGTTCCACTATTGAACAATCATCACCAGACAGTGATGAGGAGATGGATCAACTAGCTAGAAGAATCAAATGATTTTATAAGAAGAAAAACTTTTTTAGAAATCCTAACTTCAAGGGAAAGTATGATAAAAAAGGAAACTATAAAAAGGACCAGAAAAGAAGTGAAAAAACTAATTAGATTGTGTGCTATGAATGTAAGCACAAAGGACATATAAAGGCTGAATATCCAAAGCTCAAATATAAGAAGAAATATGAGGATAAGGATAAGAATTATAAAAAGGCAATGAAGGCAACCTGGAGTGCCTCTGAGAATAGTTCAAGTGACTCAGAAACATCACATGATGAACAGGATAACAAAGCCAATATATGTTTTATGACAAACAAATCTGAGGTAACAATGAACTCTTCTATGCATAATTCATACTATTCTGAAGAGGAAAGTGACTATGAAAATATGAATAATGAATAAATGTTTGAATATTGCAACATGATTGAAGAGACATGCAATGAATTAAAAGACAAATATAAATCATTAAAGAAACAGAATGTTCTCACTATAACTATTAAATCTGAACTTACTACTAAAAAAGATAAAAATTCTCAACTTCTCAAAAAAAAAACAATGAACTAAAAATGTATAATGATCAATTAAAAAGTGACTTATAAAAGTTTACTAATGGGAAAAATACCCTTACCCAAATGCTAGGAAAAAAATTGCTCCTAAATACAATAGTAGCATTGGTTATCAACCTGGTAAAAGAAACCTTGGTAGAACAAATTTTGTTTCAAAGACTAGGACATATAGTTTTGTTCCCAGTTCTGGACACAACTCATCTAGCTCGAGTCATGATACACATTCTACTTTTTCATGTTTTTGTGGACCAAATAGAGTTTATTTTTCAAATACTTTACATAATGATTATAGGAAACCTATGAGACAAATATGGGTTCTTAAAGCACTTATTACTAATGTTACTGGACCCAAACAAGTATGGGTACCAAAATATGTCTTTGCTTGATCATGTTGTAGGAAAAATGATTAAAGAGATACTGCACAAATCTGTGGTACATGGACAGTGGGTGTTCAAGGCACGTGACAGGAGACTACTAATGCTTCAAGAATCTGATAAAATTAGATGGAGGACATATCATATTTGGTGACAATGCAAAGGGGAAGATCATTGGATTAGGCTAGATTGGTAACTCTGATTCGATTCTAATTTCTAAAGTACTGTTTGTTAATGTCTTAAAATATAATTTTCTTAGTATCTCACAATTTTGTGATGATGGATATCATGTTAAATTTGAAAATGATGTCTGTAATGTCTTTAATTCTAAAGATGAATTAGTATTTTCTGCATCCAGAAATGAAAATGTTTATTATGTTAGTTTAGATTCCTTAACTTCTAAAAAAATTTCATGCTTAAGTGTATTTAATAAAGAATCTTGGATTTGGCATAGGATATTAGGACACTGTAATGTTCACTCCCTTAGAAAGTTAACTAGAAAAGTCCTAGTTAAAGACTTACAAAAACTTGAGTTTCCAAATAACAATGTTTGTAATCCTTGTCAAAAGGGAAAACAAAACAAAATCTCTTTGAAACCAAAGAAAGAAGTTTCTACTTCTTAACCTCTCTAATTGGTTCACATGGATTTGTTTGGACCATCTATAGTTTCTAGTTTAAATGGGAAGCACTATGTTTATATTCTAGTAGATGATTTTCCTAGATATACTTGGACCTTCTTCATGGCTCACAAAAGTGAAGCTTGCTCTTATTTTACTAAGTAAGACAAGTCTGTAGAAAATCTTAGTGGACTTAAAATTAAATATTTAAGAAGTGATCATGGCCGTGAGTTTGAAAATCAAGAGTTTGAATCCTTTTGCTCACAAAATGGTTATAGTCACAATTTCTCCTCCCGTAGAACACCTCAGCAGAATGGTGTTGTAGAAATAAGAAATAGAACCTTGCAAGAAATTTCTAGAAAAATGCTTAGTGAATATGAACTACCTATTTACTTTTGGACTGAAGCTGTTAATACAACATGCTACATAATTAATAGAGTATTGATTAGACCAATTCTCAAAAAGACCCCATATGAAATCTAGAATAATAGTAAGCCTAAGGTTAATTACTTTAGAGTTTTTGGTTGCAAGGTCTTTATTATCAACACTAAGGATAATCTTGACAAATTTGCATCCAAAAGTGATGAAGGAATTTTCCTAGGTTATTCAATTTCAAGTAAAGATTATAGAGTATTCAATAAGAGAACTAAATGTGTAGAAGAATCTGTCTATATCAAGTTTGATGAAGCAGATCCACATGATCCTAGAACTATCCAAGAAAATCTGGAGGATGATGTATCAAATCTGAACATCAACTCAAAATCCTCAAATACCTCTGTGAAAGAATCTGTGAAAACTTCCAATTCTGAAAATTTTGTGCAATAAAGTCATAATGAACGTGAATCTGCTGATGAAACTGAATTCACTTGTCCCACTTTTTCTATAAAGGTTAGAACCCTTAGAAACCATCCCTTAAATGCTGTTGTAGTAGACTTAGAGAAAGGGACACAAACTAGAGATTCTCTTAGAAATCAGGTTGAACATCAAGATTTCTTTTCATAACTTGAACCTAAAAACATTGATGATGCCGTCAATGATTAATTTTGGGTAATTTCTATGCAATAAGAACTCAATCAATTTGAAAGAAATAAAGTTTGGAAACTTGTTGAAAGACCCAAGGACACTTTTGTCATAGGCACTAAATGGGTGTTTAGAAATAAGGTAGATGAAGCTGGAAATATAGTTAGGAGTAAGGCTAGATTATTTTCACAAGGCTATAGTCCAAAAGAAGGAATTGACTATGAGGATACTTTTGCTCCAGTATCCAGACTTGAAGCCATTAGAATTCTACTTGCTTATGCTGCACATCTGAATTTCAAACTATATCAAATGGATGTTAAGAGTGCATTCTTAAATGGATATATAGCTGAGGATGTTTTTGTTGAAAAACCCCCTGTATTCAGAAACCCTCATTATCCAAATCATATTTTTAAACTATCAGAATATTTATATGGTTTAAATCAAGCTTCAAGAGCTTGGTATGATAGATTAAGTACTTTTCTAGTTTCCAAAGGTTTTACAAAAGGAATAGATGATCCTAACCTCTTTATAAAAAGAATATCTAATGATGTTTTAGTTGTTCAAATCTATATAGATGATATTATTTTTGGATCTTTACAAAATTCATTATGTATTGATTTTTCTAAAATGATGCAAAACGAATTTGAAATGAGCTTAATGGGTGAACTAAAATTATTTCTTGGATTTAAAATATTTCAAAATAATGATGGAATTGTTTTGACTCAAAGTAAGTACACTAGAGATCTTCTAAAATGTTTTGTATTGGATAACACTAAAAGTAGTGACACTCCCATGAGTACCACCTATAAGTTGGATCTTGATGAAGATGGAAAATCTGTTGATCAAACCACTTATAGAGGAATGATTGGAAGTCTACTCTACTTAACTGCTAGCCATCCTGATATTATGTTTAGTATGTGTATGTGTGCTCGTTTTGAAGAAAACCCTAAATAATCACATTTAAATTCTGTAAAGATAATTTTTAAATACCTCAAGCATACACCCAATCTAGGACTGTTCTATCCTAAAGGAAAATCATTTGAACTAGTTAGCTATTTTGATGATGACTTCGGTGGCTGTAAGTTAGATAGAAAGAGCACCTATGGAACATGCAACCTTTTTGGAAAGTCACTATTATGATGGTGTAGTAAGAAACAAAATTCTGTTGCATTATCTACTGCAGAAGCTGAATACATAGCTGCTGGCAGTTGTTGTGCACAAATTTTGTGGATAAAACACACTTTACTAGATTATGGATATCAATTTAGAAATGTACCAATAAATTGTGACAACACAAGTGCTATTAACATTTCAAAAAATACTGTTTCACATTCTAGGACAAAACATATTGTTGTAAGACATCACTTTTTGAGGGATCATTATCAAATAGGTGATATCACCTTGGAATTCATTGGAACTGAATATCAACTTGCTGATATATTCACTAAACCATTAAATTCTGAGAGAATAGACTAAATCATACATGATCTTGGCATGATCAATCATAAATAAATATCTTACTAGTCTTACTATTTAATACTTTACTACTTTTTTACTTTACTGTTTTATGTTCACGGTTTCTCGATTACTGTCTTATGTTTACAGTCTCACCATTAACACTTTGTATTCACGGTATGTTATTCACTATCTCACCATGACTGAACAAATTTTACTTACTATCTCACCGTGACTGAACAAAGTTTACTCACTGTCTCACCGTGACAAAACAGACCATCCACTGTCTCACCATGACGACCACTGACTATCTCACCATAACGACCACTGACTGTCTCACCGTGACATCCATTTACCACCGCACTATAACGACTATTCACAGTCTCACCGTGAAAATTATTTATGTTTTTATTGTAATCCGTATCATGGTAATTTTTATTTCACCACTTTTTTACTTTCCTACATTTTTTACTTTTGTGACGATTGACATTCCCAAATGATAAAACAAAAAGGTTTCACTCGATTATTCACCCGAACACTCTCCTACTCATTCTTTCTGAACCCTTCAACCTAGAAAACCTTTCTCTCTCTCTCTCTCTATCTCGAACCTCAGTGGATTACAAGGATGAAGCGTCAGTCTTCATCTACTCTTGAGAAGCGTAGCTCGAAGAAGAAGAAGAGAGCACCCAAGCTGGCGCCCGAAGGACCCTTGAATCCAAACCTGGTAAACCGTAGTGTTATACCTGAAAAGGAATTTTTCCCCAAGTGACTGTTATCTAGAAAGTTTCTGGTTCTAGAAGTTTTAAGATAATAAGGCTTTGTCGAATGGTTCTCTAGGAATGGTAGACCCATTTATCTGAGGTTGGTAGCTCAGTTATATCAGTATGTACAGTTTTCTTTTGATGATGGTAAAAGTTTTATTATGAGGAGTTGGGTCAATGGAAAAAGATGCTCCTTTTAATCATGGTTATGGGCTGCATGCCTTAGGATTCCTCACGAAGGGATCTGTGATGATTATCAGAGAGATCCCCCACCTATAACCGATTTCTTTGACCTAGAAAATACACTAGAAACCCTAACTGGAAATGGCACCAAGAGAAGGGCCATAGCTTCTAAACTTGATGGAGAGACAAGGATGCTGTTCAAATTTATTCAAAATATGATTAGTCCATGGAAAGGTGAATTTTTTGTCTTAAAGTATCAAGATGTATTTATGATTCATCTTATAAATAATGGCCACAATATAAATCCGTGCCAATACATCATTCACCATATGTGTGAACTGATCAAGGTCACATCCAAATCCACATCTTTGTTCTATTCTAGGCTGATATCAACAATTCTTGTTGCCAAAGGAGTATTTGGACCCAATGAAGAAGTACTTATAGACTATGAGTTTTGTTTATCTAAACCTACCATCAGAAGGATGAAAATAAACTGGAACCCCTGGACGAAGGAATGGGTTGAAGATAATGATAAGCTTTATGAGAAGTATAATCCTATGGATTATCCAAGAAGGCCAAAGGACATTACTGATCCTGGTTTCGAACCAGATGAAGTTATAGGGTATCCAGAAGATGAATAAAAAGAGGAAGATGCAACTAAAGTACCACATAGAGAAGAGACTGAAGTACCTCAAAGGGAAGAAGTTGGTGTTGAGGAAGAAAGGCCAATTATTCCTCATGTTGTTCTTGGAAAAGAAACTCCTACCCCTAGAGATAATGTCGATATAGAAATCCAATCTGAGGCTGCAAGATAATTAGTTGTCCCAGAACCTGAGTAGCATGTCATGGAAGAAACAAGTCTGGAACAACTCCCTGCCATGGAAGAGGCTGTAGTAGGAGAACTCCCTACTGTGCAAGAAGCAACTAAAAAAGAACTCCCTGTTATAGAAGAAACAAATCTGGAACAACTCCCTGCTGTAAAAGATGAAAATCTAGAAGAAATCCTTATTAGGGAAGATGAAAATCAAGAAGAACTCCCTGAAGATCAATCTATCCTTGAGATTATACCCTCTACTGAAGAGAGGATGGAGATAGCCTTTTAGTTAGCTATATAGGAGATGCTTGAGGAAATTATAGATGAACCAGTGGATTTAAATCAAGTACCTGAGCCTCAAGGTCCTGAAATGGAAGCACTTATTGAGGGGGGGGGGGGACCTCAAAATCTTGAGACTGGTGAAGCTGAGTTTGATGAAGCTTCTCAACCTACTGAGTCATATTCTGTGTAAAATCAGTATATATTCCCATGCTTTTATGATGTGAGTAAATCTTATCAAGTCAATACCACTGGGACTGATCTTTCTTCCTTGTTTCAACTAAAATCTGCCACATAATTTTCACCTGAACCTGAACCTAAACCTCAACCAGAACCTCAACCCGATCTTTCACCTGTACCACTTTCTGCACCTGCCCCTTTACCTGAACAACAAATTTCTTGTCAGCATGGATGATCTGAAAGTCTTTGGATACACTATCTTAGCTGGAGTTGAGAAAATTATGTCCTCTCAACCTCGTCTTCTAACCAAATTGAGTTAGGAAGATGCCTCAATACTCTTAGTAAAGATTATTTAGCACATTTAACCCAAGATGATTCATGAAATTCAAGAAGTAAGGGTTGAAAAAAAGTTGCTCAGTACTAAAGTTGAAACTCTGAAAAGAATGGTTGAAGAACTACAGAGAGAACTACATTCAAGATCAGAGCCTGGTTCTGCACCTGCTCCTGCTTCTCCTGAACATACTGTGTCAAACATCTCTTGAGATATTATGTCCCAGATTCATCCATACCTCTTATCCTTTGATTAAAAGATTGGTGAAAGGCACAAATAGTTGTTTCACCACATGATAGAGCTTGTGGAGAACCTGAATAAGCTCACTAATGAATATAATGGCTATCTTCAAAAGGTTCCGAATTAGCTTAAGTCTTTGACCACTGCTGTTAAAAATTATAATGCTTCTATTTTGACCTCCACTCCTTCATTGGAAAGTACTTTTATCAGATCTATAGTCAAGGAAGAGATTTATAATGCCTTAAGTGGATTTGATATGGACCCTTTATCTGAATTTGTTAAGAACAATGATAGAGTACTTGACCTGGTTCAAATTCACTCAAAGATTTCCAATGATGCTCAACAAGAAATCTCTAAGAAAGTATATTTCTATTTCAACCGGATTTTCTCCAAGACTGATATGAAAAATCACTTTAAATATATTGTCGAGAATATGAAAATACCTCCTGTGACTTCGACCTTCAAAGCTCAATTTTAGAAGCTCACTATGTTTACCAGATTGTTGGACAAGTTTATGGAAAACAAAGATGATTTTGAAAAGTCTATGCAGTATGGAGGGGAGATTATTACAAACTTCATTAAACTTATGAGACCGTATCTTCATGTTCAAAGTACATCCATTATTACTCCAACAGCTTCTCCTCTTAGACCTGGTTTACCTACTTTCACTTATGCCTTAGCTTCCACAACCATGTCTGTTGGCCAGGCTCTTAGTCAGATCAGGCCTATCATCCTTGACCAGAAACTGCCTCGATCTTCTACAGCTCCTACATTGGCTCCATCAGTCTTCAAAGGTCTCCCTTTACCTTCTTTGTTTATCACTTCTATGCCTTATTCTACATCAGTAACTACCCCTATGGATTCTACTTCTGCTGCTGATAAAGGCAAATAGAAGGCCAATCCCTGAAGAATCCCAGTGACTACTATTTTATTGATGGGGATGTTATTGATTTTTTTTGTATGTCTTCTATCTGTTGTATTCTGCACACTTTTAATGTCATATACACTGTTTTACCTTTACATTAACCTTTTGATAATCCCAAAAGGGGGAGAAAAAGTGAGAAGTTATATTCTATGTTATATTCTCTATAGTTTCATCCAATTAAAACTCTTAATATACATGATTTGTGATCATTAAAAAGGGGGATATTGTTGGACTCCTCATGTATTAATCATGTTTTAATGATCACAAATCTCAATAATAATTACAAATCTTATTAATGATCACAAATTTCACAAATATTATCAATAATGTGTATTTATGTTTCAAGTTATCTCATACTTGATAATGGATAAGATCAATTCATTTTATGCATATTACTGTCTAAGTCTGAATACAGTTATTTTCCTAAGTATAAGACACTGTGACCAATGAGACACCATGACCACAAGACACCATAAAACAGTAAGCCTGACACCGTGAAGCAAGAAACTAAGAACAGACACCGTAATCCAGACACTCTGTTTTCCTATGTATAAGGACCTGGACTTAGTACATTACATATTCTTGAATTAAATGAATAATTCACATTGAGTATCTTTTCAGGTTTAAGTTTTAGAGAATTAGGACATAACTATTACATATCAAAGATTACAAGGTAGACACATCTACTCAGTTTCTATTTTTTTTCCACAAAATATAAACTCTTGAACAAAAGAGTCAAGTCTAGTTCCATGTTTTAGACATCATGACATTTTCTTGATCCCATCCTTGACCGTATTCCACTTTAAGTCCGGTGTAAAACATTTCAAAAACTTGGGATGAGCATAAAAATCTCAGTAAGGGTTATAACAATACAGAAAGAAAACATTAGTCCATGTATACATACGAATCAATGAAATCATACTTTACTCATAAAACATAATCACTTTAACATACCTCATTAAATCATAATATTTAGGAATAACTCGAAGAAATCATAAGACATAAAGGTAACTTGAGGCATTCATAACATTCTTACGTAGGGAGTAACACTCATGGTTACGTATGGAATACACATCACAGTATATTCCCTAAATATCTTAGGAGAAACCTTAGCGTTTAACTCCTCCGCGTTACCTAATGCATTGGAGAGCTATATCGGGCTCACCCGCCCTTAGTTTATCACAGAACCACCCTATTTCATAAACATTTCCCAATAACCATAACATAATCATAACACTTAAAACATTCATAAAAGAAACATAAAATTTCCACATTTAAATCACAAGAGATCACATCATGATATAAATAAAAACATCTATTAAAATCATTAAAACTCTATGAGAGAAATATCCCTCTATACTTTGAAAATATTAAAATAAGAAATTTAAAAGAGATTTTAGAATCAAAGTGTCCCATACCACTTCGAAACTTTTGAAAGGGTTTTCAAACATTCATGTCCCTATAAATAAATCCTTAAAACCATTTTTAAAACATGGACATGGATAATAAATGTTTAAAAGAATAAATCTTTAAAACCATTTAAAATAATGTTTTAATAAAAGAGCCCTTTTCAATTTTGAACATTTAAATTATAAGCCACAAGAAAGTATACAATTTTCAAAACATTTTAAATGACTTTAGTATAGACATAATATGGATATGGAATGTCAAAGGGGCTGTATATACACTTTATAAAAGAATAAAATTTCATATCATTAATAAATGTCTCAATGAGAAGAAATTGAGATGTAATCCCAATCAAGGATCATGCCATTAGATCAAGGATAAAGAAATGACATAATTATGTGTGACAAATATAAATAAACTAAATTTAAGTGGATACTCAGTGTAAAAAAATAATATTTCATCCACACATATTCATAGCAAGACATAATCAAGAAGTAGAGGTTTAACCCAAAGAATTAGAATTGGGTTAAGAAGTTCCTTTGCAAAAATTCGACAGCCTAACGAAGTCACATAAAATTTTAGAAAAAGAGTTGATGAGAGAGATAAAGGGTATATCATCACTTAGACATAAAATTTACAGAAATAAGGATATATAAGAACATATACCAACATAATAAGATGTAATTTAAAAGACAAAACAAAATAAAGTCTTTTAAAAATAGGAGGGTGAAAGGTTCTCTTACCGACTTGGGTAACATTCGAAACGTACACCCCATGAAAGAATGACTATACAAAATTGATGTAAATACTCACAAACAAAAGTATTTTACACAGAGTAGAATAATGGGTAGTACATACACCACACAAAGTAAATGGTGGAAAATGTAGCACAAATCCCATAGGAATAAAAGTGAGATGAAAAATCGCTTATGAAAACTCGGCAGCCTAACGACGCCACTTAAAACATCCAAAAATGGATTTATGAGATCAAATAGGGTATCTCAAAATATGAAAATAAAAATTACATAATGAGGAATATAAAATAACATCCCCAAACCTAAAAAATATGAGCTTAAAATAAATGACATAAAAGAGAGTACTTAAAAAGAAAGAGAGATGTAGGATCCCTTACCTCAAGTCCGACTTATCTTGTTAGTTTCTTTATATTTCTGAATAATAAACTAGATTTAATTTCTACATGCTTAAGAAACTTTTTCAAGTTAATTATTCCTTTTATATCACTTATTACCATGTTATGAACATTATGTAATTATTTAAGTTAATAACGATCGTTTTGTCGATCATTGGTACTTGAGTCAAAAATAAACTTGTTATAATTACAAGTTGTTCATGTGGTAAAATATCCATTATATCCAAAATTTTATTCATGATTTAGATATCATATATATCATATATATCCAGTTTATAATTGCATTTATAATATTACATAACATTTAAAGGTATGAAATGAAATGCACCGTTCATGGAGACGGTAAGCCGTACGTACGCATGAACGATACTAACATTCATATATCATATTTAATGGAATTAAAACTAAATGAGATATATATGTATATTATAATTCCAGTATAATATATATGTTATATATGTCACATATTTTCATTAATTTCATTCTTTATACGTTCCATGTATTTCATGAATGAGTCACATCACTTGAGGGGGCGGTAGTCCACACTTCCACAAATGAAATTATCGCATTTGCACAACATGAAAAGCATAAAGGTATGTTTTAAATGTAAAATACAGAAGCATAGAGAAGAAATAAATATAATATATATCATAAATAAATATATTTCCATAATAATGGACACCGTGAGAGGTGGTAGGAGAAGATAGAACAATCATCATTTCGTGAGGCAGTAATTCGCCATCCACGGAAACAATATGTTCTTTTACCATTAGATGGAGGTGCGTGTAAGTTTAGCTCAAATAATTATCATAAAAAAATCCTAGTATATTGAAGATACTGGTGTTGTTACAAAATAAAGTAAAAAAAAGAGTTTAGGGGGTCGGAGAAACAAAATAAAATAAAAGAGCACAAGTGAAGACATTACCTTTAAATCGGGTAACTCCTCTTGGTTTGAACCAAAAGGGTTACTTGAAGAGCTTTCTGCCTAAGGTAAGGTTTATAAGATTAATATAGGGATGTGGAGAGATAAAATGAGTAGATATTGTCCGAGACAATGGCTTGAGAGGTGTAGGTAAGGAGGTAGAGGTGGGGGCCTTTTTATAAGAGGGAGGAGGGGCACTCTTGAAAAGTCAAGAAATGTTACTTTATATTAAAATGAGTTTTAGATTTTAAAGGTCCCAAATGGATATATTTCGAGGATAAGGTGATAAGGGTTCTAAATATACTCATCCAATAGGTTTTTGACAAGTTTAAGTCTTAGATTTTACATTATATTTTCATTTTATTTAAATCGTTCATTAATGAGGTAATCACTGCATCATCATGGCGTCATAAAATATTTAATTTATTTAATGTCTAAAAATTATAAAAAAATACTATGATGTAGGAAATATTTTTATATTTCCAATGACTATTTATAGTCTAAGAGATAATTTATTTAGACAAAATTAAAATTATTTTTCTTAGGTGTTACATACTTTGGTTACATTTTCCTTTCCTTAAAAAATATATGATAAAATGTCACTATCACAATAAAGTGACTCCACGGGGTCCCAAGTTTGGCACAAGGCATCCCAGGGTCGTCCATGACACCACCAATAGAATTAGGACACATGTTGGGGTCATTTTATATTTTTATGATATTGTTTTCTTACCCTTAATTACCCGATTACTAATTAAACACGATAATTAAAGATAATTACCGTCATTACTATTCATAATGTTCAAAAACAAAAGAGTATTAATTACATAATTTGGACCTTATGATTACAAATATGGAATCCATTTTATCAAATTAAAAACACATAAATTGTAGTAATTAATTTAAAAGTAAATCCCGTTGTCAAAACAAAAGACGAGTTTTTAAGAAGTAAAATTTATCAAAATATTGACTTGTTTTTACATCCAATTGAAAAGTGAAATTACTTCCAATGAAAAAAATTGTATTAAGTGATAAAACAATAATTCAATTATACTTTAAAATCAATTAAAATGACAATCTAAATATATAAATAAATTGGATGAAAAGACAGTTTTGAATTAAAAAACTGTATTTTTCACTATTCATTTATAAAAAGACGTTATCAGAAAAATACCAAAAATTGACCCTAAGATATATTTGATATTACAAATTCAGAAATTATGTACATTTTACCAAATTCAAAACATAGAAGTTTCATTAATAAATCATATAGTTAATTCCCGCTGTCAAAACAAATAGCATGTTTTTAAAAAACAATATCTATCAAAAGATTGACACTTGTTTATGTCCATTTTCAAAGTAAAATTAATTATAATGACCATAATTGAATTAAATGGTAAAAATATATTCTAATTACAATTTAAAACAATTAAAAAAGATAATCTAACCATATAATTAAATTATATGAAAAAGCAGTTTTGAAGTAAAATGTAGTATTTTTCAGTATGCATTAAAAAATGAACATTGTCAGAAAAAACCAAAAATTTATCCAAAGTAGATTTCAATGTCCGAATTATAAAGAATAAGTTTATTTTGAAAAATAGAGATTATAAAATTGTCAAAATTTATATTTTAAAAAAGGTTCTCCATCAAAAGGTGGTAAAACAATCTTTTAAAAATATTAGAGTATTTATTCTTAAAATTGGATTCGTTTGAATTTTAAGCCTTTAACATTTATTGGATAAATGTAAAAATATTTAACAAACATATGTAATCATTTTTTAGTTAGTTCTATTCATTCTCGCCATTACAATGACTAGGCATTAACTATTTAAAATAATATTATTATATTATTAGTGTGCAACGTAAGATTTCAAAGAAACTCATTGTTGTGTATTGGGTACGCCATTGAGCATAGAATTCCCTTTAAAGTAATATTAACATTTTATTCACAAATATTGATAAAAATGAGAATTTAATATTATTTATTTACTTGGGATGTTACATTCTTCCCCCCTTTTTGGAATTGCGTCCTCACAATTTTAAAATTGGGCATGGAAACTTTATTGAAAGCCCCACATCGGAAAATGAGTCAGCAAAAATATCACTTTAAAAGAAATAAAGAGAAGTACAGAGGTCACCCGAGTTAACCCATACTAGGATTCCATGTAGGAAAACATGGATATGGAATAAAAAACAAAGGGTCATGTTCTGAGGGAGAGTGATAGAAAACATGTTTAGGAGAATGTTAACCACCAGAAAATCACAAACTTGTGATGGGTTAAACGGTATTTGATTCGCTAGTAGGAAAAGTTAACAGACAACATTTTAGTTTTAAGTTACTTTTAATTGAGGAATTTATTTATGAGCTTAACTAAATCATAAGGAAACATACTTACTTGTCATGTCGACTTTCAACTTTTACTAGATTTCTTACACAAACTCATATTTTCTTCAAAAGATGAGTATTTAGGAAGACTTGTTCACATGAAGAGTACTATAATCAACTTCATGAGAATCACCTAATCCATAAAAGAGAACTATATTTTTCCCATGTCTTTAGACCTTAACCAAAACAAAAACCAAAAAGGTTAGTACAAGATCAGATAATACCCAAAAATGATAATCCTTTATATAAAAAAAATCTATTCTTAATCTCTAAAATTTGTCAAACAATACTCAAAGTTCAACAAAGACCATTCAATAAACATCTATCCATAAAATTCTTCAAAGTAATCAAAACTAATATTGAAACCCAAATCACTGAAGGATTTAATCACAATGTCTTCCAAGATAAACCCTAACATTTATCTCCAAATAACATCAGTTACTCTTAAAGTATCATACTGAAAAGTAATTAACCTAATCACATATCCTCCATGATAGGTTAATAATTTATATAGATAACCCAAAATAAACTTATTATAGATTCATAATATCATCTAACTAAAAAGAATTAGTCCAACTAACCAGGGACTTCACGTAGTCTAGTGGTAGGTGATAAATACCAGTCATACTTTGGTTGTGGGTTCGATTCCCGCAGCTTCATCCGACACGACAGGTTGTCACACGGTCTACGTTTTGTCCGTTTTCCAAAACTACATAATTCTTATAAAATTCCCCAAAAAGTGATAAAATCTTCAAAACTAACCATAACATAATTTATCCTCAATTTTATCTCATGTCGTTCATATTCCATCATAACATATAGTAACCCATAATTACCTCAAAAGTAAGGACCATATAAACCCTAATGGTTACCTTTATAATTATTACCTAAACTTCCACATCGAGTTGGTTCTCTCGTACATGATGCATTAGAGGACTCACCAAGGATCAAGTGGTTTATCATGACTCCTGATAGTTGGTTTAGAATAACCATGTGGTTTCTCATTGAGTCCCCAATTTCATCCAGTCGCTTAATCAGAGAACCACCACATTTTCCTTCAAACCCATTGTCACTTTGGTGCCTGCTAGATCCATCCATTTACTAAAACCAAAAAGGTCAGTGTGAGTATATCAACAAAATCATCATGTACTAAATAGGAAGATAAACACTAAGATATAATTATCCAAGTTACCTCAAACTCATTCCAACTTTCATAAATAACAATGACTTTATCTAATATAATAACCATTGTGGTTATACACAACTTGTCACTTATGCTTAAACAACACTCTAACCTCTAAAGTTATCTAAACCGACCTTTAATACCAACTATAAGGACCTGACCTTAGTACATTACATATTCTTTAATTAAATGAATAATTCACATTGAGGATCTTTTCAGGTTTAGAGATTTATAGAATTAGGACATAACTATTACATATCAAAGATTACAAGGTAGAAACATCTACCCAGTTTCCATTTTTTTTCACAAAATATAAACTCTTGAACAAAAGTGTCAAGTATAGTTCCATGTTTTAGACATCATGACATTTCCTTGTTCTCATCCTTGACCGTATTACACTTTAAGTCCCGTGGAAAACATTTCAAAAACTTGGGATGAGCATAAAAAGCTCAGTAAGGGTTATAAAAATATGGAAAGAAAACATTAATCCATGTATACATATGAATCAATGAAATCACACTTTACTCATAAAACATAATCACTTTAACATACCTCATTAAATCATAAGATTTAGGAATAACTCAAAGAAATCATAAGACATAAAGGTAACTTGAGGCATTCATAACATTCTTACATAGGGAGTAACCCTCATGGTTACGTTTGGAATACCCATAACAGTATATTACCTAAATCTCTTCATAAAAACCTTAGATTTTAACTCCTTCACGTTACCCAATGCATTGGAGAGGTATATCGGGCTCACCCACCCTTAGTTTATCATGGAACCACCTGATTTCATAAACATTGCCCAATAACCATAACATAATCATAACACTTAAAACATGCATAAAAGAAACATAAAATTTCCACATTTAAATCACAAGAGATCACATCAGGATATAAATAAAAACATCTAATAAAATCAATAAAACTCTATGAGAGAAATACCCCTTTATACTTTGAAAATATTAAAAGAAGACATTTAAAAGAGATTTTAGAGTCAAAGTGTCCCATACCACTTCGAAACTTTTGAAATGGTTTTAAAACATTCATGTACCTATAAATAAATCCTTAAAGCCATTTTTAAAACATGGACATGGATGATAAATGTTTAAAAGAATAAATATTTAAAACCATTTAAAATTTTTTTTTAATAAAAGAACCCTTTTCTATTTTGAACATTTAAATTATAAGCCACAAGAAAGTAGACCATTTTCAAAACATTTTAAATGACTTTAGTATAGACATAATATGGATATGGAATGTCAAAGGGGCTTTATATACACTTTATAAAAGAATAAAAGTGCATATCATTAAGAAATGTCTAAATGAGAAGAAATTGAGATGTAATCCCAATCATGGATCATGCCATTAGAGCAAGGATAAAGAAATGAAATAATTATGTGTGAAAAATATAAATACACTAAATATAATTGTATAATCAGTGTAAAACAATAATATGTCATCCAAACATATTAATATCATGACATAACCAAGAAGTAGAGGTTTAACCCAATGAATTAGAATTGGGTTAAGAAGTTCCCTTGCAAAAATTCGACAGCCAAACGGCGTCACATCAAATTTTTAAAAAAGAGTTGATGAGAGAGATAAAGGGTATCTCATCACTTGGACATAAAATCTATAGCAATAATGATATATAATAACATATCCCAACATAAGAATATGTAATTTAAAAGACAAAACAAAACAAAGTCTTTTAAAAATAGGAGGGTGAAAGGTTCCCTTACCGACTTGGGTAACTTTTGAAACGTACACCCCATGAAAGAAGGACTATAAAAAATTGATGTAAATACCCATAAAAGAAAGTATATTACACAAAGATTAGAATAATTGGAAGTACATACACCACTCAAAGTAAATGGTGGAAAATGTAGCATAAATACCACGGGAATAAAAGTGAGATGAAAAATCCCTTATGAAAACTCGACAGCCTAATGATGCCACTTAAAACTTCCAAAAATGGATTTATGAGATCAAATAGGGTCTCTCATAATATGAACATAAAAAGTAAATAATTAGGAATATAAAATAACATCCCCAAACATAATAAAGATGAGATTAAAATAAATGACATAAAAGAGAGTACTTAAAAAGAAAGAGAGAGGTAGGATCCCTTACCTCAAGTCCGACTTGTCTTGTTCGTTTCTTTATATTCCTAAATAATAAACTGGAGTTAATTTATACTTTCTTAAGAACCTTTTTAAATTTAATTATTCCTTTTATATCACTTATTACCATGTTATTAACATTATGTAATTATTTAAGTTAATACCAGTTGTTTTGTCGATCATTGGTACTTGAGTCAAAAATAAACTTGTTATAATTATAAGTTGTTCATGTGGTAAAATATCCATTATATCCAAGATTATATTCATGATTTAGATATCATATATATTATGTATATCCAGTATATAATTTCATTTATAATATTACATAACATTTAAAGGTAATAAATGAAATGCATCGTTCATGGAGACGGTAAGTCGTACGTACGCATGAACGCTACTTTCATTTCTATTTCGTATTTAATGGAATTAAAACTAAATGAGAGAGATATATATATTATAATTCCAGTATAATATATATGTTATATAGGTCACATATTTTCATTAATTTCAATCTTTATACATTCCATGTATTGCATGAATGAGTCACATCACTTGAGGGGGCAGTAGTCCACACTTCCTCAAATGAAATTATCGCATTTTCACAACATGCAAAGAATAAAGATATGTTTTAAATGAAAAATAAAGAAGAAAAGAGAGGAAATAAATATAATATATATCATAAATAAATATATTTCTATCATAATGGCTACCATGAGAGGGGGTAGGAGAAGATAGAATAATCATCGTTTTGTGAGACAATAATTCGCCATCCACGGGAACAATATGTTCTTTAACCATTAGACGGAGGTGTGTGTAAGTTTATCTCGAATAATTCTCATAAAAACATCCTATTATATTTAATATACTGGTTTTGTTACAAAATAAAGGAATAAAAAGATTTTAGGGGGTTGGAGAAGCAAAATAAAACAAAAGAACACAAGTGAAGACATTACCTTTATATCGGGTAACTCCTCTTGGTTTGAACCAAAAGGGTTTCTTGAAGAGATTTCTGCCTATGGTAAGGCTTATAGGATGAATATAGGGATTTTTAGAGATCAAATGAGCAGATATTGTAAAATCCAATGGCTTTAGAGGTGTTGGTAAGGAGGTAGAGGTGGGGGCCTTCTTATAAGAGGGAGGAGGGGCACTCTTAGAAAGTCAAGAAATGTTACTTTATATTAAAATGAGTTTCAGATTTTAAAGGTCCCACATTGAAATATTTCAAGGATAATGTGATAAGGGTTATAAATATACTCATCAAATAGGCCTTTGACAAGTTTATGTCTTATATTTTACATTATCTTTTCATTTTATTTAAATCGTTCCTTAATGAGGTAATCACTGCATCATCATGGTGTCATAAAAAATTTAATTTATTTAATGTCTAAAAATTATAAAAAAAATAATATGATGTAGGAAATAATTTTCTATTTCCAATTAATATTTATAGTCCAAGAGATCATTTATGTAGAAAAAGTAAAAATTAGATTACTTAGGTGTTACATACTTTGGTAACATTTTCTTTTCTTTAAAAAAAATATGATAAAAGGTCACTATCACACTAAAGTGATTCCATGGGGTCCCAAGGTTGGAAAAAGGCATACCAGGGTAGGTCATGACACCAAAAATAGCATTAGGACACATGTTGGGGTCATTTTATATTTTTATGATACTATTTTCTTACCCTTAATTACCCGATTACTAATTAAACACGATAATTAAAGATAATTACTGTCATTACTATTCATAATGTACAAAAACAAAAGAGTATTAATTACATAATTTGGAACTTATGATTACAAATATGGAATAAATTTTATCAAATTCAAAACACAAAAATTGTAGTAATTAATTTAAAAGTAAATCCTGTTGTCAAAACAAAAGACGGGTTTTTAAGAAGTAAAATTTATCAAAAGATTGACTTGTTTTTCATCCAATTGAAAAATGAAATTACTTCAAATGAAAAAAATTGTATTAATTGATAAAAACATAATTCAATTGTACTTTAAAAACAATTAAAATGACAATATAAATATATAAATAAATTGGATGAAAAGGCAGTTTTGAATGAAAAACTGTATTTTCCACTATTCATTAAAAAAAGACATTATGAGAAAAACACCAAAAATTAACCCTAAGATATATTTGATATTCCAAAATTCAGAAATTATGTCCATTTTACCAAATTAAAAACATATAATTTTAATTAATAAATCATATAGTTAATTCCCGCTGTCAAAACAAATAGCGTGTTTTTAAAAAATAATATCTATCAAAAGATTGACACTTGTTTATGTCCACTTTCAAAGTAAAATTAATTCTAATGAACACCATTGAATTAAATGGTAAAAATATATTCTAATTAAACTTTAAAAAAATTAAAAAAGATAATCTAACCGTATAATTAAATTATATGAAAAAGCAGTTTTGAAGTAAAATGCAGTATTTTGCACTATTCATTAAAAAATCAACATTGTCAGAAAAAAACAAAAAATTTATCCAAAGTAGATTTCAATGTTCCAATTATTAAGAATAAGTTTATTTTGAAAAATAGAGCTTATAAAATTATCAAAAGTTAGATTTTATAAAGGTTCTCCATCAAAAGGCGGTAAAACAATATTTTAAAAATATTAGAGTATTTATTATTAAAATTGGATTTATTTGCATTTTAAGACTCTAAAATTTATTGGATAAATGTAAAAATATTTAACAAACATATGTAATAATATTTTAGTTAGTTCTGTTCATTCCTTCCATTACAACAGCTAGGCATTAACTATTTAAAATAATATTATTATATTATTAGTGTGCAACGTAAGATTTCAAAGAAACTCGTTGTTGCGTATTGGGTACGCCATCGAGCATAGAATTACCTTTAAAGTAATATTAAAATTTTATTTACAAATATTGATAAACATGAGAATGTAATATTATTTATTTACCTGGGATGTTACACTAAGTTCCAGACACAGTTAGCGAGACACAATCATCAGGGCACCAAAAGCTAGAAAACGTAAGCAAGATACCTTGAAGGAGACACTATGAGGGAGACACCATGAAGGAGACACCGTGAAGGAGACACCATAACAAGGAGATACTGTGAAGAAGACACCATTTTCATAACATACTGTGACACCGTTTATTAAACTTTTTTGTCGTCTTTCAATTTAACTTTTCAACGGTCATATTTGACGTCTTTAATGCAATGCCATAATTAATGTTTTCTTTTAGACATAGTATGAGGTACGAGGTACGAAATATATGGAACCTGTCGGAAAAAGCACATGAATTGTGAATATAAAGATAAGAGTGCCGAATAGCAAGACATAACACATACAATACAATGCACGACTACTCAAAAAACGCAAATGTAGTGTACTCAACAGAAAAGCAAGCCTGAGAATAATCATGAAGAACAAATTGAAAGATCTTCCAAGAAGCAATTGTCTCATGAATACAATTAAAATATACTAAAGAACACACAAAGTACACTAGGATCAAGAGAACATCTTCACTCGTGAAGAACACAAGCTGAACCACGACACTCTGTTTTTCAACAGAAAAACAAGAGAAGGACTCAGAAGCATTTATGTCTTATCAAAGGAGTCTAGAGTTGCACCGATAATCACTAGAGCATTATAAACTCATATTTACTCTCTCTCAGTGATTCTTTTATTTTACTTTTGAGAAGTGTGTGTACTCTGTATATCTTACACACACACACTGACTCCTGCGCAGAACTAGAGTATTTCAAAATCCTCAGACCAAATTCTTTGCTCTTATTTACCCACGACAACTATTGGAGAGGTCCCTGTGTGGCCCGGTCATTATTTTTTTTACCCACAAAAACTATGGAAGAGGTCCCTGTGTGGCCTGGACAGTCCATGTACTGTTGTTAACCTCAATCCAGGGTGTGAATTAGAGTTTATTTATATAAACTGCTTGGTGGCAGGTGATCACAAAGTGGAGTGGATTAGGTCTCGGCTTGAGACTGAACCACTTGTTTTCTATCCTCTGTGCTATTTTAATTTAGCATACTATGTTTTAATACTTTACTACACAATCCAAAAAAACACTAAATTCACTTTGACAGTTAGTCTTCGAAAGAAGTTATATATGATTTGTCTTAGTAGGATAACTTCAACAGTAAATTTAATAATACCAATTAAGATTACTGAGAATTAATCAATCTTCTAAGAAGTTGTTTAAACAGTCAAAATTTTATAATAGTATAACCTTGATTAACTGGGCTGTATCTATTTTTGGGGAAATCATTATTTGTAAAAATAATATTCTTTTAAACAGAAATTTTAATTATAACTCAATTCACCCCGATCTTGAGTGTCCACTCCGACCAACAATTCTATAGAACATATATTTAAGAATAATATCGCGACACTTTTGTGTTATAATTATAGCGAGGAACTACTATGACCTTTCAGTATGACAAATACTCTAAATAAATTATCACATACCATGTTACACCAAAGAAAAATCATGATTTGATAAGAAGTTTATTAATATTAAAAAAAATGAATACATGTTATCATAAAGTACAAAGAATATTTGTGAGAGAAAACATCAAAACCAAAGTGTAGGATAATCACATATTATTTATAATTAATTTAAGTAATTAAAGAATTACCTTGTAAGGAATTAGTTTTTCATTTATGTATTTGAAAATGTATCTACATTGTAACTTCATTTAATTATAGGAATCAAGAGTATATTATCTCTAGTGGTGATACACACATGCTCCAAAAACCTCCAAACATTACCATAGGAATCTCCAGATTCTATCTTGAAAGATCCTAACACTTGCATCATTTGGATTTTATTATCCCAAGAATCTCTTTAAGGAAGGGTTCTCTTCAATCTCACTAAACTTGAGGGTAGTGGCGGAGAAGGATCACTCTTCATTTTTGAGATCATTCTTGGAGTGGGATCTCTTTAGGGCTTTGAGAGGATTATCTTTGGATCAGGTTGTGTAGAACCAAATGAATTTGATCTACTAAGAAAATAATATAATTGGGTTTATATATCACTAGGGTTAGAAAATAATAATTTAATATCTGCCCTAATTATTTTTATTAATCCCTGAGAAACCCAATATCTATAATAATAATAATAATATTTCTTGATATGCTCTAAACTCACGAATTAAATTAAATATTATTAATTCAAATAATATCCAGTATATATTATTTCTCATCGGACCTTTAAACTTGGTACTCTATTCCTCCACTATATTTATTAAACCTTGAATAATGAATAATTAATTTAGAAATAAATATCACTAAATTATTCACCAAGAAATAGATAAATATTATATTCACTAAATAGAAAATAAATATTTATTAAATATTCCGCTCATAAAATATTCACTTGAATAATTGTTGAAAGAATATATATGATCAAGAAAACATGTATAATTATTAAACCACATGCAGAAATAATATTTATTCAAAATTTTAAATAATAAATAATATTATTATTTAACCGAGGTTATGGATACACTTAGTGTGTGACTGTCTAGGCCTATTTCTCAATGGCATTAGGTGAAGCAGCGCAAAGTACAAGGTTAGCATCTAGCAACATGCCAGAATGTCTTGAATGCCTTATATTTTTATTTATTTTTCATAATATAACTTTTAAGGGTTGAACGAGAACCCTTACATGGCCCGTAGGCTTTGTGACATTATATGAACTGATGGTATTAGATTAATTCATCCAGACTATAAATTTTTTGAACTTCCCCTACCCAGCATCAACTTTATGATGTCAGCTCTCAACCTTCGCATGGTTATTTAGTTAGGCTCCTTGGTCATGTACAGGCTGGTATTGATTGAAAATTCCACACCCTCTCATTATTTGAAATCATTTATCTCTACTCTGGTGATCTAGAAACATGCCAATGAACCAATATAGAAATAAGTTAATGTTTCAATGAATAAAACCACATATGAATGCTTAATCTATAATATAATCTCTTTATTATGATATCTCTAATTAAGCTGGTTGTATGTTGGTGCCATCAACCTATGTGCTTAATGTATCTTTATTTGACTTCCCAAAAATAAATCTTGACTAAAAAAACCATAGAAATGGATCTATTTAGGCTATATCATTTCCATCAAATGGTTTGATATATCAATTTCTATTAAAGAACAAAAGGTACAAATCCTTTCTTATATTATTTATTAATGAAATATTACACATAATAAACCCAATATATCCTACCTCACCACCAACATATGTCATCATGGTTTTCATCAATACATAAAATTAAAAAACTTATAATACACATTAATAATAATAATAATGTTAAAGTCCAAGGATCAATACACACATCCGCAGATTGGAAAATCCAATGACACATATAAATGTGGATTTTCTACTGAAGGGTGTCATTATCATAACATCCTACACTGGATATTACCAAGGGACTATACCATGATAAGGAACCTCTAAGTGTTTTGATTCTATACCCTTGATATATTATATCATTGTTTCCATCAAATGATTTCATCCATCTATAGAAAATATATTTATGAATACTATCGTGGCACTTATGGGTTCTCATCATAGCTAGAAACTGTTATGACATTTTAGAATGAAAACTACTCTTAGGAAATTATCACATACTATGTTATGTAGAAGAATAATCATGACATGATAAAGAGTCTATTAAAATTCAAAATAATGAATATAGGTTATTATAAAGTATATATAAGTTGGTTCTAGGGAACCAACTCCAAAAAACTCCCTCTTTCATTAGAGATAACTGCTAAAACCTTTAGTCTTTTAGTTCTCATAGAATACTCATGATTCTACTATAATAGGCCTTTAGTAAAGGGGTCTACCATGTTTTATTTCATGGAAACTCTCCTTATTGTAACTTTACTCCTATGAGAAAATCCCTCAATATGTGATACTTTTAGTGTATATTCTTTTTCTATTGGTGTGACCTTAACTCTTTTTAAAGATCAACCACTATAGTTTTAACATAATACAATGTGAGATGGTATGTACTATTAGGTACCTCATCAAGATCCTGGACAAATTTTTGAATCCAAATAGCTTATTTGGCTACATTAGAAGTCACTATATATTCAAAATCTGCTATAGAATTAGAGACAACTAGATGCTCTGAACTTGTCTAGCTGATAGATCCTCAGTTGAGATAGAAAACATAACCTAAATGAAACTTTAGATCATTTTTATATTTATTAAAACTAAAATCTTTATAATCAATGATGACTATCTCCTTTACTCCTCCATACACTGGGAATATATCCTTAGTTATTCTCATATACTTAAGGGTAGCATTAATAGTAGACCAATATTGTTCTCCTGGATCATCTTTATATCTTCATACTATACTCAATGCATAGGCAACATCAATTATGATACATAACATGACATACATGATTGATCCTATCACTGAAGCATATGATATCTAACTCATTCTCTCTTTCTTCTATTATGTCCAAGAACACATTTTCTTAGAAATATGTATACCACGTGACATTGTAACTAATCCCATATTAGATTATTCTATACTAAATATATTTATTATCTAGTAAATATATTTACCTTGAATTAGTCCAATCCTCTTTGATCTATCACAAATGATCTTGATCACTAGAATATAGGCTACTTCACCTAAGTCCTTCATAGAGAAACATTTGTTTAACCAGTCCATAAAAGACTATAAGAATAGTATATCATTTCCAATAAGTAATATTTCTTTATCATATACTACTAGTATAATGAACACATTACCACTGAACCACTTATAAAAAAATATCTAACATTAATTCTTAATGAAACCACATTCTTTGATAGCTTCATCAAATTGAATGTTCAATGAACTAGATTATTTTTTCAATCCATAAATGGATATATGAAACTTTAAAATATTTTAATCATCATTTGGAGTTATAAACCCTTCTGGTTTTGTTATATAGAAATATTACTAAAGGTCCCCATTAAGGAAATTAGTTTTAATGTCCATTTACCCAATTTCATAACCATGGTAAGATGTTGTTTCACGTAGAGTTATAATGTATTTAAACATTGAAATTGGTGAAAATGTTTAATCATAGTTAATTCCTTGATTATATTTAAACCCTTTATCCACCACCCTTTCTTTATAAGTATTTAATTTACCTTCCTTGTAAAGTTTTCTATTTAATACCCATATATAACCAACAATATTTATATCAACCAGTGAATCAATCAAAACCCAAAGTCAGTTATAATACATGGAATCCATTTGAAAATTCATGTGTTATTTCCTTATTGTAGAATCTTATCTCTATAATTCCTATTTATAGGAGAGGGTTTCATAATTGTCAACCAATAAAGAGTCACCATCTTTTTTGACTAGAAAAATATATCTATATGTTTCACTTACCTCTCTAGTGATCATTTGTAGTAATTGTGTTTCAAGAACTACTTATTCTATAGGGACTTGTGGAATCTTTTCTTGTAACTGATCTTATGTATATTGAGCATCAACTTTATTTAAGTTAATATTGATCCCATTATCCTTTTTGAGGATGTGATCCCTCTCAAGAAATATATATTGTCTGGCGACACTCACTTTCTTGTCTAAGGAGTTGTATAGGTAGTATCCCTTTGTTTCCTTAAGATACCCTATAAATATACACTATGTGCCTTGGGGTTCTATTTTTTTCCTAATAAGGCCTTAAAAAACTCCTCAAAATCCTATACATTTGTATATAATAAAACATGTTTCTTTACACTCCACAACTTGAAGGGAATTCGATTTTATGCTTTAGTTGGTACTCAATTTAATGTATATGCCATATTTTGTAATGCATATACCCAAAAGGAGAATGGTAGATCTACATGAATCATCATGGACCATACAATGTCTAAAAAGGTAATGTTTCTTCTTTCACTAACACCATTCCACTGTGGTGTGTAAGGTGGAGCGAGTTGAGAAAGAATCCAAAAATCTAGTAGAAAGTAGATAAACTCTTAGTTAATATATTCACCAACTTTATCTTATCAAAGAATCTTTATATTCTTTCCACGTTTATTCTCCAATTCATTCTTGAATTATTTTAATTTTAAAAGGACTCAGACTTATACCTCATCACATAGACATATCCATAACTAATCAATTCATCAGTAAAATTTATAAAGTAAGAATATCAACCTCTATACTCCACTAGAAAAGGTCCACAAAAATCAGTGTGTACCAATCCTATAAGCTCTTTGGACCTTTCACCATGTCCTATTAATGATGGTTTGGTCATTCTTCCTTGTAAAAAGTATGAAATATATCAAGTGGTTTTAACTCAAAAGAGTCTAAATATATATCTTGATAGATATTTATCAAATTCTTCTTGTTTACATGAACAAAATAGTGATGCTATAACTTGTTGTTATATGATTCATGGGAACATGATTCATTATCAATCACCAGTACTTTTTTTTAATTTTATACATAAATAATTTTATTTAAATGTGTCATACCATAACATTTGTTGTATTTATAAAACAAACAAATTTTACTTATAAATTTTAAAAACCACCTATATCTAGGAAGGACATAAAAATAATTTTCTTTGAAACAATTAGTACATAATAATAATTCATTAAAATTAATATTGTTTCTATGGGAAATGAAGTGTGGTAGTCTTAAATGGATATAGAGGACATCCTTCCACTATTGGAAGCCAGAAAATCTACTACTCCTCTATAAATATTTTAGAATCTAATTTATTCCTACATTTGGATAAAAATGCGAACGATACAAGCTATATCTAATACCCAATTCATAGATATTGTAATATTACACTCAAAAATTAATTCACCTTTATATTACCCTTAGTTCTTTGTGTAGTTCCTCTTACAGTGTCCTTGCTTTCCACATGAAAAATGTACTACTTATTTTTTCATTTCCCTGCCTCTGGATCTTCCTCTTATTGGAAGGATGGTGATTGGGAGATTTAGACTTGTTATCAATATTTTGACCCTTAAACTTTTTCTTTATTATATTATTCACCATAAGGACTATGGGATTGTCATGCCTCATTTCCGTATCAACTTAGATAATTATAGTAAGAATTTATAAAAGAATATTTTCATTATTTCTCATTTTATAGTTAATAATAAAACAGGAGAAAGACTTTGGTAGTGAGGAAAGTATGATATCTATGTGAAACTCATATATGAATTTAATCCCTAAGATGTCTAAGCATTCAATTTATCCAATAATATTAACTAAATGAGGCCTATATGATACCAAATATCTAATATTAGTTTTAAAAATATCATTCATATATCTCTTATCTCTCATTCTCTTGATAGATGTCAGAAACCAATATGGGTCGACCCCGAACTGGTCACTTGAGCCACAACAAGGCCTAAGAAGAATTATTCATCCTCCTAGGTTAGTGATAAGACCCAAGGGAATCAACTAGAACCAAAGGTAATTATTTTTCCCAAAATAAATAAGATGGAGTAGATGAAATAATCCAAGTATCCTGATATAATAAACAAAACAAATGAACAACATCTGAACAAAACTGAAAATAAAATAAAGATGAACATAAAGACCCAATCTAAAATTGACAACCACTAAATCTCCATGTGACCCTGAGGGTCACTATCTAATCAGAAAAACCAACATCGCTCATGGTGATTGAAACCAAGATAGAACCTAAACAAAAGCTAAAAATAATAAAGAAGTATAGGCGTGAGTATTAAAACTCTATAAGTGTTTCGGAACAATATATTCCTAATGCATTTACTTTAAACAAAACAATAATAAATTACAGGTTTGAAATACAATATTTAAAACTAGGTTTTTACACATTTTCCTCTTTAAAACAAAACATGGTATATTTACCTTTTTCATTTAATAATAGATTATTTTCTAAGAAGAAGAAATTATCATTTTAGAGGAGAATGATGATGTTTTTACTTAAAATGGAAGAAAGGAAGTATACAAAATTTTGAAAACATTTACCATAAACATTTTTAAACCAACACATCATTTTTTAACAATGAATTAAACCACACAAGAGAGAAGAAGTAATGATCACTTGACAAGGGAAATGTATTATAACACGTATGAGTAACCAACCAAACAAGGAATATCAATCATCTTCCATAAAAAACTAAGTGTATAAGAACATGGGAGAACCTAGGAGCTCAGTGGATAATATATAACATACTAATACTTTACTCATCCCATAGGCATGCCTTAGCCAATGAAATAAATTTTCTCACATGCTTAGTCTTACCCAACCTGGCCTAATCGAGGGGTACAATCCCAAAGCAGAGTAAGGTACATACAAAGGGCCTCTAGCTTGTTTGTAATAAAAAATAGTATAGAAATCATTCTTGGAAAACCCTATAACTATTCTAGTCTCCCATTTCAAGTCTAAAGTTGATTGAGCCAATCAAAGTTAAACAAGAAACCAACCACACACACATATATCACATACAAGAAACACACACACAACCGTCACTCCAAATCATCATAAGGAACAATCCTTTGAATTTCAAACCTTTATTCATAAGGGAGTCCCATAACAAGGACCTACCTTACCATTCAACACAACCAAGTTAAGAGGGTAATCCAATGAGAGTTTTTAAAAGAATAATAATATATGAAAGTAACAAATGGTCCTCAAACAACCTTTGAGAAACCAACCATTTTCAAAGAACAAAACATACCTTTTTATAAATCCAAAACCATTTTGAGACCCAATTAAGAGTCTGAGATACATTTATAAACAAAAAACATTCTTTAGAAACCATAAAACACTTATAAACACCAACCGAGAAATTTATCAAACACATAGTGTGTGAAGTCAAATAAAAAAATTTCATGTAGTTCCATAATCATTTCATATTAGAAAATTTCTCTAAAAATCATACATCACTATTTAGAATTAAAAGGAATATAGAAAATAAATAAATTAACGTTTCTTAAATTTAAAGGCTAAATGAAAAGGGAAACCTACCTCAAACCACAAGTTATTCAACAAATCCAACACAAAACAACTCCATGAGGGTTCAAAGAAGAAATAAAACCCATAAGAAACCTTAAATAGAAAAAATCACTAATTTAAAACCAAAGAAACACGAACCCTAGACCCAAAAGACCAAGGGAGAAGAGAAACTCAAAAGAAAATAGAAGGAGAAGGAAGGGGAAGAAGAGAAGAGGATAATACCTTGAATATTTTACCTAAGACTTAGAGAAACCCCTTAATTTCACCATTGGAATATGAGAGGATTCTTAGGGGATAAAAGAGGACCCCCCTAAGAGTTTCACAAACCAAATGGAGAGAAAGGAGGAATTTTAGGTTAAAATATGAAGATGTTAGAAAATTGATTTCAAAATTTTAAAACACTTGGTCACTATGTATGGTTAGGCTGTATGGTCTTCTAAACCATGTGCCAAATGTGCACCCCTTACTGGGCACCCTGGGAACATGCATGGTTTGGACACATGATTTGAGAAACTATGCTCCAACCGTGCGACATGGTTTTTTCATAATTTTTAGAATCATTCACACACCTCCCACATGGTTTGGAAAATTGTTCTTAGGTCCTGTGCCCTTGACCAGAGACACCAAAGGATCCATATGATTTCTCATTGGAGCCACATGGTTTGAAATAAACCATGTTGCAGCCCTGAAACTCAAACTATGAAAGTTTAAAATGAACTAAAAAGATACTTATCCTCAAAAGGTCTCATGTTTACCAATTAATCATGCACCAAAATTATGAAATAAATGAAAAATGGCCCAAAATTTAGAATTTCAATCCAAAAATTCTAAAACTTGAGAGATAAACTGGAAAAAAAGGGAAACTAAAATAAAAGAATAAAAAATGGGGGTGTGACAATTATTCCCACCATCAAACTTTCTAACCCAATAAATCCTCAATATCTCTAGTTGATTAATGAAGAGACAAGGACTCACTCAGCCACACAATTAGATTCCTTAAACTAAAAATCACTAAACCACCACCAAGAAGAAAAAACACACTTCTACCTAAAAAAACCGAAAAAACCAACCCACTTCTCCGAAAATGAAAGAAAAATAGAACAAAAAATCCAATGACCTTACCAAAAACAAAACTATTGGGAATAATCCAAAACCCCAACACCTACCGAGACAGAAAAGACCAAAAATCAAACATCTCCAAAGGAAATCACCTATTTCTAAGTGAATATTGGAGAAAAAAAATTCATATTTCCAACATAGGAGACTAAAATGATGTCCCAACCATTTTAAAATTATAGTTGGATAGCCAACCAACATTAACCATTAAATACCAACAACCTAAACTATAATGACCACACATAAACCTCATAAAGAAACAAACAAAAAATGGAACACTATGAGACCCACTTCACTCCAATGGGTACTTACATAAAAATATGGATTCTAAAGACACACACACACACACATCATCCTCTTTCACCCCAAATGGGAAATATCAAGAATAAGAAATAAAACATGACTCACCTCCACCCAAGATAGAAAAATTCAGAATTTCCAAAAGACACTTCCATTAAAATAGAGGTTCTCAAAATCTAAAACAAAATTTATTACTTCAAGGAAAGGAAAAAACTACAATAATCAACCACTACAAAGAGAGGAACACTCAAAAGGAAAGGGCATTAAAACTAAAACTAGACCAGCACCTTACTCCTACAAATAGGGTGGGGTGTCTTCTAAAGGGGAAGATTTTGTTCTACATCGCTTCCTAGAAACACACCAATTGAATCATTGAAAGTGAACTAGGAATCTATAAGTATAAAAGTCCTTCATAGAACTTATACATGATAACTTATTTTGACCCAGCCTTCAACATTGATGACACACCAGGGTCCTATACCGAGAAGAATCCGACGAAAGATCTGAAGGCATCTTAATTCTGTGACCAACACCACCAGCTTCAGGCTGATTACCCATATTATTACTATAATTTATTTCACCACTTTTAGATAATAGAGGAAGGTCGTATATCTCAATCACTCATGTTAACAATTCTTAAACCCAAATAGCTTGCTTCACCACATCGATAAAGGTGGTTAGACCAAACTCTAACACCTTCAACTGCTGATCAGGACAAATCCCATTCTCAAAAATGCCGAGCCTTCAGGGAATCATCCTCTAACAACTTCAGAAGATAAGGAACTAGATCCCAAAAATGGAAAATAAACTCCAACACCGTTCCATCCCCCTACTGAAGGTATCACATCTTCATTGCCTTCTTCACCTTCACAACCTTAGAGAAATATTAATGAATGAATGAAGCCTTTAATAATTCCCAAGTAAGATCTTATCGAGGCTTATTGCTAAAGACTAACTTACACTAATTCCAAATCCAACCTTTGATAATAAAGGTGGAAGACTTAACCTTTATATGATCAAGAAATTTTAGGAAACCAAATGTCCTTTCGATTTTCTGTATCCACCCTTTTGCTTCAAAAGGATCCACTGGACCACAAAAGAGAGGAATATTCAACTTCCAAAACTTAAGAAGGAAGTCCTTATGTTGATCAACTGGAGAATCCACTAATGGTGAACTACTCAAATCTACAACTCAAATATCCATCAAATATTTGGTGGGGGTGTACACTAAATAACATTAAGATAATGAATCCAATCAAAACTAACTCATCAATAAGAACTCACCACAATAAAACACTAAACCTAAAATGAAACTAACTCAAAAATTTCCCAAAACCTCTTAAAAAACTCACTAACCACCAAATTAAAAACCATTTTCCAACTTTACACTCCAATAAAATTAATTTGATACAAAAATCCCATGATTTTCATCCAATAAAATTAATTCTTACTATTCAAACCACTCTCTTAATCTTTAAAGAAGTATCATTTCATCAAAATCATTTAATTAAAACCCCATTACATAAAAAATCATTTTATTTAAAAATAAGTTTCTAATACATTCTTTTGAATAAATATTAAAACTCATTTATCATTTTTAAAAACCAGAACACCACTGCTTTAAATCAGGTTTTCACAATTCCAAAAATATGTTTTCAAAATGATATTGAAATCAAGAAGACACAATACAAGATCATGTAGGGGAAAACTAGTATTAATGGGTGACTTGACCATATTGTTAGTGGTCATATTCCAATTACACCACCATCACAATGTGTCTCCCAGGACTATGTCCCCAGCACTATGCGGCTTTATAGGACCTACAAGACCACTCAGAACACTAGCCTGACTATCGTTTCATTTCCCAAAAATGAAGAACAACCAAAAAACCAAACAAGACAATCAAAGCCCAAATTCCCATGGTAATGCAATGTTCAATGTAGAAAGTGTTGGTATGACACTCCCTCATACCTACACCCCAATTTTCAACAATCCTATTCCATACATTGAAATACCAAATACCAAATGGCACTCTAAAATCTAGGTCCTCTAAATAACCTAACCTCCATTGATCCCATTGTGTCACGAACCAAAATAAGTTGACCCCAAACTGGTCACTTGATCCGGCTCACAAGAAGGCTTGATAGGTGTTCCCGATCCTCTCGATATGGAAACAAGTGGAAAGGGAATAAATGAGAACCAAAGTGAATGATTTATCCTAAAATAAATAAACTGAAGTAGTAGAAATAAATAATGTATCCTGATACAAAAAGAAAACCAACTAAGCAACATCTGAACAAAACTGAAAATACAAAAAACTAAACATTAAGACCCAAAACGAACCTGATGACCACTAAATCTCTATGTGACACCAAGGGTCACTCTCTGATCCAAAAACCCAACATTGATTATGGTGATTGAAACCAAGATGGAACCTGCACCATAAGCTAAAAATAATAAATAAGTATAGGTGTGAGTATTAAAACTCCATAGGTGTACTCAAATAATCTATTCCCAATACATTTCGTTTAAACAAAAAAATAATCAATTATAGGTTTGAAATATAATATATAAAACTAGGTTTTTACACATTTTCCTCATTAAAACAAAACACAATCCATTTTCTTTTTTCATTTAAAACCATATTCTTTTCCAATAAGAAGGCCTTTTCATTTTAGACTCTAAGGATGATGTTTTTAATAAAAAATTGAGAAATAAAGTGAAAAATAGTTTCAAAAAATTTACAATAAATATTTTTAAACCAATACATCAATTTTTAACAAAGAAGTACACTATACAAGAGTGCATAAATAATGATCACCTAACAAGGGAAATGAATTATAGAACATATGAGTAACCAACCAAACAAGATATCCCAATCATCCACCATAGACGAGTAAGTGCCAAATAAAATGAGAGAACCTAGGAGATTAGTGGATAATCTAGAAGATACTAACACATGACTCATCATGTAGTCATGTCTCACCTGATGACATCAATTCTACCACATGCTTGGTCTTACCCTACCTGGCCTAACCAAGGGGAATAATCCCAAAGTAGAGTAAGGTCAATACTAATGGCCACTAGTTAGTGTGTAATATAAATTAGTTTAGTTATCATTACTAGAAAATATGATAACTATTCCTGGATCCCATGTCAAATCTAAAGTGGAGTTAGCCAATCTGAGTTAATAAATCAACCAACCACATATATATATATATCACATAAAAGAAACACACACACAAGTTCCCCCCCCCCCCAAATCACCCCAAGGAACAATACTTTTCCTTTAAACCATTTGTTCATAAGGGAGTCCCACACTAAGGACCCCCATACCATTCAGTACAACCATGGAAAGAGGGTCATCAATGGAGAGTTTTGAAAAGAAAAGTAATCTATAAAATAACCAAACAAGCCTCAAACAACCTTTGAGAAACTAACCATTTTCAAAGAACCAAACATATCTTTTTATAAATACAAAACAACTTATTGACCCATTTAATCAACCAAGATACATTTATAAACCACAAATATTTTTTAGAATACATAATCCAGTTATAAAGTCCAATCATGTAATTTATCAATCACCTAGTGTGCGAAGTCAAATAAAACAATTTCATGTAGTTCTATACTCATTTCACATCAAAAAATTTCTATAAAAATCATACATTACTATTTATAATTAAAATAACAAGAAAAAAATAAATCCATTATTTTTTCTTAAGTTTAAAGGCCAAATTTAAAGATAAAACTACCTCAAACTACAAGCACTTCAACAACACCAACCCCAAAAAACTCCACGAGGGTCCAAAAAATAAAGAACACCTACAAGGAAACTTAATAAGAAAAAATCCTCAATTTAAACTAAAATAAACATGAATTATAGACCCAAAATACTAAGAGAGAAGTGTAACTCAAAAGAAAATAGAAGGATAAGGAAGAGGATGAAGATAAGAGGAGAATACCTTGAATATTTGACCTAAAAATAGGAAAAACCCATTAATTTTACCCTTGTAATAGGACATAATGCTTGGAGGGGAAGGGAGGAGCACCCTATGAGTTTTATGAATCAAATGGGTAGAAATGAGGAGTTTTGGGGTTAAAATACGAAGAGGGTAGAAAAATAATTTCACATTTTTAAACCACTTAGGATCTATGCATGGTTAGGCCACACTATTTACCAAAATGTGTGCTAACCACAAACTCCTTATTGGGCACACTAGGCACACTCATGTTTTGGCAACACAGTTTGGAAAACTATGTGCCAACCATGCAACATGGTTTTGTTAAAATTTACAAAACCATGAACATACCTCCCATACGGTTTGGTAAACCACTCTTATGTTTCTCTCCCTTGACCAGAGGTGGCCAAGGATTCATATAGTTTCTCCTTAGAGTTGCATGATTTGAACTAAACTGTGTAATAGCCATTCAACTCAAACCATGAAAGTTTAAAATGAACTAAAAACAGACTCAGCCTTAGGAGGTCTCACAGTTACCCCTTACCAGTGCACCTAAACCATGAAACATAAGAAAAAAAAATTTGAAATTAATAATTTCAATCGGAAACCATTGAAACTATATATATAAACCAAAGACACAAAGATAAACAAAAATAAAAGAAGAAAAAATTGGGGTGTAACAATAGAGATCTCAAAGTTGAGATATCCTGATATACGCATCCATGTTCTCATATTTCTTTAGCATCACATTGGTCATGGAAAATAGAATGAAACACAAAAAATATATAGAATTGTTCAAATAATTCTCATAGAGAGACAAGCCTTCCTCACTAGCTTCTTTACCAGGCACTTTAGGAATAGGTTTATCCAATAAAAAAATTTCCTTTCATGGAATAGGATAATGTGTAAGAAACTTTGCAACTCTTGAAAATTTATACCTATGGGAAGGTTATCCTTATCAAGTATAAATCAAAAGTATAAGATTTAATTCATATTTATTTACATTTCTAAACAAAATATGAGCATAGTTTTAATACTTTAGTTGATAAAATGTAGATAAATAAATAATTATTATATTTATTAATCTCCCATATTTTATTGAAACCCAATATCCCTCAACATTATCTTTGAAATATCATATTTTTTAGAAATTATAGTGGAAAGTATCTATATTTCCCTTCTCTTCACCCTGAATTTGTATGTTCAAGAAATTTGATGGGTTTTAAGCAGGCATTCCATATACCAACTGCATTAACTCACAATTCCTTGATCTGTTTAGTGGAATCCCCAATCCTAAAATCCTTAAACTGGATGTCCCCAAACTTTTCCTCTTAGATACACCAAGTATATATTTGGAAGTCAAACCTCTATGTGAACTATGTTAAGTCAACCTGAAACTTAAAGTTATAATTCCTAGATTATTTAAAGAACTCTAACTTTGTCTGGTAAAAAACCTTGAACTATGGTTTAATTTTAACTTAAAAAGTGGAAGGATATATTGATATAATATATATAATTGTGGTATTTTAGATTTATGTGTAAATTTTAAATTATTATCTTTATTACATTATTGTTAATATTAATTGGATTTTTAAGTGATTAACTATGTCTTAAATATTATTTATTCATAATCCAATTTATTTTAGTACCATATTTCATGCTCATTAATTCATTAATTCATATGATTGCAACACAAAATCGATAATGAAATAACCATGTAATTTGATAAAAATAAAATAATAAAGTGGTTTGATCATGATATTTTACTAATGGTTAGTTTATCTAGATAATGATAAGAAAACCATTGACCTAGATGGAAAACAACTTAAACCATTTTATGGTTCATGTTGAAGTTTTCCACCTGACCACCAATGTATCTCTCTTGGATTGGTTTCTCCTCAGCTCCAAACTTAATCCACCTCCACTATCTTGGGATCTCCATCCACTACATATACTTTTACTCACACAAAAGTGAGGGGAACCAAATGACTATTTAAGGCATTTATATGAAAGAAACCATGGGAATGAAATCCCTAACATAATGATAGGAGGGATGACACACAAACAAAAATTTTAATTTAATAATAATTTAAAAGAAACCAATCAAATACAAAGGTATGGTCTATAGTCATGATCATCCCAATACATGAAACTAATTACACATTTAATAAAATTATTATTCAATTCTAATTTTTATTATTTAAGAAAACTCATACTCAAATCAATTAATTATGTTCTTTAATTAATAGATTATTTTATCTTAACTCTCATCTAAATTTTCTTTTGAGTATCATACGTCATAATTTTAAACAAATTAAAAAATTTATTTAAAACTAACTATGTACAAAAATATACCTTGGTGGAAACACGGTGAGTACCCATCTGAACTAAACAACCCATACTATATTTGTATACTGGTTACCCATAAAAAATCTGATATACATGAATTATCACATAATTTAACGATGTATAATATCAACTTAATGACCACATGAAACATAAGGTATTTTCATAGAGTGTAATATTTCAATGCGCATAGAGTAATAATTGTATTATGAATTATACCTGATATGAAGTTTTGAACATTATGCAAAAAATTAATTACACATTTAATATATACAAAACCCATCACATGATATGTACTATGAACTTAATGAACACACAAAAATCATGTTTATATGGTTTTAATAGTATAATAAATCAATTTTTAATTATGCACAATTTGGTAAAAGTATAGGGCATGTAAATTCTAGATAAACATCATGTATTATTATCCCCATCTATCTATGGTACATGCCTAGGTACTCGACATGTAGCTGTTCCATAAAAATATTAAAGTATACGACATGTGGTCTTTGAGTTACATGGTCACTAGTCATGTAGGCCATTTAAAAAGATACACTACCCATTTGTGACTAGAAGAACACACTCATGTATAGAAGTTACCTGATGTGTACTCTGTTTGATTTTGCACCAGGATGTCTTGGTCAACACATAATGCATAATAAATTCAAAATGTGTAATAAATACACAAAACTTAAATTAATTATGAATCAATTCTTAGTTCATTGAATATGATTACATGGCGTATACCAATAGGCTACATAGCATGTACTCCCATGCTAATCAGCCGAATTCCTTGACGCCACTAGATGAATTTTTTGTATGTAGTTCATTCATAAAATTAATCAATTTGATTATATTTTCAAGAAAAGAAGAAGAATAAATCCTATCTCATAATTCAGATTAAGGAATAATTAAACTAGAATTTAAAACTAATGAAAAATGTAAAAATAAATCAATAATCATTAAATAATTATAAATAATTATGTGACCCATATGATACCACTTAAAGGTTATAGACGCAGTGCAAGTTCCTAATTAGGCATGCCGAACTCAGATTTTTTATCATAGCTGATGATTAATTTGAGATTTAGATGATGAAAAATTCCATGAACAATAGAATTAAATGAAATAATATTGACAAGAGAAAACTTGAAAACCAAAGTGTAAGACCATCATATATTATTTTCAATTAATTTAAGAAATTAAAGAATTACATTGTAGGAAATTATTTCTTTGTTGATGGATATGAAAATTCCTCTATGTTGTACTGTCATTGTGTTGTAGGATTCAATAGTATATTCCCTCTATCAATGATCCACATGTGCTTCATGAACCTTCAAATGTCTCCGTAGGAACCTTTGTGTGCTAGCGTGGTGGATCCTAATGCTTCTATCATTCAATTTTAATCAACCTGAGAATCTATTCAAAGAAGGGTTATCTTTAATCTCTATAAACTTGATAGTGGTGGTGGTGGAGGATCTATCTACATTCCAAAGATAATTCTTAGAGTGGAAGCTCTCTAGGTCTTTGAGAGGATTCTCTCCTGATCTCGTTGCAGACGACCAAATGAATTGTGTCTACTGGATAAATAATATAATTGAGTTTATATATCTCTAGGGTTAGAAAATAATAATTTCACATGCACCCTTATTATTTTTATCAATTCCTATGAAACCCCATGTCTATAATAATAATAATAATGTTATTATTTCTTGACAAGCGTTAAAACCATGAATTAAATTAAATATTATTTATTCAAATAATATTAATATATATTATTTCCCAGCAAAACATTAAATTTTATCCGCCATTCCTCCAAAATATTTATTAGAACTTAAGTAATGACTATTTATTTAATAAATAAATATATCTACATTATTCTATAATAAATAAATAAATATTATATTCACTAAATAGAATAAAAATATTCATTAAATATTCTTCCCATAAAATATTCTCTCAAATAACTGGTGATAGAATATATAAGATCAAGAAAACATGAATAATTATTAAACCATATGTAAGAATAATATTTATATAGGTTTTAAATAATAAAAAATATTATTATATAATTAAGGTTCTAGATACACTTAGTGTGTGACCCTCTAGGACTCTTTCTTAGTGGCATTAGGCGAAGTGGACTAAAGTCCAAGGTTAGCATCTTGAAACATTACAAGGTACCCATAGAGAAATAAGTTAATGTTGAAATAAAATAAAACCACATATATAAGCTTACTGTATTATATAATCCCTTTATCGTGATATTTATAATTAATCAAGTTGCATACTGGTGCCATCAACTTATGTGCTCGATGCCTCTTTATTTGACTTTACAAAAATTGAACTTGAATATAGAAAACCATGTACATGTATTTATTTATGATATATAATTTCAATCAAAGGTCTTGAGATATCAATTTACATTAAATAATAGAAGGGAAAAATCCTTTCTCATATTATTAATTAATGAAATATTACCTATTTCACACCCAATATATCCTACCTCACCATAAACACATGTCGTCACCATACATAAAATTACACGCATTATAATACTCATTAATAATAATCTTAATGTCTAAGGATCAATATAAATTTCCATGATATGAACATCCAATAAAATATATAAATGCATATTTCCTATCGGTGAGTCTCATTGTCATAACATCCTACATTAAATATTACTAAGGATGTACATCATGAGAAGGTTCTTATAAGTCCTATGAGTCACCACCCTTGATAGAATATATCATTTTTTACCTTAAATGATTTTATCCATATATATAAAATATAGTTTAGAATACTATTCTGGAACTTCTAGGTTCTCATCATAGAGGAGAACTGCTATGACCTTTCATTGCGATAGTTACTCTTAGGACATTATCACAGACCATGTTATGAATTAGAAAAATAATGACATGATAATGAATTTATTAATATTAAAAATAATGAATACATGTTATTATAAAGTACAAAGAAGTTGGTTCTGGGGAACCAACTCTAATAGAAGTCAACTAGGACCTATAGGAAATTTCCACATTCCCATCCTAAGCAACACTAGAACTAACCCTTACATGAGGGTTCTAACTATAAAACCTATATAAGGTTTCATTCTAAGTAATTTAAATGATTCTCATTTATTACTAAATTCAATGAAACTCATATGTATAAGAATCATTAAGTTCTAGTTTTTAAATTAAACCATACTAAGTACTTTATTTAGATAACATCATGAAACATTTGGAAATTGTTTCATAATTTAATTTTAACCATGATTTATTTTTTTGAAAGGTTCTTACCAATGGACTTAGTTAAATAAAATTTCAATTCTAATCTATAGAGGAAAAAATATTTAGGTTGTGATTGGAATTTTAATAAAACAACACCTCATCATAATAAGGCTCAAAAGTAGAAAAAAATGTTCTGTTACCAATTAAGGGAACTGATCAAGTAAGATGTCACCATACGTTTATATGTGATACCATACAAGATGTTTCAACCGCTTTAAAGGACCACTAGATTAACCTAAACATACCCCTATGGGGTTTAAGTACTAAGTCATAATAATTAAATGTTTCATATGTGGTCCCTATAAACCAATCTAGGTTATGTATATGGGTAACCATTCAAATTTATGCAGTCAGTTCTCTATAAATTAAAATTTAAATCCCCTTTAATGCAACCCATAACAGTTATTTCTTAATATTTATTCAAATCATTAATGGGTTTATCTCATAATAAACATGCCCCAAATGACATACTTGGGTCCAATTGTGCATTTAGGGATTTAATCATATGGTTCTTCACTCCCAAGTGATATATGTACAAGACTCTTAAGTCAGAATTTACCCTTCATTTAAAAGAATTAATTTTCAAAACAAATTGAAATTATGAATTTATACATAGATACATCCTGGTTCATTTAGATTAATTTCCATTTCCAAATTATAATGGTACTTTCCTTTATAAGTAACAATTAATATTCATGTAATGAAAATCAAGTTTTTTATTTTTTCTATCAAATATAATAAGTCTATATATGATGGTTCAAAATTATCTGTCACCATTCACTTATTTATGAAGGCCCATTCAATTTATAAATTGAACACTTGGACCCTATTTAATTGAAACCAATAATGTTTCAACCCATTAAACCAATGGTACATGGATCAAACATATTATAATTGGTTAATTAAGGTGCCACCATCAAGCTATATGGGAAGACACCATGTAGGTTGATGTAGAAACTTTAATAACCAATTATTTTATCATATTTATAACAAGGCATGATATCATAGCAATAATACTAGTAAAAATGGGAATAATCACCGAAACATGGTATACAAGAAAGAATGATGATAAATCACACAAGCATGGTATAAAAACAAGTGTGATAAATAATTACCTAAATATGGTATCCAATTAACATGCCATATAATAAAGTATTAAATAAATTAATTCTACATGGCATGACATGTGAATCTCTATGTGCCTACAATGATACATGTAACAAAACTTACTTTCCATACTAGACCAAGGATAAAAATCCTAAATCCATAAATCAATAATTATAGGAATTACAATAGTCACTTGAGGTGAAATAATAATCAACTATAATAATAGATCATGAACAATAGTCCCATCCCTGACAGCTTGATCTTTCCCTTGTGTGTGGGTTAGTATAACCTAGAAACAAGCTATTTATCAAGTGTCTACATGTTTCTATTCTCTTGTTTACCAGTCTAAAATATTAAGAAAAAAGAAAAAGAACCTCTGATACCACATTGTAACGTCCCAACCTAGGAGCCACTGAAACGGTGCCCTGAGCCGATTAGTCACATGGCCTCAAGAGAACCGCCCTGTATGCTATAGGCTGCTGATTAGAAGTGAGGGTCTATAGGTGGTACATTGGGGAGAATAAAATATAATCAACATTTGAATAAATCATAATTAAATGTAGATAAATATAAATACAACTAATAATAAAAAAATAAATGAATAAATAACCATGCATGAACATGATACAATGTACAAACATACACAAGAAAACATGGTAGAAAATATATATTAAAATACATGTACAACAAAAAACAAAAAAAATCCTCCAAGGCTAACTCCATGAGCATCCTAAGCACCAAATTATTACTATGATTATAATATCTATGTACATGAGTTACAACACATATCATAATCCATGATCTTGAACCTGCAACCATGAGGTCTGTTTAGGTACCAACCAATATCCTAAATAGAGTATGAGATATAATCATTAGGCCACCACCAATAGCATCTAATTCAATCCAACCCATGAATATAAAATAAATTAGTGTGAATGTATGCTAATAAAAACAATGTAATGAAATAAATAAATGTAATCAAGTAGGGTTCTGGTTCCTCAAAGGATACTTGATCGACTATACCTACGTTGGTTTAATCTAGAATACATCTGATGATGTTTCACTATATACATACATATATATATATATGTACATATATGAACTATATATTTAGTACATATATATCCACACACATATATATAGATATATACTACTTGTTTGGAATCGAGGGATAACTCAGGAATCTATATAATAATGATAAGAGTCATATTTTAAAAAAGTTTCAACATGCCCGAGTTTCATAATTTTTAAGGGACACCATGCCTGAGTATCATAATTTATAAGGGAATCCATGATCTATTATTACAATTTAGAAGGGATTTCATACCCAAGTATGATAATATATAAGTAATGTCATGCCCGAGTATCACAATTTATAAGGGACTTCATGCCTGAGTATCCAAATTTATAAGGGATGTCTTTTCCATCAATCATAGGAGGATAAGGTGCACCATGGACATGAATAAATCAGGACACCATGCCCATGGATAATAAGGGATGCCATGAATATGGTTAATAAGGGATTCCATGCCCATTATTAATAAGGGACACCATTCCCATGATTAACAAGGGTTTCCATTCCCATAAATAATAAGGGACACCATCCACATGATTAATAAGCGATTCAATTCCCATTTATAATTAAATAAAATGCTTTTTATCATTTCAATCATATGTTCCAATAAGGGGTAAGTGAGATGGCCTTACCATTCACTCTTCATTTAAACCAATTCACACATTTTTGTTCATTCATTAATAATGAAAAGGAATATATACAAAAACACTCCACATATCATTTCAATTATTCTTATTTAATTTCCCTCTTTATTAGATACAACAATGAACCCCATGGGTGGTTTTATTATAAAATAGGGGCATAGTTTTCATACCATTAAAAAAATATGAAAAATTCTACTAGATTAGTCCTTCATAATTTCTAATCATACCACAAGTAATCAAGACCATTTTATTCATTATGGAATTTAAATAACACACCAAGGTGTGGTTTAATCATTATAAAAGTTCAGTATAAAAGATGTGTAATCGAACTCACTTAAAGAGGTGGTCTGGATTGATTTTATTGACCTACAACCATGTAAAAGGCTTTAAGGAACATTAAGGTCTTGGTCTATGGATTTATTTTGATGCATTTTAAATTTTAATGAAATGTGTGGAAAGGTCTAGTGTGTGGCACAATGAAACATTTTATAAATTAAATAACTTTTAAGTGAAATCATATAGACCACATACCACATGCTTAGTTTGAAACATTCATTAATTATATGGATTTTATTTGATATGAATGAGAGAAATAAAAATATTAGACAAATTCTCTAAAAACAGGGTGAATTAACTCACACATCGATAGAATTTAAGATGGATAGATAAAAAAATATAGAAACTAAGAGGAATCATAGTCTTACTTCAATGTGAAGAGCAATGTTTTATTCAAATCTCAGATTAGGGAGATCCACTATGGAGGAGGATTGGAATAAGAGGGAGTATGTTGGGGAGTCTCTTGGGAAAATGGGAGAGAAAATGTGGTAAAAACCCTTGAAGGTTCGGGAGGGGGGAGGTAATTTTTATCATTTTATTGAGGCTCATAGTAAGGCCACATTATTTAGATAAACATGTGCTAACTGTGAAACTCACACTACCTAAAATCCACACCCTAAATAAATGGGGTAAAAACCCTTTAAGGTTCGGGGGGTGGGGGAAGTAATTTTTACTCTTTTAATGAGGCTCATGGTAAGGCCACATGATTTAGATAACCGTGTGCCAACTGTGAAACTCACACTACCTAAGATCCACACCCTACATGGTTTGGCCACACGGTCTGGGATAACCATACACCAACTATATAGTGCTACTGGTTAAGTGGTACTAACCATGTGGGCTGGGCACATGGTTTGCAAAACTATGCATAGCCCTTATACCAACTTCTTCAATTTATTTCCTACAAATTTCATGACCGTGCACCCCACATTTCACAATATAAAAAACCATGTGACATCCCTTATAGGGCCACATGGTTTCTTCTAGGGAAACATGGTTTAAACAAACCATGAACCCCTATCTGCTACTCCTAAAAAGTGAGTTTTTAGAGCCTGACACTCTCGAAACTCGTCCAAACTCCCAAGACACCTATCAAGCCTTAAACCATGTCCAGAAAACAACAAATTCAAGAATTATACCTCTCATTGTTTTATTACAAATCTCAAATTTGAATTTTTCCCATCCACTAAACGAAAAGTTCAAATTCCTTTGAAAATATCAATGGGACCAAAACATGGGATATTACACCTAGAGATCAATATGATGGTAGATGGGCTACCCCATCAACCATAGAATCCACATCAACCATTTTTACTAAAATAGTATCGATGAATTGATAAATCACTAATAAAAGGTCATATTATTAGATTAATTCCTAGAAATATTACTAATACTTAGATAATGATGATTGTTCCAACATGAGTTGGATGCCAACATGAGTTGGATGCCAACATGCAGTAGAATATGGTGGAGGAGTTGGTCATGGAAATATCTATGAAGTGGAAGTTGATGATATGAGTGTACATGAGGTAGTTTAAGGTTTGATTTATATATTTTAACACTATAATGTATTTTACTTGAAATTATTTCATCATATTAAATAATTAATACTAGTCTAGAATGATTATTAGATCTTTCTATAGAGCAGTTTATAAAACTCTTATGATATATCCTCTAATGGGGGAACAGTTAAGGTTAATAAAAGTGGCTCGTATATGCGAGTTAATAATGGGGAGTTATAATCTAAAGTAGGATATATATTTATTGAACACAAAAATATATAATGAAATACTTTACATATATTGGTTTCATTTTATGAAATATTGTATTGATTACTACCAAACAAGGGTAATTTTTTCTAATATAGATAGAGATCACATGATTTTAGTCAAAGAGAAATATTGAATATATAGGTTTTAGTGCATTGAAAATAAAAGTATTATTTTCCTAGGTTGATATTCTAAGAAGGTTAGGGGGAGTAATTTTACCAATTTAAAACATTTAGTAACTTTAAAATTAGATTTAAACTTAAAAAAAATTCAATTTTATGTTCATTCATAATAAGAATAAAAAAGCAAATAACACTAGAATTTTTATAGTACTTTATATCAAAGTGATTCTATACATATACTCTTAAATTTTATCTACTCATAATAGAAATTTTATCCACTAATTATTGACTATTTATGAGTGTCACAACTCAATTACAACATATTTTTTATAATGGAGGTATAACCAACCATCCCTAAATTTTACAGGGAGTCACGAATTAAAGTAACCAAGTTATATGATGATGATGGAGTGTTGTATTTTTTGTAAATGGATTATGAAAAACTTAATGATTAAGTTGAAGTAAAATAAAGTTGACTATGGGTGTTCTATAAGTTATTCTACCTAAAGTACATAATTTCGAAAAATGAAACCACCAAACACAGGAATACCATGAAATCTTATTCTACTATTGGAAGATGAAACTAAAGAAATTGTGAACTATTTATCCAAAAAGTTTAAAACCCATTTCATCAAAAGTAATAATTGAAAATGGGGTGAATTTTGTTGATGTATAGAGGAGGAATTCATAGAGATAATATTATCTAGAAGTACCCACATAAATTTGATGATTGAGTTCACTGAACCTCATTGTAGTCATGATAAGTGGTGAAGAAGAATCATCTTCAAATACATTTTTAGTTGAAAATAGATGATGGAATTTGATAATTATGACTACATCACCAGTGTAATTAAATTATAGTTATATAATAAATTGAGTAAAACTACCAGAAGATATAGAAGGTTTATATTATGATATTATATAGTGAATAATTGAGGAGTCTATACTAATAATTAAAGTATTTGAGCTATGAATTTTCATGAAATTCTGAGTGTTACTTTAAGAAGATACAATAATAAAATGCTATTAAATATGATAAAAATATTGAATTCATTGGAATAATTTTTATTTTCACAGTGAGTTTTATTATCTGAATTATTGTGATTATGATGATAGAGATGGAAGAAGATAAGATGATAAAAGTAAGGTACATTATTTGCAATTAAATATGAAATAATGTGTATTAATGAATGATAATGGATGATATTATGAAGATAGACAAATGATTAACACTATTATGTAGCATACTGTGAACCATAAAAACAATATGCATCATTTTCATGAGGGAAAAAGTTCATTTTCATTTTTTTGAGAATTCTACAAACATGAGATACTAGAAGTATGATTTGAAACGTTGCCAGAAGAATTAGATTGTGCAAGGTAGAGATCACTAAATTCTAAGAGGCAAACTATTCCACTGAAGATCATAGAGTTTGGATATATGTAATTATAACATGAAAAATAAAAATTTTCATATACATCCATGCATGTGTATCCATCAAAATATGTGTGTGAAGATACAAAATTAGTGTGATGGAACTTTCCAGAAGTATAGCCTACATTGCGACATGAAAATGAATTTTCGAAAACACATTGAAATCACCCAAATATATCATCATCAGAAGAGTTTTAATAAGATACATAAAGAAGGATTGAGTAGTAGTGTCTATATTATTTGGTATATTATAATATCACCATAAATAGAGAGTGATCTGATTTTCATTTTTTTCTATACACTATGTCATGTTTGCATTTGAAATAGAGCATGTGAAAGATGGTGAGTTGAGTTTTTTAGATGATGAAGACAACATATAATGTTTATGAGGAAGAATTTATTTTTGACCTAAAAATACCACCATCCAAAATGGTGGGGCCATTAGTGACCTACAATTTAGTTTGAAACTTCCTGAAGACTACATCTGGAGTTTGGTTCTACCTAGAAGAAAATTGTAATGGACAATTTGTTTTTTTCTCCTCAACTACTATATAATTATAGATGATGTTGTGTGGGAAAATTAAATAATTTGTAATCTATATGATCCCTATTTGAATAATAAAATGTTCTATCTACCCCATGGATGCTGACAATCCCAACCGAACCACATAAATATGTGTTCCTTCCCTTTTACCTAGCTTTGAGTGCATGATATTGAGAGTAGGGGTGATTGCTTCCATACAAAAAACTGGTATCAGATAGGTGTGGTAAACTATCTAGGGAAATAATCACACTTTTTTGTAAACTTTCTCTCCTCAGTTCTCCACTAATTTTTTCCAAACATTGTTTATTTCACTTGGAGAAATTCATATTAGGATCGTCCAATTCTAGTCAACCTACCCCCTATGCAAACATCCATCCACTTCTTTCCATGACTCCTACTCGAAGATGGAATCTATAAATTCGGATATGCCCTTGTCTGCATACAGACTCCACTAGTTTGATCTTTCCTCACCATATAAAAACCCGCTATTTTTCTATTTTTAAAAAATGGTGTGGCGGGAGGATGATGTGAAAAAAATAAATATTTCCAAGAGATTAGATTACTATAGTGGGATTAAGAAAAGAAAAAAAAAACAAGACAAAATTGGAAATTGGTTTTCTTTTATTTTTTCCTTTTATGAGTGTAAACCCAAGATAAAGTGGAGGAGCCACCTGAATCCAACACAAATGGGCAAGGCACATGGTATTTTTTAGTTAAAAAATAAAAAAGAAAAAAGAAAAATAGGGTTGGCATATTTATATTTTTTTGGGAATAAAATTTTTCATTCATTTGGGATCCAATTTGAAAAATTAAATAGTATATTTCATTTTTTTGACAATTTTGAATTTATTAACACTATTTTTTTTTGGAAAATATAAACTTCCTTTGATGAAGAGTCTCAAAAGAGGATTGAAATCAAGGATAATGTCTTCCTACTACCAACCAGAAATAGATAGGTGTGCCTACTATCATAAAGGGGGGAATTGGAAGAAAGGTTGTCCTCAAATTGGGAAACCAAAAGATAATGTTGTATAGAAAACCAAGGATTTTGAATATTCAAATTCCATAATGTCCTTGATTTCTAACCACTTTGAATGTTTGATTCTTGATTTCAGGTGTTCATTCCATATGTGTAAGAAACAATATTATTTTTCAAACCTTAAGGCGTCGAATAAAGGTGTGGTGCTTATAGAAAATAACCACCCTTTCCATACAGGAGGTATTATAAAAACATGGTTGAGGATGAATTATGGTATAAATCAATGACTTTTAGATGTAAGATATGTACTAGAATTGGAAAAGAATCTCATATAACTTAGAGTCTTGGATAATCTTGGCTACCAGATAACTATTAAAGATAGAGTCATGAAAGTTATCTATGGAGAATTTCTTGTGATAAAAGGTACTCAAAAAAGTAATTTTTATTATTTCAATGATGATATTGTTATAGGTGGAGAGATAATTTTAGAAGAGAGTGAGTTAGACAATTCCAGATTGTGGAACATAATACTCGGACATACCAGAGAAAAATCCTTGTAGATTTTAGTTAAGGAAATGAGTTTTGAAAGGGACCAAGATGGGAAAATTAATTTTTTTGAGCATTATGTAATGGGTAATTAGACAAGAGTCAGTTTTAGTAATGAAACCCATCACAAAAATGACATAATTTTTTGAATCCATACTAATGTCTGAGGAGCATAGAAAAATAATTCATTGGGTGTAATCATTATTTTGTCAAATTTATTGATGATTACTCATGATATGTTTGGGTGTACTTCATAAAGCATAAGGATAAAGTGTTTAATGTATTCCTTAAGTGAAAAAATGATTGAAAACTAGACAGGATGAAAAATCAATAGACTGAGATTAGATAATGGTGAAGAATACACCTCGGATCCATTCAAGAAAGTATTTCCAGATAAAGGTATTATGAGAATCTTTATAGTTTTTGGAATTCCAAAAAAAATAGTGTAGTAGAATAGATGAACCTTATGATCATGGAAAAGGTACAATGTATGTTGTCTTAGTATGATTTGAGAAAATAATTTTTGGAAGAAGCATTGATTTTTTTTACATCAAAAATTGTGAATCGATTTCCTACTTCTGCACTTGATGGTAAAATTCCAATAGAGGTTTAGTCTGGTGAGAATGTTTTTGATTAAGAAAAAATTTGTATATTTGATTGTACTACCTATTTTTACGTGACAGACTTAAAGTTATATCCAAGGGTGAAAAATGTTGTACATGTTGGCTTTGACGATGGTGTGAAGTCTATTTGACAATGGGATCTATAAGAGAAGAATATTGTTTGGATTCATGAAATCACATTTGATGAGTTAGTGATGGTGAATTCAAATGATTATATAAGGGAGATGGATGAATTGGATAGAGTTGTGATTGAAGTATAGAAAATTACACAACCAACTGATCATGAGCCATAAAAGATAGAGTGCAATAATTATATGGATATTTTGACTAAGGAAGAAGTACTGTTATAGCAGGATACTCATCATCATGATAATATCTCCGCTGGTTGAACATGAATGACCATACAAAAACCTTACAAGTATGATGATATGGTTATCTATTATCTTTATTTATTTTAAGATGATGTTTTAGAAAACTATCGAGATGTTTTGGATACAAAATAAATAAATCAGTGGAATTATGTTATGGAAGAAGAAACGAGTTTAGTGCATCAGAATCAGAAATGGAATCTAGTTCCTCCTATAAAGGGAAAGAAAGAATTTGGGTGAAAATGGTGTTTGTGAAGAAGGAATATGACATTGGAAAGAACAGTACCATGTACAAGTCTAGACTTATTGCTAATGGATATTCATAGAAGGATCAGATATAAGAATCTAGTTTGTTGAGGATGGTGTGAGATTATGTAGAGAGTCGAGTTCGCAAGCTAGCGTCACTATAATAATAATCCATTAAACATCCTGATGAAGTCAGCTAACTTGGTGCCCATTCATGATGGTTTATTTTTTTTAATTCTTATTGCTTATCCTGGAGATTTATATAGGGGTAAGGCTGATGATTCTGGTTCATGCATGACAAACTAACACTATCAGTGGTCCGCTAATGGGTCATGTAAATAATGATGGAGTAGTTCAATCTTGGATGAAGATAAATATTAGAACACTATTTGGGGCCTATTGTCAATGTTTGAATTTGAATATCTGAATATATATTGTTGTAGATTGAGGAAGGTGTTATTTGATTCTTTTCTAGAGGAGTTCAGACTACACACTTGATTCAAGTATCTTGGAAAGTGTTTTTATGAAGAAAGTGGTTTGAAGTAGGTTAAAGTTGTGTGTTCTCTAGTTGTAATTACCCTACAAAGTGTTCAACGTATTTGATAAATGGATCTAGGTCATGATAATATTGAAATTGGTTTGTTCATCATCACTCACCTAAACTAATTAGTTTCAACTAGTGGTTATGAGTGGGATATAATTATATGACACATGGATAATCATTAAGAAGTGGTTGGAGTTGTTAATATTTAAGTGGAGAGGTAAATTGGTGCTCAATTTTATTATAAAGGAATATTATGAGGCTTTATAAGGGATATAAAGGACCAAACCAAATATGAAGAAGAGGACCAAGAGGGGGAGACAGTGAGGGAAGGAAGTAGATCTAGTTCTTCAATCTAGGGAATATTCTCTCAAAGTCTTCATTCTTTCTCTACTTACCTATTAAATTCTAATGAATACATGGGTAATTTTTTTTCAAGGTTTTATTTTATAATTAGTTATAATCAATAGATTTATTTAATTATTTTCATATGTTAATTTCTCCTTCTATCTTTATATATTCTCCTTTGACCATTTTTCACTTTTTCACTTACATAATTGATTTGAATATGGTTCAATCATGATAGTCAGTGTCATATCTGTCCTCAAAGGAATGAAAATAACTAATTATTTAATATTCTAAGGATATTTCTTATTTTAATTTAGTTTGATATAAAAAATCAGATAATTCTTTAGTAGAACAATTTTATTTTCATTATAAAAATAAAAAGGAAGGGATGTATAATAATGAGGTATTTTCACCTATTGTTAAGAATACATCTATCTGAATTTTGTTGGAATTGGTTTCACAGTTTAATATGAAGTTAGCTCAACTTGACATCAAGAAAAAATTTCTTCATGGATCATTAGATAAAGAGAGATATATATGAAATAAACTGGTGGATTTTTTGTACTTGGATGTGAGAATTGGGTTTTCAGATTAAAAAATTCATTCTATGGCCTGAATTAGTCATCGGGATAGTGGCACAAAAGGTTTAAATTTGCAAAATCATATCTTGAATTATGACATGAAAATGATTTTTTGAAAAAAACCTTAAGATAAATTAAATATATCATCATCATTGGACTTAAAACACCTATATAAGCTACACAAAGAATTATTGAGTACTTGTTTCTATATTATTACTTTAAGGAAGATGATAATATCACCATGAAGATAGAGTGATCTAATTTTCATTAAGTCTATGCACTATATCATATTTTAATTAGAAACATATCATTTGAAATATGGTGAGTTAAATTTTTAGATAACAAACATAACATATGAAATTTAGAAGGAATATTATCAAAATAAAAACTTGCATCTGAGTTTTTATATGATGATATAGTTGGTGTAGCATTAAAACAAATTAATTATAGATGAGGTTGTATGTAGTATGTGCATGAGAAACAGAAGCTAGTGAAATATGTTTATTAGAATAATGATAATGGATTAAATATTCTATAATGTATATAATATTTAGAATATGTAAACAAAAAATTATTAATAGAATAGTTTTTATTATAAGGAAGAAGAATGACCGAGGGTATTTTCAGATGATATAACAAAGATCTGATTATCTTCATGCATGGAAATTGAGTTTAACAAAAATTAGGACTCGTGGAAGTGGAATGCACTAGAAAGAGTGAGATGATTGGGTAGTTTAGTATAACCAGTGATGATATCATCCAACTAAATTAATATACCAAAATATAGAACACTAAATGTGTTATATTTTTTATTGAACTAATACTTTTGGATAAATTCCCAAAGCTTATTCCTTATAAAATGGGTATTGTAAATTGTTTTTCATAAAAATATACTTTTTTTAGATTATTTCAAAGTATTTTTAAAATATATATTTTAGTAAAATATTTTGTTATATATATATATATATATATATATATATATATAACAAAACAAAACAAAAATTGTTGAATTTCAAGTTTTCAAAATCAGAAAGGGTGCCCCCACCAAGAGTTGTCTTATTTTGGTTAAATCAAGGTGAGATCAAATTAGTGTGAATCACATTTTTTATATATAAATTAAGGGATGATGATTTTTTACATATTAATGTTATTCAATCCAAAAATTCATCAGATAAATTTTCCTAACATCGGCATTGTGGGGGGATCAGAAATTGGTCTTCGGTATTCCCTAAATCTTGGAGAAATCCTCGATGGAAATTTCCACTGATAACTCTAAAAAATCAAGTGGGGTGTATCAAACCATTTTAGATAGTGAATTAAATTGAAGCATCAAGATTTGATCTATATTCTTCTTATTCATACCTATTTTCCAACAATCAAAAGTATTTGAAAAAGGAAGAAACTAGAAGATAGATTCAGAATCCCTTAAAGTGATGAACCAAGACATAGTTGAACATGACTATTTCAATGGTAATAACTTATATATCAGTGTCAAGAAAATATGAATATCCATATTATAGTTTTTATGATTTTTCACATACTAGAATTGAACCTTACAGAAATTCCTGATGACCCTGCAACACATTCTGTCTGCACACCTTTTGATGTAACTCAAGTCAAGAACATTCGGGCAATGAGGAAGAAACATGAAGATGGTCAGGTTTTGTGTTCAAGACATATTATCAACACTTTATCATACTATATTCATGATTATTTTTTCCAAATATAGTTTTCTCAAGATATATTATATGTACTCAAATTCAATTACAAAGCTAAGGAAAAATGTACTAATATATTTCTTATTATAAAGTATCTTAACTTCAAGATGATTGATAAACATATGGCATTAGAGCAAGTTTATAATCTCCAAGTTATTGAAAAAAAATTCTTTCCCTTAAAATTAATATACCAAAAACATTCCAAGTTGAATAAATTATTGCTGAATTTCCACTTATGTGGAAGGACTTTGGTAAATTACTCATTAAAAAGAGTGAGGATATTTCCTTGGAACAATAGAAAAAGATTCTTCACATTAAAGATGAATCCATGTTGATAGACATGGGAATGGCTTAGAAATTTTATAACAAGTTTAAAATCATTGATTTAAGGGAATAATAAATCTCTTCCTTACATGTTAAGAAGAAATGTCAATAATTGAAGAAGAAAGGAAATCCATTCAATAAGAAATGAAAATTATTTGTCTGTGTAAACCAGAGAATTTTTCAATATATCGAAATAATGTTGTTGAACTTGTAAAAAATATGATGACTAAATTTAATATATTTGTAATGATATTTTATTCCAATATGACTTCAATAAAGAAGGGATGGTGGCTTGATTCAGGAGAAACATTGTATGTGTTCAAGGATCATTCAATGTTTAAAATATTTGATGATTGTACTATCACGAAGGAAAGACACCTTGAAAATAATGCACGATCAGTGTAATTAGATAAGGAAATGTGGAACTAGATTTTACATTTATAAATAATTTGACCCTTTTATATGTGTTCTATGAACCCGATATTTGAAATAATTTAGTCTACATCCATATTATTTGTAAGAAGGGATTTCAGATTTCATTTGAATCTAACAAGGTTATCTTGTCGAAGGGAAGAATGTTTGTGGGGAATGGGTAATCAAATGATATAATGTATCAACTTTATATTAATAATAACATTGAATCTTATGATTACATGACCAATTAATATAATTTATGGCATTATTTTTTGGCACATGTTAATTATAATTCATTAAAATTAATGAAAAATTTAACTTAATTAACATTGGAAATGAATTTAATAAATATGAAACATGTGTAGAATATAAAATAGTTTGGAAAACTTTTATAAGTGTTGAAATAAATTACCACATATTATAATTAATACATTATGATATCTATAAATTAAATGGTTTATTAACTTATAGAGGAAAAAGTTATTTTATTACTTTTTTGATGACTTTAGTATATATTTACATATATATCTTATTAGAACAAAGGAAGAAGCCTTAAATATGATTAATAAGTAAAAATATGATGTTTAAAACAAATTTAATAAAAATATTTAAGTATTATGCTCATATAGGGGTGGAAAATATTGAATTGATGTGTTTAATGAGTTTTGTAAAGAAAATGGTATAATTCATTAAAGAACTGCTCCTTACACACCTTAGAAAAATGGATTAGCTAAAATAAAAGAATAATAATTTGGTATAAATGGTAAAATAAATGATTAATAAATTTTATTTACCATTAAATTTATTGGTTGAAACTTTATTTTATTCATGTCATATTCATAATATGATTGTTTCTAGGAAAACTAAGTTATCCCCTTATGAAATTTTGAAAGGAAGAAGGACTACTATTTTATATTTTAAAGTGTGGGGGTGTTTAGATTTATTTATATTTCCTGATCCCAAAATAATTAAAACTATTTCTAGAGTGAATAAATGTTTTTTTGGACATGAAAAAATATAAAATCTTATAGATTTATGGATTTAAGAGACAATGTCATTGTTGAATCAAAATATATAGAGTTTTTTGAAAATAAATTTTATAATGATGATGTAGTGGATGTTATTACTCATAACCTATATATTATACTCCATCTAGTTCAAATACAATAGTATATAATAATGATGATTCTCGAGTTTAACCTAAACAGAGTATAAGAACTAAGAAGGAGAAACATCTACATTCAGATTTAATTTTGTCCTATTCTATAGTTTTTATTTGTTGAGGGAGATCAAAATAATTATCTTCCAAATATGCATCCTATGGTATTAACTATATAATATGACCCACATACATATAAAGAATATATTAATTATAGAGATATCACCTTTTGGAAATAATAAATTAATGATGAAATGGATTCCATTATGGGGAATAATACTTGGGTCATTAAAAATTTACCCAGAGGCTGAAAAGCTATTGGTTGTAGATTATTTTTCATAAAAAAGTATGATTCAATGTTAACATTCAAGCTTTTAAAGCTATATTGGTTGCCAAAGGTTTTAGAAAAAATAAGGGATTGATTATTCTGATACTTATGCTCATGTAGCTCAGATAACTTCAATAAGGATCTTATTTTATTTGGCTTAAATTAATCATTTTTATATCCATCAAATGGATGTTAAAAATGATTTTTAATGGAGACTTAAATGAATATTTTTAAATGGAATAACCAAAAGGTTTTTTATAAGGTAATGAAACGAAAGTATATAAACTAGTTAAATATCTTTATAGACTTAAAAAATCCAAATCGATGACATGAAAATTTTGATTTTATTATTTTATCTAATGGATTTATTAATAAAAATATGGATAAATGTTTTTATTCAAAGTTTAAAAGATAATATGAAGTTATTGTGTGTTTATATATGGATGGTTTTTTAATTTTTAAAACCAATATGAATGTTTTAAATGAGACAAATAATTATTTATTCAAAATGGTTAAGTAAAGGATATTAGAATAGTTGATACTATTATAGGTATTTAAGTTAGAAAACATAGTGGGGGTTATTCTTTAATATAGTATCATTACATAGATTTTTTTAAAATAAATTTGATCATCTTGGTTTCAAGGATGATAATACTTCATTTGATTATAGTTTTTAACTTTTTATGAATATGAGAAGATCCATAACACAAATTGAGTATTGTTGTGAAATTGGTTCTTTAATATTGGAAATGTATTAAACTAGATCTTATATTGATTGTTTGGTATGTAAAATGAGTAGACATAATTTTAATCCTGGTGTGGATCATTGTAAATGTATAACATTAATCTTTGGATACTTGAAAAATACTAAATATTTAATTTTAAACTTCAATTATTATCCCCATGTATTAGAAGGATACAATGATGTGAGTTTTATTATGAATATTGGTGACAATAAACCCACATATGGATGGTTGTTTACACTTTTAGGATGTGCTTTTCTTGGGAGAGAAAGAAACAAAATTCTATTTCACATTCGACCATGGAATTGGAGTTTATCTCTATAGCGACATATGGAAAGGAAGCCGTATGGATTATGAATCTATTATGGGATATTATATTTTATTCAAGTATAATTCCTCCTATCTCTATCAGTTATGATTGTGAAAAAACTTTATTATAATCATATAGTTTCATGTACATTGGAATGTCTAGATATATAAGTTTGAGATATAAATTATGTGAGACAATTATTACAAGATGGTAGCATAATAATCATTTATGTGAAATCATATAAAAAACTTATAGATTTGTTTATAAATTATCCCCCAAGAATGATTATTCATACAACTAATAAAGATATTGTAGAGACCCGGAGCCTGACTTACATGGACTTTACATTACTTTTGCGGAATACTTAGTACATAACAAAAACACACACACAAGGATCGTAATAGTTTAGTGTCTTTGGAAACTTGGAATATAATCTTCTAATCCTGGTGAAATATCTTCAACATCTCCCATAAAGATCTTCCCCTTTTTTACCTAAAACCTTTCTTTATATCCTGGGGAAAAGAAAACATAAAAGGGTGAGCCCAAATGCTCAGTAAGGGTAAACAAAGAAAAATCAATCACATCATATTCATAAGAACATAACTTTTGGAAATCTTAACCTGCAAAAGAGAGCATAATTTCATAACATGGGATAAATCATAGTAGTGAAATGAAATCCCAATAAGCATAACTTAAAACATGAAACATTGTGGCATACACACATAATCATAGAGAATCATTTCTTGTTAGTCAAGACTCATTGCCAAGACTATCTTAGTGGACAAAGTCCCTTTCTGAATCGAGTAACCCTCGTTCCAGTCCTGTTTCACTGAACCGGTATAACCTACCGTTCCAGCCATGTCTATCTCATGAGATATAAAATCTTTACCCAATGCATTGGAGGGAGATATAGGTCCCACCCATCTTATAATGAATCCTTTCTTATGTGTGCCACATAATCATAAAACATACATCATCGCATAACACATGTAACAAAAATGGGATTCTTGAAACATCATGACATCATAAATCAATTCATATAAGATAAAGGAATTCATAAAAATAATTCCATCACAACATGATCAAATCAGTGTAATAATAGAGATAAAAACAGAACCCTTTATTATCTTAGATGGAAAATAATTTTGATAACACACTTGAACTCCATTCTTGAGGAAAATATCCTTTCTTATTCAAAAACATTTTTCCTTTCATAACATGTCATACAACTTTAAAATAAAAGAATTTGATTAAAAATAAACTTGAAAACTTTTAAAGGAAGCTTCTTGGAAATAATGTTTTAAAAATCCATTCATGCCGTATAAGTTAAAAAAAACATTCTTCGTACTTTTGTCGGAAAAGTCAAAATGTACCTCGTATGAAAAAAACTTCAAAAGATTCCTTTCATATCTTTTACAAAAAAACTAACCGAAGGGTAAAAAAATGGATTTAAACAATTGTAGGTGGATGGAAATAATATTACATATTGATGAAACATGGATGTGAATGATAAAATACACCCCAGTAAATACTTACGAATAAACAATCTCGGATAAAAATGAGATTGTGATATTTCCCTTACCTTAGGTCCAATTTGCTTCGTATGTGTCCGAACCTCCTGTATAATGATTTAAATAATGTCATTGACTTATTACAGAATCATATTCATTGTTATGATATCATATATGGTTCACTTATGACATTATATTACCCGTTCTTTTGTAAATTCCATGTTAAAGAAGCGTTTTGGGTAAAATCGTTTCATTTATCGTAGGTGTTTTGACTTGTTGTTCTTGACATCATTATTACTTATATCATGATTTACTTACTTCCAGAATATAAAATATTATTTATATATCATATATATTCAGTATATATATATATAATAGATAGATAAATAAAATGAAAAACACCGTTCATGGAGACGGTAGTTCGTACGTACGCATGAACGCTGTTTTTCTTTCCTTATTGTCATGAATGGAAGTAAGTAGATGACATACATATATATATATATATACATAAATCCAGTATCATTATTATGTCATATATTTCATTAGTACTTATTATATATACTTTATAATCATTCATGAATGGTTAATCATTAAGAATGAATCTCATCGCGTCGTGGAGACGGTAGTCCGTACGTACGCACGAGCGATGATATCATTTCCATAAATATTGAATTGAATTGGAGTGGATTATACAATATATAAGAATCAATATGATGTTTTAATAACTATGTATAGTTATGCTTTACACCATTATACCCATCCATGTAAGGTGGTGGTGGAAAATAGATTACACTACGACGTGGAGACGATATTCCGTACGTACGCACGCGCGGCGATTTCCTTTTTTCGTAGGATGGATAGATGGTGAAATAGGGTTGTTTCATACTTATAATAACATATCAGTATATGAGTGATACTGATGTTATTAATTCATAATGAAACAACCTAAGAAGAAGAAGTGGAAGAAGAAATAAAGATGAAAGAATTGGTAACGGTAATTACCTCTTCTTTGAAGCGCCTCTTTGAGACCTCCTCTTAGGGAACTAAAATTGGTCTTTTAGGAAGACCTGAACCTCTAGGATGTTTCTAGGGAAGTGGAGAAGAGATTTTGGCAGGGGTTGGCCGAGCTTGAGTGCTCAAATTGGTGTGAGGAGGAGGGAGAGGAGGTGTCCTTTTATAGGGGAGGAGAGGGGCACCTTAGGAATATCTCAAAATATTATTTTATATTAAAGTCAAAATCGGTTTATAATGGTTCCAAAGAGTCTTATTTCGAGGATAAAGTGGGGATGGGTCGAAATCCTATCAACCAATAGAATTTATACAAGTTTAGGATATTATTTTAACCTTATCAATTAGATTTAACTCCAAGTTAAATAATTTAACTTTTACCGTGTCTTTTTTTTTTCTTTCACTATATGGTTAATACACTTACTATAACATGCCAAAAGAACCCCAAATTGTTTATTATTAATATATATATCCTTATCTAAGTCATTTGGCCGAACCTTAGATTTTTAAGAATAAAATAACAATTAATAATATAATATTTTATTTAAAAACTATTTTGTGTCAATTTTGACACTATTTGATATATGATTTTTGTGAGAGTCATAACAGAATTAAATTTTCGAACCAAGTTAATTAAATCAACATTAATATATCATAGTAACCTAGAAAATTAGTGGAATTCATAAAAAGTCTCAAAATACATTTATTTTGGTGTTTATAACATCAATTATGTCAATATTTCATTAATAAGATAATTACTGCATCATCATTGTGTCATAAATAAATTAAATTATTTAAAGTCTAAAAATTACAAATAAAATACCATTATGTATTAAATCTTTTTATCTTTCTAATGAATATTTATAATCTAAAATATAACATATATAACCCTATGTAACAATTGTTTTTCTAAAAGATATATGCTTGTGTCATTTTTGTATTCATTTTAACTTAATTAAAATAAAGTGTCATTATCACTTACAAGTGGATCAATGGGGTCCCAAAATCGACCCAAAGATGCCCATGGTCGACCATGTATCAACCAATAGGGTTAAGACACGTTTTAGGGTAATTTAATATTATTATAATATTATTTTTTAACCCTTATTTACCGGATTTACCCTTAACTATGGTAAATAAAATATTTACCGCAGTAATTATTCAAAATGTATAAAAATAAAAGTTACCTATTTACACAATTTGAACATCATGATTCCAAATATGGAATCAATTTTTCTAAATTCAAAACACAGAAGTGGCAGAAATTAATTTAAAATTAATTCCCGCTGTCAAAACAAAATGCGTGTTTTTAAGAGATAATAACTATCAAAAGATTGACACTTGTTTATGTTCGGTTTAATTGTAAAATTGTGTCCAATGACCAACATTATATTAAGTGGTAAAAATATATTCTAAATATACTTTAAAACCATTCAATATTATAATTTAACCACATAAGATATTACGATGAAAAAAGTTGTTTTTAATTAAAATATAGCGTGTTTTTACTATTCATTAAAATATGAAAGTTATCGGAAAAATATCAAAAATTTATCTAATGTAAATTTTTACATCCTGATTCAAAAGAAGAATATTATTTTGTCAAATTTAACATATAAACATGTCAAAAACTATATTTAAAGTGGGTGCGCCATCAAAAGGCGGTAAAACTGCATTTTTTGAAAAATACTTATTTTACCCGAAAAATTTATTTTGTTCTTATACCATGTTCTAGAAATGTGTAAGATGAATAATAATGTTATAAAATTTAAAATTTAGTTAATACTATTCATAACGGCTAGTTCATGACAATATTATAATAATATAACATTGTTTATTAAAACCCGGTATTGCGTACAACACACGCTATGCGATTGCGTGTAATGCAAGCCAAGTCAGGGTTGTGTGTTGTGAAAGAATCCTTCATTGTTTCGTATAGCAGAATCCAACCATATTTCATTTATACATTTAATATATATATATATATATACTCAATGTTGCGTAGAATAACTATTATCAAAATTGTGTGTAACACGATCCAAGAATAGTGTTGCGTATACTGCAAGCTAATACGGTGTTGCGTATAGTGCAAGGTAATCTTGGTGTAGAATACAAAACAAGACATTAATGAAATTAAAAGAATATTTTTCATAAAATCTCGGGGTTTTACATTCTACCCCCCTTAAAATGAATTTCGCCCTCGAAATTCGTCGAGGTTATAAATGGTTTACTATTTGAAAGTTTCTTTGATAGAAACCCACATCGTAAAAAGGAATACCAAAACTTATCTTTAAAAACAAAAGTATGAAACATAACGGTTACCCAAATAAACTAATCACTAGGTTTCCACATAGGTGAAAATATGGATATGGAAGAGAAATATAACAATCATGTTCTGATGGAGAGTGGTAGAGAACATGGCTGTGGAAAAGCTAGCAATCACAAAGCCATAAATTTGTGACGATCTAAGGTACCATCCGATTCATCAGATATAAGATCACTAGGACAACATTTTTGGTTTTCAATATCATTTCCCTAATGTTGAAAAATTTGAATTAGAAGAAATACTTACTTGATTTTGGTATAATCTCACTGTTGTTCGTGAATTGAACAATTTACACTTCATCCCTTAAAGAAATGAAGTTGAATTTGTTATTCGTGATGTGTTAGCAGATCATGTGATAGAATGACAGGTCATTCCATCTGTCTCAAACAAAAAGTTAGCAAAACTTATATACATAAGTAGATCTATAGTGAGATTAATCATATATTGTTCCTAAAATGGACTTATACTTCATATATCATACTGCTTAATATAATAAAACTAGTTTCTACTAAACAGGGACTTCCTGTAGGCCAGTGGTAGGCGATAAAGGCCAGTCGCACTTCGGTTGTGGGTTCGATTCCCACAGCCTTGTCCGAAGCGATGGGTTGTCGCCTGTCCTGCAGGTTGTCCTTTTTCTAAAACTACATTACTATAACATCACATAAATAATATCAAAAGAAGTTCTATACTTAAACAATACTAACTTATGGTTAACATAATCCATTACAATCTTTAGGCTTATCTAAAATACTTCGGTCCAAGCTCATAGTAAAAATAAAATTATTACTTGAAATGTTTTCAACCAAGCATGTGAATACCATCATTTATCCCCCATATATCTTGTTGGTCACATTCCAAACATTCAAAGTCCTTAATCATGTATTCTCTTGAATACCCATTGAACCTTAGTGAAAACATGAATACAGTTAAAAGTTAACTCTTTCCACATACCAAAATCCTCAGAATTCTATATACTCAAACCATGATATCACTTAGTCCTTATATCAATCATGAGCTCATGAATATAATCAAAAATATCATTATCTTATTATCCTTTAATTATGCACTTATAATCTACTTTCCAAAATAACATTTCATGGTTACTGGTACCATTCATCATACACTTTCAAAACTTAAGAAAAGACAACAGTGTAACAATCCTTAGATGTCTCTTTATTCCATAGTACCATGAGATTTCTTATACAACATTACACATGATAAACATGTAATCATTCCACTACATTCTTAAACCATTGACCGAGCTTCAACAATTCTTTCATCTCAGATATCATTTGTAGTCTCTTCATCATCATCAACATAAATACTTCCCATACGACCATACTGATTATCTTCATGAGACTTTCCCTTAGGGCATTGGTTTGTATAATGCCCATACATTCCACATTTAAAACATTTAACCATTGTTGATGTCGTAGCAATACCATTATCCTCATCCATGGTGTTAACTGAACCTTTTCCTTTTCACTTACTTGCTTTGTGTCCTTCTTTTCCACACCCAAAGCATCTTCCAGTTCCTTTGAAACATTCTCCTTGATGCCTCTTCCCACATGATTTACATAGGGGGAATTGAACTTTCTTTCCTCTATGATCATCATGAAACTCCATCTTTCTCTTATTAGCCGAGTCAGGAAACTTACCAAATTTTACTTTATTGATCATATTATGAGATTGCTGATTCGGCACAATAATGATGTTTGGACATCCAAATCCCATTTCATTATGAAGAATATCATTCCATTGTCCACCATATCCTCCATTATCGTGAATCATCTTGTTTCCAACGATTTTCTAAAACCCAAAAAAAAATAGTTTTAGAGGCAAAAATAATAAAGGGGGAGTAAATTCAATATCTAACATCTTAGGTTTAATCTAATATCATTACCATAGTTCTAGGACTATATCCTATACGTATACTTATCATTAGGGACATCCCTAGAAATACCTTAGAAATATCTCTAGGGATCTCACTAACGTTTTCGCGTCCTAGTTTCCAAAGGTTGACTAAACCTTTCCTCTGATACCAACTGTAGAGACCCGGAGCCTGACTTACATGGACTTTACATTACTTTTGCGGAATACTTAGTACATAACAAAAACACACACACAAGGATCGTAATAGTTTAGTGTCTTTGGAAACTCGGAATATAATCTTCTAATCCTGGTGAAAGATCTTCAACATCTCCCATAAAGATCTTCCCATTTTTTACCTAAAACCTTTCTTTATATCCTGGGGAAAAGAAAACATAAAAGGGTGAGCCCAAATGCTCAGTAAGGGTAAAAAAGAAAAATCAATCACATCATATTCATAAGAACATAACTTTTGGAAATCTTAACCTACAAAAGAGAGCATAATTTCATAACATGGGATAAATCATAGTAGTGAAATGAAATCCCAATAAGCATAACTTAAAACATGAAACTTTGTGGCATACACACATAATCATAGAGAATCATTTCTTGTTAGTCAAGACTCATTGCCAAGACTATCTTAGTGGACAAAGTCCCTTTCTGAATCGAGTAACCCTCGTTCCAGTCCTGTTTCATTGAACCGGTATAACCTACCGTTCCAGCCATGTCTATCTCATGAGATATAAAATCTTTACCCAATGCATTGGAGGGAGATATATGTCCCACCCATCTTATAATGAATCCTTTCTTATGTGTGCCACATAATCATAAAACATACATCATCGCATAACACATGTAACAAAAATGGGATTCTTGAAACATCATGACATCATAAATCAATTCATATAAGATAAAGGAATTCATAAAAATAATTCCATCACAACATGATCAAATCAGTGTAATAATAGAGATAAAAACAGAACCCTTTATTATCTTAGATGGAAAATAATTTTGATAACACACTTGAACTCCATTCTTGAGGAAAATATCCTTTCTTCTTCAAAAACATTTTTCCTTTCATAACATGTCATACAACTTTAAAATAAAAGAATTTGATTAAAAATAAACTTGAAAACTTTTAAAGGAAGCTTCTTGGAAATAATGTTTTAAAAATCCATTCATGCCGTATAAGTTAAAAAAAAACATTCTTCGTACTTTTGTCGGAAAAGTCAAAATGTACCTCGTATGAAAAAAACTTCAAAAGATTCCTTTCATATCTTTTACAAAAAAACTCACCGAAGGGTAAAAAAATGGATTTAAACAATTGTAGGTGGATGGAAATAATATTACATATTGATGAAACATGGATTTGAATGATAAAATACACCCTAGTAAATACTTACGAATAAACAATCTCGGATAAAAATGAGATTGTGATATTTCCCTTACCTTAGGTCCAATTTGCTTCGTATGTGTCCGAACCTCCTGTATAATGATTTAAATAATGTCATTGACTTATTACATAATCATATTCATTGTTATGATATCATATATGGTTCACTTATGACATTATATTACCCGTTCTTTTGTAAATTCCATGTTAAAGAAGCGTTTTGGGTAAAATCGTTTCATTTATCGTAGGTGTTTTGACTTGTTGTTATTGACATCATTATTACTTATATCATGATTTAATTACTTCCAGAATATAAAATATGATTTATATATTATATATATTCAGTATATATATATATAATAGATAGATAAATAAAATGAAAAACACCGTTCATGGAGACGGTAGTTCGTACGTACGCATGAACGCTGTTTTTCTTTCCTTATTGTCATGAATGGAAGTAAGTAGATGACATACATATATATATATATATATACATAAATCAAGTATCATTATTATGTCATATATTTCATTAGTACTTATTATATATACTTTATAATCATTCATGAATGGTTAATCATTAAGAATGAATCTCATCGCGTCGTGGAGACGGTAGTCCGTACGTACGCACGAGCGATGATATAATTTCCATAAATATTGAATTGAATTGGAGTGGATTATACAATATATCAGAATCAATATGATGTTGTAATAACTATGTATAGTTATTCTTTACACCATTATACCCATCCATGTAAGGTGGTGGTGGAAAATAGATTACACTACGGCATGGAGACGGTATTCCGTACGTACGCACGCGCGGTGATTTCCTTTTTTCGTAGGATGGATAGATGGTGAAATAGGGTTGTTTCATACTTATAATAACATATCAGTATATGAGTGATACTGATGTTACTACTTCATAATGAAACAACCTAAGAAGAAGAAGTGGAAGAAGAAATAAAGATGAAAGAATTGGTAACGGTAATTACCTCTTCTTTGAAGCGCCTCTTTGAGACCTCCTCTTAGGGCACTAAAATTGGTCTTTTAGGAAGACCAGAACCTCTAGGATGTTGCTAGGGAAGTGGAGAAGAGATTTTGTCAGGGGTTGGCCGAGCTTGAGTGCTCAAATTGGTGTGAGGAGGAGGGGGAGGAGGTGTCCTTTTATAGGGGAGGAGAGGGGCACCTTAGGAATATCTCAAAATATTATTTTATATTAAAGTCAAAATCGGTTTATAATGGTTCCAAAGGGTCTTATTTCGAGGCTAAAGTGGGGATGGGTCGAAATCCTATCAACCAATAGAATTTAGACAAGTTTAGGATATTATTTTAACCTTATCAATTAGATTTAACTCCAAGTTAAATAATTTAACTTTTACCGTGTCTTTTTGTTTTCTTTCACTATATGGTTAATACACTTACTATAACATGCCAAATGAACCCCAAATTGTTTATTATTAATATATATATCCTTATCTAAGTCATTTGGCCGAACCTTAGATTTTTAAGAATAAAATAACAATTAATAATATAATATTTGATTTAAAAACTATTTTGTGTCAATTTTGACACTATTTGATATATGATTTTTGTGAGAGTCATAACAGAATTAAATGTTCTAACCAAGTTAATTAAATCAACATTAATATATCATAGTAACCTAGAAAATTAGTGGAATTAATAAAAAGTCTCAAATTACATTTATTTTTGTGTTTATAACATCAATTATGTCAATATTTCATTAATAAGATAATTACTGCATCATCATTGTGTCATAAATAAATTAAATTATTTAAAGTCTAAAAATTACAAATAAAATACCATTATGTAGGAAATCGTTTTATCTTTCTAATGAATATTTATAATCTAAAATCCAACATATATAACCCTATGTAACAATTGTTTTTCTAAACGATATATGCTTGTGTCATTTTTGTATTCATTTTAACTTAATTAAAATAAAGTGTCATTATCACTTACAAGTGGATCAATGGGGTCCCAAAATCGACCCAAAGATGCCCATGGTCGACCATGTATCAACCAATAGGGTTAAGACACGTTTTAGGGTAATTTAATATTATTATAATATTATTTTTTAACCCTTATTTACCGGATTTACCCTTAACCATGGTAAATAAAATATTTACCACAGTAATTATTCAAAATGTCTAAAAATAAAAGTTACCTATTTACACAATTTGAACATCCTTATTCCAAATATGGAATCCATTTTTCTAAATTCAAAACACAGAAGTGGAAGAAATTAATTTAAAATTAATTCCCGCTGTCAAAACAAAAAGCGTGTTTTTAAGAGATAATAACTATCAAAAGATTGACACTTGTTTATGTTCGGTTTAATTGTAAAATTGTGTCCAATGACCAACATTATATTAAGTGGTAAAAATATATTCTAAATATACTTTAAAACCATTCAATATTATAATTTAACCACATAAGATATTACGATGAAAAAAGTTGTTTTTAATTAAAATATAGCGTGTTTTTACTATTCATTAAAATATGAAAGTTATCGGAAAAATATCAAAAATTTATCTAATGTAAATTTTTACATCCTGATTCAAAAGAAGAATATTATTTTGTCAAATTGAACATATAAACATTTCAAAAACTATATTTAAAGTGGGTGCGCCATCAAAAGGCGGTAAAACTGCATTTTTTGAAAAATACTTATTTTACCCGAAAAATTTATTTTGTTCTTATACCATGTTCTAGAAATGTGTAAGATGAATAATAATGTTATAAAATTCAAAATTTAGTTAATACTATTCATAACAGCTAGTTCATGACAATATTATAATAATATAACATTGTTTATTAAAACCCGGTATTGCGTACAACACACGCTATGCGATTGCGTGTAATGCAAGCCAAGCCAGGGTTGCGTGTTGTGAAAGAATCCTTCATTGTTTCATATAGAAGAATCCAACCATATTTCATTTATACATTTAATATATATATATATATATATATACTCAATGTTGCGTAGAATAACTATTATCAAAATTGTGTGTAACACGATCCAAGAATAGTGTTGCGTATACTGCAAGCTAATACGGTGTTGCGTATAGCGCAAGGTAATCTTGGTGTAGAATACAACACAAGACATTAATGAAATTAAAAGAATATTTTTCATAAAATCTCGGGGTGTTACAGATATGGGGTTAAAACTCATATAATAAATAATTTTTTGTAATGGAAACCCAACACTTTCTTTAAGTAGATCTTAATCAAATTGTTTAATGTGTAACAAAAAGTTAGGAAGATGATTGTTGATATTGAAAATTATAACCCCAAATACTTGGTGTCAATATATTCTCTTATGAATAGAGATTCTAGTTATGCAATATTAAGAAAATATTAATTCTTGATGATTTATGTATCCTAAAAATGGAAATACATTGTAATATTTTGCCTATGTGAAATTAGATGTGGTGCCACTTCTTACAGAAGTTAATGGGTTTACTCCTTTGAGAGTTCAAGAAAAGGATATAAGAACATGCCCATAAAAGTGATGCAAAATAAGAAGTTTAATGGAAATATCATTGTATGTATGATATATCTGGTTTATCTTAAATATTAAAAAGTTTAATGTTTTGAAAACTTATAAATCTAATAGTAATGCCCAATATTGATACTAAGTAATGGTTTAAATTTAAAGATTCATTTTTTATATATAATGGTTCACTTTCGATCTAAATAGTTAATATTTATGAATAAATTTGTGGTATTATTATAATTTTATTCATAGATATAAATGAATAAATTATTTTTTTATTTCACAACACTTTTGTCTTGGATTGATGAGGTAGACAACTTGTGGAATCACACATTGAAAATGGGGAAAATTCAAAAATCTACTCCCATATAAAAAGAGGTATTAGGAAGTGTTTTACATAAAAATATATATTTTCATAAATTATTTTAAAGTATTTTTAAAATATATATATTTAAAATTTATATATATATATATATATATTATATAACAAAACAAAAAAAAATAAAAAAAATATTTTATAAAAAATGACTAATGAATAGATTAGTCATAATGGTTGGATTTATCATTTTAGAAATATAAACAGATTCCCCTAACATGATTTGTATCATTTCAACTGAATCAATGTTTTTTTGACCAAAATAGTGAGATCTAATCAGTGTGAATCTCACTGATTTTGATCTATAAATAAAGGGATGATGAGTTCAGCCATATTAATATTCTCAATCTAAAAATTCTCAAGATAAATTTTTACAACATCAATGCTATGGGGATATTAGAAATTAGTATTTGGAATTCATTAAATATTGGTAAAATCCTTGATGTATATTTCCACTGAGAACCCTACACCAACAAGTTGGGGTAGATCAAACTCTTTTCGATGGTGAATTAAATTCATGCATTGGGATTTAATCTATCATCTATGTCTGCCTACATATTTTCCAATATAATTTTGTATAGTGGACACTTAGAGCAACACGATATTTTAGTATTTGAGATTTAGTTATTTAAATAATATAGAATATAGAGTTTGGAATCATTGAAAAATGATTTGATCATATAAGATATGCATATAGATAAAACCATGTGTTCAAAAGATGTATTAGGAAATGAGATCACATACATAAGAGTCATGATAAAAATTTAATAATGAATGAAACATCATGGAAATTCCTTGAATAATTTTTATTGAGATTATGTAGAAGAATTTATTCATAATAAATATGACAATCCATTTATGAATAAGTTTTTTTGATATATCATTATGAATATATTATATAAATATTAAGGCATGAAGAAATGAGAATACAAGAGATAAAATATGAAGAATAAAACTAATGAAATAAATTATTAATATTATAAAGGTTTTTACACTAAACAAAAATTGTGTGACTTTTTATTTATGTGAATAAAAAAATTAATTATGAGAATGTTGAGTTGGATGTTCAAAGTTCCAATATTATTGAATGGAAGTTTGTGATTCTAGATGAGTTTTGATACAGATTTAAAAAGAAAGTAGATACAGAATTTTGTAGAGATTTTATTTGAATCTATGTTTTTAAAATATTTATTAAAGTCATTCAAAATAAATCCATGGAGTTCAAATATTTAGAATGAACTGAATTTATTGGGGAAAGTTCAATCTATAAAAGGGGTTGATACCATTAAAATAAAAATTATGAGATATCATATAGATTTCTGATCATTGGAGATCTCTTTATAAGAAAAAATATTGAGAGTAAGCATCCAACCAGAGATTTCAGGGAAGAATCTATTTGGTCAAAGATTTAAGGAGACTGATAATTTATGCTATAAAGAAGTTGAGAAAGGTCACTAGATTTAATTGACCAGAAGCTGAGAGCTAGATCAACATCAATTACAACCATAAAAAGTTATAGATGTTGAAGTTCAAGGCAACATGAGATCTCTAGAAATAATCTTAATTGAAGTAGAACAAGGATTACATTAAGTACTCCAATATAAGAAGCTATAATCTAATACCTATTTAACTTATGGGAAGATTTTAAATCCATGAGAGATAGTGTTATTTTTTGGGATACACTATATATGGGATTCACATTGTGGGATAAGGATAAAAACTTCCCGCACAATTTTTATTCGATAATAAGATTATTAGTGGAAAATATGTGACATGATGGGAGTCGACACGACTAGAATAATGTTTTCAAATTGATACCAAACCTTGTAAAAATCCTTGTGTGTTTTTTACTTCACATTAACTTAATTTTATAATCGAAAATTAGTGAGGGATTTTACTTAATATCAATACATTCTAACCTAGGATAGAGTTATGGTCAACTTAAAGGAATAAAAATTTTATGTTTAACATTATCGGTAAGAGTTGGTCACCCCTAATTCACCCCCTCTTTGGGTGATTACATGATCCTATCTGAATCTTAAGTTGTATCAGGGAATAGTTTACTTATGATTGTATCTTCAAGTTTTTTCTGAATGGTATTTTCACTGATACACATGAAGTGAAGATTCTCATAAGCTATAGAGATAATCTATCAAAATTTAATCCCGTGTTAAAGCAAATTAAAGATATTATAGGTAGAAGAAACATTGATGATTTGACCAAAATATTGAAAAAAATACAAAGAAGAAATTGGATAAGATGTAGAAAATGTTAGCCTATCTAAAACAATATAAGGAGGATCTTCTCTTTCCTAAAGGTAAACAATGTGGAAATTATATTGATAAATATATTAGAATATATCTTATAGATGAAGGATGTTAAATATGTGGTGAGTACAAGTTTTTTTAAGTTTTTATATGGCTATAAAATATTATATGAAGAATTCCCCTAGTTAAGTTGCTAGATATATACTTACATGTGTTAAGGGAAAATAAAAAGAAATTACCCACCATAAGAATGAATCCAATAAAATGGAGAAAGCATTGGATAAGAAGTTACATATACATGAAAATTTCACAAAAATTCATGAGGATAAAAATCAATAAATGTGTCTCTGTGAATAAAAATTTACTCTCATTAAAGAATATTTTCGAAGGAGTATTTATGAAAATTATATGTGTAATATTTTTTTAAAGAAATGACTAATGCATTATAAGTTATAATTATTGTAAATAACTCTTAGTTGGAAATCAAATACATAAGAATAAAATATCCCGAAAACTCTCAATTAGAAGAAAGGAAGTGGTATTATGATTAGGTTTAGAAAAATAGAGCTAAAAGTGAAGATAAAGTAAAGTTCTTTGAGGATCAAAAAACCACTTCATGTTTAAAGTGCCTTGAGTTGACGGTGAAATTTAGAAATATGGAAGTTAATTAAGTTGAATATTCATATGAATCCAATAAAATTTCCACTGTAGAAATATCTTAGGAGAGTATTACTTCTTAGAAGAATCAATCCAATAGTAGAAGAAACTTTAATATGAAGAAAGATACATCTTCAATCAAAATAAAGAATAGTGTAAGCCTATGTTATGATTAATTTTTAGGCACTAATTATGACACCTTGAATAGTGAAAGTTATAGTTCCTAACAATAATGGTTAAAATAAAGTGAGAAACCCACATCGTATTTAAGGGTGGATAAAGATAATAAAAGAGAAAAGAGTTCCACTAAAGATGTATAGATGGAATAAGTTAATGTATTGAAAATAAAATAACCCTCCACCAGCTATTGTTTCACCCAATGAAATAATCCAAGAAATGCTATCAATTAATGATGTTGTTGTAAGTTTGGAAACCCGACCATTAATTATTGGCATAAAATATCAAATTTTATAAAAATTATAAGAATAAAAATCTATCTTATAGGGAAAACAAACATAAGTTACCAAGGAGTAGGAACCCAAGAAGAAATCCACAAAAGGTTTCATTTTAAAAAAATTATTCTATTTATGGAAATAAGTGTTTCCTCATAGACAGTTGAAAAAATTACATGAACATTCTATCTTATGAAAGAAAGCTATAAAAAATGAGAAAATCAATCCAAGAGAAGAAAGAGATTGATCTAGCTAGTGGTGGAATCTTTCAAGGGAAAAGTTAAAGTTCACTGGAAGTTATCACTAAAGAGTAACTTACCATAATTTAATAACATGTGTAGGAAACACACTTAAAAGCTTAATTTCATGGTTACTTATATAAGATAAGTTAATAAACAAAAGGAAATAAGCTTCAAAAGATAATAAAGTTATTACAAAGAAGATAACCTAACAAAAAGTGAAATTCAAACATGTTTAAAGGGTTTGTATGATTGTATATCTAGATTATCCATAAGAAACAAAGAAATTACAAGAAAAATTAGAAAATGGGTGCAAGATTCTTAATAGTATAAGTTAAGAATAAGGCTCTAAAAAATTTAAAAAAAGTGAATGGAATAATACTATACTATCCAAAAAAGAATAATGCCTTGAGAGACAAGGGTGAAAGCATGAATAAAAATAAATATAAAGTGAAGGGATTCTTTGAGTTGATAAACATTTATCACTCTCATTTATCTAACTAATGAACAAAGGGAGACCCACCTAATTACCACATGATCCAAATTATTACAATTATAAATGTAATCAAAGGTGATACAATTCAAGGGTAGGCATGGATTAAAAGCTGTGAAAAATATTCTACAACCATTAGAAGAAATATACTAGGGATGAATTTTTCTCAAGTTTTTTGTAATGTACTAGGTTTTTGAGTGGGTCTAAAATCCCCAATTTTTTTGAATTTTTAAGTTTTTTGGTTGTACTGACTCTTCTCTTGATCATTTGAAGATAATTATGGGAGTTTGACTTACATAATTTTTTTTAGATGGGTTTTAAGGATCTATAAGTGCCTTGGGGTTTTGGGTGTGATAGGAACTAGAAAATCAGTTTTGGAAAAAAAATATAGAGGTAAATATTTTTGGAAAACTGTGTGGCCTCCCAGGAAAAACTGTTCCTCCCTCATTCTGCGCTAGACACAATTTGTCAAACCATACAGGAGGGGAAACACAACTTTGTAGGAGCTCTGTAGTTTTTAGCAGAGGTAATCTACATATTCTGCATACAGTTTGGAAAACCATACACATTGCCCATAAGAGTGTGGTGCTTGGAAAGTGGGAACTACTTGATTGGCGCATAGTTATCCAAACCATATGGGTCATTTATTTTGGGTAAAATTACCGAATTACCCCTGCCTTATTTTATTGATTTTCCTCCTCTTTTCTTCTTTACCCACATAAAAAGTAGAGGGAGAGCCTCCTTTTTTCATCTTTGAAAAATTTAGGGGATATCCACTACCTTAGCACCAAATTGATCATTATCGGTCTCCTTGGAAGTATATTGTCAAGGTATTTAATCCGATTTCCTCATTTCATCATTTATCTCTCCACACGGAATGCTAAATCCATGTAAGATATTTTCTCGTATGTTGAGGGAGTTCATATAAAATGCATATTTCTCTTGTTTTGGATCGAGTTAGAGGATAATATCAGATGAGAGAGAACCTACTATCCTAAGGTAGGATATTCCTCACTTTCTCCTTGATTTTATAGGTATTTTTGGGGTACATTCTAAATACGCCATATGGGTTATCCGAGTAAGGCCCTAATTAATTAATGTATACCTTTTAAATTGTTCAATGTAGGATTTGAGATTCTTATGGGAATTATATTTATTCATTATAGATGTTTAATCTGTGTAAAGGGATTGGACCAACTTTGGCAGTTTAGGTCATGTGTGTATTTTAAATTAATTGAATTGTGATATATTGAATTGCTTGGTTCCTTGAGAATATGATGGGAATTGCCTGAGGATTTAGGTGATGTTGATAACCTAGACTAAGGTGACTCATTCATAAAGTTAGGTAGTCCTTAGATACTTGGGTGATTTTGATCATAGGTTGAGGTGATATGGCTATTAGATTGAGGTGATGAGGTTATCAAGAATCCATAACCCATGTGATCTCTGATGGTATTGACCATAAGGATTCAATGACATAGTAATAGGGGAAAGAGTTTACAAATGATGTGTCTTAAGTTGATTCATGATTTCTTCTCACTATTGTTTGACTGACATTCCATTAGAGTCATGTGCCCATAGATAGGACTCAAATGAGGTGGTGTTGATCAATCATTGTGGGTGGAGGTCCCCCATAGAATATGTGGCTTAGGGGATGTTATTGACTGTCATATATGTTGGTATTGATCATCATTGAAATCTACATGGATGGTTATGGAACATCAGTTGATGGTGTTGAGACCATCAGTTTGGGGATAAGGATCACCATTACACATGAGGTCGATGGGTCGGGACTATAGGAGGATGGATATCGTCGAGCCTCAAGACTTTGAATATTGAGAAGATAAAGTTTTATTTATTGTAGGAATAATATTTCCATGCCCCATAAGTCAAGATTCTAAGACGATGAGTACTGTATTTATGGAGGTATGAGGGAACTGATACTTTTTGTTGGGATGTTCTATTAGGAAATCAAATACATGACTGATGTCACGTGGTTACGATGAATTATTTTTGGGGTGGAACCTGAGGGTTCACCTGGTAAGATATTCATTAGGGGATTCTTTTTTCACTAATCCATTGATCATCACCACTATATATATATATATATATGAAGAAACATGTTTTATGCCATATATATATATATATATTTGGGGTCATGTATTTGGATTTATACCGATGATGGATGAAAAAGGTAATGGTTCCTTGATGTTTAGAGCACAAGGGGAGTGATTTAATTAATAAATGGCCATGTGTTTCTATTTTATTTATATTCAGTATAAATTTACATAATTATTGATGTAAGATATAAAATTTTTAGCAATGGCCTACTGAATTCATTCTCACACCCTACATCAGACCATCAAGATGCATTTAGACTTTATGTACCTAAGATCAAGTAAGGGATCATGATCAACATTTGAACCATAGTGATTGAGTTGGACCTTTTCATAGGATAAATGATAAGGGATCATGGTGGTTCTTGCATTAATCCAGAGTTTCCTATTTGTTTTAGAATTATTTATATGTATGTATTGATATGGTTAGACCTGGGTGGCCTTTCATGTTTATTATTTTGTATGACCTGATATGATATGTTTTTTTCTACAAATGGTATTCCTTATAGATTTATTATTATTATTCTAATGTTGTGAATTTATGATTTTTCTTAGTCTGTTTGGTTTCTTCCATTACTGTTGCGATATTTTATGCTATGATATATTTATATAGACCACTACTATTATACCCACATGAAGGTATAGTCTCCCACTATTACCTTTTATACCCTTACTACATGTCATCAGCCTTTGGCGTATGGGGAGGTGTTCCTAAGGCCTAGTGTCTAATCGGATTGGAGCCCTATTCGAGAGGAAAACTGGCTTAGGGCGCTATAAATAGTATCAGAGCGGTTTCTTGTTGGTGTTTACTTGTAGCATCACAATATCTAGATAATAAATTATAACCATGTTTGGCTAGTTAAAAATGTTATCATAGGAATTTTAATTTCTTTTTGTGTCTTACTATTTTACCTATGGTAGACTGGAAACTAGAATGTAATCAGAAATAGGTAGAGAGCTTGTGTTTTGTTTCCTGCATCCCCATGCATAGGGTATGTACAATGTTTCTAGGGGTGAGAAATTTATGTTCTATTGTATTCTTTTAAAGTTGATTTATTTCCACCTCATGTGGCACACTTGGGTGTGATGATTATTTGTTATGTTTCTTTTGACCCTTGGATTGGTATAGAAAATGATTTTTGATTACACATCATGATAGGAACATAGGCTCATATGATGTGTTTTTTATTGTCATTGGGAACCTGTAATATGCTAAGAGGGGTTGAAATACTTATAGTGTCAACAAAGAAGATAAATAGTGTTTTCCTACTTAGCCTCTTTTAGTGGAATTCTAATCAGCCATACCATGCATGTGGTTTAAATGGGTTATGTATGTGATTCTATATGCATGTGATATATGGGCCTGACCCTGATAAGGTTAGGCAGGGATGATAATAGGGGGTGGGTTGTTTAAAGTGTTAAAAAAATAAGCTAAATAATATTTTCTTAGCCTATTTGGTGGAATTGTACTTAGCTACCCCATATTAATATATGGTATGTGATGTCAGACTCCAATGTGGGTAGGATGGGGGGTATGAGGCTGGATGATACTTGATGATTGACTCTGATATGGGTTGGGAATGGGCTTTCAGATTGGATTTCTTGTCATAGGGTGTAATAAGAGCTTGTAAGGGTGACAAGAAGCATTTTTCTATTAAAAATTTCCCTACTTGTGATGTATAAGTTTTGTTATGGTTGTTTGACCATGGTACTGGTATTCAACATGACTCCACTTTTGGAAAATTTTATGGAGTTTTAGGAGGGGGGAGATATGGTGTCGCATGAACGTGCATGGGATAAGGCCCTTGAGGGTCAGGATGAGGCCTTGGAGGGTCGGGATGATCATGATACATAGGTAAAGGATCTCGTATAGGAGGTATTGTCATAGAATATGAAGAAATTTAGACCATGGTTAGATGACCAGCTCAAGTAAATCCTGGTTCATGTTATATAGGGTATTGATCGAGGAGCTCAGAGAGATGAGCTACCTATGGAATAATTGACTCGAGAGTTCCAGTCTCAGCACCCACCACTATTTTAGGGTGAGGGTGGAACATAGGCAGAAGATAATTAGATTAAGTCAGTCTATACTATCTTTGAATAACTTGAGACACCCCCAGGATTGAGGGTGATTTTGGTGATGTAAATTCATAGAGGACCAGTAAAAGGCAGGTGGGATATATAGGCACATGAATAAAGATGTGAGGGACTATCTTGGAAGAATTTTGAGGCCAGTTTATTCAAGAACTTCTTCCCAGAGATTTTGAGGGAAGATATATCCCATGAGTTCATGAATCTCTAGTAGGGGATACACCTGTCATGGAATATGTGTCCAATTTCATAGATATTTCATGATTCACATTTGATATGGTGGGGGATAATGTTGCCAGAGTGTGGAATTTCAAGGATGGTCTATTATATTCCATCAAGGTGTAGGGGAATATATTCAGGACAACATAAATTTTAGAGGTGGTCGACTAGGAACTGATATCCATGGTAAATGAGATGGACCAATCATATTCGAGTTGGGTGACAACATCATGTGAGCTTAACAGTGATGCTTTAGGTAGAAGAAAGTGGGGATGTGAGGAATATCATTAGGGATGTCAGGTTATAGATTTAGGTAGACCATAGAGGAGTGGGTCTTCAGCAGTATGCTTCTAGTGTGGGCATTCAAGAAATGTTTAGACATAGTTTGATCTGATTCCAAAGGAATGTTGAGTGTGCATCTAGATGACCCATTTAAAGAGGTTCTGTAGGAAACCTTCTCAGATAGCTGGGATCCAGGGATCAGGTAAGGCTCAGGGATCTGATATAGGATCAGGAGTGGTACCAAGAGCTATTAGATAGGATCTAGCTACACATGAATGTTGTGGAGAAGATAGAGAGACCCAGTAGTGGGGTTAGTGTCTAGTAGCTAGTGCATCTCCATAGAGAGGCAAAACCTCATGCAATCAGGAATCACGACAGGTGCATATAGCTGATCTTCTAAGTTCAGAGTAGGATGGGGATCTGAGTATAGTTAAAGGTACTACATGGGTGTGAATGAGTTTTATTTTATTTTTTCTTTGTCTAGTTTTGATACATGAGGTGAGTGTGTATTGTTTTGGACTAACCATCCATTGGTTAGTATGTTGGCATAAAATATGATGCATGATATATATATATATATATATATATATATATGAGGTGCATAGACACTTGGGTTTATTTTGGCCTTGAGGGTTGCATGTATTTATGAGGTGTATAAGAATTGATATTTTGATGGGCATGGATATGTATATATGATGTAAGATTATATTTGAGAATCTATTGAGATATTTGATCTTATGAGAATCTAATGAGATGCAAGTTTGGATGAGTGTTAGGTATGCCATATGTATGGAAAGGGAATATAATGAGATGCGAGACTTGATGGGTGTTAGATATGACACAGGCATGAATTGAGAACCTGATGAGGTGTAGGAATGATGATGTGTCATGGGAGTAATTTTGAGTCTTGGGATGGTCGGTGGAACCATTATATGTTTTGTTTTTGGTTGGGAAGTGACTCAGTAGGTAACTCATAAGGTAGGGAGAACCTTGAGGGAAGTTGAACTATGATTGATGAATGAGGTAGACCAGGGTAATATAAAATATATGGTTATGTTTAGTACCATATTTGGGTAATTCCTAACAGCTCGAGGATGAGCAATATTAAGGTGGAGAGATTTTAATGTCCTGAGTTTTTGAGCGAGTAAAAAATCCTTAGCCTTATTGATTTTTTGATTTTAGTGGTTGGAAGAAATCTTATCTTGATATTTGGAACCTTATTCTAGGAGTTTTATTGACCCAAGGTATTTTTATTAAATCAGTTTAAGGCTCTGTAGGTTCCTTGGGGTTTTGGGTGAGTTTTGGGGGCATCAGGGCCCAAAAACTCAGTTTCAAGAAATTACAGATACATGCACACAATTTGGTCGAACCAAGAAGCCTCCCAAGAGAAACCATGTGGCCCTACTTATGCACTAGAAAAAGTTTGTCAAATCATGTTATAGGGGGTGCACAGTTGTGTAGTAGATCTGTAGTTTTTAGTAGAGGGCATCCACATGGTTTGGAAAACCATGCGCATAACATGTGTGGATGTGGTGCTTGGATAGTGGGAACCACATGAATGAATGGTTATATAAAATGTGCAGCCAAACCATGTAGGTCATGTATTTGGATTAAATTACAAAACTTACCCCCTACTTTTATTGATTTTTCTCAAATTTTCTTCTTCATCCACATGCACTACAGAGGGAGAGCCTCCTTTTTCCTTCTTCAGAGAATTTTTGAAATCTCCTCTAAGTGAGTTCCAAATTTATCACTTATGGTATCATTAGAAGTGTATCAATAAAAGATTTAATCCTATTTTTTTTCTTTCATCATTTATCTCACCACACAAAATGATAAATCTATGTGAGATATTTTCCCCTACTTTTAGAGTGTTCTTTTAAAACACTAATTTATATCGTTTCAAATAAATTTAGAGGGTATTATCTTAAAAGATAGTTCCTATTAACCTAAGGTAGGTGGTCCCTATATTTCTCCTTGATTTTACACATGTTTAGGGGGTGATTTCTAAATATGCCCATTTGGGTTATCTGAGTGAGACCCTAATTAATTAATGCATGCCATCTAAAATTTTCAATGGATGTTATGAGATACCTATGGGAATGATCTTGATTCAATATAGATTGTTAATATAGGTAAGGGTTTTGGACCAACCTGGGTAGTTTATGCTGGGTGTGTATTTTAAATTGATCAAATTATGATATATTGAATTTCTTAGTTCCATGGGAACATGACAGGAATGGGATGAGGATTTAAATGATGTTGATCACCTAGATTGAGGTGACATGATTGTCAGGTTGGGTGTGGTCTAAGATACATGGGTGATGTTGATCACAGGTTGAGGCTATATGGTTCTCAGATTAAGGTGATGAGGTCATTAGGACGAGGGCATGGTTCATGTGATTTGAGATGGAATTGAACATCAGGATTTAGTGACATGGTCATAGGGGAACTAGGTGCTGGATGATGTGTATTAGGTTTTCTGGTGACTACCACTCCCCTTTATTTGGATGATGTTCTATTGGAGTCATGTTCACAAAAATAGGACTTAGATGAGGTGGTGTTAACCACTCATTGTGGGTGGAGGACCCCATAGACTATAAAGCTTAGGGGATGATGTTGACCATTAGATATGTTGGGTGTTCGCATCATAGAAAGCAATGTGGATGGTGATGGACCATCGATTTATGATTTTGGTACCATTATTTTTGGGCTAAGGCTCTCCAGTGCACTTGAGACCAATGGGTCAGGACTATGGGAGGAAAAACAACATTGTTCCTCAGGACGTTGGCTTTTGATATGATGAAGATTTATTTATTAGAGGGAATATATTATTATGACTCAAATATCAGTCTGCTGAGCCGATATGGACTATTTGAAAAGAGTACTGAGGGACTTGGGACTTATTTTTAGGACATTCCATTAGGATTTTAGATATATGAATAATGGCACAAGGTTTTAGTGACAAATTTTTGGGGTGGAACTAGAGGGTTCACATGGTATGATATTCATTAGGGGATACCATGGGAACTAAGTCATGAATCCTCACCACTGAATATATATATATATGCTAAAACATGTTGTATTCCACACACACACACACAGATATATATATATATATATATATATATATATATATATATATTAAGGAACATATTCATACTTATACTAGTGATGAATGAAGTTGGTAATTCTTATTTATGAATTTAGAGCACAAGGGAGGAAATTTGATTAATAAATGGTTGTGCATTGAAATTTTACTTATATTCAACACACACATACATAATTATGAATGTAAGACAGAAACATGTTGGTGGTAGCCTACTGAGTTCATTATCACACCCTATGTCGGCCCTTCGGGATGCGTGTAAAATTTCTATCCCTGAGACCAGGTAAGGGGTCGAGATCCGGAGCTAGACCTTAGTGATCAAGTTGGACCATTACATAGTATAGACGAAAAGGGGCCATGGTAGTTCTTACATCGGTATAGAATTTTCTATTTGTTTTAGAATTTTTTATATGTACGTACTGATATGATCATCCATGGGTGACCCTACATGCCTATTTTTTTAGATGACTTGCTATGACATGTTTTGTTTACGAATGGTATGCCTTTGGGCTTGTTGAGTATGATTCTACTGTTGTGTATTGATTATTATACATAGACTATATTTTCAATTACATTGTTATTTTGGTTTTTTATTCTATGCTATTTTATATGCACCACTACTATTATCACCACTTGAGGGTATAGTCTCACCACTATCACCTCTCAGACCCACTTTTCTAGCTGATAGCCTTTGGCATAAGGGAAGGTGTGCCTAAGGCCTAGTGGCCAACCAAACCAAAGAACAATTTGGGTGGAAAATTGGGTCAGGGAGGTACATTGATATCAAACATGATGAATAAGGAAGATATATTTCACCCCATTATTGGTAGTGAAGTTGAGGCTGGTGGTTCTGGATACCTGATAAGCTGAAGTGAAAGGGTCAAATTCTAGACAACCAAAAGATCTAAAAACCCAAACATTATCACTCTAGATGCTGGGGATTATATGAAAAAATGATCCATATCATTGTAAAATTACAAATATTGAAAATCCAAATAAAATAAGTTACTTTCATCTATGAGTTATGTTGTCTATACTCTCTTATTATAACGACCAATATTTTCATTAAATATTTATCCTTCAATAAATATAGTGTTTAAAAACTATTTCACACAAAAAAATTAACAAAAATGATCCACAACATATTATTAATTAAAATTATAAAAATAATAATACATTTAGTATATAAAAATATAGTAATCAATTATAAATTCATGAAAAATAGGATTAAGAAAACTTAATGTTTAAATAGTTCATTTTTCATTAAAAGAAAATTTTCTTTATATATTTTATTTTTATTTAAAAAATGTATAAATTATATAATTTTAATTTTTATAAAATAAACTTTATTTTTGGATTCATCATTTAGATATTATCTTAAGATTATGTTTTGGGATTTTATATGAAATAATTAATTTTTAAGTTAATAGTGATAAATACAATTTTTACCAAAGTTGTAAATTTTATGACTTTATCAATATATGATCAAGACTTAGAAGATTATAAAACATTTTTAATGACTAAATATTTATTTAAGTATTAAAAATAAGTATTTTAAAATATTATTTTGAACTTAGAAAATTGATGTTTAATTTTCAAAACATAAGTTGCATTTTATTCCAAATTAAAAATGTTTTCTGTATTTTCTTTTAATTAAATATTTTTTTTATTTTGGATTTATTTTAAATAATAATTATTTTTTTCTAATAAACTAAATTATTTCACAAGAATTAATAAAATTTATAATTTTTAACCGACACAAAAATTTTTAGCTTAAAAACATACTTAAAAAAACTATTTTTATGCGTTATGTGTGTTTATTATAAAATTAGAATTTAAAAAATTAGAAATTTTATTTAATAAAATGTTTTTAAAATTTGAAATCATAATTATTGAATCATATAATAAGTTAATTTTTAATTGTTTCCATTAAAATTAATTACCATGGTTAAAAATTTATTACCAAGGTAAAAGTACATTTGGGTAAAAGTTAAAAAAAGTAAAAAAGACCCTAAATCACTCCAATTGTCCAAAAAATGAGTGATACAGGATTTAATTACCTTATATCACCCCAAAATTCATTATTTCTCACTTTTTGAGCTGTTGACCACTGAATAGCATTTTTTCCATTCTTAAAAAATAACAGGTATTCATAAAAGTGAATTTCTTTCACTTATAAAGGATACACACTTCCACCACTTCATGTCACAACTATAGCTTTGAAAATTTTCTTAAAACCATGAAATTTTAATCCTAATAGAACACACTCCAAATTTTGTGAACTTTTAAGTCCTTAATATATTCCAATCCTCTTCAAAATCAGATAGGTTTCTAAGATAATATTAATTTCTTCTACGTAAGCATCTCATTTAACATTAGTTTTATACCTTAGTTTCTTCTTTTACCACCACAAAAACCCATTATAATATAATAAATTTAGTATTATCAGTGTGATTTTTTTATATTAATGGATCAATAATTATTTATTCCCCCCCATTCACTTAGAAAAACAAAAGAACATTGATCATGCTTATGTGTAAACAATCACCTCCATGAAATAATTTTTTTTTCATCTAGATCATAATTATTTATAAAAACCTCTTAAAATATGATTAAAAACCTTAAAAACATGTAAATGATATAATTATGCATCTATTATAATGATATTATTTCAAAATAAGAAATTTGATAACCATACTCACCCCTCAAATTATAGCATGTTCATGTTTGGGTAAGTTAAACTACCAACATGAATGATTCTATAAAACCTTATCATGGATGAATATGGAAACTTAAATAAAGGTTCTAATAGATATTAATTAGTTTCTAAATGGTCATATTACTATTTAAACCATTATTAATACACCACCCTTCATTTGTTAAGCATTACCAAAATAAGATTTTCGTTGATTTTGTTCTCAATAACATGAGAAAAACTCTATTGGAAAGAAATAAACTTTTTATAAATCAATGTAAAATATTTATTCTAGTTTCTTATATTATGAAGGAATTATAATATTAATATTAATGAATGAGTGTCAGTATTGACATTATAAAATGAACATGGAATAATAAAAAATTACAAAAACATGATAGTAAAGATAATCCCTAATTAACAAATATATTTTCCCCAAAGGTTTATAAGTGAAGTAAGTAAAAAGAAATATATATAAATAGTGTTCTGAAATATGTGATTAAGATAGTTATTTTTGTTGTATAGGTGGCTGTAGTGTGACTAACTAAGCAATAATTCAAGGTAAGGGTTTTATCGACTGAATTTATGATTCATTAATTCATAATCTTTCTTACTTGAATATACTTTTCATGATTTATTTTATCACACCACTCCTTTATTTTATGTGTAATTTCTTATTTTTCTCTAGGGTAATTAATTCTCATCATTAATAAACACTTCTTGATAAATATTTTTCCAAAATAAAATTATAATGTTTGTAAGAATAACTCATATTCTTACTAATGAATATTTTTATTCCATGTCCATTTATTTATTATCAATAGTATTTTCATTAATTAAATACAAATATGTTGGTATTTTATATTCATCAAATTTTTCTTTACCTATTTTATGAAATTAAATTATTTCAAAATTTCCTCGATGTGTTTATTTCTTTAAAACGACATAAAAAGATTAATAAAGGTGATTTCTTTCATTATTTACCACTATAGATTTATTAGCTTATTATTTTTGTTTCTTTTAAATGATGTTTTATTTGGATGTATTTATGATTGAAGTTCATAGGATTGAGTAAATCCACTGAGAATGGGGGGGGGGTGAATCATTAAAGACCCATTTTTATAATTTTTCTCTAGATTTAATTAACCCCTGCAACCCATTAAGGTTTGATTCACTCAAGTAGAAATTATCAAGTTGAATCATGTAAGAATAAAATAAATAAATAATGAACACAAGTTTTTTTACATGGTTTGTTCATTTAATAGGTAATATAATCCTTATAGTGGTCGGTTATTCTCTCCAAAAATAGATTCTTTGCTATAAGAAATAAAACATAAATGCTTATAGTATTAGAACAAAGTCTGAATATGACTATCCAGAGTCACAATAAATAATATATTTTCACACTAACTTTATATAGGTTACATAGAAGAAATGAGAAATATATTCTTGAGATAATGGTTTCCTTGACAACGTTTTATGTAGATCTACCTTTTTAAGACTTATAAAATATTCAAGAGTGGTTTATTACTTAATGGAGATCTATTTCAGAACTACTTATCAATCTCAAATGATCTCCCTGAATGCATGAGATCCTCTAGATGAAAATAATGGACACTAGGATTCATATTTCTGACTCACTTAATATAATATCATATTATTATTATTATTCTCATTATTATCACTTTAGACTATTTTAAGTAACCTTCCTTCAAATAACAACTCTTTTTTGATATATATGAACACTCAAAAACTTATTTGATATGATATTTTCAAAAGTCTTCATTAAGAGAATTAAATTACACCTTTCAAAATTATCTTCCTCAATTGATAGACTATGAAGAATTTAAGGTTTCTATTAAAAATCATGACTATATAATTCCCATTTTTGGATTACCCAAAATTTCAATGCATGGATCAATAAAGCATCTCATAGGAAATTTATTTTCACAATACCTTTACTCAGATGAACAAATTTCTCTTACATAAAGATGTTTAGATCCAAAACTTATTCATCCTAATTGATACACAACAACACAAGAAGAAAAAATTCTGAATCATACTTTGTATTTTATTTTCTTGAATTCACTTACATCATGATGGATATCTCATAACTCAACTTTTGTGACAAAATCAACCTAAAAAAATACCACAAAGATAAAATAAACTCATATATAATCCCTAATTAACTATAAGTTAATATATGAACCAAATAAAAATAAATAATCAACATAATATAAATTCAAGAACTAATATATAAAGTTTCTTTATTTATTATATCATCTTTTAGTAACACAATATCTTATTAGATAAAATATCTCAAAGATTAAAAAAGATATGAACTATGGTCATTATTTGTAAAATATCCCTTGAAAAATATTGAATCACATTTTAGATGTGATGTATTAGACAACAAAGATTGGTTATATCATTGTCGGGTTGGATTCCTTTAAAACACAAAGTTTCATGAAAGTTCAGATTGTACATTGCCAAATTTTCATATGTTGTTGTCTAAAAAACCCCCTATGTATATTTTTATCCATGAGAAATTAAAATATGTTTCATATAAATGGATATTTGGAGAAAAATTATTATTTAAATATTCATATGTTGTCAGAATTACCATACACATAAAAAATAAAATACACTAAGGCATTCTCATTTGAGAGAGTTTTTCTTATGTTTAATTCAATTACATAAAGGCAATCACATACGTAGTATATATCGAACATGTGGAGACATTCACATATGTATTTCTTCACATATATGAATAGTTTTATATGTTAAAAAATAACACATGAATATCTACATATATTATTTTTTTATGTATAAAAAACTCATACACAAGTCTGGAAAAAGTCATCCTTCACTCCAGCAGCTTCAGAACCTCTTATAAAGATTCCAAAGAGATCTAAACCACTCAAAAAATTATTCATGAGTAAAAATAACTCTTTAATAACCTCAAATAGTTATCAATAGGGATTTAAAAAAATGAAAACCATCAAAATCTCTAAAGGCACTTTAATCTACCCCTTTTGATTTTTTTGGAAACTCCATTTAACCTTTCCAAGAAAACTCAGTTATATATACACTTCCATAAGCCACATGAGAATCATCACATCACAACCTTACCCAAAGGAGAAATTTATTACACCACTTAACCATATAAGTTTATTTTTTTTAGATAATTCCATATCTTAATGATAATTTTTTTCTAAGAGACATAGATAAACTCCCCCTTAATTCATGCATAAAATCTCATTGAAAATAAACTTCCACATTCAACATTATCCATAAATTAATATATTATTACTATTATCACTACTACTCTTACTAGTAACTATCTTTACCTTTGGTATATAGTTGTGACACTATTTACTCCCTTTTATCAACACAATACAAATCCCATGTGGAGGTTGGTAGTTACTTATTTCATTAATTGATAAGAGAGAACTGAAAATGAAGTTTGAGCCTCAACTCACATAAACTCTCTCTTAGAATGGACCTTTTGAAGATATCCCCAATCTGATTATGAGTAGATATTTATTCTAGATTAATATACCTTTTTATCACCCATTCATTAATTAACATATACAAAATTTTTATATGTTTGGATATATATTGTTGTAAAAGTTTTTTAGATAGCTTTATAACACTTTGATTGTCACATAAAATCCTCAATGGATTATTAGTTTCAATTTTCAAGTTTTATAAGTTAAAAAACCATCAACAATATGCATGAACATGAATGATTTACTACCAAATATTCTACCTCATCTATTCTAAGCTTCATTGAGTTTTATTTTCTATTTTACCAAGTTATACAACCATCTCCATTAAATATGGTTCCACCTAAGGTGGATTTTCAATCGGTAAAATCATCAGTGCAACCTAACTATGTATAGCCAAGTCATTTCATATATCTGATTCACTTGTATACCATGATATAAATCACTATAAAATTCACATATCTTATTATTATTTTTACATCAAGCATGTGTTACTCCCTTGAGTCACCCTGAAATCAAGTACAAAGTGTTAATATAAAAGCTATGTTTGGTCTATGTGTAGTCAAATACAATTGACTTTCAATAAGTTTTCTAAAGTATTTTGACCAAATTTTTTGAAAATATCATCTTTAAATAATATGGTTCTTATATAAATTGGTGTTGAAACCTATCTAGGTTATTCCATACCAACCATTTTTAATACTATCAAGCATACTTTTTTTGAGACAAAAATATATGATCAAAATTTTGATCAATATATAACCCCAGAAAGTATATAAAGTATCCCAGTAAAGACTTTTCAAACTAATATTTCATTTTCAGAGAATAATCCTCACATATTTACTATTAATAACTATAAAACATTACATCATCAATCTATATTATGGCCATATGTGTACCTGTAGACATCTCTCTCACATAAAAGTTACTATTAACCATGACCTTAGAAAAACTCATCACCTTTATAAATCAATAATGTTTTTATTACTAGGATTTTTTTCAAACCATATAATGCCATTTTTACCCTAAACACTATGATACAATCATAATTAAGAATAAATCCATCTAGTTGTTTAATAAAAACTTCTTTTTCAAGGTCACCATTCAAAAATTATGATTCCGTATCCATTTGATACACTTTTTATTACTTGGGTGCATCTACAAATAGAAACAATAATTATTTAAATCCTTGAAATGTGATAAAATGTTTCTTTTAAGTCAATACCATCCATTTGAGTGTATCCTTTTCACACCAATTTATCCTTGTCTCTTATCACTACTTCTTTTTCATTCAATTGTTTTTCTAAACACCAATTTGGTGCTAATTCCATTATTATATTTTAGTCTTGGGAAAAGATGCTAAGTTTATTTTTTTTCTCATTATGATCCAAATCATCATTCATAAATTGTACCTAATCAACATGATTATTAGCTTTACATACTGTTTGTGGTTCAATTTATGATATTAGTGTTGTGTGATTTCCCACAATCATCCTTATTATTTTCTAAATAGAAATACCTTGTTCTCTAATGATATTATTAGTATCAACTTGCCTTTTTAAGCTATGAAAATTCTTCATGTTTATTACCAAATCCTCTTATTCATCATCAATTTGTTATGAATCAACCTAATCAATAATTGTTTTTATTTTAGATTATTTTACTACCTACCAGTTTGAAATCTGTATGTTATTTTCATATTAAATATCAAATTTTGTTTGACCATATTGATTTAATTTTCATTAGTTTTTAAAAATATCAACATCTGAATAGTCCACATGTTTTTTCAGAAGTTGTTTCCAATATCTGTAACCACTTACATTAGATGAGTACCCCATAAATACACCTTTATCATATTACTCTTAAAACTTTCCAACTTGTTACCTTTGATCCTTATAAAACATGGAATTCAAAAAACTATAAAGTATTTTATAGTTGTTTTATTTTTATAAAAAATTTCACAAAAATTGAAATATGTTTTGGTTATGAAAATAAATACGTTATATATGTGTACAATAACACACACAACCGATCTCTAAAAGAACTTTGAAATTTTATTTTTAAAATTTAGTATCATGACCATCACAATAACACTTCTATTATTCCTTTCTACAAACCTATTATATTTAGGATTTGAGGGTGAGATAAATTTATGCTTTATTCTATATTTTTAAATATAAATTTCAAATTAATAAACTGTAAACTTATTCCCATGATCGGATATCACTTTCTCAATGTAAAGTTCCAAATAATTTTTAGAATATATTTTTAAAGCCTTGAACAAATCAACTACATCTCATTTATGCTTTAGGAACATCACATTTTTTATTCAGGTGAAATCATCTATGAATGTTATGAAATATAAGTTAAATATTGACGACTTATGTCTCATTAGGACACATAGACTAGTTTGTATAAGTTCTAGTTGATTGGTAGAGAGAATTTCTTCCTTTTTATGACTTTTATAAGTCATCTTTCTCTTTTTTCATATTGCACACAAATCATCTTTCTCCTTATTCATCTTGGGAAGATCTCTCACAATATAATTCTTAATTTTTTTGCTCAAAATATTTTTTACTTGATGGGAAATACTTCTATACCAAAATAAACTTTCTTCTTTAGCACTCATGTAACATTAATTGGTAGGATAACCTATCAAAACTAGATTGCCATTGTGTTTTTTTACTTGAGATATAATTATTAATTCCTGTATGAATTTATTAACACAAGTTTACATCATGAAAGTAACCATATTACCATCATCATAGAGATCACTAACACTTAATAGGTTATGATTCACCCATTCCACATGTAAAACATCACTTGATTTCATGTTTTTAGGTTCAATCTCAGCTGATCCAATACCCTTAATTTTAAATTATAAATTATTACCAAAGGTTAATGCTTCACATTCATGGTTTTAAATATTCTTCAAAATATTCTTACCACTAATCATGTGAGTGGATCACCCATAATCCATAAACTATGACCTTGTTTTTCTAATGGAATTCAATGCAATTTCAGCAATAGATGTTATGCCTTCCTTAGTTTTTTCAATTCCCTTACCTTTCTTATCATAAGTAGCCTATTAAAGTAATATTTTAATAAATTTTACTACACAATGGGCCTATTTTTACCACATCTCACAAATATCCTCTAGACACTCAAATCCATTCCGAGTCTACATGCAGAAAATATTTAATTTTCTAACATATATAGTTTAAAAATATGATTTTCTATCCTATGGATAACTTTAACATACTTTATGTATCATCTTGGGAAATGAAATGTTATACTATAATGTTTATAATTTTTACCCAAACACTCCACATCACCACCAATACCCTTAAAACTTGAATCTTATTGGTTTATAAAATTTCTTCCTATAATTATATATAGAATTTCATTCTTTTTTTACATTTTTAGTATGTATTTACTTATATTTGGGAGAAGAATATCTTCTAAAGAATCTAATTTCTTATAATGTGGTTAGAGAATATTTCTACCCAATTTTATTATTCCACTATTTATTATACATTTATTTAGAAATTGAATTATTATTATAGATAGAATTAAAAGCATATTTTTCTTGTATAAATTTAACCTGATCTTTTCTGAAAGTTCTATTGGATTATTTAGATGATTTATCTTTAACTTAAACAAGGTTTGTAAATTTATCCTTGAGATAATTATTCTTTCAAATAAAATATTTCTTTAAGATATTTAATCATATTCTCATACTTATCTACTGCCAACTTAATTTTTTTGATCTCATCAACAAGAGTAGCTTCTTCTTTTTCAAAATCATTATTATCTTAAATCAACTTATTATTTTATTTCCTCATTATTTTATTTTCAATATTGAGTATTATATTCAACTCAAGACAAGATTTAAAATCATCCTTTAACATGTTTTTGAATTTAGTTCATTTTGATCCATCCTCATAACTACTTGAAGTTTCAGGTCCTTTTAGAACATGATCCATGAAATAAGTGAAATTTTCACCAGAATCACTTACAGATTCACTAGAATAACTGGTCCCCGCCCACCAGTTGCCTTGCAAGCATGTGGCCACCCTGGGGCCCACCCACATGCTCGAACGAGTCATATGACTAATGATTGTCCCCATCCTGACCACTACTCCATGCCAAGCACACTTAACTGTGGAGTTCTAATCAGATAGGCTCCTGAAAAGGAAGGTGCACCTTGTTGACATGAGTCATATCATTTAGTCATTTAAACCTTTATCATTTGGGTATGTTACAACCACCCCCCATTTAGATCACAACGTCCTCGTTGTGGGCCCTACATCTCAACCCAGGCAGTGCACCACACTTAAGGCTGGGTACCACCTCTGATACCAAATGTAATAACTAGTCACGATACGATCCCTGGGGGACGGGTCGTGACATTCACTACTTGATGATTGGTATAGTTCTTATTTTTTTATCATAATGTTTCTTCTCTTACCAATAGATAATACTTTATTGATTTTTTTGGTCTTAGATTACTATTTTAAAATTTCATTCCATTTCTTTTTTATGGCTTGTCATATTTATCAAATTCAGAATCAAGTTCCTTTTTATTATGTAAATTCATATAAATGTTCTAAATTCCATTACATTTGTATCATCTATGATGAAAATTTACTTTCCCCTTTCCCTTTAATTTCTTGAATCATTTTGAGATAAGATAAATGATTCTTTGTAAGTACTTTTTATCCTCTTAATTTTTAGAATCTCATGAATTTTTATTGTCAACCGGTTCTTTAATTTTTAATTTTCTCATAGCCTATAAATCCATTTCATATTTTACATTTTTCTTGAAGGCTATAATTTTAATCATTTAAAAAGTTATAACAATGTTATGAAGTTCATCCAATGAAATATCTGATCTATCTTATAGAGCTGGGATCTGGGATCAAACCTATCTGAAATATTATTCTTATTATTCTGAAAAATTGTAGAGTCTTTAATTTTTTATCCAAACACCAAGATATTATAAAAAATATTATTTAAAAAAGTGAAATAATCATAAATATTCTCTTGCTCAGTCATATTGTTGTCTTGAAACATGCTTCTCCAGTTTTTTACTTTATCATCCTTGACTTTCAAATTTTCATTTATAGCTACTTTTTATCTTATTGTAGATTTCATTTTCATCTTGAAGTACCATGAATTTTTTGTCGAAATTTTCTAGTAAGGACATTATAATAACTTTTTTCTCTTTTCCATCATTCGTCAAATTTATTTTGTCCACCAGATTTATTAGAGCATTTCCTTTAATGGGTGGAAAACCAAATACATCAGTATCTCTAACCTCCAGTCCAAGGGATATAATATATAGAAATATCCAGTTCTTCCAAATATGATAAAATTTTCCATAAAATGGTGTCATTAACCTATTATTCACAGAATCCATATTATTTATTATTATAACTTGAGTGAATAAAACATAGGTAAATTCACTCTAATACCAATTTAAGTGACTAGGATTGAGTAACTCCACTGAGGGGGGAGATGAATCAGTGGAGACCAATTTTTATAATTTATACTCTTTTTTAAATAAACCCCTAGAACATATAAAGTTTTGATTCACTCTAATAGAGATTCTCAATAAAACTTGTATATGAATGAAATAAATAAACAATGATCATGAGTATTTTTACATGGTTTGGTATCTTCCTGGGTAACCTACTCATTTTCATGGCAGGTTAGTGTCCCCAACAATAGATTCTTCACTATAAGAGACCATAAATTATATACTTATAATATTGGCATAGAGTCACAATATTCCTATCAAAGATAAAATTGGATAACAAAATTTCATACTACCATTATATAGGTTAGGTAGAAGAGTTGAGAAAGATCTTCATGAGAGAAAATTTTCTTTAGTAATGACAGATGTGGATCTACCTCATTGAACCTTTTGAAATATTCAAGATTAGATGTTCAATTCATGTATATCTATTACAAAAATACTTATCAATCTCAAAAGATATACTTGAATGCATTATATCAACCAGATGAGAATAATGAATAATGGGCTCCATATTTAGAATCACTTTTTATACTCTCTTATTCTTCTTCTTCTCATTATTATCACTTTTAACTCTTCCCTATAATCTTCCTTAAAAAAAACTCATATTTTGATATATACAAGCACTAAAAAACTTTTTTAATATAATATCTTTAAAAATACTCATTAAGTTCATTAAAGTTATCTAATAAAAATTATTTACCTTAATTGGGAGACTAGGAAAACTATAAGGTTACTTATATAAGTCATGATTATAAAATTCCAATTTTTCACTTCCTATAATTTTCAATGCACTACTCAATAAAGTATGCCATCCAAAATTTATTTCAACAGTAATTTTTCTCATATGATTGAAATTATCTTACATAAATAAATTCATAGAAACAAATTCTTTATTATACTTGATACACAATAACACAAGACGACAAAATTCTTAATTAGCTTTATTGTTTAGTATTCTTTAACTTGTCGCGACATGATTGAAATCTCAAAAATAAACTTCCCGGACAAACTCAACCTCAAAAAAATACCACACAACTTAAATAAACTTATCCCAAATAACTTATTGACTACTAGTTTGTATAATAAATAAAAAATGAAAAATAATCCTAATAGAAATTCCAGACTTGATATCAAGAGTTTCTTCATTTATAAAATCAAATTCATGTAGATCAACATCTTATCAGATAAAATAGCTCAGAGCTTAAAACAGATATGAAATATGGTTTTCCTTTTAAAAATATATCATGAAACAAATTTAATCATATTTTAGACGTGATATCTTGTACAATAGATATTGGTTCTAGAATTATCAGGTTGTATTCCATTAGAATACATGGTTTTTTGAAAGTTTTATTGTATGTAGTCAAATTTTTATATATGGTTATTAGTAAAAAAATCCCCTACATAGATTCGGATCAATTATAAAATAATATACATGGGATAGATATGTATACATATAGAAAAATTAATAAATGAATTTTTATACATGGTCAAAATTACCATACACAAAAAAATTGGAAATACTAAGGCATTCACACATGTGGGACTTTTTCTTACATAGAATTATCTTATTTGGAGGCAATCAAATATGTAGAAGATATAAAATAATCAGAGAAATTTTTATATGTAATTATTTACATAGAATAATATTTTACGATTTAGAAAAACTTATACATGAATCTTAACACAACCAATTTTTTCTTATGTAGACAAAACTCATACACAAGTATAGAAAATGTCATCCTTCTCTCTAGCAACTTCAAGACCTCTTATATAGATTCCAAAGTAGTCTCAACCACTCATTAAAAATATTCATGAGTTAAAATAACTCTTTAATAAACTCAAATAGTTATTAATATGAATTTAAAACAAATTAAATCCATAAAAATCTCTTAATGAACATCAATAATAAGGTTTAAAAAAGTATTCTCTTTCCCTTATCAAATTTTTTTGAAATTAATTTTCATTTAATCATTTATAACATTGTTTGAAATGTTTTGTGAAAACTTTTTTATTTTCAATTTTATTTTTATTCTAAGGTTTATCTCTTGAGAAGTATTTTTTTGATCACCCTATATATTTTATTATGATATTAATTCTTTTGGAAAATGATATTGTTTGATATCATATGATTTATTAATTTCTTGTTATGTGATGTTTTTGAAAAGTTTAATAAACCCATTCATTTTCAATGGTTTTTAAGATATGGGGATGATTTATTTTAAGTAACACACATATATAAGGAAGACAATGGGTGGGGTCCTATATTTACCGATAATGAATTAGTTTAAATTGAATTCTCATGAGATATCTAGGCATGAAAAAATGGGTTTGTTCATATAGGCATGGGCATAATGAGTTTTCACACATTTTCAGGTGCAAGAATAATGAGTTTTTCACTTGTTATGGGCATAATTAGTTTTCTCATAAAGGTTTTATTATGATTATGATTGTTCCACATTTCCAAGTTAGTTATCAAGTTATTGCACATTTCCAATTTTTTTATTTCCATGATATTATATGTTTTCATGTTATCAATTATTTTTAAAATATTCTACACTTTTTTTTCATGGTCATATGTTTATTATTGTTGAGATTTATTTTCAAAAATGTCATAAATTTTATTCTTCATTAATTATATTTTTATGATCTTATATTTCTCTATAATTTTTTATGATTATCATCTATGGTATTCCGATATTTTCAAAATATATTTGTACTCTCATCATGTTCTTATTCATGTTTATGATTTGATACATTATGATATATTTTTCCCTTACCGAGTGCTTAATATCACCCATTTGTTATGATTTTTTATTCCCCAAGTTATTATTATTATTATTATTTCATGTGATATGTCTAGAAAACGTTTTAGAGGATATTGGTTAAGAATAATTTTTTTAAAGTGTTGTAAAATAAGTTTTTATAGCTAATTTAAAATACACTAAACATTTAGGTCCTTAAGTTGTGTTAATATTTGTGAAATTTATTATTTAAATGATAAAATTAATGTATTATATATGTTATGTTTATCTTAGGATACTTTATTTTGCATCATAGTATGGTTTAGCCATATTTGGGGGTTAAATTAGATAATTTTGGTAATTTTGATGAAATAAAATTTGTAAAAACATCAAGGATAATTTAAGAATAGAATGAAATCCTAATATTTTGTAAAAATATATATTGGGTGGTTATCTAAGAAATTACATCCCTATATTGATAATGGAAAGTTGATGCGACTATGGAACAAATGCATCTAGGGGTAATCACCCTGAAAAGGATGGTTGAGTATTAACTCAATATTTACTCTCGTGCATGATGAGTGGAAATAATACCTCGCACCTAGAGAGATACTCCTAGTGGATATGATTTTGTTAATCCACATCCCCTTTATGAAACATTAATAAGGATTTTACTATATAACCAGTTCAGTTAGAAAAATAGCCTTGGATAGCCTAGACTGAAACCTATATATTCGTATGTTAACATATGCTACAATTTATGAAATCATATTTCTAATTTCATAGTTTCCTTATATTTATATTCATTAATTTAAGTATACTCATTCCAAATTTTCCTTTAGTCAAGTTAATGGTGGGAGCCCAAAATAATAGAGTTAATAATGGGTGTAATGGAAAATGTAGAGATTGTCCTAATGAGTAACCTAATGAGATTGGGGATGGGATGAAAAAACTAATGGAAATTATCACCCAACTATTTAAAGTTTTGAGAAATAATGAAAACCATGTTGATATCTGAAATTCACTAAGTAACAACTCATTATTGAGTTATTCATGATGAAACATCCAACCTCTTTTATAAAGTCTTCTAATCCACTAGTTTTTGAGTACTAGGTAAATGCGATAGAAATAATATTTTCTATTATCTAGTTCTCATACCATAAGAAATACATTTTGGACATTTTATTATTTATAAGGTGAGGATAACTAGTGGTGGAATCTCATTAAATTAGAGATGGAAACAAAAAAATCTCATTATTATGGGGAAAACAAAAGGAAAGAGGAGTATCAAGGAATCTCTAATGATAAGATTCATGGTGGGAATAAATTCCAATTTCTTATATGTAGTAAATGTGGGAGGGAACACCTAGGTAATTACCTCAAGGGATCAGGGAAGTGTTTTAAGTATCGTAAAGTAAGACACCAAGCTCATAACTTACAAAGGGGAGATAAGAGACTGATCAAGACAATAGGGGAGAAGAAGGCCCATGCTAATGCCCCACCCACACTAAAATGATTCAAATGTAATGAATTTAGTAATTACAAAAATTAATTCCCTAACCCTAAGAAAAATAAATTGAATAGATCCTAGTATCATCCTAAACTAAAGGAATAAGTTAAATCTTACATAATTATTACTATTGAGTGAGATTACCACAAAAAGTTGTAAAAGGCACACTTATACTTTAATATAGAGCTTCAAATGTATTATTTTATTCTGGTTCTTTGAATTCTTCTATATCATATAATTTTTATAATAATATTGATTCAACCACTCAAACAATAGATATTAAAATATATATAAAAACCCATGGTGGCATGATTATTTCATCCAAGATATAAAACTATTCTCCGATCAATATTTGTGGGAAGATATTTCCTAAAAATCTAGTGCTTCTACCCTTAGCTTAATTATATGTAATATTAGACATGGATTGGATCTATCTCCATAGAGAACATATCAAATATCTAAATAAAGAAATCTACTTTCATATCTCAATTCCTATATTTATTAAGTATCAATGTAAATATCATTATGAAATCCCTATGAAATAAAATTAAATAATATGGGTTATAATACCCCTCAACAAGGGAATAATTGGAGAGGTAGTCAATATTGATGAAATTCCTATTATATATGAGTATTCTAATGTATTTTTGGATGAAATTCATAGTCTTCCCCCAGATAATAGGGTTGATTTTTCAATAAAACTCATACCTATATGTATTCCTACCTCAAAGAGTCTGTATATAACATCTCCCATTGAATTGGAGGAATTATAGAATCAACTGTAAGGGAATTTGGACAAGGTTTTTATACACCATAGTACTTTATAGTGGGGGTGAACCATTCCTCTTCATAAGAAAGAAATATGAATCAATGCATATTTTCAATGATTATTTTGAGATTAATAAAACCATGATCAAAAGAATTTATCCTATACCTCATATCGATGATCTATTAAATCAACTTAGAGGATCTCGATACTTCTCAAATATTTACTATAGATCAAGTTACCCTTAGTTAAGAGTCAAAAGAAATGATATTTACAAGATATTTTTTTGTATAAGGTATAAACACTATGAATTTATAGTGATTCAATTTGGACTAATGAATAATCCCATTATCTTTATGGATATAATGACTATAATCCTTAGAGAATACCTTGATCAATTTTTGGTTGAATTTATAGATGATATTATTATATATTAAAATAGAATGGAAGAGAATGATGATAATTTTTATATTGCATTAAATACCTTAAGAAATGAGAAACTATATTCCAAATTTAGAAAGTGTGAATTCTATCTAAAAATTTTTCTTTCTAGGGCCATGTAATCACAATAAATGGAATATCAATAGATCCATCAAAGATGGAAGTTATTAATAAATGGCCTATAATTACTAGTATAAACAAGATCCATAGTTTTCTTATATTAGAATGTTGTTGTAGATGCTTTGTGAGAAATTTCCCATAGATATCAAATCCATTAACTAGGTCTACAAAGAATGGAATGAAGTTCCTTTTAATGGAGTAATGTGAAGAAAGTTTCAAGTAACTAAAAATGTGGTTGTTCACCACTTCCATACTTACATTAACTTATAGTGGGGATGCGTTTTTAATGTATTGTGATTCTTTGAAATAGGTATTGGGTTTCATCCTTATGTAGAATGATAATTCAATTAATTATTTCCCATGATAATTAAAGCCTCATGAGAAAAATTACCCAACACAAGGTTTGGAGATGGAGATAGTGATCTTTTCATTAAAGATTTGCTGAAATTATCTCTATAGAAAAAGTGTGATAAATATACTTATCATAAGATCTTTAAAGTTATATTTACATAGAAATATTTGAACATACACTAAAGTATAAGGTTATAATTGATTAAATATTATGATTTCTAAATACATTACCAATTAGGGAAGGAAAATAAGATGGTTGATGCTCTGAGCTAGAAAGACCATGCTTCTCTATCCATGATGATGATTGAAAATGACCAAATACTAATGAATTTGTAGAGGATGAATCTTGAAGTCATAATGGGAGGATATAAATCCTATTAGGACCAATTTTATGATCAACCTTCCATTCACATTAAAATAAAAAAAGATCATAAAATAATGTAGAGAAATAGAAAAATGTAGAGAATATTCTAGAGTTCAACATTGATAAAGTAGGTGTTATAAAGTTTCGAACCTAGATATGTGTCCTATAAAAACAAAAAAAATGAAGAAATAACTTTTGGAAGATAAAGATAGCTAATAATTCTCTATTAATCTAGGAATTATGAATATTTATAGAGATATAAAACAAAAAATTTTGTGGGATAAAATGAAAAGTTAAATTGAAAAATACATATATTGATGCTTGGTATTATATTAAGTTAGGTCTGAAAGAAAAAAGTATAATATAATGTTGCAAACATTACTCATACTATTATTGAAATGGAAAACCATCACTATTTATTTCATCATAAGACTTCCCAAGACATATAAAGTTCATAATTCCATTTATTCTATAGTCAATCACTCTATAAAGTCAATACATTTTATTTCCGTCAAATAATATTTCTCTCTTGACTAACTTACAAAGATATAAATAATAAAGCGGTATGACTACATGACATACAACTATCCATTATATTTTATTGGGACCCATGTTTTAACTTGAGGTTTTAGATAAATATTTAGAAATATTTGGTGAAAATGTTGAGTTTCAGTACTGCATATTTCCCTCAATTAGATAGTCAGTTTGAGAGGACTATTTAAAATCCAGGGGATGTGCTATGATCTTGTTCAATGGATTTACAAGGATTTCGATGAAAATTCTTAGTGTAGTGAAAGTGATTGGGTGAGTGATAAACCATGAATTTTTTGATGATCTAATGGATTATTTTCAATATTACACATGATGTGAATTCCATGAGTGACAAATTTTTTCATGAGATATTGAGATAAAATAAAACTTGGAACATGGAGAGAAACTTTTCATGTTAAATTTATAATTAATTTATTTATAATCAGAATAAGAAACTACCTCATCTTAGGATATTTCTAAAATGTAGATGATGTTGAACATTAGAAAACCCTTTTCTGAAATACCTTTGTTGCATTGTAAGGATCCAAGTACAGAATCCCACTAAAGATAATCCACATGTGCTTATTTGATATATGAATGATGTTGATTGATTTTGGGGTGCTATCATGATGAATCAATCATCTTGATTTTTTCATCTGGTTGGCTTTAAGATCATTCGATCTTGAAGGAGTTCTTCTTGTTCTAGAGAATATAGAGGAATTATTTTAGAGAAAAGTTTTTTTGTGTGAAAATATTCCCAATTCTTGATTAACCCTACAAAATAGACAAGACCATATATTTATAGAGATAGGTTTTATATTAAAATATTTTTTAATTGGGTATAGACCCTTAAATAGTATTATAATAATTAATAAACCCCATTACATATAATAATAGTATTTATATTATTATTTTTATGTTGTTTTCTAACTAACACAATGATAAATATTATTTTACTGGCTTTAAATTAATATCCAACACTGGATAGAATCTTAGTCTTCTTAAACTCTTCAATAATTATTGAATACCCAAATAAATGTTTTATCCACTTAAATAAATATTTTATTCATAAACCAACAAATAAATATTTATTAAATATTAAATAAAATAAATATTATATTCACACATTGGAGAAAAAATATTCATTAAATATTTTTTATAATCAAATAAATTATTTATTAATGATTAAATAATTCTTTATTACCTAGAAAATAATAGCGATAAATAAAACTTGAATAATTTTTTTTTGTAGTCTTGATAATAATATTTGTTCTAATAATTAAATTTAAATATAATTTAATCTAGACAAGTGGAAACACTTAGTGTGTGACCCTCTAAAATTATTTCTCATTGGCATTAGGTGGGTTTTCCTAAAGTTCACAATTACTTTCTAGTAATTGGTCAAGGGGGCCAAGAGAAATAAATTAATGTTGCAACATAGATAACCACATACAAACACCCACAATCTAATATAATAACTTTTTCTCAATGTATCATCAATAAAGTTTCACATCTAAGTGATTATAATATATTATTGATAGGACTTTCTTTGAATCTTTGAAATAAACATGTCATTACACTATAGCCAGGAAATTTAATGTGATGGTTCTATTCCCATCAAAGAGTTGAGATATCAACTTCCATAAACATGTAAGGGAAAATCCTTCCTCAAATAATTCATTAATGACACCTTACTCATGACACATACAACATATCCAACTTCAACATGAATTGTATCAACATGGTTTATGAAATACATCTTAGTGAATGAGTTTTAATTTTAATTAATAAAAATATTAATGTATAAGAACTATATCAATTCACAAATAGGAATATCTGATGACATAAAAACATGAAAAATTTATACTAGAAGGTTTGTTCTTATAATCTCTCATATTGATGATTACCAAGTGAGAACTTCATGAGAAGGATCCTCATCCACTTTAAAGAAATATCAACAGAAAGTCTACATAATATGCATCTTTTTATAGTATTTTGTCTGACCAAAGAACTATATTTAATAATAACATCATGGAACTTCAAGGTTATCGTCATAGTGGGGAAATAATACAACCCTATCGAAGTGATAGATACTCTAAGACATTCACTACTAGAAAATGAACCTATAACCACAATTTTAAACCATGGGTATATCCCCCAAAACCATGGGTATTGGATATACCCACAATTTTGAGAACCATGGTGAGTTTGGGAATCGGTATAAAGTTATACCCATAGTTTATATAAAACTGTGGGTATAGGTCACATTGATTTAATTATACCCATGGTTTCAATTAGCCATGGGTATAAATCTACACCCACAGTTTTAAAACCATTGGTCTATGTATCCCCATCAGAGAACCTATACCCATGGTTCTATAAACCGTGGGTATAGGTTACTATCTGCATTTGGCAGTAGTCCCACTACCTTCTTTCTCAAACAGTTGAACCAGTAAATTAAATTTTAATTCAGTACAAATTTTCTACATTTAGCATCTGATCAATAGGTTGTAATAATTTTCAAACTATATAAAATACTAAAATATACATATACATCCATAAAAAATGGATTTAAGTAATTACAAAACTGCACAAGTCTCCTTCCTATTAAATAAAAAAGGAAGGGGATCAATATATCTCCCATAACCTATATCCACATCCTAACTATCAGTAAGAGTATCATCATCATCATCATCATCAGTATCAACAACATCCTCACCAATAAAATCATCTAGAGGAATAACATCATCAACAACATCACCACCACCACCTTCATATCGATCACCACTAGAGAAGTCATTATCATCACTCGGGGTATCATTTAAATAATTAATCGATGTCATATAAGAATAAATAGTAGTAGATTCCTCTAATTAAGTGATTAAATGATAACTGACATACCTTTTAGGAACTGTTTGGTGATCATCTTACTTATTTAATGATCCTGTTAAATTCTTTATCGATCCATTAAATCTATTTTTTTAGATTCTTATGCATGAGTTCTTTGCAGCTTGGTGGTTTGAGAGCCTTGAGATGAGATTAATTAGGACCAATACCTGGAGGGGATAATGTTTTTATTTAGTCGACATCAGACTCTGCCCTAGTGCTCGTCACCTAAAACCATAGCCAAAGGATCATTCGACCCGAATTTATCATCTTATTTATCATCAAGGTCCTATATGGTAATCTATTGAAAATATAAACACGTTATTTAATTAGTAATTTTGTATAAATATTTTAAATAAAAATACAAAAACTTACAATCTTTTCTTGTGTTTGTGAATTTACTACAATTCTGTCTTTTTGTTTCCTACTTGAGAAAAATAATTTAACTCGTGGTATAGGAACTTAGATACCCAATATAGCTTGATAAAAATGACATTGATTGGTATAAAAATATTAACAATTTGAATATTTTATAATATTTAATAATAATAAAATAAAATAACTTTAAAATAAATGAAAAATTTATAATTAATGTGATTTTCTATTAGGAATATAGTCCAATTAGACATTTATCCTAATATCCTACAGGTTTATAATCCAATTGTACATTATGAAATTAATCTTATAGGTCAATTGAACATTAGACCTAAAGTCCTATAGGCATATTGGCCATTATACCAAATGGATAGGTCAAATATACTCCTGTTAAAATTAAAAGAAAATATGTTATTTCTAAAATTGAAGGTTATAATGATGATAATATGATTATTTGGTCTAAAAAAGGTAAAAATAAATCACCTTATACATTAATGAAAGACAAAGGAATGTAAATATAATCTTTTCCCCTAGACATAAAGATGCAAAAAGGTGTACGGATAATAAGAACAATATTTTTAGATTTAAAATTTATCCCTATTAAAGATAAAAATTAGAAATGTGTTTCTAGTGATGTAGAATTTAGGGGAAAAAATAGTTAAAATTTTTATAGAATTATAATAGACAATAATTAAGGGGGCGTACCATTGAAAAAGAATCAATTCTAGGAAGATGATGAAAAATTTATAAAAAAATATAATGTGAATAATATCCGATCAAATCCATCAACATAGAAAACATTTGTTTGTTTAGAAGAGATGAATAAAATACAAGACTAATAAGATAACTTTGTTAAATAGTGTATTATTACTCTTCATATGAATATTTACGGGGATGAAAAAGGAAAATGAATCTAGAAAATTAATAAAGAATAAAATTTATTCATTATTTATGTTTCTTTAAAATCATACCTAAATGAAAAGACATGGATTTTTTATAATAATTTTTTCAATCCCAGGATAGGTGATGAAATTATCCAAAATGAAAATTAAGAGCATGATATAGGCTTAGTGACCTTTATAAATGGTATATTTCTAAATATCAAAGGTGAAAATACTGTGTAAATTTATTTTATGTGGATAAAATTAAAAGATGTTATTTATATTTAAGGGTTTAAGAATAATCTTTTACGTGTGAGAAAAATCCATGATAATAGAAATGATTTTATTTTCAAGAAGAATTAATACATTATTAGGTGTTAAAAATACATTAGAATAATTTTTGTGGGAGAATGAGCTAGTATAAGTTTTCTTCATATTAGAGATCCCTATAAATATTATTGTTTGAGTTTCTTGGGTAAAAATACTAGGTGTATTCATTGAAATATTTATCAAAGATGATTGGGTATGATCTCAAAGAGTTATGTCTTCATATATCTTCCCCTACTTAAAATATATATATGTGGTTTTTGAGACATGTATTAAGGGGAAGCTGGTTCAAGGAACTCACAAAATAGTGTAAATTCAGTCCATCTGAAAAGTTGAGAAAAATATTATATCATATATGGGAATATGTGAAATCAATTATTAACAGATATATTTACTATATCAGACTTAAAAATAATTCCCCTTAGATAAAAATGCTATATATATGAATCACATGTCAAATGCAATGAAAATACTGAAAATTTTCTGTAGAAAGATTCTAGAAAGAGTTGGGAGTGTACATAAAAATCAAGATGATATATAATGGAAACAATTTTTCTTATATTTATTTTGAATCATATATTTCAAGGTATTAGATAAAACATTAGTAAAATACTTATTATGCTTTATAGAAAAACATAATTACATAATGTAATCGAAGTATCTTGGTAGATATGGGAATAATTTTTTTTGATGAAACTCACATCATTATTTTTAAGGGAAGTATTGTTTAAAAATATTTATATTCAGAATATATGTTTTCTAATAAGTAATTCTGACATGAATTTCTATGAATTAATGTATAAGAGAAATCCTATAATAATGTAATTTAATGTTTTTGGTATTCCATGCCTCACTATGATCAAAAAATAAAATTTGAGAATATTTGATGAGAAAACTAAAGAAATGATCTTAATAGGATATATTTATAATAGAATTAGATAAAGGAATAAAAGGATGCCTGCTTTTTTTTATTTTTTTATGTTAATATTACTAAAAATGAACATATTATAACTATAAAAAAATACGAATATTTTGAGAATAGTAAACTGGATAATGTAAAAAATTTCTTAAAAAATAAAGGAAGAAGATGTTATAAATGATTCAAATTCTATTGACACTAAAAAAAATTAAATCAATAATGAGGAATATGTTTCTGGAGATGATAAATTTTAATATTATATATGAAAGAATCATGTATATGTAGAAAATAAAATTGGATGTAATGATGATCTAGTATAGAATAGAAAGATATTGTGAAAGGTAAATCAAAAAGATCTTATTTCATAGAATGAAAATAAATTATTATTGATGTATTTGATCATAAGTGTTGAGTCAATAAGGTTTTCCTTATGACTTTTCCATTCCTTCTTGTTTTGAAAATCACAAACACCTTATACTTAAGTAAATATTATTTTTATCCCCATAATGAAAAATTTACTTCATTAAGGAAATTTACCCTAACCTAGATTTTCTTATACATAGAAATATTATTCTTAAATTCAAAAACCAGATTCATACCAAAAAATCCCTGATCCATATAATGGAAAGATTTGGAACATTCTGTTTTTAGGATCTGAATTCTGGATGTGATATGTAATGTAGTTCTCATCCGAATTCTGGACTCCAAACTCTTAAGCAGTTCGACTCTGAACTCATAAGTAGTTCGACTCTGAACTTTGAAGAAGTTCGACTCTGAACTCTTAAGCAGTTCGACTCTGAACTCTTAAGTAGTTCGACACCGAACTCTAAAGAAGTTAACCTCCAAACTCTTTAGTAGTTTTATTCCAAACTCTGAATAAGTTCGACTCTGAACTTTTAAGTAGTTCAACTCCAAACTCTTAAGTGGTTCGACTTCGAACTCTGCAAGTTCAGATTCCGATCTTTGGTGAAACCAGACTCCGAATTCCTATAAAACAGAATCTGAATATTTCTTAACATAGACTCTGAACTTTATTTTTGTTAGAATCCGAAATTTTGACTTGCTTACACTCTGAAATATTTATTAGATATTACTTACATATGCTTCATTTCAAAATGATGTTGTACATTTAGTTAAACATATTTTGTTATAAAACGATGTCGTCTATTCTGTTTCTAATTAACCATTGGTTTAGTTACATGTGTACAGGTCCCTCCGAATTTCATGGAAAATATGACCGTTGGAAGAGGGAGCCGACTATTGGAAATTTGCCTATAAATAGGAGCTAATTTGAAAGAGCTCAATATTGAAATGAACAAGTCAATCGATCTAGAAAACACACGCTGTTAAGGTGATTTCTAGAGAGATATGATTTTCATGCCTTGTGCGTACTGAACTGCTCGTTCAGATTGCTTCGTGCAACACCAGATGTTGGTGATTACATTCGAGGACTTCTGAGGATAGGAAGACAGAGGTTCCAACTACCTTGAATTTCGAGGGATTCCTTGCTGAGGAAGATAGATGTTCCAACTACCTTGAAGTTGAGGGATTGCGGGGATAACAAGACAGAGATTCTGATCTTCGTATCGAGGGATTATCCGGGTGTGGGTAAGATAGACTTTTTTGAAAGTATAAATCAAGAGACCTTTATCCAAGGTTGTTGGATACCCTTCTCTTTGGGTTAAAAGAGTTATTTTTTGTTACTTGTAGTTTTGCTACTTGTTTGATTCCGCTGCATATTGTATTGTAAGGATAGTATAATCTTCTTATACTTCCTTATACTTTTACTCTGATTACTTTAGATTCTATACGCTTCAAGGTAGAATCATATATTGTAAACCTTGGTTCAAATTCTCCAGTTGGTAATTAGAGGTGTTGTGAATTTTCTTAGTTTAACTTTGTTAAACCTAGATTTTCCTTGTCTAAGGAAAACATAGTTATCCATAACCAACATTAAAGGTTCCAGAGGAATTTTTAAAGTATAAAATTCACCCCACCTCTTGTATATTGAGCATCTACATTGTTATTTCGATCTTACAATTGGTATCAGAGGAAGGTCTCTGAAATACTCGTACTCACGTATAAGTTTTTCTTGCTAACTTTGTCATTCCAAACTTTTTCATTCCGAACTTTGTCATTCCGAACTCTGTCATTCTGAACTTTGTCATTCTGAACTTTTTCATTCTGAACTTCATCATTCCAAACTTTGTGGTTACAAACTTTTTCTACTAACTATTTTGGTTTCCCAAGTTGTTTTAGTATGACAGGAATCAATGTTGGTTCTATAGACAATCTAAATCCTACAAGACCACCAATATTTGATGGTAATGACTTTGAATACTGGAGATATCGAATGAAGACTTTTGTTATCAACACTGGTGTGGAAAATTTTGTTATGCTTACTGGTGATTATAAAATTCTTGATAAGGAAACTTTCACTAACCAGGAAAAGCAAGAGTATCAACTCAATTATAAGGTACACAATACTTTACTGTGTTCAATGACTAGAAATATACATATCCAAATTTCTTCTTGTGAAGCAGCTAATTGTATCTGGATGAAGTTAGAAGTTACACACTTTGGCACTTCTAAAGTAATTGAAACTAGGAGAGTTATTCTTAGAGCTTAGTACCATGGATTTAATTTTCCGTATGGTGAACCAATCTGCAAAGTTCAATAGAGATTTATGACAATATTCAACAACTTACAGTCTATGGGAGAAAAAGGGTTAGATGATGAAGCCCTTGTAGATAAGATAATTGATATCATTACCAATGAGTGGGAATCAAAGAGAATAGCTATAGATGAGAATAGGAAGGTCACTCAAATTTCTCTTGATGAGCTATTCGGAGCTCTTCTCCAACATGAAACCAGAATGAAGAGAGATGCTGAGAACATCAAAAAGAAGAATGGGAATGGTACGTTTTCTTTTACAACTACATCAAATCATATGAAATCTAAGACTCCTGAGAGAGTAACCGGATCCAAGTCTAAGAAGGTGGTTGTTCAGTCAGATTCTAGTGAAAGTGAAATCTCAGAAAATGAGTTAGCAAATCTTGCTCGAAGGATGAACAAGATAGCCGGCCAGAGAAATTTCCAATCCAAGTATAAGAAAAAATAAAGGAAATAAAGGAAAGATGGAGATGTTACTTGTTACGAATGAAAGAGAGATGAACATATTAGACCAGATTTCCCTCTACTAAAAAATAAATAAAGGAAAGAAAGGCATTCTGAAAGGAGCAGAAAGAAGTATTACAAAAGGAATGCTAAGAAAGTTCTAAAAGTAAATGACACTTGGAGTGCCAGTGGTGGTGACTCTTTAGATGAATCTTATGATTATGAATCTTCAGGAAAGAAGAATCTTTGTCTTATAGCCATATTACCTATTGAAAATCATTGTTTTATGGCTAAGGTATGAAATGCTGAATCATTGACCATTGTATCTCTAAATCCTAATGATAGTAAGTATTATAACTCCTCAGATGAAGAATCCTCTTCTGATGAAGAATCCTCTTCTGATGAAGAAAATACTTCACTTACCTATGAAGAAGTTTCTAGTTTTGCTGAACTTCTTGAGATTGAGAACTCTAAACTCAATAAGAAACTTGATAAGGAAAACTCTAGGAATTCTATTCTTAATAAAGAGATATCAGATCTTTCTAAAGATATTGATAAGAAAAATGCTGATTTTATAAGTATTTCGAAAAATATTGAGGAAGTAAGTTCTAAGAGGAACAAACTTTCTAAAGAGTTAGAAAAAGTAATTTCTAAGAAAAGTGTTTTCGAGCCTAGCTCTAGTTCTAAATCTAATGATTTTGAAGATAAAAACTAGGTTATCAAACTCAAGTCCAAAATTTTTTCCTTAAATAAGTGTTTATCAAACTTTACCCATGGTAAGGAAGATTTTGATAAAAAGTATTCTCAAATATGACCTTTAAGAAACAGATTCGGATTTGGTTATACCCATGCAAAACCGATTTTTAGTAACAACTACTTTGTTCCACAAAGTGCCCCATTTTGTACCAAGTGTCAATATGGTGTTCACTGGGCAAAGAATTGTTCTTTAAATAAAACCCAATATTTAGGTTTTCATAAAGCCTATTTTTCTAAGAAAATGTGGGTTCCTAAAATTTTGTTGTCTGGAAATTCCGGATCCAAGCAAGTTTGGATTCCGAAAGTCTAATTCTTTTCTTGTTTTCAGGAAAATAGAGGAAGTACCAACAAAAATACATAGTACATGGATAGTGGATGTTCTCGGCACATGACTGGTAACAAAATCTATTTTGAAAAGATTATCAAAATTAAAGGAGATATCATTCTTCAGTTTATCAGAATGCAAGATCAACTTGCTGATATTTTCACAAAATCATTACCCTCCGATAGATTTGAATACATTAAACAAAAGTTAGGAATGATAACTGTAAGGTAATCATTCTTCATTAACTTCTTGTTGAACAATTATCCTAATAGTAATAAACTCTTCTTTATAGAAGGAGTACATTTGATTATTAGTGTAATTTTTTTTTAAAAATCCATTTGGAACTGAACTTCTGGAATGGAAATTTCTGAAACTAAAATTTCTAGAATGGGAATTTCTGGAACTTAAATTTTTAGGACTGAAATTATCGGAATGAGAACTTCTGGAATGGAAGTCTTCATACTGAAAACTTCTGGAATGGAATTTTCGTACTGATGAGTTTCAGAATGGAGATTTTCAGAATGGAGATTTTCAGACTGGGGTTTTCGTAATGAGGTTTTCATACTAGAACTTTTGTAATGAATTTTTTTTCCCTTCAAGAAGAATATTACCATTTTTGAACAATATTTCTTGTCAATCTGTAAGCTATGATTTTCTTACTTATAGTTTTATAATCAAATTTTGCTTTCTGGTATTTTCCTTGTTTTTAAAAGTTTGGATTCTAGTTTTTCCTGAAATCTGAATGTTTTCTTTAAAAACCTTAAAAGATCGGAGTCAAGTTCTTCTAGTGAGATTGTTCTCAACCGTCAGATCTGATCAAACTGTTTTCAACCGTTAGATGGCTTTTGGAAGAGCAACAATCAAATTCTTTTCCTATATAAAGGGGACCCTGAGACTCGTCCCACATTGGTTTTTCAAGATTTTGTGTCTCGAATCTCTGCTGCTCTTCTTAAGGTCGGTTCTGAACTTTGTGAAGCTGATTCGAATCTTTCAGGTTACTTCACTCCGAATGTATGTTGAAGGAACTTCTCAAGATATGTCAACTGTGAAACCTATCTCAAAGTGGTTAGTTTTTAGGGAAAGATTAGTTCATCTGGATTTTTATAAGCTTGATTCTCTTATTTTAATGAATATTAGACTGAATGTATGGGAAGATGTCTTCATTGAAAAGTCAGATCAACAGGATCCGGTTTATACTGATTTGTTTATAGATTTTTATGAGTCTGTTTCCTTCCAAATGGAATATGGAAAAGATAGGTTTTCTTTAAAGTCTTATGGGAAGACTTATAAAATTTTTGACACTAAGGCAGCAAGCCTGGTTGGTATATCATATGAAGGAGAAGCTGAATTCTGCTCTCACAAACTTCCAGATGTGCAAGGGAGTTTCAATAAGGAGAAGGCACTGAAGTGTCTTGGGCTTAAGGATGATTCAACAATTAAGATTTCTCGGCTCACTCAGAACAATAGAATTTTTCAACTATGGGTGCAAGGTTTTCTGGTTCTGAGAAAAGGAGATAAAGAAAATCTGAAGAAGATTGATATCTATGTCTGAGATTTCTTGGTAAATCTAGGAAAGAGAAATCTGATGAGGCATGTCTTGGTTACGATCAAGAATATCAAAGATGGGAATTTGAGAGCTCAGATTATCATTTTTACAGCCTTATTATCTAAGTTTATTGTTCGATGCTTATAATCCTTCAATGTTTCCTACAAATCAAAGATCCAGAATTGCAAGCTCATGCTAGTTAGTGATGATACTCTTAAGAGGATGAAGATGGGATTTTCCAGTGAGTCTGCAGAATTTTACCCCTTATCTGTGGAGGAGTTTGAAGCAGCTGAAAAAGAAACACAATCTCTGGAACCATCAAAAAATAAAAGGAAGAAGAGAAAGGCTAAGGAAGTGGTTGCTGATGAAGAAATTCCTCAAGCTAAGGAAATTGAATCTGCTCCCCCCAAGTCGAAGAAGCAGAAAACATATACGGATGAAGTAGAAACTAAGTGGAGGGAAGATAAAGAGAAGAGGAATGAAGGGGATCCTCAATTCCGACTGGACCCTGCCGAGGCTAAAGCATTAAAGGAAAAAACTACTGAGAAGCTAGAGAGACATGCGAAGGAAAAGAAATTGATAAAGAAGATGTCTGAAGCTGAACTAGTGCATTATTTTCTAAAAGATACAGAGTTGGCTTCCGAAAGGCTTCTAGTTCCCGAAACTTTCAGTGTTGAACCTTCTTTACCAGAAACTCCAGCAAAAAACTATGTCACTCTAGAAAAGTAAAAGGGTAAAGAACTAGTAGTAGAAGCTGAGAAGGAAGTTGCTGAAGTAGTAGAGGAAGAAGTAGAAGAAGAAGAAGAAAAGGAGAGTGAAGATCTGGATACCTTGATCAAGCAAGTACATAACTACAAAGATAAGGATGAATCCAAAAAGATAGTTACCTCAGGCAAGGTAGATGAGGATGCTAGAAAGCAACATCAAAAAGAAGAAGAAGAAAATGTGTTGTACGATGAAGAAGAATCCTATGAAAAGAATTTTCTTGAGGAAGGTCAAGAAAAACAGAAACCATAGGAAGACCAGATCGTTCAAGTTTCTGAATCTGAGGAAGTATATCTTAATGTGGAACCCATTCCGAAATCTGATAAGGGGAAGAAAGCTCTCATGGAGATACTTATAAAAGATCTCATCAGGAGGAAAGAGGTTGGTGGTACCTCTAGAAGGAAGCTGATGCCAGTTGAAGAAGAGGAATCTCAAAAAGAATTTTCTGATTCAGAATCATCTTCCCACAGGCATGATTTTGTGGTTCAATCTCTGAGAAAGTTGGTGGAAACATTTCCGATTCATCCAACAATAGATTCTAGATACCAGTTGCTGCAACAGACTATGAATCAGAAATCAGATTCTTTATCCATGGTCATGGATAAGTTTTTAAAGTTGGAAGCTAAATAGAAAAGTTTTCTGATCGATTATGATATACATAGAAAGTCTTGCAGTAAGGTAACAAAGTGGTCTACAAGAGTTGAATAATACTTGACTGTGTATGATAATTTTCAAAATGATGTGAAAGAAGCTTTTTACATAGCAGATAAAAAGGTTAAAAATCTTAAATATGAGCTGATTGTTGAGAAGAGTACCTGGAGTCATCAAGTGAAGGAACTAAATAACAAGGAAAATTCTCTTGCTCAAAATCTTATAAATGATATAAATCTCCAGATTGAGCTTGAGAAAAAAGTGGTTCAGCAAGATGAGTTGTTAAAGTTACAGAAACAAGCCTTGGAGGCTCAGGCAGAGGATTTAAAAGCTCAAGAAGAAAAGGTAAAAGCCTTGGAGTGGAAACGAGAGGAAGATAAAAGAGACTTGAAGAAACTCAAAGCCTTGTTGAAGCAGCACATTCCGAAGGAAAAGGAATACAAATGAACCCACTTCGATCTTTTGTTGTAACTGTCTTTCCTTGTAATTTTTTTTCAACTCTAATGAAATGGTTATCTGGTTGGTTGTATCTTGTTATATACTAATGTTTTAGGTACCATACATTGTTTTCCATTCCCTTCAATTCTTTTTGAAAATCACAAAGGGGGAGAAGGAAAAAGAACTACTCCTAAGGAGGAAAAAGGAAACATTTCTAAGAGAAATATCCTTAACGAAAGGGGGAGTTTCCCACTATAAAGTTTTTCATTCTTACAATAATGAAAACTCCACTCCAGAAGCTCAGAATACAATCCTTAGAGTTTCAATGCCTAAGGGGGAGTTATTTTTATTCACTTTTATCCATGAAAAAAGGGAGATAAGTTTTAATTTTCAAAGTCTAATGAAAATTTTCAAAATCCTTATACACTTTTTCGAAAGGATGTTTTTGCTTTCTAAAAAGGGGGAGATTATTGAGTCAATAAGGTTTTCCTTATGAATTTTCCATTCCTTCTTGTTTTGAAAATAAAAAACACCTTATACTTAAGTAAATATTATTTTTATCCCCATAAGGAAAATTTACTTCTTAAAGGAAATTTACCCTAACCTAGATTTTCTTATACATAGAAATATTATTCTTAAATTCAAAAACCAGATTCATACCCAAAATCCGAGAGCCATATAATGGAAATATTTGGAACATTCTGTTTTTAGGATCTGAATTCTGGATGTGATATGTAATGTAGTTGTAATCCAAATTCTGGACTCCGAACTCTTAAGCAGTTTGACTCCAAACTCTTATGTAGTTCGACTCCAAACTCTGAAGAAGTTTGACTCTGAACTCTTATTCAGTTCGACTCCGAAATCTTAAGTAGTTCGACTCTGAACTCTGAAGAAGTTTGACTCCAAACTCTTAAGCAGTTCGACTCCAAACTCTTAAGTAGTTCGACTCTGAAATCTGAAGAAGTTCAACTCCGAACTCTTTAGTAGTTCAATTCCAAACTCTGAAGAAGTTCGAATCCAAACTTTTAAGCAGATCGACTCCGAACTCTTAAGTGGTTCGACTCCAAACTCTGCAAGTTCAGATTCCGATCTCTGGTGAAACCAGACTCCAAATTCCTATAAAACAGAATCCAAATATTTCTTAACATAGAATCTGAACTTTATTTTTGTTAGAATCTGATCTTTTGACTTTCTTATACTCTGAAATATTGATTATCTTTTACTTATATATGCTTCATTTCAAAACGATGTCGTACATTCAGTTATACATAGTTTGTTATAAAACGATGTCGTCTATTCTGTTTCTAATTAACCGTTGGTTGAGTTACACGTGTATAGGTCCTTCTGAATTTCATGGAAAATATGACCGTTGGAAGAGGGAGCCGACAGTTGGAAATTTTCCAATAAATAGGAGCTCATTTGAAAGAGCTCAACACTGAAACGAACAAGTCGATCGATCTAGAAAACACATGCTATTAAGGTGATTTCTAGAGAGAAAATATTTTCATGCCTTGTGCGTACTGAACTGCTTGTTTAGATTACTTCGTACGACATCGGATGTTGGTGATTACTTTCGAGGACTTCCAGGGATAGGAAGACAGAGGTGCCGACTACCTTGAAGTTTGTGGGCTTCCTTGCTGAGGAAGACAGAGGTTCCAACTACCTTGAAGTTTAGGGCTTGCGGGGATAGCAAGACAGAGATTCTAATCTTCGTATCGATGGCTTATCCTGGTGTGGGTAAGACAGACTTGCTTGAAAGTATAAATCAAGAGACCTTTATCCAAGGTTGTTGGATACCCTTCTCTTTGGGTTAAAAGAGTTATTGTTTGTTACTTGTAGTTTTACTACTTGTTTGTTTCCGCTGCATATTGTATTGTAAGGATAGTATAATCTTCTTATACTTCCTTATACTTGTACTCTGATTAGTTTAGATTATATACGCTTTAAGGTAGAATCTTATATTTTAAACCTTGGTTCAAATTCTCTAGTTGGTAATTAGAGGTGTTGTGAATTTTCTTAGTTTAACTTTGTTAAACCTAGATTTTTCTTGTCTAAGGAAAACATAGTTATCCATAATCAACTTTAAAAGTTCCAAAGGAATTTTTAAAGTATACAATTCACCCCCCTCTTGTATATTGAGCATCTACATTGTTATTTCAATCCTACAATAAGGATTGGATAAATTCCATTAATGAATACTTTGATGATATTGATAATAATTCTACTTATGAACTTATTCCAAGACTTGAGGGAAAAATGATATATGTAACACCCGAATTTGTTTTATGAAATATTTTATTTAAATAATTTTTATTCTTAAGTAGCTTGTGTTGCATGAAATCATGAGTTTAAACGAACTGTAAGATACCCTATGTATGAAAATACCATTATATTCTATTAGTTAGGTTATCATGAATAATTATAACTAACTTATGAAAATGAATTTATAATTCTTTGGCTATCAATTATTTATGAAAAATATAAATCAATTATATATTTGTATTTTCGAGTGAATTAATTTTAATGTGATATATATGTGTTATATATTTAATAAAATATTTTTATATTCATCCAATGTATATTTTATTCATAGGATATGAGTAAAACCCTATTTGATGTATAAAAACCTATTTTTTTAAAAAGTATAATTTTACACCTTTGAATGGAAAACCACTTTTAAATTACGATTTTGACACATTAATAAATTTTATATGAAAATATAAACATGTTATTTTGAATCAAGATATAAAAATTTACTTTATATGAATTTTTGATATTTTTCTGATAACTTTCATGTTTTATTAAATAGTAAAAATATGCTAAATTTTAATTCAAAACAAATTTTTTCATTGAAATAATTTATATGGTTAAATTATATTATTGAATGGTTTCTATGTATAAATAGAATATATTTTTACCATTTAATATAATTTAGGACATTAGAATTAATTTTCCATTAAATTCAGATGTAAAAACATTTCAATCTTTCACAATATTTTAACTTTTAAAACCTGTTTTCTCATTTCTACAATGAGATTAATTTTAAATTAATTATTAAAACTTATATGTTTTAAATTTTAAAAAATTTATTCTATATTTGGAATCATTAGGTCCAAATTATGTTAATAGGCTACTTTTATTTTTGGGCATTATGAATAGTAACTTTGGTAATTATTTTTATTACCATGGTTGATGGTAAATCAGGTAATTAAAGGTAAAAATAATATTATAAAATTACCTTAACACGTGTAAAAATCATATTTTATGACTAAATATTACTCTTATAATCTATATTTTTGAAATGAAATCACTTAATTGGCACTTACATGTGAATATGACATGAATATAATAAAAACTAATGAATGTGAAAAAAATGTCACAATCTTATTGTATATAAGTATATTAATTTTAATATATTGTTAACTAGGGGATAATATCGACTATATATAGTATATATAAATATAAAATAATTACCTACATTATAGAAATTTGTTTATAATTTTTATATATTAATTAATTACCATTAATGATGCCACAATATTGATGTAGAAATTATTTTATTAATAGAAATATTAAAAAAACGATTTTAAAAATATTACAATAAATATCATATGAACTAATTAATGTTCTAAAAAAATTTTATATATTACTATGACATTTTAGGAGTGTATTAAACATTTTTTTTCGAATTTATCTTATATGTGGATTTTATTTAATGTCAAATAAATGAATAGTATCAAAATTGACACTATTGATATTTTATAAAAATGAAATTTTATTAAATTATTTAAAAATCATAAAAATATTAAAAAATTAAAAAATGATGATTATAAGGTCTAATATATCATAACATATCCATTTATGTTCAATTAACACCATATAAGTAAATATTTATAACCATTAAATATTTAGAATGTTATTACCACAATTAAAATTAAATAGAATAACTAAGTGCCAATTAAAAAGATATGGTTTAAATTTACAAAATAACTTGTCAAAAATTTATTGGTTTATGAAATTAACAACCAATATCATCTAATATTCTAAGGTGGGACATTTCTGAGTTTTTTAAGTGGATTTTGATTTTATTGTAAATAAATATTTTTGTGGTTTCCAAAAGCACCCTTCACCTCAATTATAAAAGGGAACCTTCTACCTAACCTATTAACTTAATTTTGGTCCTTCAATATCAGTCATAACCTACCATTTTTCCTTATCAACTTACCTATTTTAATTCTAGATTTTATGGTCATTTTCAAAGACCAACTCTTGTGTTCTAAGAAGAGATTTAGAGGAAGCACGTCGACGAAGTGGTAATCACTTCTATCGATTCTTTCAAATTATTTATTCTTATACTTCCTCTTCATTAGATTTTTAACTATAAATTAATAACATAATTATCACTAATATACTAATATTTTATTATAAATATTAAACAACCACATTTCACCTTCTATCCATCCTATGAAAATCAATATCACCACGCGTGCGTACGTACGTCTTACCATATCCACGTCGTGGTGTAATATGTTTTTCACCATCACCTTACATAGATGGGTATAATGATAAAAATAATAACTATATATGATTATTATAATATTTTTCCAATTTTGAAATATTATACACCATCCACTTCAACATCATTCAATAATTTTGTGAATGATATCATTGCTCATGCGTACGTACGACCTAACGTCTCCGTGATGGGATGCGATTCATTCTACATGACATTAATTAAACCATGATTATATTAATTAATTAAATAAATAAATATTATATATATATATTATACTAATATCATTCTATAAATGATTTAATTATAACCTAATAAGTGAAACATGAAATCACCTGACAAATATTGAATAAGAACATAAAGTAGTTGATATCCGAATAACGAGTAACAATGAAATATTACTAACAAACGGATGATAATATAATAATATATAATATCATAGAAATTATTATGATTCTAAAATAAGTCAATAAAATTATTTAAAACATTATGTAGGTGTTTCAGATACATATGAAGAATATCAGACCTATGGTAAGGGAAAAATTTTCAATCTTATTTTTATCCGAGATTATTTATACGTATGTATTTACTAGGGTATATTTAACATCCACATCCATGTTTTTCTAATTTTTTAATAATATTTCTATTATTATACATTTTTTTAAAGTTAATTTTACCCATTTTATAATGTTTACTAAACAGTAAAAATGGAATCTTTTGTCGTTTTTGGTACACGGTACTTTTTGACTTTTTAGGAAAAAGTAAAATAAGAATGTACTTTTAACTTGTACGACATGAATGGATTTTTATGCTTTAATAACTCCTTATTTACTTGAATATTCCCCTATAATATTACAAGGTTATTTTCACATAAAATTATTTCTTCTAAAATTGTGTGGCATTTTGAGGAAGTAAAACTTTTTTGAAGAATAAATGATATTTTCTTCAAGAAATAATTTCAAGTGTTTTCTCAAAATTATTTTCCATATAAGATGGATGTCTTTAAATAGGGTTCTATTTATATCACTATTATTAATATTATTTTATTTTTTATGATGAAATTTGATTAATGAAATCCCATTTTTTTTATATCAATTATAACGGAATGATGTTTAAGAAACCCATTTTATTTAATGGGTTATGCTATTGTGAATGTTTTTATGTTTTTGTTGAACACGTAAGAATAATATAATTATGAGATGGGTGGGACCTATATATCCCTATAATTATTTGGGTAATTATTTATATCTCATGAGATAGACATGACTGGAATGGAAAGTAAATCCAGTTCAGTAATACAGGGAAGGAATGAGGAGTGAACTCGGTTCAGTAATGGACTTTTTCCACTATGATGGTCTTGGAATGAGCCTTGACTAATATGAATTGATTTTTTAAACTTATGTGTATATTCCACTAAATATAATGTCTTATTTTATGAATATTGATATTACATTCCACTTTTATGATTTATCCCATGACACGATGTTCTGATATTTTAAATGCAGGAATTTTTTTTTCAAATGTTACGTTCTTATGATTATGATATGATTGATATTTCCCTTTTTTACCCTTACTAATAATATGAGCTCACTCGTTCGTATGTTTCTTTTCCCTAAGTCATGAATATGGGGATTAAGTAATATATGTCAAAAAGGAGTCTAGTTTTGAAGATATAAGTGGGAGACAATGTAGATGTTTTATGAACCAGTTGTTTATGTTTCCCAATTTCTAAAGACACTAAACCTACACGGTCAAGGAATGGTTATTTGATATGTTATGTAATAAATATTTTTCAATGTTGAATTAATATATATATATAAATTATGTTCCGTTATATTTGGAATCAAATCAAAGGTGTAGTTAACCTTTGGAAAATAGGATGAGATAACCTTAGTAAAAACCCTAAGGATATGTCTATGTATATGTTACAATACTATTCTAGTGTTTTAGATATGTGCATGAATAAACTAGGATAAAACCTAAAGTGTCCTAAATTGAAATTTTATTCTTAAATTATGTGTTTTTCCTATTATGATTAGTTTTTATCACATTATGATTCTTGGTTTAAATCAATGGCTAGAACCTAAAGGAACCGAGTTATTGCTGAATGCAATGGGCAATGTAATGATTATCCCCTTGAGCAACCAAATGTTATGGGAGTTGGAATGAAAAATATTATATCCATTATCACAAAAATTTCTCAATCTATGAATCATTCCAGACTACCAAACAACCAAAGGAGGGAGAAATATTATGTGGAATCCTTCATGAGGCAGCATCCACCTTCATTCAGTGGGTCTTCTGATCCATTAGTGGATAAAAAATGGATCCATACCACTGAAAAGATATTTTCAGTTATATAATGTTTTTAACAAGATAAAGTCAGATTAGCAGTATAAATTTTGGAAGGTTAAGATGATCAATGGTGTAATATTATCAAGAATACAAGTCAAAGAGATTAAAATGAGTCCATGGAATGGGATGAGTTCAAGAACTTATTTTTCAATAAGTACTTTACTCGTATTATTCAAACAAAGATGGAGAAGTACTTCCATGAACTTAAGAAAAAGGATGACTAATCCATTGGTACCTATGGAGGAAATTTTACAAGACTCTCAAGGTAAGATTCTAGAATTATTATCCAACCTGAGAGTAAAATTGATCGATTATTTATTAGCTTAAAACCAAGTCTCCAAAGGGAATTAACCATAAGGGACTTCAATAGTTGTGAGAAAATTGGTCGATATGCTTTCAAGGTTGATATGGAGATTGGAGTAACCCATCAGTCATATGGGTTTGACAAGAAGAGAAAAATGGAATTCAAAGGAAAATATAAATACCACACTAAAAAGAAGATGAGTGTTCATTATGCTCAAAGTGTGGAAAGAAACAACGAGGGAATTTTCTTAAAAGGACTAGTAAATTTTTTAAGTGTGGAAAAAAGGTCATCGTGCAATTGAATTCCAAAGTGTTGGGAAAAATATTTATAATGATGTGAACAAATAAAAGGCTACACAGAATTCACCTACTACACTTCAATACTTCAAGTGCAAGGATATGGGGAATTATGCCAATAAATTCCCTAATCTAAGGATTATTGATGATGATCGATGCTAATAAACAATTAAGGACAAAGATAAATGAAAGTCACATGAAATCATTATCGGTGATGTGGAGTATAATAATAAAGTGGTAAAAGGTACACTTACCATTCACTATAAAGTAGAAAATGTTTTATTTGATTCTAGATCCACCCACTCTTTTATTTCTGTATAATTTTCTAAGGGTATCACTGTATTACCTCAACAATTAGATGTTGATTTAGTTGTGACAACTCCTAATGACACAATGCCCACATAAAAAGTTTATAATTCCTCTCTGGACGAAGTTTGTGGGAAAGTGATTCCTGTAAATCATGTGATCCATCCTATAATGGAGTTTGTTGTGATTCCTGGAATGGATTAGATTTATCTATTTGGAGCTCATATCAATTTCTAAGGAAGGGAAGTCACATTTCATATTCTAGATCAATATGTGATTATCTATCAATGTAAGGATGAATATAACCTTCATGTATAAATTTATTCTATTTTATGAGTCTTGATTCTTATAAATGATAGTTATTTTTCTCAAATGGTTGGGGATAAACTCACAATTCAGAATACACCCATTTTACGGGAATTTGATGATGTCTTTCTAGAGGAATTACCATGTCTTCCACCATATCGTAAAGTTTAGTTTTCAATAGAAATCATACTAGGTGTTATAACTATTTCAAAGAAACCTTATAGAATGTCTCCAATTGAGTTTCTAGAATTGATGAAGCAAATCTAAGAGAATATTGATAAGGGATTCAAACACCCTAGTGCGTCACCTTAGAGAGCACCTATTTTTTTGTTAAGAGGAAAGATAGATCAATGAGATTCTTCATTGATTATAAATAACTTAACAAGATCACTATCAAGAATAAATATCCTCTTCCCTGCATTGATGACTTATTTAACCAACTACATGGAGCTCAATACTTTTCCAAGATAGATATTCATTTAGGATATCATCAATTAAGGTTCAAAAAAGAGGATATAAAAAATACGGCATTCTGTACAAGGTATAGACACTATGAATTTATAGTGATATCTTTTGGTATTACTGATTACCCCAAAATCTTCATGTATCTAATGAATAGAGTCTTTAGAGACCATCTTGATAATTTTGTTATAGTATTTATAGATGATATTCTTGTCTATTCAAAGAGCAAGGAATAACATGAAGGTCACTTGAGAATTGTACTGAAGACCCTGAGAAAAGAAAATCTTTATGAAAAATTTACCAAGATATAATTTTAGCTTTAGGAAGTTTTATTTTTGGGTCACATAATCTCAAGAGAGGGGAAATCTATGGATCCATCAAAAATAGAGGTTATTGAAAGATGGTCAATACCAACAACGGTAATTGAGACCTGAAGTTATCTTGGCTTGGATAGATATTATCTACATTTTTTGAAATATTTTTCATGATTATCTAATCCACTAACTAAGTTAACTTTGAAAGGAGTTAAGTTTGTTTGGACAGAGGAATGTAAAGAGATTTTTGAAGATCTAAAAAGAAGGTTAACCTGTGCACCTATGCTCGCACTGCCTTGTAGTGGAGAACAGTTTGTGATCTAAAATGATGCATCCAAGAAGGGGCTGAGATGTGTTCTCAGAAAAAATGATATGGTGATAGTTTATGCCTCATGATAGTTGAAAATTCATGATCAAAATTACCCAACTCATGATTTGGAGTTAGCTGTGGTAATCTTTTCATTAAATATATGGACACATTATCTTTATGGTGAAAGGTGTGTTATTTATATTGATCATAAATGTTTAAATTATATTTTTACACAAAAGGAGATGAATATACATCACAAAAGATGGTTGGAGTTGATTAAAGATTACAACTGCTCAATACATTACCACCCTAGAAAAGTGATCAAGGTGTCAGATGCTTTGAGTCGAAAAGGCCATGATAGCTTATCCATGATGAGGATCATGAAAGATCCAATATTTATGAATTTTTAAAGGATGGATCTGGAAATTTTAATAGAAGGATTGAAATATTATACTTCTCAAATGAATGTTCAAACATCAATACAAGTAATGATTAAATAGGCACAAAAGAAAGATGTAGATCTACAAAAGAAGGTGATAAATGTTTTGTAAATCAACCTTGATTTTGATGAAATAATAAGGTTCAGGAACTGGATTTGTATTCCTCCCATTCTATAATTAAAGAAGGTGGTATTGGATGAGGCTCATATTTCTTAAATATCTATTCACCCTGGAAGCACAAAGATGTATAGAGACTTCAACGAGTAATTTTGGTGGGATGGAATTAAAAGTGATGTCGCCGAATATGTCTCTCGATGCTTGGTTTTTCACCAAGATAAGGCTGAGAGACAGAAGTGTAAGGGGATGTTACAACCATTACCCATACCAGAATGGAAATGGGAAAACATCACTATGGACCTTTTCATCATACTTCCCAAAACATCCAAAGAAAACAATGCTATATTGGTTATTGTTGATCTCTTTACGAAGTCAGCACACTTCATTGCTATTAGAGAGGATTTTTCTCTTGATCGGCATGCCAAGATATATCTAAAGGAATTGGTAAGACTTTATGGAGTAACAATTTCCATTATATCCGATTGGGATCTGAGGTTTACCTCAAAGTTCTAGAAAAGTATTCAACTTGATATAGATACAGAGTTATGTTTTAGTACTGCTTATCATCCTCAGAAATATAGTTAGTCTAAGAGGAAAATTCAAACTCTAGATGAAATGTTGAGATCTTTCTCTATGGATTTAAAAGGTTATTGGGATAAACACTTACCATTGGTGTAATTTTATTACAATAATATCTTTTACTCCAGTATTCATATGACTACTTATTAAGCTCTCTATGGAATGAAGTACATAACTCTAACTTGGTGGGTTGAAGCTAGGGAAAGAAAGCTATTAGGACATGATCTTGTTGATGAAATGACACAAAAGGTTAGATCTATTCAAAAATAAATAAGAGCAACTTAGATTTGAAAAAATAATTATGCTAACAACTAAAGAAAATACTTAGAGTTTGAAATGGGTGATAAGGTGTTCTTAAGAATATCTTCCTAGAAGAGAGTAATAATATTTGGAAATAAGGGCAAGCTGAGCCCTATGTATATTGGTCTTTTCGGAATTATGGATCATGTTGGGAATGTAGCTTACTGATTGGTTCTTCCACCAAATATATCTCAAGTTCATAATGTGTTCTATGTATCTCTCATAAAAAAGTACATAATTGGTCCTTTATATATACTAAGCTCCGAAGTTGTACCACTAGAGAAATATCTTTCTTATGACAAACAATCGATAGAGATTATAGAGCATAGCAAAAAAGTTCTACAAAACATGACCCCTCACTTGGTTAATGTTTTATGGAGGAACCCCCAATTTTAAGAATCTACATGGTAACTTGAGGATATGATGAAGGATAGGCATCCTCATCTATTTGTTTCCAAGTGATGAATTTTGAGGGTGAAATTTATTTTAAGGGGGGTAGAATGTAACACCTGGTTTTTTTTATGAAATATTTTCTTTAAAATAATTTTTATTCTTTAGTAACTTTTTTTCTCACAATAATGAGTATAAATGAACCAAGAGATTAACTTAGTATAAAATTACCATTATAGTCAGTCCCTTAGGATTACAGGAATAATTATGACTAACTTATTAAAATGAATTAAGAATTATTTCGCTATCAATTATTTATGAAAAATATAAATCAACTAGATATTTTTATTTTTGAGTGAATTAATATTAATTTGATATATATATATATGTGTGTTATATACTTATTAAAATATTTTTTATATTTATTCAATGGATATTTTAGTCATATGCGATGAATAAAACCCTATTTGATGTATAAAAGCCTATTTTTTTAAAGTTTAATTTTACACATTTAAATGGAGAACCCCTTTTAAATTAATATTTTGACACATTAATAAGTTTTATATGACAACATAAACATGTTATTTTTAAATGTGATATAAAAATTTACTTTTGAGGAATTTATGATATTTTTCTAATAACTTTCATGTTTCGATGAATAGTAAAAATACACTAAATTTTAATTGAAAATAACCTTTTAATTGAAATAATTTATATAGTTCAATTATATTATTGAATGGTTTCAAAGTATAAATAGAATATATTTTTATCATTTTATATAATTTATTCCATTGGAATTAATTTTACATTAAATTCATATCTAAAAATATTTTAATCTTTATCAAAAAGTTAACTTTTAAAACGCATTTTCTCATTTCAAAAATGGGATTAATTTTAAATTAATTAATTTAACTTCCTTGTTTTGAATTTTAAAAAATTGATTCTATATTTAGAATCAGTAGTTTCAAATAATTTTAATTGGCTACTTTTATTTTTGGGCTTTATGAATAGTAACTTTGGTAATTATTTTTATTACCATGGTTGAAGGTAAATCAGGTAATTAAAGGTAAAAATAATATTATAAAATCACCTTAACAACTATAAAAATAATATTGGATGAATAAATTAGACCCTTATCATCTAGTTTTTATAAATGGGATCACTTAATGTCTACTTACCTATTAATATGACATGAATATAATAAAAACTAATGAATGTGACAAAATGTCATAATCTCATTTTATATAATATATTAATTTTAATATATGTTTAACTTAGAGATAATATTGACTATAGATATTCTATATAAATATAAAAAAATTACCTACATCATAGAAATTTATTTATTATTTTTATAAATTAAATAATTACCATTAATGATGACACAATAGTGATGTAGAAATTATTTTATTAATGGAAATATCAAAAAAATGATTTTAAAAATATTAAAAGAAATATCATATGAACTAATTGATGTACTCCATGAATTTTATAGGTGAATATAAAATTTTAGGATTGTATTATATATATTTTTTTTGGATTTATCTTAGGAGTGGAGTTTATTTAAAGTCAAATAAATAAAGTGTAAAAATTGACACAATTGATATTTTATAAAAATAACATTTTATTAAATTATTTAAAAATAATAAATATATTTAAAAATTAAAAATTGATGATTATAAGGTCTAAAATATCATAAAATAGTCATTTGTGGTAAATTAACACCATGTAAGTAAATATTTATGAAAATTAAATATTTAGAATGTTATTACCATAATTAAAATTTAATAGAATAACAAAGTTCCATTTAAAAATACATGGTTTGAATATACAAAATAAATTATCCAGAATTTATTGGTTAATAAAATTACAAACATATCTCATCTGATCTTAAAATTTGTGACATTTTTGAGGTTTTTAAGTGGGTTTTGATTTTGTTATAAATTAATATTTTTGAGGTTTCCAAAATTACCCCTCACCTCAATTATAAAAGGGAACCTCCTCCCTCACATATTTACTTCATTTTGAGCCTTAAATCTCAACCATACCCTTTAATATTTCCTTATCAACTTCCCTATTTTAATTATATAGTTTTTGGTCATCTTCAAAGACCTAATATAGTGCACTAAGAAGTGTAACATGAACTTATCCGATAAATCATACTTAATAAAATAAACAGTTAATATCCAAATAACAAGTGACAATGAACAGATGATAAAATAATAATATATGATATCATAAAAATTATTATGATTCTAGAATAATTCAATAATATTATTTAAATCATTATACAAGAGGTTCAAATACATACGAAGGATATCAGACCTAAGGTAAGTGATAATTTTGTAATCAAATTTTTTTTCGAAATTGTTTTTACGTAAGTATATACTAGGGTATATTTATCATCCACATCCATGTTTCCTAATTATGTAATATTATTTCTATTATTATACCATTCTTTAAAGTTAATTTTACCCATTGGTGAATTTTTACTAAATGGTATGAATGGAATATTTTGTCGTTTTCAGTACGAGGTACTTTTTGACTTTTCCAAAAAAGTACGCCTTTTTAAACTTGTACGACATGAATATATTTTTATTCTTTCATAATGCCTTATTTACTTGAAGCTTCTCCTATAATATTAAAATTTTATTTTCACATAAAATGATTTCATCTAAAATTGTGTGGTATTTTGAGGAAGGAAAATGTTTTTGAAGAAGAAAAGATATTTTCCTCAAGAATTAATTTCAAGTGTTTTCTGAAAATTATTTTCCATTTATGATGGCAGTCTTTAAATAAGGTTATATTTATATCCATATTATTACTATGATTTTGTTTTGTTTATTATGTAATGTGATTTAGGAAATAAATTTGTTTTATATCAATTATGATGGAATGATGTTTAAGAAACCCATTTTATTTCATGGGTTATGCTATGATGAATGTTTTTATGTTTTTGTGGGAAGCATAAGAATTGTTTCCTTAAGATATGGTTGGGACCAATATATCAGTCCAATTCATTGGGTAAAGATTTATATCTCATCCTATAGACATGACTTGAATGACAAGTAAATCTAGTTCAGTAATATAGGGTAGAAATGAGGAGAGAACTCGGTTCAGTAATGAACTTTTTCTGCTATGATGATCTTGGCAATGATCCTTGAATAATATGAAATAATTTTCTATTATTATGTGCATATGACACGAAAATTTAATGTGTTATGTTATGAATATTGATATTACATTTCACTTTTGTGATTTATACTAGGACATGATGTTCTGATCTTTTATATGCAGGATAATATTTTCAAATGTTATGTTCTTATGATTATGATATGAATGATATTTCCCTTGTTTACCCTTACTGAACATCTAAGCTCACCCATTCATATGTTTCTTTTCCCAAGGTTATGAAGAATGATATTAAGTAAGATATGTCAAAAATGAGTATAGTTTTGAAGAAATAAGCAGGATACAATGTAGATGTTTTATAAATGAGTTTTTCATGTTCCCCTGTTTCTAAAGAAACTAAACCTATATGATCCTGGTGTGGTTTTTTGTTATGTTATTTAATAAATATTTTTCAATGTTGAATTAATTTCCATATATAATGTATGGGCCGTTATAATATATTTACCAAGTGGTTATTTCGATATAAATCGAAGGAAAATGTAGAGTTGTTAAGAAAGAAGGATATAGTAGTTTTCAAAATTTATTAAGATATGGAAGGGGTAAAAATCTAATAATTTTTTTTAAATTGTTTAAATACATGAATCAATTATAATGTTTTCTATAATTATAACATGGAAACACTAAAAGTTTTTAATGGTTATAAAATATAATTTTTTAATGGATACCTAGAAGAAGAAGGGTTTGTTGAGAAACCTAAGAACATAGTATTTTATAGTGATTGATATATGGTTTACAGAATTAAGAATTCTTTTTATGGGTTAAAATAGTTCTTTAAAACGTGGTAATAAGTATAATTCTATTATTTTGATATCTACATTAGGTGAAATATTATTTAATGGTGAAATAATTGTTAACCTATATAATAATAAGCATAATTCTATTATATTGAGTATAGAAGGGAAAAAATATGTTTTTATAACTAAATACTATGACATTGGGATGAATTTATCTTAAAAACATTTAATTATCTAGAAATGTGGTGTTTATATATTTAATCATATGAATGGATTCAATTTGAGGAATCTTTATGTGAGTTGTTAGTGTTGAAAATATATTCAATGGTATAGACCAAAGAACCATAGAATTTTCTTAATGGATATTTTATTTATATTCTAACATGAGATAGATTAATTAGAAGTATATGTGATAGTTTTTTTAACTACTTTTGAATTTTTTACTGATTGAATATTAGTTGAGAAGTATTGATCATGTTTTGAGATGATTTGATGAATTCTATAAAATCTAAATTGACCTATAGGCCTAATGACAATGGCCATTTGAAAGGGGTCTTTTTAGACTTTTATTAAAGGTATTAATGATAATAAAACATAAAATTCAACATGAAAAGGTAAATAGGTGACAATATAAATAAGGAAATTATTTTAATTCAGATTAAAGTACCTGGCATATATCCTGCTTGTAAATTTTAGGGCACCCCAATGTGTGTACATATGTCACTGAATATTTGTTATTTTTTCCATGATGCATCCTAAAAAAATTCCAATACAAGTAATAAGAATTAAAATTTATATGAAAACCATTAAAGATTGGAAATACCTTAAACTCATTAGTCTTATAATGTGCAATCATTTTTTGATATTGATTTTTTAGACAATCATGAAATATGGGTACACCCTCTAAATCCGAACCAACACTGCTCTTCCAGCCAATATATTGTATGATCGTAATAACTCTCTGATATCCATCAAACATGCATTCTTAGTATCTTCTCTATTGGTAAAGTTAAACTAAATCTATAATGAATATGTTATTTTATATAAATAAAATAGTAATATAGATGTAAATTTATAAAATTTTCTTACCCACATATACTCCCAAGATTTTTCATTGATGTCTTTACTGACATGTCTCCATGACACTGGTTCCACCAGAATGATATTGTGGTATTTGGATAAAGTTGACATGAAACTTATACTATGCCTTAAATTTTTACCTACCATCTAATTTTCTTTATTTTAGTCCATGATTATCTGTTTCTAGCAATTCTAAGATTATTGTATATGAGTGATCCCATGTTGCCTAGCAGAAGATCCTAATGAATAAGAAAATAGGGGGTAAAAAAGAATAATTAAGTCATGGTTCAACATGAAAAAAATAAAGTGATATAATTTTAAATAGTTATGATAAAAAGAACCCCCTGTAGGATTCTCAATAGACTATGATGGATCCGTGGGCTATCCTATATTAACAGAATATGAAGTAAGTGTCTGTTTCAATGCATGCTCTAGGTGATCTTCATGCACTAGAGTAGAAGCTAAAGGAACAGGCTCATCAGATGTTTATGGATGGTAATAATTAGAAGTGGTGTAGAAATGGAAGAATATGGGTAGTAGGATGGGGGATACATCATCATATATGGATATGGTACAGGTAGAAACATCCATGGAGGAGGAGTAGATGTGTAATGGGAATAAAAGGGTAAATGAGACGATGGATGCATCAATGGGATAATCCCTCGATGTGGCATATACATGGTATGTGAATAAAGGGTAACTGGGATGATGATGGAGGCATGGATAATAACATACCTGGAGAATCAAGTAGAGGATGGAAAGGTGTGGTAGATGGGGTGTCCTCTGGGGGGTCTGTGTAGGAGCGAGTATGACAGGTGATCTGTATATGTCTAGGAGCATCCCCACTCGAACACATACTCGCAGGATAGGAAATGAACTATGGTGGAACTAAATGTCACTAATTTGTTTGATAAATAATATTAACATGACATTATATATAATGTTGAATAAAAAAATTACAATTATTATAATCATTGAGGAAAGTGAAGGAGGCAACACACACTCTCACACCTATCGATCGAGATCAAATAGTCACTTCCTATGGAGTTCTGAACTATTTGACATAATATGCATAAGAATGAAATTTAAATTTTATTGAAACAATTTTTATAATTCATTCATACAACTTAGAATTCAAAAAAGGCATAAGAAATGTCATGAAATATTTTAGTTAAAATAATTTAAAACCAAGTTAATTTTTTTTTAAAAAATCATTTCAAACCCAGTTATCTCAATTGAAATTAGTCTAATAAAACTAAACAACACCAAAAAATACTAAAAAAATATATCATTCCAAATTGAAACTAGATTAATGTAATTATGGTAATACTAACCTGAGAAACTCATGTGATGGTAAAATAAATTAATAGTGAACATATATGGTTGCTTCTATATATTACCCACCACAACTCTAGGTTCAAAATTATCTCTCATAATGGGAAAATTTAAATCATCAAATGAAATATTTTTGTTAACATAAATGGGGGTGTCAATGGTAGAAATTTAATCATCATCATCATGAAAAATATTTCTTGGGATTACTTCATTAATGACACCGTAATCAGGTCTATGATGATCTATCACATAAAACACTTTTTTCTTCATTAATTACAAAATGTATGGTTCATTAGTATATAGGAATTGTCTCATATAAATAACTTTGAATCCACAATCATCAATAAATTTACCGTATCACATCATCGAATCAAACCATTTACATTTCCTCACAGTGACTCGACCCTAAGAGTAGTAATACAATAATAATATTTTCTCAACAAGTCTATAATAATACACATATTCATATTGAGACCGAATATTAGATGCATTGGTATAACAATCTGTTATTGCAGTTTACATAATTCCATCATTTTTTATTCTCATTTTCTCTACTTTATCAGTAGTAAAAAATTTATATCTATTGATTATTAAATATTTTCATTCACTAACCAAATAATTGGGACCAAAATCCAACACTTTTATTTTTGAGAAATAGATTCAATAGGTAAACCCAAGACATAAAATATTTATGAATAATAGAATTAATAGATATATATAATTTAATGTAATTAAAGTAATTATCATACCTTTGATTTTAACCAAGCAGGAAACTCTAGGATATGTGAAGCCTCAGTCCTTCTAAAAGGAAAATATCAATGAACTATACTTATAATTTTTTTATGTTCCCTATATAAAACAATAATAAAAGTATAAGTTATATGTGAAATTTCATAATATGAGAAAACATATAAGTATCCAAATTACTTACTTGACATAGTCATCGAACAAACCATAGTTAAACAAAACTTTGAGATCTTCCATAACACGCTCTTTACAGCTCAATGTAGCAATTGTATAAGACCCAAAAATTCCTCCTGTTTTGGGAAGAGATGGAAATGAGGGATCAATTTCTATATAATTTTCATCTTAATTTCTAATTAGCCAGTTATGTCTAGTTCTCACACTAAGAAAATAAATCGAACAAAAATCCATATATTCATGAGCCAAATAACCTCTCACAATCAAACCTTAAGGATAATTATTTTTTCAGACATATGATTTCATTATGCACCTATTTATTTCAATAGGATACATCCACCAAAAAGAAATTTGTCCCCCAATAAGTGTTTCAGTTGGAATATGGACTATTAAATGCAACATGCAGGTGAAAAACGATGGCATAATTTTTTTTCCATATCATACAAAATTAATGGAGCCTCCTGCTGCATTTTTATCAATAATGCCTTTGACAACCTTTTTACACAAAGGTATATAAAAAAATGGCAAAAGAGAATAACTATCACCCTTATATTATTATATAGTAAATGCCTAATTTCTATTGGAATCAATTCATGAAGAAGGATGCGATAATCATGAGTTTTTAGGGATTTTAGTTTCAAATCCCTTATGTTGACTTGTTTACATATGTTTTTGGAATATCCATCATAAAATTTGATATTGTACAATATTTTCAGAAATTTATCTTCTTCTAATGGAGTCATAACATAATAAGAACATGGGACATTCAATTTGTTTTCACCGATACACAAAGGATGTAGTTATGGTCGAATACCCCAATCCAACAAGTCCCAATGAGATCAAAAGTCATCTTTTGTATTTCCCTTGATATTTATAAGAATTTCAAGAAACATTTCACATATATTTTTTAATGTGAATTAAGTTTAAATAATGACGTAATAAATTGGTAGAATAATATAGAAACTCAAAGAAGATACCTCTCTTTTTTCCAATTGTAAGTGGCTTTAGTGTCAACATTCTTCCTCTTTTTAGTTTTTTGCTGACCTTTCCCTAATGAAAAAAATGAAATCTTTCAATTCATTAAGTACATCACTTCCTAATATACATTGAGGGGGGTTTTTTAGTTTCAATAGTATTATCAAACCTCTAAATATTCTGCCTATATTGATGATCCATTGGAAATAATCATCGATGCACCATGAAACTGAAACTACAATGATATTTAAGACTTCTCGATTGTGTATTATTCATACATATATAACCTGATAGTTTTCCATTTATGATCCAACAACACATCATTTAATAAGTAGGTAAATAATTTATAGTACGTATAAGGGTAGTTCATGTCTGAAATATATTTTTTGAATAAGCATCGAATATCTTCACACCCATATCCCAAAGATGCTTCTACTCTCCTATTAAAGGCTATAAGTAGACGTATATATCATTAATGGGATCAGAAGGTCCAGATATCAGTATACATAATAAAGTGAAAGGTTTTCTCATACACTTCCATGATGTAATATTATAAACATGAATAAAAACTGGCCATGTGTTGTGAGCAGTAATCATATGAACAAACAAATTAAAACTATCACATGATAGACCCAAATTGAAACTACGCACCTCAGCTAAAAAATAAGGATGATATGTATAAAATTCCCACCATGATAATCCATGTGCAAGATGAACCAACTCACCAATTACTTTAATTCTCTCAACATCATACCATCACATATTAGATGGGATTTATATATACATGAATAGATTTTGAAGTCTGGGAATCAATGGAAAGTGCCACATGACTTTCTTGTGGCACATGAGATGGTGTTCCATTTTCATATTATTTCCTTTGGGATCTACCAAATTATTTATATTAATTATGGTCATTTATGCCCTCCCAAAATAAAATGTAGTCTTTAAAAAAAGTATGAAATTTATTAGTAGCAAATCAAAGCTTCTCAATTAACTTCCATGCTTTGTAATGATTTGAGGGAATATTTGCACCATCAGGAAGCATGTCCTTCAAAAAGGTAAGAATATAACCAGTGTCACTGTTAGAAATTCCATACATTATTTTTCCGTGATATAACCACATTAAAACTTCCAACTTGGTTTTTTAGTACATCCTGATATACTAGAGTTTTGGTGTCATCCATCAAGATTTTCGCTCTCTCAACATCATCATCTTTAGTATTTTCTTCATGTGTATTTATATGATTGTATTCTAGCACTGGAATACTCTCTCTATCTCTCTCGTGATGATAAAATAATGGAAACCAATAAAATATAAAATTCTCCATAATAGTTCTTTATTTTTGTTCATGAACAGTAGAAGATTGTTCCATCTCTCAATAGTGATACCAAACAAAATAGTTTCTTTGAAATCTAGCTTTTATTATATGTTAGCTGACTTCTTCCTAAATTAACCAAGGTATTCCAATACAATTATATCATGGAAAATATATAAAACCTCTATATGGACCATTTTTAAATGAAATATCTAAAACATATTCTAATTTTTTTTTGAAAACTGGTTGAAATCCAATCAGTTTGAGACATCTAGCTTCTATCCATTATATTAAAAATAAAAAATTTTATCTTCCAATAAAAAATTTAAACCATAATTAAAAAATTCATTGAAACAAATGTTAATATTAAATTCATCAAAACATACCAGTAGCTAGAAAAACAAATAATAAGAGAGATAACACATGCTATAAGCAAAGACTACAAATAACAAACCAAGGTGGATATCTATGTGCGATAATGATTATAATGTCTATTCCATATCAGATAAACACTATAATAAATATTCGAGCATCTAATTTGTTGGTAATAAAAGTGTTTTAGATTAATAACATATACACATTGAAAATTAATTTTTACCTTTGGAATCAATGACATTTATTATTTCATTCTAAAAAGAAACTCTAGAACCAAAATATTATAATTGATTAATAGTTTCCAAATTTTACTTAGGAAAAAAATTATTTAAAATATATTTAAATATAATAATATAATTTACAATTATAGTGGTGTATAAACTGAGGATTGTTATCATTTAATTATTACAAATGTGACATGTCCACCTTCAAGATTTTATAGGTGGTTGAACTTCTAGAAGTCACTACAATATGATTCATACATATGATGTTAATATACTATGTAAAATCTTGGTATTATCTCTTAGGGTGTCATTGATATAATTGAATTTTGAATCTAAATATATTACTACACAAAATATTTTAAGTATAGAAATGTTTTCGAAAATAGATTTTGGAACCCATATTATCCTTTTCTATGGTATTTTCTTGATAATATAAAAAAGAAGAAAGGTATTTTAGGTAAACTATAGAAATTATTTATTGAATTTAATTCATAAATAAGATGCCAAATTTTTTGAAAATAATTAAAGATCCTATATTTATATGATTCTATTTTATTAGAAATATATTGGATAATTATAAGTACTTCCAAATTTGTTTTTTCCTAAAAAATTTCAAAATTTGTTTGATCATAATTTAATAATAATGGATTTATTTAATAGATTCTTTCTAACTACTTTCATTGTGGAATCAATTTTTTCAATATTTTGTAGAATTTAATGGTCTTCCCTTCTATGATCTCATTAGATGCATTTTTATTTCTTAATTTTTTTTATAATTTCTTTAGTTATTAAAAACCCAATGTGTTAATCCATGTGATTTTTACTAATATACATTACATCTTGAATTATAGTTTACTATGGTAAACAAGTGCATGTAAATGGTCAATGGATTAGAATCAATATATTTTTTAATTAAATAAAATCATCAAGAAACTCTATTATATTTATAATTTTATTATAAACATGTAATTATTTTATTTATTCGTTATCTGTGTATTAATCTAGCCAATATATCCTTCCCATTCTTCTTCATTTACATCAAATGAATTCTTGGTTGAGTTATGATATAACTAGGTTTGTTATCATTATTTTCATCACGGAAATTAAGGCAACCCTACTTCTATTAAAGTTTAATGAATTTATTTACCAATGGGATGTCATTAATTACATTCCTTAACATTCTAATTAAGACTACAATGAATTTATTTTCTACTCTTATTTTAATACTATCATAACCCAAATCAACTAGAACCCATTCTAAGTCAATAATGAATTCGAGTGTGCCCCCTAAAGCTTACCTTTAATTGGTTATAGGTTGGATACTAGCAATGAGGTTATAAAAATGTAATATAAGAGACAAAAACCTATTTAATCACTATAAAGGAAGAAAATCTACCAATCAACACCAAAAAACATGGAAGAAATTAACCCAATATCTTAATCAAAATATAAATATTCACATAAAATCATAAAAACCAAAAAATAAATGATTTCCATACTAGATTAAAACTACTCCTAAGGAACAATAAATCCTCCAATTACCACTAATCTCCAATATTAAGCATGATTATAGTCAGCCCAATCTCAAAATCCATTTTAAAAATTATATAAATAATATATACATGTAGGGGTGATCATACAAGTATAATAAACAGGTTCCTCTAAATGATTTATGTTCCAAAATGAGAAAATTTAATATCACATATATCAAATATATTTACTCCGTACCGATGATTTTATATATTTTATATTTTTAGTATAATCTCTTCTAATTTATCAAGGAATATAAAACATAATAATTCCACACTAATTATAATAATGAAAAATGTTAAATCACCTACATAAAATTTTATATGAATTCATTTCATCCCAAAATGATGAATTTTAATGCTTAAAGTCCCAAATTCTAAACACGGTTCTCTCATGAACTATAACTCAATGAAATAATAAAAATCCTATTGAATATCAATGAATAAACCACTAAATATATATCCACAATATGAAATAACAGTAGGAAGGATGTAAGGGAAGAACCTATTACCTCATGAAGATCCCAACAAATGAATTGTAAAAAAATGAATCATATGGGTGAAATGTCTCCTCATGGATGCAAGATTTTCCAAATAAGGGAAAGGGGAGGACGAAATCCACTAAGGAGAGAAGGGGGGACACCAAATCCGATTGATATGGGGAAGTAGGAGGATAAAATTGATCAAGGGGAGGGGGAAGTGTGCACACATGGGGGATTATTGGGGAGGATTTGGGTTCAAATGAGGAGCAGGATAGGAGGAGACCGAGTATCCTGAAAAAATTGATACCTTTATACCAATGGTTTGTAAAAATCATGGGTATAGACAAACATATACCAATAAATTTTTAAAAACCATTTCTATAGCCTTGGAAAGAAATACTATATGCACGGTTTTTCAAAACCATGGGTATAGATTTGTTGGGATATATGGCTTTTCCAGTAGTGATTATTACATCAAATATATACAGAACAATGAACAATATATAATTATATGTTTTATTAATATTAAAACCTTTTAATATACATGTAATCCAAAGTACAAGCAGTTGGTTCTAGAACACCAACTCCAAAAAACTCCCACTTGACTAGATTTAATGACCTATGAGTTTCATTACAGTAGAACTCACATTATGATCATGTTTCTACTGGGATAAGTCTTTAGTCAAGGGGTCCTCCATTTTTTCTTTCATGGATATTTTTTCTCACTAAAACCTCACCTCTCATAGAAAAATCCCTCAATATTTGACACTTATAATGTATATTATTTATTATATGATGTGACCTTGACTTCTTAGTAAGATCCACCGCTATCGTATTATGGCAATAGAGTGTGATATGGTCATTACTGATAAGTACCACATTAATATATTGGATGTTGTTTTAAATCCATAATAATTCTTTAGTTACCTCATAATCCACAATATACTTGTAATTCACTATAAAATATATGACCATAGCCTAATTTGTACTCTTCTAACTCAAAAAACCTCTATTTAGAGTGATGTTGTATCATGTATGTGATTTCAGATTGTATTAATATGTTTTAAAACTAGAATTTACATATCCTCTAATGACTAGTTATTTATATCCTCCATAGTTTAGGAAAAAATCCGTAGTATGCCTCAGTTACTTAAGGATAGTATTGAATGACATCCAATGGTTGTCACTTGGGTCAGTTTTATATATTCCTTCCAAACTTAAGGTGTAAGAAACATATAGGACAATACAAATCAGAATAGACATGACTGTCCCAATCACTAGAACATATGAAATCCATTCTACTCTTTATCTTTCCTCATGTGTATGAGGACACATTTTCCTATAAATATGGCTTTTATGTGGCATTGGAAAAAATCCCCTCTTGGATTTCTCTATACTAAATCTCTTTAGCATCTTGTTATATATGTACCTTGGCTTATGTTGAGTATCTCTGGGATATATCATGATGGATCTTAATCCCAAGAATATATGTTGTATCTCTTAATTCCTTCATATAGAATCATTTATTTAACGAGTATTTAACAAAATATTAGACCAATATCTCATTTCTAATAAGTAATATTCCATTAACATATTCTATTAAGAAAACATCCACACTCCCACTAAACCTCTTATAGAAACAAGGATCACATTCATTATTTATTACACCTAATTACATTATGGACTCATAAAAATTAATTTTCCATGACTTGGATGTTTTATTGAATTCATAAATGGATATTTATAATTTGTAAACTTTTTTGGCATCATTTGGAGTCACAAACCTTTCAGGTTGTGTCATATAGACATCCTATTTAAGGTTCCAATTATGGAAGTATATATTAAAATATATTTTCCAAATGTTATAATCATGGAAGGACATAATAGAAAGTATAATTCCAATGTATTTAATAATAGAAACTAGTGAAAAGGATTCATCATAGTCAATGCATTACCACTATTTAAACCCTTCTGCAACTAGTTTTGATTTATAGGTGTTGAATTGACCATCCATGTCTAGTTTCTTTTTCAATACCCATTTAAAAATAATATAATTTACATCCACTAAAGGATTTAAAAAAATCTATACTTGGTTTTGGTACATGGAATCTATTTCAGAATTCATGTCTTCTTGTGACTTGGCAACGTCTATTACACTTACTACTTCCTTATAGGTTAGATGATCATTATTATTAATTAATAACGAGTCACTGGCCTCAGTGACTGAAAAATATACCTTTCTAGTTCTCTAACATATATTATACTTTTATATAGTACATGTGTCTCTAGGATATCTTTCCCATGTTTTTTTGAATCTTTTCGTGTTCTAATTCTTTCATATCTTAATCCTAGACTACATAAAATTCTATCTATTTTCCACTATCTCTTTTAGAGATATGATCCATCTCAAGGAATATGGGATTTATTTCAAACACTACCGTTCTATATAAAGAATTTTATATGAAGTATCCCCTTATTTTCTTGGGATATCTTATAAATATACACTTTGTGACTCATGGTATAAGTTTTTTTACCTAAAGATTCCTTAACAAATGCTTCACAACCCCACACATGTAAGTACGACAACACTATTTTATTTCCACTCAATAATTGGTATGGAATGATAACTACTAATTTATTTTGAGCTCTATTTAGTATGTATAGTTCCATTTGTAAGGTATATCCCCAAAATGAAAATGGAATACTCTCATAACTCATCATTGATGTCACCATTTCCAACAAGGTGCAGTTCCTCCTTTTACTTACTATAACATCCTAGGATTTTCATACATAAATATCACATCATTTTAGATGAATATTTATTACATTACACAAAACAACACCTGAGGATCATAAAGGTATAGTTCCTTTGGATACTTGGACAAATAAAGAGCTGGTTCATAAGTGAACTACATCATCTCCCACTATGTTATTCCTAACTATCAACCTTCTTATATATATCATAAAAAATGCATTTCTTCATAACACTAGGAAAGAAAACATAAGAAAGAGTGATCTTACATGCTTAGTAAGGGTAAACTAGGTAGATATCAACATATCATAAGGGTATGAGAACATGAGAATAACATTTGAAAACCATATCCTGTATACCATAGATTATAAACGTGAGTCATTCCATAAATATTTGTAGTGTATAAGACATAAATCATAATGGAATCAAAGATAATGAACAATAAGAACATAACATTGGAATAAGACATATATTTTTGGAATACACATAAGCATTGTTGGCACCTCTTTTAATGGAGTATGTTTGACACTCTCATATTTTAATGATAAAAAACCTCGATTCTGTTATTACTAATATTTCACATGTTGTATGATAGAATTTTATATGAACATTTTACTTCTATATTATTCTTGCTAAGTATTATGGCGAGTCACCATTACTTCCAGGATGAGGTACCGCTAGAGGAAAGTCACCATTACTTCCAAGATGAGCTACTTCTAGAGGCATGTTACCATTACCACTAAGATGAGCTACTGATAGAGGTGATTCAATACTACTTCCAGAGGAGTTATCGAGATTATTGTTGCTGTTGTTGTCCAAGGTCTTCAGTGTGAATGGATAAATGGATAGATCCATTCTTGGATAGTTTGTCAAAGTCATCAAGGATTAGTGAAAGGTGACCTGAGTAATGTGGGTCTCTTTCAACAGGAGTTGCTATATATTCTCAAAAGATATATTTATCCAAACAAAAATTAAAAATATAACGAGATACAATCTCGATTGACGATCAAGTAAATTGTGTAATCAAATTCATGAATTCTCTTGAATTTGATGATTTATATTCTGTGAAGATAAACAACATAGGCACACTGAACCCATTACCTAGATTGATTGAGGAAATAGACAGAGATCAACTAAATCATACCTGTAGATTTCTATAATCCTATATTCTACTTCAATTTTACAGAACAGAGAATAGACTTCTCACCATTACTGATCCAAGGATTACAAATATACATAACACATCAAAGTAATATTTTTCTATTATTATTTGTTTTATCTATTCTAATTTTGAGAAGTGTTTTTTTCCTATTATCCAACACACACTGTCTCTGACATATTCTTGGATAATACATGTTATTTTATTTTCTCTATTTTTATTTCCCATTATTTTTGTTGGAGAGTTCCTTGTGTGACATGTTATTTTCTTTCATACCACACATAACTATGGAAGATGATTTTTAGAGTGGACATATTGTTTCTATTGACTGTATACCTAATCCAGGTTGTGGATTTGTTTGATTATATTTATAATTTACTTGGCAGTAGGTGATTGAGAAGTGGATGGGATTAAGTCTCACCTTGATACTATACCTCTTGCTTATTCCACTGTGTCTCTGTGTTATTTGTTTATTACTATCGTATTCAAAGACAACTATTTATTAAACAAACAAAACAATTTATTTGATAATTAATCTTTACTAGAGTTTATATATGTTCTTTTATAAGAAAATTGATTTCAAAAGTTAAGGTATTTCTAAACTATATTTTAACTAAGACCTAATCATTATTTAAGAAATATTTTAAAAGGATATATCTATTATTGAAATTATATCTTGATTTATTAGCCAATTTATTTATTTACGTGAATTTTTATTGGGAACTTAATTCACCCCATCTTGAGTTACTCACTTCGACCAAAATTCGGTATCAGAGGGATGTTTAAATTTACCTTTTTAACTATGATTTTAGTTTTATTATAAAGATCTCGATTTTTACCATTTCTAAATTCAAGTTCTTTATAGATAATAAAAAATAAGGATATGCTACAAACAAACCTCCTTATTTAAATGTTAACAACTATTGTAAATGGAAAATCAAAATGATAATGCATTTGGAAAGTATCGGTTTTAACATTTTGATTGTAATATAAGATCAATATGAAATACCACAAAATTATTTAAGTGATTAGAGTAATGCTATAAAAACTTCTTATAATAATAATTTAAAGATACAAATGCTATGTTCTGTGCCTTGGGAGATGATGAATTCAATAGAATATCTACTTGAAAATCTGATTTTGAAATATGGGATACCTTATGTGTCTCACATGAAGGAACATCAAATGTAAATGAAATGAGAATGAAGACATATACAATCAAGTATGATAATTTTAAAATGAGATTTGATGAACCTATTTCTGACATGTATCTTAGGTTCAATGAAATAGTGAATACTATGAAATATCTTGGAAAACAAGTTATAGATAAAGATCAAGTAATTAGACTACTCAGATTCTTACCAGAAAGATAGAGAAGAACATATGTATCAATCAGAGTATCATGTGATGTAAGTAAATTACATGTCAAGGAACTGATAGGAAAGATGTTGATGTATGAAGAAGAGATTAAAGTTATAAAAGTGATTAATGAAGATGAACCAAAAATAAAATCAATAGCCTTCAAATCTACTACCTCCAGACAAAAAGAAGAATTACAAGCCAAAGATTCTAGTGAAGAAGGATCTCCTGAAGACAATGATAAAGAAATGAAACAAATGGATAGACATTTTAAAAAATTCTATAGGAAAAATAAATTCTTTAAAAAGTAAAATTTTAGAGGATATTATGATAACAAAGGATTAGAGAAAAGGATAAAACTCAAAATAAAGCTACCTATTATGAATGAAAGAGGAAAGTCTATATTAAAGTTGAATATATAAAATTAAAACATAAAATAAATTTTGAGGATAATGACAAGATATACAGAAAGTCCACGAATGCAATGTGGAGTTCCACCAAAGATTTTTCAAGTGAATAAGACATTAATCAATAAGATAAGTATGATAGAGAAAATATTTGATTTACTGAAAAAACATTAGCGGTAAAAAATGATTTTCCTGTGTCTCATATTAATGCTTCATAAATTTCTAAAAATGACGAAAATAATGATAATGTGTACAAATTAACTAGAAAGGATCTATATGATTACTATAACATGCTGTAAGACACTTTTCATGATCTGAAAGAAAATATAAGTTACTCAAGAAACAACATGCTTTAATAGTAAATGTTAAAAATAATCTTACTATTGAAAAATAAAAAAAAGATTAATTATTTAAAGAAAACAATGAATTAAAATTATCAAATGAATATTTAAATAAATATATAGAAACATTTACCAATGGTAATAAAAAATTAACTCAAATACTAGGAAAAAAAGTTTCTCCAAAGTATATAATTGGCATAGGTTACTGGCAAGGACAATGAAAAATTAAAAAAAAAAATATTTACATCAAGTTCCAGTACTGGAAGTTCATATACTAAAAATACCCACTCAACTAGACCTAATATAGTTTTATCTTCATAAGTATTAAATCTGTTTATAAGAATCCTATTAGACAAATATGGATTCCTAAATCTCTTATTACTAACATATCTAGACCCATGATAATTTAGGCACCAAAATAAATTTTGGCATAAAATTTTTGTTGTAGGAAACCTATTTGAAAACCTCCAGAAAAAGCCTATGGTATCTGGACAGTGGATGTTCCAGTCACATGAATGGTGAGTATTTAAACTTCAATAATTTGATCAATGTTGATAGTGGAGATTTCACTTTTGGTGATAATGAGAAATAGAAAATCATCAACTTTGGAAAAATTGGAAATTCTAATTCAATATTAATTTCCAAAGTTTTATATGTAGATGTTTTAAAATACAATATTCTTATCATATCAAAATTATGCGATGATAGATTTTATGTGAAATTAAAAAACAATTCCTATCAAGTTTTTAATGATGAAAATGTTTTAATTTTGTCTAATTTGAAAAATAATAATATTAATTTTACTAATTTAAATTCTTTATCTTCTAAAAGCATTTCTTGCTTAAGTGAGTTTTATAAAGAGTTTTGTCTTTTGAATAGGATAGTAGGACATTGAAATATTCACTTACTTAGAAAGATAACTAGAAAAAGATTAATTAGATACTTACCAAAGCTTGAATTCTCAAGTGATAGAGTTTTTAATCCCCAACAAAAAATGAAAACTTTATATATTTTATTTTAAATATAGGAAATAATTTTTAACCTCTCATCCTCTAGAGTTAATTCATTTGGACCTCTTTAGAACTTCTAGATTCTCCAATATAAATGGAAAACATTATGTTTATGACCTTCTAGATGACTTATCTAGATACACTTGGGTATTCTTTCTAGATCACAAAATCGAAGCCTGTTCTTACTTTATTAAGTATTCCAAATCTATAGAAAACCTCAGTGGACTTAGGATTAAGACATTAAGGAGTGATCATGGCCAAGAATTTCAAAATAAAGACTTTGAGTCATTCTGTTCTCAAAATAGCTATAATCACAACTTTTATTCTCCTAGGACACCATAGAAAAATAGTGTAGTAGAAAGAATAAATAATACTCTTTAAGAGATATCCTGAACCATTTTAAATGAGTATGACTTACCTATATACTTTTGGGATGAATTTGTTAATATAACCTGTTATAGTATCAATAGATTTCTAATTAGGCCTCTATTAAAGAAAACACCTTATGAGTTATGGAATAATAGATAACAAAAGGTTAATTACTTTAGATTTTTTGGTTGAAAAGTGTTTATTCATAATACAAAAGATAATTTGGGAAAATTTTATTCCAAGAGTGATGAATGAATTTTCCTTGGGTATTCAACTTCTAGAAAATCCTATAGAGTGTTTAATAAGAAAACCAAAATAATCGAAGAATTGTTTTATATAAAGTTTTATGAAACTGATCCCAATGAGACTAAGTCTATATTTAGAGACCTTGAATACAATCTTTCAACTTTGAATCTCAATTCCAAACCAACTAAATATTATATTAAACAAGCAAACACTACAAAGAATAAACTACTTGAACCTAAATAGAAAAAAAATCTTGAGCCTAAAAGCCCCTATTCCCAAATACCCATTAGGACTCATAGCCACCACCATTTAGATGTAATAATATGAAACTTAGGAAAAGTTACAAATAGTAGAGATTCCCTGAGAAATCAAATTGAACATCAATGATGATATCAATGATGATTTCTATGTAATACCTATACAAGAAGAACTTAATAAATTTTAAAGAAACAATGTTTGGGAATTAGTTTATCGACCTAAAGACACTTTATCTGTTGACACTATATTGGTGTTTATAAACAAGGTTTATGAGTCTAGAAATATAGTAATAAATAAATATATATTTGTTACATAAGTTTATAATTAAGAAGAATGTATTGATTATGAAGATACTTTTCCACCTATATCAAGACTTGAATCCATTAGAACACTTCTTTCTTATGCGGTTCATTTAGACTTCAATCTATATCAAATAGATGTTAAAATTTATTTCTTAAATAGGTTTATAATTGATGATATTTTTTGAACAACCCCTAGGATTTCATTATCATTATTTTCTAAATCGTGTTCTCAAATTAACAAAAGCTTTGTATGTTTTAAAATAATATTATAGAGCCTGGTATGATAGAATTACATTTTTTGTTATTTCAAAAAGTTTTTCAAAAGGTATAGACTATCCAAACCATTTTATAAAAATAATTTCAAACTATTTTTTAATAGTAAAAAATATGATGATGATATTATTTTTGGATCTACTAAATATTCTTTATGTTCTGATTTTTCAAAATTGATGCAAAATGAATTTGAAATGAGTTTAATGGGTGAAATTAAATTCTTTATTGGATTTAATATTTTTTAAAAAATAAATAGGAAATTATTTTAAATAAAATTAAATACATTAAAGATCTTTTAAAATGTTTTGTCTTGGAAAGTACCAAAATTAGTGATACTCCCATGAGTACCATTGGTAAATTAGATCTTGATGAAGCTGGGAAATTAGTAGATCAAACTAGTTACAAATATATGATTATAAGTCTTATCTAATTGACTTTTATTCATCCTGATATTATTTATAGTGTGTGTATGTGTTCTTGCTTTCAAGAAAATTAAAAAGAGCCACATTTATTAGCTTTCAAAAGAATTTTTAAATACCTCAAGTATACAACCAATTTAGGATTGTTCAACCCAAGAGGACATGATTTTGATTTAGTTTGTTATTTAGATGATGATTTGGTGGCTGTAAGTTAGATAGAAAAATCACATCAAGAACATGTCAAATTTTAAGAAAATCGACCGTATCATGGGGTAGTAAGAAGAAAAATTATGTTTCACTATCTATGGATGAAGTTGAATACATAGTTGTAGGACATTATTGTGCACAAATCATGTGGATGAAATATACTTTACTAGAATTTGGATACCAATTTAGACATGTATCTATAAATTGTGATAACACAAGTGTGATAAATATTTCCAAAAATCCCATATCTCACTCCAGAACAAAACATATTGATGTAAGACATCTCTTTTGGAGAGATAATGATCAAAAGGGTTATATAACTTTAGAATTTATTGGACCTGAAAATTAGCTAGTTGATATATTAACAAATAATTTTCATTTTGAAAGATTAAACTATGTCAAATATGAATTAGGAATGATTAAATTTTGTTGATAAGTCATCATTGATGAGTCACCATTGATAATTCACCATTTATGAGTCACTGTTGATAAGTCAACATTGATAAGTCACTATTGATGAGTCACTGTTGATAAGTCACCATTGATGAGTCACCATTGAGGAGTCACTGTTGATGATTCATCATTGATGATTTACCATTTAAGAGTCACCATTGATGAGTCACCATTGATAAGTCACCATTTAAAGAGTCACCCTTGAATTAGTAACCATTCCTTTTTATGTTACTGTTATTTTATTACTGTTGTTTTGTTTCCTGTACTGATTAAATTTTTATTATCTTAATATTATTTTTATTCTTTTAGAATCCCTAAGTGATAAAAAAATTTGGATTACTCAAAATTGATTCACTTTTTCTAACCCTTGAACTCCTGATCCCTTAACTTCCTCACAAACCAATCTCCCTTCTTCCTTGTTCCACCTGAAGCCTTCAATTGATTGGAATTTCTCATGTGAAGCAAGTTGCAGAATCAAATCTAGAATACATGAGGCATTCTAAGAAACGATGCGTATTTTCAAGTAGTTTGATATCCATTTTAGTATACCTGTATTAGAAGAATCATGTAGTATAAGTAGAAAAATATATTTATGTACAATGGCATCCAACTAGAAATACACCAGTGTTAAAGGTAATATAAAAATAAAAGTGTATGATCTGGTTTACCTGGAATCATAGAGTGCATTATCCAAGGTTTGTATTTGAATTTTATCAAAATTCAAGATTTATTTTTTAAGATAAAGCTGATAGAATTCATATTAGTGTAGATAGAGAAGATATTTCTTTCTTTTGAAGGTAATAGAAAAAAATTTCTACAACTTACTCACAAAGGAGTATATGAATATTTCCAAGGTATTATACCCAATGATAAGTTTGAATAGGCTCTCCTACAATTTAATGGAGATCAAAACAAGAGAATACAAATAGATATATAACTTGATGGTGAGTGAAATCTACTATTTAAATTTGTACAACATGTTTTATGTCCATGAAAAAGGGACTTAAATATAATGAGGTATCAAGATGTCTACTTTTTGTATACGATGAAGAAAGGGAAAAGAATAAATCTTTGTAGATTTATTATTGTACATATGCATGAGATTTTCAAGGATAGATCCAGATCATACTACCTCATTTATACCAAAATTATTTCAACCATCTTAGATGTATATGGTTATGTTAAACCTATAGAAGATGCTGAGGATAAAATGGGTGTTTTTTACTTTCAAAATCATTTTTCAAGAGAGTGAAATTAATATAGAGTTCCTATTAGGTATGTTGGGTTAGGGATAATGGAAAAATATATGATTATTTTAACTATATTTATCAACCAACTAGAACAAAGGGAATGGTGGATCTTGGTCTTGAATATGATGAGATACCTGAGTACTCTAATACAGATGTTGTTGCTGAAAGAGAAGAAGAAGAAGAAGAAGAAGCCATGTAAGTTAAATAAGGGCATGATCTAGAGATAATAAAATCTCCACCAAGAGTATCTAGTGAAAATTTTAGTTCTTCAGGCTCTCTACCTTCTAAATAAACACTCTCACCTAAGCATGATGATGTAGAGGATACTGGAGTTTCTAAAGAATCTCAGTTTAAATCATCTACCTCTGAGACTTCAAGTGAGGAAAGTGGTGATGGAGGAAATTATATTGTTTCTAAAATGGTAGAAAAAGAGATTATAGATCTTGAGAAAATGGATTAATCTTCCATAAATGATGATAAGAATAAAGATAATGAAGCTCGTGATAAGAATCCTTATGATGTAAATGATGATAGTGGCTCTGAGCATAGAGTTGATCAAAATAAAGAAAGTGATTCTGACCATGAGGGGAATGAAAATAATTATGCTGATCTTGTTGATCTTTCCTAAGAGTCAATTAAATTTCAAACCTCTTCACTAGTTGTGTCCAATTAAAATAGATAATAAAGTCAGTTTAAGGATACATTTATCATTGATATTACAACAATTATTATAGAGGATAAGGAATTTGCAAGTAAGGGAAAGAAAAATCCCAATCCTGATGAGCAGTTATCTTAGTTAGAATCAATGGAGAACTTAAAAACCAATCAGACATAAGTTCATCCAGCTATAAGTGAGGGGGAGTTGACTAAACTTCTAGTTAGTCAGTCCGATCTAGTGGCTCAGTCCCCACATACATCTAATGTGAAACTACAATAGAAAACACTTGTGCCCTCAAGAACAGAAATTGGTCAAAGTTCCCAAATTCCCAGAGACACTCTAACTCTTCCATATGTTAGATCATCAGTTATCTTCTTTGAAGAATGTGAAAAATATATAGACTTTTTGAGACTTGGCCTGAGATATAGTGAATCAGATGATGAATTTAATTGTTTTTCCAGAAAATAAGGATTCCTAGTTAATTATATTGATGAAACTGGGGAGTTACAGTCATTCATTCCCATGGAAACATAAATACTAGCTGAGGATGCAGTATCTCATGATAAAGTAAATATTACTACTTCTCAATCATTGATTCCTTATAATGTTGTATCAAAAGATTATTTTTATTCTTTACAAATAGATGTTCATTTAAATTTGGATACTTTGAGGAGAAATTTGGTTTCATACATTTCTAATGTCTTGACCTCTAAACCATCTCCTTCTCATATTAATGAAGATAGTATTTGATTATTTGGTTGTGCTGTTCATATATCATACCAAACTAAGATTTAGATTTCATATTCAATAAATAAAGGTTGTAAATATAAGGTTGACATATGAAGAATTGTAAGGACCTGACCCCAGTTGCCGGGAGTCGGTGCCTTATTTGATTACGTTGGAATACATACAAGGAATACGAATCCCAAAGGACGAAGTAGTTTAGTATTATTGTAAAGAAGATACATACATAAGTTTAACTTTACATATGTAATGGAAAAATGACACTAAATTATTCCACTAGCAACATCATGTATCCTAGATTATGCCTGCATGTCATTCATAATTTACTTCTTCATGTCCTGGGAAAAATGAAACATAAGAAAGGGGTGAGGTCAAATGCTCAGTAAGAGTAATCAATACAATGGAAGATATCATAAACATAATACAAGGTGAATAATTGAAAACACATGCCTTTAATAATGAAATTGAACACATTATGGTAGAAATATGAGCTGAGTAAATAATGCCATAATAAAACATAATAATGGGTATTCTACTAGTCGAATAACTAAATGAAATTCAAATACTAGCATCATAATGAGGTAAGTTCATATTCTGTACATCATAACCATATCGTCCAGGCCTCGTGCTAGGACCATAAATAATCATCTTGTTGAGGCCTCGTGCCAAGACCATAGTTTGTCTCAGGAGACCTACCGATGCATCGAGGGGCTATAGCTGGACCCACCCATCACATAATAAGTCCAATTAATTCCTCATATGAGTGGGGATAAACATAAACAACATATACATTCATATTAAAAATATCATATGAAATTTAACTAACTTACCCCAATCATTCAACATAAAACACTAACCATTCCGAGTAATATGAAGAATGGTTTTAGGATAGTTTATCCACAATAGAGTTAGTCATAAACCATTAAATAAAATATGTTAGATGAATTAATACATTATTAAACCCAATAATACATAATAAACTACAAGAGTGTTGAATCAAATGAAAATACTCTTATAAAATCATTTAGCAATCTTGAGAAAAATACTCTTTTATTTAAAAGAAAGAGTTATTTTGGAAAAATATTTTCATAAAACCAAAAGTGAAGTAAGATATTATTTTCATAATAAAATTAGTGATTTTATATATATAATGGTTTTTAAAAAAATATTAGAGATTACCCTTGAAAATAGGTAAGAAGTTGAGATATTCCCTGGAATCGGGTTTGTATTTTGAAATCAATTTTGAATGTTCCTTTTAAAACATGTAAATATCCATAAAATAAGGAAGGATTCTAGTTGGTGTACATATATATAGTACCCAAACATAATTTATTGGTAGTACATAAGAATATATAATAATTTCATTGAGGTAATTAGACAATGAAAGTAACCCGAATGAAAATAGATGTTCGGGAGAAAAAACCCTTACCTTAACTCTGAATGTTTTCCTCTCTCAAACTTAATCTCCTGGAATATGAAATTATAATTATTAATAACTTATTTAAGAACATATTATACATGTATTTATTTTATCATAATTCTGGTTAGTTAATTTATGATCTTTTTGATAAGTTATTGTATTGAATTCTGTCGCTTCGGAGTTTTCATTTTGTTTATTTTCATCTTCGGTTCACTTGTTTTTAAGTGTGTAGAGTGGATGTAAAACTATAGAATTGAAATTATAAATTATTTATGAACATAAATAGGTGTTATTTTTCATTTATATTACTTTTTTACATGAAAAAATGATGAATTATTATATATAACTTTAATGACAATTGTTTTGGTTAATTTGTGGGTTTTGATCACAACGAACTCATTATTATTTATAAATTAATACTATTTTTACGAAGGGATTAAATAATATTAAATAGGTTATATTATATGTAATAATATGGTTCAACCATTACAAGAATGGTTTCATGACCATAATTGAGAATGATAATAGAAATCGAAAGTCCATCGTCCTTGAATGTGGAAAATTGACACATCTCGAATGGTGTTCTTGCTACTAGTATAAAAGAAGGTAAAAAGGAGGAGATGATGATAAATTATTCCACTATCATAATAAAATTCCAATACATATAAGGTATTGGAGTCATCAAAAAATTTGGATAAGTAGAGGTAATATAAAAAGAAAACAAATGAACTTGAAAGGAAAGACAAAGAATTGAAAAGAGGAATTTACCTCTTGAACCAAACTTCCTTGAGAACCTCATTAAGGAGAGGTTTCTGTCTTTTTATGAGACCAAGGCCTTATAGTCATGTGGGAGGAGTTTGTTAAGGTATTTGGACATAATTTGGAGAAGGTACAAGGCTTGAGAGGAGTGAATGGAAGGGGGAGTAAGAGGGGGTCTTTATAGTGGAGGAGAGAGGGGATTTCTTAATATAAAATTCATTAATTTGTTATATCTCCTCAATACAAAGAATAGTGAGTATTACATGAACACGAATATTAACTTTATCATGTGATTTCGAACCAAGTAGGCTTACATCACTTGTGATGTCATGAATAGTGTATTTAACTGATAATTTGCATATACAGTATTTTACCGCATTTCACTATTCATCAAAAATTCAAGTATTTCAGAAAAATACCAAAATTTTACCCCTACCATTTTTTGACGTGTAGAATCCAAAAATGAATTCCATTTTTCAAAAATAATTTTATAAATATTATTAATTTAATACTTAATTAAAATCATAATTTATTCTCAAAACAAGAGTTTTAAAACATTTGTTTACTTATTTTAAAGCATAAATATATCATACTTACACTTGAATATTATTTATATACTATCATAAGTAAGGTTACTATTCATTAGGGTATATCACTATTCATAAGGGTATTTTACTATTCATAAGGGTAGGTTACTATTTACCAAAAATTAAGTTTTCCTTATTGGAATCTAAATAACTTATTGATCACAACTGTGTATGCCTGATTTTTTGAAATTCACATCACCGAAGTGAAAAAAATTATGTTTTAAGGGTCACATAACACTTAGTAGTTAATTATGTTGTGATTTCAAGTGACTATGACATATTTATAAGAAAGTAATTTCCTTTATAAAAAAATATTGGGTTGTTACATTCTCCCCTCATTACAAAAAATTTCACCCTTGAAATTTCATTTAACTATATAGGCTAAGAACTGTTGGGGGGTAATTTTACTTCATTGATTCCTCCAATTCACAAGTTGACTCTTCTTACTTATGGTTTTTCCATAGTACTATGACTAGTTGAGTAGTCTTGTTGCATAGAAATTTGTCTCTACGGTCCAAGATTTCCACTGGATGCTCCTTATAGAAAAGATCATCCTCCAACTGTACCACTTCTAAAGAGAGTACATGTGAAGGGTCTGATATATACTTCCTTAAGAGTGATACATGAAAGCCATCATTTAATTTTTACAAGGTAGGTGGAAGTTACAAACGATAGACCACCTCTCTGACACGATCAAGGATCTCAAAGGGGCCAAGGTGTTTCTTTCCACAATTATCACACGGTTGAAATTCAACTCTTCACTTATTCCCAGTTTCCTTGTTTCCTTTCCCAGAGCTTTCAGTGGCCCTCTTCTTCTCTTTTTTTACCTTAAAGTAATAAGACTTAGATAATTCTTTTTCTGTCTTGATAGCATAGGAAACTATATTCTCATATGATGAAAAGCTTTGGGATACCAGTGCCTACCGGAGGTATGGCTTTAGGCCATCAAAGAATCGATCATTTTTTCTCCTTGGATTTCGTATATAGTCCACAACATGTCTTTCTAACCTTGTGAAGTTGGCTTCAAACTTGACAACATTTTCATCCTTCTTCTACCTCAGATTCAAGAATTGTCTCTCCATATCTGCTCGATGATCACGAGGGAAATATTTTTCTAAGATGTTTTCCTTAAAATACCTCCATTCCATCTCTTCTATATCTTCCTCCTCCTTTGTGTTTTGGATTAAAGACCACCACTGATCTGCATCTCCCGATAGACGATATACTTCCATGACAAGCTTCTCTATTTCATTACATCCCAAAGAGTGAAATATCTTCTCAAGGGAACACATTCACTGCTCTACTACAAACAGGTTTGTAGTCCCATTTAATGATAGAGGATGTTGTCACATAAAGAGATCTAGAATGGCTCCTCCATATGGTGGATTCAGATGCACCATACGGGTAAGGTTATTATTAATAACCTAAGTAAGTTGTCCTAGAATATTTATGAGTTACTCAACACCAGTCACAACACCAGAGACAACATCATTATCTTTCATCAAAGGAAAATCCTTACAGGGTACACGTGTATTCATGCGGTTTCCATTCCTTCCACTAGGCGCCATTTATAATTAATGGCATACACTAGATTAGGGTATAAATCATAATTTATAATCTTAATGTAGAAAAATACTAAGCATAAATTGAAACTCTATGCATAGCTAACCACTTAATCCTAAACATGGTATCTTTGAGGAAAAATTTACATTTAAATCCTTCATAATGTCTTGTAAAGAAAACGTGAATTATCCTAAGCATACCCCCCAGGAGTATCGTAACTAAGAGTGAAGCAAGGCCCTTTATCGTATACCAGGATACCCTGGGTCAAGCCTAAAACTGCTTGTCGGAGTTTTCACTACTAGGTATATCTGTGCCAGAGCCACCTCTACCTGATCATATCTAGACAGGGATGTATTGATTGAATTATCAACATAATCTATTCCTTACCAAAATACCAGGGCGTTCTTGAATGTTTATCCTCAAAGACTTTCATAGGGACTCTTCCTAATCTACGTTTTCTAAATCTAGTTTCCATGTTTTCTACTAAACTTCCTTTGATACCAAATGTAAGGACCCGACCCCAGTTTCCCGGATTCGGTGCCTTATTTGATTACATTGGAATACATACAAGGAATAAGAATCCCGAAGGACCAAGCAGTTTTGTATTATTGGAAACAAGATACATACATAAGTTCAACTTTATATATGAAATGGAAAAATGACAATAATTTATTCCACTAGCAACATCATGTCTTCTAGATTATGCCTACATGTCATCCATAATTTACTTCTTCATGTCCTAATAAAAATGAAACATAAGAAAGGGGTGAGCTCAAATGCTCAATAAGAGTAAGCAATATAGCAGAAGATATTATAAACATAAGACATGGGAAATAATTGAAAACACATGCCTTTAATAATGAACTTGAACACATTATGGGAGAAATATGAGCAGAGTAAATAATTCCATAATAAAACATAATCATGGGTATTCTACTAGTCGAATAACCACAAGAACTTAAAATACTAGCACCATAATGAGGGAAGTTTATATGCCAGACATCATAACCATACTGTCCTGGCCTCATGCAAGGACCATAAATAATCATTTTTTCAAGGCCTCGTATCAAGACCATAGTTTGTATCATGAGACCTACTGATGCATCGAGGGGATATAGTGGGCCCCACCCATCACATAATAAGTCCAATGCATTCCTCATATGAGTGGGTATAAACAAAAACAACATATACATTCATATTGAAACTATCATATGAAATGCAACTAACTTACCCAAATCAATAAACATAAAACACTAACCATTATGAGTAATATAGAGAATGGTTTTAGGATAGTTCATCCACAATAGAGTTAGTCATAAACCATTAAATAAAATATGGTAGATGAATTCATAAATGACTAAACCTAATAATACATAAGAAACAACAAGTGTGTTGAATCAAAATAAAATACTCTTATAAAATCATTTAGCAATCTTGAGATAAATACTCTTATTTAAAAAGAAGAGTTAATTTGGATAAATATTTGTTTAAAACACAAAGTAAAGTAAGATATTATTTTCATAATAAAATGAGTGATTTTATAGATACAATGGTTTCCAAAAATAGATTAGAGATTACCCTTGAAAATAGGTAAAAAGTTGAGATATTCCCTTGAATCAGGTTTATATTTTGAAATCAATTTTGAAAGTTCATTTTGAAACGTGTAACTATCCATAAAATAAGAAAGTATTCTGGTTTGTTTACATATATATAATACCCAAACATAATTTATTGGTAGTACATAATGATACATAATAATTTCATTGATGTAATTAGACAATGAAAGTAACCCGAATGAAAATGGAAGTTTGAGTGGAAAAACCCTTACCTTAACTCCGAAGGTGTTCCTCTCTCGAACTTAATATCCTGGAATATGAAATTATAATTACTAATAACTTATTTAAGAACCTATTAGACATGTATTTAGTTTATCATAATTCTGGTTAGTTAATTTATGTTCCTATTGATAAGTTATTGTATAGAATTTTGTTGCTTCAGAGTGTTCATTTTCTTTATTTTCATCTTCGGTTCACTTGTTTTTAAGTATGCGGGATGGATGTAAAACTACAGAATTAATATTATATATTATTTATAAAAATAAATATGTGTTATTGGTCCTTTATATAACTTGGTTACATTAAAAAAGGATGAATTACTATATATAACTTGAATGATAATTGTTTCGGTTAATTTGTGGTTTTTGATCACAACGAACTCATTTTTCTTTATAACTTAATACCATTTGTACAAAGGGATTGAAGAATAATAAATAGGTTATATTATATATAATAATCTGGTTCAACCATAACAATAATGGTTTCATGACCAGAATTGAGAATGATAGTAGAAATCGAAAGTCCATCGTCCTTGAATGTGGAAAATTGACACATCTCAGATGGTGTTCTTGCTACTAGTATAAAAGAAGGTAAACAAAAAGAGATGATGATAAATTATTACACTATAATGAAAAAATTTCAGTAAATATAAGGTACTGGATTCATCACAAAATTTGGATAAGGAGAGGTAATATAAAATGAAAACAAATGAACTTGAAAGGAAATACAAACAATTGAAAAGAGGAATTTACCTCTTGAACCAAACTTCCTTGAGAACCTCCTTAAGGAGAGGTTTTGGTCTTTTTATGAGTCCAAGTCTTTCTGGACGTGGGGGAGGAGGTTGGGAAGGTATTTGGACATAATTTGGAGAAGGCCCAAGGCTTGAGAGTAGTGAATGGAAGGGGGAGTGAGAGGGTGTTTTTATAGTGGAGGAGAGAGGGGATTTCTTAATATAAAATTCATTAATTTATTATATGTTCTCAAGACAAGGAATAATGAGTATTCCATGACCAATAATATTAATTTTATAATTTTTGTTCTAACCAAGTGGGCTTACATCACATGTGAAATCATTAATTGTGTATTTAACTAATAATATGCATATACGGTATTTTACCGTATTTCACTATTCATAAAAAATTCAAGTATTTCAGAAAAATACGAAAAATTTACCCCAACCATTTATCGACATGTATAATCCAAAAATGAATTCCATTTTTCAAAAATAATTTTCTAAATATTATTAATTTAATATTTAATTAAAATCATAATTTATTCTAAAAATAAGAGTTTTAAAACATTTGTTTACTTATTTTAAAGCATAGATATATCATACCTACACTTGAATATTATTTATATACTATCATAAGTAAGGATACTATTTATTAGGGTATATCACTATTCATAAGGGTATGTTACTATTCATAAGGGTAGGTTACTATTCACTAAAAATTAAGTTTTCTTTATTGGACTCTAAATAACTTACTGATCACAACTGTGTATGTCAGATTTTTGAAATTCCCATCACAGAAGTGAAAAAATCATGTTTTAAGGGTCACATAACACTTAGTAGTTAATTATGTTATGATTTCATGTGATAATGACATTTTTATAAGAAATAAATTTCATTTATAAAAAAATATTGGGTCGTTACATTCTCACCTCATTACAAAAATTTCGCCCTTGAAATTTAATTTTACAATCTAGGCTAGGAACTGTTGGGGGTACTTTTCCATCATTGATTCCTCCAATTCCCAAGTTGCCTCTTCATACTTATGGTTACGCCATAGTACCTTGACCGGATGAGTAGTCTTGTTGCGTAGAACTTTGTCTCTACGATCCAAGATTTCCATTGGCTTCTCCTCATAGGAAAGATCATCCTCCAACTGTACCACTTATAAAGGGAGTACATTTGAAGGGTCTGATATATACTTCCTTAAGAGGGATCCATGAAAGACACCATGTACTTTTGACAAGGTAGGTGGAAGTGCCAAACGATAGGCCGTAGCTCCGACACGATCAAAGATCTCAAAGGGGCCAATATACCTGGGACTTGGCTTTACTTTCTTCCCAAACTTCATAACCTTATTCCATGGAGATATGCATAGAAATACCAGGTCTCCAACTTTGAACTCAAGGTCTCGTCGATGGTTATCCGCATAACTCTTCTCTCAACTTTGGGATCCCTTGATATGCTGCTGAATGGTTTTCACCTTCTCCACCATTTCTTCAACCAATTCAGGTCCTAGCAGCTTTTGCTCACTAACTTAATCCCAACACATCGATGTTATACACCTTTTCCCATAAAGGGATTCATATGGTGCCATTCAGATGCTCGAGTGGAAACTATTGTTGTAAGAGAATTAAACCAGTAGAAGATGTTGGTCCCATCCCCTTTTGAATTCCATAGAACATGCCATCCACATGTCATTTAGTGTCTAAATAGTCCACTCAGATTAGCCATCAGTTTAAGGATGATAAGCCGTACTGAAGTTCGGTTCAGTGGTTAAAGCATGTCGGAGACTTTTCCAAAACCTCTAGGTGAATCTAGGATCACAGTCAGATACAATAGATAGTGGTACTCCATGCAGCCTTACCGCTTCTTTGATGTAAATCCGTGCAATTTGATCCAATGAGAAGTCTTCTCAAATCATGATAAAGTGAGCTATCTTTGTAAGACGATCCATAATGACCCATATAGCATTGTTTCTTCTATATGTCCTTGGAAGTCCAGTGACAAATTCCATGGTAATGTTCTCCCACTTCCATGATGGTATGGGTAGTGGTTGCATTATCCCCTTATAATTTTTCCTCTCAGCCTTCACTTGCTGACATACCAGGCACTTTGATGTATATTAGGAAATATTCCTTTTCATATTGTCCCACCAAAAGTTTTCTTGGAGATCTTGATACTTATTTGTGCTACCGGGATGTATAAATATATTAGAGCTATGAGCATCATCCAACAATTCTCTCTTTATCTCAGGAATGGCGGGAACACAAAACCTCTTCCCGAATTTCGAATTGCCACATTAATATGAAAAGTTAGTCAACTTCCCATCATTTATAGCTTTAATTTTATTTTGAAACTCCTCATAATCAGCCTGAGAAATTTTTATCCTCTCCAGTAAAGGTGGTTGGGAAACCATTTGAAAAAGTAGTGATCTTCTACCTTCCTTGATAATTCCGATATCCATCTTTACTAGATCCAGGAACCGATCCCTTTCAACTGTCATCTTGTTCATATTTCTATATTCCTTTCTAATCAAAGAATCTACTACCTTATTTTCTTTCCCCGGGTGGTAGTGTATTGTGCAATAAAAATATTTGAGTAGCTCAATCCACCTCCTTTGTCTCATGTTAAGTTCTTTCTATGAGAATATATAATTCAAAATCTTATGATCTATATATATCTCACATTTTTCTCCATAGAGGTAATGTCTCAAAATATTCAGTGCAAATATTACCGCTGATAACTCACGATCATGAGTTGGATAGTTTTGTTCATGAATTTTTAGCTTCCTAGATGCATAGGCAATCACTCGATCATTCTGCATAAGGACACAACCAAGTCCTTTCTTTGATGCATCACTATAGATCACAAACCCATCATTCCCCGATGGTAGGCTTAGGAACAGAGCATTCACTAACCTTCTCTTCAATTATTCAAATCATTCTTCACATTCCATTTTCCATACGAACTTAACTCTTTTTCGTGTGAGCTTGGTCATTGGGTTGGCTAAATGGGCGATGTTCTGAACGAAACTCTGATAATAACCTGCTAAACCAATAAAACCATGTACCTCAGTTACGTTCATTGGAGTAGTCCATTCTTGCACATAATTTTTCTTTGCAGGATATATAGATATTCTATCCTTAGAGAAAATGTGTCCCAGAAAGGAAACTACTTGGATCCATAAATCACACTTGATAAACTTCCCATATAATTTATTTCTTCTAAGGGTCTTCAGAATAGTACGCAAGTGATTCTAATGATCTTTATGGATTTTGAGTATACTAGGATATCATCAATAAACACCACTACAAAGTCATCAAGATATTCCTTGAATACTCTATTCCTGAGATCCATGAAAATAGATGGTGAATTAGTTAGTCCAAAAGGAATTACTGTAAACTCATAATGCCTGTACCTTGTTCAAAATGTTGTTTTTGGAATGTCTTCTTTCCTCACAAGAAACTATTGATATCCAGATTGTAGATCAATCTTCAAAAAATACTGGGCTCCATGAAGTTGATCAAATAAATCATCAATTCGCGGTAGAGGATACTTATTCTTTATTGTAATAGAATTCATTTCCTTGTAATCAATGAACAACCTCATGAATCCATCTTTCTTCTCGACAAGAGGACAGGGGATCCCCATGGAGAAACACTAGGTCAAATAAATCCTTTATCACTCAATTCATCAAGTTGAGTCTTTAGTTACACTAACTACACAATGTCCATTCTATAAGGGGTCTTTGATATGGGCCTTGAACCAGGAATTAAGTCAATGGAAAACTCAATTTCCCGCTCTGGAGTATGTCCGGGTAAATCCTCTGGAAAGACATCAATATATTTCTGCACAACAGGTACATATTCTATTTAAAGATTCTTTTCCTCACCCATTGTTATTTCATTCTCTTCCTCCCCAATAATTGAATTTAGTTAAGCTACTAGGGGTGGATCAAGATGAGAATCAAATAGAGAGATTTATTCTCTAAAGATAAGGGATTCTACACCATTTTCAAAGATTGTAACTTACTTTCTCTTAGAATAGATCTTCACATCATAAATTGATAGCCAATCCATACCTAGAATTATATCATAGTCAACGATTGGTACGATGATAAGGTTAGAAACTAAAGCACGTTTATTTGTCCCGATGGGGACTAATTGGCTTGCCTTTGTTGCAATGATACATCCACTAGGAGTTTTGACTGATAAATTCTTTATTAAATTAAATTGGACATATCTAATTTTCTTGGATAACTGGGAAGATATAAATGAATGCAACGATCCAAAATCAAATAAAGTATTGGATAAATTTGAGTAAATGATTAAATTACCTGCCACCACATCATTAGGAACTTCAATATTAGAAGTTTTGATCGCATAAGCTTGTCCCTGCTCCATTGGCCTTTTTAATGGCATGTTTTATTGATGCTTTGGAAAATCATTAGCATAGTGTCCCATCTCCTGAGAGTTATAGCATTGAAAATCATTATCCTCCTTATTTCCCTTATAATCACCAGTAAGATGGACTTTCTACCCATATTTGAAGCATACTACTTTTACCTTTAAGCAATAACCAAGGTGTTTCTTTCCACAATTATCACATGATGGAAATTCAACTCTTCACTTTTTCCCTGTTTCCTTGTTTCATTTCCCAGAGCTTTTAGTAACCCTCTTGTTATCTTGTTTTCCCTTAGTGTCATAAGACTTAGAGAATTATTTTTCTGTCTTGATAGCATAGGAATGTATATCCTCATATGATGAAAAACTTTGGCATACCAGTGCCTGTCGGAGGTATGGCTTTAGGCCATAAAATAATCGATCATTTTTGGTCCTTGGATTTCTTATATAGTCCACAACATGTCTTGCTAACCTTGTGAAGTTGGATTCATACTTGAAAACATTTTTATCCTCCTTCTGCCTCAGATTCAAGAATTGTCTCTCCATATCTGATGGCTACACACGAGGGAAATATTTTTCTAAGAATTTTTCCTTAAAATCCCACTATTCCATCTCTTCTATATCTTTCTCCTCCTTTGTGTTTTGGATTAATGACCACCACTGATCCGCATCTCCCGATAGATGATATACTTCCATGACAAACTTCTCTCTTTCATAACATCCCAAAGAGAGAAATATATTCTCAAGGGAACACATCCACTGCTCTGCTAAAAATGGCTTTGTAGTCCCATTGAATGATGGAGGCTGTTGTCAAATAAATCCATATAGCATGGCTCCTCCACACGGTGTATTCAGATGCTCCATATGGGTAAGGTTATTATTCATAACCTTAGTAAGTTATCCTAGTATAGTTATGAGTTTCTCAACACCAGTCACAGCACCAGATCCAACATCATTATCTTGCGTCAGAGGAAAATCTTTATAGGGGACACGTGCATTCGTGCGGTTTCTATTCCTTCCACGAGGTGCCATTTATAAATAAAGGCATACACTAGATTAGGGTATGAATCATAATTTATAATCTCAATGTATAAAAATACTAAGCATAAATTGAAATTATACGTATAGCTAACCACTTAATCATAAACATGGTATCTTTGAGGAAAAATTTAAATTTAAATCCTTCATAATGGCTTGTAAAGAAAACGTGAATTATCTTAAGCATATCCCTCAGGAGTTTCATAACTAATAGTGCAACAAGGCCCTTTTCCGTATACCAGGATACCACAAGTCAAGCCCGAAACTCCTTGTCGGAGCTTTCACTCCTAGGTATATCTATCCCAGAGCAACCTCTACCTGCTCGTATCCAGATAGAGATGTATTACTTGAATGGTCCACATAATCTATTCCTTACCAAAATACCAAGATGTTCTTGTATATGTATCCTAAAAGATTATCATAGGGACTCTTCCTAATCTACATTTTCTAAATATAGTTTCCATGTTTTCTACTAAAATTCCTCTGATAACAACTGTAAGGACCCGATCCCAGTTTCTCAGAGTCGATGCCTTATTTGATTACATTGGCATACATACAAGGAATACGAATCCCGAAGGACCAAGTAGTTTAGTATTATTGGAAACAAGATATATACATAAGTTTAACTTTATATATGGAATGGAAAAATTTCACTAAATTATTCCACTAGAAACATCATATCATCTAGATTATTCCTACATGTCATCCATAATTTACTTCATGTCCTGAGAAAAATGAAACATAAGAAAGGGGTGAGCTCAAACGCTCAGTAAGAGTAAGAAATATAGCAGATGATAGCATAAACATAAGACATGGTGTATAATTGAAAACACATTCCTTTAATAATGAACTTGAACACATTATGGTAGAAATATGAGTTGAGTAAATAATGCCATAATAAAAAATAATCATGGGTATTATACTAGTCGAGTAACCGTAAGAACTTCAAATACTAGCATCATAATAAGGGAAGTGCATATTCTAGACATCATAACCATACTGTCCATGCCTCGTGCTAGGACAATAAATAATCATTTTGTCAAGGCCTTGTGCCAAGACCATAGTTTGTCTCATTAGACCTACCGATGCATCGAGAGGCTATAGTGGGTCCCACCCATGACATAATAAGTCTAATTAATTCCTCATATGAGTTGGGATAAACATAAACTATATATACATTCATATTGAAATAATCATATGAAATGTAACTAACTTACCCAAATCATTAAACCTAAAACAGTAACCATTCCGAGTAATATGGAGAATGGTTTTAGGATAGTTCATCCACAATAGAGTTAGTCATAAACCATTAAATAAAATATGGTAGATGACTTCATAAATTATTAAACCCAATAATACATAAGAAACAACAAGAGTGTTGAATCAAATGAAAATAATCTTATAAAATCATTTAGCAATCTTGAGATAAATACTCTTTTAGTTGAAAAGAAGAGTTCTGTTGGAAAAATAGTTGTATAAAATCAAAAGTTAAGTAAGATATTATTTTCATAATAAAATTAGTGATTGTATAGATACAATTGTTTCCAAAAACAGCTTAGATATTACCCTTGAAAATAGGTAAGAAGTTGAGATTTTTCCTTGAATCAGGTTTGTATTATGAAATCAATTTTGAAAGTTCCTTTTAAAACATGTAACTATCCATGAAATAAGGAAGGATTCTGGTTGATGTACATATATATAATACCCAAACCAAATTTATTGGTAGTACATAAGAATACATAATAATTTTATTGAGGTAATTAGACAATTAAAGTAATCCGAATGAAAATGGTAGTTCGGGTGGAAAAACCCTTACCTTAACACCGAAGGTGTTCCTCTATCGAACTTAAGCTCCTGGAATATGAAATTATACTTATTAATAAACTATTTAAGAACCTATTAGACATGTATTTAGTTTATCATAATTCTGGTTAGTTCATTTATGTTCTTATTGATAAGTTATTGTTTTGAATTCCTTCGCTTCAGAATGTTCATTTTCTTTATTGTCATCTTCAATTCACTTGTTTTTAAGTATGTAGAATGGATGTAAAACTCAAGAATTTAAATTATATATTATTTATAAACATAAATATGTGTTATTGGTCATTTATATAACTTGGTTACATGAAAAAAGGATGATTTATTATATAAAACTTGAATGATAATTGTTTCGGTTAATTTGTGTGTTTTGATCACAACGAACTCATTTTTCTTTATAACTTAATACCATTTGTACAAAGGGATTAAAAAATATTAAATAAGTTATATTATATATAATAATCTGGTTCAACCATAAAAATAATGGTTTCATGACCATTATTTATAATGATAATAGAAATCGAAAGTCCATCATCCTTGAATGTGGAAAATTGACACATCTCGGATGGTGTTCTTGCTACTAGTATAAAAGTATGTAAAAAGGGGGAGATGATGATAAATTATTCCACTATCATGAAAAAATTACAGTACATATAAGTTAATGGAGTCATCACAAATTTTGGATAAGTAGAGGTAATATAAAAAGAAAAATAAATGAACATGAAAGGAAAGACAAAGAATTGAAAAGAGGAATTTACCTCTTGAACAAACTTCCTTGAGAACCTACTTAAGGAGAGGTTTTGGTCTTTTTATGAAACCAAGGATTGATTAACGTGGGGGAGGAGGTTGGGAAGGTATTTGGACAGAATTTGGGGAAGGCCCAAGGCTTGAGAGGAGTGAGTGGAAGTGGGAGTGAGAGGGGGTTTTTATAGTGGAGGAGAGAGGGGATTTCTTAATATAAAATTCATTAATTTATTATATCTTATCAAGACAAAGAAAAGTGGGTATTACCTGACCAAGAATAATAATTTTATCATTTGTGTTCTAACCATGTGGGCTTACATCACTTGTGACGTCTTGAATAGTATATTTAACTCATAATTTGCATATATAGTATTTTACCGTATTTCACTATTCATAAAAAAAATCAAGTATTTCAGAAAAATACCAAAAATTTACCCGAACCATTTTTTGACTTGTAGAATCCAAAAATGATTTCCATTTTTCAAAAATAATTTTCTAATTTTTATTAATTTAATATTTAATTAAAATCCAAATTTATTCTAAAAACAAGAGTTTTAAAACATTTGTTTATTTATTTTAAAGCATAGATATATCATACATACACTTGAATATTATTTATATACTATAATAATTAAGGTTACTATTAATTATGGTATATCACTATTCATATGGGTATGTTACTATTCAAGAGGGTAGGTTACTATTCACAAAAAATTTTGTTTTTCTTATTGAACTCTAAATAACTTACTAATCGTAATTGTGTATGTCAGATTTTTGAAATTCACATCACAGAAGGGAAAAACATATGTTTTAAGGGTCACATAGCACTTAGTAGTTAATTATGTTGTGATTTCATGTGATTATGAAATTATTATAATAAAGTAATTTCCTTTGTAAAAAAATATTAGGTCGTTACAAACATTAAGTCTTAAGTCTTCAGTAGAGGGTATGAAAACAACTATTTCAAACTTTTTGATTTCCATTTCACAGAATTTGGATAGTTTGAAAAATATTTCCTCTACTTCATATACACCTCCTCTTTCTCTAGTAAAGTTTTATAGAGATCTGATGCAACAATTTATCAGAGAAGAAATTAAAAATTCTATGGGTGATGTAAGTACTCATGAATAATATATTAGGTAGATACATCTTAATGGGTAACATATCCTTCAATTCTTAAAAGAATATAATGGTCATCTCTAACAAGATAAGGAAGTGATAAAAAGGGATATCAAATATCACTTTTCAAGGATATAAACTAAGCATGAAATGTCTAATAATTTCAAATCTATTGATGATAACTTAAATATCCCACCAGGGACAAGAACCTTCACAAAATAGGCGATTCATTTAAAGTTTCTCACACCACCCCTTAAAAAATTTATGGATGATAAGGATGATTTATTTAATGCAATGGAAAGGGGAGGTTACTTTATTATGGACTTCATAAATCTTTTGAAACCTTATATTCATGTCTATAAAAAGATAATTATTTCTATAGAATCCATCCCTATTTCTACCATTCTTTCAACCACATCCACCAAAACTTTTTAGTACATGCATACTCTAATCTCCCAATCTTCCAGTATTATTTCTCCAACATATCATCCTATGCGTTTGCCTCTTGTTGAAGAAATTAGGAAACTCAGACCTATTCTTTTCAGAGAACCACTACCTCCTTCTACCACTTTACCATCTATTACAACATTTTCCCCAACATATACTTGAACAATCTCTTCTCAAGACAGGGACAGAGACAAAGAAAAAGACAAAAGGAAAGATAAAGCTGATCACCTACCATCTTCTCAGGAGTGAATCTATTTTGATGTTATCTCTTTGACAGAGTTCCTGTACTTTCTTCCTTTAATCATTATCTTTTTTTTCTCATATATCTTTTTGGCACTAAGATAATGAAATAAATTTGTATTATTTTCCTTTTTTCATTTTTGTTGTAATTTTTATTTGATAATCTTAAAGGAGGAGATAATTGGGAATTTAGTTATAAGAAGATTGGTTTTTAACTCTAATAAACCTCTAATTATTGTTGATTACTTATTTAGTACATGATTTATAAAATTCGATGTTTTGTGATCATAAAAAAGGCGGAGAATGTTGACACCTCCTTGAATGAATTATGTATGACACTCTCTTATTTTAATGATCACAAATCATTATTCCTTTATTACTAATGTTTCACATGTTGTATGATAATACTTTATATGAAAATTTTATTTTTATAATATTATTGATAAGTATTATGAAGTGTCATTGTTACCACCATGATGAGATAAATCTAGTGGTGAGTCGTCATTACCGCTAGGATGAGATACCACCAGAGGTGAGTTACTATTCCCTCTAGGATGAGCTAATGCCAGAGGTGAGTCACCGGTACTACCATAGGAGTTACCAAAATTCATTTTACCATTGTAGTATGATGTTTTCGTTGTGAACGGCTCAACAACTCAAGTAATTTATAGATAGTTTGAAAAAGTACCCAAGGATTAGTAAAAAGAGATCTGAGGAATATGGCTCTATTTCAACAAGAACTGTTATATATTCACAAATGATCTCTCTCACCCAGAACAATGGTTATAGATAAAATGAGATAGAATCACGACTGAAGATCAAGAAAATTTTTTAATTGAATTTTTGAATTCTCTAGAATTTGATGATTCACATTATGTAATGATCAATGACACAGAAGCACTGAACCCATTACCAAGATTGATTGATAAAACATACAGAGATCAACTGAAACATACCTGCATATTTCTATGATCCTCTATTCTACTTCGATTTTCTATAAAAAAGCGTAATCTTTTTAACATTGCTGATATGAGGATTATGAACAAACATAACACATCATACTATGTTTTTTGTATTATCATTTTTTCTTTCTATTTTACTTTTGAGAAGTGTTTTGTTTTCATATTATCCAACTCAAAATGTCTCATATATATTCTTGGAGAATACTTATTATTATATTTTTTCTATTTTTTTCCACTTTGTTTGTGGAAGATGTCCCTATGTTACTGAGGCTTTTATTTTATCCCACACATAACTATGGAAGATGATTTTTATCTTGGAAAACTTATTGCTGTTGACTGTATACTAAATATAGGTTGTGGATTTGTTTGATTATATTTATAATATTCTTGGAAGTAGGTGATTGCTAAGTGGAGGGGATTAAGTCTCACCTTGATACTGAACATATTATTTATTCCTTTCTGTTTATGTGTTATTACTTTTGTTTTACTATCATATTCAAAGATAAATTTTTATTAAACAAACAAAACAATTATTTTGATAATTAATGTTAACTATTGTTTATATATGTTTCTGTCTAAGTAAATTGATTTCAAAAGATAAGGTATTTATAAACTATATTTTAACTAAGACCTAATAATTCTTTAAGAAATCTTTTTAAAGGATAGATCTTATATCAATATGCTATTTTGATTAATTGACCAGTTTATTTATTTATAGAAATTTTTATTGGGAACCAAATTGACCCCCTCTTGAGTTACTCACTCTGAATATCAATACAACAGAATCACCGTTTAGCGGTGGTTCTAGGCACCACCGCCAAACCTTTTTTAAAAAAGGTTTCCCGAAAGTTTATAATAAACCGCTGCGAAACATTTTTTTTAACAGCCCCGACCCTTCCCCCCACCCCGACCCTCCTCTTTCTCACCCAGCGACTGCGATTCCCTCGGACCCCCGCTTCCCCCGCTTCCCCCGACCCCCCGTGACCCGGGAGACCCCGCGACCCCGGCGACCCCTTGACCCCGACGACCCCGCGACCTCGGCGACCCCAGCCCCCAGTGACCCCGACGACCCCACGACCCCAGTGACCCTGCTTCCCTGGTGACCTATATGAACCCTAGGGTTTGATTTCTAATTTTTTTGTTGTTTTGATATTAGTTATTTCTTTATTATTATTGTTTCTTATAATAAATTGTAATGTTGTATTTATTGTATTGTATGAAGATGTTTTTGTTTATTATTATTTGTTTTTCTACTTATTGCATGTGATTTTTTATATGTGTTTGTTAGTTGTTTTCTTAAGTGATTGTTTTTCTATCTGCTTGATTATTTGTGGTTGTTTGATACTATACTCATGGGTTGTGATGGCTCATAGTTACAATACATGCTTATATTATGGGTTATAATGGATTAAGGTATAACATGTACACATTTCCCTAGGTTGTGATGGATTTAAAGCTATGTCATGTTTTTGGTTGTGATGGTTTGAGGTTATAGAATGTGTCATTGAGGTAATGATGTGGAAATTTAGTGGATGTTGGGATGGTTAACACTGGTTGAGAGTTGGACTTTCTTGTTATGCTGATGTGATGATGATGAGATGAATGACATAGGTTGAGAGTTGGGATTACCTATTTTCTATCTAATATGATGATGTGACAGTGATGATTAACACTTGTTAAGAGTTAGGTTTTTTGTTTTGTCCAAAATATTGATGGTTTCCATATTATAGAATTTTTTTTGAAGTGAAATAATTATTCGATGATGATGTTATAAATATGAAATCTATACATTATTGTTATGATTACATGGAAATCAAAATCCCCATTTCTTACTTTCTTTTTATAATCCATTGGTTTAATATGATAATACATTTACATGTGATATAGTTAAAGATAGAAAATATATAATGTTTTACATTTAATTTTAGCATAACCCATATTCTAGTATTGCTTAGTTGTTTCACATATGTCTATTCTGGCACATATAGCTTGCATGGATATAGAACTACTTAGAAATATATTCCTACTGAGTACTCCCAAGTGTTCACCCTCTCTATAGTGTTCTTGAGTTGTTTTTCTGGAAAAATCGATAGAGATTTTAGATGCTACTATTTGGGAAGCCAGATTAGATCTTAAGAGGTCTTTGTTGATTGTTCTTGATGTATTATATTCATTATTATATATATTTTAAGTTGTATGAAATTTTTTATTTATTTTATTATATATATATAAATATATATATTTTAAGTTCATTGGAGGTTCTATTTTTTTACCTAGGAAATTAAGAAGGTGATTCCTCTCATACATGTCACCCCCTCTTATAATTTTCTTGTTTTTATGTTATATAATGTTCATTGATCAATATTGATTAAATATTTCATCATACATTTCCATGAACACCACCACTTATCATGCCTCAAGACTATCCCTCACGTGGTTCTTTCCACTCTAAATTAACAATGTGTTGAGTTTTGTAAGCATCATAAGGTTTTCCCTAAACATTATTTATAATAGATTTATTTGATATTAGAGTTTTATATGAAGAATCTATAGAGAAATTAGGTTGGGGTTATTCCAAATTAACAATATGCTTTGGTTTTCATGGTAAAGTAGCTACCATGTTGTTAGCACATTGTTTCTATTTACCAAAGAAACTTCCCCTATCCCAAACACTAGAGGGTTCATATCTAACTCAGGGGCTCATCTTTATTATATTATGTTTCTGTAATGTTACAATATAGTATATATGAATCTCTTTCTCTATTTAGTAGTAACTATGTGTTTTAATTATTTTTATTATTGTGTAGGAACACTGTGATATACATGGACAAAACCTAGATCACATTACTGAGGAACACACCTCAGTATGTTAAGGGTTTGAATGAGTTTTTAGATTTTGAAATTTCTAATCAATCCGTTGAAGGGAGAATAAAATGTCCATGTCCTAAATGTAAATTTAGAACATGGTTGAAGAGAGATGAGGTTTATGAGAATTTAATACTGAATCAATTCCCTGGTCAATATTTGTATCGGATTTGGCATGGAGAATCGAATGTTACAGAAAGATTGATCACTGATATTAATCCGCATAATGAGGTCCCAAGTTCGTCAACAATGGAAAATGAAATGCAAGACCTCATAAATGATTCATTCGGCACTACAAGACACCATTATCAGCATCAAAACATATCAGAACAACTAGAAGAGGGTGCTACAAATTGAAACGTGACAAGTGATGTTTTTGAGACTGTAACACAGGCAGATCAAGATTGTAACACATCATTGGATCCTCCTCTTGATTCTGTGGAGAAAAATATAAGAGAAAACTTCACTGAGGAAAATGCATTTCAGGATTTAGTTAACGATGGAAATCAAGAGTTGTATAGTGGGTGTTTGAAATATTCAAAGCTTTCATTTATGCTGAAGTTGTACCATATCAAATGTCTATGTAGAATTACAAATAAGTAAATGTCTATGATATTGGAATTGATTCGTGATTAATTTTCTAAAGTAAAAATCCCAGAATCATTTTATGATATGAAAAAAGTTGTTAACAAGCTTGGTCTGAATTATACAAAAATACATGCATGTCCCAATGATTGTTTGCTTTATTGGGGAGATGATTCAAGTAGACAGAATTGTAATAAATGTTCTTCTTCTATATGGAAGAAAAAGGGTGATGTTGGAAGTCTGAATGAACATAATTTCATGGAGAAGAAGAAAAGGAACAAACCTTCAAAGGTTTTGCGTTACTTTCCTTTGAAGCCTCGATTGCAAAGATTATCCATGTCATCGAAAACCGCTGAATACATGAATTGGCATTCTGTAGATACTAACAATTATGGGATAATGAGACATCCACAAGATTCTCAATCATGGAAGACATTTGATTCATTACATATCGATTTCTCAGCTGATCCTAGGAATGTTCGATTGGGATTGGCTGCAGTTATAGAATTTGGCTAGTTGTTTTGATCCCTTATAATCTACCTCCTTGGATGTGTATGCAACTAACATCTTTTATCCTTTCGATGATTATTCCTGGAAAACAAATGTTTCAAAATGATATTGATGTATAATTGCAGCCTTTGATTGATGAATTGAAGGAGTTATGGAGCAACGGTGTTGAGAAATTTGATGCTTCTTCTAAAACAATGTTCAAAATGCATGCGGATTTAATGTGGACCATTAGTGACTTCCCTGGGCTTGAGAATTTATCTGGTTGGAACACTTACACGGTTTTGGCTTGTCCTATTTGTAACTTTTATTTTGAGCCCAAAAGGATACCTCACAGTAGAAAATGGTGCTTCTTGTGTCATCAAATATTTCTCGATGCATCTCATAGATTTCGGCTGAACAGATCAAAATTTAATGGTTCCATTGATTGTAGACCACCTACAAAGTTGTTAACTGGTTCTGAAATATTTACACATCTTGAAAATGTTGAAACAAAATTTGGGAAGGTTCATCATTTGAATGAGAGCGGAAAACGGGTCCAAAGTTCATCGTTAAGCGAAAACAGAATGCAACAATGGAAGAAATTATTTTCTTCAAACTTCCGTATTGGGAATTTAATTTGTTACGAAATAATCTTAATGTGATTCATGTTGAGAATAATGTCTGTGACAATTTGATATTCACATTTCTTAATGAGCATTGAATTTTGAAGGATCATATCAATGCTCGCAAATACTTACAAGCAATGAACATAAAATGCGATCTCTGTCCAGATGAGAATGAAAAGTATCCGCCGAATTTTTTTGTAGTGAAAAATAGGGATACAGATACATTCCTTCAAATTTTAAAGAACGTTAAGGTATCTGATGGGTATTCAAGTAACATCTCGAGGTTTTTTTACTTGAATAATTGTAAGTTACATGGATTGAAAAGTCACGATTCACATATTTTGTTACAGAAGTTAATACCATTGGCATTGCATACATTATTACCTGAAAAAATTACTGCTGTTGTACTCCAGTTCTGCACATTTTTCAGAAAACTATGTGAGAAATATCTACATCCATTTCAGCTTGAAAACCTCCAGGAGAGGTTTGTATTGACCCTTTGTGCAATCAAGATGATCTTTCCTCCATCGTTTTTTACTGTAATGATGCATTTAACTGTGCATTTGGTTGAGGAAGCTAAATTAGGAGACCCTGTTCATTATCGATGGATGTATCCAATTGAGAGGTACATTTTTTTTTATATTTTTCAGTTAAGTAAACAATTTTTTTTACTTAATTAAATGAATAATTATGTTTATTTTATTTCACAGATATCTTGGGCATTTGAAATCATACGTGAGAAATAAAGCTCAACCAGAATGCTCTATTACTGAAGGCTATTTGGATGAGGAGTGTCTGAACTTTTTTTCTCGATACTTAGATGATATTGAGACAAGATTTAATCGAGTTGGACATGTTGACAACACATCAACTCAATCTCAAATACATCAGAAATCCAAAATATTTCTTGCTATTGGCCGATCAGTTGGGAGGACCTCAAATGTGACATTGATTGAATTGGAATTATTACAGGCACATAGATATGTGATGCTGAATAGTGAAATTTCAGATCCATTTATTGAAGAGTTGAGGATACAAACAAAGAGACAAATGAGAGGCTGAACAAGAAATGAGAAAGATATAATGAAATCTGTTAATAAAGAGCTTGTAGAATGGTTTGCACGACGTGTAAGTTCATAAATATTGCAATAAATACGAATATTAGTTTGAAACATACATTTTGTTAATCTAATAAAGTATATTTCTTTTTTAAGATCATGAATATTGATACTCAAGCAGAGGTGTCAGATGATTTGAAGTTTCTTGCTAGAGGTCATCTAAAACAAGTTAGAAAGTTCGATGCTTATAATGTGAATGACTTTAGATTTCGTACAGCCAATCGAGAAGTGGGTTTGAAAACAAAGAATAGTGGTATATTTACATTTGTTGAAGTGGAATACTATGGAAAGCTGCATGATATTATTGAATTAAACTACTAAAAACATTTTTTAGTTGTTTTATTCAAATAAAAATGGGTTGATTTTATTAGTGGTGTTAAAAGAGATTCCTTGCAATTTACTTCTGTGAACTTCTCTCACTTGATGGATGTTGGTGATCATGAACTGCATGATCTATATATCTTAACATCGTAAGAAAAAATTGTATATTATGTGAATGATGTTTCTGATGAAGGGTGGAGTGTAGTTTCTCATGTAATACAAAGAGATTTGTATGATATGGGTGATGAAGTGGAAAATTTGACCTCTGAAATTTTAGTTAATCAGCAACAGGAAGCAGGATTATTTGTCCATTATGATATTGAAAATATTAGTCTAGCAAGGTTGAATGAAGTGAATGAATCAATGGAGCAGGAAAATGACATGCTTGAAGGGGAAAATAATTGTATGTACAATTATTTATTTATTCAGCAACCACTTGTTTCATTTCTGCAGTCATTCATTATCATTGTTATTTATATTTTGTCTGTTAGTACTGGGCATCTATTATCATTTTTAATTTTTTTTTCTACATAACTTTTTGGAAATGTATATTTTGAAAATAATTTTATTTGATTAAATGACAGGAATGCCAAGGAGGAAGTGGTACACTATTTCATCTAGTTCTACGACAGATGGCAATCCATCTGGCTCCCTCCCCGTGACATCTGAGGCATCAGCTGCTGACACCCCTACACCATCTCCCCCTACACCATCTCTCACACCATCTGTGGATGTCCCATTAGAGGGTGAGTCGTTGACTCCGCCTTCATGAGCCTCAACAGTGGGGCAGCGACACGCCCCTTCCAGTTCATCCTAGGCATACTGGAGTGTCACTATCATAGGTACAAATTTTAATTAAATAAATTTATTGCATTTTGTTTATACTAATTTTTTGCTCATTGAAGATGAAAAAAATGCAACCGTGGAGAAAAACATAAAAAGTTCATATGTTTGGAATATAACTTGTGAGAATATAGTCATGCCATTTGATTCTTATAGGGTCCCTACGACTGACGTCGTGGGGTTACTTGGCCATATTTTAGGCCAGCTGGCAGCGGAGCCTGTTTCCCTTCCAATTTCATATGAGGATTGGAGACATATGCCTCCAAGATGGAAAAACGAAGTTTATGATTCTCAAATAAAAGTAAATTTATTACATTATGGTTTAATTGAATTTCATGTTACTAATATGTTCAAAATGAATTTCTGTATACAGATTTCTTCCACTTCACAGTTGCTGATGTGATAGCACGGAAGTGGACATTGAAAGATCTAGGTAAGAAGTGTAAAGATTTCAAATGGAGATTGTGGTGTGATGTCAAAAATACTTCATTGACCGCACAACAAATGTATGAGAAGATACCCAGTGGGGTACTGAAAGAACAATAGAAAGTGTTTGTTGACAGATATCATGATTAAAAGCGGATGGTATTGAAATATATATTATTATATTATCCTCATTTTACATTTATACTTGTATATGAAAATGAAATGACATTCAATACATTAGTATTAAATTGCATTTTATTTATTTTAGGATCTCTCAAGACAGAATGTGTCAAACCGGGCTAAGCAATTCATCCCGCACACTGCGGGATCAAAAAGTTTTTCTAGAAGCTGAATGACATTGGTAATCTTTTAATTAGTATAAATATTTATAAGACAATATTATCTGTTTAATATATTGAATTTCTAATTTATCTTTGATTAATTCAGTCCCAGAGTTTAGGGCATGAAGCATCCAGAACTGAACTGTGGTTGGATGTTCACAATAAATCAGATAGAAGCTTTGTTAATGAGTCTGCTAAAGAAGTTGGGGTATAAAGTCAATTTTTTATCATAATAACTTATTATCAGTTTTTACTGTGTTAATATATATTGATATTTGATTTATAGGTAAAAATTAAAGAACTATGGGATGCCAATCATGCACAGTCCTACTCAGTCTCCCAGGACGACCCGATTGCTAATGTCATTGGGAAGGAGCATCCTGTGAGAGTGCGCAGGATGGATTTGGGACCCGTACCATATGATGTTTTTAGCAGGCCACTGGGGATGGTAGCTGCATCTACTCCTGACTTTACTCAGCCCATACCTGGAGATTCTAAGAAAGAGATTGTTTCTTTACGAAACACAGGTCACCAGCAGGGGATCAAATATCTGCTTTGCAGAAAGAGTTGATCGAAATACGTCAGCAAATGAGAAGATATGCCCCCGGTGGTAGTGCATCGACTGGTGGTATGCAGGTAAATCACAAAAAATAAAATTCATTTATTTTTCTAACTTTCATTGGTTTTAAGTTTTAATATAAAAATGCAACCGTATTTAATTTTCAATATAATGTTCTTACATGTGACAACAGAAAGTGGAGATGAAGGTGGAGAGGGTGACGATGCATCATCAGACCCTGAGTAGTTTTATTGTTGATGTGTTGAACAAATATGGGAACAGTTGGTTTGTATATATAACATTTTTGGCTCATAGTTTCCACCACACATTTTCATGTCCTAAACTTTCCTTGATTTCTCATGTTTCTTTTTATGCATTTTATTGATTTTTTATTTTTCTTTTTATGCCTTGATTTCTCGAGTGTGGTATACATCATTCCATTTAGTCATGTGTTGGAATTGGTAGTTTCCACCACACATTTTCATGTCCTAACTTTCAGCCATACTATCACACATCAATCACTTCTACATCCTCCCTCAATATTAGAAGTAATAATAGACTCATTAAACACTAAATATTTTGTTATTCAAGAGGGTTACTCACTGCAATGAATGATCTATGACTCAATGTGCATTGTGTGCATAAACCGAGAGGGTTACTGACTCTATGAATGGAGGAACCATGTCCTATCACTATGATAGGGTTACGTAATCCAAAAAATAAATAGAGGACTCATTCCTTGGATCCATTATGCTACCAGGAGGGTTATCGACCCGATGGATGCTCTAATTGTCAACCCACACCTATCATAATCCCTACAAAGCTAAAGCACCATCTACTTGTATATTATCAATATAAACCCCAGATTATGAATGCATGTGTAGCATCATGTTCTATATAGAAAAATTATTATAATGGGCTACTCATATGTCCCAAACTAACACTCTAGTGAGAAGATATATAAATTACTAGAATATATCTAGCACACATGACTCGATGGATTTTTTGCAAAAAAGGTACCACCATTATTTATTCACCCATACATCTATCATATATGATTGATTATAGTTGTTCTAAGTGTCCACCCCAAATATGTCATGATAATAGATTATAAACACAATAAGAATAAATGGGTCTCATCCATCCCAACAAGTGATTTATAGGTGTCCTAAGTAATGAAAATTGTGTCATACCCAATTAGAGATTCTAATGAATCTTGTTAAATATCATGAATCAAGACTAAATATAAATATAAATAAAACCATGGTCAACTGAACACCCATTCCCATCATTATTATAATAGCTCCATCAGGCATCCACATTGGTTCAGGTTCTATAGTGACACCTGTAACCATCTCTAAAGAAACACATGCACCTGTCCTGGGTTGGTCTATCTACTGGGAACCCACATGGGTCCTCTATGTCTGTATGTATGTAGAGAAATCTCTCTTGAGATCCTTGTTCATGGACCACTATCTCAATCTAGTACTTTTCATTCTATAAAATCACAATTTCTAGCAGTGTCAATATATAAAATAACATCTTTTCCTCAATGCAGAAACCAAATAATGGGTTTTCTAGGAATATGGATCATGGACCATCTTAGTTAGAAGGTTCCACTTAGATGGTCCACTCAGAAAACCCAATCCTAGTCCATCCTATGTTTGTCCACCTAGAGTAAATCACAACTAATGGAAAAGGGTTTGGTCAATACAAACAATTACTATGATTACATAACTTGATGGTATACCCAAGACACATTCCAGACTAGATAGGCCATGGATTCTAAGTCAAACATTACTTAATTATTGGAGGTGTCTCAAGGGTCTTAGCTAGCCCACATTGGATGGAAATATTATGTCACAAAACACCTCCATAAAAAGGTATACAAGGCTCATCCTCTAGGAAAAATACATCTCAAAATCCCCCCCCCCAATGAAGGGGTCAGGAAGTCACATAAGATCTCTAAGTTCAATACCTTATCCTTTAGAGACCGAGGAATCAGACCAGTACACAATCTTCTATTTGTTCCCTAGCACATATTTTAGTTTTCTCATGGTCTTCAATCACCTTAACATTTTAATTTCAATTAACCATTTAATCAAAAAATAATAATTGGGTTTATAGAAGGAGAATGAAATCCAATGGAAATATTACACACCACACACCACACAAAATAATAATAAAAACAAAAGGTCTAGAACATTAGAGATCCTAACTCATTTTAAATCCCATTTCCATTGACATGCCACTTAACATCTCATGGACAGACCTCACCCCCAAGCTTTCCATGGACTAGTCATTCACCACCCATTTTCTTAGGTCCTATAACATACAAAGGAATCATACATAATTAATTATAATATTTTATTATTATTTATAATTAATTAATAAATTTTAACCAAATATGAATAATATATAATTTCTTACCAAATGATTTTTTTGTGGAAAGTGATGTTTTGGTGTGTGATTGTTATGTTGTTATTTCTGATATTGAGGAAGTGATTGTGGGAATGTGATGTTGTGAAGGAGGAGGGCTAGTGATGATGATACATGATCTGGGTTATGCATGGTAGGAGGGATATAATGTATCTCAGTTGGTTTATATTTATGGTTTGATTTGTTTTTCAGGGCGGTGGTGCAGCAAAAGAAGATTTTTTTTCTGGGCAGCTTTTAGCGGCAGTTTAAACCGCCGTGACATTTATATGGGCGGCAGTTTTAACCACTGCTAAACTATGAAAATTGCCGCAAAACGTAAATTTTTTATTATGTTTAGCGGCAGTTTTAACAGCCATGATATAGCTGAATCGTTGCTGCCTTGTTCTGCGGAGGTTCCCGTGAATTCCACGGTGGTTTTACGGCTACTGAATTTGAGTTTATTTGCGGCGGTTATAACCGCCGTGAATAAATTGATATCCAGGTATCGTAAAAACAGACGGTAAATTCAAGAAAACCTCCGCGAAATGAGAAAGCTACGCCGATTTCCTTAAACCACCGTGAAATAGAAAAAACCAACACGAATAGATTAGAGACGCCGTATTAGGCGGCAGTTTCTATAAACCGCCGCTAAACCATGCCGCGGTGGTTTAAACCACCGCGAAACACACAAAAACTGCCACTAAACGGCAATTCTGTTGTAGTGTATCAAGAATAAAAAATCATTTTCTTAATAGTAAATAATTATTTAAAAGGATATTATAGTGGAAGGGGTTTACTCCCTAAACCATCATAGTCATCTTGGTCCACTCATAAGACTATCGAAGTAAAAAAATCCATTACTGAAATGGGTTCACTCCACATTCCAGTCCTATTTATCTCATGAGATATCAATCTTTAACCAATGCATTAGAGAGAGATATAGGTTATACCAATAAAATATAGAAAATTATACATACATGTTACAAAAGATCCTAAAACATTTATTATATTAGAACCCAAGAAAATAAATGGGCTTCATAAAACACTCATAATACCAAAACTCATCAAAAGAAATGGTTTTCATAAACATTTCACCATAGAATAACCTATTGAAAAGAAATACTTTTCATTACCATTTCATCATTTCATCACAACATAACCCATGGAAAAATAATTTGGTTTCATAATCATTTTCTCATGGTACGACCCATGAAATAGAAATGGGTTTCATAAATATATTTTCATTATAAATATAAACCATTAAAATAAATAATAATACTGGTTTTCTTGGACCATATCCTGATTAAATCATAGGTTACATCAAAGGACGCCATCATAGATGAAAAATGATTTTGAAAGATTGCTTGGAACATTTATCGAGGAAGATAAGTTTTTTGATTTGAAATACAATTTTTAAAACATAAAAAATTTTCAAAATCCTTTTTTTGAAAATAATTTAGTAAACTTATAAAGGATTATTTAAAGATCATTTAAAACATTTATTGAGGAAAATCTCTTTTCCACTTTTATTTTTTTTGAAATATAAAACATTTTAAAAACCATTTTATTTTAAAATAACTCTTTAAGATTATAAAGTAATATTAAAATAAAATAATGATCATTATGGTGGAAATATCATTCATTATATACATGTTAAAAGAAATATTCCTTTTACATTTTTAGTAAAATCCAAACTGATCGTGTTTGGAAAAAAACAAGAAGATTACATTGAAAACATTATTTAAAATTTGTTTACATGGGTAAAATTTTATTTTATAAATCTTTTTTATAATGTTAAAACCGTTTTTTTAAATCATTTTTAGAAAACAATGTTTTAGGTGAAAAATGGTTTTCTTACCGAAGAGAGAAATAAAGATGATTTTTCTAAAAAAAATTCCTTTTAAATATAAAGTACATAAATAGAGGAAAATGAAGGAGAAGCATGTATTATCATAACATAATAAGAGGATAATAAAATTCATGATTTTATTGGAAGATGAATCATAATATTTCACCATTATAAGTATAAGCATAAATAAACAATGAGATTATATCATAAAACTATTACCACTTTGTAAAATTTTGAATCTTAATACCCACTAAAGAATAAAATTGAATTAAAAATTAAATATCATGAATTAAAGGTGATTTATGACACAAAATTTCTAATGGAATTTATATACACCTAAAAAATTATAAGGGGATGTATATACACCTAACTAAATAGGTGGTGAATATGGCATGTGTCTCATAGATGTAAAAAGTGAGACATAAATCCCTTACCTTAATTCTCGACTTCTTTAATAAAAGTTTAAACCTCATATATAATTAATATAAGTTTATTATGAATTTATTTTATAACCATTATTATATATATCATATAATAAATTATTTACTTCTGATATTTTATTTTCTATTTATTAACAATTCTTAGTTTAAATTACGTTTTGGGTAATAACTGCTTTGTTTTTCATGTATGTTTTGGATTAGTATTTTAATTTCTCTTAATTTTATAATTGTTACATCATATATATAATGCTTAAAATAATACAAATATCATATATATTCATTATATATTTATTTATAGTTATCCATAAAAGTTATTGATATAAAATTAAATACACCGTTCTTTGAGACTGTAGGTCATATGTACGCATGAACCATGTTTCCATTTTCTCAATGAATGAAATGACAGAAAGTTAAATAATATATTAACTTTATAGAATCATTTTTATGTCAAATATATCACATATAATAATTAAATTTAATCTAATTACCTTTCATGAAAATCATTAGTGAAAAATGAATCATATCACTTTGGGAGGCGCCGTACACAGGAATAACATTATTGTATCCCACACAGAATAGAATGGAGGAAGGTATATGTGGTTTAATAATTAAACAAGTATAAATATTTTAAATATATAATATATATTCAATTAATCCATCCTTATCACCATCCAAGTAAAACAAAAATGAAAAAAACATCACATCAGTTCACGAGGTGGTAGTTCACCATACACACAAGTGACATTATTGTTATACAATGGGATGTGAGGTAAGATAGTAGTTGTGATATTATAAATAAAGTGGTATAATAATATCAAAAAAATATCATATAAATATTAAATCTGTTATTATATCCATATGTAAGAGGTGGTGATAGAAAATGAATAACATCGATTCGAGAGGCAGTGGTCCTCTGTACACACAAATTAAGATCATGTATCTCATGTGATGGAAGAGGAGACAGATTTAGGTTATTAAATTAACATAATAATATATAATAATATGTTATATATTGGTGTTATTATTTAATAATAATTTTATAATATTATAAGGAATTATGACAATATGTAAAACAAAAATGCATAGTTAAAAATGATACCACCTCTTCGAACAACCTCTTTAAGTTTAATATAACTATTTCATATATTAGATTTATGATCTCAAAAAGTCCTCTAGGATATAGTTAGGTAAGTATTTAATACATTTATTAATGTATTTTATGACCAAAATATCTTTTAAGGTGTAAATAATAGAGGATAGGGGGTGTTCGTTTATAAGTGAGGTGAGTGGAACACTTCTAATTTTTGAAAATAAAAATGTTTACCCACTTTTTTCACTAGAAAAAAGATCTAAAATGGTCTATTATCGAATAATATAGGTTACTAGGTCAACATATGCCCATAAAATTGGTTTTGGAAAAGTTTATAAGTCATTTTACCCCTTATTGTTTTAGTTTAACCCCTGATAAACCCATTTTCATGTTAACTAAGGTTATTAATTTTTATTGTTTTTACAATTAATTATGGTAAAATATTAATTTGACCTTATTATATAATATAAATTTTTATTATTTAAAATATGGAATCCATTTTTACAAATTCTATTAACATAATTGGAATAATTTAATTTAAATATAAACCCATAGAAGCGATGAGAAAACAGTTTTGCAAAGCGAAATTATTCAAAATATTAAAATGTTTTTATATAAAAATTAAATATTAACTTAATTAAAATAAACTAAATTGTATTAATTAATATTTATTTGAACTAGTTTTACTTTTAAAATGATCTCAAAATAATTTTGAAGTTTTTAAATATTTTAAAAGAAATGAAAATTTTAAATAAAAATTATTATTTTTCACAATTAATCGAAAATTTTATATTCTTAGAAAAAATAAAACATTTACCCAAAGATAATTTTGAAATTATTATTTCAAAAATTCTTTTTATTCTATAATATTAATTTTATATGACTTTAAAAAATTAATTTTAAAATATGTGTGCAAAATGTGAAAAAACTCTTTTTTAGAAAAATATCATTTTAAGAGTAAAATTGGATTTATTATTATCTTATACTTTGAAAACATATAAGATGAATGTTAAATATTTTATTGAATATAATATTTTCATTAAAACCATTAAACAATTTATTGGGTTAAAACATGTTTTGTGCATAAAAATAGTTTTCAAGAAATGATTTTCTTTATTTTCAAATGGTTCTTATTTTCATTTCTAATTAATTGGTAAAAAAAGAATTCATTTTATATAAATTTTTAAAATATAAATTTTTAAAATTTATATAATCTTATTAATACCTTCCATTATAATGACTAAGTGGTAACTATCATATTCAATAACATTATTTTAATTGTATATCGTGTTTTGTTAAAACTCAGTGTTGCGTGTAACACAAGCTAAACTCAGTGTTTCATGTAACAAAAGATAATATTGGGGTTACATGTAATTAAAAATATGAAATAAAATAAATTTATTTGAAAAAAATATTTCATAAATTCTTGGGGTGTTACATTCTACCCTCTTTAAAGTGAATTTCACCCTCAAAATTCATCACTTAAGTACTAACAACAGATGATACTTCTAACTCATTACATCTTATAGTTCCCATGTAACTTCCTAAAGTTGGTTGTTTCACCACAAAAATTGGACCAAGTGAGTGGTGTTGTTTTTTAGAACTTTTTCTATATAATCCAGAATCTCAACCAAATTTTACATATAAGAAATATCATGATCTAGCGGTATGAACTCTGAGTTCAGTACACGTGATGGATCAAGTATGTACTTACTAGGAGAGATAAAAGTAACATATCATGAAACTAATAGATGTTTAGTGGAAGTTATAAATGATATGACACTCTCCTGATACAATCATGTATTTAAAATGGATCAACCTACCTAGGGTATAGTTTTATATTTTTTCCATAGAGAAATTCATAGAAACATCTTCTCACCAACTTCAAATTCTAGATTGCATAGATGATTATCAGTATAAATTTTGTTTCAAATTTTTTCCTTCCCTTATGTGTTGATTAATTACTCTAACCTTCTCTACCATTTCATCAGCGAGCTCAAGCCCCAAGAGATTTTTTTTCTATAACTTCATTCTAGTACATTGAAGTTATACACTTGATTATATAAAGGGTATCATAAGGATCCATCTGATTGCTCAAGTGAAAGATATTACTATAATAAAACTCAAATATAGGAAGGTATTGATCCCAAAAAAAATTTGAAATCCATATAATAAGATCTTAACATTCCTCTAGGGTTTAAATTATTCTCTCAAATTGAAGAATGGTCTGAGGATGATCTGTAGTGCTGAAACATAGAAACATATCTAGGGCCTATTGAATACTTCTCTAAAAATTTTAGGTAATCCTCAACTCCAAAATTTATAAAATAGAATTTGGTAATCCATGAAACCTTACCACTTCAAAAATGTATATTTTGGAAAGATGATCGAGAGAGAAATATTCTCTTATAGCAACAAAGTGTGCTTCCTTCATAAGGTGATAAATTATAACCCATAATTACCTCAACATCAAATATAAGATAAACCCCAAAGGTTACCAATACCTTTAATCTTATGTTGAAAAAATTTAAATATATTCCCCTAAAAATAATTTTTTTATATAAAAAACGTAGGTTCTTATTTCCATAAATTTCATTTAGAATATCCTTAGTCATGATAAACCCCACCACATAATAGCAAAAAAAAGAGTGTTAATGAATTTAAAATTATAATAAAACATAAAATTATAAACTCATGATGGTATCCATAACTAATATCTTAATCTTAAATGGATACATATATACTTACAAAAGATAATTCACCCTTTCTTCCCCAAATAAGATCTTATATTATACAAAAAATATTAATTGGATTCTTGGGTTGATCCTTGTACCGATAGAATATCAGATTTGATTTCATTATTCCAGAATTAATATAGGGGGAGATAATTAATGCTAAAAATTACATGAAATTTCATTAAAGTTTGACCAATAATATTTTTATTGGGATCATTCATATAAAATTAAATATTAAATTCCCAACTATGGAGTTGATGATAAGTGTTCCCTAATTTTCATGGTTCACTTTAACCATTGCGATTAAAAAATATTTCCCTTTATAGTTTCTCTTAATAGGTAATTTTGGATTATCATACTCATTATCCCTTATATTGGGGCATTGATTCACATAATTCTCAAACTCATTATATTTAAAACACTGGAGTGTGGGTGGTGAATTATATGGAGATTTTTTTATATTTTAATCATTAACTAACTTCTTCCTATCACTTAAATAATAAATTTTTATGGCCTTCCTGACCAAAATTATGACATTTGACAGTCCCCTTAAAGACAATTTCCATCCAAGTTTCCTTCCACTCTTTGAGCATGAGGAAATGATCATTTTATTCTCTATAAAATTTTTAGAGTTTCCTTTGAACTATATCATACATTTCTTGTTAAAACCATGAGATTGATGGGTAAATATGATCTCCATTTCCTCCTTAAGGGAAAATAGTTTTATTTATTCATGGATAATTATGTATCTTTTGTCTAACACCCTTTAAAGACTTGGTTTTAAGCCAATGAAGAATCAATCAACCATACTTTCAGGTTGGAAGATAATTCCATAATCTTACCTCACAAGTCTTGTAAAATTTTAATCATAGGTACCATCAGATTCATCATCCTTTTGTTTTAGCTCAAATAATTACATCTACATATTTTTATGAAGAATATGAGGGAAATACTTATTAAAAAAATAATCTCTTAAACTCATCCCACTCCATGGATTCAAATTCATCATATTCTATTGTATTCTTGATCAGGGTATACAATTGATCAAATTCTCATTCCAAACGATAGACATCTAAAAGGAATTTTTCATCTTATGAACATTGTAGAATGGAAAATATCAATTTAGTAGTACCAATCCATATCTCATAAACTATTAGATTAGTTAAACCACTGAAATAAGGTAGAAATTATCTCATGAAAGACTCAACAAAACATTGTTCCCTCCATTGATCGTTTGGAAGTTTAACATGATTCATAGATTTAGAAATATGTGTGACAAAAGAAATGATATTTTTTCACTCTATATCCCATAATATCTCTTTTATTAGAAGAAAAATAATTTCATTTTCTATTTCACTCATAATTAAAATGGTTCCTTTGAGTTCTAAACATTGAATAAAACTAAAAAACATTGTGTATGAAAAAATAATCATAGTGGGAAACCACATAATCATGAGCAATAACTTATAAGATGTTTTAATCATGACATATTATTTTTAATATATGACACTTCAGGATTAACCTAGATCATTTATGTTCATTATTTAAATAATTCATGATGGATTTTAAAGAGTTCTTTAATTTCCAAAGCATATCCCATGGAAGTGTCAAACTAGGTTTGTAGTAAGGCCTATTGTTAATGCACCAAGTGACAATCAAGTCCATATCAATTAAAATTTTTCAAAGTTATTACCCCTAGGTACCTCTATGATAGAGACACATCCACTTATTATATCTATAAAGGGATGTTTTTTTAGAATCCACTCTCTCTATACTTTTCCAAAATTCTAATACTTTTTTACTATACTTTATCTCATCCTTAGACATGTCCTTAGAGATACCCCTAGACATATCCTTAGAACTTATAATAACTCGGGATTCACATACATAAATATTATATCATTTTAAATGAATATTCCTTATATTATACAATTACACACACAAGTATTATAAAGGTATAATGCCTTTGAAACCTGGACACATGAACAACTGGTTCATAAGTGTATTACATCATCTCCCACTAAGTTCTTTATAACTAGAACCATTATTAGAAAAATCATACATAATACATTTATTCATTACCTGGGGAAAGGAAACATAATAAAGGATAATATTATATACACAAAAATGGTAAAATAAGGAGATATAAATATATCATAAGGGTATGAAGACATGATAATAACATTTTAAAACCATAACTTTTATATTATAGATCATAAACATGAGCCATGGTATAAATCATTCCAGTTCATAAGACATAAATCATATTGTAATCGAAGAACATGTACCATGAGAATATAAAATTAGAATAAGACATAGATTTGTGATACAAACAGAAGACGAAAACGTCACTCCCTTAATAGTCATGGCTCATTGACAAGGCTATTATAGTGTAAATATTTCACACCCAACCCATCATAGTAGTCAAGGTTCACTCCCAATTATATCATAGTAACTACAATTCCTTACTGAGTTGAGTTAACTCCATATTCCAGCCCCATTTATCGCATGAGATATCAATATTTACCCAATACATTAGATGGAGACATAGGTCCCACCTGTAACATAATGAAAATAATACATACATGTTCCATAAGATACTAAAACATTCATCATATCAGAAACTATGAAAAGAAATGGGATTTATAAAATATTAATCATATTAGAACCCATGAAAATAAATGATTTTTATAAACAATTTATCATAGAATAACCTATGGAAAAGAAATATGTTTCACAATAATTTAATCATTTTATTAAAACATAACCCATGAAAAAATTAGTGGGTTTCATAAGAAAATTTTCATCGTATAAACTATTGAAGATAAATAGATTTCATAAACATATTTTCATCATTAAGATAAATCATTTAGATAAATAACAATAATGGTATCCTTGGATCATATCCAAAGTAAAGAATAAGTTATATCAAAGGATGTCATTATAATTGAAGAATGATTTTAAAAGATTACTTAGAACATTTGTTGAGAAAAATAGCCCTTCCACTTTGAATTTTTTTAAAACATAGAACATTTTCAAAATCCTTTTATATAAAAATAATTTTGGAAACTTATAAAGGAATATTTAAATATCATTTAAAAAAATTCTTGAGGAAAATATCCTTTAAACTTTGAAAAAATTTGTTTAAATAATAATTATTTTTAAAAATACTCTTATTTTAAAAATACCCATTAAAATTATAAAGTTAGATTCAAAATAAACAATGATAACTAAATAGGAAATCCCATTCATTTCGTATATATTAGAATAACTATTCCTTTAATATTTTTAGTAAAATCCAAATTAACCTTATTTGGAAAATGACTTAAATAAATCTTTAAAAAAATTTAAAAAAATTAAAACATGGGTAAAATTTTCCTTAAAAAATCATTTTGATAATTTTAAAATGTTTATTTTTTATTTTTTAGAAATCATTGTTCTAGAAAAAAATATATTTTGAACCAAAGAGATAAATAATAACTATTTTTATTAAAAAAATTCCCTTGAACTCTTGAGTACATATAAAGAATAAAATTAAGGAAAAACATGTATTATCATGACATAAATAGAAGATAAAAAAATTTATTAGTTTATTGGGATATGTATCATAATATTTTATCATTAGAAGAATAAACATAAACAATCCCAATAAAAGATGATATTGTATCATAAAACCCTTACCATTTTAGTAACTTTTTAATTTCAAGACAAATTAAATTATAACATAAAATTAAAATTTAAATATCCTAAATATATGGATATTAATGATATAAATGTCAAATGGTATGTATATACACCTCATATGGGAATAACATATCATATTTCCCAAAGAAGATAAATTGAGACAAAAGTCCCTTACAACTTTGGTAATATTTGAATTGTAAACCCAATGAAAGAGGGATCATAAAATGGATATATAAATACCTATAATGTTAAGTATAATAATTATAAAATACATTAATTTAAACAATATTCACCTCATAAAATAAAAATTTGGTGAATACGACATGCGTCTCAAAGAAGTAAAAAGTGAGATGGAAATCACTTACCTTAAGTCTTAAATTACTTAATACACATTGGAAACTCTTGTATAATAAATATATGTTTATTATAAATATATTTTAGAACCATAATTATATATATAATATCATATATTATTTACTTATGACCTTTTATTTTCTATTTATTAATAATATCTTTTTAAAATTACATTTTAGGTAATAACATTTTCAATTTGCCTGTATGTTTTGGTTTTGTATTTTATTTAATATTAATTTTATCATTGTTAAATCATATCTATAATGTTAAAAATGATATTAATATAATATATGTATATATATATATATATTTATAGATATCCATAAAAGTAATAGATGCAAAATTAAAAACACTGTTCATGAAGACAGTATGCCGTACAAACGCATGAACACAATTTCCAATTTCTCAAAGGATGAAATGAAAAAATTTGAATAATATATTAAAATTTTAAAATAATTTTTATTCCATATATATCACATATATCCATTATATTTATCCTAATTACCTTCTATTCAAAGAATTAGTGAAAAACAAATCACATTTCTTTGTGAGGCGGTAGTTCTTCGTACACACAAATAACGTTATCGTATTCCCAAAGAGAAGTAATTTTAGAATTTATATGTGATATCCTAATTATATAAGTATAATTATGTTAAAAATATCATATATATTCATTTAATAAATCCTTATTACCATCCAAGTAAAACAGAAATGAAAAACACATCACATTGGTTTGCTGGGCGGTAGATCACCGTACACCTAAGTGATGTTATTATTTTTTGATGGGTTGGGAGGTAATAATATATATTTGGTATTATAATTTTATAGTAATAATATTATAATAAATATAATTTATTTTAATTCATCATTATCATTATCTGTTTGAGTTGGTGATGGAAAACGAATAACATCGATTCGCGAGGCGGTAATCCTCCGTACACATGAATGATGATTCTTTAACCCATTTAAAGAAATAAGAGATGGATTTAGGTTATAAAATTAATGTAATAACATCTAAATATATTTGAGATATTATTTTTATTATATAATCATAATTTTTAAATATTTTAAGGATTTATAAGAATAAGTTAAACAAAAAGCATAGATAAAAACATTACATCTTCTTCAGATAACCCCTTTAGGTTTATCATAAATCCTTCATATATTGGATTTATGATATAAAAAGGAATATTTTATGTGGTTAGGGATTTTAGTAATAAATTTAATCAGGTATTGGATGATCCAAATTTATTTTAAGGTTTTAATTGGAGAGGATAAGGGGGTGACCTTTTATAAGTGATGCGAGTGGCACACTAGTAATTTTTAAAAAAAAAAATTGTACCAATTTTATTCACATGAAAATGGATAAAACATGGTCCATTATAAAAAAATATTGGTTATAAGGTCAAAATAAGACCATAAAATGGGTTTTGGAAAAGTTTATAGGTCATTTTAACCCTTATCTTTTTAGTTTAACCCCCTAGTAAACCCATTTTCACCTTAGCTATGATAACTATTTTTACTATTATTACTATCCATTATGGTAAAAACTTAAGTTGAAATTATTTGATAACATAAATAATTTTTATTTAAAATTTTTAATCTATTTTTCAAATTATATTAACAGAGGTTTCATAATTTAATTTAAAATTTAGCCCGTAGATGAGACGAGAAAACATTTTTCCAAAGAGAAAATGTTCAAAAGTTTAATTTTTATAATATTAAAATTAAATATTAAAGTTAATAAAATAACCTAAATTTTATTAATATATATAATTGAAATAATTTTACTTTTAAAACCTTAATAAAATAATTTTTCACTTTTGAAATCATTTAAAAGAAATGACAATTCTTAATAAAAACCAATATTTGTTTCACAATTTATCGAAAATTTTATCTTCTAAGAAAAACCCCAAAAATTCACCCTAAATTAATTTGAAATGTTTATTTAAAAAATTACGTTTATTTTATCAAATTAATATTTTAAATGTTTCAAAAATTAAATTTAAAATAAGTTCTCAAAATTCGACAATATTACTTTTTAGAAAAATATAGTTTTTAAGAGTAAAATTTGATTTATTCTTATCTTATACATAGAGAAAATATAATATTAATGTTAAATATAATATTGAATATTAAAATTTCATTAAAATAATTAACAAAGGTATGTATTTAATTTATTGAGATAAAAAATGTTTGTGCACATAAAAATACTTTTTCCAAAACAGATTTCCTTTATTTTTCAAATGGTTTCTATTTTCATTTCTAATTAATTAGTTACAAAAAAATTAATTTCATATACATGTGTAAACTATATATTTTCATAATATAGTTAATCCTATCCATACCCACCATTCCAACAACTAGGTGATAACTATCATATTAAAGAAAAATATTTTACCTAAAAAGGGTGAGCATTCAAGCAAGGATCTATAAGAGGTTAATCTGAATGAGGTGAAAATACCTTCAGGGGTCTCTAGTATACCTTCAAAAAATGGTGAGTATTCCCAAGGAATGAATTATGGTGGTTGTTTAAATTTTGTGGTCGAGGGGGTGAATATGGTGTTGAGTTCTCTTGCTGATACTTTAAATTAGATTCCTACTACTTATAGTGACTCATTGCTTCAACAGAAGGACTCTATGAATGCTACTATCACAAGATATGAAGTTTATAATGATGTTAGTGGCTCAAAGAATGAGGTTGAGAAGTTGAATCATTCCTATGTATTTCTTATTATCACTTCAAATTACCAATTTCATTCTAAAAGTGATATTATTGTTGATGAGAGGAATTGCAATGAAGATGATAGTAAGGATGATTCCCCTACTACCTCTATCAGTGTCTCAGGGTATCATCCACTCTCAGTTCAAGGGATGCTTCCATATAATTTGACCCAGTTGACAAGAATCTCCCTCCAAAGAAGAAATGGTGTGACATGGTGGAAGAGTAGGAAGCATTGGAGGCTTCTCTAATCTCACAAAGTTCTCCTCCCTTACCTTTAGAGGTTATTAATCCAACTTTAGGGGGGAAATGAAACATTATTGGACTCTTCACATGAAACAAGTCTTGATAAAGGTTACTACAAAATAATTCAAACTAGTATCATCTCCAAGAATATGAATGGATCCAATAAATCATTAAAAAAAAGTATAAAAAGAAAAATAGGGATAAAAAATTTAATTATAAATCCGATTCCAAATGAATGTACTATATTGGAATTATTAGAAAATTGATAACTCTTCAACTTTTAGTTAATTTTACAGGTATATTAATGTTCAGAAACCTAGGTTTCTTGGAATTTATGAACCGAAAGATTATTTCTCTATGGGGATTTCTGGTCCTAATAAATATGGTTATTAACTTGTTGCTACTCGTGGTTCTTTTGGTCAGGTGGAACTTTTATAGGTCTTTTATCAGGATTCATTGGGAAAATTTAATGTTATCATCATTTAATAATAGTTGATCTATTTTTATTTTATGTTTGACTCTAGGTAGATGGTTGGATCTTTCATTTTTTTTCTTGAAATATATATTAGGATAAAAGGAGCTTAGGATAATAAATTGAGAAACTTAGGGGAAATATCTCTCCCTCCTGGTTTTTTATTGGCGACTTCAACATAATTCTCTCTTCCAATGAAAAAATTGGTGCCCTTCACTCTCATATTTCTATTAGGTAATTTAAATCATGTGTTGATGATAATGAGTTTATTAAAGTCAACTTTTTTGGTGCTAAATACACCTATTACATGATATATCTTCATTAAATGGTTTCTAGTAAACTTGATTGTGCTTTTATTAACGATGTGGTATTTGACAAATGAGATTCTATATCCAGCATCTCTCTCCCCAAATTTTGCATTTGATCATCACCCAATTCTTATCATCTTAAAGTTTAGGGAACATAGGTTTCCATTACCTTTTCATTTAAATAATGTCTGGGTTTTTAAAAGTGATTATGGTAGTCTCATTAAATTTTTTGGATTAGAATGAGTTGTGATTGGGTGGATTCTAACTTCGCTATTAAATTGAAGCTGCTCAAGGCCAAAATGAAAATTTAGAGAAAGGATATTTATAGTGGGAGAATCCACTCCATGAGATATACTCTTACTAATTAAACTCATCTAAGAGGTCATGCTCATTGGGTTTAGTTAATAAGAATAATGAAATAAACTAAGAGGATCCATATGAGATAAATTCTTGATTTGACTAACAACTCATTGAAAAGATCAGATATCGATACACATGTAGGGGTCAATTCCTATGAAAAATTAGGGGACATATGAACCTACTAGATTTATCCTACTAGATAGAGGACTGATGTAAAGACCTGTAAATTTCAAGGAATTTTTTTCTTAAATTCTTTGGAATTTTACGAGTCCGCAATTTCTGATGACGCCTGATTCTGAGGCCCGGTGTACCAGGAATCAATTTCTAAAGTTTTGTTTGGGTATGTTCAATAAACGTACATGCGGGATTTTATATATTTTGAACTAGTGCTCAGAATTGAAATCCAAGGACACCGATAAACTCGCATCACTGGTTTTCTCTTAAGGGGACCTTTACCGCAATTGAGTTTGGTCGAGAGTAGAAGTTATATTTTGGGGATTCGTAACAAATTAAAATAAAATTGTTTCAAGTGTACACAATTTTATTTAATTTTTTAAGTGGTGGTTATTTCTTTCAAGGGGGAGTTAGAGGTGGGTCCCACACCCACATAACCTCCCATAAGAGGATAATGTGTGGTGGGGCCTACACGAGCCCCTAACCCATCAACTACCCCTTTAACCACTTGAAACCCCCTCATTAACTCATAAAACTCTCCACCTCCTCTCTTTTGAATTTTAAACTCTTCACCTTCTCTTAATTAATGACAACACATAGGATTAATTAAATTCCACATTTAATTAATCTTTGAATTCATTCGAATCAATTTGAATTGCATGGAAATTCTATTAAAATTGGGAAGTCTTATTATAATATTTTCATGAAAAATATTTTGTTGGTGGAACTTTTGGAGAATTAGGAGAGGGACTTCTTCCCGTGAAGAACATTTACCCTCTGCTACAAAGAACTAAAGGCCCGTGACTGTCATCTTCTTCATTCTTCTTCCTCTGCGTCAAGGAAGAAGAATCTGCCCGCGAGGAATGTCGACTACACTTCCTCCTCGGACGCATCCCGACGTCAAAGAATCGACGTCATCTTCAAATCCTCTTCTCGTGACATGGACAAGAGAGCATCAGAATCAAGGTAGGGGTTTTGTATAATTTATAAGTGAATAAATTATCTAGTTTGTGTTGAATTTTCTGGAATTTCTTTAGCCAACTTCTACCGCCTTACGCAGAGGGCGCGGGCCGAACGAACATGGACTGACGACCCTCCAATGATCCTTGTTCTTATTCGCGATGGAGGTGGAGATGGAAGAGGCGGCGATGACCATGTTTTGGCCACGTAGAGAAGAATTGCAGCCTACATCCACGGGTCGCTCGTCCAAAGAAGAATTGGTCGACTAAAGCCAGCCGAGCCAATGGAACCGCATCACAACGAGGGAAGCGCATTTTGGAGAACCGCGACCCATGCTCCGTGGGATGCTTCACCGGCGAACCGGCCGACAGGTGGCTGGCTGGGCTGAAGGGAGCCGTGGTACCCACATGTGCCACGTGCGGAGGGAAAACAGCCCGCCCGTGTGGGCCGCTCGCGCCTGGGAAGACTGGCCAGCATCGGCTGGCCAAATAGGAGGGGCAGCACCACTCGGTGCTGCCGTTTCAGAAAACTGGGGGCTACGCCCCCTGATCCGCTCGGCTAGCTAGCCAGGATGTGCCCAACTGAGCTAGGCTGCGCCCAGCCAGGACGGGCCATGCCAGCTAGGCTGGGCTGTGCCCAGGCGATCCAGGCTAGGCTATGCCCCGCCGCTCCCCATCGGGCCTTACCACGCCCCACCGAGCCGGGCCCCTCCCCACTGGGCTGGGTCATGCCCCACGGTGTCGGGCTAACCCCTTCACCACCCCACTGGGTTGGACCCGCCGATCCAGGATGGGCCGACCCACCAGCCCACCGGGCTTGATGGGCTGAGCCCGTTTCACTTAAATATGAATAACTTCCTGATCGTGCGTCCGATCGACACACTGTCTATGGAACTAGGACCCTTCCGACGAGGCGATCCTTTTTCGATACACCAGAATAGGTTTGGAATGAGTTTAATTCCAACCGAGCCCATAGAACGGAAAAGGCAATAACTCTTAGACTAGGCGTATGATTGATGCACCGTCTGTTGCATTGGGTTCCTTTTGATTAGACCGAACTTCTGGATACATCAACTATGGACTTCATGATAGTTGATGTATCAAACCCTTTTCTTGAGGAGTGTAACCTCCCGGAATCGAGCGCGTTGTGCGCGGGAACCCTATAATTGGCTGCGACTATGTCGACTACTATACTGGGATTCTATGTGGGTTTGGCTGTGACAACTACTATACTGGAATCCTTTGTGGGTTCGAAAGCAATAACTACCATACTAGAATCTTACGTGGGTTAGACAACGATGACTACCATACTGGAATCCTCCGTGGGTTCGACAGCGATGACTACCATACTGGAATCCTCCATGGGTTCTATGGCGATGACTACTATTCTTGTATCCTGTGTGGATCTGATAGTATGGACCTCTGTACTTGTATCTTGTGTGGGTCCGATAGAGTAGCTGGTCTTTTATCCTATGTGGGTCCAATAGCTTAGCTTGTCTTGTATCTTGTGTGGGTCTGACATCTTAGATGAATCAGTGACTACATCTGATCATCTCTATCGCTATACGAAAGATGTATACCTGTGTGAGTTGAGTCTTGAATTTTGATCATTATCATCGATGTGATTGACTTTACTTCCTGTGTGGATTGGGTTGTGCTTGGGCTCGAGAGTTGGAACCGAACTAAGATTGATAACTTAGGTATATATATGGGCATATACCTAAGTAGGGTTGTTTGATAATTTGTGATTGTATCTTTCCTTCGTGGATTCTGGGAGACCATCGGGGGTCTCGGGGTCCCTACTGTGTATCATTATCCTCACCCCTACATGGGCTATGCCTGCACCTCTTTGTGTTGGATGCAAACGATGAACAACGTTGATGGAGGTCGAAAGCGAGCCAGGATCGGACAGTACCCGAAGGTGGACCACATGACGAGACGGTACATGGATCGGACCGATAGACGTGGAGTGCTGAGGTGGACATCTATACCTACCCTACAGGTAGGATACTCGACAGATGTTCTAGGAGCTTCCCTTTTCAGCTGTTTTCCCCTTTTTATTTGTACTTGTTTTACGTTGTACCTGTAATTTACTATTGGGTTTGTATTTCCAGACCCTTTTACATTCAACACTACTTTTTGTATACATTTTTCACTTAGTGCTTTGATTCCAGCTTACTCTATTTGTGTGTGTGTTACTGCTATAAATGAAATTCCTTCCCAGCTTATGGATTTAAGCCTTTGGTGCTAGTTGCCAGCCCCAGGCATATGGAAGGTGGGCTTGGGGTAGTCACGGCATGGGCCCCGAGGACGGGTTGTGACAAATTGGTATCAGAGGAGTCGGTTCTACCGCAAAACTCACGACTCTGACCATTATTTTCTATGAAGAAATTGTGTTAAGAGTATTGAGTGTGGTTTTCAGTCCAGAGACTCCAGTGTTGGTGCGGCGGTAGACGTATCCATACACCAGGACCCTGACCTCTGATTTCTGACTTAGTGCACGAAAACAATGATTGCATTTGTGTTTCAAAATTTTTCTTTATGATTACTTTGAGTTAGCACACCAGGTATATTGTTTTGACTGGGGCACACCTGTTTCTTTCTAGGATGGCCCCATGAAGGCAGCCATCTAGGGTTCTGAGTTACGTACGAGATGGTATCCCACCGAGCGACGAGGCCATGGTGCAGGGCCCCATCACAGCGGAGGCACCAGCAGTACCACTACCCACTAGGCCATTGATTCCACCAACCCTAGCAACAAAGAGTGCATGATGCCTGAGTGTGTTGCACGAGTTCTGGTGAAAGAGGCCACCTGGGTTCCGCGGAGTGAAGGACCCATAGGTAACTGAGGATTGGTTGGAGGCTATTGTTAAAGTTTTCAGATTGGTAGGGACACCAGCCGACCTTATGCTGATCCTTTCCGCGAGTCTCTTACACGCAACAACAGGTAGATGGTGGAGCCTGATTCTCTATGTGCATTACAAGGAATATTTATTCTGGATGGACTTCGAGAGTCTCTTTCGCTTGGAGTTTGTTCCAGCCACCCTTCGTGCGGTGCAGATTGAGGAGTTACTACATCTGCGGTAGGGCAGCATGACAGTAGCTCAGTACTCAGCGAGGTTTACTGGCCTCTCTTGCTACTCCACAGATATTGTGTGAGACCCATTATTCAAGGTCCAGACCTTTGAGTAGGGACTCATGCATGAGATCAGGGCTTCAAAGATTCCCCTAATCATCCCAACACAGGTGGGGGTGCTGGAGCGAGCCCTTCTAGTGGAGAGTTCTCTCGCTGAGCAGACTCCAGCGGCGAGACCCACCGCAGGATGACACATAGCAGAGTATTTTGCATCCGACAGTAGACAGATGTCACAAAGGTCCAAGCGGACTAGGCCATCAGGTGGGCGACCTCAGGCTATAGGTTCAGTTGTGTGGGGCACACGAGACAGAGCCAGCCTTACGAGGAGCAGGTAGTGCTATGCATACGGCCGGTAGGGCCACATGGCTCGTGACTGCCCGACCCTCCATGCAGACGAGCAATAGACTGTAGAGGGACCTCTATGGCAGAGGTATAGGTTTTTCCATGGTGGTCCACCGGGAGTAGGCGGATGAGGCAGAGGAGCTGACCGGGCAGCGGGTGGTGGACGATGTTTCGAGGCTCTACCTCCACCACCACTAGGAGGTCCACCCTGACCATAGGGAGCTGGAGGACAGAGACAGGCTCAGCTCCAGGTAGTTGAGGCCTATGACCATGATGCACCTGAGACTATTTGAGGTACTATCTATGTCTATTCCACCCTTTGGAGTACTTATAGACACAGGTGCGAGTCATTCTTTTATTTCTGGTTCCCTTGTTCAGAGATCGTAGATTTAGACTGAGTCGTTGGCTCGATCCTTACGGCTAGATACTCCTACGGAAGTAGACTCGACGATTACACACTGGTGCCGACAGTGTGAACTTATTCTCGGAGGCGAGAGCTTCAGCTGGGATCTTCTTGTAGTAGCGTCGAGGCCTTACGATGTCATCTTGGGTATGGACTGGTTATCCATAGTTCATGCGCAGATTGACTGTATTAGGCGCAAAGTGCTGTGTGTCTGCATGGATGGGACTCAGTTCACCTTCACCAATGAGTAGGGATCCTTTTCAGCATAGGATGGACTTACGCAGAGGAGAGGGAATCCGATCACATATCAGTTGTCTAGTCTCATCCTCAGAGCAGTTGATGTGCAGAGTCTGAGTTTTCCTATTGTGGTGGATCAGTATACATACATTTTTCTTGACGACGTTCCAAGACTACCCCCTCACAGATAGGTATACTTCAAGATAGACCTGTACCCCGGGACAACACCGATATCTACACCAGGATATCGGATGGCCCTCGCTGAGCTTTGTGAGCTGCGGGTACAACTGGAGGACCTACAAGGGAAGGGATTTATCTAACACAGTGTTTCACCCTGGGCATCTCCGATTTTGTTCACCAAGAAGGTAGATGGGAGCTTGAGACTGTGTGTTGACTACCATCACCTGAATCAGGAGACCATGAAGAACAAGTACCCACTTCCAATAATTGATTACCTCTTTGATCAGCTCAAGGGAGCATGATGGTTCTCGAAGATAGACCTCAGGTCAGGCTATCACCAGCTCAGAGTTCGGGACGAGGATGTGCATAATACGACCTTTAGGTGCCAGTATGGACACTACGAGTTCTTGGTTATGCCCTTCGGCGTAACCAATTCTCCAGCAGTGTTCATGAGTCACATGAACAGGATCTTCCAGGCTTACCTCGATCGATTTGTCGTAGTCATCATCGATGACATACTGATTTACTTGACTACTGAGGAGGAGCACGCCTACCATTTGTGGGTAGTACTGGACTCACTCTGAGATCACCTGCTTTATGGTAAGCTCTCAAAGTGCCAGTTCTAGATTCGATAGGTTCACTTCTTGGGACACGTCATCTTGGAGGCTAGGGTAGCAGTGGATCCAGCAAAGACCAAGGTAGTTATTTCTTGGTAGCCACCCAGGAGTGTGATGGAGGTGTGGATTTTCCTAGTTATGCCTGGGTACTATCGGAGATTTGTGCCAGACTTCTCCATAGTTGCAGTACCGCTTTCAGCTTTGATGAAGAAGGGAAAAACCTTCGTGTGGTCAGAGTGATGATAGTAAATATTTTAGGAGCTGAGGAAGAGGTTGACCAGTGTGGCCATATTGAGGATACCAGAGGAAGGCGTAGGGTACGTAGTTTACTGCGTCACATCAGGGACTGGAATCAGGTGTGTCCTGCTACAGGAGTGAGCGGTGATCATGTAAGGTTCACAAAAATTGAGACAACACGAGTAGAACTACACTACCCATGACATGGATTTAGTAGCAGTGGTCTCCACCTTGAGGATGTGGCGGCACTATCTGATGGGTGAGTGCTTTACAGTCTATTCTGACCACCAGTGTCTCAGGTATATCTTCTCCCAGACAGACCTGAACCTGAGACAACAATGTTGGATTGAGTTACTCCAAGACTATGACTTCGATATAGTATATAATCCTTCTAAGGGGAACATTATATCGAATTCTCTTAGCAGGAGATCGGGCATTTAGCTGTTAAGAGAGGTGACATAGCTGCTGGCCACGTTGCAGATATCCAATGTGGATAGAGATGGAGAAAACTTTTTCAGTCTCTCACAGTCACTCTACCACTTCTTCAACGAGTCAGAGAGGCACAATGTGGGGATGTTGACTGTGAGATGCGACGTGCTCATATATCCACAGGGAAGGCACTTGATGGATTTTATTAAGGAGGGGAGCATGTCATCCTCTTCAGGTGACGTACAATGGTACCAGTTGCACAAAAGGAGGAGGTGCTAAGGGAGTTTCACACTTACCCTCTAGCGGTATATCAATGAGTGGAAAAGATGTATCAGGACCTCAGACGACAGCACTGGTGGCCGGGTATGAAGAAGGCTGTAGCAGAGTTTGTATCATGATGCCTCACTTGTCAGCAAGTAAAGGTGGAGCACCAGGTACCAGCTGGCTTGGTAAAACCATTAGAGGTCCCAGAATGGAAGTGGGATGGGATATCAATTGATTTCGTGGTGGGGCTTCCATGTAAATCCAGAGGAAACGACTCTATCTGGGTGATCGTAGACCGACTCACCAAGTCGGCCCACCTCCTACCGATCAGAGAGCAGGGCTCAGTAGAAATCATGGTACGCCTCAACATTCAAGATATCGTACGTATTCTTGGTGTGCCATTGACTATTGTATCCGATCGAGATGCTATTTTCACTTCCCGGCTATGGAAGGGGTTATAGGAGGCTTTTGGGATGCAACTTCGTTTGGGCACCTCCTTCCTTCCTCAGATGGACAGTCAGACTGAGAAGACCATTCAGACTCTCGAGAACATGCTCCATGCATGTTTCCTCGACTTTGGTCGCAGCTGGGAGGATCACTTACCCTTGGTGGAGTTTGATTACAATAAAAGCTACCACTCCACCATCGGGATGACACCATATGAGGAACTGTACGACCGACCCTACAGATCACCTCTGTGTTGGACTGATGCAGGGGAGTCAGCACTTGTAAGACCAAAGATGGTTCATGCTATGATGGAGAATGTGAAGATCATCTAGGAGTAGATGAAGACTGCATAGAGCAGACAGAAGTCCTATGCTGATAGAATACGGAGACCACTGGAGTTCGAGGATGGCGACCATGTATTTCTACAGGTCTCACCTCGACGAGGTCTACAAATATTTTTTCGGGGCGGAAAGTTATCTCCACGATTCATCGGACCTTTCAAGGTCCTTAGTAGAGTAGGAGAGGTGGATCACCGCTTTTCCCTTCCACCTCAGTTGCACCGAGTGCATGACGTCTTCCACGTATCTCAGCTGAGGAGATACGTGCATGACCCAACCCACATAATTGATCACGGGGAGATGGACATCGATGATGAGTCAACATTCATGGATGTCCCAGTGGAGATCGAGGATCGACAGGAGAAGGTCCTATGTGGATAGTTGATTCCTTTGGTGCGCATTCATTGGCAGCACATGAACCTCTAAGAGATAACTTGGGAGCGGGAGGCTCAGATGCGTGCTCAGTACCCCCATTTGTTCACCTAGTGTCCATTGTAGCTTTATGGGGACGTAAATAATTGATGTGGAGGTAATTTAAAGACCCAGAAATTTCATGGATTTTTTTATTAAATTATTTGGAATTATATGAGTCCGCAGTTTCTGACGGCACCTGATTCCGAGGCCCGGTGTGCCCGAAATCAATTTCTGAAGTTTTGTTCGGGTACGTTCAGTAAACGTACGTGTGAGTTTTTCTATCTTTTGAACAGGTGCTCAGAATTGAAATCTGAGGACACCGATGAACTCACAGCACCAGTTTTCACTTAAGGGGACCTTTACCGCAGTTGTGTTTGGTCGAGATTAGAAGTTATATTTTGGGGATTCATAACAAATTAAAAAAAATTGTTGCGAGTGTACACCATTTTATTTAATTTTTTAAGTAGTGGTTATTTCCTTCAAGGGGGAGTTAGTGGTGGGACCCACACCCACATAACCTCCCATGAAAGGATAATGTTCGGTGGGGCCACACGAGCCCCTAACCCATCAACTACCCCTTTAACCCCTTGAAACCCCCTCATTAACTCTTAAAACTCTCCACCTCCTCTCTTTTTAATTTTAAAATCTTCACCTTCTCTTAATTAATGCCAACACCTAGGATTAATGAAATGCCACATTTAATTAATCTTTGAATTCATTTGAATCAATTTGAATTGTATGGAAATTCTATTAAAATTGGGAAGTCTTATTATAATAATTTCTTGGAAAATATTTTGGTGGTGGAAGTTTTGGAGAATTAGGAGAGGGCCTTCTTCTCGTGAAGAACATTTACCCTCTCCAATGAAGAACTCAAGGCCCACGACCGTAGACTTCATTATTATTCTTCCTCCACATCAAGGAAGAAAAATCTGCCTGCAAGGAACGTTGACTACACTACCTCCTTGGACGCGTCCTGACGTCAACGAATTGACGTCATCTTCGAATCCTCTTCTCGTGACATAGACAAGTGAGCATCAGAATCAAGGTAGGGGTTTTGTATAATTTATAAGTGAATAAATTATCTCTTTTATGTTGAATTATTTAGAATATCATCGGCTAACTGTTATCGCCTTACGCGGAGGGTGCTGGCCGAATGAACATGGCCCGGTGACCCTCTGATGATCCTTGTTCTTATTCGTGATGGAGGTGGAGATGGAAGAGGCGGTGACGACCAGAGGGAGTGGTGGATGTGTGTCGGCCACGTAGAGAAGAACCATGACCTGCATCCACGGTCCGCTCTACCGAAGAAGAATCAGCCAGCTAAAACCGTCCTGGCCGAAGGAACCGTGACGCCATGAGGGCGCTGCGGTGTGGAGAACCGTGGCCCATGCTCTACGGGCTGCTTCGGCAGAGAGCTGGCCGGCTAGGATGAAGGGATCTGTGACACCCGCAGGTGCCGTGTGCGGAGGACCAATGGCCCGATCGTGTGGTCTGCTCACGCTGGGGAGGACTATCAGGCTTCGGCCGACCGAACTTGAGGGGCGGTGCCGCTTGACGCCACCGTTTCGATAATCCGGGGGCCACGCTCCCCGATCCGCTCGACCAGCTGGCCAAGCCGCGGGCAGCCGCAGGCCAGGCTGGGCCATGCTGGCTGGGCCATACCCCACCGTGCCAGGCCGGGCCACTCCCCGCTGGGCTAGGCCGACCCCTTAGCCGAGTCAGACCCGTCGAGCTAGGACGGGCCGACCCACCGGCCCACCGGGCTTGACGGGCCGGGCTCGTTTCACTTAAATACGAATAACTTCCTCACCATGCATCCGATCGACGTGCTATCTGCAACATTGGTAAACTTACGATGATGAGGTCCTTTTGTGATACTCTAAGTGAGTTTTGAAAAACTTTGGAAAATTACCGGGTTTGGAATGAGAATAATTCCAACCGAGCCCCTGGAACAGAAAGACCAATAACTCTCAGATCAGGCATCTGATTGACGCACCGTCTGTTGTGTTGGGTTACTTTGGATGAGACAGAACTTCTGGATACATCAACTCTGGACTTCGTTATAGTTGATGTATCGACCCCTTTGCTCGAGGAGCGGACCCTCCCAGAATCGAGCGTGCTGTGTGCGGGAACCCTAGAGCTGGCTACCACTGCGTCGACTACTGTATTGAGATCCTACGTGGGTTCGGCTGCGACGACTACAGTACTGGAATCCTTCGTGGGTTCGATAGTGATGAATACCATACTGGAATCCTTTGTGGGTTCTACATCGATGACTACTGTACTGGAATCCTCCGTGGGTTCTATAGCAATGACTATTGTACTGGAATCCTCCGTGGGTTCGACAATGATGACTTTTGTTCTTGTATCCTGTGTGGGTCTGACAATATTGAGCTCTGTACTTATATCCTGTGTGTGTCCGACAGAGTAGCTGGTCTTGTATCCTGTGTGGGTTTGACAACTTTGCTGGTCTTGTATGCTGTGTGGTTCTGACAGCTTAGATGAATTATTGACAACATCTGATCATCTCTATCGCTATACGAAAGATGTATAAGTGTGTGAGATGAGTCTTGACTTTCGATCATTATTGTTGATGTGATTGACTTTAATTCCTATGTGGATTGGGTTGTTCTTGGGATTAAGAGTTGGAGCCGAACTGAGATTGATAACTTAGGTATATGTATGGGAATATACCTAAGTAGGGTTGTTTGATACATCGTGATTGTATCTTTCCTTAATGGATTCTGGGAGACCTTCAGGGGTCTCAGGGTCCCTACGGAGTATCGTTATACTCACCCCTGCACGGGCTATGCCCGCACCTCATTGTGCTGGATGCAGATGATAGACAATGTTGACAGAGGCTAAGAGTGAGCCAGGATCGGATGGTACCCGGAGGTGGACCACATGGTGAGACAGTACACAGAGTGGACCGATAGATGTGAAGTGCTGAGGTGGACATCTATACCTACCCTACATGTAGGATACTCGACAGAAATTCTAGGAGCTTCCCTTTTTAGCTGTTTTCCCCTTTTTAGTTGTACTTGTTTTCCGTTGTTCCTATACTTTACTGTTGGTTTTTTATTTCCGGTCCCATTTACTTTGAGCACTATTTTTTGTATACAGTTATCACTTAGTTCTTTGCTTACAGATTACTCTTTTTGTGTGTGTGTTACCACTATAAAGGAAATGCCTTCCTAGCTTAGGGATTTATGCCTTTGGTGCTAGTCTCCATCTCCTGAACTATGGAAGGCGGGCTTGGGGTAGTCACAACATGGGCCCTGAGGACGGGTCGTGACAACTAACACCCATGTAATTATTGTTCATGCGGATTCCAGTGACCCTACCTAAGGATTATAATGGAAACAAGGATCGGTCAAATCCTCTCAGACAGATTCCTACTATAATCTGCTAAGGGGTCTAAATTCTGATATACAGGATCAAATTCTATATATAACCCACATGGAAGCTAATTGAGACTAACTCCCTCCACAAAAGGGAACTCACTCACACTATACAAGTTCTGGGAAGATATAGAGGGATCACTATCCTATGATGAGGATATGATTCCATATTGAACCCTCATAGTAATGGATAAAGGGAACACACTAAACTGATATTATTCTAAGAAATATCATATAATCTCCCAATGAATAATTACTGAGGAGAAAGAGGACTAAAACCTTTCCTTGAAGGACTATACGACATTTCCCTAGTGGTACACGTAGTGTATCACTAAGCATGGTTCAACCCATGTGTCACTCTCACACGACATATAATTTTCCACAATACATGGAATGTCCCTAAGGGTACATGGAATGTCGATGATGAGTGATCACTGGGTATTCCACCTACCTATGACCATGTTCGTTTCCATGTACACCTAGCCATGCCAATATACTAGGTCGAGCCCATGTACCATGCCATGTATGAGTACACAACTCATCATGTGTACTTTGTTTAAATCATGTACCTGGACATTTTTGTGCCTATGTATCCTCCAAGATACTTTCTAAGATGCCAGGTAAGTTTCATAGGGTGTGTGAAATGTGTCACATGGTGTGTGATACTTTTATTCTTTATAGAAACCCTATCACCATAGCCAAGGCTCCACACAATGTGTATCCCCATATTACACGCCATGTATATCAAGATTTTCAGAAAAATCAGGGATTTGATTCATGAATCATCGTATTATCCTCCAGAATCTAATCTAGACATGGATCACATCAGTAAATATGGATATGGTTTGACCAATACTTTATATTTCCACTCACTGGAATCCTGTTGTCTGATTCGCATGGGAAATCATCTTTCGCATTTCCCATAACCACATGTAAAAACCCGCAAAAATAACTCTGATTTAGTATTGATCTATCATTATAGCTCAATCCCATCATCAAACTTAACCAAGATCTATTCTATTAATCCATTTTACCAAGAAAGTGTTTCACACCAACTAATTACCTAGGTATTTTTCAAACCACTAGTCAAACAAAACATTGGTGATGAAAACACAAAGAAAGGTTGAAGAAAACCAAAAAACACAAAAGAGGAACAAACCTAGTCCATGTTCAGGTTAGCCAAAATTTGTTTCCATTATGACAATAGAGGAATATCCAAAAAAACAAATTCTCCCAAATCTTACAAATAATCCCATACCCACATAATTTTTGACTCGTGAATCGATCTGTTAAAGTATTCAATTCACATTCATCATGGGATAAATCAAGGGTATCAAATCCACATAAAATAGATTTCCTACCTCTATTTGGATATATTAATGATGAATAATGGTCATACATTTCTAAAAACTATGTTTTTTTGGAAAATCCTTATGGTACTCCGATCTTCAATCCATGATCTTGACATCTGTTAACATTCCTCCACACTCTTCTCAATTCTCAAGGTCATAAGGATAACCCTGATAATTGGATATAGAATTGTATTTAAAAAACATCCATAGTTTGGTGTTCCATCACACAATAAAATAAATAAATATTTTTATTATTATTTGTACATATGAAATTATTTTCAAAAACACCATGAAATGAAAAATATTATGTCACACATAGGGTAAAACCTGCATTTAGAACTAAAAATCAGTCTGATATATCTAATATGAATCTCTATTTTGGATTTATTCCAATTTTTCTAGAAAAAATATGCATGCATGATGTCAATATTTTTATTATATTTATAATATCAATTATAGGCTAACTTGGCCTTCGAGTTTCATGTCATCTCAGTGCCTAGCTCTGAAAATATTTATAGAAATATTCAAAATTCTTACATCGGAAAAAACAAAATAATTTCATCATCCCTATGTTTAAGGATTTTCATCATGAAAACAGAATCAACTACTCATAATAGAGGGTATTGATCTCTGAAATGGGTATGTTACTCTCATGATATATCCTAATGATTTAATATATTTTCAAAAAACTTATACCTAAAGAAACTATTTCCTATAAAGTGTCTTATCCTGTCAGTTATTGATTACACCAGATCCTTGTGAGGGAATCTCCACCCTCAATTTATAACTCGCACAAGTTTATATCATAAAACATGTCATGCACATACCTCTTACACTATGACATGTGAAGAACACTAATCGACAATAACTACTATGGTCACGAGGTTAAGTGCCTCTCTACCCCAACATCGTGACCTGGAAAAAGGAATCACCTAAGGACTTCAGAGATAGACTAACACCCTATATAAAAATCCCCCACTCTAAAAATTCAAAGTACTCCATTTTCAGACCGTAAAAGACTCATGACATATCAAGGAAGTTCCCATCCATAAATTTATATACTAAACCTTTTTACAACCATCACTAGCACTAACTATAGGGTTCAAGAGAGGTCTCATACTCATTTTGACCAATAAAACAGTGTCCCAAAAGGTCCACCATATCTGTAATAAAAATGTGTTATACCAGTGGTAGAGTGGTAATCGTTATAGAATGAAAATAAGATAATTATAGATAATCCTCCAAGATATAGCTAAGAACCAACATCTGAACCTAAATCATGTTCACCGAAACCTGAATAATTCACTTTAAACAACCATCTGACTCGGGTAAATAATTTTGATCAACTACATCTGGGTCCCCAAAGGCTTCCTGCATTCTCTCCCTAATCATGTTGGGAATTAAGTATCATGTTATAAAATGATCTCTAAGGGAATTACATGAAGATAAACTACCACCTTCACAGAAAGGTGTCCCAAACTCTCCACAAAGATTTGCACCTCTTTTTGAAGCTTGATTGGTGTCACCATTCATCCTTAAATAAGGATTAAATGAACCCAACCTTTGTGAAATCCACTAGGAACATATCTAATAGACATCTAGTCACTCAATAACTCCCAATTGATATCCCTGAGTCATGTCTCCAAAACTTATTGAATAAGATGGTGGGGGGTGGGGGTAGAAACCATCAAATGGAGATAAACAACACCATACATAAGTATCTTATGTGCTCCCATTTAGACATCAAGAACAAGTGGATATTATCAAATAATACCACCATGAAATGATCCAAGAAGGTTTAAGGATCCTTTCCATATGTATTAGAACAATAATAAGGCATAAAACACAATAAAGGGTATAACCATGATCTCTAAACTACCATAGAGGCTTTAGAAATACACCTTTAGTTTATACTACCATGTAATTGAAGATGGTGATAACCCATCCCAAGGTCAAACACTGAGAACCACTTCACCCCAGAGCACTGGTCAAAGAATCCATTAATTATTGAGAGTAGATACACTATCCTTTGTCACCTCGTTCAAGTGACACCAGTCCATACCCAACCTCAAGCACTCATCCTCATTTTAGGTAAATAACTCTAAGATGTCTGGATAAAAAAATAGGTCTTACAAAAACTATTTTTCTACAAACACTCGACCATACTATTAGTTTACGAATATCAATGGGATCCATTCAATATGTTCTTGAAAATATCAAGGTGATTCCTAGTACTAGTCCTTTCAGAAGTCTAACTCTCAGTGGGGAGATAAACCTAGAACATACTTAGAAAATATAACCTCATACTATATAACCACTGAAGGAAAAAAATATCATATCCTAAACTACTCCAAAGGCATTAACTTCAAATTGATAGGGAGTAGGCCATAACCTCCTCCAAATGATCTCATCCTGCTTCACCTGGGATCAATCATTTTAAATGGTGGAAAACCCCATCCCATAAGGAAAAAACTCTTCCACACTCACTAGTGGAAACCATTTGAGAATGAATGTTAGGAAACCAATCCATATTGAGGGAAACATCATGGGGTCTCAATGCCACTACATAAAGATTATACATGAGGCTCTCTCACTCCTCCTAGATTCAGGCCATAACATTGATAAAAGTGTGTGATCACTGATCATATCTACATGAGCCTCATATAAAAGTGTCAATCTAAAAGGAACCACTCATATTCATAGGTATATAAGATGTGTTATGCATAGGGACAGGTGACCCGCTACTCTATGTGAAAATTTCAAATTGGGAAGTGAAAACATGTGTTGTAAATCAAACCATTATTGAAGCCTCTTCATTTTTCTACACCCTAGAACTCATCCTTTTCTCTTCCTACATATTCACCATAACCAAGGATTACTCCAAAACTTTATTACACCAACCTACTATGAACATAAAAGTAAAAAAGAACTCATCATCCACACCTCAACACTATACACTTTGAGTGGAACTGACTCACCCACACAATTTTTTTCATCACATAAAAATAATTCATATCAGTGGGAAAATCATGCATATTTCTTGAGACTCTAAATATACATAAAAATTTACTAATACAAGGCTCCACTGATGCCACATTTCATTTTTAAAAGACTCAAATAAAAGAAGAAAAAGAGTGGATCACACAAATTTATAATATTAAAAAAATAACATTTAAAAGAACATATATCATACTGATAAACACTCCTAGAGTCTCTGGGTAAAAATATTCCACTACCGACAATAATAAAAGTTCTTAACTATAAGATTCTTGGGCCAAGGGTGGTCCACCTAGGGGTGGTGATGGTATAATTAAACCAAAATGAAACCACCACCTACTTCTCCCCTAGATCCTATTACATGTTATCTACCCTAAAAACATCCCTAATCTATCTGATACCTCTTCATATGTCATCCATCAACCATATATCTAACTTAAACATGTTGGGCAGGACATTCTTGCATGATATGTACTCTTCCATCATAAAAATTGAAATGTCTCAACCACATAGAACTTATTTTTACTTGAAGTATATGTTGAAATTTCATGTTTTGTGACTTGCATCGCACACCTATTATCAATATATCCTACCAACCTTCGATAATAGGAGATACCTACCTTGAAATATCATGTTATATGCTTGATCCATGCACACCATCATCCAGTACCAAAAGAGCCATCCATAGATCAATATGGAATGATGCATCCACCTAAACCATTAGATATTGGTGTGTAAACTAATCAATAGGTGAAAGTGACACATACTGACCATCATGAAGAAAGACTTCATCATGACCAAGACCCTTCAAGGAGGCCTTATCACTCATCATGTCATACTCTCATCTCTACTACAGAAACCTCACTATCTATCATCATGAAAACATTTTATAAGGAAAGAATATTTATCGTGGTCAATGAGTATATTTTGTGGGTCAAATCAAGAATAACATATAAATTACCACCTATTACTATATGATTCAAATACCAAAGTTTTTATCTACAACCAGTGATTATATATACAGATTCAACAAGGAGGTTATCAAAGTACTAGTGAATGGATACATCAGCCACCACACCAACATTGGGATTCCTGACCTAAAAGATGAACTCCAAACACTTAACACAGTTTCCATAAATCTTGAACCTATCTCGTTGCTACTCTATATCCAAACTCTTGTACTAAGATGGGAAACACCTTTGTTACCACTCTGTCATGACCTGACCCACCGAGGCCCACCTATATGGTGATGAGCTGAGTGTGACTACCCCAACCCACCTCCAATAGACTAGGAGCTGCTGACTTGCACCGTGTAGGCATATCACACATATGGGACACATTATCCTAAAGTACCTGTGTAATCACACATATCTCTAAGACCATCTATTGTTGAAATTTAAAGAACAAATGATACCAATAATTCATGAATAAAATGTGTCCCACATTAGATTATGATAAAATTATTGTAAAGTAATAAAAATGTGCCAAATAAAATCCCACCAAAATCTAATAAATAAATTCCAACCTACTCAGAAGGAGGGGACTATTGTGAAATGTAACACCAGTATACACCTCAATCTATCAAGCCCAAAAAATTATACACCTACTCTTAGTCCTCCAAGGAATCTGTAAAATATCTGTTGTCTTCATAAGACATGAAATGTGCATGTAGAGACTGTACAAGGGTTAGTATAAAAATACTCATTAGGACACCCTAAAATAACCAAACACAAAGCATAAAGATTAGTCAACTCATCAAACATAGGTACGTAAAACAATATATTGGACATAATGATAAACAAGAATAAACCAAGATATACACATAAAATACTATGAGTAAAAAAGGTCACAACCACTTCTATTCATAGTTCTTCTCAAGGTTTCAAGCGTAACACTCATTTGGGATAATCCACTCCATGTACTACACTATCATTGATGACACTCATCCAAGCGGTAATGCTTGTTAGTTCAAGACAAGAAGAAGCACGTAGGAAACTAAGAGGATTCATCTATGATACATACCCGATTGGACTAATACCTCATTATAATGATCGGATATTGATAAAAAGATAGGGGACCAAACCCAAGGCTAACTAAGAGGACACCTAACTCTACTTGATTTATCCTTTTAGACAAGGGATAAATGATCATGTAAATGCTGGTCATGATGATTCCAATGACCATATCTAGGGAACATGATATAGATGAGGATTGGTCTGGGAAATTAATAGTGATTATTGATCTAATATATTGAGGAATTTGAAATCCAATGTTTGAGACCAAATTTAGAACTAAGCCCTCATGGAATTGGAATCATACTAAATAAATCCAAAAAAAAGGAACTCGCTCATATTGTATAATTAAGAAGAAACTATATAGGGGTATTTATCCTATTATTAGGATGTGATTTCATTTCAAACCATAATAGGACTGTACCAAGGGAACACACTCAACTAATAATAGTATAAGAAATCTCACAAAAGCTCATAACAAAGTTGAAATTAGGAGAAATAGGACTTAGATGTATCCTTGAGGGAGTACACGGTGTGTCCCTAGTGGTAAAAAACGTTTCTCACTAAGCATAGTATAGCTCGTGTCTCTCACTCACTTGCATTATAATTTTATAGAATATAATACATGTATCTAATGATATAGGTTGTGTATATGATAATTTGGAACTAGGTGTACAACCTTACCTTGCTTGTGCTTGTGTCTTTGTACACTTGGATGTGGTCATGTACTAGGTCAAGACTATGAAAAAGCCATGTCCAAGTACAAGGCTTTGCCCATGTACTTTGGTCATTTCTATTCCCATGTATCCTCCAAGATACATGTTGATCTGACAGGTAATAGTCACATGTCCTATAACACATGTCACATGATGTGTGACACTTTTATTCTCCATATAATATCTAGTGTTTTCACCAAGGCCCCACACAACGTGTATCCACAGATTACACATCGTATATATTGGGATTTTATAGAAACCATGGATCTAATTCACACATCATCATTCGATCCTTCAGCCTCTGATCCGACTGTGAATCATGGTGATAAACAAGGACCTAGTCTAGCTAAGCCTTGTCATCACTGCTTGCTATAATACGACCATCTGATTCAAAAAGGAAACCATTCATCATGTCTTTTATCTCCACATGTCAAAATACACATGAAGAACTTATATAAGATATTGATCCTCCATTATAGCTCATTCTTCTTGTTAAATCAAACCACGATTTGTGGTATCAATCCTTTACACTGAGAAATAGGGGTGCATTGATTGATTACATGGCCATTTGTCAAACCAATAGTCAAATGAAACAACAGTGATGAATGCAAGAAGAACAATGGGAGAAAACCAAGGAAAAAAGATTAAAGCAACCTTATCCATGCTTGGATTGGCCTTGATCCATTTTTGACATCATGAAGAACAAAGATCCAAATAAAATAATAAACAACACCTCCCAAATCCTATAAATAAACCTATACCCAAAAAATGATCGACCCGTGAATCAATATATTAGAGGATTCGAATCATGTTTTTCATGGGATAAATAAAGGGGATAAAATCCACACAAAACAAATATCTTACCTTGATTTGGATCAATAAATGATGAATACAGGTCCAAAATTATCATCATTGGTGAGATCCACAAACTACATTGCCATTGGTGATCCTTGCGGTGCCCCAATTGTCAATCCATGATCTTGATGTCCACAAAATTTCCTCCACACTCTCTTCTAAATTCATAGATTTATGAGGATAACCTTATTAATTTTCTATAGAAGCATATTTATAGAATATCCCTAGGTTTCTACACCAATAAACTAAAAAATAAATAAACAAATTAATTAATTAATTTATTATTTTTTCTTGTAACATTACATAAATAACATTGGATACACAGGTCCTACATAATAATGGAGGGAGGGATGACATGCGGGACATCATATTTAATTTAATAATTAATAATTACAAACCTATGAAATAAATTAAATTAACTTAAACCAACACATACACATTTCTGGGTCAAGATCATGAACGGTCACACACATACAATGAATATGAAAATGTAAAACCATTCAAAATTCATTTATATTCACTATTTATTATTAACATAAAAAAATTTCATTAATTAATTAAAAAATTAATTCCATTTTATCTTAATAACTTTATGAATTCTCTTGGAGATACCCATCAGAATGAATTAATGGAAATTAAATGGTATAACTAATAATTATAGATAATTTAAATAAATTAATTGATAATTTTATATTTCATTATAAAAAATATTAAATTTTCAAACAAAATAGGTAAAAATAGATATATTAAGGTTTTACTGTTGCAATTATCAATTTAAGGTAATTTATTTATATCCTTTATTGGGAGACTAAAGAACATATACTTACAAGCTATACATTATGGAACTCAATGATCATTTACCAAAGATACATGTCGATGGATTTTTCATGTACCTTGGATGGACTAAACGGTATGTACAAGATAGTTACATACTTTATATCACTCTTTTCATGTTTCTTCACAACCTATTGAAGTACTCGGAATGTTTATCAGATGGGGGACTACAAAACATCCACAATCAAACTACAACCCATGTATCTCACATGTCATTTGTCCACATGAATCATTTAATGTATTTGCATGTATTTTAGATGAGTTAAATAATAAAATACTTATTGTGTACATAAGATACCCATTGTGTATCTCATTAATTCTCTTTGTTGTTAGTATTATGTAGTTTGACCATGTATATGACCACATGAATCTCACAAATTTCATAGCTAAATTGTGTGGAATACACGGTGTGTACACCGACTACATGTTGTGTAATTAGAAAACCTGTGTTCCAGACTGGACAAATATGCATGTGGTGTGAATTAAATTCATAGTGTGTAGTTACTTATTATAATTCCATGTATCCCACAACACATCAAGATGAAATACACTTGGGTATATGGTGTGTAGTTTGGATACAGGTTGTGTAACCAAGTCTTGCTAGCCATAATTCTTGGCACTTCCTAATGGAATCACCACTCATTCTCTATATATGCTTTGTCTTTTAAGAAAATGAAACACTGAATGATGATAATTAATTTTAAAAAATAATATTAATTAAAGATCAAATTAAAGAATGAATATCCTTGAAATAAAATATCAAAATACTATTGTGTATATAGATGAACAATTAAATAGATAATTATATATTTAAAATGTGACCCATTTAACACCACTTAAAGGCTCTAAGCAAAAAAGAATCACCTATGTGTGTGATAAACTTAGAAATATTTTTTTATAGGATAAATCATTCACAATTTTGTATATAACGTGAATGCTATGAACAATGATTTTTTTTATCAAATACTGACATAAAGGAAAACCCAGAAAATGAATAGTTTCTTGGCACATTAAAATTATTATTAATTAATTTATAATATATAGAATAATTTACCTTATTTTATTATCTTTATCCAATGTATTTTATGTTGATATTCTATTTTTTTCTAGATTACCTTTGTTACACTATAAAGATCCAAGTATAGAATCTCTCAAGTGGTGATCCACATGTGCTCTTTTGACCTCTGAACACCATTAGTTGATTTTTAGGTTCAAGTATGGAGAATCAATCATCTTAAATTATTTTATTGATTAATTCATGATCCTTAGGATTGATGGAGTTATTATCAATCTTGAGATGTGAGAGGAAGAATTCAATAAAGAAGACTGTTGTGTGAAACGATTCTCAACTCTCGATTACCCTATATAATAGACATAAGCATAATTTTATAGAGCTAGGGTTTAGATTAAAAAATTATTTAATTATGTACCAACCCTTAAATAATGTTATAATCCTTAACAAACTCCATTCAATATAATAATAATATTTTTAATATTTTTCGGTGTGTGCTAACTGACGTAATGATAAATATTATTTTACTAGCTTGTGAATTAATATTCATAAATAGAAGTGATCATGGTTAGCTAAAACTCCTTGAAATTTATTGAATATCTAAATAAATATTTTCTTTACTTAAATAAATATTTTATTCACAAACCAGATAATAAATATTTGTTAATTTTCCAATAAAATTTCACACATTGGAAAATAAATATTTATTAAATTTTCAAATAATCAAATAAATTATTTATTACTGAATAAATAATTATTTATTACCTTGTGAATATTAGGGATCAATAAAACATGAATAAAATTATTCCTCATTCTTGAGAATAATATTTAATCCAATAAATAAATTAAAATAGAGTTAAATCGAGATCAACAAAAACACATAGTGTGTGACCCTCTATAATTATTTCTTGATGGAATTAAGAGGGATGGTATAAAGTCTAAGATTATTTTCTAGAAACAGTTCAAGGATCTCAAGAAAAATAACTTAATGTCACAATGATGAAGACCACATATGAATTATCACTATGTAATTTAGTCCCTTTGTATCAGTATCTCGTCAAGAAAGTTGGACATCTGTGTAGTCAAAATATATGATCAATAAGTCTTTCTTTGACTCTCTTAAACAAACAAATTGTACACCATGAAAATTGAATTTAATGTGGAGGTCTTATTCCAATAAAAGTTCTGATATATAAAATTCCATAACGATGGAATGAAAAAATCCTTCATCAACTTATTCATTAATAATACATCACTCATGATGTACCCAACATATCAAACTTCTCCATGAAATCTATCACCATAGTTTATGAAATACATCTAAATTCATGAGTTGTAGTATGAATTAATAATAATCTTATATTCTAATGAAAATTACACAAATTTTGGGACTAGAATATATGATGACACTAAAACATGCACAATTATTACTAGATGTCCTATTCTCATAATCTCCCATCTTAGAGATTACTAAGTGTGAACTTCATGAGAAGAAGCCTCATCTGCTTATGAGTACTCTCACCTAACAGTCTACATTCATAATATGTTATCCAACCATAGAACTATATTTAATAATATCATCATGGAACTTCAAGGATCTCATTATAGAAGGGAACTACTATGACCTTAATAATGTGACATATACTCTAGGACATTATTACATCAAATTCATGTATAATAATGAAAAATATATAATTATATGTTTTATTAATATTCAAACTTTTGAATATACTTATAATATAAAGTTCAAATAGTTGGTTCTAAAACTCTAACTCCAATAGTTGGGATCAGTACCTCCCCATAGTAAAGTTTTTATATAAAAACAATTTCAATTATTACATTCAGATAGAACCATATGAGAATCTTTATAGGAAGTGATTTAGGACTCCAAAATTCTTGGATAAACTTAGATAGAGGAATATGATATGTATTAACATTTTCTAAGAAATGATAGAGAAGGTTCAAACCATTCAGTAGTATATAGAAGCAGCATAAAATTGAAAAAAGAGATATATAGATAATAATCAATGAGATCTATAGTTAAAGTTGGTGACAAGATATTCCTTAGAATATCTACATGGAAGAGAGTTATGATATTTTAAAATAATGGGATGCTTATCCCTATATACATTGGTCTCTTCAAGATATTTGACCATGTTGGGGTCATAACCTATCTCTTAGCACACCCACCACACCTCTCTCAAGTGAATAATGTGTTCCATGTATCGCTTTTGAGGAAGTTCATACCAGATCCATAACATATATTGTAACAACCCATGTGATGATAAAATAATTTTTTTTCATATTTATTAGCATTTTTGAATTAAATAGTTAAGTTTATTATAAATATGTTTAGTAATTCTAAAAATCAAAATGGAAATAGTTTTACTAAAATAACTTGTTATTTTTAAATTATATAATATTAATTTGAAAAAATTAATACAATTTTTTATTTCATCATGTAAAAAAATTCTAAGAATAAATTTTTGGTAATTTTCTAAAAATATTGATTTTTCAGTGAATAGTGAAAAATACAATCTTTTTATTGAATATTTTATTTTATTTTAAAATATTAACAAGGTAAAATTAAGTTTTAAATTAATTTTAAATTTTAATTAGTTAAATTTAAATAATAATAATATAATTATGATATTTGAAATGTATTTTACATCATAATTTAGTATAAAAATATTTTATACTATGAAATAACATTTTTCTAAAAAAATATCTTTTGTTTCATTTTTATGGTTTAATTTTAAATTAAAAAATTTAACTTATGTGTTTTGAATTTTGAAAAATTATTTGCATATTTATAATCATTGGGTTCAAATTTAGTAAATAGGAACCTTTTAATTTTAGAAAATATGAATAGTAATCTTGGCAATTGTTGTTACCACGGTTAAGGGTTAATCAAGAAATTTAGGGTAAAAATAGTATGATAAGGATTATAAAATGACCCTAAAACTTGCCCCAATTCTATTATATCAATAATTTTTGACCATAATCATCCATGGGTTGAATTTTTTACCATATTTATCTACTTGTTTTACCTTAAGACACTTATTGTATTTTATTTAATGAAAATCCAAACATGTCACACTATTGTTTTAAATAAGTATAACATTTTCAATACATGGTTATCAAAAATATATGTGTGACCATAAAAATTATTTAAAAAGCTAAAATATTTATATTCATAATGGTATTTTATTTTTGTTTTTTAAGTAAGAAATAATTACTTTAAATTATTTCACAACAATGATGCAAAAACAATAAAATTCAGGAAAAATAAAATAAATGATATTATAAATATTAAAATAAATATAATTTGAGATAATTAAGTGCATAAAATAATTATATAGATTACCATGAAATTTATTAGGATATAATATTTTTTTGAATTTCGACCCGTCGTTTTTATATTTTTAAGCCCAAGTAATAAATAATATCAAATTTTATGAGATTATTATTTTATAAAATTAATTAAAAGTCATAAAAAATTAAATAAGAACAAGGGGGATAATTTTTCTTTGAAATTTTCATCCCTTATTAATTTATAGTATATTTGGAATTCTTTGGCCTTAGAATAGCCTTATTATATTTTAATATTTTTAAAAATTCCTAGAGTGCCCCTCCCATCTCTTATAAAAGGGAACTCGTTCCTCCTATTTATTCACACCTAAAACCCTTTTTTCAGCCAATACCAACCAAAATTATTTCTCATAATCCATACCTACATTTTTGAGGTCTTTTTTTAGGCATAATAACATCCTTAGTAGTCATAAGTTGTTAAGGAAAGTGGGATTTCTAAATAAGTGGTATACTTTTTATTTGCATGTCTTAGTTTTGTTTCTTCTTCCTCATAAAAAAAGCCTTCATAAACCATGAAAAAATAATAACTCCAATATAATCCATATAATTAGATTTTATTATGTAATTTTCACGACCTATATCTTTCTCTACTTCTGTAAAATGGGGAAAAAATTAATCATTCATGTGTACGATGGACTACTGCCTCACGAACTAATGTAATTAATTTTACATTACCTTCACTCAAGACTGATTATAATGATGGAATAAATGTTTATATATTGTATTCATGACATATTTATTATTTTTAAAAGATAATATATCATTTATGATATTATCTTTCCATGCACATAAAAATGATAAAGTCATCCATGCGTACATGTGGACTACCACCTCCACGAAGCGATGTGATTCATTTTTCATCATCACATCACATGGATGATATATATAAGTATAATTAAAGAATTAATATGATATATATTATATTATTATCATTATTTAAATATAAAATTATACTTACCTTCTTTATATAATGATCATGAAAAATGAAAATGTTACTCATGCGTATGTACGGTCTACCGTCTCCATGATTGTAACATAGTTAATTTTTCATATCCATATTTAATGGATATATTTAAAAGTATAATTTATGTATAAAAAATAAAATTATTTCATGCTTATTATTATAGTTATGGTTTAATAATGACCACTTTGACCATAGACCACATACCTAAGTCATTTTTGATATATGAACTGAATATCATCAAAATGTCTGTCGTGAACTTAAATAATTACGTAATTGTCATAACATGGTAATAAATGATATAAAAGAAATAATAAAATTTAATAAGTTTATAAATAAAGTAATTAATTAACATAATTCTATTATCTAGGAATATAAAGTTCATACATGAAAAATCAGACTTGAGGTAAGAGAATTCTTAAGTCAATTTCCTTTTTTTGATTTAAACTTACACTTCATTGACCATGTCTTGATAAGAATATGGATGAAAATAATTTTTATTACATTATTTTGTATTTTAACTTATTTTATGTGTATATATAATTGATACACATAATATATTATTTGCTAAAATATCACTTCAATGATATGATATTTATAAGAGAATTTCATTTATTTTTTTAATGTTTATTTTTACAAAAGTCAAAAGGAATAATTTTTTAACTTATACAGAATGAGTGTATTTTCATGATTTAATAGAACCTTAATGTTTTGAAGATTTATCTACAATATTACATGGTTATTTTCATAGAAAAAAATTCCCTTTGTATGTGCACAATATTCTTTCAAAATAAGTGATTTTTCTCAAGGAATATTTTTATGATGCAAGTATTCATGTTTTATGATTATGTTATGGTTCTTGGGAATTGTTTATGATGATGGGTGGTTCCATTATAATCCAAATATGTGTGGGTATATGATAGGACTCTAATTTATTGGGTATGTTGGAAGTTGAATATGATGGTTATTCCAAGTGTAACTTTAATGGTTACATCCAAGTATATATGTGGGGGTTATTTCATGGTAGCTGTGAGGCTTACATCATATAATAGAAGTGATAGTTTAAACATAAGTATTTATGATAAGAAAATTATTCCCCAAGATACCTATATTATTTTTTAATGCTTTCTAGGGTTTTTACAAGAATCTCATCTTTTCACATGGTAAGTTATTGGGTTTATGTTCAAAGGAAACTATATGCTACTACTTAATAGTAAAAAGTATAACTTTGTGAAAATATTCTCATTAGATTGTTATATTTTCAAATAAACATATATGAATTTTAATTTAACTTTAATATTTAATATTAAATATTTTATGGATTATTTTGGGAATAATTGGTTATTTCTTGAGTAATAAAATATGTATTCTGAGCCCAAAGTTTATTTTGAAAAGGGAAAATTCTTATAAGTATTATGGACTAACAGTTTCTTTATTTCTTTTTATATCCCTTACTGAGCATTTTGTGATCATACAAAGTTAAAAAAATCACAGGGTTTCATGATGGTCAAGGGAAATGAGGTGTTCAAGATGAAAGTTAGGATTTTTTTTCAAGAAATAAAATTATGTTTGGTTTCAAAAGTTTTATTTGGTGGAAAAAATAGATACTGATAAGAAGTGTATATATTTTATTTTATGTTTTTTACGTATTATTTATGACATAATTATATATAACACTAAACCTAAAAATATCATTAAATGTATTCAAATGATTTTTTTACTTAAAACTAATGATTATGTAATGTTTAATAATATGTCTTTATAGATGGTATTGAAGGATGGTTTAGATTACTTTAGAGGAAAAGATAATGATTAATAGAATACCCTTGAAATATTTTACATTATGATAAATTTTAAAGGATAAATTAGTTGAATATTACCATGTTTCTTCATCTAAACTATGTCTCTTCATAATGTTTTTCTGTAGAGGAAATATGGAAGATTTGGTGGTCTGGAATAAAGGTGAAAATATCCTTCCAAATTAGCATCCTGAGATGGTTGGAATCAGAACAAAGATGTTTATCGTAGTAATGAATCACTTCAAACAATACATAAATGATGGTGTTATCCATGGTATATATTCGCTAGATCTACCATAAAGGAACACGATGATACTAAAATATTTAATGAGGAAACACCCACATGCTTTTAGTGGATCTTCTAATTCAATGGTATCTAAGGGATTAATTAAATCTCTAGAAAATATTTTTTATGTCATCAAGTGTTCAGATCACCAAAAGTTTAGTCTTATAATTTATTATTTTGAAGGTGAATTTTACTAGTGGGGTCAATGGTGAAGAATATCAAGGAAAGAGAAGATATTTATTCATTAAATTGAGATTAATTTAAGAATATTTTCATTAACAAAAAATTTCCTAAGGAATTTAGAATTAGGATGGAAAAGAAATTACTGAAATTGAAAAAAGTGAGTAAGATTCAATGGCCACATATGAATAAAACTTCCATCAATTAGAAAAGTATTATCCAAATTTTATTCAGGATCATGATAGTAAAATCAATTATTTTTACTCCGGATTAAAGCTAATACATCAAAGGGAATTGGATTCCCATGAATTCAAAAGTTCTAAGAAACTTGTTTGATGTGTTGAGAGGGTAGATAGGGAGTTTTCTGATGATCATGTATTTTATTAAGACAATAAGAAGATAATTTATAGATGATAAGAAATGGGTAAGAACCAATAAAATAAATCAAAAGGTTATAAATTATAGTTTCTAGTTTGTAGAAGGTGTGGTTAAAAGCACCCTGGGAATGCCTTATCAAATCTATAAAGTGCTTCCAATGCGGTACATCTGGACATATGACCCATTATTTAACTGAAAAATATCTTAGTATTGGTAAGTTAAATTCTGATGATAAGGCTATAAAGTGTTTTAAATGTGGTGATATGGGTAATTTTGCACATAGTTTCCCAAATAAGGACCAGACTGATCGGAAGTAGTCAAACTATAAGCAAAAAAGTGTGGTGAAATCATTTACAACTACTTTAGTAGATGTTGGTCCATCAAATGAAGTGGTATCAGGTACATTGATTGTTTTTTCAGATTGTGATAATGTCTTGTTTGATTAGGAATATATACATTATTTTATATCTGATAATGCTTTTGGTAAATTGGAAATTCTACATCATGAGATGTAACAATAACTTATAGTAAAAACACCATAGGAAGTATTAAGGGAAAAAGAAATTATAAAAATATTCTAGGTGTTTTATGTTGAAGAAAATTAAATTCAAACATTATTGTATTTCTTCTAGTATACATTGATGTTATTTTGGGTATGGATTTTCTTTCTAATTACCATGATAAGATAGATTCTAGATCTAAATAATTTGTTTTTCAAAAATAGTCTCAATTTATATACAAGAATGAACCCATACCATTGATTACATATCATGAAGATGAGAAAAATATTAAAATGGAAATGAAATTTATCTTTCACATATTTTTAAAAATAAGGGAATTATTCATATTAATGAATTGTTAATAGTGAATGAATACATGGATGTTTTTCCTGATGATTTTTTTGGTATAATTATTGATTGGGAGGTTGAGTTTACTGTTTACTTAGTTTTTGATGCTAAGCATATTTCAAAACCCCATACCAAATAGCTCAAGTATATATTTTTTAACTAAAATATAAATTGAAAGAGTTTCTAGATAAAAGTTTCATTCATTTGAGTAATTTACGTTGGGGTGGTCCTATTTTTTATTAAAAATATAGATGTTTATATGAGGCTTTTTATTGATTAAAATGCATTGAATAACATCACTATTAAGAACACATATCCTTTTACTCATATAGATTATTTGTTTGATCATAATCAAGGATCAAAATACTTTTCAAATATTGATCTCAGGATAGGGTACAATCATATTAAGGTAATGGAGGATGACATTCCAAAAAACATAATTTCTTACTTATACGGGCATTATGAGTTTGTAGTTATGTCTTGTGGTTTGAAAAAAAATCCTACTATATTTATGAATATTATGAATAGACTCTTCTATAGATATTTGGATAATTTTTTAGTTGATTTTATTTATGATATTATGGTTTATTCAAAAATTTATGAGGATCATAAAACTTTTTTAAGGATTTCTTTACAAACCCTTAATGAAAATAATTTATATGCGAAATTTAGAAAATGTGATTTTTGGTTATAATAGATTTCTTTCCTAGGGAATATTGTTTATAAAGATGTAATTATAATTGATCCCACCAAAACAAAATTGTTTAATGAATGGAAAATACATATAAATGTTATTGAGATTCAAAGTTTTCTTAGATTAGCAATCTATTACTGGTGGTTTTTTTAAATTTCTTCACAGTTATCTAGCCCACTAACTAAGTTAACATGAAAAGGAGTTAAATTTATCTGGAAAAAATAATTTGATGATTGTTTTCATAAATTAAAAATAAGAATAAATAATGTCTTGTTTTGGACCTACCCTTGATAAATGGTGTTTTTTTCATCTACAATGATGCTTCCATTAAGGGAATTTGTTGAAATATGATTCTAAATGATCGCGTAATTTATTATACTACATGAAAATTAAAAACTCACGAGTTACATTATCCTACACATGATTTGGAATTAATTATTGTGGGGTTTTACATAAAAATTTGGAGGCATCCTTAATATGAATCCAGGTGTGAAATTTATACTATTTATAAAAGCTTGAAGTATATATTCACTCAAAAATAGTTGAACATGAGACTCATAAGATGGTTTGAAATGAAAAATAATTATAATTGCATGATCAATTTCCCTCCTAAAAAATAAAAAAAATAGTGTTAGATGCCTTGATTCAAAAACATCTGGCATCATCAAATATGTCATGTGTGGAACATGACCCTTTTATTAATGATTTTATGAATTTTATCCTATAGGTTTTTGGTGAATGAAATTCCTCTTTTTTTGTTTCAGGTGTTGGTGAAATTATTAGGGTTCGACATAATTAAACATGCTCAAAAGGAAGACTATGATTTATAGAAAATGGGATAATTTGTTAAGAAGGGAAAGTTTCATGAATTTAATGTTGATAAATAATTAGTTTTTATATTTTTAAGGAGATTATACATGACTTGTAATTACACAACGAAGAGGGAATTGTTATGTTAATATCATAGTTATCCATTTTCTTTTTATCCTAGTAGTACTGATATATACAAATATCTTCATAAGTATTACTGGTGTAATGGAATGAAAATATATATTGCCAAATTCACCATGAAATTTTTAAATTTTCAATAGGTTATAGAATAAATAAAATTACCAAAGGGGATTATTAATCCTTTACCAATTCTAGAGTATAAATGGGAAAATATATCCATGGGTTTCATGGTGGGACTACCAAAGACTTCTCGAGGTAACAATGCAATTTGTTGATCAACTGAAAAAAAATTCACATTCCCTTACTATTTAAAATAATATGTATTTAGATCAAATTTCCCAAATATACATTAAATATATAGTCAATTTAGATGTATTTCCTCTCTTAATTGTATCAGACCTTGATCATAGTTTCACTTCTAATTTTTGGAAAGTCCTTTAGAAGTTGTTGGGTGCTAAATTAAATTTTAGTATAACTTTACATCCTAAATTAAATGGATAGTTAGAATAAAGAAATGATACCTTGTAAGATATGATACATTCTTGTTCAATATATTTCCAGATAATTTGGGATCGAAAACTTTCTTTGGTGGAGTTTTCTTAAAATAATAGTTTTCATTCCAATATATATATGGAACCTTTTGAGGAATTATATAGAAATTAATATAAAATTCTAGAATTTTGGTACAATGTATGTTATAAGAAGGCAATGGGACTTTATTTTATAGAGGAAGTTGTACAGAAGGTGAAAATTATTTAGAAACATATGAGAACGTATCAGAAGAGTCCTAAAAGTTATGCATAAAACAAGAGGAAATACCATTCATTCGAGGGAGGTGATCATGTTTTCCTTAAGATATATATATGTAATATTGTTATTCATTTAGATAAGAATGGAAACTTAATTTAATGGTTAATTAGACCATATGAAATCCTAGATAAAGTTATATTAGTTTCCTACCGAGTGTCCTTGAATTTGAGTGTATCATAGGTACACAATGTATTTCATGTTTTGATGTCAAGAAAATATGTGTCAGATTGATCTCATGTTTTGAACCCAGATATAGTTTAGTTGGAAGAGAAAAATTATTATGAGGAGAAAACTATTTATATTATTGACTATTGATAGATGTATTGTAGATAAGGAAATTCAATAGGTTAAGGTTTTGTGTAGAAACCACATGGTTGAAGAAGTAACATGGAAATCTGAAAATGATATGAGGGAAAGGTACTCCCACTTGTTCAAAAAGCCAATAAAATTTTGAGGACAAAATTTAATAAATGGGGAATCGTGGGGGAATTTAACAACCCAATTACTGATAGAATATATATTTTTCATATTTTTTATAATTTTGTAATTAAATAGTTAAAGTCATTATAAATATGTTAAGTAATTCATAAAATTAAAAATGAAATAGTTTTATTAAACCAATTTCTTCTTTCAACATTATAGAATTTTAATTTCAAAAACTTTTTTCCATTTTTTAATTCAAAAATTTAAAATAATATTTTAATTAATTTTCAATAATTTAATTAAAATATTGATTTTTCAGTGAATAATGAAAAATGCAGATTTTTTATTGAAAAATGTATTTTCTTTTAAAATATTTACATATAAAAATTATGTTTTTGATTAGTTTTAAATTTTGAGTAGTTAAATTTTAATTATAATAATCCAATTATGGGTTTTTAAATTTATTTTACACTTGGATTTAGTATAATAATATTTTATATTTAAAATTGGTATTTTTCCGAAAAACTGTTTTTCATTTTATTTTTCTGATTTAATTTTAAATTAAATTCTGAAACTTATGTGTTTTTAATTTTTAAATATGGATTACATATTTAAAATCATGGGGTTAAAATTTATTAAACACTACCCTTTTATGTTTGGACAATATGAATAGTAATTTGGAAATTTTTGTTACCACAGTTAAGGGTAAATCAAGTAATTAAGGGTAAAAATAATATGATAAGGATTAGAAAATGACCCTAAAAGTTTCCTCAATTCTACTTCATTAGAAATTTTATACCATAATCATTAATGTGTCTAATTTTTGTCCATTTGGATCCACTTGGTTGACATTAATACCTTTATAGTATTTTATTTAATGAAAAGTCAAACATGTCACACTATTATTTTTCATAAGTATAACATTTTTAATATGTGGTTATACAGAAGATATGTTTCAACATAAATAGTATTTTTACATTTAAAATATATATCTCTTTCAAGGTATTTTATTTTTAATTTTTATGGAAAAAATAATTACCTTAAATGCATACACTATGATGATGCAGTAGTGATTAAATTGATGGAAAAAATAAACAAAATGATGTTAAAAATATTAAAATAAATATATTTGATAACCATAAGGTGATAAAATATATATATTTATATATATATATATATGAACATGAAATTTTTAGGATATAATAAAATAGTTTTTTAGAATTTTTACTTGTTTTTTATGTTTTTAAAGTCTAAGTAATGAACAGTATCAAATTTGACAATAATTATATTTTATGAGATTATTATTTTATTAAATTATTTTAAAATAATAAAAATTCTAAATTATAGAATTGGGGGTATTATACGGTCTAAAATTTTTTCCCTTGTGAATTTATAGGCCATTTAGAAGCCATTGGCTCTAGAATAGCTTTATTATATTTTAATATTTTATGAAATTCCAAGAGTGCCCCTCCCCTCTCGTATAAAAGGGAACATCTTATTCCCATTTATTCACAATTCAAAACCCTTATGATTTGGCCAATTCCTGACAAAATAATTTTATATAATCCATACCAATATTATTAAGGTCTTGTTTTAGGCATAATACCATCCTTAGTAGTCTTAAGGTGTTAAGGAAAGGGGGATTTTGAAAGAAGAGGTATACTTTTTATTTACTTGTATTAGTTTTGTTTCTTTTTTCCTCATCTCTCAAACCTTCATAAAACATGATATAATAATAACTATAGTAACCTACATATAATAATTTGTTATTATGTCAGTTTCATGAATTATATCCATATCCCATTCTATCAAATGGGAAAATAACTAATTGTTCACGTTTACGGCAGACTACCACCTCTTAAACTGATGTAATTCATTTTACATTACCATCATTCAAGACTAGTTATAATGATGGAATTATTGTTTATATATGATCTTAATAACATATTTATCATTATGATAATATAATATATCATTTAAGTTCTTATTTTTCCATTCATAGAAAAATGATAACGTCGTTTCTGCGTATATGTAGACTTCCACCTCCATGAAGCGATATGATATGTTTTTCATCATCACATCACATTGATGATATATATAAGTATAATTAAAAAATTAATATGATTTTAATGATATTATTAAAATTTTTAAAGTTAAAATAATACTCACCTTATTTCCATAATTATCATTGAAAAATATAAACGTTACTCCTGCGTACGTATGACTTACCATATCTATGATTATAAAATAGTTCATTTTTCATAACCATATTTAATGGAAAGATTTAAAAGTTTAATTTATATATAAAATTGATAATTATTTCATGATAATTAATCTATATATGGTGTAATAATGAACTCTTTAACCATAGTCCACATACCTTAGTCATTTTTGATATATGAACCAAATATCATCAAAATGTCCAATCTAAACTTTAATAATTACATAATTGTTATAACATGGTAATAAATGATATAAAAAGAATAATAAACTCTGATAATTTTATCAATAAAGTAAATAATTAACATAATTTTATTATTTAGTAAGATAAATGACATACATGATAAATCATACTCGAGGTAAGGGAATTCATAACTCAATTTATTTTCTTTGAGTTAAACTTATATTTAAATGATTATTCCATGATAAGATTATGTGTGAAAAGAGTTTTGATTATATAATGTAGTATTTAATTTTTTTGTGCATATTTAAAGTTGATACACATAATCTATTCTTTGATTAACTCTCACTTTAATGATATAATATGTATAAAGGACTTTCTTTTAAATTTCTAATGTTTCTTTCTACAAAAGTCAAAAAAGATTGTTTTTTAACTTATACGACATGAATAATTTTTCTTAATTTCATAATGCCTTAATTTTTATCATCTTTATCTAAAATATTACAAGACTATTTTGAAATAATTTTCTTCCTTTTAATGTGAACAATTTTATTTTAAAATTAGTGATTTTCTTCAAGTAATGTTATTATGATGTAAGTCTTCTTGTTTTTTTATTATGTTATGGTTCTTGGGAATTGTTTATAATGATGGGAGGTTTTATTATAAAACAAATATGGATAGGTTTGTGATATCCCTCCAATGTATTGGGTATGTTAGAATTTGGCCGTGATAGTTATTCCAAGTGTAACTATTATGGTTACATCCAAGTGTAACTATGAGGGTTATTTCATAGTTCCCCTGAGGGTTACGTCATATGGTATCTATGAGGTTTAAAAAATTAGTTTGAATAATAATAAAATTATTCCCCAAGATAACTATATAATTTATCTGTGCTTCTATGTTTTCACATGAATCTCATGTTTTTATAAGGCAAGTTATTGGTTTTATGTTAAAAAGAAAGTATATGCTACCTCTTAAGGGTGAAAAGTACAACTTTGTGAAAATGTTTTCATGAGTTTTACATGTTTCCAAAGAAACCTATATGGATTTTATTTTTCCCTTAATATTTCTTATGAAATGTTTTATAGATAATTATGGTTAGAAAAGGAGATTTTTTGAGTAATTAAATATTTATTCTGAGCTCAAACTTTATTTTGAAAAGGGAAAATTTTTATAAGTATCTTGTACTTACAATTTGTTTCTTTATTTTTATATCCATTACAGATATTTTTGTGATTATACCAAGTTTTAAAAATAATTTTCATAGGGTTTAAGGATGGGTAATGGAAAGGAGGAGTTAAAGATTAAAGTTGTGAAGATTTTTCAAGAAAAGAAATTATTATATTTTCAATTGTTTTATATGCTGGAAAAATGGATATTGATCAAAATATTATGTCTTGTATTATATTGTTTTTTTATATATTAGTTATGAACCAATTCTCTAAAAACATAAATCTAAAAATATCCTAACATTTATAAAAACTAATACATAAATTAAAACTCAACATTATGTAATTTTTAAGTCTGGTTACTTATATATATTGAGATAAAAGTTGTATAGTTAGAAAATTACCTTTTATATAAAGAATAATCGGTGAAGATATTGGGTCGAAGAGAAATGTTACTGAGGATCAACACCACCCATCTAGCCTAATTTTTTTTCATAATCATAATTTTGAGGAGGCTACATGGTAACATGAGGATGTGATTTAAAAAAATTACCCTCACATTTTTTCCTCCAAGTAATAAAATTTTGAGAAAGAAATTATTTTAAGGGGGTCGAATGAAATGACAAGTGTTTTTTAGTAAAAATTTCTCCTCAAGTAAATATATTGTTTAAAAAAATATTTTACATATAAAATCAACCCAAAATGATATATGACATATTAAATAAGAATATTATAAGAATACTAAAACGTTTGGTATATAAAAATATATATAATCAATTATAAATTCATAAAAAATAGGATTTAGAACACCTAAATCTTAAATAGTTCTTTTTTCAATAAAAGTAGTTTTTCTTTGTATATTTTATTTTTATTTATAAAATAAATGTATAAATTATAGATTATTGATGTTTTAAAATAAAATTTACTTATGGATTCATAATTTCAATATTTTATTAATATTAATTTTATGTATTTTTTTAAAATATTTAAATTTTAAATTAATAGTGAAATAACATTTTTTTACCAAAATAAGTAAATTTTATGGATTTATCAATATATGAGAAAGAATTATAATTTTATAATACCTTTTAATTTATTATACATTTATTTAAATATTTAAATATTTATTTTAAAATATTATTTTTAACTTAAAAAAGCTAGGTTTTTTAGAACATTGTTAACAATTTATTCTAAATTAAAAATACTTTTTGGTATTTTATTTTAATATTTTTTTTCTAGGTTTGGATTAATTTGAAATTTTAAAAACTTTTATTTTCTTTATAAGCAACCAATTTATTCCATGTTAATTAATAACATTTATTAATTTTAATCTTCCTATAAATTTTACGCTTAAGACACAATTTTTTCTTTCTAAAAACCATTTTTACATGTTATGTGAGTTTTTTCTAAAACTAAAATTTATAACCATTAGAAATATTATTTGATAAAATTATTTTCAAAATTTAAATCATTATTTTAAAATTATGTACTAAATTCATTGTTTAATTTTGTCTATTAAAATTAATTACCAATGTTAATTGTTTTTACCAAGGTAAAGTACATTAGGGTAAATGCTAAAAAATTAAAATGAAAAAGCCTTAAATAACTCCATGTTGTCTCCAAAATGAGTTCTAAAGGATTTTTTTTGAAATTAACTCATATAAAAAATTATTATTTTCCACTTTTGGAGCCATTTATCCTTGAATAATGTCATTCTATTGTTGGAAATTTTTGGGTATTCAAAAAAGTGAAATTTTCTTCACTTATAAAGGGACACACTTCCACCACTTCATGTCACACCAATCACTTAAAAATTTTTCTTGAAACTCTATCATTTTACTACCAATATAACCCACTCACACATTATTGATCCTTTGGATCTGTATAATTTCCCAAATGCCTTCAACATTAAAGTGATTTGCAAGAGAAGATAAATTTCTTCTACACAAGTGTAACATCCCGATCCGAGTTACACTAAAATGGTTCGCTAAGTTAGTGGGTCACATAGCCTCAAGAAAACCTCCTTGAACACTATATGCTTCTGACCAGCAGTGAGGGCCTAGGGTGTGTCCTTGGGGAGACCATTCCCTCATGTTAGATTGTATCACAATAGTGGTAAACATATCAGTCAATAGAGGAAGAAGTAAATCTACCAAAAATAAGATAACATCCAAGATAGTAATAAATAAATAATTTCAAAGGTAATATCATATAAATATTATGATCATGTCATGTATCTACAAAATAAAAAAACAAGTATACAATAATATAATACCACACATGTATAAAAATACTAAAAAGACCAAAATCAATATATCTAAATAACATCATGATACTATCTTGGTCCTGTGATCTCTTACTCCTAACTAATAAGTAGATCAAGTATCATATAGTTGTAACTTTATTTTGTCTCTACCCAAATCCTTGAAGTCTATATGGGTACCCTATGACAGACCAAATAGGGTGCGAGATAACACCCAGTAGGCCATCACCAACAGTGTCTATAAAGAATCCAGTATGTGAATAATAAGATAAAGTAGTGTGAAATATATACAACAGGTAGAAGAGTAATGAAAGTAAGTACACAAGGCATATATGATACCATCCATCCAAAAAATGGTTCCCTATAAACAATAGTCAAGATCCTATAATAAGGGTAGCTGTAATCAGAAATAAACAAGTAATATAATCCAGTCTAACAACTATAAGATGATACCCATATTAAATATATCATTAATCATAACTAAATATACACCAAAACCACACCATATAACCAAGTGAATAAAATATACCATGACCACACCATATAATCTAGTGTACAATACCATAACAACCACACTATACAATCAAATTCATCTACAATGGCCATGTTGTTTAATAAAATGTGTCATACCATGAAGGGACAAATCTAATGTATAAAATACCAATGCATATACATCAATTCCTAGGAGCATCTTAATGGAAACTCAGTAGTGAATTAGTTGGAGTCTAAGGAGCATGTCAATAGACCATATCCAATGTGAGTCCAAGAAAACCCGATCCATGGGGTTGAAATGACCTTGGCATCCTATAGAATAATGATCCAAGGAATAAATAGGTCTAAGTAATCCACTACTATAATCAAGACCCATGGAGTAGAAATGTCTACAGCGTCTAATGGAATTAGTATCCAGGGTGTACCAATAAATGAATCCACTACCATTTTCAATTCATTATATCATCTCATTCATCATTCACAACCATTCACATTCCATGACTTCATCCAAATTATATAAAAATATCCTTTTAAACTATTTAAATCATGTTTCATCATGTTATAACATGGAAAGGAGGTATAAAAACTCTCATATAATCAAAATTCAATTCTCATCAATTTATAAAGGCTCCCTCTAACAAGGTGAGAGATCACACACCTAGAAGGGTGGTACAAAGTAATAAATTTATAAAGGTACACCCCATGCATGGAATAGGTTGGAGAAAAACCTCCAATAACCACAATAGTACTCAAGGGGAAACCTAAAAATTTATAACTCATTTAGTCAAATCATTAATTCATTTTAGGGGAAATGGCAGAAATTATGATGTGAGACATGATGAAAACAATCCTATAAAACACAAAACTTGCAGGAAAAAGTATATACCACCTACCATAGGTATGTAGTAGAGACATCATTCAGTATTGACCTATGATTCGATCCATATCTAAAGAAATATGGAGAACTGATAGAAAACCTAAAAATAGGGTATATTATCTTAAACCTAAATAACTCCATAGATATAAAGAAAAATGAATAATGACATAAGATTAATGAAGACATAAATGATGTGCATACAATGAGATTAACAGTTTTTAAAAATGATTCTAGATAAATAAATGGGATCCAAGCCAATGATTTGGCTTTAAAGAGAGATCCCAAGGTGATTTTTGACTGCTGGAATGAAAATAGGAGATATGATTAGGTTTTAATGAAATTTAAGTGTGAAATGATAATTTCAACTCAAATTACTAGGTCATGTGGTTTGGACACATGGTTGGACAAACTGTTCACCAAATGTTCACCCTTCACTACCTCAAGGAGGACCTCACACTATTTCATGCACACAATTTGACTAACTGCACAAAAACCATGTTGCATGACTCTACTAACAACTGTAGGTGGAAAACATAGGCATGTGCCTATGGCTTCATAGTTTCCTCAAACAAAATTTCCTCTTAAATCCCTATTTTCATATCCACACAGTTACTTTTAACTATGTGGCATGAGCCGCACAATTTCTCTTAATTGTGTGGCCTAACTATTTTTCTCCAAATGATAGGTTACAGGCTCTGAAAAATCCCTAGATACCCCTAAAACTCCCATAATATGAATAGTTACTCTCATTATGTCAAAACAAAAATGTTAAAATAAAAAAAAGATCTATACATCATAGGAAAACCTAGTATCTTACCATATTTTCTCCTTAAAGAAATTCATCCTAAAAATTGACCTTCCAAGGGTGGTCAAGAATATCCTGAGAATAAATCAGGCCACTGAGCCCATATGACATCCACCCACTCCCAAGTATTTTCCTGTAAATGGATTTTCTACCATAGAACCCATACTATAGGAACTGGATGTCCTCAGAGAACCTCCATGATCCTCTCAACGATACTAATAAGATGCTCTTCAAAGGATGTATACACCTATAGCTCAACCTCATATGGATACAGAGTGTGAGATGAGTCTAAGTGATAATGACATGGCTGAGATATATGGAAGACATCATGCATATTCAAGTAACTCTGAGGTAATTGAAACTGATAAGGTACCAGTCCAAATCTCTCTAGTATCTCAAATGGCCCATCATATCACTGTGAAATCTTACCTTTTCCCCTAACCTATCTGTGTCCTAGCCTCAGTGAGAAATGTAAAAGACCCAATAGCAAAACTCAAAATCTAGAGGACATCAACAGAGATTAGTTAAATATTTGTATTTAGAATAAATAGTAGTTATCCGCTTTCAAATCAATTAGACCTACTTTAAAGTCTCTTAAATGAGATGAGATCCCAGTAAAGCTGCCTCTACCGCCTCCAACCAGCATAGGTGTGATTGGCATGGATTATCATAAAATGCCTTATAAGGGTCCATCTATATAGTCTCATGATATCTATTATTAGTGGATAATACAACTAGGGGTATATTACTCTCAAAATATCCCAAAAACCAAGGATTTATGCTTGCAACATTTACTCAAGAACATAAATCATGCACTTTGACTAGACATCAGTCTCAGTGTGGTATGCTATACTTAGAAGCACTTGTGTACCAAAAACCCTCTTCATACTCTAAAAGAATTGAAATGTAAAATATGCATCCCTATCTGATATCATGGTATGAGAAACACTATGAAGTCATACCATCTCATGAATATAAAATCTTTTAAGATCATCCACTGAGATGGTCTCTTTGATCGACATGAATTGAGAAATCTTTGCGAGCATGTCCACAATAACCCATACAACATCACTACCTCAAGGCGAACTCAGAAACATGATCTTGAAATCCATTGCAATGTAATCCCATTTCCACTCACAAATAGTTTACTACAGTAAAATCTCATATAGTTGCTGATGTTCTTCCTTCACCTGCTGAATAGTGGAACACCTCATGATAAAACAGAAAACCTAATGTTTCATCACTATCCACCAATATTAGTGATGTAAATCCCATTAAATCTTGGTAATACAAGGATGTAATTCTTAAACTAAGGTATGAAAAATCTCACATCATCTCCCCGCATATGTCATCTAGAACCCAAATGTGACCATGATTTTTCTGAATTTCATCCTCAACCAATGTCCAACCAAGAGGCGAGTCTTCACCTTCTACATTATACCACAAGAATAGGCCCTTAGTATTTGGAAGCTACCTCATCTTCACTATATCTATAAGAGTAGAGATCATTTCTAAATAATAAAGTAAAGTCTACTATTAACTATCTTGTATCTCCATGTGCATCTCTCAAAGTAAGGATATAAGCTTCCACTCACTAATGGACTCCTAAATTACCTGTATATGAGCCCTCCTGCTCAGTTCATTGATAACTGAACTACCCTTTCCAGGCATGTGGTCATGATCGAAGTCAAAATACTATAGGTACTCAAACCAAAATTGTTTCCTTATATTCAAATCACACTATTTAAATTTTTAATTTAGGACTTTTTGTTCTGTGTACACCAAAAAATGCTTTCCCAATAAATAGTGTCTCCAACAATGAAAATTATGAACAATTGAAACTAACTCCAAATCATGTTTCGGGTAATTACTCTTGTTTGGCCTTAGCTGGCGAGACCCATACACCATGAATCTATCCTCCTACCTTATAAATTATTCTAGATTGATACCTAATGTATCATAAAACATAGTGTAGATTATATCCAATTCTGGAGGAATTAGGACTGGCACTGAAGTCAGTCTCCCTTTCTCTACCGAAAATGATGTATTATAGGTAGCTAACCACAAAATATTCACACCCTTATTAGTCAATAAAAAATGTGGTTCTTTTAATCATGAGATGTTTTGTATGAAACACTTTTAATATCCAGATATCCCCAAGAAACTTTGTATGTCAAAGAAGTTATTGGGATGCTCCTAGGAAACTATAAATCTTACCCTCTTTGGGTCAACTAATACTCCTGTCTCTAAGATAATGTGACCCTATAAGTGAATCTTATCCATCCAAAAGTATCACCTTGTGATCTTAGAATATAAATTATCCTCTCTCAGTGTATCTAGAATGATCTCAATATTTTTGGCATTTTGGTTTCAATTGAAAGAATACACCAAGATATCGCCAATTAATTCCTCAAAAAACGAATCTAAATAAGGTTGGAAAACTGGGTTCATCGGCTCCATGAAAATTTCAAGCACATTATTGAGACCGAATGAAATAACAAAATACTTTTATAGACCATAACTTCTACAAAAAGTTGTACAAGGTTTGTCTGTAGGTCGAACATATACCTAGTGATATCCCGACCTCAAATCACTCTTCAAGAAAACCAAATCTCATCAGATATGATCTAGGAGATCATCTATTCATGGCCAAAGATATCATTTATTAACTATCAACTAGTTCAATTTCTGATAATCCACACATATCTTGAGGGTAGAATCCACCTTTTTCACAAAAGGACTGGATAACCCCTTGGAGAAGTACTAGTTTTTATAAAACCCTTTTTATCAAAGTCCTATAACTGCCTCTCGAGTTCCTATAACTCTATAGTAGTCATCCTGTAAGGTGTAATGGATACTGGTGAATCTCTTGGAACTATCTCAATAGATAATTCTACCTCTCTCTCTGGAGGTAAAATTAAAAGGTAATATAAAGAAAGGCCCCTAAAATGATTAACCACTCAAGGAAAGTCCACTAGACATGATACCTAATCATATATATATAAACTAGCAATCTAGGCTATTATCTCACCCAAACCATGATGATCAGGTCTATATTAGATCGTCTGCACATTAAATTCACCTTTTTGAATAAAAACTAATCCCTCTAGTGATTTGAAAGTCACCCTACAATGATAGAAATAAACAAGATCTCGATAAAAACTAGAAATTTCATCCAGAGTATGATGTTAGACCCTTCCATCTCAAGGGAAAAAAGGCCCCATATGAATTGAAACCCACCAATATTATGGGGGAACACCTTAAACTGACATATACCCTATGTTATAATCCTAAATGAATTATCCAAGGTCATAACACCATCAAAAAACTTTACAATGAGCATAAAGATCTCCATAATAGGTAAAAATATGAGACTATGAAGAAAACCTTTATAAAAAAGAAATGATACTAACATAGATACTACTAATATTGTACCTCCAACCATAGATAGCCTAAATCTCTACTCTTCATGTGTTGGTTGTACAAATATATATTTGGCATGGACTATGGCCCATGTTATACAACGTAACTACCTAGAGGAGGCCCACTCTACTATCTAGGTACCACTAATGTCTGGATTTCTTTGTCATTACCTCCACCTCACCCCAATCGAATAGTACTACTCCAACTCCTAGCCTGATGTAGATCTATGAAACCCACTAAGGAACATAGATTTAGAGCCGACCCCATTCCATCAACTGTTGGAGGGAAGGTCCTACAAAAATACTGTATGTGGCACATCCTATCATAATATCTTCACACGACTGGGTCTTGATCACATTGATTCCTCATATTCCCCCATTTTCCACACTGATTACTAAAAATAGAGCTACTGAAAATAATAGCCTGGATGGTACTCCCTTCATGAGAAGCCTCAAAATAGTTCTTCTTGATGCTAGAAGATGAACTACTCAGTTACAAGACTACACTACATTGCTCTGTGCCCCCAGCTTCCCTCAGGTTCCGCTTAATAATAATCACATGATTCACTATGTCATTAATAATAATCAACTAGTAAATGTTGACATAAGATTGAAAGACATTCCTAATACCTTCCTCAAAGCATCTCACCCATGGTTCATTTTAAGATAAATTAGCTCAAAATGATAATGCTATGTAAAGTGTGTTGAACACTCCCTAATGATCATCACGACCTTATCCAGATGCATGAACTCACTAGACCTTTCATCTATTAGGGTATCCAAAAAAATTAATTGTAAAATATGGATTGGTAATCCCTCCAAACCATAACATAGAGAATATCAGCCTAATTCAAAAAATCATACTGGTTCTTAGCTTCTCCCCAAATAATATATGTCACGAGCTTTACTCTCCTCTTAGTAGTTATCTCAATATTCTAAAATATTGAAAAATTAGTATTGACCCACAACACAGTAGTCTATAGATCACCATACCTCAAAAATATGGGACGATTCTACTACTGGAACACATGCATCGGCTCTGCCATAGATTAAGCAGGCTACAGTACTCCCTATACATTCTACATAAAGAAAGTACAAGTTTCACATAACTGTCCATAAACACCCATATCTAATACAAACATTGGTGTCACAATAGACACTACTGGAGGGTATACAAGTATCCTAAGGCACACCACCTATGGATCATGATCATCACCACCCTCCAAGAATGTGATTGGGGGTCTTTATGGTGGCATCTATACAATTCCAAAAAAATAACTCAGAAAAGATATATAAAAAAGATATCATAATTAAAAGTGTAGGACAAGTAAAATCCTTTTTATAAATAGGTCACACCCATCTTATTTCTCCTAAAGACATGACTCAATAAAAATAAACAATCGTAAAAATAAAAAAAGAAACTGCCTACTTCCCACTATAAAGTTGGTTCAAGGACCTGTTCTCTGTTTACACCATTTCATTTTTTATTTTTTGACATTTATATCACAATTCATTTTAAATGGACGAACCAAATGGTTCACCACTTCATATCCATAAGGTTATATATTAATCATTAACAAATGTGTGGTGTACACATAATTCAAACCATAACACATTATAGTCTATGTGACCAAAGGTCCATGACTCAATGTGCAATAATTGATTGCTTACGGTGTCTACTATAGCCAAGGCAAGAAAACACTATTTAGGTTATGGTAGGCACTCTAAGTACCAACCATGTTTCTGAATCCCTTGTATGAATCATTTATAAAATTTTATTTTATATCACATGGAGAACACATCATAAATTTCATGCAGTCAAGAAATGTATCCTATGTGGCATGGAATAATGCCTGGAATGTGAATTCAAGTAGGTACCTAAAATGATGCATGAGTTGACATACCCTCATCTCATCGAGTAATATTAAAATCCATAATAATAATAAACATAAAAAACAATTTTTTCACCCAATGGTGGAATCAAATCAACTATAGTAGGAAAAATCTATATAAACATGTTCTGTTCCAAAAAATTTGTCTCTTTCCTATATGTGGGTTGGCTACTCCCAAGTACAACACATTACCACTTCGTGTCACACATATCCCTTAAAAATTTTTCTTGAAACTCTACCATTTTAATTCCAATATATCCCACTCACATGTTCTTGATCCTTTTGATCCTTATTTTTTCCCAAACCCCTTCAACATCAAGGAGGTTTCCAAGAGAAGATAAATTATTCTACAAAAGTATCTCTCTTATCTTTTGCTTTTATTCACTATTTTCTTCTTTTGAGACCCTTAAATCCATTATAATATAATTAATTATGTATTTTTACTATTATTAAATGTTTTTGTATTATTTGAATAAGAATTATTTATTCTTACATATCATCTAATAAAAATAAAATAATATTGAGCATGCGTATGTTTAGACTACCACCTCTATGAATAACAATATTCATTTTTCATCTAGATTTTCATTATTTATCCAAAATTGTAAAATATGATTCAAAAACTTGAAAATAGCCAAATAATATCATTAAAATTCTGTTATAATTATGTTAACATCAAAATGAACAATTTATTAACCATACTCACCCATCAAATTATAGCATGTCATGTTTCGTTTGGTTAAATGACCTATGTGAACGATTCTATAAAACCATATCATAGATGAATATAAAAAATTAACAACTGGTGTTATTAGATATTAATAAATTAATAATTTTTGGTTTAAAGTTTTTAAATGGTCATATTACTAATTAACCCATGAATAATACACCACCTTTTGTTTGTTAAGAATTACCAAAAAAAGATTTTTACCAATTTTGTTTTCACATAACATAAAGAAAAATATCTTGGAATGAGATAAGAAAATTATAAATAAATTTAAAATATCCATTCTAGTACATTAAATTATATAGGAGTGATGATATTAATATAAATGAGTGTGTATCAATCTCAATATTATAAACAATCCATGAAATAATCAAAAATTATGAACACCTGATGGTAAATAAAATCCATAATTAACTAATATATCTTCCCTAAATGTTTATATGTGAATCATGTAAATGAAAATATATATTAAAAATTTCATAAAATAATTTATTAAGATAGTTATATTTTTGTAAAATACATTGGTTTGTGATCAACTAATCTGTAATTCACGGTAGGGGTTTCATCAAGTCAAATTATAATTCATTGTGTCATAGTCTTTATTATTTGAATATATTTTTCAAAAATCATTTGATCTTAAAATTAAATGTTTTATAAGATGTTTTTTTTCAAGTTAAATTATGTTTCATTATCAATAACCACTTTGATGAATTTTTCACCAAAATAAAAGTATAACATTGGTAAAAATAACTTTTATTCTTACCAATAAATCTCTTTTTTAATGCCCATGTTTTTAAAATTGAATATTTTATCTTTAATGAATTCCAAATATATTTTTTCTTTTATATTCCTCATATTTCCCTTTACCAATTTTATTAAATTAAAGTCTATCAAAATTTCTCTGATGTGGGGTTTTCTTTAAAACGGTCTAAAAAAATTAACAATACCATTTCATTTAATTTTTTTTACCACTCTTGATATATTATATATTTTTATTTTATTTTCAATAATAATTTATTTAGAACTATTTATAATAATAATTGAAAAATTATTCTCTTTAAATTCTCAAAAAAATTGTAGTTTTAACTTCATTTTTTATAAAAAAAAAATCAATGGTTTTGTGAAAACCTTTTTATTTTATCTTCTATTTTTCCTCCAAAGTTTATCTTTCATGAAGTATTATTTTTATCACCCTATATAATTTATTATTATATGAATAATTTTTTTAAAATGTGATTTTTTAATGCCCTGTGAGTTCTCAATTTCAAGTTATGTGTTGTTTTTGAAATGTTTAAGAAATACCTTCTTTTTTCCATGTGTTCTTTAAGATATGATGATGATTAATTTTAAGTGGCACACATATGTAAGGATGATGATGTGTGTGGTATTATATCACCCTATAATTCCATGGTTTATGTTTATATCCCATGATATATATAGGTCTGTACATAATGATTTTGTTCACATAGGCATGGGTATAATGAGTTTCCTCACATTTTCACGTATGGTCATAATGATTTTGTTCACAAAGGCTTGGGTATAATGAGTTTTATCACAAGTATTTTCCTATTATTATCATTTTTATGCACTTGTTAGTTATTTATCATGTTATGACACATTTACAATATGTTATTAATTTTCAAGATATGTTATGTTTTCATGATACACCTTATTTTTAAAATATTCGGCACTCTAATGTCATGCTCACATGTTTATGATTATTGATATGGATTTTGAGCCATGTCATAAATTTTATGATTCATTAATGATATTTTTATGATCTTATATTTCTCTACCATGTTTTATGATTATCATATATGGTCTTATGATCTTTTAATAGGATATTGATCTCTTATTTTCCTTTATGTTTATGATCTAATACATTATGATATGTTTTTCCTTTAGTGAGAATCTAATATCACACCTTTACTATGTTTCCATTTCCTAGGTTATGAAGATTATTATATAATAGTAAATGTCTATAATATGGTCTATATCAGAATGAATAATGAGAAATGTTCACAAGTGTTCTAAAACAAGATGTTTTTGTAGCAAATTTTTATGTCACTAAACCTTTAGGCCCTTGGGTTGTGTGACTGTTTTTCTATTTTATTATTTAAATAATTAAATTCATAAAATTTTATGTTTTTATATTGGTTCTATTTACCAATTTTTGAAGAAAAAACTTTTGTTTATATGAAAATAAGAGTTTAAATTTTTGATAGAAAAGAATAAAAGATTTTGAAAGGGGGAGAAACCAGCTATTTTATGCTTAAAAGTTATTGATTTGTTTGTTGAGATGGGTGTAGGAAAGTAAGTTGAAAAAAATATGATGAATTTAACTATAAAATAAAATTTCCTAAAATTTTACATCACTTGGTTAAATTTATGGACAATGTTAATTTTTGATTAATTAGCTCTTGTTTTTTACACTCGACATAACTCATGTAGTCTTGGAATTGGTTCATTCGTGGATTATTTATTTTATAAATGTGACACCATCATAATCTGAATAAAGTTATGGTTTAAATTAAATTCAATGAAATAAAATGATATTAGTGATTTTTTAAGAAAGTTACACTACTAGAGTTTTTAGCTTTTGTGACTGGACATTGGCAATGAATTTTCGTTGTTAATGACATTTTGTGATGGGAATACATTGCTAATAATGTGTCGCAATAAATAACATCAGAATAAGTTTTTTTTCCAAAAAAACTATCATAAATAAGTTTTTTAAAATAAAACAATTATGAAATATACAGTAATCCATCAAAATTGATCTTAAAAAAATAAATTACAAAAAAATAATTCAAAAATAAATTTTAATTTTTTTAAAAAAATAATAATATTAATAATCATTTCTATAAAATATATTTATCAATCTAAAATACATAATTGACATAAAAACAATTTTTCATCAATTGGTATTAGGTGTAGGAGGATCAATCGAAGGATCAGGGGGAGGAAACTTTATACCAACACTACACATAATCCGTTACATATACTCCAATATCTTCTCATCTCTATGATACTAATACTCATAATCCTACTACCTATTTTTCTAAATCCTCTATATCATCTCATTATGAGCACTAAACCTCTCCTCATACTATGTAGTGGATGAGAATTACTCTATAACTACCTTTAATTTGACCGATGACATTGAAAATGTACCATAATAACAAATAGGTGTTAGTCATGAACCTATAATGGTCACCCAGACTTTCTCAACACCATTAATAGTCACCTATATCTATACCCCCTCATCGAAACCCAACTCACAAGTAGAACATACTTCACTATCCTCTTGACTCACTCATGAATGTGTAGTCATAATATCATATTTTCCCTCTAAATATAATAAAAATTTTGAATAAAAATAAAAAAATTATTAACAAAATTAAAAAAATTACTTACAACAATCTTCTACCATCTCTCATCAACAAGCTATCATGTATGGGTATTTGTGAAAATCTTCTTGTAAACTTAAAATTTTGTAATATAGGGGTCAGTAGTGGCCTGTATAATATGAAAAATATTTTACATTTAAAGTATATATATATATTAATAAATAATATTACTCACCATATTTTGTTGATGTGTACCAAATTTGTGACTTCTGAACCTATGTGTGAACGCCTGCCTCCCTAGGTTATGATGCATAAATGATGACACACTCCTAAAATCCTATCATATTTTGGAGGAGTATAATCCATCTGATATCCATGCTGAGAAATAGCAAGGTAGATGGTTGGAGAAAGATTGGCCAAAATTAGTAATAGAAGATTTATCCATGAATCGTTTTCTTAGGCTATATAAAAACTAATGAAAATATTCATGTATACAAATATATCACGCCTCCTAGATATGAGCTCTCATGTTATCATAAATAATAATCCAGGAATTATACAAGATAATTAAAAACAACATGTTACTAATTAAATGAATATAAAAAAAATATTATTTAAGAATGTACAATCTTAGTGCCAAACATCTGATGAAAAATGATAATTAAAACTTGATACCATGACACTCATATCATAGATAAATAATTTCATAGAATCACACAAGCCTTCCCAACAACTTAATACCAAAAAAATGCAAATAAAAACAAATAATCAGAATATTATTACCAAAATTAATACAAAAATATAATATAAAATAAATAACTTAAACAATTGAACATAGCTTCATAAAAAAGGATAAAAATCAAGAGAAGGACATCTCAATGGAATATGGTATAGAATTATCAATCGATTAGGTCCATGCCTCCTCCTAATAGGTGCCATATCCTATGGGTAAGATAAATTAGGATCATCATTGGGAATTTTGGCATCAGTGAGAGAACAAAATAGATTGTGAGAGCATCTCTAACCATATAAAACATAAAATAATACCTGTAATTTTTTTAATACAGATATAATATATATATATATATAATAAATACCATAATATAATAATCTTACCTATAAATAATTACTAATATAGATATCAAATACTAAAAATTAATAAATACTAGAATATACTCATTTTCTATAAATACATAATAGAATATAATAATCTAACATGTAAATATTTGTTAATATAGATATCAAATATAAAAAAATACCATATAGAATATAATATTATTATTTTTCAATAAATGTTAATACAAATATCAAATATAGAAAACTAATGATTGCTAGAATTAGAGAATAAGAAAAATAAATCATCAGGTCCAACCATCTGAAACAAACCATATTACCTATAAATAGTTGTTAATAAAAATATTAAATATAAAAAAATAATAAATATTTTAATATAATACAAAATTCATTATCTTCTTCCTCATCTTCACTAAGGATAATGTCTTCATCTTGATATTCATCATCATCAACTTCCATATGAATTTTAATTTCATCAACCCTTATTATTTCATCACTATTATCAATAACACCGACACATAAATGGGGGGGTGGGTCATCATTGATATTTATATCTCATCGTGTGATAGATATATTTGTGTATGTTTCTTGAAAGTTTTCAATATTTTTCATTTCCAAATAACCATTTTCATTTTTAAGATACTTATTATCACAAGATCTCATTTTTATTACACTCCACCAGTTATTAAAATCTCTCGAAACATCACAATAATTTGAAAAATAAACTTTATGTGCTTAATTTGTCAACATAAATGGGTTAATTGATACAAGAAAAATATTATATTTAATTTTAATGAATCCAGGTAATGGATGAGATCGCAACTCTCAAATAGTATCAAACCAATGACATTTAAACATTGTTACATAATTTGTTCTTAGATAACATAACTCAATTGTTTTACCTAGAATACCATAAATGTCAAATTCACTTTATTTATGTTGAGATCCTTTAAAAAACACCACTATCCATTTATTTATTTGATTCACCATATATGAGTGTATGAAATCAAAATTCATTAACCACAAACATATTATATGATTTTACCAATTTTGATGGAGGTTTTTTAGTACACATAACTGACTATCAATTTTACTTTCATGTTTTGTTGAATATAAAAATATCTTTAAAAAGTTGTTTTAATTTTCCATAAAAAACAACTTAACATACCAATATTTAAAACCAATATGAAAATTTTTATTGATGATGTTATTCAATAGTAGTATGGATAATTTGTTTAAACTATTTTTTGATATGGTCATCATATATTCAAAGAAAAATGTAACATCCCAGGTAAATAAAGAATAAATCATTTTCATATTTATTAATATTTGTGAATTAAATATTAATTTTATTTCAAAGGGGTTTCTATGTTCGATAGTGTACCCGATACGCAACAAAGAGTTTCTTTGAAATCATACGTTGCACACTAGTGATATAATAATATTATTTTAAATGGTAGTTAACATGTAGCCGTTGTATTGGCGGGAATGAATAGAAACAACTAAAATATGATTATATATGTTTGTTAAATGGTTTTACATTTGTCCAATAAAATATAAAGGATTAAAATAAGAAAAGAATTCAATTTTAGGCATAGATACTCTAATATTCACTAAAGGTCGACTTATCGCCTTTTCATGGAGAACCCTTATTAAATATAGTTTTGGTCACTCTTATACATTCTATTGGACCAAATAAAATTCTTCTTTAGAATCGGGACATCAAAATTTACATTGTGTAATTTTTTGGTATTTTTCCAATAAAGTTCATTTTTTAATGAATAGTGAAAAATGTTGTATTTTAATTCAAAACCTCTTTTTAATATGATTTATTTATATGATTAGATTATATTTTGAATTTGTTTTAGAGTGAAATTAGAATATATTTTTACCATTTAATCCAATAGTGGTTGTTGGAATTAATTCCACTTTGAAATTGGACTGAAAGTAGTGTCAATCTTTTGATATATATTGTTTCATAAAAACATGCTATTTCTCATGACAACAAGAATTAATTATTAAATTAATTAATGTAACTTATATGTTTTAAATTTTGTAAAATAGAAATCATTTTTGAATCTGGAATATCAAATATAGCTTAGGGTGATGTTTTGGTATTTTTCTAAAAAACGTCAATTTTTGATGAATAGTGAAACCACTAAGTGGTACTTAAAAAACTGATTTTTCATTTAAATGAAATTTTACCACCTTTGTATTTTGAATTTCAAAAATCCGACATACATGGTTTTCATTAGGAATTAAAATGAGGTTCAATGGGATTAAAATAATTTTTTGGTGAATAGTAACTTTTAAGTTTATTAATCGTGATTAGAGGTAATTAGTGTAGTTTAAGGTAAAATAATATTTTAATAATATGAAATGACCTATAAACATGTCCTAAACTTATTAGATGTGTCATGGACGACCAAGAAAATCCATGGGTCAACTTGGGGACCCCATGGAGACACTTTGGTAGGAAAATGACATTAATAACTTTTTATTTAATGTTAAAATTAAAATGTCACAAACATGAGTTGTTTTACTAAAAAAATTTTAAATGGGGTTATACAAGTCATAATTTTGACTATAAATATTGATTAGAAATATAAAAAGATTTCCTACATCATTATATTTTTTTTTATAATTTTTATACATTAAATAAATTAAATTATATATGACACAATGATGCTGCAGCGATTACCTCATTATTTAACGATTTAAATTAAATGAAAATATAATGTAAAATCTAAAACCTACACTTGTAAAAACCCTATTTGATGGGTGGATTTAGAACACTTATCACATTAGACTCTAAATATATAATTTTAGGATCCTTTTTATCCGAAAATCATTTTATAATAAAGTATTTTTTCTTAACTTTCCAAGAGTGCCCCTCCTCTCCTCTTATAAAAGGCCCCCACCTATACCTACTTACCCACACCTCTCAAGCCTTTGGCTTGGCAAACCCCTGCCCACTTCATCTCTTCAAATCCCCCTCTTACTCCTAGAAGCATCACTTTCGGCAGAAGTCTTCCCAAGGAAGCCTTTGAGCTCAAATAAAAAAGAGTTACCCATTTTAAAGGTAGTGTCTTCTCTTGTGTTCTTATGTTTTATTTTGCTTATCCAACCCCCTAAAATCTTTTTATTAATTTCTTTTGTAAAAAAAATAGTATCCTCAATATACTAGGATTTTGTAAAAATAAGGATTCGAGATACACTTACAAACACCTTCATCTAATGGTTAAAGAACATACTATTTCTGTGGATGTCGAATTTCTGCCTCATGAAACGATGATTGTTCAACACTCATATAAAACCTTCAAAGGTGGCCATTAAGATGACACTATATTTATATATGATATATAATATTTTTATGTTTTACTTAAGATTATTTATTTTTCATTTGTGGCATACCTTTATGGTTTCCGTTGTGGGCAAACAAGATAATTTCATTTTAGGAATTGCGGACAACCGCCCCCTCAAAGTGATTTGATTCGTTAATGCCATACGTGGGGCATATAAAGGATGGATTTAATGATATTATATATGATATTATACTGGAATTATAATATACCTATATATCATTATGATTTCACTCCATTAAATTATGAGATAGAAATGAAAGTAGCGTTCATGCGTACGTATGACTTACCGTCTCCATGAACGGTGAATTTCATTTCTTATCCCCAAATGTAATGTACTATTAAAAGTACATATATATAATGGATATATATGATGTATGTTACATATATGTTATGAATATAATTCTGTAATTAAAATATACATACCTCTCATTTAGTTTTAATTCCTTTAATATGACAAAGAAATGAAAGTAGCATGCATGCGTACGTACGGCTTACCGTCTCCATAAATGGTGCATTTCATTTCTTACCTATAAATGATAATGTAATATTATAAATGCATGTATATACTGGATATATAATATATATATGATATCTACATCATGAATATAATTCTTGATATAATGGATATTTTACCACATGAACAACATGTAGTTATAAAGAGTTTATTTTTGACTCGAGTACCAAGGATCGAAAAAATGACCATTATTAACTTAAATAATTACATAGTGTTCATAACATGGTAATAAGTGATATAAAAGGAATAATGAACTTGAAAAAGGTTCTTAAGTAAGTAGAAATTAACTCAAGTTTATTATTCAGAACGTTAAATAACGATTGAGTCAAGTCGGACCCGAGGTAAGGGACTTCGTCTCAATCTCCTTTCATTGAGGCATATTTTGTTCTAATACAAGCCTTTAATTATATATGGTGTATAAAACCCTTTGAATTTTAATTTTATACAAAAGTAATCTTTTTCTACGAAGGGTTTTACAAAACGATAAAAATGAATGTTTCTTTTAACGTATGTGGTGACAACGACCTTTTTCCGCCGCCGTGAGTATTATTTTGTCTTTGGATTCCTCAACAAGCCGTAATGTTTTTTAAAATGAAATAAATACCATATACTCTTTTATGTATTTTGGTATTGAAAATGGTTTTTATAATGGATTTTTTATGTCAATATATTCAAGTGATATATTGTGATCAGAATGTGGAAATGTTTTCTTTCCATTATGTTTGTTTTATGTATTCTAATTTTATAATGGTGCTTGGAAATTTGATAGGTGGTTACATGATAAAACATATGACGGGTGGTGTCATGAATACCAGGACATGTGGTTACGTTATAACCTCCAATGCATTGGGTATGGAAGTCGGCCGTATGGCTATTCCATTAAGTGATATGTGTGGAAGTCGACCGGATGGTTATTCCACTTAAGTATGTTTATGTCCCAAGTTACCTTTATATGTTATGTGTTATTTATATGGGTTTTATGGTAATATTTTGTTTACAGAATGGTAAGTAATGGTCTTTTATTTCATGAAGAGTTTTTACTACTTCATAAAGGTGAAAGGTATTACTTTGATAAAGTATACATGGTTTACTTGTTGTTTTGAAAAACTAACTATTTCCATTTTTTGTGTATCCCTTACTGAGCTTTTTATGCTCACCCCAAGTTTTTTTTGAAATTTTTTTCGCAGGACTTAATGTGGAGTAGGGTCAAGGATGGGATCAAGGGAAAGTCATGCGATATAAAATGTGGAACTATACATGTTTCTTTTTAAGAGTTTTTATTTTTATGGAAACTTAGTAGATGTGTCTGCTTTGTAATCTTTTGAGATGTAATAGTTATGTCCCAATTCTATAAAACTCTAAACCGTGAAAAGATCCTCAATGTGAATTATTCATTTAATTCAATATTAAGTAAGGTTTAAGGTTGGGGCCTTATAGTTGGTATCAGAGGTCGGTTTAGACAACATTAGGAGTTAGAAAATTGTTAAATTATAAATTAATTTATGGTATGATTGAAATGATATAGCATTTAAATATTACCATGTTGCTTCACCTAAGATATTTCTGTGTTCAGAATGGTTTTCCGCAGAGGAAAAAAAGCAGCTATGTTGTGATGACATTAGGAGGAAGACAACCTTCCAAATCAGTAACCTGAGATGGTCGAAATCGGAACTGAACAGTTTGTTGCAATAATGACACTGTTGACTCGGGCTATAAATGGTGGTGGTATCCATGCACGAGATCAGCCAGATCAACTGCAGAGGAACATGTCAGTGGTGGAACATTTCATGAGGCAACACCCCCCATCATTCAGAGGATCAACTGACCCCGTGCTAACTGAAGGGTGGATTAAAGCACTGGAGAAGATTTTTGATGTCATGGGGTGTTCAGAACATCAAAAGGTTAGTCTTGTTGTTTACCATTTTGAAGGAGAAGCTGATCAGTGGTGGTTAATGGTGAAAAATACCAGGGATAGTGATGAGATTGATGATCTTCACTAGGACGAATTCAAAGGTATGTTTCTTGAGAAATATTTTCCTAAGGTGGTTCGTCTTAGGATGGAAAAACAATTCCTAGAATTGAGGAAGGAGGATGACTCAATGGATGCTTATGAAGAAAAGTTCACTCGACTGGCAAGGTATGCTCCAAAATTTATACGAGATCTTGATAGTAAAATCAACCATTTTTACTCAGGGTTAAATCCAAAGTATTGAAGGGATTTAGATTCTTGTGAGTTCAAAAGTTATGAAAAACTTGTTCGATGTGTGGAGAAGGTGGAAATGGAGTTTGCCGAGGATCATGTGTTCCTTGACAAATAACAGAATAAGAGGTCTAGTTGGCAGGAAAAGGGGAAGAATTCATCAAAGAAACAAGGAGGTAAGAAAACCAAATATCCATCCTGTGAAAAGTGTGGTAAAATCTATCCTAGAGAATGTTTATCCAAGTTTGAAAACTGCTTTCAGTGTGGTAAGTCAGGTCATATTGCTCATAACTATAAGGAATATGATGAAGCAGGCAATGAAAATCCAGTAGTAAGATGTTTTAAGTGTAATGAAATGGGTGATCATGAAAATGAGTGTCTAATGAATAACTCAACAGGGGGAAAGTAGCCAAAATACAAGCATAAAGGGGTGGTTAAATCCTTTCCAACTACTTCAGCAGATGTTGGGTTGTCGAATGAAGTAGTATCAGGTACACTGTTTGTTCGGATTATGCCAATATGTTGTTTTATTCATGGTCTACACATTTTTTCATTTCTGAGAAGTTTTCTAGTAAATTAGGAATTCCATCTCAAGATAAGAATCCTGAACTTATGGTAAAAACACCCAGAGGGAACATTGATACAAAAAGAAATTATAAGAACCTTCCTATCCTTGTGTGGGGAAAGAATATACCAGTAAACCTTATTGTTTTGCCTCTAGTAGAGTTTGTTGTTATTTTGGGCATGGATTGGCTTTCTGTTTATCATTCTAAGATTTACTGCAGAGCTAAAATGGTTTCTTTTCAGAAATATTTTCAGTTTGTGTACAATAATGAACCCTTGATTTTGATAACATATGAAGAAGTTGAGAAACTAGTAAAAGATGGAAATGAATGTTTCCTTGCACATATGGTTGAAAATAATATAACTGTTCAGATTAATTATGTTCCAGTGGTAATGAGTATCTTGATGTTTTTCCTGATGAGTTGCCTGGTATTATTCATGATCGGGAAGTTGAATTTACTGTTGACTTAGTTCCTGATTCTAAACCAATTTCAAAACCCCCTTATCGAATGGCTCAATTTGAACTTTTAGAGTTCAAGAAGCAATTGCAGGAGTTATTAGAAAAAGGTTTTATTCGACCTAGCACATCACCATGGGGTGCTCCTGTCTTGTTTGTTAAAAAGAAAGATGGTTTAATGAGACTTTGCATTGATTATAGAGCCTTGAATAATATCACTGTTAAGAACAAGTATCCTTTGCCTCATATCGATGATTTGTTTGATCCGCTCCAGGGAGCTCAGTATTTTTCGAAGATTGAATTGAGGTTGGGGTACCATCAGTTGAAAGTAAAAGAAGTAGATGTTCCGAAGACTGCGTTTCAAACTATATATGTCTATTATGAATTTATAGTTATGCCTTTTGGGTTAACCAATGCAGCTGCTATATTCATGGACCTTATGATTATAATTTTCCATGAGTTCTTAGATAAGTTTGTGGTTGTTTTCATTGATGATATTTTGGTGTTTTCTAAAAGTAAAGAGGAGCATAAAAGTCATTTAAGGGTTATCTTGAAAACGTTAAAAGAAAATAAACTGTATGGAAAATTCATCAAGTGTGAGTTTTGGTTACAAAAAATTTCTTTCCTTGGTCACATTGTTTCAAAAAATGGCATAACTATTGATCTTGCTAAAACAAAAGTTGTTGAAAAATGGCCAAGACCCACAAATGTAACCGAGATCTGTAATTTCCTTGGTTTGGAAGGTTACTACCGAAGGTTTGTTGAAAACTTTTCACAATTATCTAGTCCAATGACTAAGATAACTTGGAAGGGTGTTAAGTTTATTTGGACAAATGAATGTGATGATTGTTTTCAGGAGTTGAAAAGAAGATTGGTGAATGCTCCAGTTTTGGCACTTCCATCCAAGAATGGTGAGTTTGTTATATATAGTGATTCTTCGTTGAAGGGACTTGGTTGTGTCCTTATGCAGAATGATCAGGTAATTGCATATGCTTCACGTCAGTTGAAAACTCATGAGGTAAATTACCCTACACATGATATGGAATTAGCTGTTGTTGTTTTTGCTCTAAAAATTTAGAGGCATCATTTATATGGAGTAAAGTGTGAAATATATAATGATCAAAAAAGTTTAAAGTATATATTCACTCAGACAGAATTGAACATGAGATAGAGGAGATAGCTAGCATTAATCAAGGATTATGATTGTACAATTCATTACCATCCGGGAAAAGCAAATAAAGTGACTGATGCTTTGAGTAGAAAAAGTAATGCTTCATTAACCATGCTATATGTGGAACGAGATCATTTGGTTTTTGATTTGATGAACTTTGGAATTGAAGTTGTTTGTGCGGGAAGTTCTTCTGTTTTGTTTCAGGTGTCAGTGAAATCTTCTCTATCAGACAGAATCAAGCAAGCACAGAAGCAAGACAGTGAGTTGTAGAAAAAGGTAGAGTTGGTTTAGAAGGGTAAGTTTCCTGAATTCAACATTTATAATGATTGTGTTTTGAGGTTTGGTAAGAGATTATGTGTGCCTTGTGATTCACAGTTGAAGGGTGAGTTGTTATGTGAGGCTCATAGTTCCCCGTTTTCAGTTCATCCTGGCAGTACTAAGATGTACAGAGATCTGCGTGAGTATTACTGGTGGGATGGAATGAATAGAGATATTGCTGATTTTATTATAAAGTTTTTAACTTGTCAGCAGGTTAAAGCAGAGTGGCAGTTACCGAAAGGGATGCTTCATCCTTTACCAGTGCCAGAGTGGAAATGGGAAAATGTATCTATGGACTTTGTTGTAAGATTACCGAGGACATATCGAGGTAATAATGCAATCTGGTTTATTGTTGATCAATTGACTAAATCTGCTCATTTTTTTCCTATTCAAGATACATTATCTCTATATCAACTTTCTTGATTGTATCTTAAAGAGGTGGTCAGGTTGCATGGAGTTCCCCTCTCCATTGTATCTAATCTTGATTCCAGGTTTACTTCTAACTTTTGTAAATGCCTTCAAAAGTCATTGGGTATTGAATTAAATTTTAGTACAGCTTTTTGTCCGCAATCAGATGGGCAGTCAGAACGAACAATTCAGACCTTGGAGGATATGCTACGTGCTTTCTCTAAGGATTATCAGGGAAGTTGGGACCAACATCTTTCTTTGTTTGAGTTTTCATATAATAACAGTTTTCATTCCAGTATATAGATGGCTCTGTTTGAGACATTATATGGGAAGCGGTGTCGAACTCCAGCTTTTTGGGATGAAGTAGGTGAAAGGAAGCTGATGGGACCATAATTGGTAGAAGAGATGGCATAAAAAGTTCAATTGATTCAGAAACACATGAGAACAGCTCAGAGTAGACAAAAAATTTATGCGGATAACTGGAGGAAGGATCTATCTTTTGAGTTAGGTGATCATGTTTTTCTCAAAGTTTCACCGTGGAAAAGTGTGATGCGATTTTGTAAGAAAGGAAAGCTGAGTCCAAGGTTCCTTGGACCATATGAAATTATGGAGAGAGTTGGATCAGTTGCTTACCGAGTGGCTTTACCTTAGAGTTCATCTCAGGTACACAATGTTTTTCATGTTTCGATGTTGAGAAAGTATATTCCAGATCCATCTCATGTTTTGAGCCTGGAGTTAGTTCGGTTGGAAGAGAATCTCTCTTATGAAGAATAACCAGTCCAGATTCTTGACCAAAGAGAGAAAGTGTTGCGAAATAAGGTAATTCACTAGGTAAAGGTTTTATGGAAAAACCATATGGTTTAAGAGGCAATGTGGGAATCTGAAAATTCTATGAGGGATAAATACCCCCACTTATTTTGATAAGTAAATAAATTTGCGAGGACGCAATTCCCAAAAGGGGGGAAGGATGTAACATCCCAGGTAAATAAAGAATAAATAATTTTCATATTTATTAATATTTGTGAATTAAATATTAATTTTACTTCAAATGGGTTGCTATGTTCGATAGCGTACCCGATACGCAACAAAGAGTTTCTTTGAAATCTTACGTTGCACACTAGTAATACAATAATATAATTTTAAATGGTAGTTAACACGTAGTCGTTGTATTGGTGGGAATGAATAGAAAAAACTAAAATATGATTATATATGTTTGTTCAATGGTTTTACATTTTTCCATTAAAAGATAAAGGCTTAAAATAAGAAAAGAATTCAATTTTAGGCTTAGATACTCTAATATTCACTAAAGGTCGACTTATCGCCTTTTCATGGCGAACCCTCTTTAAATATAGTTTTGGTCACTATTATACATTCTATTAGACCAAATAAAATTCTTCTTTAGAATCGGGACATCAAAATTTACTTTGTGTAATTTTTTTTTATTTTTCTGATAAAGTTCATTTTTTTAATGAATAGTGAAAAATGTTGTATTTTAAATCAAAACCTATTTTTAATATGATTTATTTATATTGTTAGATTATCTTTTGAAATGGTTTTAGGGTAAAATTAGAATATATTTTTACCATTTAATCCAATAGTGGTCATTGAAATTAATTCCACTTTGAAATTGGACTTAAAATAGTGTCAATCTTTTGATATATATTGTTTCATAAAAACACGCTATTTATAATGACATTGGAAATTAATTATTAAATTAATTAATGTAACTTATATGTTTTGAATTTTTTAAAATATACATCATTTTTGAATTCGGAATATCAAATATAGCTTAGGGTGAAGTTTTGGTATTTTTCTAAAAAACATCAATTTTTGATGAATAGTGAAACCACTAAGTGTTACTTACAAAACTGATTTTTCATTTAAATGAAATTTTACCACCTTTGTGTTTTGAATTTCAAAACTCCGACATACATGGTTTTCATTAGGAAGTAAAATTTGGTTCAATGGTAGTAAAATAAATTTTTGGTGAATAGTAACTTTTAAGTTTATTAATCGCGATTAGAGGTAATTAGTGTAGTTTAAGGTAAAAATAATGTTTTAATAATATGAAATGAAATAGAAACATGTCATACCCTTATTTAATGTGTCATGTCCGACCAAGACAATCCATGGGTCAACTTGGGGACCCCATGGAGCCACTTTGGTAGGAAAATGACATTAATAACTTTTTATTTGATATTAAAATTAAAATGTCACAAACATGAGTTATTTTAATAAAAAAAAATTTAAATGGGATTATACAAGTCATATTTTTTTACTATAAATATTAATTAGAAATATAAAAAGATTTCCTACATCATTATATTTATTTTTATAATTTTTATACATTAAATAAATTAAACTATTTATGACACCATGATGATGCAACAATTACCTCATTATTTAACGATTTAAATAAAATGAAAAGATAATGTAAAATATAAGACCTACAATTGTCAAAAACCTATTATATGGGTATATTTCGAACCATTATCACATTATCCCCTAAATATATAATTGTGGGACCCTTTTTATCCAAAAATCATTTTATAATAAAGTATCTTTTCTTAACTTTTCAAGAGTGCCCCTTCTCTCCTCTTATAAAAGGCCCCCACCTCTACCTCCTTACCCACACATCTCAAGCATTTGGCTTGGCCAAACCCTGCCCAATTTGTCTCTCCACATCCTTCTCTTACTCCTAGAAGCCTCACTTTGGGCAGAAGTCTTCCCAAGGAATCCTTTGAGCTCAAATCATAAAGAGTTACCAGTTTTAAAGGTAGTGTCTTCTCTTGTGTTCTTATGTTTTATTTTGCTTCTCCAACCCCATAAAAACTTTTTATTAATTTATTTTGTAACAAAAAAAAGTATCCTAAATATACTAGGATGTTTTTATAAGAATTATTCGAGCTACAATTACACACACCTTCATCTAATGGTTAAAGAACATACTGTTTCTGTGGATGGAGAATTTCTGCCTCACGAAACGATGATTGTTCAACACTCATATAACACCTTCAAAGGTGAGAATTAATATGACACTATATTTATATATGATATATAATATGTTAATTTTTTACTTAATATTCTGTATTTTTCATTTTTGGCATACCTTTATGGTTTCCATTGTGGGTAAACACGATAATTTCATTTTAGGAAGTGCAGACTACCACCCTCTCAAAGTGATTTGATTCGTTAATGCCATACGTGGGACATATAAAGGATGTATTTAATGATATTATATATGATATTATACTGTAACTATAATATACCTTTATATAATTATGATTTCAATCCATTAAAGTATGAGATAGAAATGAAAGTAGCGTTCATGCGTACGTATGACTTACCGTCTCCATGAACGGTACATTTCATTTCTTATCCCCAAATGTAATGTACTATTATAAGTACATATATATAATGGATATATATGATATATGTTACATCTAAGTGATTAATATAATTCTGTAATTAAAATATACATAACTCTCATTTAGTTTTAATTCATTTAATATGACATAGAAATGAAAGTAGCGTTCATGCGTACGTACGGATTACCGTCTCCATGAACAGTGCATTTCATTTATTACCTCTAAATGATTATGTAGTATTATAAATGAGTTTATATACTGGATATATATTATATATATGATATCTACATCATGAATATAATTCTTGATATAACGGATATTTTACCACATGAACAACTTGTAGTTATAAAGAGTTTATTTTTGACTCAAGTACCAAGGATCGACAAAACGACCATTATTAACTTAAATAATTACATAGTGTTCATAACATGGTAATAAGTGATATAAAAGGAATAATGAACTTGAAAAAGGTTCTTAAGCAAGTAGATATTAACTCAAGTTTATTATTCAGGACGTTAAAGAACAATCGAGTCAAGTCGGACCCGAGGTAAGGGACTTCATCTCAATATCCTTTCATTGAGGAATTTTTTGTTCTAATACAAGACTTTCCTTATATATGGTGTATAAAACAATTTAAATTTAAATTTTATACAAAAGGAATCTTTTTCTACGATGCTTTTTAGAAAACAACAAAAAGGAATGTTTCTTTTAACTTACGCGGTGACAACGACCTTTTTCTGCCACCGCGAGTATTATTTGGTCTTTGGCTTCCTCAACAAGCTGTAATGTTTTTTAAAATGAAATAAAAACCATATAATCTTTTATGTATTTTGGTATTGAAAATGGTTTTTATAATGGATTTTTTATGTCAATATATTTAAGTGATATATTGTGATCGGAATGTAGAAATGTTTTCTTTCCATTATGTTTGTTTTATGTCTTATGATTTTATAATGGTACTTGGACATTTGACGGGTGGTTACATGATAAACCATATGACGGGTGGTGCCATGAATACCAGGATGGGTGGTTATGTTATAACCTCCAATGCATTGGGTATGGAAGTCGGCCGTATGGCTATTCCATTAAGTGATATGTGTGGAAGTCGATCGGATGGTTATTCCACTTAAGTATGTTTATGTCCCAAGTTACCTTTATATGTTATGTGTTCTTTATATGGGTTTTATGGTAATATTTTGGTTACAAAAGGGTAAGTAATGGTCTTTTATTTAGTGAATAGTTTTTAATACTTCATAAAGGTGAAAGGTATTACTTTGAAAAAGTATACATAGTTTACTTGTTGTTTTGAAAAACTAAAAGTTTTCATTATTTGTGTATCCCTTACTGAGCTTTTTATGCTCACCCCAAGTTTTTTTGAAATGTTTTTCACAGGACTTAATGTGGAGTAGGGTCATGGATAGGATCAAGGGAAATTCATGTGATATAAAACGTGGAACTAGACATGTTTCTTTTTAAGAGTTTTTATTTTTATGGAAACTTTGTAGAAGTGTATACTTTGTAATCTTTTGAGATGTAATAGTTATGTCCTAATTCTCTAAAACTCTAAACCATGAAAATATCCTCAATGTGATTTATTCATTTAATTCAATATTAAGTAAGGTTTAAGGCCGGGTCTTTATAAAAAATAATGTAAAAAATGTATCTATAATAATTTTTTTAAATAATACAAAGTAGTAATTACTGCAAAAATCATGTTATTTCTTTACAATTCAGAAAAATATATGTATAATCCTTGTGAAATTCTTCATTTAAAATCCATATTTTATAATAAACACAAAAACCATGCATCAGCTAATTAAAAATTGTAAATTTATGGTATGAGACATAATCAAAAGTTTCCTCATTGAAAACCTTGAAATTATGTTTTGAAGGATATTTTGATTGAAAATAATAAAATCATAAATTTGAAATTTCCTCCTATAAGTATGCTTTTGTAATTGAACCTTAAATTGATGATTTGTTACATACTTTCTTATTTAATTTTTGCATACATATCTAAAACATGTACATATATCATGATGGAACAACCCTCCACATTTCTATTCATATATAAAATGAAATATTAAATGTTCCATTGAGTCAAATATGGCCAACCTGAATTGTGACATCAAAACATGGGTTCCACTTAGAGGTTCACCAAACTAGTGGGCCACATGGCCTCAAGCATACCTCCCTATAAAATAGAGGGTACAAACTAGCAATTAGGGACTAGGTTGTGTCCATCGGGAGGATATTCCCACAAGTTAGAGTATCATAATAATGAAATAGATAGAAAAATAGTTGAAGCATATCAATCATGGAAAATACATGAGAATCACATATAAACATCCACACACTAAATAATAGTCAAAATAAATAAAATAAATCATATTAAAATGATGATGATGATGTAATGTCTCCACAAAATATATAAAATATGTATACATGGAACCATACAGTCAATATAATACATGATATACAATAGGAACAAAATGGGAACAACAATTCAAACATCCTGAGCTCTAGCCCAGAAATTTGCAACCAAGATCCCTTCCCAAGTCATGAAAGAAGGCACAGATCCACAATAGATGATTCCCCATATCTACAACTATAAGTATATAGTCTATTTGGGTACCATCAGTGGCTTGGATAGGGTTTGAGATAAACTCAGTAGGCCACCACCAATGAAATTTATAAATATCCAGTTAGTGCATATAGTATGGGTGTGTGTAGATGTAATAATGAAATACAGTAATAATAACTATAAATGGGATGAATCTAGTTCCCGAAGGAAACCATGTTGGCACTAAATACTTTGGTCCATGCCGAAATATCTATGAACAAGCAACCAAGTGTGTACACATATATATACTATATACATAATGACGTCTACAACCATATATATGGCTATTACTACTGGCATAGACCTGATGTCTAGCTTAGGTTTCCATAATCTATAACATGAGTATCAAAATTATCAAGGGACTCCATGCCTGTTATAACAGTAGTAAGGGTTTCCATACCTATTATCACAATCATAGATATTCCATGCCCGATATCAAATTTACAAGGGATGTCATGCCCAGTTCATATCACTAGGGATGCCATTCCTGTATCATAAGAATGGAGTCTCTATGACCAATATCACAATAATAGAAGACATAATGATCAGTATCATAAGAATTGGGGATGCCATGCCTATTATCACAATAGTAAGGGCCTTTATGCTCGTATCATATATTTAGGGCCTCCATACCCATGTATCATAATAATTGAGGGTCGCTATTTTCATGTAAATATAACATGCATAAGGGTAATCATGCCAATTTACCCACAATTAACAAGGTTCATCATTCCCATACATCAATAACAATGACAAGTAAACAATGGCTTTAATACGATTCAATGGATAATTCATAACTCCGTAATATTCAGTAATAATAAGGTAAATACCGTTGTTTCATTTAATTAGGTGATGTGGGCATACCACTCACCTATATTAAATTAATCTTAAATTGGTATGTGTTCTAGCCATGATATACTGCAATAATTACCCATTTCACTTATGATGTCACAATTTAAAAGTAATTACAAACCCATTTATAGGATGTTTTAATCATTTAGTCATTTATAGACATAGATGAAATTTGATTAAAAAACCTCAAGGGGTGGACACAATCGAAGGGACCTAGTAAGGTCATAAGTTTCTCATTTAAGGAAACCATTTTAAGGAGGATTAAATTCAGGGGAAATGCATAGTGAAACTGGAAACCAACATGCCAACACATATTATAAAACGTATCAACTATGAGGGATAAGAACTAGACCATATACCTTATACATGTAGAGGATCACATGTAAAATATCAACCTTCAGGTTCAATATATATTAGTAGAAAATGGAAAAATAGATTAATGATCTAAAAATAGAGCATAATATCCTACACATAAATAACCATGTCAAGAGAAATAAAAATTAATAAAGGTGAAAGATGAATAGAGAAATCACCAACACACATCCAATGAGACGAACATAGATAAAATTAGATTCTAGATATAAAATTTATCAACGAACCTATCTTTGGGATCCATGGGGGTGTTCCTATGTGAGAAGAAGGGTGGGGTGAGGTTCTGTCTAAAAATTGGAGTCCCTACCTCCTTTTAAAAAAATTCATCTAGAAATATTACACGACATTTACCCTTTACACACCACATAATGTTTGGGGTTTTACCCTTTAGGTAAAAACCATTATACACCATGATAAGAGTCTTACCATACTAAGACACATCATATATTGAATGAATTACATTTATTCTAATTACACATTGTATATTTGTCTTTCATGTAACCCACAACCCCCTGATCCTTTCTTTCCAAACACAACAACCAACCTAAGGGAGCGACTTTCGAATCTAATAAAAAATGAACCTCCAAAAGGTTTTAATTAGATGTTTTAAATGGATCCATACACAAAGGAAAAACTAGGATCTTACAATCTTCCTCCTTAAAGGAAATCATCCGGAGCTATCATTACATGGGTGGAATAACAATATCTGAGAATAAATTCGGCCACTAAGAATATATGTTAGCCTCTCACTCCTGATTCTCATCCTATACCTAGATATGTTTTTATAACACCCCTAATAAATGGAATGACTGTCTTTAGATATCATTCATGCACTGATCAATAATCCTTATAGGATACTCTTAAAAATAATAATTATTATCATGCTCAAAATCATTAGTATCAAAAGTTTCATATTAAACGACATGATAATGGTGGAGCTATGAAACATGGAAGAAATGATGCGTGGCACAATGCCTCTAAGGTAATTAAAACCAATAGGATACTAGAACGAGTCTCTCTATGATCTTAAGTGGCCTAAAATAATGAGGTGATAACTTCCATTTCCTTTATATTTGTCTATTCCCAAGTCTAGGTGATACCGATAAGAAAACATGATCCCATACCCAAAACTCCAAAGGCCATCAATGAAGACCAATATATAATTTTTTTCTATACTGAGTGGTATAAATATTATTCCTGATATGAAAAATTTCCTCCAACGTTTATTGAATGAGATGGGTATCCAATAACACTTCCACTCTTACCTCTAACCAGAACAGGGGTGAACGACACAACCTACCATATAGGGCCTCATTAAGATCAATCAGAATCATCACCTTATAGATATTATTGTTGGAGTACTTGACAAGAGGGATATTCTTCTCCCACATACCTCCAACATTAAAAACTCATGCCTAGATCATATCTTATAACACATGTATTGACTTTTTTTGTTGACCATCAATCTTCAGGTGAAAATATGTACTCAGAAGCAACTATGTACCCATTTCTCTATGCAAAAATTTCCAGATCCTTGATGTAAAACAAGTTTTCCTATCTGAAATGATAATATGAAGGATCCCATGTATCTATATAATCTCACAGACATATAATATTAATAGGCCATAAAATAATAAAGTCTCCCAGATAGGAAAGAAGTGGGATACCTTTTTCAGTTGATCAATGACTACCCAAACTGTTTCGCTACTTTGGGGTGACATGTTGGTATTTCTGATTTTAAAATTTGAATATTGGGGAGAGATAAAATTATTAATATAGGTATTTATATCAAAATTAATGGAATATTTTTTCCCAACATTAATGGAGAGTTATTTTCAATATTAATTGATGGAATAATGATTGTTGAAAGCATTAAATATAGATATGGACATGGTGTATATATATAAGATGATGTAGTATCATGTTTTAAAATGTGAGCATCGAAAAATATATAGCTAGTAAGAGGGAATTGGGAGGGGTTTGTCATGTTTGTATTAAATCATGTGAAGAGATGATGAAGATGATGACATGCGGAAATGGAGAGGTAATTTTCAATAATGGCATGCAAATATATTCATGATGGTGCCATATATCGAAAGTCCTCTTGGTTCCAGAGATTAAGTAGTCTGTCCCAGTTGTTATGATCGACGTTACATAAATATGGTATGTTCAGGGGTGTGGGTGTGTTCTAAAAATGTCTTCGGGTGTGGTGTGAAAATCCAATGGGTGAGTATGTTAAAAATCATTTGGGTGATGTGTAAAATTAATTTGGGTGATAAAATTATTTTAGGTGATAAAATTACTTTTGGGTGAATCTTCTCTTGTGTGTTTGTGTGGATACATCCATTGTGGCATTGGTATCTACCCCAATAGTGGTATCAAATGGATTGGTTGAAGTGTTCAGTTGAAGAGCAAGGTGGAAATAATTTAGTGGAGTAGTTTATCAAGGACTCAAAGTATGTTACCAGAAGAAAATGGTGGTAACAGAGGTGTTTTTGAGATATCAAAAGTTTGATTTACCAGCTAGGGTCCTGAGGCATGTTCTATTGTTAGTGAAAGTCAGAATTTGGTGGAAGAATTTTGAATACCCTTAGGTTAGTTGGTCTATCAAGCATCTAAAATAATGTCAATAGAAGATGATAGAAGTATCAGCAATGTTGCTAGAAAATTGAAAATCTTCTTGGCCACAAGTGTCAAGAGACATATTCTATTCATTGGGTGACATTTGGATCTTGGTGGAGCTGATGATCACACTAACCCAGATGGTGGAGATGAATCCAAAGTATTTGAGTTTTAAATTAAGGTGGATATTTTTGTTATTTTTGATTTAAAAATTGAATATTGTGGAGAGATAAAAATTATTAATGGAGGGATTTATCACAACATAAATGGAGGATTTTCTTCCAACATTAATGGATATTTATTCTTAATATTAATTGATGGAGTAATGAATGTTGACTTCATTAAATGCAGATATGGACTTGGATTATATATATAATAATATGTGGTAAAATGTTTTGAAATGCGAGCATTAACAAAGATGTAGCCAACATGAGAGAATTGGGAATGGGTTACCGCTTTTGTGGTAATTCATACGAGGAGATAATGAATATGATAATGTGTGACGATGGAGAAGGGATTGTTGATGTTGTATTGCAAAGATATTCATGATGGTTTTATATATCGAAAGTCTTCTTGGTTGTGGAGATCAAGCAGCCTGTCCCAGTTGTGATGATTGGTGGTACATCAAAATGGTATGTTCGTGGGTGTGGGGGTGTTGTAGAAATGAGTTGAGGTGTGGTGTGAAAATACTTCAGGTGAGTATATTAAAAATACTTCTAGTGATGTGTCAAATTCCTTTGAGTGATAAAATTACTTTGGGATATAAAATTCTTTCAGATGAATCTTCTCTTGTGTGTTTGTGCGACTACTTCCGTTGTGGCGCCAACTTCCGCCCCAACACAACCATGGTAATCTAGATATAAAATCAATAGAAAACTCTTCCCATTTCCATTATATAACCATTAATGGTTATAAAAATCCAGTATATTGTTGGTGCTTTATATTCACTTGCGGATAGGTGGAAAACCTAGTGAAAAAACCCATCATCCAACATTTCATCCTTGGACACCAATACCTTCGGGGCATATCATGATACATCTTGAAGATACTTGGGTGAACTAACCACTATAAAGAATGTGACTCACACATCATCTCCTCTATCATATCCATGGGAACCCAGATTCAACCATGTATATTCAAGATGTCATCATCATCTATAGTTCAATCCTGAGGCGGTTCCTCACCAGAAATACTCTCCTACAAGAATAATCCTTTAGGATCTGAAAATAGTCTCATCTTCACTCTCTCTAGAAGTGAAGGGGTCACTCATAGTGATATAATTAAAAACTATCCATGATGGTATTGCACCTCAATGTTCATCTTAGAAAATAAATCCATGAGCCACCACTCACTACTAGCCTCATATACCTCCTGCGACTATGTCCTCCTACTAAGATAATCAATAATAGCATTTCCCTTACTAGGCATATAGGTTAGCTCAAATTTAATAGACTATAGATATTCAAACCATATTTTCTCTCTATGATTCAACCCACACTATTTAAAAATATACCTAAGGATTTTTTTGTATGTAAACACCACAAAATGATCTCCAAGAAGGTACTACCTCTAGAAACAAAAGATGTAAATAGCAACTGCCAAACTGAGATCACACATCGGGTAATTCCACTCATGAGGCCTCAACTACTGAGATACATATGCAATGACTTGATCTTCCTACATCAAACTTCTCCTAGTCTGGTATATGATACATCATAATACACTATATATATTTTCCTTTGCTAAAAAAAATTGGTTCATAACTAAATTCAACCTCCCTTTTAGCTCCTGAAAGGCTATCTCGCCGGATCCAGACCACATAAAATTCACACCCTTCACATTCAAGACTATAATAGGTTCTTCTAAGTATGAAAATTATTGCATAAAATTTTTATAGTAATCTCATTTCCCTAGGAAACTCTGTATATTAAACACATTCTTTGGATTCTCCCAGGTAACTATAACACTAACCTTATCTGGGTCAATCGAAACTCCTACCTCAGAGATAATATGACCCAAGAAGTGTAACTTGTGGTTATAGTAGTAACATTTATTGATCTTAACATATAGATGATTCTCTCTCAGTGAATTAAAAATAAAATCAATATATGTGGCATGGTTTCTCAAAGTATGGTAACACACAAAGATTTAATCTATAAAGACCACTAAAACAGAATCCATATAGAGATGAAAAACACTATTCTTAAAATTTATAAAGATGGAAGGTGTGTTTGTATGACATAAAAACAAAACCAGATACTCATATAAATCATACTAACTATAGAAATTTGTACCTGAAATATCTTAATATCTGACTCAAACCTAATGATGGTCTGATCTTAGTATAATCTTCAAGAATAACCTCACTCCCCATAGCTTGTAAAAGAGATAATCTATACAAGGTAAGGGATATAGATTCTTCACTATAATCTAATTCAATTTCCATTAATTCACACAAATATTGAGGGTTCCATTTGCCTTCTTGGGGAAAAGGACCGATGAAACCTAGGGAGATGTACTAAGATGTATAAAACCCTTGGCCTCTAAATCCTATAACTACCTCTTGAGATCCTTTAGCTCAGTAGTATTCATCCTATAAGAATAAATGGATACTGGTGAGGCTCCATTCACTATCTCAATAGTATACTCTACCTCTATCTCAAGAGGTAGTCTAGAATAGTCATTGGGGGAAAATTCCTGAATCAATCAACTATAGAAGGGAATTAAATCTAATGTAATCCCTGGTAATTTATTAAAAGGCTACAAATTTGGGAGGTCACTCTACATAGCCCAATATGCTCTTGTTTAGATCTACCCGCATGAACATCCCACTCACCCTTGTGAATATAATTACCTCCCTATGGCAATGTAAATGACACCCTTTGGTGATAATAATACACATAATCATGATAGGCAACCAACTAGTCCATCCTGAGGATGAAATCGAAGCCCGTTATCTTGAGGATGAAGAATTCCCATAAGAAATAATGGCTTCCCACTTCAAGGGGTCATTCCTTACATTGGTTCACACTTTCTAAACATATCTCTCAAGGTAAATTAAGCATCATCATGACACATGATTAATAAACATGAAATTTGAGGCTTTACACAACATCCATAGAGACATAAGAGTGTGATTCAACTGTATAGAATAAGGTAGACACTATTTTAGAGTCTACTAGAATAGTACCTCGAATAGTATATAACTGACACCCTATTCCTCAGACATAGGCTACAGTAAATAAACATGCCCTAATCCCTTTCCCTATCCTATGACCTGACTACATGGAGTGGGTCTGATATTTTTTCACTGTATATTATAATCCTAGATACCATGGGAAGAACCTTATTCCCTACTTGTATGTCTAGTAATACTCTAGCTACCCATCTCGTGAAGTGAAATTGATCAATATCCCAAAGGTTGACCTAATATGGGTCCTCTCCCAATCATAACATATTGGAAGGTCTTATAAAAAAGATGAATATATCCCAATATACTACATCCTTGTCACTCTATAGGGTCTCTAGGACACTGGGACTTCTTATGCCCAGGCTTCTGACACTGGTGAAAAACCATGTAACTGTCAGAAGGTTTCACTTGGCTGCCACTGCTCACACGCACAGTCTCAAGGAACCACTTCCGAACACTAGTCAAACCAGTAACATATCTCAATTTTGAACTTTTATAGATCACACCATTATATTACCTTATGTTCCAATCAATTATAAGGTTTTGTTTCACTATATCAGATACAATATTCAAGGGAAAAATATTCACTTGGGGATGAATATGATGCCTAAGGACATCCTTGAATAATCACTCTTTCACTGGATCATTAGTAGTATAAATGGGTGAAAAAAACTAAATATCTATGAAACAAGTTTAATATTCCATAAAATCATATAACCCAACAAGAGGTTCACAGAATCCCTGGACGAATAGACCCTTAGGGTATCAGGGAAGAAATAGTCATAGAAGCTTCACTAGAAATCCCTCTAAGACACTTCCCGATACTATCCCTCCTAGTTAAAAATATCCCAATAACATTTGGTGGTTCCTAGAAGCATATATGTGGCATGTTTTAATCTCCTATAAGGGGTTGTATCTATGTGAATTAATATAGACACAACCATCTTGAGCCACAACTCTACAACCAATGGCATGTAATCCCCCCAAAACATAGGCGGATACTACTTCTAGAACTCCTGAGTCAAATCTCCCATAGAATGGGTAGAGCACGGAGCTCCCTATGTCATCTATATAAGCCTAAAAAATCTCATAGAAACTAGGAATCATCACCTGTATTGGGAATATGAAGAGGTTCAATAGGTGGCACTACTAGAGGTATCACTAGAGGCTCAGGGCCCACCACCTCGAAAGAATTCTCGTCACCACCCTCCTATAGAATGACATGAGTATGTCATGGTGGTATATCTCTAAAAATTCCAAGCACAAACCTTATATAATATTTAATAATTGCAATGTCATATATATATGAATAGGATAGGTACATGACTTCCTATATAACAGTCACACCCCTCTGATTTCTCAATGTTCACAGTCTGGGTGATAGGAACATTTGTATAGAGAACAAGAGATGCTACCTACTACCCACTAATAGGTTAATTTATAGGTCAATATCTATGTTACACAAATTAAATTTTATTATTTTTCATATTTTTATTACATTTATATTTGAATGGTTATACCAAATGGGTCCCCACTTCCAATCCATGAGGGCCCATACACCTCATAAACTGAAGTGTTGTGTCCACTTAATGTAACATCCCAAGTAATTAAATAATTATTTATTTTCATATCTATGTCTATTTATGAATTATATAGTGTTTTAGAGGCTTAAAAATAGAACAAATCCAATCTTAAGCATTGGATTCTCTAATATTTTTATATGATTGTTTTACTGCCTTTTGATGGAGAACTATTTTTAAATCTATATTTTGACAATTTTATAAGCTCTATTTGTAAACATAAACTCATTCTTTAGGATTGGGAAATTTAAATTTACTTTGGATAAATTTTTGGTATTTTTCTGACAATGTTCATTTTTTAATGAATAGTGAAAAATACTGCATTTTACTTCAAAACTGCTTTTTCATCTAATTTAATTATATTGATAGATTAACTTTTTAATTGGTTTTAAAGTTTAAATAGTACATATTTTTACCATTTAATCCAACGGTGGTCATTGGTATTAATTTCACTTTGAAATTGGACATAAACAATTGTCAAACTTTTGATAGATATTGTTTCTAAAAAAACCCGCTATTCGTTTTGAAAACGGGAATTATTTTTAAATTAATTACTAAAATTTCTATGTTCGGAATTTGGTAAAATGGATTAAATATTTGGAATCATAAGGTCCAAATTATTTAATTAAGACTCTTTTCTACTTTGAAATTATGAATAGTAACGACAATAATTATCTTTAATTATCGTGATTAATTAATAATCAGGTAGATAAGGGTAATAAAATAATATCATAATAATAACAAATGACCCCAACATGTGTCCTAATTCTACTTTTTGTGTCATGGCCAACCATGGTATTCCTTGTTCCAGACTTTGAGACCCCATGAAATCATGTTTGGGTGATAGTAACATTTTATTATATTATTTTTTTAAAGGAAAAGTATAACCAAAGTATGCATCACTCAAGTAAAACAATTTTATTTTTTTCTGTGTAAATGATCTCTTAGACTATAAATATTAATTGGAAAGATAAAAATATTTACTACATCAGGATATTTTTTTTCTAATTTTTAGACATTAAATAAATTAAATTCTTTATGACACCATGATGATGCAGCGATTACCTCATTAATTAACGATTTAAATAAAATGAAAAGATAATGTAAAATCTAAGCCTTAAACTTGTCAAAGACCTATTAGATGGGTGGATATCGAACCCTTATCACCTTATCCTTGAAATATAGCATTTTGGGACCTTTAAAATATGAAAATCATTATATAATAAAGTAACATTTCTTGACTTTCCAAGAGTGCCCCTCCTCCCTCTTATAAAAGGCCCCCACCTCTACCACCTTACCCACACCTCTCAAGCCATTGGATAAGACAAGATCTGCCTATTTTATCTATCCAAATACCTATATTCATCATATAAGCCTTAACTTAGGCATAAATCTCTTCAAGAAACCCTTTTGGTTCAAACCAAGAGGAGTTACCCGATTTAAAGGTAATGTCTTCTCTAATGTTATTTTGTTTTATTTTTCTTCTCCAACCCCCTAAACTATTTTTATTATTTTCTTTTGTAATGAAACCAGTATATCAAATATGATATGATGTTTTATGAGAATTATTTGATTTACACTTACTCACACCTCCGTCTAATGGTTATAGAACATACTGTTTCTATGGTTGACGAATTTCTGCCTCACGAAACGATGATTGTTCAATATTCTTTTAACACCTTTCAGGGTGGCCATTAAGATTTCACTCTATTTATATATGATATATATTATATTTATATTTTCCTTATGATTTTTTATTTTTTATTTATGGTATACCTTTATGGTTTCCATTATGGGTAAACATGATATCTTCATTTTAGGAAGTGCGGACTACCACCCCCTCAAAGTGATTTGATTCGATAATTCCATATGTGAGACATATAAAGGATATAGTTTATGATGTTATATATGATATTATAATGGAATTATAATATAACTTTATATCATTATGATTTCACTCCATTAAAAATGAAATAGATATGAAAGTATCATTCATGCGTACGTACGGCTTACCGTCTCCATGAACGGTGCATTTCATTTCGTACATCTAAATGTTATTTAATATTATAAATGCATGTATATACTTGGTATATATGATATATATGATATCTATATCATGAATATAATTCTGATATAATGTATATTTTACCACATGAACAACTTGTAATTATAAGAAGTTTATTTTTGGCTCACGTACCAAAGATCGACAAAATGATCGTTATTAACTTAAGTAATTACATAATGATCATAAAATGGTAATAAGTGATATAAAAGGAATAATGAACTTTAAAATGGTTCTTAATCAAGTAGAAATTGACTCTAGTTTATTATTCAGGAGATTAAAGAATGATCGAGTCAAGTCAGACACGAGGTATGGGACTTCGTCTCAATTTCCTTTCATTGAGGCATATTTTGTTTTATACACAACATTCTATTATATGATGTATAAACCCCTTTTAATTTCACTTTTATTAAAAAGGAAACTTTTTTATATGGAGTGTTTTACTAAATGACAAAAGGGAATTTTTGTTGTTGTACGTATGCGGTGACAACGACTTCTCCACCGTCGTGACCATTATTTGAGTTTCGGATTCCTCTACAAGCCATAACATTTTTTTAAAATGAAAAATAAATACCATGTTTTAATTTTATTTTATTTTTGTATTGAAAATGGTTTTGATAATGTTTTGATTATATCAATGTGTTGTATTGATATCTTGTGATTGAAATGTGTAAATGTTATGTTTCCTTTATGCATGTTTTATGTGATACGATTATGTTATGGTTCTTGGGAATTTTTTATGAAGACAGTAAGTTCCGTGATAAAATAATTGTGGGTGATACCATGATAGCTCTCCAATGCATTGGGTAATGCGAAGGAGTTAAACGCTAAGGTTTCTCCGAAGAGATTTAGGGAATATACTTTGATGGGTATTTCAAACGTAACCATGGGGGTTACTCCCTTGGTAAGAATGTTATGAATGCCTCAAGTTACCTTTATGTCTTATGATTTCTATGAGTTATTCCTAAATCTTATGATTTCATGAGGTATGATAAAGTGATTATGTTTTATGAGTAAAGTATGATTTCATTAATTCTTATGAATACATGGGATAATGTTTTCATTATGTACTTTTATATCCCTTACTGAGCTTTCTATGCTCATTTCAAGTTTTTTAAATGTTTTTCACAGGTCAAGGGAAAGGTACATGATGTGATGATAGTGTATAGGAAGTGTCAAGAAAGAATCCATGTTTTGTTTTAAATATGTTTCCTTTGATTGAAAAAATTAATATTTTGTTTTATGTAACCATCGTGTTGAAATGTGGAATGTAATTCATGATTTATGATCTAATTCTCTAAAAATCTAAACCTGAAAAGATCCTCAAGTGTATTTTTGAAATAACTCAATATTAAGTAATGTTTAAGGCTGGGGCATTATAGTTGGTATAAAAGGTCAGTTTAGAGAACTTTTTGAGTTATAATTCTATTCAATTATTATCCAAAAATATTTTTTTGGTAAAATTAAAATGATATAGCATTTGAAGATTATAGTGTTGCTTCAAATAAGACATGTTTATTCAGAATGGTTTTCTATAGAGGAAATAGGGAAGCAGTTCTAGGAAGGAAAAATAGAATGAAATGACCTTCAGAATCAACATCCTGAGATTGTCAGAATTGGAACTGAATAGTTTGTTGTAGTAATGGCGCATTTGAATCAAGTGATAAATGGTGGTGGTATCCATGCATGAGATCATCCAGAACAACCGCAGAGAAACATGTCAGTGGTGGAATATTTCATGAGGCAACATCCCCCATCATTTAGAGGATAATTTGACCCAGTGCTATCTGAAGGGTGGATTAAAGAACTGGATAATATTTTTGATTTCATGGGGTGTTCAGACAATCAAAAGTTTAGTCTTGATGTTTACCTTTTGGAGGGTGAAGCGGATCAGTGGTGGTCAATGGTTAAAAATATCAGGGATGCTGATGAGATTTATGCTCCTAACTGGGATGAATTAAAAGGTATTTTTCTTGAGAAATATTTTCCCAAGGTTGTTCTACTTAGTATGGAAAACAATTCTTGGAATTGATGCAAGAGGACGAATCAGTGGCTGCTTATGAAAAAAGGTTCACTCTATTAGCAAGGTATGCTCCAAATTTTATCCGAGACCTTGATAGTAAAATCAATCGTTTTTACTTAGGATTAAATCCAAAATATCGAAGGGCTTTAGATTCTCGTGAGTTCAAGAGTTATGAAAAGCTTGTTCGATGTGCTGAGAAGGTGGAAACAGAGTTTTCTGATGATCAAGTGTTCTATAACAACCAATAGAAGAAGAGACTGTAGAGACCCGAAGCTTGACGTACATGGATATTACATTACATTTGCAGAATACTTAGTACATAACAAAAACACACACTAAAGGATCGTAATAGTTTAGTGTCTTTGGAAACTCGGAACGTAATCTTCTAATCGTGGTGAAAGTTCTTCAATATCTCCCATAAAGGTCCTCCCTTTTTTTTACCTAAAACCTTTCTTTATATCCTGGGGAAAAGAAAACATAAAAGGGTGAGCTCAAATGCTCAGTAAGGGTAAACAAAAGAAATATCAATCACATCATATATATAAGAACATAGCTTTTGGAAATCTTAACCTGCAAAAAACCTCATAATATCATAACATGGGATAAATCATAGAAGTGAAATGTAATCCCAATAATCATAACTTAAAACATAAAACTTTGTGGCATACACACATAATCATAGAGAATCATTTCTTGTTAGTCAAGACTCAATGCCAAGACTATCTTAGTGGACAAAGTCCCTTTCTGAATCGAGTAACCCTCGTTTCAGTCCTGTTTCACTGAACCGGTATAACCTACCATTTCAGCCATGTCTATCTCATGAGATATAAAATCTTTACCCAATGCATTGGAGGGAGATATATGTCCCACCCATCTTATAATGAATCCTTTCTTATGTGTGCCACATAATCATAAATCATACATCATCGCATAACCCATGTAATAAAAATGGGATTCTTAAACAACATGACATCATAAAACAATTCATATAAGATAAAGGAATTCATAAAAATGTTTCCATCAAAACATAATCAAATCCATGTAATAATAGGGATAAAAACATAACCCTTTTATTATCTTAGATGGAAAATAATTTTGATAAAACACTTGAACTTCATTCTTGAGGAAAATATCCTTTCTACTTCAAAAACATTTTTCCTTTCATAACATGTCATAAAACAATAAAATAAAAGAAGTTGATTAAAAATAAACTTGAAAACTTGTAAAGGAAGCTTCTTGGAAATAATGTTTTAAAAATCCATTCATGCCGTATAAGTTAAAAAAAACATTCTTCGTACTTTTTTCGGAAAAGTCAAAAAGTACCTCGTATGACAAAAGATTCCTTTCATAGATATTACTAAAAACTCACCGAAGGGTAAAAATGGATTTAAAAAATTGTAGGTGGATGGAAATAATATTACATATTGATGAAACATGGATGTGGATGATAAAATACACCCCAGTAAATACTTATGAATAAACAATCTCGGATAAAAATGAGATTGTGATATTTCCCTTACCTTAGGTCCGACTTGCTTTGTAAGTGTCCGAACCTCCTGTATAATGATTTAAATCATGTTATTGACTTATTACAGAATCATATTCATTGTTATGATATCATATATGGTTCACTTATGACATTATATTACCCGTTCTTTTGTAAATTCCATGTTAAAGAAGCGTTTTGGGTAAAATCGTTTCATTTATCGTAGGTGTTTTGACTTGTTGTTCTTGACATAATTATTACTTATATCATGATTTACTTACTTCCAGAATATAAAATATGATTTATATATCATATATATTCAGTATATATATATATATAATAGATAGATAAATAAAATGAAAAACACCGTTCATGGAGACGGTAGTCCGTACGTACGCATGAACGCTGTTTTTCTTTCCTTATTGTCTTGAAATGGAAGTAAGTAGATGACATACATATGTATATATATACATAAATCCAGTAGCTTTATAATGTCATATATTTCATTATTATTTCTTATATATACATTATAATCATTCTTAAATGGTTAACATGGAGAATGAATCTCATCGCGTCGTGGAGACGGTAGTCCGTACGTACGCACGAGCGATGATATCATTTCTATAAATATTGAATTGAATTGGAGTGGATTATACAATATATCAGAATCAATATGATGTTGTAATAACTATGTATAGTTATTCTTTACACCATTATACCCATCCATGTAAGGTGGTGGTGGAAAATAGATTACACCACGGCGTGGAGACGGTATTCCGTACGTACGCACGCGCGGTGATTTCTTTTTCCGTAGGATGGATAGATGGTGAAATAGGGTTGTTTCATACTTATAATAACATATCAGTATATGAGTGATACTGATGTTATTACTTCATAATGAAACAACCTAAGAAGAAGAAGTGGAAGAAGAAATAAAGAGGAAAGAATTGGTAACGGTAATTACCTCTTCTTTGAAGCGCCTCTTTGAGACCTCCTCTTAGGGCACTAGAATTGGTCTTTGAGGAAGACCAGAACCTCTAGGATGTTTCTAGGGAAGTGGAGAAGAGATTTTGGCAGGGGTTGGCCGAGCTTGAGTGCTCAAATGGTGTGAGGAGGAGGGGGAGGAGGTGTCCTTTTATAGGGGAGGAGAGGGGCACCTTAGGAATATCTCAAAATATTATTTTATATTAAAGTCAAAATCGGTTTATAATGGTTCCAAAGGGTCTTATTTCGAAGCTAAAGTGGGGATGGGTCTAAATCCTATCAACCAATAGAATTTAGACAAGTTTAGGATATTATTTTAACCTTATCAATTAGATTTAACTCTATGTTAAATAATTTAACTTTTACCATGTCTTTTTGTTTTCTTTCACTATATGGTTAATACACTTACTATAACATGCCAAAAGAACCCCAAATTGTTTATTATTAATATATATATCCTTATCTAAGTCATTTGGCCGAACCTTAGATTTTTAGGAATAAAATAACAATTAATAATATAATATTTGATTTAAAAACTATTTTGTGTCAATTTTGACGGTATTTGATATATGATTAAATGTTCGAACCAAGTTAATTAAATCAACATTAATATATCATAGTAACCTAGAAAATTAGTGGAATTCATAAAAAGTCTCAAATTACATTTATTTTGGTGTTTATAACATCAATTATGTCAATATTTCATTAATAAGATAATTACTGCATCATCATTGTGTCATAAATAAATTAAATTATTTAAAGTCTAAAAATTACAAATAAAATACCATTATGTAGGAAATCTTTTTATATTTCTAATGAATATTTATAATCTAAAATCCAACATATATAACCCTATGTAACAATTGTTTTTCTAAAAGATATATGCTTGTGTCAATTTTGTATTCATTTTAACTTAATTAAAATAAAGTGTCATTATCACTTACAAGTGGATCAATGGGGTCCCAACATCGACCCAAAGATGCCCATGGTCGACCATGTATCAACCAATGGGGTTAAGACACGTTTTAGGGTAATTTAATATTATTATAATATTATTTTTTAACCCTTATTTACCGGATTTACCCTTAACCATGGTAAATAAAATATTTACCGCAGTAATTATTCAAAATGTCTAAAAATAAAAGTTATATATTTACACAATTTGAACATCCTGATTCCAAATATGGAATCCATTTTTCTAAATTCAAAACACATAAGTGGCAGAAATTAATTTAAAATTAATTCCCGCTGTCAAAACAAAAAGCGTGTTTTTAAGAGATAATAACTATCAAAAGATTGACACTTGTTTATGTTCGGTTTAATTGTAAACTTGTGTCCAATGACCAACATTATATTAAGTGGTAAAAATATATTCTAATTATACTTTAAAACCATTCAATATTATAATTTAACCACATAATATATTACGATGAAAAAAGTTGTTTTTAATTAAAATATAGCGTGTTTTTACTATTCATTAAAATATGAAAGTTGTCGGAAAAATATCAAAACTTTATCTAATGTATATTTTTACATCCTGATTCAAAAAAAGAATATTATTTTGTCAAAGTGAACATATAAACATGTAAAAAACTATATTTAAAGTGGGTGCGCCATCAAAAGGCGGTAAAACTGCATTTTTTGAAAAATACTTATTTTACCCGAAAAATTTATTTTGTTCTTATACCATGTTCTAGAAATGTGTAAGATGAATAATAATGTTATAAAATTCAAAATTTAGTTAATACTATTCATAACGGCTAGTTCATGACAATATTATAATAATATAACATTGTTTATTAAAACCCGGTATTGCGTACAACACACGCTATCGAGGAAGGTCGCGATTGCGTGTAATGCAAGCCAAGTCAGGGTTGCGTGTTGTGAAAGAATCCTTCATTGTTTTGTATAACAGAATCCAACCATATTTCATTTATACATTTAATATATATATATATATATATATACTTAATGTTGCGTAGAATAACTATTATCAAAATTGTGTGTAACATGGTCCAAGAATAGTGTTGCGTATACTACAAGCTAATACGGTGTTGCGTATAGCGCAAGGTAATCTTGGTGTAGAATACAACACAAGACATTAATGAAATTAAAAGAATATTTTTCATAAAATCTCGAGGTGTTACATTCTACCCCCCTTAAAATGAATTTCGCCCTCGAAATTCGTCGGGATTATAAATGGTTTACTATTCGAAAGTTTCTTTGATAGAAACCCACATCGTAAAAAAAATACCAAAACTTATCTTTAAAAACAAAAGTATGAAACGTAACGGTTACCCAAATAAACTAATCACTGGGTTTCCACATAGGTGAAAATATGGATATGGAAGAGAAATCTAACAATCATGTTCTGATGGAGAGTGGTAGAGAACATGGCTATGGAAAAGCCAGTAATCACAAATCCATAGATTTGTGATGATATAAGGTACCATCTGATTCCTCAGGTATAAGATCACTAGGACAACATTTTTGGTTTTCAAGATCATTTCCCTAAAGTTGAAAATTTGAATTAGAATAAATACTTTCTTTATTTTGGTACAATCTCACTGTTTTTCATGCCTTGAACAATTTCCACTTCATCTCTTAAATAAATGAAGTTGAATTTGTTATTCTTGAAGTGTTAGCAGATCATGTGATAGAATGACGGGCCATTCCATCTATCTCAAACAAAAATTATATATATAAGTCGATCTATAGTGAGATTAATCACATATGGTTCCTAAAATGGACTTATACTTCATATATCATACTGCTTAATATAATAAAACTAGTTTCTACTAAACAGGGACTTCCTGTAGGTCAGTGGTAGGCGATAAAGGCCAGTCGCACTTCGGTTGTGGGTTTGATTCCTACAGCCTTGTCTGAAGCGATGGGCTGTCGCCCATCCTGCAGATTGTCCTTTTTCTAAAACTACATTACTATAACATCACATAAATAATATCAAAATAAGTTCTATACTTAAACAATACTAACTTATGGTTAACATAATCCATTACAATCTTTAGGCTTATCTAAAATACTTCGGTCCAAGCTCATAGTAAAAAGAAAATGATTATTTGAAATGTCGTCAACCAAGCATGTGAATACCATCATTTATCCCCCATATATCTTGTTGGTCACATTCCAAACATTCAAAGTCCTTAATCATGTATTCTCTTGAATACCCATTGAACCTTGGTGAAAACATGAATGCAGTTAAACGTTAACACTTTCCACATACCAAAATCCTCAAAATTCATTATAATCAAACCATGATATCACTTAGTCCTTATATCAATCATGAGCTCATGAATATAATCAAACATATCATTATCTTCTTATCCTTTAATTATGCACTTATAATCTACTTTCCAAAATAACATTTCATGGTTACTGGTACCATTCATCATACACTTTCAAAACTTAAGAAAAGACAACAGTGTAACAATCCTTAGATGTCTCTTTATTCCATAGTACCATGATATTTCTAATACAACATTACACATGATAAACATGTAATCATTCCACTACATTCTTAAACCATTGACCGAGCTTCAACAATTCTTTCATCTCACATATCATTTGTAGTCTCTTCATCATCATCAACATAAATACTTCCCATACGACCATACTGATTATCTTCATGAGACTTTCCCTTAGGGCATTGGTTTGCATAATGCCCATACATTGCACATTTAAAACATTTAACCATTTTTGATGTCGTAGCAATACCATTATCCTCATCCATGGTGTTAACTGAACCTTTTCCTTTGCACTTACTTGCTTTGTGTCCTTCTTTTCCACACCCAAAGCATCTTCCAATTCCTTTGAAACATTCTCCTTGATTCCTCTTCCCACATGATTTACATAGGGGAAATTGAACTTTCTTTCCTCTATGATCATCAGGAAACTCCATCTTTCTCTTATTAGCCGAGTCAGGAAACTTACCAAATTTTACTTTATTGATCATATTATGAGATTGCTGATTCGGCATAATAATGATGTTTGGACATCCAAATCCCATTTCATTAGGAAGAATATCATTCCATTGTCCATCATATCCTCCATTATCGTGAATCATCTTGTTTCCAGCCATTTTCTAAAACCCAAAAAGAATAGTGTGAGAGACAAAAATCATGCTAGGGAAAACAACATAATAAAGGGGGAGTACCTTCAATATCTAACATCTTAGGTTTAATTCTATGATCTTTAGCATAATTCTAGTACTATAACCTATATGTATACTTAACCTTAGGGACATCCCTAGACATACCTTAGAAATATCTCTAGGGATCTCACTAACGTTTTCGCATCCTAGTTTCCAAAGGTTGACTAAACCTTTCCTCTGATACCAACTGTAGAGACCCGAAGCTTGACGTACATGGATATTACATTACATTTGCGGAATACTTAGTACATAACAAAAACACACACTAAAGGATCGTAATATTTTAGTGTCTTTGGAAACTCGGAACGTAATCTTCTAATCGTGGTGAATGTTCTTCAATATCTCCCATAAAGGTCATCCCTTTTTTTTTACCTAAAACCTTTCTTTATATCCTGGGGAAAAGAAAACATAAAAGGGTGAGCTCAAATGCTCAGTAAGGGTAAACAAAATAAATATCAATCACATCATATATATAAGAACATAGCTTTTGGAAATCTTAACCTGCAAAAAAGCTCATAATATCATAACATGGGATAAATCATAGAAGTGAAATGTAATCCCAATAATCATAACTTAAAACATGAAACTTTGTGGCATACACACATAATCATAGAGAATCATTTCTTGTTAGTCAAGACTCAATGCCAAGACTATCTTAGTGGACAAAGTCCCTTTCTGAATCGAGTAACCCTCGTTTCAGTCCTGTTTCACTGAACCGGTATAACCTACCATTTCAGCCATGTCTATCTCATGAGATATAAAATCTTTACCCAATGCATTGGAGGGAGATATAGGTCCCACCCATCTTATAATGAATCCTTTCTTATGTGTTCCACATAATCATAAATCATACATCATCGCATAACCCATGTAATAAAAATGGGATTCTTAAACAACATGACATCATAAAACAATTCATATAAGATAAAGGAATTCATAAAAATGTTTCCATCAAAACATAATCAAATCCATGTAATAATAGGGATAAAAATAGAACCCTTTTATTATCTTAGATGGAAAATAATTTTGATAAAACACTTGAACTTCATTCTTGAGGAAAATATCCTTTCTACTTCAAAAACATTTTTCCTTTCATAACATGTCATAAAACTTTAAAATAAAAGAAGTTGATTAAAAATAAACTTGAAAACTTGTAAAGGAAGCTTCTTGGAAATAATGTTTTAAAAATCCATTCATGCCGTATAAGTTAAAAAAACATTCTTCGTACTTTTGTCGGAAAAGTCAAAAAGTACCTCGTATGACAAAAGATTCCTTTCATAGATATTACTAAAAACTCACCGAAGGGTAAAAATGGATTTAAAAAATTTTAGGTGGATGGAAATAATATTACATATTGATGAAACATGGATGTGGATGATAAAATACACCCCAGTAAATACTTATGAATAAACAATCTCGGATAAAAATGAGATTGTGATATTTCCCTTACCTTAGGTCCGACTTGCTTTGTAAGTGTCCGAACCTCCTGTATAATGATTTAAATCATGTTATTGACTTATTAAAGAATCATATTCATTGTTATGATATCATATATGGTTCACTTATGACATTATATTACCCGTTCTTTTGTAAATTCCATGTTAAAAAAGCGTTTTGGGTAAAATCGTTTCATTTATCGTAGGTGTTTTGACTTGTTGTTCTTGACATAATTATTACTTATATCATGATTTACTTACTTAAAGAATATAAAATATGATTTATATATCATATATATTCAGTATATATATATATATATAATAGATAGATAAATAAAATGAAAAACACCGTTCATGGAGACGGTAGTCCGTACGTACGCATGAACGTTGTTTTTCTTTCCTTATTGTCTTGAAATGGAAGTAAGTAGATGACATACATATGTATATATATACATAAATCCAGTAGCTTTATAATATCATATATTTCATTATTATTTCTTATATATACATTATAATCATTCTTAAATGGTTAACATGGAGAATGAATCTCATCGCGTCGTGGAGACGGTAGTCCGTACGTACGCACGAGCGATGATATCATTTCTATAAATATTGAATTGAATTGGAGTGGATTATACAATATATCAGAATCAATATGATGTTGTAATAACTATGTATAGTTATTCTTTACACCATTATACCCATCCATGTAAGGTGGTGGTGGAAAATAGATTACACCACGGCGTGGAGACGGTATTCCGTACGTACGCACGCGCGGTGATTTCTTTTTCCGTAGGATGGATAGATGGTGAAATAGGGTTGTTTCATACTTATAATAACATATCAGTATATGAGTGATACTGATGTTATTACTTCATAATGAAACAACCTAAGAAGAAGAAGTGGAAGAAGAAATAAAGAGGAAAGAATTGGTAACGGTAATTACCTCTTCTTTGAAGCGCCTCTTTGAGACCTCCTCTTAGGGCACTAGAATTGGTCTTTTAGGAAGACCAGAACCTCAAGGATGTTGATAGGGAAGTGGAGAAGAGATTTTGGCAGGTTTTGGCCGAGCTTGAGTGCTCAAATTGGTGTGAGGAGGAGGGGGAGGAGGTGTCCTTTTATAGGGGAGGAGAGGGGCACCTTAGGAATATCTCAAAATATTATTTTATATTAAAGTCAAAATCGGTTTATAATGGTTCCAAAGGGTCTTATTTCGAAGCTAAAGTGGGGATGGGTCGAAATCCTATCAACCAATAGAATTTAGACAAGTTTAGGATATTATTTTAACCTTATCAATTAGATTTAACTCTAAGATAAATAATTTAACTTTTACAATGTCTTTTTGTTTTCTTTCACTATATGGTTAATACACTTACTATAACATGCCAAACGAACCCCAAATTGTTTATTATTAATATATATATCCTTATCTAAGTCATTTGGCCGAACCTTAGATTTTTAGGAATAAAATAACAATTAATAATATAATATTTGATTTAAAAACTATTTTGTGTCAATTTTGACACTATTTGATATATGATTAAATGTTCGAACCAAGTTAATTAAATCAACATTAATATATCATAGTAACCTAGAAAATTAGTGTAATTCATAAAAAGTCTCAAATTACATTTATTTTGGTGTTTATAACATAAATTATGTCAATATTTCATTAATAAGATAATTACTGCATCATCATTGTGTCATAAATAAATTAAATTATTTAAAGTCTAAAAATTACAAATAAAATACCATTATGTAGGAAATCTTTTTATCTTTCTAATGAATATTTATAATCTAAAATCCAACATATATAACCCTATGTAACAATTGTTTTTCTAAAAGATATATGCTTGTGTCAATTTTGTATTCATTTTAACTTAATTAAAATAAAGTGTCATTATCACTTACAAGTGGATCAATTGGGTCCCAAAATCGACCCAAAGATGCCCATGGTCGACCATGTATCAACCAATTGGGTTAAGACACGTTTTAGGGTAATTTAATATTATTATAATATTATTTTTTAACCCTTATTTACCGGATTTACCCTTAACCATGGTAAATAAAATATTTACCGCTGTAATTATTCAAAATGTCTAAAAATAAAAGTTATATATTTACACAATTTGAACATCCTGATTTCGAATATGGAATCCATTTTTCTAAATTCAAAACACATAAGTGGCAAAAATTAATTTAAAATTAATTCCCGCAGTCAAAACAAAAGCGTGTTTTTAAGAGATAATAACTATCAAAAGATTGACACTTGTTTATGTTCGGTTTAATTGTAAAATTGTGTCCAATGACCAACATTATATTAAGTGGTAAAAATATATTCTAATTATACTTTAAAACCATTCAATATTATAATTTAACCACATAATATATTACGATGAAAAAAGTTGTTTTTAATTAAAATATAGCGTGTTTTTACTATTCATTAAAATATGAAAGTTGTCGGAAAAATATCAAAACTTTATCTAATGTAAATTTTTACATCCTGATTCAAAATAAGAATATTATTTTGTCAAATTGAACATATAAACATGTCAAAAACTATATTTAAAGTGGGTGCGCCATCAAAAGGCGGTAAAACTGCATTTTTTGAAAAATACTTATTTTACCCGAAAAATTTATTTTGTTCTTATACCATGTTCTAGAAATGTGTAAGATGAATAATAATGTTATAAAATTCAAAATTTAGTTAATACTATTCATAACGGCTAGTTCATGACAATATTATAATAATATAACATTGTTTATTAAAACCCGGTATTGCGTACAACACACGCTATCGAGGAAGGTCGCGATTGCGTGTAATGCAAGCCAAGTCAGGGTTGCGTGTTGTGAAAGAATCCTTCATTGTTTTGTATAACAGAATCCAACCATATTTCATTTATACATTTAATATATATATATATATATACTTAATGTTGCGTAGAATAACTATTATCAAAATTATGTGTAACACGGTCCAAGAATAGTGTTGCGTATACTACAAGCTAATACGGTGTTGCGTATAGCGCAAGGTAATCTTGGTGTAGAATACAACGCAAGACATTAATGAAATTAAAAGAATATTTTTCATAAAATCTCGAGGTGTTACAGAGACCGAGGTGGAAGGAGAAATGGAAGAATCCTTCAGAGAGGTATGATGGTAATAAAACTAAGTTTTCAGTTTGTGATACATGTGGTAAAAGGAATGCTGTGGAATGTCTTCTGAATTCCAGAAAGTGCTATTGATGTGGTAAGATGGGACATAAGGCACATGATTTCACTGAAAAAGATCAGGATGATGGTAAGACCAAATTTGATTTATAGTTAGTGAAATGTTTCCAGTGCAATGAGATGGGTCATTATGAAAATGAGTGTTTGAAAAAGAGCTCAAATGATGGAAAGCAGTCAGACTACAAGTAGAAAGGTGTGGTGAAATCCTTTGCAACTACTTCAGCAGATGTTGGGACATCAAATGAAGTGGTATCAGGTACTTTGTTTGTTTTCTCAGATTATTCTAGTGTATTGTTTGTTTCAGGGTCTACACATTCTTTCATCTCTGAAAAATTTTCTAGTAAATTGGAAATTTCATCTCAAGAAATTACTCATTAAATTGTGGTAAAAACACCTGGGTGAAATTTTGAGGCGAAAATAATTTATAATAATCTTCCTATCCTTATCCGTGGAAAGAACCTACTTGAAAACCTTATTTTTTAACCTCTAGTAGAGTTTGATGTTATCCTGGGTATGAATTGGCTCTCTGTTTACCATGCTAAGATTGATTGTAGAGCTAAAGAAGTTTCTTTTCAGAAAGAATTTCAGTTTGTGTACAAGAATGAACCCTTAATTTTGATAACATATCAAGAGGATGATAAACTTGTAAAAGATGGAAATTAATGTTACCTTGCACGTATTGTTGAAAACAAAAGAACAGTTCAGATTAATGACGTTCCAATGGAAAATGAGTATCCTGATGTTTTTCCTGATGAGTTTCCTAGAATAATACTAAATCGGGAAGTTTAATTTACTGTTGACTTAATTCCTGATGCTAAGCCAATTTTAAAACCCCCTTATCGAATAGATCAAATTTAACTTTTAGAGTTGAAAGAGTAATTGCAAGATTTATTAGGGAAAGGTTTCATTCGACCTAGCACATCACCATGGGGTGCTCATGTCATGTTTGTTAAAAATAAAAATGGTTCTATAAGAGTTTGTATTGATTATAGGTCCTTGAATAACATCACTGTGAAGAACAAATATCCTTTTCCTCATATCGAGGATTTGTTTGATCAGCTCCAGGGAGCTCAGTATTTTTCAAAGATTGACCTGAGATCGGGGTACCATCAGTTGAAGGTAAAGGAAGAATATATTCTGAAGACTGCATTTCGTACAAGATATGACCATTATGAATTTGTAGTAATTCCTTTTGGGTTGACCAATGCACCTTCTGTATTCATGGACCTTATGAATAGAATTTTCCATGAGTTCTTGGATAAGTTTGTGTTTTTTTCATTGATGATATTTTGGTGTATTCTAAAAGTAAAGAGGAGCATGAAAGTCATTTAAGGATTATTTTTCATAGCTTAAAAGAAAAGAAATAGTATGGTAAATTCAGCAAGTGTGAGTTTTGGTTTCAACAAATTTCATTCTTTGGTCACATTGTTTCTAAATATGGAATAACTGTTGATCCTACAAAAACAAAGGTTCTTGAAGAATGGCCAAGACCCACAAATGTAACCGAGATTCATAGTTTTCTTGGTTTGGAAGGCTATTACCGAAGGTTTGTTAAAAAAATTCACGGTTATCTAGTCCAATGACTAAGCTAACTCAGAAGGGTGTTATGTTTATCTAGGAAAAAGAATGTGATGATTGTTTTCAGGAATTGAAAAGAAGATTGGTGAATGCTCCAGTTTTGCACTACCTTCTAGGAATGGTGAGTTTGTTATATACAATGATGCTTCATTGAAAGGACTTGGTTTTATCCTAATTCATAATGATCAGGTAATTTCTTATGCTTCATGACAGTTGAAAACTCATGAGGTAAATTACCCTACACATGATTTGGAATTAGCTGCTATTGTTTTCTCTTAAAAATTTAGAGGTATCATTTCTATGGTGTAAAGTGTGAAATATATACTGATCAAAAAAGTTTAAAGTATATATTCACTCAGAAAGAATTGAACATGAGACATAGGAGATGGTTAGAATTAATCACGGATTATGATTGTACAATTCACTACCATCCGGGAAAAGAAAATAAAGTGGCTGATGCTTTGAGTCAAAAAATTAGTGCTTCATTAACCATGTTATGTTTGGAACATGATCATTTGGTTAAGGATTTGATGAAACTTGGCATAGAAGTTTTGGGTATAGGATTTTCTTCTATTTTGTTTTAGGTGTCAGTTAAATCTTCTCTATGAGACATAATTAATCAAGCACAGAAGCAAGACAATGAGTTGCAAAAAAAGTTAGAGCTAGTTCAGAAGGGTAAGTTGCCTGGATTAAACATTGATAATGATTGTGTTTTGAGATTTTGGAAGAGATTGTGTGTGCATTGTGATTCATAGTTTAAGAGAGAGTTTTTATGTGAATCTCATAGTTATACGTTTTCAGTTCATCCTGTCAGTACTAAGATGCATAGAGATCTTTGGGAGTATTACTGGTGGGATGGAATGAAAAGAGATATTGCTGATTTTACTATGAAGTGTTTGACTTCTCAATAGGTTAAAGTAGAGAGGCAGTTACCGAAAGGGATGCTTCAGCCTTTACCAGTGCCAGTTTGTAAATGGGAGAATATATCCATGGACTTCATTATGGGATTGTCGAAAACACCTCAAGGTAAAAATGCAATCTGGGTTATTGTTGATCGCTTGACTGAATCTGCTCATTTCCTTGCTATAAGAGATTCTATACCCCTAGATAAACTTTATTGTTTGTATCTTAAAGAGATAGTAATGTTACATGGAGTTCCCCTCTCCATTGTATCTGATCGTGATCCCAGGTTTACTTCTAACTTTTGGAAAGGTCTTCAGAAGTCGTTGGGTACTGAATTAAATTTTAGTACAGATTTTTATCCTCAATCGGATGTGCAGTCAGAACGAACAATTAAGACATTGGATAATATGCTACGTGCTTGTTCGATGGATTATCAGGGAATTTGGGACCAACATCTTTCTTTGGTTGAGTTTTCTTATAATAACAGTTTTCATTCCAGTATACAGATGGCACCATTTTAGGCAATATATGGGTAGCGGTGTCAAACTCCAACTTTTTGGGATGAAGTGGGTGAAAGGAAGTTGATGGGACCATAATTGGTTGAAGAGTTGGAAGAAAATGTTCAGATGATACATAAACACATGAGAACAGCTTAGAGCGTGCAGAAAAGTTATGTGGACAATAGGAGGAAGGATCTATCTTTTGAGGTAGGTGATCATGATTTTCTCAAAGTATCACCATGGAAAAGTGTGATGTGATTTGGTAAGAAAGGAAAGCTGAGTCCAAGGTTCATTGGACCATATGAAATTCTAGAGAGAGTTGGATCAGTTGCTTACAGAGTGGCTTTACCTCCGAGTTTATCTCAGGTACACAATGTTTTTTCTGGTTTCAATGTTAAGGAAGTACATGCCAGATCCATCTCATGTTTTTGGTCGAGAGGTAGTTCAGCTGGAAGAGAACCTATCTTATGAGGAACAACTAGTCCAGATTCTTGAACATAGAGAGAAATTATTGTAGAATAAGGTGATTCATCAGGTAAAGGTTTTGTGGAAAAAACCACATGATGGAAGAGGCAACATGGGAATCTGAAAATGCAATGAGGGATAAATACCCCCACTTATTCGATAAGTAAATAAATATCAGGGACACAATTTTCTAAAGGGGGGAAGGATGTAACATCCCAAGTAAGTAAATAATTATGGATTTTCATATCTATGTCTATTTATGAATTAGATAGTGTTTTAGAGGCTTAAAAAGAGAATAAATCCAATCTTAAGCATTGGATTCTCTAATATTTTTAAAAGATTGTTTTGCCGCCTTTTGATGGAGAACCATTTTTAAATCTATATTTTGACAATTATATAAGCTCTATTTTTAAAAATAAACTTATTCTTTAGGATTGGGACATTGAAATTTACTTTGGATAAATTTTTGGTATTTTTATGACAATGTTCATTTTTTAATGAATAGTGAAAAATATAGCATTTTTCTTCCAAAATGCTTTTTCATCTAATTTAATTATATGGATAGATTATCTTTATATTTGGTTTTAAAGTTTAAATAGAATATTTTTTTACCATTTAATCCAATTTTGGTCATTTGGATTAATTTCTATTTGAAATTGGACATAAACAATTGTCAAACTTTTGATAGATATTGTTTCTAAAAAAACCCGCTGTTTGTTTTGACAACGAGAATTATTTTTAAATTAATTACTACAATTTCTGTGTTTGTAATTTGGTAAAATTGATTCCATATTTTGAATTAGAAGGTCCAAATTATGTAATTAGGACTCTTTTTTTTGGACATTATGAATAGTAATGATGGTAATTATCTTTAATTATCGTGATTAATTAGTAATCGGGTAGTTAAGGGTAATAAAATAATATCATAATAATAAAAAATGACCCCAAAATTTGTCCAAATTCGACTGGATGTTTCATGTCCGACCATGGGATTCCTTGTTCCAAAATTTGGGACCCCATGGAATCACTTTTGGGTGATAGTGACATTTTATTATATTATTTTTTTAAAGGGAATGTATAACCAAAGTATGCATCACCCAAGTAAAACAATTTAATTTTGTATGTGTAAATGATATCTTAGAATATAAATAGTCATTGTAAAGATAAAAATATTTCCTAAATCATGATATTTTTTTATAATTTTTAGACATTAAATAAATTAAATTCTTTATGACACCATGATGATGCAGCGATTACCTCATTAATTAACGATTTAAATAAAATGAAAAGATAATGTAAAATATAAGAATTAAACTAGTCAAAGACTTATTGGATGGGTGTATATCGAACCCTTATCACCTTATCCTCCAAATATATCATTTTTGGACCTTTAAAATCTGAAACTCATTATATAATAAAGTAACATTTCTTGACTTTCCAAGAGTACCCCTCCTCCCTCTTATAAAAGGCCCCAACCTCTACCACCTTACCCACACCTCTTAAGCCATTGGCTTGGAAAATATCTGACCATTTTATCTCTCCAAATCCCTCTATTAATCATATAATCCTTATCTTAGGCAGAAAGATCTTCAAGAAACTCTTTTGGTTCAAACCAAGAGGAGTTACCCGATTGAAAGTTATTGTCTTATCTAATGTTCTTTTGTTTTATTTTCATTCTCAAACCCCCTAACCTCTTTTTATTCTTTTCTTTTGTAACAAAAATAGTATCTCTAATATACTAGGATTTTTTTATGAGAAGTATTTTATTTACACTTACACACACCTCCGTCTAATGGTTAAAAAAAATACTGTTTCTGTGGTTGGTGAATTTCTGCCTCACGAAACGATGATTGTTAAAGCTTCTTTTAACACCTTTAATTGTGTCCATTAAGATGTCACTATATTTATATATGATATATATTATGTTTATGTTTTTCTTTATGATTCTTTATTTTTCATTTATGGCATACATTTATGGTTTCCATTATCGGTAAACGCAATATCTTCATTTTAGGAAGTGCGGACTACCGCCCCCTCAAAGTGATTTGATTCGTTAATTCCATATGTGGGACATATAAAGGATGGATTTTATGATTTTATATATTATATTATACTGTAATTATAATATACCTCTATATAATTATGATTTCACTACATTAAATACGAAATATAAATGAAAGTAGCGGTCATGCATACGTACGGCTTACAGTCTCCATGAACGGTGCATTTCATTTCATACCTCTAAATGTTATGTAATATTATAAATGAATGTATATACTAGATATATGTGATATATATGATATCTATATCATGAATATAATTCTGCATATAATGTATATTTTACCACATGAACAACTTGTAATTATAAGAAGTTTATTTTTGGCTCACGTACCAAAGATCGACAAAATGACCGTTATTAACTTAAGTAATTACATAATGTTCATAAAATGGTAATAAGAGATATAAAAGGAATAATGAACTTGAAAAATGTTCTTAAGAAATTATAAATTAACTCTAGTTTATTATTCAGTAGATTAAAGAACGATCGAGTCGAGTCGGACATGAGGTATAGGACATCGTCTCAATTTCCTTTCATTGATGCATATTTTGTTTTATACACAGCTTTATTTTATATGGTGTATAAACCCCTTTGAATTTCACTTTTATTCAAAAGGAATATTTTTTATATGAAGTGTTTTACTAAATGACAAAAGGGAATGTTTTTGTCGTACGTATGCGGCGACAACGACTTCTCCGCCGCCGTGACCATTATTTGAGTTTCGGCTTCCTCTACAAGACATAACCTTTTTTTAAAGAAAAATAAATACCATATTTTAATTTTATTTTATTTTGGTATTGAAAATGGTTTTGATAATGTTTTGATTATATCAATGTGTTGTATTGATATCTTGTGATTGAAATGTGGAAATATTATGTTTTCTTTATGCATGTTTTATGTGACACGATTATGTTATGGTTATTGGGAGTTGTTTATAAAGATGGGTGGTTTTGTGATAAACTAATGGAGGGTGATCCCGTGATAGATCTCCAATGCATTGGGTAATGTGAAGGAGTTAAACGCTAAGGTTTCTCTGAAGAGATTCAGGGAATATACTATGATGGGTATTCCAAACGTAACCACGAGGGTTACTCCCTACGTAAGAATGTTATGAATGCCTCAAGTTACCTTTATGTCTTATGATTTCAATGAGTTATTCATAAATCATATTATTTCATGAGTTATGATAAAGTTATTATGTTTTATGATTAAAGTATGATTTCATTAATTCTTATGAATACATGGACTAATGTTTTCATTACATAATTTTATATCCCTTACTGAGCTTTTTATTCTCATCCCAAGTTTTGGAATTGTTTTTCATAGGTCAAGGGAAAGGTACATGATGTGATGATAGTGCTAAGGAAGTGTCAAGAAAGATTCCATGTTTTGTTTTAAATATGTTTCCTTTGATGGGAAAAATGAATACTGTCTTTTATGTAACCACTATGTTGAAATGTGGAATGTAATGCATGATTTATGATCTAATACTCTAAAACTCTAAACCTAAAAAGATCCTCAATGTGTATTTTTGAAATAACTCAAGATTAAGTAATATTTAAGGCTAGGGCCTTATACTTAATCCATACAATAATACGTTCCAGTCTATGCAACAAATGGTCCATGAATCAATTTTACATAATTGACTGTTTATAGTGTATGTTATAGCCTATATAGGAAAACACTATTTAGGTTATGAAATAAACTCAATGTTCCTACTATGTTTCTCAATCCCCTGCACAAAACATTTATCATATAATAAGTGTATCACTCAATGAACACATAATAAATTTCATACAGTTAAGCAATTCATCCTATATGGAATAGAATAATTCATGGATTTTGAATTCTAAAAGGTTCCTAAAATGACGTATGTGATAGAATACCCTCATCCCATTAGGTCATTCCAAAAGAAAATCCTCAATCATATAAATAATAACATCAATATTCAAGTTTGTTACTCAACAGTGGAATCAAATCAACTATAATAAGAAAAATATAGAACAACATGTCCCATCCTAGGTAATTTGGTATTTTCTTTGTACGTGGGTTAGCTGGTCCTAGGAACAACTCATTAAAAATCCCAATACATTCATAATTCACTATATAACATTCTCAAACAACAATTCAAAATTAATTAAAAATGCTCTAATACCACTTTGTGATGTCCCAATCAGTGTTCCATTCACAGGTGGCCCAAACTGATGGGCCATATGGCCTCAAGCACATCTCCTTGTATGCTAGAGGATGCTGATTAGAAGCGATGGCCTAGGGTGTGTCTATGGAGAGACTATCCTGTCAGGTCAGTGTATCACAATGGAGAAATATATTGATAAATACTTTAATCATATCAATCATGGAAAATATAGCAGAATCATATATAAACATACAAAAACTAAATAATAATCAAAAGTAGTTAACTAAATCATATACAAAACATAGCGATGTCACGTCTTTATAAAACATGTAAAATAGGTATACATAGTATCCGGAAGTCAATATGGTAATTATATAAAAAAGGAATAGAAATCAAAAAATATATCCAAGAATTCCAAGCTATAACTCGATGATCTACTATCAAGATCCCATCCTAAGACATGCAAGAAGTCGCTCATCCATATGTGGTTTCTTACCCTTATATACACCTACAAGAATATAGTCTGCCTGAGTACCATCATCGGTCCAAATAAGGTGTGAGGTAAACTCAGTAGGTAACTGCCAATGGTGTCAATAAATATCAAGTCAGTGCATATAATATGCAATTTTTCAAATATAATATTGAAAATTAGTAATAATAATTATAAATGGGTTGAATCTGATTCCTAATAGAAACCGAGATAACACTACCTACTTCATCCCAAGATGAAATACTTCTGAACAATTAACCATGTCTATACACATGTATGGACTATATATTTAGTGAAATTACTACCATATATATGGCTACTTCTACAATATTAAACCAGAGGTGTAACTCAAGCATTCATAAGTTGTAACATGATTATCACAAGTATCAAGGGGCACTATGCTCGATATCATAGTAGTAAGGGTCACCATTCCTAGTATAATAATCATAAATATTCCATGCCTAACATCACATTTATAAGGGACATAATTCTGAGATCATGTCACTAGGGACACCATGCCCATATCACAAGAATAGGGTTTTCATGCTCTGTATCATAAGAATAAGGGATGCCATTCCCAATATCATAAGAATAGGGACGTCATACCTAGTATCACAAGAATAGGGGATTCCATGCATAGTTTCACAAGAGTAAGGGTCTTTATGCCCATATCATAGTTATAGGGTCACGATACCCATTTATCATAATAATTGAGGGCCGCCATACCCCTGTATATAAGACATGAAAACGGTTCAACATGCCTATTTACCCAAAATCAACAGCGATCATCCTACCATTACATAAATAAAAAAAATAAGTAATAATTGAATTTAATACGAGCTAATGGATAATTAAAAACTCATTAATATTAATTTATAAAAAGGTTATAACCATTTTTCCATTTATTTAGGTGACGTGGGAGTACTACTCACCTCCAATAATTTTATTTTAAATTGGTAAGTGTGATATCTATGATATACTACAACAATTACCCATTTCACTTATGATATCACAATTTATAAGTCATTTTAAATCCATTAAGATGATGTTTTGTGGATTTATTAATTTATATCCATAGAGACAATTTTATTGGCACACCTGAAGGGGTGACAACAATTGAAGGGACCTAGGAAGGTCATATAGTTCCCATTTAAGGCAATTAATTTAAGGAGGATTAAATTCATGGGCAATACACATTGAAACTGGTGTGTAGCACAACAACACAGATTATAAAAAATCTCAGCTTTGAGGGATAACAACTAGACCACCTAAATTATGCCTATAGAGGAGAAATTTTCTATTACTAGCCTTTTCTTTGGTCCATATCAGAATAAAATGGAAAAACAGAGGAATTCTCAAAAATATGGTATATGATCTTACACCTAAATCACTCTATTGAGATAAAGACAAATGAATAACAATGCAAGATGATTATAGAACTCACAAGTGCACATAAAATAAGATGAACATAGATAAAATAGGAGTATGTATCTAAAAGTTATCAATGAACCTTGGTTATGGATCCATGAGGGTGTTCCTGCATGATAGAGAGGGGATGTTGATGTTTTTTATGAAAATAATAGGACATACATACTTTTAAAAAAACTGACAAAAAAAATATTACATGGTGTGTATTCTTTACAGTCCATGTAATGTTTGGATTTTTTATCACTATGGAAAAGCCATTACATTCAATGAGATGGGTCTATCCAGACCAATACATTTCGTGTGTTGAATACACTTAGTGTACTCCAAATACACACTGTGTATTTGGCCTACAACCATCCCACAACCCCCTTCTCCTTTCATTCCAAACAAACCAACCAACCTAATGAATTAGCCTCCAAATATAATACAAAAATAACCTCACCATTGCTTTAACTGGAAGACTTAAAATGTTCATTACCTGAAAGAAAAATCGAGATCTTAAATGAATATTTTCTCCAATTTACATAAAATTAAAACAATATATTCTTGCATCATACTCAATGGATCACAATTAAATATTGATTCAAAAATATATCTGATTAAATATGATATTTTAATCAAAACACCTCATATTTATGAATTAAATATATCTCTAAGACCAATAGACATAGTCATTTCCATTATGATAGGGAAGTCCTTACTTTTTAACCTTGAAATATGTCCATTTACGACATAATGAGAACAATTATAAGCACAACCATCGGGTAACCTCAAATATCAAATCCATTGATAGAATTATAAATGAATTAATTTAGAACGTGCATAAGATACTTTTGGATTCATTAATTTTTGTTATCTTTTATCTTCATATAATTCTTGTCCATGACATTTGTAAATCTAGGAAAGATCTAACCATGCCTTTATATTAACTTTAGTTTTATTGAGTGTGTCTAGCATGGTATAAAATATTTTATCAAAAAAATCTTCTAAATATGCATTAAATATAAAATGTTATGAACCAAAAAAAACAAATCAATTTGGAAGATCCCAAAAAATACTTCTTTTTATTGAATGATGATATCTCCCAAAACCATTTTTTTATTTATGGTTGGTCCAAAAGTAATAGGAGGTAATGTAAAGATTACAGATTTTACCTGAATATAAAAGAGATATGATAGAGGTTCGTGTCTTTCAATTCTACCATTTTTTAAATTATTTCTATTCCTTCGAAAAGGGAAATCCATAAGAAGAAATATCTAATGACAGTAAAAAATAACTAGTCCTTCTCTCATTGCAGAGCATAAACTCTTTGTTTTCATCCATGCAGTACGAACATGATTTTAGACCATGTTTACTCCATCCAGATAATATACCTTTCATAAAAAATTCACTGATATCCCACATTAATCCAAGCTTTAGTGAAAAATTTATAATATGTAACTATATCAAACATAATTACACTATTGTACCATAATGAAATTATCTCATCAATTAGTGGCTTAAAATAAAAATTGATATTTTCATTTAGGTCTCCTAGAATTAATAGCACCAAATATATTTATGGTTCCTTCATTAACATCCAAAGAGTTAAGTTTTATAGTGTAATGAAAATAGGATAACAAGATTATTGGATATGATAAGCACCAAATAGAAAACAAAATAATCAGTAGAAAGACTCAATTGTATGTTATGAGGCTCTAAAGAAAAACAAGGATGTATATGATCAATTTTTTTCCACGAATCACCATCACAAGGATAATTTTGTATTTTACTAGTTGAAATATTTTATTTATTCTATTTCATCAATGCATTATGTTTCGAGACATAAATAAATGTTTTAAATAAGGTGTAATTGGAAAATAGCTCAAATTTTTCACATGAAATTTGGACTTTCCTTGTTGTTACTTTTTATAACTTGATTATCCACAAGTTGGAAAATTAACTAATGATTCAAAATAACAATAATATAAGTTGATATAATTTAAAAATTCATTGATCTTCTAATAAGTGAGACCCAAATTATGGACCAACCTCTTACTTTCATAGAAACTTTGTCAAACATTTCCAATCTCCTAAGAGCACATTTATTTCATGCAAATTTAATTTTTTTTTACTTTACAAAAAAAAATATGAATGTGATGATGTAAATGATATAAATGTTTCAACACCCTCAATGCATAGAGGATTTATACCAAATCCATTGGGAAATTTTCAATGATTTATCCAATCACGATCTGATAATAGAAACTGGTGTCTACATTTTAAGTCCATAATTATCTATTAAAACAACATAAATAAGAATAATTATTATTAATTGTGATTAATTAATTTTTTTTATTAAATTTTAATTATGTATAATTAGGAATTTATATATTTTCATACAGTTTATTACAAATTATAGTAATTTACTAATATTTACAAAATATTAATGATTATTAATAATTATTTAAATTATTACTACATTTTTACTAATTACTAATTATCGTGAATTTTTAATAATTGTTTGTAATTTTTATATTACATAATTTCTTTATCAAATATATATACATGAAATATATTTTTACATGTTTTTAAACAAATATACATATCAAATATATATATATATACACACACATACATATATATCAAATAAATTATTTTAAAAAAAATTATATATATTTATATATATATATGTACATGTATACTTACATGTTAATATATATTACATGATTTCGTAATCCACTATACATACATCAAATATATTTTTACACGTTTTTTAAATAAAAATAAGTATCAAATATATATATATATATCAAAAAACACAAATGTCATTTTAAATAATCATATATATATATATATATTCTCATGTTAATTTAAATAAATAAATAAATATATATATATATATATTACTTGATTTATTAATCAAATATATATACATCAAATATATTTTTACACGTTTTTTAAACAATTATACTTGGAAAATCTATATAAATATACATATATATTGAAAACCTTACATGTTTTTTAAATATTTATAAATATATATTGACATGATAATATATATATATATATTACATGATTTCTTGATCAAATATATATACATCAAATATATTTTTACACATTTTTTAAGTAAATATTTATATATATCAAATCTATACATACATACATACATACATACATACATACATACATATATATATATATATATAAAATATTACATGTTTTTTTAATGTTTATATATGTATATTCATGCTTTTATAGGTTTTTAAACAAATATACATATCAAATCTATACATACATACATACATACATACATACATACATATATATATATATAAATATATATAAGCTTACACATTTTTTTAAAACGTTTATATATATATATATATTACAGAGTTTCTTAATCAAATATATATACATCAAATATATCTTGACATGTTTTTTAAATGTTTATATATGTATATTCAACTATATATATATATATATATATATTACACACTTTCTTAATCAAATATATATACATCAAATATATATTTGATATGTTTTTTAAATAAATATATATATATATCAAATATATACATACATACATACATACATACATACACACAAACACACACAGATATATATATATATATATATATATATATATATCAAATATATTTTGACATGTTTTTATAAAAAATATACATACGAAATGCACACACACATACACATAAAATATTACATATTTGTTTAAAATGTTTATATATGTATATTTGTAGGTTAATATATATATACATATTACATGATTTCATAATCAAATATATATATATATATAATATTTTTATACATTTTTTAAATATATATATATATATATATATATCAAATATATATATATATATATATCAAATATATATATATAATATTACACATCTTCTAAAAACAATTATATATGTATATTTACATGTTAATATATAAAAATATAAATAAATAAATAAATATATATATATATCCAAATGTTTACAAATCTCTATTCACATGTTTTAAATAAATAGAAAACAACCATAATATAACAATCTAATATGGTTTAACATCACAAACACAATCCAAGCACTATAATAATTTATCAAAAAAAATATCTCTATAAGTATGAAATACAATTGAAAAATTTTATAGATTTATATAAACTTTTAAACACTAGAAATCCCTAAATAATTTCCATAATAATCATATTTTTAACAATAGCATAAAAAATAAACTTTCAATTACCATAAATATGAAATAATTTTTTATTAAATATAAAGGTCAAACAATGTGGAAACCAACTCAAATCAATTGAAATCAACTTGCATGGAGATGGTGGACACCAAAATAGGGAATAATAAAATTGTAATTACCATAAATACCTAAAAAATAATAAAAATTGAGTAAATTTTATGACATTGGGTTTGGAAAAACTAACTTCAGAATGATTGAATAGGAAATCAAAAAATAATGAAAGAGGAGAGAAGATGAGTATGTATATAGTGTATTGAAACCCAAATCTGTAATAAATTGGGTGCAACAATATACCATTTAGAAGATTAGTCTGAGGGTTTCATGCTGAGAGTGACATGGAGAAGGGGAGGAGAAAGAGGTGGGTGGGAGAAAGGGTATCATGTGGTTTTACAATTATTTTTTAATAGTGATAGGTTTTAACTCATCTAGAAAGGTAATTATCGATCACTTTTTTATGGATTTAATTATCCATCACTAAAGGTAATTTTTAACCATTTTTTATGACATATTTCATTATCCATCACAAAATTCTTAGTGGGATAACTTATCACACATGTACAACAAATGTAATTGATCTTGGGTAGCTTTTCCATCAGAAATAACTAATTCCATGGGGAAATTTAGGATGAGTTCCTTTCCCTTCACAATAACACATTTCCATTATCCATTTTTCTTGTAGTGTTCCTCCCGCACACCAAGATGTCAATAAGGGATATTTAGATTCATATGATTAAAGGGGAGAGAAAATTGATCTATCACATAGAATAATTTGAATTTATTCGCAATATGTGGGACAAAAAACTCATTATTTTTAAAAACGATTAGGTATTTAAAAAACATTAAAGGAAGTGTTGAAGTACCCATCATATCCTGATGATAAAGTATTTTACTTTTTGTTAATGGATTTTAAAAAAGTCAGTATGTAAGTTGAAGTAAAATAAAGTTTAATTTTGGTGTTTCATAAGTAAGTCTGTTGGAATTAAATACTTTGAAAGATGAAAACATTAGAAATAGGAATACTATATATGCATGTTATACTATCAAAAGATGACAATGAGAAATTATTGAATGATTTATCCAGAAATTTCGAAACTCATGTCACTACAAGTAATGAAATAAAATGGAGTAAATGATGATGGTGAATGAAGGTGGAGTTTATGAAAATATTATTATCCTGAAGCATCCAAATATTTATGAATATTTATTGCACAAAACCTAATTGTATTCGTGATAAGTGTTAATAAATAATCATTTTCATCTATATTTTTAGTTAAAAAGTGTTGATGAAATTTGAACACATTAGTTACATCACCCATGGAATTATGTCGAATTGATATCACTAATTTAGTATAACCACCATAAGATATGGAAGGTGTCTATTTTGATAAATCATTTTGGAGAGTTGAGGTGCCCATATAAATAATTTAAGTTTAAGAGTTGATAATTATTATACAATTACATGTACGAATTTCAGAAGATTAAATAATACAGTTCTATATAGTACAATGTAAATACTGAATTTATGATAAGTAGTTGACTTTTCATGGTTATTTTTATCATCAAAACTGTTGAAACTATGATGATATAGATCTGAAATAGGTATGGGGATCAGGGGAAATGGAAAGAAAGATAAAAATGTAGAATTTTGAAATGAAGACCTACCCAGTAAAATCTGATAGGTTCAATAGGGTATGAACCACTAAACTCTACACTATGAACCTAAATTAGAGAGATAGAAGAACAGACAATGATAAAAGGAAGGCACATGGCTTGAATGGAAGCCGAAATCATGTACGGTATTGAAAAATATTTAATGATATTCTGAAGCTTAGTACATTATTAATGCCATTATGTAGCGTATAGTGAACCATGTAAACAACATGATACATTTTTCCTGAGACAAGAAGCACACTTCTATTGTTGTGAGAATTAAAAAAAGTAGAGATACTAGAAGGACAAGTTTATAGATTGTAAAAATAATAATATTATTGAGTACAAAAATATAGGACTTAGTGGTGGTTCTAATAAACTCATCTAAACAAATCATATTAAATATGATTTATAATACAATGGTGGTTTAATATAACTACCACTATGTTATTTTTATTTTAAAATTTTATGTTCGTTTTGTTGAAAATGCCCTAAATATTTAAAATATAAAAATATTCCACCCCCTAACATGATCCCTTGGACCCTCCCCCTAATCCCTTATCCCTGATCCCCCTCTCCTTGACAAAGACTATCCCTCAACCCAGATCCCCCCTTTCATCGACGATGACCACCCCTCAACCTCGATCCCCCTATCCTCGATGATGAATACCCCTCATCTTTGACCCCCCCTTATCCCAAACAACAATCCCCATTAGCCCCTCCCTCACCACTAATCCTTCTGACCAAACCCCCTTTTCCCTAATGATGACCCTTAGTAACCCCTTATTCTTGATGATGATCCCCAATGGTGATCCCTCTTCCCCTTTTTGTAGCGAGTACAACCCCCGATGATGAAAATATCCCTAAATTCCTTATACCCATGACCTCATCCTCCTCATAGATTTGTTTCATTGAAGGTTTGATGACGGTTAGATTTTTATGAGGGTTTTCATTAAATTATATAAGGATATATGTAATTGAGTGTTGTTTCTTGGAGATTTTTCTTTGGATGATGTTGGGGTTACATTAAAAACCTTCCATCGACTGTTGGTCATTATTTTGAAGAGTGGATTCACCTCAATATTCTCTTAGAATATTATTCCAATTTTTTTTAATTTTCAATAATTAATTATAAACGGTTATAATTATTTATTTAATTCATGTGACATGATATAATATCCTAGGGTGTTGTTGGTGTGTGATGTAAGACTTGAATATTTTACATTTTCATCAAGAAGTAAACCAATAATTCAGTTTTGTGTCACTTCCCCATTTATTAATCATTTAAATGTTTTTAATATGATACTTTTTCTATTGAGATCCACCTAAAGGGACATTGTGGGTTTTCTTGGGGAGAATGTTGGTTTTATATGTTTAGTATAGGGGTTTTCAATTTAAAAACATGATTATTTGGCCTATGGTCTAAGAACACAAGTCTCAGGTAATTTATTCTTTTATTCTCATTTTTAAATGATGCAATTAAGTTAATATAATAAAAATATACTCTTAATCGTGAGTAAAATGAATAATTCTTACTAAAATCTATGCAGATTTAGATTATATGAAGTTTTTTTATGTTATAATCTCTTTAAGTTGAGTATTGTTTCTCAAATAGATTTTGAAAATGTTGTAGAACCAAAATTTCATGAAATGACATGACACATATAGAAACTCACGCATCAGATATCATAGTTCCAAGTTAGTATTTTGAGATACAAAAAAAATTACTATCATAACGATCAAATCAATATCTAGTTATAGATATAATCATGTTTCTACAATAGAAAATAAAAATTAATAATATTCAAAGAAAAAAATGTAGATCTTTTGACAGAAGAATATGTTCATGTATTACTTTAGTATGATAATAGTACACTCAACATCATAGAAACCTCTCTCCTAGGATTAGTGAACTTATTCCATGACATCTAGTCAGTGGAAATATTTATTCATTTATGTTGTTTATATTTTTAATGTAGGATTGAATCATTTTTCTATTGAATTTGTGTCATGTCAAATCAAGACCCTACCTTGGTCAATAATGAATTTGGGTGATGTTTAATTTTTATTATACTTTTTTAATTAATCATCTAAATATTTATATTAAATTTAAATGAACAATAGTGAAAATATAATAAATATAGATATTTTTTTAATAATTTACCTTAAAACACACCTCAGTATACTAGGGGTTTGGAATAATTTTTATATTATGAAATTTCAAATCGATCAGTAGGTGGTATAATAAAATATTAACATTCTGATTGTAAATTAAAGTGATGGTTGAATAGAAACTAAGTATATGATCACTTGATATTGAAATAGTTTCCTCCTTGATATCCATGTTGAATTTGGCATGGTGAATCAAATGTTATAAAAAGATAAAACATTGAAAATCTTGTCAAAAAAAAACACAAAGTGACCCACCATAGGAGAATTGAGTTAAATAATTTGATAAATGGTTCATTTTTTAGTAATAAGATACAATTTATAAGATTTTAATACATAAACGGAACATTTAGTTGATCCTGGGTATGTTAATCTTCTTAAAAACTTTAGTGATGAAAAAATGAGTTTTATGAATTAGTTGAAGATTGGAAATAAGAAATATATAAAGGGTGTTCCAAGTATTCAAACTTGTATTTTTTAATTAAATGGAATCATATAAAGTTTTCCTATGGAATTACTAATAATGAAATGATTTTAGAGTGTCTTTATGATGAATTTAGTGAAGCTAATATCCTTGTATCATTATATGAGATAAAAAAATCACAAAAAAAACTAGAGTTGATTATAAAATAATACAAGTATTCCCTAATGATTTCATGATTTACTAGGGAGAAGAGTTCAATAAAGAAGAATTCATAGTACATCATATAAGAAGATAAAAGTAAATGTATAAGAGTGAGCGTAAAAATCAATGCAACCTCATGAATAAATAGAAGAAGAAAACTACGATAAAGGTATTGCATTAAATTCCTCTAAAACCATGCTTGAAAAGATTATTCATGTAATTTAAGACTACATATGAAAATAAGTGAAATTCTCAGGATAGTAAAATTGATGTCTTGATGAGACATCCATATTATTCAACATCATGGAATTTTTTTTCATTATATCTATATTTTTCTTCATATACTTGGAATATATGTTGGGGATTATCTTCACATGTTTTTATCCATTTCAGTACTTTAAGTACTAATTATATAATTTAGATAGTTGTTTTGATACCCTAAATTTTATAGTCATGTATATGGACAATTAGTGTCTTTCATGGACTAGGAAACTTATCTTGTTGGAACACTCATACTATTTTGGATTTTCTAGTTTGTAATTTTGATTTTGAACCTCAATGAATACCTCATAGTATAAAATGGTGTTTTATGTGTCATCATTGATTTCTTGATACTTATTATAAATTGAGGTTTAACAAGAAACAATTTATTGAAGATATTGAATTAACAAAGATAGTGAAGTTATTATTTGTTTCAGAAATATTGAGAGAATTAATGAATGTCACTGTAGAATTTGGAAAATTTAATCATTTTAAAGAAATTTGGAAAAGGGTAAGAGGTATAGTATATAAAGTAGATAGAACAAAATAGTAGAAGAAAATGAGTATATTTTTTAAACTCTGTTATCATAAGTTTAATTTGACATGTCATAATATTGACATAATGCATATTGAGAAGAACGTCTTTGATAATATAATTTTTTTTTTCATTTATTAATGAGAATGGTAAATAAAATGATCAAATTAATGCTCATAATGATTTTGAATCATGGAATATAAATAATTGTTTGTTGTAAAATGAGAATATAAAGTATCATTCGATAGTTTGACACTGAAAAATCCCGAGAAAGACATATTCCTTCAATCTTTACACAATGTAAAAGTGCTAGATGGATATTCAAGTAACATTTTAAGGTGTGTTGAATTAAAACATAATAATTTACATGGATTGAAAAGTCATGACTCACTTATTCTGATAGAGATATAGTTTTCATTAGCATTTCATAATACATTACATGAAAAAGTAACTATAGTTCTAGTTGATTTGTATACCTTTTTAAGAGTGATTTTGGAAAAAAATCCAAATAATCTTAATAAACATCAAGAAATTATTTTTTGACACTCTATCATTTTTAGATATTATTTCCCCCTTCATTTTTCAAAACCATGATTCATTTTACTATTAATTTGGTTAAAGAAGCTAAACATGATAGACTGATATACTATCAATGAATGTAGCCAAGTGATAGGTTCATTGATATTATTTTTTATTTTTATTAGTGAATTAAATTTTATCAAATGATTGGGGGAAATTATTTAATATGTTTATTATTATTTTTTCGTTAGGTAATTAGATTATTTGAAATCATATATGAGGATTAAAGCTTAACTAAACAGCTCCGTTGCTGGAGATTACATAACCAAAGAGTGACTAGACTTCTCTTCTATGTATTTGTATTTGTTGTGACTAGATTCAATCATGTTTTATGTGTTGATTATATTTCTACTAAATATCATTCTAAAAAGTAGTCATTGGTATTTCTAACTACTAGGCGACTAACTAGAAAGGGGTGAAATTTTACACTAATTGAATTGGAGTTGCTACAAGAACATAGATATGTCTTACTCAATAAACATATTTTAGATCCATTTATTGAATAATTTTTATTGAAAACAAAGATACGACTAAGGGTATAAGCTTGAAATAACATGGAATCAACAAAACATGTTAATAATAAGATTGTCAAATGGTTCCCTCGTCATGTAAGTATATACTCATATTCATATTATTGATGAGTTGTTATTTTTTCTATGTTAACAGAAACACCTTATATCTTATTTTATACATAATTAATGTTGATAATTGAGCTGAAATATAAAATGATTTGAAGTTTTCAACTTGAAGTCCTCTAAGGTTGGGTAAGAGAGTTTATGCCTATAATACCCACGACTTCAGGTTTTATACAATTTATTATTAATAAGACTTAAAATCTCAAATTAGTATTGTATTTACACTTTTTAAGGTGGGAAATTATTAAAATTTTATTGATACAGTCAAATTAAACTAACATAGTAAATTTTTAGTTATCATATTCAAATGAAAGTGAATCAAAATCTATAGGGGTATAATGAAATATTCATTACATTTTACTTTTTTAAACTTCTATCATATGTTCCATAAAGGTGAGCATGAATAGCATGATCCATTTATCTTGGATTCATAATAAGATATGGTTTATTATTTGGATGGTAAAATACTGGAAGATTGGAGTGTTGTTTTACACTTAAAGTAGATAGAATTGTATTATATAAAAAAATAAGATCAATTTTTACATCGTGATAGTGAACCTCATCAACCATAAATTGCCGAAATTTTTTTTCTTGATAATATTGAAATAATAGAACTTAAAAGAGAGGGTGAAAATGAAGCAATAATCGTAATAAGTGTTGATAATAATGAAGACAATAAAGTTTAGGATAACTAAATATATAAATTAGTAATGAAACTATATTACAATTTCTCATTTATAAATGTTTCATATATATAAATTATTATATTTTTACTCTTTTTTAAAATATTTTACTTATTTTTTTTATAAATTTAATATTTTATAAACCATTTGAATTATAGGAATATTAAGAAAGAAAATTTGAGATCATAGCATATCAAAATCACAGACCACACCACCACCACCTTCGGCTTTAGTGGATATGAGTGATTCTTCTATACCAAAGACATCTAGCAAGACACTAGTTTACCCTGATGTATTCGATAGACCAAAATCCAATGCACCAATAGTGATTGAGCAGTTAGTCAACCCTCCATCTAGGGGATATTAGGGAGTTTCTATTACTGGTACATATGACATTGTACAAAAAAACTATATTTTTTATTAATTGTTTAAATATTTTTTCAAAAAGATAAAGATAACATTATAAGAGATTTAAATATGTATAAGAATGATTCATGGGACCTAAAATATTTCAAGATTATCATTCCATTTGATGAGTTTGGGTTATCTATTGATGATTCTACCTGATTTTATGGATGGATTCTTGGGAGGTTTGGTTGTGAGATGACTAGTTTTCCTGTTAATTATAAATATTAGAGGCATATTCCCACAACTTTTAAAAATAAATTCTTTTATAACCAAGTAAAGGTAATATTAATTAAATATTCATTTATAATTAATTTAATATACATGAGTAATTTTTTTAATATACTTATAAATTGTTTTTTATAGATATTTTTTCATTTTGATGCCCCTGACTTCGTTTTATGCTCATGGACTCTGAAACATTTGGAAAAAATGGATATATTTTAAATGGATTTTATAGCATAAATTTAATGAAAAATATTTGGGCTTATGATAGATTTATTAAAATGTGACTAAAGGCATTTATCTTGAGCATTAGAAAATGTTTTTTTGATATTAACATAGATGTATGTAATGATGTAATTTCATATTTTATAGTATCTTAATAACATAAAAACAACAAAATTATGTTTTATATTAATGATTCTATTTTTTAGTAATTATATAAACAAATACTATGAATTGTGAGAAAAATTTCATTCCTCATATCGTAGGGTTTATGAGTTTTTTAAGAAAAATAAAAATCTTTGTTGTATTTTATCCACTATTATTTATATTATTTTATTATAACTTAAAGTTTTTTCTAACTTGTATATTTTTTTATTAAGTCTATTGAATTTGGTCACTCTATTATCTAGATAGAGATGAAGCTTAATGTCAAAGGAAACCCAATGAAATTTTTGTGAATGATCTTACCAGAGATGTTGGAGAAAGTAAATTTCATTACTATTTAATATTATTTCAATACTAAAAAAATATTAATGAAAAATAAATTATAACAAAAAACTCACCTTAAACCCAGGTAAATGGAGCCAACTACATGGATCAAATGGTGCCAATTAGATTTATCTGTATTGTTTGATCTATCTAGTCAACCCCATTTAATTGGGTGTAAGAAATATTTGTTGTTATAATATATTGTACATTATTAAGTTTTTATTGTAATAAAATAAAATTAAATATTAATGAAAAAATTATGAAATAGATAATTGTATGAAGTTCAGATAATGTAAATAATATTTTTTAATATTATTGTATTAACAGATTAAAATTCAAGAAGCATGGGATGTGAACCATTCACAATTATCATTAGTATCCTAAAATAATGCAGTTGAAATGGTTTTAAGGTAGGAGCATCCCGAGCATGTGTGGTGGATGAGTTTTGGTCATACTCTATCAGCTGTCTTTAGTAGGGAATCATCATTATTTACTGCTACACCTAGTTTAAGTTCAAGCAGTGTCGTTGATTGGGGAAAACAAAGAGAAACTGAAAGGTTGAATGAAAGAGTACAAGAACATGAATCTTGTAGGAAAACACAGGATTAGTGGCTGCAAAAATGGAAAATGATTTTGTTTCTATATTTCAGAGGATTGTGTCCATGATACTGATAGAAATTGATAGCCTCATAGATCATCCTACAAGGTAAATTCTAAACTCCATTAATCATTCACATATTTGTAAAGAACATATAAAACTACTATGAATAAAACTAAAATGACACTTTTATATTGAAAACACGCAATTCTAGTTATACCAACCACATCATGTTAGATTGATGTGTTGTTAATTCATAAATGTCAAAAATGAATTATAGATCATTGCAGTAATGATTGAAAACGATATGATCTCGTTTTATTGGTTTTGTATATGTGAAAGGCATTTTAAAGTAAAATGATACTTATATTGAAAACACACACTTGTAGTCAGACTGACCACTTCATTTATCTGATTGACGTGTGGTCAATTCCTACATTTTATAAATGAATTCTGGATAATTTTTCTAAATATTGAAAACAATACGACATTGTTTGTTTGGATTTGAAAATGTGAAAAACATTTTAAACTAAAATTAAACTTTTTTATCTAAAACACACACATTGATTCAATAAAAACATATCATGTGTCAGGTTAATATGTCATCAATTTCCATACATCAAAAATGAATTATAGATCATTATCTTAAATTTTGAAAACAATATGAGCTTGTTTTCATGATTTTGGATATGCGATAAGCGTTTTAAATAAAAAATGAATCTTTTATATTGAAAAAACACAATTCGAGTCATAATTCCCATTATGTGTCTGATAACTATGAATTTAGAGTAAAAATGACTATAGATTTATTTTGGAAATATAGTAACTGATGTCACTCATTCGAAGTTATGGTTTTCCTGAGATACCCATATACACATTTTTAGTGTTTTTAAACACCAAAACATGTGTGTAGTGGTTAAAACCCGAGAAAATGATATCATATAGACATGAAATCATATGGAAAATAACATTCAATTATTTGTAACATATACACGCATACAAAAAAACCATATGACATATAGTGTGCTCAGAATGAATGAAAAATAAGTTTTTAAAGATATCGAAGTATTTAGAAACACGTGCTTGGGGGTTAAAACTATGAAAATGACATCATATGTCTATGAAATCAAAGTAAAATTTCCATATATTTATTTTTTAAATTTTAGAACTGATGAAATTTTTTTTCTGAGTTATGGTTTTCCCAGGATTCCTATAAACACTTTTTCAATTTTTTAAAACACTAAAACCTGTGTGTCATAGTCAAAACCATATAAAAGACCTCAAATTAATGTGAAATCATTGGAAATACACCTCTTACTTCTTTTTTATGTGTATGTTTAGAAAATAAATTTATCTTACATTTTGTGTTCTATGAATGACTCAATAAAAAAATTTAAAGATACCAATGTTTTAAAAAATGTGTGCTAGGAGGCCAAAACTGTGTAAGCAATTTCAAATGGATATGATATTAGATGAAAATGATCATAGATTTATTTTAGAAATGTAGGAACATATGAAACATATTTTATGAGTTATGTTTTTTTGGGATTCCTATAAATAATTTTTTATTTTTTAAAATGCTAAAACATGCATGTAATAGAAAAAACCACAAAAAATCTCAGATTGATTTAAAATCACCCAGAAACCAAAATTGAATTATTTTTGGCATCTATACAGACAACTCGTCTATAAAACATTCTATGTGATCATAATTAATCAATAAGTATTTTTTAAATATACTAGAGTCATTAAAATCATGCATCTGGAGGTCAAAATGGCAAAAAAAATGTTGGATGACCATGAAATCAGATTAAAATTAACGTTGATTAATTTTTGAAATATAGGGACTAAAAATATTTCATTCTGAGTTATGGTTTTCCTAGGATGCCTTTAAATTTATTTTTAATGTTTTAAAACACTAAAACATGTGTGTAACATTCAAAACTATAGAAAACGACATCATATTGATGTAAAAACATAGGAAAACCACATTTTAATTTTTTGTGATGTGTATGAATAGAAAAAACATCTATATGATGTTAAGTGTTCTTGTAATGTCTCATAAAGAAGTTATTAAAGATACTAAATTCTTTAAAAACATGTTTCTAGGGTTCAATACTATAAAAACAATTTCGGATGGATGTGAAATCATAAGAAGATGACTATAGAATGATTTCTAAAATGTAGGCGACATGTCATTCTAAGTTATGGTATTCTCGATATGCCTGTAAACGTGATTTCAGTGTTTTAAGAAACTAAAACGTGTATGTAATGGTAAAAACCATAGAAAAACACCTTATAATGATGTGAAACCGGGATAAAACCATAGTCGGATTATTTCTAACATGTACGCATAGATAATATATGCATCTGACATGTGGTGTGATCTAAATAAATCAATAAGAGGTTTCTAAAGATACCTAAGTCTTTAAAAATGTGTTTAAATAGGAGAAAACTTTTCAAAAAATGACTAATGGTAGTGAAATTAGACGATAATGGATGTACATATATTTTTGAAATATAAGAACCAACAATATGCCATTTCAAGTTACAGTTTCCCAGGACACCTGTAAATAGTTTTTTACTATTTCAAAGTACTAAAACATGGATGTTACAATAAAGAAAATATAAAATGATCCCATATTGATGTGAATCATTGGGAAACCACCATTATTGTTTTCATGTATGCATAGAAAACACATCCATCCAATAGGAAGTGTTCTTCGAATGTCTGAATAATCAAATTTTAAAGATACTAGAGTCTTTAAAAATGTGTGTCGAGGGGTCAAAAATATGAGAAACATTTGAACAACCATTATATCAGAGGAAAATGACCATAGATTGATTTTTGAAATGTAGGAACTCATGAAATTTCATTCCGAGTTATGGTTTACTTAGTATTCCCATAAACACACTTTCGGTGTTTTAAAACACTAAAACATGAATTTAATGAAAAAAACCACTGAAAAATACGTCATATTGATGTAAAATCATTTTAAAACCACCTTTGAATTATTTTTTTGTGTTTACGTGCAGAAAAAACAACCATCCTACATCTAGTGTGCTCATAATTACTCAATAAGCAGTTTTCAAAGACACCAAAGTCTTTAAAAATGTGTGTTTGGGGGTCAACACTCCATAAATAACCTCAAATTAATATGAAATCAAATGAAAATGACTGTAGATTTATTTTTGAAATATAGGAACCTATGAAACATCATTGTGAGTTATGATTTTCCCAAGATTCCCTTAAACTAGTTTTTAGTGTTTTAAAACACTAAAACGTGCAGGTAATGGTCAAAACTATAGAAAATAACCTTATATTGGCATGAAATCATGGGAAACCCACCATTTAATAATTTTTGAAATATAAGACATGCTTTAATATTATAGTCTTTAAATTTTTTTATTATGTAAACATCAAGAACAATGCTAAATGATTTTAAAATTGATTAGACTATTATATACTTATACCTTTTCAGTTTCAATTATTGAATCATATCTTAAATTGGTAATTTTATGATTTAAAATTGTTTTGAATGATATACCATTTTTTTTGTTAAAATGTATTCTTCTAGATTAACAAAACAACAAATGTTATGTAAAACCTTCAGAATATATTCTATGTATATTCTATTTTTCATTTGTTTTTCTTAAAGTTTCTGGTTTTTATTGTTGGTGAATGATGACAATACTACGAATGAGGCTGACTGACCTGATCCATGACATTCATTAGAATATATTCATGAGGTTTCTTAGTTTATGTGGTATGTTTTAAATATTATTAATTATTCTACTGTAATTCTGATTTATTATGTTTAGTTATAATTTCTATCTTTTTTTGTTCCTTTTGATGAGATAATGTGGTCAGTTCATGTTTATGAGATGATGTTATGGTAGATGGATACAACGGAGGTCATGGGATAGATGTAAATTTTCAATGGTTTGTTGTTGGTGGACATATTTTTTATGTAAATATTGATGAATGATCTATGGGTTGACTAAGGTTGTATATATATTACTATAAATATATGATGGTGTATATAAAATGAGTTTATTATGCATTTATTTTTTTAGTTTATTACATTTCAGAGGTTTTATATTTATATTTAATATTAAATATTTTTTTAAAAATAGAAATATATTTAGTGGTGGTTTATAATAACCGCCGCTAAATATATTTTTTAAAATTTAATTTACCAGAGGCTCTCATTATCCACTACTAAACTTAACCACCACTATATATTGTAGTGTTCATTATGATCACTTCATCAATTTCTTCGGATCATTTTTTATTAAAAAATAACTGCTAAATTAATTTGAAACTGCTGAAAAATACTCCAAATACTACACATATGGAAATTGTTTCTAAATAGGAAGAAGCATCACTAAATTATTTCCAAACATAAAGTACAAGGAGTTTTTTCAAATAGCTGAAAAACCATATAATGGAGGATTAAATCGCTGCATACAGAAAAAAGTGAACACTAATCTCTCCCTATTTTGTAGTGTAAGGATCACCTAATTCTTGGAAACTAGTCTTTCTACTGATGAGCATGTAGTCCATGGATGGACAAAACACAAGAAGGATTTAAGTGATCATATATAGATAATTAGATTGAGTTCTTTGATCAATAAATCACCCGCACACGTCATTGAATTTTAATAGGCTAAGATTAGATTATAATTTATAATCTCAAATTGCACTTTCTACTAGGTCATAGTAAAGTTGAAGTTTGGGGTCGATCCCAAGAAGACTACTGAGAAGTCAAAAACCAATTACAAATTTCCCTTAGAAGTATTCCTCACTTTCAATCTTCATATTTGGGTTTTAACTAAGACTGGGTAGTTTGGTTTTTAATTTATATTAATAAAGAGGGGATTAGGGTTAATTTCTGGTCTCTTGACAAAAGATAATCCTAGATTTAACATGGAATGGTCCTATAGTTTAGGCTATGAAGTAGTGAAAAATTCACTAATTGGTTTTGGTAAAACCAATGGGATATAATCATGATGAAACTATCCCATGGTTAGGGTATAGCTGAAATCCTGAGTGCATTATGCTTGGATTTTATGAAGAAGGTGTTAGACTGAAAATTGATTTTTATTTCGAAACACTTTGAGGAATGAAAGAAACCGCACATCCCTTAACTCGTACCAGATCTCGAGTTGGAAAACTCACAAAAAAAGCAAATGAAGAACATCCACAAACCAAAGAAAAAACACTAGCATGAGGCTACATATCATAGTACCTGTAATCCTCTCTGCATGCCACACAAGAGCTCCCTTCTGTCATAGCTGATTCCCATTTGAAAGATGATTTATGTCGCCTCAAAAAATAACCACTCTGCTCATGGTTCCTTATTAGATCGAGTAATGTTTGCTCTGGACAGGGTTTATTAACCAAGCTGTCTTTTCTGAAAGCAAGAATCACCCCTCTATCCTATTTAAAGGAAGATCTGGTACTCACCGGCCGTGTTAGATAAGAGTAGTCCTTTGTTGTTCTTCTTCTTAGTGCAGCAGATAATGCTCCTTCACACTCAGTCATCCTTTCGGTCCCATTATGCACAATGTCGTTATAGGAAATAAATGTTGGACCACTCCTGTTTTCTTTATTACCCCTAGAACCAGACCTCCCTTTGTTCATCGAGGCGTTATCATTACAACCAAAAGCATTGCCTATCCTTTGATACAGAATGTTACTGTCCATCAAAGCGAGACACCCATCAGCATTAGCAACCTATTTCGTGGACATAGGCACTCCCTCCTGGCCCAACCTTACAGCACTGTTGCCTTTCGCAAAGGCCCCATCGACATCCCCATCTTCCACCGCATCAGCATCCAATTCCTCTTCATGCATGCCTTCCGAAATGCCTTCAAACTTGTTGCTCAACGTTAGAAAGGGAATGGCCGAAGGGTCTAAGCCTCTAGAACCCCCAGAATTATTTGGACTGGCCACACCTGACTTGAATCCCTTTTCCCCACCCTCCGGACTTTAACTGTTTTCTCTCCATCCATGCGTTGCTCCAAACTATCCTCCTTACAACCTGATCCAGTTTCCTTCTGAGAATTGAAATTAGGTGAGCCCTCCAAATCCTTCTGCAACCTGCTAAATACTTCAGCTACTATCGGGTTACCCTGAGTTATCATATCATTTGAGATTCCAGTACCATTAAAATCCTCCATCGTCGCCTTATAGACACCATCTGGGAGGTCCATCGCCACTGAACTCGACGAGTGAAGTCCACCATCTTTGGACCCAGAATGTAACAGCCCGAGATTTTATGAAAAAATATTCTTTTTAATTTCATTAATGTCTTGGGTTGTATGCTACACCAAAAGGAGCTTGCACAACACGCATCCTTGACTTGCCTTGCATTACACGCAATCGCGACCTTCCTCGATAGTGTGTGTAGTACGCAATAACGAGTTTTACTAAACAACAATATGCTATTAAAATATTATTAAAACTAGCCGTTATGAATAGTAATAACCACTTTCTGAAATTTTGTAAATTTTATTTTTCAAAATGGTCTTCAGTTTTGGATTTGGAATATTGAAATTAGCTTAGGGTGAAATTTTGGTACTTTTCGGATAAATTTCATATTCTGATGAATAGTGAAAATTACTAAATTATAATTAAAAACAACTTTTTTAATCGAAATAATTAATAGTAATAAATTATTAATTTGAGTTATTTTAAAGTATATTTAGAATATATTTTTACAATGTAATACAATGTTGGTCATTGGATGTAATTTCACAATTAAACCAGTCATAAACAAGTGTCAATCTTTTGATAGTTATTATCTCTTAAGAACACGCTATTTATTTTGACGACGAGAATTAATTTTTAAATTAATTAATGCAACTGATATGTTTTGAATTTGGTAAAATAGACATCATTTTTGAGTTCATAATATCAAATATATCTTAGGCCTAATTTTTGGTATTTTTCTGGAAACATTCATTTTTTGATGAATAGTGAAACCACTAAGTGGTAGTTAAGAAAAATGAATTTTTCAAAAAACATAATTTTACTGCTTTTGTGAGTGGAATTTCAAAAATCTGAGAGACACGGTTAATATCAAGGACTAAAATTTGGTTCAATGATATGAAAATAATTTTTGGTGAATAGTAACTTTTTACTTTTTTTACCACGGTTAAAAGTAAATAGGGTAATTAAGGGTAAAAATGATATTATTATTACCCTAAAACATGTCCTAATTCTATTATAAAAGTGTAATTCGACTGAAAACAACCTTAGGAATAAAATATGACCATTTAGGCCCACGTGGATTAGATTAGGACATTTATTATTAATTTATTTAAAGAAGGGTTAAAATAGTTAAAATCAAAGTTTAATAAGTAAATCATTTTTTAATATGGGGTTATACATAAGGTAAATTCGACTATAAATATTAATTAGAAAGATAAAAATATTTCCTACATAATGCTATTTTATTTTTAATTTTTTTGACATTAAATAATTTAATTTATATATGACACAACGATGATGCAGTAATTATCTTATTAATGAAATATTGACATAATTGATGTTATAAATACCCAAATAAATATAATTTGAGACTTTTTATGAACTAAACTAATTTTATAGGTTAATATGACATGTTAGGATTGATTTAATTAACTTTTGTCGAAGTAATCATTCTGTTATGAGTTTCAAAAAAATCAACTATTGAATAGTGTCAAAATTGACATAAAATAGTTTTTAAAACAAATATTATATTATTAATTGTTATTTTATTCTTAAAAATCTAATGTTCGGCCAAATGACTTAGATGAGGTTATATATATTAATAGAACACAACTTGGGGGTCGGTTGGATGTATGTGGTATGTTTATTAGCTATATAATATAAAAATACAAAGTGACATGGTAAATGTCAATCTAATTAACTAAAAGTTAAACTAAAAGATAAGGTTAATATAATGACCTAATATTGTCTAAATTATATTGTTTGAGAGGATTTAGACTCATCCCCACCTTAGCTTCGAAATAAATCAATTTGGAGCTATTTAAAACCGAATTTGACTTTATAATAAAATAATAGTTTTAGTTATTCCAAAGGTACCCCTCTCCTCCCTTATAAAAGGGCACCTCCTCCCTCTCTTCCTCACACAACTTTGAGAATTCATGCTCGGCCAACCCCTGACAAATTCTCTTATCCACTTCCCTAGAAATATCCTAGAGGTTCTGTTCTTCCTCAAAGACCAATTTTAGTGCCCTAAAAGGAGATCTCAAAGAAGCGCTTCAAAGAAGAGGTAATTTCCGTTACCGATTCTTTCAACTTTATTTCTTCTTCCACTTATTCTTCTTAGGTTGTTTCATTATGAAGTAATAACATCAGTATCACTCATATACTGATATGTTATTAAACGTATGAAACAACCCTATTTCACCATCTATCCATCCTATGGAAAATGAAATCACCGCGCGTGCGTACGTACGGAATACCGTCTCCACGCCGTGGTGAAATCTATTTTCCACCCCCACCTTACTTCGATGGGTATAATGGTGTAAATAATAACTATATATGATTATTTTAAAGTGATATTGATTCTGAAATAGTGTACATACACTCCAATATAGTCCCACGATCATGAGAATGATATCATCGCTCGTGCGTACGTACGGACTACCGTCTCCACGACGCGATGAGATTCATTCTCCACTTTAACCATTCGTGAATGATTATAAAGTACATATAATAAGTAATCATGAAATATATGACATAATAATGATACTGTATTTATGTGTATATATATGTATGTCATCTACTTAATTCCATTCAACTCAATAAGGAAACGAAAACAGCGTTCATGCGTACGTACGACCTACCGTCTCCATGAACGATGTATTTCATTCCATTTACTGATTTATTATATATATGTATATTCTGAATATATATTATATATAAATAATGTTTTATATTCTGGAATTAAGTAATAATGATCTAAGTAATCATATGAATAATTACAAGTCAAAACACGGACAACAAATGAAACAATTTTACCCAAAACGCTCTTTAACATGGAATTTACAAAAGAACGGGTAATATAAAGTCATAAGTGAACCATATATGATATCATAACAATGAGTATGATTCTGGAATAAGTCAATGACATTATTTAAACCATTATATAGGAGGTTCAGACACTTACGAAGCAAATCGGATCTAAGGTAAGGGAAAATATCACAATCTCATTTTTATCCCAGATTGCTTATTCGTAAGTATTTACTGGGGTGTATTTTATCATCCAAATACATGTTTCCTCAATATGTAATATTATTTCCACCCACCTACAATTTTTTAAATCCAATTTTACCCTTCGGTGAGTTTTTAGTAAAAGATATGAAAGGAATATTTTGTTGTTTTTCGTACGAGGTACTTTTTGACTTTTCCGACAAAAGTACGAGAAGAATGTTTTTTTAACTTATACGACATGAATGGATTTTTAAAAAATTATTTCCAAGAAGCTTCCTTTACAAGTTTTAATGTTTATTTTTAATCAAATTCTTTTAGTTTATAATTGTACGACATGTTAAGAAAGGAAAAGTGTTTTTGAAGCAGAAAGGATATTTTCCTCAAGAATGGAGTTCAAGTGTTTTATTAAAATTATTTTCCATCTAAGATAATAAAGGGTTCTATTCCTATCCCTATTATTACATTGATTTGATTATGTTGTGATGAAATTATATTTATGAATTCCTTTATCTTATATGAATTGTTTTATGATGTCATGATGTTTAAGATTCCCATTTTTATTACAGGGGTTATGCAATGATGTATGATTTATGATTTTTTGGCACACATAAGAATGGTATCATTATGAGATGGGTGGGACCTATATTTATCTCCAATTCATTGGGTAAAGATTTTATATCTCATGAGATAGATATGGCTAGAATGGTAGGTTATACCGGTTTAGTGAAACAGGAATGAAACGAGGGTGACTTGGTTCAGAAATGGACTTTGTCCAGTAAGATAGTCTTGGTAATGAGTCTTGACTAACAAGAAATGATTCTCTATGATTATGTGTGTATGCAACTAAGTTTCATGTTATAAGTTATGATTATTGGGATTAAATTTCACTACTATGATTTATCCCATGTTATGAAATCATGATCTCTTTTGCAGGTTAAGATTTCCAAAAGATATGTTCTTATGAATATGATGTGATTGATATTTTTTTGTTTACCCTTACTGAGTATTTCAGCTCACCCTTTTATGTTTTTTCCCAGGATATAAAGAAAGGTTTTAGGTAAGAAAAAAAGGGTAGATCTTTATTGGGAGATGTTGAAGATCTTTCACCACGATTAGAAGATTTTATTCCGAGTTTCCAAAGACACTAAACTATTACGATCCTTGTGTGTTTGTTTTTCTTATGTATTAAGTATTCCGAAAAAGTATTGTAATATTCATGTACGTCAAGATTCGGGTCACTACAGTTGGTATCAGAGGAAAGGTTTAGTCAACCATTGGAAACTAGGATGAAAAAATGTTAGTGAGATCCCTAGAGATATTTCTAAGGTATGTCTAGGGATGTCCCTAAGGATAAGTATACGTATAGGATACAGTCATAGAACAATGGTAAAGATCATAGAATTTAACCTAAGATGTTAGATATTGAGGTTACTCCCCCTTTTATTATGTTGTTTTCCCTAGCATGATTTTTGCCTCTCAGACTATTCTTTTTGGTTTTTAGATGATGGCTGGAACCTGAAGGAACCGTGTTGATCAATGCAATGGACAGTGCAATGATTGTCCTCCTGAAAAAACAAATGTTACAGGAGATGGAGTGAAAAATCTTATTGCTATACTTACACAAGATATGAATCATTCTGGACTTCTAAATGAGTAGAGAAGGGAACAATATTCTATTGAGTCCTTCATGAGGCAACGTCCACCTTCTTTCAGTGGGTCTTCTGATCCACTTGTTGCTGAACAATGGATCAGTACCACTGAAAAGATATTTTCAGTTCTTCAATGTTCTGAACATGATAAAGTCATCTTAAAAATATATCGTTTGGAAGGTGAAGCTGATCAATGGTGGATTCTTATCAAGAATACGAGGCAAAGAGATGAAATTGAGTCCATGGAATGAGATGAGTTCAAGAAATTATTTTTCAATAAGTACTTCACTCGTATTCTTCGAACAAAGATGGAGAAGGAGTTTCTTGAACTAAAGCAAAAGGATGATGAATCTGTTGGTGTATACGAAGCGAATTTTACAAGGCTTTCAAGATATGCATCTGGCTTTATCATCCAACCTGAAAGTAAAGTTTATCGATTCTTCAGTGGCTTAAAACCAAATCATCGAAAGGCATTAGCTATAAGAGACTTCGGTAACTATGAAAAAATTGTGCGTTGTGCTATCAAGGTAGAAATGGAAGTTGGTGTTACTTATCCATCTAGTTTTTTTGACAAGAAACGAAATATGGAGTTCAAGGAGAAATCTCAGAATAATGTTGAAAAGAAGATGAATGTTTCCTTATGCTCAAAGTGTGGAAAGAAGCATGGTGGAGATTGTATTAAAGGGACAAGTAAATGTTTCAAATGTGGAAATGAAGGTCATCGGGAATTTGAATGCCGCAATGATGGGAAGAAGATGTCTAATGATGCAAAAAAAGGAAGGGATACACAGAATGAACCTACTACACTTCAATGTTTCAAGTGCAAGGAGATGGGAAATTATGCCAATAAATGCCCTAATCTAAGGGTTAGTGATGATCGACATGAGCAACCACTTAAGGAAAAGGACAAAGGGAAGTCACACGCGATTACCATTGGTGATGTTGAATATGACAACGATGTGGTGGAATGATTAAGTGTTTATGTAATGGGATTTCAAAATAATGTTGAGTATTGGAATATTTATGTATTGGTCTATTGTGGTCTTCAATAATTTTATACCGGTAACCATGGAAAGTGATTGAGATATTTTTGGAAAAAAGATGATATACGCATAAAGAAGGGAAAACGAGAAAATGAAATATTTGATAGTATTCATGAGCTCATGATTGATATAAGGACTAAGTGATATCATGGTTTGAGTATATAGAATTTTGAGGATTTTGGTAAATGGAAAGTGTTAACTTTTAACTGCATTAATGTTTTCACTAAGGTTCAGTGGGTATTCATTTTTCAATAGAATACATGATTAAGGACTTTGAATGTTTGGAATGTGACCAAAAAGACATATCTCATGATATATGGGGATCAACGATGGTATTAACATGCTTGTTATATGAACTCTTTGGTAATCATTTTCACTATAATATGAGATTGGACAATAGTATTATGGATAAACCTAAAGATTAGAATGGATTATGTTGGACATAAGTTAGTATTGTTTAAGGATAGAAGTTTTTTGATATTATTGATGGGATTTTATAGTAATATAGTTTTATAAAAAGGACAACCTGCAGGACGGGCGACAGCCCATCGCGTCGGACAAGGCCTTGGGAATCGAACCCACAACAGAAGTGCGACTGGACTTTATCGCCTACCACTGGCCTACAGGAAGTCCCTGGATAGTAGAAACTAGTTTTATTTTATTAAGCGGTATGATATTTGAAGTATAAGTTCATTTTAGGAACCATATATGATTAATATCACTATAGATGGACTTATATATTTTTTGATAACTTTTCTAACCTTTTGTTTGAGACAGATGGAATGACCCATCATTCTATCACATGATCTGCTAACACATCACAAATGACAAATTCAACTTCATTTCATTAATATATGAAGTGGAAATTATCCAAAGAATGAAAAACGGTGAGACTATACCAAAATCACGAAAGTATTTCTTCTAATTCCAATTTCATCAACTTTAGGGAAATGGTCTTGAAAACCAAAAATGTTGTCCTAGTGCTCTTATATCTGATGAATCAGATGGTACCTTAGATCATCACAAATTTATGGCTTTGTGATTGCTGGATTTTCCATATCCATGTTCTCTACCACTCTCCATCAGAACATGATGGTTAGAATTCTCTTCCATATCCATATTTTCACCTATGTGGAAACCCAGTGATTAGTTTATTTGGGTAACCGTTACATTTCATACTTTTTATTTAAAGATTGGTTTTGGTATTCCTTTTTACGATATGGGTTTCTATTAAAGAAACTTTCTAATAGTAATCCATTTATAACCCCGATTAATTTCGAGGGCGAAATTCATTTTAAGGGGGGTAGAATGTAACAGCCCGAGATTTTATGAAAAAATATTCTTTTTAATTTCATTAATTTCTTGCGTTGTACGCTACACCAAAAGGAGATTGCACAACACGCATCCTTGACTTGCCTTGCATTACATGTAATCGCGACCGTCTTTGATAGTGTGTGTAGTACGCAATAAAGAGTTTTACTAAACAACAATATGCTATTAAAATATTATTAAAACTAGCCGTTATGAATAGTAATAACCAATTTTTGAAATTTTGTAAATTTTATTTTTCAAAATGGTCTTCATTTTTGGATTCGGAATACCGAAATTAGCTTAGGGTGAAATTTTGGTACTTTTCAGATAACTTTCATATTCTGATAAATAGTGAAAATTACTAAATTATAATTAAAAACAACTTTTTTAATCGAAATAATTAATAGTGATAAATTATTAATTTGAGTGGTTTTAAAGTATATTTAGAATATATTTTTACAATTTAATACAATTTTGGTCATTGGATGTAATTTCACATTTAAACCAGTCATAAACAAGTGTCGATCTTTTGATAGTTATTATCTCTTAAGAACACGCTATTTGTTTTGATGACGGGAATTAATTTTTAAATTAATTAATGCAACTGATATGTTTTGAATTTGGTAAAATAGAAATCATTTTTGAGTTCATAATATCAAATATATCTTAGGCCTATTTTTTGGTATTTTTCTGGAAACTTTCATTTTTTGATGAATATTGAAACCACTAAGTGGTAGTTAAGAAAAATGAATTTTTCATAAAACTTAATTTTACCGCTTCTGTGAGTGGAATTTCGAAAATCCGAGAGACATGGTTAATATCAAGGACTAAAATTTGGTTCAATGAGATGAAAATAATTTTTGATGAATAGTAACTTTTTACTTTTTTTTACCACGGTTAAAAGTAAATAGGGAAATTAAGGGTAAAAATGATATTATTATTACCCTAACACATCTCCTAATTCTATTGGACAAGTGTAATTCGGCCAAAAACAACCTTAGGAATAAAATATGACCATTTAGGCCCACTTTGATTAGATTAGGACATTTATTATTAATTTATTTAAAGAAGGGTTAAAATAGTTAAAATCAAAGTTTAATAAGTAAATCATTTTAAATATGGGGTTATACATAAGATAAATTCAACTATAAATATTCATTAGAAAACTAAAAATATTTCCTACATAATGGTATTTTATTTGTAATTTTTAGATATTAAATAATTTAATTTATATATGACACAATGATGTTGCAGTAATTATCTTATTAATAATATATTGACATAATTGATGTTATAAATACCCATATAAATATAATTTAAGACTTTTTATGAACTAAACTAATTTTCTTGGTTAATATGACATGTTGGGATTGATTTAATTAACTTTTTTGAAGTAATCATTCTGCTACGAGTTTCAAAAAAAATCAACTATTGAATAGTGTCAAAATTGACATAAAATAGTTTTTTAAACAAATATTATATTATTATTTGTTATTTTATTCCTAAAAATCTAAGGTTCGGAAAAATGACTTAGATAAGGTTATATATATTAATAAAACACAACTTGGGGGTCTCTTGGATGTATATGGTACGTTTATTAACCATATAATATAAAAATACAAAGTGGCATGGTAAATGTCAATCTAATTAACTAAGAGTTAAACTAAAAGATAAGGTTAATATAATGACCTAAACTTGTCTAAATTCTATTGGATGAGAGGATTTCAACCCATCCCCACCTTAGCTTCTAAATAAATCAATTTTGAGCTATTTAAAACCGAATTTGACTTTATAATAAAATAATAGTTTTAGTTATTCCAAAGGTAGCCCTCTCCACCCTTATAAATGGGCACCTCCTCCCTCTCTTCCTCACTAAACTTTGAGCCTTCATGCTCGGCCAACCCCTGACAAATTCTCTTCTACACTTCCCTAGAAATATCTTAGAGGTTCTGTTCTTCCTCAAAGACCAATTTTAGTGCCCTAAAAAGAGATCTCAAAGAAGCGCTTCAAAGAAGAGGTAATTTCCGTTACCAATTCTTTCAACTTTATTTCTTCTTCCACTTCTTTTTATTAGGTTGTTTCATTATAAAGTAATAAAATCAGTATCAGTAATATACTTATATGTTATTAAAAGTATGAAATAGCCCTATTTAACCATCTATCCATCCTACGGAAAACAAAATCACCGCGCGTGCGTACGTACGGAATACCGTCTCCACGCCGTGGTGAAATCTATTTTCCACCACCACATTACTTGGATGGGTATAATGGTGTAAATAATAACTATATATGATTATTTTAACGTTATATTTATTTTGAAATAGTGTACATACACTCCAATATAGTCCCACGATCATGAGAACGATATCATCGCTCGTGCGTATGTACGGACTACCGTCTCCATGACGCGATGAGATTCATTCTCCACTTTAACCATTCATGAATGATTATAAAGTACATATAATAAGTAATCATGAAATATATGACATAATAATGATACTGGATTTATGTGTATATATATGTATGTCATCTACTTAATTCCATTCAACTCAGTAAGGAAACTAAAACAGCGTTCATGCGTACGTACGACCTACCATCTCCATGAACGACGTATTTATTTCCATTTACTGATTTATTATATATATGTATATTCTGAATATATATTATATATAAATAATGTTTTATATTCTGGAATTAAGTAATCATGATCTATGTAATCATATAAATAATTACAAGTCAAAACACGGATGGTAAAAGAAACAATTTTACCCAAGACGCTCTTTAACATGGAATTTACAAAAGAACGGGTAATATAAAGTCATAAGTGAACCATATATGATATCATAACAATTATTATGATTCTGGAATAAGTCAATGACATTATTTAAACCATTATACAGGATGTTCAGACACTTACGAAGCAAATCAGATCTAAGGTAAGGGAAAATATCACAATCTCATTTTTATCCAAGATTGCTTATTCGTAAGTATTTACTGGGGTGTATTTTATCATCCACATCCATGTTTCCTCAATATATAATATTATTTCAATCCACCTACAATTTTTTAAATCCAATTTTACCCTTTGGTGAGTTTTTAGTAAAAGATAAGAAATGAATCTTTTGTCGTTTTTCGTACGAGGTACTTTTTGACTTTTCCGACAAAAGTATGAGAAGAATGTTTTTTTAACTTCTACGGCATGAATATATTTTTAAAACATTATTTCCAAGAAGCTTCCATTACAAGTTTTCATGTTTATTTTTAATCAAATTATTTTAGTTTATAATTGTACGACATGTTAATAAAGGAAAAGTGTTTTTGAAGCAGAAAGGATATTTTCCTCAAGAATGGAGTTCCAGTGTTTTATCAAAATTATTTTCCATCTAAGATAATAAAGGGTTCTGTTCCTATCCCTATTATTACATTGATTTTATTATGTTGTGATGAAATTATATTTATGAATTCCTTTATCTTATATGAATTGTTTTATGATGTCACGATGTTTAAGATTCCCATTTTTATTACATGGGTTATGCAATGATGTATGATTTTTGATTTTGTGCCACAAATAAGAATGGTATCATTATGAGATGGGTGGGACCTATATCTCCCTCCAATTAATTAGGTAAAGATTTTATATCTCATGAGATAGACATGGATGGAACGGTAGGTTATACCGGTTCAGTGAAACAGGACTGAAACGAGGGTGACTCGGTTCAGAAATGGACTTTGTCCACTAAGATAGTCTTGGAAATGAGTCTTGACTAACAAGAAATGATTCTCTATGATTATGTGTGTATGTCACAATGTTTCATGTTATAAGTTATGATTATTGGGATTACATTTCACTACTATGATTTATCCCATGTTATGAAATCATGATCTCTTTTGCAGGTTAAGATTTCCAAAAGATATGTTCTTATGAATATGATGTGATTGATATTTCTTTTGTTTACCCTTACTGAGAATTTGAGCTCACCCTTTTATGTTTTTTTCCCAGGATATAAAGAAAGGTTTTAGGTAATAAAATAAAGGGAAGATCTTTATTGGGAGATGTTGAAAATCTTTCACCATGATTAGAAGATTTTATTCCAAGTTTCCAGAGACACTAAACTATTACGGTCCTTGTGTGTTTGTTTTTCTTATGTATTAAGTATTCCACAAAAGTAATGTAATATTCATGTACGTCAAGATTCAGGTCTCTACACAAAAGCCTCCTTAACTAGATCAGTCGGCTCACCGATCGCAAGATCCTTTCTCGGTGTAGCATCCTTTTTACTTGCAGCAACCTGAATCCCCTTACGACTTACCTCCAGTTCATGAACAGTGTTTCTCCTTCGGCAAGCCTCCAAAGGGTGGCCCAAATGCTTGTAAGCAGGACAATACTCATTCCAATTTTCATAAATCACCCACTGCTTAAACCTGTACTCCTCATCATTCATAATCCACACATAATCAATGGACAAATGGGAAGCGTCCATCTCAACACAGACCTGCGGGTTAACCAGGTGACACACAGCCTCAGTACAACTATCAGAGCAGTGGTATCTTCCTACAAGGTTTCCTATAATTCTAATCACCGATGGATTCTGAAAAGGTAAAGGGAGGGAGAGAAATCTTACCCAAACCGCTGTAGATGGAGAGTCCCGGTTCATGTGAAAATCAAAGGACCACCGTAGGAGGAATAAACGATGTCCGTTGAAGCTATGTAGAGCCCTCGACTATGACTTGATAGGGTCCGCCTCCGATTCAAACAGAATCATGATATGGTGGCTATCGATCAGGCCCACAATCGCTCTTTCTTGAAGGTCCAAAGATCCGATGATGAACTGGTCAAAAGCATCAACTGAAGGTCTCCTATTCTTAAAGAGAGAAACCAGAGTTTGATTCAAGAGAGCTGAGGTGTATGCAAACTCATAGGATGAGAGATGAAGGTCAGGGAGGCCATCGAGAAGATCCGGGACTTTCAGGCATAACAAAGCTTCCGGGAATTGTTGGAGAAAGTCTAGATTAGAGAAAGGATGGAAGAACTTGTCTCCCTCATAGAATGACGATACCCCTCCCCCACCAAGGGGAGAGGCGCTGCCGCTGACACCGTCGTCACCAAGGAGGAGAGACCAACCCTAAAGGACTTGAGTTCCCAAGACTGCTGTTGCTAAATCATATCATTAACGTGTTTGGTAGGAAGGTGTTAGAGGCTAATAGTTATAGTCACGTTCCACTCTAATTAGGCCAGGTTCGTTCAATAACACTTACCATTGTCAAGATTGTATGAAATAATGTGATGAATAGTTATTATTAACCAAATTACTAGACATGGGGTTTCCAAGGTTCAATCTAAATATTTATTAGGTTTGGAAACACTCATACTCCCAACCCCTAACCCTAAAGTGATTAGCCACACATGGTGTTGATGATAAAAAACAATGAATTATTTGATATGTTTTGAGTAATCATAAAGTATTTTCACCAAAGAAAATCCAGGATTAAATAGGAAAAGATCAATTTCAATAATTGGAAGTAATACAGATCTAAATAGAAACTAACATTACATGATTAAATAATGAAGAAAGAGCAATGCAGAATTGAGAAAATTAAGAAACAATCATAAACCAATTATGAATAAAGAATCGATGAAGAACTATGTGTGTGTTGATAGATAATGTATTGCAGTAATAAAAAAACATTAGAAATAAAAAAGGTGTTGTAACATATGAATAATGGTGAAATAATTATAAAAAAATCAGTTTGATTCCACAAAATAATTAATCAGATGAAATAAAAATAGTTTAAGATAAGAGGGAATAAAAATGAGAAAGAAAAATGAGATAAATAAAAGACATCTTGGCTCACTGTGCATAGAGTCACTAAAAAATACATATATGCATGAGAAGTACAATATATTAAAGTCTTGCACATCATGTACTAACTTAAATGATTTGGGTCGGGACATCCACACATTATGTAATCTGGTTTTACATCGTGAAACTGAGATCCTCTTTTCTCATAGAAGAATCATCTCAGGTCTTTGATTGGGCAAGCCACCAGTGATTTCATTTCTTGTATGAATTTCAATTTTGGATGGATTTTGATTTTTTAAAGCTACGCATTGTGTGCTTGATTTATATTCTTTGTATTGTCTTCAAGTCAAGTAGAAGCTTCACAAGTTGGTCTGTGACCCTGCATGCAAGTTGTAAATGGATTATATACATCGTGTATGTGATACATTATGTATAAAGGTTGTTTTTTTCACTTTCTCATCATTTATTATTTTAAGTCTAGAATTCCTAATACCTATGAAAACAAACCAAAAACGTAGTTCATTATTATGAAAATCATTAATAAACCTTAAAAAATGTATCAAAAAAATATAAAAAATTTCAGCTAATCAAATTTCCCATACTTGAACAATTTATTGTCCAAAAGAAAAAAAATAATCTCAATATGGATTCCAAAAGAAACAACTTTTAAGATAGGAAACATGCATTACAACCAAAAAAATAAAACTAAGTGTAAGTAGAAAACATCAGTCATTGAGAATCAATCCTACATATAAAATCAGTCATGCCTCATTGTTTAGTTCTTTTTATAGATTATTATTCTTTTAATTACAAATTCATATCAATTCTTTAAATTATATAGCCATTTTTTAATTTACCTCACAATAAATTTTATCTCATCACTCAGGGGAAAATGTAACTGGAGTTATGCTTATATGCTGAATACATGTTCCTAAATATAGGATTGCATTGGTTCTATCATCTGCACTTTATAAAGAAAAACACAAGATCAATCATGAGAGACTCAACAAAAAGGGTTTAAATGACTATGATTCCAAGGAAATATAGGTTAAAAGCGAAATTAAATCTCAAAAGGAGGGTAACATCTAAATTATAACGAATTATAAACGATAACAGTGCAATGATGTGGCTCCTTTAAGATAAAAAAAGTGTCCATGCTTGAAGAAGATGAAGTAGATCCATGAGTGTATCAATTATGTATAAAAAATTTACCATGTTCCTTCCTTTTTTTCTTTTCTTTTTCAAAAGTTATTTTTATAAAAAATCTGACACCCATCCCCTAACCACATATGGTTCATCATAGGATTCATCCGTCTAGAAAATGTGATTTTTGAGCATCCTAATACACAATCCAGGATATTTTAATTTCATTTCATTTTTATATTTTTCAATGGAAGAAGGTAGGTGTAAAATGCCAAGAATAAACATGGATCATATAATACCAGTCTGTTAAAAATGACATAATACATTTTTTAAATCAAAATGTCTCAGGTCTATCAGCTAAAAATCCCCCCACACTTATTCAAAGGGAAATCATGTATAATACCAAGAGAAGGGTAGGAAGTGATAATTGGGTTTCAATGGATCCATACTAATAAGGCTCTTCATTAATAAGATGTGATAATGAAGGAAATATGTAAGGTGGGACATAGGAAAAAGTTTCTCAACAAGGATTTTCCCAATCATATTAAAATTGTATTTATTCAGTCATAACCTCAATAAGATCTCAATGAAATTTTTGATAGGTTTACTTGCCCTATGTGTGACTCAAGTAATATGATCAGAAAATAATATGAAATTATGGGCTCAAAATCCAATTAGGAATAAGAATATATAAAAATAATAGAAATCACATATGCTATATAAACCAAGTAATATGTCAATAAAAAGATTTTTTTTTGAATTTGAATTAAATTATTAAACTCAGATATCATTATAGAAATATAAATTGGAGTAAAACATCGATTTTTACAATTTCAACCTAACTTTATCTTTTATTTAAATGGGTGTAATGAGTTTTCAGTTTTAAAGAATTCTTTTAAAGAAAAATTTCTCATAGATAAATAAAAATAAGAAACAATACACTTTTTTCGATACTAATGCTCAAAAAGGACTCCCCTCACATAAAATGAGATAGTTTTCACAATATCTTGGAAATTATTATGTGGATAGATATTATATATAAATACTATAAAAAATGAAATAGTAATTTTGAAATTGATTTTGGGGAATCGAAAGATCCTTGATGAGTATTATTCTATGGGGAAACTTATTGGATGATGATTTCAATTTTAGATACCAGCATAATGTGTTAGAAAGAAAAATTAATCACCAGAGAAAACATTAGTCTATTGGGTTTATTCTAGCTCCCCTATTTGGAGCATTCATCCCTCTCTGACTTTATGTGAATCTATGTCCAACTTTTTAATTTCCCAAAAAGACTAGTGCTCTAATTCCAAAGGTATGTTGCATGTCATTCTATACACTAGTTGGAATGGAGTATTTCCTATGGACATTTTATAGGCTATGTGATATGCCAAAAGTGCGTCATTTATTTTGATACTACAATCCATTCTGATGGTGTAAACTATTTTTATGGTTTTTTTGATTTCCCTATTTGAAACTTCAACTTGTTCACATGTTTGCGGGTGTTAGGGAGTACCAGTGTTATATCGAATTCCATACTTTTATAGTATAAATTTGATAGTAGTGTTGGTGAAAAGAGTTCCCTGATCACTAATGTGTAATCAACACCAAATAGCCTATCACGAAGTGTTAAAGGCTTCTACATGGCATCTAAAAGACCTAGGAACAATTTTGGGAATGTAGAAATTTCTAGTTACTATGGAATTGTTGTAGTAGTGGAAAAACTATAGTGGCAGTTACACTGTAATGGAAAAGGTACTGTAGCAGGTACTGTAGTGTTGGTGGTATTGTAGCAGCCCGGGTACTATAGAATTACTATTCACCAGAGGGCCCTTTGAGAAAAAAAATTGGGTTTTACACCTCTAGGCCTTTGGGCTATGTAATCGGTCTCCCTATATCAAGTCAAAAGAGGTATTTGTGTTGATTTAATAATAAAATGACGCTTTTACCCTAACCTTTAAAAAAACTAATGAGTAATTGGGGAATCCAAATTTGGAAAATATATTTTTATTTAAAAAGTTTATTTCCACTTTTGCTGTTTCATGAGTAGTGTATTTGACCCAATTTTAGATTTAGTCAAGACTGATGAGGATTTAAAATTTACCCTGGGAACAATGAAATGGTCCCATGGTTTCAACCCATTTTGAGATATATTCATTGACAATTAGCATTTTAGTGTTGCATGGTCAGTGTAGACCACAACGTTCGACAATACTATGTATGAGTGAAATTTTTCAAACTCAAAAGAATTCTTCTAGAAGTTCCTTTTTATTTTTCATATAATTTACCTAAGAATCATTCAGTATGTTACTAGAATAGTAGGTGAAAAAATATATATTTCTGAATCGTTATTCTAAGACTGCACCAACATTGAAGTTTCTTACATCACACATCAATACAAAATCATTTTCGTAATCTGGAAAAATTATGATAGGAGAGGAAACCAAATTATTATTTAGGGTAAGGAATTATTGTCGACACTATTTGGTGAACCCAAAAATGGCATCTTTTAATAATAAGTGTGTTAAGGGGTGGGATACCTCTACAAAAAAATTACAAAGAAATGATAGATTCCTACATTGACCAAAAATATCTTTATCCCTTTCACTATAGTTTGTTTAGGTAAGTCTTTTATCACTTTATTTTTTAATGGATCATCTTTAATTCATTTTTTTTGATTTTATGTCCAAGGATTATTCTTCCTTTGACCATAAAGTGACACTTTTACATGTTTAATAACAGAAATTTGTATTCTTAGCATTACAGGACTAGATCCAAGATACTCATATAGAAATCATAGTACCTTCCACATATTTCATGTTATTACACAAATATCTCCAAGAATTCCTCTACCGTATCCTAGAATATATTTTTCACACACTACTGAAAATTTTCCGATGCATTGGACATACCAATGACATTCACCAGTAGGTGAAGGTTTTGAAGGGACAAGTGAATGTAGTTTTCAAGTGGTCATTAGTATTGACTCCAACATGATTGTATCTGGAATATCCATCCATGAAATAATAGAATTCCTAACTTGTAATTATTTCCAATATTTGATCCTAAAAGTGTAGTTAAAAATGATAATTTTGGGGTTTCCATATCCATATTCCTATAATCAAAAAATAAAAATCATGGAGTGATTATTTGAGTAGAGGTCAAATAATTTTCATTGTTTTTTACAGCAGTTTTACCACCCTTATTTGGAATGACTAGTAGTGGAATCACACATTCGCAATTAGATATTGAAAATATTATTCCAGCATCTAGAAGTTTAATCACTTATTTCTTAACCACCTATTTCATTGGTGGGGTGATTCACCTTTGGGGTTGGAATTTTTGGTTTTAACCTTCTCCCAACAAAATTTTGTGGGTGCATATTTTGGGGATGAGACCCTTATGGTCAACTACTCCCCAGGATATTGAGTTTTTGTGTCTTTTTTAGACTTCAATATACTTTTACTCCTACTTTTGGTTCATCTCTGAGCTGATAATGACTAGAAGAATTGTCTTAGTCTCAAGTAATGAGTACTTGAGTGTTCTTGAAAAGGGTTTTAATTCCAAATATGGTAGTTTAATGGATGAAGGTATGAAAGGTGGGATAGTTTCCCTCCTCAATGGTTTAAATTAGATTCCATTATCATTATCATTTTCCATGTATTAATCAAGGGGAAGGGTTTCCCTGTCATCCTTAATGGTCAAAAAATGATGTCCTTCATTAGCATGAAAGATGGTTTATAGTCAAAATAATCATTACGTTTCTTAGAATCCATAGCTAAGTCAAATATAAATTGTTCATCTCTCACTCTAAATATCAGTCTCCCTTAATTAAAATCTATTAAATCCTTTCCCATTCCTATAAATGGTCTTCCAAGAATAATTAGAATGACTCCTTCGTCAATATTAAATATTAAGAAATATGTAAGAAAGATAAACTTACAAACCTTAACCAAGATATCCTCAATTAGTACTTGATGCTACTGGACTAAGTGGTCATCTAGTTGAAGTTCACTCTTGTCATTTTTGAATCTTCAAGCCCTATATTATTGAAAAAAACCTTAGGTATGAGATTTATGATCACACCCAGGTCACAGAATACCCTCCTAAAATTACATGCCCCTATAGTGAAAGGTATTGAAAAACTTATAGGGTCTCACATATTTGGTGGAAGCTTCAGTTGAATGACTAAAAAGCATCCTTGATTTAGGGATATTACTACTAGGTATTCCAAATTTTTTTTACTAAAGGGAAAGTCTTTAAATAATCTTTCATAAGTAGGTACTTTTGAAATTTCCTTTACAAAAGTGGAATTTATATGAAATTTTATAAACAAATTCATGTTTTTTTTAAAATTTACCTCTTCTTTTCCTTGTTTCATTAATTTAAGAAATTGGAGAGGTTGATTGTATGATAGTGGTGGGACATAGTCTCTCTCTTATTATGGTTTTCTTCAGCAGCATTCTGGATGGGTGAGACTTGAGGCATCTAGCTTGTCTCCCCCTTCCTATGTTCCTTTCTTCTTCCCTTCTTGATTTCACATTTTCCCCTCCCTCCCTAGTCACTTTTTGGTGTTCTCTTTCTCAGTGGGGGATTCACAGTCTGGATCAGTACCTGAGCATAATCTTTCTTTTTCTGTAGAGATCTTTCCCCTTCAATCTCTACTCTGCATTCTGGTTCTTCTGTTTCCCTCCATGTCGGTCTGCTTTGGTGTTGTATGTAGGCTTTGGGAGGTGCTTATTGTTTGGTCGGTGGTGATTCAAGTGGCACTACTTTCAAAGGTTCTGATTCAAGCTGTGGTGGTTCTCACAAGAGTCTTGATGTTTCAGATTTTTATTATAAGGTGTGATTTTCAGATATTGGTGGCTTCGATGGTTTGGGTTGGAGGTCCTATTGAGGATGATTCTCTCTCTATTCCATATCTGAATCACTACTCCGACTTCATGTACCTTCACCACTCTCCAGGTCGGACTATTGTGATGGTTTCAAGGAGGTTCTGGGATGTTTTCTTGTTCATTCATGGTGTTTTAAGAGACCAATCCAAGCCTCGATCTGAGCTCTATGGTCTTCGTTGATCTTCAAAGTGGGTGGTTCTGGTGTGGTGGTATGAAGGCTTTTCCATCGGGGTATATATCATCAACGTTCGATATGGTCTGGTATTTTAGATTTCTATCATCTTTGAATGGTTTTTTTTCTTGTTCGGCGATGGTTCCACTTCTGGTTGGGTTCTGTTTGAGTTTATGCATTTTAGGTTCTTCGACCTCTGGTTTGTTGTGTTTGGATGGCAGTGATGATGGGTTTGATGAAATGCGATTATATCAGTGGGGATTTTTGATGTTTTTAAGTTAGGTTGAATGAATATCTGGTTTCATTTTCATTTTATCTGGTCACCAGCATTGGTGTCTATGGCTGGTGATTAGGATGAAGATGATTCAACAAGCTCATGACTGATTTCAGGCGACAAGTCTAGCTATCGCGGGTGGCTCATGGATCAAGGCCTCCTCAGGTTGTGTGCCCTTTTTTGAATATCAAATTTGGTATGAATTTTGTATTTGTGTTCCTTCTGGTATTCTATGGTTACCTCTTACCCTCAAATAAGTTCTTTTAAAAATAAAAAAATAAATTTATCAGTCAGCCACTGGGCTATAGTCATCATCATTTTTAGGGTGTTATCAACTAGAGGTTACTCATACGGTTCTTCCTTTTGAGTTTTCCCTTCACCACCATTATTAGAATCGTTCAACTAATTTTTCTCACTTCCACTCCAAAAATCCAGCATATTTTCTTTTTTTAACCATTATAGATTTAGCCTCCTCACATTCATGAGCCTTGATATTACTAGGAAGAGTACCCAATATCCAATCATAAAATGTCTTTGATATTTTTATTATTTGGTGATCCATGTTGCATAGTGAAGCCTTTTGGGGTTTAATCTCTGTATCTTGGGTCATTATACTTTGTTATACTTTTTGAACAAAGGAAGTGAGAAGGTTTTCATGATTAGTCTATAGCAGTTGGGGTTCTGGTGGCGGTCTTGGTGAAGTTGGTTGGTATTGATTTTGTGGTGGTGGTAGATACTGCTGAGGTATAAGGGAATGTTGTTGGAATTGTTGTCCTTGTTTATTGCAATTGATGTAATTAAAATCTTGAGTTTGTGGTTCTGTCATACTAAACCTTAAATCTCAGTAAGAATGTATGCCTCTTCACATTTTTCAAGATTATATTTCCATTACTGGAGTAGGAGGGGATGTTGGTGTAGTATGTGACTAGAATTATTCTCACTTCTTGGGTTGGGACTCAACTTGAGAAGCAAGGTGGGTGGTTTTTTTAACCAGATGAATTCCACACTAGGGTGGTACTGAATCACTTTTACATAGACTATAATTGTGAGAGACTTCATAAAGATGTTCTTGGATCACTTCCAGCATCTTGAGCATGAGTCCCCCATTAGCAGCGATATCAATTATAGTACTTGTAGTAGGATGGAGTCCTTGATAAAAGTTTTGTAATTAAATCCACACATACATTCCATAATGTGGGAACTTGTCAGTCATCTCTTTGAATCTATACCAAGATTCCCATGTTGATACTCTATCTTCCTGGGCTAATTTTTTAATTTCATTATGGAGCTTCCATGTATGGATGGGTGGGAAGTATTTATTTAGAAACTTATTTTCTAATTCATTAAAAGTCATGGTTGACTCAAGAGCTCAACACTTTAGATATTCCTTGTCTCTCTATATCAAGGAAAATGGGAAGAATCTTAATATTATAGTGTTTGATGACATTACCTGGTTAAGAAAGGTATCTCAAACCTCAAGAAAGTTTGAAATGTGTTTATGGGGTTCTTATATTTGATTCGAAATGAATTGTACCATATTATGGATCAAGTTAATGAGTATGGTTTTAATCACGAAATTTTTTCCTGAATAGGTGGGCACGCAATGTTAAGAGTAACACCACTAATAAAAATTAAACCATAGTCTATAATAGTGGATAACTAAAACACAATTTTATCATCCTAATTGATATGTGGTGTGTAATTGGGGTCTTGAAGATGTGGAAGTACAATATTTTTTTATTCTTATACTGTACATCAGTGGTGTGCAGTGATGGTTCTACTGATGTCATCATCAAATAGAAGTAGTTCTTGTGTACCAAGGATTCTTGAGTGATTCAAGGGCCCTTGGAGCATGAACTAGACATGGAAAAAATAAATAAATTATTGAGAGATAGAGAGAAAGAAATTGGAAGTAGAATCATCTTAAAGATAATAAATTAAAAAGGGAAAATGGGAATGAAAATAAGAAATGGGAAGGGGTGATGTAATCTAGGTTTGATTCGAAGGTCATTGTGTCTGAATAAATTTTTCCTCCAGAAACGATGTGAAAATTCGACTCACCCACACAAATCATTGAATTTTCATAGACTGAGATCAAATTATGATTTATAGGCCCAAAATACTCTTCCTACTGGAGAATAGTAAAGTGTATGTACAAAATCAATCACATGAAGACTAATTTTAGGCCAATACCTAATTAAACAAAACCCTTTATAGGATTCATCAATTTAACAATTTACATTTGGGTTTTAACAAAGACAAGGTAGTTTGGTTTTTAATTTAGATTAATAAAGAAGGTACCATAGTCAATTTTAGGGATCTTGAAAACTATAGTCCTAAATTTTTCTTTGAATGGTTTTATGGATTAGGCTAAAAAGCAGTGAAAAAGTAACCAATTTGTTTTGGTCAAACCAATTAGATCTACTCATGCTAAAACTATCCCATGTTCAATTTATATCTAACAACCTGAGTGCATTACGCTTTTATTCTTTGTAGAAAGCATCATAGGCTAATGGTCAAAGTATCACTCAACTCTAATTAGGATAAGTTCATTCATTATCACTTCCCAAGGTCAAGGTTATATGAAATAATATGATAAATAATTATTATTAACCAAATCAATATCCATAGGGTAACCAAGGTTCAATATAAAGATTAATTTGGTTTAGAAACACCCATACTCTTGACCCCTAACCCTAAGAGGATATGATACACAAGGAAGTTATTATTAAAAGTGAGAAATTATTAGACAAGCTATGAATAATAATAAAGAATTTGAAAGAAATAAAATCTACGATTAAAGAAGAAAGAATCAATATCAAACAATTGTAAGCAATGTAGATCTAGGTAGAAACTGACTCTGCACAAAAGAACAAGGAAGAACGAGAAATGCAGAATCAAAATAGTTAAGAAACAATTGGTGACTTACTATGAATGAAGAACTAGTAAAGAATGATGTGTGAGTGTTGATGAAAGAAAAAAGTGTGGTGGTGGAAATTATGTCTAAAACAAAAGAAATTTTGCAAAAAATAAAGAACAATGAAGAAATTATTAAAAAATCATTTTGATTCAATGAAACAATGAATGAAATGAAAGAAAACTAGTTTAGGACAAGATATAATAAAAAATAGGAAGAAAAATGAGAGAAATAAAAGGCATCCTGACTACCTATGCATGGAGGTGCACCAAAAATATATATATGCCCAATAAGTATAATGCGTTCAATTCCCACAAATCGTGTACAGGCTTAAATGATTTGGGTCCAAACATCTACAAATCGTGTAATCTGGTTGCACACTGTGTAAAAGAGATCCTCTTTTCCCACTGAATAATTTTCTCAAATATTTGATTGGGTTATACTTAAATGCTTGCACGTAATTAAATCTCTACATGTCATGCGTGAATTTCACTTTTGGTGAGATCCTAATTTTTTAAAGTTGTATGTCATGTACTTTATTTACACGTTTTGTGTTGTCTTAACGTCTTCCAGAAGCTTTATGTGTTGGTTTTTGTCACTGCAGGCATCCTTCGAATGGAGTGTACACATCTTTTATGTGATAAGTGGTGTGTAAAGTCTTTTCAGAACTTTTTCATCATTTATTATTTTAAGCCCATAATTCCAAATTTCTATGAAAACAAATAAAATCCCAGTACATTATCAAAAATATCATTAATAATCCTTAAAGAAATGTATCCAAAAATGTATATACAATTCCATATAATCAATCATCTAATGGGATTAATATACTAGAAGATAAAATAGTGGAATAGGAAAGCATGGAAGTAATTTAGTGAAAACAAAGATCACCATGAGATTTGAGAATTTGAAAATTAGTTTTTTAAATGGAACAAATAATGGAAGATGATGTGATCATTTTGAGAGATGTGTAGAGATGAATTCATGTGTTTGAATAACGTATAAAGAGATGCACTCACATACAGAAGAGCTATCACCCTAAGATAATAATGAATGAAATACCATGGAAATGCCACTTCCATATATAATGCAATATTTAACACTAACCTTTATCAATACTAGGAAAAAAACATAAATAAACAATATACTGTTATCAGTGCTAAAATAAGTGTTGATAAAGTTAACTTTTATCAATGTTAGAAAAATGTTGATAAAGGACATCCTTTATCAGTTATATTTTCTAGTTCTGTTAAATGTCACATCTTTATCAGTGTTTTCTATCACTAAAAAATGTCACACCTTTATCAGTTCTTTTTGTTTAAGACTGATAATGGTCGTAGTGAGTAATTTAATTTATATATTAATATTAATATATTTTTAAATAAGATTAATACTACAATAAGTATGTATACATATATATATATGTGTGTGTATTATATAAATTTTATTAATATAACTTTTAATAAAAAGTGAATCTTATTTTCATAATTTGATATATAAAATATTATCAAATTTATATTAGTCAAAATTTATAATAGTATATTTATATGCATTAATTACAAAATGTGTATATAATTAAAATACATATAATATATTAATATTTTATTTGAATAATTATATAATATATGAATGAATATGTTTATTTAAATATTTATTTATATTAATATTAAGTAATTTTTAATATACAAATATGTATAATTGTATGTGTGCATGTGTATGTGTGTATATGTATGTATGTGTGTATATATATTTATATTAGTGTGCATGTATATGTATGTTTGTATATGTATTTCAGTGATGTGTACATGTATATGTGTTCATATGTCTGTTTATTTATCTAATAATATACATTCTTTTTAATAACTCTCTATTTTTGTATTTTTTTTAATTTATTCATTTTTAATATATATTTATTTTAATTTATTCATCATGAATATATATGTGTGTATTTAACTTAATTCAATTCAATTTAATTATTCATGTTTTTTACACTCATTATATATAATTCATTTTTAGTAATGTTATGAATTCACTTTTTTAAATATTTTAGTAATTTATTTAAATTTATTTATTCATTTTTAATATTATTTCATTTATTTTTATTTATTCATTTGTAATATCTATTAATTTTTTTAATTTCATCAATTTTTAATACTTATTTATAAATAATTATTTAGTAAGTTTTAATATTATTAATATGTATTTAATTAATTTGATTAATATTTATTCAAGTTCATTTATTAAGATGTAATATTTTTAAAATGTTTGAAATTTGTATAATTTATCTATTTAAATTAATTTTATAATATCCACTTTAATATTGTACATGTTAATTAATTTAATTAATCTTACAAATAATACATAATTATTTACTAAGTTTAAATATTCTTAATATGGTTTTAATTTATATGATTAATTTTCATTTAATTTTATTTATTATGTTGTAATATTTTAAAAATGTTTTAAATATATATAATTGTTTTGTTTAAAGGAATTTTTTAATATTTTCTTTATATTTTGTACGTGAAAGTTTAAAATATATTTAATTAATATTTTTAATTCACTTTTTTGTACGCATTTACTAATTTTTAATATTTTTAATATGAATTATTTTAATATACATTCATTTTTAATTTTTTAATTATTTATGTAATTAATAAAATTTATCGTTTTTTTATATTTTGTACGTATATTCATTTTTTAATTATTCAATTTCATTCACTTTTAACATTAATTTAAAATTATATATTCATTAGTAATGTTAAATATTTTTTTATAATTTTTTTATATTTAATATATATTTGTTATTTTTTTTGTATTTTATTTTAAGTAGTTTTTATCGGCACTTATAAAAGTGTTGAAAAATATAAAATAAACTTAGCGCTAAAAGAATAAGTACTAGAAAACATTTCCGGATCATATAAATTCTAGCCCAAATAGAACTTTTTTCCTTACACTGATCTTGATCCTACAGAATTTGAGCTCTTCCGCTACTCATCCTCAAACTACTCAGATGAATCTATCCAATAAAAAGCTAAGGTATTTGATTATTTCTAATCTTTTTTAATCGATATTAAATCCCTCGATATGTATTCTCATCAGTTTAATGCCTTTCAATATCCTATTTATTCAAAATACTTGAACTCTCCCTCGCATTTGAATTGGATTTATTTTGTTATCTAGGTCGCAACATGAATGACAACATCATGGTGTGATCCATATTACATGAGAAATTTGTTTCCACTGGATTGCTCATTTGGTAGTATTGATTATGGGAGAAAATAAATGAAATGGAGTGATTCAAACTTATCTACCCTATCTGGAGATATTATACTATATGGATATACATACTTTGGGTTGAAATTGGGAGAAATCAGTTTCTCCCTGATCAAAGATCTAAAATAACCCCAAAATTGGGGTGATTTGGAAGGAAACAAATGAGTCAACTATACTATTTTCAAATTTACTATATTATATGTCCATATTTTATTTTATTAAAACTATACCCTTATATTGCTCCTAATTTAGTGATAGAGGTCTAGGTAAGGTCTTGGGTCCGAGTCTTGTCGAATTATTTCCTGTCACATAGTAATTTTTTTATTGTACATATCCATATTTATAGACCATTGTAAATAATTATTTTTATAAATCTAGTGTAATTTAAAAATAATTTTAGTTATATGAATGTAAATAATCTGTGTGTAAATATTTTAAAATGATTACATAAATAAATTTGATATTTTTTAAAATTTAAAGGTTTAAAAAATAATTTATACTAATGCTTATGTAAAAATTTAAACTATATATTTTAAATTAAATATATATATATATATATATATATGGATTATGTATAAGATTTTAATGAATATGTGAAATCACTTTTTCTTAAATATATTTTTAATTTTTTAAATTACTCTAAATATATTTTTCTTAGTTTAAATTTTATATAATTTTTCTGTCTTGAAATTATATTTATATATTAAAATCCAAATTATTAATTTTTGATTTGTTAGTAGAAAAGGTAATAAAATGTATTATTTAAGTAGGTTAATTCACCAATTTTTCATTCATAGTGCCCCAGTTCTATAAATTCTAACTTTTAGTAGTTTCTTCCCCCTACTGACCCCATTAAGGATTCCATATAATTTCATTTCAACCTCAATTCTAATTAGCAAGAAGGACTTTATTTTCAATGCATTTTTTTAACTTTTCCTTACTTGCATTCATTCCGACCACCATTTGATTTCATTAAGTCATCAATATTTTAAAATTTTTTAGTTGACTTTATTTTCTTATCCCATTGAGAAAGACCCAAAATTTTATTTAAACCCTGATCCCAGTTATGGGGACTCTCATAACTGTCTTTAAATCTCAACTCTGAATGCCTTTCACTCCTTAAATTGGAATTATGACCAGTATTCAAAACATCCATATCTGCTTCCATTTTGTTTAAACCTCACTCACGGTTTCCACTCTGGCATTTTTCTAGATTTTATTATTTTTTTTGGTTCTACTGAGGTTGACTTTTGTTTTTAGGTTATTCTTGTTAGTTGGGACTAAACTCCAATCATTAGTTTAAGGTGGATATTTCTACTTAATACCCTGGGACACTTCTTCAACATTTTTTGAAGATTATTTTTCATTCTAACCCTAATAAGAATTTTCATTTCTATTATTTGTGGCTTCATTCCAGTCATGTGAATTGTTTAAATTTTATGAATTCATGAAACCCTATTTAGATTGTTCTTAGGTTTGTCTTGTAGTTTGAGAACCCCTACATGAGACTTATGGTTCATTGGATTTAAATTCAGGTGTTTATTCAAACATTTGGTACTCAAGACCATGTGCGTAGGCCCTATTAACATTTTTATCATCTGAAAAAAGATAAATTTTGGATCCTCAACATCATATCACCAAAACACCACATATTCTACCATGTACCAAGTGAAGATATGAATAAACATAAACTCCTCCCTCACATTGTACTCCCACCTAAAAAAGTTACATAAACCATACTTGATCTCTATGTTTTGTAATAGATGATAATTTAAATATATTATTTATAAATTTATATATATCACACATTTATTTCCTTCAATGATTTCCACCACTACAAAACAATCTTAATACACATCATCTGAATCTTATTATCTTATAAAAAACGCTTCATATAGAATAAATGATTCTTTTAGAATAACCTTTTATAGGATCCAAGATTATACTTTCTGTGTATTTATTTATTTTATTAAATATTAATAATAATGAATTTAATAGGATGGATATGAATAAAAAATGCATGGATTCCAATTATATAACAAAAGACTACAAGGATGGGGTAAAATAGTCCATCAAGCTTGAAAAAAATATTTCCTATGAGACTTATCAAAACTTTTTTCTATTTTTACACTATTTTTAATCAAAAATAATTAGACTAGAGTATTTATAAGAATACTTGATCTACCATGGAATACATCAAACTTATAAATGTCATAATAAATATGTGTAAAACTGAATGTAAATATTAACTAGGATAACATTGTATTTTATGGATAATATGATAGGTTTATAAGTGTGAAAAATGATGAAGACTGTATCAAGGATATGATTATAGGTATGAAAAATGAGAAATTATATATTGAAGAAATGATAATGGTAGTTGAACATTAACTTTGAGATTTTCAAAAATTATTTGAGAAGTTAAAGAGTTTTTAAAAGATTACATTATATTCTAGATGTAATAAATATAAATCATTTTCATCTATACTAAAGCTATATAATTTAAAATCTATAAATGGATGAAGTGACTCTAGATTTTATGAACTACATTCTCTATTGAATGATAATATCCCAAATGTTAATGAGCTTCCTTTCCAAAAATATAACACTAAATGAATGCAATGTTTAATGGGTATGATATTTTTAATAACACATGCATGTACAAATTATTGTATACTGTTTCATAAGGACCACATATCATATAAAAAATTCCCAAAGTGTGGTGTGTCTCAATATAAGAAATATGAATCAGGTCCTTTTAAAGTTTTATGTTACTTTTCAGTCATTATAAGGTTTACATGTCTATATAAAAGTGTTGAGGTAGTTGAGGTTTGGCTTAGTAGTAAAAGAAACTCCTTAATACTACATAAGGTTGGGGGTTCAAAACCCATTGGGCATAGGGTACTATAGTAGTATTGTAGCATTAGTAGGTACTGTAGTAGTAGAGGGTAATGTTGTAGAAGTGGGCAACACTACTGCAGTGGTGGGTTCTGTAGAGGTTGAAATACTATAGTGGGTATTATAACAGTCAGGTTCTATGAACCTAATGGGCCTTTGGGACAAAACATTGGCGCATTTCAGCCTTATAATGGGCTTAATTCCCATTGGGCCTTTGGGTTGAAAGTATATGATGTAATAAAAGTGGTTGGTTGGGTGGGTTATCCCTTGGGGGGGCTATGACCTACCTTTCCGGGTTGTGTGTGTGTTTGAATGTAATTGTACCACCATACACAGAATATATATATATATATATATATAAGTTAGGAGACTACAAGGAAATTTACATGGAATGAAATTACAAGAAATAATGATGGGAAACTTCATTATCTAAAAGACTATGTTTAGTGGAAGAAAATCGATCATGAGTATCATGGATTTGGAAAAGATATTAGAAACCTTCTTATTCCACTATCTAAAGATGAAGTGAATCCTTTTGGTTCTCAATACAACACACATAGTACATGGACTATTATGTTTGTAAATTATAAAATTCCACCTTGGTTATGCATGAAATAAAAACACATTTTGTTATCTATTCGTATATTAGTACCAAAGTAACTGGGTAAATAAATTGACATTTTTAGGTCCATTGATCAAATATTTGAAATTATTGTGGGATTTAGGTTTTATTTTGAATGATTCTTAGAGAAGTTAATATTTCATGTTGAGATCCACGTTGTATGATATGATAATTGAATCTACTACTTATGGAAAATTTTAGAGATACATATTTAAAGGAACTCAATGGTGTCCCATTTTTTAACAAGGTTCATACTCAATTAAGCTGAAACATTAATCAAATACTATGTTTCTAGGTATCATATATTGATACACTAAAGATAGAAAAATCTATCTTGGATGACATCATTCAGTGGGAGTTTAGAAGAAAGAGCAATACCATCTCCACTACCAAGTGATCAACTATTTGATAGAGTAAAATATGTGGACATTTCTTTTGTAAACCTTTTTGAAAAAACCATACAATAACTAGTTGGAAAAAGAGACTGGGTTTTTTGAATTAACATTCTCAAATTGTTTGTACATCATATATTTTCTTGATTTTATGCATGTGGGAAAAATGTATGTGATAGTGTCATTAACATGTTACTAAATACACCCAACAAAAAAATGATGGAATTAAGGCTAGGTTGGACATGATTTACATGGGGATACATGAATATTTGTCTCCAATGAAGGGTGAAAAATGAAATTTGCTTCCACCAACTGCTTAAAATCTTTCAAGGTAAGAGAGATATCAATTTTTCAACTTTCTTAATGATGTAAAGGTTACCAAGGGGTATGCATCAAATATTCAGAATATCATATCAATGAATGATTGAATGTTAAAGGATATGAAGTCACATGATGGAAATTTTTTGATCCAAGATTTAATGATTATATATTTGCATTGCATTTTGGACAAGAATGTACTGCATACATTAACCAAGATTTTTTTCTTCTTCAAAGATATATGTAGCCAAGTTATAGACCCAAAAAAATTACCAACCATAGAAAAGGAAATTTCTATTATATGATGTAAATTGGAGATTTCTTTACCATAATCATTCTTTGATATGATGGTTCACTTGATGTTCATTTGGATAAATAGATTTAACTATGTGTTCTTATACATTATATATTAATGTAACCCATTGAATGGTATATGAAGATTTTAAAAGGTAATGTAAAAATTCTATGTTGTCTAGAAGGTTTTATTGTAGATAAATACATTATTGAGGAAGCTGTTGAATTATATACCAATTGCCTATTTTATGTGGAAAGAATCGGTTTACCAAAATATCCTCACACTGGGTGAATTTTTGGAGAATGATTTTTTGAAATATATGTTTTCTCAATTACTATGACAGAGAGGGAGTGGAACCACCTTTACATTTTTCATAAAAATTTAGAGGTATCTCTATATATTGAAACCCAAAAGATAATTATTAGGAATTTTAATCCATCAAGGGATGAAATATTGATATCAAACATACATAATCAACAATTTATAGGATGTTTTCAATACCATGTTTTTAAGAAGTCATCTAAAAACTAGATTTAATTTCAGAATGGATTTGATGGATAGCTAGAGGACCAGGTTTGTATGTATTATATTTTAATGGTTATGTAATTAATGGATACGTGTTATATAAAAATGAACATGATAGATGTAGTTATATGAAAAAATAGAGTTACACTTGTGGATGAAGTGATTCATGTATCTGGTATTAAGGACATAAATCTAATTTATGAAACATATGTCATACTTTGGAATCACTAAAAAAATGTGGGAGTTGGATTATAAAAAATTTTATGTGTGGATTTTTTAATTCAAGTAGATTTATAATAAGGGTGAAGTTAAAATAGATGAATTGGGATTCTGGAAAGTGTATTTGAATAAGTAAGGGTATAAAGATGAACATTTTATAATGGAATCACATACAATAGAAGTATTTTATGTTCTGTATACATCAAACTAAAAGTTTTCAATTAGTCTGTTATCGACTAAAAATACTAAACATTAAGATGTTAATTCGACTAAGGATGACCCTTTTATATGGTTTTAACAATCATTTCGTGATGGAACCAATGTATACTGGGTATTTTATGTCATAGGATTCCATAATGAGCGGATTTAGATACTCAATTGAGGGGTAAATCCCTTTAACCTTTTCAAAAAAGACAGTTCAATAATCAGGTTATTTATTTATAATATATAATGTTCTACCAAATATTAATATAAGTTAACTACTTCATTTACATAATCTAAATTAAATGTTCAACCACTTCTATAGATAATGACTTTTGTACATGCTGATGCTACCAATGAATAGGAATAATATGTTTCTCAATATAATGATGTTCCCAATGTAAAGGAATAATACTTTTATGTACGTAATGATTCTACCATTCTATAGGAACAACATATTCACTATATTGAAGCTGAGGAAATAGTATATGGTGAACAACTTGTTTCCCATAAAAAAGAGTATTTTAGCGTAATGGTGTTAACAAAATTTATTATGCTGAGAAACAATGGAATCAAATTCAAGGATGTATGGAATGAACAAAACTGACCTGTTAACCCCAACATGGCCATGTTTAGTAGTTACATTGGTGTAACCACTCTAATGTACATGTATATTTGTGCATATTAATGGAACAATGATGCACCATAATGGAAGCCACTAATTTATGAATATATCAAGGTAACATTATGATGTAATTTATTTATTTCACTAGAAAATAATCAAATGTTGATTTACTCTTCATTATCCTTTATAGAGTGCATTTATAACAGATTTTTTCTGAATTAAATTTTTATTAATGCTCACTGGAAAGGTTTATAGAGGCTTTCATACAATTCTTAGGAAGTACTATCTCAAATATATTAAAAGGAAAATAAACCCACACCTACCAAAAATGTATTCCCACCAGATAAACCAAGAATCATGGAATGTGTTTATTGGTCATTATGAGGATACATCACTTTAGGTTCATTATGAATGGTAATGAATTGTTTAAAAATAAATATATCAACCACTTTGATTAAAATTTTTTAATTTATGAAACAACAACTGAGTGATGAAAATATGAAATGTGCAACAAAACCAATATACCCCTAAGATAAATCAAGGATGGGGTATGCTTCACTTGAAAAAATGGTATGTATTTTTAATATAGAATAATAAATTTATGTGTCATGAAACATAAAAATAATTATATTCCTTTTCTTAAATGTTAATTGATGAATAAAAATCCAAATCCACTTACATACCACCTCATTTTCTATAGAAGGAGGATCATTTAAATAAAGATAGGATAATAATAGATGAGAACACAAAAAAAGTATCTGAAACATGTGTAAGTATGACATAATAATTTTTTTATTTAAATCGGTCCTACATAACAGTGATTACTTATTTTACTATATTTTTTTATCTAAATTAGTCATTAGAATCATCATAAACTCTACATAATAAACAACTACTATCAGTGTCCTTATAACATCTAGAATAGTATGTATGCTTCATAGTTTTAGGTTTTGGGGTGTCACCCCGAACATATTTTGATAAAATTTATAAACATAGTATAAAGATAAGAGAATTTAAGAGATATAGGTAAGATTAGTTTCTCTATAATAAAAACATAATTGGTATTTTGAGTGTTTATAAAATGTTGTGGGAAGGAATAAAAGAGAAGAAAAAACACAACAACAATCACTCTGTAAAGATCCCCCCATCCCCACCAGCATTTTCGTGATCCATAACCCAAAAAGTTCTACCATATAAGAGTTAATCAATTTTTTCATAAATGATTCTATGAATTTTGAATCAGGAAATCACTGATTCCTTTTCTTTACTGATATTCTATAGGGTGACAATGGTTGTGATTTATATCTATCAGCACCCACCCATCACCTTATTTCATGGAGAAAAGTTTAAAATATCCAATGATATGTTTTATATAGATAAAAAATTAAAATAATTCATTTGAGAGTGGGGATTAATGTATCTCAAGAGTTGAGTGCTGAGATACCCATTTCACTTGATGATCTAGATGTTCATATGGTTGATCATTCTATTGTAACTTTCTTAGAATAACTGTTTGATCTTGTAAAATTAAATTTTGACAAAGAGGCATTACATTATAGTTTTTCATAAAAAACCATTAAAAATTAATGAAAAAAGTAATGAACTAATAAATGTTATTTCAGGCGGATAAAGTGAAGAGGTGAAATTAATGGTTGAATAAAAACTATTTTAAGGATCAACCAAACAATCCAAAATATTTTCAAAAATTACCTTTACCCAACCCATTCAACTTTCACATTTACTAACATTAAGGGTTCACATATATCCAATGTTAAAAAGTGGGGATATGAACATAATTTATTTTTAATAACAAATTTATATATATTATATTATATATTATCTTGGTCTTGTGAATGTGATTGAAATCCTCAAGCATGGATGAATTAAAGTCTCAATTTTAAATGTATACATGATATGTGTTTTCATAATTTGTTTTTCCAATAGCAGATCTATTTTGTTAATTATCACAAAATAGTATTCATATTTTTTTCATGTGTATATATCAATATTATTTTAAAGGAAAATCCTATTAATTTATATTCATACTCATCAGTCCTCACATCACTTTTACACAACTATTCTCATAAGAACCAAATAAATATTAAGTAATAGTGAAAAAACTGGACGTGATGTTAAAAATATAACTTATATATGATAAAATATTTTTAATACCCATGATATATGGAAAAACCTGTATAATTTTAATCATATAAAATATATTTTTATTTCTTTAATTACTTATTCCTTTTTGTTTTTAGGAAGAATTGGTAACTCATTACAATCAATTCAGATACTCCAAATATTTATTTTGTAAATTCAATGCATGGATACCCAAAAAAATGTCCACACATGATGAAATTAATAAATTTGAAATAGAATAAATTAAAAATTTTACAAATAAACTTCAAGTTATACATTTTATATTATGTTTTATTAAAAAACTCTATTATAATAAGATAGTGTTTAAATATAATCAAAATCCTGGCATGGGGACAACTCATGAGCACAAGAAGCGTATAAAATTCTATATGCGGATAATTATTAGGGAATATATAATAATATTTCACTATAAAAACATATATCAAAACAAATTACTTATTTTTATAAATGTTTTTTAGTGCCCGAAAAAAATTAATTGAAAATATTATGGTTATTTTGTTTGAAATTTTATAAAATATGTCATTTTCCATTTGAAAAATACTATCCCTAGGAATGTATTTTTAATGATAATTACAATTTCATTTTAAAGTATTTATTAATCCTTTGTTTATTTATATTTTTAAAATACTATAAATACTATTGATAGACCTATTATTCAAAAGAGGAAATGTATTTTTTAGAGTAAAATGGGTAGAATACATGGTGTCATAATGTATACAGACATCATGAAGATGTGACTTCCTACTACATATATAGTATATTTTAACATCATTTGATTTACATTTTTCGTTAATCTCCTTATAATTTTTATGTCATACTTATTTTTTATCTTTCATAGAGGCCATGAATATAGCGACCCTATTTTTTCATACATTACTATTACATCATTTTATAGATAAACAACATAAAATCATTACAAAAATAGGATCCAAAAGTTTTAGTGTATTAGGAAAATTAAGTCCAAACATAACACTTACATAATAAAATATAAGAATTATTTAGTTCCTTCTTCTCCAACTTCTTAGTGGCCCTCATGTACTCCTTAGTAAAATTAGTCGCTTGAGGAAATAATTCAAATAAAGGGATGAGCTAAAAGCCCAATAAGACGATAGATAAAAACATGATTCAATATAACCTGGGAAAGAATAATCATCATAATAACATAATAATGGTACCATAATCATAATAATTATAGGAATCATTAGATAAGGGAATGAAATGTGGAAATGCATAAAAATGAATCCTCATGTCTTAGTGGTCTACTACCACACAGAGTTGTGAACAAAGCTGTCATCATGTTCACGCATAACATATGTGCATAATCATTATGAACAAAATATTTCACCATGATTCTGCATCTTGCACATTATATCATGAGATATATCAAATTAACTAATGAATTATAGAGATATATAATTCTAGGTGCACCTATCACATCATAACATTTACATGATCACGCATCCCACATAGAACATATTTCAATCATGGATATAAAATAACCCATGGAAAGTAAATGGGTTTATTTATAATTTCATAAAGAATTAATTCATGAATAAACCTTTTGGTTCCCAAAATAAAAATGGAATACCATAATTTGTATAATAATCATCAATCTCGAGTGAAAAAGAAACAATACCAGGAGAAGAAAAACAAGTGTTTTTAGAAAGAATTGTTCTTTTGGAAAAATATTTAAATTTGTAATAAAATCTGATTGAAAACATGTATATCATAGAAAAGAAAATTAAAGGGAAAATATATTATGCTTTATGATTATTAGAATAATATCCACAATGAAATTTTGCATGAAATAGAATATCCCAAAGAAAGGAAATTGGGTTTCAGAATCCCCTTACCTTATGTCTAAATGCATTCTTCACTTTAATATCTTGGATAACCAAATTTTATCCATTAATTAAAAATTTTTGAACCTATTATATAGGTATTTTATTCATTATAATTTTATTACCTTTTTAACGGATATTTTAATTAGTTATATTGTCCAATTTTATCATTTCAGAGTGTTTTTTTCTTGGTTTTCATGATCAGTTCGCTTATATATATGTATGGATGTTTGTGTAAAATGAGTATAATTTTCTATAATTGAAATTATATGTTATTAATAATATTTTATATGTTTAAATGGTGTTATATATATATAGAATATGAGTATAAATCATTATATATAATGTTAATGATAATCGTTTAGATTAATTTAGGTGGGTTTTTATCATAACAAACTCTTTTTTTATTTAATATTATGTAAATATGTTGGTTCCAGAACATAAAAAAATTATAACATAAATTTAGTAATCTATTTCAACCATTATAATGGTTTTAAGACCACACTTGAAGGTGGTAAATTAAAATGAAAAGTTTTTGTCCTTGAAGGTGGTAATGGAAAATGTGTGGCATTGATATGTGGTATTCCTTTGTGGTATTCCTATGTGGCAGTCCTATGTGGTACTCCTATGTGGTAGTCCTATATGGTATTCTTGTGTGGTACCCTTATGTGGTATTCTTGTGTGGTACTCTTGTGTGTCATTCTTGTGTGGTATTCCTGTGTGTCATTCATGTCTGGTAATCTAGTGTGGGGTTTTTATGTTGAAATCCTGTGTGGAATTAATGTATGATACTCCTATGTGTAATTCCTCTATGGTACTCCTATTTGGTATTCCTATGTGGTATTAATATGTGGCATTCCCTTGTGTAATTCCTATGTGGCTTCCTGTGTGGTATTCCTGGGTGGTATTCCTATGTGGTACTCCTGTGTGGTATTCTTGTGTTCATGTGTGGTATTCCTTTGTGGTGTTCTTGTGTGGTGTTCCTATGTGGTATTCTAGTGTGGTACTCTTATATGGTATTACTTTGTGGTACTCCATTATGGAATTCATTCTTGGTATTTATTTTTGGTATTCCTTTGTGTTATTCCTTCATGGAATTACTTTGTGGATTCAGAGTGTCCTACTAAGTATTGTTTTACTCACCCATGCATGGGATTTTTTGGCATGGGTCATATCTTCTACAGATGATCAATGTCATGACCCATCCCCTGGGGCCCATGTCGTGACAACCCCAAATCCGACTTCCATATGACAAAGGTCTGGTGACTAGCACCGGAAAGGCGTATCCCTAAAATGGGAAGGTATTGCCTTTTAACCACTACAGACACACAGTCCAAGAATTCAACAGGAAGCAACCACATAGTAAACTGTTGTAGTAAAAGTGCACTGAAAGTAAAGGGGTCAAAATAGAAGCCCAACTGAAAAGTACAAGTACAATTGAAAGTTACAAATACAACTGAAAAGTGAAAAACATCTCCTGGGTTGTCCATCGAGGATCCCACCTGAAGGGTAGGTAAAACTAACAATCAGTAGTCCTTATGTCACGTCACACCAAATCGTCTACCTCCAAGCATTGTCCAGTCCTAGCTCCCTTAGCCTCAATCAATGTTATCCATCATCTTCACAAGACACAATAAGGTGCGGGCATAGTCTGTGAAGAAGTGAGTATAAAGATACTCAGTAGGGTCCCCGAGCCCCCCGTAGTTCTCCTAGATTTCTACAAAGGAAATACCACAAAGCAAAACCCCAATCTCAAAACACAAAGTAATAGTCATCAAATCTACTTTGGTATATGTCAATACATATACCTAAGTTATCATTATATACTCATCCCATACATGGGGGAAGAATACCACAAAGGTAACACCACGAAGGTAGAAGTACCCCATAGGTAATACCACGAAGCTCGAAGTACCACACAGGTAACACCATGAAGATAGAAGTACCACACAGGTAACACCACAAAGATAGAAGTACCACATATGTAACACCATTAAGATAGAAGTACCAGATAGGTAACATCATGAATATAACACTGCAAAGGTAAAAGACTCATCTCACACCAGGTATAACTTAAGTACAGAAGTACATATGATTAGTCATAAGGCTAGATCATCTTATTCTATTGAGAAGCCATGCTGTTGACCCACATAGGATTGATAAGTACTAACCCCTGATGACCCACACATGATATGGCCCACACAGGATTGGTATGCGCTAACTGCCATAGGATCCCTGAGCACTAACCCACATAGGATCTGATAAATGATGACCCACACAGGATTGATAGATTCTGACCCACACAGGATCGATGTTCTTTCTTCATGTTACAACCAGCCTCCTAATTCCCTGCACCTAGTGCGCTCGAGCTCTGTATAATCTCCCCCTTAAGATATTGGTCATACATCTACCACCACTAGGCTCCAAAAAGAAGTAACCCAAAGGACCACCATGTCGTACGGGTTCCCACGTGATAGATGGTGCGTCAATCAGACGCCCTGTCTGTGAGTTACAAACATTTTAGTTCTGAGGGCCCGATTGGATTCAGGTTCGATCCAACCCGAACATACTCCGACTATCTCTAAAACTCATTTAGAGTATACCAAAAAGAGTATCTCGATCCAAGGATCTCAGTACCACTGACGATTCATCAAACAGAAGTCATGTTCTCAAGATATTGCCTTATATGTGTTTCTGGGTCTGGTGGGGACCAGGTATGGTCCGACTGACCCGACTGGTCTGGGCCTCGGCGGGCTTGGCCTACTGAGTTGAGGCTCATCCGAGACCATATGGGGGGTGCAGCCTGCCAAGCGCACGACCCACTGGTCAGGCGGCCCGGCTAGCGGCAGAGCACGATCTATAGGTGGCGCGGCCCGGTGGTGAGGGGTCTGCCCGAGCTAGCGCAGGGGGGGTTCCCTTCTTCGAAAGGCGAAGCGATAGTGCCTTTTGGCGCTTCCAGATCTCCTGCGGGTCCCTCTGCCACAGTGTCGGGGCCGTGGCTCCCTCGGTGGCACGCTGGTCACGCCACCCTTCTCTTCTGTGGCCGAACAATGTGCTGGATGCCTCCTCTGACCACCATAGTTGACGAGCCGCGGCCAGTTCCATTGGTGGTGCATGACGGCGTGCCGCCCCACCTCCTCCTTCTGTGGCCGTCCGGTGTGCCAACCCCCCCCCCCCCTTCACCCGCTGCGGCTTCGGCTGTGACCCCTTTCTCCCCAGCGGTGCACGACGGCGTGCCACATCTTCTCCATGGCTGGCCAGTGATGACCACTCTGATGTTCTTCATAGTTTAGTGGCACAGCCTCCTCTTATGACGCACGTTGGAGCGCCGCCTCCATTGTAGCTGGTCGGTGCCGCCGCATCAGCGGTATTCCATGAAGAACGCAAGGGTTACAAGGTAGCAAAAGGACTGGGCCAAGTTCATTAGTCCCTCACCCTCTGCATTATCTTATTATCATGAGGGGGGATTAAAGGGTTCAATATTCACTTTAATTTAACAAAAAAACCCTACCTCAAGAGTTATGTAAAAAATCTTGTGATTGAGTAAATGGGTCGGTGTTCATCGTCCCCCGCAACTAGCCTCCAACGACGTTGCTCGATCATCAATCTTTGGTTCAGGGTTTTGGTGTCGCTCATCACTGCTCACCAGAACTGGCTTTGTCCTCTAAAGGTTTGGTGTCACAACACTTTACCAGCACTTCATTGCTTGGTGAAGCTGTGTCGACACCTCTCCCCAAGCTCCATATAAATAGGAGAAGGGGAGGGTAAGTAACGATGTTGGGAATTAATGGGGGCTCCTTAATTAGGAACCTTTTTAATTCCCCAACGTTTCTATTACTTAGGATTGAATGGTCAATCCATTTATTGGCTTGAAACGTCGCTGGTCCCACATTGTTGCTTGTCCATCAGAGGAGAAGAAAGAAGGAAATAAAAATAACAAAGTTATTTTATTTATTCTTTCAAAGTCCAAAACCTAAATTTTTCTCCAGACCTACTGCAGTCAAAGTGAAGCCTCTTATAAGTGAATCTCAATGATGTGGATTCAATGGTGCCCTCTAATTTTTAATCAGAGCACCAGTTCAAATGTTAGAAAATTCCACTCATGCATTTACTGAACTTACCTTAAAAAAATTCAGAATTGTATTCTTGGAACACCGAGCCTCAGAATCATGCGCCGTCAATTTTTTCAGACTCATAATAATTCTATATAATTAAAAAAAATATACCAGGGAAATCCGAGTCTTTACATTCTCTCCACCCTATGTATTTTCATCCCCAAAATCCACAATATAGACTAAGAAACCAAATGGGGGTACTGAGCATGAATTTGAGCCTCCCGCTCCCATGTGCTCTCCTAGAGGTTCTCATGCTACCAGCGAATGCGCACTAGAGGTATCGATTGCCCATGAAGGAATCACTCCTATCGATCCTCAATATCTGCTAAAATCTCCGTAAACATCACCCTATCATCGAAGTCTATCTCTCTATGGTCGATGATGTGAGATGGGTCATGCACGTATCTTCTCCGCTGGGATACGTGGACGACGTTGCGCACCCTCTCCAACTAAGGTGGAAGTTCCAAGTAGTATGCCACCTCACCTATCCTCCAATGTATCAAGAATGGTCCGAGAAACCTTGATGATAACTTTCCACCTCGGCAAAATCATCGTATACCTTGTCGAGGTGATACTCATATGAAGACATGGTCTCCCTACTCAAACTCCAAAGGTATCCACCTCCTGTTAGTATAAGACTTCTGTCTACTCTGTGCAGTCTTCATCTACATCTAGAAGATCTGCACCTTCTTAGTGGTAGCCCGTACCAACTCTGGACCCATAAGTGCTGACTCCCCTGGGTCTGTCCGGCATAGAGGTGATCTGCAAGGTCGACCGTATATTCCTTCGAATGGTGCCATACCAATGGTTGAGTTATAGTTATTGTTGTATGGGAACTCCACCAAGGGAAAGTGATCATCCCAACTACGACCAAAATCTAGGACACATGCACAAAGCATGTCCTCCAGCGTCTAAATGGTCCTCTTCATATGAACATCCGTCTGAGGATTAAAGGTGATGCTCAAATGTAACTGAGTCCCAAACACGTCCTGTAATCCCTTCCACAACTGGGATGTGGAACGTGTGTCACGGTCAGAGACGTCGTTGATGGCACCCCATGAAGTCGCACAATCTTTTGTACATAGAGGAGTCCCATTTCCTCTATTGATCCCTACTCTCAGATAGGTAGGAAGTGGACCGACTTGGTGATTCGTTCAATGATCACCTAGATAGAATCATGTCCCCTACACATACATGGAATCCCTATCACAATTTCCATGGAGATTCCATCCCACTTCCACTAAGGCACCTCTAATGGTTGTCCTATGCCTGCTAGAACTTGATGCTCGGCCTTCACTTTCTGACATGTGAGGAATCATGAAGAAAACTTTGCCACTTCTTTATTTATCCCTAGATACCAGTTCTGATGCCGGAGGTCCAAGTATATATTCTCCACACCACGATGTACCTCCAGAGTGGGCGTATAGAAATCCCTCAACACCTCCTCCCATAGAACCACTGGTACCATGGTACATCCTTTAAAGAGGATGACATGCTCCCCACCATCAGAAAATCCACCAGGTGCTTGTCTTGAGAATATCTGAGCACGTCGATCCTTGTAGTCAATGTCCCCAAGTTGTGTCTCCCTGACTTGAAGAAGTAGTGGGGGAGTGATTTTCATGGACTGGAGTTATGCTGCTCCATCTCTATCCGTGAAGGATATCTGCAACGTGACTAGCTACTTTGCACCTCACTCAGCAATTGAAGACCATACCTCCGGCTGAGTACATCTTCTACCATGTTCCCCTTCCCAGGAGTATAGACTATCTCAAAGTCATAGTCCTGGAGGATATCTAGCCATCGCCGCTATCTCAGGTCTAGGTCCTTCTAAGAGAAGATATACCTGAAACTCTTGTGTTCAGAGTAGACTGTAAAACTTTTTCCCATCAAGTAATGTCGCAACATCTTCAGGGAGAAGACCACTGCTGTTAACTCCCGGTCGTGGGTAGCGTAGTTCTTCTCATGTTGCCTCAACTTTCATGAGCCATAGGTGATCACTTCTCACTCCTTCATTAGGACACACCCAAGTCTAGTCCCTGATACATCACAGTAGACAACATACCCAAATCCCTCTTCTAGTAGCCTCAATATGGGGGCACTTGTCAGTATCTTCCTTAGCTTTTGAAAACTCTGCTGAAATCTCTCCGTCCATGAAAAGGGTTGTCCTTTCTTCATCAACTCTGACAAGGGTTCCACAACTCTGGGAAAGTTACGCATGAATCTCCGGTAGTATCCAACCAACCCCAGGAAACTCCGCACCTCATTCACACTCTGGGGTGGCTCCCAAGCAAGTAAAATCTCTATCTTCACTGGATCCACCGAAAATCCATCCTATTAGATAACATATCCTATAAAGTGGACATCTCATATCCAAAACTATCACTTCGAGATATTTCCATAAATTTGGTGCTCTTAGAGTGTATCCAGGACTATCTGAAGATGATAGTCATGCTCCACCATCGTTGTTGAGTATATCAAGTTGTTGTCGATAAAGACCACCACAAAGAGATCAAGGTATCAATGGAAAATCCTATTCATGAGTCCCATGAACACTTCTAGGGAATTGGTCATACCAAATGGCATAACCAAGAACTCATAGTGGCCATACCGACATCTAAAGGCCATCTTCTGCACATCCTCATCTCGTACTCTGAGATGATGATAGCCTGATATGAGTTCTATCTTCTAAAACCAATGAGCTCCCTTCAGGTGATCGAAAATATCATCAATAATCGAAAGTGGATATTTTTTCTTTATGATCACTTGGTTCTGGCACTGGTATCCCACACAGAGTCTCAAACTCTCATCTTCCTTCTTAGAGAACAAAATCAGGGCTTCCCATGGTAAAATAGTAGGCCTTATGAACTCCTTCCTCTAAAATTCTTCCAATTGTACCCGTAACTCACGAAGCTCCGCAGGGGCCATCCAATATGATGGTGTAGATATCAGTGTCATCCCAGGGTATAGATCAATGTTAAAGTCTACCAATCTGCAAGGAAGTAGTCCCAGAATATCATCAGGAAAGACATCGGCATACTGGTTCACCACTACAGGATATCTTAGACTCTCAACATCTACTACTCTGAGGGTAAGGTTTTCCAATTGAAGTATGATCAGCTGCACCCTCTTCTGAGTAAGTCCATCCTGTGATGCAAAGGTTCCCTTATCACCCGTGAAGGAAAACTAGGTCCCACACTCATGGACACACCTAACATTGTGCCTAATACAGTCAATCTGGGTATGGACTGTGGATAACCAGTCCATACACAAGACTACGTCGTAAGTCCTCGATGCCAATACTAAAAGATCCTAGCAGATGCTCTCTCCTCCTAAAGTAATCTCACACTACCGACACCTGGGTGTAATCGTCAAATCCTCTCCTATAAGATTCTCTAGCTATAAGGATTGATTCAAAGGCTCCTTCGTAATCTCGGAGCTTTGAACAAGGGTCATGGAAATAAAAGAGTGACTAGCACTTGAGTCTATAAGTACTGTATCTAGGATAGAATAGACATAGATTATACCCTTAATCATCTCCAGAGCACTGTGGTCATAGGCCCTAGCTGCCTGATGTTGAGCTTGTCCCTATCCACCAGCTCCCTGTGGTCGGGGTGGACCACCTAGAGGTGGTGTTGGTAGAACCTAGAATAGCCTCCCACTACCTACTGCATGACTATCTCCTCTGCCACATCATCCTGATACCTTCAGACCTCAATGACTAAATCTCTTCCTCTGCCTCGGAAGTCCCTCAACCGTCTGCTGTTTGTCTGTAAGGCGGGTCGGGCAGTCATGAGCCATGTGACCCTGCCCTCCACACAAGTAGCACTGCCTGCTCTTAAGCTATTCAATTCTATCCTGTGATCTCCGTACCACTGACCCTATATCCTGAGGTCATCCACCATAAGGCCTCGCCCACTTGGGCACCTACGTCATCTGTCTACTACCTATTACAAATGACTCTACTACCTGATGTACAGTGGTGTCTTTCATTGTCAGTTTCTACTCAGCTAAGAAGATCCCCACCAAAATTTCTCCCTCTATCTCCCCATCCTACGTCATAATTTTGAGCGATATCATCGATAATCTGATCTCTTTCAGAGACCCTTCGCAAAGTTCTAGGCCCAGAAGAAAGGGTCTCATACCATGTCAGTGGAGTTGCTGGAGAGATTAGTGAAACTTTTCGAGTACTGGGCCACAGTCATGCTGCCCTACTGTAAGTGCAGTAGCTCCTATATACTCACTGACTGTAAGGTCATTGGGATGAACTATGCCCTGAAAAGGATCTCAATGTCCACCAAGATATGGTTCACCTCTTTGTGTATTTGGAGCATCAAGATCCACCATCTCTCTGTTACTTCTTGAAAAAGATGGGCTGCTAGGATCACTATAAGGTCAGCTGGTGTCCTAACCAGGTAGAAAACTCTTACTACAACCTCCATCTAGTCCTAAGCCACCTGCAGGTCTATCTCCCCTAGGAACCTCAGAGGCCTATACCGCTAAAACTCATGAAACACACTCAGTCGGCGTGTATCCTCTACTGGTGGTACTGGTGGAAACAGCTTCCCAATGGGTAGTGGTGCTACTGGTACACCACCCGAAGGTGCTAATGCTGTAAGAGGGCCCTACATTGAGGCCTCATCACTCGGTGGCCTGTCATCAGGTACTCTCTCAGTAATGTTGGATGGCTATCTACTTGGCGGCATCTGGAAAGAAGATAGGTGTGTCACAGTCAATAAGTTATACCCAGTGATCTGACTCAAAGAGATCGCTAGAAAAACATTTAAAAAACACATGTAATCAATGTTTTCGTGCACTGAGTTGAAAATAATAATTTTGGGTCCTGGTGTAAGGACATGTCAGCCACCACACCAACACTTTATTTACCAAAACTAAAAACCACAGTTTTAACACTTAACACTATTTCCACATAGAAAAGATCAAAGTCCTAGTTCTTTGGTAGAACCGACTCCTCTGATACCACTTTTTTCATGACCCGTCCCCTGGGGCCCATGTTGTGACTACCCCAAACCCGACTTATATAGGGCAGGGGATGGAAACTAGCATAGAAAGTTGTATCCCGAAAATGGGAAGGCATTGAAATTTAACCTGTATAGACACATAGTCCAAGAACTCAACAATAAGCAACCACCAAGTAAATTGCTATACTAAAAGTGTAATGAAAGTAAAGGGGTCGTAATAAAAGCCCAACTAAAAAGTACAAGTACAACTAAAAGGTACAAATACAATTGAAAAGTGAAAAAAACTCATGGGTCATCCATCAAGGATCCCACATGAAGGGTAGGTATATCTCACGATTAGTTGTCCCTGCGTCACCTCATGCCAAATGGTCCATCTCCGAGCACCGTCCAGTCCGAGTTCCCTCAACCTCGATCAATGTCGTATGTCATTAGTGTAGGTTCCGGGTGCAGCAGAATAGCATTGGTGGGTTTCTCCAACATTAATTTTAACGTTAAACAACGTTCAATTCGAGATCCGTCACGATATAAAACGCTGAATCTTCGGAATAGAACAAAGAACAAAAAGAAAAGAAGAGTCATGGAACCCATGAGGAGGATCATCATATATTGATTATAATTAATTTAATTAATGCATAATAATTACCTCGTTGGAATTATTTCTTCGTTGATGTGTCCGGTCACGATTCAGTAATCCGTCATTGCGTCATAGAATCCAAGTGTAGGATTCCTCTAGCGGTGATCCACACATGTGTCACGTATCTCCGGACGTCGCCAAAGGGATCTACAGGTGCTAGCGCGGAAGAACATTCACTTGCGATGTCCGCCTTTGACCGCCTTGATCCGGTGCAGGATCTTGCTCTCGTAACTTGAGGGCATTCTTGATGGAAAGGGAATTCTCTCTTGGCTTGAGAGTATTTCCAAATCAGTTGGGCATAATAATGGCTCTTCAAAATGTTGGGGTTCCGAGGATATTTATAATCGGGTTTGAGGTTAATAGAGTTATGACAATCAATAAACGAGTTACACGTTTTATTTATTTCATTAACTCTTATTGAAAACCCCCTTGTTGAATTATTAATTCCTTGACATGCGCCCACGCTAATTATAATAAATATCATTTAATAAAACAATATTAAATCCTCAAAATCCCAACTGGAAAAACTAAACAGCGTGTAATAATTAATACATAGCATGTACTTGTTTTCCATAAAACTACACGACGTTTATATTTAATATACACGACATATACTTTTATTTTCCATTTTTCTCTACCACATTTATTAGACCTTGAGTAATGACTATTTATTTCTTAAATAAATGTAACTGCATTACTTGATAATAAATATATTATTTCATCCATAATATATTCTCTCAAATAACTAGTGTCAAAATAAATGCGATCAGATATCATTAAATAATTATTAAACCACAGTCGGGAATAATATTTATTTAACTTGTTAAATTAATATTTAACTGAGATACATGGACACACTTAGTGTGTGAACCTCTAGGCCTCTTTTTTAGTGGAATTAGGCTGATCCTGCCTAAAGTCCAAGGTTAGTGTCTAGAAACACACCAAGGTACCCATAGAGAAAGAAGTTAACGCCGAAATGATGTGTCACCTCCTACGAATGCTTATCATGTAATATAATACCTTTGTGTCGATATCTCCAATCAAGCGGGTTGTATGCAAGTGCCATCAACCCATGTGATGGATTATTCTTTCTTTGACTTCCCGGAATTGAACTTTCCCATACCTTACCATGGCCATGGATTTATTTAGGCTATATCAATTCCATAAAAGGGCTAAGATATCTACTTTCGTTATGGAACGGAAGGGAAAAATCCTTTCTCGCATTATCTATTAATGGGATATTACTTGTGACGCACCCAACGTATCCTACCACACTGCGAATAGTGTGTCGTCACAGTTTTTTTCAATACATCTAAGTGCATGAGTTGTAATACCCATTAATAATAATCTTAAAGTCTATGGACCAATACACATGTCAGCAGATAGGAACATATAATGACACTATGAAATGTGGATTTCTTACTGGCGGGTCTCGTTCTCATAATATCCTCCTGGATATTACCAAGGGAGCACACCATGAGAAGGTGCCTCAAAGTTTTATGAGTCCTCACCCCTAATGACCTGTATTATTTGTGTCCCTTAAATAATATCATCCGGTCATAGAACATACATTCAAGAACAGTGTTATGGCACTTCCGGGTTCTCATCATAGTAGGGATCCACTACGACCCTTTAATGCAACAACTGTCCTTAGGACATTATCACATGACATGTAATGCAGAAGAACAATCAAGATGTGATAATGCTTTTATTTAATGAATAATGTACTAAGTAGTTGGTTCTAGACCACCAAATCCAACAGACTCCCACTTGGACTAGATCCAACTGCTAACAACCTTTAACCCGCTAGCTCTCACATGATATTCATGCTTCTGTTGAGATATGCCTTTACTCATGGGGTCCGCCACGTTCTCTTCCATGGACACTCTGCTCACTGCAAATTCACCCCTTTGATATAAATCCCTCAAGAGCTGATACTTTTGGAGTATGTGCTTTGTTCGTTGATGTGACCTTGGTTCTTTTGCAAGATCCACCGCTGCAGTATTATCACAACACAATGTAATGGGATCTTTACTGCTAGGCACCACATCAAGCTCCTAGACAAAGTTTTGAATCCAGACGGCTTCCTTGGCTGCATCAGAAGCTGATATATACTCGGACTCCACTATAGAATCAGCGACAACTAGATGCTTTGAACTCTTCCATCTCACAGCTCCTCCATTGGGACAGAAAACATATCCATATTGTGACTTCAGATCATTCTGATCTCTTTGAAAACCAACATCAGCATACCATCTAATGACAAGCTCCTAGTCTCCTCCATACACCAGGAACATATCCTTAGTTCTTCTTAGATACTTAAGGATATTCTTAACAGCAGTCCAATGTTGTTCTCCTGGATCTTCTTGATATCTGCCTAACATGATCAGTGCATAGGTAACATCAAGCCTGGTATATAACATGGAATACATGATAGATCATATAGCCGAAGCGTATGGGATCTTGCTCATCCTATCTTTCTCATGTTGTGTCTGGGGACACATTTTCTTAGAAAGATATAAGCCATTTGACACTGGAATGAATCACCACTTAGATTTTTCCATACTAAATCTCTTTAGTATCTGGTCAATGTATGTACCCTGACTTAGTCCAAGCAGCCTCTTGGATCTGTCACGAATGATCTTGATCCCTAGAATGTAGGCTGCTTCTCCTAAGTCCTTCATGGAGAAACACTTGTTCAACCAGTCCTTAAACTGACTGTAAGGCTGGTACGTCATTTCCAATAAGCAATATTTCATCAACATATACCACTAGGATAGCGACCACATTCCCATTAAACCGCTTATAAACACGTGGCTCACATTCGTTCTTAATGAAACCAAATTCATGTATGGCTTAATCAAATCGAATGTTCCATGACCAGGATTCTTACTTCAATCCATAAATGGATTTCTGCAACTTTCCAACCTGTTTGGCTTCACCTAGTGTCACAAACCCTTCTGGTTGTGTCATATAGACATCTTCCTGAAGGTTCCCATTAAGGAATGCTATTTTGACATCCATCTGCCAAATCTCGTAGTCATGGTAAGATGCTATGGCAAGTATGATTCTTATGGATTTAAACATGGAAATTGGTGAGAATGTTTCATCATAGTCAATTCCTTGACACTTTCTGAATCCTTTATCCACTAGCCTTGATTTATAGGTGCTAACTTGACCTTCCATGTCCAGCTTTCTTTTTAATACCCATTTGCATCCAACAGGCTTTACATCAACTGGCTCATCGACCAGAACCCAAACATGGTTCTGATACATGGAATCCATCTCATAATTCATAGCTTCTAACCATCTTGTAGCTTCTGATCTTTCTACTACTTCCTTGTAAGAGAGAGGGTCATTATTGTCCAACAATAATGATTCACCATCCTCGGTGACTAGGAAACCAAATCCCTCTGGTTCCCTTACCTCTCTTGAGCTCCTACGCAGCACTTGTGTTTCTATAACTTCTTCCATGGGGACCTGTGGAACTTGTTCTTGTACCAACTCCAGTGTATCTTGAGCATCAACTTCGTCGAATTCAATCTTGCTCCCACTATCCTTCTTGAGGATGTGCTCCCTCTCAAGAAAGACGGCTTGTCTAGCGACAATCACTTTCTTGTCTTGAGGGTTATATAGGTAATATCCTTTCGTTTCCTTGGGATATCCTATAAAGATACACTTCATGTCTCGGGGTTCTAGTTTGTTTCCTTAGAATGCCTTAACAAATGCCTCGCATCCCCATACACATGTGTGCGACAAAGTGGGTTTCCTTCCATTCCATAACTCGGATGGAATTCCATTTTCCGCATTAGTTGGTACTCAGTTTAATGTGTATGCTGCAGTTTGTAATGCATATCCCCAAAAGGATAACTGAAGATCCGCACGACTCATCATTGACCTCACCATGTCCAACAAGGTGCAGTTCCTCCTTTCACTAACACCATTCCACTATGGTGTATAAGGATGAGTGAGCTGAGATAGAATCCTAGACTCCTGTAGAATATCGATGAACTCTTGGTTTATATATTCTCCACCTCGATCCGATCGAAGCTTCTTTATCTTCTTACCAAGCTGATTCTATACTTCATTCTTGAATTCCTTAAATTTCTCTAAGGACTCTAACTTATACCTCATTATGTATACATAGCCATATCTACTCAAATCATCAGTAAAAGTAATGTAGTAAGAATATCCAGCTCTAGATTCTGCTGGAAATGGTCCACACACATCTGTGTGTACCAATACTAGAAGCTCTGTGGCCCTTTCACCTTGTCCACCAAAAGGTGGCTTGGTCATTTTTCCTTGTAAACAAGCATGACATCTATCAAGTGGTTTTAGCTCCGTAGAGTCTAAATAGCCATCTTGGCAGAGCTTTGTCAAACGCTTCTCGTTCACATGACCAAGGCGGTGATGCCATAATTGGGTGTTGTATGAGTCATGTGAGATTGTTTCGTTATCGATTTCCAACACTTGGTTTTCGTAATACATAAAAACCATTATTTAAATGTGAAATACCATAACATGCGTTGTTCTTATAAAAGAGACAACCCTTATTTCCAAATTTGAAAACAAATCCATCCATATCCAAATAAGATACAGAAATTATGTTCTTGGTAATACTAGGAACATAATAACAGTTATGTAAAACCAAAATCATCCCAGTCGACAATGAGATATGGTAGTCGCCAATAGCCAATGCAGCCAGCCTTGCGCCATTGGCAGCTCAAATATCCACCTCTCCTCTGGCGATCTTTCTAAATCTACTTGGTTCCTGCATTTCAATACAGATGTGAGCCCCACAAGTTGTATCTAATACCCAATGTGTAGAAATAGAAATATAGAACTCGATAACAAATGCACCTTTAGCATCCCCACGCTTCTGGGTGCAGTTCCTCTTCCAGTGGCCCTGCTTGCCACATGCAAAACACACTGCCTCCCGTTCCTTGCCCTGCCTCTGGATCTTCCCCTTCTTGGAGGGACGGTGCTCGGGGGTGTCAGACGGTTTATAAGTCTTTGTCCCGTTTTCCTTGTCCTTCCTTTTCTTGTTCACCATAAGTACTGCGAGTTTGTCACACCCCATGTCCTTATCTACCTGGAGAATCAAGGTCAGAAGCTCTGATAGACTCTTCTCATTGCCGCTCATGTTATAGTTGACAATGAATCTAGAGAAGGTCTTGGGAGGTGATGATAGGATGAGATCTGTACGCAACTCATCCGGGAATTTAATCCCTAAGATGTCCAGGAATTCAATGTAGCCAATAATCTTGACTACATGAGGCCCAGCTGGCGCAGACTCTCGAAGCTTCTTGGTAAACAAAGCATTGGAGATCTCATACCTCTCCTGTCTTGCCTTCTCCTAGTAGAGATCTTTAATGTGAGACATCATGCTATATGTGTCCATGTTTTCATGTTGCTTCAAGAGCTCATTAGACATGGCCGATATAATGAAAAACTGGACATATGTGGCATCATCCATGTGTTTCATGTAGAGAGATAATTCCTCATCACTAGCCTATTTCTTAGGCGCAACTGAAATAGGCTCTTCCAGCACATATAATTTCCTTTCATGGCGAAGGATGACACGTAAACACCTCTTCCACTCTTGGAAATTGGTGCCAGTGAGAAGATTTTCTTTTTCGAGTATGGTGCACAATGATATGTTTGAAGTCATTTTCTTGTCGTTTCTACAAATTAAGATGAGAAAAGGTTTAGTACTTTATTACAAAAATTGAGACAAATAAATAAATTAATACTTATTAGTCTCCCACTATTTTATCGAAATCCAATAGCCCTCACCATTGAATTCGGAATATTCTATTGCGTGAATATTCTAGTGGAAAGGATCCATATTTCCCTTCGCATTACCCCAACTAGGGTTGGTCAAGCAACTTAAAGGGTTTTTGGTAGGCATTCCAAATGCCAACTGTATTAACTTGAAGCTCCTTGATCCGCTGAGTGGAATCCCCAATCCTGAAATCCTTTTTGATTTCCTCAACCTTTGCCTCTTGGTCACACCAAGCTGTGGCAGTCAACCCTTGATGTGAACCAAGTAAAGTCAACCCAAAACCTTGAATTATAATTCCCTGATAATTGAAATCACCCCAACTAGGGTTGGTTAAACACTTTGAACTATGGTTCGATTCTAACCAAGATTATGGAAGGCTATGCAAACTTAATATTTATTTTGAGGGATTTTATCCTTATATGTATATTTCCATTTTATTATCTTTGATTACATTCTTGTTAATATTAAGTGGGATATACTTAATTGATTAACTATGTCTAAGATAATATTTACGTATAAGCCGGTTTTATTGTAGTTCCATCTTGCATGCTCGTTTAATTTATTAATTGTGTGATCATGACAACACACCCACAATAAATAAACCATGAAACTGATAGAAATTAAATAAATGGTATGATCATGAGATTTTCTATTGGTTAGTTTATCTAGCGGTTGATAAACTAACCCAAGACCTAGGGGAGAAACACCTTGAACCTTTCGGGTTCGTGTTTACAGCTTTCCACCTGTCCAACTTTGTATCTCCTTGGATTGGTTTCACCTTGGCTCCTGACTTGAGCCGCCTCCACTGGCTTGGGAGTTCCATCCATTACATATGCATTTATCTCACATGCAGGTGAGGGGTATAAGGGGTTTTTACATAAAAGAATCCCTGGGCATGCAGGCCCAACATATTATTGAGGAGATGGCTCGCAGGCCAACAAATTTAATTTAAATAAATTAATTAAAAGAAACCATACACATACAAAGGTCTCAGTCTATCTCATGATCATCCATACATGCAACGATATTTATGCTTAAATAAAACTAGCATTCAATTCTTTAATCGTTCTTGTTTAAGATAAATCATGCTCGAATCAATTAATTATCTTTAATTAATCAATCCTTTTATCTTTAATACCTTTTCTGAATTTACTTTAGATTATCATTCATCATAATTTTAAACAAATAAATTCATTTAAAATTATCCTTGTACGTAACTTGTACCTTGGAGGCAACTCGGTGAATTCCCATTTATTACACAGATGTTAAATTAAACACATATATATAAAACACCTATCACGTGTTGTGCCTCAGCTTTACGCCTGCACCATGGTACACATCTCAAGGGTTTGTGTAATATAGTAATAAATTTTAATAAATCTGCGTAATTTGGGTGAGTACACGACGTGTAGTTCCGACTACATGGCATGTACTTTTCTTCACCGTCTATCTGAAGTACACGCCCGGGGACAAGGCGTGTTAATGTACTTCGGAAATTTTCGGAGTACACGACATGTACAGTGGGACACACGCCGTGTAGTTTCTGCATTACACGGTTTCCAGCTGGGTAGGCTGTGTACAGAGTACATGACCCAACCCTAACCCGAAGGGACTACACACCGTGTTCATTGGACCACACAGCGTGTATTTCGTAAACTGTGGGCCACCTATTTCTGGTCAACACACAGTGTCTTAAATTCTTATAAAGAATCCAATACACGGCCTGATTTGGCGGATTAGTCAATGCATTGAACCTAGACTACACGGCTTGTACTTCCGAATACACGCCGTGTATTCTGGTGTTATACGGATAGAAATTTTTGGCTACTCTGGATGAGTTCCTCTATTTTATTTTAATCAAAATTAAAAGAAAAATTCATTTCTGTGAGGTGAATGAGAAACGAGGGAGGAGGAATAGATCTCGATATTCAGATTTCCAGAACGATTAAACTTGAATTAAAATAACTAAATTATTAAATGTGTAAATTAACAATGAAAAACTAAATAATTATAATCAACGATATGACCCCTCTGATACCACTTGTAGGTTCCAGGTGCAGCGGAAGCGCGTTGGTGGGTTTTCCCAACATTAATTTTAATGTTAAACAACGTTCAATCTGAGATCCGTCACGATATAAAATGCCGAATCTTCAGAATATAATGAAGAATGAAAAGAAAAGAAGAGTCCTGGAACCCTTGAGGAGGATCATCATATGTTGATTATAATTAATTTAATTAATGCATAAGAATTACCTCGTTGGAATTCTTTCTTCGTTGATGTGTCCAGTCACGATTCGGTGATCCGTTGTTGCGTCGTAGAATCCAAGTGTAGGATTCCTCTAGAGATGATCCACACATGAGTCACGTATCTCCGAACGTCGCCGAAGGGATCTCGGGGAGCTAGAGCGGAAGAGCCTTCGCTTCCGATGTCCACCTTCGACCGCCTTGATCCGGTGTAGGATCTTGCTCTCGTAACTTGAGGGCGTTCTTGGTGGAAAGAGAATTCTCTCTTGGCTTGAGATTATTTCCAAATCTGTTGTTCACAACAATGGCTCTTCAAAATGTTGGGGTTGTGAGGATATTTATAATCGGGTTTGAGGTTAATAGAGTTATGACAACAAATAAACACATTACGCGTTTTATTTATTTCATTAACTCTTATTGAAATCCCCCATGTTGAATTATTAATTCCTTGACATGCACCCATGCTGATTATAATAAATATCATTTAATAAAACAATATTAAATCCTCAAAATCCCAAATAGAAAAACTACACGGCGTGTAATAATTAATATATGATGTATACTTGTTTTCCATAAAACTATACGGCGTGTATATTTAATATACACGGCGTATACTTTTTTTTTCCATTTTTCTCCACCACATTTATTAGACCTTGAGTAATGACTATTTATTTCTTAAATAAATGTAACTGCATTACTCACTAATAAATATATTATTTCGTCCACAATATATTCTCTTGAATAACTAGTGTCAAAATAAATGCGATCAGATATCCTTAAATAATTATTAAACCACAGTCGGGAATAATATTTATTTAACTTGTTAAATTAATATTTAACTGAGATACATGGACACACTTAGTGTGTGACTGTCTAGGCCTCTTTCTCAGTGGCATTAGGCCGAGCCTGCCTATAGTCCAAGGTTAGTGTCTAACAACATGCCAAGGCACCCATAGAGAAAGAAGTTAACGCCGCAATGACGTTTCACCTCCTACGAACGCTTACCATGTAATATAATACATTTGTCTCGATATCTCGAATCAAGCGGGTTGCATGCTAGTTCCATCAACCCATGTGCTTGATTATGCTTTCTTTGACTTCTCAAAATTGAACTTTCCCATACCTTACCATGGCCATGGACTTATTTAGGCTATATCAATTCCATCAAAGGGCCTAAGATATCTACTTCCGTTATGGAACGGAAGGGACAAATCCTTTCTCGCATTATCTATTAATGCGGTATTACTCGTGACGCACCCAACGTATCCTACCTCACTGCGAATAGTGTTTCGTCACATTTTTCATCAATAAATCTAAGTGTGTGAGTTGTAATACCCATTAATAATAATCTTAAAGTCTAAGTACCAATACACACGTCTGCAGATAGGAACATCCAATGACACTATGAAATGTGGATTTCCTACTGGCGGGTCTCGTTCTCATAATATCCTCCTGGATATTACCAAAGGCGCACACTATGAGAAGGTTCCCCAATGTTTTATGAGTCCTCACCCCTAATGACCTGTATTATTTGTGTCCCTCAAATAATATCATCCGGCCATAGAACATACATTCAAGAACAGTGTATGGCACTTTCGGGTTCTCATCATAGTAGGGATCCGCTACGGCCCTTTAATGCAACAACTGTCCTTAGGACATTATCACATGACATGTCACGCAGAAGAACAATCAAGATGTGATAAGTCTTTTTATTTAATGAATAAAGTACAAAGTAGTTTGTTCTAGACCACCAAATCCAACAATAGCACAAGACACAACATGGTATGGACATAGCCTGTGCAGGGGTGAGTATAAAAATACTCATTAGGGACCCCGAGACCCCCGTAGGTATCCCAGAGTTCCACAAAGGAAATACCACAAAGAAAGACCCCAATCTCAAAGCATGAAGAAATAGTCATCAACTCTAATTAGGTGTATGCCCATAGATATACCTCAGTTATCAAGATATACCCATCCCATACATGAAGTAAGAATATAAAAAAGGTAATATCTCGAAGGTAGAAGTACCTCATAGGTAACCCCATGAAGATAGAGTACCACACTGGTAACACCATGAAGATAAAAGTACCACACAGGTAACACCATGAAGATAGAAGTACCAGACAGGTAATACCATGAAGATAGAAGTACCACACAGGTAACATTAAGAAGATAACACCATGAAGGTAAAAGTATTATCTCAAACCAGGTATAACTTAGGTATATAAGTACAGATGATTAGTTGTAAGTCTAGATCAACTTATTATGTTAGGAAGCACTGCTGCTGACCCATACAGGATCGATATGTACTAACCCCCGCTTGCCCACATAAGATCTGACTCACATCGGATCTGACCCACATCGGATCGGTATTTGCTAACCCAAACAGAATCTCTTAGTGCTAACCCGCACAGGACCTGATAAATTCTGACTCACACAAGATCGATAGATGCTGACACACACAGGATTGATTTTCTTTCTTCACGTTACAACCAGCCTTAGGATTCCTCGCACCCAGTACACTTGAGCTCTGTAGAATTTTCCCCTAGAGATATCGGTCATACATATACCTCCACTAAGCTCCACAAAGGAGTAACCCAAAGGACCTCCATGTCTTACGGGTTGTAACGTGACTTACGGCACGTCAATCATACACCCGATCTGTGAGTTTTAAGCATTTTAGTTCCAAGGGCCCAATTGGATTCGAGTTTGATCCAACCTAGCGATACTACAACTATCTAAAAAACTGAAGTGTAGTATACCAAAATAACCTTCTCGGTCTAAGGATCCCAGTGCTGCTAACGGTTCATCAAACAGACATTTGTTTTTTAAGATATGGCCATTTATGTGTTTCTGGGTCCAGTTGGGCCTGGGTCCGGTCTGACCCGGTCAGACCAACCTGACCCGACCCGATCTGGGCCGACCCACATGGGGGGTGCGGCCCGGCCCACAAGGGTGTGCTCGAGCTGCAAAGGGGGGGCCCGAACCGCAAGGGGGGGTGCACCCTTCCAGGCGCGCGACCCGTTGGGCAGGTGACCCGACCCTTGGTGGAGCACGACCCGTGATAGAGGACGGTCTGTAGGTGGTGCGGCCCAGTGGTGTGGGGTCCGACCAAACTGGCGCGGGGGGGGGGGGGGGGGTCCCCCTTCGGAAGGCAAACCGAAAGTGCCTTTTGGCACTGCTAGATCACCCGCAGGAACTACTGTGGGTCCCGCCACTGCGGTGTTAGAGCCACGACTCTCCCGATGGCACGCTGGTTGCACCGCCCTTCTCCCTTCTAGTCAGCCGGTGTTCTGAACACCTCCTCCGACTGCTGCTGATGACGAGCCATAGTTGGTTCCTCTGACGGCACGTGACGACATACCACCCTGCCTCCTCCTTCCGCGATCGGCTGGTGTTTCAGCCACCACCTTCACCCGTCACAGCTTTGGTCGTGTCCCCTTCCTCACCTACGACGCGCGACGGTTCACCATACCTCCTCTTGCGGCACAGGAAGACACACCACCTCCATCGTAGCCGGTTAGTTCCGCCGCACCGGTAGTATTCCATGAAGAACACATGGGTAGCAAGGTAGAAGAGGGTCTGGGCTGAGTTTGTTAGGTCTGTGCCCTCTGCATTAGCTTGTGATCATGAGGGAGGATTAAAGGGTTTAATATTCACTTGAATTTAATAAAAACAAAACACTATGTCAATAATGATGGAGAAACACCCACGATTGAGGAAGTGGGTCATTGCTCGCCATCCCCCGCAACTAGCCTCCAACGATGTCCTTGATTGTCGATCTTTGGTTCAAGGCTTCGGTGTCGCTCATCACCACTCACTGGAACTCGCTATGTCCTCCAAAGGTTTGGCGTTGTGACACTTTACTAGCACTTCATTTCTTGGTGAAGTAGTTCTGACACCTCTCCCCAAGCTCCATATAAATAGAAAAGGGGGAGGGTAAGTAACGACATTGAGAATTAATGGGGGGTCATTAATTTGGAACATTCCTAATTCTCCAATATTTATGTTACTTAATTTTTAAAGATCAATCCATTTATTAGCATGAAATGTCGATGGTCCCACATTTCCTCTTGTCCATTGGAGGAGATGAAAGAAGGAAATAAAAATAACAATGTTTTTTTATTTATTCTTTCAAAGTCCAAAACCTAAATTCTTCTCCAAACCTACTACGGTTGAAGTCAAGCCTCCCTTACATGAATCTAGGAACAACGGATTCAATGGTGCCCTCATATTTTTAATCTGAGCACTGGTTCAAAATTTATAAAATGCCGCTCGTGCGTTTACTGAACGTATTATTCTGGGAACACCGGGCCTCAGAATCATGCATCATCAATTTTCACAGACTCATAATAATTTCATATAATTAAAAACAATTACATGGAAAATATTGGTCTTTACAATCAACCCCTTTTACTAAGTCATTGGTGGACCCGGACCATGATATGCTTAGCGAGGCCGAATAGACGAGGTGTGTTCCTCTGGTTCAGACAATAGTCAAAATACCTCTTTTCACACTACTTGGACTTTTGGTTACATATTTTTTTGGTGGGCTTGTATTCTAGCCCTATTTACTTTCCAGTACTTTCACTATTGTACTTTGGTATTGGGATCTAGTGGTTTGCACGAATTTTTTGTTTAGTGATTTTTTACATTTCAACATTTTTGGCTCGAAGAGGTGTGCATGTGTACAGGTACTTGGGCTAATTCCTTCTATTTGTGGGGTTTTCCTACTCAGTGCTAGTCACCAACCCCTGGCCTATTGGAGCTAGGTTTGGTAAGTCATGGAATAGTCCCATCTGAGATGGGTCGTGAAAATTTTAAAAAAAATATTTATTTAATTAAATAAAATTTCTAAAATTTACATAAATTAATTTTATTTTTTTCTCAAAAAATCGATAGAAATCATTATTGAAGAAAGTGTATTTGAAGAATAAAATGACTTTACTAAAATTAATTGGTTACTTTTCTAAACATTGACTCATATATTATTAATGAGTATGACCATTTTATATTATATAATTTAGAGAATGGTATTCATTCCCACTAATTTAAGGGATGAGTTATAAAGTTCATATAATAATAATATTAGTTCATTTTAGCTCGGTGTTTCCTATCTCATATATTATCAAACATAGTATTTCCATTAAAAAAGTCAGGTTGTTACACATATTTTAGAAAATTAATTTGAGACCATGATCTTTATTTTGAAAATCATAATTTTAAAATTAACTTAGGGTGAAAATTTGGTATTTTTCTAAAGTGTTTGATTTTTCTATGAATACTAAAAAATATAGATATTTCAAATAAAATAATGTAATTTTTTTAGATAAAATAATTTAAAGGCCTCATTATATTTTGGATTTGGTCTTAAAGTTACATATAGTATATTTTATTTTTAATTATCTAATTAATCCAATTTAAAAAAAATATCCATGATTTTCTTATAAGATAATTTTTATGCCTAAAAATTAATTATTCTAAAAACTGTTTTTCATTATGTTTTATGAATTTAAATTAAATTTGATATCATAAAATTTTAGAGATTGAATATTTAAAAATTTAAAAAATATTTGGAATTAGTATGTTCAAATTTGATAAATAGGCCCCTTTTGTTTTTGGTAATTATGAATAGTAATCGTGGTAAATATTTATCACCTCGGTAAGGGTAAAATGAGAAAAATAGGGTTAAACCATTAGATAAGGTATCAAAATCAACCATGAAATTTTATTTAAATCATTGGATGGATGAAATTAGAATATAGACACTCAAAATTATTATTTAAATCATTTTTGTGCCATTTTACTTTAATAATGGAATTTATATTATTTTAAGTAAAGAAAATTCTAAAAATGTCACTATCTTGAATTTAGTATCTCAAAAGTTTTTACATAAGGATAAAAAGATAAATATTTTTTGTTTTAAATTTTTATTTTAAATATGAATAATTTTTTTTATCATGGTAACTTATTATTTTTAGTGATGAAATAGTTAACTTAGATACTTGCAAAACACTGACAGAGTGCTTATGTAAGCATTAGAAAAATCATGTAAATGTTTTTATAACTCTAAAAGTAATATTTTTTGGTGATTTATAGTTACCCATGAATTTTATATGTTAATATAACACATTATATGTGTGTGAAGGTTTTATATTCTAATTACATTTATTTATTTTTGTTTTCAAACTCAAATTATTGTGAATAGTTCTGAAAATGACAATAGTAGTATTTTATAATTATAATATTTTATTAATTTTTTTAAAAAAACTTAAAATAGACAAATTAGTATTTTAAATGGTTTAATATGTCCTCCATTTTCCTATTATTATCTAATTTTTAACTTATAAGTAAAATTATAACCATTTAATATTAAAAATCTTTTTTCTAAGGTTAAGATTAAAATCTGTTAACCATGGGGTTAAACCAAATAATAAGATATAAAATGACACTAAAACCTGTAAAAAATTTATTTTATGATTATATTTGGACCTAATACTCTTTTTATTCAAATATATGTTCACTTTGAATAATTTTTATTAAGAATTAGTGAATTCTATTTTAATCTTTTTTTTATTCTAAGTGTGACCTATCCATCCCTTACAAAAGGACACACCTTATCTATTATATTTACACCACTTTGAAACATATAGATACACCAAAAAAATACCCAATTATATTATAAACTTATCTATCTATGAATTATATGTGTTGGTCTTCTTGAAAGTTTATTTTATGTGTCCTTAAGAAGGGATTTAAAGGAGGTCGTCTGAAGAAGAGTTAGTCTCCCTACCTGACCTCTTTCAATTTATTTACTCTTCTAAATTCTATAAATATATGGTATTTATACTTAAATTAAATCTTCAGTATGGTAAATATAATATAATTTTATTATTATTATTATTTTACTATCATTATACACCCTCTTTTCCAACAAATAGGAAGTGAAAATATTTCTTGTGCGTATGTGTGGGCTAATGCCTCCACATTGCGATACAATTCATTTCCCATCACCATTTTTCATGGAATATAATTATTATGGTTTTAATTTTTATATATTATATTTATTACATTATAATATTCTGATATTATAATATCATATTTTCTTTCTTTCCTTCATATTTGTTGCAAAATTATAATGTCGCTCATGTGTTCATGTGCACTACCACCTTCACAAAGTGATGTGATTTATTTTTTATTTTTTATTTAAATGGATAGTAATAATAATATATTAAATGAATATAAAAGAAATTTATAATATAATAATGATTCCATAAATTTGAATTATTATTTACCATTCTTTCCATCAATCTATCCAAAAGTGAAAACAACATTTATGCGTACGTACGACCTACCGTCTCCATGAATGGTGTAATTAATTTTTCTATATATACCTTTTATCGAAGATTATAAATATTAATATAATGAATATATTTAATATTTATATTATATATATCAATTTGGATATGGTGTAATCATGATAAAATTAAAAGGACATGAACTATCGAACAAAAAATTCTTCTGAAAAATGAAAATATTAACACCTAGAAAAGATGATTTTAGTAAAGAAATATTAACAAATGGGTGTTGAAATGTTATAATAGGATCATAAATGATATAATTATTATGTAAATAAATATGTTACAGTATTATTTTTGGTATCATTAAATGTTTTTCATGCACTTTTTCATAGAATTAATGATGCATCATTTACTTAGACAAAAAATGTCAAGTTTGAGTAGAAATTCATATTTATGCATATAGAAGGAGAATATTGTGTTTATATGTGAGAAAATATTTATAAATAATATAGGGATAGATATTACTCATAATGTTTTCCTAATATAGTGGAATTGTGATGATAAAAACCCTTTGTGGGTACGACATGGATATGGAAAGAGAGGTGGGCTTGCTTGTATCGTAACCCAAAACATGCATGACCTGACCTGAAAATTTCATGGTGAGACTCTCAAATTTTCATAGGGGTCTGTCAAATCTATGTATTAATTTTTAGGTATTTATTATATTTATTTTTTTCTCTTGTTTACTCCTTGTTTTTCCTTTGATTTTCTTGAGAAAAATGGGAAATTTGGTTTTGGCAGAGGGTGGAACACAACTTGAACATGGTTAGGGGAAATCATGTGCCTTGACCAAGAAAATATATTCCATGGTATCATTTTTGGCTAGATCAGAATTGCATGGATAGCACATAGTTTCCAAAATTATGCAACTAACTATTAGACAAGTATGTTTGGGGTAGTGGCGCCTACATGACTGCTTCAATGTTTAGAAAACTGTGTGGGAAAAGCATGTGACCTATCCAGGTCATCAAAATTGTGTATTTTACCCTTTACCATTCTTCATATTTAATAAAAAATAACCATATTTCTCCCCCATATGAGATTTACAACCCTTGATGCCTCTCCTCCCTCCATTGGCCTCCTTGGATCTTTATTATTGAGGTGGATGACTAGTATTCTTTAAGAAACTTTTATGTAAGTTGTTTATTTCTTATTTTTTTGGAAGGTGGTGCCTTGGTCAAAGACCCAAGAACTTATTATTATTAAAAAGAAAAAATATTACATGAGTCTAAAAGATAGTATTTTTTTACAATCTGTATCCTAAAAAGAAATTAAATCAATGAGGAGATATCTAACCTAGTAATGTCATGATTGAATCCCATATTAGAAAGACTATCTGTAACCTTGTTTTCTTCGCGAAAGGCATGAGTGACAATATAGATGAAATCCATAAGTGATTGAGGACAGTCTATGTAACACCCTGAGTTTCAATAAAATAATTATTTTAATTAATAAATGAATTATAAGTTAAATAAATAATATTATGAAGTATTTTAATAAAAACATAGGATTTATTTTAACCGAAATGAAATTTTATCACTTTGATTTATATTATTTTCAAAATGAATGTTTTGTTTTAATACACATCGACATATTAATACAATATAAATTAATTATACTTTATAGTATCATGAAATAATATTTATAACATATCAATTTATTAAATAAAAATAATTAAAGGTAATATTATTATTATGAAATTTGTTTAAAAAAATTATATTTATATAGTATAACTTTTTTAATATTAAAGTTAAACTCATAATATATTACACATATATTATAAATATTAATTAAATAAATAATTATAATGATATAATAATAATAATAATAAATGATAAAGTATTTTTTCATAAAATAATAATTATTATTTTGATGATAACATATATATATTGTATATAAAAATAAACTATTCATTCCTTTTATAAGATTTATAAACTATAAATATATATAATTATTTTATTACCATAAAAACACACTTTTATTTATGTGTTTTTTTAAATACAATTTGTATACATATACATATAATTAATATGTTTTGATTTTATATAAATATATAAAATAAGTATGAATATATATATATATAAGATACATGATTTTCTAAAAAAAGGTGATGTGATTATGTCCAAAATAAAAACCATAATAAAAATATATATAATAAACAAGTGTGAAAATATGTATAATAAATAAAAAAAGTGAAATGATGAATTAGGTATAGTGATGTGTGACATTATTTACACAAAAGTAAAAAAATAAAAGTGGAAAGGGATTTTGGGAAAAGAGAAGCAAACAAAATGATGAGAAAAAGATAAAATAAAATGAAATGAAATTATATATAAATATATTAAAATGAGATAAATAAAAATAATAACAATATTATAATAATAATAATAATAATAATAATAATAAAATAAATAATAAAAAGAAAGAATAGAAATTCATTTTTTTTGTTGAGTCATGACGTGAGAGGGGGAAACATCAGGTGAAGGTCTAGCTAGGGTTCGTTGTTTTGGGGAGAACAGGGGGTAGGATCCAAGCCACGTCGTAGGGTCCGAAAAACATGAGAGGTCACAGACTGTGGGTTCGTTCGGGATTAGAGGCCAACATGGGTTGAATGTTCATATTCGGTTGTCGACAAGGTTGAGTTCAACAGAGCCAAGGTGTCGAGCGTGGATGAGCTGCGGTCCAAGTCAAGGGCAAGCAGTGGCTTCTAAGGAGTCATCCGAATGCAATGTGGGAGAGTTGTGTGGTATCATTTGGACCAACCCGACTTCTATGCAAGGGAGTCCGACCGAATATGAGGTTCATCAAATGGTATCATTCGAGGTTTGAGTTTCGATTTATTAGACCTAGTGCGAGGTTGAATCTGTTTAGTTTTAGGTTTTGTGTCATTTTCATTTTGTCAATTTCATTGTTTCTTATTAGCATTTTGGTTTTGAGGACCACTGGTTTTGGATTTGATTTGTCTAATAAATTTCTTTCTCCCGATAATTGATTGCTTGACTTTGTTGTTTTTACTGTTTTGTTTTGGTCCATCTGTGTCAATTCAGTCACAATATAAATATAAATATATATATATATTCTTAATTGAATTTTCTCTACATTCATTACCTATTGCTGGTGTGGATAGTTTGACTCACTCAATTATCATCTCGTTTCATGACTTCTTCAATACTCTTTTTCTCTTTTGGTGGCCTGTGTATATATATGAGATTTTGTATACATAAAGGAATGAAATTCCTTCTTGTGAGGATAAACTCTGAACAAACCATCGCTTTTCTATTGTCTTACCACTAGTATTATTCTATCAGGAAATTAGAAACATTTTTCCTGAGCCATGTCTTGGGTTCTCCCTTTTAGGTATGGGTTTTTGCCTAAATATATTCATCAGTTCATTTATTTATTTATTTTCTATCATAATTGTAATCATATAGGGAGGAATTTATTCCGGACAAGTTCATTTTTTAGTTACTTAAAATTAAAATCCACTTTGTTTGCAGAATTGAAACTTGAATAAAATATATCAAGGTACTTTTATGGTGGTTAAGTTATTCATAATTTATTTCATTTGGTAAGGGATATGTTTTATGATTTATGTTTTGTTTTTAGAATATGTTATAAGGGATATATTTATTTTATTTCTTTAACTTCATCTTGGTATTTTAGTTCTGCTTCAAACATTTGATTATTATTTTATTTCAAGAACTTTTAATTTATTTTTCAAAATAAGTTTATATTAAAAACATATCTTTAATTTGAAATTAAATTTTGTTAGAGTTTTTATTTTATAAGAGGGTTTTCTCTAATTAAAATTAATATACATAAACCTTTTCAAGTTGAAGTTCATATAATCACTTATATTCTTTTCAATCTATCATAAATATGATAATTCTGAATGGATGATTTTTTATGAAAGGAAATTTTTTACTTTCATGAATATGTACATATGTTACATTGCATTACTATAACTGGAATTATTTCAAGCTTATGTTTATTTAGGTGTTAATACTTTTAATTTCAAGTATATATATATGTGAGCGTGTGTGTGTGTGTTTTCCATTATTACATAATTTAAAATGAATGGGTAATTTATCATGATATCACCCAAATTTATATTAACCAAGGAAGAAGTTTTATTAATTTTATATGATTCTATTAAAATTTTATGTGTGACTTATGATCTTTCATTCAAAATTATAAGTGATGGTTATATTCTAATTTCTTGAAATTGTTCCAAGTAAAATTATATAAATATGTGTGTGTGTGTGTGTATATATATCGACGCATTTATGAATTAGTGCATGATTTGGATGTGCAAACAAATCATGTATAGATATGGGTTAAAATTAATATCAAAATCTTATACAAGACCTTAATTGAAATTTACTCATGGTGGAAATGATTTTTGACATGTTATAATTTCTTTTTTTATCATCACATTAAAAAAACAATGTGTATAGCATATTGATATTTCAAACTAAAATTAAGAACGTCACATTTTTAAATAATCATTTCCATGGGATTATGCATTATATCGACATCTGTTTAATTATAATAATATTTTGTTTTAATTTGAATTTTAAGGTTTAATTCCAAAAAAATAATGAGTTCTTGGATATCATTGAAAATATATTATATTAAATGTTTCTGTTGCAATTTTATAATTAATTATTACAATAAATTGTGGAAAATGTATTTCACAAAAAAAAGTTAAATACCTAGACAGTCCATGCAAAGCCCTTGTGGTAGAGGTTTTGGTTGTAACCAAACTTTTAAGAGATTCAGTGAAAGTTATTGTGTATATATATATATGACTATGAATATTCATTTTAAACTAGAAACATGTTTTCAAGATTGAAAACTCTAGTGATAATATATATATATATATATGTAAATCAGGCTTAAAATGTTTTCAGAAAAGCTGGTTCTGGGTCGTTGTAAATATGGAAGGTCATTGGGGAGTGAACCCATCCTTCTCTAAGTGGGTAGGCCTCGAAATCCTTCAACGATTAAAGTGACCTCATAATAGTGTTTTTTTAGAATCTTGCATATTGTTTTCATAAATACACTGGATTATGTTTAAGTCAATTTTTAACGTAAGTATTTACTTAAATGACCTAGTATTTTAAGCCATGAGACATTTCAAATAGTATTTAAAAAATGTTTTCTTTATGTATTTATTAGATCATTTTCAAATAATATTTTAAAAAGTATTTTTTTGAATGTTTCAAAACACATTACTGGACATATTTAATGTTCAATCCTTGATTTAATTATTTTTCACAGGACTAGTGGAGTTTTCCAAGGTGTTCTCTTCACTTACGGAGTTTGTGCACACTGTGTTTTTGTTCATTTTATTTTATTTTGTTGAAAATATGATAATTTTTTTGTTTGTATCTATTATCCAGAACCTAGAACGGTGAAAGGTCCTTTTATATGAATTGTTTAAGCCCGAGTCCTTATAATTTGTATCAGAGGAACATTCTAGACAACCCGGGAGATTAGATATTATTGAGTTTAGAGATTTAGCAGTCCTAGTGTTTCTTAATTCTGAAGATGAAAATTCATAATTATTTTTAGTCCGATGAAATGAATTGAAAGGATGTAATTATTTTGAGGGGGGAATAATGTTACACCCTGAGTTTTAATAAAATAATTATTTTAATCAATAAACTAATTATAAGTTAGATAAATAATATTATGAAGTATTTTAATAAAACTATATGATTTCTTTTAGCCAAAATGAAATTTTATCACATTTATTTATATTAATTTCAAAATGAATGTTTTATTTTAATACATGTTAACATATTAAGACAATATAAATTAATTATACTTTATAGTATCATGAAATAATATTTATAACATATAGATTTAGTAAATAAAAATAATTAAGGGTATTATTTTAATTATAAACTTTGTTTAATAAAATTATAATTATATAGTATAACTTTTTTAATATCAAAGTTAAACTCATAATATATTACACATATATTATAATAACTAATTAAATAAATAAATATAACGATATAATAATAATAATAAATGGTAAAGTATTTTTTCAGAAAATACGACGCGTGATCTAGAGCTGACATCTATGATTTTTTCTTTGATAATCTGGAGGCACTACCTTTATGATGAGAAGTGTGACATATACACATACCATAAGATCCTAAAGTATATATTCACACAAAATGATCTCAAAATGCATCAGATGAGATGGTTAGATCAAATCAATGACTATGATTGCTCTATTCACTATCATTCTAGAAAGGCGAACACGGGAGATGATGCTCTAAGCAGAAAAGAACCTGCTACTATATCCATGTTTTGGATTGGGAAACACCCTATCATATTGGATATGAAAAGGATGGATTTTGAAATCATAAGTGATGGGGATACATCATACATTTCAAAAATTATTGCTCAACCATCCATCCAAGAGAAGATTAAGGATGCACAAAGGGATGATGTAGAGATACAAAAGAGGGTGAATGTAGTAAAGGAAGGGAAGATGAAAGAGTTACATTTCGACAATGATGGTGTGATTCGATTTGGAATGCAGATTTATGTGCCGTAATCACCTAGGATAAATAAGGATCTATTGGAAAATGAAAATAGCTCAACATTCTCTATCTATTCTAGGAGTATCAAGATGTACAGTGATTTCTGAGAACACTTCTGGTGGGATAACATGAAGAAGGAGATTGCAGAATATATCTCCAGGTGCTTGGTATGTCAGTATGTTAAAGTAGAGCGACCAAAGTCCAAATGTTTGACGTATATATTACTTATACCCATGTTGAAATGGGATAAATTTTCTATGTAATTTTCCATGGGTCTCCAGAAGACATCGAAGGGAAATAATGCGATATGGGTTGTGGTTGACCGACTCACTACGACTTCCCATTTTATCACTATTTGGGAAGACCTCTTTTCTTGAACCACTTGCAATGATATATGTGAAGGAAGTAGTGGGACTTCATGGTTTTCTAGTCTTGAATTTCTATGATAATGATCCAATATTCCCATCAAAATTCTAGATGAGTCTTCAATATGCTTTTGAGTACTGAATTAAATTTCAGCAAGGCCTATCACCCCCAAACTGATGGACAATATAAAATGACTATTCCAAATCTAAAAGATATGATAAAAGCATGCTCTCTAGAATTCAAAGGTGGATGGGATCATCATTTCCCATTGTTTGAGTTCTCATACAACAATATCTTCTACCCATGTATTAAGATGGATCCGTATGAAGCTCTTTATGTAAAGTGATATAAAACTCCAACCTGTTGGGATGAAGTTGGAGAGAGAAAGCTATTTGGACCCAATCGTGTACAAGAGATGACAGAGAAGTTTTAAGTCATCCAGAAACACATCAAAGCTACTCAGAGTCAGAAAAAGAGCTACGCTGACAAACGTTGAAGGGACTTGGAGTTCTACGTTGTAAATAAAGTCTTCCATCAAATATCACCATGGAAGAGAGTCATGCGGTTTGGAAATAAAGGTAATCTAAGACCAAGGTACATTGGCCCCTTTGATATCCTTGACCACATAGGAGCTGTGGACTATTTGCTTTCACTTCTGCCAAATATGGCTCAAGTTCATGATGTGTTTCATGAATCACTCCTGAGGAATTACACACCAGATCACACACATATACTGAACTCAGAGTTGGTACAACTGGAAGATGATATCTCCTATGAGGATCAACCAGTAGAGATTTTGGACTAGAGATATTAGGTTCTACGCAAAAAGACAACCCTTGTGGATGGACCATATGTTTGAATAAGCTACTTGGGAATCATAGGAGGCGATAAAGTAGAAGTACCCTCACCTGTTTGTGTAAAGTGAAATTTTGAGGGAGAAATTTCATAAGGGGGGAAGAAAGTAACGACACAAAGTTTTTAATAGAAATTCATATCTTATAAATATTTCATATAATCACATGAAAGCACAACTTAATGAACTAATAAGTTATATGTGACCTTTATGCATAAGTTTTTCACTTTTGTGTTTTGAATTTTGAAAATCTAACATACACAGTTGGGATCAGTATGTTATTTGGAGTCTGATAAAAAACATATTTTTTGGTGAATACTAACCTACCCTTATGAATAGTAACATAACCTTATGAATAGTGGTATACCCTAATGAAGAGTATCCTTACCTATGATAGTATAAAGATAATATTCAAGTTAAAGTATGATGTACCAATATTTTAGAATAAGTAAATGATTGTTTTAAAACATGTTTTTTTAATAAATTATGAGTTTAATTAAACATTATAATAATCATATTTAGAAAATTATTTTTGAAAAATTCACTTCATTTTTGGATTCTACACATTGAAAAATGGTTGGGGTGAATTTTAGGGATTTTTCTGAAATAGTTAAATTTTTGATGAATAGTAAAATACCATAATTTACAAAATAAGGTAAATAAGATAATTATAGGGTCATGAATGATGTTATGAATTATGTAATCCCAATTGGTTCAGGTTCACATGATTAAAATACTATTCTTGGTCATGGAAGACTCACTATTCCTTGTCTTGTGGGGAAATAATAAATTAATGAATTTTATATTGAGAAATCCCCTCTCCTCTGCACTATAAATAACACCATCCACACCGTCATTTCCTCACACCTCTCAAGCTTCAATAATTGTCTAAACTCTTACTAAGTATATTTTCTAGCCACTTCCCCACCTCTAAGAGCTTCGAGTCTCCTCAAAAGACCAAGCCTATGTCCTTTAAGGAGGATCTCAAGAGGAGGATTCAAGAGGTAATTTATCTCCCTCTTTCCTTTAATTTCCTTTCAATTTCAAGTTCTTTTCTTATACTATCCCCACCTATATTCATCCGCATGGAATGGTAACTACAGTATCATACATATACTATAATTTTAAGATACTAATGTGATATTATACCATCAAATCCCCATCTCATCTTCCTTTTATTTTATAAAAGAAAATGTTGATTGTGAGGTGTTAATCTATCATATTCAAGAACGACATGTTTTATTTTTCCATTTCTACTTTCAAATATGGTAATGAAACCATTTTTATGGTATAATTAGAATATTTTATATTTATTATTTCCTATTTATATTTTTGGAACTAACTTATGTACATATTAATAAATGATTTATCAAAACAAGTTTGTTGTGGTCGAAAAACCGCCCAAATTAACCCAAAAAATCATCATTTAATTATTATCTAATGAATCATCCACATGGTATATAATATAATTCATGATAAAATTATTTAAACTTATGGAGTATCATCAATAACATGAAATATCAGTTCTGGATGTTTATCCATGTTCTACATGAACTTTCATTTATGAATACAAGTGAACCACTCAAGGTCAAATCCTTTTTTAATTTTCCAAATATCCACTTTATGGGAAAGTGGGAACCTTAAAAAATTATAGATTAAAAAATAAAAACATCCCAAAAATCACCATTCAACCTTCAAAAAAACCCACCTAGAATTACAAACTCAAATTTCAAAATTCGAATTCTAGAAGCACTCCTCCAGCCCTGCGCCTTACTCGAATCAAGGCCACACGACGCCATTTTCATCATCATCGCAACACATCAACATTGAAACCATAAACATCAGAACCGTCACACCACACCAGTAACACCGAATCATCACAGAAGTTCATTGAGCCAGATTCACACCAAACCGTAATCATCCAGAATCAAATAGATACATCACCAAAATCATGTGTGTTGACAAGAGGGAGACAACCCTACCTTCGTCGAAGCACCACCGCCGGATCGAAGCACACCAGAGATGAAACACTATACCAAAATCCATGAAAAACAGAATAGAATATGCAAAAATGTAGAACGAAAAAAACCATCACCATAACACCGAAAGAAAACCCAATCACAAACCAGATCAAGATCCCACCGCAGCCTTCCAAAACGCCCGCAGAGGCCACGCCCAACCACCAAACACCTGCATTAGAGGATGAATCACCTCCCTCATACCATGAAAGAAGAGCTCAGCCTATGGTCCAACACTACGCCGCCGAGGAACCCTATCTGTTGAAAGAGGTGTCGATGAAGAATGACAACAAACGATGTGTGTCGCCGGGAATACTGAGCCAGAAACCACTACTGCGAGATAGGAGTCGTCGCCATGAACAATTGGAGTATGGGGAGTGTAGCTGAGCCAGTGTATCATGAAGGAAGGAGCTAGCAGCAGGAGGGAACCCTAGAATTCATCTCCCCTTATGGGCTCATCCTTAAGTGAACCACTCAAGAAAACCATAAAAATGAACATTCTCGAACAATGTTTTATAAACTATATAACTCATCCAAAGGCCCATAAAATAACTTAATGAAACCATAATGAACCAAATTCATGTATAAAAAGTTATTTAATTTTCAATTAATGAATCTAATGTGGTTATATAGGAGATTAAAGTGAATAAAGTGTTCAGATACAAGGTAAGGGGAAAATCTCGAACCCAACTTTCTTTCTTCGGGTTCTCCCTCTTTCACTCCATTTTTGTTATGGTCACTCCCTAAAAATCATTTTTTCATAATTATTTTACCTTTTATGGGATATCAATGTTTTATAATAATGTTTATGTCAAGCCAATTTTTTTCAAAATAACTCTTCTTTCAAAAACACACCTTTTACTTCTCACTCTGGGTTGATAGCTATCGTATCAAGTATGTTATTCAAACTTAATTTTGGGAACCCAGTGTTTATGAATGTGCTCTTATGAGATAAAACACATTAATTTACATGCGTCAGTTATGTTCATTTAATATATATATTTATTGTGTAATGCATGATAAAAGATAATGATATGATGTGACGGGTGCGCCTGAAATTATATAGCGCAATATGAATGTTTCAATGTGACGAGTGCACCCAGAGTTATACAGAGCTCCAATGCATGAGGTAAAGGGATGAATCTCACGAGTTAATATGAAATGATGTGTGAACAAGATTATATCTTTTTTCACAAGTATTTGTGGTAGATAACCACTAAGACATGATGTTTCATTTTTATTCATTTCTACATTTCATGTCTTTTATTAATGATTCATCTCATGTTCAGGATTTTTGACTATGTTATGATTATGCTCACCCCATACTATGTTATTCCTGGGAATTAAGCTCACCCTTTTTGATGTATATACTTAGGTGACTACATGTACTAAGGAGGGGTCATGTTCCAATAAGAAGCTAGAGAAGAAAGAATTACATAATTGTTTATGCATAATGTTGTAATTGTTATGTATGGTCCTAGTTTTCCCAAGACAATAAACCCTTGTATCATCAATGTGTAATAATATTATGTTGTTTATCTTTAAAATGAGGTAATATTAATGTAAGAAAAGGCTCGGTCTCTATAGTTGGTATCAGAGTCAAGGTTTATTTAATTTGGGAATTAGGATTAATGAACACTAGAGAAAACCTCTAGCATGATACTAAGTACAAATATGCACACAAGAATATTTACATAGGGATCCAATTTTGTATTCTTTTAGTATAAATTGTGAAAATGAACAAGTTATTTATTCATGACTTATTGACTTGTGTATTGTTCGAACATTTTCTATTTTAGAAAATGGTGGGAACCAGAAGAAACCAGGCCAACAACTCATGTGAGGGCTAATGCAATGATTTGGGAGGTGGAGTTCAAAACATCATGGAGATTATTACCCAACAATCTAAGGTTATAAAAAATAACCATAAAAATGGAGAATGTACTTCTTCACCAATGTGGGAAAAGCTGGCTATCGAATGTTTTATGTGAAAATGACCACCGATGATTAGTGGATCTTCCAATATACTAGTTGTAGAATAGTGGGTCAACTCCATGGAGAAGATATTTGATGTACTCTAATGTTATGAGATGTATAAGGTGACAGTCGCCATTTATCTTCTATATGGAGAGGCCAATCAATGGTGGGCATTGATTAAGAACACCAAACCATGGGATGAAATTGAAGAGATGGAATGAGAAGACTTTAAGATCATGTTTTTTAATAAGTATTTCCCAATAAATCTTCGCATGAAGATGGAGAGAGAATTTTTAGAGCTCAAGAAAAAAGATGGAGAATCTATCACAACCTAAAAAGTGAATTTCAAAGGTATTGAAAGGTATGATTCAGGTTTTGTTATCAACAACAATAGAAAAATTGATATATTATTTAGGGGATTAAAACCACACCTTCAAAGGGATCTTGAAATTAGAGACTTTTGAGAGTTATGAAGAAGTTGTTCGATGTGATCTCAAAGTGGAGATGGAGTTTGGAGAATGGTCCTATGGCTATGGTGATAAGAAACGAGAGATGGTGTTTTAGGCCGGTGGTTCTAACAAAAAAGGTGGGAAGAAAACTCAACGACCCACATGCCAAAAATGTGGGAAGTTTCCCCATGGTAACTTCATGAAAGAGATAGAGAAGTGATTAATGTGTGGGAAAGAAGGACACGATGCTCAAGAGTGTCAAAAAGACATGAAAATGAGGGAGAATGTGGTTGAAGACATGAGAGATCCATCCATGGTTCAATGCTACAACTGTAGGGAGCTAGGGCACTATGCAAGCCAGTGCACTAAACCTCGAGTTCTCGAGGGTAATCAACATCAGCAGCTACCAAAGCCAAAGGAACAAGGGAAGACTTATGCCATCACTACTGAATAAGTGGAACAATATAATGAATTCATACATGGTACACTTTTTATTCACTCAATAATGGAAAAAATATTAGTTGATTTTGGTTCTATGCAATCCTTTATATGTTTCATGTTTTCTAGAACTACAGAATAAAATCCTTGAAACTTTTAAGTAGATATATCTGCAAAAACACCAAGTGGTGAAATCATTTAAACCCAAGTGTTTGACTCTTGTTCTATTGGCGTATGTGGGAAGATTCTTCCAGTGAATCTCGCAATACTTCCATTGGTGGAATTTGATGCTATAATAGGAATGGATTGGATCTCATTATATAGAGCACATATCAACTGTCCAGAAAAGTAAATATCATTTAATATTCTGAACAATCACATGATCCTCTACAAAAATAAGGAAGATCATTAATATCCTTTGAAAAATTCTTCAATGGAATGGGTGTTGATTCTGTATGAATAAGCATACCTTGCCCAAATGGTTGAGTCAAATAATAGTACCAACCTTTTGGGAATTCCCATAATGAGTGGATTTAGTGATTTATTTCATGAAGAGTTACCCAGAATCCCCCCAGATCGTGATGTAGAGTTCTCAATAGAACCCATACCCAGAGATAATCTTCTCTCAAAGTGTCCCTATAGTATGTATCCTATCAAACTGGAGGAGTTAAAGAAGCATCTATAAGATCATCTGGACAAAGGGTTCATAGTCCCTAGTGCATCACCTTTTGGTGCGCCGGTGCTCTTTGTGAAGAAGAAGGATGGAACAATGCGGCTGTTGGTGACATTGATAATGGAGAAGTTGTACGCCATGTTCAGAATGTTTGAATTTTGGATGAAGAAAGTCATGTTCTTGGAACATGTGATCCCAAGTGAGGGAATTTCTATGGACCTTTCAAAAAAAAGGTGATTGAGGAATGGACTAGGCCCTCTAGTGTCATAGAAATCCATAGTTTTCTTAGATTGGTCGGGTACTACTGACGTTTTTTGAGAAATTTATCATCATTGTCAATCCCTCTAACTAAATTAACAAGGAAAAGGGTAAAGTATGTATGGAAGGAAGAATGTGGGGGAATATTCAAGGAGATATAGAGAAGTCTTATCACGACAACTATACTCACACTACCGAAAAGTAGAGAAAGTCTTATGATATACAGTGATGCTTCAAAGAAAGTCTTTGGTTGCGTTCTCATAAAAAATGAAAATGTGATAGCCTATGCCTCATGACAGTTGAAGATCCATGAGTAGAACTACCCGACGCATGATCTAGAGCTGGATACAGTGATTTTTTCCTTGAAAATCTTGCGGCACTACCTTTATGGCAAGAATTGTAACATATACACCAACCACAAGAGACTAAATTATATATTCACACAAAAGGATATCAAAATGCGTCAAAGGAGATGGTTATATCTAATAAAGTATTACGATTAATCTATTCACTATCATCCTGGAAAGGCGAACAAGGTAGCTGATTCTCTAAGAAAAAAAAGAACCTGCTTCTCTGTTAATGTTACAGATTGATAAAGACCCTATCTTCTTGGATAAGCAAAAGATGTATTTAGAAATCATAAGGGAATGAGATACATCCTAACTTTCCCAAATTATTGCGCAACTATCCATCGGAGAGGAGATTAAAGAAGCACAGAGGGATGATACTGAGATACAAAAGAGGGTGAATGCAGTAAAGGAAGGGAATCTGTAAGAGTTCTATATCGATAGTGACGGTGTGATTTGGTTTGGAACCCAGCTTTGTGTGCCTTCATCACCCAGGTTAAAGAAGGATTTATTGGACAATGAAAATAGCTCAACATTCTCTATCCATCCTAGGAGTACCAAGATGTACTATGATCTCATAGAACACTTCTGGTGAGATAACATGAAGAAAGAGCTTTCATAATATATCTCAAGGTGCTTGGTATGTTAGCAAGTTAAAGAAGAGTGACAAAATTCCAAAGGGTTGATGCAGCCATTACCAATACCCATGTGAAAATGGGAGAATGTTACTATAGACTTTGTCATGTGTCTCCTGGATATGTCGATGGGAAATAACGTGATATAGGTTATGGTTGAAAGACTCACCAAGACTAGCCATTTTATCTCTATTTGGGAATACCTCTATCTTGAACAACTTGCAAAGATATATGTGAAGGAAGCGGTGAGAATACATGGTGTTCCACTCACGATTGACTATGATCGTGATCCAAGGTCCACATCTAAATTCTAGAGGAGTCTTCAACATGCTTTTATTACTAAATAAAATTTCAGCATGGACTATCACCCCCAAACTGATTTCCAATCTCAAAGGACTATTCAGAGTCTTGAAGATATGCTAAGAGCATACTCTCTAGAATTCAAAGGTGTATGGGATCAACATCTCCTATTGGTTGAGTTATTATACAACAATAGCTTCCACTCGAGTATTTAGATGGCTCCATATGAAGCTCTGTATGGAAAACAATGTAGAACTCCAACCTGTTGGGATAAAGTTGGAGAAAGAAATCTACTTGAACCTAATCTTTTGCAAGAGATGATAGAGAAGGTTCAAGTCATCCAAAAACACATCAAAGCTTCTTGGAGTCGGAAAAAGAGTTACGCTGACAACCATCAAAGGGACTTGGTGATTGTCATTGGAGATAAAGTCTTCCTTTGAATATCACCATGGAATAGAGTCATGTAGTTTGGAAAGAAAGGGAAGCTAAGCCCAATGCACATTGGCCCCTTTGAGATCCTTGACTGCATAGAAGCCATGGCCTATTGGCGTTCACTTCCACAAAATATGGCTCAAGTTCATGATTTGTTTCATGTATCACTCCTGAGGAAGTACATACTAGATCCTACACATGTACTGAACTCAGAGGTGGTATATTTGGAAGATGATCTCTCTTATGAGGAGAAACTAGTAGAGATTCTAGACCAGAGAGATAAGGTTCTACGCAACAAGACAACCCAACTTGTAAAAGTGTTGTAGAGGAACCATAAGTTTTAAGATGATACTTGGGAATCGTATGAGGCGATGAAGGAGAAGTACCCTCACTTATTTGTGAAAGTGAAATTTTGAGGGTGAAATTTCATAAGGGGGAAGTATGTAGCGATCCAAAGTTTTTAATGGAAATTAATCTCTTATAAATATTCCATATAATCACATGAAAGCACAACTTAATGAACTACTAAGTGCTATGTGACCTTTAAGCATAAGTTTGTCACTTCTGTGTTTTGAATTTCAAAAATCTAACAAACATAGTTGCGATTAGTAAGTTATTTGGAGTCTGATAAGAAAAACATAATTTTTGGTAAATAATTACCTACCCTTATGAATAGTAACATACCATTATGAATAGTGATATAACCTAATGAATAGTAAACTTACCTATGATAGTATAAAGATAATATTCAAGTGAAAGTATGATGTTCCTATATTTTAGAATAAGCAAATGGATGTTTTAAAACTGGGTTTTTAATAAATTATGAGTTTAATTAAGTATTAAAATAATCATATTTAGAAAATTATTTTTGAAAAATGGACTTCTTTTTTGGATTCTTCATGTCAAAAAATTGTTGCGGTGAATTTTTGGGATTTTTCTGAAATACTTGAATTTTTGATGAATAGTGAAATACCATAATTTACAAAACATGTTAAATACGCTAATTATAGAGTCATGCATGATGTTATACTAATGTAATCTCTGTTGGTTCGGGTTCAGTTGATAAAATTACTATTCTTGGTCATTGAAGACTCACTATTACTTGTCTTTTGGGGAAATAAAAAATTAATGAATTTTATATTAAGAAATCCTCTCTCCCCTTCCCTATAAATACCACCTTTCAAACCCTCATTTCCTCACCCCTCTCAAGATTCAATCCTTGTCTAAAATCTACCCAATCATCTTCCCTATCCCCTCCTACACGTCCAAGAGCTTCTGGTCTCATCAAAAGACCATGCTTAGGTCCCTTATGGAGGGTCTCAAGAGGAAGATTCAAGAGATAATTTCTCTCCTTCTTTACTTTAATTTACTTTCAATTTCAAGATCTTTTATTACTCTATCCCCACAAGTATTCATCCAAATGGTATGGTAACTATTTTATCATACATATACTAAATGTTATGATACTGATGAGATATTATACCATCCAATCTATTTCTCCTCTTCCTTTTATTTTTTAAAATAAAATGTTGTTCGTGAGGTGTTAATCTATCACCTTAAAGAACAACATGTTTTTTTTCCATTTCTACTTTAAGATCTGATCATGAAACCATTTTTATGGTTGGAAGAGAATATGTTATATGTATTATGTCCTATTTAATGTTCTAGAACTAACTTATGTATATGTTACTAAATGATTTATCAAAATAAGTTCGTTGTGGTCATAAAATAGCACAAATTAACCAAAACAATCATCATTTAATTATTATCAAATGATTCATCCAAATGGTATATAATATAATTCATTATAAGATAATTTTAGATTATGTAATATAATTAATAAAATAAAATATCAGTTCTGGAATTCTCAATTAATGAATCTAATGTGGTCATACAAGACATTAAAGTGAAGAAATCGTTCAGATACAAGGTAAGGGGAAAATCTCTAACCCCACTTTCTTTCTTCAGGTTCTCCCTCTTTCACACCATTTTTGGTATGGTCACTCATTAAAAATCATTTTTTAATTATTATCATACCTTTTCTAGGATATAAATGTTTTCTATTGATGTTTATTTCAAACAAAGGTTTTCTAAAAGAACTCTTCTTTCAAAAAACACAGCTTTTACTTCTCACTCAAGGTTGATGGTTATCGTATCAAGTATGTTATTCCCACTTAATTTTGGGAACCTAGTGTTTATTAATGTGTTATTATGAGATAAAACCCATTAATTTCCATGGGCTAGTTATGTTAATTTTTATATATGTTCATTGTTGAATGCATGATAAGTGATAATGTTATGATGTGACGGGTTCTCCTGGAATTATATAGTGCAATATGAATGTTTCAATATGACGGGTGCCCCTAGAATAATACAGCACTCCAATGCATTAGGTAAAGTGATGAATCTCATGATTTAATGTGAAATGATGTGTGAACAATATTTTATATTTGTTAACTAGTATGTATGGTAGTTAACCACCAAGACATGATGTTTCATTTTTATGCATTCACATATTTCAAGTCTTTTATTAATAATTCCTCTCATGTTCATGACTTTTGCCTATGTTATGATTATGCTCACCCCATTATATGTTTTTCTTATCTATCCTATTACTGGTATTTTATATCACCCCTTTTTATGTATATCCTCAGCTGACTTCATGTACTAAGGAGGGTTCAAGTGCCAATAAGAAGCTAGAGATGAAGTAATTAAATAAATGTTTATGCTCGATGTTGTAATTGTTATGCATGGTCCTAGTTTTCCCAAGACACTAAACCCTTGGATCCTTTATGTGTAATAATATTATGTTTTTTGTATTTAAATTTATGTAATAGTAATGTATGAAATGGCTGGGTCACTATAGTTGGAATCAGGGGAAAGGTTTGGTTAATTTGGGAATTAGGATTAGCGAACCCTAGAGAAAACCTTCATCATGTGACTAAGTAAAAATATGAACACAAGAATATTTACATAGGGATCCCATATGTTATACTTTTACTATAAATTTTGCAAATGAATAAGTTATTTATTCATGAATTGTTTACTTATGTTTTGTTCGAACCTTTTCTATTTTATAAAATGGTGGGAACTCAGAGAATCCAGGCCAAAAAATCATGTGAGGGAAAATGAAACGATTTCCCGAATGACATTGACAATGATTTGGGATGTGGAGTTCAAAACTTCAAGGTAATTATTACCCGACTATCTCAGGTTATGAAAAATAACCATAATAATGGAGAACATCCTCCTTCACCAAAGAGGGAGAAACAGGTTATTGAATGTTTTATACGGCAACAACCACCAATGTTTAGTGGATCTTCTGATCCACTAATTGTAGACAAATAGGTAAACTCCATGGAGAAGATATTTTTTGAACCCCATTATTATGAGATGGATAAGGTGACACTAGTTGTTTATTGTCTAGATGGAAAGGTTAATCAATGGTGGGGTTTGATTAAGAACACCAAGCCAAGGGAAGAAATTTATGAGATGGAATGGGAAGAATTTGAGATCATTTTTATTAATAAGTATTTCCCAAGAACTCTTCGCACAAAGATGGATAGGGAATTCATAGAATTAAAGAAAAAAGAATTAGAATTTGTCCTATCCTACAAAGATAATTTCACAAGGCTTTCAAGGTACACTTAGGGTTTTGTTATCAATAATGATATCAAAATTTATAGATTCTTTAGTGGATTAAAACCACACCTTCAAAAGGATCTTGAAATTCAAGACTTTGGGAGTTATGAAGAATTTGTTTGATGTGATATCAAAGCAGATATGGAGTTTAGATAATGTTCCCATGGATATGGTGATAAGAAATGAAAAATGTAGTTTCAGGTTAGTGGATCTAAGGACAAAGGTGGGAAGGAAACTCAACGACCCACATGCCAAAAATGCAAGAAGTTACACAATGGTAACTAACTCAAAGTGATGGAGAAGTGCTTCAAGTGTGGGAAAGAAGGAAACCATTATCAATAGTGTTGAAAAGACATGAAAATGAAGGAGAATGTGGTAGAATATAGGAGAGAACCACCCATTGTTCAATGCTACAACTATAGGGAGCTAGGGTACTATGCAAGCCAGTGCACTAAACCTAAATTTCTTAAGGGTAATTAGCATCAGAAGCCACCAAATCCAAATGAAAAAGAGAAGGCTTATTCTATCACTACTACAGAAGTGAAGAAAGATAATGAAGCCATACAAGGATCACATACTATTCACTTAAGAATAAAAAAAGTATTATTTGATTTTAGTTCTATGCATTCCTTTATATCTTGCAAGTCTTCTAGAACTATAGAATCGAAGCCCCAAAATCTTGAAGTAGAGATATTTTTAAAAACTCTAAGTGGTGCAATCATTGAAACCTAAGTGTTTGACTCTTCTCTTATTGGCGTATGTTGGAAAATTCTTCCAGAGAATCTTATAATACATCCCTTGGTGGAATTTGATGCTATAATGGGAATGGATTGGCTCTCATTATATAGATCACGTATCAACTATAGAAAAAAGGAAAAAAAATTCATATTCTGAACCATCCCATGATCCTCTACAAATTCAAGGAAGATCATGAATATCCTTTGAGAAATCCTTCAATGGTGTGGGTTTTTCTTTTGTATGAAGAAACATTCCTCACCAAAATGGTTGAGTCAATGAATAGTACCAACCATGCGGGAATGCCCATCATGAGTGAATATGGTGACATATTTTTTTAAGAGTTACCCATAATCCCCCTTGATCATGAGGTAGAGTTCTCAATAGAACTCATACCTAGAGCTACTCTTATCTCAAAGTATCCCTATAGGATAGATCGTATCGAACTGGAGGATTAAAAGAAGAAACTTCAAGAGAATCTGGACAAAGGTTTCATAAACCCTAGTGCGTCACCTTGAGCTACACTGATACTCTTTGTGAAGAAGACGGATAGAATAATGTGGCTGTGTATTGATTATCGGGATCTCAACAAGATCACCATAAAGAACAAGTATCCTCTTCCAATGATAGATGACTTGTTCAATCAATTAGGAGGAGCTCAATATTTCTCAAAGGTGGATCTTTATTATAGAAATCCTCAGCTAAAGGGGAAGAAGGAAGATATTAAGAAGACACTCTTCTGTACAAGGTATGGGCACTATGAGTTTCTGGTGATGCCCTTTGGACTTACTAATTCCCCTACAATCTTCATTGATTTGATGAATAGAGTCTTAATACATTACCTCGTAAAATTTGTGGTGGTGTTTATTGATCATATTCTCATCTACTCCAAAATAAAAAAGAAACATGAAGAACATATAAGACTTGTGTTGGACCAATTAGGTGGTGGCGTGGTGGTGAGGGTGAGTGGTACAAACAAATCTGTTATTTGGGAGGTGTAGGGTTCGAATCCTGGGAGTCTGCTTTTGGGGTGTTCCTCTCCCCCAGGATCCACACATCTTGTCAGGTCATCTGGTCTCTTATGGGTGGGCAAAATGAGGTGCGGCCCAATCGCTAACGAATCGCTTGACGGACCATCGCAGGCGGGCCATCACCCTCCGGGACGCTCTGCCACTTCATCTGGCAATGACTCCTTCCCTGGCTGAGGCATAAAATACCTCTTCATGGGGTAGGGGGTTTCCATTTGTGGAGGGTTCTAAAAGGCCACACATGGGAATTCCCTATTTTAAGAAGATATAAGACTTGTGTTGGTGATATTGAGAAAAGAGAAGTTGTACGCCATTTTCAGAAAGTGTGACTTTTGGATGAAGCAAGTCACATTCTTGGGACATGTAACATCCCAGTTCTGGGTGCCACTCAACGGGTGCCCTGAACATAGTTCGCCACATGACCTCAAGCGTGTTTCCCCAAACACCAGAGGCTACTGACTAGCAACGAGGGCCCAGGTCTGATAGTGGGGAGACTATGCCCTCATTTGTCAAAGTACAGCGTAGCGGAATACAAATAAAACATACAACGAACAGAGGAAGCAGTAAATCATACACAACTGAAATAAACAACAATAGTAGATAAATAATGAAGCTACATGTCTCAAGTTCTATGAAAACATCTAGAACATGTTACACATCAATACAGTACACCCAAAAGCAGAGTACAACAAAACAAAGGAAAACAACTGGCAGCAGCATCGTGAGCCTAGGATCATTCCCATGCCTTCCTACTCCTCAGCAACAGTCATGTACCTATATAGGGACTCTTGCCCCTATCCACACCTGAAGAAACGTATTTTGTTTGGGCCGAAAAGCGTGACCCAAACAGGGTGTGAGAAATAAATTCCCAGTAGGCACCCACCAAAGACCCGTGCCCAACTGCGTGTAAGCATGAAACGACAGTGTGAAGTAGTAAAATGCAATAAAGTAAGAAGTACTCAAAATTATCTAATTACCAGTTATATTTCCATTTTATTATCCATTTAATACATTAAATTTAAAATACCACCATAGTGAATATTCTAAATAACAAGCTAATGTCCTCAGACACGTAAACTCCTACCCTCAAGTAAAGAGTATCCAACACAAGAATCTGCCCTCAGGCATAACAGAGTTTTTCCTCAGGCATAGGTAGTGTCGCCCACATACACAAAGTCTATTTCACTCAGGTACGGAAGAAGTTTCCCTTAGGCTGAAATAACTACTGCCCTCAGGCTAAACAGTGCAGTGTCCACAGGCTGATCAAAACAACACCCTCCGGCTAACAGGTAACCAGGCCATGTCCAACATGTGAACAAGCAGTACACAAGAAATTCCTCTCAAGGAAATTCTACAATTAAGAATTTAAAGGCATACCCCCGGGTATCCTAGCCAAATGGCTAAACTGCAGAACACACCCACGGCGTGGCTCCAGATCCAAGAAACGATCCCAACCAACATTTGAATATAATAATTAAATACCCGATCAATTATAGGTGTTTAATATAGAAACAAAATCAGCCACACGACACCCCAAAATGGGTTTGTGGCACAAAAACACACAAAACACATGACAGGTGGAAAAATTAACCCCAAGCCACCTACCTTATACACCAACGAGTGGTATACCTGAACGCCGACTCCAGAAACGCCCAAGAACGGCGTAGATCTGACAAAGAACAAAACTTTCTTAACCTCAAATAACTCTTATTAGGAGAATAATAGGTAATAAGCAGTAAAGGAGATGGAAGCCCTTACCCGTGTGGTTCCAACGAGATCGTCCGAGGCGGAAACCGATTCCAGACGAACACTCGGAGGATCTTTAAAGGTTCAGCCTCCTCCTTTGGCTCTAAAACGGCTCAAATGCCTCCTCTACCAAATGAGGAGGCTACTGCCTATTTTTATCCAAAAAAACAAAGTACACGGAGTGTAATTCCGAGTACACGGTGTGTACTTCCCTAATTTTAAATTGTTCCTCGGGCGGCTTCCCGCCAACGCATCACTATTCGCTTACTAACATGAGTACACGACATGTACTCCTGAGTACATGGCGTGTACTGCCGCCCAACTGGTGGTTGCTCCACTGCCTTACTATTTTGGCCTACCAACTGACTACACGGCATGTAAAAGACCATTACACGGCATGTAATCAGTTCCTACACCCTTTGTCACCAACATGGCTACACACCCTGTGTACTCATCCCAACATGGCCAAAAGTACACGGCGTGTGGAAAACGTACACAGCGTGTAGTTGCAAAATTTAGGATTTTCCCCCATTTTCCATATTTTATTAAAAACACTTAAGGAAAGGAGAAAAGAAGAAGCCCGTACCTCAAAGAGAAGAACCGAGTTCTTACAAACTGCACCCCTTATAGCAATTCATCCCTGAATTGCCCTTCCAAGGGTGGGGAAGATTTAGCCATGAAAACCTCTAGCCACTGAGCACGTATGTCAGCCTCTCGCTCCCAGGTCTTATCCTGCACTTGGGCATACTACCATAGAACCCGTACGAGAGGAAATGACCGGCCTCAGAGAACCTTCATGCTCCTATCAACGATACGAATCGGATGCTCCTCAAAGGACGCATCTGCCTCCAGCTCAACCTCCTCGGGATGAAAGACGTGAGATGGGTCTGAATGATAGAGACACAAATGAGATACATGGAAGACATTGTGAATTACTCGGTACTGCTGTGGTAACTGCAACTGATAAGAAACCAGACCGACTCTCTAAAGAATCTAAAATGGTCCCACATACCGCGGTGAAAGTTTACCCTGTCTCCTGATTCGCTTGTGTCCCAGCCCGATACCTGATACATCACAGTAAAATATATAGCTCTTCCCCGGCTCTGGTAGTATCAGGATCCATGCTGATGTCAACCTTCCCTTCAGGTCTTGAAATGTTGCCTCACAATCTTCCGACCAAATGAACTTCACACCATTCTTAGTCATACCTATCAATGGTGCTGCTAAGCGAGAGAAGTCCAGTATGAAATGTCTGTAGTAAACAGCCAGCCCTAAGAAACTCTGTATCTTGAACACCACTGCTCTCACCTTCTCTAGGTATACTGAAACTCCTGCCTCAGTGATGATATGACCCAGGAAGTGAATCTAGTCCATCCAAAAGTGGCACTTTGAGAGCTTAGCATATAGTCGATGCTCCCTCAGTGTACTCAATACGATCTCAAGATGGGTGGCATGGTTGTGTCGAGTGTGAGAGTGCACCAAGATGTCGTCCATGAATACTACCACAAAAGAATCAAGATATAGATGGAACACACGATTCATCATATCCCTGAAAACTACTGGCATGTTCGTGAGTCCAAACGGCATAACTGTATACTCGTATAGACCATACCTACTTTTGAAAGCTGTGAGAGGTATATCAGATGGTCTCACGCGCAACTGATGATATCCTGATCTCATGTAAATCTTTGAGAACACTCGTGCTCCATGGAGCTAATAAAAAAGATAATAAATCCTTGGTAAGGTATATCGGTTCTTAACCGTCAACTGGTTCAGCTTCTGATAATCCACGCAAAGTCTGAGGGTACCGTCCGCCTTCTTTGCAAAAAGGACTGGAGAACCCCAAGGAGAAGTACTGAGTCGGATAAAGCCCTTTGCCTGCAACTCCTCCAACTGCCTCTTAAGCTCCTGCAACTCAGGTGTAGCCATCCTATATGGAAGAGTGGACACCGGTGCTGCTCCTGGAAAAGCTCAATGGAAAAATCCACCTCTCGCTCTGGAGGTAGACCCAAAAAGTCATCCAGGAAGACATCCCTGAAACGATGAACAACAGGAGGTAAATCTGCCTGAAATGTCCCCGGGTCATCTAGATATAAGCTCACAATCTGGGCCGTGACTCCACCTCTCCCACGATGCTCTGGTCCATCTTGACTTGCCTGAACATCCCATTTTCCCTTGTATAAAAACTCTCCGCCCTCTAGTGACGTGAAACTCACCCTACGATGATAGCAGTCTACAATGGCTCGAAAGGGACTCAACCAGTCCATCCTGAGAATGAAGTCATAGCTCGTCATCTCTAAGACATAGAGGTCCCAAAGGAAGTGACACCCACCAACCTCAAGGGGGCACTCCTTGCATTGATGCACACCATTCGTTCTAGTCCCCAATGGAGTGTCCAGCATCATAACATCAGAAGATGGAGAAACATAGATCCCAAGGCTCTCTACAATGGGTTCAGATATGAAACTATGTGTAGCACTCATATAGAAAAGTACTGAAGATAAGATAGAAGCTACTAGAATAGTACCTCTGATTGTAGATGGTCCGAGATCCTGCTCATGATGGGTCTGTTGCACCGCATATGCCTACCCAGTGTCGCGGCCCTACGACACAGCCTGGCTACCCTGAGTTGTCCCGCCCTACTGCGTCTGAGATCCTGGTGTCTGGCTACCACAGCCATGACCACCATCTCTACCAGCATGCCCTAATGTATTCCAGTTCCCCAACTGGTAAGAAGCTACTGGTCCTGCTCCCGCACGCGGATTCTGCACAAAACCCCTCTCACTAGCCACCGTTAGAAACGCCCTGCAAAAGCGCTGCAGATGACCTATCCTGCCGTAAGCTCGGTACTCCACTGGGTCTCGTGGACACTGTGGCCTCTTGTGCTGCTCTCTACCACACTGGTAGCACATAACCTAGCCTCCTAAAACATTCTTCAAACTGGTACTGCTGCCCTGAGAGATTTCCGCCTGTCTCTTCCTCTTGCCAACAGAAAAAGTACCAGTAACTGGTGCTGAACCGCCCTGGCCCACACCACTAGATTCTCGAAGGTTCCTCTCTGTGATCAACACCTGGTTCACAATAGCGTGTATAGTAGGCAACCTGAATACATTCACCAGTGCTTGGATGTCATAACAAAGACCATCCTCAAAACGTCTGGCCCTTAGTGACTCATCACCCACCAACACGGGTGCAAAGCGCTGAAGCTCTGTAAAACGCATAGAATAGTCCATCAATGACATAGAGACCTTCTAAAGATTCATGAACTCTTGAGCTCTATCTACTCTTAGCGTCTCCAGGAAGAAAAATTCATAGAAGACTTTATGAAAATCTTCCCACGCCATGTCCCTCTAATGCTCTGACTAGGTGGTAACATCCCACCACCTCTTGGCAGAATCACACAACATTTATGTCACGAGCTTGACCATCCGCCCTAGAGGCATCTCAAGATGCTCGAAAATAGTCTGCATCGACCCCAGCCAAGACTTCGTAGCCTGTGGTCCGCCATCCCCTGAGAACGTAGGCGGATGATGCTGCTGGAAGATACGCGTCATCTCGGGCATAGATGTGGCAGCCTGCGGTGCTCCCAAAAAGGTCTTCATGAACCACATAAATCCTTCATAGAACAGCACCTCCGCACCTATGTCTGGTATAGCAGATGGTGATGTATCTGGCTCTGCTGGAGGATCATCTGGTAGCCCGTGGCCCACCATCTGTGGAGTATTCTCGTTGCCGCTCTCCTGGCGAACAACGCGCAGTCGTCTAGGCGGCATGACACTACAAGGTCAAAATCACGCCTTAGATCAAGATTTATCAAAGACTGAAAGCGAATGGACCACAAGGGAACAAGAGGAAGAAGGCATTTCAATATTTTCAAAACAAGACTACACGGCATGTATACTGACTACACGGCGTGTACTTGGATTCCCTTCCCCTGCCCGGGTCCTTCGACATGGCTATGCCACATGGCTCCTGTTGAACAAAAACAACATGGCATGTATAATATCTACACGGCGTGTATGGTGTTATTTCAAACTACCTGTGTCATCTGTGACACAGTCGACTACTCAGCTTGACACTACACGGCGTGTTGCACCCGCACACAGCGTGTCAACAACCCCATTTCCCCATCACACGGCTAAGTCCACACGGTCTGTCCTCGAACAAGACTACACAACATGTCCCAAAGGTACATGACATGTTCAAGGAGAGGTGACACTGACCCGTGTTGTTAGTTACACAGCCGAGTCCCCAGGTCACACTACACAACATGTACATTATTGACACGGAGTGTTCTGTGAAGGAGTTCACCGACCCGTGTTGTTAGTTACACGGCCGGAATCTGGGTCAAAACTACACGGCATGTATATCTGGTACACGACATGTTTTACCCAAGCTCTTCCCTACCCCGTGTCACCACCCACACAGTTTGTGACATGGGAAGAGACTACACGGCGTGTACTCAAAGTACACAGCGTGTACTTTAAAAGTTCATTTTTCTTCTCGAACAGAAGGCCATACATGGCGTGTGTAAAAAAACTACACGGTGTGTATACTGGGTTTCTGAACATTATGTCTCAGAAACTTCCTCGGAACCCAGAAAATACCAAAAACCAACACCTATGTGTCAAATTATGACCCGTGAGGGCCCATACTCCCCAAGAATCAATGTTTGACATCCTATCTGTGTTATAATTAATAAACAGTCAATGATCCACCAAATTCATGTCAATGGGGGTCCATACTCCCCAAAAACCAAAGTCTGGAATCCATTATATAAACTGGATTACACAAAATACCCTATCAAACAGTAGGTATTTATCAAGTAGATATAACAACAGCATGCTTTTCTAGCACAACTACTATCACAACAGCATGCAGTTTCTAATGCACCTACATGGAATGAAACTATGCATGGCATGTGATTTCTAGCATGTTCCTAAATGATGCATGAGATGGAATACCCTCATCTCCTTGGGTTGCAACTAAATATAACCCACAAATAAATTATAACAGCACAATATCAAGTGTGTCACCCAACGGTGAAAACATATCAACTGTAAAATTTGTAAAATCAGAAAAAAAACTGCAAGATACGAGGTAGAATGGCTTTTCCCTATACACGGGTTAGCTACGCCCAGGCACAAATTATTACCAACTACTGATCGTCCTATCCCTGACTAAGGCTCCAAATAGTAAGTCAAAGAAAAGAACCTCTCTGATACCCCTTTGTAACATCCCGGTTCCGGGTGCCACTCAACGGGTGCCCCGAACCCGGTTCGCCACATGACCTCAAGCGTGTTTCCAAAAATGCTAGAGGCTACCAACTAGCAGCGAGGGACCATGTCTGATAGTGGGGAAACTATGCCCTCATTTGCCAAAGTGCAGCGCAATGGAATAAAAATAAAACATACAACGAACAGCGGAAGTAGTAAATCATACACAACTGAAATAAACAACAGTAGTGGATATAACCAACAGTAGATAAATAATGATGCTACATGTCTCAAGTTCTAAGAAAACAGCCAGAACATGTTATACATCAATATAGTACACCCAAAAGCAGAGTACATCAAAACAAAGGAAAACAGCTGGTAGTGGCATCACGAGCCTAGGCTCGGTCCCATGCCTTCCTACTCCTCAGCAACATTCAAGTACCTATATAGGGACTCTTGCCCCTATACACACCTGCAGAAACGTATTCTGTTTGGGCCGAAAAGCATTACCCAAATAGGGTGTGAGAAATACATTCCTAGTAGGCACCCACCAAAGGCCCGTGCCCAACTGCGTGTAAGCATGCAATGATAGTGTGCAGTAGCAAAATGAAATAAAGTGAGAAGTACTCAAAAGTATCTAATTACCAATTATATTTCCATTTTATTATCCATTTAATCCATTAAATTTAAAATACCACCACAGTGAATATTCTAAATAACCAGCTAATGTCCTCAGACACGTAAACTCCTACCCTGAGGTAAAGAGTATCCAACAAAAGAATCTGCCCTCAGGCATAAGAGAGTTTTCCCTCAGGCGTAGGTAGTGTCACCCACAAGCATAGAGTCTATTGCCCTCAAGCACGGAAGAGGTTCCCTCAAGCTGAAATAACTACTGCCCTCAGGCTAAAGAGTGCAGTGCCCACAGGCTGATCACAACAACGCCCTCAGGCTAACAGGTAACTGGGCCATTCCCCACATGTAAACAAGCAGTAAATAAGCAATTCCTATCAAGGAAATTCTACAATTACTACTTTAAAGGCATACCCTCGGTTATCCTGGCCAAAGAGCTAAACAGCAGAACACACCCACAGGGTGGTTCCGGATCCAAGCAACAATCCCAACCAGCATTTTAATATCATAACTAAATAACTAATCAATTATAGGTGTTAAATATAGAAACGACCTCAGCCACACGACACTCCAAAATGGGTTCGTGGAAAAAAAATTCACAAAACACACGACAGTTGGAAAAATTAACACCAAGCCACCTACCTTATACACGAATGAGCGGTATGCCCAAACGCTGACTCCAGAAACGCCCAAGAACAGTGTAGATCTGACAAAGAACAAAACTCGCTTAACCTCAAATAACTATTATTAGGAGAATAATTGGTAAGAAGCAGTCAAAGAGATGGAAGCCATTACCCGTGCAGTTCAAACGAGATCGTCTGAGGTGGAAATCGATTCCAGATGAACACTCGGCAGATCTTCAAAGGTTCGACCTCCTCCTTTGGATCTAAAATGGCTCAAATGCCTCCTCTGCCAAATGAGGAAGCTACTGCCTATTTTAAGCCGAAAAAAAGTACATGACATGTACTTCCCAAATTTTAAACTATTCCTCCGGCAGCTTCCCGCCAGCGCGACACTGTTCCCCTACTGACATGAGTACACGCCATGTACTCTTGAGTACACGGCCTGTACTACAGTCCAGCTGGCGGATGCTCCACTGCCTTATTATTTTGGCCTACCGACTGACTACATGGCATATAAAGAATCACTACACGATGTGTAGTCAATTCCTACACCTTTTGTCACTGACATGGCTACACGCCCTGTGTACTAATCCCAACACGGCCAAAAGTACACGGCGTGTGGAAAAAGTACACGGCGTGTAGTTCCAAAATTTAAGATTTTTCCCCATTTTCCATATTTTAATAAAAACATTTAAGGAAAAGAGAAAAGAAGAAGCCTGTACCTCAAAGAGATGAACCGGGTTCTTACAGTGCATGTTGTTACAAGTGAGGAAATTTCTGTGGACCCTTCAAAAACTAATGCGATTGGGAAATAGCCTATCCCTTCTAGTGTCACGGAAATATATAGTTTTCTTTAATTAGCTAGGTACTAACGAAGTTTTGTGATAAATTTATGACAATTTTCATTCTCACTAACTAATTTAAAAAGGAAAGGGGTAAAGTTTGTCTGGATGGAAAACTGTTAGGGAAGCTTCAAGGAGCTAAAGACAAGTCTTATCACTGCTCCTATACTCACACAACTGAAAAGTGGAGAAAGATTTTTGATATAAAATGATGCTTAAATGAATGTCTTGGGTTGAGTACTCATGAAAAATGACAATGTGATAGCCTAAAACTCATGGAAGTTGAATATACATGAGTCGAACTACCCAATGCATGATCTAGAGATGACAGCCGTGATTTTTGCCTAGAAAATCTAGTGACACTACCTTTATGGAGAGAAGTGTGACATATACACCGATCACAAGAGTCTAAAGTATATATTCACCCAAAATGATCTCAACATGAATCAAAGTAGATGGTTAGAGATAATAAAGGATTATGAATGCTCTATTCACTATCATCCAAGAAAGAAGAACTAGGAAGCTGATGCTCTAAGCCCAAAAGAACCTACTACTCTATCCATGTTATGGATTCATAAAGACCGCATCTTCTTGGATATGAAAACGATGGATTTAGAAATCATAAGGGCAGGGGATACATCATAATTTTCCCAAATTATTGTGTAACCATCCATATGAGAAAATATTAAGGAAGAACAAAGTGATGATGCATAGATACAAAAGAGGGTGAATGCAGTAAAGTAAGGGAATTTGAAAGAGTTATATATTGACGATGAAGGTGTGATTTAGTTTGGAATGCAGATTTGTGTGCCTTCATCACTTGGGATAAAGAAGGAGCTATTGTAAAATACACATAGCTCAACATTCTCTATCCATCCTGAGAGTACCAATATGTACTGTGATATCTAAGAACACTTCTGGTGGGATAAAATGAAGAAGGTGATTTCTGAATAAATCTCAAGGTTCATGGTATGTCAGTATGTTAAATCAGAGTGAAAAAAGTTCAAATGGTTGATGAAACCATTTCCTATACCCATATGGAAATGAGAGAATGTTACTATGGACTTTTTCACGAGTCTCCTAAAGACATCGAAGGGAAATAATGCAATATGGGTTGTGGTTGACCGACTCACCAAGACTGCTCATTTTATAACTATTTGGGCAGTCCTCTTGCTTGAAAAACTTGCAAAGATATATGTGAAGGAAGTGGTGAGACAATAAGGAGTTCCGCTCTTGATTTTATCTAATCGTGATCCAAGGTTCACATATAAATTCTTGAGGAGTCTTCAACAATCTTGGAGTACTAAATTAAACTTCAACACGACTTATCACCCCTAAACAGATGTCCAATTTGAAAGGACTATTCAGACTCTTGAAGAAATGCTAAGAGGATGCTCTCTAGAATTCAAAGACAGATGGGATTAGCATCTCCCATTGGTTGAGTTTTCATACAACAATAACTTCCACTCAAGTATTCAGATGGATCCATATGAAGCTCTGTATGGAAAGCGATGTATAAATCCAACCTGTTGTGATGAAGTTGGAGAAATAAAGCTAATTGGACATGATCTTGTGCAAGAGATGATAGAGAAGGTTCAAGTCATACAGAAACACATCAAATCTTCTCAGAGTTGGAATAAGAGCTATGCTGAAAACCATTGAAGGCACTTGGAGTTCGACGTTAGAGATAAAGTCTTCCTTTGAAGATCACCGTGGAAGAGAGTCATGTGGTTTGGAATGAAAGGGAAGCTAAACCCAATATACATTGCCCCCTTTGAGATCTATGACCACATAGGATCCATCAAATATCATCTTGCACTTCCACCGAATATGGATCAAGTTCATGATGTGTTTCATGTATCACTCCTGATAAAGTACATACCAGATCTCACACATGTACAGAACTCAGAGGTGGTACAACTGGAAGATGATCACTCCTATGAGGAGAAATCAGTAGAGATTATAGACCAGAGAGATATGGTTCTATGCAACAAGTCAACCCACCTTGTCAAATTGTTTTAGAGGAACCATAAGTTTGAATAATCTACTTGGGAATCGAAGGAGGAAATGAAGGAAAAGTACCCTCACTAGTTTGTGTAAATTCAAATTTGGAGCATCAAATTTCATAAGGGGGGAGAATGTAACGACCAAAAGATTTTAATGGAAATTCACCTCTTATAAATATTTCATATAATCACATGAAATCACAAATTAATGAACCAATAAGTGCTATGTGAACTTTAAGCATATGTTTTTCACTTTTGTGTTTTGAATTTCAAAAATCTAGCATACACGGTTGCGATCAGTAAGTTATTTGGAGTCCGAGAAGAAAAAAATAATTTTTGGTGAATATTTACCTACCATTATGAATAGTAGCATACCCTTATGAATAGTGATATACCCTAACGAATAGTAACCTTACCTATGATAGTATAAAGATAATATTTAAGTGAAAGTATGGTGTACCTATATTTTAGAATAAGTAAATGAATGTTTTAAAACTGGTTTTTTATAATAAATTATGAGTTTAATTAAATATTAAAATAATAATTTTTAGAAAATTACTTGTGAAAAATGGACTTCATTTTTGGATTCTACAAGTCAAAAAATGTTTTGGGTGAATTTTTTGGATGCTTCTGAAATACATTAATTTTTTAGGAATAGTGAAATACCATAATTTAAAACATAATCTAAATAAGCTAATTATAGGGTCATGCATGATGTTATGCTGATGTAAGCCGAATTGGTTCAGTTTCACATGATAAAATTACTATTATTGGTCATGGAAGTCTCAATATTTCTTATCTTATGGGGAAATAATAAATTAATGAATTTTATATTGATAAATCTCCTCTCCCTTCCACTATAAATACCACCCTTCACACCCTCATTTCCTCACACCTCTCAAGAATCAAGACTTGTCTAAACTCTACCCAAGAATCTTACCTATCCCCTCCCCCACATACAATAGATTCATGTCTCATAAAAATAACAAGACTATGTCCCATTAAGGAGGATATCAAGAAAAAAGAGGTAATTTCTCTCCCTCTTTAATTTAATTTCCTTTCAATTTCAAGTTCTTTTATTATTCTCTCCCCACCTATCTTTATCCACATGGTATCGTAACTCTATTATCATACATTTAATGGAATTTTATGATACTAATGGGATATTATACCATCCAACCCCCTTATCCTCTTCCTTTTATTTTATAAAATATATTAATCTATCACCTTCAAGAACGACATGTTTTCTTTTTTCCATTTCTACTTTCAGATCTGGTAATGAAACCAATTTTATGGTTGAACCAGAATATGTTATATGTATTATGTATTTTTTAATGTTCTGGAACTAACTTATGTACATATTACTAAATGATTAATCAAAACAAGTTCGTTTTGGTGGAAAAACCACCCAAATAATCCAAAAAAACACCATTTAATTCTTATCTAATGATTCATACACATTGTATATAATAAAATTCATTATAAGATCATTTAAACTTTTGGAATATCATTAATAACATGAAATATCAATTCTGAATTTTTATCCATGTTCTACACAAACTTTAATTTATTAATAAAAGTGAACCACTCAAGAAAACCATAAAAACAAACATTCCCGAACAATGTTTTTTAAACTCTATAACTCATCCAAAGGCCCATTAAATAACTTAATAAAACTATAATGAACAATATTAATGTATACATGGTTTTCTAATTTTCAATTAATGAATATAATGTTGTTATAAAAGACATTAATGTGAAGAATGAGTTTGTATAAAAGGTAAGGGGAAAATCTTTAACCCAACATTATTTCTTTGGGTTCTCCCTCTTTCACTCCATTTTTTTCTATGGTCACTCCTTAAAAATCATTTTTTTCTTCATTATCTCACATACATCGTTTTCTTTTATACAATAAAATGAAGAAGAGAAGGGGGTTGGATGATATAATATCCCATTAGTATCATATCATTCCACTATATGTATGATACTATATTTACCATAACATTTGGATTTAGATAGGTGGGGAGAGAATAATAAAGGAACTTGAAATTGAAAGGAAAGAGGGAGAGAAATTACCACTTGAATCTTATTCTTGAGATCCTCCTTAAGGGACATACGCTTGGTCTTTTTATGAGACCAAAAGCTCTTGGATGTTGGGGAGGGGATAAAGAAGATGTTTGGGTAGATTTTAGACAAGGATTGAAGCTTAAGAGGTGTGAGGAAATGAAGGTGTGAAGGGTGGTATTTGTAGTGGAGGGGAGAAAGAATTTCTCAAAATAAAATACATTAATTTATTATTTCCCAAAAAGTCAAGGAATAGTGAGTATTCCATGACTAAGAATTGTAATTTTATCATGTAAACCCAAAACAATTGGGCTTACATCAGCATAACATCATGCATGAAATTATAAATAGCTTATTTTGCTAATTTTGTAAATTATGGTATTTAACTATTCATAAAAAATTCAAGTATTTCAGAAAAATCCCAAAAATCCACCCAAACCATTTTTCGACGTGTAGAATCCAAAAATTAAGTCCATTTTTCAAAAATAATTTTTGAAATATGATTATTTTAAAATCTAATTAAACTCATAATTTATTAAAAAAACCAGTTTTAAAACATTCATTTACTTATTTTAAAATATAGGTACATCATACTTCCAATTGAATATTATCTTTATACAATCATAGGTAAGGTTATTATTCATTAGGGTATATCAATATTTATAATGGTATATTACTATTCATAAGGGTAGGTTACTATTCACCAAAAATTATGTTTTCCTTATCAGACTCCAAATAACTTACCTATCACAACCGTGTATGTTAGATTTTCAAAATTCAAAACACAAAAGTGACACACTTATGCTTAAAGGTCACATAGATCTTAGTAGTTCATTAAGTTGTGCTTTCATGTGATTATATGAAATATTTATAGGAGTTTAATTTCCAATAAAAACTTTTGGGCCATTACATTATTCCCCCTTATGAAATTTCACCCTCAAAATTTCACTTTACACAAAAAGGTGAGGGTACTTCTCCTTCATCCCCTCCTCTGATTCCCAAGTATCTTCTTCAAACTTATGGTTCCTCCAAAATATTTGACAAGGTGGGTTGTCTTGCAGCATAGAACCTTATCTGTCTGGTCTAGAATATCAACTTGTTTCTCCTCATATGAGAGATCATCTTCCATCTATACCACCTCTAAGTTCAGTACATGTATGGGATATGGTATGTACTTCCACAAGAGTGATACATGAAACACATCATGAACTTGATCCATATTCAGTGGAAGTGAAAGCTGGCAGACCATGGCTCATATACGGTCAAGGATCTCAAAGGGACTAATGTACCTTGGGCTTAGCTTCCCTTTCTTTCCAAACCACACGACTCTCTTCCATGGTGATATTCGAAGGAAGACTTTATCTCCAATGTTGAACTCTGAGTCCCTTTGACATCTATCAGTATATCTCTTTTGATGACTCTAAGAATCTTTTATTTGTTTCTGGATGAATTTAACGTTCTCTGTCATCTCTTGCAAAAGATTGGATCCACGTAGCTTTCTTTATCCAAATTCATCCCAACAGGTTGAAGTTCTACATCTCTTTTCATACAGATATTTATATGGAACCATCTTAATACTCGAGTGGAAGCTATTGTTGTATGGGAATTAAACAAATGGGAGATGCTGATCTCGTCCACCTTTGAATTCTAGAGAGCATTCTTTTAGTATATCTTCAAAAGTCTGAATAGTCCTTTCAGATTGTCCATCCGTTTGGGAGTGATAGGCCATGCTAAAATTTAATTCATTACTCCAAGAATGTTGAAGAATCCACCAAAATATTTATTTGAACCTTGGATCATGATCAGAGAAAATAGAGAGTGGAACGCCATGCTGTCTCACCACTTCCTTCACATATATCTTTCCAAGTTGTTCAAGAGAGAGGTCTTCTTGAGTAGTGATAAAATGGGTAGTCTTGGTGAGTCGGTCAACCATAACCCATATTGCATTATTTCCCTTTGAATTCTTTGGAAGACCACTTACAATGTTCATAATAACATTCTCCCATTTCCAGAAGGGTATAGGCAATGGCTGCATCAAACCTTTGGACTTTTTTCTCTCTGCTTTAACTTGCTGACATACCAAGCAACTTGAGATATATTCTCCAATCTACTTATTCATTTTATCCTATAATAAGTGTTATCAAAGATCACAGTACATCTTGGTACTCCCAGGATGGATAGAGAATGTTGAGCTATGTGCATTGTCGAATATATCCTTCTTTATCCCGGGTGATGAAGGCACAAAAATCTGAGTTCCAAACTGAATCACACCATCAGTATCAATATGAAAATTTTGTAGCTTCCCTTAATTTACTATGTTCACCCTCTTTTTCATCTCCACATCATCCCTTTTTTCTTATTTAATCTTCTATTGGATGGTTGGTTTCACAATCATTTTGGTAAGGTAGGATGTATCCCCTACCCTTATGATTTTTAAATCCATCATTTGTAAATCCAAGAAGATAGGGTATTTCTCAATCCATAACATGGATAGAGTAGCATGTTATTTTCTTCTTAGAGCATCAGATACCTTGTTCTCCTTTCCAGGATGATAGTGAATAGAGCAATTTTAATCCTTGATTATATCTAACCATCTCATTTGATGCATGTTGAGATCATTTTGTGTTAATATAAACTTTAGGCTCTTTTGGTCGGTGTATATGTTACACTTCTCAGCATAAGTACTTCAAGATTTTAATGGAAAAATTCACGGCTGCCAGCTCTAGATCATGAATCAGGTAGTTCTGCTCATGGATCTTCAACTGCCATGAGGGGTAGTCTATCAGATTTTCATTTTTCATGAATACACATCCCAAGCCTTTCTTTGAAGCATCACTGTGTATCAAAAACATTCTCTACTTTTTAGTAGTGTGAGTACAGGTGTAGTGATAAGCCTTGTTTTTAGATCCCTGAAGCTTCCCTCACATTATTCTATCCAGACAAACTTTACCCCTTTCTTTGTTAACTTAGTTAGCGGTCTTGACAATCGTGATATATTTCTCAAAAAACGTCAATAGTACCCATAAAATCCAATAAAACTATAGATTCCTATGACACTAGAGGGCCTGGTCCATTCCTCAATCGCCTTTGTTTTTTGAAGGGTCTACAAAAATTCCCTCACTTGTGACCACATGTCTCAAGAATGTGACTTGCTGCATCCAAAAGTCACACTTTCTGAACATGGCGTACAACTTCTTCTTTCTCAATGTCACCAACACAAGTCTTAGATGTTCTTCATGTTCCTCCTTTCTTATGGAGTAGATGAGAATATCATCAATAAAAATACCCAAAATTTGTTGATTTAATTTCAAAATACTCTATTCATCAAATCCATGAATATTTTAGGGGAATTAGTAAGTCCTAAGGGCATCACTAGAAACTCATACTACCCATACCTTGTACAGAAGGCAGTTTTCTGAATATCTTCCTTCTTCACCTTTATCTGATGATATCCAGAATGAAGATCTGCCTTTGACAAGTATTGATCTCCTATTAATTGATCAAACAAGTCCTCAATCCTTGTAAGAGAATACTTTTTCTTTATGGTGATCTTTTTGAGTTCTGGATAATCGATACACAGCAACATTGTTCTACCCTACTCTTTAAAAAGAGCACCGGTGCACCCCAAGGTGATGCACTATGCTCTTGAAGTTGCTTTTTTAACTTATCTATTTTTATAGGAGACATACTATAGGTAAAATTTTAGATAGGATTAGATCATTGTATGAGTTATATTGAGAACTCTACCTCACAATCCAAGGGGATTCTGGGTAACTCTTCAGGAAATACATCACCATATTCACTCACGATGGTAATTTCGGTAAGGTCGGTACTATTCTTTGACTCAACCATTTGGGTGAGGTATACTTCTTCACACAAAATCAAAACCCATACTATTGAAGGATTTTTCAAATGAATGGGTTTCATCTCATAAGAACACATTCATAAACATTGGGTTTGCAAAATTAAGGGGGAATAACATACTTGATATGATAGACATCAACCTTGAGTGAGAAGTAAAAGGTGTGTTTTTGAAAGAAGAGTTATTTTGGAAAACATTTGTTTGACATAAAATTCAGTATAAAACATTTATATCTCATAGAAGTTAATATAATGATGAAAAACTGATTTTTGAGGAGTGACCATACCATAAATGGAGTGAAAGAGGGAGAACCTGAAGAAATAATGTTGGGTTTGAGATTTTCCCCTTACTTTGTATCTGAACGCTTTCATCACTTTAATGTCATATATAACCACATTATATTAATTAATTGAAAATTAAAGAACCTTGTATACATTAATATGGTTCATTATTGTTTCATTGAGTTATTTTATGGGCCTTTTGATGAGTTATAGAGTTTAAAAAACATTGTTCGGGAATGTTCGTTTGTATGGTTTTCTTGAGTGGTTCACTAGTATTCATAAATGAAAATTCATGTAGAACATGGATGAACATAAAAAACTGATATTAAATTTTATTAATGATATTAAAAAAGTTTAAATGATTCTATAATGAATTATATTATATACCATGTGGATGAATCATTAGATAATAATTAAATGTTGATTGTTTGGGTTAATTTGGGAGGTTTTTTGACCACAACAAACCTGTTTTGATTAATCATTTAGTAATATTTACATAAGTTAGTTATGGAACATTAAATTTGAAATAATACATAAAACCTATTCTGGTTAAACCATAAAAATGATTTCATGACCATATCTGAAAGTATAAATGGAAAATGAAAACATGTCCTTCTTGAAGGTGATAGATTAACACCTCACGAACAACGTTTTCGTTTATAATATAAAAATAAGAGGAGAAGGGGGTTGGATGGTATAATATCCAATTAGAATCATAAAATTTCTATATATGTATGATACTGGAGTTACCAGACCATTTGGATGAAGATAGGTGGGGAGATAATAAGAAAAGAACTTGAAATTGAAAAGAAATTAAAGGAAAGAGGGAGAGAAATTACCTCTTGAATTCTCCTATTGAGATCCTCCTCCAGGGGCCTAAGATTGGTATTTTGATGATACTAGAATCTCTTGGATGTGGGGGAGGGGATAAGGAATATTATTTGGTAGATTTTAGACAAGTTTTTAAGCTTGAGAGGTGTGAGTAAATGAGGGTGTGAAGGGTGGTATTTATAATGGAGGGGAGAGGGGATTTCTCAATATAAAACTCATTAATTTATTATTTCCCCACAAGACATGAAATATTGAGTCTTCCATGACCAAGAATACGAACTTCGTCATGTGAAACCGAAACAATTGTGCTTACATCAGTAGAACATCATGCATGACTCTATAATTAGCTTATTTAGCTTATTTTGTAAATTATGGTATTTCACTATTCATAAAAAATTCAAGTATTTTAGAAAAATCCAAAAAATTCACCCCAACTATTTTTTGATGTGTAGAATCAAAATATGAAGTCCATTTTTCAAAAATAATTTTCTAAATATGATTATTTTAATATATAATTAAACTCATATTTGATTTTAAAAACTGTTTTAAAAGATTCATTTACTTATTCTAAAATATAGGTACATCATAATTTGACATGAATATTATCATTATACTATCATAGGTAAGGTTAATATTCATTAGGGTGTATCATTATTCATAAGGGTATGTTTCTACTCATTAGGGTAGGTTACTATTCACAAAAAATTATGCTTTTCTTATCGTACTCCAAATAACTTACTAATCGCAACCGTGTATGTTAGATTTTTGAAATTCAAAACACAGAGGTGACAAAATTATTCTTAAAGGTCACATAGTACTTAGTAGTTCATTATGTTGTGATTTCATGTGATTATATGAAATATTTATAATATAATAATTTCCATTAAAAACTTTGGGTCATTACGTTCTTCCCCCCTAATGAAATTTCCCACTCAGAATTTTACTTTAAAAAAATAGGTGAGGGTACTTCTCATTCACCACCTCATCCGATTCCCAATTAGCTTCTTCAAACTTATTATTTCTCCAAAACACTTTGACAAGGTGGGTTGTCTTTTTGTGTAGAACCTTATCTCTCCGGTCCATAATCTCTACTGGTTTCTCCTCATAGGAGAGATCATCTTATAGTTGTACCACCTCTGAGTTTAGTACATGTGTGGGATCTGGTATGTACTTCCTTAGGAGTGATACATGAAACACGTCATGAGTTTGAGCCATATTCGATGGAAGTGAAAGATGATAACCCATGACTCCTATGCAGTATAGGATCTCAAAGGGTCCAATATACCTTGGGATTATCTTCCCTTTCTTTCCAAACCACATCACTCTCTTCCATGGTGATATTCGAAGGAAAATATTATCTCAAACATCAAACTCCAAGTCCCTTCAACAGTTTTTAGTGTAGCTCCTTTGACGACTCTGAGCAGCTTTGATGTGTTTATGTATGACTTGAACCTTCTTTGTTATCTCTTACATAAGATCAGGTCCAATTAGCTTTTTTTATCCAACTTCATCCCAACAGGTTGGAGTTTTACATCGCTTTTCATATAGATCTTCATATGAAGCTATCTAAATACTCGATTAGAAGCTATTGTTGTATGAGAACTCAACAAATGAAATATGTCGATCCCATCCACCTTTGAATACTAGACAACATGCTCTTATCATATCTTCAAGTGTTTGAATAGTCCTTTCTTATTGGACATCAGTTTGGGGGTGACAGGCCATGCTAAAATTTAATTTAGTACTCAAAGCATATTGAAGACTCCTCCAGAATTTAGATCTGAACCTTGGATAACTATCAGAAATAATCGAGAGTGGAACACCATGTAGTCTCACCACTTCCTTCACATATATCTCTGCATGTTGTTTAAGATATAGGTCTTCCCGAATAGTAATAAAATGGGCAGTCTTGGTGAGTTTGTCAACAACAACCCATATCACATTATTTCGCTTCGACGTCTTTGGGAGACCCATGAAAAAGTCCATAGTAACATTCTCTTATTTCCACATGGGTATAAGCAATGTCTACATCAACCCTTTGTACTTTTTTCTCTTTTCTTCAACTTCCTGACATACCAAGCACTTTGATATATATTCTGTAATCTTTTTATTCATGTTATCCCACCAGAAGTGTTCTTGGAGATCACGGTACATCTTGGTACTCCCAGGATGGATAGATAATGTTGAGCTATGTGCAATGTCCAATATCACCTTCTTTATCCTGGGTGATGAAGGTGCACAAATTCTCATTCCAAACCAAATCAAACCATCACCATCGATATCGAACTCTTGCATCTTCCCTTCCTTCAATGCATTCAATCTCTTTTGTATCTTTGTATCATCCCTTTGTGATTCCTTAATCTTCTCTTGGATGGATGGTTGTGCAATAATTTAGGAAAGTTAGGATGTTTCCCTTTCTATTATAATTTCTAAATCCATTATTCTCATATCCAAGAAGATAGGGTCTTTCTCCATTAGTAACATGGATAGTGTAGTAGGTTCTTTTCTGTTTAAAGCATCAGCTACCTTGTTCGCCTTTCTAGGATGATAGTGAATAGAGAAATTGTAATCCTTGATTATCTCTAACCATCTTCTTTGATGCATGTTGAGATCCTTTTTTGTGAATATATACTTTAGTCTCTTGTGATTGGGTTATATGTCACACTACTCACCATAAAGGTAGTGCCGCCAGATTTTTAAGGAAAAAATCGCGGCTGCTGGCTCTAGATCATGTGTCAGGTTGTTCTACTCATGGATCATCTACTGCCGTGAGGCGTAGGCTATCAGATTTTCATTTTTCATGAGTACGCAACCCAATCCTTTCTTTAGAGCATCACTATATATCAAAAAACATTCTCCACTTTTTGGTAGTGTAAGTAAAAGGGTAGTAATTAGCCTCCTCTTTATCTCGTTGAAGCTTCCCACACATTATTCCATCCAAACATAATTTACCCCTTTCCTTGTTAACTTAGTTACAGGGCTTGACAATCGTGAGAAATTTCACAAGAAAAGTCGGTAGTACCCAGCTAATCCAAGAAAACTATGGAATTCTATGACACTAGAGGGAATTTTCCATTCTCAATCACCTTTTTTAAAGGGTCCACAGAAATTCTCTCACTTGTGATCACATGTCCCATTAACGTAACTTGCTTCATCCAAAAGTCACACTTTTTGAACTTGGCATACAACTTATATTTTCTCAATGTCTCCAACACAAGTCTTGGATGTTCTTCATGTTCCTCCTTACCCTTGGAGTATATGAGAATATAATCAGTAAAAACTACCACAAATTTGTCAAGTTAATGTCTAAATACTCTATTCATCAAATCTATGAATATTAGAGGGGTAATAGTAAGTTTGAAGGGAATCACCAGAAACTCATAGTACCTATACCTTGTACGGAAGGCTTTCTTCTGAAAATCATCCTTCTTCACCTTTAGATCATGATATCTAGATTGAAGATCCACCTTTGAGAAGCGTTGAGATCCTCTTAATTGAAATAACAAGCCTTCAATCCTTGGATGAGTATAGTTGTTCTTTATGGTGATCTTGTTTAGTTCCCGATTATCAATACACAACCACATTGTTCCATCCTTCTTCTCCACAAAGTGCACTCAAGCACCCCAAGGTGATGCACTTGGGTATATGAAACCTTTGTCTAGATGCTATTGCAGCTACTTATTTATCTCCTTCAGTTTGATAGGATCCATCCTACAGGGAAACATTGAGATAGGAGTAGCTCCGAGTATGATTTATATTGATAACTGTACCTCATGATCTGGGGGGATTCTAGGTACCTCTTCGGGAAATACATCACAATACTCACTCATGATGGGAATTTCCACATGGTTGGTAATATTATTTGACTCAACCATTTGGGTGAGGTAGGCTTCTTCATACGAAATCAACACCCACACCATTGAAAGATTTTTCAAAGTATATTAATGATCTTCCTTGAATTTGTAGAGGATCATGGGATGGTTATAAATATAAAAAGATATTTCCTTTTACTGACAATTGATATGTGCTCTATATAATGAGAGCCAATCCATTCCCATTATAACAACTAATTCCACCAAGGGATTTATTATGAGATTCTCTGGAATAACCTTCTCACTTACAGTAATAGGAGAAGAGTCAATCACTTAGGTTTCAATTATTTCACCACTTGGTGTTTTTACAGATATCTATACTTAATAGTTTCAGGGATTCGATTCTATAGTTCTATCGAACTTTAATGATATAAAGTAATGCGTAGAACTAGAATATAATAAGACTTTTTCCATTATTGATTGAATAGGAAGTGTACCTTGTACGACTAAATTATATTTCTCCACTTCTGTAGTAGTGATGGCATAATCCTTCCCTTGTTCCTTTGGATTTGGTGGATACTGACTCTGATTACCCTCGATAACTCTAGGTTTAGTGCACCGGATTGCAAAGCTCCCTAGCTCCCTATAATTGTAGCATTGAACCATGGGTGGTTCTCTCCTGTCTTCCACCACATTATCCTTCATTTTCATTTATTATAAAAACTCTTGAGCATTGTTTCCTTATTTACCACAAATGAATCACTTCCCCGCCCTTTTGAGGAAATTACCATGGTGCAACTTCCCACATTTCTAGCATGAGGGTCATTGAGTTTTCATCCCACCTTTGTCATTAGATCCACCGGCCTGAAACTCCATCTTTCATTTCTTATCACCACAACCATGGGACCATTCTCTAAACTCCATATCCAATTTGAGAGCACATCAAACAACTTCTTCATAACTCCCAAAGTCTCTAATTGCAAGAGCCTTTTGAAGGTTTATATTTAATCCACTAAAGACTCTATCAATTTTTCTACCATTGTTGATAATAAAACCCAAAGCATACTTTGAAGGCCTTGTGAAATTCATTTTGTAGGTTGTGAAATATTCTACTTATTTGTGCCTGGGATCTATGAATTCTCTATCTATCTTCTTGTGAATACATCATGGTAAATACTTATTAATAAACATGATATTAAAATCTTCTCATTCCATCTATTCAATTTCCTCCCTAGGATTGGTGTTCTTAATCAAATCCCACCATTGATCAGCCTCTCCATCTAGACGATAACCGACTAGTGTCACCACTCCATCTCAGAATAGTGGATTACAGAAAATATATTCTCCATGGATTTGAGCCACTATTTTTTAACTAGTGTATCTGAAGGTACACTTAACATCGGTGGTCGTTTCAACATAAAACATTCGATAGCCATTTGCTCCCTCTTTGGTGAAGGAGGATGTTATCCATTATTATGTTTATTGTTCACATCCTGAGATATTTGGGTAATAATCACCATGAAGTTTTGAACTCCACATCCCAAATAATTGGGGAGGTCATTCGGGAAATTTATCCATTGGCCCTCACATGAGTTGTTGCCCTGGTTTCTCCTAGTTCCCACCATTTTCTAAAATAGAAAAGTTCAGAAAAAACATAAGTCAATAATTCATGAAGAAATAAATTTTTAATTTTTAAAATTTATACTAGAATCATAACATAAGGGATCACTATGTAAATATTCTTATGTGCATATTTGTACATAGTCTCATGTTAGATTTTTTTCTAGGGTTCACTAATCCTAATTCCAAAATCAACTAAACCTTTCCTAGGATACCAACTATAGAAACCCAGCCTTTTCTTACATTACTATTACATAATTTTAAAGATAAAAAACATAATAGTAATACACACAGAGGATCCAAGGGTTTAGTTTCTTTTTAAAACTAGGACCATACATAAAAATAACAACATCAATCATAAACATTTATTTAATTCATTCTTCTCTAGATTATTATTAGAACTTTCCCCCTCCTTAGTACATGTAGTCACCTGAGGATATACATCAAAATGGTTGAGATAAAAGAAAATTAAAGGGATAGATAATAAAAACATAGTATGGAGTGATCATGATCATAACATAGGCAAAAATCATGAACATTAGAGGAATCATTAATAAAAGACATAAAATGTGGCAATGCATAAAAATGAAACATCATGTCTTAGTGGTTTACTTCAACAAATACTTATGAAAAAGGATAGAATCTTGTTCACACATAATTGTACGTTAACTTATGAGATTCGTCACTTTACCCAATGCATTGAAGTTCTATATAATTTTGGGCACAACCATCACATTGAAACATTCATATTGTGCTTGTAATTCCAGGCACACCCATCACATCATAACAATATATTTTATCATGCATGACATAATAAATATATATAAAAAATAAACAAAACTAACCCATGTAAAGTAATGTGTCTAATCTCAAAATAACACATTCATTTACATTCGGTTTCAAAAATTATGTGGGAATAACATACTTGATATGATAGCCATCAGCCTTGAGTGAAAAGTAAAAGTGTATTTTTTAAATAAGAGTTATTTTGGAAAACTTTTATTTGACATAAACATTCGTATAAAACATATATATATATACTAGAAGAGGTAATATAATAATGGAAAAATTATTTTTAAGGATTGACTATACCAAAAACGGAGTGAAAGAGGTAGAACCCAAAGAAAGAAATTCGGGTTCGAGATTTTCCCCTTACCTTGTATCTAACAGCTTTATTCACATTAATGTACTATATAACAAAATTAGATTCATTAATTGAACATTAAATAACCTTTTATACATTAATATGGTTCATTATGGTTTAATTAAGTTATTTTATGGGCATTTTTATGAGTTATAGAGTTTAAAAAACATTGTTTGAGAATGTTCGTTTTTATGGTTTTCTTCAGTGGTTCACTTGTATTCGTAAATGAAAGTTCATATAGAACATGGATAAACATCCTGAACTGATATTTCATGTTATTAATGTTATTAAAGAAGTATAAATGGTCTTATAATGAATTATATTATACAATATGTGGATTAATCATTTGATTAGAATTAAATGATGATTGTTTGGGTTAATTTGGGCGGTTTTTCGACCACAACAAAGTTGTTTTGATTAACCATTCAGTAATTTGTACATAAGTTAGTTACATAACTTTTAATAGAATATAATACATAGAAAATATTTTGGTTCAAACATAAAAATGGTTTCATGACCAGATTTGAAAGTATAAAATGAAAAAATAAAACATGTCGTTCTTGAAGGTGATAGATTAACACCTCACGAACAACGTTTTCTTTTATAAAATAAAAGGAAGAAGAGAAGGGGGTTGGATGGTATTATATCCCATTAATATCATAATACTATAGTATATGTATCATAATGTAGTTACCAAACCATGTGGATGAAGATAGGTTGGGAGATAATAAGAAAAGAACTTGAAATTCAAAAAAAATTAAATAAAAGAGGGAGAGAAATTACCTCTTGAATCCTCCTCTCGAGATCCTCTTTAAGGAACCTATTCTTGGTCTTTTGATGAGACCAGAAGATCTTGGACGGGAGATGGGATAGGTAAGATTCTTTGGCAGATTTTAGACAAGGATTGAATCTTTAGAGGTGTGATAAAATTAGGGTGTGAAGGGTGACATTTATAGTGGAGGGGAGAGGGGATTTCTCAGTATAAAATTCATTAATTTATTAATTCCCCACAAGACAAGGAATATTGAGTCTTACATGACCAATAATAGTAATTTTATCATCTGAAACCGAACCAATTGGGCCTAAATTAGTATAACATCATGCATGACTCTATAATTAGCTTATTTAGCTTATTTTGATAATTATGGTATTTCACCATTCATAAAAAATTCAAGTATTTCAGAAAAATCCCAAAAATTCACCCGAATAATGTTTCATCGTGTAGAATCCAAAAATGAAGTCCATTTTTCAAAAATAATTTTCTAAATAATATTATTTTAATATATAATTAAACTCATAATTTATTAAAAAAACAGTTTTAAAACATTCATTTACTTATTCTAAAATATATATACAACATACTTTCACTTGAATATTATCTTTATACTATCATAGGTAAGGTTACTATTCATTAGGTTATATCACTATTCATAAGGGTATTGTATTATTCATTAGGGTAGGTAACTATTCACAAAAAAATTGTTTCTTTTATCAGACTCCAAATAACTTACTGATCGCAACTGTGTATGTTAGATTTTCAAAATTAGAAACATAGAAGTGAAAATATTATGCTTAAAGGTCACATAACACTTAGTAGTTCATTAAGTTCTAATTTCATGTGATTATATGAAATATTTATAAGAGATTAATTTCCATTAAAAACTTTTGGTCATTAAATTCTTCCCCCTTATGAAATTTCACCCTCGAAATTTCACTTTACAAAAATATGTGAGGGTACTTCTCCTTCATCACCTCCTCCGATTCCCAAGTATCTTCTTCAAAATTATGGTTCCTCTACAACACTTTGACAAGGTGGGTTGTCTTGTTCTGTAGAACCTTATCTCTTTTGTCCAGAATCTCTATTGGTTTCTCTTCATAGGAGAGATCATCTTCCAGCTATATCACCTCTGAGTTCAGTACACATGTGAAATCAGGTATGTACTTCTTCTGGAGTGATACATGAAACACATCATTAAAATTCATCCATATTCAGTGGAAGTGAAAGCCCATTGGCCACAACTCCTATGCAGATAAGGATATCAAACGGGACAATGCACCCTGGGCTTAGCTCCCCTTTATTTCCAAACTTCATGAATCTCTTTCATAGTGATATTCGAAGGAAGATATTATCTCTAATGTCGAACTCCAAGTCCCTTATACGGTTTTTAGCATAGCTCTTTTTCCAACATAGAGTAGCTTTGATGTGTTTCTGGATGACTTGAACCTTCTCGTTATTCTCTGGCACAAGATCGGGTCTACGTATCTTTCTTTCTCCAACTTCGTCCCAACAGGTTGGAGCTCTACATCGCTTTCCATACAGAGCTTCATATAGAGCCATATGAATACTCGGGTGGAATATATTGTTGTATGAGAACTCAACCAATGAGAGATTCTGATCCCATACACCTTTTGATTCTATAGAGCATGCTCTTAGAATATTCTCAAGATTCTAAATAGTCCTTTAAGATTGGCCATTAGTTTGGGGGTGATAGGTCATGCTAAAATTTAATTTAGTACTCAAATCATGTTGAAGACTCCTCCAGAATTTAGATGTGAACCTTGGATCATGATCAGAGAAAATTGAGAGTGGAATGCCATGTAGTCCCACCACTTCCTTCACATATATCTTTGCATGTCTTTTAAGTGAGATGTTTTCTCGAATAGTGATAAAATGTGTAGTCTTGGTGAGTCATTAAACAAAAATCCATATCTCATTATTTACCTTCGATGTCTTCAGGAGACCTGTGACAAAGTCTATAGTAACATTCTCTTATTTCCACATGGGTATAGGCAATGGCTACATCAACCCTTTGGAATATTTTCACTCTGCTTTAACTTGTTGACATACCAAGCACCTTGAGATATATTCGGTAATCTCTTTCTTCATGTAATCCCATCAGAAGTTTTCTCAGAGATCACAATACATCTTCGTACTCATAGGATGGATAGATAATGTTGAGCTATGTGCATTTTCCAATAAATCCTTCTTTATACCAGGTGATGAAGGTAAACAAATCCGCATTCCAAACTAAATCACACCATCACCGTCGATATGGAACTCTTGCAGCTTCCCTTATTTTACTGCATTCACCCTTCTTTGTATCTCTTCATCATCCCTTTATGCATCCTTAATCTTCTCTTGGATGTATGGTTGCACAATCATTTGAGAAAGGTAGGATGTATCCCCTAACCTTATGATTTATAAATCTATCCTTTGCATATCCAAGAAGATATGGTCTTTCTCAATCCGTAACATGGATAGAGTAGCAGGTTCCTTTCTTCTTAGAGCATCATCTACCTTGTTCGCCTTTCCAGGATGATAGTGAATAGAAAAATCGTAATCCTTGATTAGATTTAACCATCTCCTTTGATGTATGTTGAGCTCTTTTTGAGTACAGGTGTAGTGATAAGACTTCTATTTATATCTTTGATACTTCCCTCATATTCTTCTATCCAGACATACTATACCCCTTTCCTTGTTCACATAGTTAGCGGGCTGGACAATCGTGAGAAATTTCTTACAAAACATCAGTAGTACCCAGATAATCCAAGAAAACTATGGATTTCTGTGACACTAGAGGTACTGTTCCATTCCTCAATCTTCTTTTCTTAATGGACCAATGAAATTCCATCACTTGTGATCACATGTCCCATGAATGTGACTTGCTTCATCCAAAAGTCACACTTTCTGAACTTGGATTACAACTTCTCTTTTCTCAATGTCACCAACAAAAGTCATATATATACTTCATGTTCCGCCTTTCTCTTGGAGTAGATGAGAATATCATCAATAAACACTACCAATTTTTTTGAGGTAATGTATAAAGACTCTATTCATAAAATCCATTAAGATTTCAAGGCCATTAGTAAGTCTGAAGGGCATCACCAGAAACTCGTAGTGCCCATACCTTGTACGGAAGACATTATTCTCAATATCTTCCTTCTTCACCTTTAGCTGATAACATCCATAATGAAGATCCACCTTTGAGAAGTACTAAGATCCTCTTAATTGATCAAACAAGTCTTCAATCCTTGGAAGATAATACTTGTTCTTTATGGTGATCTTTTTGAGTTCCTGATAATCGATACACAACCGCATTGTTCCATACTTCTTCTCCACAAAGAGCACTGGTGCACCCAAGGTGGTGTAGTAGGGTGTATGAACCCTTTTTCCAGATGCTCTTGAAGCTACTTCTTTAAATTCTTCAGTTTGAAAGGATCCATCCTATAGGGACACTTTGAGATAGGAGTAGCTTCGGGTATGAGTTCTATTGATAACTCTACCTCATGATATGGGGGGATTCCGGGTAACTCTTCAGGAAATACATTACCATATTCACTCATGATGGGAATTCCATAAAGGTTAGTACTATTATTTGACTCAACTATTTGGGAGAGGTATTCTTGTTTATACAGAATCAACACCCACACCATTAAAGGATTTTTCAAAGGATATTTATCACTATTTGGGAAGACCTGTCCCTTGAACAACTTTCAATGATATATGTGAATGAAGTGGTGAGACTTCATGGTGTTCCACTATATATTATCTCTGATTGTGATCCAAGGTTTCACATCTAAATTATTGAGGATTCTTTAACATGCTTTGAGTACTGAATTAAATTTCAACACGACCTATCACCCCCAAACTGATGACAATTCTAAAATGACTATTTAGACTCTTGAAGATATGCTAAGAGCATTCTCTATAGAATTAAAAGGTGGACGGGATCATCATCTCCCATTGGTTGAGTTCTCATACATCAATAGCTTCCACTTAAGTATTAAGATGGCACCATATGAAGCTCTATATGGAAAGCGATGTAGAACTCCAACTTATTGGGATGAAGTTGGCGAAAGAAAGCTACTTGGACCCGATATTGTGAAAGAGATTACAGATAAGGTTCAAGTCATCCAGAAACACATCAAATCTGCTCAGAGTCAGCAAAAGAGCTATGCTGACAACCATCGAAGGGACTTAGAGTTCGAATTTGGGGATAAAGCCTTTATTCAAATATCACCATGGAAGACACTCATGTAGTTTGGAAAGAAAGAGAAGCTAAACCCAAGGTAAATGGCCCCTTTGAGATCCTTCACCGCATAGGGGTCGTGGCCTATCGACTTTCAATTCCAGTGAATATGGCTACAATTCATGATTTGTTTCATTTAACACTCTTGAATAATTACATACTAGACCCCACACATGTACTGAACTCATAGGTGGTACAACTATAAGATGATCTATCCTAGGAGGAGAAACCAGTAGAGATTCTGCACCAGAGAGATAAGGTTCTACGCAACAAGAAAACCGACCTTATCAAAGTGTTTTGGAGTAACCATAAGATTTAAGAAGCTACATGGGAATTAGAGGAGGCGATGAAAGAGAAGTATCCTCACCTGTTTTTGTAAAGTGAGATTTATAGGGCAAAATTTCATTAGGGGGGAAGAATGTAACGAACCATAGTTTTAAATTGAAATTCATCTCTTATAAATATTTCATATAATCACATGAAAGAACAAATTAATGAACTACTAAGTTATATGTTACCTTTAAGCATAAGTTTGTCACTTCTAGGTTTTGATTTTCAAAAATCTAACATACACAATTGCGATTAGTAAGTTATTTGGCATTTGATAAGGAAAACATAATTTTTGGTGAATAGTAACCCACCCTTATGAATATTAACATAAAGTTATGAATATTGATATACCGAAATGAATATTAACCTTACCTATGATAGTATAAATATAATATTCCAGTGAAATTATGGTGTACCTATATTTTAGAATAAGTAAATGAATGTTTTAAAACTAGTTTTTTAATAAATTAAAAGTTTAATTAAATTTTAAAATAATCATATTTAAAAATTTATTTTTAAAAAATGGACATAAAGTTTGGATTCTATATGTTTAAAAATGGTTGGGGTGAATTTTTGGGATTTTTATGAAATACTTGAATTTTTGATGAATAGTGAAATACCAGAATTTACAAAATATGCTAAATAAGCTAATTATAGAGTCATGATTGATGTTCATCTGATTTAAGACCAATTTTTTTGGTTTCACATGCAAAAATTACTATTCTTGGTCATGGAAGACTCACTATTCCTTGTCTTTTGGGGAAATAATAAATTAGTGAATTTTATATTTAGAAATCCCCTCTCCCCTCAACTATAAATACCACCCTTCACACCCTCAGTTTCTCACACCTCTCAAGCATCAATTCATTTCTAAAAACTACCCATTAATCTTCCCTATACCCTCCCCCACGTCCAAGATCTCTTGGTCTCATCAAAAGACCAAACCTTGGTTCCTTAAGGAGGATTTCAAGAGGAGGATTAAGAGGTAATTTCTCTCCCTCTTTCTTTTAATTTCCTTTCAATTTGAAGTTCTTTTTTTATTCTCTCCCCACCAATATTCAACCACATGGTATAGTAACTCTAGTATCATACATATACTATAATTATACGATAATAATGGGATATTATATCATCCAACCCCCTTATCCTCATCCTTTTATTTTATAAAAGAAAATGTTGTTCGTGAGGTGTTAATCTATCACCTTCAAACAGTCATCATTTAATTCTTATCAAAGGATCCATACACAGGATATATAATATAATTCATTATAATATAATTTAAAATTATTTAATATCCTCAATAACATGAAATATCTAGTCTGTATGTTTATACATGTTCAACACGAACTTTCATTTATGAATAAAAGTGAACCACTCAAGAAAACCATAAAAATGAAAATTCCCAGACATTGTTTTTAAACTCTATAACTCATCAAAAGGCCCATAAAATAACTTAATGAAACCATAATAAACCATATTCATGTATGAAATGTGAAATATTTTTCAATTAATGAATATAATGTAGTTATATAGGACATTAAAGTGAAGAAAGCGTTCGGATACAATGTAAGGGGAAAATCTCGAACCCAACTTTCTTTCTTCGGGTTCTCCCTCTTTCACTCCGTTTTTGGTATGGTCACTCCTTAAAAATTATTTGTTCATCATTATATAACCTTTTATGGGATATAAATGTTTTATATTGAGGTTTATATCACACAATTATTTTCCAAAAGAACTCTTCTTTCAAAAAACAGACCTTTTACTTCTCACTCCAGGTTGATGGCTATCGTATCAAGTATGGTATTCCCACTTAATTTTGGGAACCCAATGTTTATGAATGTGTTATTATGAGATGAAACCCATTCCTTTCCATGGGTTAGTTATGTTTATTTTTTATATATTTATTATTTTTTAATGCATGATAAATGATATTGTTATGATGTGATGGGTGCACCCAGAATTATATAGCGCAATATTAATGTTTCAATATGACGGGTGTGCCCAGAATTATACATCGCTCCAATGCATTGCGTAAAGTGCTGAATCTTATGAGTTAATTTGAAATTCTATCTGAACAAGATTTTATCTTTGTTCACAAGTATGTGTGTCAGTTAACCACTAAGACATGGTGTTTCATTTTTATGCATTGCCACATTTCAAGTCTTTTATTAATGATTCCTCTCATATTTATGATTTTTTCCTATGTTATGATTATGCTCACCCAATACTATGTCATTATTATCTATCCTATTAATCGTATTTTATCTCCTAACTTTTTATGTATATCCTCAGGTGACTACATGTACTGAGAAGGGGTCAAGTGCCAATAAGAATCTAGAGAAGAAGGAATTAAATAAATGTTTATGCTTGATGTTGTAATTGTTATGTATGGTCCTAGTTTTCCCAAGACTCTAAACCCTTAGATCCTATATGTGTAATATTGTTATATTTTTTATCTTTAAAATGGTGTCATACTAATTTAATAAAAGAATTACCCTCACCTGTTTGTGTAAAGTGAAATTTCGAGGGCGAAATTTCATAAGGGGGAATAATATAATGACCCAAAGTTTTTAATGGAAATTCATTTCTTATAAATATTTCATATAATAACATGAAAGAAAAACATAAAGAACTAATAAGTGCTTTGTGACCAATAATCATAATTTTGTCTCTTCTCTGTTATGAATTTCAAAAATCTAACATACACGGTTGCGATCAGTAAGGTATTTGGTGTTCGATAAGAAAAACATAATTTTGGGTGAATAGTAACCTACCCTTATGAATATTAACATACCCTTATGAATAGTGATATACCCTAATGAATATTATCCTTACATATAAACATTTAAAGATAATATTCAAGTGAAATTATGATGTACCTATATTTTAGAATAAGTAAATGAATGTTTTAAAACTATTTTTTTAATAAATTATGAGTTTGATTAAATATTAAAATAATCCTATTTGGAATTTTTTTTTGAAAAATGGACTTCATTTTTGGATTCTAAATGTTGAAAAATGTTTGGGGTTATTTTTTGGGATTTTTCTAGAATACATGAATTTTTGATGAATAGTGAAATTCCATAATTTACAAAATAAGCTATATAAGCTAATTATAGAGTCATGAAAGTTTTTCTACTAATGTAAGCTAAATTGTTATAGGTTCACATGATAAAATTACTATTATTGGTCATGGAAGACTCACTATTCCTTGTCTTGTTGGGAAATAATAAATTAATGAATTTTATATTGAGAAATCCCCTCCCCCCTCCACTATAAATACCACCCTTCACACCCTCATTTCCTCACACCTCTCAATCTTCAAAGATTTTCTAAAATCTTCCCAAGAATATTCCCTATACCCTCCCCCAAATAGAAGATCTTCTGGTCTCATCAAAATACCGTGACTAGGTACCTTAAGGAGGTTCTCAAGAGGAGGATACAAGATGTAATTTCTATCCCTCTTTCCTTTAATTTCCTTTCAATAATAAGATCTATTATTATTGTCTCTCCACTTATCTTCATCAACATGGAATAGTAACTCCAATATCATATATATACCGTAATTTTATGATAATAATGTGATATTATACCATCCAACCCCCTTCTCTTCTTACTTTTATTTTATAAAAGAAAACATTGTTCGTGAGGTGTTAATATATCACCTTCAAGAATGAAATGTTTTATTTTTTCCGTTTTTACTTTCAGATCTGGTCATGAAACAATTTTTATAGTTTAAATAGAATATTTTATATGTATTATGTCCTATATAAAGTTCTGTAACTAACTTATGTACATATTACTAAATTATTAATCAAAACAAGTTCGTTGTGGTCGAAAAACTGCCCAAATTAACCCAAACAATCATCATTTAATTCTTATCTAATGATTCAACCACATGGAATATAATATAATTTAATATAAGATCATTTAAAATTATTTAATATCATTAATAATATGAAATATCAGTTCTTTATGTTTATACATTTTCTATAAGAACATTCATTTATGAATACAAGTGAACCAACAAAGAAAACCATAAAAATGAACATTCCCGAACAATGTTTTTTAAACTCTATAACTCCTCAAAAGGCCCATAAAATAACTTAATGAAACCACAATGAACCCTATTAATGTATAAAAGGTTTTGTAATTTATAATTAATGAATATAATGTGGTTATACAGGACCTTAAAGTTAAGAAAGTGTTCGGATATAGGGAAAATCTCGAACTCAACTTTCTTTCTTCGGGTTCTCCCTCTGTTACTCCCTTTTTGATATGTTCACTCCTTAAAAATAATTTTTTTATAATTATCTTACCTCTTATGGGATATACATGTTTCTACTAAAGTTTATGTTAAAAAAAAGTTTTCCAAAAGAAATATTCTTACAAAAACACATCTTTTACTTCTCACTCAAGGTTGATGGCTATCGTATCAAGTATGTTATTCCCACTTAATTTTGGGAAACCAATGTTTATGAATGTGTTCTAATGAGATAAAAACCATTCCCTTACATTGGTTAGTTATTTAAATTTTTGATATATGTTCATTTTTCCATGCATGATAAATTATATTGTTATGATGTGACAGATGTGCCTGAAATTATGTAGCGCAATATGAATGTTTCAATGTGACGGGTGCGCCCAAAATTATACAATGCTCTAATTAATTGAGTAAAATGATTAATCTCATGAGTTAATGTGAAATGATGTGTGAAAAAGATTCTATATTTCTTCACAAGTATATGTGGTAGTTAACCACTAAGACATGATGTTTCATTTTCATGCATTGCCACATTTCAAGTATTTTATTCATGATTCCTCTCATGTTCATGATTTTTGCCTATGTTATGATTATGATCACCCCATAATATGTTGTTATTATCTATCCTATTATTGGGATTTTATCTCACCACTTTTTAAGTATATCCTCAGGTGACTACATTTACTAAGGAGGGATCAAGTGCGAATAAGAAGCTAGAGAAGAAGGAATTAAATAAATATTTACGCTTGATGTTGTAATTGTTATGTATGGTCCTAGTTTTCCCAACACAATTCACCCTTGGTCCTTATATGGGAAATAATAATATTTTTTTATCTTTAAAATGATTTAATAGTAATGTAAGAAAAGGCAGGGTCGCTATAGTTGGTATCAGAGGAAACATTTAGTTAACTTGAAAATTTGGATTAGTGAACCCTAGTGAAAAACTATATCATGAGACTAAGTACAAATATGCACACAAGAATTTTTACATAGGGATCCCATATGTTATGATTTCAGTATAAATTGTGAAAATTAATAAGTTATTTATTCATTACTTGTGTACTTATGTTTTGTTCTAACCTTCTATATTTTAGAAAATAGTGGGAACTAGGAGAAACCAGGCCAACAACTCATGTGAAGGATAATGCAACAATTGGCCGAATGACATCCCCATTGATTTGGGATGTGGGGTTCAAAAAATCATGGTGATTCTTACCCAACTATCTCAAGTTATGAACAATAACAATAATAATGGACAATGTCCCCCTTCACCAAAGAGTGAGCAACTAGCTATCAAATATTTTATGAGGAAATTACCACCGACGTTTAGTGGATCTTCTGATCCAATAGTTGTAGAAGAGTGAGTCAACTACATGGAAAATATCTTTTATGTACTCCAATGTTCTGAGATGGATAAGGTGACATAAGCCGTTTATCATCTAGATGGAGAGGCCGATCAATGGTGGGATTTGATTAAGAACACCAAGCTAAGGGAAGAAATTGAAGAGATAGAATGAAAAGAATTTAAGATCGTGTTTCTTAATATGTATTTCCAAGAACTATTTTCTTGAACATGGAGATAGAATTCGTAGATCTCAATAAAAAATTTGGATAATCTGTCACAACGTATGAAGCTAATTTCACAAGGCTTTCAAGGTATGCTTCGGGTTTTGTTATCAACAATGATATAAAAATTGATAGATTCTTTAGTGGATTAAAACCACACCTTTGAAAGGCTCTTGAAATTTGAGACTTTGGGAGTTATGAATAAGTTGTTTGATTTTCCCTCAATGAGGATATCGAGTTTGGAGAATGGTCCTATGACTACGGTGATAAGAAACGAAAGATGGAGTTTCATGCTGGTGGATCTAATGACAAAGGTGGGAAAAAAACTCGACAACCCACATGCCAAAAATGTGGGAAGTTACACCATGGGAATTGCCTCAAAGGGAAGGGGAAGTGTTTCAAGTGTGGTAAAGAAGGACACCTTGCTCAAGAGTGTCGAAAAGACATGAAAATGAAGAAAAATGTGTTGGAAGATAAGAGAGAACCACCATTGGTTCAATGCTACAACTATATGGAGCTCGGGCACTATGCAAGCCAGTGCACTAAACATCGAGTTCTTGAGGGTGATGAACATCAGCAGCTATCAAAGCCAAAGGAATAGGGGAAGGCTTATGCCATAACTACTACGTAAGTGGAGTAAGATATTGAAGTTTTACAAGGTACACTTTCTATTCACTCAATACTGGAAAAATCTTTATTTGATTCTAGTTCTACGCATTCCATTATATCTTGAATGTTTTATAGAACAATAGAATCAAAGCCCTGAATCCTTGAAGTAGAGATATCGGTAAAAACACCAAGTGGTCTAATAATTGAAACAAAAGTGTTTGAATATTCTCATACTGTCATATGTGGGAAGATTCTTCCAACGAATCTTATAATACTTCCCATGGTAGAATTTGATGCTAAAATGGGAATGGATTGGCTCTCATTATGTAGAGAATGTATCAACTATCGGGAAAAGGAAATATCTTTTCATATTCCAAACCATCCCATGATCCTCTAAAAATTCAAGGAAGATCATGAATCTGCTTTGAAAAATCCTTCAATGGTGTGGGTGTGGATTCTATATGAAGAAGCATACCACACCCAAATGGTTGAGTCAAATAATAGTACCAACCATGCAGGAATTCTCATCATGGGTGAATATAGTGAGGTATTTATCGAAGAGTTACCCAAAATCTCCCTGGATAGTGAGGTAAAGTTCTCAATAGAACTCATAACTGGAGCTACTCCTATCTCAAAGTGTCCCTATAGGATGGATCCTATCGAAATGGAGGTGTTAAAGAATCAGCTTCAAGAGCATCTGGACAAAGGGTTCATGTGCCCTAGTGCATCACCTTGGGGTGCACAAGTTCTCTTTGTGAAAAAGAATGATGGAACAATGAAACTGTGTATCGATTACCGAGCACTCAACAAGATCACAATAAAGAACAGGTATCCTCTTACAAGGATTAAAAAATTATTCGATCAATTAAGAGGACCTCAATACTTTTCAAAGGTGGATCTTCATTCTGGATATCATCAGATAAAGGTGAAGAAAGAAGATATTCAGAATACTACCTTCCGTATAAGATATGGGCACTATGAGTTTCTAGTGACGCCCTTTGTACTTACTAATGACCCTTCAATCTTCATGGATTTGATTAACAGAGTCTTTAGATATTACCATGAAAAATTTGTGGTAGTTTTATTATTTATATTCTCATATAATACAAGATCAAGAAGGAATATGAAGATCACATAATACTTGTGCAGGAAACATTGAGAAATGATAATTTATATGCCAAGTTCAGAAAGTGTAAATTTTGGATGAATCTAGTTATGTTCATGGGACATGTGATCACAAGTGAGGCAATTTCTCTGGACCCTTCAAAAACAAAGACGATTGAGGAATGGCCCAGGCCCTCTAGTGTCATAGAAATCCATAGTTTTCTTGGATTAACTGGGTACTACAGACATTTTGTGAGAAATTTATCACGATTGACAAGACCACTAACTAAGTTAACAAGGAAAGGGGTAAAGTATATTTGGACGGATGAATGTGAGGGAAGCTTCAAGGAGCTAAAGGGATGGATTATCATTACATCATTACTCACACAACCGAAAAGTGGAGAATTTTTTTTGATATATTGTGATGCTTCGAAGAAAGGCTAGGATTGCGTACTCATGCAAAATGACAATGTGATAGCCTAGACCTCACAGCAGTTGAAGATCCATGAGAAGAACTGCCTGGTGCATGATCTAGAGTTGGCATCCGTTATTTTTTCCATGAAAATATGGCGGCACTACATTTATGGCGAGAAGTGTGACATATACACCGACCACAAGAGCCTAACGTATATATTCACACAAAAGTAGCTCAACATGAATCAAATGAGATGGTTAGAGATAATAAAGGATTACAAATTCTCTATTCACTATCATCCTAGAAAGGAGAGCAAGGTAGATGATTCTCTAAGCCAAAAAGAACCTGCTACTCTATCCATTATATAGATTCATAAAGACCATATCTTCTTGGATATGAAAATGATGGATTTTTAAATCATAAGGGTAGGGGATACATCCTACTTTTCCCAAATTATTGTGCAACCATCCATCCAAGAAATGATTAAGGAAGCACAAAGAGATGATGCAGAGATACAAAAGAGGGTGAATGTAGTAAAGTAAGGGAAGCTGCAAGAGTTATATATTGACGATGATGGTGTGATTCGTTTTGGAATGAAGATTTTTGTGGCTTCATCACCCGGGATAAAAGAAGGACCTATTGTATAATGCACATAGATCAACATTCCCTATCCATTCTAGGAGTACCAAGATGTACAGTGATCTATGAGAACACTTCTGGTGGGATAACATGAAGAAAAAGATTACCAAATATATCTTAAGGTGCTTGGTATGTCAGCATGTTAAAGCGGAGCAACAAAAGTCCAAATGGTTGATGTAGCCATTGCCTATACCCATGTGGAAATGGGGGAATGTTACTATGGGAATATTCACGGGTCTCCTAAAGACGTCGAAGGGAAATAATGCGATATGGGTTGTGGTCGACAGACTCACCAAGACTGCTCATTTTATCACTATTTGAGGAGACATCTCGCTTTAAAAACTTGCAAAGATATATGTGAAGGAAGTGGTGAGCCTGTAAAGAGTTCCAATCTTGATTGTCTATGATCATTATCCGAGGTTCACAAATAAATTCTTGAAGTGTCTTCAACAAGCTTTGAGTACAGAATTATATTTCAGTAGGACCTATCACCCCCAAACAGATGGTCAATCTTGTCACGACCCGACCCTACCCGAGCTCGGGCCGCAACTACCCCAATCCCGCCTCCATAGGCCAGGGGCTGGCGACCAGCGCCGAAGGCACAACAACTCGGGGAGGCCTTTGCCTAAGTACCTATACACACACACACGCAGAACACTCAATGAAAAAGTGCAGAGTAAAAGAAAGTACAACCAGAGTAAAAAAGAACAACTACTATATATATACCACAAATGTGCATCGACCTCTAAATAGTACAAAGTACAAACTGAAAAGAAAAGGGGAAAACACGCGCCCAACCAAAAAGTGCCACAACCCGGCAATAGGTAAACAAAAAAAGAAACAGCTGACGGGTCTCCCGCTTGGAACCCGGCTGCGACCACCGCACGCGGTCCAAGCTCTCGAGCTCTTACACTCCACTGAAATCACGACCAACCTGTCCGCCATATTCAAGGGCACACTAAGTGATGGCAAAGCCCAAGCAGGGGTGAGTATAAAAATACTTAGTAGGATACCCCGAAGGCTCAAGGGAGTAACAAAAGAGGTATCGAAGGGTGAGTAGTTGAGCGAACAGGGAAAGTAAAGGAGTCAAACCAAGGGAGCAGTAAAGAGTCCAGCTCAACCCAATAAGAGAAAGGAAGTAGACTCGTCCAGGCACAAGGAGCTGTAAACGGTGAGAAGAAGAACTTCCTGTCGAGTCTTCGCTACCTATAGTAGGAGAGTACACTCATACAACCACGAGAAGCTAGACACGGATAGCATGTGGCATACCTCGTGCGTCTTCGCCTCTCCTAGAGGGAGATTAACCAAACCCAATAAGTGGGTACTCGAACAAGGTATCTACATATCCTTATGATCAATCGAGAAGCCCGAACAACATCGTAAGGGGATCTCCATCCCGTAGCTTAGCCCAAGAAAGAGTGAGTCGCCTACAGTCCCAGAAGAAAATTCCATCAATGCCCAGCATCCCGCACATTTTCCCCAAATCGCAAGCCAAGGGGCTCAATCACCGCACATCGACACTATCCGCTTTGTGCTGCACTGACTCGCCTGCATGGTTTTAGATCGCGTCACAAGAACGCGTCTCAGTGGGGAAAGAGACCCTCGTACTTGAGAGTTCTAAGGAATGTTAAACCACACCTCGTCACTGCCCTGCTGTCGAGAGGTCTCCTCAAAGTCAAGGTCATCACAACACTGACCCGCAACCAGGGGTCCCGCTCCGGTAATCACGGAGGAAAGCCACAGGCTAGCCTAGTAAAAAGGACTGAGCCTGGAATGCCAACAGGTGTCCCACTGCCCAGCCCTGCTGAGTGTAATTCATAACCAGATATCGGGTGACCCACTACCCAGCCCTGCTGGAGGGTAAACCCAAATACATCATCAGGCGACCCACTGCCCATCCCTGCTGGAGGGTAAACCATAATAGGATATCGGGTGACCCACTGCCCAGCCCTGCAGAAGGGTAAACTATAATACATCATCAGGTGACCCACTGCCTAGCCCTGCTAGAGGGTAGACCTTAATACATCATTAGGAGACCCACTGCCCAGCCCCGCTGGAGGGTAGACCTAGAATAAGTCGATAGGCGACCCACTGCCCAGCCTTGCTGGAGGGTAGACCTGGAACTAGAAGACGGGCGACCCACTGCCCAGCCCTGCTAGATGGTAGACCCTAAGAGGTCATCGGGTGACCCACTGCCTAGTCTCTGCTGGAGGGTAGACCCTAGAAGTCAGCGAGAAACCCACTGCCCAGCCCTGCTGGCGGGTAAACCTGAAGAAGTCGATGAGTAACCCAATGCCCAGCCCCGCTGGAGGGTAGAACTCAAAACTGATCCAGCCATCTCTACTGGAGAGTTCACCACTGGCCAACCGAACACGTAGTGGGTATCGCTCAACCACCCAACTCCAGCACAACTCACCCAAAAGGGGTTCAGTGCCTGTTCCATCACTAGGTTTCACTAGCACCACCACCGGCCGATCCATAGAGAATGAAACTAGGGGGAGACCACTCAACCCTGCTGGTCAAACAAACGAGCACAGAGCCAGGGGAAAAGCTCCACCCTGCTGGTCAAACAAACGAGTACAGAGGGACCCTCTATGTCGCGAGAGGTCAAAGTACGCAAAGCAGAACACGACACGCTCATGGGGCCCACATGACATGTGGCCCCAATTCAAACCCCAACGAAGCACAAAAACAGTCTCAGGTACAAACCGTACGTACCTCCAAGTGCTCCCGTACACTCCCAGAGTATACCTCACTTTCATCCCAAGGTCTATCGTGCACACAGCACCCAACGTCAACGCAAAGGCGTGATGTAACAACTCCACCTCAAAGTCCCAGGCACGACCAACCGCATCTTGTGAAACATTTACATCACTCTCCCAAGAGTGCGCGATCACACGCCAAGGGCCCGCTATAAACAAGGTAGGGCGAACCACCACTGGAGCACCTTTCATGCTTCAATATTTAACAATATCACACAAGAGGCTCCGCAAAGCCAAACGGATCGTACGGTTGTAATCCTCGTGAAAAAACACGCGAGATTGACTACTCACTCGCCTCAAATGGATATCCGATGGAAAAGTCACCAACACCGGCTCACACCCGAACGACGTCCTGTGATCCCGAGCCTCAGGCCCGAAAAAAAGTCGGGCGCATCGCACCATTACGATCCCCTCGAGAAAACACGTCAAAAAGACTACTCACTTGAGCGCAACAGATATCCGAAGAAAAAGATGCATTCTGGCGCACCGCACACGAGCGGTGCTATGTGGGACCCGCATCCCAGTCCCGAAACTCAATGAACGGATCGCACCGTTGCGATCCTCTCAAAAAAGCACACAAGATGGACTACTCACTTGTCCAAAATGGTCGCCCGGTGATAAGGCTGGAAATCACCGTCAACTCCCGGAACAGCCCTCGCGGGGCCCGCACCATCGTGCGGAATTAAATTGGGCAGACTGCGCCAACGCGATTCCCTCGGAAAAACACCCAACATCGACTACTCGCACGCCCCGAACAGACGTCCGAGGAAAAAGTCATGAACCGCTGCACACAGCTCGAAAGACGGGTCGTGGGGACCGCGCCTCAACTTCGGCTGCAACGCCCGACACCACCCTGGAAACCTCTGCATCAGTGCCAGGGGTGCAACGCCACTGACGGCACTCAAAACGGAAGTCGGACGCGTCTGCGCCGTCCAAAACAATTTTCCCCCAAAAAACGACAAACCCCTCGACGTACGTGTCGCACCACTGAGGCCCCTCGTTTCGGGAATTAAAAATTTCTGAAACCATCTCAGAGAGTTTCCCCCGACGCAAGGTCCGTGCTACCGCCGACAGCACGCAAAACGGATGCCCGAAGCCCAAAATACAGGCGTCCGATGATTTTAAAAGAAAACAGGGGGGACCCTCTTGGGCCGTGCCGGCCTGGTCCGGTCGGCCCGCTAGGACTGCGGCCCATCTGCCTCCCGCGAGCCACCCCTCCCATGCCACGCGGGCGGCTCTTTCACCAACCGGCCGACAAGGCCGGTCGGTCTTCCACGCGGAGACCCGCGTCGCGCAGGTCTCTGTCCAGCCGCGGGGTCGCACGCCACGACCCCGACCGTCCCCTCTCGCCGGCACCCGCGCGCCGCACCTTCAGCCGGCGAGCCTGAGCTGTGCCACCCACCTAAGGAAGCCACCGCCGCCGACCGCCACCGCCGAAGAGTGCCACCGCCAGCCGAAGCCCTTTCCGCCGCTGCTGGTACTCGCCGGAAAAAGGGAACCCGCCGGAAAAACCTCAGAACACCTCCAAAAACCCGCAATCTTCAGTGAATGATTGCAGGTTCCTCAGAACTCCAAAATCAAAACCGAAAGATGCGTCAGATAGATCCTAAAAACTACTACGTACCAATGGGCTTTGATTCAATGATCAAACAACAATCGACACATATAATTGAGGTTGAAATAGGGTTCAGAAATTAAAACGGAACCAACATTCTCCTACCTCGCTGGGCTTCACCCGGAGATTCGCGTCGATCCGCCGGCATCACTGCACCTCGCCAGAGTTGCCTCACCAGACCGTATTGCCAGAGATAAAGGAGGAGAGGGGAGGGGTTTCACCAGGGGGTTCAAGGGAGAAGGGGGAGGGGGAGGGTTTAAATAAATTAATTAATGTTTTAATTAATTTAAAACCCCCGAAAAGACCCGCATCTGAAACCCCCCGATGGGGTCGAGGTTAAGCCTCCCCTAGGGTAAAAACCACCTCCCGAGCACAACGGAGGTCTCAGAATTTTAATCCGAGACCCCATTCAAGAGTTATTAAACATAGCACTCGAAACCGGCAAATTATGAAGACGCCCCTGGAGCCATTTTTCACAAACGGCCCGCGCCAGCGAAACATATTCCCCTCCTAGGGTAAACGGCACGCTCCTAACTCAACGGTACCCTCGGTTTTCCAATACGAGCCACCGTTTAAGAGATACTCGAGTTTAACCATTAAACGAATAAATAAATAAATTAATTTATCCATTTAACATTCCAGAAGCGGGCGAGGGGTCCAAACGTCCTGCGCCAATAAGTTTTATGTTGTTCCTAGAGTAACCACCCCATTCCGGACCCATCCATACACTAGGATCTCTAAGCCAGAACTTCGTTTAGGAGTTATCTCATTTATTTGGCGTTTCTAGTGTGAACGCACTGAAAATTTAATTCCGGCCACTCCGGGGCTCGGAATCGCACGCCATCTGAAGGCGCTGTTCTAGAATATCATCAAGAATATTCCAAAGTCTTTCGTAGCAAAAACTGGGTTCTTACATCATTCCCTCCTTCAATCTTTTCGTCCCCGAAAAGCAAAACTAGGGAACAACACATGGTACTATGCCCACACCTGGCTTTCCCATACCCAGAAGAACCCACACACAGCTCTGCGTCACCGCACACAGACCAAAGGATTGATCTGTTCATGCGAGGTCGGCCCATGCCGATGTCGTGCACCCACTCCAGACTTTGGGGTTTGGGCAAGGCAGTAGGGTACCTCACCATCCCTTTGCATGCTCTCAAACAGCCCGAAGGCCCTCGGGGGTAGCTCACCTCCCCGGTCAAACCTCTACGTTGCATGCCACGACTGGAATCACCGCCCGCACCTGGAACAAGGCCCGGTGATTCCCTCCGTCAGGATATCCATATGGTGAAACACCCAAGGATATCTGATCATGCAAGATTTCACAGTCGATGCTCTCTTACACACTCAAAAGGAGAAGGAGTCAACACCATCAATGAAAGGAAAAGGTCTCACGCCTTTTTCCTTACCAACATAGGGTTACACCCGACGCCCTGTGTCACCCTGGTAACACCTCAAACAAGGAGCATGGAGAAAAGCCTTTCACACGTAGAGCCTAACAATTCTACTGCAAAAAGTAGAAGAGTCGCAAGGGGTACCTCTCACCATCCCATGCTCTGCAGGATAGTAGACATCCAAAGCTCGCGGCTGTCCGTGGTCCCAACCGTCAACTCCCGAAGACTGATGTGGACCGCCTAGTGGTGATTGGGAGATCTTGTAAAGCCATCCCCCACTACCAGCTCATGTCGCTCCTCTGCTAGCACCACCTCTCTGGGTACTACTCCGATCACAGTGCTACCTTTGCTGTGGTGGTGCGCTTGCTGCCTGCCCGAAGCTCCCAGCAAATCGGGTCGGGCAGTCTCGTACCAAGTTACCTCGCCCGTCACAAGCATAGCACCGACTCTCTCTGGGCTGCACTGGTGCCCTCTGGCGCCACTGTGGTGTACGACCACGCCCCTGAGTTCGGTTTTCAGAAAGCCACCCGCGTCGTGGTCTTACTTGTCGATGTCCGCTAGCTGTGGCAGACGTCTCGGCTCCAACGTGCCTGTTGCCACCACCAACTCTAGAACGTGACAGGAAGCCCTCTGTCACCAACACCTGCTCTAGAACCCCAGAATATGTGGAAATTCCCAAGGGTACTATTACAGCATGAATCTCTCAGCGGAGAACCTGCTCAAACTTCCGCGCTCGGAGGTTGTCGCCACGGACCAACTCCGGGTAAAAGCGTGCATGGTCTGCAAAACTAGCCGCGTACTTGGCCACCGTCATCCCTCCCTGCTGAAACTGCAGGAGATCATGAATTTGAACTGAGTGCAAGAAGTAGGGGAAAAATCCTCTCAAAACGACAACTGGAAGTCATCCCACAAAAGCGACGACTCGTCAAGAAACTCAGTCACCAGACTCCACCAACGCCAAGCTGCTCCACAAAAAGGGGTGGCTTCTAGAGCCACTCTCTGATCTGTAGGAGTCTGCACAAGATTGAAAAGGCAACCCACTATCTCTAGACAACCCTCTACTACCTAATGATCTGGCTCACCACTGAACATCAGCGGTCTCTGCCGCTGGAACTCACGGAGCACGCTAAACCTGCACTCAATCCCCGTCTGCTCTACTGAAGATGTCTGCTGGTCAATAGGTGGGGGTGCTGCTACCGGCCCTACCAGAGAATGGGGCTCACATGATGGGTCCAGGACTATGGCCTCATAGCTCACAGGGTCTTCGTCATGCACCCAAAGCTGGTATCCTGGCTGGCTGTCTTCGTGGAGACATCCTGAATATTATCAAGGAGTGTCACGGTCAGATGAGCATATATGTATATACCAACAACAACAACGATGGGGAGCTGACTCAAGAAGGATAGTCAAGACTCAGTCCTATGTCATGCAAAAACAAATTTCCCTGCAACAAGTATCTCAACATGCCGAGTCGAAAAGTGGGTTATTAAGGTCCTGGTGAATGGATACGTTGGCCGTCGCACCATCACTAGACTCCCTGGCCTGAGAGCCGCTCTCGAGACACATTAACACAGTTGGCCTATATCCCAACCAATTCCTCTTTTAGGGACGTCTGAACAGTGTCCCAAGGAACGAACCAGCTCTGATACCACTTTGTCACGACCCGACCCTACCCGGGCTCGAGCTGAAACTACCCCAAGCTCGCCTCCATAGGCCAGGGGCTGGGGACCAGTGCCGAAGGCACAATAAATCAGGGAGACCTTTTCCTAAGTACCTGTACACAGACACAAAACACTCAATGCAAAAGTGCAGAGTAAAAGATAGAACAAGTAGAGTAAAAAGAACAACTGCTATATATATACCACAAATGTTCATCGACCTCTAAACAGTACAAAGTACAAACTGAAAAGAAAAGGGGCAAAACACGCGCCCAACCAAAAAGTGACACAACCCGGCAACAGGTAAACAAAAAACGAAATAGCTGATGGGTCTCCTGCCTGGAACCCGGCCACGACCACCGCACGTGGTCCAAGCTCCCGAGCTCCTAAGCTCCACTGAAGTCACGACCAACCTGTTCGTCGTCTGCAAGGGCACACCAAGTGCGGGCAAAGCCCAAGCAGGGGTGAGTATAAAAATACTCAATAGGATACCCCAAAGGCTCGAGGGAGAAACAAAGGAGGTACCAAAGGGTGAGCAGTAGAGAAAATAGGGAAAGTAAAGGAGTCCAACCGAGGGTGCAGTAAAGATTCCAGCTCAACCCAACAAGAGAAAGGAAGTAGACTCATCCAGGCACAATGAGCTATAAACGGTGAGAAGATGAAGTTCTTGTCGAGTCTTCGCTACCTATAGCAGGAGATTACACTCATCCAACCACGAGAAGCTAGACGAGGAAATCACGTGGCATACCCCACGCGTCTTTGCCACTTCTGGAGGGAGAGTAACCAATCCCAAGAAGTGGGTACTCGAACAAGGTATATACATATCATTATGCTCAATAAAGAATCCCGAACAATGTCGTAAGGGGATCTCCATCCTGTAGCTCATCCCAAGAAAAAGTGATTCGCCTACAGTCCTAGAAGAAAACTCCATCGATGCCCATCATCCCGCACGTCTGCCCCGAATCGCAAGCCAAGGGGCTCAATCACCGCACTTCGACACTATCCGCTTTGGGCGGCACTGACTCGCCTGCACGATTTTAGATTGTGTCACAAGAACGCATCTCAATGGGGAATGATCCCCTCGTACTTGAGAGTTATAAGGAAAGTTAAACCACACCTTGTCACTGCCCTACAGTCAAGAGGTCTCCTCAAAGTCATGTTCGTCACAACACTGACCCGCAACCAGGGGTCCCACTCCGGTAATCACGGAGGAAAGCCACAGGCTAGCCTAGTAAAAAGGATTGAGCCTGGAATGCCAACAGGTGTCCCACTGCCCATCCCTGCTAGAGGGTTTTTCATAACCAGATTTTGGGTGACCCACTACCCAGCCCTGCTGGAGGGTAAACCCTAATACATCATCAGGCGACCCACTGCTCAGCCCTGCTGGAGGGTAAAATATAATAGGATATCGGGTGACCCACTGCCCAGCCCTGCTGGATGGTAAACCATATTACATCATCAGGAGACCCACTGCCCAACTCCGCTGGAGGGTAGACCTTAATAAATCATCAGGTGACCCACTGCCCAGCCCCGTTGGAGGGTAGAACTGTAATAAGTCGACAGGCGACCCACTGCCCAACCTTGCTAGAGGGTAGACCTGGAACTAGACGGCGGACGACCCACTGCCCAGCCCTGCTGGAGGGTAGACCCTAAGAGGTCGTCGGGTGACCCACTACCCAGTCTCTGCTGGAGGGTAGACCCTAGAAGTCAGCGAGCAACCCACTACCCAACTCTGCTGGAGGGTAAACCCGAAGAAGTCGATGAGTAACCCACTGCCCAGCCCCGCTAGAGGGTAAAACTCAGAACTGCTCCAGCAATCTCTACTGGAGCATACACCACTAGCCAACCAAACAGGTAGTGGGTATCGCTCAACCACCCAACTCCAGCACAACTCACCCAAAAGGGGTTCAGTGCCTGTTCCTTCACTAGGTATCACTAGCACCGCCACCGGCCGATCCATAGAGAATGAAACCAGGGGGAGACCACTCAACACTACTGGTAAAAAAAACGAGCATAGAGCCAGGGGAAAAGCTCCACCCTGCTGGTCAAACAAACGAGTATAGAGTGACCCTGTATGTTGCGAGAGGTCAAAGTACGCAAAGTAGAACACATCACACTCATGGGGCCCACACAATGTGTGGCCCCAATTCAAACCCCAACCAAGCACACAAACTGTCTCAGGTAAAAACTGCACGTACCTCCAAATGCTCCCGTACACTCCCAAAGTATACTTCACTTTCGTCCCAAGGGCTATCGTGCACACGACACCCAGCGTCAACGCGAAGGTGTGACGTAACAACTCCATCTCAAAGGCCCAGGCACGGCCAACCACATCTTGTGAAACATTTACATCACTCTCCCAAGAGTGCGCGATCACACACCAAGGGCCCACTACAAACAAGGTAGGGAGAACCACCACTGGAGCACCTTTCATGCTTCCACATTTAACAAGATCGTGCAAGAGGCTCCACACAGCCAAACGGATTATACCGTTGTAATCTCGGGGAAAAACATGTGAGATCGACTACTCACATGCCTCAAATGAATATCCGATGGAAAAGTCACCAACACCACCTCACGCCCGAACGGCGTCCCGTGATCCTGAGCCTCAGCCCCAAAAACAGTTGGGCACATCACACCATTGCGATCCCCTCAGGAAAACACGTCACAAAGACTTCTCACTTGAGCGCAACAAATATCCGGAGAAAAAGATACATTCCGGCGCACCACACACGAGCGGTGCTACGTGGGACCCGCATCCCTGTCCCTAAACTCAACGAACAGATCACACCGTTGCGATCCTCTCGAAAAAGCACACAAGATGGACTACTCACTTGTCCAAAACGGTTGCCTGGTGATAAGGCTGGAAATCACCGTCAACTCCTGGAACAGCCCTCGAGGGGCCCGCACCATCGTGTGGAAATACAGCGGGTAGACTGCGCCAACGCGATGCCCTCTGAAAAACACCCAACATCAACTTCACTCACACCTCGAACGGACATCCGATGAAAAATTCGTGAAACGCTGCACACAGCTCGAAAGACGGGTCGTGGGGCCCGTGCCTCAACTTAAGCTGCAATGCCCGAAACCACCCTGGAAAACTCCACCTCCGTTCTAGGGGTGCAACGCCGCTGACGGCGCTGAAAATGGACATCGGACGCATTCGCGCCGTCCAAAACAATTTTCCCCGGAAAAACGACAAACCCCTCGACATACGTGTCGCACCACTGAGGCCCCTCGTTTCGGGAATTAAAAATTTCTGAAACCATCTCAGAGCGTTCCCCCCGACAGAAGGTCCACACTGCCGCCAACGGCATGCAAAACAGATGCCCGAAGCCCGAAATACGGGTGTCCGAAGATTTTAAAAGAAAACAGGGGGGGCTTCTTGGGCCGGACCGGCCCGGTCCGGCCGGTCCGCCCGGCTCAAGCCGGCCTTCTAGGACTGTGGCCCAGCTGCCTCCCGTGAGCCACCCTGACCACGCCGCACAAGCGGCTCTTCCACCGACCGGCCGACACGGCCAGTCAGTCTTCCACGCGGAGACCCACGTCGTGCGGGTCTCTGTCCAGCCGCGGGGTCGCATGTCGCGACCCCGGTCGTCCCCTCTCGCCGGCACCCGCGCACCGCGCCCTCAGCCGGTGAGCCCGAGCCGCGCCACCTGCCCGAGGAAGCCGCCACCACCGACCGCCACCGCCGAAGAGTGCCACCGCCAGCCGAAGCCCCTACCGCCGCCTCTGGAACTTGCCGGAAAAAGGGAACCCGCCAGAAAAACCTCAGACCTGCAAATCATTTTTTTGATTTTCTAAAAGCCGGTTTGAGGGTAGCCGGTTCCCTTGCAGCCCAGTTTGAGGATAACCGAAAACCTCACAACATTCCATCTTCAAACCGGCATAAGCGGGATGCAGAAAACAACAAATCAAATTCAAAATCAAACAATAGTTGATCCACGCGCCTGCTCGAGCCGCACGCCACCTCGATTTGCATCACCTCGAGCCGCACGCCACCTCGATAAGTGAGTCGACGAAGATCCAACCGCCTCCATCCATGTCACCGGCGAGGGATTCCATCCATATGCCTCCATCGACGTCGTTGAAAATGACAGATATCATGTCGCCAGCGAAAGAACCCGACCATCACCATCCATCGATGTCATCGAAAAACCACAGATCAAAACCATTCAAAAACGTCCCAGCACCAGAACGACGGTGAGCTTCCCATCACCGTCGAAGAAACAAAACCTCCACCCAGAAACCATCACGCATAGCAAAAATCAACAAGATCAAAAGGTATAAAACCGGAAACCGAAACAAACCACATGAGAAGCGGCACCACAACATCACCCTGTCTCGGAAGATCCCGCCGTCACCAGAGCCAACGACCGCAATCTTCGGTGATTGATTGCGGGTTCCTCAGAACTCCAAAATCAAAACTGAAAGATGCGTCGGATAGCTCCTAAAAACGACTACATACCCATGGGCTTTTATTCGACGATCAAACAACAATCGACGCATATAATTGAGGTTGAAATAGGGTTTAGAAATTAAAACGCAACCAACATCCTCCTACCTCACTGGGCTTCGCCCGGAGCTTCGCATCGATCCGCCGGCATCACCACACCTCGCCGGAGTCGCCACGCCGGACCATCTCGCCGGTGATGGAGGAGAAGAGGGGAGGGGTTTCGCCAGGGGGTTCAAGGGAGAAGGGGGAGGGGCAGGGTTTAAATACATTAATTAATGTTTTAATTAATTTAAAACCCCCGAAAAGACCCGCATCTGAAACCCCCGGCGGGGTCGAGGTTAAGCCTCCCCTAGGGTAAACACCACCTCCCGAGCACAACTACGGTCTTGGAATTTTAATCTGAGACCCCGTTCAAGAGTTATTAAACATAGCGCTCAAAGCCGGCAAATTACTAAAACACCCCTGGAGCCATTTTTCACAAATGGCCCGCACCCGCGAAACTTATACCCCTCCTAGGGTGAACGGAATGCTCCCGAACTCAACGGTGCCCTCGGTTTTCCAATCCGAACCACCGTTTAAGAGATACTTGAGTTTAACCATTAAACGAATAAATTAATTAATTAATTTATCAGTTTAACATTCCAGAAGCAGGCAAGGAGTCCAAACGTCCCACGCCGACAATTTTTATGTCGTTACTAGGGTAACCACCCCATTCTGGACCCATCCGTACACTCGGATCTTTGATCCGGAACTACATTTAAGAGTTATCTCATTTATTTGGTGTTTCTAGTGTGAACGCACAGAAAATTTAATTCCATCCACTCTGGGGCTCGTAATTGCACGCCGTCTGAAGGTGCTGCTCTGGAATATCATCAAGAATATTCCAAAGTCTTTTGTAGCAAAAACTGGGTTCTTACAAATCTAAAAGGACTATTCAGACTATTGAAGATGTGGTAAGAGAATGCTCTCAATAATTCAAAGGTGGTTGGGATCATCATCTCCCATTGGTTGTGTTCTCATACAACAATAACTTTTACTCGAGTATTCATATGGCTCTATATGAAGATCTATATGGAAAGCAATGTAGAACTCCAACCAATTGGGATGAAGTTGGAGAAGTAAAGATACTTGGACCTGATCTTGTGCAAGAGATGACGGAGATGGTTCATGTCATCCAGAAAAACATCAAAGCTGCCTAAAGTTGGAAAAAGAGCTATGCTAACGACCATCGAAGGGACTTGGAGTTCGACATTGGAGATAAATTCTTCCTTAGAATATCACCAAGGAAGAGATTCATGCACTTTGGAATGAAAGGGAAGTTATGACCAAGGTACATTTGCCCCTTTTAGATCCTTGACCTCATAAGATCCATGGTATATCAGCTTTCACTTCCACTGAATATGGCTTAAGTTTATGATGTGTTTCACGTATCACTCCTGAGGAAGTACATACCAAATTCCACACATGTACTGATTTCAGAGGTGGTACAACTGGAAGATGTTCTCTCCTATAAGGAGAAACCAGTAGAGATTTTGGACCGGAGAGATAAGGTTCTACGCACCAAGACAACCCACCTTTTAAAAGTGTTGTGGAGGAACCATAAGTTTGAATATGGTACTTGGGAATAAAAGGAGGTGATGAATGAGAAATACACTCACCTAATTGTGTAAAGTGAAATTTTCAGGTTGAAATCTCATAAGGGGGGAAAATGTAACGACGCAAAGTTTTCAATGGAAATTCATCTCTTATAAATATTTCATATATTCACATGAAAGAAGAACTTAATGTATTACTAAGTGCTACGTGACATTTATGAATAAATTTGTCTGTTCAAAGTTTTGAACTTCAAAAATCTAACATACAGGGTTGCAATTAGTAAGTTATTTAGAGTCTGATAAGAAAAACATAATTTATGGTGAATAGTAAACTACCCTTATGAATAATAACATACCCTTATGAATAATGATATACCCTAATGAATATTAACCTTACCAATTCTAGTATAAAGATAATATTCAAGTGAATGTATGATGTACCTATATTTTAGAATAAGTAAATCAATGTTTTAAAACTGTTTTTTAATAAATTATTAGTTCAAATGAATATTAAAATAATTATATTTAAAAAGTTATTTTTGAAAAATGGACTTCATTTTTTGATTCTACACATTGAGAAATGGTTGGGGTGAATTTTTGGGATTTTTCTGAAATACTTAAATTTTTGATGAATAGTGAAATATCATAATTTACAAAAATAAGCTAAATAAGCTAATTATAGAGTCATGCATTATGTTCTTATGATGTAAGACCAATTGGTTCGGGTTCAAATGAAAAAATTTCTAATCCTGGTCATGGAATAATCACTATTCCTTGTCTTGTGGGGAAATAATAAATTAATGAATTATATATTAAAAAAATATTCTCTAATGTAACGACCCAAAGTTTTTAATTGAAATTAATCTCTTCTAAATATTTCATATAATCACATTAAAGCACAAATTAATGAATTATTAATTGCTATGTTACCTTTAGGCATAATTTTGTCAGTTCTGTGTTTTTTATTTTGAAAATCTAACATACACGGTTACGATTAGTAAGTTATTTGGAGTGCAATAAGAAAAATATAATTTTTGGTGAATAGTAACCTATCCTTAAGAATTTTAACATACACTTATGAATAGTGATATAAAGTAATGAATAGTTTCCTTACCTATGGTAGTATAAAGATAATATTCAATTGAAAATATGATATACCTATATTTTAGAATAAGTAAATGAATGTTTTAAAAATGGGTTTTTAATAAATTATGAGTTTAATTTAATATTATAATAATCATATTTAGAAAATTATTTTTGAAAAATGTACTTCATTTTTGGATTCTACAGGTTGAAAAATGGTTTGGGTGAATTTTTGGGATTTTTCAGAAAAACTTGAAATTTGTATGAATTGTGAAATACCATAATTTACAAAATAAGCTAAATAAGCTAATTATAGAGTCATGCATGATCTTCTTCTGATTTAAGACCAATTGGTTAGGGTTAACATGATAATATACTATTATTGGTCATCGAATAATCATTATTTCTTATCTTTTGGTGAAATAATAAATTAATGAATTTTATATTGAGAAATCCCCTCTCCCCTTCCCTATAAACACCACTCTTCACACCCTCATTTCCCCAAACCTCTCAAGCTTCAATATTGGTCTAAAATCTACCCAAGAATATTCTCTAGACCCTCAACCATGTCAAAGATCTTCTGTTCTCATCAAAATACCAAGCCTAGGTCCCTTAAGGAGGCTTTCAAGAGGAAGATTCAAGAGATAATTTCTCCCACTCTTTCCTTTATTTTCCTTTCAATTTCAAGTTCTTTTCTTATTCTCTCACCACCTATCTTCATACAAATGATATGGTAACTTTATTATCATACATATACTTTAAGTTTATGATACTAATGGTATATTATACTATGCAACCCCTTTCTTCTCTTCCTTTTATTTTATAAAAGAAAACGTTGGTCGTGAGGTGTTAATCTATCACCTTCAAGAACAACATGTTTTCTTTTTTCCATTTCTACTTTCATATCTGGTAAAGAAACCATTTTTATGGTTGAAACATAATATTTATTATTTATTATGTCCTATTTAAAGATCTGGAACTAACTTATATACATATTACTAAACTATTAATCAAAACAAGTTCGTTGTGGTCAAACAATCGCCCAAATTAACCCAAACAATCATCATTTAATTCTTATCTAATGATTCATCCACATGGTATATAATATAATTCATTATAAGATCATTTAAAATTATTTAATATAATTAATAACCTTAAATATCAGTTACGGATGTTTATCCTTGTTCTACATGAACATTCATTTATGAATACAAGTGAACCACTCAAGAAAACTATAAAAACGAACATTCTCGAACAATGTTTATAAACTCTATAACTCATCCAAGTAACAATAATATAACTTAATGAAACCATAATGAACCATATCCATGTATAAAAGTTTCTTTAATTTTCAATTAATTAATCTAATGTTTTTATACAAGACATTAAAGTGAAGAAAGCGTTCAAATACAAGGTAAGGGGAAAATCCCGAACCTGACTTTCTTTCTTCGGGTTCTCCCTATTTCACTCCATTTTCTATATGGTCACTCATTAAAAATTAATTTTTCATAATTATATTACCTTTTTTGGGATATAAGTTTTTTCAACTAAAGTTTATGTCAAACACAAGTTTTCCAAAATAACTCTTCTTTCGAAAGCATACCTTTTACTTCTCACTGAAGGTTGATGGCTATCGTATCAAGTATGTTACTCCCACATAATTTTTGGAACCCATTGTTTATGAATATTTTCTTATGAGATGAAACCCATTCCTTTACACAGGTTATTTATTTTCATTTTCTATATTTTTTTTATTTCAGCATTCATGATAAATGATAATGTTATGATGTGACAGGTGCACCCAAAATTATATAGCACAATATAAATGTTTCAATGTGATGGGTGCGCCCATAATCATATAGTGCTCCAATGCATTGGGTAAAGTGATGAATCTCATGATTTAATTTGAAATTATGTGTGAAAAAGATTCTAATTTTTTTCACAATTATGTGTGGTAGTTAACCACTAAGACATGATGTTTCATTTTTATGCATCACCACATTTCAAGTCTTTTATTAACGATTTCTATCATATTCAAGATTTTTTCCTATGTTATAATTATGCTCACCCCATACTATATTGATTTTTCTATCATCTAAATAGACCTTTATCTCACCCCTTTTGATGTATATCCTCATGTGACTACATATACTAAGGAGGTGTGAAGTTCCAATAAGAAGCTAGGGAAGAAGGAATTAAATAAATTTTTTTGCTTGATGTGGTAATTGTTATGTAATTTCTTAGTTTTACGAAGACACTAAACCCATGGATACTCTAAGTGTAATACTATTATGTTGTTAATATTTAAAATGATGTAATAGTAATGTAATAAAAGGTAGGGTCACTATAGTTGGTATTATAGGCAAGGTTTAGTTTATTTTGGAATTATGATTAGTGAACCCTAGAGAAAACATCTTACATGAGACTAAGTACAAATATGCACACAAGAATATTTACATAGGGATCCCATATTTTATAATTTTAGTATAAATTTTGAAAATGAATAATTTATTTATTCATGAATTATTGACTTATTTTTTTCTAACATTTTCTATCTTATAAAATGGTTGGATCCATGGGAAACCAGGACAATAACTCATGAGAGGCCCAATGAAATGATTGCATAAATGACATCCCCAATGATTTGTGAGGTGGAGTTCAAAACATCATAGAAATTATTACCCAACTATCTCAAGTTATGAAAAATAACCATAATAATGGAGAACATCCTCTTTCACCAAAGAGAGAGCAACTGGATATCAAATTTTTTATGTGGTAACAACCACAAATGTTTACTGGATCTTCCGATCCACTATTTGTGGAATAGTGGGTCAATGCCAGGGAGAAGATATTTTCTATACTCCACTATTTTGATATGGATAAGGTGACACTAGCAATTTTTCATCAAGATAGAGAGGCCGGTCAATGGTGGGCTTTGATTAAGAACACCAAGCCAGGGGGGGATTGAAGAGATGGAATGGGAAGACTTTAAGATCATGATTATTAATAATTATTTACCACGAAATCTTCACACAAAGATGAAGAGAGAATTCATAGATATCAAGAAAAAATAATGAGAATCTATCACAACCTACGAAGTGATTTTCAAAAGGATTTCAAGGTATGCTTTGGGTTATTTATCAACAATGATAGAAAAATTGATAGATTCATTAGTGGATTAAAACCACACCATTTAAAGGATATTGAAATTTAACACTTTTGGAGCTATGAAGAAGTTGTTCGATATTATCTCAAAGTGGATATGGAGTTTGAAGAATGGTCTCATGGATATGGTGATAAGAAATGAAAGATGGAGTTTCAAGATGGTGGATCTAATGAAAAAGGTGGGAAGAAAACTCAATGTCCCACATCCCAAAAATGTGGGAAGTTGCACCATGGGAACTGCCTCAAAGGGACAGGGAAGTTCTTCAATTTTGGGAAATACGGACACTATGCTCAAGAGTGTCAATAAGAAATGAAAAAGAAGTTGAATGTGGTGGAAGACAGGAGATAACTACCCATGGTTCAATGCTATAACTATAGGGATCTAGGGAACTATGTAAGCTAGTGCACTAAACGTTGAGTTCTCGAGGGTAATCAGCATTAGTAGCCACCAAATCCAAAGGAACAAGGGAAGGCTTATGCCATCACTACTATAGATGTGGAGAAACATAATGATGTCTTATAAGGTTCACTTCTTATCCACTCTAGAATGGAAAAAGTATTATTTTATTATGGTTCTATGCATTCCTTTATATCTTGAAAGTTTTCTAGAACTATAGAATCGAAGCCCCAAAACCTTGAAGTAGATATATCTGTAAAAACACCAAGTGGTGCAATTATTGCAACCCAAGTGTTTGACTCTTCTCCTGTTGGCATATGTGGGAAGATTCTTCCAACGAATCTCGTAACACTTCCCTTGGTGTAATTCAATGGTATAATGGTAATGGATTGGCTCTTGTTATATAGAGCACATATCAGTTGTCGGGAAAAGTACCAATATTGTGGGAATGCCCATCGTGAGTGAATATGGTGATGTATTTCCTGAAGAGTTACCCGGAATCCCCCCATATTGCAAGGTAGAGTTCTTAATAGAACTCATACCCAGAGGTACTCCTATCTCAATGTGTCCCTATAGGGTGGCTCCTATCGAACTAGAAGAGTTAAAGAAGTAGTTGCAAGAGAATCTGGATAAAGGGTTTATATTCCCTAGTGCATCACCTCGGGGTGCGCCAGTGCTCTTTGTAAAGAAGAAGAATGGAACAATGCAGCTGTGTATTGATTATAGGGAACTCAAAAAAATCTCCATAAATAACAAGTATCCTCTTCCATGGATTGATGCCTTGTTTGATTAATTAAGAAGAGATTAATACTTCTCAAAGGTAGATCTTCTTTCTGGATATCATCAGCTAATGGTGATGAAAAAAGATATTCATAAGATTTCCTTCCGTACAAGGTATGGGAACTATGAGTTTCTGGGGATGCCCTTCGTACTTACTAACGCCCTGCAATCTTCATAGATTCTGATGAATAGATTCTTTAGAAATTAGCTCCCCAAATTTGTGGTAGTGTTTATTGATGATAATCTCATGTAATCCAAGATAAAGGAGAAACATGCTGAACAACTAAGACTTGTGTTGGAGACATTTTGAAAGGAGAAGTTGTACACCAAGTTCAGAAAGTGTGACTTTTTTATGAAGCAAGTCACATTCCTGGGACATGTGATCACAAGAGAGGGAATTTTTGTGGACCCTTAAGAAAAAGTGATTGAGGAATGGCCCATGCCCTCTTGTGTCACAGAAATATATAGTTTTATTGGATTAAATGGGTACTACCGAAGTTTTGTGAGAACTTTCTCATGATTTTCTAGCCCACTAACTAAGTTAATAAGGAAAGGGGTAAAGTATGTATGGACAGAAGAATGTGAGGGAAGAATCAAGTAGCTAAAGAGAAGTGCCTCACTACACCTGTACTCACACTACAAAAAAGTGGAGAATGTTTTGTGATATATAGTGATGCTTCAAAGAAAGGCTTGGGTTGCGTACTTATGCAAAATGAAAATGTGATAGCCTAAACCTCACTACAATTGAAGACCCATGAGAAGAACTACCCGACACATGATCTAGAGTTAGCATCCATAATTTGTGCATTGAAAATCTGGAAGCACGACCTTTATGGGGAGAGGTGTGACATATACACCAACCACAAGAGCCTAAAGTATATATTCACACAAAAGGAGCTCAACATGTGTTAAAGGATATGGTTAGAGCTAATAAATGATTAAGGTTTCCCTATTCACTGTCATCCTGGAAAGGAAAACAATGTAATTGATGCTCTAAACAGAAAAGAACCTGATGCTCTATCCATGTTATGGATTGAGAAAGACCCTATCCTCTTGGATATGCAAATGATGGATTTTAAAATCATAAGGTTCGGAGATACATCCTACCTTGCCCAAATTATTAGGTTACCATTAATCCAAGTGAAGATTAAGTAAGCACAAAGGGGTGATGCAGAGATACAAAAGAGGGTGAATTTAGTAAAGGAAGGGAAGCTTAAAGAGTTCCAAATCAATGGTGATGGTTTGATTTGATTTGGAATTCATATTTGTGTGCCTTCATCACCTAGGATAAAAAATGAGCTATTGGAAAATGCAAATAGATCAACATTATCTATCCATACTAGGAGTACCAAGATATACCCTGATCTACGAGAACACTTCTCGTGGGATAACATGAAGAAGATGATTACAGAATATATCTCAAGGTGCATGGTAAGCAAGTTAAACTAAAGTGACAAAAGTCCAAAGGGTTGATGCAGCCATTGCCTATACCCATGTGGAAATTGGAGAATGTTACTATGGTCCTTGTCACGGGTCTCCCGAAGATGTCAAAGGGAAATAATGCGATATGGGTTGTGGTTGACCAACTCACTAAGACTGCCCATTTTATCGCTATTCGGGAAGACCTATCGCTTTAAAAACATGAAAATATATATTTGAAGAAAGTGGTGAGACTACATGGAATTATACTCTTTTTTTATCTGATCATGATCTAAGGTTCACATCTAAATTATAGAGGAGAATTCTACATGATTTGAGTACCGAATTAAATTTCAGCATGGCCTATCACCCCCAAACTGATGGCCAATCTGAAAGGACTATTCAGAATCTTGAAGATATGCTAAGATCATTCTCTCTATAATTAAAAGGGGTATGGGATCATCATCTCCAATTGGTTGAGTTCTCATACAAAAATAAATTCCACTCGAGTGTTCATATGACTCCATATGAAGCTCTGTATAGAAAGCGATGTAGAACTCCAACCTGTTGGGATGAAGAGGTTGAAAAATAGCTACTTGGACCCGATATTGTGCAAGAGATGAGAAAGAAGGTTCAAGTAATCTAGAATCACATCAAAGCTACTCAGAGATGGAAAAAGAGCTACATTGGAAACTGTTAAAGGGAATTGGAGTTCGATGTTGGAGATAAAGTCTTCCTTCGAATATAACCATGGAAGAGATTCATGCGGTTTGGAACGAAAGGGAAGCTATCCCAAGGTACATTGGACCCTTTGAGATTCTTGACCACATAGGATCCATAGTCTATTTTCTTGCACTTCCACCAAATATGGCTTAAGTTCATGATGTGTTTCATGTACAACTCCTAAGGAAGTATATACCAGATCCCACACATATACTGAACATAGAGGTGGTACAACTCAAAGATGATCTCTCCTATGAGGAGAAATTAGTAGTGATTTTGGACCAGAGAAATAAGGTTCTACGCAACAAGACAACCCACATTTTCAAATTGTTGTGGCGGAACCATAAGTTTGAAGAAGATATTTGGGAATCAGAGGAGGTGATGAAGGATAAGTACCCTCACCTGTTTGTGTAAAGTTAAATTTTGAGGGTGGAATTTCATAAGGGGAAAGAATGTAATGACCCAAAGTTTTTAATGGAAATTTATCTCTTATTTATATTTCATATAATCACATGAAAGCACAACTTAATGAACTACTAAGTGATATGTGACCTTTGAGCATAATTTTGTTACTTCTGTGTTTTGAATTTAGAAAATCTAACATACATAGTTATGATCACTAAGTTATTTGGATTCTGATAAAAATATATAATTTTTGGTGAATATTAACCTACCCTTATGGAGAGTAACATACCATTATGAATAGTGATATACACTAATGAATATTAACGTCACCTATGATAGTATAAAGATAATATTCAATTGAATGTATTATGTACCTATACTTTAGAATAAGTAAATGAATGTTTTAAAATATTTTTTAATAAATCACAAGTTTAATTAAATATTAAAATAATCATATTTGAGAAATTATTTTTGAAAAATGGACTTATTTTTTGATTCTATACAAAAACAATTGGTTGGGATTAATTTTTGGGATTTTTCTGAAATACTTGAATTTTTTATGAAAAGTGAAATACCATAATTTACAAAACAAGCTAAATAAGATAATTATAGATTCATGCATGATGTTCATCTGATGTAATCCCAATTGGTTCGGGTTCACATTATAATATTACTATTCTTGGTCATGGTAGACTCACTATTCCATGTCTTTTGGGGAAATAATAAATTAATGAATTTTATATTGAGGAATCCCCACTCCCCTCCACTATAAATACCACTCTTCACACCCTCATTTCCTCGCACCTCTCAAGCTTCAATCCATTTCTAAACACTACCCAATCATCTTCCCTATCCCCTCCCCCACTTCCAAGAGCTTCTAGTCACATCAAAATACCAAGCCTAGGTCCCTTAAGGAGGATCACAAGAGGAGGATTCAAGAGGTAATTTCTCTCCCTCTTTCCTTTAATTTCCTTTAAATTTCAAGTTCTCTTATTATTATCTCCCCACCTATCTTCATCCACATGCTATGGTAACTCCAGTGTCATACATATACTATAATGTTATGATACTAATGGGATATTATACGATCCAACCCCCTTCTCCTGTTCATTTTATTTTATAAAAGAAAACGTTGTTCGTGAGGTGTTAATCTATCACCTTCAAGAACAACAAGTTTTATTTTTTTATTTATACTTTCAGATCTAGTCATGAAACCATTTTTATGGTTGAACCAGAATATGTTATATGTATTATGTGCTATTTAATGTTCTGGAACTAACTTATATACATATTACTAGATGATTAATTAAAAAAAGTTCGTTGTGGTCGAAAAACCGCCCAAATTAACCCAAACAATCATCATTTAATTCCTATCTAATGATTCATCCACATGGTATATAATATACTTCATTATAAGATCCTTTAATATTCTATAATATCATTAATAACATTAAATATCATTTCTGGGTGTTTATCCATGTTCTACATGAACTTTCATTTACGAATACAAGTGGACCACTCAAGAAAACCATAAATATGAACATTCTTGAAAAAACAAATTTAACTCTATAACTCATCCAAAGGCCTGTAAAATAACTTAATGAAACCATAATAATCCATATTCATTATTAAAATGTTCTGGAATTGTCAATTAATGAATCTAATGTGGTTATACATGACATTAAAGTGAAGAAAGCATTCCGATACAAGGTAAGGGGAAAATCTCAAACCCAACATTCTTTCTTCAGGTTCTCCCTCTTTCACTCCATTTTTTGGTAAAAGGTGTTTTTCTTGGGTTTGAGATTTTCCCTTACCTTGTATCCGATCAATTTCTTCACTCTAATGTCATGTATAACCACATTATATTCCTTAATTGAAAATTACATAACCTTATATACATGAATATGGTTCATTATGGTTTCATTAAGTTATTTTATAGGCCTTTGGATGAATGATAGAGTTTAAAAAACATTGTTCGAGAATGTATGTTTATATGATTTTTTTGAGTGATTCACCTGTATTGATAAATAAAAGTTCATGTAGAACATAGATAAACATCCATAACTGATATTTCATGTTATAAATGAAATTTAAGAAGTTTAAATGACCTTATAATGAATTATATTATATACCATGTGGACGAATAATTAAATAAGAATTAAATGATGATTGTTTGGGTTAAATTGGGCGGTTTTTCAACCTCAACAAACTTGTTTTGATCAATCATTTAGTAATATGTACATAATTTATTTCCAGAACATTAAATGGGACATAATACATATAAAGTATTCTATTTTAACCATAAAAATGGTTTCATGACCAGATCTGAAAGTAGAAACAGAAAAAGAAAACATGTCGTTCTTGAAGGTGATAGATTAACACCTCACGAACAACCTTTTCTTTTATAAAATAAAAGGAATAGGAGAAGAGGGTTGGATGGTATAATATCCCATTAGTATCATAAAATTTCATTATATGTATGATACTGTATTTACCATACCATTTGGAAGAAGATAGGTGGGGAGGGAATAAAAAAAGAACTTGAAATTGAAAGGAAATTAAAGGAAAGAAGGAGATAAATCACCTCTTGAATCCTCCTCTTGAGATCCTTTTTAAGGGACCTAGGATTGGTCTTTTTTATGTGAACAGAATCTCTTGGAAGTGTGGGAGGGGCTAGAGAAGATACTTGGACAGAATTTATAAACAAGGATTGAAGCTTGAGAGGTGTGGGGAAATGAGGGTGTGAAGGGTGGTATTTATAATGGAGGGGAGAGGGGATTTCTCAACATAAGATTCATTAATTTATTATTTCCCCACAAGACCAAGAATAGTGAGTCTTACATGACCATGAATAGTAATTTTATCATGTGAACCCAAACCAATTGTTCTTACATCATCAGAACATCATTCATGACTATATAATTAGCTTATTTAACTTATTTTGTAAATTATGGTATTTCACTATTCAACAAGAAATCAAGTATTTCAGAAAAATTCCAAAAATTCAACCCAACCATTTTTCAATGTGTAAAATCCAAAAATGAAGTTCATTTTTCAACAATAATTTTCCATATATGATTTTCTTAATATATAATTATTTCATAATTTATTAAAAAAACCAGTTTTAAAACATTCATTTACTTATTCAAAAATATTGGTACATCATACATTCACTTGAATATTATCATTATAAAATAATATGTAAGGTTATTTTTCATTAGGTTATATCACTATTCATAAGGGTATGTTACAATTCATAAGTTTAGGTTACTCTTCACAAAAAAAATATGTTTTTCTTACCGGACTCCAAATAACTTACAGATCGCAACCGTGTTTGTTAGATTTTCAGAATTCAAAATATAGAAGTGACAAACTATTTTATAAATGTCACATAGCAATTATAAGTTCATTAAGTCGTGATTTCATGTGATTATATGAATTATTTATAAGAAATCAATTTCCATTAAAAACTTTGCGTCGTTACATACTTCCCCCCTTATGAATTTTTTCCCTCAAAATTTCACTTTACGCAAATAGGTGTGGGTATTTCTCCTTCACAGCCTCCTATGATTCCCAAGTATCTTATTCAAAGTTATGGTTCCTCCACAACACTATGACGAGGTGGGTTGTCTTGTAGTGTAAAACCTTATCTCTCCAGTCTAGAATCTCTACTGGTTTCTTCTCATAGGAGAGATCATCTTCCAACTGTACCACCTCTATGTTCAGTACATGTGTGGGATCTGGTATGTACTTACTCAGGAGTGATACAGGAAACACATCATGAACTTGATCCATTTTTTGTGGAAGTGCAAGACGATATTCCATGGATCTTATGCGGTCAAGGATCTCAAAGGGGAAAATGTACCTTGGGCTTAACTTCCCTTTCTTTCTAAACCGCATGACTCTCTTCCATGGTGATATTCGAAGGAAGACTTTATCTCCAACATAGAACTATAATTCCCTTTGAAAGTTGTTAGCGTAGCTCTTTTTCTGACTCTTAGAAGCTTTGATGTGTTTCTGGATGACATGAACCTTCTATGTCATCTCTAGCACAAGATCAGGTCCAAGTAGCTTTCTTTCTCCAACTTTATCCCAACAGGTTGTAGTCCTACATCACTTTCTATACAGAGCTTCATATAGAGGCATCTGAATACTCAAGTGGACACTATTTTTGTATGAGAACTCAACCAATGGGATATGCTGATCTCATCCACCTTTGAATTCTAGAGAGAATTCTCTTAGCATATCATCAAGTGTCTGAATAGTCCTTTCAAATTTCCCATCAGTTTGGGGGTGATAGGTCATGCTGAAATTTAATTCAGTACTCAAAGCATGTTGATGACTCCTACAAAATTTAGATGTGAACCTTGGATCACGATCAGAGACAATTGATAGTGGAACACCATGTAGTCTCACCACTTACTTCACATATATAATTGTAATTTGTTCAAGCGAGAGGTCTTCCCAAATAGCGATAAAATGGGTATTCTTGGTGAGTCGGTCAACCACAAACCATATCGCCTTATTCAACTTTGACATCTTTGGGAGACCCGTGACAAAGTCAATAGTAACATTCTCCCATTTATACCTGGATATAGTCAATGGCTAGATCAACCCTTTGGACTTTTCTCACACTACTTTAACTTGTTGAAATACCAAGCACCTTTAGATATATTCTGCTATCTCTTTCATCATGTTATCCCACCATAAGTGTTCTCGGAGATCATGATACATCTTGGTACTCCTAGGATGGATAGAGAATGTTGAGATATGTGAATTTTCCAATAGCTCCTTCTTTATCTCGAGTGATAAAGGCCCACAAATATGTATTCCAAACTGAATCACACCATCACCATTGATATGGAACTCTTAAAGCTTCCCTTCCTTTACTGCATTCACCCTCTTTGGTATATCTGCATCATTATTTTGTGCTTCCTTAATATTCTCTTGGATGTATGGTTGCACAATAATTTAGGAAAGGAAGGATGTATCCCTTGCCCTTATGATTTCTAAATCCATCCTTTCCAGGTCCAAGAAGATAGGGTCTTTCTCAATCTGTAACATGGATAGACTAGCAGGTTATTTTCTACATAAAGCATCAACTACCTTGTTCACCTTTCCAAGATGATAGTGAATAGAGAAATTGTAATCCTTCATTATCTCTAACCATCTCCTTTGATGCATGTTGAGCTCCTTTTATGTGAATATAGACTTTAGGATCTTATGGTCAGTGTATATGTCATACTTCTCGCAATAAAGTAGTGTCGCCCGATTTTCAAGGAAAATATTATGGCTTCCATCTCAAGATCATGCATTAGCTAGTTCTTCTCATGGATCATTAACTTCCATGAGGCGTAAGCTATCACATTTTCATTTTACATGAGTACGCAACCCAAGAATTTCTTTGAAGCATCACTGTATATAAAAAAAATTTGTCCACCTTTCGGTAGTGTGAGTAGAAGTGGAGTGATAAACCTTCTCTTTAGCTCCAGGAATCTTCCCTCACATTCTTCTGTACAGAAATAATTTACCCCTTTCTTTCTTAACTTAGTTAGCGGGCTTGGAAATAGTGAGAAATTTCTCACAAAACTTCATTAGTACCCAGCTAATCCAAGAAAACAATGGATTTATGTGATACTAGAGGGCCTGGGGCATTCCTCAATCGCTTTTTTTAAGGGTCAACATAAATTCCCTCACTTGTGATCACATGTCCCATGAACATGACTTGATTCATCCAAAATTCATACTTCTTGTAATTGTCGTACAACTTATCCTTTCACAATGTCTCCAACAGAAGTCTCAGATGTTCTTCATGTTCCTCCTTTCTCTTGGAGTAGATGAGAATATCATTAATAAACACTACCAATTTTTTTTTGAGATAATGTCTGAAGTCTCTATTATTCAAATCTATGAAGATGTTAGGGGAATTAATACATACAGAGGGCACCACTAGAAACTCATAGTGCTCATAGCTTATAAGAAAGGTAGTCTTATGAATATCTTCCTTCTTCACCTTTAGCTGATGATATATAGAACGAAGATCCAACTTTGTCAAGTATTGAGCTCATCTTAATTAATCAGACAAGTCTTCAATCCTTGGAATAAGATACTTGTTCTTTATGGTGATCTTTTTGAGTTACCGATAATCGATACACAGCCTCATTCTTCCATCCTTCTTCTTCACAAAGAGAACTGGTGCACCCCAAGGTAATGCACTAGGTCATATGAACCCTTTGTCCGGATGCTCTTACATCTACTTCATTAACTCCAATTCAATAGGATCCAGCCTATTGGTACACTTTGAGATAGGAGTAGCTTCAGGTACGAGTTCTATTGAGAACTATACCTCATGATCCGAGGGGATTCTGGGTAACTCTTCGGGAAATAAATCACCATATTCACCCACGATGGGCATTCCCACAAGGTTAGTAATATTCTATGAATCAACCATTTGGGAGAGGTATGCTTCTTCATACGGAATCAACACCCAGACCAATTATAAGGACTCAGCCTTAAAATTTTCATATAAAAGGACCTTTCACCATTCTAGGTTCTATATAATATACACAATCTTACAAATTTTCAGAGTTACAGCAAAATAAAATAAAATGAACAAAAACACGGTGTGCGCTGACTCCGTATGCAAAGTGAATGCCTTCAGAAAACTCCACTGGTCTTGTGAAAAATAATTAAAAGAAGGGGTGAATATTAAATATGTCTAGTAAGGTGTTTAAAAAACTTTGAAAAATAATTTTTAAAATATTATTTGAAAATTATTTAATAAATACATAAAGAAAAACCATTTTTAAAATACTATTTCAAAAGTCTCACGACTAAAAATACTAGGTCATTTTAAAAAATACTTCTATTCAAAATTGATTTAACGATAATCCGATGTATTTATGAAAAAAATACGCAAGTTTTTGAAAACAAAACACTATTCTAAGGTCACTTGAATCGTTGAAGGTTGTCTGGGCCTACCCACTTAGCGAAGGATAGGTTCACTCCCCAATGAGATACCATATTTACAATGATCATGCACTATCTTTGATGAAATTTCATGAAGTGGCTTTGGGAGGTGACCATGGGATGCTCCTTGGCATCCAAATTTTTAAGCATGATATAGTTTGAGGGATTTATAGAGAAATAATCTACTCTTATATCTTTGATCCCCACACTACAAAAGCCTTCCTCTAGAAACCCAAATGATTTATGCATAGAGATGATCCTAGTGTCTCTTAGTGATCTCGGTGTATTTGGGTTAAATAAGTCTAGGGAATGGAAACCAATCTAGGGATCCACTTGGGGGGTTTTTAGTATATTTTTCACATTGGTCGACTTTGTGTGGGGATGTTGGATGTAATGTGTGTATGGTTTTGTTGGTGCTTATGTACGAGTATTTTAAATTACGAGGATGCAATTCGTTGAAGGGGGGGGGGGGTAATGTGATTCTCCAAACCTTTTTCACATGTAGTAATAATATTATGATTTTATTCTGTTTAATTTTCATGCTATCTGGACAAAAATTTCAAACTAAACATAGGGTATTTCATTTAATTAAACACCGAACTGTTTACATTACAATAAGATCAATGGAAACCATAACACCCAAAAAATATTGAAAGACCTATTAAAATCACAAGGATAGCACCCAATATAAAAAAATGACCAAGATAATAGTAGGGGTCCTTCGAATCCATCACAATGAAAATCAGTATAGCTAGATCCACCACAATCGTACTGAGCATTAGAGGAATGATGACCACCATTTTATCTAGGTTTTCTAGAAGTGGAATTACCCTAAAAATTTATTTATAAGGGATAGTTTGACCATTGCAGATATATATGACCGTTTTATTACATTTACGGTGATTGGAGTTTCAAAATAAAGTTACAGTTGGTATCTTGTTAAACTAAAATAATTTAAGTAAAAATTTAAGATATACTGTAGGAATTTTCATAAAATCTATATAACTATCTTAAGCATTTTAATTGTTTTGATATGTTTCACATATCTTAAGTTTGATCTTTGACATCATGGTTTTAAATATAAAACCATATTTTATAAAACATGGTATGATTTCAAACTTTGGAATGTATTTTAAATACTTTTCAAATGTTTTAAATATACTATGGTTATAATGGTATTTTATATATGCTTTTAATTAATGGTACTCAATTTTATAAATTGATTTTCTGTATAGTAATTATAAATATTATTCTTCTTAAACATAACAAATAATTCTCTTACTAAGTATTTATATGTATAAAAGCATATTTAATGTTTTAAGTATTTTATACTTTAATCTCCCAAAGTGTTAAATTAAGAAGTGATTATTTTTAGGGATATTATGTTCCTTGTTTATAGTCTTATGTATAATAAAAATAACTTTTACTTTTACAAAAAATGGGCGATTACCACACCTAGCTGATGGCCACCTTTTAGGCAGCCACTCAAGGCCTTGCTGGGCATCTCATCCACACCCCCTAGAAAATGGCCCAGGGCAGTGCGCACACATGGTGCATTCTAAATAGAGAGTACAAAAGGAATTATAATCCCTAATCATGCACATGTGTGCAAGTGTGAAAGGGAACCAGAGCAAGCCACAGTGCGGGGTGACATGACGGTAGGGGTGGGTGCAGAGCACACTCGCAGAACCCGATACGGGGTGGCACCATGATGGGGGAGGAAGTAATCTGAGCTATGTACAAGAGATCTAGGCTTGTAAGGGAGACACTAAACCCATCCCGTTTCGATGTGGGATGGTAATTTTAATGTAATATTGCATCTGGAGTGTCAGATCACACCACACGTGATCCGAGTCGTCTGATCAGTCCAGCTATCGAACCCACACGACCATAGATTTCCCTCTTCATTTTTATCAGACATCCAACTCATCGGGATCTAATCACAACCATTCAATTCTTTTTAAAACACCACGTCGCTCACAGCTGTCATATCAAATATGATCTAATTTGGACCGACCATATCTTTTTAAATCGCCACATCGCCCGTAGACATCCGATCCAATCCTCGTCAGATCTCAACCGTTAATTCTTTTAAAAATACATGGACACACCTCATCTACTAGATCTATTATGGTTATATCCATGTCACCCATTTCTTTCACTATTTTTCCACTCTATGCCATCTTCTTCCTCCCGCGTGCGCCGTTCCACTCACACTCAACCTTCCACTTTCTCTATTTTTCTTCACCCGTGACACCACCTCTCTCCTGGTGGCCTCTCCTTTCACAAATTTTCTACAAGAACGACACCCCAGGTCTTATTTTAAACTAAGGGGTCTCAGTTTTCCATGCCAATATCATTAAAAATACATTATATATAGTTTATATGTACAACTATTTTGGAACCCAAACCTTACGAGTTCTCCATTCTCTAGTGCCTCCATCGAGCTTCCCCAGACCTCTTATCCTCCTTCAAACCAAGTAAGGGAATTATATATTTCCTTATTCATTAAATATTTTATATAAGTTATGTATATAGAAAATATATAAATACACGTAGTTTTTATATCCCATTATATCCGATTTTTAGGCCTTTTATGTTTGGTTTTCAAAAACCTTAAATGGTGTTTTTGAAAAACATGTGGTAATTAAGGGTTATAACAGTTTCTTTTTTTTCAAATCTATACATATATATATATATATATATAATTAGAGTGTATATATATATAGTTATATGTACGTACTTATGTTCAATATGAAACAAACTAGCTTTGTTCATAAGTCTTTAATGCAGCGAACATACTTTTCTTATACATGAAAAGTTTTCATTGCTGTCTTGTTTAATTGGACTATATATATATATATGATTATATGAATATACCTTTGGATATTAATTATAAACTGATTAAGTTTTCATAAAAACCAATTTTTTTGTGATTTAATTATGTTTGTGAGATGTAAAATGTTCATAATAATTTATTAAACCTCATATTGGTTGAGAAAATTCTGTATATACGTGTTGTGTTTATGTAGTTCATATAATTTCCTTTTAACCCACATTTATACAAGAACAATACTTACCCTAGTGTATGCACTCTTATTTTTAAGTATGAAATAATATTTTATACATATAAAGGGGAAGCACTTGTAGAAAAATATGTTTAAATGTATTTTTATGAATGCATGCTTCACATGAAATAATTATTTTTCTAAAGCACTTGAATATGCCTCAATAAATGTTTTCAATCATTATGTTTTTTTGTTAAATATTACCATTTATCAGTATGTGTTTAAAATATAAAGGAAAATTATCCTAATTTTAGAATTATGCATTTTGAAATATAAAATGTTTACTTTCATAATAAAGATTTTAGGTGTTATCATTTTATATGACAAAACTCTATTTTATGTGTTTTAGTTATTATCACATGTTAAATAATCCTTCTATCATACTTGTTGTTTATCTCCATAGCCATGCAACTATTAGTATTTTTATTAACACTTATATGCATGACTCACATTGTATATATAAATTCTAAAGAATGTAATCAAACTCAACTGACCTTTTATGGAATTAAGAACTAAATTATTCGATGTGGTATGAGACACTTTGAATAATAGAAATGAGAAATTAAATTATTCAAAGTGGACTAGGACACTTTGAATAATATGAAATGGAAAATTAATTTATTCAAAGTGGTATGGGACACTTTGAATAATATGAAATAAGAAACTGAGTATTGCGTGACACTTGGAATGATAAATAATTTAATAAGTCAAAGTGGTATGAGCACTTTGATTTAAGAAAATGAGGAATGCATTGGACTTAGTATGTGGAATTTGGGTCCCACTATAGCCTCTCGATTCATTATTAGGTATCATGAGACAAACTAGACATGGAATTGTCCGAGACCTTTCCCAAATTTGATTTACAGTCTTAGCACGAGGCCTTGACACAGAGTTTATGGTCTTGGCACGAGGCCTTGGCATCGTCCGACATATTCACCTCCCTCATTATGACTATAATATTTAATTAACCAAGTTGATATTTGACTAGTAGAATATTCATGGTTAAATAACTTGTACTTATAAGAATCATAGAAAGTAAATTCTTATGGCATTATGTTTATTTTAGCACTTAGAGATTTATCAGCCAGTTTATATATCATAGTTATTAATGGAAGAAATTGAAGCTATTATTTTATGTGAAAACTCTGATCAAGTTTTAATCTCTATTTTAAATTTGGTACTTATATTTTTTCTTGTCACAATTATTAAAATTAGAATCACTCATACTTTATATGTTGCAGACCCTATATTTTGTATGTGCATGCTTATGTGTAGAATATGTTTCATTGTGACCTTGTTAGTATTCCTTGAAATATTCACTTATAATTCTTGGAAATAATTTACGTTATGATTTATGTATTGAAACTTCCTATTAAAACATTTTATGATTAATTTAATGGAATTTTGTCATGTGTTTTTAATTGAAACATTATTTTATTTTAAAACCCCTTATTGGGCATTCATATGCTCACCCTACGTTTTTAACTTTAATTTAACAGGTTTAGTATATTTGAGATAAACTGTTTGGTAAAAGATTTGTGGATATTATTTTCCCCTTCAGTTTTGAAGGAATTTTAATAATTTAATCTGATTCTCCAGGACCTAAACAAAAAATATACACTTTAGTGGAACATGATGTGTGTTTTCTGTATTCCTTTTTACAATTGTTTTTGGAAGAAGAGTTCTTTTGGAAAAATTTTGTATGACATAAAATTCAGTGGAAAACATTTATATCCCAAAAAAGGTAATATAATGATGAAAAAATGATTTTTAATGAGTGACCATACCAAAAATGCAGTGAAAGAAGGAGAATCCTAAGAAAGAAGGTTGGCTTCGAGATTTTCCCCTTACCTTGTATCCAAACACTTTATTCACATTAATGTCCTATATAACCACATTATATTCATTAATTAAGAATTATAAGAACCCTTTTTACATCAATATGGTTCATTATGGTTTATTTAAGTTATATTTGGGCCTTTTTATGAGTTATAGAGTTTAAAAACACTATTCGGGAATGTTTATTTTTATGGTTTCCTTGAGTGGTTCACTTATATTCATAAATGAAAGTTCATATAGAACATGGATAAACATATAGAACTGGTATTTATGGTAATTAATGATATTACAAACATTTAAATGATCTTATAATTAATTATATTATATTCTATGTGGACGAATAATTAGATAAGAATTAAATGATGATTGTTTGGGATAATTTGGGTGGTTTTTCGGCCAAAATGAACTTGTTTTGATTAATAATTTAGTAATATGTACCTAAGTTAGATCCAGAGCTTTAAATAGGACATAATACATATAAAATATTCTGTTTCAACCATAAAAATGGTTTCATGACCATATCTAGAAGTAGAAATGGAAAAAAGAAAACATGTTGTTCTTGAAGGTGATAGATTAACACCTCACGAAAAATGTTTTCTTTTCTAAAATAAAAGGAAGAGGATAAGGGGATTGTATGGTATAATATCCCATTAGTATAATAAAATTATAGTATATTTAGGATACTGGAGTTACCATACCATGTGCATGAAGATAGGGGGAGAGAATAAGAAAAGAACTTGAAGATGGGATGGAACGTGGTTATTTTGAATTTCAAATTTGGGATCTTTATCTTGTTTTTGAATTTAGAATATAGTGGATTGGGTTGAATCAGTTGTGAGGCTACTGCTCACCCATATATAAAGTTTTATTCAAAAATAAAATAAAAATGGAATTTTCAGTCAAAGGAAATTAAAAGAAATAGGGAGAGAAATTACCTCTTGAATCCTCCTCTTGAGATCCTCCTTAAGGGACCTAGGCTTGGTCTTTTGATGAGACCAGAAGATCTTGGAAGTGGGGGAGGGGATAGTGAATATTCCTGGGAAGATTTTAGACAAGGATTGAATCATGATTGGTGTGAGGAAATGCGGTTGTGAAGGGTGGTATTTATAGTGGAGGGGAGAGGGGATTTCTCAATAAAAAATCTGTTAATTTATTATTTCCCCACAAGACAAGTAATAGTGAGTATTGAATGAACAAGAACAGTAATTTTATAATGTGAAGCCAAAACAATTGGGCTTACATCAGCATAAAATCATGTGTGACCCTATAATTAGCTTATTTAATTTATTTTGTAAATTATGGTATTTCACTATTCATGAAAAGTTCAAGTATTTCAATAAAATCCCAAAAAATCACACCAACCATTTTTTTACATGTAAATTCCAAAAATGAGGTCCATTTTTTCTAAACTAATTTTATAATTATGATTATTTTATTATTTAATTATACTCATAATTTATTAAAAAACAATTTTAAAACATTCATTTACTTATTCTAAAATATAGGTACATCATACATTCACTTGAATATTATCATTATAAAATCATAGGTAAGGATATTGTTCATTAGGTTATATCACTATTCATTAGGGTATGTTACTATTCATAAGGGTAAGTTACTATTCACCAAAAAAATATGTTTTCTTATCTTACTCCAAATAACTTACTAATCGCAACTGTGTATGTTAGATTTTTGAAATACAAAACATAGATGTGACAAAATTATGATTAAAGGTCACATAGAAATTAATAGTTCACTAAGTTGTCCTTTCATGTGATTATATGAAATATTTATAAGAGATGAATTTCCATTAAAAACTTTGGGTCATTATATTCTTCCCCCCTTATGTAATTTTTCCCTCAGAATTTTACTTTCAACAACCGGCTGATGGTACTTCTCCTTCATCGCCTCCTATGATTCCCAAGTAGCTTCTTCAAACTTATGGTTCTTCCACAACACTTTGACAAGGTTGGTTGTCTTGTTTTGTAGAACCTTATCTCTTTGGTTCAGAATCTCTACTGGTTGCTCCTCATAAGAGATATCATCTTCCACCTGTGCCACCTTTGAGTTCATTACATGTGTGGGATATGGTATGTACTTTCTCAGGTGTGATATATGAAACACATCATGAACTTGATCCATATTTAGTATAAGTTAAATCTGATAGTCCACGGACCCTATGCGGTCAAGGATTTCAAAGGGGGGAATTTACATTGGGGTTAGCTTCCCTTTCTTTCTAAACCACATGACTCTCTTCCATGTTGATATTCGAAGGTTGAATTTATCTCCAACATTGAACTCCAAGTCCCTTTGATGGTTGTCTGCGTAGTTCTTTTTCTGACTCTAAGCATATTTGATGTGTTTCTAGATGACATGAACCTTTTCTATCATTATTTTCACAAGATAGGGTCTAAGTAGCTTTATTTCTTCAACTTCAACCTAACAGGTTGTAGTTCTACATTGCTCTCCATACAGAGCATCATATGGATCCATCTGAATAATGGGGTGGAAGATATTGTTGTTTGAGAACTCAACAAATGAGAGATGATTATCCCATCCACCTTTGAATTCTAGAGAGCATGCACATAGAATATCTTCAAGAGTCTGAATAGTCCTTTCATATTGGCCATCAATTTGGGGGTGATAAGCCATGCTGAAATTTAATTCAGTCCTCAAAGCATGTTGAAGACTCCTTTAGAATTTAGATGTGAACTTTGGATCATGATCAGAGACAATTGAGAGTGGAAGGCCATGTGGTCTCGCCACATCCTTCACATATATCTTTGCAAGTTGTTCAAGCGAGAGGTCTTCCCAAATTGCAATAAAATAGGTAGTCTTGGTGAGTCAGTCAAACACAACCCATATCACATTATTTCCCTTTGATGTTTTCAGGAGACCCGTGACAAATTCCATATTTACATTCTCCCATTTCCAAATGGGTAAAGGCAATGACTGCATCAACCCTTTGGACTTTTTTTGCTCTTATTTAACTTTCTGACATACGAAGAATCTTGAGATGTATTCTGCAATCTACTTCTTCATGTTATCCCACTAGAAGTGTTCTCAGAGATCATGGTACATCATGGTACTCCCATTATGGATAGAGAATGTTGAGCTATGTGCATTTTCCAATATCTCCTTCTTTCTCCTGGGTGATGAAGGCACACAAAGCCATGCTCTAAACTGAATCCCACCCCCACCATTGATGTGGAACTCTTGAAGCTTCCCTTCCTTTACTACATTCACTATCTTTTGTATATCTGCATCACCCCTTTGCACTTCCTTAATATTCTCTTGGATGGATGGTTTCACAATCCTTAGTGAAAGGTTGAATGTACCCTTGACCTAATGATTTCTAAATCCATCCTTTACATATCCAAGAATATAGGGTCTTTCACAATTTGTAACATAGATAGAGTAGCAGGTTCTTTTATGCTTAGAGAATTAGATACCTTGTTTGCCTTTCTAGTATGATTGTGATTAGATCAATCATAATCTCTTTTTAGCTCTAAAAATATCCTTTGATGCATGTTGAACTCCATTTGTGTGAATATATATACTTTGGCTCTTTTATTCTGTGTATATGTCACAATTCTTACCAAAAAGGTAGTGACCCCAAATTTTCAAGGCAAAAATCACTACTTCTAGCTCTAGATCTTGCGTTGGGTAGTTCTACTAATCGATCTTCAACTTTCTTAAGGCATAGGATATCACATTGTCATTTTTCATGAGTACGAAACCCAAGCATTTTCCTTAAAGCATCACTGTATATCACAACGATTTCTCCACTTTTCGGTAGTGTGAGCACATGTGTAGTGATAAGGCATCTATTTAGCTCCTTGAACCTTCCATCACATTCTTCTGTCCAGACATAATTTAACCCTTTCATTGTAATCTTAGTTAGCGGGCTTGAAAATTGTCAGAAATTTCTCACAAAATGTCGGTAGTACCCAACTAATCCAAGAAAACTACGGATTTCTGTGACACTAGAGGACCTGAGACTTTCCTCAATCACCTTTTTTAAGGGTCTACAGAAATTCCCTCACTTGTGATCACATGTCCCAAGATTGTGACTTTCTTCAACCAAAAGTCACACTTTCTGAACTTGGAGTACAACTTCTCCTTTCTCAATTTCACCAACACAAGTCTTATATGTTCTTCATGGTCCTCCTTTCTCTTGGAGTATATGATAATATCATCAATAAACACTACTAAAATTTTTTCGAGGTAATGTCTAAAGAATATATTTATCAAATCCATGAATATTAGAGGGGAATTAGTAATTCTGAAGGGAATCACCAAAAAATCATAGTTCCCATACCTTGTACAGAAGGCAGTCTTCTGAATATATTCTTTCTTCACCTTTAGCTGATGATATCTAGAATGAAGATCCACCTTTGACAAGTATTGAGATCCTATTAATTGATCTAACAAGTCTTTAATCCTTATAAGAGGGTACTTGTTCTTTAGGTTGATATTTTTTTGTTCCTGATGATCGATACACAACCTCATTGTTCCATCCTTCTTCTTTAGAATGATCACGGGTGCACCCTAGGGTGATGCACTATGGCGTATGAATTGTTTGTCTAGATGATCTTGCAGCTGTTTCTTTAACTCTTCTAGTTCGATAGGATCCATCCTATAGGGACACTTTGAGATAGGAGTAGCTCTAATAATGAGTTCTATTGAGAACTCTACCTCACGATCTGGGGGGATTCTGGGTAACTCTTCTAGAAATACATCACCATATTCACTCACAATGGGAACTCCCGCAAGGTTGGTTCTATTCTTTGACTCAACCATTTGGGTGAGGTATACTTCGTCATACGGAAACAACACCAACACCATTGAAGTATTTTTCAAAGGAGATTCATGATCTTTCTTTAATTTTTAGAGGATCATAAGATAGATAAAAATATGAAAAGATATTTCCTTTTCCCGATAGTTGATATGTTCTCTATATAACATGAGCCAATCCATTCCCATTATAGTGTTGAATTACACCAATGGAAGTATTACGAGATTCGCTGGAAGAATATTCCCACATATGCCAACAGGAGAAGATTCGAACACTTGGGTTGCAATGACTCCACCACTTGGTGTTTTTACTGATATTTGTAATTCAATGTTTCAGGGCTTCGATTCTATTGTTCTAGATAAATTTCATGATGTAAAGGAATGCATTGAACCGGAATCAAATAAGACATTTTCCATTCTTGAGTGAATTGAAACTGTACCTTGTACAACTTCATTATCTTTCTCCCCTTATATAGTAGGGATGTCATAAGCTTTTCCTCGTTCCTTTGGATTTGGTGGATTTTTACGCTGATTACCCTCGAGAACTCAAGGTTTAGTGCATTGGCTTTCATAGTTCCCTAGCTCCCTAAAGTTTTAGCATTGAACCATGGGTAGTTCTCTCATGTCTTCCACCACATTCTCATTTCTTTTAATTTATTTTCAACACTATTGAGCATGGTGTCATTATTTCCCACATTTAAATTACTTTCCCATCCCTTTTAGTTAGTTCTCATGGTGCAACTTCCCACATTTTTGGCATGTGGTTCATTGAGTTTTCTTCCCACCTTTATCATTAGATCCACCAGCCTGAAACTCCATCATTCATTTCTTATCACTATATCCATGGGAACATTATCCAAACTCTATCTCCACTTTGTGAGCACCTCAAACAACATCTTCATAAATCCCAACGTCTCTAATTTCAGAAGCCTTTGAACGTTGTGGTTTTAATCCACTAAATAATCTATCAATTTTTCTATCATTGTTGATAAAAAAACCCAAACTATACCTTGAAATCCTTGTGAAATTCACTTCATAGGTGGTGAAAAATTCTTCTTCTTTTTTAATGATATCTATGAATTCTTTCTCCATATTTGTGCAAAGAGTTATTGTGAAATACTTATTAAGAAACATGATCTTAAAGTCTTCCCATTCCATCTCTTCAATTTCCTCCATTGGATTGGTGTTATTAATCAAATCCCACCATTGTTCGACCTATCAATCTAGACGATAAATGGATAGTGTCACCATATACATCTTAGAACAATGGAGTATAGAAGATATCTTCTCCATGGATTTGACCCACTGATCTGCAACTAGTGGATCAGAATATCCACTAAACATCGGTGGTTGTTGCCGTATAAAACATTCGATAGCTAGTTGCTCCCTCTTTTGTGAAGGTGGAAGTTCTCCATTATTAAGGTTATTGTTCATAACTTGAGATAGTTTTGCATAAGAATCGTCATGATGTTTTTAACTCCACCTCTCAAATCATAGGGGATGTCATTCAGGAAATAGTTGCATTGGCCCTTGCATGAGTTGTTGGCATGGTTTCTCATAGTTCCAATAATTTTATAAAATAGGAATGTTTAAAAAAAAACATAAGTCAACAAGTCATGCATAAATAACTTATTCATTTGCACAATTTATACTAAAATTATAGCATATGGGATCCCTATGTAAATATTCTTGTGTGAATATTTGTACTTAGTATCATTCTAGAGGTTTTCTCTAGGGTTCACTAATCCTAATTCCCAATTTAACTAAACCTTGACTCTAATACAAACTATAACGACCCAACCTTTTATCACATTACTATTAAATCATTTTAAATATAAACAACATAATAATATTACACATAGAGGATCCATTGGTTTAGTGTCTTTGAAAAAACTAGGACCATTCAAAAAAATTACAACATCATGCATAAACATTTTTGTAATTCTATCTTCTCTAGATTCTTATTAGCACTTGACTCCTCTATATTACGTGTATTCACCAGAGGATATACATCAAATGGGGTGATAAAAATCCCAATAAAATGATAGATAAGAACAACATAGTATGGGGTGAGCATAATCATAACATAGGAAAAAATCATGAACATGAGAGGAATCATTAATAAAAGACTTTAAATGTGGAAATGCATAAAAATGAAACATCATGTCTTAGTGGTTAAATACCACACATACTTGGGAACACAGATAGAATCTTGTTCACACATAATTTTATATTAACTCATGAGATTCATCACATTAACCAATGCATTGGAGCGCTGTATAATTCCAGGTGGACCCATTAGATTGAAACATTCATATTGCGCTATATAATTAGGGGTGCACCTATCACATCATAACATTATCATTTATCATGCATTCCACAATGAACATATATGAAAAATAAACATAACTAACCCATCGAAAGTAATGGATTTCATCTCATAAGAACACATTCATAAACATTGGGAACCCAAAATTAAGTGGGAATAACATACATGATACGATATCCATCAACCTTGAGTAAGATGTAAAAGGTGTGTTTTTGAAAGAAGAGTTATTTTAGAAAACTTTTGATGGACATAAAATCCAGTACAAAACATTTATATCTCATAACAGGTATGATAATGATGAATAAGTTATTTTTTTGGAGTAAACATACTAAAAATGGAGTGGAAGAGTGAGAACCCGAAGAAATAAAGTTGGGTTTGATATTTCCTGTTACCTAGTATCTAAATGATTTATTCACTTTAATGTCTTGTATAACCACATTAGATTCATTAATTGACAATTCCAGAACCTTGTAAACAAAATTACTGTTCATTATGTTTTCATTATGTAATTTTATGGGACTTTTGATGAGTTATAGAGTTTAAAAAACATTGTTCCGGAATGTTGGTTTTTATGGTTTTCTTGAGTGGTTCACTTGTATTCATAAATGAAAGTTTGTGTAGAACATGGATAAACATCCAAAACTGATATTTCATGTTATTAATGATATTATAGAAGTCTAAATGATATTATAATGAATTATATTATATACCATGTGGATTAATAATTAGATAATAATTAAATGATCTTATAATGACTTTTGTTTTGTTCTAACCTTTTCTATTTTTGAAAACGGTGTGAACCAGGAAAAACCAGGCCAAAAACTCATGTGAGGGAAGATGAAATGATTACTATAATGACATACCCAATGATTTGGGAGGTGGAGATCAAAACTTCATGATGATTCTTACCCAACTATCTCAGGTTATGAATGACAACCATAATAATGGAGAACGTCCTCCTTCCTCCTTCACCAAAGAGTGAGCAACTAGCTATGGAATGTTTTATGTGGCAACGACCACTGACTTTTAGTGGATCTTCTAATCCAGTAGTTGTGGAATAGTGGGTCAACTCCATGGAGAATATATTTTCTATACTCCACTACTTTGAGATGGATAAGGTGACACTAGCCGTTTATCTTCTAGATGGAGAGGTCGATCAATGGTGGGATTTGATTAAGAACACCAAGACGAGGGATGAATTTAAAGTGATGGAATGGGAAGACATTAAGGCCATGTTTCTTAATAAGTCTTTACAAATAACTCTTTTCATGAATATGGAAATAGAATTCATAGATCTCAAGAAAAAAGAAGGAGAATCTTTCACAACCTACGAAGTGAATTTCACAAGGCTTGCAAGGTATGATTTGTGTTTTGTTATCAACAATGATAGAAAAATTGATATATATTTTATTAAATTAAAACCACACCTTCTAAAGGGTCTTGAAATTTGAGAATTTGGGTGTTATGAAGAAGTTTTTTGATGTGCTCTCAAAGTGAAGATCGGTTTTGGATAATGGTCCAATGGCTATGGTGATAAGAAAAGAAAGATGGAGTTTCAGGCTGGTCGATCTAATGACAAAGGTGGGAAGAAAACTCAATGACCCACATGCCAAAAATGTGTGAAGTTGCACAATGGGAACTGCCTCAAAGGGGTGGGGAATTGTTTCATGTGTGGTAAAGAAGGACACCATGCTCAAGAGTGTTGAAATGAAATGAAAAGGAATGAGAATGTGGTGGAATATAGGATAGAAACACCCATGGTTCAATGCTACAACTGTAGGGAGCTTGGGTACTATGAATTAAAGTGTACTACACCTCGAGTTATCAATGGTAATCAGTGTCAGTAGGCACCAAAGAAAAAAAATAGAGCAAGTCTTATTCTATCACTAATGTAGAAGTGGAGAAATATAATGGATTCGTACAAGGTATACTTACTATTCACTCAAGAATGGAAGAAGTCTTATTTAATTCTAGTTCTACGCATTACATTATATCTTGAAAGTGTGGTAGAACTATAGAATCAAATCCCCGAAACCTTGAAGTAGAGATATTTGTAAAAACACCAAGTGGTGAAATCATTGAAACCCATGTGTGTGACTCTTCTCTTATTGGAATATGTGGGAATATTCTTCCAATGAATCTCATAATACTTCCCCGGGTGGAATTCAATGCAATAATAGGAATGGAATAGCTCTTATTATATAGATCACATATCAACTATCCTGAAAATGAAATATATATTCATATTCTGAACCATCCCATTATCCTCTACAAATGCAAGGAAGATCATGAATCTCCTTTGAAAAATCCTTCAATGGTGTGGGTGTTGATTCCATAGGAAGAATCATACCTCGACCAAATGTTTGAATCAAAGAGTAGTAAATACCATGTGGGAATGCCCATAGTGAGTGAATATGGTGATGTATTTCCCAAAGAGTTACCTGGAATCCCCCCAGATTGTGAGGTAGAGTTCTCAATAGAACTCATACTTGGAGCTACTCCTATCTCAAAGTATCCCTATAGGATGGATCCTATCGAACTGAAAGAGTTAATGAAGTAGATACAAGATCATCTGGACAAAGGTTTTATAAGCCCTAGTGCATCACCTTGGGGTTCAACAGTGCTCTTTATAAAGAAGAAGGATAGAACAATGTGTCTGTGTATCGATTATCGGGAACTCAACAAGTTCACCATAAAGAAATAGTATCCCTTTCCAAGGATTAATTACTTGTTCAATCAATTAAGAGGAGTTGAATACTTCTAAAAGGTGGATATTCATTCTAGATATCATCAGATAATGGTGAAGAAGGAAGATATTCGTAAGACTGCCTTTCGTAACATGTATTGGCACTATGAGTTTCTGGTGATGCCCTTCGAACTTACTAATTCCCCTACAATCTTTGTGGATTTGATGAATAGTGTCTTTAGACATTACCTTGAAAAATTTGTTGTAGTGTTTGTTGATGATATTATCATATACTAAGGAGAAATTAGGAACATGACGAATATCTATGACTTGTGTTGGTGACATTGAGAAAGGATAAGTTGTACGCCAAGTTCAGAAAGTGTGACTTTAGGATGAGTCAAGTCACATTCTTGGGACATGTGATCACACGTGAGAGAATTTCTGTGGACCCTTCCAAAACAAAGGTGATTTTGGAATATATTAGTCCCTCTAGTGTCACATAAATCCATATTTTTCTTGGATTTGATGGGTACTATTGACTTTTTGTGATAAAGCTGTCACAATTGTCAAGCCTGTTAACTAAGTTAACAAGGAAAGAGCTAAAGTGTTTCTGGAAGAAAGAATGTGAGGGAAGCTTCAAGGAGCTAAATAGAAGGCTTATCACTTCATCTGAACTCACACTATCAAAAAGTGGAGAAATTTTTGTGATATATAGAGATGCTTCAATGAAAGGCTTGGGTTACGTACTCATGGAAAATGAATATGTGATAGCCTATGCCTCACGGCAGTTGAAGATCAATGATCAGAACTACCCGACGCATGATCTAGAGTTGTCATCCATGATTTTTTCCTTGAAAATCTGGTGGCACTACCTTTATGGAGAGAAGTATGAAATATACACCTACCAAAAGATCCTAAATTATATATTCACACAGAAGGATCTCAACATGGATCAAATTAGATGGTTAGAGATAATCAAGGATTACAATTTCTCTATTCACTATCATCCTGGAAGGGCGAACAAGGTAGATGCTGCTCTAAGAATAAAAGAATCTGCTACTCTATCCATGTTACGAATTGATAAATACCCTATCTTCTTGGATATAAAAAGGATGGATTTTAAAATTATAAGGAAAAAGGATAAATCATACCTTAACTAAATGACTGCACTACCATCCATCATAGAGAAGATTATGGAAGCACAAAGGGATTATATAGAAATAGAAAAGAGGGAGAATGCAGTAAATGAAGGGAAGTTTCAATAGTTCTATATCAACAATGATGATGTGATTCGGTTTGGATCCTGAATTTTTGTGCCTTCATCCCTCGGGATAAATAAGGAGATATTGAAAAATGCACATAAGTCAACATTCACTATCCATCCTGGGATTACCAAGATGTATCGTGATCTCTAAGAAAACTTCAGGTAGGATAAAATAAAGAAGGAGATTGCAGAATATATCTCAAGGTGCTTGGTATGTGAGCAAGTTAAAGTCGAGCGACAAAAGTTCAAAGGGTCAATGCAACCATTGCCTATAAACATGTTCAAATGGGAGAATATTACTATGGACTTTGTCATGGGTCTCCTGAAGACGTCAAAGGGGAAATAATTGGATATGGGTTATGGTTGACTGACTCACCAGGACTACCCATTTTATCACTATTTGGGAAGACCTCTCACTTGAACAACATGAAAAGATATATGTGAAGATGTTGTGAGACTACATGGCGTTCCACTCTTTATTGTCTCGGATCGTGATCCAAGGTTCACATTTATGTTATGTAGGAGTCTTCAACATACTTTGAGTACTGAATTAAATTTCAGCAGGGCCTATCACCCCCAAACTGATGGCCAATATAAATGGACTATTCAGACTCTTGAATATATGCTAAGAGCAAGCTCTCTCGAATTCAAAGGTAGATGGGATCAAAATCTCCCATTTTTTGAGTTCTCATAAAACAATAGCTTCCACTATAGTATTCAGATGAATCCATATGAAGCTCTATATGGAAATCTATGTATAACTCCAACCTGATGGGATGAAGTTGGAGAAAGAAAGCTGCTTGGACCCGATCTTGTGAAAGAGATGACATAGAAGGTTCAAGTAAACCAGAAAAACATCAAAGTTGCTCAGAGTCGGCAAAAGGGCTACACTGACAACTTTCGAAGGGGATTGGAGTTCGACCTTGGAGATAAATTAATCATTAAATTATTACAATGGAAGATATTCATGCGGTTTGGAATGAAAGGGACAATAATCCCAATGTACATTGTCCCCTTTGAGATCCTTGACTGCATAAGAGTCATGGCCTATCATCTTGTACTTCCACGGAATATGGATCATGTTCATGATGTGTTTTAGGTATCACACCATGGGAAGTACATACCAGATCCCACACATGTACTGAACTCAAAGGTGGTAAAGTTGGAAGATCATCTCTCCTTTTAGGAGCAACCAATAGATATTCTAGACTGGAGAGATAAGGTTGTACACAAAAAGAAAACCCACCTTGTCAAAGTTTTATGGAGTAAACATAATCTTGAAGAAGCTACTTGGGAATTGGAGGAGGTGATGAAGGATAAGTACACTCACCTATTTGTGTATAGTGAAATCTCGAGGGCAAAATTTCATAAGGGGGGAAGAATGTAACAACCCAAAGTTTCTAATAGAAATTCATCTCTAATAAATATTTCATATAATCACATGAAAGCACAAATTAATGAACTACAAAGTTCTATGTGATCTTTAAGCATAAGTTTGTCACTTTTTTGTTTTGAATTTTGAAAATCTAACATACAAAGTTGCGATTAGTAATTTATTTGGAGTCCGATAAGAAAACCATATTTTTTTGTGAATAGTAACCTACCCTTATGAATAGTTACATGCCCGTATGAATAGTAACATAACCTTATAAATAGTTAAATACCCTAATGAATTGTAACCTTACCTATGATAGTATAAAGATAATATCCAACTGAATGTATGATGTACATATGTTTTAGAATAAGTAAATGAATGTTTTAAAACTGGGTTTTTTAAAGAAATTTTGAGTTTAATTAAATATTAAAATAATCATATTTAGAAAATTATTTTTGAAAAATGGAATCCATTTTTAGATTCTACACATTGAAAAATGTTTGCTGTGAATTCTTGGTATTTTTATGAAATACTTGAATTTTTTATGAATAGTGAAATACCATAATTTACAAAATAAGCTAAATAAGCTAATTATAGAGTCATGCATGATTTTATTTTGATGTAAGCCCAATTATTTTAGGTTCACATGATAAAATTACTATTCTTGGTCATTTAAGACTCACTATTCCTTGTATTGTGGGGAAATAATAAATTAAGAAATTTTATATTGAGAAATCCCTTCTCCCATCCACTATAAATACCACCATTCACACCTTCATTTCCTCACGCATCTAAAGATTCAATCCTTGTATAAAATATTACCAAGAATTTTCCCTAGCCCTTACCCCACGTCCAATATCTTCTGGTCTCATCAAAATACCAAGCCTAGGTCTTTTAAGGAGGATCTCAAAATGAGGACTTAAGAGGTAATTTCTCTCCCTCTTTCCTTTAATTTGCTATCAATTTCAAGTTCTTTTCTTATTCTCTCCCCATATATATTTATCCACATGGTATGGTAACTACAATATCATACATATAATTAAATTTTATGATTCTAATGGGATATTATACCATCCAACCCCCTTCTCCTCTTCCCTTTATTTTATAATATAAAACGTTGTTCATGTGGTGTAATCTATCACCTTCAAGAACGATATGTTTTGTTTTTCTATTTATACTTTTAGATCTTTTGATGAAACCATTTTTATGGTTTAAACAGAATATTTTATATATATTATTCCCTATTTAATGTTCTTCAACTAAAATATGTACATATTATTAAATGATTAGTCAAAACAAGTTTATTGTGGTCGAAAAACAGCCCAAATTCACCCAAACAATCACCATTTAATTCTTATCTAATGATTCATCCACATGGTATATAATATAATTCATTATAAGATCATTTAAACTTATGTAATATAATTAATAACATGAAATAATAGTTTTTTATGTCTATCCATGTTCTACATGAAGTTTCATTTATGAACACAGGTGAACCACTCAAGAAAACCATAAAAATGAACATTCCCGAACAATGTTTTATAAACTCTATAACTCATCCAAAGGCCCCTAAAATAACTTAATAAAATCTTAATTAACCATATTCATGTATAAAAGGATCTTTTAGTTTTAATAAATAAATCTAATGTGGTTATAAAAAACATTAAAGTGAATAATTCTTTCAGATACAAGGTAAGGAGAAAATCTCGAACCTAACTTTCATTCTTCAGTTTCTCCCTCTTTCACTCCATTTTTGGTCTGGTCACTCCTTAACAAATAATTTTTTCATCATTATATTACCTTTTCTATGATATACATGTTTTCTACTAATGTTTATCTCAAACAAAAGTTTTCCAAAAGAACTCTTATTTTAAAAACACACCTTTTATTTCTCACTTGAGGTTGATGGCTATCGTATCAAGTATGTTATTCCCGAATAATTTTGGGAACCCAATATATATGAATTTGTTATTAAGAGATGAAACCCATTCATTTAAATGGGTTAGTTATGTTCATTTTTGATATATTTTCACTGTGTCATGCATTATAAATGATAATATTATGATGTGACGGGTGCACAATGAATTATATAGTGCAATATGAATGTTTCAATGTGACGGGTGGAACTGGAATTATACAGTTCTACAATGAATTGGTTAAAGTGAATAATATCATGAGTTAATTTAAAATTATGTCTGAACAATATTCTAGATTTTTACACAAGTATGCGTGGTAATTTACCACTAAGGCATGATGTTTCAGTTTTATGCATTTTCACATTTCAAGTCTTTTATTAATGATTACTCTCATATTCATGATTTTTTTCCAATCTTATGATTATGCTCACCCCATATTATGTTGTTCTTATATACCATCTTACTGGGATTTTATCTCACCCCTTTTCATTTTTACCAACCCATACTTTTATTACATTACTATTACACCATTTTAATGATAAACAACATAATAGTATTACACATAGAGGACCCAAGGGTTTAGTGTCTTAGGAAAACTAGGACCATACATAATAATTACAACATCAATCATAAACATTTATTTAATTCCTTATTCTCTAGATTCTTATTGGAAATTGAACCCTCCTTAGTACGTGTAATCACGTGAGGATATACATCAAAAGGGGTGAGCTAAAATCCCAGTAAGAGGATAGATAAGAACAACATAGTATAAGGTGAGCATAATCATAACATAGGCAAAATTCATGAACTTGAGAGGAATCATTAATAAGAGACTTGAAATGTGGAAATTCATAAGAATGAAATATCATGTCTTAGTGGTTAACTATCTCACATACTTGTGAACAAAGATACCATCTTTTTCACACATCATTTTACATTAACTCGTGAGATTAATCACTTTACCCAATGCATTGGAGGGCTGTATAATTCCAAGCGCACCCATCGCATCGTAACATTATCATTTATCATGAATTCCACAATGAACATATATAAAAAATGAACATAACTATTCTATATAAATGAATGGGTTTCATCTCATAATAACACATTCATTATCATTTGGTTCCCAAAATTAAATGGGAATAACATACTTGATATGATAGCCATCAACCTTGAGTGAGAAGTAAAAGGTGTGTTTTTGAAACATATTTCTTTTGGAAAACTTTTGATTGAAGTAATATTCAGTAGAAAACATTTATTTCATAGAAAAGGTAATATAATTAATAAAAAATTATTTTTAAGGAGTTACCATACAAAAAATGGAGTGAAAGAGGGAGAACCCGAAGAAGGAAAGTTGGGTTCGAGATATTCCCCATTCCTTGTATTCGAATGCCTTTTCACTTTAATATCCTATATAACCACATTAGATTCATTAATTGACAACTAAAAAACCTTTTATACATTAATATGGTTCATTATGGTTTCATTATGTTATTTTATTGTTTTTTATGAGTTATAAATTTTAAAAAACATTTTTCGGGAATGATATTTTTTATGGTTTTCTTGGGTGGTTCATTTGTATTCATAAATGAAAGTTCTTGTAGAACATTGATAAACATCTAGAGATGATATTTTATGTTATTAATGATATTAAATAAGTTTAAATTACCTTATAATGAATTATATTATATACCATGTGGATGCATCATTAGATAAGAATTAAATGATGATTGTTTGAGTTAATTTGAGTGGTTTTTCAACCACAACGAACTTGTTTTGATTAATCATTTAGTAATATGTAAAAAAGTTATTTATAGAGCTTTATATATGACATAATACATATAAAATATTCTTTTTCAACCCTAAAAATAGTTTCATGACCATATCTGAAAGTATAAATGGAAAAAAGAAAACATGTTGTTCTTTAAGGTGATAGATTAACACCTCACGAAATAAGTTTTCTTTTATAAAATAAAAGGAAGAGGATAATGGGGTTGGATGATATAATATCTCATTAGTATCATAAAATTCCAATATATGTAGGATAATGGAGTTACCATACAATGTGGATGAATATAGGTGGGGAGAGAATAAGAAAATAACATGAAATTGAAAGGAAATTAAAGGAAAGGTGGAGAGAAATTACCTCTTGAATCCTCATCTTGAGATCCTTCTTAAAGGACCTAGGCTTGGTCTTATTATGAGACAAAAAGCTGTTAGACATTTGGGAGAGGCTAGGGAACATTCTTGGGTAGATTATAGACAAGGTTTGAAGCTTGATATGTGTGAGGAAATGAGTGTGTGAATGGTGGTATTTATAGTGGAGGAGAGAGGGGATTTCTCAATATAAAATTCATTTATTTATTATTTCCCCAAAAGATAAGGAATAATGATTCTTCCATGAAAAATAATAGTAATTTTATCATGTGAACTAGAACCAATTAGGCTTAAATCCACGCAACATCATGAATGACTATATAATTAGCTTATTTATATTATTTTGTAAATTATAGTATTTCACTATTCATAAAAAATTCAAGTATTTCAGAAAAATCCCAAAAATTCAGTCCATTCATATTTCGACATGTAGAATAAAAAAATGAATTATATTTTTCAAAAATAATTTTCTAAATATGATTATTTGAATATTTAATTATACTCATAATTTATTAAAAAAAATCAGTTTTAAAACATTCATTTACATATTCTAAAATATAGGTACATCATACTTTCACATGAATATTTTCTTTATAATATTATAGTTAAGGTTAATATTTATTAGGGTATATCACTATTCATATAGTTATGTTAGCATTCATAAGGGTATGTTACTATTCACCAAAAAATATGTTTTTCTTATCGGACTCCAAATAACTTACTAATAGCAACCGTGTATGTTAGATTTTTGAAATTCAAAACAAAAAAGTGACAAACTTATTCTTAAAGGCCACATAGCGCTTAGAAGTCCATTAAGTAGTGCTTTCATGTGATTATATGATATATTTATAAGATATTAATTTCCATTAAAAACTTTGGGTCATTACATTCTTCCCCCCTTATGAAATTTCGCCCATAAAATTTCACTTTATACAAACATGCGAGTGTACCTCTCCTTCATCGCCTCCTCTGATTCAGAAGTAGATTTTTCGAACATACGGTTCCTGCAAAACACTTTGACAAGGTGGGTTTTCATGTTGATTAGAACCTTATCTCTCCAGTCCAAAATCTCTACTGGTTTCTCCTCATAGGAGAGATCATCTTCCAGCTGTACCACCTCTGAGTTCATTACATGTGTGGGGTCTAGTATATACTTCCTTGGGAGTGATACATGAAACAAATCGGGAAATTGAGACATATTCGATGTAAGTACAAGACGATAGGCCACATCTCTTATGTGGTCAAGGATCTCAAAGGGGCCAGTGTACCTTGGGATTAACTTCCTTTCTTTCCAAACCACATGACTCTCTACCATGGTGATATTCAAAGGTCTTTTTGGTTTTGGTCTTGGATAATCGGATAAAATTATTACAATTCCTTAAAAACTTAAGTGGAAAAGAATATACACAAATCTTCCACCAAACAGTGTATCTCAAATCTAATAAACCTGTTAAATTAACGTTAAAAAACATAGGGTGATCATGCGAATGCCTAGTAAGGGATTCTAAAATAAAATAATGTTTCAATTAAAACCACTTGACAAAATTCCTTTAAAATTAATCATTAAATGTTTAATTAGGAAGGCTGAAATACATGAATCATAACATAACATTTTTCCATGAATTATAAGTAAAGATTTCTAGGAATACTAATAAGGTCACAACAAAAAATATTCCACACATAAGAATTCTCATAAAAAATATAGGGTGTGCAACATATAAAGTAAGAGTCATTATAAATTTAATAATTGTGACATGAAAATGTGTAAGTACCAAATTTAAAACAGGGAGTAAAACATGATCATAGTTTTTGCATAAAATAATTGCATCAATATATTCCATTACCAACTGTGAAACATAAATTGGGTTATAAATATATGAGTGTTGAAATAAAAATAATGCCATAAGCATTTACTTTCTCTGATTCTCATAAGTACATGTTCTTTAACCATGCATATTCTAATAGTCGAATATCCACTGGTTTAATTAAATTTCATAGTCATAATGAGGGAAGTGCATATGTCAGACTGTGTCAAGGCCTCGTGCCAAGACCATAAACTCTGTGTCAAGGCCTCCTTCGAAGACCATACATCAAATTTGATAAAGGCCTTGGCCAATTCCATGTTTAGTTTGTCTCATGAGACCTACTAATGCATCGAGAGGCTATAGTGGGTCCCACCTTCCACATACTAACTCCAATTCATTCCTCATAACCTTAAATCAAAGTTCTCATAACACTTTGATTTTTTAAATTACTTTATCATTCCAAGTGTCCCATAATACTCATTTCCCTATTTCATATTATTCAAAGTGTCCCATACCACTTTGAATAATTTAATTTCCCATTTAATTTTATTCAAAGTGTCCCAGTCCACTTTGAATAATTTAATTTTTCATTTCATATTATTTGAAGTTTCCCAAACCACTTGGAATAATTTAGTTCTTAATTCTATAAAAGTTCATTTGAGTTTGATTACAATCTTTAGAATTTTCATATAAAAAGTGAGTCATGGTTATACATGCTAATAACAATACTAACCACCACATGGCTATGGTGATAAATAACAAGTATGATAGAAGGATTATAGCACATGTAAAAAAAACTAAAAGACATAAAATACAGGTTTGTCACATAAAATGATAACCCCTAAAATCCTTATTATGAAAGTAAACATTTTTTATTCCAAAATGCATAATTATAAAATTAGGATAATTTTCATTTATATTTAAAACACAAGCTAATAAATGGGAATATTTAACAAAAAAAACTTAATGATTGAAAACATTTATTGCGGAAGATTTATGTACTTTAGAAACATAATTATTTCATGCAAAGCTTGCATTCATAAAAATACATTTAAACATATTTTTCTATAAGTTCATACCTTGTATATGTAAAAAATATTTTTTTATACTTAAAAATAGGAGTAAATAAACTATGGTGACTATTGTTCTTGTAAAAATGTGGGTTAAAAGAAAATTATATGAACTATATAAACACAAGGTGTATACACAAAATTTTTTCAACCAACACGAGGTTTAATAAATTATTATGAACATTTTACATCTCACAAACATAATTAAATCACCAAAAAATTGTCTTTATGAAAAATTAACTAGTTTATGATTAATATCCAAAGGTATATACATATAACCATATATATAAATATAGTCCAATTAAACAAGACAACATTGAAAACATGTTAAGTATAATAAAAGTATGTTCGCAGCATTAAAAATACTTATGAACAAAGATGGTTTGTTTCATATTGAACATAAGTACGTAAATATAACTATATATATATATTATCATGATATATATATATATTTATAGGTTTTAAAAAAACGAAATTGGTATAACCCTTAATTACTTCATGTTTTTCAAAAACACCTTTAATGTTTTGAAAAATAAAACATAGAAGGCCTAAAAACTGTATAGAATGGGATATAAAGAGTATGTGTGTATATATATATATCCTATATACATAAAAATATAATATATTTAATAACGAATTAAATATACAATTCTCTTAATTGGTTTGGAGGAGGAGAAGAGGTCTTGGGAAGCTCGATAGAGGCACTGGAGAATAGAGAGCCCGTAGGGTTTTTGTACCAAAAGGGTCATATATATAAATTATATATAATGTATTTCTTATTCAAATGGCATGGAAAACTGATACCCCTTGGTTTAAAATAAGACAGGGGGTTTCGATCTTGTCAAAAATTCTGGAAAGGAGAGGCTATTGTGTGAGAGGTGGTGTCACGGGTGAAGAAAAGTGGAGAAAGTGGAAGGTTGAGTTCGACTGGAACGGTGCACATGGGAGAAAGAAGATGACACAGAGTGAAAAAAATGGCAAAGAAATGGGAGGTAGGGATCTATCCAGAAAATATTCAGTGACTGAGGTGTGTCAGCAAATTTTAAAAAGGATGAACAATTGAGACATGATGAGGATCATCTTGAACGACTAAGAGAGATGTGGCGATTTAAAAAGATATGGGTGGTCTAGATTAGATCATATTTGATATGAAGGCTATGAGCGACATGGTGTTTTAAAAAATTTTAATGGACATGATTAGATCTCGATGGATCAGATGACTGATAAAAACATAGAGGGAAATCTGCGGCCACATGGGTTCGATGGCTGGACTGATCAAACAACTCAGATCAGACATAGTGTGATCTGATGGTCCAGATGTGATCCCACATTAAAATTCCCACCCCAAATTGAAATGGGATGGGTTTTGCGGCTCCATTATAAGCCTATAGATCTTGGACATAGCTCAGATTACTCCCTCCCCCCTCTCGATACCGCCCGATATCGGGTTCTGCGGGCGCGCTCTGCGCCCACCCTTGCCACCATGCCGCCTTCATGGTGGCACGCTCTGGTCCCCTTGTACACACACATGCCCGTGTGTGATTAGGGATTATTATTCCCCATGTGCACTCGACTTGGCATGTACCATGCGTATGCACCGCCCTGAGCCATTTTCTAGGAGACGTGGGTGAGATGCCCACCAAGGCCTTGAGTGGCTACCTAAAAGGTGGCCCTAGGCTAGGTGAGGTACTCACCCATTTTTTGGAAATGTAAAATTTATTTTTATTATACATAAGACTATAAACAAGGAACATATTTTTCCAAAACATGATCTCTTCTTAATTAAACACTTTGGGAGATTAAAGTGCACAAATAATTAAAATATTGAAGATGATTTCATACGTAAAAATAATTAGTAAGAACATTATTTTTTATGTTTAAGAAGAAGAGTATTTATAATTACTATACAGAAAATTAATTTATAAAACTGAGATACCAACCATAGATACCCATACTTTTCTTATATTACTATTACATCATTTTAAAGATAAACAACATAATAGTATTACACATAGAGGATCCAAGAGTTTAGTGTCTCCGAAAAACTAGGACTATACATAAAAATTACAGTATCAAGCATAAAAATTTATTTAATTCCTTATTTTTCAAGCTTCTTATTGGAACTTGAACTCTCTTTAGTACATGTATTCACTTGAGGATATACATAAAAAGGGGTGAGATAAAATCTCAATAAGAGGATAGATAAGAACAACATATTATGGGGTGATCATAATCATAACATAGGCAAAAATCATGAACTTGAGGGGAATCATTAATAAAAGATATGAAATGTGGTAATTCATAAAAATGAAACACCATAACTTAGTGGATAACTACCACACATACATGTGAACAAAGCTAGAATCTCATTCACAAATCATTTCACATTTACTCATGAAATTCATCACTTTACCCAATGCATTGGGCCACTGTAAAATTATGCGTGCACCCATCACAATGAAACATTAATATTGTGCTATATAATTTCAGGTGCACCTATCACATTCATAAATATTGGGTTCCCAGAATTAAGTGGGAATCACATACTTGATACGATAGCCATCAACCTTGAGTGAGAAGTAAATAGTGTGTTTTTTGAAAGAAGAGTTATTTTGGAAAAACATTGTTTGAAGTAAACTTCAGTAGAAAATATTTATATCCTAGAAACGGTAAGATAATGATGAAAAAATTATTTAGGAGTGACCATACCAAAAATGGAGTGAAAGAGGGAGAACCCGAAGAAAGAAAGTCGGGTTTGAGATTTTCCCCTTACCTTGTATCCGGACACATTATTCACTTTAATGTATTGTATAACCACATTAAATTAATTAATTAACAATTATAGATACTTTTATACATTAATATGGTTCATTATGGTTTCATTAATTTATTTTATGGGCCTTTTAATGAGTTATATAGTTTAAAAAACATTTTTCAGGAATGTTCATTTTTATGGTTTTCATGAGTGGTTCACTTTTATTCCTAAATGAAAGTTCATGTAGAACATGGATAAACATAAAAAACTGATGTTTCATGTTATTAATGATATTATAGAAGTTTAAATGATCTTATAATGAATTATATTATATACCATGGGGAAGAATCATTAGATAAGAATTAAAAGATGATTGTTTGGGTTAATTTGGTCGGTTTTTCGACCACAACAAACTTGTTTTGATTAATCATTTAGTAATATGTACCTAATATAGTTGTAGAACATTAAATGGGACATTATAAATATTAAATATTATAGTTCAACCATAAAAATGGTTTCATGAAGATATCTGAAAGTAGAAATTGAAAAATAAAACATGTCGTTCTTGAAGTTGATAGAGTAACACCTCAGGAACAACATTTTCTTTTATAAAATAAGAGGAAGAGGAGAAGGGGGTAGGATTGTATAATATCCCATTAGTATCATAACATTACATTATATTTATGATACTGGAGTTACCATACCATGTGGATAAAGATAGGTGGGGAGAGAATAATAAAATAATATGAAATTTAAAGGAAATTAAAGATGCCTCTACACTCACTCGACGCAATTGGTGCTCCTGAAGCATCCCCTTCCCCTTATTCCTAGGGATTTGTGGTTCTGTTCGGAGGCATTGACACTCCTCGATCCTCCCGGTTCTGTCTTCTCCTCATTTTCTTTCCCTCTCCTTCTCCCTTCTCAATTGAAGCTTCTCACTAGTGTGGATATTGTACACTGTGCACCACCCCTCTTTTTACCTAACCCTATGCATCGGGCCTCCATTTTGGGTTCGTGAACTGGTGCATCAGGAAGTTTGTGTCGGCATCGGTGGCACCACTCATTGTCCTTATTCTCCACTGCTCTTGCAGGCCAACCCACCATCCTCTACTCCATATTTTTTTGGGTTCGATGCAGGATCTAGGCCAACTTGGGATGGTGTTGGAGGGGGGCTGGAGGAGACATCAGTTCTACTCCTTCATCGAAGCAAGCTTCTTCTTCTTTTCTTCTTGGTTCCTTTATCATTTGGGTTCAGTTATTTTTCATAATTAATAATTCCTCCTTTTGTTTGGTTTTGTGATTGACTTTTTGGTCTTGATTTGTTGGGTTCCTTCTTATTCAGAGAGGAAGTGTTTTTCAAAAATGGTTTATCTAGTTTTCTATTGATGATTTGATTGTTTGATGTGGTGAGGCAGTATTTCTTTCCTCTGTGAGGACGTGAGGCATGATTCTCTGGGAGGGAATATTATGTTCTTCTTTTTGTAGAAGGTCCTACAGCCCTATTACGACGACAATGATGGTTTTTTTACCACGACGTTGATCTGGAGGGTGTCTCATGTAGGCATTTGGTACCTTAATGATGATGGTCTATTACTATGGAGGTTTGGTTCTGGTTGTGGTGGCGACGTGCTTAACTCATCTAGTAGGGGGCACAGCTTGACGTCACTACTCAAGGTTTCATGCCCCGAGGTGTCTCGGTAGTGATGGGATGACACGTGGTTATTTTGAATTTCTAATTTGGGATCTTTATCTTGTTTTTGAATTTAGAATATAGTGGATTGGGCTGAATCATTTTTGAGGATACTGCTCACCCATAAATAATGTTTTATCCAAAAATCAAATAAAAATGGAATTTTCAGTCAAAGGAAATTAAAAGAAATAGGGGGAGAAATTACCTCTTGAATCCTCCTCTTGAGATCCTCCTTAAGGGACATAGTCTTTCTCTTTAAATGAGACCTGAAGCTCTTGGATGTGGGGGAGGGGCTAGGGAATATGCTTGGTCAGAGTTTAGACAGGGCTTGAAACTTGATAGGTGTGAGGAAATGAGGGTGTGAATGTTGTGAATGGTGGTATTTATAGTGGAGGGGAGAGGGGATTTCTCAATATAAATTTCATTAATTTATTATTTCCCAACAAGACAAAAAATAGTGAGTCTTCCATGACCAAGAACAGTAATTTCATCATGTGAAACTGAACCAATTGTGCTTACATCAATAAAACATCATTCATGACTCTATAATTAGCTTATTTTGTAAATTATGGTATTTTACTATTCATAAAAACTAAAGTATTTCAGAAAAATATCAGAAATTCACTCCAACCATTTATCAAAGTGTAGAATCCAAAAATAAATTCCATTATTCAAAAATAATTTTCTAAATACGATTATTCTAATATTTTATTAAACTCATAATTTATTAAAAAAACTAGTTTTAAAACATTCATTTACTTATTCAAAAATATAGGTACATCATATTTTCACTTGAATACTATCTTTATACTATCATAGGTAAGGTTACTATTCATTAAGATATATCAATATTCATAAGGGTATTTTACTATTCATAAGGGTAGGTTAATATTCATTAGGGTAGGTTACTATTCACCCAAAATTATGTTTTTCTTATTGGACTCCAAATAACTTACTGTTCACAACCCTGTATGTTAGATTTTCGAAATTCAAAACATAGAAGTGACAAAATTATGCTTGAAGGTCACATAGAACTTATTTGTTAATTATTTTGTGATTTCATGTGATTATATGAAATATTTATAAGAGATGAATTTCCATTAAAAACATTGGGTCATTACATTCTTCCCCCTTTTGAAATTTTACCCTCAAAATTTCACTTTACACAAATAGGTGAGGGTAATTCTCCTTCATCGCCTCTTACGATTACCAAGTAGCTTCTTCAAACTTATGGTTACTGCATAAAACTTTGTCAAGGTGGGTTGTGTTATTGCCTAGAACCTTATCTCTCCGGTCCAGAATCTCTACTCATTGCTCCTCTTAAGAGAGATCATCTTCTAGTTATACCACCTCTGATTTTAGTACATGTATGGGATCTGTTATGTACTTTATCATGAGTGATACATGAAACACATCATGAACTTGATCAATATTCGGTGGAAGTGCAAGCCGGTAGTCCACTTATCTTATACGGTCAAGGATCACAAAGGGTCTAATGTACCTTGGGCCTAGCTTCCCTTTCATTCCAAACCGCATGACACTATGATACAAACTGTATCAACCCAAACATTTCTTACATTACTATTACATAATTTTAGAGATAAAAACATAATAGTATTAAACATAGAGGATCCAAGGGTTTAGTGTCTTCGAAAAACTAGGACCGTACATAAAAATTACAACATCAAGAATATAGATTTATTTAATTCATTCTTCTCACGATTTTTATTAACACTTGAACCCACCTTTGTATATGTAGTCACCTAAGGATATATATCAAAATGGGTGAGATAAACTCCCAATAAGAGGATAGATGATAAAAACATAGTATGGGGTGAGCATAATCATAACATAGGCAAAAATCATGAACATGAGAGGAATCATTAATAAAAGACTTAAAATGTAGAAATTCATAAAAATGAAACATCAGGTCATAGTGGTTAACTACTATACATACTTGTGAAAAAATATATCATCTTGTTCACACATAATTTAACATTAACACATGATATTCATCACTTTACCCAATTCATTGGTGCTCTTTATAATTTCGGGAGCACCCATTGTAACGACCCAAATCTTTTCAATGGAAAATTCCCTTCTTATATTTATGTTATAAAAACACAAAATAATGAACTACTAAGTGATAAGTGTCCTTTAAACATAATTTTGTCACCCCTATGTTTGGAATTTTAAAAATCTCACATACACGGCTGTGTTCAAGATAGTTTTTGGAGTCTAATGAAAAAAATAATTTTTGGTGAATAGTAACCTACCCTTATGAATAGTAACCTACCCCTATGAATAGTAACATGACCCTTATGAATAGTAAATAAGAGGAACATTAACTATAAATAATAAAATAAAATTTAGACATCATAGAAAGTTGTAATTTGACCTTAGTAAACGTTTTTGGTATTTTATAAGTCATAAATAATTAATTATAATTAATTAATTAATTTAAAAGAATATTTATTTCCCTGAAATGTATTCATAAATTGTTGAATCAATTCCTAATAGTTTTTAGATAATTTTATAATACCCTACGTAATTTTTGAAAGAACTGCAAAATCAGTTTTAATTTTAAAAACTGTTTTTTAAAGTAAATTATGATTTTAATTAATTATTAAAATAATAATATTTAAAAAATTATTTTTGAAAAATTTACTTCATATTTGGATTCTTCACGTTGAAAAATGGTTGGGGTAAATTTTTGGGAATTTTCTGAGACTTGAATTTTTGATGAATAGTGGAATCCGATAATTGACAATAAATGCTAAATAATGTATTAATTGAGTCACCGATTATGTTCTGCTGATGTAAGCCCACTTGGTTCGGTATTAAATTATAAAATTACTATTATTGGTCATCCAAGACTCACTATTCCTTGTCTTAGGTGAAATTAATAAACTAATAAATTTTATATTAAGGAAACCCCTCTCCCCTCCACTATAAAAGCCACCTTTCACTCCCTCTTTTCCTCACACCCCTCAAGCTCCAAGCCTTATCTAAACTCTACCCAAACATCTTCCCTAGCAACTCCCCCACATCCAGAAGCTTCTGGTCTCATCATAATACCAAGCCTATCTTCTTTAAGGAGGATCTCAAGAGGAAGATTCTAGATGTAATTTCTCTCTCTCTTCTCCTTTAATTTCCTTTCAAGTTCTAGTTCCTTTCTTGATCTCTCCCCACCTATACTGATCCAAATTGTTTTGTAACTTAAATATTATAAATATAATGTATTTTTATGATTCTGATGGGATATTATATCACCCCACCCCTTTTCCCTCTTCCTTTTATTTTATTTAAGAGAACGTTGTTCGTGAGGTGTTAACTTATCACCTTCAAAAACAACATGCTCTCTTTTTTCCATTTCTACCTTAAGATCTGGTCATGAAACCATTTTTATGGTTGAAACAGAATATTTTATATGTATTATGTTCTATTTTAGTTTCTGTAAATAACCTATGGCCATATTACTAAGTGAAAAGTTAAAACGAGTTCGTTGTGATCCAAAAACCGCTCAAATTAACCCAAATAATCTTCATTTAATTCTTATCTAATGATTCTTCCACATGGATCAAATATAACTCATTATAAAATCATTCAAGATTCTGTAATATCATTAATAACATGTAATATCAGTTCTGTCTGTTTACCCATGATCTACCCAAACATCAATTTAAGAATAAAAGTGGACCGCTCAAGAAAACCATGAAAACGCACATCCCCGATCAATGTTTTTAAACTCTATAAGTCATCCAAAGGAACATAATATGAAATAATGAAACCAGAATGAACCCTATTAATGTATAAAAGGTTCTGGAATTTCTAATTAATGAATATAATGTCATTATACAGGACATTAAATTGAAGGAGGCATTCGAGTACAAGGTAAGGGGAAATCTCGAACCCAATTTTTCTTCCTTCGGGTTCTCCCTCTTTCACTCCATTTTTGATATAGTTACTCCTCAAAGATCATTTGTTCATCATTTAATTTACTTTTCTTGGATATAAATGTTTGTCACTGGTTTTTATGTCCATCAAAATGTTTTCCAAAAGAACTCTTCTTTCGAGATCTCACCTTTTACCTCTCATTCATGGTTGATGGTTCTTGTATCAAGTATATTGTTCCATCTTTATTTTGGGAACCCAAATCTTATGAATGTGTTATTATGAGATGAAACACATTACTTTACATGAGTTATTTATGTACATGTTTTATATGTGTTCTATGTGGCAATCATGATAATGATAATGTTATGATGTGACGGGTGTGCCCAGAATTATATAGCGCAATATGAATGTTTAAATGTGATGGGTGCGCCCAGAATTATATAGCGCTCCAATGAATTGGGTAAAGTGATGAATCTCATGAGTAAATGTGAAATGATTTGTGAACAAGATGCTAGATTTGTTCACAAGTATGTGTGGTAGTTAACCACTAAGACATGATGTTTCATTTTTCTGCATTGCCACATTTCAAGTTTATAGTTTATGCTCCTCTCATGTTCATGATCTTTTCCATATGTCATGATTATGCTCAGCCCATACAATATTTTTCTTATCTATCCTCTTACTGGGCTTCTATCTCACCCCTTTTGATGTATATCCTCAGGTGGATACATGTACTAAGGAATGGACAAGTGCCACTAAGAAGCTAGTGAAGAAGAAAATAAATAAATGTTTATGGTTAATGTTGTATTTATTATGTATGGTCCTAGTTTTCCCAAGACACTAAAACTCTGGATCCTCTATGTGTAATACTATTGTGTTTTTAATCTTTGAAATGATGTAATAGTAATATAAGAAAAGGTCGGGTCACTATAGTTGGTATCATAGGAAATGTTCAGTTAATTTTGGAATTAGGATTAGTAAACCCTAGAGAAACCCTATAGCATAAGAATAAGTACAAACACATACACAAGAATATTTACCTAGGGATCACATATGTTATATTTTGGTATAATTGTTTAAATGAATAAGTTATTCATGAATTTTTTACTTATGTTTTGTTCTAACCTTTTCTATTTTAGAAAACGGTGGGAACCAGGAGAAATCAGGCCAACAACTCTTGCGAGGGCCAATGCAACGATTTCCCAAACAAAATCCCCAATGATTTGGGAGGTGGAGTTCAAAACTTCATGGAGATGCTTACCCAATTATCTTAGGTTATGAATAATAACCATAATAATGGGGAATGTCCTCCTTCACCAAAGAGAGAGCAACTAGCAATCGAATGTTTTATGCGGCAATGACCACTGACGTTTTGTGGATCTTCCGATCCACTAGTTGCGGAACAGTGGGTCAACTCCATGGAGAAGATATTTTTTGTTCTTCACTATTCAAAGACGGAGAAGGTGACTCTAGCCATTTATCGTCTAGATTGAGAAGCTGATCAATGGTGGGATTTGATTAAGAACACTAAGACAAGGGAGGAAATTGAAGAGATGGAATGGGAAGACTTTAAGATAATGTATCTTAAAAAGTACTTCCCAAGAACTATTCGCACGAAGATGGAGAGAGAATTCATAGAGTTCAAGCAAAAAGAAGGAGAATCTGTCACAACCTATGAAGAAAATTTCACAAGGCTCGCAAGGTATGCTTCGGGTTTTGTTATCAACAATTATAGAAAAATTGATTGATTATTTAGTGGATTAAAACCACATCTTTGAAAGGCTCTTGGAATTCGAGACTTTGGGAGTTATGAAGAAGTTGTTCGGTGTTCTCTCAAAGTAGAGATGGAGTTTGTAGAATAGTCCCATGGCTATGGTGATAAGAAAGGAAGGATGGAGTTTTAAGCTGGTGGATCTAATGACAAAGGTGGGAAGAAAACACAACGACCCGCATGACAAAAATGTGGGAAGTTTCACCATGGGAACTGCCTCAAAGGTACGGGGAAATGTTTTAAGTGTGGTAAAGAAGGACACCAAGCTCAAGAGTGTCAAAAAGACATTAAAATGAAGGATAATGTAGCCGATGAAAGGAGAGAACCACTCATGGTTCAATGCTACAACTGTAGGGAGCTAGGGCACTATTCAAACCAGTGCACTAAACCTCGAGCTCTCGAGGATAATCAGCACCAACAACCACCAAAGACAAAGGAACAAGGGAAGTATTATGCCATCACTACTGCGGAGGTGGAACATGATAATGAAGTCGTACAAGGTACACTTCCTATTCACTCAAGAATGGAAAAATTCTTGTTTGATTCTGGTTCTACATATTCCTTTATATCTTGTAAGTTTGCTAGAGCTATAGAATCGAAGCCCTTAAACCTTGAAGTAGAGATATCTGTAAAACACCAAGTGGTGCAATCATTGAAACCCAAGTGTTTGACTCTTCTCCTGTTGATGTATGTGGGAATATTCTTCCGGCAAATCTTGTAATACTTCCCTTGGTAGAATTCAAATCATTAATGGGAATGGACTGGCTCTCGTTAAATAGAGCACATATCAACTGTCGGGAAAAGGAAATATATTTTCATATTCCAAACTATCCCATGCCCCTCTACAAATGCAAGGAAGATCATGAATCTCCTTTGAGAAATCCTTTAATGGTTTGGGTGTTGATTCCCTATGAAGAAGCATACCTCACCCAAATGGTTGGGTCGAAGGAAAGTTCCAACCTTGAGGAAATTCCCATCGTAAGGGAATACGGCGATGTATTTCCCGAAGAGTTTCCCGAAATTCCCCCGGATCGTGAGGTAGAGTTCTCAATTGAACTCATACCCGGAGCTACTCCTATCTCGAAGTGCCCCTATAGGATGGATCCTATCGAACTGGAGGAGTTAAAGAAGTAGCTGCAAGAGCATCTGGACAAAGGGTTTATACACCATAGTGCATCACCTTGGGGTGTGCCAGTGATCTTTGTGAAGAAGAAGGATGGAACCATGCGGATGTGTATCGATTATCGTGAACTCAACAAGATCACCATTAAGAACAAGTATCCTCTCCCAAGGATTTATGACTTGTTCGATCAGTTAAGAGGAGATTAATAATTCTAAAAGGTGGATCTTCATTCTGGATATAATCAGGTAAAGGTGAAGAAGGAAGATATTCAGAAAACTGCCTTCCGTACAAGGTATGGGCACTATGAGTTTTTGGTGATTCCCTTTATAATTACTAATTCCCCTACAATCATCATGGATTTTATTAATAGAGTCTTTAGACATTACCTATAAAAATTTGTGGTAGTGTTTATTTATGATATTCTCATCTACTCCAAGAGCAAGGAGGAACATGAAGAACATCTAAGACTTGTGTTGGCGACATTGAGAAAGGATAAGTTGTATGCCAAGTTCAGCAAGTGTGACTTTTGGATGAATCAAGTCACGTTCTTGGGACATGTGATCACAAGTGAGGGAATTTCTGTGGACCCTTCAAAGACAAAGGTGATTGAGGAATGGCCCAGGCCCTCTAGTGTCACAGAAATCCGTAGTTTTCTTGGATTAGATGGGTACTATCGATGTTTTGTGAGAAACTTCCCACGATTTTCAAGCCCACTAACTAAGTTAACAAGGAAAGGGGTAAAGTATGTATGGATGGAAGAATGTGAGGAAAGATTCAAGGAGCTAAAGAGAAGGCTGATCACTACACTTGTACTCACACTACTAAAAAGTGGAGAGAGTTTTGTGATATACAGTGATGCTTCAAAGAAAAGATTGGGTTGTGTACTCATGCAAAATGATAATGTGATAGCCTACGCCTCACGACAGTTGAAGATCCATGAGAAGAACTACCCGACGCATGATCTAGAGCGGGCAGCTATGTTTTTTGTATTGAAAATCTAGCGGCACAACCTTTATGGCGAGAAGTGTGACATATACACCGACCACAAGAGCCTAAAGTATATATTCACACAAAAGGATCTCAACATGCGTCAAAGGAGTTGATTAGAGCCAATCAAGGATTTCGATTGCTCTATTCACTATCATCCTTGAAAGGTGAACAAGGTAGATGATGCTCTAACAAGGAAATAACCTGCTACTCTATCCATGTTGAGGACTGAGAAAGACCCTATCGTCTTGGATATGCAAAGGATGGATTTGGAAATCATAAGGGCAGGGGATACATCCTACATTGCCCAAATGATTGCGCAACCATCCATCCAACAGAAGATTAAGGAAGCACAAAGGTATGATGTGGAGATACAAAAGAGGGTGAATGTAGTAATGGATGGGAAGCTGTAAGAGTTCCATATCGATGATGATGGTGTGATTCAGTTTGGAACGCGGCTTTGTGTGCCTTCATCACCCGGGATATAGAAGGAGATATTGGGAAATGCACATAGCTCAACTTTCTCTATCCATCCTGGGAGTACCAATATGTACCGTGATCTCCGAGAACACTTCTGGTGGGATAACATGAAGAAGGAGATTGCAGAAAATATATCAAGGTGCTTGGTTTGTCAGCAAGTTAAAGCTGAGCGGCAAAAGTCTAAAGGTATGATGCAGCCATTGCCTATACCCATGTGGAAATGGAAAAATGTTACTATGAACTTTGTCATGGGTCTCCTGAAGATGTCAAAGGGGAAAATAGCGATATGGGTTGTGGTTGACCGACACTCCAAGATTGCCCATTTTATCTCAATTCAGGAAGACCTATCACTTGAACAACTTACAAGGATATATGTGAAGGAAGTAGTGAGATTGCACGGTGTTCCACTCTCGATTGTCTCTGACCGTGATCCAAGGTTCACATCTAAATTCTGGAGGAGCATTCAACATGCTTTGAGTACTGAATTAAATTTCAGCACGACCTATCACCCCCAAACTGATGACTAGTCTGAAAATACTATTCAGACGCTTGAAGATATGCTAAGAGCCTGCTCTCTTGAATTCAACGGTGGTTGCGATCAGCATCTCCCATTGGTTGAGTTCTCATACAACAATAGCTTCCAATCGAGTATTCAGATGGCTCCATATGAAGCTCTTTATGGGAAGCGATGTATAACTCTAACCTATTGGGATGAAGTTGGAGAACGAAAACTACTTGGTGCCGATCTTGTTCAAGAGATAACAGAGAAGGTTACAGTCATCCAGAAACACATCAAAGCTTCTCAAAGTCGGCAAAAGAGCTATGCTGACAACCGTCGAAGGGACTTGGAGTTCGATGTTGGAGATAAAGTCTTCCTTCGAATATCTCCATGGAAGAGAGTCATGAGATTCGGGAAGAAAGGGAAGCTAAGACCAAGGTACATTGGCCCCTTTGAGATCCTTGACCGTATAGGAGTCGTGGCCTATTGTCTGGCACTTCCACTGAATATGGATCAAGTTTATGATGTGTTTCATGTATCACTACTGAGGAAGTACATACCAGACCACTCACATGTACTAAACTAAGAGGTGGTACAGCTGGAAGATGATCTCTCCTATGAGGAGCAGCCAGTAAAAATTCTGGACCGAAGTGATAAGGTTCCACGCAACAAGACAACCCGCCTTGTCAAAGTGTTGTGGAGCAACCAAAAGTTTGAGGAAGCAACTTGGGAACCAGAAGAGGCAATGAAGGAGAAGTACCCTCACCTGTTTGTGTAATGTGAAATTTCAGGGGCGAAATTTTTTAAGGGGGGAAGAATGTAACGACCCAAAGTTTTTCAATGGAAAATTTCCTTCTTATATTTATTTCATAAAAACACAAAATAATGAACTACTAAGTGATAAGTGACCTTTAAACATAATTTTGTCACCCCTATGTTTGGAATTTTAAAACTCTGACATACATGGTTGTGTTCAAGATTGTTTTTTGAGTCTAATGAAACAAAAATAATTTTTTGTGAATAGTAACCTACACTTATGAATAGTAACCTACCCTTATGAATAGTAGCATGACCCTTATAAATAGTAAATAAGAGTAACAGTAACTATGAATAATAAAATAAAATTTAGACATCATAGAAAGTGGTAATTTGACCTTAGTAAACGTTTTTGGTATTTTATAAGTCATAAATAATTAATTATAATTAAATAATTAATTTAAAAGAATATTTATTTCCCTAAAATGTATTCATAAATTATTGAATCAATTCCAAATAGTTTTTAGATAATTTTATAAGACCCTTTGTAATTTTTGAAAGAACCGCAAAATCAGTTTTAATTTTAAAAACTATTTTTTAAAGTAAATTATGATTTTAATTAATTATTAAAATAATAATATTTAAAAAACTATTTTTGAAAAATGGACTTCATTTTTGGATTCTACACGTCAAAAAATGGTTGGGGTAAATTTTTCAGAATTTTCTGAGATACATGAATTTTTTATGAATAGTGGAATCCGATAATTCACAATAAATGATAAATAATGTATTAATTGAGTCACCAAGGATGTTCTGCTGATGTGAGCCCACTTTTTTCGGGATTATATTATAAAATTACTATTATTGGTGATACAAGACTCACTATTCCTTGTCTTAGGTGAAATTAATAAACTAATCAATTTTATATTAAGGAAACCCCTCTCCCCTCCACTATAAAAGCCACCCTTCACTCCCTCTTTTCCTCACATCTCTAAAGCTCCAAGAATTATCTAAACTCTGCCCAAACATCTTTCCTAGCACCTACCCCACGTCCAAAAGCTTCTGGTCTCATCAAAAGACCATGCCTATCTTCCTTAAGGAGGATCTCAAGAGGAAGATTCTAGAGGTAATTTCTCTCTCTCTTCTCCTTTAATTTCCTTTCAAGTTCAAGTTCCTTTCTTGATATCTCCCCACCTATACTCATCCAAATTGTTTTGTAACTCCAGTATTATACATATACTATATTTTTATGATTCTAATGGGATATTATATCACCCCACCCCCTTTCCCTCTTCCTTTTATTTTATTTAAGAGAACGTTGTTCATGAGGTGTTAATTTATCACCTTCAAAAACGACATGCTCTCTTTTTCCATTTCTACCTCCAGATCTGGTCATGAAACCATTTTTAGGGTTGAACCAGAATATTTTATATGTATTATGTTCTATTTTAATTTCTAGAAATAAACTATGGCCATTTTACTAAGTGAAAAGTTAAAACGACTTCGTTGTGATCCAAAAACCGCTCAAATTAACCCAAATAATCTTCATTTAATTCTTATCTAATGATTCGTCAACATGGATCTAATATAACTCATTATAAAATCATTAATGCTTCTGTAATATCATTAATAACATGTAATATCAGTTCTGGATGTTTACCCACGATCTACCCAAACATCAATTTAAGAATAAAAGTGGACCGCCCAAGAAAACCATGAAAACGAACATCCCCGATCAATGTTTTTAAACTCTATAAGTAATACAAAGGAACATAAAATGAAATAATGAAACCAGAATGAACCCTATTGATGTATAAAAGGTTTTGTAATTTCTAATTAATGAATATAATGTCATTATATAGGACATTAAAGAGAAGGAGGCATTCGAGTACAAGGTAAGGGGAAATCTCGAACCCAATTTTTCTTCCTTCGGATTCTCCCTCTTTCACTCCATTTTTTATATGGTTACTCCTCAAAGATAATTTTTTCATCATTTACTTTACTTTTCTGAGATATACATGTTTGTCACTGGTTTTTATGTACATCAAAATGTTTTCCAAAATAACTCTTCTTTCAAGATCTCACCTTTTACCTCTCATTCAAGGTTGATGGTTCTTGTATCAAGTATGTCGTTCCCTCTTTATTTTGGGAACCCAAAGATTATGAATGTGTTATTATGAGATAAAACCAATTCCTTTCCATGGGATATTTATGTACATGTTTGATATGTGTTCTATGTGGCAAGCATGATAATGATAATGTTATGATGTGACGGGTGTGCCCGGAATTATATAGCGCTCCAATGCATTGGGTAAAGTGATGAATCTCATGAGTAAATGTGAAATGATGTTTGAAAAAGATTCTAGCTTTTTTCACATGTATGTGTGGTAGTTAACCACTAATACATGATGTTTCATTTTTATGCATTTCCACATTTCAAGTTTATTGTTTATGCTCCTCTCATGTTCATGATCTTATGACTATGTCATGAGTATGCTCACCCCATACTATATTGTTCTTATCTATCCTATTACTGGGCTTCTAGATCACCCCTTTTGATGTATATCCTCTGGTGGATGCATGTACTAAGGAGAGGACAAGTGCCACTAAGAATCTAGTGAAGAATAAATTAAATAAATGTTTATGGTTGATGTTGTATTTGTTATGTATGGTCCTAGTTTACCCAAGACACTAAACCTCTGGATCCTATATGTGTAATACTATTGTGTTGTCTATCTTTTGAATGATGTAATATTAATTTAAGAAAAGTACGGGTCACTATACCCGTCACATTGGAACATTCATATTACACTACATAATTCTGCGTGCACTCGTCACATCATAACATTATCATTTATCATACATGGCAAAATGATCATATATAAAAAATGAACATAACTAACCCATGTAAAGGAATGGGTTTCATCTCATAATAACACATTCAAAATCATTGGGTTCCCAAAATTAAGTGGGAATAACATAGTTGATACGATAGTAATCAAACTTGAGTGATAAGTAAAAGGTTTGTTTTCAAAAGAAGAGTTCTTTTGGAAAAAAATTGTTTGACATAAAGTTAATAAAAAAATTTATTATTGAAAAGGTAATATAATGATTTAATAATGATTTAAAATGAGTTAACATACCAAAAATGGAGTGAAATAGTGATAACTCAAAGAAATAATGTTGGGTACGATATTTTCCCCTTACCTTGTATCAGAATGCTTTATTCAATTTAATGTCCTATATAACCACATTAGATTCATTAATTGACAATTAAATAACCTCTTATAAAATAATATGGTTTATTATGGTTTCATTATGTTACTTTATGAGCCTTTGGATGAGTTATAGAGTTTAGAAAACATTGTTCGGGAATGTTCATTTTTATGGTTTTATTGAGTACTTCACTTGTATTCATAAATGAAAGTTCATGTAGAACATGGATAAAAATTTAGAACTGATATTTCATGTTATTAGTGATATTATATAAGTTTAAATTATCTTTTAATGAATTATATTATATACCATGTGGATGTATCATTAGATAAGAATTAAATGATGATTGTTTGGGTTAATTTGGGCGATTTTTCGACTATAATGAAGTTGTTTTGATTAATAATTTAGTAATATGTACAAAAGTTATTTATTGAAAATTAAATAGAACATAATACATATAATCTATTATGTTTAATCCATAATATTGGTTTCATGACCAGATATGAAAGTAGAAATGAAAAAAGAAAACATGTCGTTCTTGAAGGTCATAGATTAACACCTCACGAACAATGTTTTCTTTTATAAAATAAAAGGATCAGGATAAGGGGGTTGGATGATATATTATCCCATTAGTATCATAACATTATAGTATATGTATGATATTGGAGTTACCATACCATGTGTATGAAGATAGGTGAGGATAGAATAATAAAATAACTTGAAATTGAAAGGAAATTAAAGTAAAGAGGGAGAGAAATTACATCTTGAATCCTCCTCTTGAGATCCTCTTTAAGGGACATAGGCTTGGTATTTTGATGATACCAGAAGATCTTAGAAGTAGGGGAGGGGATATGGAATATGCTTTGGTATATTTTAGACTAGTCTTGAATCTTGAGAGTTGTGAGGAAATGAGGGTGTGATGGGTGGTATTTATAGTGGAGGGGAGAGGGGATTTCTCAATATAAAATTCATTATTTATTATTTTCCCACAAGAAAAGGAATAGTGAGTCTTAAATGACCAAGAATAGTAATTCTATCATGTTAAATTGAACCGATTGGTCTTTCATCAGCATAAAATCATGCATGGATCTATAATTATCTTATTTAGCATATTTTGTAAATTGTGGAATTTCACTATTCATCTAATATTCATGTATTTCAGAAAAATCCCAAATATTCCTCCCAACCATTTTTCAACATTTATAATCCAAAAATGAAGTCCATTTTTTAAAACAAATTCTCTAAATATTATTATTTTAATATCTAATTAAACTCGTAATTTATTAAAACACATGTTTTAAAACATTCATTTACTTATTCTAAAATATAGGTACATCATACTTTCACTTGAGTATTATCTTTTTTAATATCATAGGTAATGTTACTATTCATTAGGGTATATCACTGTTCATAAGGGTATGTTACTATTAATAAGGGTAGGTTACTATTCACCAAAAATTATATTTTTCGCATCGGACTCCAAATAATTTACTAATCGCAATACTGTATGATTGATTTTTGAAATTCAAAACACATAAGTGACAAACATATGAATAAAGGTGACATAGGACTTATTAGTTCATTAAGTTATGATTTCATATGATTATATAAAATATTTATAAGAGATTAATTTTCATTAAAAACTTTGGGTCATTACATTTTCCCCCTTATGAAATTTCACCCTCAAAATTACACTTTACAGAAAAAGGTGAGGGTACTTCTCTTTCATCATGTCCTTCGATTCCCAAGTATCTTCTTCAAACTTATGGTTCATCCACAACACTTTTACAAGGTGGTTTTTCTTGTTTTGTAGAACCTTATCTCTTCGGTCCATAATATTTACTGGTTGCTCCTCATAGAAGAAATCATCTTCCAATTGTACCCCCAGTGAGTTCAGTACATGTGTGGGATATGGTATGTACTTCCTCATGAGTGATACATAAAACAAATATGAACTTGAGCCATCTTTGGTGGAAGTGAAAGATGATTGGCCATGGATCCTATGCGGTCGAGGATCTCAAAGGGGCCAATGTACCTTGGGCTTAGCTTCCCTTTCTTGGCAAACCGCATGAATCTCTTCCATGGTGATATTAAAAGGAAGTATTTGTCTCCAACGTTGAACCCCACGTCCCTTCGAATGTTGTCATTGTAGCTCTTTTTTTTGACTCTGAGTGGCATTGATGTGTTTTTGGATGACTTGAACCTTCTCTGTCATCTATTTTACAAGATTGGGTCCAAGTAGCTTTCTTTATCCAACTTCATCATAACAAGTTGGAGTTCTACAACACTTTCCATAGAGAGCTTCATATGGAGCCATCTGAATACTCAAGTGGAAACTATTGTTGTATGATAACTCAACCAATGAGATATGATAATCCTATCCACCTTTGAAATCTAGATAGCATACACTTAGCATATCTTCAAGAGTCTGAAGAGTCCTTTTAGATTGGTCATCAGTTTGGGGGTGATAGGCCATGCTTAAATTTAATTCAGTACTCAAAGAAAGTTGAAAATTATTTGAGAATTTAGAAGTGAAACTTGGATCACAATCAAAGACAATCGAGAGTGGATCTCCATGCAGTCTCACCACTTCCTTAACATATATCTTTTCAAGTTGTTCAAGTGATAGATCTTCCCAAAAAGCAATAAAATGTGCAGTCTTGGTGAGTCATTCAACCACAACCCATATTGTATTATTTACCTTTGGCCACTTCAGGAGACCCATGAAAAAGTCCATAGTAACATTCTCCCATTTCCACATGGGTATAAGCAATGGCTGCATCAACCCTAGGAATTTTGTTGCTCTTCTTTAACATGCTAACATACCAAGAACCTTGAGATATATTCTATAATATCCTTCTTCTTGTTATCCCACAAAAAGTGTTCTATGATATCATGGTACATCTTGGTACTCCCAAGATGGATATATAATGTTGAGCTATGTTTATTGTCCAATAGCTCAATCATTATCCCGGGTGATGAAGGCACACAAAGGTGCATTGCAAACCGAATCATACCATCACCATCAATAAGAAACTGATGCATATTGACTTCCATTACTTCATTCACCCTCTTTTGTATCTACACATCATCCCTTTGTGCTTCCTTAATGTTCTCTTGGATGGATGGTTGCACAATCATATGGGTAAGGTAGGATTTATCCCCATCCCTTATGATTTCTAAATCCATCCATTGTATATCCAAGAATATAGGGTCTTTCTCAATCAATAACAAGGATATAGTAGTTGGTTATTTTCTTCTTAGAGCATCAATTACCTCATTCTCCTTTCCAGGATGATATTTAATAGAGTGATCGTAATCCTTGATTAGCTCTAACCATCTCCTTTGATGCATGTTGAACTCGTTTTGTGTGAATATATACTTTAGGCTATTGTGGTATGTGTATATGTGACACTTCTCTCCATAAATGTAGTGCCTCCATATTTTCAAAGGAAAAATAACTACTACCAGTTCTAGATCATGCTTCATGTAGTTCTTCTCATGGATCTTCAGCTATCATGAGGTGCATGCTATCACATAGCGATTATGTATGAATATGAAACCTAGTCCATTATTGGAATCATCACTGTATATCACAAAACATTCTCCACTTTTTGGTAGTGTGATTACAGGTGCAGTGATAAGCCTTCTCTTTAGATCCTTGAATCTTCCCTCACATTCTTCCATCCAGACATACTTTACCACTTTCCTTATTAACTTAGTTAGCAGTCTTGAAAATCATGATAAATTTCTTACAAAACATTTGTAGTACCCAACTAATCCAAGAAAACTACAAATTTATGTGACACTAGAGGGCCTGAGACATTCCTCAACCGCCTTTGTTTTTGAAGGGTCCACAAAAATTCACTCACTTGTGATCAAATGTCCCAAGAACATGAATTTCTTCATCTAGAAGTCACACTTTCTAAACATGGGGTACAACTTCTCATTTCCCTAAGTCACCAACACAAGTCTTATATGTTCTTCATGTTCCTCTTTCTCATGGAGTAGATGAAAATAACGTCAATAAAGAATACCAAAAAGCTTTAAAGATAATGTTTAAAAACTCTATTCCACAAATCCGTGAAGATTGTAGGGGAATTAGTAAGTCCGAAAGGCATCACCAGAAACTTGTATTGCCCATACCTTGTACAGAAGGCAGAGTTTTGAATATCTTCCTTATTCACCTTTAGTTTATGATATCTATAACTAAGATCCACCTTTGAGAAGTATTGAGCTCCTCTTAATTTATCATACAATTCGTTAATCCTTAGAAGAGGATACTTGTTCTTTGTGGTGATCTTATTGAGTTCCCTATAATCGATACATAGCCACATTGTTCCATTCTTCTTCTTCTTCACAAAGAGCACTGGTACACCCCAAGGTGATTCACTATGGTGTATGAACCCTTTGTACAGATTCTCTTCCAGCTACTTCTTGAACTCTTCCAGTTCAATAGGATCCATCCTATAGGGACACTTTGAGATAGGAGTAGCTCCAGGTATGAGTTATATTGAGAACTATACCTCACGATCTGGGGATATTATGGGTAACTCTTTGAGAAATACATCACCATATTCACTCACGATGGGCTTTCCTACAAGGTTGGTACTATTCTTTGGCTCAACCATTTGGGAGAGGTATGCTTCTTCATACAGGATCAACACCCACACCATTTAAGGACTTTTCAAAGGAGATTCATGATCTTCCTTGCATTTATAGAGGATCATGGGATGGTTCGGAATATGAAAAGATATTTCCTTTTCTCGATAGTTGATACATGCTCTATATAACGAGAGCCAATATATTCCCATTATAGCATCAAATTCCACCAAGGGAAGTATTTCAAGATTCACTAGAAGAATATTCCCAAATACACCAATAAGAGAAGAGTCAAACACTTGGATTGCAATGATTTCCCAACTAGGTGTTTTTACAGATATCTCTACATCAAGGTTTTGGGGATACGATTTTATAGTTCTAGAAAACTTGCAAGATATAATGGAATATGCAGAACCAGAATCAAACAATACTTTTACCATTATTGAGTGAATAAGAAGTGTACCTTGTACGAATTTATTATCCTTTTCAACTTTTGTAGTAGTGTTGGATAAAGGCTTTACTTATTCCTTTGGATTTGTTGGCTGCTGACATTGATTACCCTCAAGAACTTGAGCTTTAGTGCAATGGCTTGCATAGTGCCCTAGCTCCCTTCAATTGTAGCATTGAACCATGGGTGGTTCTCTCATGTCTTCCACCACATTATCCTTCCTTTTCATCTCTTTTCAACACTCTTGAGCATGGTGTCCTTCTTTACCACACTTGAAGCGCTTCCTCGTCCCATTGAGGAAATTCCCATGGTGAAACTCCCCACATTTTTCCATGTGTGTCGTTGAGTTTTACTCCCACCTTTTTCATTAGATCCATTATCCTGAAACTTCATCTTTTGTTTTTTATCACCATAGCCATGGGTACATTCTCCAAACATCATCTCCACTTTGAGAGCACATCAAAAAACTTCTTCATAAATCCCAAAGTCTCAAATTTCCAAATCCATTTGAAGGCGTGGTTTTAATCTACTAAATAATCTATAATTTTTTCTATCATTTTTTATAACAAAACCTTATGTATACCTTGAAATCCTTGTGAAATTGTCTTCATAGGTTGTGACAAATTATCCTTCTTGTTTTTTGAGCTCTATGAATTATCTCTCCCTCTTCATGCGAAGAGTTATTGGTAAATACTTATTATGAAACATGATATTAAAGTCTTCTCATTACCTCTGTTCAATTTACTCCTTTGGATTGGTGATATTAATCAAATCCCACCATTGATTGGCCTCTCCATCTAGGCGATAAATGGCTAGTGTCACCTTATCCATCTTAGAATAGTGGAGTACAGAAAAGATCTCCACCAAGGAGTTGACTCATTGTTATGAAACTAGTGGATAAGAAGATCCAATAAATGTTGGTGGTAATTGGAACATAAAAAATTCTATAGCCAGTTGCTCCCTCTTTGGGGAAGCAGGTCGTTCTCTATTATTATGGTTATTGTTCATAACCTGAGATAGTCGGGTAAGAATCTCCATGAAGTTTTGAACTCCACCTCCAAAATCATTGGGGATGTCATTTGAGCAATTGTTTTTCACACATCATTTCACATTAACTCCTGAGATTCATCACATTACCCAATTCATTAGAGCTCTATATAATTCTAGGCGCACCCATCACATTGAAACATTCATATTGCGCTATATAATTCTGGGTGCACCCGTCACATCATAACATTATCATTTATCATGCATTCCACAATTAACATATATAAAAAAATGAACATAAATAAATAATGTAAAGGAATATATTTCATCTCATAAGAACACATTCATAAACATTGGGTTACCAACATTAAGGGGGAAAACATACTTGATACGATAACCATCAACTTTGTGTGAGAAGTAAAAGGTGTGTCTTTGAAAGAAGAGTTTTTTGGGAATTTTTTTTTGACATAAACTTCATTAGAAAAAATTTATATCCTAGAAAAATTATGATAATGATGAAAAAATTATTTTTATGGAGTGACCATTCCAAAAATGGAGTTAAAGAGGGAGAACCCGAAAAAAGAAAGTTGGGTTCGAGATTTTCCCCTTACCTTGTATCTGAATTCTTTCTTCACTTTAATGTCCTGTATAACCACATTAGATTAATTAATTTAAAGTTACCGAACCTTTTATACACGAATATGGTTCATTATGGGTTCATTAAGTTATTTTATGGGCCTTTTTATGAGTTATAGAGTTTAAAAAACATTGTTTGGGAATGTTCATTTTTTTGGTTTTCTTGGCTGGTTCACTTGTATTCAGAAATGAATGTTAGTGTAGAACATCGATAAACATAGAGAATTTATATTTCATGTTATTAATGATATTACATAAGTTTAAATGATATTATAATTAATTATATTATATACCATTTAGATGAATCATTAGATAAAAATTTAATGATTTTTGTTTGGGTTAATTAGGGCAGTTTCTTGACCACATTGAACTTGTTTTCATGAATCATTTAGTAATATGTACATAAGTTAGTTATAGAACTTTAAATTTGACATAATACATATAACATATTCTGGTTCAACCATAAAAATGTTTTCATTATTAGATCTGAAAGTATAAATGGAAAAAAGAAAACATGTCGTTCTTGAAGATGATAGATTAACACCTCACGAACAATATTTTCTTTTATAAAATATAAGGATGAGGAGATGGGGGTTGGATAGTATAATATCAGATTATTATAATTAAATTATAGTATATGTATGATTCTGGAGTTTCCAAACCATGTGAATGAATATAGTTGTGGGGAGAATAAGAAAATAACTTGAAATTGAATGGAAATTAAAGAAAAGAGGGAGAGAAATTACCTCTTGAATTCACCTCTTGAGATCCTCCTTAAGGGACCTAGGCTTGGTATTTTGATGAGACCAAAAGCTCTTGGACGTGGTGGAGGGGCTGGGAAAGATGCTTGGAAGATTTTAGATAAGTCTTGAAGCTTGAGAGGTGTGAGGAAATGATGGTGTGAAGGGTGGTATTTATAGTCGGGGGGATATGAGATTTCTCAATATAAAATTAATTAATTTATTATTTCCACACAAGACAATTAATATTGAGTCTTCCATGACCAAGAATAGTAACTTTATCCTGTGAATCCAAAACAATTGGGCGTACATCATCAAAACATCATGCATGACTCTATAATTAGCTTATTTAGCTTATTTTGTAAATTATAGTATTTCACTATTTATCGAAAATTCTAGTATTTAAAAAAAATCCCAAAAATTCACCCCATCCATTTTTTCAACATGTTGAATCTAAAATTAACGTCCATTTCTGAAAAATAATTTTCTAAATATTATTATTTTAATATTTAATTAAAATCATAATTTATTAAAAAACCCAGTTTTAAAACATTCATTTACTTATTCTAAAATATAGGTACATTATATATTCACTTGAATATTATCTTTATACTATCATAGGTAAGGTTACTATTCATTAAGGTATATCACGATTCATAAATGTAGGTTACTATTCACTAAAAATTATGTTTTTCTTATCAGATTCCAAATAACATACTGATCACAATTGTGTATGTTAGATTTTTGAAATTCAAAACACAAAAGTGACAAATTTATGCTTAAAGGTCACATAGTACATAGTAGTTCATTAAGTCATACATTAATGTGATTATATGAAATATTTATTAGAGATTAATTTCTATTTAAAAATTTGGGTTGTTACATTCTTCCCCCCTTATTAATTTTTTCCCTCAAAATTTTACTTTACACAAATAGGTGAGGTTACTTCTCCTTCAGCACCTCATCTGATTCCCAAGTAGCTTCATCAAACTTATGGTTCCTCCACAACACTTTGAAAAGGTTGGTTTTCTTATTGCATAGACCCTTATCTCTCCGGTCCAGAATCTCTACTGGTTGCTCCTCATAGGAGAGATCATCGTCCAACTGTACCACCTATGAGTTCAGTACATGTGTGGGATCTGGTATGTATTTTCTCAAGAGTGATACATGAAACAAATCATAAACTTGAGCCATATTCAGTTGAAGTGCAAGATAATAGGCCATTACTTCTATGTGGTCAAGGATTTAAAAGGGGCCAATGTATCTTGGGCCTAGCTTCCCTTTCTTTCCAAACTACATGACTTTCTTCCATGGTGATATTTGAGGGAAGACTTTATCTCCAATTTCGATCTCTAAGTCCCTTCGATGGTTATAAATGAAAATCTTTCTATGATTTTGAGTAGATTTGATATGTTTTTGGATGACATAAACCTTCTCTGTCATCTCTTTCAGAAGATCAAGCCCAAATAGCTTTCTTCCTCCAATTTCATCCCAACAGGTTGGAGTTTTACATTGCTGTCCGTACAAACTTTATATGGAGCCATCTGAATACTCAAGTGGAATCTATTGTTTTATGAGAACTCAACCTACGGTATATGCTGATCCCATCCACCTTTTAATTCTAGAGAACGTGATCTTATCATATCTCCAAGATTTAGAATTGACCTCTCAGATTAGCCATCAATTTGGGGGTGATAGGCCCTACTGAAATTTAATTCAGTACACAAAGCATCTTAAAGACTCATCTAGAGTTTATATGTGAAACTTGGATCATGACCAGAGACAATCAATATTGGAACTCAATGTAGTCTCACCACTTCCTTCACATATATCTTTTCAAGTTATTCAAGAGAGAGGTCTTCTGGAATAGAAATAAAATGGGAAATCATGGTGAGTCGGTCAACCACTAACCATATCACATTATTTCCCTTTGACATCTTCAGGACACCCATGAAAATGTTTATAGTAACATTCTACCATTTCTACGTGGGTATAGGCAATGGCTACATCAACCCTTTGGATTTTTGTTGCTCTGCTTTAAATTGCTGACATACCAAGCACCTTGAGATATATTCTGCAATCTACTTATTCATATTATCCCTCCAAAAGTGTTCTCATAGATCATAGTACATCCTAGTTCTCCCAGGAAAGATAGAGAATGTTGAAATATGTGCATTGTCCAATATCTCCTTTATCTCGAATGATGAAGGCACACAAAGCTATGTTCCAAACTGAATCACACCATCACCATCGATAAGGAACTCTTGCAGCTTCCCTTCCTTTATTTCATTCACCCTTTTCTATATCTCTGCATCATCCCATTGTGCTTCCATAATCTTCTCTTATATGGAAGGTTGCACAATCATTTGGTCAAGGTAGGATGTATCACCTATCCTTATGAATTATAAATCCATCCATTCCTTATCCAAGAAGATAGGGTCTTCCTCGATATGTAACATGGATATAGTAGGAGTTTCTTTTCTGCTTAGAGCATCATATACCTTGTTCGCATTTCCAGGATGATAATGAATAGAGAAATCGTAATCCTTGATTATCTATAACCATATCCTTTTATGCATGTTGAGCTCCTTTTGTGTGATATATACTTTAGGATCTTGTGGTCAGTGTATATGTCACTCTTCTCTCCCTAAAGGTAGTGTCGCTAGATTTTCAAGGAAAATATCATGACTGCTAGCTATAGATCATGCTTCGGGTAGTTCTACTCACAGATCTTCAACTACTGTGAGGCATAGGCTATCACATTATCATTTTTCATGAGTACTGAACCCAAAAATTTCTTTGAAGTATCACTTTATATCACAAAACATTCTCCACTTTTCGGTAGTGTGAGTACAAGTACAGTGATAAGCCTTCTCTTTAGCTCCATGAATCTTCCCTCACATTCTTTCATCCAGACATAGTTTATCCCTTTCTTCTTTAACTTTGTTAGTGGGCTTGACAATTGTGAGAAATTTATCAGAAAATGTTGGTAGTACCCAGCTAATCCAAGAAAAGTATGGATTTTTTTGACACTAGAGGGATTGGGCCATTCCTAAATCTCCTTTTTTTGAAGGGTCTAGAGAAATTCCCTCACTTGTGATCACCTGTCCCAAGAAAGTGACTTGATTCATCAAAAAGTCACACTTACTAAACTTGGTGTACAAATTCTCCTTTCTCAATGTCGCCAACACAACTCTTATATGTTCTTCATGTTCCTACTTCCTCTTGGAATAGAGGATAATATCATCAATAAACACTACCAAATTTTTTTTAGGTAATGTCTAAAGACTCTATTCATCAAATCCATGAAGATTGCAAGGGCATTAGTAAGTCTGAAGGGCAGCACCAGAAACTCATAGTGCCCATACCTTGTACAGAAGGTAGTCTTATAAATATCTTATTTATTCACCTTTAGCTGATGATATCTTGAAGGAAGATCCACCTTTTAGTAGTATTGATCTCCTATTAATTGATCGAACAAGTCATCAATCCATGCAAGAGGATACTTTTTCTTTATGGTGATCTTGTTGAGTTACTGATAATCAATACACAACTGCATTTTTCCATCATTCTTCTACACAAAGAGAACTGGGGCACCTCAAGGTTATACACTAGGGTGTATAAACCATTTTTCCAGATGCTCTTGAAGATGCTTCTTTAACTCCTCCAGTTCGATATGAGAATTCCTATAATGACACTTTGAGATAGGTGTGGTACTAGGTATGAGTTCTATTGAGAAGTCTACCTCACAATCCAGGGGTATTCTGGGTAACTCTATGGGAAATACATCACCATATTCCCTCACGATAGGAATTCCCACAAGGATGGTACTATTGTTTGAAACAACCATTTGGGCGAGGTATGATTCTTCATACGGAATCAACACCCACACCATTGAAGGATTTTTCAAATGAGATTCGTGGGCTTTCATGCATTTTTAGAGGATCGTGGGATGGTTCGGAATATAAAAAGATACTTCCTTTTCCTGACAGTTGATACGTTCTCAATATAACGAGATCTGACCCATTCCTATTGTAGCATCGAATTCTACCAAGGGATGTATTATGAGATTCACTGGAATAATATCCACACATATGCCAATAGGGGAAGAGTCAAAAACTTGGGTTGCAATGATTTCACCACTTGGTGTTTTTATAGATATCTCTACTTCATGGTTTCGAGGCTTAGATTCTATATTTCTAGTAAAATTGAAAGATATAAAGGAATACGTAGAACTATAATCAAATAATACATTTTCCATTATTGAGTAAATAAGAGGTGTACCTAGTATAACTTCACTATATTTATCCACTTCTAAAGTAGTTATGGAAAAATACTTCCCTTGTTCTTTGGTCTTTGGTGGCTGCTGACACTGATAACCCTCAATAAATCGAGGTTTAGTGCACTGGCTTGCCTAGTGCCCTAGCTCACTACAATTGTAGTATTAAACCATGTGTGGTTCTCTTCCCTCCTCCACCGTATTCTCCATCTTTTTCATGTCTTTTCAACACTCTTGAGCATCGTTTCCTTCTTTACCACACTTGAAGCACTCCCTCATCCCTTTGAGGCATTTCCCACGATTCAACTTCCCACATTTTTGGCATGTGGGTTGTTGAGTTTTCTTCCCACCTTTTTCATTAGATCCATCGGCATGAAACTCCGTCTTTCATTTCTTATCACCATAGCCATGAGACTATTCTCCAAAATCCATTTCCACTTTGAGATCACATCAAACAACTTCTTCATAACTCCCAAAGTATTGAATTTCAAGATCATTTCTAAATTGGGGTTTTAATCCACTAAAGAATCTATCAATTTTTCTATCATTGTTGATAACAAAACCCTAAGAATACCTTAAAATCCTTGTGAAAATTTCTTTGTAGGTTGTGACATATTCTCCTGATTTTTTCTTGATCTCTATGAATTCTATCTCTATCTTCGTACAAAGGGTTCTTGGGAAATACTTAATAAGAAACATGATCTTAAAGTCTTCCCATTCCATCTCTTCAATTTCCTCCCTTGGATTCTTGTTCTAAATCAAATACCACCATTGATCGACCTCTCCACCTAGAGGATAAATGGCCAGTGTCACCATATCCATCTCATAACATTAGAGTATAGAAAATATTTACTCCATGGAGTTAACCCACTATTCCACAACTAGTGGATTGAAATATCCACTAAACATCGGTGGTCCTTGCATCATAACACATTCAATAGACTGTTTCTCACCCTTTGGTGAAGGAGGAAATTCCCCATTATTATGGTTATTGTTCATAACCTAATATAGTGGCGTAAGAATCGCCATGATGTTTTGAACTCCACCTCCTAAATCATTGGGGATGCCATTCGGGCAATCTTTACATTGGCCCTCGCATGAGTTGTTGGCCTGGTTTCTCCTGGTTCCCTCCATTTTATAAAATAGAAAAGGTTAGAACAAAAAATAAGTTAAAAATTCATGAATAAATAACTGATTCATTTTCAAAATTTATACTAAAAGAATAACATATGGTATCCCTATGTAAATATTCTTGTGTGCATATTTGTACTTAGTCTCATGCTATAGGATTTATCTAGGGTTCACTAATCCTAATTCCCCAATTAACTAAAACTTGCCTCTGATACCAACTATAGAGACCCAACCTTTTCTTACATTACTATGACATCATTTGAAAGATAAAAAACACAATATTGTTACACATATAGGATCCAATAGTTTAGTGTCTTGGTAAAACTAGGACTATACATAACAATTACAACATCAAGCATAAACATTTATTTAATTCCTTCTTCTCTAGATTCTTATTGGCATTTGACCCCTCCTTAGTACATGTAGTCACCTGAGGATATACATCAAAAGGGGTGAGATAAAATCCCAATAAGGGGATAGATAAGAAAAAAATAGTATGGGGTGAGCATAATCATAACATAGGAAAAAATCATGAACATGAGAGGAATCATTAATAAAATATTTTAAATGTGGCAAAGCATAAAAATGATATATCATGTCTTACTGGTTAAAAACCACACATAATTGTGAACAAAGCTAGATTATTGTTCACACAAAATTTCACATTAACTCATGAGATTCATCACTTTACTGAATTCATTGGAGCACTGTATATTTCTGGGCACACCTGTCACATTGAAACATTCATATTACGCTATATAATTCCGGGAGCACCTATCACATCATAACATTATCATTTACCATGAAAGACACAGTGGAAATATATAAAAAATTAACAGAACTAAATCATGTAAAGGAATTGGTTTCATCTCATAATAACCCATTCATAAACATTGGGTTCCCATAATTAAGTTGGAATAACATACTTGATACGATAGCCATTAACATTGAGTGAGAAGTAAAAGGTGTGTTTTTGAAAGAAGAGTTCCTTTAGAAATATTTTTTTGAACTTAACTTAATTATAAAACATTTATATCCCATAAAATGTTTTATAATGACGAAAAAATTATTTTTAAGGAGTTACTGTGCCAAAAATGGAGTGAAAGGGGGAGAACCCAAAGAAACAAAGTTGGGTTCGAGATTTTCCCGTTACCTGGTATCCGAACACTTTCTTCACTTTAATGTCATGTATATATAAATTAGATTCATTAATTGAAAATTACAGAACCTTATATACATGAATATGGTTAATTATGGTTTAATAATGTTTTTATGGGCCTTTGGAGGAGTTATAAATTTTAAAAAACATTGTTCGGGAATGTTTGTTTTTATAGTTTTCTTGAGTGGTTCACTTGTATTAAAAAATTAATGTTTGTGTAGAACATGGATAAAAATACAGAACTGATATTTCATGTTATTAATGATATTAAATAATTTTAAGTTATCTTATAATGAATTATATTATATACCATGTGGATGAAACTTTACATAATAATTAAATTATGATTGTTTGGGTTAATTTAAGCGGTTTTTCGACAACAACGAACTTGTTTTGATTAATCATTTAGAAATATTTACATAAGTTAGTTACAGAACATTATATAAGATATCATTCATATAAAATGTACTGGTTAAACCATAAAAATTATTTTATAGCTCGATCTGAAAGTAAAAATGTAAAAAAGAAAACATGTCTTTCTTCAAGGTGATAGATTAACACCTCACGAATAATGTTTTCTTTTATAAAATAAAAAGAAGATGAGAAGGGGGTTGGATGATATAATATGTAATTAGTATCATAATATTAAAATATATTTATGATACTAGAGTTACTATACCATTTATATCAAGATATGTGTGGAGAGAATAAGAAAAGAACTTGAAATTGAAAGGAAATTAAACAAAAGAGGGAGAGAAATTACCTCTTGATTCCTCCTCTGGAGATCCTCCTTAATGGACCTAGGCTTGGTCTTTTGATGAGATCAGAAGATATTGGACATAAGGGAGGTATGTGGAAGAAGGTTGGGTAGAGTTTACACAAGTATTTAAGCTTGAGAGGTGTGAGTAAATGAGGGTGTGAAGGGTGGTATTTATAGTGGAGGGGAGAGGGGATTTCTCAATATAAAATTCATTAATTTATTATTTCCCCACATAACAAAGAATAGTGAGTCTCCCATGACCAAGAATAGTAATGTTATCATGTGAACCTGAATCAATTTCTCTTACATCAGCATAACATCTGGAATGACTCTATAATTAGCTTATTTAGCTTATTTTGTAAATTATGTTATCTCACTATTCATCAAAAATTCAAGTATTTTAGAAATATCCCAAAAATTTACCCCAACCATTTTTTGATGTGTATAATACAAAAATGAAGACTATTTTTCAAAAATAATTTTATAAATATGATTATTTTAATATTTAATTAAACTCATAATTTTTAATAAAACCAGTTTTAAAACATTCATTTACTTATTCTAAAATATAGCTACATCATACAATCACTTGAATATTAAATATATACTATCATAGGTAAGGTTACTATTCATTAAAATATATCACTATTCATAAAGGTAGGATACTATTAATAAGGTTAGGTTACTATTCACCAAAAATTTTGTTTTTCCTGTCAGACTCCAAATAACTTTCTGATCGCAACCGTGTGTGTTAGATTTTCAAAATTCAAAACACAGAATTGAAAAAATAATGCTCAAAAGTCACATAGCACTTAGTAGTTCATTAAGTTTTACTTTTATGTGATTATATGAAATATTTATAAGAGATGAATTTCCATTTAAAACTTTGGGTCGTTACATAATAGAGAAAACCTACAACTTGAGACTAAGTACAAATATGCACAAAAGAATCTTTACATTGGGATACCATATGTTATGATTTTAGTATAAATTGTGCAAATTAATAAGTTATTTATTCATGAATTGTCAAACTATATTCTGTTCTAACCTTTCTTATTTTTAGAAAATAGTGGGAACTAGGAGAATCCTAGTCAACAACTCATGCAAGGGCCAATGCAACGATTTCCCGAATGAAATCCCCAAGGAGTTGGGAGGTGGAGTTAAAAACTTCATGGTGATTCTTACCCAACTATATCAGGTTATGAAATATAACCATAATAATGGAGAAAATCCTCTTTCACTAAAGAGGGAATAACCGACTATCAAATGTTTTATGCGGAAACAACCACCAACATTTAATGGATCTTCCGATCCACTACTTGCGGAACAGTGGGACAACTCCATAGAGAAGATCTTTTCTGTACTCCACTATTCTGAGATGGATAAGGTAAAACTATCCAATTATCATCTAGATTGAGAGGCCGATCAGTGGTGAGATTTTATTATGATCACCAAGCCAAGGTAGGAAATTGAAGAGATGGAATGGGAACACGTTAAGATCATGTTTCTTAATAAGTATTTCCCAAGAACTCTTTGCATAAATATATAGAGAGAATTCATAGAGCTTTAGAAAAAATAAGGATAATCTATCACAACCTATGAAGTTAATTTCACATGTTTTTTAAGGACCTATTTGGGTTTTGTTATCAACAATGATTGAAAAATTGATAGATTCTTTATTGGATTAATACCACACCTTCAAAAGGGTCTTAAATTCGAGACTTTGAGAGTTATGAAGAAGTTGTTTGATGTGATCTCAAAGTGGAGATGGAGTTTGGAGAATAGTCCCATGGATATGATGATAAGAAAAAAAGATTAAGTTTTAGGTCGGTGGATCTAATGAGAAATGTGGGAAGAAAACTCAACGACCAACATGAAAAAAATGTGGGATGTTACACCATGGGAACTACCTCAAAGGGATAGGGAAGTGCATCAAGTGTGGGAAAGAAGGACACCATTCTCAAGAGCGTATAAAATACATGAAAAGGAAGGATGATGTGGTGGAAGACAGGAGAGAACAACCCATGGTTAAATTCTACAATTAGAGGATGCTATGGCACTATGCAAGCCATTGTACTAAATCTTGAGTTCTCGAGGGTAATGACCATCAGCAGCCACAAAATCCAAAGGAAAAAGGGAAGGCTTATGACATCACTACTGCAGAAGTGGAGCAAGATAATGAATTCGTACAAGTTACACTTCCTATTCACTCAATAATGGAAAAAGTCTTATTTGATTATGGTTCTATGTATTAATTTATACCTTTAATGTTTTCTAGGACTACAGAATCAAAGATCCAAAACCATGAAGTAGATATATCTGTAAAAACACCAAGTGGTGAAATCATTGAAACCCAAGTTTTTGACTCTTCTCCTATTGGTGTGTGTGGGAATATTTTTCTAGTGAATCTCGCAATACCTCCCTTGGTTGAATTCAATGCTATAATGGGAATGGAATGGCTCTTATTATATAGAGCACATATCAACTATCGAGAAAAGGAAATATTTTTTCAAATTCTGAACCATCCTATGATCCTTTACAAATGCATGGAAGATCATGAATCTCTTTTGTAAAATAATTCAACGGTGTGGGTGTTTATTCCGTATGAAGTAGCATACCTCACCCAAATGGTTTAGTCAAAGAATAGTACCAACCTTGAGGGAATTCCCATCGTGAGTGAATATGGTGATGCATTTCCCAAAGAGTTACCCAAAATACCCCCAGATCATGAGGTAGAGTTCTCAATATAACTCATACCTGGAGCTACTTCTTTCTCAAAGTGTCCCTATAGGATGGATCCTATAAAACTTGTGGAGTTAAAGAAGCCGCTACAAAGGCATCTGGAGAAAGGGTTCATACACCCTAGTGCATCACCTTGGGGTGCACCAGTGCTCTTTGTGAAGAAGAAGGATGGAACAATGAGGCTTTGTATCGATTATTAGGAACTCAACAGGATCACCAAAAAGAAAAAGTATCCTCTTCCAAGGATTTATGACTTGTTCGATCAATTAAGATGAGCTCAATACTTATTAAATGTGGATCTTCATTCTGAATATCATCAAAAAAAGGTGAAAAAGGAAGATATTCAGAAGATTTACTTCCGTACAAGGTATGGGAAATATGAGTTTCTGGTGATTCCCTTCGGACTTACTAATAACCCAGAAATCTTCCCGGATTTGATGAATAGATTCTTTAGAAAATACCTCGACAAATTTTTGGTTGTGTTTATTGATGATATTCTCATATACTCTAATAGAAAGGAGGAACATGAAGAATATCTAAGATCTATGTTGGTGACATCGAGAAAGGAGAAGTTGTAGGTTAGGTTAAGAAAGTGTGACTTTTGGATAAAGCAAGTCACATTCTTGGGGCATGAGATCACAATTGATGGAATTTACGTGGGCCCTTCAAAAACAAAGGTTATTGAAGAATGGGCCAGGTCCTCCAGTGTCATAGAAATCTGTAGTTTTCTTGGATTAGCTGAGTACTACTGATGTTTTTTGAGAAAGTTCTCATGATTGTCATGCCAGCTAACTAAGTTAACAAGGGAAGGGGTAAAGTATGTCTGGATGAAATAATGTTAGGGAAGCTTCAAGGAGATAAAGAGAAGGATTATCACTGCATCGGTACTCACACTGCCAAAAAGTGGATAAAGTTTTGTGATATAAAGTGATGATTCAAAGAAAGGCTTGGGTTTCTTACTAATGAAAAATGAAAATGTGATAGCCTACGCCTCACGGTTGTTGAAGATACATGAGAAAAACTAACAGACGCATGATCTAGAGTTGGCAACTGTGATTTTTTTCCTTGAAAATGTGGAGGCACTACCTATATGGGGAGAAGTGTGACATATACACTAACCACAAGAGCCTAAAGTATATATTCACACAAAATGATATCAACATGCATCAAAGGATATGGTTAGAGCTAATAAGGGATTATGATTTCTCTATTCACTATCATCCTAGAAATGAGAACAAGGCAGGTGATGATCTAACCAGAAAAGAACCTAATACTCTATCCATGTTACAGATGGATAAAGACCCCATCTTATTGGATATGAAAAGGATGGATTTAGAAATCATAATGGCAGGGGATACATCCTACCTTTCCCAAATGATTGCGCAACCATCCCTCCAAGAGAAGATTAAGGACACATAAAGGGATGAGGCAGAGATACAAAATATGAGGAATGAAGTAAAGGAAGGTAAGTTGAAAGAGTTTCATATTGACAGTGATGGTGTGATTAAGTTTGGAACGTGGCTTTTTGTGCCTGCATCACCTGGGATAAAGAAGAAGCTATTGGAAAATTCAAAAAGCTCAACATTCTTTATCCATCTTAGCAGTACCAAGATGTACCATGATCTCTGAGAACACTTCTGGTGGGATAACATGAAGAAGGATATTGTAGAATATATCTACAGGTGCTTGGTATGTTAGCAAGTTAAAGTAGAGTGAAAAAATTCCAAAGGGTTGATGCAGCCATTACCTATACCCATATGCAAATGGGAGAATGTTTCTATGGAATTTGTCAAGGGCCTCCTGAAGATGTTGAAGAGAAACAATGTGATATCGGTTGTGGTTGACTAACTCACCAAGACTTTCCATTTTATCCCTATTCGGGAATAACTCCTGCTTGAACAACTTAAAAAGATATATGGGTTGTAAGTGGTGATACTTCATGGTGTTCCACTCTCGATTGTCTCTGACCATTATCCAAGGATCGCATCTAAATTCTGGTGAAGTCTTCAACATACTTTGTGTACTGAATTAAATTTCAACATGGCCCATAACCACAAAACTGATGGCCAATATGAAAGAACTATTCTGACTCTTGAGGATATGCAAAGAGAATGATCTATATAATTCAAAGGAGTATGGGATCAACATCTCCCATTGGTTGAGTTCTCATACAACAATAACTTCCACTCGAGTATTCAGATGGATCCATATGAATCTCTGTATGGAAATCCATGTAGAACTCCAACCTATTGCGATGAAGTTGGAGAAAGAAAGCTACATGGACATGATCTTGTGAAAGAGATGATAGAGAAGGTTCAAGTAATCCAGAAACACATCAAAGATGCTCAGAGTCAAAAAAAGAGCAATGATGAAAACCGTCAAAGGGACTTGGAGTTTGATGTTTGAGATAAATCCTTCCTTCGAATATCACCATGGAATAGATTCATGCAGTTTGTAAAGAAAGGGACGCTAAGCCCAAGTTACATTGGATCCTTTGAGATCATTGAACACGTAAGAGTTGTAGCCTACTGTCTTGAACTTCCACCAAATATGGCTCAAGTTAATGATGTGTTCCATGTATCACTCCTGAGGATGTACATACCATATCCCACACATGTACTGAACTCAAAGGTGGTACAGACAGAAGATGATATCTCATATGAGGAGAAACCAGTAGAGATAAGGTTCTATGAAACAAGACAACCCACCTTTCCAAAGTGTTGTGTAGGAACCATAAGTTTAGAGAAGCTACTTAGTAATCAGAAGATGTGATGAAGGAGAATTACCCTCACCTATTTGTGTAACGTGAAATTTTGAAGGTGAAATTTCCTAAGGTGGGAAGAATGTAACAAACCAATTTTTTTAATGGAAATTCATTTCTTATTAATATTTCATATAATCACATGGAAGAAAAAAATAATGAACTACTAAGTTCTATGTGTCCTTTAAGCATATTTTTTTCACTTCTGTGTTTTGAATTTCGAAAATCTACCCTACACAGTTGCGATCAGTAAGTTATTTGGAGTCTGATAAGAAAAACATAATTTTTGGTGAATTTTAACCTACAATTATGAATATTAACACACAATTATGAATAGGGATACACCCTAATGAATATTAACCTTACCTATGATATTGTAAAGAAAATATTCATGTGAAAGTATAATGTACCTATATTTTAGAATAAGTAAATAAATGTTTTAAAACTGGTTTTTTAATAAATTATGAGTTTAATAAAATATTAAAATAATCATATTTAGAAAATTATTTTTGAAAATGGACTTCATTTTTTGATTATACACGTTGAAAAATTGTTGGGGTGAATTTTTGGAATTTTTTCGAAATACTTGAATTTTTCATGAATAGTGAAATACCATAATTTACAAAATAAGTTAAATAAGATAATTATAGATTCATGCATGATGTTCTGCTGATGTAAGCCCAATTGGTTTGTTTTCAAAAGATAATGTTACAATTCTTGGTCATGGAAGACTCACTAATCCTTGTATTGTGGGGAGATAACAAATTAATGAATTTTATATTGAGAAATCACCTCTCCCCTCAACTATAAATACCACCCTTCACACCCTCATTTACTATTACCTCTAAAGATTCAATCCTTTTCTAAAATCTGACCAATAATCTTTCCTATCCCCTCCCCCATGTCCAGGAGCTTCTTATCTCATCAAAAGACTAAGCCTAGTTCCCTTATGAAGGATCTCAAGTGGAGGATTCAAGAGGTAATTTCTCTCCATCTTTCCTTTAATTTTAATTAAATTTCAAGTTCTTTTATTATGTTTTTTATATTTAAAATTATGTAATTGTAATATAAGAAAAGTATGGGTGTCTTGGGAAAACTAGTACCATACATAATAATTACAACATCAAGTATAATCATTTATTTAATTCATTCTTCTCTAACTTCTTGTTGGCACTTGACCCCTCCTTAGTACATGTAGTCACATGAGGATATAGATAAAAAGGGGTGAGATAAAATCCCAGTAAGAGGATAGATAATAAAAACATAGTATGGGGTGATCATAATCATAACATAGAAAAAAATCATGAACATGAGAGTAATCATTAATAAAATACTTGAAATTTGGAAATGTATAAAAATGAAACATCATGTCTTAGTGGTTGAATACCATAGATAATTGTGAAAAAAAAACTAAAATCTTGTTCTCACATCACTTCACATTAACTCATGAGATTCATCACTTTACCCAATGCATTTGAGTGCTGTATAATTCTAGGTGCACCCATCACAATGAAACCTTCATATTGCCCTATATAATGTCAGGCGCACCCGTCACATCATAACATTATGATTTATTATGCATAAAAAAGCTGACATGTATAAAAAATGAACATAACTAACCCATAAAAATGAATTTTTTTCATCTCATAAGAACACATTCATAAACATTTGGTTCTCAAAATTATGTGGCAATAACATACTTGATACGATAACCGTCAACCTTGAGTGAGAAGTAAAAGGTGTGTTTTTGAAAGAATAGTTATTTTAGAAAACATTTGTTTTGCATAATCTTTAGTATAAAACTTCTATATCCCATAAAAGATAATATAATTATTAAAAAATGATTTTAAGGAGTATTCATTCCAAAAAATGGAGTGAAATAGGGAGAACCCGAAGAAAGAATGTTGGGTTCGAGATTTTCCCCTTACCCTGTATCCGAACGCTTTCTTCACATTAATGTCCTATATAACCACATTGGATTAATTAATTGAAAATTAAAAAAAAATTACATGAATATGTTTTATTATGGGTTCATTAAGTTATTTTAAGGGACTTTTAATGAGTAATAGTGTTTAAAAACATTGTCAGGAATGTTCATTTTTGTGGTTTTCAAGGGTGGTTCACTTGTATTCATAAATGAAAGTTCATGAAGAACATGTATAAACATCCAGAACTGATATTTAATGTTATTAATTATAATAAATAATTTTAAATGACATTATAATGAATTATATTATATACCATGTGGATGAATCATTAGATAAGAATTAAATGATGATTGTTTAGGTTAATTTGGGAGATTTTTCGACCACAACGAACTTGTTTGGATTAATCATTTAGTAATATGTACATAAGTTAGTTACATAAATTTAAATAGGAAATAATACATATAACACATTCTAGTTCAATATAAAAATAGTTTCATGACCAGATCTTAAAGTAGAAATGGAAATAGAAAACAAGTCGTTCTTGAAGGTGATAGATTAACACCTCACGAACAACGTTTTTTTATAAAATAAAAGGAAGAGGAGAAGGGGGTTGGGTGGTATAATATCCCATTAGTATCATATAATTACATTATATGTATGATAATAGAGTTTACATACCATGTGAATGAAGATATGTAGGGAGAGAATAAGAAAAGAACTTGAAATTGAATGGAAATTAAAGTAAAGAGGGAGAGAAATCACCTCTTGAATCCTCCTCTTGAGATCCTCCTTAAAGGACCTAGGATTGGTCTTTTGATGAGACCAGAAGCTATTGGACATGGGATAGGGGATAAGAAAGATTCTTGGGTAGATTTTAGACAAGGATTGATGCTTTAGAGGTGTGAGTAAATGAGGGTGTGAAGGGTGGTATTTAGTGGAGGGGAGAGGGGATTTCTCAATATAAAATACATTAATTTATTATTTTCCCACAAGGCATGTAATAGTGAGTATTTCATGACCAATAATAGTAATTTTATCATGTGAAACCGAAAAAATTGGTCTTACATCAGAATAAAATAATGCATGACTATAATTAGCTTATTTAGCTTCATTTTTAAATTATGGTATTTCACAATTCATTATGAATTCATGTATTTCAGAAAAATACCAAAAATTCACCCCAACCATTTTTTGATGTGTAGAATCCAAAAATAAAGTCCATTTTTCAAAACTAATTTTCTAAGTATGATTATTTTAATGTTTAATTAAACTCATAATTTATTAAAAAACTAGTTTTAAAACATTCATTTACTTATTCTAAAATATATGTACATCATACTTTCACATGAATATTATCTTTATACTATCATAGGTAAGGTTAATATTAAATGGGGTATATAACTATTCATATGGGTTTTTACTATTCATAAGTGTAGTTTACTATTCACCAAAAATTATTTTATCCTTATCAGACTCCAAATAACTTACTAATCACAACAGTGTATGTTAGATTTTCAAAATTCAAAACATAGAAGTGACCAACTTATGCTTAAAGTTCACATATCCCTTACTAGCTCATTATGTTGTGACTTCTTGTGATTATATGAAATATTTATAAAAGATGAATATCCATTAGAAACCTTGGGTCATTACATTCTTCCCCCTTATGAAAACGAATATACATATAATTTATCTGTTTTGATTTTATCTAAATATATAAAATAAAAACGAATATATATATATATAAGACACATGATTTTCTAGAAAAAAGGTTATGTGATTTTTTCCCAAATAAAAACCATAATAAAAAATATATATATACAAAAAATAGTGTGAAAACATGTATAAGAAATAAAAAAAAGTAAAATGATGAATTAGGAATAGTGATGTGTGACACGTTTTACACAAAAGTCAAAAAAAAGAAGTAAAAGTGAAAATGGATTTTGGGAAATGGGAGGAACAAAAAAATGATAAAAAAAGATAAAATAAAGTGAAAGGATATGATATAAAAATATATTAAAAAGAGATAAATAAAAATATTAAAAATATTATAATTACAATAAGAAAATAAGAAGAAAAAAAATAAAGAAGAAGAATTCGTTTTTTTGAGTTGAGTCATGGTGTGAGAGGGGGAAACATTGGGGGAAGGTCCAGCTAGGGTTTTCAATTTTGGGGAGACCGGGGGGTATGATCCAAGTTGTGTCGTATGGTCCGAATAACTTGAGAGGTCACTGCCTGCAGGTTCGTTTGGGAGTTGAGGTCGATGCGGGTCGAATGTTCGCCGTCAGTTATCGACGAGGATGAGTTTAGCGAAGCCAAGGTGTCGAGCATGGCCGAGCTGTGGTCCGAGTCAAGGATGAGCAGTAGACTCGAAGGAGTCATCCTAACACAGTCAGGAAGAGTCATGCAGCGTCGCTGGGACCAACCCGAGGTCTACGCAAGGGAGTATGACAGAATCTAAGGTTCATCAAATGGTATCGTTTGAGGTTAGGGTTTCGATTTTATAGACCTAGTGTGAGGTCAAATCTGTTTAGTTTTAGGTTTTGCATCATTTTTTTTATTTCAATTTCCTTGTTTCTTATTAGCCTTTTGATTTTAGGGACTATTGGTTTTGGATTTGATTTGTCTAATAGAAAATTTTGTTTGATAATTGATTGCTTGCCTTTGTGGTTTTTAGTATTTTGTTTTGGTCAATCTGTGTCAATTCAGTCACAATATATATATATATATTATTAATGGATATTTCTTCCCATTCATTACCTATTGCTGGTGTAGATAGTTTGATTCTCTCAATTATTATCTCGTTTCATGACTTCTTGAATAATCTTTTTATCTTTTAGTGTCATGTTTATATATATGAGCTTTTGTGTACACAGAGTAATGCAATTCCATCTTGTGAGGATAAAATCTACATGAGCCATCTCTTTTCTATTTTATTACCACTAGTTTAATTTTATCAGGTAGTCAGAAACATTCTGCCTGAGCCATGGTTTGTGTTATCCTTTTTAGGAAATGTTTTTTTCTTAAATATATTTGTCAGTTCATTTATTTATTTATTTTATGTCCAAATTTTAATCATTGAAGGAGGAATTTATTCCTGAAAAGTTCAGTTTTAGTTAATTCAAATCCAAATCCACTTCTTTTTCAGAATTAAAACTTTAATAAAATTTATCAAGGTACTTTTATGGTGGTGATGTTAATTATTATATATTTAATTTGGTAAGGGATATGTTTTATGATTTATGTTTTGTTTTGAGAATATTTTATAAGGTATATATTGATTTTATTTCTTTAACTTAATTTTGGTATTTTAGTTCAGCTTCAAACATTTGATTATTATTTTATTTCAAGATCTTTTAATTTATTTTTCAAAATAAGTTTTTATTAAAAACCACATATTTATTATGAAATTATATTTTGTTAGAGTTTTTATTTTATAAGAGGGTTTTCTCTAATTAAAATTAATATGCATGAACCTTTTCAAGTCGAAGTTCATATAATCACTTATATTCTTTGAAATCTCTCATAAATATAATAATTCTGAATGAATGATTTTTTAATGAAAGGAAATGTTTGAATTTCAAGAATATGTACATATATTACATCGCATTACTATAACTGTAATTATTTCAAGCTTATGTTTATTTATATTTTAAGACTTTGAATTTCAAGTATATATATATATATATATGTTGTTCATTATTACGTAATTTAAAATGAATGGGTAATTTATAATGATATCACCCAAATTTATATTAACCAACAAAGAATTGTTATTAATTTTAAACGATTCTCGTATAATTTTATGTGTGACATATGATCTTTCATTCAAAATTATAAGTGAATGTTATATTCTAATTGCTTGAAATTTTTCGAAGTAAAATTATATATACATATATATATATATATATATCGACGCATTTATAAATTAGTGCATGATTTGGATGCACAAACCAATCATGTATATATATGGATTAAAATTAATATCAAAATCTTATACAAGACATTACTTGAAATTTACTCATGGTGGAAATGATTGATGATGTGTTATAATTTCTTTTTTTATTATCACATTTAAAAAAACAAAGCGCACAAAATATTGATATCTCAAACTAAATTTATGGACGTCACATATGTAAATAATCATTAGCATGTGTTTATGAATTATATTTACATTTGTTTCATTATAATAAGATCATGTTTTAATTTAAATTTTAAGGTTCAATTCCAAAAATAAGGAGTACTTGGATATCATTGAAAATATTTTATTTTAAATGTTTCTATTACAATTTTATAATTAATTAATACAATTAATTGTGGAAAATTCATTTCACAGAAAGAAAGAATAAATACCTAGATAGTACATGAAAATAATTTGTGGTAGAAGTTTTGGTTGTAAGTAAACTTTTAAGAGATGCAGTGAAAGTTTTTGTATTTATATACATATAATTATATATATATATATAACTATGAATATTAATTTTAAATGAGCAACAATTTTTCAAGATTGAAAACTTCAGTGAAAAGATATATATAAGTAAGGAAAGATTAAAATGTTTTCAGAGAAGCTGGCGCCCGATCGTTGTAAATATGGAAGGTCATTGGGGAGCGAACCCATCCTTCACTAAGTGGGTATGCCCATATAGTCTTCATGGATTCATGTGACCTCAAAATAGTGTTTTTTTTCAGAATCGTGCATATTGTTTTTCATAAATACACTGGATTATGTTTAAATAAATTTTTAATGTAAGTATTTTCTAAAATGACCTAGTATTTTAAACCGTGAGACATTTCAAATATAATTTTAAAAATGGGTTTTATTTATGTATTTATTAAATAATTTTCAAATAATATATTAAAAATAATTTTTCGACTGTTTTTAAACACCTTACTAAACATATTTATTTTTCACCCCTTGTTTTAATTATTTTTCACAGGACTAGTGGAGTTTTTCGAAGGAGTTCTCTTCGCATACGGAGTTAGCGCACACCATGTTTTTGTTCATTTTATATTATTTTTTTGCAACTTTGATAATTTGTAAGTTTGTATCAATTCTACAAAACCTAGACCAGTGAAAGTTTCTTTGCTATGAAATTTTTAAGGCTGAGACTATATAGTCTATGCATTCTGCGTGAGATGAAAAATGTGTTTTTGAAATGATTCAATGTTCTTTGGTATTGAAAAATTTGTTTTCAAGGGAAACAAGGTTTGTTCCATGTGTGTTTTCTCTATGCTTCCTTTTTTTGTTTCTTTATGTTGTTTGATAAAATGCTTGAATGGTTGAAATCAGGTTTTGAAATGGTTTTGGGGTGCATTTGGTTTTAAAAGAGGTTTTTTGTGTGGAAATGGTGGTTTAACATGTGAGTTTATATTTGTTGGAATATGTGTATGTGAATTGTTTTGATCATTGTGACATGTGGGTCCAAAAATAATCATGAAGGGAAACCTAGGTAACTAGGTGGGCATAGTAGTACTAATATTCTAGTGATTCATAATTGTCTTCGGGCTAGATTCACCTAGAGGGATTTATGATTACAACAGTAACTACATATTGATGATGACCGGAGACCATTAGAATTTTGGATGTTTCTCCCCTCTTGTGGCTCATTCACAAGGACGCATATAGCTATGGTTATGATACTACAATTCACCAAGATATGATGCCTCTAGGGATCCACTAGAGCTATATCCTAGATATTTTTCTTGTGACATAGTAATATTTTGGGATATTTCTATTATCATCGACATAAAATGCACTTACTTGGTTATTTCAAAATCAAATCATGATTTCTTTTAATGTTTTTTTATAAAAATGTTTCATGATATACATTTTATAAAAAAATCATGTTATATTGTCTTGTAATGTTTATAACATGGAATCTATTTGTTGGGTGACATAATATTAGGCTTTCAATCACACTCTACTTACACCTTTGGGTGTAAGTATACTTCATTATTTTTGACATAGGTAAATGAAATATGTTTGGAGATGGTGTTTCATGTTGCTAGTAGTCAGTACATGAATTTTCTGTGGGGGTGGCTTGAGGATGATGCTCCTCTTGAGACATGGTGGTTTTTGGGATAGTGTCTCGTTTCCTTTTTTATTTTAGTACTTATTTGTTTGGTTCAAATGTTATAAAAATTAAATCTATAATTCATTATGCAACATTTGATTAGGATTATCCAATTTTGTTTATTCATTATCATTTCTTGTTTATGTTAATGTAATCACATGAAATCATTCCCAATTGATATTGTTGATACCCATGCACTTGTTTCCAGTCTGTGGGGATCAATAACACCCTTCAATACATGCTTTGGATGGGATCAGGTGACTGATTAGATGAACTTCTATCTTGGTTCGTAAAAAAATGGTATCAGTGTCAGTTTTATCATTTTGGGTCATGTTATTTGGGATGAGTCAGGATAGATAGGAGCTAGGATTGTTGGATCTTGAGGTTCTGGTGCCAAGTATGGTGCATGACCAGCACACCCCATTAGAGGACTCAATTTTCTATGGGATGTTTTTATTTTTATTTCAATTATCCTATAGGTAATATGTGTAGGATGAAGTATACCTAAAGACACTGGGGGTGGGGGTGGAATAGTTTGGTTTTGTTTTCATGTTATTTTGATGGGTTTGATTTGTTTGGATTTATAGAATTTTGGTATTTGTTATTATTGCTGATTTTTTAGAATGACGGTTTTAATGATTTTCCCCATGATTGTTTCTTCTTATAAAAAAATTTCTCCCTATAGACATTATATAAAACTATTTGAAGAAGTTGAAGAGAGTTATCCCTCATCAACTGATTAGATATTACAAGAATCTATGGTATGGTCTCTTCAGGATTTGTAATAGAGAGCAGATCCTGGTCCTACTCCTGTTTGAGAAGCTGAACTAGGTGCTCGAAAGGAAAAAGGTCATGAGTTTATCAAGAACAATACTCCTATCTTCCAAGGTAATTCTGAACCTCGAGATGCTGAGGAGTGTATTGAGAAGATGGAGGTGATGTTTTAGTTTCTTACCACTACTAAGGATTTCAAGGTGAAGGTTGATTTGTTCTTTCTATAAGGTCAATGTCACAGGTGGTGGGACTCAATGGTTCAAAATGGGAAGACATAGTAGATGAGTTGGTAATATTTCAAGATCATTTTCAATGACCGATGATGTCTTGAGGTCCTGGCCCACACCAAATCCCGATATTTCATGGATCATTATCAAGGAGAGTGGATTGTGATAGAGTTAGTAACATCTCTTAGTAATATGTTATACTAAGGTATCAAGTGTTCGTCTTTTCTATCCTCCATGTCAGGGGTCGAGAAGGAATAGAATTTCATGGTCTTGGATAAGTAAATATTTGATGTAATCCTTGGTATGGATTAGATGTTCTGATTTTGGGAACATATCAACTTCTATAGGGAGCGGGTGAGCTTTGTGGAACCTGATGGAACTACCTAGTTCTTTCATGGTGAATGGGATCCTCTATCGGGTCGTGTTGGACCTCCACTACTAGAATTGCGTAATATCATTATTCAGCTATCAATGTTCACATTAGAGGATGATAATAGTTATACTATGTATTTATTACCTCTTTTGTTGGACAAGTTCTCAGAGGAATTTCTAGATGAATTCTCAAGGTTTCCTCTAGAGAAGGATTTGGAGTTCTTAATTGATTTGGTGACAAGAAGACAACAGTTATCTATTCACTCATATTGTATGGCCCCCACCAAATTAATGGAATTATAGGTAGAATTGGACCCATAGGAAATTCAAAGGATTCATTCTCCTAAGTGACTTTACTTGGGATTCTTGAGTCTTATTTGTGAATAATGCTGATGGATATCTCCAATTATGCATTGATTACAAAGAATTGAATAAGGTGACCATGAAGAACAAAAACCTTTTTCCTTGAATTGATGATTTTTTCGATCAGGTTAAAGGTGAAATTTGGTTTTTAGAAATTAATTTGTGTTCTGGTTATCATTAAGTCAGTGTGAGAGAGGCAGACATCCCAAAAAAAGATTTAAAAATTAGGTACCACTATTTTGGGTTCTTGTTCATGCCTTTTGGATCGAAAAATTCTCTAGTGGTTTTCATGGAACTCATGAATAGGGTGTTCCACTAGTATCTAGATTCCTTTTTTGTTTTATTTGTGGATGACATCCTAGTTTATTATGAATTTTAACAGGAGCATGAGCATCATTTTTGGATCATATTGTGAACTCTTTGAGACCATATTATTTACTCTAAATTTTCTAAGTGTACCATCTAGATCAAAGAGGTAAAGCTTATTTTTTTCACATTATCTCAAAGCCTGGAGTTTTAGTGGACCTAAACAAGATCAATGAAGTTATTTAATGGGAGAAACTAAAGAATTTTATATAGATGATAATATTTCTAGGTCTGAACATATATTATAGGTTGTTTTTTTGGGATTTCTCTCGGCTTCCATCACCAATGATGGCGCTCACCCAGAAAGGGGTAAAGTTTGAATGTAGTTTATAATATCAAGATTCCTTTGAGGAGATGCAAATCCGAATGACTACCTATCCAATTATGATATTTCTAGAAATTGAAAAGAGCCACATAGTTTATTGCGATACTTTAGCTATGGGTCCTGGGTGTGTATTGATGCAGAATGATAATGTAGTGGAATATGTTTCTCTTTTTTTTCTCTGACGGCATGATAATAACTATCCGACCGATGACCTGGAATTAGAAATGGTGTTGCATTCCCTAAATACATGGTATCCTTACCTTTTTAGGGATAAATTTGTAGTTTAATCTGATCATAATATCTTGGATTACATTTTATCCCAAAAAGGTATGAATCTAAGGTAGAATCATTAGGTAGAGTACCTTCAGGGGTTTGACTTTGATTTAGTTTATACCCTAGGAAAGGTAATGTTGTGGCGGATGCCTTGAGGAAAAAGGTTCTAGTGCAAGATTTGAAGGATTCCATTGATGAGTGGGTGTTGATGTGGATCTTTTCTCAGATTCTTCTAGAAACAATAGAGCGCAGTGGTGGAGTTTTCCTGGGTAGTATCTAGTTTAATCCTTCTATTTTGGAGTTGATTCAGGGGGAGCATCCTTGTGATGAAATATTATGGTAGTTTATGAAGTCTTTTCTCGGTGGGGAGGCACCCTGCATTTGGTCATTTTCTCTTGAGGTAGTTTTATGGTTCAAGGGTCTTTATGTGGTTCCCTTGTATCTTAAAAAGTTTGAGAAGTAGGATAGTCACTAGTCTCAGTGGTATGTTCATCCTAGTGATACCATGATGTATTATGATTTTCTTCGTGAGTTTTGGTGGCTAGGTATAAAGTAGGACATAACTAAATTTGTTTCGGGGTGTTAAACATGTTAGCAGGTGAAAGTTGATCATCAAAGGCCCTCTTGTTTTCCTTGGCTTCTACCCATCCATCCCTGGAAGTGGGATGAGATAGACATGGAATTCATTATTGGATTACCTTACACACCTCAATATAGGAATTCTATTTGGATGTTGATCAATCATATGACCAAATCATCCTATTTTATTATGATCAGAGATTCAACTAAGGAATATGAGTTGGGCCATTTGTATGTTCAAGAGATGATGAGTATTCAAGGTGTTATGTCAATAATAATCTCTATTAGGGACCCCCATTTTACCTCTTGATTTTGGGATATCCTCCAAAGGGCGATGGGGTCAGAGATCAAATTGGGCATGATATACCATCCTCAAACGGATAATCAGATAGAGTTGGAAAATTCTATTTTGGAAGAAATGCTCTAAGAATGTGTCTTGGATTTTAGAGGCTCATAGGATAACCATTTAGGATTGGTAAAATTTTCATATAATAATAGCTACCAATCCCTAGTTAGAATGGCTCCCTTTGAGACACTTTATGGTTGGTTGTTTTAGTCACCATTGTGTTGGGTTGAGGGGGGGTGGTACCTCACTATTGGGGATAAGCATGGTGAAGGATACATATAAGACGTTCAAGATGATGAGGATGTAGTTATTTAGAGCTTAGATCAACCAAAAATCTTATGTTGATCAGAGATACTGAGATCCTAAGTATTCTGTGGGTGATCGAGTGTTTTAAATGGGGCACTTCATTTGGGTCGTCACCATTTGGGAAAGCAATTGAAGCTAATGTCATGGTATGTTAGACCATTCAAGATCAATGAGTGGGTTGGGAAGGTGGTGTATAGGTTATATTTTCCTTTTTAGTTGACATTAATTCATGACGTGTTTCATGTCCCCCAATTGAATAAGTACAACGTTGATCAGTCTTATGTGCTATATTGAAAAGATTTGTAAATAGAACCCGATTTATCTCTGTTTGAACGACTAGTGTGGATAGTGAATTACCAAGAGAAATTTCATCATGGGAAGTCTATTAAAATGGTTCATAATATTTGGAAACATGATAATGATGTGAACAATACTTGGAAGTGTAATTCATGGGTTGAGCATAAGTATCCATTTTAATTCTCTGATCATGCTTGAAGTTGACTTTTCAGAAGGGGATAATTTTCATGGTGGGGATAATTCCCACATCCGTGTATTCATTTTCATGTATTTATTTTATTTATTTTGATTCCATTTTTATTCCCTAGGTTTCATTTTATTTTCTTGATAAAAATGGAAAATCTGGATTTGTTAGAGGGTGATGCACATCTTGAGCACAATTTAGGGAAACCGTGCACCTTTCCCATGAAACTGTGTGCCTTTCCCAGAAAACAGTGTGCCAAGGATTCATTTTTGGATAGATCTAAATCACATATCTAGAACATGGTTTCCAAACTTTGTCACATGTCCCTTGTGAATAGTATCACCCACACAGTTGTCACACAGTTTGGAAAACTGTGCGGGAAAATCATGCGGCCAGTCCAGGTCATTAAAAATGTGGATTTTACCATTTTTCACCTCTCTGAATTAAACCCCAAATCACCACATTTCTCCCCCAAATAAGATTTATAGGAATCAACGTCTCTCTTCCATCCCTTATCCTCCTTGGATCTTCATTTTTGAGGTTAATTGGGTTGGTATTCTTCCTGTATCCTTCATGTTAGTGGTTTCTTTCATGTTTTCTCCATATTTTCTAGGTTTTTCTATTTATATTTATTTGGGGGTTCTCTTATATAGATGGAATGGTGTTGTTTCTAAGGTTAGATCCAAATTCTTATGGTCTAATCTTGATTTTTGTGGTTTGATCTTGTGTCTCTAGGGTTCGATTGAGGTCCGATTGTGGTTTTCCACTATACTCTGGATGTTTCTTCATTTTAGGTAGCTGGATCTATGATTAAACCTTATTTTATGGTTTTAATATGATTGATTGAGTGTTTAAAAATGGTATATGCATTTTGTATGAGGTGAATTTTTTTTGAAATGATTCAAGGTGATTTGGCATTGAAAAATTGGTTTTCAAAGGAAATGAGTTATGTTCCATGTATGTTTCATATGTGATTACCTCTTCTATTACTTAAGGGTGTTTGATAAAATGTGTGAATGTTTTGAATCATGTTTTGAAATGGTTTTGAGGTGCATTTGGTTTTAAAATATGTTTTTTGTGTGGAAATAGTTGTTTAACATGTTTCTTTATATTGCTTGTCATATGTGTATGTGAACTGTTGTGATCCTAGTGACATGTGGGTTAATAATTGAGCATAAAGGGAAACCTATGTATATAGGTGGGAGGACTAGGACTAGTATACTAGTTATTTGAAAGTGGATTTAGCTCGAATTCACCTATATAGATTGAATACTACAAAACTAACTAAATATTTAGGATAATAGGAGACAACTAGAATTTAGTATGTTTCTCCACTCTAGTGGATCTTGCATGAGGATGTAGAGAGTTGTGGTTACTAAACCAACTTTAACTGAGATACGATGTCTCTGGGTCCCCACTAGAGCTAGAGCCTATTGGGTTTTCCCATGAAATAGGTCCCTTTTGTGATATTGCTATTACTGTTGGCATACGGTGCCCTTGGTTGGTTATTTAACAACCAAATCATGTTTTATTTTAAAGTGTTTTCTATAATAATGTTTAAGTATTTCACTTTTATAAATTTTTTAAGCTATATTGTCCTTTAATATTTATATCATGGAATCTCATTATTGGGTGGCATTCTACTAGAATTTGATTCACACCCCACATATACCTTTTGGTGTATGTATACTTGGTTATGTTTTACATAGGTAAAGGAAAGATGTTTAAAGATGGTGGTTTGGGTTTCTAGTGGCTACCCTTATAGGTGTTGTGGTAGTGGATTGAGGATGATTCTCCTCTTTTGGCATGCTAGTTTTTGGGATAGTGTCTCATTTCCCTTTTTTGTAGTCCTTTTTGGTTTGGTTCAAATGTTGTAAACATTGAATCTAAAATTTTTTATTCCATGTTTGGTTATGAATCTTTAGTTTTGTTTTTTTATTATATTTGGTTATTTATGTTTATATAATTAGGTGAAATCATTACCAAGTGTTATTGTTGATACTCGGGAACTTGTTGCTAGACCACAGGGATTGGGAATGCCATTCAGGACATGTCATAGATTGTTTCAGGCACCATTTTTGATGATGTCTTTTCTTGGTTCAGGATAGGGTAAATGATAGTAGTGAGGGGACCCAGATGAAGGGTTACGACCATATCCCAAAAATGATCCCATGCAGGTGTGTGGGGGCCAACCACCGTAGTATAGAGCAATGGGTTTCCACAAGTGGTTCGCATAGGTGGTCATACATGCACCCATCCTACATGCTAGAAGTACTATGCATGGCCACCTATGCAAATCAATAGGTGAATCCACCCCTACTCATAATACCCATGTAGGACAACCTACACAGCTATATAGCCACAACCACCCGTGCTTGTAATGCTAGCGTAGACCCACCTATGAATCCCAAATATTTTTCCACCCCTATGTGAGGCACCTATGCTGGGTACTTACTTGAAAAAAATCCTTTGTCTAGGGTCCCATATTTTCCTATAAATAGGACATTGGGGGCCCTAATTTAAACAACTATAAAATCATAAGTAGCCCCAATGATCTAGTCATGCAACATCTTCACCCAGGACCCTCTATACCCCTCAGGTAGCTATCCAAAATACGATAGAAGAGGAAAATAAGTTGGATAGGGAGATTTAATTCCCTCTATATAATGAAACACAAAGCCACCTGAATGAGGACCTCTTCCCCCTGAGTTGATAACCACTAGCACGATGTTCCCTTCCCAAATAAAGGATCTAGGAGAGACCATTTTATGGATACCTGAGGAGGCCCATGTTACCAAATCTAAGGACTGGACTAAGTGATGTTGTCCAGGTGGTCAATTTCCCAATGAATCTCCATCTCATGCAATCCTACCCCCTATGAAAGACACTTCTAGCACCACAGAGGTCCCGTATGAAGCACCTCCCACTCATCAAGACAGGACCCATGAGAGACCATTCTGATCCCTATTATATGTATCCAATAACAGGGATCCCAATACTTTGGATCCCTTGTCTGAGGGGGACCAAATTGAATCCTCCATCAAAGCCTCCAGATTTTCAGGACCATGGTAAGAGTAAAACCAGTGTATCCCCCATTTGGGCATGAAATCCTTCATTCTAAGGTTTTACGCACATGTCATACTTGATGAGTTGGGTCATCAAGGTGCCTGTGGATATGAACTCCCTCAGTCACAAGGACCCCAAACCTGGGAGAAGTTTTATGGACTTTCCGGTATTAGATACAATGGTTGAGGACATGTAATTAACTTTTCTCCTCTTTGAACATGGACATCTGGTTCCAGGGGGGAGGGTGAGGACCATGCTTTCTTTTCCCTTTTAGGATTAATACATTGTCCTTATATCTTCACTATGAACTAGTTATAGAGAATTCCTCCCAAAGTAAGCCCCTATCCTTTATTTTATGACCTCTCATGCTTCATTACTTATTCCTTATCCATGCTCATTGGTTTTACCCATATGGGTAGTCATACGTGACATTCCAAGGTATGATGACGGTAGGATATGGGAACATTAAAAACCATTATTCTTCTACCATCACCCTGAACTCTTACACCAGAAGGAGGAGGATAATGTGGTATTATAGACCATCCTCTTCCCCTTGTTTCTCACATTATATCATGACTCACATGGGCCTATAGGTCAGTTATGATATCCCCACCCACATGGTTAGAAGCATGTTGAAGTTCTCAGTCAGGATCTAAGTATCACTGAGAGGGGGAGGGGTGAATCAGTGATATCTTTTTATTTTTATGTTTCCTTCTAATTGAAACAACCTACTCCTCTTGTTAAATAGTTTCTTCTCTACTATAAACAAACAACCACAAGAACACAAGATTTACAAGGTTCACTGCTCAGCAAGATTAGCTACATCCTTGGTATAGTACAGAAATAATCCAGTACCACACAATCCACTAGAAAACAATCCTTTGATGTAGAATACAACGAGTAGGATATACCCTTACACTCATGTAGCACTTGGAAAACAATCCACAAGGGCGTGTGTGCCCTCTTAGCACAAAAAGGGAATTACAGTATTTCAATGCTTCTTTACAATTGAACAGTTGTATTCTTTGAAATACAATGCTTCACTTTCCCACCCAGAAGCTGGTAAGAACTCCCATAGACACAACTGAATATGTGCTAAGACCCCAAATTTTTCATGCAACCATTAGGGTTTCTTGCACTCAATTTAAATGGATTGCACGTCAAAATTACCTTTTTGCAAGAAAAACCTTTTTTGCGCAACTTCCTTTTTCCGTGTAACTTTCCACTTTTCACGCAGCTTCCCACTTTTTCACACACCCTTCCTCTTTTCGTGTAAACCTATTTCTTTTCGCACAACTCACTTAGCATAAAAATTTTATGTGAACCAGAGATTAGAATTTCTTTTAAGTGTCGAGCATTATTCTATGAGAGGGGTTCACCTCATATTTATAAGCCTTTTTAACTCTGTGTGAAAAACTCTAATCCACGCGTAAAACCCTCTTCATGCGCGTAAAAATTATTTTGCGCAACATCATATTTTACGTAATGTTATAAATTTTCACGCACCTCATGCCTTTTCCATTTTTTGAGCTTTTTATCTTGAAAAACCTCTTACGTGGAAAACTTTATTCCTATATTTCGCGCACCACATCAATATTTCGTGTGTCACTTTATTTTTTGGGCACCCTTTTATTTTTCGTGCATCCTGAAGATATTTCACGCATCACGCTAATATTTTTTTCTGACTTTATTTTTTCTACACATCCCACTGATATTTCACGCCACATTTATTTTTCATGCACCACACTGATATTTCGCGCATCCTACTGATATTTCTCACATCCCGCTAATATTTCGCACTACCTTTATTTTTTTGCGCACTGCATGCCTTTTCCATTTTTCGATGTTCTGACCTTGAATCATGACTTTCACAAAATACAAATCATCTTAATTATTGCACACAACATCCATTTGAAAAAACGAAATTCTTCATCTCCCAATTTCCAGGCCCTAAAATTTGGAAAACCCTGGAAAACGATGCCACCACAAACTGTTCTTTTGTGATGCCTCTAGATTGTCCATTCCTTTGTCATTTATATCTTCACTACTTTCCATAACCATTATTCAGATTTCATCATGAACTCCACTATTGTGATATATATCCTTTGATAGATCAGATTTAGCACAAACATAATTTACAATGGAAAGAATTGAAACTTCCATATCTTTCAGCAGCATCATTCCTTCTAATCAAAACTGTATATGACTGGCATAATCATTTCACCCCCTTTACTTCAAAAGGATTGCATGTCAAGTTCTTGTAACTTAAGGTATTTTTGAAATACATATCAGTAAATCTTCATGTAGTTTTAAGTTATTTACAATGTGAATTGATTTATCTTATTTGACAACAAAAGACAACACTCTGAAAATGCTAACTCTTCAAACTTCTTTCTCCATCCAACTTGGTCCCAACACATGTTTAGGTAGATAATACTTTCTACTTCTTCCTATAGATTTATTTTAGAGGTCCTCCATAGTCATGAGCCCTTAAATCCATGTATCTATCCAAATGGAACCCACCAAGAGTAATCCCCTAGCCTTTATTTTTGTAGGTGGCACCTTTTATCCTCTTTTCCCACTAAGGTCGTAACTGAATAGATCGTCAAATATGACTATCATGGATACCAAAATAATAGAGGATATGGGAACATTCAAATCCATATATTTTCCCATTTTGGATCCAGCACCTATCCACCAGTGGACAAAGTGGATCATGTGATATTCAGATCACCTACTTCCTCTTATTTCCCATATTTTAGTATTAATCACACGGGCTTAAAAGTTAGCTATGATCATGAAATCTGCATAATTCTAAACCATCAATGCACCTTCTATTTAGTATAATACTTAATAATATCTTCCCAAATGGGCCTCATATATAGGTGTAATCTTCAAACCATATTGAACAATGTGGTAATTGATTCTTAACTAATCGAGATATGTAATAAGCCACTGAGAGGTCCAAACCCAAAACCCAATATTTCTTTAATGTTCTCCAGGATATATTCTTTGAAGGGTCATGTCCAACCCATAGGGGATAATCCTTCTGGGTCCCTTTCATTACTGTCCTAATTGGGTCACGCCCTCTTTTAGATCATGCCCCCCATCATGAGATCCCATATATTTTCTATGTTCCCTGGTCTGCCTCAACATAAGTCCCACCCCAAATTTTTATTAGGAACCATTCACCTAAAAATCCTTGCTGCATGATGTTAAAATACATGATTTGGTCCATATAGCATGACCCTAAAAGGTATGATATGTCCCTTTAAGTAACACTAGACTATGTGGGTTATAATTCCTTTCACAAGGATATGAAGGAATCCTATCTCATCGGTTCGATCGCAACATCAAAACAAATCTCATATCCCTGAATGATGATAAACTCCAGAGAACCCCACTACATCGATTAAAACCAAAATCTTCATATTAAATGAAAAAAGAATCACTAATCCATTCATAAAAGTGATCCATTAATGGAGAACCTTATATACATACAAATATATCGATTGACTAAGAACCTCAGATACATGCAAATAATTATAATATCCACACATACTAATAACCAATTGTTAATTAAAGGGTGGATTACATTATACATGGGAATTAATGAAGTATTTTCGAACATATCTTAAATATATAATAGAGTCCCAAAGGATGAAATATTTCTTCCTATAAGGGTTTTATGAGACCAGCCTCCCATCCACTTGACCGATGTGAGTTCTTAAGTATCGTTGGTCAAGATTCCCAATAATCACCCACCTTTAGAGAACAGGTCCATGAGCCATCACAGATATAAGAAATGTTGGGAGTTTCTGGTTCCATTAATATGAACTATTGGAAACTACCCAAAAGGGATGTGGTTGTATGTGTCATATGTGAAGGTTGTTCCACAAACACTAAAAAATTAAATTCCAATCTCATGTGGCATTTGAGGATGAAACAAAAAATAGTGAACAAGATGTGAATCCTTAACCAATATAATGGTGTCATCCACCTTTCATACCCCTTCTTCTCTCAAAATATAAGATGTCTAGATAAGAAAAACAATCGTGAATGTGTTAATTTATTAAGATGTAACTTTGATGGGGTTTTCTTTTTTCTTTTTTTACTCATACTTTATGCACTTTCAATAATATCTACCTTAAATCCAATTATCATCACAAAAGCACTCACAGGCGTATGGTGTGGCTATTGTTCATGTTGGGTCCTCATCAAACAAATGAATCCATCACCAACCCAACATATTCAATGTTGGGCCTTGAATGCACTAGTTCTAGAGTACTATCATAATGCTGCCATACCAACCTTGGAGGATTCCATCTAGTCCCTCTAGCATATGAATCTCTACCCGTCATCCACCCTGTAATGGTCATCTATCCATATGAAGATAACACTAATTTCCATCTATAACCATTTTAGGATCTTATACCCAGAATACAACAAGTAGATCCTCCCATACATTTGGGTGTTAGACCAAGAGGCCACCAATGACCTCACATAGAGGACACAAGGGGTCCTTCCAAAGGGTTCCTACTAGTAGTCGATGCCTCCAACACCACACGACAGTGAAACCCAATATTTTTAGGGTGTTGTATTCATGAGTCCATCTCAAATCATAGAAACATGGTCATGAAAGATGGACCACCGGGGTTAGAAAACCATCAATAGAGAACATGGCCTCACGTATGTTTCCACTGAAGAATCCCACCAATCACATTTTTTGGAAAACAAAGAGCAAGAACATACACCTACCTGCACTAATTAAGCCTGTCAGTAGAATCATCTGGATGAATCCAGAGATGTCCTCGAAAAAAATGCAGAGACACATTGTGAGAAATATGAAACAACTACCCTTACCAAAAAATCCCACTAGTAAAATTCATATGTAATCGATGAGGTGGAAAAAAAACCTACCCACATTAACCAAGCCTACAAGCATACTCGTATGGAATCATACAAAGAAGAACATTGACTAAAATTTAGTGGAAACCATGAGAAGACACATGCACCATCCCTCAATAATCAATAATGATAGAAAACTCATTTGGAAACATCTAGAGAATCCATCCATCCAAATATGATGGTAGAGAACAAGTAGGAAAAAACACCTACCCACACCCATAAATCCCTCCAATCAAATTTGGTGGTAATATGTGATCAAGAACAAACACCTTAGAAAATCTACCACACATACTAGCAGACTCATGTGAAAGCATTCAAAGAACCTCATTGGTCAAATTTAGTGGGAAATAATGAGTAGGTGCATATACCTTCTCTCATTTATCATGCTTGTTATCATTCTGGTCTAGAAGAACTAGGATATGTCATCCAGAAAGTCCCATTAAAAAACAAGGGGTAGACTCAAACCTCTGTCCCCACACCTATGTACTACCAGTATCCAATGGTAGGAAATAACATATTGGAGTAAGCACATACCCATGATCCAACCATGTAAAGGGAATATAGCCTCGTTCCATCCACTGAATTCACCTAGTAAATCCTAAAAATGGTGAAAGGATGAGTGAAATTTCCTACCCACATTTTACATACCTTTCAAGATATCATAATAGATAAAATAGTGGAAGAGGGTGGATACACAAATCGATCCCCATAAATGCGGTGACTCATCAACATGTCACTTCAGAGCACAATTTTTCTTCCATCTAGGTGGGTATTGGGGAAAAATTCTCCACAATATATGTAAAAAAGTATTAGTTATACACCCATGTACCCATTGGAGTAATCATCCTATTTCAAAGGCCACTCTGAGATAGGTCCAAACCCCTTCCTAATTTCTATAATCCTTCTGGTAAATTCCTATAGCAATACAGGAGCTAGTAAAGCAAGATTTCATACCTAAAAAACAATTTACCTTGAAACTACCCTATGTTTCTCGCAAAAAATATCCAAAACAAAGCCTCACTATATATGGATGGAAAATGAAGATCTGATATATGATCCATCTCGGCTTAATAATGGAGTTCATAAATACCTTATATATTATTTTTGTTGAAGATCAAGATCCTAAACTCTTATTTTGAAATCAAAGGGATAATATTAGTACCTAATATGGTCTTACATGGAAACTGCACCCTAAAGGATTTCTTCATGTTGATAATATGATCAATTTAAATATCCCATATCTTGGTGATATTTATATCATCCATCTATGTGGCTAGAAGATCAAACTGAAGGAAGGTCTTCTGCTTATCATCATCCACCCCAAAGGTCCTCCCTAGGTTATATGCTATAGAGATTTTCATTATAGTCGAACATGAATCATTGATGGTATTCCTCCATGTTATGGAATTATCTACGAAACTTCTCACTTAAGTCGTGTTTCACTACATCAAGAAGGTCCTCCCAAAGGAAATTTAATAATGAGTAATATCTCTGACCGTAAGGCACTTAGTAAAACATGTTCAGTCATTTATAATGTATTTTAATTAACATGTTAAATTTTAAATCATCTGGATGATATCCAAAGAAATGGTCACTCTCTGAACCACCCTTGGATCACTTGTCTTCCAATATAACAGAGGAAATACCCACCAATATTTCTACTTATGATAAGGCCACAGGGAAGCATGAAATTTGGTTAGACCAGGTCAAGGATCCTCTGGTAAAAGCTGAAGAAGACACATTGAACATGAGGAAATAATTGAATAAAGTTGATGTTTTTGTTATTTTCTAGCCATTATCCACTCCTTGATTCAGTATTTCAAATGCATTTTCAGAAGATTGTGTGCACGACATCCACCTAAATACATGTAACACTTTTTATCACTTGATAGTGAAAGTATTACCCTAATATGAGTATCAGAATCAAGTCAATGTAATAAAAGGGATGAAACACTAAATTGACTTAGAATAACTCCCAGATACACGAAATCCAAAATTGGGGAAACAATAAAGATCCCTTTAGCATGCATACCTCAAAACATTAAAATAATTTCATCAGATAATCAAAGATACCCCATCTGGTATTAATATCAATGGATGGGGTGAAAATGAAGCATTTCATTTCACTATTCTCCAAAATTAGAAAATCCCACCAAATTTGGAAAAATGAAATGTCATATATTCAGGTTGGCTTAAAAAATAGACTCTATTCACAACCAAAAATATGCTCAACAAAAAAGGTCGTGGTTGACTCTCACTGATATTTGTATATAAGATAGAAAAAAATCAAAATATTTTTTCATCGGGAATCCAAAAATATTGTGCAGGACTCCCACCTAATGGAAGTTAATCAAGATATAGTTAAAATGTCACAAATAGTAAAATTGTCCGGAGAAGTGGATGGTTCAAGTGAAAACTGAATGATACACCCATCCAATGTTCATACACGACTCTATAAAATCCAAAAGGCAACATCGATAATAGCTTCCTTGATAATTCAAGAGAAACACCATTCCACCGGGTTGTGGGATTTCATATGAAAACCTTAGATGCTAACCAATCAAGCCTGGAGAGTTATGTAAATGTAGTGAGAATAACCCCATACCACAAGTTTGGGGGATTTTTCACCTCAAAAACATCCTATTGAGAGAAAGTTAGTTTTTTTATTATGGGGAACTCCACAGAGTGAATCCTCCTAGTTTTTCTCATCTTATGATTTAGTAGCCTCATTGGGTACATGCATGACCAAATTGTGTAGAGATTCCCTTAGAATCACTATCTACCAAATAACTATAAGATAGTCAGAAAATGGGAGAACACAGTCTCATGGAGGTTACAAACAAAGGCAGTCTCACAAAGAAACTAACAAAGCACCGATAATACATTACACATTGGTGAATGTCATTAAAAACGCCCATAAAGATTCTGAAAAATATGAAGACATAATGGATTATATGGAGGAGAAAGTTTTATTTTATAATATAGTACAAAAAAAACAATTGAAGGAGGTGTACGTCCCCAAATCCCAAGCCTTTCCCTGGAATTTTGGTATTCATTCAACTACACCACAATTAACTCCTCAAAGAGAACCCAATAAAGAAAAGGTAAAAGGTAAGGTTGGGCCTCACATACTTTATTAATAGGTTGAAACACATACACTTGAGGAAATATTATCATATAAAAAGGAATATATAAAGTAATTTAGATAACATAATTAACGACTAATACAAGTCCATATTTCTGCTAGATGTGTTCTAAAAATAGAGCCTCAACCTGCATTCCCAAATAAAGAACCTCAATAGAGAGGGTACATCACAACAACTGGTAGGGAGCCAGAGCATCTGATCAACATGGGGTAGCAACAACCCATATACATGGAAACCATAATAGTCGATCAGAGGTTAACTCCATTGGGAACTCAGAAAAAAGGGTTAGTCACATCTTTGTAGGCCTTTCCCTATAGGTTTCCCATAGAAGATACCCACAGGGATGCAATAGTTGGCCTCACCATCAACCACCCCTATTCTAGATCCTGATCAACCAGACATCCCTCAAGGGATGATCAATATTATTGAGTTTATAATGGAATTTTTGGAATATATAGAGGATAAAAGTGCACCAATATAGTCGGAGATGGATAATTACACTGAATGGGTTGATATGAATCTTTGATAAACTTTGGAAACATTATATTCCAATTTTTAATGGATCTGAGGACCTGGAGTAGCATCTACAAAAAATTTCCTTCTATAATCATACAATGGGAACCTCTAATCCATAGGGGGTAGTGAAACTCAATTTCTTCCTAAAATAACTACAAGGACCAGTCATTGTATGGTACACTAGTTTTTCGGATCGATCAATTACAGTGTGGGATTATATCTATCAAAGTTTACTCTTCCGATTCAGGTCAACATTGTAGAAGACAATTATCCTCAACGTATCAATCTAAAAATAGTGGGAGAATGATAGGGTCTCAAATTTTATTACTTGGTAGAAGTGATTGACGTACTATTTAAACCTACAACATCCTCAAGAAGACATGTTTTCCATTTGTATAGAGAATATTCATGATAAATTATGAAAACCAATCATCCATATGAAATAAACAGGGGGGTTTGGGACCTTTACATGATTTATCAATTTGTGGTAGAGTCCATTTCATGAACCAAGGCTGTGTCCTGAGTAGTTCCATCAGATCAAGGAAAGAGAACGAGGAAGGCATAGGCTGCCACTGCTACACATAAGTAGGCCCCCTCACCCACTCCAACTTTAAAGCCCACACCATATCATGTGGTCCCTAATCTTGATAATTATCAACAATTCCCGCCACATCAAGTTAATCAAAGGGAGAAGAGAAGAAAATAGTTTAAGATGATAAAGAATAGAGTCTATTATTTTTGAAGTGACCATTTCCATGGCTACATCATCTCAGATTTAGAGAATAATTTGATCAAGTTATGTAAGAACCCTGGTTTTTAGAACAGGTCAAAATCCTGACCCTGATGGAATTTTGACTTGTTTTTGAGAAAACTGGGAAATTTGGAAAATATATAGACTGCACGCTATATACTATATAGTACACGTAGTGTATGGGTTAGGTGTTTACTAGACTCATGCTCACCGAGTAAATGTCGTGTGATGACCGAGTAATAATTTTCTACTACACAGCTTGTGGGTTTGCTGGACATGCCATGTATTTTCTATTCTGCGTACCAACTGAGTTCTATCTGTGTGTTGACGCATGTGGTGCATCCAATCCATGTGGCTACCTCCACTCAAGTCAGACTATAGACAAGTACACTACATGGCATGTTGTCAATATCATACGCCATGTATTTTTTATTTTTATTCTCTTAAATGAAAGAGCATTGCTTCTTATTCTAGAAAATACCTTCTTCTTCCCCATTTTCATACCCTGATGCTCCAGGTGGCCAAAAATGTTTCTTATCCTATATTCTTCATCTAAAGTCTATTCTTCAATCCATAGGTGGTAGTGGGATCACATAATTAAGGATAAACTCACAAACCCTTTTTCCATTCTTGATTCTTTACGTTAATCATCTCAATTTCCATCTGAGCAGAATTATCGAGATTTGACAGAAACATAGATATATGAAGTTCAACTTCAAATTGGATCTCGATATCAGACATTCCTATGTCTACAAGTCTCAGGTAGGTGGTTCATACCTTCTTTCATGTTTCCATATAATTTTGGGTGGCGCAACTTAAAGTGCGCATTTGGGTATTTTGAGCGAGACCCTATTTCATCTGATTTTGAATATCAAACTGATTATAGGACCTATGGGATGCCTTTGTGCATGCCCTTTTACCTATTTTTCTTGAGTGTCATTGGGAGAGGGTTTGTTTCTCAATTTGGAAATTTTTTCCAGGGTATGCCAAAATACATTAGAATGAATTGTTTTTATTAAACTGTTGAGTTCATTTTGTTATGTGATGATATGAATTGTTAGAGGCTTTCAAGACCTTGGTGCTGGTATGGGGAAAAATAGCTAGTGAAATTCAACTATTTAGTTTTTTTTAATGTTTAAATTATTTATTTTGATTATATATATGTGATGTGTGATATTTCATATGTTGTAACCTCCGGGTTGTGATGGGCATGGACTACGTATTATTGAGTGATGCTGATCATAGGTTGGGCTTGGACCAAATTACGTTGGGTTGTTCTGACCACAAGATTGGGCATACTGGATGTCAGCTTGAGGTAGTGTGACTATCGGGTTTGGCATGGCCCGAGTTACCTGGATTGTGAGGCCATTAGACTTGAGTTACATGGTCATAGGGGTTTGATGTGTCAGAGATGTTGTGCCTTGAGAACATATTTTGGTGATTACCGCTCACCTGGAACATTGAGTAGAGTGCACATAGAGAGACTCTATGATGAGGTGTTTTTGACCACTCATGTGGGTAGAGGCCCCTGTTAGTTGTGGTTTAAGTACTATTGGTTTTGTAGTGATTGTCGTAGGAAGCCACGTGGAAGGTGAGGATCCTTTAGGGGATAACATTGAGGCTATCAGGTTGGCGGAAGAAGATCATTGTGATTTGAGGGAAGATATCATTGTCCCTCAAGTTACCGATTTGAGGGCAGATATTTCCATCCCTCCAACTACTTTATTGAGGGAATACATTACTTTCCCTATGGTTACTTATTTAGTGACAAGAATCATTGTTACTCTGAGTTACTCCTTCTTGGGTGTGGCTTTGGGATATCGGTACTTGAGACACGCGGTGTTAGGGGGAACATGGTGTCGGGTTACATGATAAAGATTCTGGCGATGGATGAAGCATGTGACACTCCATGGTGGCTGTTGAGCACCAGTGGAGTTTTTGTTTATTTGTGCATCGTACTATTTACTATTTTCCTTATAAATTCATGCCTGCTTAAACCCTTATATTAGGTACGCACCATTGGGTGGTATCCTATTGAGATACGTCTCACACCCTGCACGGTCCCTTTAGGACGCGTATAGATTTCATAAATTTATGTGCATGAAAGAGACCATCATCAAGAGCTAGATTGTTTTAGCTGTTGCATAGAGATTGTAGGGACCTTGAGGACTTACCTAGCTAGAGTTTATATTGTTTTTCTTTCTTTATTGTATTAGCATTCTTAACTGGTTTCTTGTAGCTACTGTTGGTTAGCCATTGGTGCACTTTTATATATTGAATTGCTATGGATACATGACTGTTTGGATTTTGGTAAAGCGTCACATGGTATTATCACATCACGTGGAAAGGCGTGATTATTTGGATTTTGGTAGACACATTTTTAGGATATTTCAATTTCAAAACTGCATGTATACCTTGTGAAGTGATAATACCATGTGAAAAATATAAAATTCCATACTCTGGATCCTTTTGAAATGTGATAAGTGGAATTTGTGATAAAATTGCTAGTTTATTACTATGTACTATTCCATGATATACATATAGTCAATTTCAGGTGGCGGGAGATTTTGGGCCTAGCTCGGGCATGATTTGGAAAGTACTATAGTTGAGGTGATTTTGATCACCAGGATTGGGTGCCCTGGACGTCGATTTGAGCCAGTCTGACTATCAGGATTGGGTGACTCGGTCGTCAGTTTGAGGCAACATTAGTTGTCAGGATTGGCATAGCCCGAGGTACTTTTAATACTTGCATCTATTGAGGGTGGTGGGTAAGGAGGCCATGAGGCTGGGATGTCGTGGGCATGGGTTGTGGTGGGGGAGAGTAAGGGAAGTAGTTATGATATGACTTACTTTTCTTATCTGTGTTATATATATATTGTTATATATGTGGGTTGTCTGTGTAACATCTCGGTTCCAAAAGCTTCCTAGAGATACCTTGTACCCAGTTGGTCACGTGGCCTCAAGCACATTTCCATGAATGCCAGAGGCTTCTGACTAGTAGCGATGGCCTTGTGCGTGATAGTGGAGAAACTATGACCTCATTGGAAGAGTAACAAAATAGAAGTAAAACCAATAGAAATAGCAGAAGTAGTAATAAAAACATTCAATAGTAAATAGAATAAGACTGATAAAGAAACAACTCGAGCACGTATATAAATGATGAATGATACATATGTCTTAGAAATCAGCCAAACAAACCACAATGCTGGAATACAAAAGTACTATACCAAAGTGTAAAAGAAAACAGATAACAAATCCTCAGGATCGCAAGCCTCATCTTGGTCCCATTCTCTCTAGCTCCACAACAATCAAGTACTTGAAGTAGAAGGGCACTTTCCCTTATCTATAACTGTAGAAATATAATCTATTTGGGCCCAAAATCATGGCCCAAATAGGGTGTGAAACTAAATCCCAGTAGGAAACCACCAAAAGATCTGTGCCTAACTGTCAGTGAATATATATGGCAGGAAATAAGTAAAAGAGTAGTAAACAAGGAATTCCTCGGCAGTAAACATTCATATAGTTCAAAGAATTAAAATTAATATATCAAGAAATAGATAATCAAAGAAGGTAACCCTCTAGGAAGTACTCTCAGCCTAACCCCTCTTGTTCAACCAAAAAAAACACAAGCAAGTAGCTAAACACAAATGGAAACCCTCTGGGAAGTACTCACAGACTAACCCCTCTAGTTCAACCAAACAAGTACAAGCAACCCTCTGCAAAGTACACATAGTCTAACCCCTCTGATTAATCTTAAGAATAGACTCCCTTATGAATAACTCTTCGTCATTTCCCTCTATAGTCTTGTATCAGTAACTAAAAGGCGCTCTGGGGAAGTACTTACATCAACGTTTTCCATGTGGCCTGCGTTGAGGAACTACAGACACTCTGAGGAAGCTCTTATGTCAAATCCCCCTATGTTATCACATCATAATAGTAAAAATAGACACTCTGGAGAATCCCTTACATCCATTTTCTTTATGGTCTACTACACCCAGTTCTCATGGCCCTGTGTAATACAACAAGTACAACAAAGCGTATCAGCCAAAGTAAACCTCAAGAACTATTTGGATAAATAGTATACAGCATATCAGCATGTCAGAAAAACCAACACTCCATCCTACAACACTAGGTATGGGAACAGGAAAGGTACTTAACAGGATAAGCAGGACCAAACGGTCATAAACTAAACATGCATGGTCAAACACTTCCAAAGCAAAACAATAATCCCTATTCACATTTAATTAACCTCTACTCTAGCATTCAAGCATAGTAGGAAATTAACAGGGTGAAAATGGTAAACACGAAATACCCCGTTCAACGGTATTGGAAAAAACTGCACATATAACTCAAATACTATCAAATAAAAGGAACAAACCACCTACCTCGGTGTTGGGAGATCAATATACGTGATCCTCAAGCCCTGAATCTCCCAAGAACACTATAGATCTACAAAAATGCTAAAAATATTCAATTGAAGATAACTCTTGAGGGAGGAAGAATTGGGAAATGAAGCTCTAGAATAAGTAAGAGCTTACTGAGGTGATCCCAACACAATTGACAATGGTCAAATCGGAGAACAGGTGCTTGATCGGGGGCTCAGGGAAATATCATGACCATACGGAAGCTCTCGGGCAAACTAGGTCAAGGAGAATAATGTTCTGTCCATCATACATGACCCCGATACGTTTAATGAGAAAAAAATAAAGTACATGAAATGTACTTTTGAAGTACACAGTGTGCACGTTCCCTTACCGAGCCCCCGCTTTATGCGGTCTCCAGGTCACCACACATGGTCGTGTGCACAGTCACTACATGACCAGCACACGACTATCCGCCGTAACCGAGTACATGATGTGCACTTCAAAAATTTCCAAAAATTCCACTTTTCCTCAAAAACAACAGAAAAATAAAAACATACATGAAAAGAAGATCCGGGTTCATACAAACTTCCCCAATTAAAGAAATTCATCTCCAAATTTCCCGTGCAAGGTGGCATAGAAGAAGAAACTCTGAACAGCTCCGGCCACTGCAATCTTACATCGACCTTCCTCTCCTAAGTCTCATCATGTACTCACCCATGCTGCCATATCACCCATACTAGAGGAACATACTTGCCATATAGAACCTTCATACTTTGATCGAAAATCTAGATAGGATGCTTCTCGAATGAGGTGTTCTCCTCTAACTCAACCTCATGGGGTTGAAAAACACGAGACTGGTCTGAGAAGTAACGTCAAAGCTGAGAAACGTGGAAAATGTCATGCATAGCCTGGTACCTCTGAGGTAACTAAAATTGATAGGAAACCGGACCAACTCCCTACAAAACCAAAAATGGTCTAGCGTATCTCGATGAAAGCTTACCCTGTCTCCTAATCATCCTGTGTCCCAACCTCAGCGTGACATGTTGGAAAACATGATCCTCGGCCTCGAACTCTAGAGGTCTTCTCTGTTAATCAGCATAAGACTTCTGTTAAGACTATGCAGTAGCCATCCTCTTCCGAAACAAATATATCTTCTCTGTGGTCTCTTGGACAAGAAGAGGTCCCAGCAAAGCTACCTCTCCTACCTCCAACCAACATAAGGGTGATCGGCATGGCCTACCATACAAAGCCTCATAAGGTTCCATCTTAATAGTTTCTTGAAAAATATTGTTGTAGGAAAACTCCACAGGGGGTATGTGATTCTCCCAAAAACCTCAAAAATCCAGAATACATGCTGGAATCATGTCCTCAAGCACTTGAATCATACGCTCAGACTGGCCATCTGTCTGGGGGTGGTAAGTTGTACTCAAAATCACCTGTGTACCCAAAGCATTTTCAAGCACCAGCCAGACCCAAGATGTAAAATGTGTGTCACTGTCTGAGATAGTGGAGTCTAGAACTCCATTTATATGTACACTCTCACAGATGTACAACCTTCCCAGCTCATCAACACTGAAGGTCACCTTGATCGGCAAGAAGTGAGCAACCTTCATGAGTATTTCAATGACAACCCAAACCGCGTCATTCCCTCGTGGGGATCTTGGAAAGCATGTCATGAAATCCATCATGAGTTCATTATATTTCCACTCATGAATGGGTAACTGCTACAAAAGCCCAGCTGGTCGCTGATGCTCCGCCTTCACCTGCAGACAGGTGGAACACCTCATAGAAAAACCAGAAACATCTATTTTCATAACTGGACACCAATAATGACGTTGTAGATCACAATACATTTTGATGACACCAGGATAAACTTCCCAAAATGAGGAATGAAAGTCCTACATCAGCTCCTTGCATATGTCTTCTAACACCCATATGCACCCTTGTAAATGCAAGATATCATAATCACCTATGGTCCATCCAGGAATAGGGTTCTTTCCTGACATGCTTTACCATAGGACTAGGCCTTTGGAGTCTGATAGTTTCCTCATTCGCACTCGATCGAGAATAGTAGAGGTAACAACTACAGAAGAAAGAAAAGTATGCCCTTGTATGTCATGCCCCTCCAAATGCATCTCAGAGAATAGATCCATATGTTTCCACTCACTACTGGCCTCCTGCCCAATGCATCAGCTACTGCATTGCCTTTCCCAGGCATATAGGCAAGATCAATGTTAAAGGACTGATGGTATTCAACCCACCTTCACAGTCTCAAATTCAGGTCATGTTGAGTGAAGATGTACTTAAGAATTTTGTGGTTGGTGGAGACCAAAAATGCTCTCCCAAGAGATAATGTCTCCAACAATGTAAAGCATGATCAATAATATCCAACTTGAGATCGTGCGTTGGGTAATTTCTCTCATGTGGACTCAACTGCTGAGACCCGTACGCAATGGCTCCTTCCCCCTGCATAAGCCCAACTCCTAGCCCGATGCCTGAAGCATCACAGTACACATTATAGCTCTTGCCTAGATCTAGCATTAATAGTATTGGTGCTGAAGTCAACCTCCTTTTCAGCTCCTGGAAGGATGAATCACAAGAATATGACCACAAGAACTCTGCACCCTTCAGTGGTGCTGCTAAGCGGGAAAAGTCCTATATGAAGAATCTGTAGTATCCATCCCACCCTAGAAAACTCTACCACACAAAGATGTTCTTTGGCTTCTCCCATAAAACTACTGTTATATCCCTTTCTAGGTCTACTGATACTTTTGTCTCTGAGATAACATGACCCAAGAAGTGGACCTGATCCATCCAAAAGTGGCATTTTGAGAGCATAGCATATAACTGATTCCCTATCAGTGTACTCAAAATGATCTCAAGATGTGTGGTATGGTCATGTTGAGTGTAAGACTACACAAAGATATTGTCCATGAAGACTACTCCAAAATAATCCAAGTATGGATGGAACACTCGGTTCATCAGTTCCATGAAGACTACAGGTGCGTTCGTGAGACTGAACAACATAACCATATACTTGTATAGACCATACCTGCTCCGGAAGGCTGTGAGAGGTATATCTGATTGACTAATGCGCAAATGATGGTAACCATACCTCAAGTCAATCTTTGAGAACACCTGAGCTCCTTGAAGCTGATCAAAGAGATCACCAGTCCTTGTCAAGGATATCAGTTCTTGACCATCTAATGGTTCAACTTATGATAATTCACACAAAGTCTGAGGGTACAGTCCACCTTTTTCACAAACAAGATAGGTGAACCCCAAGGAGAAGTATTGGGTCGAATGAAACCCTTTTCCTATAACTCCTCCAACAACTTCTTGAGCTCTTGCAACTCTGGTGTAGCCATCCTATAAGGAGAAATGGACACCAGTGCCGCTCTTGGCACAAGCTCAATAGAAAAGTCCACCTATCACTCTAGAGGAAAACTTGAAAATTACTATAGAAAGACATCCCTAAAACGATACACCACTAGAGGAAAGTCCATATGTGAAGTCCCCTGGTCATACATATATAGACTAGTGATCTGGGCTATAACTCCTCCCAACCCATGATGCTCAGGTGCCACTCTGCTCGGCTGGACACCCCATTCCCCCTTATAAAGAAACGATCCAACATTTGGTGATGTGAAACTCACCTTGCGATGATAGAAATATATGAATACCTAGAAGGGAACTAACCAGTCCATTCCAAGGATGAAATCATAGCTGGCCATCATTAGGACATCGAGGTCCCATAAGAAGTGACACCCACCAACCTCAAAAGGGAACTCCTTGCACTGACGTACACTAGCCATTATAGTCCCTAACAAATTGTCTAGCATCAAGATATCAATAGAAAAAAATATATAGAGCCCAAGGATTTCCACAACTGCAACAGATATAAAGCTATGGGAAGCCCCTATATCAAAAAGTGCAGAAGCTAAAACTGAGTCAACTAAGATTGTACCTCGAACTGTAGAGGGTTCATGATCCTGCTCCTACTGTGTCTACTCTACTGCAATATTCTAACCTGAACCGTGGCAATGGGACCCTGCCTTACCACTATGAGCTAATCCACTATGTTTTCATTGAATTCTTGGTGATTGGCTACCATGACCACAACCTCCACCTCGGCAAGAATGACCGAAAGATCTTTAGTTCCATAACTGATGAGAAACTGGTGGCACTGCTCCAAAACTAGGATTCATAGAGGAACCCATGTCACTAGATTCTAGTGAGATGATCTGATAGAAGCACTGAAGGTGACCCATCTTTTCGTAAGATCGGTACTCCACTAGGTATCTCGAGAAATGTGGCCTCATATTCTCGCTCTTCCTGCACTGGTATCACAACACCTGGCTACCCAAAGAAGTCTCTCACCTCCTCGGATCACCGCGTGAAGACACTCTATGGTGCTCCCTGCTGTTAGTAGAAGGAATAAAAACTCTCTATGTCAATCCTCCCTAGATCACAACTCCATAATCCCTCATATTTCACTCCGTGATCAGCTCCTGGTTGACTATAGAAGTGATGGAAGTCAGCTTGAAGATGTTAACCTGTGATCAGATGTTGTGCCTGAGACCATCCTCGAACTTCCATTCCAAAAATAACTCAACACCTCCTTGAATAGTCATGAAGCGCTAAAAATATGTGAAGTGAGAATAATATTCCATAACAGAAAAAGTACCATGCTCCAGACCCATGAACTCTCGGGCTCAATCGGCCCTCAGAGTCTTCGTATAGTATTAGTCATAGAAGGCACACTGAAACTCATCCCAAGCCATGAACTTCTGGCATCCTGCCTATGAGATAACATCCCACCATCTCTTGGATGAATCTCGAAACATGTACATAGAAAGATTCACCCTACACTCTGGAGGCATCTCCAGATGCTCAAAGATAGAGATCATGACTTCTAACCATGACTCTAAAGGCTGAGGTCCTCCTTCCCTTGTAAAGGTGGGAGGATGATGCTACAGGAAAACCCGTGTCAACTCTACCATAGAAGGGGAAGGATGCGGTACACCTCGTAAGGTCTGCATGAACCTCATGAAGCCCTCTCAGAACTATGCATTGACACCTGTGTCTGGAATGATGACTGGTGCCAAGACTAGCACAACTGAATGATCTGCATGTAGTCCCTAATCAACCATGTCCGGTGTCTAATCCCTGCCTTGAAACTAGCATACAACCAGAGGACGTCTCGGTGGAATGACTCTGCAAGGTCAAGCGCACAACTTAGATCAAGATTATCAAGGACATAAAACAATAAGCTCAATAAGGGAACAAGAGAAATAAATCATTCAAGTTTTCCAAATCATGGTTACATGATGTGTATAATTCCTACACGACATGTTCCATTAATCCTTTCACATGGGCATGTACTTCTGCCACAACTGGTCATGTAACACCACAAACATAGGGCGTGTTGTCCTAACACACGTCATGTACTTGAATCCTCTTCTCTGCCTGAGTTCTTTCTACATGTCTAAGCCACACGGCTCTCCTAGAACAAGACTACATAGAATGTTCATTCCAGACACGATGTGTACTAGACGAGCTTCACTGACCCGTGTCGTTAGTGACACAGCTAGACACACATCTCACACTACACGACATGTTCCAGATGGACACATCATGTACTAGGAAGATTTTTCCAAACCGTGTTGTTAAATACATGGCCGGATACATGGGTTACCCAACATGGCATGTTCCATATGGACACAACATGTATTTAGAAAAGACTCAACCAACCCGTGTTGTTAGTGACACAACTGGATACACAGTTCTACAACACGATGTGTACATCTGGTACACGATGTATCCTACCAATGATTCCAAACCCCATGTCCCTACCCACACATTCTGAGACATGGTTAGAGACTACGCGACATGTACATATAGTAAACAACATGTACTTAAGAAAAATAGTGTCTTTCCGAATAAAAGAACACATGGAGTGTATTCAACATTACACGTCGTGTATTCTGGGTTTTTCCGGATAGTAAGCCTCATAAAATACTTTGGAACTCAGAAAAACACTGAAACGAAAATTAAAAGTGCCAAATTACGATCCTTTAGGGCCCATACTACCCACTAATAAAATCTTTGAATCTTATATATGTGATATCCAAGGGAAAAAAGTCAATGATCCACCAAATTTTGATTCATGAGGGCCCATAAAACCTCAAGAACCAAAGTTTGACATTTATTCAAACAAGACCTTACACAATGCATTACCCTATCAAAAGCAAGTATTTTATCAAGGCATCTATCACAACAACATGCATATCTAGCACAGCATCTATCAAAACAACATGCAATCTCTAATGCACCCTAAATGGCATGGCATGAATGCATGACATGTGATTTTCTAGAAAGCGCCTATATGATGCATTAGATGGCATACTCTCATCTCATCGGGTTGTGATTGAAATAGAACCTCAATAACATCAATAGTAACAACACAAAACATGTGAATCACTCAAGGTGAAATCAAATCAAATGTAATATTTTCCAAACCAGAATTTTTTTAATAATGTGGTAGATTAGATTTTCCCTGTACACAAGTTAGCTACTCCCGAGCACAACTTATTACCAAGAAACTATTCCTTCCTATCACTAGATAGAGTCTCTAAATAGTAACACTACTGGAATTTTACCATTTACCAACAATTCAAAACCATTGGTAATGGATTGGAAACCATTGGTATATTATATACCAACGGTTTCCCATACCGTGGCCAAGTAATCCATTTGTATAGGATTATACCAACGGTTATGTGTAAACTGTTGGTATATGTGTTAAAGGAAGAGATATACCAAAGGTTTGTGAAATTGTTTGTATATGTTACCCTTATACCAAGAGTTTAGAACCATTGGTATATAGTGTACAATATACCTGAAAAGGATATACCAATGGTTATAACAAACCATTGGTATAATATATATCAAAAGGATATACCAATGGTTTGAAAACTGTTGGTATAATTCAACCTGCTCTCCATGACCTACAAGAACACATACACCCATACACCTATAATCTAAAAGGCTACATGGGATGTTTAAAATTCATCCAGAATTCAGAAATTCAGAAATTTAAATTTCATTCCTCACTCAAACCACAATACAAAAGAAAAATCCAGAATCCAATACATCCACAATCCAATACATCCAGAATTGAAATGCAATAACACCCATAACACTAATACAAAATTAAAATCTAATACATACAGAATCCAATACACACAACAGTATTAAAAATTTGTAATTCATTACCAATACAGCTAGAATCCAATACATCCAGATTTCACAAATTTAGAATTGAAATAAAATTACACCCATAACAGTATTAAAAATTTAGAATTCACTCCTCACTCAAACCACAACACCAATACACACAAGAGAAAAAACCTACATGTTATAAGAATCTTATGGGATTTCTACTCACGGTCTTGGGTTGACAATATTAAAACCAACAGAAAAACTTGGGTAGGGTGGACATAGATCATGATACCCATAAGATAGACAATGGTAGTGATCATGTGCTTAGACCTTGGATGAGTTATAGGAAGTTCATGGGATGTTTATATTCCTCTAATGACAATGTATCCATATATAAATGGTTCCTGATGTGTTAGTGGAAAACATTGGCCAATCTCTACATATGGGATGAGTTACTAGAATAGCCTACATGTTTTTTTATAGACTTTTCAATTGGAATAAGGGGGTATCTGGATAAATGTAATTTGGTCTCCTAGGTGTGATGTTAGATGAATCCCCATTTTGGGTAGTGGGTATGAATATTAAATTATTTCTTTTTTATTGGGTTCCCAAAGGGACTTTGGTTTGGTCCTAGAACCCACTGATTGAGGATAGGATTGTCGTATTAAATGACATGTGTTTTAGAATAGGGGTAGGAGTTCCTTTCATGAGAATTTGATTGTGTGAGGATGGACCATGGATCTTTGTGCTAATGTATCAACACAATCTGAATACGTTTGGTTGGTTTTCCATATGCAAGTTGTTGTTTTCACTTAAAATTCTATCCATTTAAAATTAAATTTAAACTGTTTGAGTGGTACCGGCCACACTGTGCCTTGGATTGAGGCAGGTTTGACTCATACACGTCACAAATGACCAATGGATCGCTGTCATAAAGTATCAACAGAATTCGAATGCGTTTGGTTAGTTTTCCGTATGTCAGTTGTTGTTTTCACTTAAAATGTTGTCCATTTCAAATAAAAGTGAGACACTTTGAGTGGTACCGGCCACACCATGCCTTGGATTGATATGGGTTTGACTCTTAAACGTTTCAAATGACCCATGGATCCTTGTGATAAATTATCAACACAATCAGAATACGTTTGGTTAGTTTTCCAAATGTCTGTTGTTTTTACTTAAAATAGTGTCCATTTTAAACAAAATAGAGACACTTTGAGTGATATAGGCCACAAGGTGACTCATATTTATGTTGGTTTGACTCATACACGTCAAAAATGATGCATGGATCATTGTAATGAAGTATCAATACAATCAAAAAGCGTTTGGTTAGTTTTCCGTATGCAAGTTGTTGTTTTCACTTAAAATCCTGTCCATTTCAAGTAAAAGTGAGCCAATTTGAGTGGTACTGGACACACCGTGCCTTGGATTGAGGCGACGTTGATTCTTACACATCAAAAATGACCAATGGATCTTTTTCCTAAATTATAAACAGAATCCGAATGCATTTGTTCGGTTTTCTGTATTCTAATTGATGTTTTCACATAAAATGTTGTCCAATTAAAATAAAAGTGAGACACTTTGAGTGGTACCATCCACGCCGTGCCTCGGATTGAGGTAGATTTGACTTGTACATGTCAAAAATGAACCATGGATCCTTTTTATGAAGTATCAACACAATCGTAATACGATTGGTCAGTTTTCCGTATGCAAGTTGTTTTTACTTAAAAGGGTGTCCGTTTTAAACAAAAGAAAGACACTTCAAGTGATACCGGCCACACCGTGCCTCAGATTGAGGTAGGGTTGACTCGTACATGTCACATATGACCCATGTATAGTTTTCCTAAAGTATCAACACAAAACGAATGGGTTGGTTAGTTTTCTGTATGTCAGTTGTTGTTTTCACTTAAAATGTTATCCATATCAAATAATGGCGAGACACTTTGAGTGGTACCGGCCACACTGTGCCTCGGATTGAGTCGGGGTTGACTCATACACATCACAAATGACCCAAGGATCCTTGTGATTAAGTATCAACACATTCAGAACAAGTTTTGTCAGTTATCCATATGTCTGTTGTTTTTACTTAAAACAGTGTCCATTTTAAACAAAACAGAGACACTTTGAGTGATACCAGCCACACTGTACCTCATATTGAGGTGAGCTTGAATCTTAAATGTCAAAAATGACCCATGGATCATTTTACTAATGTATCAATATAATCAGAAAGTGTTTGGTCGGTTTTTCGTATGCAAGTTTTTGTTTTAACTTAAAATCATGTCCATTTCAAATAAAAGTGAGACAATTTTAGTGGTACCAGCCACACCATGCCTCAGATTGAGGTGGGGTTTATTTTTAAACATTAGAAATGACCCATGTATTGTTCTCCTAAAGTATCAACAGAATCCGAATCTGTTTGGTTAGTTTTTCATATGCCAGTTGCTGTTTTCACTTAAAATGTTGTCCAATTAAAAAAAGTGAGACACTTTGAATGGTACCAGCCACACTGTGCCTTAGATTGAGGAAAAGTTGACTTGTTCATGTCAAAAATTAACAATGGATCCTTTTGATAACGTATCAACACAATCCGAATACGATTGGTCAGTTTTTCGTATGCCAGTTGTTTTTACTTAAAAGGGTGTCTATTTTAAACAAAATAAAGACACTTCAAGTGATACAGACCACACCATTCCTCGAATGAGTCATAGTTGACTCGTACACGTCACATATGACCCATGGATCATTTTCCTAAAGTATCAACACAATCTTAATGTGTTTGGTCAGTTTTCCGTATGTTAGTTTTTGTTTTCACTTAAATGTTGTCCATTTCAAATAAAGGGGAGACACTTTGAGTGGTACCGGCCACACCGTGCCTCAGATTGAGGTGGTATTGACTCATACACGTCAAAAATGACCCATGTATCCTTGTTCTAATGTATCAACATAATCAGAAATCATTTTTTTGGTTTTCCGTATGCAATTTGTTCTTTACACTTATAATCCTGTCCATTTCAAAGAAAAGTGAGACAATTTGAGTGGTACCAGCCACACCGTGCCTCATATTGAGGAAGGTTTTATTCTTATATGTCAAAAATTACCCGTGGATCGTTTTCCTAAAGTATAAATAGAATCTAGATGCATTTGGTTAGTTTTTCATATGAAAGGTTTTGTTTTCACTTAAAATATTGTTCATTTCAAATAAAAGTGAAATAGTTTGATTGGTACCAACCCCACCGTGACTCAGATTGAGGTAGGGTTAATTCGTATACGTCACAAATGACCCATGAATTGTTTTACTAAGGTATTGACATAATCCAAATGTGTTTGGTCAGTTTTTTGTATGCTAGTTGTTGTTTTCACTTAAAATATTGTCCAATTCAAATAAAAGTGAGACACTTTGAGTGGTACCGGCCACACTGTGCCTCATATAGAGGAAAAGTTGACTTGTAAATGTCAAAAATAAGACATTGATCCCTATGATAAAGTATCAACATAATATTAATATGATTGGTTGGATTTTCGTATGCCAGTTTTCTTTACTTAAAAGGGTGTCCATTTAAAAAAAATTACACTTCATGTGATACTAGCCACACCATGCCTTTTATTGAGGTGGGGATTACTTTTACATGTCACATATGACCCATGGATCGTTTTCCTAAAGTATCAATAGAATCCAAATGCGTTTGGTCAGTTTTCTATATGCCAGTTGTTGTTTTCACTTAAAATGTTGTTCATTTCAAATAAAGGTAACACACTTTGAGTGGTACTGGACACATTGTGCCTCATATTGGGGAGGAGTTGACTCTTACACATGAAAAATGACCCATGGATCCTTGTTCTATAGTATCAACATAATCAGAAAGCATTTGGTCAGTTTTCTATATGTAAGTTGTTCTTTTCACTTAAAACCATGTCCATTTCAAATAAAAGTGATACAATTTGAGTGGTAACAGCCACACCGTGCGTCAGATTGAGGAGGGGTTGACTCATACATGTCACAAATGACCCATGGATCATTTTTATAATGTATCAACAGAATCCAAATGCGTTTGGTCGGTTTTTCGTATGCAAGTTATTGTTTTCACATAAAATGTTATTCATTTCAAATAAAAGTGAGACAATTTGAGTGGTACCGACCACACCGTCCCTCAAATTGAGGCGGGGTTGACTCATACACGTCAAAAATGACCCATGGATCGTTGTCCTAAAGTATAGACAAAATCTAAATGTGTTTTTTTGGTTTTCCGTATTCCAGTTGTTGTGTTTACTTAAAATGATGTCCAATTAAAATAAAAGTGAGACACTTCGAGTGGTACCAGCCACACCGTGCCTCAGATTGAGGCGGGGTTGACTCGTACACGTTAAAAATGACCCATTGATCCTTGTGATAAAGTATCAAAACAACCCAAATACGTTTGGTAAGTTTTCCATATGCCCGTTTTTTTACATAAAAGGGTGTCCATTTTAAAGAGAGCTTAGATTGGGATCCAAGAATCTGAATAAAGAGCGTGATTGTTTCCGGAATTAAGGTAGGTGGTCAATAGACTTTCTTGAATTGTCTTGATGTTTTATATGTTTAGAATCACTACTCGCCCAATCTTGGGATGTCGGGTTGGGGGGGCTGTCTGGGGTCTAGGGAGGAGGGTGGGGGGCTGTCCAGGGTGCTGTCCGGGGGGCTATCCGGGGGCTATCTGGGGGCTGTTTGGGGTCCAGGGAAGAGGGTGGGGGGGGGGGGGTGTTCGGGGGCTGTCTGGGGTCCATGGAGGAGTGTGTTTGTGGGGGGGGGGGGGGGGGGGGGGTTGTCCAGGGTCCAGGGAGGAGGGGGGTGTCCGTTGTCTAGGGAGGAGGGTGGGGGCTGTCCCAAACACATGGGATGATATTTATATATTTTCGAAGCAAATTCTTTCAAGGTTAAATAATAATTTCAATATATCATCTTCTAATGAGGCCATCAATTTTCTAAATTCCACTAAAAAATTACAATTTTGTTAAAATAGATAAAAAATAAAGATAATATGACTTACATAATCACACCTATATTCAGGCACAATAAATCAATAAACATCAAAGGTCAGTGATATCAGTAAAAATGCAATGGATCTATCTGTCTCTAATCACCATCACTATCATCACCATCATCGTCACCCTCACCCTCGTCCTCATCATCGTCCCCATAATCTTCCCTTCCCTCTTCCTCTCCCAGTACTCAGCCTCGGCCTCCTCATTACCCTCCTCCTCTGCCTCATCCTCATCCTCCTCACCCTCCTCCTCTGCCTCGGCCTCCTCCTCCTCTGCCTCGGCCTCCTCCTCACCATCGTCTTGACCACCACTAGAACTTCCACATAGTGCAACATATATAGAATGAATCAATGACATATAATCATGATAAGTAGTGTCGGCCGCTGGTGGAAGTGTTGAACGTAAAACTTCCATCAGTTTCATAAATTCAGTGCTTTCCCTAAAAGACTGTTATGCCCTTTCTGTGGACCTTTTTTCAGCCTGTTCTACAAGTGCCTTAACCTACTACAACTTGGTGGCACTACAAATAATACATAAGGAGGGCCAATACATCGTCGAAACTATACTCTTCCCAGGTCGGCAGCGTACTCTACCAGGGTGATCATCTCCCAACACCTGATGTAAGTGATCGTTTGACCCAAAATTGTCAGGTTCCTAGTAATCAAGGGCCTCTAAAGCAACCTGTTACAAATATAAATAGATTATTATTTTAAAAAATAGATATTAAATTTTTAAATCTACAAAGTAAAACTTATAATATGCTTCTGATTCAGTTCATTAACCACACATCCATCTTTCTTCTTTCTATTCAAGCAAAATAGTTTTTCTCATGGCACATATCATTCTATATTCAATTTATGCCTCTATAATGAAATTGACTTTAGAAAACCATAATTAAAATTAGGATACCAAAAAAAACATAGTAATTTCATAACTAAAATTATATAACAACTTTAGAAATCTAATAAATTATGGAGGAAGTAATAGAAAGTTCAAGTCATAATGAATGATTATAAACTGTCAAAACTACTGTCTCTCGTGATCTATCATTGTAGTACATCCCAATGTGTAGACGTGTTTCTTAGCATCAATGTTTTTTATTTCTTGAAGATGCATCCTAAATAAATTTCAATAATTAGTATTAACGAAAAACATGAAAATTTTTATTTAAATACTTCTAATTTGATTAATACCATAAATTGGCTAGTCACCCAATGAGTAATCATCTGTCAGTACTATTCTAATGGAAAATCATTCATGACAAGGACCACCTCTAACTTTGTGCCCACTCTAGCATGCCAGAAAATGTACAACTCATGCTTATAAGCTCTCCAAAACTCGCCTAAATCCTTTAGGCGTACTGGTCATGCACCCTCACCATCAGGGAAATTAAACCGCAACTGAAACCAAAATATTAATTCATATAAATACAAAAGTTTATATATTTTATTAAATAAAACTGATTTCTTTACTCATATATCTTCCCAGGTGTAGGGTCCTGAAAAATCCAAAAAGGAGATTCTACCCAAATCCCCCAAAGAATTGGGGAAAATAATCAAATAAGGGACACAAATAGGACCAGTCCGTGAACCGGTCCCATGGAAACGCAACGTGGCCTGGCCCCGCGAAGCACCTCCCCCGCAAACCATTTTCATTCGAGAAATAGAGGAGGAGAGCCTCTGCGGTCGTGAGGCAGGATGGGTGCCAGTCCGGTTCACCATCATGAACCGCCCCAACTGTGGACCGTGTCGACCGGTTCAAGCCGCACCTGCTGTCGTTCGCAGAATAGAGGCAGAACCCTCCGCAGCCGCAGAGCACTCCCTGAGTTCGCCTCACTTGGGGGTGGGGGGAAGCGTCCAATGCCCACCGTGAATCGCGGATTAACCAAGTCATCTATAAACTGAGTATTTGGTTGTGGGCATCTGAAAAAGGTGCTGCGTCACCACAGATACATCCCTTTCCCCACTCTATAAAAGTAGGCTAAGCAGGAAAGAAAAAAGGGTTCAGAGAACTAGAATCAGATTTGGAGGGATTGGAGATTCAGAAGGAGATCGGTTGAAGGAAGGCTTTGGATTTCGCAAACAGCGAAATTCCCATCCGCGAACCACAACAAGTATACGAATTAATAAGGAATTGGAAAACACATAATAAATTGGTGAACCGCGAACCTAAAATAACAAAAACAAGGAGAATCTCGAACCATACCCCCTCCTTGGATGACTTCCCCATGGACCAGGGAGTTTATGCCTCTTTTCCCATATGTCACACTGCATAGCACTCTCCTATGTGGGTGAATCCCCAACCGAAGAGCCTCCAACCGGAGCTGCCCTTGGCTACCGCTGCCCGCCTGGAACCCTCCACGAACCACCCTGGTTCGCGGGATGCAATCCATCTGCGGACCACCCTGATTCGCAGACGGCTTCTCCAGCCATGTGTCCCTTCCCCACATGAAGGGTGCCACCACCCATACCTCTCGGTGGCTTTCCAAATACATCAGTGTTCCCATTTCCCGAGCCAGATAAAATCCTTCTGATCCAGCCAAGTCCTCCGCAACTCCCTCATTGTCCTATTCATCGGCCCTGAGCTGAGGCCTCCACCAGAGCCACCGGATCCATGTGGTGTAACTTTCTAGTGCAGCAGTGCACCATTTTGAGTTCACATACCCATGGTAAGTAGAGGCGAAGGGGTTTCCCCGACCCTTGAGCAGATTCCCGAAGCATGTCTGGGTTCACATTCCCACGGTAATGCGGGGTTTGAGCTTGAGAATCCATTTTCTGCCTCTCCACTTGTCAAGGGATTCCTAGGAATGGTAAAATACCCATCAGAAGGAAGCCCCCATGCATTGCAAGAGAGGAGATGGGCACAGAAGCACCCCCTTTCCCTCTCCTATTGGGCTTTGTCGCCCCGAGCGTTCATATCAGAGTAAGACTCGATCTTATGGGCCTCCTCAGAGTGTAATCCCCAATCCATCACCATGGGCGTCCACTTAGGAGTTAGCCACGACTTAATGGGATTCTCTCATGTGTAAGCCCCACTCCACTTCTCATAGACGCACCTTTTGCGACGTGATCATCTGGTCCCTACTGCCTCTTATTTCTCACACCGAGCATGACTCACGTGGGCTTAGAGTAAGCATCGACCATGACACCCCCTTATGGGCCTCCTCATAGTGTAAGCCCTAATCCATCATTCCGTGCTACCCTAGAGCGTAAGCCCCAAGCCTATGCGAACTACATGGACTTTGATCTGTGCCTCCTAGGCAGGGTACGTAGGAAGCCTCCATGAGGTTCAAGCACACCACCCATCGGACCAACCAGTCCATCTTCACGTCGGTTCCCCGACACCTATACGAACTACGTGTAATTTGATCCTTGCCTCCAAGGAAGGGTACGTAGGGTGCCTCCATGAGGTTCATGCCCACCACCCATCGGACCACCCGGTCCATCATCATGTCGATTCCCCGACACCTATCCGAACTATGTGGAATTTGATCCCTGTCTCCTAGACAGGGTACATAGGAAGCCTCCAAGAGGTCCAAACCCAACAACCGGTCGATCCGACTATCTTCACATCGGTTCGACGAGCTTCTCCTAGCACTGTCTCAATGAGTCTAGACTCCACGGGGTCATTAATACAATGAGGGATGGTAAACCTCAGGCCTAAATGATTCTGAATTCCCTGCATCCAGATGACCATTTCCCACCAGGGTTAAATCCATGGATACTATGTTTGGGTATAAACCAAAGATTCACGAACATATGAATACGTATTAAATCTATTAGAGAGTCCTAGAACAGACAATAATTCCCCCCAAAAAAGGGTGTGATGAGCCCGACTTCCCATCCTATAAACCAATGTGAGTTATTAAGAGTTGCTGGTTAGACCATCCGACGAATGACTGCCTTTGGAAGGCAGGTACATCAATCATTGGATACAGAGATGTTGGGCATTTCATTGTCGAAATCCAAAACCAACGAAACAAAAAATGGTGAACCCGACGTGAATCTTTAACCAATCATGATAGATTTAACTTAATCACACCATGTTCCCCCTTCACTCACAATGAGGGCCAAGCAAGGTCATTAACTATGTATGGGATCGTGAGATGCTTCTTTGATGGGTCTGCTTCTTGTATTTGCTAAAATGTTTTGCAGGTACTACCTTTAGAACTCCCTTCGATCCAATGGAATCACAAAGGAACTCACAAGTGCGTGTTTCCAACAATGCAAGGACGGGACTTCCTCAACAACAGAGGACCCCATCACCCACCGAGTGTCTTCAATGCTGGGTTTCAAATGCGCTGATATGATAGTAACACGTGAATGGTACTCGCCCAATGGTGGAGGTGGCCATGCACGCCCTCCAATCTACTAGAACTCGCCATTCACCTTCCCAGAAGTGGCTGAAAAGGCAGATTTAGATAGCCCCTGTCATTGTCTCCAACCGTTTCAGGAGTCTATCCCAGGAACGGGACAATGCCCTGCTACCTTATCTTAGGGAGGCGGGAGAGGTCAACGTTGAAGACTTCATCACCATCGAATGGGGGTTCTGCTCCAAGGCCCCCGCCGGAAGATGTCATCGCGGTCATGTTGTGACCCAACATCCTTACGCCGAGGAGGATGTCTCCCCGAGGGTTCAGGCCCATGCTCCCCGAGCTCCGGCCCCTTGGACTGCCCAACGAGGGGGGCAGACATACAATCATGGACCGGTCATCACCCTGGTCCCTAAGGATGAGATTCACTGCCCTGCCACGGAGACGTACCACGAACAGGCACCTACACCTGTTCGCTCCTCCCAAGCCCACCATCCTGACATGGCAGCATCACACGAGACGACACGCATCCCCGCTGAGCTCCATCAAGCCTATCACTCACGCAGGAAGACACTTACTCGGTAGGAACCTCTCTCTGCCCGGGGTCATGAATCCCACCAGCTTGACGTGGTGGTGACCTGACACCTGCAGGACCATCTCTTGGCAGTTTCTTCTGACACCCGCCATCCTGATATGGTGGCGATCAACAAAGCCCGCCACCTAGATGTGGCAGAAAATCATAGGCGGGAACGTCTCCTCGCCAACAAAGTCCACCGACTCGATATGGTGGGAAACCAATATATGCAGGGCCAGCTCCATGCAGATGCAAGTAAATCCCGCCACCCGATGTGGCGGCAAACGAAGAGAGAAATTGGCATATCCCGGTACAGGGGAAGATTCGTTTGCCTGCCCTGATACAGGAGAATTTTCAGTACCCACTAACCACCGGAGGACCGGAGCATGATATTCCTACTCCGATACCATAATGGGACTTCATACCCATTCCGACCAAAGATGTATCTCTACATATCTTGGAAATGATGGAGGAGCAGGTATCAATCCCAGATCATATCTTGAAGACTTTCCAGAATGTAATTGCATCAGCGAAAATAGCAGGGACTCGGGCCTGTGATCCCATCTCCCCAATTTAATCAACTCATCTAAGAGATGAGATATCCACCTCAGATCAGATCTGCATCAATGCTTCTGCCCATGAGGGCCACCAGCCATATTCTGCGACGCAAGGGCAACCAGATCGAGCAACTTCACTCATTCCAACTGGGGGACACCCGTCCATCATGGTGGATGCTCCATAGTAGGCATATATCCCTACTAAAAGTCAAGATGTTCATCAACGTATGCTGACAACATCACGAGACCAAATTATACAGGGACCCAAAGGAGGTGAAGGTCGTTGTCAGCAGCAGACGGTCCCCGCTGTTCGAAAAAGGATGCCCCAAACACGTCGAAGGCAGATGAAAAATAAAGAGCGGGTTCATGACTCCGCTCTGCTGGAAGCTGGAGTTCCCAACACCGCTAAGCACACGTCAAAGGCTCAGAACCCTGCCTACCCATTACCATATTATTGGTGCAGTAGTAGCAGTGGCGAAGGTCCTCCCTGAATGTAACTACCAGCAGCTCTGAAGGTCCTCCCCAGAGCTCCCATGGGGGCCTCACCCGCGGGTATATAACGATCGATCATGAGAGCTTCTATCTTGATGCGAGTAATGGGAATCCTCCACATGACCAGAAGATCGAGCAGCAAGAAGGTACTCAACTTGCTGTGGTCCGCCCTGAAGGTCCTCCCCGGGGTACACACTGCAATCACTCTCCATGCAATGGGACCACAGATTATCATGGTAGTCCTTGCTATCATAGTCACAACTATGGAGGCCCTCCCCGTAATGACATCTCATCACGACAAGAAGTCCCTCCTCTTGTCGTGGCCTGCCCTGAAGGTCCTCCCTAGGGGTTACACTGCAATGGAACTCCGCGTAGCCAGGCATCAAATCATGGTGCTAGTCCTCACCACCCTGATAACAAAGGCCCTCCCCGTAGAGACGTCGAGAAACGAGAAGGACCTCCCCCTCATTGAGGTACATTTTTGAGGCCCTCCCTGGGATGTATCCTGCAGTTATTCTCCTTGCGGCAGTAGTAATGGTAGTCCTCTCCATTTCCGCAGCTGTGATGGTAGTCATCGCCACCATGGCCGCCATTGCAAAGGTCCTCCCTGAAATGGCCCCATGAAATAAGAAGCTCCTCCCCTTGTCGCGGTGTGTCCTGAAGGTCCTCCCTAGGATGCACGTCGAACGTTAAGCCATGATGGTCATCCTCACCATGATGGAAGATATTGCGAAGGTCCTCCCCGTAATGACGCTACGCAGCCAGAAGGTCCTCCCCTTGCTGCAACACCCCTTGGAGGTCCTCCCCATGGTGTGCACTGCAGAAGTCCTCTATGTAGTGAAGCATAAAGCAGTAATGGTAGTCCTCGCCATTACGGCCTCCATTGAGGAGGTCCTCCCCGATATGGAATATCATATCGACAGGAAGGTCCTCCTCCTGCCGAATCGAGCACTGAAAGGCCCTCCTATACCGAGGCACTCAGAAGGACGGGATCGAGCATGTTAGATTCCCAGTTAGTCTTCAATGACATCCTTCGGAAATCAGGATCCATTCGAGGGCTGCATTCATCCTCTGAACCACCTCGTAATAGCCCACATAATGACTCAGCACCTACCGGTCCCATTGCCTCTGACCACATTGGCAGTGAGCGCCACAGTTGGGCCAGCCAAGTAGAGGAGTCACTAGCGGAGGAGTATGAAGATATGTTGCACCTAAGGAGACGATTGGCCAGGGATGATATACCAGTTATGTTTTGTCCTATGTCTACCTCTCAGTTCGACATACCCAGAGAGTTGTCGAAATAATGCATTGACCAAATATGCCATAATATATGGACGACCCTCCGCCAGATGAAATTGAGCTTCCTGCCCTATGAAGGGTATGTAGACCATGTCAAGACTATAGGAGACCTCCTCCATCATATCAACCTGGAGGCCCTTCCTACGGTACGACAACAACGCCCTGAGAGGCGCAAAGGGAATATGGAGGCAGCTTGCCTCCGTGCACTGCACGAGCTACGCCGCCTCATCAGTGACGCTTCAAAAGGAGTCCATATCAAGGGATGGGGGGAACACAGAGCTCTACATTTCACTCTGCTACCCCCTAGAAAAACCTGTTTGGCATGGTATCTTGAAATGTAGTCACATCGAGATGGCAGTCGAGTGGTCCCCCTGTTCAAGAAAGGCAACACACCCAACAGAGTCAGTCCATGAGTAAGTCCCAGAAGCGTCAGGCCCAATGGGGACAAGCCATTCAATAACTCCTAAATCAGGCCATCAAGAGTATACAACAGGCCTCTCACCTAAGAGAAGACAATCAGTGACTTTTTCCTACCTCCCTAGAAGGGACTGATTCACAGAAGAACTTGACACTAAACGCAGTTCAACCCTGAATGGGGGCACACAAGATCAGGCAGGTCGCAATAGAAGTAGCCACTACTGCCATCCAGGTTCAACCCCAGCCTGTAGAGCTAGGGGAATTTTTAACACCAAATTCCCCTGTAAGACCAATAAAACTGGGAAGAGACTCAATTTCCAAGGAATGGATCCAACCCCATCCCTCAGGGATGGGGGAATTAATACCCCCTCAACAACAACCTCCCCCACGAGAATCGATATTCTATCATCTATGGAGGACAGTCATAAGAGGAGGTTCCTGTCCTATCCCATCATTTGAATCATCATCCCCTCTGAGAGGAAGGCGCACCATGAGGTCGCATCAAAGAACTCTCTATGTCACCCTTCATCAAGAAGTCCTAAGGCAATCCCAGGACACAAAAGGGAAGGCCATAAGAAGACGTGGGAGATCCTCTTCCTGTTTGGAGGATGAAATCTTCTCAGCCCCATGATATGCATCTATCAACATCATAGAGGTTAACCCCGTGGGTGACACCAGAGATACTACAAATCAGGAGGGATCAGGAGACGATAGTTCTGGATAGGCCGTGATTCACAATGAACCACCAGGCGTGCACACCCGGAACTAGATGGCCGACCTAAACATGGCCCCCCCTTCATCTAACCTTCCTCCGCTTACCCAGTGAGCTTACAACAAAGATAAGAATAAAGTACTGGTTACCTATATCCCGACTCCTTCTCTCGACAAAAATGAGCCACTCACGCTCGAAGAGAGGTTCGCTTGATAGGAAGAGGAGATGAAGGAATTGAGATGGATTAACACTGAGCTAGTCCAGAAGAACTTCCTTATTGAAAGTGCTTCCAAGGAGGGAACTCATCATGCAACCCCAGCAAGTGCACCTCAAAGGCTAAGGCTAGCCCCGGAAAACGAAATACGGTCAAGTCTCCCGTCCAATGAGGCGCCTGGACCGTCCAACTACCTAGATGTGGATCCAGACGAATACCAAGATTTACCTCCACTCAGGAAGTAACCGGAGTGAGTACGCCTGAACCCTACGAAGGTGCCACAAACCAAACAGACACCCTCGGTGCTGGCCAACCCGGATCCTCGGGCACTGCCTCAGGATACGCCTGCCCAGGACCGGGCCCAACTGGATGTAAACCAGGGACTCACCAACATGATAGAGGCACTAACAGCTTGATTGGAAGCAATGGAAGGAAGAAACGCTCAGATACAGCCGGAGCGGAAACCCTACCCAAATTTGGTGAACAACACACCACCTCAACCCCATTTTGGGAGCCTTGTATTTCCCATATTCAATGGATCAGGCGATCCAGAGCAGCATCTAATGCACTACTTATCCTATTGCGACCCTATGATGGGGACTCTGGAACAACAAGAAGTAGTGAAACTCAGATGCTTCGTATGGACCTTGCAAGGATCTGCCTTCGTCTGGTACGCGAGTCTATCGGTTCAGTCAATAAAGAGCTGGGGGGGGACCTCAAACATTAGTTCCTATTCCACTTCAGCTCAATGTTACCTAAAACAACGTTCAGTGAACTCATGAACTACAAGTAGAGGGAGAATGAGAGGGTCTCTGATTTCATCTCCAGATAGAAAGGTCTGACCTATTCTCTGAACATGACAATTCCTCAAGATGAGATTCTAGCCATATGAATCGATAATCTTAGACATGAGCTATGGACACTGCTCATACTGGTGGATTTCACCACTGGCTTCCGCCATCTCTCATCCATTTCCTAGAGAATTGAGGACTCCCTACAGCGGACAAATTCATAGTCCTGAATAGCCTCACAGGCTCCGGTGAAAAGAGCTCCTAGAGCTGAAGCGTCCACTGTCACACTGAAGCCGGCCCCTGTGCCCGCTCCATCACTCAGGCCTCCACCAAATCATCAAGGGCCCCCTGCATATCAGCGGCCGCCGCCGACTAAATGAGATGATCAGAGAGGACCAAAGCGGAACCAGTTTGAGGAACGAAGAAAAAAAGTATACTCATTCCGAGACGATCAAGTCCATGGCTACTTCATTTATGCCATGAACTGCAACTTTCTCCACCTCCTGGTGACGAAGAAACCTGAATAAGTCGGTCATGATGACAGGCTAGATTACAACCCCTACCATCGGATGTTGGGGCACAATATCTGAGAATGCTTCGTCTTCAAAGACCTCCTGAAGAGGATGGTAGAATCAGGGCAAGTCGAGCTGGGGACACCCCCATCACATGTGGCATGTATCTCTACCACCGACTCCGACAAAGAAGAGGGGTGGCAGAAAGTCACCAGAAAGAAGGGGCAGAAATTTGGAAACTGGATGACTCAGAAGACTATCAACCGAGCCTAGGGCATACTCCGAGCTCAACTACAACAGTCGCTGTTGCCACCAACAGCCCCTAGAGCCGTAGACCCGAAAACATCAGCCTCAAAATCCTCTGTGAACTTGTCATTTGGGTGGAGTCGATGGAGGAAAAAATCGCAAGAGGAGCAGTCCGTGATGGGGCCAAAGTTAGTCCAAACCCTAGAAGATTTCATGCCCTCGAATTTTGCACCACGAGCACCGACCTGCCAAACGGCACCATCAGAGACAACTGACCAGGTTGACCTGTCAGAGGATGAAGAGCCAATCTTTGGTTCTATCAACGTCATTCATCTTATGAAATCATTCCCTGATGAAGGGTATGGTTACGAACCCAAGTTCCCTGCACGAGGAGCCGAGCGAAGGAATCATAGAGGCAGAGGATACCAGGGGAGGCGCAGCAGCGGCCGAAACCAACCCTACGGCTGGACCCTGGCCCAAACCATTAATATCGCAGAAACATGTGGGAGGGACATTCAAATGACTCAGCAGTATAAGGAATTCCCATCCACCTCTACAAGTGGCCACTATGGACCTGTTGTTCTACGATACCCACCAGAGGAGGAACAAGTGTCTGACCACCTAGTGCGCACAAACAGACTGGCTGGGCCAAGTCCTCAAAATGCGGGAACACCTTCGACATCTGTCCCCATGGCCGATCCCTCCTCATAAAATGATCCAGCTCCCAAAGCACCCACTAAGGCTCTCCCGCCAACAGAGAAGCGTCGACCGCTGGAGAAAAAATACGACATCCTTAAGCATCTGGCATCAGTACAAGCCAAGTTGTCAATCTTGGATGCCCTAGGTTTGTCAACCGACCTTAGGGAGGCACTTATCGAAGATTTGATCAGCCCCCACTAATTTCAATCTGAGGTAGCTACCGTCGAAATTTACCAGATGGAGACTAACCTGGCTGAATGCAATGCAGTGATTTCTTTCACCGATCAGGATGAAGATGTCGTGATGCAAGGACACATCAGACCACTATACGTGTATGTCACACTGAATGGTATTGAAATCCGGAAAGTCTTTATAGAAAATGGCTCTGGAGTTAACCTCCTTCCTCTACGGACACTCCGTAAGTTGGGATACAGTGAGGACGATCTAATTACCTCAGCCAAAACTCTGTTGGGTTACAACAAGAGTGAGTAGAAACCAATGGGACAAATCAAGCTAAAGACCCATTTTGGTGACCTGGTAGCCTACATGGAATTCCTGGTGGTCTGGTAGAGCACAACACTCAAGGACCTACTTGGAAGGCCATGGCTCCATAAGCACATGACCATTCCTTCATCCTATCACCAGTGTATCAAGTACAACGTCAATGGACAAAGTTGGACATTGCACACCGACAAGGCCCCTTTCGAGCTCTCCGAGTCACATTACATTGACGTCGGGTTCTATGAGAAAAATAAAAATAAGCCTTTGGTTGATGTTGTCAACTGGATCCCCACTCCAAATGGCCTAGAAATGGTTCTTGACGACCCCCTTAGGTGGCTTGGTGGAGATTATTTCCTAACCATGAACCACGCAGAAGGTAGGAGTTAAAGTTCGGACATGCACTAGGATTTCCTCATGACTTCATCCATAATGGATGAGTGTGACAATGTGGGAACGTCCGTTGACCCTCAATCAGGGGGTGAAAGCTTGAGCAAGGACACCCATGACACCTTACCTCCGGACTTCCAAGAACTCATGTCAGTAGTTCTCTCCTCGTCAGACCAAGAAGGTGAGGATTTGGGAGAAGAAGAGGGGGAAGATCTCAGGGATGCACCTCCCGCATTTTAGGAAGGTATCTCCACCACTGTGGACGAACTGAGGGAAATAAACCTGGGTACCGAGGAATACTCAAGGCATACTCTCATTAGTGCGGCGATGTCTCCCGAGGAACACAAACTATATACCTCCTTCTTAAGGAAACACCGGGATGTCTTTTCCTGGAATTACATGAAAATTCCAGGACTCGATCTCGAGGTAGCGACGCATCACCTGGGTCTTCCAGAAGACCACCAGGGCTACGAACATGCCGCTAAAAGGACACACCCCTCACATGCTGCCAAGATAGAGGCTGAAGTTGATAAGATCATTAAAGAGGTTCAGTACCCCATTTGGTTGTCTAATACCATCCCCTTCACGAAAAAGAACGGACAAATCTGTGTCTGCATCAACATCAGAGACCTTAATCAACATTGTCTGAAAGATGACTTCCCGGTTCCAATCACTGAGTTGTTAATTGATGCAACGACCAGGTATGAGGATCTATCCTTCATGGATGGATATTCTGGATATAATCAAATCAGGATGGCTCAAGAAGACAAAGAATCCAATGCCTTAATTCAAGGCCCCTCAAGGGATATTCTGTTACATGGTCATGCCCTTTGGTCTCAAAAATGCTGGCACCACATATCAGCATGCCATTCATTAGATATTTAAGCCGTTCCTGGGGAAATTCGTTTAATGTTACGTGGATGACCTAGTGGTCAAGTCTAGATAGCACTCGGATCACCTATCGGACCTTGAGACCGTCTTCAACAAGCTCTGATAGCATAGATTGAAGATGAACCCCTTGAAATGCGCCTTTGGGGTTACCTCAGGGAAATTCCGTAGCATTGTCATACACCATTGTGGCATCGAAGTCGACCCTGAGAAGATGAAGGCTATCATGAGCCTTCCACCTCCCCGAAATCTCACTGATCTGAGGGGATTCAAAGGAAACCTAGCCTATATTAGGTGGTTCATAGCCAACCTGACAGGAAAATGTTTTCCCTTCACCAGGTTAATGAAGAAGGGGGTCACGTACCAATGGACAGACGACTGCCAGGAGGTGTTTGACAACTTGAAAAAGTACCTCTTAAGCCCACCAATGCTCATTCCTCTGGTCGAAGGAAGACTTCTCATTCTATATGTGATGGCCCTAGAACGGTCCCTAGGAGCCTTCCTCCCACAAAAGAATGACGCGGGCAGTGAAAACAATCTCTATTACCTCAGTCAAACCATGATTGACGCTAAGACTCGATACTCAAATATCAAGAAGAGCTGTCTAGCCTTGGTCTTCGTGGTTTAAAAGCTGCAACATTATCTGCAGCATCATGAAGTCCATTTGATCTCGCGAAGTAACCCGCTCAAGTACATCCTCAGTCACCCGATGCTAACCGAACGCCTATCCCGATGTGCGGTCATCCTTCAATAGTTCGACATCCAGTTCGTGCCTCAGAAAGCCATCAAGGTCCAGGAATTAGCGGACTTTTTGGTAGAGAACCCTTCAGTAGGGACTACTACACCAGACACTGAACTACCTGATGAAGATATCTTCTCGGCTCAGGAGGAGTTCCCAGCATGGAAAATGTACTTTGACGGTTCGTCCTGAAGCCCCACCGGGAATAGGATGGAGGATCCCATATTCAACAAAGTGGGCCTAGGGATACTACTCGTGTCCCTAGAAAGGTAAGTTTTGTCGTATTCCTTCCTCCTGTCAGAGGGATGTAAAAACAATGAGGCGGAATATCAAGCCCTCATTGTAGGCCTGGAGCTTGCACACCAGGAACAAGTACAACACCTCAAGGTAAAAGGCGACTCGGAGCTAGTCATCAAGAAAGTCAATGGTGACTATGCAATTAAAAAGGAGGAGATGATCCCCCTGTTTGACCATGTCCGAGGGTTAATGGTGGAATTATCCACAGAACCAACATTAACCTATATTCTCTAGTCTCAGAACGCTCAGGTTGATGCATTATCCAATGCAGCCACATTACAAGCCAAACCTGACCGGGATGAAATGGTCATCAGTATTTCTCACCGTTGAATGTTATTGACGTTTTTTTAAGTTAAGAAGAAAGAGATACACGAAGTGAGTCCTGTCCCCGATCCATTTTCTCCTGCCACCGGCTGGATGATCCCCATAGCGAACTACTTTCAACGGGGAGAGATTCCATCATACAGGGCTGAACGAGAGCAAATACGGAGAGGGGCAATCAATTTTGTCCTATATGGCGGTGTAGGTCAGCAAGAGGTCCACTACAAATGGGGCATCAATGAATTGATCCTCAGATGCATTGATGGAGAAGAAACCTCTGCTTTCATGACTAAAGTACATGAAGCCTCGTGTAAAGCACATCAACCAAGGACCAAGCTTTCCCATCAGGTTCGAAGGCTTGGGTACTACTGGCCCTCAGTGGCACGAGACTGCGAGCGTTTTACCACAAAATGCCACTCATGCCAGATTCACTCCAACTTCATACACCAGCCCCCAGAGTTACTTCATCAAGCTATGTACTCCTGGCCATTTTTCATCTGGGGGATGGATGTCATGGGACCATATCCTCCTGCCATGACCAAACAGATGAAGTATATCCTCACGTAAACCGACTTATTTTCCAAATGGGCAGAAGCTATACCCCTAAAGGAAGTTGGGGAAAGAAATACTGCCAGCTTCATGAAGACCAATATCATCACCAGATTTGGCGTCCCTCATAAGATACTGACAGACAACAACACCAATTTTTGCTCTGCTGAGTTGGAAAAGCTATACCATGAGTATGGTATCAAGGCTAACCACTCATCCCGATACCATACAGTGGCCAACGGACAGATAGAAGCTTTCAACAAGACCCATTCCAACATCCTCCAGAAAATGGTGGACAAAGACAAGAAGTTATGGTCGTATAAACTCCTCCATGCATTGTGGGGTTATCGAACCACAATCCGCACCGCTACTCAGTCTACACCGTACTCATTGGTGTTTGGCACAGAGGTGGTCCTGCCCATGGAACTCCAACATCCCTCACTTCGTGTTGCCATATGTGATCAATTATCTGATGATGAGTAGTAAGAAAAGCGGCTAGGTGAATTGGAATAGCTAGATGAGAAGCGGCTGCACACTCTGCACCACCTGGTGGTGTACCAGAACCGGATCGCACGAGCCTTCAACAAAAAGGTTCACCTTCGGTCTTTATTGGAAGGATAATTAGTGTTGGTCCTCTAGACCCTAATGATAACTGTCAAGAAGCCTCTAAAGCTGGAGCCCATGTGGGAGGGATCATATATTTTACAAAAGGTCTACTCCATTGGAGCATATGCCCAGATCTCTATGGACGGGAAATTTACCACGGCTCTTACCAATGCGAGATTCCTGAAGAAGTATTTCGCATAAAGACCAAGAAACTCCATCCTTGCTGCATGATGTTAAACTGCACATAATGTTAAACTACATGGAGTCCGTCCTTGCTGCATGACGTTAAACTTCATGGAGTCCCTCCATGGCGCATGACGTTAAACTGCAAGGAATCCGTCCTTGCCGCATGATGTTAAACTGCATGGAGTCCGTCCTTTCCGCATGACGTTAAACTGCATGGTGTCAGTCCTTTCCGTATGATGTTAAAACGCATGGAGTCCGTCCTTTCCGCATGATGTTAAACTGCATGGACTCCGTCCTTGCCGCATGATGTTAAACTGCATGGAGTCCGTCCTTGCCGCATGACGCTAAACTACATGGAGTCCGTTCTTGTCGGATGATGTTAAATTGCATGGACTTTGTCATTCCCGCATGATGCTAAAATGCACAGATAACAAGATTTAAGAATTCTCCTCCCCCCGTGTATGTACCAGACCTACACGAGGTGTATTCATTGTCCGAGTTTCCTAATGTTAAACTGCCAAGCACCCAAGGGTCCAAACTCTATGACCTTAAACTAAGAGTATTTCATCCTCACCGCAACATGTTAAACTACACAGACAAGATGATTTGCAAATTCTATTTTCCTCTGTGTACATGTAACACCCCGAGATTCCACGATATGCTTCTCTTTCAATAATGCAATAGCTTGCATTGTATGAAAGTTCAAGATTCTAACACACCACGACCAATCAAAATAGCCATTATGAATAGTAATCCCCACTTTTATTAAATTATATATATTTTATATTTCAAAATAGACTTTATTTTTTGATTCGGAATATCGAAATTATCCTATGTTGAATTTTTGGTATTTTTCCAAGAACTTCCAATTTTTTATGAATAGTGAAAAATACTTAAATACAAATCTTTTAATAAAATTAATTTATAGTGAAAAATTATACTATTGAGTGATATTAAAGTATAATTATAATATATTTTTACCATTTTATCCAATTTTGGTCATTAGAATTAATTTTTCTTCGAAATTTGACATAAACAATTGTAAATATTTTGATATATATATTGTTTCTTAAAAACATGCTATTTGTTGTGACAGCGGGAATTAATTATAAAATTACTTAATGTAACTTATATGTTTGGAATTATGTCAAATAGACATCATTTTTGAATTCGGAATATCTATTATATCTTAGGGTAAAATTTTGGAATTGTTCTAAAAAACTTCCATTTTTGATGAATAGTGAAACCACTAAGTGGTAGTTAAAAAATTGATTTTTCGTTTAAATGAAACATTACCACTTCTGTGATTTGATTTTAAAAAATTCAACATACATGGTAGTCATTAAGAAGTAAAATTTGGTTCAATGGGATTAAAATAATTTTTTTGGTGAATAGTAACTTTTAAGTTTAATTAATCGCGATTAAAGGTAATTAGTGAAATTTAAGGTAAAAATTATATTATATAAATATAAAAATATCTTGACACTTATCCTACACTTATTGGATGAGTCATGGTCGACCAAGACAATCCATGGGTCAACTTGGGGACCCCATCGAGCCACTTGGGTATGAAAATGACATTAATAACTTTTTATTTAATGTAAAAATAAAATCGTCACAAACATGTGTTGTTTTACTAAAACAATTATTACATGGGGTTATAAAAGTTAACATTTAAACTATAAATATTCATTGGAAAGATAAAAATATTTCTTACATCATGGTAATTTTTTTATAATTTTTAGAAATTAAAGAAATTAAATTTTTTATGACACAATGATGATGTAGCGATTACCTCATTAATTAATGATTTAAATAAAATTAAAAGATAATGTAAAATCTAAGACATACACTTTTCAAAAACTTATTGGATGAGTAGATTTAGAACCCTTATCACCTTATAATCTAAATATATCATTGTGGGACCTTTAATATCCGAAAAGAATTTCATAATAATGTAACATTTTATGACTTTCCAAGAGTTCCCCTCGTCTCCTCTTATAAAAGGCCCCCACATCTACCACCTTATTCACACCATCACAGCCATTTTTCTCGGACAAAATCTTCCCAAATACTCTCCCAAAATCTATCTAATACTCCTATAATCCTCACATTGGGCAGAATTCTTCCCAAAGAAGCCTTTGGCTAAAATCAAAAAGAGTTACCCGATTTTAATGTAATGTCTTCACTTATTCTCTTTTGTTTTATTTTGCTTCTCCAACCCCTTAAACTCATTTTATTCTTTTATTTTGTAACAGAAAAATTATCCTAAATATTCTTGGATGTTGTTATGAGAAGTATTCTAACTACACCTACACCCACTTCCATATAATGGTTAAAGAACATACTGTTTCTGTGGGTGGCGAATTACTGCCTCATGAAACGATGATTGTTCAATCTTCTTTTAACACCTTTCATGGTAGCCATTATGATGACAGTATTTTTTTATATATGATATATATTGTGTCTAAATTTTCTTTATGCTTATGTATTTTTCATTTATGGCACACCTTTATGATTTCCATTATGGGTAAATGCAATAACTTCATTTTAGGAAGTGCGGACTACCGCCCCCTCAAAGTGATTTGAATCGTTAATTCCATATGTGGGACGTGTAAAGGATGGAGTAAATGATATTATATATGATATTATACTGGAATTATAATATACATCGATATCATTATGACTTCATTCCATTAAATACAAAATAGAAATTAATGTAGCGTTCATGCGTATGTACGACTTACCGTCTCCATGAACGGTGCATTTCATTTCTTACCTCTAAATGTTACGTAATATTATGAATGAATGTATATAATATAAATATATGATATATATGATATCTAAATCAGGAATATAATTCTGGATATAATGGAAATTTTACCACATGAACAACTTGTAATTATAAGAAGTTTATTTTTGACTCAAGTACCAAAGTTCGACAAAACGACCGTTATTAACAAAAATAATTACATAATGTTAATAACATTATAATAAGTAATATAAAAGGAATAATAAACTTGAAAAATTTTCTTAATCAATTTTAAATTAACTCTAGTTGTTTATTCAGGAGGTTAAAGAACGGTCGAGTCAAGTCCGAAATGAGGTAAGGGAACTTCTTAACCCAATTTCTGTTCTTTGGGTTAATCTCCTACTTTCATATTATGTTATGATATTATTATGTCCTATCTTGTATTTGTACTTTATTTATTTTTACTTATAGTGAATACACATAATAGAACTATTTTATTTAAAAAAAATTAACTTTGTAAGGGACTTCGTCTCAATCTCCTTTCATTGAGGCATATTTTGTTTTATACACAAATTTCTTTTATATGGTGTATAAAACCCTTTGACTATTAAATTTATTCAAAATGAATCTTTTTATATGAAGAAGTTTTACTAAACAACAAAAGTAATGTTTTTTCTTACATATTCGGCGACAATGACTTGTTCGACGCCGTGAACATTATTTGAGTTTCAGCTTCCTCTACAAGCCATAACCTTTTTAAAATGAAAAATAAATACCAAGTTTTAATTTTCTTTTATTTTGGTATTGAAAATTATTTTTAAAGTGTTTTTATTATATCAATGTGTTTTATTGATATCTTGTGATTGAAATGTGGAAATGTTATGTTTCCTTTATGCATGTTTTATGTGATACAATTATGTTATGGTTTATGATATGTTTAAACCTATTCATATGAGGAATCCATTGGACTTAATAAGTGACGGGTGGAGCCCACTATAGCTCCTCGATGCATCGGTAGGTCTCATGAGACAAACTAGTGTCTTGGCATGAGGCCTTGACAAAATCTTATTTGTAGTCTTGGTACGAGGCCTTGGCTACGTGGTTATGATAGTCTGGCATTATGCATTCCATCATTATGAAAGTGGTTATTGATATTGCATGTGATTATTCGACTAGTAGAATATCCATGTGAATAAGTAAATGACATTATTTCATTTTATTTTTGCCATATTATGCTGAAGTTCATGTTTAAAGGGATTATATTTTAGTTATAAATTGCCTTAAATATTATTGTTTATTTATGAAAGATTCCTCTATATTGTTATCATTACTGAGAATCTGAGATCACCCCTTCCAATGTTTTAATTTTTCCCAGATGTGAAGAAGTATATTATGAATGACCAACAGGGATAGTATGAAGGGATATAAAGACAAGATGTTGTTGTAGTTTTTTTTTACTTTATGATGTAATGCAAGACTTATGAATGTATCTAGTGTTTCCAAGACTACTAAACTAATAGGTCTTTAGAGACTTGATCTTTTGTGATCATGTAAATGTTACGTAATAATGCACCGACTCTAGGTAACTGGGGTCGGGGCGTTACAGTTAGTATCAGAGGCAGTTTAGTACTAACCTTGGAAGCTAGATTTAGATAAACTCTGATTATAGCACATTGCCCAAAGATAGACTTTTAGGATTAGTATAGAAGAACTTCCTATAATTTTGGTATTATAGAGATTTTGTGAGTTTTCCAAGAAATACATCCCTGTCTGGATATGAGCAAGTAGAGGCAGCTCTGGCATAGATGTACCTAGGGGTAAAACATGAAAACACCACTTTGAGCTAGACTCGAATGGGAACTGGTGCACGACAACGGGTCGTGCTGCACTCTTGGTTACGACACTCCCAGGGGATATGCTTAGGATAATTCTCATTTTCTTTACAAAACATTATGAAGGGTTTATGAGTATATAATTCCTCAAATAAAACATTTTTATGATTATAGTTCAATTTATGTTAAGTGTTTTACAAGTTTGGAATTATGTATTTTGATTCATAAACTAATCTAGTTTATGCCATTATTTAGAAATGACTCCTAGTGGGAGGAATGGAAACCGTATCAATGCACACACTCCATATAGGGATTTCCCTCCTGCTCAAGATAATTATAGTGGAGATGGAGATACAACTGGTGCTGATCAACTTATCACCATACTAGGACAACTCACTCATGTTATGAATAGTAACCTTACTCGTATGGAGCACCCTGATCCGCAGTGTGGAGGATCAATGTCAGATCAATTCATGAGGCAACAACCACCAACATTTAATGGGTGTAGAAGTCCCTTAGTAGCTGAGAAATGGATAAATTCCATAGAGAAAATATTCCATGCCTTGGGGAGTAGGGAAAGGGAAAAGGTTATCATGGCAGTTTACCACCTCACTGGAGATGATGATCAGTGGTGGTCATTGATTCAAAACACAAAGGAAGATTATGAAGTATCAAGTATGGAATAGAGGGAGTTTAAGGAAATTTTCTTAGAAAAATACTTTCCACATGACCATAGAGCAGATATGGAAAGGCAATTTCTGAGTCTGAGGTAGAAGGAGGATGAGAATATCGCAAAGTATGAGGCTAACTTTACAAGGATAGAGAGGCATGCTGCAGATTATATATGTAACCCAAGAAGTAAGATTGATCGTTTCTTTGATGGGTTAAAACAATTTCTCCATCGAGATTTAGTATCACAATCTTTCTCAACGTATGAATGTATTGTCTCATGTGCTATCAAGATAGAAAAGGAATTCTCTAAGTCTTATGACAACAAAGTAAAGCAAGAGAAGAAGAGAACGGTGGAACAAGAGACAGATAAAGGGAAAAATGGAAAGATGGATTTTCAATTATGCGATAATTGTGGGAAGAATCACCCCAGTACTTGCCTAAAATGAATGAGAGTTTTTTTATAAATATGGAGAAAAAGGTCACTAGGCTCGTGATTGCTAGGGAAAGAAAGAGGATATCAATGTTGAATGCTACAATTGTAGGGAAATGGGGCATTATGCAAATGAATGTCCTAAGCGTCATGGAAACTTACCTCAGAAAAGGCCAAGGGATCAAGGACAATCTTATGCTGTTACTATAGTTGAAGTGGAATAATTACTGTATTGGTGCTCTTGGAATCAAGGATTATATTCTAGTTATAAGAATAATGTGATATCTAAGGATTGTACTGCAGTACTTGTTGTTTTCATTATGGTTTTTATATGTTGAAGGTAATAATATTTTTAGTATGTGACAATAATAATCATTATTTGTTTGGGGAATCTGATGAATTGATTTTGGAATTTAGAGACCTTTTAGAGAAAGCCTGGACAGAGGTATTTTGGATAACTATAAAGATTGTAATGGATTATATTTTACATTGGATACTACTGTTAAGGTTATTTTTGGATATTTATAAAAAGGACAACATGCATACCAAGTGACAACCCGTCGCGTCGGACAAAGCTGCAGGAATCTAACCCACAACCATAGTGTGACGGGCCTTTATTACTTACCACTAGCCTACAAGAAGTCCCTGGTTATTACAAAATATTTTTCCTAATCTAAATGGTATGTGGTAATATTTGGAACCTTATACAATTAGGATAAATAGAATATTTTTGAGTTTTGTTACCATTTGGAGTGAAAGATGGGTTTGTGGTAAAAAATTATTAAAGAATGAAAGTCTACATGAAAAGTAAGTATATTTCATTACGTTCTTAGTAAATCTCTTAAATAAATTCCTCATCTTTATGAAAGGTAACTTAAAACAAAAACTTAGTTGGTTAACTTTTCCTATTGAGTAATCAATGATCGTTTAACCAATCACAAGTTTGTGATTTTCATGTAGTTAAAATTTCTCCTAATCTGGTTTTCTACAAATCTCCATCAGACCTTGATGGTTTTTTTCTTCCATATTCATATTTACATAGAATCCTGGTATGGTCTATCTCAGGTGAACTTTGTACTTCTCTTTCTTTCTTTTAATGTTATATTTTTATTAACCCTATTTCTGTTGTGGGTTTTCCACGAAGGTATTTTCTATTTTCAACCTTGTATTTTCAAATAAAAATTTCAAATTTTGAGGATATAATTTATTGAAGGAGGGGAGATTGTAACACCCTGAGCTTCCACGATACGCTTCTCTTTCAATAATGCAATAGCTTGCATTGTACGTTAGTTCGAGATTCTAACACATCGCGACCAATCAAAATAGCCATTATGAATAGTAATACCCACTTTTTAAAATTATATATATTTTATATTTCAAAATGGACTTCATTTTTTGATTCGGAATATTGAAATTATCCTATGTTGATTTTTTGGTATTTTTCTTAGAACTTCCAATTTTTTATGAATAGTGAAAAATACTTAAAAACAAATTTTTTAATCAAAATAATTTATAGTGATAAATTATACTATTGAGTGGTTTTAATTTATAATTAGAATATATTTTTACCATTTTATCCAATGGTTGTCATTATAATTAATTTCACTTCGAAATTGGACATAAACAATTGTCAACATTTTGATATATATTGTCTCCTAAAAACACGCTATTTACTATGACAGTGGAAATTAATTATAAAATTAATTAATGCAACTTATATGTTTGGAATTTTGTAAAATAGACATCATTTTTTAATTCAGAATATCAATTATATCTTAGGGTGAAATTTTGGCATTGTTCTGAAAAACTTCATTTTTTGATGAATAGTGAAACCACTAAGTGGTAGTTAAAAAACTGATTTTTAGTTTAAATAAAAACATTACCACTTCTGTGATTTGATTTTAAAAAATCCGACATATATGGTTGTAATTAGTATGTAAAATGTGTTTCAATGGGATTAAAATAATTTTTTGGTGAATAGTAATTTTTAAGTTTAATTAATCACGATTAAAGCTAATTAGTGAAATTTAAGGTTAAAATGATATTATAAAAATATAAAAATATCTTGACACTTGTCCTACACTTATTTGATGAGTCATGGACGACCAATAAAATCCATGGGTCAACTTGGGGACCCCATGGAGCCACTTGGGTATGAAAATGACATTAATAACTTTTTATTTAAAGTAAAAATAAAATTGTCACAAACATGTGTTGTTTTAATAAAACAATTATTACATGGGGTTATATATGTTAACTTTTCGACTATAAATATTCATTGGAAAGATAAAAAATATTTCCTACATCATGTTAATTGTTTTATAATTTTTAGACATTAAATAATTTAAAATTTTTATGACACAATGATGATGTAGCGATTACCTCATTAATTAAAGATTTAAATAAAATGAAAAGATAATGTAAAATCTAAGACATAAACTTGTCAAAAACCTATTGGATGAGTATATTTAGAACCCTTATCACTGTATCCTCCAAATATATCATTGTGGGGCCTTTAAAATCTGAAAATAATTTCATAATAATGTAACATTTCATGACTTTCCAAGAGTGCCCCTCCTCTACTCTTATAAAAGTCCCCCACCTCTACCACCTTATTCACACCATCAAAGCCATTTAGATCATCCAAACTCTACCCAAATACTCTTAAAAAATCCCAATATTACTCTTAGAAGCCTCACTTTGGACAGAAGTCTTCCCAAGGAAGCCTTTGGCTCAAATAAAAAAGAGTTACCCGATTTTAAGGTAATGTCTTCACTTATTCTCTTTTGTTTTATTTTGCTTCTCCAACCCCTTAAACTCATTTTATTATTTTATTTTCTAACAAAACCAGTATCCTCAATATACTTGGATGTTTTTATGAGAATTATTCGAACTAAACCTACACCCACCTCCATCTAATGGTTAAAGAACATACTGTTTCTGTGGGTGGAAAATTACTGCCTCACGAAACAAAGATTGTTCAATATTGTTTTAACACCTTTCATGGTGGCCATTATGATGAAACTATTTTTTATATACGATATATATTATGTTTATCTTTTTCCTTATGCTTCTGTATTTTTCATTTAGGGAACACCTTTATGATTTCCATTATGGGTAAACGCAATAATTTCATTTTAGGAAGTGCGGACTACCACCCCCTCAAAGTGATTTGAATCGTTAATTCCATATGTGGGATGTGTAAAGGATAGAGTAAATGATGTTATATATGATATTATACTGGAATTATAATATAACATTATATCATTATGATTTCATTCCATTAAATACTAAATAGAAATGAAAGTAGCGTTCATGCGTACGTACGGATTACCGTCTCCATGAAGGGTGAATTTCATTACTTACCTCTAAATGTTACGTAATGTTATGAATGAATGCATATACTAGATATATATGATATATATGATATCTACATCATGAATATAATTCTGGATATAATGGATATTTTACCACATGAACAACTTGTAATTATAAGAAGTTTATTTTTGACTCAAGTACCAAAGATCGACAAAACGACCCTTATTAACATAAATAATTACATAATGTTCATAACATGGTAATAAGTGATATAAAATGAATAATAAACTTGAAAAAGTTTCTTAATCAATTATAAATTAACTCTAGTTTATTATTCAAGAGGTTAAAGAACGGTCGTGTCAAGTAGGACACGAGGTAAGGGAACTTCTTAACTCAATTTCCATTCTTTGGGTTAATCTCCTACTTTAAAATTGTGTCGTGATGTTATTAAGTCCTTGTTTCCAACGCTTTTATGCCGGGGCACGCGCACGTGTCCGTCGCGCATGGGAGGATGCACAACTCGCAGCCCCGTATTCCCGCTTTCCAAAGTCAGGCGGCATCCGTTCCTTATTCAGGGACGTCTGCTCCTTGATCGAAACCGGGATGATGGGATGTTGGTTCTTCCTTCAGTGGATTCATCCTCAGAGCTCGTCACCTAATCCAGGTCTCCCTCATAGATTTAAGATAGGTTCGTGAAGCTCATTCCCGGTGCCATATCTACATGGACGCCAGTTAATTATGCTGCTTCCGTCAAGTCACTCCAAGGGGTCTTGTCGGGGCAGTAACCTTCGGTGAGAAGAAAGGTCACGTTGGGGTGTCATTGGCATGTCTTGACACTGGGGATCAATAGGTCTGTCTTCTAACCCTTATCATGGGGCTTCTCAAGGGCGCAGAAGCCGGAGGCATCCCACATCGAACGCGGGGAATGGTGTACCATCTGAGGTTTTCGTCAGCATCCCATGTTTAACACGCTGTATTCCACGAGTTTAATGTCTTGCGGAGATAGATCAGACTGATTGAAACACTGAGAGTGGATCAGATTGAAGGACCCCCTAGGGAGAACACCGATGTTGGGGCCAGCATGTGGGCGGCTTCTTGGATACTATGGAGTGGGGTGGAGTGGAATGATCTCACCAGGATGTGGCGGCCCGGGTAAGGATCAAGATGGATGACGAACTGAGGCATGGGGATTATTCTCTAAGACGGCCCAAGAGGGGGAATACAGTTTAACGTCATGTGTGACAAGGGCATACAGTTTAACGTCATGCGGGATGAGGAATTTGGGTCTTACGCTCTGAGGCGGCCCAGAGTGGGTATGGGGATTATGCTCTGAGGCGACCCATGGTGGTCAGGGAACCGACGTGGAGAGGTTGGAATGACCGGGTGGTGGGCTTGAAACTCGTGGAGGCTTCCTACGTACCATGCGTTAGCATAGATCAAAGTCCACGTAGTTCGCTGGCATGGGGCTTATGCTCTGAGGCAGCCCATAGGAGGATGTCATGGTCGATGCACGCTCTAAGACCACGTGAGTCATGCTCGGTGTGAGAAACAAGAGGCAGTGGGGACCAGATGATCACGTCGTGAAGGGTGCATCCGTGAGAAGCGGAATGGGGCTTATGCGTTGAGCGGCCCAAAGATGAAACAGGGGCTTATGCGTGGTTAGCGGCCCGAAGAGGAAATTGGGGCTTACGCATGGTTAATGGCCCTGGGTGTCGGGGCTTACTCTAGAGTGGAGGCCCGTGGTGCGACAAAGAACAGTGGGAAAGGGACTCCACTGGCCTTGGCATGGGGAAGTACGGAGATGCACAGTTGCAACCTTCTGCAAGAGAGGCTAGGGGCTTACACTCTGAGGCAGCCCTTCCCCCGTGAAAAAATGCCACTCTGACAAGGAGGATCTCATTCCATGTGAGGAAGAGTTCATTCTCGTGGAGACGAGAGGCGTAAAAAATTTCCGAGCTGGGGGGACCCTGCGTGCGAAGCACGGGGTCAAACTAAAGTTTAACATCATGTGTTAAGGACGAGGTGCTTAGTAGTTTAACGTCATGAAGCTTGGAAGAGTTGGGTTCCCTCAGCAAACCTAGGGCTTACATGCCCAATTCCCTCTACCTCTTATGGGAGGTAAGGCATCGACAAGGCCATGGCGAAGGGGGCCCGTAGGGCGAACCACTGAGGGGTCCACGTTAGTGTGGCTATGTGAAGAACCAATAACTGTTAGCGTGCCTATGTGGAGAAGCATAAGTAAAAGCAACGCAATGGGAAACACCGCCCAAGGGACCTTGAGGTTACTTCGTACGAGCCTGGAAGGCCGTACGGGAAAACAACGCATGGCGCACATGCCCGGCAGGGAAGACATCACGTGCCAACGCGAAAAGGAAGCCAAGGGGCATCAAGGTAAAGGGGTCCTGGGTGTTGCGCACAAAAGGAAGGTTTGCACACAAAACACCGGGATGAAATGCAATAGGGCCAAAGTATTGTGCAGATAGGGGATTGAACGCAAGGGACAACGATCGCGTGCAAGGAAAGCAGCAGCAGGATGAGGGAAATTCACTGAAGCCAGTGGAGTTGCGCGCAAAGGAGAACCCCAGGGCAAAGTTGCGTGAAAAAAGGGATTACCTGGAAGTCATATTGCGCATGGGGGGAGTCGAATTACATGCCCGAGATCCGATCCGAATTCCTCAACCCCAAAACCGTCGGGGGTCGCCTTCTATTTATAGGCCCCAGCTGGTGCGGAATCCAGGCGGCGTGCGAAAGTTTCCGCGGCGGGACCGTCAGCGCGCAAAGCCTCACCGCGCGGAACCAGGACGTGCAAAATTGCGTGCACCAGCGGCTCGATTACATGAATCCTGGGGATAATTTGCGCGCACACTAATATTTCGTGCAAGTCCTCCTTTATTTCGCACGCCTCTTCCCAGGCCTCCGGACCAGACATTTGATTCCGAATATGACTTCGTGTTGCCATTTTGAAACATCCTCTGGTAGTTGTGGCCTTTTTTTCAGCGTCTACAAATTCCCCCCCTCATAATTGGATCGATGAGAGGTCGCAATGATCGGATTTCGATGGAAATGCCAAAACACCGAAGCAGAGCCAGTCCATGGTGCTTAGCGCGCAAACCCTCGCGGCGCGCAAAACGACGGATCAACACGGAATTTACTTTCTGTGCGGCGCGGAACCCTAGCCTCGCCTATAAAAAGGGGCGCTGGGTCCCAGATCCATACCACAACTTTCCGAGCGATATTATTATAGCTCTCATGTGAAAAATTGCTCCCGCGGCAGCACGTAAAAATGTTTTGGTTGCGCGGAATTCATTCCGAATTTTGGCCATCCTTGCGCACCTACTCGGGATCTTCCACGCTTAGCCCGCCGATTGACCACTAAACTCTGGGATTTCACGCCGCCCCTTCAGATTTCGTGCATCCCTCTTTGATTCCGCACACTACATCCTGATTTCGTGCAAATCCCAAAATATTCGAGATGGCTGCAAACCAAATTGATGAGGGGGAAGCTGTCGTTCATAGAACCGAAATGGCGGCGAACGAAGAGGTTTATAGCGCCGAGGTGATTGTTTCCAACAATCTGACCTTGTTCAATCTGCTGACCCCAGCCCAGAAGACGTATCCGCTGTCTGACAATCTCCTGCTCTGGAATTTTGGCATTCTGGAGGAGGTGCCCTTGCCAAACTTCGAGGTGGACAGACCGCGGTCATGGGTGACCCGGGAGGACGAGCATCCTCACTAAAACATCACCAACAATGGCCGTCCTGCCAGGGAAACCATACATATGGACGTATATGTTCTGAACCCGAGGACCAGGACCATTACTAGGGATGAGCCTATCGCAGAGAATTCTCCGGCCCTCTACGCGAGCACGTTCCGTCAGAGCGTCACAGATGACGCGAAGGGCTGGATGGAAGATTGGGACCTGCGGTACGGGTGCAACTTCACCAACGAATGGGCCTGGGTGTTCTGGGTTCGCCATACCTGTAACCAGTTCGGGGATGAACTGTGGTATATTGGCCTGTTTGAGGTGGTATGGACGTCGCAGTTCCACTTCCACCGTCAACCTGAACTCAGGCTGGATCTCTTCACCCAGTGGTCTCCTGACACCAACACATTCCATATTCATCATGGGTAAGTTGGCATCAGCCTCTGGGACATTCACTGCAATGGGGGTATCCCACTGGAGGGCTACCAATACGACAAGTTTGTTCCACCAAAGAACACCTGGGAAGACAGGTCACAGACGCTTATGTTGACGTGGAATCTACTGGAACTGGCCAAAGAGAGGTTGGGGGTCAATGACTTCCTGAAGGACATCGCCTACAAGGGCTGGTTCAGCCTGTTCCTTGAGAAGGATCCGACCGTCAAGATGCAGGGATGGGGAAAACGGTGCCCAACCGCGGCTCAGAGGAGTAGGGTTGGGTCATACTGGAGGACCCTGGAGGCGGGGTAATACAAACCATGGGGCTATCGCGTCATCAAGGTCCGAGACCCAAATGCTTGGTATGTCGGGTTCTTTGTCACCTTCCTAAGCGTGTGGCTCCTACTAGTGCAGGACGCAAGGATGGGCGTCCGTCCAGCAACACTGGTGATGGCGAGCACCATGGCCGCCAAAAAATGGTTCAACTTGGGTGTCCCCATACTGGCTAAGCTGTATGCCATCCTAGGGAGCATCTCACGAGGGGGGGGGGGTCACCTCGGAGAGTATGTGGCCCCTTCCAGATCTTCCATAGCTGGGTGGCAGCTCACCTCGGTGGGTACACGTTCCCAAATTCCATCCGTCCTCTGGGCAATGGGCTGCGACCACCCTTACTTAACATCACATGGGTGGCACCGATGACACTCAATAAGGAGAGCGTGAGGATCCACATCAGCAACCACAACAACTTCCACTTTAGCCCATTCCCCACCCTGTTCGGCCAGATGGTGGACAATGGGCGAGGATCTCTGAAATAGTAGGATATATTTCCAGAGCATTCGAGGTGGGGTGCTCATGGCTCAGATCGAAGGTAAGGTGCTCTGCGAGCCCTACGTGCCATCTGGATTCTCCAGGAAGTTTGGGTGCCTTCAACAAATGCCTAATAAGGTACTCACGGCTGTCTGGCAGGAGAATAATCCTTGCGTTCTATGCCAGATGTGGTTGATGTTTACCACTTTCAGCACTGGTGAAGTCATTACTCTTTCTCCCACCGTGGATTATGCTGGCTTTGCAACCAAGTATGCCGAACACTGGACTATCACGTACCATGAGGGTCTTTTACTCAAGAGAGTCCGGCAACTCGAGGTTACTCGAGCGGAAACCAGGCGATGAGGGAGAAGCCAAGGGGCTTCTAGAAGAGGGGAACTAGGGGTGTGTCAGGCAGCGAGGCCTACGCAGGCTGGGACTTCAGCAGCAGGAACATCACGCAGCGCCGCCGTGACCTCGTTTCCTATAGGGGGGTCACATGAGGCGGCCAAGGAACTCCCTGGGAAGTAGATAAGATACCTACTTGAACCTTCCCAAGATGCAATTTTCCCAGCACTGTGGTTGGCCTGGATGACCCAGCGGCAATCACTAAGTGTCGAAGTCATATGGCAGAAGATCGTGCAAAACGGGATCCAGCTGCCAGAGGTCGGGCACGTTCGAGTTACCGACCGGGTAAATTTCCATCGGTGGCATGATTAACTGACGGCCATGGACACATACGCACGCCAAAGGGGTTGGCGTGTAGAGACACCTTTCCTAGTGAAAGTGATGCTCGACCAAGAGCATGATCTGGAAGTGATGCCTACGGGAGAAGGCGACAACGACGAGGAGTCGGAGGGGGAGGAGACCAGAGAAGACAAAGGCGAAGGAGAAGACGAAGAATAAGGAGAACCTGAATATGGGGGGTCGCAAGGGGAGACCTACCAGGGGAGTCTCCTAGAGAGCAGCGAGATTGTCGGGTCTGATCTTGACACAACTGAGATACTCGAGGTTTATCTCTTCATTCACTTTACTTCTTTATCCATTCTTCTTTCTAATTTCTAAACCGTCTCTCTACCTGACACAGGAGCGGATGAGTGTTGTACGGGCATCCCCACCAGGGGAGGGAGGAGATGAACTGATGGGACATGTTGGGGATCCGACCCCCATCATTGAACTAACAAGCGCAGAGGGGTCTCCCATCATGGAGGCTCCTGCAGCGGTCGGAACACTGGAGACCGACTCACTGGACTCTTCTAAGTCTCACTCTTCACTACTGGCGCTTGTTATCAAAATATACCCACTAATCAGTGTACGCCTTGCGCAGTGATCTCAACATTGGAGGCTCGTCAGGCTGCAGAGCCCGGGCCTTCCGTGAGCAGACCAGTGGCGTACATACCACCTCATTCAGAACATGCACCCCGCATTGAGTCAACCCTGGAAACTGGTGAGCAGGGGGCAGTGGACGTCAGCGGCGCTATTCCTGAGGTGGTTCCAGAAGCTGTTGGGGGCACCGTCACTTCTGGGGTGAGAGAGGAAGGTCACCCGGATGTCGAGGATCCTATTCATCGCGATGAAATCTCTGGGGCAGATCCTGCTGCCGATCTGATGGCTTCCTTCCCTACATACTGACCCGCTGACCCTGAGGAGGTAGATGACTTGGACTCAGAGGCAGCCGAGGAGAGTCGGATGACATGACGCAAAGGGTGGAAGTGTATCTGACGCTTTCTCAGATAACACCAGTCAGATTGGATGAGGCAGATGGGATCACTCCAAACCTGGCTACGCTTCCTGTGCGTCGGAGGGGCTGACGCTCAATGCCTTCATCTGATGATCCGTGATTACATGGTCAAGAAGATACATGAGAGCAGCAGGAGAGCCGATGTTTCCCAGTTTCGGGAAAGATCGGTGAGCGCCCGAGCGTTGCTGAGGGCAGAGCAGGAGGTTCGACACCTCGAAGGGCAGGAGGCAGATAAGGAGGCCTTCATCGCAACATGCTCTGAGCTTGTGGAGCAACTGACGACCCAGCTGGCTGATGCGCAGGAACAACTGATGGAGGCGAGTCACCAGATGACCGGACTTCAAACCGAGCGGGTGCAGAGACAAGCTAGGATTGGCGAGCTATGCTCTGCGGTGCCCGATGAGGAGAGAGTCTTCGAGGAGCGGGAAGCAGTCCTGGAGGCTACCAGCCAAAGGGTAGCAGCGCTGGAAAGGTAGATTCAGCACACCGATTCTTAAGGGATTTGTTTTGGCCATCTCATGAACCTCTTGCTTGTACCGCTCACCATCTCAATAAAATACATGGCCAAATCCATTTATCTTGGTTTAATATGCTCAACCATAATTCTTAAATGACTAACAACCCATCACTAAGCTCTTGTGGGTCACACCCAATGCGAGAAGCAAAGGATACTCGGGTCATCATCTCGTCCAACTACAGGGCATTGACCAAGCCTCAGGCATCCGAAATTGGGCCTGGATTTCTGAGGAGAAGACCTCAGACTGATTGATATATCACCTTCCCAATGTGCTCTGACACACGATCTGGGCAATGCCGGGGGCATTGAAATCCATCTGAACATAAGGAGATGGAAAGAAAAGAGGAATCATGCTACCTGAATTCAGAACACTGTGGGGCGCGACGATGGAGGATAACTATTAACCATGACGGAAACACAACATACATATCGTGTTGGCCTGGAGTGGGGACAATAAATTAGGGTTGACCGCTGACCATGTTCGCAACATGGTGCCAAACTCAAATATCTCCGGTCAGTTTCTCGGAATGTTGGCCCAGGACAGTAGGAGGACTATAGGTCTATCATCCATGTTGCGACAATAGGCGGACCAAAGGTCTATCATCCATATTGTGGCAACAGGCGGACCAAAGTCTATCACCCATACTGTTAGGGGGTCCCGTCAAACATGACCAGTCCACCAGAGCGTTGGCCCAGGACAGTAGGCGGATCATAGGTCTGTCATCCGTACTATTAGGGGGTCCCGTCAAACATGAAAGAGAATGAGCATCCGAATAAAGGGGCACACAAAGCGTGGAAGGTGGAGTGATGGTTTGTTTGAACAGAGTCCAACACTCCAGAAATTGTGCCACCGTGGAGGAGGCACATCAGGAGGACGTACCAACCTGGTAATGGGTCGTCCCAATGTTTAGGTAGGACCTCTCTGGTGAGAGAACTGCCGCTTCCCGTTACTACTATGGGGCATCCCGAACTTTTTCGGGGTGGATGTCATGATCACACCACTTACCACAAAGTCAGGCCGAGGGGCCGACAATAATGAGGGATGGGGTTTGGTAATCCATGGGGTTATACCCAAGATGAAATGTTCGGGCATTCCTACATATCTTATTAGTACGAGACTCAATCCACACGTAGTTCTTGAAAGGAAGTTTAACGTCCTGATGGACGGAATACAGTTTAACGTCGTGTGGGACGGGTGACACATCTCATCTGGGGACATGTACGACACGATGAGTAACCCAACATGAATGAGGACATAATCCCGCACCACACTGTATAATCCCACAAGAAAGACCGAGTCGTGGAAAGCCAAGCAAAGGATCTTAGTTTTAGGTCTTAGAACTCAGACTAGAAAAGGTTAGGCTAGGCCTGTGGGGAAGTTCCCAGGCGCTCCTACGTATCTCATAAGGATGAGAATCAAGCCATACATAGTTCTTGAAAGGCAGTTTAATGTCATGCTAGATGAAGGAGTCGTGCGGGTCGAGCTCTCGCACTAAAAGAAGTGGCATTTGATATATCTTGTTTGTTCTTGAAGGTAAATGGTTTTTATTTTGTGGGGCGATTGGACTAGGGTAGAAGTTCCTTGCGTCTCCACAATAATCAATCCATAGCGGGCATTGACAAGAGGCATGGTAATCGACCAATACCTGGCGTGATGTCCCCCATGGGGAGGTCATCACAATGTGGTGCCATTTTTTGTCATGCGGCTAGGACGATATCATCACAGTTTATGGTCGTACGGTTTGGATCAACAGCAGAGTTTAAGGTTATATGATTTGGACCAACAGCACAGTTTAAGGTCATAAGGTTTGGACCATCAGCATAGTTTAAGGTCATAAGGATTGGACTATCATCACAGTTTAAGGTCATAAATTTTGGACCGTCAGCACAGTTTAAGGTCATAAGGTTTGGACCGTCAGCACAGTTTAAGGTCATAAGGTTTGAACCGTCATCATAGTTTAAGGTCATAAGGTTTGGACCGTCAGCACATTTTAAGGTCATAAGGTTTGGATCGTCATCACAGTTTAAGGTCATAAGGTTTGGATGGTCAGCACAGTTTAAGTTCATAAGGTTTGGACTATCAGCACAGTTTAATGTCATAAGGTTTGGACCATCCGCACATTTTAAGGTCATAAGGTTTGGACCGTCAGCACAGTTTAAGGTCAAAAGGTTTGGACCGTCATCAATGTTTAAGGTCATACGGTTTGGACCGTCATCACTTTTTAAGGTCATAAGGTTTGGACTGTCAGCACAGTTTAAGGTCATAAGGTTTGGACCGTCACCAGAGTTTAAGGTCATAAGTTTAGGACCGTCAGTACAGTTTAAGGTCATAAGGTTTGGACCGTCAGCACAGTTTAAGGTCATAAGGTTTGGACCGTCAGCATAGTTTAAGGTCATAATTTTTGGACCGGCAGAAACACACACGATGCGATACAGCATACTAGATGTGGGTGAGGGCGTAATCCCATACCATCACCGCGCGCGGTTCTGAGAGAGGAGCCTCAGGCCAAAGGGGCCTATGAGGGTTCAACAATCAGGGAGGGGTAGGAGATGCTAGATCCCAGCTATGCTGGGCCTGAAATGCAATGTTTGGGTGACTCCTCGTTCCCCATGGCGATGAGGGTCAAGCTGCACACAACCTATAGAGAAGAAACCCAAGCACATACTCTAGAGCTCAGATCGCAGGAGCCCCGAGAGACACCGTTATGCAGCTCAGTCTGTCTGATGTGCGGGGGTGTACTGAGGGTTAGTACATGGAGTATCAAGATTCCACCTTGACACGGTGGGGCGGAACACAGTGTGAACCATGCAACCAACATTCAAGGCCTAAGGAAACCGGCGTGACGACCGAGGATTGCTGCTGACCATGTTCACAACACAACATCCTGTCATGTTAGCCTAGAAGTAGGTGCAAACAAATGAGTATCAACCGCTGAACAATATTCACAACACGAGATTTGTATCAACATGCCGCCCCAAAACTCTTGGGGGAATTGGCCCGTGACGGTATGAGATCCCTTATGCATTGTATCCAGGCCGTTCTTGGGGGTCCCTCCAGGTGTGAAGGATGGTGGGGACTGAATGAAGGGGAATAAGAAGCTTGAAAAGTGGACGAGAACTTGTCTAAGTCGAATTTGACACTGATGGTCCTAGACCATAGTACTCTAAACACATTAGCAGACCACCAGAAAGAGTCTAAGGGCTCAGTTTGAGAGTAGCCAAAAGATGGAGGATTCCCAAAGGAAAGCAGGCCAAGAGACCAAGGCAATCGGGGAATCGTGGGACCTCCTAAGAGATGGGGTTGGACCTAAAATCTAAGTGTTCAGGCGGTCCTACATATCTCATTAGGATGAGAATTAAGCCACATGTAGTCCTAGACGGCTCCTTTCAACGTCATGGGAAACACGACATAGGAGGGCTACTCATGAGAACAGGGAACACATGGTGCAGCTATTGAAAACCCGACGTGAATGAGGACATAATCCCATACCATGCCACGCGGTCCTGTGGTCATGTTCCCAAAGGAAATCCAGGCACGATGCATTAGTGGACCTTGAGCTGGACCCAAGGACGGGTGGTCTGGGTGCTCTTGGGCACTTCTGGGCGCTCCTGGGCGCTCCTGGGTTCTCCTGGGCGCTTGTGGGAACTTTTGGGCGCTTTTGGGGATGGACCTGAGATGAAATGTCCGGGTGTTCCTACATATCTCATTAGTATGAGAATCAAGCCATAGGTAGTTCTTGAAAGGAAGTTTAACGTCATGCTGGACAAAATACAGTTTAACGTCGTGTGGGACGGTGGACACATCTCATCTGGGGATAGGCATGACATGGTGAGTAACCTAATGTGAATGAGGACATAATCCTGTACCACACCGTACAATCCCCCAAGAGAGATTGAGTCGCAGAAATCCAAGAAAAAGATCTTAGTTTTAGGTCTTATAACTCGGACAAGAAAAGGTTAGGCTGGGCCTGTGGGGAAGTTCCCAGGTGCTCCTCCGTATCTCATAAGGATTAGAATCAAGCCATACGTAGTTCTTGAAAGGCAGTTTAATGTCATGCTGGACGAAATACGGATCTTAGTTTTAGGTCTTAGAACTCGGACCAGGGTGAAGTTTAGGGTCGTGCTGGACCATACAGTTTAAGGTCATGCTGGACCTGGAAAAAATCCCTGGGGCTGGACCCGAGATGAAATGTCCAGGCGTCCCAACGTATCTCATTAGGATGAGAATCAAGCCACACGTAGTTCATGAAAGGTAGTTTAATGTCATGCTGGATGAAATATGGATCTTAGTTTTAGGTCTTAGAACTCGGACCAGGGTGCAGTTTAGGGTCGTTCTGGACCATATAGTTTAAGGTCATGCTGGACCTGGAAAAGACTTAGGCAAAGTACTGCTTGAGGAACCTGGCGTTAGTGGGAGGAGTTATGCGATCACCATCTATAGTCACCAGGGAATATGCACTATTGGGGTAGAACTTATGGATAATAAAAGGCCCCTCCCATTTAGGCTCCAACTTTGGTGGTTTCCTACCGGGGATCATTGGCGCTTTGAGAGCCAGTACCAGGTCACCTTGCAGGAAGGAGTGGAGGGGGACCTTCATATTGAAAGCTCGAGCCATCCTGCTATGATGCCTTTCCAAGTTATGTAATGCGTGAAGCCTACTTTCGTCCAGCACTTCCAATTCGGCTAGACGGATTTTGGCAACTCTATCTGGCACTTGCTGGTCGTAGACCGCCGTGCGTAATGAGGGCAACTGGATCTCGATGGGCAGGACGGCCTCAGCTCCCTACACTAGGAAATACAGAGTCACCTGGGTGGAGTTACGAGTCGTCGTCCTATAAGGCCAGAGGGAATTGGGGAGCTTTTCCGGCCAACTTTTCTTGTTCTGACCAACCATCTTTTGTAGAATGTTAGAGAGGGTTTTGTTAAATGCCTCGATCTGTCCATTCGCCTGCGCATGATAGAGAGAGGTGTGGTTAGAGTGAATGTTGTACTTGGCATACAATTTATTCAGCTCGGCTGCTCGGAAGTTGGTTCCATTATCCGTGAGGATAGCGTGAGGTACTTCAAACTGATAGATGATATTGGAGCTCACGAAGTCAGTGATAGAACAGGCCTTGACTTCCCTGAGCGGGATTGCCTCCACCCACTTCGAGAAGAAATCCGTAGCAGTTAAGATGAACCGGCACTGGCGGGCCGTCGCCGGCGGGTAAGGCCCCATGACATCCAACCCCCAGACTGCAAAGGGCCAAGAATACTTGGTAGTATGGAGAGGCTCCGGTGGCCGATTCAAAAAGTTAGCATGAACCTGGCATGTAAGACACCTCTTGGCATACTCAATGTATTCGTGGATCATGGAGGGCCAGAAGTATCCCAGCCTCTGAATCTAGTGGGACAACTTCGACCCGGCCTGGTGGGCGCCACAGGAACCAGCGTGCACTTCTTGAATGACCTATGGGATCTCGACTCCTTGAAGACAATGAAGGAGAACACCATCAAATCTGCGCCTGTAATGGAGCTTCTCAAGGCTGGGACCACTCTGAAGGGTGAACTGCGGTGCGCGGCATTGAATTCGTTCTCGCTCGGCTCGGTCCGGTGGATGATTGTCGTGCTGGAGATACTCAACCAAGGGCGTCCTCCAGTCAGGAACTGTCCCGATTACCGCGCCTGAAGCCCCCGGGGACCCTGAAATGGGGGCACCAGTGGTGAGATGGTTCATTCGCAGGACACGATTGCCCTCCAGGATAATAGGAGCAATGACTCTATGGTGCACCACGTGGACGATTAGGTCATCCTGTTTGGGCTTCGTAAGTGATGTGGCCAGGCTGGCCAAAGCATCTGCTCGACTGTTCTGTGATTGGGAAATGTGAACGACCTCTGGCCGAGAGGGGAACTTAGCAATTAGACGGAGGGTACACTCCAGCAATGGCACAAGTTCTGGCTTCTTGACAGCATAGCCACCAATGACCTGCTTAATGACTAGCTCAGAGTCCCCCTTTACAAACAGATGGGGTACATCAATCTTGAGAGCCAACTCGAGGCCAGTAATGAGGGCATGATACTCTGCCTCATTGTTGGTGTATCCTTCTGACAACAGAAATGAATACAGTAGAATGGATTTCTCCGGGGTGATGAAGAAGATACCCAGGCCCACTCTGTTGAGCCTAGGATCGTTGAGCCTTCTACCGGTGGGGCTCCGTGAGGCACCGTAAAAGTGCATCTGCCAGCATGGGATGGCGTGATCAACTAAGAGGATTGCCTCATCAGGAAAGCCCAGATCTAGTGGCTGGTCTGCGGAGGTGGGGTGGGCAGCTAAGAAGTCTGCCAATGCCTGCACTTTGACGCCCTTCTGAGGTACAAACCTGATGTCGAACTACTGGAGGATCACCACCCAACGCGCCAATCGGCCGGTCAACATAGGTCAGTTTAGGATGTATTTCAATGGGTCTACCTGATAGACCAACTATACCTCGTGGTGCTGCAAGTAGTGCACCAATTTCTGCATGGAAAATACAAGCGCCAGGCAGCTCTTCTCAATAGGGGAATATTTAATATCCGTGTCGAGGAGCATGCGGATGAGGTAGTAGAGGCTATTCTATGTTCCCTCGTTGTTCTTATGGGTGAGAAGTGTGCTGAGGGATCGATCCAGGGCAGTCACGTAAAGGACCAACGACTTTACAGAAATGGGTGGCATCAAGACCGGAGGGTGAAATAGATACTGCTTGATTTTTTAAAAAGCGATATGACACCCTTCATCCCATTCATAGGCGACACCCTTCTTCATGAATCGGGAAAAGGGCTTACACTTTCTGAACAGATTCGCGATGAAATGGCGTATATAGGTTAAGTGGCCTTGACGGCCTCTCAGATCCCGAATATTACTTGGGGGAGGCATCTGACTAATGGACTTGATCTTGTCTGGGTCGATCTCTATGCCTTGATACCTAACAATGAAGCCATGAAACTTTCCGGAGGTGACCCTAAAGGCACACTTCAACGGGTTCATCTTCAAGTGGCGATAACGGAGGAAGACGAACACTTTATTAGAGTCTTTGAGATGGTCCTGGCGCTGATGAGATTTAACCACCAGATCATCCACGTAACACTCCACTAGCGTCCTGAGAATCAGCTTGAATATGCAGTACATGGCCTGTTGATAGGTGGCACCTGCATTCTTCAGGCCAAAGGGCATATCCTGGTAGCAGAAAGTATCCTGTGGGGCCCTGAAGGAAGTGAAATCTTCATCCTCAGGGGCCATCTGGATCTGGTTGTACCCGGAGTACCCATCCATGAAGGAAAGGGCTTGGAACCCGGCCGTGGAATCGATCAACAGCTCTATCACGGGAAGGGGAAAGTCATCCTTCAGACAGTGTTGATTGAGATCACAAAAGTCGTTACAGACCCTGATCTGCCTGTTCTTCTTCCTGGCCAGCACAATGTTGGCTATCCACCTGGGGTACTGGACGTCTTTGACGAAGTTGGCCTTGATGAGCTTATCAACATCAGCATCAACCATGGCACCATGAGAGGGGTGCATCTTTCTGGGAGGCTGCTTGAACCCATGATGGTTTGCTAGAAGGCCAAGGCGGTGGATGTCTACCTGGGGATCTAGTCCCGACATCTCTTCATAACTCCAGGAGAACAAATCACAGTGCCATCTGAGGAAGTCCAAGTACTGTTGCCGTTCATCGGGGGGCATAGTGGCGCTGATCAGTGTGGGTCTTGGGTCCGCCTCGCTACCGAGGTTCACCTGCACTAACTCGTCGACCGTGGTGGGGACACCCTCCTCGAAGGCAGGAGGAGAATCTTCCATGTCCTCATCTCTACTTGTGGAAGAGTCATCCATGGGGGGAGCCATTTCAGGGATGCTAGACCCTGATGGGAAGCTTGTGCTGGCTTGGACGGCAGAGGTTGCCATGTCAGGGGACACATGCACTGCGGAGACCATGGCGACAAAGGTGGTTGATCCAATCCCATCTAGCTTCCGGCCCAAGGGGCCCCGCTTTATGACATCAAAGTAGTGGTGGCGTGTTGGCTTGAGTCGAGCGATTCCGACCCGGTGAAACAGACACGTATGACATACTGCTGTTGCCATGAGCCCAACATCCCAATATCGTACAGGGTAAGAAGGCTCGGGGATCACCTGAGCCTGGCTGGTGTAAGAGTACGAGGTGATTTCCCGCTGTTGCTTGGACCGGGAAATATACCTTCCTCTAATACTCGAAACAACAATGCACTGTACCTTGTCGGGGGTCCTAGCCTCCAACTGATGTATTGGGAGGACATATGCTTCATCCAATCCTGCACAGGGACCACTCACGATAGTGGCGGGCTCGACGTCACCTACCAGGATTTTCTTGTCCTTGCTCTTGTAGTAGCCAGTATCCAGATAACGGGCTTCACAAGAGGCAAAAGAAGATGCATCTCTTTGGAGCATGCCCACTCGAACCTTAAAGGAGTATTTGAGGAACTGGTGATACGAGGAGGGGACCTCTGCGTGAAGGTGGAGCCACAACCTGCCTATCAATGCATTTTAGGCAGTGTCCTGAGAGACAACCATGAATTCGGTATTGGCAATCAGGCCGCCGAACTGGGTCTTCAGACGAATCTTGACAAGTGGAGTTTGGTCGGTTCTATGATACTCCTGGATCCTGAGGTTGGAGGGAGTTAAATCATCCTCAGACAACCTCATTTTCTGCAGCGTCCGAGTTGGGATGAGGTTAATCCCGGAACCCGTGTCAACAAGACAGCGGCGAACTTCCATGACATTGAACTTGCCGGTGACGTAAAATGGGAGAATTTTCCCCTGTATGGGAGGGTCATCATCTTCACCGAAAAACGAGATGACCACCTAAAATTTAGAGTCCTCAATCGCCTCGGTGTGGAAGGATTCTACGGCCGCCACCTCTGACTCAAAATGGAGGGGGCTCCCTAAAGCCTCAGCGAGCGCCTCGCACATTTCCAACGACAGGAGAAGGGCCTCAAGGATAGAAAGCTTTGCCGGAATGCTGGCTAGGTGCTTCAGAACATCATACTTTCGAGCCAAACACGAGATTATGCTTACAGGAGGCCGCTCTGCGATTGGAGGCATGTCGGGCCCCGCCGGCAGGACCGGTGACTGACTGGTGCTAGGCACATCTCGCTGTTCACTAGTCGAAGCCCTAGATATGGCTGTCGCATTAGGACTGGAAGGCTGTAGCTGGCCAGCGGCAGGGCAGGGCTGGCTGTGACATGGACGAGGTGGTCTCGCCTGATCCATCAACACAAACGGTGGTGGAGGTGGACCTGTCGACACCGGGTGAGGGGATCGCATGCGCTGATCTCTATATCGGGCGTACTACCTGGTCTCAGTAGTGTGCACGGCCAGGCTGGAGGTGACGACTACCGTGCCCTGGCGATTCACGTAGCCACAGCTCTGCCGACGTTGCCGACGACTGGGGACATTGGGGAAGTCCACCTGGCGTTCCTCATCTTTGGGTGCCAAAAAGGGATTTACCAACTCTACGGTGTTAACCGAAGCATACCCCAGGCTTTCACTCGAGGAGTCATCCGCTACTGGACGGAGTCTCAGAGGGATCCCCATCTCTGGGGGCATAAAGTTGCCAAGAGTGCGAGAAGATGAGGGCACAGGCAGGGCGCATTCTTTCTTCTTGCGCCGCCGCCTGCTCTTCTAGGAAGAGGTAGGCTTAGATGACGATGCCAAAGCGGCGCTTGCAGATTCTGAGGGCTCTGGCTGACTTAGGCGGGTATGGATGATTCCATGGGAAAGGGAAACCGTCTTGAGGGCTATCAAGTCATTATACTTCCGGGACCCACGGTCGGAAACCTGCTGCCACTCATCCTCCTTATCGCTGCTGCCATCTGATATCGCGAAGACCCTCGCCACCTGTGTCGAGGTTGGGCCCAACCTGACTATGTTGTTTTCAATCTGGTCTTGGAGCCAGTCCTTAAACACATAGAATCACTAGATGGTGTGCCCCAAGACCTGGTGATAAGGGCAGTAGTTAGGGTGATCAGTGAGACATGCCTCTTCTAGCTTCCGGCACTCAGGCAGCCGCACGATCCTCTACTCCAAGGCGCTACGGAAATAGCTGGGGACCTGGGCCTCGTCAAACGAGTATGTCCGATTCCTTATGTCTGGGAAGGGGGCTCTTGGAGGTTGACCATGGCCAGGGGCCGAAGGAGCATGTTGAGGAGCCGGAGCCTGATTATCTCGCCTGGGTGGCGGCGGCGCGTTATGCGGAGGCGCCTGCCGATTTTGAGGCGGTCACTGCTGGGCCGGAGGCTATGCCCGTGGGGGTGGACCCCTATGGGGCTGCTGAGCTGGCCTTAATGGTAGAAAATACAACTATCTGGGAGCATCTATCTAGGCTACAGCAGCGGGCTCAGCCCTGGTGGCTCTCCTTTCAGGGATTATAGGAGGCAGCGTGCGTGCCTGACTGGCCTGTTGTAGGGCTTCTTTGAGGCGTTGAGCCTTGTCCGAGAAATCCCAGAACCCCCCAGGGTAATTCTGAGTGATCAGAGAAGGAACCAGCTCTGCCTTGACGTTCCCTACACACATCGTTAGTAATTGCTCTGGAGTTAGTGGCATGTCAAAGGAGTACGTGAGCCCCTTCCACCGGGCGGCGAAGTCCGCGACCCGCTCATCGGGCCTCTGTTTGCACCTGAAGAGGTCTGCAATGTTCATCTTCTGGGTTATGGAACTGAACTGGTAGAGGAATTGCCGGCGAAGGTCCTCCCAGTTGGCCACAGATCCAACAGGGAGCTGGCTGTACCAGACAAAGGCTGGTCCTTCCAGCGTCTAGACGAAGCAATGAAGCTTGGCATCTTCCTGCTGCACCGGAGTCCCCAACATAGGCCCACACCTCAAGTTGAAGTGGGCCAGGTATTGTGGTGGGTCTCCTATCCCGTTAATGGGGGCTAAAGTGGGGTTCCCAAATCATGGCGGGGCTGACATATCATCCACTCATGATGGGTATGGCTTGCCGTCCGGTGGAATTGCCACCTGCCGAGTTTCCAGGGCCTCCAAGTGGGAAATGAGTAATTCCATCAGATCGTACAGACATGTATTCTTGTCCTGATGGGGATCTCTAACCACAAGCGCATTATCGGGCTCTCCAATCTAGTAGTCAAGCTCAGCAGCTCGCGGGGCTGCTGGCGGAGCGACTCTCGGGGCAGCGAGAGGAAACCGAGCATGGTACCCCAGGTGATTCCGCCACTCGGGAGGGTTCGGCGAGGCGTATCGCGCACTATTTCCATGGGCGCCGACCTCTCCACTATCGGTGAACACGACATGGTTGCGGTTGCCCAGGGGAATCTCGGCAAGGGGTAGGTGCTCCTTCCCCTACTGTCCTGACCTGGGATTACCATAGCCAGGCCACTGCTATGAAATGAGTTCGGCCAAGAGCTCATCAACCAGCCTCTTTTGCTCAGCCAACTGTTGGCGTAACGTAGCCTTCTCGGAGTCTTCCTCTACCTTCTACACTGAGGCAGATGGGTCAGCGGTCTAGATAGCCTTGACATGCTCTTTACCCTTGCCGATGTTTTGGCTCTGTGTCAGTGTCTCAGTGGGCGTGGGGAGACCTAGGAGGCTCCTCTTGTGGCGAGTGATCCTCCCAGATGGGTCCAAGGGCGGCTTGTCCCCAGGGGGTGAGTCCCCATCGAGGATCTCCACACCGTTTCCCTCATCTGAAAGGTCATCCATGTTGACCACCACTGCCTTTGGCGACATACCCTCAGGGATGCCCTATGAATCGGGATGTCGGAGGATCGCACAAAAAATAAGGGCAATGTACTACCCCTATCCACGAATGTGCTCGTGGGGGGTGGCTTCCTCGATAACCTTGCAGAGTACTTGAAAACTCTGAATGCATTGTTGCTGGAGGGCCCAGCGGTGGACCGACGACTTAGGGTACCGAACCGCAGGGAGCGTTGCCAAGTCGACCTGATGGAACTGCTCACCAATATCCTCGAGATGTGCTTGAATCCTGGGATAAGGCGCTAACTGGTGGTGAAGATGGGAGTGAGTCAACCGAAGAGTCTGTAAGAAGCATTCAAACTCTCCCTGGGTGAGCGCCTTTGGCATATCAAAATTTGACCCTGCGACCGGCCAAAACTTCTCGGGGAAGTGGCCTGCCGCGAGGATGGTCCAGAAGCTCCATGACTCTGGTTCGGGATCTAGACCTTGCTTCCACTACTTGTCAACCGAGAATGGCCGGGGAGCTGAAAACGGTGCCAAGGTAGGTCACCGGGACAGTGTGCTGGCCGGCAGGGAATGCGGCGAACATGCCGATTGGCCGCCGATCCCTGAGTCTTCCTCCAAGGGCTTCAGTGCCCTGGCTGCCACGTCATGATAGGATGGGCCAGCGAATGGGCCTCCTGTCACAGTGTCAGTGATCGCCAAGGGTGTTTAGTCTTGCGACTCTTCCATCCGTCCCCAGAAAAGTTCCCCACACTCCCTGACGGAGGTGGAAGGCTCTTCCGGGGAGGCCAATGATAACTGCGGGTTTGACCCCTGGGGGTACGCGAAGTCCTCTTCCTCCTAGATGTACCTTTGGGGGGAGGAGGGAATCATACAGATCTTGAATTCGGGGAGTACGAGACTGACGTGCCACGTCCCCATTCCCGCCCTCGACTCAGAAGGTTGGGGGGAAGGTTCCACCGTTGATTCGTACTCCACCTCAGAGTCTGAGAAACAAACCGTTCTAATCTCTGTCCGGACTCCCCTGGAATTCCTTCTACAACGACGACGCCCTTCCTTCTTGACCCTGGGTGGCTCCTCAGGGTAAGGATGATTTCCGTCAAAGAGTCCCCTAGCAGCAATAGTGCTGGGGTAGAGGGGACTGAAGGCCAGGGTGCGGGAAGAACCGGGACAAATGTCAAAAGGGACATGGGGAGGACCTCCATGTGAGTGAGTGACTGAATACGCAATGGCTCCATACTCGCGGCTAGTAGCAGGAGGAGTGACCTCATACCCAGTGTAGTGGGCGCTAGAAGGAGTCATACCCGGAGCATAGCTATCACGAAGAATCCCTCGGCTTTCCAGATCAGTGGCACGGAATGAGCCTTCATGATGGGTGGCACTACCACGGTTGGTCCGCGGTGGCCATCGCCTGTGCCCGCGACCGGGAGAGTCGACCCAACCTGCCTATAGGGCGGTTGGGGCCTCGACCCCAGTTAGGCATGTGACTGCCCCTGCTCAACGTGTGCGGGGATCTGGTAGCAGGCGTCAGCAGTGGCTCGGGCCATAGTGGATGCTGAGGTTGGTGCCCCAGGATGGGCATTCTCTTCCGCTAGCTCCCGACTCTAGCGTTGGGTCATGTGGGTTGGAGCCGGTGGTGCGGGCATAAAGACTGCCTGGTCCTCGGACTGGGGAGCCGGGCAATGACGTCGACATAGCCTGGCAGGGGTTCTTGCCGTTAACCCCTGGGATGAGTCTCCGATCGGGCGGACCCGGACATCCCCCACCTCATTGGTGTAGGGGAAGGATGTGTCAAGGTGCTCCGAGGATAGGCTACCGAAGCGTTTGAATGTCAGAGTGGGGAGCGGTGGCTCCCTGCGCAGCCCTCAGGGGCGGCGACGATAGTGGGGCTCAACAGCCTCTAGATCCAAACGGGCTAGGCCCCTGGTGGGGATGATCCCTTCCTCGTCATACCTACATACCAAGTCGTGGATCACCCTTTCCTGGATGATTTCTGACGAGGAGGGGGGGCGCGGGCGCCCGACAATCGCGGAAATCGGAGCCGGAGCGACTGTGGAAAAGACGGGACTGCGAGGGGTAGCCGCGTCAGTACTGCCCCTGCCCCTAAACTGGTGGGAAGGTGGCGATCGAGCTCCAGATGCAGTGATCTGATTCCTAGAAGCAGGGAGAGGAACCCATTAGTTCTAACAGGAAAATAAATCGACAACCAATATCCCAACGTCGTTCTATCTTCCGTGGTCGGTGAGAGGGATCCACGCTGATTACGTCACAGAATGGAGTGCACAACATCCTGACTGCCACGACCCCTGGTGGGTATCACATCCCGGTGATAGGTACCCGGACCTGGTGACATGCTGATCTTCTGACATCCCGAACGCTACTTGTCCACATATTGAGGAGAAGAGCTTCATGTCAGGTTCACCATTTTCTATTTCCATCGCTTTTACACCGGGGCGCGCGCGTGTGTCCATCATACATGGGAGGACATGTGGCTCGTAGCCTCGCATTCCCACTTTCCAAAAGCGGGCGACATATGTACCATATTCAGGGACGTCTGCTCCTTGATTGAAAATGGGATGATGGGATGTTGGTTCTTCCTTCTGTGGATTCCTCCTCGGATCTCATCACCTAATCCGGGTCTCCCTTATAGATTTAAGATGGGTTCGTGAAGCTCATTACCGGTGCCATATCTGCATGGACGCCAGTTAATTACGCTGCTTCCGTCAAGGCTCTCCAAGGGGTCTTGTCAGGGTAGCAACCTTCGGTGAGAAGAAAGGTCACGTTGGGGTGTCGTTGGCATGTCTTGACGCTGGGGATCAGCATGTCTGTCTTCTGATGCTTATCACGGGGCTTCTCGAGGGCACGGAAGCCTGAGGCATCCCACATAGAACGCGGGGAATGGTGTACCATCTGAGGTTTTCTTCAGCTTCCCATGTTTAACATGGGGTATGTTGCGAGTTTAAAGTATTTCGAAGAGGGATCGGACTGATCAAAAACTGATAGTGGATAAGATTGAAGGACCCCCTAGGGGGAACACCGATGTTGGGGCCAGCATGTGGGCGGCTTCACAGATACTATGGAGTGGGGTGGAGTGACAAGATCTCACCAGGATGTGGCGGCCTGGGTAAGGATCGAGATGGATGACAGAGTGAGGCATGGGGATTATGCTCTGAGGTGGCCCAAGAGGGGGAATACATTTTAATTTCATGCAGAATGAGATACAGTTTAACGTCATGTGGGACGAGGGCACACAGTTTAATGACATACAGGATGAAGAATTTGGGGATTACGCTCTGAGGCGGCCCAAAGTGGGTTTGAGGATTACGCTTTGAGGCGGCCCGTGGTGGTCAGGGAACCGACCTGGAGAGGTCAGAACGACCGGGTGGTGGGATTGAACCTCATGGAGGATTCCTACGTACCATGTGTTAGCACGGATCAAAGTCCACGTAGTTCACTGGCATGGGGCTTACGCTCTGAGGCAGCCCATAGGAGGATGTCATGGTTGATGCGCGCTCTAATCACACGTGAGTCATGCTTGGTGTGAGAAACATGAGGCAGCAGGGACCAGATGATCATGTCGCGAAGGGTGCGTCCGGGAGAAGCGGAATAGGGCTTATGCATTAAGAAGCCCAAATAAGAAACAAGGGCTTACGTGTGGTTAGCATCTTGAAGAGGAAACAGGGTCTTATGTGTGGTTAGTGGCCCTGGGTTCCGGGGATTACTCCCGAGTGGAGGCCCGTGGTGAGACAAAGCACAGTGGGAAAGGGACTCCACTGGCCTTGGCAGGGGGGAAGTATGGAGATGCATGGGTGAAACCTTCCGCAAGAGAGGATAGGGGCTTACGATCTGAGGCAACCCTTCCCCTGTGGACAAACGCCACTCCGACAAGGAGGATCTCATTCCATGAGAGGAAGAGTCCATTCCCGTGGATATGGGAGGCGTAAAAAATGTTCGAGCTGGGGGGACCCTGCATGCAAAGCACGGGGTGGAACCACAGTTTAATGTCATGTGTTAAAGACGAGGTGGTTAGTAGTTTAACGTACTGCAGCTTGGACGAGGTGGGTTCGCTCCTCACCCCTAGGGCTTACATGTCCAATTCCCTCTAACCCTTGTCGGAGGGAAGGCATCAGCAAGGCCGTGGCGAAGGGGGGTCGCAGGGCGAACCACTGAGTGGTCCATGTTAGCGTGGCTATGCGAAGAAGCAATAGCCGTTAGCGTGCCTATGCAGAGAAGAATAGGGCAAAGCAACACAACGGGAAACACCGCCCAAGGGACCTTGAGGTCACTTTGTACGAGCTTGGAAGGTCGTACGGGAAAACAACGCATGGCGCGCATGCCCGGCAGGGAAGACATCACGTGCCGGCGCGGAAAGGCAGCCAAGGGGCATCAAGGTAAAGGGGTCCTGGGTGTTGCGCGCAAAAGGAAGGCTTGCGCGCAAAACACCAGGATGGTGCACAATAGGGCCAAATTATTGTGCGAATAGGGGATTAAACGCAAGGTATTGCACGCGTAGAAGAGGATTGCGCGCAAGGGACAACGATCACGTGCAAGGCAAGCAACGGGAGGAGGAGGGAAATTCACCGAAGTTGGTGGAGTTGCGCGCAAAGGCGAACCCCAGGGAAAAGTTTCACGAAAAAAGGGATTACATGGAAGTCATATTGCGCGTGGGGGGAGTCGAATTGTGCACTCGAGAGCCGATCCGAATTCCTCAACACCCAAACCGTTTGGGGTTGCCTTCTATTTATAGGCCCCAGCCGGCACGAAATCCAGGCGGCGTGCAAGAAGTTTCCATGACAGGACCGTCGGCACGCAAAGCCTCACCGCGCGGGACTGGGATGCGCAAAATTGTGAGCACTAGCAACTCGATTACACGAATCTTGGGGGTACTTCGCGCGCACACCAATATTTCGCGGAAGTCCTCCTTTATTTCGCGCACCTCTTCCCGGGCCTCCGGACCGGACCTCTGATTCCGAATATGACTTTCTTTTCCATTTCAAAACTTCCTCTGGGAGTTGCAGACTTTTTTTCGGCATCTACAATCCTATATTGTATTTTTACTTTCTTTATGTGTACTTATAGTGAATACACATAATACAACTATTTTATTTTAAAAAATGAACTTTTTAAGGGACTTCGTCTCAATTTCCTTTCATTGAGGAATATTTTGTTTTATACAAAATTTCTTTTATACGGTGTATAAAACCCTTTGACTTTTACAGTTATTCAAAAAGAATCTTTTTATATGAAGCATTTTTACTAAATGACAAAAGAATTGTTTTGTCTTATGTATGCAGTGACAACGACTTCTCACCGCCATGGCCATTATTTGAGTTTCGGCTTCCTCTACAAGCCATAACCTTTTAAAAATGAGAAATAAATACCATGTTTTAATTTTATTTTATTTTGGTTTTCAAAATTATTTTTAAAGTGTTTTTATTATATCAATGTGTTGTATTGATATCTTGTGATTGAAATGTGGAAAGGTTATGTTTCCTTTATGCATGTTTTATGTGATACGATTATGATACGATGTGTGATATGTTTAAACCTATTCATATGAGGAATGAATTGGACTTAATAAGTGACGGGTGGAGCCTGCTATATCTCCTCAATGCATTGGTATGTCTCATGAGACAAACTAGTGTGTTGGAACAAGTCCTTGACAAAATATTATTTGTAGTATTGGCACGAGGCCTTGGCTACGTGGTTATGATAGTATAGAATTATGCATTCCATCATTATGAAAGTGGTTATTGATATTTCATGTGATTATTGGACTAGTAGAATATCAATGTGAATAAGTAAATGTCGTTATTTCATTTTATTTTTTCCATATTATGATGAAGTTCAAGTTTAAAAGGCTTTTGTTTTAGTTATACATTGCCTTAAATGTTAATGTTTATTTATGAAAGCTTCCGCTATATTGTTATCATTACTGGGCATCTGAGCTCACCCCCTCCAATGTTTTAATTTTTCCAGGATGTGAAGAAGTATATTATGAATGACCTATAGGGATAGTATGAGGGGATATGAAAACAAGATGTTGTTGTAGTTTTTTTTACTTTATGATGTAATGTAAGACTTATGAAAGTATCTAGTGTTTCCAAGGCTACTAAACTAATCGGTCTTTTGAGACTTGATCTTTTGTGATCATGCAAATTTTATGTAATAATGCACTAACTCTGGGTAACTGGGGTCGGGGCATTACCGTACGGACCAGACCTGCACGGGGTGTATCATCTTTCAAAGAACTACATGAGGCTTGATTCCTGCCCTCGCATGATACGTAGTGATTCCAAGATTTCCACACCCTGGCCCAGCCACCTCAAAAAGAAAAAAAACAAAAATTCCCATTCCCATGTGTACGGACTAGACTTGCACGAGGTGTATTCACGCCCTCACCACATGACGTTAAATTGCATGGAGTCCATCCTTACCGCACGACATTAAACTGCACGAATAATAAGATTCAAGAATTCTCCCTTCCCCCTGTGTACGAGCCAGACCTACATGGGGCGTATTCATTGTTCGAACTGCATGACATTAAACTTCCAAGAACCCAATGGTGAAAAATCTATGACCTTAAACTAGGAGTATCACGTCCTCACCGCATGATGTTAAAATTGCATGGATTTTAGAGAACTGCGTATGGATTAATTCCTGCCCTCGTAAGATATGCAGAGACACCAGGATCCCCAGTCCTGGCCCAACCCCCCGAATAAAAAATAAAAAATGCCTTCTTTCACCCGTGTATGGACCAGACTTACGTAGGGTGTACTTCTTCCAGAGAACTATGTACGACTTAATTCATTCCCTCTTAGGATATGTAGCAACACCAGGATCCCTACTCCTGGCCGAGCCCCCTGAATAAAAAAAGGCCCTTTCCCCCCATGTGCAGACCAGACCGGCACAGGGTGTACTTCCCATCCTTGTCGCATGACGTTAAACTGCATGAACAATAATGTTAAAAGTGCCCCTTCCCCCGTGTACGAACCAGACCCGCACGAGGTGTATATCTTCGCCCTTACCGCATGACGATAAACTGCACAGACTTCATCCTCACCGCATGACGCTAAACTGCACGGACCTCGTCGCGGCCCACCCAAGACACATGGCGATACGAGATGGAGATACTCCCTGCGCATATGGATGCATCCTCTCAATACATCAGACTCCATGACCCGGATAATTATGGATCTTCATAACCACTCATGGCCATCGAAAGTGGAAAGTCATTGACTCGTGGACACCTTTGCATGACTATGCATACCATACCCTCAGTGGCTCTACATAATGATATCCCCTGGCTCTTCTACCAAAGGAATGATTTCCATATGAGACACTCTTCCTAACTTCATACGCTTACCGGCCTCAGAGCCCCCATACCATACCTCCTGATCTAGAAGATTATGGTGAAGTGGTTTACATGTTCATTCCCCTTTTCACATCCAGGTGTTGCCAGGGTATCCCTATCATGCTGTCCTCTGTGTCTATCAGTGGTTCACATAGAGACCTGCATTAACAAACATCAAGCCAGGACTAGGTTAATTTGAATCAACAGAAAATTGCAGTGAAGATGTTTCTTGTATACCCAAACACCATTATCCCCACGTGCTGAACTCTGCACCGTGAGAAATCGTAGATTTTAACAATCATTCATGGCCATCGGAAGTGGAATGTTATCGACCCAGGGACACCTCTGTATGACTATGCATACCATGACCTCAGTGGCTCTGCATAATGATAGCCCCTGGATCATCCATCAAAGGAATGATTTCCTCAGGAGATACTCTTCCTCTCTCCATACGCCTACTGGCCTCAGATCCCCCACACCACACATCTTTATCCTAGAAAACTCAAAGTTGCAGTTTACAACCTTCATCCCCAACCTTGTTCCAAGTATATCAGAACATGTTGACTCAGTTATCCTTCGATTGAATGCAGAAATAGTCACCCAATGGTCCGAGATCTATGACCAATAAACTAGGAGTACTGCATCCTTACCACATGACGTTAAACAGCATGGAATGAAGGCACACCACCACACACAAAAAAAAGAAAAAAAATAGCACAGGGGACTCTATGAAACTCAACAAGCAACCAAGGACGGATATCCCTGACATGTCCAGACATTATCCTACCAAATGACAGACTTCATGTCCTGGATAATTTTAGATCCTCATAACAATTCATGGCCATCGGAAGTGGAAAGTCATCGACCCATGGACACCTTTGTACGACTATGCATACCATTCCCTCAACGGCTCTGCAAATTGATATCCCCTGAATTGTCCATCAAAGGCAAGATTTCCAAAGGCGATGCTCCTCCTATATCCGTATGCTTACTAGCCTCAGAGCCCCCATATCACTTCTCCTGATCCAAGAGGCCCCAGAACAATGATTTACACCAATCAACCCCACCCCCCCTACGTATGGGGCATGTTGAGGTATTCAAACCCAGTTATATTCTGATGAAGAGCAACCTTTGAAACTACATTCCTGCCGCATGACGTTAAACTGCATGGGATATCTTGGCCACTTGGCACGAAACTGCAAAGGCCAAGCATTAACCATCCAGGGAAATGCCTCCAACCGCATGAATTTTCACTGGCTTAAAGAAAAAAAAATGCCCCGATCCTCACTGCATGACGTTAAACTGCACGACAACCTTTAAAAATGCCTCTTGTCCATGCCGCATGACGCTAAACTGCACGGAATATGTTCCAACCACATGATGATAAATTATACGGTCATACTCATCATGGGTTCAGTGAGAAATAGAGTTTTTTCTCCGTCCTTTTGTGCACAGGTGAGACCTACAGAAACCACCGCCTCACACCAGCGTGAGAAAAAATTACTTCACCCATTCTTGGGAAGTTTATTCTAGATATTTCCCCCATATTCAGGCACCCTCTCATCATAATCCCTACTCTGTACTTAGAAAAAGCCGAACTCTCAAAAGCCACCCCTGGTGGTCCCAAATCTCAACTTCCCTGAAGTTGATCGACTATCAGAAGTGGATAGTCTTTGACTTAAGGACACATTTGTACATCTATGCATACCATGCCCTCAGCGTCTCTGCATATTGATCACCCCTGGCCCATCTACCAAAGGAAATATTTCTGAAGTCAATGCTTCTCTCTATATGCCTTTTGGCCTCTGAGCCCCCATGTCTATCCTGGGATTCAGAAACCCTCTGAGATACGGCTTACCAACCTCTTTCACAACCCTGATTGCATATGGTGGAACGCCTTTTACAAGACTACTGAGAACCAGGAGAAGTCGTTCCATTTTATATGATGTCCCAGCTGCATGACTTTAAACTATGCCAAGCCTCAGCCATCCCTTACACTAACTAAATGTGTAGGGAAGTGGTCTCCCGACCACACTCTTGATTAGTATGGATGTTCTCAAAACCCTTTCAGATGTCACATTCATTTTCCAAGCCACCCATGGTGGTTTCCATAAGCAGGACTTCCACGAAGTCCCTAGGCCATTAGAAATGGACAGTAATTGACTTAAGGACACCATTGCATGACTATGCATACCATGCCCTCAGCGACTCTGCATATTGATCGCCCCTGGCCCATCTACCGAAGACAAGACTTCCTTAGGAAATGCTCTTCCTACCTATATACGCCGATGCGGCTCCCAAGCCTTGAGACATTCCCTGTATGTCGTCCAAACACGTTTTCCCCCACGTGCAACTGAAGAGTATTGAGGCATCTGTGAATCAGCTGAACCCCATCAGGGCCCTTGCCCCACCATGTTTGGTCAAATCTGTTCGACCTAAAACATCAGTAATGATAGTCTTCTCGGTGGTACTTTAAACTGCTCATAGAGAAAAAAGGCACAAATCCTGTTAGGCCGAAAACCCGAAAAGGGCGACCTAAGTAAAAGTTGGGCCATACCCGCAGGGTCCATGCTAAATGGGCCCATGCAAAATTAGGGTATTAAAAGAAGAGACAAAAAATTTTGTAGGGATTTTCTGTAAATCCTTAGCAATAGTCGAACTATGCTCGCTGAGTCCCTTGGCTCAGGAAAAAATTAGAGCATTTTCAAATCAATCATCATGTTTCAGGACCACTCTGCATCGGAATAGCCTCCTCTTCGTTCCAATCGGACCCTATTATGCTGGGGGGGAATTTGCAGGGTCCTGAAAATTCCACAAAGGAGATTCTAACAAAATCCCCCAATAAATTGGGGAAAATAATCAAAGAAGGGACACAAACAGGACCAGTCCGCGAACCGGTCCCATGGAAATGTAACGCGGCCTGGCCCCGTGAAGCGCCTCCCCCGCGAACCATTGTCATTCGCAAAATAGATGCAGAGAGCCTCCGTGGTCACGAGGCATGATGAGTGCCAGTCTGGTTCACCGTCATGAACCGCCCCAACCGTGGAGCGCGTCGACTGGTACAAGCCGCACCCACTATCGTTCGCAGAATAGAGGCGGAACCCTCCGCTGCTGCGGAGCACTCCCTGAGTTTGTCTTGCAGGGGGGAAGTGTCCAATGCCCACCGCAAATCGCAGATTGACCAAGTCAGCTGTAAACTGGGTATTTGGTTGTGGGACTTTGCAAAAGGTGACTCTTGGCCACAGATACATCCCTTTCCCCACTCTATAAAATGAGGCTAAGGGGGAAAGAAAAAAGTGGTCGGAGAACTGGAATCGGATTTGGAGGGATTGGAGATTCGGAAAGAGATTGGTTGAAGGAAGGATTTAGATTTAGAAAACAGAAAAATACCCATCCGTGAACCACAACATGTATACAAATTAACAAGTAATTGGAAAATGCATAATAACTTGGGGATCCACGAACCTAAAATAACAAAAACAAGGAGAATTGCGAACCATACCCCCTCCGCGGATGACTTCCCGACGGACCAGGGAGTTTATGCCTCTTTCCCCATCTGTCGAACTGCATAGCACTCTCCTACGCAGGCGAAGCCCCGACAGAAGACCCTCTGATCGGCACCGTCCTTGGCCACCACTGTCCACCTGGAACCATCCGCGAACCACCGTGGTTCACGGATCGAACCAGATGCCGCGAACCACCCTGGTTTGCAGGACGCCAATCAGTCCGCGGACTAACCTGGATCGCGGAAGGCTTCTCCAGCCACGTGGCCCTTCCCCGCGCAAAGGGTGCCACCACCCATACCTCTCGATGGATCTCCAAATACTTCGGTGTTCCCATTTCCTGATCCAGATAAAATCCTTCCGATCCAGCCAAGTTTCCAGTGACTCCCTCATTGGCCTATTCATCGACCCTGAGTTGAGGCCTCCACCAGAGCCTCCAGATCCGCGTGGTGTAACTTTCAGGCACATCAGCGCGCCATTTTGAGTTCACATACCCACGATATGTTGAGGGGAAGGGGTTTCCCCAACCCTTGAGTAGATTCCCAAATCATGCCTAGGTTCACATCCCTACAGTAATGCGGGGTCTAAGCTCGGGAATCCCTTTTCAGCCTTTCCACTTGTCAAGGGATTCCTGGGGATGGTAAAATACCCATCAGAAGGAAGCCCCCATGCACTGCAAGAGAGGAGATGGGCACAAGAGAACCCCCATTCCCTCTCCCACTGGGCTTTGTCGCCTCGGGCATCCATCTCAGAGTAAAACCCAACCTTATGGGCCTCCTCAGAGTGTAATCCCCAATCCATCACCACGGTCATCTACTTAGGAGTAAGCCCAGACTTAATGGGCCACTCTCATGCATAAACCCCACTCCACTTCTCACGAACGCAACTTTCACGACATGATCCTATAGTCCCTACTGCCTTTTGTTTCTCACACCTTTCATGACTCACATAGGTTTAGAGTAAGCATCGACCATGACATACCCTTATGGGCCTCCTCAGAGTGTAAGCCCCAATCCATCATTCTGGGATGCCCCAGAGCGTAAGCCCCAAGACTATGCAAACTACGTGGACTTTGATCCGTGCCTCTTAGGCAGGGTACGTAGGAAGCCTCAATGAGGTTCAATCCCACCACCCATCGGACCACCCGATCCATCTCCACATCGGTTTCCCGACACCTATGCGAACTACGTGGACTTTGAAACTTGCCTCCTAGGCAGGGTACATAGGAAGCCTCCATGAGGTTCGAGACCACCACCCATCAGACCACCCGGTCCATCTTCACATTGGTTCCATGACACCTATCCAAACTACATGGACTTTGATCCCTATCTCCTGGACAGGTTACGTAGGAATCCTCCAAGAGGTCCAAGCCAAAAAAACCGGTCGATCCGACTTTCTTCACATCAGTTCACCGAGCTGCTCTTAGCACCGTCTCAATGATTCCAGACTCCATTGGGTCATTAATCCAACAAGGGATGGTAAACCTCAGGCCTAAATGATTCCGAATTCCATGCATCCAGATGACCATTTCCCACTAGGGTTAAATCCATGGATACTATGTTTCGGTATAAACCAAATATTCGTGAACATATGAATACGTCTTAAATCTATAAGAGAGTCCCGGAACAGGCAATAATTCCCCCCCAAAAAGGGTGTGATGAGCCCGACTTTCCATCCTCTCAACCAATGTGAGTTCTTAAGAGTCAATGGTCAGACCATTCGGTGAACGCCTACCTTTGGAATGCAGGTCCATCAATCATTGGATACAGAGTCGTTGGGCGTTTCGAGGCCGAAAGCCAAAACCAACGATCGGACCCCATTCCGATGGGGGAAAATTTTAGGGTCTTGAAAATTCCTTAAGGGGGAAATCCAATTTCCGAGAGAATTGGAAAAGGACCAAACCGATCCATGCACCGTCTCCTAGCAACAGCATGCGGCCGGTTCGGCAGACCGCCCCTGCAATTCCGCGGACCAGCATTGTCCGCAAAATGGAGGCAGGGACCCTCCGCGGGCGTGAAGCAGGATGGGTGCCAGGCCGGTCCACCGCTGCGATCTGCCCCCTCCGTGGACCACTTTCGTTCGCGAGATAGAGGCAGATTGGTGCACGACCGCGGAGCAATTCTGAAAAACTCTCTTCAAAGAAATCCCCAGTTGACCGAGTCGTATGCGGGTGGGATTTCATCATGGGCTTCCACAGAAAGTGACATGGGCCCATCGATACTACCACTTTACAGACTCTATAAATATTCACTGAGGGGAACAAAAAATGAAGAGGGGTGAGGACGGGTGAAAACCCGTGGGGAGACGCTGGAGAAATCGCTCCCAGCAGTCTGCGACCATCCGCGGACCCCATATCGTCCACGGATGCGCTCTTCCACGGAGAGGAGAAACCATTCCATGAACCACATGTGGAAAGCTCCTATGCAGCCAGCCCATAGCAGCCATTTCCTTCATGGATAGTCCCACTGTGGCCACCCCTTCCACGGACTAGTGTCTTTCTCGAAATGGAGGTGCAACCCCTCCGCGGGCATGAAGTAGGATGGGCTCCAGCCCCTTCGCAGACACCCTTCATGGATAACCATCTCATCCATGGACAACCTCCTTCGTGGACAGCCTCCTCCACGGAAATCATCCTTGACAAAGAGCCTCTTTCGCGGACAGCTTCCTTCGCGGCCTAGTCCTTCACAGCCTGCTCCCTCACGGCCGGCTCCTCGCATCCAGCCCCATGAGGAAAACCTCATGCACTCGCTTGTCCATACCGCAGGGGCTGCGCCCCGCAACCCTGCTCGGGATCGGTGCCGGGTTGCGGTCCTACCCCTCCAGGCCAGTCCCTTCGCTACCGTCACTGACCCCCATGAAAAATGGAGAGTCGCACTGCGAACTTTTCAGGCCGGGTCAACAGTATTTCACATTTCATCCTTGTGCCACCCCAACATCCATCCTATAAATTCCAAGAGTCGAGCTACTCCTCATGAATCTCCTATAAACCCATTACCTAGCTACTTTTTCTAGGTTAAAACAAAAAGGGCTGCCCCTGTGTAAGTCGCACACCAACCATTTCTAGGTATCTCCTTCCAAGTCATCCTGACGACATGATGTTAAACTGTATGACCCTCGTCCTAACCACATGATGTTAAACTGTATAAAAATAGTTCTATCAACATTAATATAACCTCTAGTACTCCCTATATTCCAAACATGGGACACCTCTTACTCCATGCAAGAGATGACGCTTGCTCCATGCAAGATATGCCTAATGCTATGTTTATAGTGGCTTACCTTCAAGAGCACTAGAATCCATTCAAACATTCTGTCACTCCAACCCACGCTTTGCATGTCCTTCATTCGGATCTTCATACTCTTCCATGTCTGAAGAGACCCCCTAACGGCCTGGACCCATGCCGCATCGGCTCACCTACCATATTGGGCCAACGCCCCCAAAAGAATTTTGACAACACTTCGAGATAGGTCCTGTGTTTCGAACATGGTCAACAGTCGACCCTCAATTGTTTGTCCCCATTTCTGGCTAACACAATACATATGCTATGTTTCGAACATGGTCAACAGTTATCCTCCATCTCCATGCCACCCTCATTGCATTCCAGATGTCGGGCATATAATTCACACTTTTCATCTCCCTTTGTTTGGACTGATTCCAATGCCCTTGGCGTTATCCCGCTTGTGCACTTGTGCATAGGCGTTGGCCCCCATTATATTCCTCAACCCACCAATGGGTTTGGATGCCCTCAAGGCCAGACATGAGGAAGACACCACGGGCATCCACCTAGGCGTAAGCCCCGACCTTCTGGGACTCCTCAGAGTGTAAGCCCCAATCCATTGCCTTGGGCGTCCACATAGGAGTAAGCCCCGACTTAATGGTCCGCTCTCATGCATAATCCCCACTCCACTTCTCCCGGACGCACCTTTCGCGATGTGATCCTCTGGTACCTGCTACCTCTTGTTTCTCACAATGAGCATGACTCATGTGGTCTTAGAGTAAGCATTGACCATGACATCCCCTTATGGGCCTCCTCATAGTGTAAGCCCCAATCCATCATTCCGGGATGCCCCATAGCGTAAGCCCCAAGCCAATGTGAACTACGTGGACTTTGATCCTTGCCTCCTAGGCAGGGTACGTAGTAAGCCTCCATGAGGTTCAAGCCAACCACCCATTAGACCACATGGTCCATATTCATGTTGGTTCCCCGACACCTATCTGAACTATGTGGACTTTGATCCCTGTCTCCTAGATAGGGTACATTGGAAGTCTCCAAGAGGTCCAAGACCAACAACCGATCGATCCGACTGTCTTCACATCGGTTTAATGAGCTTCTCCTAGCACCGTCTCAATGAGTCCAAACTCCACGGGTTCATTAATCCAATGAGGGGTGGTAAACCTCAGGCATAAATGATTTCGAATTCCCTACATCCAGATAACCATTTCCCACCAGGGTTAAATCCATGGATACTATGTTTGGGTATAAACCAAAGATTCACGAACATATGAATACGTCTTAAATCTATAAGAGAGTCATGGAAAATGAAATAATTCCCCCCCAAAAAGGGTGTGATGTGCCCGACTTCCCATCCTCTCGACCATTGTGAGTTCTTAAGAGTCACTGGTCAGACCATCTAGTGAACACCTATGTTTGGAAAGCAGGTCCATCAATCATTAGATATGGAGTCGTTGGGCGTTTCGAGGCAGAAATCCAAAAGCAACGAAACACCAGGATTTATCCTTGAATTAATTTGGCAACTATCTCCATGAGAGTAGGCTGACAAGAATGATGTTGGAGTATTTGGAAAGCATCGCCAAAAAACATCGACATTGATGCCCTGATTTTATCAATCATATGACTATCTTCATTGTATTCCACCATCAACTACGTGTAGCGGTTCCCCACCGAACGCATGCGTTTACACTCCCGACCCACCTCCCATCAGTAGATGTATCTGTTATTAAAGAAAAAAAATATTTTATCAGTACATGTTACAATGAAAATAAATAACGGTTTAACAGTTTGTTAAGTTTGTATAAGTATACCTACGGTAGTCTGATCATTGGGCGCCACTGGATCCACAAAAACTGAAGGAACACCCTGTACAGATGGAGTGGGTCCCAATTTATGCTCCACATGGATAGACTCTGGCAGATCAGTAGTCAAGGAAGATGAAATATAAAAGCCCAGAGTGATTGAAGCATTAGTAAAAGAAGATGACGGGGATGGCTGGCCAAATGCTAGATGGGGAGTGGGAATCATCATCGAATATGATATAGATGGGTGATGAGGGTCAGTTGTAAATGGTGGTGAAAACATGGGAGGCCTAAATATCCCATGTTTCCCTAACATCACACCAAGATTATAATGTGGGATGTATTGTATGTCAGTGGGAGGGGTATGGTCTAATCTGGTATGCTGACCAGATCATCGAGCTCTCGTACCACCCCCCTCGTAAGAACACCCCCAGTACTGGGACCACTACTCGGCTGATCCTCAAATAACTGTCTCCTAATAGATAGATCCTGAAAAAATGTTTTAAAAAAATTAATCACATGACATTATATATAATTTAAATAAATAAATTTAAAATAAAATAGTCACTGCAGGCACTAGTGGTGGAATTCCCAGCTCAGTCATGCGACGATTGTTGTCCATAATCTGTCTCTATCACCTCTCTTCAATTTGTTTTATTTCTTGCATATGAAAAAAAATATATAAGTAAATAGAAAATTATAACTAACGTGTAACCCAAAAAACAAAATAAATGAGAGTGAATAGTGGGATTCATGGATAATTTAACTGACCATTGTTTTAGGTGAGCTTGAAAAAATATATAATGATGTCAATAAATCATACTAGATGTAATATAGAAATTTAATTTTTAGTATGATGATTATTTACTAAGTGTAATCAGTCTATTAAAGTCATGGAACATTGATTCTATCAGATTCATAAGTGGAAAACAAATTCTCAAAATTAAGGAAAAAATTAATTTCTTTAGCTCAGGTAGATGATGCATGTTTCAATATTAAATCAATTTGAATAGAACCAACCTTAACAACCCAAATCAAGGTAAACCAAAATAATTGAGAATATGAATGGATGAGTTTATATACTTCCCACCATAACATCAGGTTCACATTTAACTCTGAAAATTGAGATATTGGAGTTATAAAAATAAATAAATGGATTAGTTCCTATGGCAGTAGGGATGGTTTTAATGCCATCATTACCATCATAAAAAATATTCCTTGGAATTACTTCAACTGTGCCACCAAATTCAGGTAAAAGTTTTTCTTTGACATAAAAACCTGTTTTTCCATTGATGACAATACATATGGTTCTTCAGTAGCAAGAGTGAGATTCATATTAATTACTTGAAATCCACAATAATCAATAAATATGCCATGTCTTGTCATTAAATCAAACCAATGGAATTTCTTCATCATGACTCATCCATGAGAGTAATAATCCAACAATATTATTTTTTCAATGAATCCATAATAACCCACATTTTCAAGTCATGGTCTACTATCTGATGCACTGGCATAACAATATGCTATGGTAGTAACCATAACACCATCATGTTGTGTTCTCATGTTCTTTTCTCATTTAGTGACAATAAATTTGTACCCATTGATAACAATTGATTTACAGTCATGAACCACGATATTAGGACCAAAATCCAAAGCTCTCATTTCATCAGATACTGAGTCAGTGGGAAAAATCAATACCTACAATATAAATTAATATTAAACTTAATTAAATATTGATTTAATTATTTTAAACAATAATATTTTTACCTTTAATTTTAACCAAGAAGAAAACTTTTTGCTATGCAAAGTCTCCCTTCTTCTCAAATATAATGAACGATGATTTCTATTTATCATTTTTTATGTTCCCTGTAGATAAAAAATATGAATAGTTTAACAGATATATATAAGATATACATATTCAATTTAGTTACTTGATGTAGTCATCGAACAAATCACAGTTGAAAAAAACTGTGCGAGGTGCCATCTCCCGCTCTTCAAGGCTTAATGTCTTCAATGTATATGATCCCGGAATTCCTCCTGTTTGAGGAAGTGATGGAAATCTGGCTTCAATTTTCTTCTACTATCCTTCTTCATTTCTCATTGGTCTATTCATTCTTGTAGTAAGATCATAACAATACTTTGAGAAGAAATCCATACATTCTTGGGCCAAGTAACCATTCACGATAGATCCTTTGGGATGATTTCTGTTTCGAACATAAAACTTTAATTTATACTTATTTCTTTCAGTTGGATACATCTAACAAAAAATAAACAAGTCCTTCAAGAAGTATTTCATTGAGAATATGGATAGTCAGATTCATAATGCATGTGAAAAATGATGGAGGAAATATTTTCTCTAACTCACACAAAATTAATGGGACATCCGTCAACATTTTTTGCAAGAAAGACTTGGACAACTTATTATCACAAATATCTCTAAACAAATGGCAAAACCAAATAACATTAACCCTTACATTATTGGAAAAAATATGACAGATTGATATTGGAATCAACTCATGCAGAAGAACATGATAATCACGAGTCTTCAAAGATTTTAGCTTCAACTCTCTTCTATTGACCCATTTAGATATGTTTCTTGAATAGCCATCAGGAACTTTAATAGTCTCTAATACTTCCAAAATTTTTTTTTTCGTAGGTGTCATCACATAATAAGAACATAGAACTTGCCTTTTATTTTCACTAATACACACAAGATGTAATTCTGGTCTGATTCCCCAATCCACCAAGTCACGTCGAGACCGTAAATAATCTTTTGTATTTCCCTTAACATTTAGAAGTATCGAAAGAAACATTTCACATATATTCTTTTTAATGTGCATTAAGTCTAAGCAATGATGTAAAAAATTGGTTGACCAATAAAGAAAATCAAAAAATACACTCCTTTTCCTCCAATTGTAAGAGGTTTCAGTGAAAACATTCTTTCTCTTTCCAGATTTCTTTTGACCCTTCCAGAATAAAAAACTGAAATATTTCAATTCATTAAGCACCATAGTTCTAGACATACTCTAAGGTGGATCATCGGTTTCTATGGTATTATCAAATCTTCTATGATTATTTCTATATGGATGGTCTATTGGAATAAATCATCGATGTCCCATAAAACTGAAACTACATCGATGTTTCAGTCTTCTGGATCATGTATTATTCATACAAATAGGACATGATAGTTTTCCCTTCATGATCCATCCATACATCATTGCATAATCTAGAAAATCATTGATCGCCCACATAAGCACAACACGCATCTGAAATATGTCTTTCGAATATTCATCGTATGTGCAAACACCCACATCCCAAAGGCGTTTTAACTCTTTTATTAAAGGTTTCATGTATACGTCAATATCAATGCTGAGATCAGAAGGTCCAGATATGAGTATACTGATGAAAGTGAATGGTTTTTTCATACACAACCATGGGGTAAGATTATAAATGTGTATAAAAACTGGACATGTGCTATGTGAAGAAAGAATATACCCAAAAGGATTAAAACCGTCGCATGAAAGACCCAGCCTCACATTACGCACGTCAGCTGCAAAATCAGGATATCGAGCATCAAATCTCTGCCATGAAAATCCATTTGCAGGGTGAACAAACTCTTCAATAGTCTTCTTTCTCTCAGTATCATTCCATCTCATTTTTATTGATATTTCATTAGACACAAAAAGATTCTGGAGTCTGGGGATTAATGGAAAGTGCCACATTACTTTTTGTGGCACACGGGATGGTGTTCCATCAGATTTTGACATCTAGTGGGATGTGCCACATTTTATACAACCATTTCATTCAACGGTTTCCTCCCAGAATAAACTACAATCTTTTGGGAAAGCATGAATTTTCTTTCTTGAAAATCCAAGTTCCTCAACAAACTTCCATTCCATATTGTCGTTTGAAATAATATCTATATCATATGGAAGTAAATCCTTCAAGAAGGTAAGAATGTAATCGGTTGTTGTATTGGAAATCCCATAAATAGTTTTCCTATGAAACAAACGGATTAAAAATTCCAGCTTTTTCATTTTATCTCACTGTCGATATACTAGAGTCGTGGCAACATCATTCAATTTTTTCACCATGGAAATATCATAATTTTGATTAGATGCATCATCTGTCCTCATATTTATGTCTTCTTGAGTCAAAATCCTTTCTTTTTCATGATGACAGATAAATGAAAACCGGTCATCTAACAAATTCTCCAATCCAGTCATTTCATTTCGATCATCGGAAATTTGATCTTTAATTTTATTCCCATTGTGATTCCACACATATTAGTTTTCATGAAAAACATATTTGGTTATGTGGTAGCTGAATTTTTCATGGCTTAACCATGGTATACCAACACAATTGGAACATGAGCAGCGTATGTGGCCACTATTTGATGCATTGTGAAATGCAAAATCTAAAAAGATCTTCAAATTGTTTTGAAAATCGCTTGAGATCCGATTGGTTTCATACATCCAACATCTATCCATTATGTAAAAAGAATTGTTATAAGTCGTTTTGTCATAAGAAATTCAATAAGATAGAGGTTTAATCGAAAATATATTTATGTAAACGACAAAGGAATGAGTTTCTAGTTGATGTAGTGAACTATTAAAATAATGTAAATATTAACTAATTAATTCAGTTATGTGTGCCTAAATTTGAGGTGAGATGTGTTTTGTAATTTTTTCATTTATCACATACCAAGAAGACACCATAGACCTAATAAAACATTTCTCAAGATATTACAAAGTGATGGCTTTTCATGAAATTTGCAGAATGTGTAAAGATAGTTTTTTAAATAAGTTACTGATGTAAAAAATGGAAATATTGTGAAAAGTTAGTACATTTCATAACACCCAAAATAAATTCCATAGAAAGTACAATATCACCGCACAAAAAGAAAAGGAAAACCACCTAAAAAGAATTGATATTAAGGCATAAAATCAAGTTGATTCATATAATCATGACACTTGAAATGTAAAATGAAAATAGAAAACAAATCAAACTACACTTATTGGGAGGGCTTTCCAGGATGTGGGAGGGCTATCCAGGGGGTGGGGGTGGTGTCCAAGGGGGCTATCCAAGGGGGTGATAGGGCTATCCAGGGGGTGGGGGTTGTCCAAGAGGGTGGGGTGGTGTCCAGGGGGGCTATCTAAGTGGGTGGGAGGGCTGTCCAGGGGCTGTGGTGGTGTCCTGGGGTTCTTTCTAAGGGGGTGGGGGTGTCAGGGGGTGGGGTGTCTGGGGGGGGGGGGTCCAAGAGGGGGGTGTTGTCCGGGGGGGGGAGTGGGGGTCCAGGGGGACTGTCCAGGGGGGGTGGGAGGTCTGGCCAGGGGGTGGGGTGGTGCCCGAGGGGGGGGGGGGGGTGTTGTCCGGGGGTGGGGGATGCCTAGGGGTTGGGGTGGTGTGGTGTCTAGAGGGCCTATCTAGGGGAGGGGGATGTCCAATGGGGGTGGGGTGGTGTCCAGGGGGGCTGTACAAGGGGGTGGGGGTGTCCAGGGGGGTTGTCTAGGGGGTGGGGAGGTGTCCAGGGGGTTGTCCAAGGGGGGGGGGGACAACTCCCCTCCCTCCCAGGACATCCCACACCCCCCTTATGTGAAATTTGCATAAGAAAATCGTCATCAATTTTCTTATCCCATCCGACCATATACTATACCACCTAAGAAATACCCTATAACTCAGAAATATCCTAATGTTATACACAATACCATAGGACATAATTGATATATGGCCAATCTCATCAGCTACCCTCATCCACATCCCAGCATAAAACCCCTCTAGGTTGCAACCATACCCCAAAGGCCAGAAGGAACTCACATAACAATTTCCTACTTACCCAAATCACTCAATAATATAACCCCAAAGAGTCACTCAGAATATTATCCCTTTCAAACACATTCCATGTAATACATGAATAAAAAAACTAAGTATGTCACCATATATCTTTTTATGAAGCAGTGTCACTACAAAAAGTCTACCAAAACAAAACCACACTAAGACAACATCTTACATTTATCAATAGAGACAACAAGATAAATAATAAAAATCAACGAAACAAGTTATCACATTATACATGAAATCGATGAATTATATTTCTACTACACTATAAATGAAATCCCCCATAAATCTAGATTCATTATATAACTAACACCTCTCATAATTGAGATAACACAACCCACAAAAAATAGAATCACAATTATTCAACACCTCAAATGGGTTTTCACTATCCACATGGCACAATATATTACCTTTTTGTACAAATAGAAATGATTCCACTAGAAGAAAATTCTACCCAAGGCCCCCATCACATTAAATAATATAAAACCTAACTCTTATAATTAGCTCTTTTATAAGGGTCTTGTGAAAAAGGGAACATGATAGGAGAAAGATAAATAAGAGCAGACCACATAGATGTGGTTTAGGAGAAATCAAAATAAATAACAAAAATTAGATGCACAACATTCCACTTACAGATTAGAAGTGTAGAATTAATGAATTACCTGATTGTAGAGAGATCTTCGAGAGATACCTTGGGGTAAAGAGAGAGCATAGGTAGGTTTTAGGTTTATGGATGCAATCAGATGGATGGAGGGATTCTGAAAGAGTTTCTATTTAGGGGAAAACATTCCCGATAGATTTTTAAAAATGTTGGGAAATATTTTATTTACCAACGGTTTTTAAAAACCATTGTTATATAAATATATTTTCCAAGATTTTCCCAATGGTTAAAGTAAACCGTTGGGAAAAGAAAATTCTCAACCCATTATCCCAACGGTTTGAAGAAACCGTTGGGAAAAATTATGTATGCTAATGGTTTATTAAAACTATTGGTATACAAGTGTTGGGAAAACAAAATTTTCTAGCAGTGTAAGTTAAGAAGAATATAATTGCTCTAATAACACGTTTTAACATCCTGGTTCCGGAATCTTCCTAGAGACGCCTCGTACCCAGTTGGTCACATGGCCTCAAGTGCATTTCCCCAAATGCCAGAGGCTTCTGAAATGTATCAAGGGCCTTTGGTGTGATAGCGAAGAAACTATGGCCTCATTGGCAGAGTAACATAGTGGAAGTAAAACAAATAAAAATAGCGGAAACAATAATAATATCATTGAATAGTAAATAGTGGAAGACTAATAAAGAAAAAACTGGAGCACATATATAAATGAATCATGATACATATGTCCAAGAAATTATCCAGAAAAACCACAATGCTGGAATACAATAGTACTAATCCAAAGTGAAAACGAAAAATAATAATAACTCCTTAGTATAACAATCCTCATCTTGGTCCCATGCCCTCCAGCTCCATAAAAATCAAGTACCTAAAGTACAAGGGTGATTTCCATTATCTATACCTGCAGCAATATAATCTGTTTGGGACCAAAAGCATGAGCCAAACAGGGTGTGATACTAAATCCCAGTAGGAAACCACCAAAAGATCTATTCCTTATAGTTAGTGAATATATATGACAGGAAATAAGTAAAAGAGAAGTAAACAAGGAAGTAATCAGTAGTAAACATTCCTATAGTTCAAAGAATTCAAATTCATATATCAAGAAAGAAATAATCAAAAAAGGTAACCCTCTAGGAAGTACTCTCATCACAACCCATCTGGTTCACCCAAAACAACAAAAGCAAGCAGATAAACAAAAACGGTAACCCTCTATGAAGTACTCACAGCATAAACCCTCTGGTTCAACCAATAAAGTACAAGAAAACCTCTAGTATGTACACACAGTCTATCATCTCTGGTTCATCTTAAGCATAGACTCTATGAGGAAGAACTCATTTTCAATTCCCCCGATAGTCTTATATCGATAACTAAAATGCACTCTGGGGAAGCACTTACATCAACATTCCCCATGTGGCCCACGTCAAGGAACTACAAACACTCTGAGGAAGTGCTTACATCAATTTCCCCTATGGTCTTGCATCATAATAGTAAAAATAGACACTCTAGAGAAGCCCTTATGTCCATTCTCCCTATGGTCTACTACACCAAGTTCTCATGGCCTTGTGTAAGTCAACAAGTACAGCAAAGCATATCGTCCAAAGAAAACCTCCTGAACTACTTGGTTAAAAAGTCTACAACATATCAGTATGTCAGAAAAACAAACACTCCATCCTACAACATTATGCATGGGAACAGGCAAGGTAGCCTAACAGGCTAAGCATGACCAAACGGTCCTAAATAGAACATGCATCGGAAAACACTTCCAAATCATAGTAATAAAACCTATTAACATTAAATTAACCTCTACTCAAGCATACAAGCATATCAGCCAATTAACAGGGTTAAAACGGTACACACGCAACACCCCGTTCAAGGGTATTGGGAACAATTTCACATATAACTCAAAGAATATCAATATAAAGGAAAAAACCACCAACGTTGGTGTTGGGAGATTGATATACATGATCCTCAATTCTTGAATCACCCAAGAACACTGTATATCTACAAAAATGCTCAATAAGTTCAACCAACGATAACTCTTGAAAGAGGAAGAATTGGGAAAGAAATCTCTAGAAGAAGGAAGAGCTTATCGAGATGATCCCAATGAAATTGAAGGTGGTCGAATTGGAGAAAGGGTGCTCGATCGGGGGCACAGGGAAAGATCGTGGTTGTACGGATGCTCTCGGACGAACTAGGTCGAGAAGAAGACTTTTCTGTCCGTCAAGCGTGACCCCGATACGTTTAATGAAAAAAAATCATATGACGTGTACTTTTTAAGTACACAAAATGTATTTTCCCTTACTAAGACCCCAATTTATGTGGTCTCTAGGTCACCACACATAGATGTCTGTACAACCACTACATGGCCATCACACAACTTCCCACGATAACTGAGTACACAGTGTGTACTCATAAAGTACATGGTGTGTACATAAAAAATTTCCATAAATTCCTCTTTTCCTAAAAAAAACTAGAAAAAGAAAAACATACCTGAAAAGAAGATCAGAGTTCTTACAGTCTGACAATTTATATTATTCAGGGGGTTCCTTTTTGATGACTTTGATGGAGCGTCAAGTGGGAGATGGTACAATGCTATAGGAGCAGGATCAGCTCCAAGATCCAGTGTAGGTAGGATAGTAGTCAGGCTTAGAAGTGTCTGTGTTGTGGCTCGATGAGTTACTCTAGTCCAGTCTGGTACGTATATTATAGGGGATCGATAGAGGTGCATGGGGTACAGATCCATCGATGGCATATCTGACGCAGGAGTTCTAGCCATAATACTTTCCACTTTTTCAGGGTGAGGGTTGTCTACAAGCAGCTGAGAACCAGATAGAAAGCATGAAAATGATATTTTAATAGCTCGAGACACCTCCAAGGTGGAGGGTCAAGTTGGAAATGTACACGATGAGAGGTCTAGTGAAGCGTTGGTGGGATGTGTAGGTTCAGGCTCGCAGACACGAAGGATAGGCATGAAAGGACTTCTAGGATAGGTTCTTGAAGCGCCTTTACCCAGAGACACTGAGGGAAGAGAGAGCACAAGATTTTTTGAGCCTTCAGTAGTTAGTAATTTCCATCATGTGCTATACAACTACTTTCGCTAATCTATCTCGTTTTTCACTAGGTATGGTATGCGATGACTTAGAAAGGGTGAGGTGATTTGGGGATGGCTTGTGACACACCATCCGTATCCAGGTAAATATCTTCAGGTTGGGGTTTTTCTCAGAGGGGGTGAATGAGGAACTCATAACAGTGGGAAAACTGAGGGATATTCCCCAGGTTGGCCAGTTAACAACTTCAGGTGATGGTTCATATAGCAGGAAGCGAGGACGTGATGAGTTTCAGTAGGGTAGTTAAGCCAAGGACTCAACTAGACCACCACTTAGTAGTTCTTTAGAAGTTTTCTTTTTGTGTGGACAACCTAGGCATGTTCAAACTCAGTATGATAGACCTCCAAAGGAGGGAAAAGAATGTGGATAGGTCAGGAATCTTGAGAGGTTCTGCAGGCACCATTCTCAGATTGCCAAAAGGCTGGGACCAGGACAGATGGTGGAATATGGAGTTGGTTCATGTTTTGTACTAGGAGAGGGTAGTCGATGTTTAGCTGCACGCAGAGGATGTGACATAGACAGTGGGACCCAGTTGAGGGGTCAGTGGTTGGCGACTGGTGCAACACCATAGGGAGGACATGATATAGGTAGTTGTGTGTCATGTCTAGTGCATGTTGTGGAGCTACAAGAGGTTGAGTAGGGTGGTGAGCCAACGACGGTTAGAGGTACACCACAAGTGTGGACATGATCTTTTTTGTATTTACTTGTTTTGTCAAGGATTGTTGGGGAATGTATGCTTTGAGTGCACCAGGTGCATAGGATTTATCTGGACAAACTGGATACTGGTTAGTGAGATTGACACCATATCGTATGTGTGATATATTTATATATATGTATGAGATGTGTGGCATCAAGGGCATCGAGGATGTGGGTTACATGAGGTTCCTTGAGAATCAGTGGCATCAATGATGGTGGTTACTTGAGGTTCTATAGGAATTAGGGCATCAAGGATGCTGTTTTCTTGAGGTTCTAGGCACCGGGTTTGTTTTGAGCACCCATGGGATGTAGGACCTCATGGAGGCAGACATAGATATAGTGCGACATACATTTGTGGTGTTATAAACAACATGAGAGCATCAATGAGGTACAGGGGTGATGATACGTCATTAGAGGACCATGATTCCAAAAACAGGTTAGTGAACCTTCGATTTTTTGAGTTTTTTAGGGTTGAGATTGAGTTAGGAATTTCCTATGGTGGGGAGCCCCTTGAGGAATTTAGCCATAAAATTTGAGTCTGGGGTAGTCCAGGTTATTTTTATCAGGGTGGTACATTAAGTGCCATCTTCAAATTTTGTTTGATAGCTCAGGGAAAGATATGTTAAGGTGGTGATATTTTAAGAACTCGGGTTTTTAGAATGAGTCAAAATCCCGACCCTATTTGAATTTTAATTTATTGAGAGAAAAATAGGAAATTATAGAAATTTCATGACTACATGTCATGTACTGTAAATTACACACTGTGTATGGTTTAGGAATGTGCTGGACACATTCTCACAGAGTAAATGCTGTGTGATGACCATGTAATAATTTTCTACTACACGGTGTGCAGGGTTACTGGACATGCTGGGTATTTTATTTTCTGCGTAACAATTGAGTTATAGCCATTTGTCAACCCATGTGGCACATCCAAGATGTGTGGCTACCTCCAATTAATTTGGAGTATGTACAAGGCCACTACACAATGTGTAGTCCTTAATACACAACGTTTATTTTTTATTTTTATTCGCTTAAATGAAAGAGCGTCGCGTCTTATTCAAGAAAATACAATCTTCTTCCCCATTTTTCGATCTTGATGCTCCGGGAGGTCTAAAATGTTTATTCTCCAAGATTATTCATCCGAATTCCATTCTTAAATTCGTTGGTGGCTGTGGGATTGAATAAGTAAGGCTAAACCCACACACCCTTTTTAGGTTTTTGATTCTTTTCCTCACTCACCGCAGTTTCCATCAGAGAAAAATCACTGAGATTTGATACAAATGTAGATATATGAAGGTCAGCTTCGAATTGGAGCTCAATATTTAACGTGCCTACATCTATGAGTCTCAGGTAGGTGGTTCATACCTTCTATTGTGTTTTTGTAGAGTTTTGGGGTGTGCGACTTAAAGCGCAGATTTGGGTATTTAGAGCATGACCTTGTTTCATTTTATTTTTCATATCAAACAGATTATAAGACCTATGGGATGCCTTTGGGTATTCCATTCTACCCATTTTTCTTGAGTGTGACCCGGCAAGGGGTTGTTTCTCAATTGGGGCATTTTGGTCGGGTAATTCCAAAATGAATTAGAATGAATTTTTTTGATTAAACTGCTGAATTCATTTTGGTATGTGATGGTATATATTGTTAGAGGATTCCAAGACCTTAGTGCTGGTATTGGACAACACATAGCAAGTGAAATCCAACTATTTTTTTTCGGGTTTAAAGTATTTCTTTTGATTATATATATGTGATATGTGATATTTCATATGCTGGAACCTTGGGGTTGTGCTAGGCATGGCCTGGGTATTGTTGAGTGTTGCTGATCACAGGTTGGGCTTGGACCAAATTACGTTGGGTGGTTCTGACCACATTATTGGGAATCATGGAAGTCGTCTTGAGGTAGTGTGGCTATCAGGTTGGGAATGACCCTGGTTACTTAGACGGAGAGGCCATCAGACTTGAGTGATATGGTCGTAGGGGAACGAGGTGTCAGAGATATTGTGTCTTGGGAAATTATTTTGGTGATTACCACTCACTCGAAACTTTTGAGCAGTGTGCACACATAGAGACTCCATGATGATGTGGTTTTGACCACTCATGTGGGTAGAGAACCCCGTTAGTTGCGGTTTAGGTACTATTGGTTTGGTGGAGCTTTCCATAAGAAGCCACGTGGAAGGTGAGGATCCTTTAGTGGATAGCATTATGGCTATCGATTTGGGGGCATAGGCTCACTATGATTTGAGGGAAGACATTGATTTACCTACAGTTAATAATTTGAGGGCAGACATCGGTATCTCCCAGGCTACTTTGTTGAGGGAAAACATCACTGTTTCTTTGGTTACTTATTTTAGGAGAGGCATCGCTATTCCACGAGTTACAACTTCTTGGGTGTGGCTTTGGGATGTTAGTAAGTGAGACACAAAATTTTATGGGGCACATAGTTCAGAAAACAGGACAGAGATTCTGACGTTGGTCGAAGAAGGTGACACTCCATGGTGGCTGCTGAGCACCAATGGATTTTGTGTTTATTTTTTCATTTTTCTATTTACTATTTTTCATTATAAATTCATGTCTTCTTAAACATTTATATTAGGTATGCACCGTTAGGTGGTATCCTACTGAGATTTGTCTCAAACCCTGCATGGGACCTTCGATATGTGTGTTGAATTTATGGATTTACGTGCAAGAAAGAGACCAACATCAGAAGCTGGACTATTTTAGCTATTGAAAGGATATTGTATGGACCTTTAGGTCTTTCCTAGTACGAGTTTACTTATTTATTTATTTATTTAATGTATTAGCATGCTTACCTAGTTTATTTTATCTACTAATGGTAAGCCATTGACTCCCTTTTATATATTGACTTCCATGGATGTATGACTTGTTTGTTCATGTAGTTTCTACAAGTGGCCAGCATGCTGTTGTGTTTACATTTCGCTGCACTTTCTTATGTATTGATTCTAATATTTATTGCTATTGAACGTTCTTTTTCTATGTGGGTCTTGTTCGAGTTTTCTGAGTCATCTATTTACATTGCATGTTATATGTAATTACTAGGACCAGTACCATTATTATCCTTTGATATGGTATAAACTCTCCACTATAGCTATCAGACCTTCGCTTCTAGTCGGAAGCCTTTGACGTTCTGGGAGGTGAGCCTAAGGAAGTAACACCCGACCTGTTTAGCACTGTTCAGGTGGCTATTCAGGTCCAGGTCATTACAAGTTACCAAAGCCTAAGAGCACCAGAAAGGTAGGTGATAAAGACATACCAAACTATTTCCCCTTAAATTGAGCATTGGGGTAATATATCCCCAAAAAATTGATTTTCAAAGACATCCTATAGAAGATGGTGGACTCCAAGAAAGTATAGCTAATCAAGCCATCTGGTCAAGTAGAATGTGTTTCTACTACTGATCTAGAGGATGAGAATGAATAGAAAGAATTTAACAGAAAGCGTACATATAATTTAAGTGACCAAATGGTCACAAATACAATCATCTTGACTCATTTCATCCTCCAATCGTACTTGAAATAACTGACTATTCCCTCAACCACTTCTGCTACGACACAAGGAACTTCATTGGTGCCACATTATGCTGATGTACAGTCTTCCAAGAAACAATATGGATAGAAAAGAAGAAATAAAACATAAGAAGATGAACTTTTACCAAGTCCAAAGTTATATTGAAATTATCCAAGTTATTTTCTATAGTCCTAGAATCACGAGAACCACCCCACCTAATGGTACAACAAGCGTTGACCTTCCAGATAGAGTCCTCATTAGAAGAGGATTTGATCACCGAATATATTAATGTTATACACATAACGTATCCCTTATCAGATGATGAGTGTGACTATGAACCTGAATTTCCTACATTAAATTGTGGGATTGGGTAAAGAGGCTATTATAGTCGAGGATACAGGGAGAGACATGTCATTATAGAAATCAATACTCTGTTCACATCCCTGCTCATACCGTCTATGCAGTCAAAACTTATTTGAGATATCTCTTGCTAGATTAAAAGGAAAAATAAATTTACCCCACATAAGATAGAGTTTCCCCTAACTTGATCATTCTAGAAGATCTACTTGAGGATGCATAGCTTCTAATAAACCTCGACACCCATATGAACCTAGTCAACATAGTCTACCAAGGATAAAAGTACCCTAAACTACTCTTACAAGGGAAAAAATACCTACATCAAGCACTTTAGTTCATAAATTTCCTAGAAAATAAAAACATCATGCCCGATAGCATGAGCATTTGTTCCAAAAGTATGAAATTTTTGAAGACTTTATCCCTAGTTCTATCCAATTTTTCAATTTTGGGTGCTTTGGGTCTATCAAAAGACCATAGAGAAGCACTCATGGAGGCTTCATCAATCCCTCATGAATTTTAGGCTAAAGTTGTTTCTTATAAATTATATTGTGTAGAGATAGATCATGTATAATGAAAAACTATCATATCTTTTAGGAAATAGGATAAATATGCTGTTAGACAAGGAAAAACAAGACCTTTGTATGTATCTGGTAGGATTAACGATGTTGTTATCAACAAATCCTTCATTGAAAATAGATCTGGGTTCTACCTAATTCTAGTCGAAATTCTTCATTAATTAGGTTATAATGAGTCCCAATTTCCCCCTCTACTCTAATAATACAGTGTTATGAAAATAGTAAGCAAAGGCCTCTCGGTGAAATCAAGATCAGGGCTCATTTTGGGGATCTCATATCTGACTAGGAATTATTGGTTTTTTTGTAATATACTACCTTCAACGTTCTTTTCTTAGTCCTTGGCTGCATCAGCATGCAAATATTCCCTCATCATACCAACAGTGCCTCAAATACTACATTAATAGTCAAATTGGGACATTTCATGGTGACAAGGACCCATTTAAATCATGTGAAACATAATACATTGATGGGAGATTCTATTAGAGGGAATAAAAAACTTCCCATGATTAATAAATTCTGTTGAATAAATTTCATGAATGTCCTGGAGATGACCTTGATTAATCTCTTCAAGCAGTTCAGTGTAGAGTATGTCCTACCTATAAATCAGATTTAATGGATGGGACCATGTTCAAGAGAATGTTTTGTTACTTCTATAGTATGAGTTATGGAAACTGAACATGGAAGTGATGGAGAATGTGTTGACTCACCATATAGTAGTGAATGTAAGTGTGAGAATGCCCTCATTCCATTACAAGATCTACAAAAAGTCATCTCCTCATCAACCTGATCAAAATTTGTTTCTTTATCTTCCAAATTTCAAAATATTGACTCCTCCTCAAACCCTGAGAAATTTTATTCATCACTTACTTCCCCGAAGAGAATGTAAAATGTGGAAGAGGAAAATAAAGATGAATTAGAAAAGGAGGAAGACCTCAAGGATTCCCCTCTAGAATTTGATGAGGGTGTCTCTACCACCATTTATAAACTCAAAGAAATAAATATGGGTGCATTAGAAGAACTATGAAAAACATTTATTATTACGACCATGACATCTAAAGAAAAAGAGGTATATACCTCCCTCATAAAGCAACATCAAGATGTGTTCTCCATGAATTACATAGAAATACTAGGTCTTGATCCCAAGGTGGCCAATCACTACTTGTGATTTCATGAAGACAACTAAGGATACCAACAAGTTTCTAGAAGTACACACCCGGATCATGCCTCTAAAATTGATGCTGAAGTGGAAAATATTATTAATGAAAGATTCATCCAAGAATTTTAGTATCAAAAATAGTTGGACAACATCACCAACTAAATGAAAATTACTGGGGAAATTACATTCTCCATCGACTTTAGGGATCTCATTCAAAAAAGTTTCAATGATACTTTCCCAGTCCTAATAATGAAACTACTAATTGATGAAACAACTAGGTATCAAGACCTCTCTTTCATGTATGGATATTTGAGGTACAACCAAATTAAAATTACCCTAGAAAATAAGGAATCCAATTCCTTTAGGTAACCCATGTATTTTTTTGGTATCAGTTAATTCCCTTTGGCATGAAGAATGTTGTTGTAACATTACAACGTGTCACGAATTGTATCTTGAAGGCCTTCCTAGGATTTTTTTTTGAATTCTATGCTGATGATCTTGTGGTTAATTCCAAATATAATTTTGATCACCTGGATGATCTCAATAACATATTAAAAAAAGTATGATAACATAACCTAAGGATAGACCCCCTAAAAGTTTCCATTAAGGAAACCTCATGAATGTTTATTTACTTTTTTTTATACCATCATAATATAGAAGTCAACCTTGGGAAGACAAAGGACATCTTTATTATGTATCCTCCATGAAACCTAAATGATTTGAGAGGAATTAAGAATACTTGGCCTACATCCAGTGCTTTATATCCAACCTCATGGGAGGTGTTTAACCTTCACCATGTTTAGAAAAAAGGGGTTCATTTATCAATGGGACAACAACTGTCAAGATGAATTTGATTACCTCAAGAAATATCTCTTGATCTATCCAATGTTAATGCTACCCATTGAAGGAAATCTACTCATTCTATATGTGACAGCCCTAGAGTGATCACTAATTGCTTTCCTGACACAAAAATAACGATATAGGGAATAAAAAATATCTTTATTATCTTAGTTTAACCATGCTCAAAATTGAGACTATTTATTTAGATATCGATAAGAGTTTTTTGGATTTAATCTTCATAGTTTACAAATTGAGGCACTGCTTGCCGAACCACAAGGTGCATTTAGTATCTTGTAAAAAACCACTCATATACATCATGATATATCTTATTTTTATAGTATGTCTGGCATGGTAGGCAGTTATCCTAATGTAGTTTGATATATAGTTCATGCCTTAGAATGTAGTGAAAGGCCATGCCATAGAAGAATTTCTTGTAGAACACTTGTCTATAGAAATAACTTCATTAAATACTTAGTTTCACGATAAAGAGATATTTCATATTTAATAATTCACTAAAATGTGGGAAATATTCTACAATGCATCTAGGATCCCAATGGGGAAGATAATGGAAGACCCAAATCTCAATACAGTTTGGTTGGGAGTCGTACTCTTATCTCCCACAAAGGAAAGTTTTCCTTGCTCCTTTATGTTGTTAAAAAGATATACTAATAAAGAGTTAGAATATTATGCACTCATTTTAGGCCAAGAACTGGTTCTAAAAATACCTGTGGATCACCTATAGGTGAAATCATATTTATATTTGGTAATCAAACAGATCAATAAGGAATATGACAATAGAAAAGAAGAGTTACCCCCTACTTGACTTTGTATGAAGAGTAATGGTATAGTTAACCTCATATAAAAAATTTACTCATGTCCAAAAATCATCTAATTTCTAATAATATGCATTTTAAAATGTGGTTACCGATTTTGGAAGATCTAAACTGGGATGAAATAGTCATCAGCAATGTGAATCACTGAATCGTCCCACCCTTTCCTCATGTCAACATGGAAGAGATTGATTAAATTTATCCTGTTCCCAAACCACATGGTCCTACCATTAATTGGATGATACCCATTATATATTACCTAACAAATGGGGTAATTCCATTGGAAAGAACTGGAAAGGAGTAAATATGATGGAAGAAAACCAACTTCACTCTTTATGGAAACCCAAATCATCAAAAAGCCCTCAATCAATAAGGCATTGAGGGATCCTTCAAGGATATATTGATGGAGAAGAGACTGATGATTTCTTGAAATACATACACAACAGATCCTACAGTTACCACCCATCAGGGTATCATATTTCCAATGAAATATGGAGGTTAAGGTATTTCTGGCCCTATAAAAAGAAAGATTGCTGAAATTTTACAAAAAAAAATATATTCTTTCTAGGTGCATGTCTACTTCATCCATAAACCCGTATAGTTTCTAAATAAAATCAAATACTTTTTTCCATTCTCTATATAGGGAAAGGATGTCTTCGGACCATATCCTACTTCCAGACCCAAGCAGTTCAAGTACATTATTACTACGACCAATTTATTCTCCAAATTGGTTAAATAAGTACCCCTTAAACTGGCCAGGGCCAAAATCATCATCAAAATCATGAAATCCAACATCATTACTTGATTTGGTGTCCCTTATACAATATTAATACAAAAATGAAACCAATTTATCTTTCTTAGGAGAGGAAGAAGCTTTACCCAGAGTATAATATCAAATCCAACCACTTTCCCCACTATCATGTAGTGGTTAATGCATAGATAGAGGCCTTCAAAAAGACCATATCAAATATAATAAAAAATATGATAGATAAATATAAAAGTTATTGTCCTAATAAAATCTTTCATGACTTGTTGGTGTACCAGACTATAACTCATACCGCCACATAGGAAACCCCATATTCACTGTTATGTGGGGAAAAAGAAGTCCTTACTATTAAGATCCAATTTCCATCACTCCACATTTCCATATGTGATCGGAAATCCATGGATAATAAATCCCAAAAATTACTAGATGAACCAGAGTGAATTGATTTGATAAAATTGAACACCTTGCATAATTTTCTAAGTCCATCAAATTTTGATAGCATGAGACTTTAATAGGAAGGTTTACCTCCGTTCATTCCACCAATGAGAACTAGTTATTTTTTTTGTACTCTAATGAAACCATGGAAAAACCTCCAAAACATGATCCAAAGTGGGAAATACCTTATTCCATACACATTTTCTACTCTAAAAGAATTTATTTCATGATATAAATCGTTGGAGATCTCATTATGGCCACAACTAATGAAATGTTTCTCAAATATCACATAATGTGAAAAAAGAGCGACATGTATTAGATGAATAATGTTAAAATTCATAGCTATTATTTATTGCATAACCATAAATTTCATGGCATATATTCAATGTTGATGTATAACAAAATGCATGACTTCAATGTACTTGTCATATGAAATTAAACTGCATATAATCAAGGTCCTATATGGATAACCATAAAAGGAATAACATATTCTCATAGTCATGTGAATTAAAACTAAAGAAAATCATAGTCCTTTATATAAGACTTTAAACTACATAAACAAAAAATCCTAGTCATGGGACATTAAACTGTATAAAAATTTCCTTGTCACATAGTTTAAAACCTCATGGTTCAAATCCTTATTGCATGATGTAAAGCTGCATAACATTTCAATCTGTATTTGTAAAGATCATAATCTTCGGTGTTGGTTCCCCATAAAACCTTTATTCAAGAACTATGTGTGTATTTATTTTCAATATAAGTGAGATATGTAGTGACACCTAGAGTTTATGTATTGGGCCCAAATGTCTTTCTAGAAAATAAAAAATCCACCTCTCCCTCACATCCAAACCTAATTGATTGGGAAAACCATTTTTCAAGAACTACATGTTTCTTTTTGCATTCCACAAAAGCTATATAGTGATACCCAAATTAACATTATTAGTCCAAACCCCAGCATTTCCCCTCTTTCACATTGATTCAACTTCACCCTTAATGCATGAAGTTAAACTACACTAGAATCTAAAATTATATACAACATGACATTAATTTTTAATAAGATATGTTGGGATTTCTTGATCTTAGAACTTCATCCAACCATAAAACAATACAAATTTTCCATGTACTATCCTTGATTTCCTCTAAATGGTAAGAAAAAACTTTTCCATTCCTTGTTTATCACACTGAGCATAGCTCACATGAGATTAGGATTTTTAGTAAGGGTCTCCCCCATGAATAAAGACTATGATTGAATGATAGATTTCTCATGGTCCTAGACACAAGTCCTTAAAAGACACACCATATCATCATCACGACATTATGTTAAACAACACATAACTATGGGCCTTACTCAAGAGGATCACTATATTTGGTGTTATTATCCAACTACACCAACAAAATTAATTATGTCATGATTCTCATTTTAATGAGAAATGTAGAAATGCCTAGTCTTTGTGTCATGGTCCCAACCATGGCGTAATGAAAAAATTAACCTTTTCTATTAACCTAATTTGGATTCCCTCATACATGAGTCCATTAAGGAAATGAAAGTGTCCCCTATATATAAGCCAAATCTATGTGGGGGAACTCCCCACCACCTATCCAATGTTGGTCCAAATTCTACCTTTTTTACTTAGAAGTATTCCTTCCACACATCATAATCCTAATCTAGGGAAATTTTAGATCTCTATAATCCTTCTTCATGTATCACCAATAAAATGTATGATACTGGAGTACACCTCTATTTTTAGTATTATGTAACAAACCCCAGTTTTATTTGAATAATGTTTCCCATAAAATGGGTCTGTTAACCAGGGGATGTCATTTTATGACTATATTATAACACACCCCAACTTTCATTTCATAAAGACTTCCATAAAAGGGTTTTCGACCAATGACATACTCATATTCTTGAGAAGCCTCCTCTATCATTATAAGTCCCAAAAACATTGTCATTACATATCACTCCTCCTAACCTAAGAAATCCCATGACCTTGGTTTACCTTTTTCCTCCCTCATTTACGAAACATTTTAGTACATCCTTGTATGTCTAAGACTCATACTACTCATTATTTCCATAATATCATGGTCTTGGTCATAAGACTCAAAACTAAAATACACCATTTCATCCTTGTCACATGACATCAAATTGAATGATATCATGAGAACTATGAAATACTTGATTATCATTAAATTGAGATATGTAGTGACAATAAAATCCTACATCTTGGTCCAATATACATTAAAAAAAATACATATTCCTTATGTAAGATTCATACCTAAATAACGTAACATTTTCCTCTATTCTTGTGTTATTTTGTTAGCGAATTCTATTTCTTTACTCAGGAATTGTAACTACATTAACTAAACTCTATGTATAGGGAAAACCAAACCTCAATAAGTTTTCATTGTTCATTTGTAATATAATGTATGATACTCAAGGAAACCCTTATCTTGACTATGATGTAACACATCCTAGTTGTCTTTGTATAAATCCAACCACAACATGAGACTGTCACCAAAGTATATTGTTATTTGGATTTGTTTTAAAACACTCTGGTTGGGTTTGCATAAATCCACTCACAAAAAGGGTATTCTAACCAGTGTCACAATAATCTTTAAGAGAAGCCTCTTATATCTCTGTAAACCCCAAATTACATTTTTCTTTCCTGCATACTTGTATAATCTCACTCGTTGGATTTAGAAACTTATAGAATACTTATTATTACATTGCCCCACTTTGTTCCCAAAGATGGTGGAACTTTCTCAATATTATCACCATAGAATGGAAAATTACTAGTCTTTTGATCAATGATAAAATACATTAAAATTTATCCACTAATTTCCTTACTATATTACTTTAAACAGCATAGCATAACACCCTAGTCACAAGATGTTAAACTTTACAATAATTTCCTCATTGTAAGATGTCTAACTACATGGTCTCTGTCTTATTCACACAATATTAAATAGCATAATGTCCTAATCATTGTTAGTGAGGATCCTTACCCTCTAACATCAGTCATTTAATAAGATGTACCCACTTATGTAGAATCCAAATTTGTTTAAAATTAGTTTCCCCTTTATGGAAAATTCTAATTAAAATAATCTCTTAATTTTCAGATTTATTCCCTTAGAAAATGACCCTTCATGGTCTTGAGAAATCAGGATCTTCCCAACTTCATGATCATTGTTAGTAGAATGTTGGTATAATTGTGGACACCTCTCTCTTAACTATGCTGTAACATGCCCCAGTTGGCTTTTCAAAAATTCTACCACCAAACAGGCCTATCAATTGGGGGATGTTTTTGTTTGACTATGCTGTAACATGCCTTTGTTGTCTATGAATAAAATTTCCCACAAAAAGGTTTTTTCAACCAATGGAACACTCATCCTCAGGAGGGAACTCCTCTATTACCCTAATCCTCAACAATATTTTTCTATAAATTGCATTTCAAACTCAATCTATGGCCATTCCACACATACATATCTTATATTATGTTTAAGATCCGGAAATCATGAAATTGTGACTCAAAATACCCCACATAGTATCTGAATAATGTTAGGACATTCTTGGTTAATTAACCTTGTTTAGGTCATCATTCCAAAATCCATACTCATGTTTTTTGAACCTAAAATACTAGTCTTTTTAGTCCATCTTTCATGAATTTAAACTAACAAGAAAAAGATACAAAATAATCACCAGTTTGATAACCTATAAAGGGAACTTTGGATATAATTTCAGTCTCATATCTCTATACTTATGATATATATGGTTTAAATAATAATCAAGTAATGAAAGTATAAAATTAACAAAAATAAATTAGGCTTAAAGCTCGTAAAGTGTGGGTTTAGAAAAAGTCAACGCTCACCCTCTAAGTATTATTCATATTGGAGTTAGGGAACAATTAGGGAGATGATAATAAAGAAACAATGTTTATTGGGTTATCCATATGAACCTAGAAATAGTCAAAATATGATTTCTAGACCCCATGGTTTAGGCAATAATTAGCGCATCCATACATATTTGAGATAACTCCAAATCTAACCAACTGATGTTAGAATGAATCAATGTACCCTACGGCTACCTCATAAATAGATTATTTTCATTCAAAATGAATCTAATTCTAAGGGGGGGGGGGAGTGGGTTTAACACTAGGAAATTTGATCCATGCACTATTCTATAGAATTCAGGATGTGTTACTCACTTAGACACAAAATATCAATTTTGAGTAGAAATGAATATTTATGACTACATAAGGAGAAGATTGGATTTCCATGTTTCATAATAATTATCACACCATGAGGGATAAATATTCCTTTAATTTTTCCCAATACAATGACACAGTGGTGAGAACGATTCTTTATGAGTACGATATGGATATGGAATGATAGGTGGGGTTACATGTATCGTAACCCAAAATGTTCTTGACCCATTATAAAAAGTTCACTGTGTGACTCCATTTTTCAAGGGGGTTAGTGATGGTAGTGAAAGGACTAGGTTGAATGGCCTAGATCAAATCCCCTATGTTATGGAGCATCAGGTTTTCCAAGGTGGTCCTTCTTACACCTAACCTAAACACTAGAAGGCCCAAATAATCCCACCCAACCAAGTAGGTGTAAACACCCATACATGTAATGCCCATGTAGGACTCCCTACATGGCCTAATAGGCACAGTCACCCCTGTATATAATTCCTACATAGGCCCAGCAATACAACATAGAATATTTTCTGCCCCTACCTGAGGTGCTTGTTCGAGGTACCTTCACTAGGTACCTATATGAAAAATATCTTTCAAACATGGTCATATATTTTCCTATTAATAGGACCATGTGGCTCCTCATTTGAATAACTGGAAAATTATAAGAAGCCCCAAATCTCTGTTCATGAAGCCCCTATTCCCAAGTCCTTCAAAACCCCTCAGGTAGCTCTCAAAAACCATAGAGAAGAGAGAATAAATAGGGATAGGGATATCGAAATCCTTCTAGGGTGTGGAACAGAAAGAAACATACATAAGGACCTCTTCCCCCTGAGTTGACAAAAACTAGAGCGAAGGTTCCTTCTCTAATCAGGGACCTGCATATGACCCTTCTAAGGACACTTGAGGAAACCTGTGGTGCCTAGGATAAGGCCTCACCCTAGTGTTGTTTCCTAGGTGGTCCATTTCCCAAGGCATCACCATCTCTCATAATACAACCCCCCATTAATAGTAACTTCTATCCCCTTCTAGGACCTATATAAATAACCCTCTTCTTATCACACCTTGACCAAAGTGAGACCCTTATAATCCATATTCTATACCTACAATGGTTATTCTCCCATTACTTTTGATACCTCATCTGAGGGGGACCAAATTGAAACCTCTACCGAATCCAATAGATTTTAAAGACTATAGTAAGAGTAATATTTGTGTGTATCCCCTTTGGATATGCATTCCTTTGTCTAGAGGTGTCAGGAACTTGTCCTACCTAATGCGTAAGGTCCCTAGGGTGCATGTGGATATGTATTCCCTTGGTCATGAGGACCCCAACACTGGGGAAAATGTTAGGTAACTCATGGTCTTGGATATAAGGGTTAATGAAACTTTATTAACTAATCTTCTCGAAGACTAGGGAAATCCAGTTCTAGACGGAGATGGTGAGGATCATTCTTAATTTTCCCTTTGTCGATTAGTACATTATCCTCCTATCTTACCCAGGAACTAGTTATAGGGAATCCTTCACATAGTGAGCCCCTATCGTTTTTGTAGAACATATCCTACATCATTCCATCATCCTTCTCTATGACCATGGGATATAACCATATGGGAAGTCATACATGACTATCCAGGGTACAATTAAGGTAGGATATAGGCACATCAAAGCACTTTATGCTTCTCCCATCCACCCTACCTCTTCCACTAATATAAGGAGGATCGTGTGGTGTTCCAATCTCATAATTCCTCATGTTTTTCTTATTCTATCTTGAATCAAATGGGACTAGAGGTTAGCAATGATCATGAAACCCACATTTTTTAATGCATGTATCAATAGAGAATTTTTTCCAGATCTTCCTTTAACCTTTATTCAGAGGGCCTCTATAGGTGTGGGTCCTCAAAGCCATGTATCCAATGAAATGGAATTCCACCTTGAGTACGACCCTTATATTTATAACTAGAAGAGGAAAATATAATCCTTTTCTCCCACTTGGGTCATAGTCAGATATATTATCAGATATGTCTTTCATAATTACCAAAATAAAAGAGGAGATGACCACATTCAAATCCCTATATCTTTCAATTTGGGTTCCACCACCCATCCATTAGTGGAAAAAGTTGATCATGTGATATTTAGATATTCCACTTTCTCTTGTTTCTCATATTCAAGAATGAATAACATGGCTTTAGAGGTTATCTACGATCATGACATCTGCATGATCCCAAACCTTCAATGGGACTTCTATTTGGTATAAATCACAATAATATCCTCCCATATGGGACTCCTACATAGGTTTAAGCCCCAAAACATTTTAAACTATGTGGGATTTGATTTTCAAATAACTAGGATAGATAGGAATCCACCCTAAGGTAAAAACCCAACACACAATTTCTTCATAATGTTATGTGGGCTACATTTATAGTAGGTTCATATCTATCCAAGAGGTCTATATTCCTTCCAGGTCCCTTTCATTACCATCTTTATTGGGAAACATCCCCTGTAAGATCATAAACCCAACCTAGGAGCCCATATCCCTTCCAGGTTCACTAGGCCACATCAGTGAAAGTATCACACCAAATATATACTAGGAAACTTTCTCCATGACTTCCTCTCCATATGATGCTATGATTCATGGTTTGGTCCTTATTACATGACATTAAACGGTATTATGTGTCCCATTAAGTGCCACTAAACTAATTTGATTATGATTCCATTCACAAGGATACATAGGAAGCCCGACTTATGGGTCTGATCTCGACATCAAAACAACTCTTATATAATTGGACGATGAAAAACTCTATAGTTCCCCACTATGTGGCTTAAAAGTAGCATATTAATAATAAATGAAAAAATAATCTCTAATATGTTCCTAAAAGGGTTATATTGATGGAGAACCTTAAAAAATTTAAGATATATCTATTTATAAATATCCTCATATACATGAAGATGATTCTAATATCCACACCTGATAATAATATATATTTAATTAAAGGATAGATTACGTTATAATTGAGAATTACTGAATGATTTTTTACATATGTTAAATCTATAAAGTAGTCCTAGAGTGGGAAATATTTCCCCCAAAAAGGGAGTGATGATGTCAAACTCCCATCCTCTCAACTGACATGAGTTATTAAGTAACATTTCCCAAGATTCCCAAGGAGGAACTGCCTTTGGAAATCAAGTACATGAGTTTTCATACATATAAGTACCATTGTTGTTTCTGGTACCATGAATAAAACTCATTGGAAATGTCTTGGAAGGGATGTGGGTGTATATGTCTGATGTGAAGGTTGTCCCACCAACACAAAAAAAAATTCTATTCCAATCCCATATAAAATTATATGATGAAATAATTATTAAAAATTTAAATTTATTATATAAGAGGTTAAGGATCTTTTGAAGAAATTCAAAATCCTGGTATATGATTTATGTTACAATATAATTGTTTGTCATGATTTTATCTGATTATGTTTCTTATGATGAAATTTTATGATACATCTATCAAGAATATCATGAATTTTATTTTCATATGGTTATTTATTTTGAATAAAATTGTCCCATTCATTTTACCCAATTTAATTACTCATGATATCGAAATTACATTTCAAATCATACTAGATTTATTTATATATTCAGTAAAAAATAATTTTTATTCCACATCCATGTTTTCTAAATATGTTTTTACTATTATAATATGATTGTTTAAAGTTATTTTTACCCATAATTTATTTTATAAAAAATTGTCTAAAATCAACTTCTTTTCATTTAAAAAATAATTTACTTTTCAATTTTTACTAAAAATGTGAACGGAATCATTTTTAACTACATGAAATGAATAGATTTTTCCACCAACATAACCACACAACACTTTAGAGATTTCATTACATGTTTCGATGATTATTTTCAAAGGAGACATTTTACAAAATATATGGGAAATGTTTTTATTTTAATATGTAAATTAAAAATGAAAAGGGTATTACACAAAAAAATATACCAGTGATCTTTGAAATTAATTTATCATCTATGATAACATCCTTTGATTTTAATTAGGATTTACTAGGGTTATGATCCTATTAAACCATATTTATTATTTCCCGGTATTTTTTATGGTAATTATGAAAAAATATTGAGGCAAATCATTTTAATTACCATGGGTTAAGTTATGATGAGTGTTTTTATGATCTTGGGGCATATATATTGATGGATTTATGATTATATGACAAGAGATCCTGAAATTATACATCCCTCTAATGCATTGGGTAAAGATTAATGTTCTATGATATCAAAAGGAACACAAGAGGTTATCTCAAGCCTAAAAAAAGAGGGTATAATATAAGTTATCCCAAGATTGAAAGAGGGCCCACAAGAGGTTATCTCAATAACAAAGCAGGTACACATACAATATTCCCAATCCTAACATGTTTTGAATGTATTAGTGGGTAGACTTGAAATATGATTTCAATTATTATTATTATTCTACACTTTATGCAACTCTTTTATGACATGATCTTATACCAATGTTATGCTTTTAAGGTTCATGATCTTTGATCCTTTATGATTCATGTCTTATAAGTTACAAATATTTATTCCATGACCCATGTTTATGATATAAGAATTAATAGGTATGATTTTAAAAAGTTAATTTCATATTATAATAACTATTATTCCTATATTATGTTTAAATGATCATTGATATCTCCCTTTTTTACCCTTATTGAGAATATTATCTCACCGTTAATTATGTTTTATTTTCCCTAGCATTTGATGTATGTTTTTTGTGAATGGGGTTTCTAAGATGAGTGCTAGTTATAAATAATTCAGTGTGAGATAATTTAGATATTGAATCTACCGGTGGTTTTTGAATCCAAGTTTACAAAGGCCCTAAACCTTTACAGTTTTGTATGGATTGATATGTTATGTATTGAATATTTATATAATAAGATGTTATACTTATATATGAAAAGTATGGATCCCTATAGTTGGTATCAGAGTAAGTTTTAGTTACCCTTGAAAATTAAGATGAGAAAACATTAATGAGAACCCTTAGGATAATCCTATGTATAAGAGAACATCATCAGTTATGGTAAATAAATTAGTTTTGGTTTCCAAGTAAAACATTTCTATTTGGATACTCAATGAGGATTTGGTTTTGAAATAAATTCATTTTGGGGTCATAATCACAAAAATAGATGGCCGAGTATATCTTAAGCATCACTTTGGTACATGGTGAGTATTCACTTACTGCACACATGATTTGACTCACCCAAATATATGCTTTGGTAAATTCACATTCTATTTATGAATCATCCTGAAGGATTTGAATATATGATGATCATGGATAATGTAATTCCACAAAAATTCAAAGAAAAGTTTTCTTTTAATAAATTTTTATTTAATGATTTGTTGTATAAATTTTTGGGTAAATATATTTATCCTTCAATATTTTTTATAGTTTAAATATATTAATGAATGTTTTAATCTTAATGGAATTGAATTATTTCCTTTAATAAATATATGTTTTTATTTTATTATAATTTATGATATATTATTTTATTAAACACAATAAATGAGACTTATCAGTAACTATATATGAATAAAATAATAATGATACATTTAAACATAGTAGCAGAAAACCTCTTTAGACTAAAGGCTTAGGAATTTTAAATACATAACATCCAGTAAGAATAATAGTGGACATAGTAAATCAAAAAATCCAGTTAAGATATTTTACCTTGCATCATCTAGATCCATCATCATTAAGAGCTATACAAATATGATGATAATAAAAATACAAATGAGTGGAAGGAAATGCATCATGCTCTTGAGTAGAGTACATATACACATAGAGTATAGGTACTAAAATTCCTTCTATGTGATATATTTACAGAAAACAAATTTTTGGTACCATTGGGTTATAACCATTAAGGTTTAAAAAAATGTAAGTAATGATGGAATGGGGATATTACTATTGAAATACATCAATAAAGTATATGTGAATATTTCATTTAAAATATGTTTCATTATTAAATTGAATAAAATTATTTAAAAAATAATAATATAATAAAAATGTAGTTCTTTATAGTTTATAAATATAGTAAATTATTATCTTTATATATATATATATATATTTATATAATAATTAAATAATAATAATAATAATAAATAATTATTAAATAGTTGAATTAATCATAATTTAGATTATAATTACTTAATTTATTAATATATATATATGTAATATATATCTCTATACATATATATATGTAAGGCAAAGACTGTACACACACAAAAAGAGAGAAATGAATCAATATAAAAAAATGAAACATATAAACTGATTAAAAAATAAAATAAAAGGAAAATAAAGAGAGAGAGAGAGAGAGAGATAAGTGGGGGGGGGGGGAGAAGAGAAAACACATTTGTATTCCTCCTTAGGTACTACTCACTAGACCATGACCTCACCACCGATGGAATCCACTTCACCAACCGGCCTCACACGATCTTCCGTCATCCGCCATCAATTCCAAACTAGCATAGCCACATTCGTCTGATGTTCCCCTTCCTCGTCATGACCGCTACCACCGTAATCCATTGCCACTTCTATATCTGGTGTCACCACTATTAACCATAAATTCTTTTTACACATGACACATGGTAGATGACACCATCATCACTCATCATCCTAATGATTTGTTTCCCTCCTCTTGACCACTCAATTATTCACTATGTATCAGCCTCACTTTCAAGCCATGCCCAAGATGAAAAAAATGTAATATTCATTGTATTACTATACTCTTTCTTCTGCATGTAAGGGGAAGAAAAATACCATTTTAGTTTAATCATTTTCCCAGGTTCTCCTTGAATCATATTGGGTACCTATATTTATGTAGAATTTTGTGTAGAAAGAACTCCTCATTGGACAACCCACCCCAATGTCAAATATTTTATATTTCCATTCTTTTTTTACCCACTGGTTCGAACACACCCATTGATAAGGTCACGTCTTCACTCAGCAGAAGAACCCACCATTTCCCTCTGCATCTTCATTCAATTCACCGAAAAGTAAGGTGAAATCTTTTATTATATTTATATATATATAGATATACATACTATTATTCAGATTTCATGCATATATATATATATATTTATGTGATAATTTCAAGTTTAATTTATAACACATCCTTATTTATCAATTCCATGATAAACCATTTATTCAAGAGTCCTACTTTCAAATTTATTATCCTATGAGGATGTGTTATGTTATCATTCAAAATTTTTATTTTTTTCCAAATATATAAGTACATGTATATATATATTTATATATTTTATATAACTTCATTTTTTTAAACATACATACATACATATATATATATATTATATGAATATATTATTTTCAGGTTCTTCATGTTCTTATTTTAGAATTTAAATCCATGGTTTATATATATATGTATGTCATTGCATTTTTTTAATTCTAAAATTAATGTTTTTATAAGTATTACATCTTTTTCAAGTATTCCAATTTAGAATTAATGTATTTTAAATTTATGTAAAGGGGTTCTTTCATTATATTTAATCATATACATCATTAAATTCTTTGAAAATAATGTATAATTCCTTTCAAAGCATGTAATCATCTAACTTAATATTTTTAAATTAAGTAATGATGAATTGTTTATTTTGAAATTATCACTCTTATATTTCTTATATGTGTTATATAGTTTTTCTTTAAAAGTTATAAATTAAGGGTATATCAATTTTCACTTATAATTTTTTATGATAGTAAAATTATATATATTAATATATTATTAACAGGATTATTCTGTGAAAATATTAATTTTTTCAATTACTATTATGCACGTCATTATATTAAATTATTTTATTTTATATGCTCATGATAATTCTAAGAAATAGGAACTAAAAGTTTAATATTTCATGTGTATTTTAAGTTAAAATATCTATCATTTAATGTGAATGGTTTATATATTATTTATTGTTAAAAAAATAATATTTTGAACTTAGAAAATGACTATTTAATGATTTCATTTTGGGATGAAAGATAAATATTAAAAGAAAAGTAATTTGATTGAAATTTTATTTACACAAATGATAATTATTTTGTTAATAGACCATGTAAAAGTAAAATGACATGAGATTTTGAAGTGTAAAACCTTATAAGTTATTTACCTAAGAAAAAAAATATTTATATATTTATAGATGTGCATGTGTATTCAAAGCATTGTGATGTTTTTGAATCAAAATTCCCAGTAGAATATATATATATATATATATATATATATATATATATTTTGAAGCAAGTTAAAAAATGTTTTAAAATTAAATTTCATTGGGACATTGTAAACAAGAAAGGGGAGTGGGTTTGAACCCATTCCTAACACAATTTGGTAGGCCTAAATAAACCTTCAACATTTAAGTATCCCGAAACGTTTTTTTGAAAATATTTCATAGTATTTTTTGAAAAAACACTGGTTTATTTTAAATCATATTCAATCATAAGTATTTTCATAAGAAATATAATGTTTTCAAAAGTGTAATTATTTTTATAGGCATTAAAGAATTTCTAATATCATCAGTTTAAAAATATATATAATTATATGTTTTCGAAGGTGTAAGTATTTTCAAATGCATTTTCAGAATCTGGTTTTCAAAGGATATTAAAAATAGTTTTCAAAAATCTATTATACATTTAAAGTTATTTTCAAAACTATTTTCAAAAGTATTTATAAAATCATTTTCTTCAGAAGGTATAATTGTTTTTAAAATGGGTTTTCACTAGATTTTCAAAAACCCCTTACTATGAAATTTTTCCTTCCCTATGTTTTTATAAAATGTTTTTTTGGTTCAAATAGAGATTATATGGATTTTATCTTGACAAGGAGATAGCTCTAAAAAAGGGTAATAATTTTATTTTAATTATTATTTTAATATTGATAATTTTTAAAAGTGGTCTATTTCCTCTAAATCCTAAACTGAAAAAGATTCGTTGTTCTAAATGTCTTTATATTTCAACTTGATTTTAAAAAATCACAGAATTTTCATACCAGATCTAGAAGAATGGGTCTAGCCCTCTATATATAACATAGTTTAAACCTAATATGTCATATTTTGAATGTAATAATTCATTAATTGAAAATAATATAAATTATTTTCCATGATTATATTTTTACCACTATGATTATTTTCCCTCACACTATGATTTTTGGTTGTATTCAATGGATAAAACCTGATGGAACCATGTTAATTTTGGATGTGAAAGATAATGGAATGATATTTCTCTTGAGAATTTAAATTTTATGGTAGGTATAATGAAAAATATCATTTCTAGTTTTATGTAACTTTCTGAAGCAATGAATCATGTTGAGATTCGAAATGATCAAAATAGGTACATCGTTCTGTTGAGTCCTTAATGATGTAACATCAACCTCATTTTAGTGGATCTATTGTTCCACTAGTTCTTGGTAAATGGATCAGTAACATTGAAAATATATTTTCCATTAAAAAGTGTTCTGAGCATGTAAAATTCATTTTGGTTGTATATCATTTGTAAGGTGAAGCATATTAATGGTAGAATCTCATTAAGAACCTGATGAAATAATAATAAATTGACTCCATAGAGTGGGATTTGTTTAAAATGTTATTTTTTAATAATTAAATTTCTTGTAATATTTTTAAAAAAATGGAAAAGTAATTAATTGATATGAGGCATAAGGACAATGAATCCATAAGTTCATATGAGGAAACTTTTATAAGACTTGTGAGGTAAGATTATGGAATTATAATTAAGCTATAAAGTAAGATATATTAGTTATTAAATGGATTAAAACCAAGCCTATAAAGATGGTAAACCATAAGGTAATTACGAATTTGTGAATAAATCATTTTATGTTCTCCCAAGTTACAAATTTAAATTGGATTTACCCCTAAATATCATAGTTTTTATAAGAAAATAAAATGGAATTCAATGTAAATTCTAATATTAAAAATCATGGTGAAAATAATATGAACATTTTATTAATCTTGAAGTGTGTAATAATAAATGGAGGAAATTATATTAAGGGGACTAGTAAATGATTGAATTTTTGAAAGAAATGTTATTAGGAAATTGAATTATGAAGTGATGGGAAGAAGTTATCTAATGATGGATGAAAAGAACCACAAAATTCCCCACCCAAAATCAATTATTTGAAAAATGAGGAATATAAGAATTATGCTACCAATGTTTAAATTTTAAGGTTAACTATGATTATTGATGTCAATAACTTATTTATCATATAGAAAAGGGTAATCTAATTCTATCACTACTGTTGATGTGGGGTATGATAACAATGTGGTTAAAGGTAAACTTACCATAGACTTTAGAACTACTAATGTCATATTTGATTCTAGATCTACCCACTCTTTTATATTTGATGAATTTGTTATGAGGATCTGAATATCAAATCAATGATTATATGTTTAATTAGTATTTAAAACCCATAATGGTATGATACTCACATGTCAAGTATATTATTCTTCACTTATTGAAGATTGTGGGTATGTTCTTCCATTAAAACTTGTTATTCTACATCTAGTTGACCATGATGTTATCATAGGCATGGATTTGATTTATTTACATAAATTCCACATTGATTGGAGGGGGGGGAGTCACCATTGATATTATAAAATAATTAATTATCATATATCAGTGTGATGATAAATATGAACTTTTGATAGAGATGACATCCACTACATAGGTTATGATTCCTATTTAAAAGGTTGGTTTATCTCAAATGGTTGAGGAGAAACAAAAAAAAAATACATATTAAATGGGATATTTTTATGTTTTTTATAAATGAATTTTATAGTATTCCTCGAATCATGAAGTTGAGTTTGAAATAAAACTGATACCATGTGTTGGACCCATTTTAAAGACTCTATATAGAATATTCAAGATTGATTTTCTGGAATTGAAGAAAACAAATATTGGAGAATATTAACTAGTCACTCATTCAGTTAATTGCATCACCCAAGGGTGAAAATATTTTTTTATGTAAGAATGGTCGATAAATGTGACTGAACATTGATTATGAGGAACATAACAATAACAAAATCAAGATTATGAATCATTTTCACTATATTAATGATTTATTTTAAAATTACAAGGAGGAATGTATTTCTCAAATATTTATCATTGATTTAGAAACTATCAGTTGAGGGTCAAATGTGAGGACATACCCAAGATATCCTTCCATATGAGGTATAGAAATTATGAATTTATAATTATTCCATTTGGTCTTACTAATACACCCATTATGTTTATCGACATAATGAATATGGTATTTATAGAAAACCATGATCGGGATTTGGTAGTATTTATAGATGATATTATTATATATTAAAAGATACAGGAGTAACATGAAGATCATTTGAGGATTAAATTTAATACCTTAAGGAAGAAAAAACTATATGAAAATTTTATATAGTGTGTATATTGGATAAAAATGTTTCATTTTTGGTTCATATAATTTCAAGAGAGGGTATATATTTGGATCCATCAAAGATGAAAGTTATTAAACATTGGCCCAGACCAATCACTATGATTGAGAATCATATTTTCCTTTTATATTATGGATATTATTGGCACTTTGTGAAGAATTTATCATGGATATATAATCTACCCAAAAATGTAACTTTGAAGGTTACCAAGTTCCTATAGATAGATGAATGTGTTGAAAATTTCAAGGAAATAAATATAAGGTCAGTAAACACATATATTATTACTTTATAATATAGTGCATAAGGGTTTTTAATATATAATTATTCATCATATAAAGTACTAGGATGCATCCGCATGAATAATGATATGGATATTTCTTATGCCTCATTCCAATTGAAGGTTCATGGAAAAAATTACCCAAATCATGATTTGGAGTTACATATGGTAATTTTTTCATTAATATTTTGAGGTAATTATTATTATTTCTAATGTTGTGATATATATACTAATTAGAAAAGTATAGAGTATATATTTACTCAAAATGAGAAGAATATTTGCTAGAGAAGATGTTTGGAGTTGATTAAAAACTATTCAATACATTACCACCCTATGAAATAAAACAAGTTGAAAATACATTGAGTTGAAGGTATTGTGATAGAATATCTATGACAAGGATCAAAAAATATCCAATATTTAGGTATTTTCAAAGGATGGATCTATAAATCATTAAGGAAGGGAGAAATCACATCCTTCTCAATTGTGTGTTTAAATATATATCCCTATGAGGATTTAAGAGAAAAAAATAAATATTTGGAACTATATAAGAAGTTCAGAAATATTCCTTGATTCAAACTTGATTATTATTAAATGATAAGGTTTAGTAAATGGTCCATGGAATGTGTTCTATCCATAACATATTTGAATATGGTGTTTTTGGATAAAACTCAAAGTTAAGTATTCTCTATTTATTCTCAAAGTATGAAGATGCATAGAGATCTGGAAGAGTACTTCTAGTGAGGAAAAATGAAAATATATATTTTAGATTATGAATCTTGGATCATGGTATTTTATTAAGTTAAGGATGAGAGAAATAATTTTAAGGGGATGATACTACCATTATCCATGTCAGAATAGAAATGGGAAAAGATCACCATGGTTTTTGTCTTCAAACATCCCAAAATATCTAATGAAAATAATGATATTTGAGATAAATTAAATTTCCTTATGAATTCATCACACTTCATTTATATTTGATAAGATTTTTATCTTGATCATATTTCCATAATATACATTAATGAATTGGTAATTTTTCATGGAGTACCACATTCCATTGTATGTTCGGGATAATTCTTCCCCACACTCTGGATATAAAGTCGAATTTCACTACTACATATCATCCTCACAGATATATCTAGTCTCAAAAAACCATTTAAAACCTAGAGGATATATTGATATGTTGTTCTCTATATTTAAAAGGTGGTTTGGATCAACACCTTCTCATGATTGAGTTTTCATACAAAAAATAGATTTCAGTCTAGCATATAGATAGATCCTCATGAAGGACACTATGGAAATAAGTGTAGAAAACCAATTTAATAGGATGAAGATAGAGAAACAAATATATTGGGACCTGAGATGGTTATGAAAATTTTATATAAATTTAGATCTATTAAGTAGCATATCAAGGCATCCCAGAGTCAACATAAAATATATTCTAACAATCTTCAATGAAATATAGAATTAACAGATAGTTAGAAGGAACTGTTGTGAATTTTTACATATAATAAGGTTATGGGAATAAAAAATAATATAAAGATTATCTTTATTTATTTTTACCTTTAAATTTATTAACTAAGTAGATATGATATATTATGTCATGGTACTTCCATGAAACCTCTCTGAAGATCATGACGTGTTCCATGTATCTCTACTAAAGAAGTATATACCTAATACCTACCATTTATCAAACCTAGAGTTTATACCAACAAATCATGATATTTCATATTATTAAAAATACGTAGAAATATTATATTACAGAGATAAATTTCCCTATAATAAGAGTACTCTCCTCGTTAATGTTCTTTGTAGGAATGAAAAAATCGAAGAAGTAACATGGGAAGTCAAGGATGTGAGAAACCGAGATGTCCTCATTTGTTTCTATTTAATTGATAAAATTTATATGGTACAATTCATTTTAAGGGGGTAAAATGTAACACCCATATATTTTATGATATATTTACCTTGAAATAAATTTAATTTCTTTTATAATTTATGATACACACAACCCCAAGTCTAGATGAAACATAATATAGTATACCATTATAACATATCCATTAAATTGTCTATGTGATTGGAAATAACAATATATGGAAAATTATGTATAAATGTTTATGTAAAATAAAACTCATTGATAAATAAGTTCTCAATTTTTAGTAAATTATTTATATGGTTCTTCCCATAATTTGTTTTAATGAATTTTATTATATAATAATAAAATTAATTTAATCCACTTCTAGAAAAGGAATTTGAAAAAATGAACTTTATTATTGAAATCATAACATCAAAATTAATTTAGGGTGAAATTTTGGGATTTTCTGAAATTATTGTTTTGTGGTGGGTGGGGAAAAATAAATATTTTTCAAATACTTTCTTTTCATTTCATTAAATAAATTAATTTAAAAGTCCCATTATACTTTGGATTTGGTCATATAGAAAATTACGGTCCATTTGATTTAAAATAATCCAATTAATGTTATTTTAATCAATAATATTCATGATTTGGATATAAGTTAATTTTTATGGCTAAAAATTGTATTTTTGTTTAACTTTTTTCCATTGCATTTTATGAATTTATGTTAAAATTTTTTTATACCACATATAGATATTGAATAGATAAAATCAGATAGTATATTTTAAATTAGGAGGTTTAAACTTATTAAATATGTTCCTTTTATTTTTGGTTATTATGGATATTAGTCATGGTAATTATGTCTCACCTCTTTAAGGGTAAAATGGGTAAAATAGGGTTAAAACCATGAGATAAGGTCTCAAAATCAACCCAAAAAATTCCTTTATTTCCTTTTATTGAGTATGTTCTACCATAGAAACCCCAAATTAAAATATATGGAATTTTTTTCATTTTCCCTTGATAATTGAAATTATATTATTTCATGTAAAAAAAATTCCAAAATGTCGTTCTCTAGAATTTAATATCTATATAATTTTTTACATAAAGATAAAAGGAGGAAATTTTTAGTTGTAAATTTATATTTTAAATATATATTAATTATTTTTTATCATGATTGTTTATTTTTCATTTTTAGTGATGAAATAATTAACTTAAATACCTACACAATGATGACATAATGTGTGTGTGTGTTAGTTTTAGTAAAATCATGTAAATGTTTTTTTTAAAACACTAAATGTATTTTTTTGAGTGAGTTATAGTAACCCATGGATTTTATTTCTTAATTTGACATATTTTCAATGTGTGAAAGGTTTAAATTCTAATTAAATTTCATTCAAGATATTTTCTGAGTCAAATTATTGAAATTTTTCTTAAAATGACATTAATTGTATTTTACGATAAAAATATTTTTATTAAATCATATAAAAATAAAAAAACATTAAAAATGATAATTTGGATGATAAATGATCTAAAATTTTATCCATTCGTAATTTAGAATCTAATTTTACCATATTGGTAGAATTATAACCCTTTAACATTAAAAAATTCATTACCTTTATTAAGATTAAAATTAGTTAATAAGGCGGTTAAATCGAAAGATAATGTTTAAAGTGACACTAAAATCTATATAAATGTTATGTATGGTTATATTTCAAAATTATCCTATTTTTATTTGAATATATATACGTTTTTAATCTTTTGTGTTGATAATAACTTAATTGTATTTTAATCTTTTTAGTAATTATAGGTGTTTCCTTTTCCGTAGAAAATGACACCCCTAATATATATATTATTTAGGAAACATTGATCAATAAATATTATCATAATCCTACCCAATTTTCTTATAAACTTTTATATCCATTAAATCTATGTTTTAATCATCTTGAATGATTATTCCAAGTGTTCTTCATAATGGATCTAATAGAGGGTTTCCCAAGAAAAGTTAATCTTCCTACGTATTCTTTTCCAATTTATTTATTCTCATAACTTTTTTAAATCCATGGTAACAATCATGAAATAAAAAAATATAATAAACATTATTAAATGTTATTATGATTATTGGACTACAATTACCCACCCTATTTTCCATTAAATGGGATATGATAGTATCTTTTGTGAGTATGTGTGGACTACGCATATACGTTGTGATACAAATCATTTCCAACACTACCTTTCATGGGTGATTATTTTAATGATTTTAAAGATTTTATATGATATTTTTACATAATTAATCTTTTATAATTATAATATAATATCCACCATCTTAACCACCTATATGTTGGAGAATAATAAATTTTAATGTGTGTATGTGTGGACTTACTCCTCCACGAAGCGATGTGATTTGTTTCTCATTTTTTATTTACATGGATGTTAATAAAAATATAATTAATGAAAATATATATGATATTTATGATACAATAATTATTCTATGAAGGTTAATTTTTATTTACCTTTCTTTCCTTTTATATGTCAAAAACTAAATACAATATTCATGCGTACTTATGACCTATCGCCTCCATGAACAATGTAATTCAATTTTCTATTTTCACCTTTTATAAAGGATTATAAATATTTAAATAATGAATATATTTTATATTTATATGATAAATTACATTATGAATATGATGGAACTATGATCAATGTATAAGGACTAGAACTAACTCTTATACTACAAATATTGTTCCAACATATCTAATGTACTTTATGTTTTGATAATATCAAAATACTTCATATATTTTTTATGATATTATTTTTATGTTTGTTCATTAGGTTTTATATTCATTTAAGTCTACTCCACTATTATTCTAATTTTTTTGACATTTTTCTAAAATATCCCTAAGTATAGAAAATCAGCTACGTCAAATAATCAATAATATCAATGAGCTACATGATGGAAACAACTACATTAATCGACTATGTCAAAAAATCAGATATGTGATACATAAATGAATCTCATACCTGAGAAGATAGATACATTGATGAAATGAATAAGTGAATTGGATATTTAGAGTATTCAAAAACATTATTTGGATATGTGGTAAAATTAACTCCATGGTTTCAAATAGTTATTTAATTCATTAGGCTATGCCAATTTTTGTTATGTGATAAGGAAGGCTATTTTTTTGAATACCTAAGAAAATTAGATATATAAAGAATGAATAAATGGATAAATTCATATAAATGAAATAAATAAATAGAATCGGCTACATGGTGATCTTAATGTGGCTATGTCATTATGTAACCTACATATTTATTATCTTTGGTGCACTCAAAGTACAATTTAATTATGTTGTTAATGCATTAACTATTGGAAAAATGTTTTATGGTAAAATTAACTATAAAAAGTTTAAAAGTACTAAAAGAATAAAGAAATACAAGATTAATTTAATTCTCTGTCCTACTACTAAGGTATTTTCTAGAAAAATTAAATCATGAATTTAATTCCAATAATAGATTTTTTAGGATCCCAAGAAATGAAATTAAGAGAGATGTCTTCAATTATTATTTTAAAGTGAAGAAGAAAAATATAGATAATGTAATTAATAAATAAAATAATTACTTTAACTATCACACACTCTCTAATCTTTAGTGTTTCTACATTGTTTCGAGCCAATGAAGAAAAGTATCCAAGTTATCTATAGTTCTGAAATAATGATATTTATTATTGTGTTTTATATGAATATCCTTGAGATGATTTTCATTTCTATGTTATCCCCTAGATAACTCTTATCTTATATCTGTTTTATCCTGAAACCATAGGATTCATCTACAATCTCTTTTTTATTCTCTCTTGTTGTGATGGTTCCTAATAAAATAACCTTGATCATTGGTGTTTTGTGAATCCCAGTAAAATACCATTAAAAATATATGTATTGTACCCAGTTACAAATGATTTCACTCAATTTCATAGTCTATGAGAAAATTCATGGAATTATCTAATAAAAGTACCATCACTAGAGAAAATCACAAAGCTTTATGAGTTCAGCATTAGTAGAGTGGAATATGTGTTTTCTTTTCCAAAAAACACTATTAATAATTAGTGTTTGATATTTTTCTTTATGTTTTTATTTTTCACATCATTCTTGTGTTAAAAAAAATATGAGAACTTATCCTACCATAAATAAGACGGTTTTCTAAGACATAAAAATTTCAAGAACTCAATTCACCACCTCTTTGGCCTTAGCACAATTGGTCTCTAACCAATCGTTGGTATCAAAGGGGTGAATTTTGAGTAATAAACAATCAAATATTTAATTATTAAGATCATCATCATTATTGATTTTGTTTATGATAATAGATAATTTATGTCTATGGTAAGAGATCCCTACTTCAATATTGAAAACTATGGTTGTTTGAAGGAACATATGATAATCCATTTTAAGAAAATTGTATTGAATGCTTATTTAAATGATGTGAAGCCTCATAAAACTCCTAGGACTAAACAAGAAATATTTGATGCAAACACTAAACCCATCTGTGAATTAAACTCCAAATCCATGAACAATATCATCTACAAAATATATCTTTTTGAGTTCAACCGAGTTTCACAATATCCAATAGCTAATGAGATGTGGAATTCCATTTTAGTGGCTAATTAAGAAACATACAATGTGGGAAATCTCGAAAATAAAATTTATAAGATTAAATTTGATACATTCAAAATGATGTAAGGATAATGCATCCCCCAACTAAGTGAAATAATTACTATGGTTGAAAATATTGTTGCTGCTTTATGAACACCCATTCCTAAACTAGATCAATCTTTGAAATCTTCAAAATTATAACAGCTGGATCGAGTGTAATTTTGGAAATCGCTAAGAAATTTAAACCAATCAAAGATTTCAAAATAAATAATCTTATTGGTACACTTATTATGTTTTATGAATTAATGGATTTGATTCAAGTGATCAGAATCTTTTTAAAATGGAAAATGATTCATTTATTGTTTTTACTTCTAAAGATGATAATAATAAGAATAGTATATAAATATTTGAATTATATAGAGAAGATAAAACCTCAATAAATTTTGGATCAAATGATTATATTTCTTATTTCATTATAATTTTTTTAAATTATTACAAGAGAAGAGTTTGTAGAAAACCCTTCAAAAAGTTCATGAACTATGAGGGAAACTTGAAAGAAATAAGATAATATGAACTCAATAAGATTAGGCATATCAATAAATATTTCCCTTAATTTCATGGTGACAAAAAATTCGAGAAAAATTATTTCAATAAGGTAGAATATAATAAGAAATCCAATAAAGACATGAAAGAAACATGGAGTACTTCTAAAGACTCCCTTAGTGATTTCAAGTAAGATTATAAATATAAAATATCAAAACGATAATATGTACTTTATGGAAGACTCATATGTGGTACAATATTTCTTTTCTTCTGATTATGAATATTTTTAAGAAAACAAAAAGTCACTTTATATAATTTAATGAATATTGTACTATGTTTCAAAAAATATGAAATCCTGCAAAATAAAGAAAAGACCTCAATAACTTGTATAATTTTATTGTTAATAAAAATAAGGAATTAAACAAAGAAATTATATATTTTAATTTAAAATTGTAAAATTATTCTTCCCATTTTTTAAACATGATAATAAGATTTAAATATTATCATAAAGGTGATATAAGTGTGTTCAAAAAAGATAAAAATTACATAAATCAAATTCTTGGAAATAATAAAGTCCAAAAAATAAGTTTGCAATAGGAATACAGGGTAAAAAAAGTTTTAAAAAAATTATTTTCACCTACTTATAAGAATAAAAACTTCCCAAAATGACTTGTTTTAACTATGGAGAAATAGTTCACTTTAAAAATAATTTTAGTTCAATAAATCATCAATTTTTTGGGTTTAGATTTTTCTTTATTTCAAAATGATTTTAAAAATTATGTGATGGAATTTTTGGATAGAACAAATAGATATAGGTTCTTAAATCATTTTTTTACATTTATGGACCCAAGATAATATTGGAACCAAACCAATTTATTATTTAAATTTTTCAATAGATAAAAATTTCAAATACCATCAATGAAAAATGGTATATAAATATTGGATTATCAAGGTATATGAGTGGATATTTCTCTAATTTTCATTCCTTATGTTAACATTATGGTGGTTATGTCACTTTTGGTGGAAATACCAAAGGTAAGATTATGGTAGTCAAATTAATTGGAAATCCAGGCTCATTCCTCATCAACAACGTTCTATACGAGGAAGTATTAAAAAAATATGATAAATATTTCTCAAAATTATAATAAAAGATATTTTTTTGTATTATAAAATAATTATTGTTCTATTTTCAAAGATAAAATTCTTAAATTTATAGAACCAAGATACCTTAATTTTGGTACTTTAGATGTAAATTATTTGTATAGACAAAAAGTGAAATATTTAAATGCTGATATAAATTAATGTTGGATTAACTGTAGGATACTATAAAATCGTAATGTTTATTTTTAGGAAGAAATGTATAAAATAAATTTAGTTTCAAAATTACCTCAACTTAAATTAAATTACAAGAGACTATGAGATTCATTCAAAATGATTATTAAATGCATGTTATATTTTAAAGAAATTAAAGTGGTTTCTAAATTTATACTTCTAGAACTTATCCACATGGAATTTTTTGGGTAATCTAGAATAGAAATCCTTAGAGGAAAATATTTTTTATGAGTTAGTAGATGATTTATCAAGATTTACATGGGTATAATTTTTTATTTTCAAGAGTTAATATTGTTTTGTATTTATAATTTTTTATAAATAGGTTTAAAAAGAGAATGATTCCAAAATGATGTCTTTGATAAGTGACCATAAAGAAGAATTTTAGAACCATTAGTTCAATTATTTTTATTCAAAACAAAAAATCAACGATAATTTTTATTACCCTCGGACACCTCAAAAAAATATTTTTATTGAAAGGAGAAATGGGATCTTATAATAACTTTCTAGGACTATGTTGTGCGAGTATAACCTTCCTACTCATTTTTGGGATGAAGGTGAAAATTTGACATGTTTTTCCATAATTTTTTTTAAATTAAGTTTAATTTAAAGAAAACACTCTATTAGTTATGGAAAAATAATATTCCTAAATTTGGATACTTTAATGTATTTAGATGCATTTTTTACATTTTTAATACCATGGATAATCTTGGTAAATTTGATCCAAAGGCTGATGAGGAAATATTTCTTTGAAATTATACTACTTTCAAATGAAATAGATATTTTAATAAAAGTTCAAATATTATTGAAGGATAAAATCATGTTGACTTTGATGAAAGTTATCCATTTGATCAGAACATGACTCAAGGTGACGATATAAGTAATTTTTATGAAAAATTGAGACACAAACCTCTTTTTGATAGTAGAAATGATGATCTAGAATTTCATTTTGGAGAACTAAATCATGAAAAAATGGTTACTAGGGAATTTGAAAGTGTGATACCTAGACATCAAAGAAACTTGAAAACCCATCCCTTAGAAAATGTTTTATGATTCTTAGATAAAGGTATTTAAAATATAAAGAGTGTATAAAATCTTATATAATTTTATACCTTTTTATCTAAACTAGAACATAAGACAATAGAAAAATACTTAGTTGATGTGTACTATTTTTAGCTATGAATATATAATTAAACTAGTTAAAGAGGAAAAAGGTAGGGGAATAGAAAATACACTCCATAACTATCCTATTATAGGATCAAAATAGATTTTTAAAATAAACAGGATGATTAGCATGTAATCAATATAAATATGTATAAACTAGTAAATAAATGGTATAACCAAGAGGAAGGTATATATTGTGAAGATTCCATTTAAATTATAGCTAGACTAGAATATATTAGGATTATCCTAGCCTATACATCACACATGAAATTTAAATAATATCATATAGAAAAATAATATAAATTTTTAAAAGGGTTTCTTATGGAGCATGTTTTTGTTGAACAACCTCCCCATTTTGAAAATTCCCATTTTCCAAACATAGTTTATAAACTTACCGAAACACTTTATGGCCTTAGAAAAGACCCATGATACTTGTATGAATGGTTGAGTTCTTTTCTTTAATCAAATTTATTATTATTAGGAGTTTAAGATCCTACTATTATCACGAAAAATTCTTCTTCACATATTGCATTAGTTTATATATATGTTGATGTTATGATTTCTGGTTCTACAAATAAAAAATTTTGTAATTATTTTTAAAAACTCATAAAAAATAATTTTAAATGATCTTGGTGGATGAGTTAAATTATTTTATAGGCTTGAATGTTTATCAAAATGAATTTTGGAATGTGCCAAATCAAATAAAATTCATACTTGACTTAATTAAGAGGATTGGCCTCAAAAATGGTAAAATAATTGAAACTTCTATGATTTCTAATGAAAAACATGATTTTAATGAAGCATTGAATCCAGTTGACAATAAGTTATACAATGGAATAATTGGGGAGTCTACTATATTTAATTTCTAATGGACCATGAATTATATTTTTAGTATACTTGTGTAATAAATTATAAGATAATACTAAGGAATCTCATTAAAATGTTTCTAAAATAATTTCAATATATTTTAAATGAACAATTTAGGTTTCTTTAACTTTTAAAAAAAAATCTGATTTCAATTTGGCTTCATATTACAATTCCAAATTTGGTGATATCAAACTAGATAGGAAGATTAATTCAATAACTCACCATATTATAAGAAAATTTCTAGTATCATTGTATAGTATGAAATATCATTCAGTTTCATTATCTACTGGTAAATTAGAATACATTAGTATACATAGTTGTTATGAACATGTTTTATGGATGAAATACACCCTAATGGATTTTAGATTCAATCATAATCATGTTTTAATTAAATTTTATAACACTAGTACTATAAAAATTTCAAATAATTTGATACACCATTCAATAAAAAATAATAAATACCTATGACATAATTTCATGAGAGATCATTCTCAAAAAGGTGATATAAATCCAGAATTTATCTCTATAGAGAATAAATTAGTTGATATTTTTAATAAGCACCATGATTGTGAAAATTTTTATTCCATTAAGCCAAAATTTAGGTTATTTGGATTTAAATGATTTTAATTTATTCTATTCCTATTTATTTTATAGTATTATTAAAGTTAAATGAATTTATTTTTTCTTGTCAATTTTAATAATTTATTCCAATGTTATAGTTAAACTGAGCTTGTTTTGATTTTAGTAAATAATGTGCACTTATTTTAAAATAAAAATGTTATATTTATTTTATTTTTTATTTATTTGATGTCAAATCAACCTCTAAAGCTAACATGGTTGCATATCCATTCTCTAAAATGAATACGTGGCCGTAAATAAAAAAATCTACATTCATCCACTTCAACATTCACCTACTTCTATTCAATTCCTAAAGCTAAACTACCACCCTTACTCTCCCAGAAACCAACCAACCTTTCTATGATGGTGTCACGACCCCTACCTATAAAGCCACCCCTCTTGAGATGGAAATGGAGAATGAGAGATAATTCCCCCCGAGTCCCGCCTTCAGTAGGCCATGATGTGGAGACCAACACCAATGGTATAAAAATATCACAAAATGGGAGGCATTACCCTTTTTATTGTAACTAATATCAGAAGATAATATATATCAACCAGAAAAAACTCCAAGACATATACATAAAAGGATAAAAAGTCCATCCCACATGCATGATTAATGTAAAACTACTAGAAAACAAGTGTCTCCAATGTAAATACCAAAAAAAAAGGATAAGAAGAGAAATGAAATTTTTCCCAAAGTTAGAGCTAGTAATGCCCAACATGGTCTACATAGTACTCCTGGAAACCTGAATGAAGTTTTATAATGTAGGGTGAGAATATAAGTATACTTAGTAGGAAAATACCAAAGTATCTCGTGCACAAGTGGAGAAGAATATTGACTCCACCGTGAGAAATAGTAGAAACAAAAAGCATCTAACAGTGTATATCTCACAAAAGGCATGATCACCAAATAATGAAAGTTAGTTAAAGTAATATATTAAGAACATTGATGATAGGGTACCCTGCACCACTCTTCCACTGATTATCCTCTCCCACACCCTAACATAAAAAATCCCATTGATCCCACCTATTCTGAAAGAACCACATCACAACCTACACATACACACATGGGAAAACTACCAAATAACATCCTTCTTGAGCACACCTAGGCCTTGGAACTACATCTAATCCCACCTGTAGAAACCTAGGCCCCAAACCACACCACTTCCTGTAGACACCAAGGAAACGTAACACAACTCATCCCAAAGACATATGGGAAGCACATATCACCTACACACACATGGTCATCACAAACCCCAACCTGCATGAAGAGTGTTGGTCTACCAATGCCTAGAAGTGGGAGCAAGGAAGAGTGGGTGGGCATCCATCCATCCTCCCACCAAGATGTTTTGGAAAGACACCCTCCCTCGTTGCCATGTGTGTGTTGGACACATAGTTCTAAACACGATTTGGGTGCATATAGAAATCAAGATGAACTAAAATTATATATATAGTTTTCAAACACTCATCCCAACCTATGGTTTCTCAAGAAAACAACCACCCTATAACACTATGACATTTGATGCTACCTCTTAATGCATGTATCAGGATGAACGACAATCACTTCCAATGTTGATAAAAGAAATCCACTTAACACCCAATAATTTTTATGTTATTTAGACTTTACTAGTTATTCCATCCCTAAATGGGAAACTAACAACCACAACACACAACCGATGTCACAACCAAGCCAAAAAGAGTAAGAAAAATATGGTAAAACACCCCACTTCACACTTCCTCCCCACTTAGAAACCAAGCCAACCAATGCCATTATCATTCTTAAAATTCATGCCTCCCCATTCTTTATATCAAAAAGAAAACCCCCAAGTTATATAGAAACCCCAAAATACACCTCCTCAAATCTATACATGGATACCATGCTGCATAACAACACCACTCCCAGTAACATAAACATAGAAAAAACCTAAAGTGCAGCCCTATTTCCCAACCACTTCCCATCCATTCCACAATTAATATCTCAACCTAAGATTCTATTACACTAACTGTACCACCCCATACACATAGCCACACTCCAAGAAACAAAACCAAATGATAAAAAAACAAGACTGAACAAAACCATACACAACACATAGCCACATCAAACAACATGATGTATTAATATTTAGAAACACTCATTCTTTAATTCTACTTTAATAATTGAGGGGGTATCACAGAAAAATTTTGATCCCAGGGGAATTCATTTAATTTACCAGATATACGTGATTAATCATGTTTTAATGCTCATAGATGTTCAATATAAGATTAACTATAAGTATTCATGATTCCACTCCACAAAAAATACCACCAATGACCATGATTTTCAGAAGTCATACAACCAACACAATTTACAACATCGATCAAAGATAACAAACACAACAACAAAAGCATCATCATCATCTTCCCCACCCATAATTTATTACTGATATAACAAAACCCATTATCGTAACAATTCCAATCATCTTTATAATAGGTTAGATTATCTTTACAACATTGGGATTTGACCATAAAAACAATGATACCTTAGCTTAACCACCCCAAAAGAGAGAAAAATAAAATAGAAATGAAGGAATCCCTATGTCAAAGAAGATATGGTCAACAACTCCTACTTACACCAAAATAAGGGGTCATGCAAGCATCCAGAAAAAATTCGAGGGACAACATGATCGACATCTATATCACAGATGAAAAACCTCAGGGAAGAAATGTTTTAGGCACACCCAGAGAAAACAGAAGGGTTCAAGAAAGAGAGGATATCGACTTTATAAAACGCCAGATTATATATCAATGGAAGGGAGACAATTTCAAATAACTTAAAAGTATAATCATGATAAATATAACATGATTTGACTATTGTAAATCCTCAGGATCATTATAATATTAAATATATAATTAGTATCCTTTTAAATGCCTTTAAAAATTCTCAATCAGGGTTTTAAACTTGATTTACATCAAATAAAATGTAAGAGGGGATAAACTGGAAAAATATGGAAATGACTCACCGATAGGTGAGTCACAGACATGAGTCATCGATAGAAAATCACTAACAACGAGTCACCAACACGACCCACCAACATTGATTCATTGATGTGACCCAATGATTCTTAACTCACCGATGCTTGAATTACTGACACCCGATGCCTGACATACTGACACTGAGCCACTGATGATGAGCTACAAACATGAGCTACTAATACCACATAATGATGAAAAATACCAATGCAACCCACCAATTCAACCTACTGATGGTACATATTGACATGACCTACTGATCATGACTCATCATTGGAAATACAGGATTTTTGGAAAACCCTTGAAATGAGTCACCGTGACTCTCCAGAACACCTAAAAGACTCGATTTTCACAAAGGAATGGACTGGAAAGTTTTTGGTCCATTACATCAGACACCTCCAAAAATATTTTCTCCATTAAGAATTAAAAACTAAACCCAAAAGAAAAAGGGGTCTGAACAACTACCCTGTATGAAAACTGTCAAGGATCTCACTTCACTTGAAACACTACTACTTTATTAAAGTTCAACAATAATCCACCTTATGTTGTTAGAAAGGTGGAGTGATCCCTCAACAACCAAGAAAACCTTTTCAAACATATAATACCCCCAAAAGTCTAGAAGACACACCACATGAGCACCAAAACCACTCTGTCTAGACACATGAGTCATGTATTTCATTCCTCCATGTTGAGATACTATCCATTATGGGTGACACTGACTCACCCACATGGGTTTAATCACATCTAAATTAATGCTTATTAAATAGAAATTGGGTCCTCCAATCCTCATGTTTAGGACATTATCAAGCATTACAAAATAAAGAAACAACTCCTCTCATTGGAAACAAGGCACAATCCATACATAAAAAATCAAATAACATAAGTGAAACTCAAAATAGATATGGGTATTGGGAATGCATATACACTTCTTGATCCCATGTACTCTCCTCTAGGCCACTATGACTCCACAACACATGAACCAAGGGAACGGTCCGTCCATTTTGCACCTTCTCCCAACAATACTACACCTCCACTAGCCGCTCCATGAATGTTGCGACGTTCACAATATCAAACTCTCCCCACTCAATGACATGGGAGTCATCATGAAGATATCGAACAATTTAGGAGACATTAAAGACTTCATGGATCTTCTATAATAATGGTGGAAATTATATCTGGTATATGACTTTAATAACATTCCCTAACTCCATGAAGGGTCCGATGAACCTTGGAGAAAGTTGGTTCCCTCTACCGAACCTCCACTACCCATGTTGAGGGTAAACCTTCCAGAAAACATTGTCTCTAACCTTAAACTCCAATGGACTCCTCCTAAGATTAGAATAACACTTCTAAAAGTCTTGTGTTTCCTTTATCCTATCATGGCAAACAACAACTTCTTAGTTGTACTATGAACCATGTCCAGACCAAAGACAACTGCCTCCCCAACTTCTGTCCAACACAAAGGTGAATGATACAGTCTCCCATACAAGGCTTAAAATAGAGACATACCAATGGAAGAGTGATAGATATTATTTTAAAAAAATATATACCAAGGAAATTGTCACACCCAAGACCCACCACAGTTCAAGACACATGCTCATACCATGTCCTCCAATGTATATATGGTCCGCACTATCTTCCCATCTCTCTGAAGGTGGAAGGTAGTGCTAAGGTGTAATTGAGTAAAAAAAGAATCCTAAAATCACTTCTATAGTCGTGAGGTGAAGAATGTATCCCGTTACGAGAAAATGGATCTTGGAACTCAATGTATCCGCACTACCTAATCAACATAACTCCTGCCCAAGGAATCCACTATGCCCGATTGCTTGATTTCTATGAAGTGTTCCAATTTTTTCAGCTGATCCACTACTACCCATTTAATATCACATACTCCTTGTTCTCTAAGTATACCTATGATTAAATCCATCAATATGTCACCCCACTTATACTTGGGGGTATTTAAGGGATGTAACAAACCACTGAGAACATGGTGCCCAACCTCTACCTATTGGAACACTAAGCACTTCACCACAAACTTTGCCACACCTTGAATAATTCCAAACCACAGAAACTTTTCACTCAAGACACAATACATCATAGAAACTCATGGGTGTACCATTAAAGGAGAGCTGTAAAACTTAAGGAGAACTCCCTCACACATATCCACTAGAAAAAATAGCTTTTAATGAAATAAAATTTGATTTTGACCATCCACTGACCATTCTTCCAGAGCATCACCCTGGCCAATGTGATCACACATCAACTCTACCTCTGAGTCCCCCCCACTAAGACTCTGCCACCTGCTACATCATAAATGACTGTACTATAATCTAAAACATAAATCCTTTGCCTCCATCGATTCATGAAACTATGTGCAAGGTGGCCAACTCATCCATAAACTCTAAAGAATTTGCAGATTCCCGAACTACCTCTCTATGCATATTCCTACTTGAAGTATCTGCCACAACATTTCACTTTTCATGAGGTGTAGTATATCTCAAAGTTTTAATCCTAGAGAAAATCTATACACCTTCATTTTCATATGTTTAGATATCATTGGGAAAAGATATACCTCAGGCTCTTATGATTCGTGAAGACCAAAACGTGCTCCCCAATGAGGTAATGTCACCACAACCTCAGTATGAACATGAACACCGCTAGCTCTAGATAATGGGTGGCATGGTTATACTTGTGTGGAAGTAACTTCCTAGACCCTTAAGTGACCACTCTGTATTACTACCTTAGAACCAACCCCAAGCCCAGATGAGAATCATCACAAAACACCTCAAACATCACCCATTCTTCTGGATACTGAAGTACTGACTAACTTCCCCTTCAGATAGTTGAAAGCTATATAGCACTACTCACTCCACACAAAGGCCTGATACTTTATTGTTTGATCCATGAACGAAGCTGAAAATATTGATAAATTAGGTACAAATATCCAGTAATAGCCTTCTATACCAAGGAAACTGAAAAACTCTTCCACGTTCTTGGGTCCTACCTAAGACAAAACTGCCTCGACCTTTAATGGGTCCACTTTCAGGCCCTGTCGAGACACCAAATTTACAAGGAAGTGGACCTACCATGTTTAAAACATACACTTGGGGAACTCTCTATATAGTTGGTGTCATGGAAGAACTTCTAGGACAGTTTTGAGATGCTCAGTATGGTCCTCTTATGACCTCGAGTAGATCATAATTTTATCGATGAATATTCTGATTAAACGGTCTAGGAAATCATGAAATATGGAGTTCATAAGTCCCAAGAACACATATGGAGCATTCATAACACCGAACAATGTAACAATGAACTCGAGGTGTCCATACTTTCACTTGAAAGTAGTATTCAGAATATCACCATTCTTCACCCTCAACTGATGATACCCAAACTATAGATCGATCTAAGAAAACAATTTTTTTCCCATCAGATGGTCAAAAAGATCATCTATCCCCAAGAGAGGGTAATAGTTCTAGACCGTCACCTGATTTAACCTCTATTAGTCTATACACTCCCTCAGACCACCACCTATCTTTTTTTAAAGCAAGACTAGAGAACCCCATTGAGACACATTAGGCCCGATAAATCACTTATTCATCAAGTCTTCAATCAAAATCTACATCTCCCATAACTTTTAAGGTTCCATCTAATAAGGATCCATAAAAATCAATGAAGCATGAGAATACAGTCTTTCCTGAACTCAACATCACATTGAGGGGGTAGAGTAACAAACTCATTGGGGAAGAAATTTGAGAATTCCCCAAAAAGTTGGGAACCATATCTATCTAAACATACACCGATTCCATTTAAATCTCGGCCAATAAGGATAAAGGATGCTCTATACATTGGCTGCCCATCTGACGACTTTTCTCACCAATGAAATGCAAACACTGTCCATTAACATCTGAAAACATGACCCTTATTTAGAAGTATTCAATGATAGCATGAACAGAGTGAAACTAGTCAATTATAAGGATGACATCATACAATTTCATCTGAAACAATAAAATATTACCATGGGACTGATCCAAACCAATAATCAGTCTACATCCCCGACACACATCAAACAAGCTGGGCTGACCTCCAATCGGTGTACTCAATGCTAGAGGAATGGAAATTCTCTCCATATCTTCTCCTAGAGCATGGGATATACTGGTTAAAATAAATGAGTGTGAAGATCCTAAATAAAAAAAGGTGTAAACAAGAGTACTAAACAAGCTGATTGTAACTCGAACGATCTTCAGCCCCACTGGAACTGCTACCTCTGTGGCATTCAAATGGCCACACCCAACTCCTCAACTCTTTTTCTAATGATCACCTCCACAACCATGCCTAGGTTGAGGTCCCTAAGAAACATCCTAAGGTCATCCTCCACCCACTCCATCTCCCCTCAGTGGATCATGATCATGTTGTCCCTACTACTAAAATGGCCTGCTCGACAACTACTGATAAGGTGGGAACTGAACCTACCCGCCTCCACTATACCGAGCTCAAAAATTCATTAGGAAATAATTATGAAGGTTCCCACAAACTCCACAAATAAAATTCACCAACCCCATGCTTATAGGATATGCAAGAAAACCGGATTGTCGAAACGAATTTTTTTGAGGTCAAATCCCTGACGGTCGAAACCTCAAAGGACCTGGTTCCTATGATTTTCAATTGGTATCCTTGCCCTTAGATTAACCATGTTGGTTGTCCTATCATATTATAAATACTCCTAAGTGCATTCTCTCGAATTCCTCCACCGTCTTATGTACCTATATGTATGTCGGCATGGTGAAGGGAGTTACTGCATATTAGAGAGAATGATAAAGTGCCTCCTCTAAGCATATTTCTCAATACTCCTCATCTAAAAAGAGATCTGAAGTGATGCAATGTAGATCCTGGAACTTTATCCCAAAATCCCATACTGAAATACTCCCCTACTGGTGGGATAGTATCTCCTATCTCTTCTCAGCCTTCATGGTAAATGAAAGGAATTCTACCCAGAACTCTTTCTCGAAATCGAACCACAAAACATCAGTCCCCCTTCTCTCCCCACAGTATAGTGTCCACCACTGACATGTAGCTCCCCTCATCTGACTAACCTTCAATGGAACCCATAAATCTGTTGAATCCCAGATCAAGATGAAGGTTATCCCAAGCTCCTCGATCTAGCTCTCCGTATCCATGTCTAAGATTCTACCCTCATACATTACCATGTTATACTGCAAGAAATCATGTAATTTTATTTTCCACAGGTTGTACTTCTCCTCTGGATCAACCCTCCACCATTCAGCTGGATCAACCTGCTGATCCTTCACTGTCTGATCCATTCATAGATAATGATTGGGTGCCATAACTACAAGTTAAACATTGAACTCCTATGGCCGAGTAGTAAGGGATTTTATTTTTAGTGCATTTTATTATAATTAATTAAGAATTTTCCCAAGACACCAATTAAAACAGTAGCACAAGTCATTATGATGCATATACCTTTCCTAGGGCCTCTACCCTAAAAACAATGTTTCACAATTGATCATTTGCTAAGACCAGAGTCCTTATATCAGATCACAGGGGGCCCTAATATCCTATGTGATAGCCAGTCTTCCCTGGACTATGTCACACACCATGATCACAATACACTTCTGACCTACCAACCCATGAAATCCTCACTATGGTTAACAATAAAATCCATCCTATATGTCAACCATCACCTTTGATATCACTCTGTCGTGACCCCCTTCCTCTAAATATGCCCCTCCTGTGATGTAAATGGAGAAAGAAAGATAATAACCCTCGAGTACGATCTCCAGTATGCCTAGAGGTGTTTTCCAACACCAAGGGCATATAAATCTCACAAAATTGTAGCCAATGCCCTTTTTATGGTAATTAAGATCAATATATAATATGTATCTACCAAAAAATAACCCCAATACATATGTATATAAAATAATCCAAAATCCAGTTCACATGTGTAATGGCCCAGACCTCTCCAGTCCATTAATTTTTGAAAATGTGGTGTTAGAGGTGTTCTGGGAGGTCAAGGTAACTTATCCTTAACGCTTTTCCAAAATCTTCATTTTCTAAGAACCGTTTCAATGGTAGACAGTTCTGAATTGTAACATCACGTTATTTTTTAGGTACTTTTGATGTTTCTAACTACCCTTGTTTTGGAGTAGTGACTTGGGGTGAGTTTGGGTGAACCATTATGGAAAACAAAGGGCAGTATCCTTGGCACGGGCTACGCACAGTTTTTTAAAACCGTGCGGCCAAACCGTGTACAGGTAATCTTGGAGGCAGTGGATAATGCATAGTTAGCGCACTGTTTGTCTAACTGTGCAGCCTAACCATGTGAGGAGTGTTTGAAGAGGGAGTAGCTAATGCATGGTTAGAACACAGTTTGTCAAACCGTGTAGACTAACCATGAATGCACTTAAATTAGATCCTAAAATTGTGGATCTAACTCGATATTTCCTCTAATGGGCTTGTTTATGCTCCTAAGTGGCAATAATTCTGGATTACCCTCCCTTGAAGGTAGAAGAACCTCTCCCAAGCATTTTGGAGGTGATACGAAGGCTTATCTTGGAGAATCGAAGCCGGTTTATTGAGGTATGTGATCGTTCTTGTTTGGTTTCTTAGATCTACTTATATCTACTTCCCCTATTCTCTCGGTTTCTTAGATCTACACCCATTATGGGTAGATCTATGTGTGTGGAAGCCAAATATGATGGGGTTTGGTATTGATCATTCTAGGAGAAGATATTTAAGGCAGGTTTTTGGAGAATCAACTCCGCCTTCTTAGGCGTTCTTCGACCGTTGGGGTTTTCATCAAAAACCTTTGAGGTAGAGGATTCATTGCTTCTCTTTATTTTACATGAAACTATATTGTTAGCATGTTTTATCTCAATGTATGAAAATGTAATTGACATATTAAATATTTGAACCAGATAAATAAATTCATAATTGATTGTATGTTGTTGCCTTTTGTTTGCTAGATAGTGTGATATCTATGTTTTCTTTACTTAGCTATTTGTTCTTAATGGAAATTGGTAAAGAACATAATCCAAGATTATTTGATAATTGTTTGGATAAAGATAAAGAGGCATGGAAACAAATCCAGTTCTTATTGTAATTTGATGTTGATTAAATTGGCGCAGTAAGCATGTTTAGTCTTTTGTGATAACTTATTGGTTGGGCTTCCAATGTTGGAACCAAGGATTTATAAATCTGTTAATTCAATATGGATTAAAGATGTTGTTTGTTTGTTAATTCCTTGAAGGGTTCTGAGTTACCCTCTTGTTTTTTAAAGGGACAATATCCCAAGTGATGTGATGGTTGTTTTTCCTGCTGCTTGTGTTGAGACGTGACCCTATAGGGGTGTTGTGTTATGTGGAGGCATAGAGGCCTTTTTGTTGTGGCAGCGGATGATGCCTAGAGTGGCGAGATGCATTGGTTTATGCATGTGGGTGTCAGGGGGACACTAGGGATAATGGAATGGGATGGATGTGATTGTTTTATGCTTGCTGATTCTTTGGTTGTTTATATGCTTACTTTTCCCCACTGCTGAAGGCAGCTGGTCTTGCTTACCCTTCTTCGGAAAGAGGTAAAGACATGCGAGGTATGCCACGTGATTTCCGTGTTTAGCTTCTCAAGGGGGAATAGGTCTACAATCTTGCTATAGGCGACAAAGACTCAATAGGTATTACATCTACTCACCGTGTCGAGCCCCTTTGTGTTAGTAGCATAGAAAGCTTTTCTAGAATGCTTGGGAATATGGGAAAGTAAATCTGTAATGAATATTTGAATACATGGTGTTAACTGATGGGGTTGGAATTCGTTGGAACTTTTTGATGAGGTTGAAATCTTTTGAAGGAATAATGGATTTTTTGTGTGATTCTAGTGAAATTTAATGTGGATTTGTTGATGGTTAATTAATTTTTAATGAATTAATTAATTTATAGTGGAACTGATAAAAAGGGAATGAAGTAATCTAATAAGGCTTGTGGTTATTCCCACACATATATTCTGGATGTAGTATCCTATGGACTACTATAGGTGTAATGTGTATAGGCTATGATGTCTTGAAGATCCTTACTCAATGTATGGGATGTAATGGCTTGAGGTATAATACCCGACGTATGATTCATGTTATGCGAGCTGTGGTGGCTCCCGAAAACTACCTGGTTACTTTTGGTTGTGAGGATGGTGTGGTGCTTCGCCCATATGTTTGCGGGAAAGCCTTTGTGTTGGTGCTTTACCCAAGTGTCTGCGGTCAATCCTTTTGGAGAGAGATGCTCAGGATGTGCGACATTGGGGAAAAGTGGAAAACCAGTGGAAATGTAGTAGCCAGGGACCCTTGATGTTCTTTATTACATGATATATTCTTGTATACGTTACTTGGTGAGAGTATCCATGTTGAGGTTGGCAACTTAGTATACCTGTTTAGGAGATGAGTTAGCTTCACTTTTTGTTCACTATGCTTTAGCATGCTTTCGTTACTTTTTCATGAGAGGCTTCAGGGAGGACCCTACTGAGTATACTGTTATACTCACCCTATGTATATCTAAACTTTTTTTCAGGTCACTTGGAGCAGGTTGTAGATCAGGATGGTTTCTACTATCTTGGGGTTACAGGAGCTGTTCGGGCTTGTGTTTGCAACTATTTTTAATTTCTTTTGGGTACTTGTGGTTTTCCCTTCCAGTTGTAGTACTTATGAATGAAATTTCATATGTGTACATGGGTTTTAATTTATATTGCAGTCTAAGTTGGAGTTGATCAGTGTCTATCTTATCTATTTCTTCCGTATGTGTTCTCTTAGAGGGTAATGACTCCCATTTTTGTGTGTTACTATACCCTCAGTGCAAGTCACCAACCCGGGGCCTACTAGAGGTGGGACTCGAGGGTCATTATCTCCCTTCTCACATTGCCGGCCTAGGAGGGGTACACTTTGTGGGGAGGGGGTCATGAAAGAGTGGTATCAGAGGTCTAGTTGAGGGATAGGATGGAGTTTGGAGTTAGGCACAGGTGCGGTTCCATGGGTTGGTAGTTTAACAGTGTAATTCATGTTTATCATGTGAGGTAAACAATGGATACCGGCTGAGACATAGGCATTTAGGGCCCCCTAGGATCTGATGTATGGACCTTTATGTTGAGAATGGTTTTTAAAAAAGGTGATACTAGTTGTAGGGTAGAGGCCTAGGAAATGATCATGCATCATTCTTCTTTGTGCCTGTGTTTGAATGAGTAGACCTTGGGATAGGTTAACCAAAAATGAATAAAAGAAAATACTTAATTAATTAATTAATGTTGAGTCTCCCATATTCCAGGTTTAGGAGGTCTAACGGTTTGTTATTGTATATGTATGGCTCCAGGTCGACATCCTCGTATGGTTTGGGCAGAAAATTCCTAGAAGGCTGTTCTGGCAGGTCACCGTAGGGTAGAGGTCGACGACGACGACACTTGGAGGAAGACACTCCGAGAGTTTCAGTGCCAGAGTCGGCATAAGTACGAGGAATTTGTTTCATATGCAGTCACAGAAGATTGGTTGGAGGAGGTTGATATAGGATTTAGTTTGATTCGTGCTCGAAAAGAGCACTGGGTGTTCTTTTCCATGATGATGCTGCGAGGACAAGCAAGGCAGTGGTGGTTATTGTTCCTCGGGGATCATGAGGAGTCAATGATCTCATGGGAGGAGTTCTAAGACAGGTTTAGAGTCGAGATTCTTTCTTTGACTACGAATGCGTCTAGTCTCTAGGAGCATCTTACCCTTCAACAGGGGAGCTCCAGTTTTCGAGAGTTTGGAATCCGTTTCAGAAACCTTTTATGATATTTTTCAGACCTGTTACTAGATGAGGAGGCTAGGGCGAGGCATTTCGAGGAGGCATTGCATCCAGAGATCCAATGCCAGGTCACCCCATTTATGCTGAAGAAATAACTTGAGGTGCTGGAAAGGGAAGAGGTTGTCGAGAAAACTTTGGCCAGGACCGAATCATCACGAGAGGGGGATTGTCATGATCCCTCATGAAGCAAATCTGTGGTTCAGGGTTCTCGGTTTTCAGGGTAGAAGAGTTTTCATTCAGCTAGAGGTAGGTCCCAGCCCTTCACATCTTGTTTCTCTAGAGGCATCAACCCTCAAGCCTATGCCAAGGGATCAGTTGATTGTTTTTCTTGTGGTGGTCGTGGTCATCAGCAGCGGGAGTGACCGACCTTTCAGTGCGGTCATCGTGCACCAGGTGCTACGCTCCAGGTTCCTCCATTGAGGCAGTTCTAGCTGAGGCAACAAAATCTTGTTGCACCACCTTTAGATCAGCATAGGGTAGATGGGGCGGGCAGAGGACAACCCCATGACACTTCCCATTCTCAGAGAGTAGAGCGTGACCATGGTGGTGGTCGTCATCAGGGTCAGAGAGGCCATGGAAGAGGTCATGGTCTACTTCATGCGCTAGCATTTCCAGTTCTAGGTGAGCCAGACATCGTTCGAGGTACCCTTTGCCTATTTTCTACCTTGGTGTATTCCTTGTTTGATTCCGGAGTGACACACTATTTTATATAACCTATGATTTTTCATGCTTTGGGACTCAAGGTAGAGAGGATTCCAGTGCCCCTGGTGTTGAATACACCAGTTGGAGGTTGAGCTGACTTTTTTGAAGTATGTAGAGACTGTGAGATAGTGTTGGGGTAACAATTCTCTTGGGGAGATTTCCTATATTTACGAATACAACCACATGATGTCATCCTCAGCATGGATTGGTTGTATTCAGTGCAGGCTATCGTAGATTGCTTCAGGAAGAAGGTCGTCTTCATTAGTGCAGATGGAGAGCCAGTGGTGTTTGTTGGTGATTGAGATCCTCAGATGGGTCACAGGCGCATTCCAACCTTATCATCCATGATGGCTGAGATGAAGCTGAGTTCTTCAGAGTTTCAGCAGTTGGCATTTCCTAGGGTCATAGAGGAGTACCCTGATGTCTTTCCAGAAGAGGTTGTAGCATTACCCCCTTGACGAGAGATCGAGTTTGGGATCTAGCTATAACCAGGAGCGTCTCCTATCTCTATGTCTCCATATAGGATGACACCTTATGAGTTATGATAGCTACTTATACATCTTGATGGTCTATTACAGTGAGGTTTTGCTCAGACAAGTGGGTCACCATGGGGTGCACCAGTTTTGTTCGTGAAGAAGGCTGATGGTAGTTTGTGGTTGTGTGTCGATTAAAATCACTTAAACAATGTGACAATAAAGAATAGCTACACTCCTTAGTTAATTGATTACTTATTAGATCAACTTAGAGGTGCAAGTTGTATCTCAAGGATTGACTTGCGGTCAGAATATCATCAGATGCGTGTGAAGGATGAGGATATCCTGAAGACTGCTTTGCGTTGTCATCATGGGCTTTATGAGTTCGTTGTAATGCTGTTTGGCATGACGAATGCTCCAGATTTATTCATGGGATTGATGAATGATGTGTTCTGAGAGTTCCTGGACAAGTTCATGGTAGTTTTTATCAACGATATCCTTGTGTACTCCACGTATGAAGAGGATCATGCAGAGCATCTACAAGCCATTTTGGGAGTTCTTCGTCGACATCAGCTATTTGGGAAGTTGTCGAAGTGTGAGTTCTGTGATCGAGAAGTCCATTTCTTGGGGGATATTGTGTCCCAATAGGGAGTAGTTGTGGATCCATCTAAGATAGAAGCAGTTGTCTCCTGCGAATCCCCTATGATAGTTTCAGAGGTGTGAAGTTTCCTTGGTCTCGTAGGCTACTACAGGAGGTTCGTAGCCAATTTCTCATGAGTTGCGACTCCGCTGATAGCTTTGACCTGGAAGGATCAGGAATTCATTGGACTGATCAGTTTCAAGAAGCTTTTGAGTATCTAAAGGAGAAGTTTGTAAGTGCTTCAGTCCTTTTTATTCTAACTAAGGGAGTTTAGTTTGATGTTTTTTATGATGCTTCACATCTGGAGTTAGGCTGTGCTCTCATGTAGCAGAGGTCAGTTGTTTCTTATGGGTCTTGGCAGTTATGTCCCCATGAATGCAACTATGCCACCCATGATCTTGAGTTGGCAGCCTTGATGTTTTCACTGAAGTTGTGGATACATTACCTCATTGGTGAGCACTTTGTGGTTTTCATTGATCATAAGAGTTTTAGGTATGTTTTCTCCCAGCGTGACTTGATATTATGATAGTGTTGATGGATGGAGTTCTTACATAAATACAAATTTGAAATATCATATACACCTGAAAAAGGGAATGTTGTAGCTGATTCACTAAGCCTAAAGTCACGTAGTGATGTTGTGCATGAATCCAGTGATTCAGGGAGAGTTATGGAAGAACTGTCAGCATTTCATCTTGATATGGGAGAAGTTGGGGGTAGAGGTTTTCTTTTTAAGATGATGGTACAGTCATCCCTAGTGCAGAAGGTGAAAGAGTCCTAGTTGGGGGATCTTGAGGTGGAGGTCTGGAGCGACCGAGTTGTTTGTGGTGAGGCCTCTGATGGTTGTACTGAAGATGAACAACACTGAGTGTTGTATCATGGGAGGATTTTTGTTCCCTTGAAGATGCACAAGACGGTTCTCATAGAGTTCCATAGTTCGCCTTTAGCAGTACATCCTGGCGTGAAAAAGATGTACTGAGCCTTAAGGAGTCAATTTTGGTGGTCTGGGCTGAAGCGTACGGTTGTGGAGTTTATGCCTAGATGTTTAGTCTGCCAAAAGGTGAAGGCCAAACACCGTGTTCCTGGTGGTCTTCTGCAGCCATTAGAGATTCCTCAGTGGAAGTGGGAGGACATATCAATGGACTTTGTTACAATTTTACCTTGTGCTCCAAGAGGACATGATTCTATTTGGGTAGTAGTGGATTGTTTATCAAAATCGGTCCACTTCATAGCGATCAAGGAGTCAAGATCAGTGGAAGTTTTGTCGAGGCAGTATCTAGAGGAAGTGTTGAGGCTTCACGGAGTACCTAGGATGATCATTTCTGATCGAGATCCTGGTTTTACCTCCAGGGTTTGGAGAGGTCTCCAACATTATTTCGGTTCTCAACTATGCCTTAGCACTTCTTTTCATCATCGAATGGATGGTCAGACGGAGCAAACCATCCAGACTCTTGAAGATATGTTACACTCTTGTGTTCTTGATTTTGGAGGTTCATGGATGAGGCACTTAACATTGGTGGAGTTTTCTTACAATAATAGTTTTCACTCCATCATTGGTATGGCACCATTTTAAGCACTGTATGGTCGGCCTTGTCATTCTTCATTGTGCTGGACTAGGGTCAGAGAGTCAGTAATTCTTGGACCGGAACTAGTGAAGAATACAACAGAGATGGTTCAGGTGATTTGTGAGAGGATGAAGACAATACAAGATCATTAGAAATCATAGGCTGATCAAAAAAGTCCCTTATAGTTTAATTTTCGGGATCATGTGTTTCTGAAGGTGATTCCTCATCGTGGGAAGTGAAGGTTTTGTTATGGAATTAATCTTTCTCCCTGGTTTGTTGGGCCTTTCAAGGTGTTAGCTCATGTTGGAACTATGGTGTATCAAGTAGCACTTCCCCCACAGATGAGTTAGATACATGATGTTTTCCATGTCTCACAGCTCCTTCGTTATCTTCTTTATGACTCCCGCATCATCGATTGGGGAGGGATCGATGTTGATGATGATGAAACCTTTGAGGAGTGACTTGTAGAGATCCAAGACCTCAAGGAGAAGGCGTTGCATGGGTTTTTTATCCCCTTGGTATGTGACTTGTGGTGACAAAGTGGAATGTAGGAGAGTACCTGAGAACGTGATTCAAAGATATGTGCTCAGTACCTAGAGTTGTTTGATGTTTAACTCTTTTCATGTTTATGAGATGGCTCCCTTTGTTGCTTTTGTGGGTTGCTCTTTTATGAGAGGTATCTCGATGGGTGGTTGTTCAGACCCTATTCGTTTTCTTTATTAGGTGGGTTTTGGATTCTTGAGGATGAGAATGTTTTGAGAGGTATCTTATGTAATGGCCCAGACCTCTTTGGTCTATTACTTTGTGAAAATGTGGTGTTAGAGGTGTTCCGTGAGGTCAAGGAAACTTATCCCCAATGCTTTGACAAAATCTTCCTTTTCTATGAACCGTTTTAACATTAGATAGTTTTGAACTGTAACGGAACATTTCGTTTTTGGGTATTTTTGATGTTTCTAACAACCCTTGTTTTGGAGTAGTGACTTGGGGGTGCGTTTGTGTGAACCTTTAAGGAAAACTAAAGGGTAGTAGCCTTCGCACGAGTTGTGCACGGTTTGTCTAAACCGTGCGGCCAGATGGTGCATAGGTAATCTTGGAGGTAGTGGCTAACACACGGTTAGCACATGGTTTGTCTAACCATGTGTCCTAACCATGCGAGGAGTGTCTGATTAGGTAGTAGCTAACACACAGTTAGCGCACGCTTTGTCAAACCGTGCGGGCTAACTGTGTATGAACTTAAATTAGATCCTAAAATTGTGGATCTAACTCATTTTTGCCTCTAATGGTCTTGTTTACGCTCATAAGCGGCCATAATTCGAGATTACCCTACCTTTAAGGTAGAAGAACCTCTCCCAAGCATTTTGGAGGCGATCGGAAGGCTTCTATTGGCGAATCAGAGCTGGTTTCTTGAGGTATGTGATTTTTCTTGTTTGGTTTCATAGATCTACTTAGATCTACTTCCCCACTTCTCTCAGTTTCTTAGATCTACACCCATTATGGGTAGATCTAAGTGTGTGGTTGGAAAATATGATGGGATTTGGTCTTGATCTTTCTAAGAGAAGAGATTTAAGGTGTATTTTTTGAGAATCAACTTGGCCTTCTTGAGCATTTTTTGACCGTTGGGGTATTTGTCAAAATCCATTGAGGTAGGGGATTCATAGCTTCTCTTTATTTTATGTGCAACTATATTGTTAGCATGTTTTATCTCAATGGATGACAATGGAATAGACATAATAAATATTTAAACCGGATAAATAAATTCATAATCGATCGCATGTTGTTGCCTCTTGTTTGGTAGATAGTGTGACATCTATGCTTGATTTTCTTAGCAATTTGTTCTTGATGGAAATTGGTAATTAACGTAAACCGATATTATTTTATAATTGTTTGGATAAAGATAAAGTGTCATGAAAATGAATACGGTTCTTGTTTTAATTTGATGTTGATTAAATTGGCGCAGTAAGCATGTTTAATATTTTGTGATATCTTACTGGTTAGCTTTCCAATATTAGAACCAATGATTTATAAATCTATTAATTCAAGATGGATTAATGATTTTTTTTGTTTGGTAATTCCTTGAAGGGTTCTGAGTTACCCTCTTTTTTGTTAAAGGGCCAATATCTCATGTGATGTGATGGTTGTTTTTCCTGCTGCTTGTGTTGAGACGTGACCCTGGAGGGGTGTTGTGCTAGTGGAGGCATTGAGGTCTTTTGGTTGTGGTAGCGAATGATGCCTAGAGTGGAGAGATGAATCAGTTTAAGCATGTGGGTGTCAGGGAGGACACCGAGGATGATAGAATGGGATGGATGTGATTGTTGGATGCTTGTTTATTCTTTGGTTATTTATATGATTAATTTTCCCCACTCCTCAAGGCAGCTGGTCTTGCTTACCCTTCTTCTGAAAAAGGTGAAGACACGCGGGGTATCCCATGTGCTTTATGTGTTTAGCTTCTCTGGGAGGAATAGGTCTACGCTCTTGCTATAGGCGGCAAAGACTCGACGGGTAGTACATCTACTCACCGTGTTGATCCCATTTGTGTTAGTAGCATATAATGATTTTCTAGAATGCATGGGAATATGGGAAAGTAAATCTGTAATGAATATTTGAATAAATGGGGTTAACTCATGGGGTTGGAGTTCGTTGGAACTTATTGATGAGGTTGAAAACTTTTGATGGAACAATGGATTTTTTGTGTGATGCTAATTAAATTTAATGTGGATTTGTTCATGGATAATTAATGTTTAAAGAATTAATTAACGTACAATGGAACTTATAAAAAGGGAATGAAGTAATCTAATAAGTCCTATAAAACAGTTGTGTTCTTATAGGATACCTAGTCTTAGAAGTAGCAACCTGGAGTCTGAGAGACGTTAGCTGCAGTTGTTTCTAAGACTAGGTTATGCCCATAGAGTGGTAGTGAGATATAGTATATCCTGTACTTTTTTTTTGTTTTTATATGCTACTCCACCCTATTAGTAAGGGAAACTGACAACATGGGTATTTTGAGCCCTGGGGGGGGGGGGGGGGTGGTGTTTTTCCTAACATTCTGGTGGGAGGATGAATGACTCACTACCCCATTTGGCCCCACTCTATTCTCTTGGTAGTTACTTGTGCTATTTGGAACATTGGTTAGTTTTCCCCATATATGTTTGTAGAGGGATGTAATGGCTTGTGGTTATTCACACACATATATTCTGGATGTAGTATCCGATGGACTACTATAGGTGAAACATGTATAGGCTGTGATGACATGATGATCCTTACATGGTGTATGGGCTGTAATGGATTGAGGTATAATACCCGACGTATGATACACGTTATGCGGGCTCCCAGAAACTACCTGGTTACTTTTGGTTGTGAGGGTGTGGTGGTGCTTTGCCCAGGTGTCTGCGGGCAAGACTTTGTGTTGGTGCTTCACCCAAGTGTCTGCGAGAAAGCCTTTTTGGAGAGAGATGATCAGGACGTGTGATATTGGGGAAAAGAAGAAAACCAGTGGGAAAGTAGTAGCAGGGTACCCTTGATGTTCTTTATTACATGATATAGTCTTGTATGCATTACTTAGTGAGAGTACCCATGGTGAGGTTGGGAACTTAGTATACCTGTTTAGGTGACGAGTTAGTTTCACTTGTTGTTCACTATGCTTTAGCATGCATTATTTACTTTTTCACAAGAGGATTCGGGGAGGACCCTACTGGGTATACAGTTATACTAACCCTATGCATATCTAAACTGTTTTTCCGGTCACATGGAGTAGGTTGGAGGTCAAGCCGATTTCTACTAGATTAGGGTTGGAGGAGATGTTCGGGCTTGTGGTTGTTGCTATTTTTTTACTTTCTTTTGGGTACTTTTAGTTTTTCCCTTCTAGTTGTAGTACTTTTGCATGACATTTCATATGTGTACTTGGGTTTTCATTTATATTGTAGTCTGAGTTGGAGTTGATCGATGTCTATCTTATCTCTCTCATCCACATGTGTTCTCTTAGAGGATAATGCCTCCCATTTTTGTGTGTTACAATACCATCAGTGCTAGTCTCCAACCCAGGGCCTATTGGAGGAGGGACACAGGGGTCATTATCTCCCTTCTCACATTTCCTGCCCAGTAGGGTACACTTTTTGGGGAGGAGTTCATGAAAACATGCAAGTTTAATGTAAAACTTCTAGAAAACAATATACCCCAAAGTAAATACCAAAAACAAGGCTAAAAAACAACATGAAAACTATCCAAAAGTCTAAGCTAGTAATACATATCAGTGTCCACATAGTCCTAATGGAAACCTCAAAGTGGTTTTATAACGTTGGGTGAGCATATAAGTATACTCAGTAGGAAAAACCAAAGTCTCTCATGTAGAAGTAGAGATGCATACTGGAGACCCCGTGAGAAACAAATGAAACCAAAATCACCTAACAAGGTATACTGGCCAGCCCAACCTCACCAAAGGAACACTCACCAAATAACAAATGTTTAGTAATGTAATATAGTAACCACATCGATGATAGGGTACCACACACCACTTTACCATTGATTATCCACTCTCCCAATCTAATGGAAAATGTCATAGTGCTCTCACCTCTTATAAAAGAACCACATCACAAAACGCCCACACAAACCTGGGCCACATACCACATCACATCCTGCCTTCACTCACATGGTCCTCACAACTACATCTCATCCATCCCATAGAGCCCTAGTCCACAAACAATACCACATTCTGATGACACCTGTGAACCACAACACAACTCATCCAGAAGAAACCTTGGAAACACAACTAAACCACACACACATGGGCCTAAAAATCCAAAACCTCCTCGAAGATTCTTGGCCTATCACCACCTGGAAAATGGATAAGGGAAGATTGATTTGCTAGCCATTTATCCTCCCATTGGGATGTTTGGGAATGACACCCTCCCTCATAAAAATGGTGGTGTTTGGCATGTATTTATAAACATAGGTGGGGTGAATATAAAAATAAAAATGAAATAAAAGTATACATATAGGTACCAAACACTCAGACCAAACAATGGGTTCTCCAGTAAAAAACCACCACATAAAGATTCCAACATTGCAGCCACATCTAAACTCACGTATCAAGACAAAGGATGGCCACTTTTGATGTAGTTAAAAGAAAGCCATTTAACACCCAATAATTTTTATTTTATTGACAATTTAATAATAATTCCATCCCTATGTGGGAAGCTAACTACCAAAACACAAAAACATGCTCAAAACCAAGCTAAAAAGTGGAAGAAAACTATAATAAAACACCCCACTTCACACTTCCTTCTCACTTAGAACCCAATCCATCCACTTCCATTATTATTCTTCAATTTCATACCGCCATGTCCTTTATCTCAACAAGAAAACCCCGATCTTATAGCCAGACCATGTAACACACCTCATCACAAACATACTTGGCATCCCCACTACATAAAAACACCATTTAAAGTAACATAGATATTGAACAACCCAAAATCGTAGCAATTATACCCAACCACTACAGATACATTCCACAATAAATCAATATCTCAATATGAGATTCCATTACACCACCTGTATAACCCCATACACACAGCCACACTCCCAGCCACCACACCACATTAACAACACATAACACAAGGTCAGACAAAACCATACAAAAACCATAGCCACACCAATAAACAAGGTGTATTATGATTTAGAAACACTCATTATTTAATTCCACTTTGATAATTTGGGGGTTATCCTAGAACCTATTTGATATTGGGGAATCCATTGAATTAACCGAATATACATGATAAATCACTTTTTCATGTTCACAACTATTTAATAGAATATTAACAACATTTATTCATGTGTCTCATGCACAAAAATAGACCACAACCGACCATGATTTTCATAAGGCATACGACCAACACAATTCACAACATGGATCAAAGGTAACATATAAAACAACACAAACATCATCATCTTCATCCCATCCCCTTATTTATTACTAATGTAACAAAACCTGTTACCGTATCATGTTTGATTTTCTTTATAATAGGTTATATTATCTTGTTAACACAAGGATTCAACTGTAAACACAAATATATATTATATTCCCCACCATGAATGATAAGAAAATAAAAGAGAGATGAAGGAAACCCTAACTCAAATAACAAAAGATCAATAACTCCTCCTTGCAGCAAAACAGGGGATCACACCAGAAATTGGAAAGACTCCAAGGGAAAACTCGACGGATGTATATAACACATATCTAACTCCTCAGGGAAGAAAGGTTTTAGGCATACCAATAGAAAATAGAAGGGTTGAATGAAGAGAGGACCTAAAATTTAGAAATGTTCAGATCCTATATCAATGGAAGGGAGACAATTTCAATGTACATAGAAGTCAAATCATGACCAAGATTACATGGCTAGACTATTTAAAAGCCCTGGGAGCATTTGAATGTTAAATATATAATTAATATCCATTGAAAAAACATTATAAATTCCCAAAAAAGGTTTTAAAATTAATTTACATCAAATAAAATGTAAGAGGGGTGACACATGAAAAACTATAAAAAGCTAGAAATGAATCTTTGATGGGTGATTCACTGATGCGAGTCACCGAAAATGACTCAAAAATAATGATTCACTGACACAACCAACCGATTGTGAGTCATCGATGTGACCCACCAACACGTGACTCACCGATGTGGGTCACTAACACACATCCTATCGATGTCTAACCTACCGACGTCTGACCTACTAACATTGAGCCACCAATGCTAAGCCTCTGACACTAAGTCTTCGATGTTGAGCTACTGACGTGAGTTGACAATACCAAATACTGATGAAAACTACTGATGTGACACACCAATGCGACCTACCAATGCAACCTACCGATCCTCACTCACCATTGGAAAAATTGGATTCATGCAAAACCCTTGAAATGCATCACGATGAGACCCTTGAACACCTCAAACACTGTATGTTCACAAATGAATGGACCGATGGGGTCCAATACAGTATATATAGGTTAGCTAAATCATGGAGATGATGGTGGTTCTAGATCATCTATGAAAGAAAAAATCTATAGTCTCATCACATAGAGTGTTAGTTAGGAAATCCATGGATATGTCTTGGATAAAAGGGTTAGAGATAATGTTAAAGAATGTATTTCAATTCCCATTATGGGAAATTTTATTTGATGAGAAGAAATATGGATTTTTTTGAGAAAGAAGTTAACGAGTTCATTAAAAATTTAATGCTTTAGTCTGGTGTATCATAGGATGTGCTATCAATGAATATGAATGTAAAACCTCTATTTGTTTATTCATTGTAAATGGATGAAGTTCAACATTTAATTAATAGGGGTGGGTTTAATTTTATATATACTTAAGTGGGAACCAGAATTTCTAGATCTATAAAAGTGTTGATGTTTTTTTGGGTCTTATTATTTTGAAAAAATGGTTATTAATGAATTAGAAGTTGAATAGAAGGTAATATGTATGTTTATATATACTAGGATTGTTCAAAGAGTTGGAGAGATGTAAAAGGTGTGGTTTTTGGACATGTACCTCTTATATATCTTGATAAAAAATTAGAAGTTGAGTCATCCTAAATAAATGTTGTGGCTTATGAATAACTACTATGTAAAATTAGACTGTTACATATATGGAATACATATCTCATTTGTGTTGGAGAAGAAGGATGTTTATCATAATGAGTGGAATTAGTTTATTGTCACAAAATTAATACTCTCTTAGAAGTTTTTCTAAAAATTATTTGCTAAAACTACGATGATTACTTAAAATATTTAAATCTTGTTATATAGGAAGATGGAACTAAAGTGGTCATAGAACCACTAACACTAACTCAGGGGGAGACATATACTACCTCATCACCTAGGGATGTTGCATCTATTGTGATGGTGACTACTAGAGAAGTACATGAGTAAATTGTTTAGAGATCCAAGACTATAGATCCATAAGTTAGGTCTGTTATGGAATAAGTTACTCAAAGTCAATGATTTTTTATATTAATTATTCTAAAAATATAGAACATTTTGTTCATACTGTTGAGAAAATTTATGGAGATCAATAAGTAATAAAAATTGAAACTGTTCAAAGTGTAAAAACTACTAAATATAGAGTGTAACATGAAATAAAACACAAAGTAGTTGATCCAATATCTTATAGATCATATTTTTTACATCTGATATAGATATGGTTATATATTTGTTTAAGAATTTTGTGTTAATTCACATACCTCATAAGTTGTTCCATATCCTGCTCATGTGCAAGAGGATGAACCTTATGTAGGATAGAGTTATGGAATTTTTGATGTTGAAAGGAATATGTATAAATTTTCTTCTACAATTATAACATAGTTTGACGACATTAATGTAGATTATATTGAATTTATATAGGAGATAATATCCTCTAAGGAAGATACCATAATGATCATGAAAAATTCAATATATAGAGATGATTTTGAAAAGATGAATAAGACAATGGAGACCATAATAGAAATCAACAAAACATTCTTCCAATGCCTCCTATAAAACCTATAGTGAGTACTCAAGAAAATTTAATCTTTTAGGGATCATGTGAGTGATCTCAAAGGTTTTTTTATACCAAATATGAGATAATTGATTTTGGATAGCTTATTGAATCTCAAAAATACATGATTAAAAATATTCTAGTGATTCAATATGATATGTTTGAGGATGTTTTTAATTAGATTCAATATTTAATAATAGAAATGAAGGATATATTACAGACTGTGAGATGTGTAGTTTTTAGGAAGTTTGAGTTCATTAAGAGGTTTCATCCAATTGATTTACCATATTCTAGTGAACCTTCTATAACTCCAAATCTTAGATATCAATTTGATTATGTGTTTTAAAATTTTAATTATGTAACCTCTTAAATATATTCTTTATAGTGAGACATGTTCACACCCATTCATAGTAAATAATTCAAAAGAGATATGTCATATATGTTTCTAGACACCAAAAAATCTATTAGAAGATTAGTTCTTGGAACATATATGTCTTTAGATAAAATGGTTATCTATATTCAGTGAAACATTTATTGCATAGGTAGAAGATACCCTTCTTGTAAATAATCAATTAAGGGATATGGTTTATTTCTCGATTGGTTTAATCAATAAAAACAATCATCATTTTTTAATATACTATTAAAAATTCATAAAGGGATTGAAGATATTCTTACAAAATCTTCAAATAAGGATTATACCCCCTTTGAGTAAGTGGAATCCCCTGTTATCCTTCCAATGATTATAGAAAGGATATTGTTATCTTCTAACCCCTATAAATATTATTCTTTCAAAACCTATTGATATTTCTTTTATTGAACCTATAATAGTTGTTGTAGCCAATGCTCCATTACCTTCTACTTATAGTTACCCGGTTTCACTAGAACACTCTATGTATATTCAAGAGGTTTATAATGTAATATAAGAGTATCTAGAACATTAACATCAAAAAATAAAATATTTTTAGTGAAGAATTATTAGATTTCATGTATCTACAGACAGTTATTAGGCAAGATGCAATCCGAGCCTCTGGTTGATTCATCTAGTCATAAACCTACTACTATTATGGCTCAATATTCTTGGTTATTATCTACTAACACGGTTGAAAATTTGAAATTGATAATAAGTAGTGTTTTTTCATAAATTTCCAAGATGAATGGACTTGTATGTTTTTCTATCTTGGATTTCTACAAGTCAAATATCTTAATGAGAATTAACATGTATTAAAACTCTCTATTCTCTATAAGAGGTAAAACAATCTTGGTCTAGATTTTCTAAATAAATTTATAGATTCTAGGATGAGGTAAGATGTTTTATTTGATCCATACCACATATATATTATAGAGATATAAAAATATGATATTTCTCTTGTTGATGACTTCTTTGAAAAAGAATATACATCTTTAGTACCTCATATGCAAATAAATTTTCCCCTGATGGTACATAAGATTTTGGAATCGGTTCTGGGAATATTGATAATTTTATGAGTACATATATAGACAAATACCTCAACACAAATCAAGTTTTGGGATAAATGATGATTTATTTTTGGATCATGGTAGAATAGGTATACCTCGACTTGTTGACCTACTAACTACCTCTCAATCCTATCCAACTGTTAAGAAACATCCCCCAAAACATTTTTATTCTTATCCAATACAATAAATTGGGTCATATGACTAATGAATTTTTTTGGGTATTTTTAATATTTTAAAAAATGTTTTGATTAATGGAATTATTTTTGTTGAATTAATTATTTCCTTTGTTTAATTTTTCTCTATCTTTTTTTGGTTGTTAACTGACTGTTTTCAATTTATGTGTTTCAAAGTGGTTGTTTTCATTTCATGTTTTTTATCACTTTGTTTATTTTTATTAATCTCAGTCCTCCCATAATTAAAATCCATTACATTTATATACTTATATAGTTCAACAATAATAATTCCACATAATTTTTTTTCCTCTCATTACCCTTCCTTTTTAATGACACAAAATGGGGATGATTTTAGCCAGTGGAGAAATAAGATTTAGGGGAAAATTCTCAACATGGGGTTGAAGAAGTGATAAAAACAATGTTTTAAAATCATTATATATATTTCATATTTTTTTTATAAAATTCCTCAAGTCCTTTAAAATTTCATGTTTGTTTTTAATGGGTTTTATGATTATAAAAGGGGGAGATTATTGGATTACTAATGTTCTTCTAACATATAACATATAAATTATGTTGTGATGATCTTGAAAACCGGTAATATGTTTGTGATGATTTTTATTAATTTTTTTATTAGTTATTATGTTCATTTAATTCTATTCAATTGTTAGTCCAAAATTATTGATGTTTTTTTTTGAAATCATCCAAATTATGAATAATTGGTTATATCAATTAATTAACTACATCAATAAACCATATGAAAGAAATGAATATGTGCATTAGATTTGTTGTGAAATTAAATATATATAAATAATATGAATCGATGAATCACTTATGTGGGAAATTTGGAACATCAATTAAAAGACTTTTTGATGTATTTATATTTTTGATTTGGATACATGATAAATTCAACTACAAGGTTCCAAATTACCACATGATTCATTAGGCTATATAAAATTATTATATGTGAGAAATAAGGCATGGTTCTTTGGATACATAATAAAATTGGATATTTTAAGAATGAAATCATAGATCTATTTAGCTACATGAATTCAAATTAGTGGAATTTGGCTAAAGGGTCATCCGGATTCACCTATATCAATATACAATCTACAAATTTGTTAATTTTGGTGGACTTTAAGTAGAATATAATGTTATTGTTGATGAATTAAATATTGGAATATTATTTTATGGTAAAATTAATTATAATTTTTTTATGTATTAAGATAAGAAATAAGTTTTAATGCATTAAACACCTATTTATGAGATATTTGTAAGAAAAAACAACTAGAATTTAATTCCAAGATATCATTTTATGGGAACTATTTATATGAAATAAATAGATAATTTTCACCTGAGTATTAAGAATTGAAGAAGAGATAGATAGATAATATATTCATTAACATAAAATATCTATTTCACTCTCACTCTCACTCAAATAATTTATGCTACTACTCAGTTTCAAGTGAAAGAATAAAAATATTTAAATTATCTATAGTTACACTATCAAGATAATCATTGTTGTGCTTTAAAAGACTCTCCTAAATTTTATTCTCATTCTTATATTATCTCATAGGTAACTCTTCTATTTTGTTATTTGTACCTTACAAACATGATATTCCTTTTTGGTATAACTTTTTATCTCTCTCTCTCACTCTATGAATGTACCAAGTAAAGGATCCTTGGAGGTTGGTGTGTTTTTAATCTTTATAGGAACACGATAAAAGGAAATTGTACAGTACCATGTGTCAAATGATTTCATTTAGTCTTTAAATACCTCGTAAAATTACTAGTAATTATGATAAAAAAGACTACTATTAGTGAAAATCACTAGGATCTTGGAGTTTATCATTGGTGGAGTGGACTAGGGGATTTATGTTCCCTGAACCACTATAAATATTTGGTGTTTGAACTTTTTTTGGAATATATATTTCACTACTTTATCATTTCACAAAAAGATCAGAATTTATCATACCTTAAAGAGTTTGATATTCTATTCTAATAAAAATTTATAGAACTCAATTCACCCCATCTTGAGTCATAGTGTAGTTGTTCTCTGACCAACACTACTGAAAAAAAAATTATAATGAATAGAAAGTTTGTTAACGCCTAAAAATAATTATTTTAATAAAGAATTATAAAAAAATGAGTGTTGAAGTGTTCTAAGTGGATAATTTTTGATATTATGAGTATGTATATGAATAATTTATTGAATCCTAATAAATATAAATTTATTATACATGATTTTGATGTTATTTCAAATAAATTAAAACTTGAGTTATGTGATTTATGTTACAATATCATTATTTATCAAGATTTTTTATGATTCAGTTTTTGACAATGAAATTTAATGTACCATCTCTAAAAACTATCAAGAATTTTATTATCCCCTGGTTATTTGTTGAAAATATATGTTTCCCTATCATTTTTCTCATTTTAAGAACTTATGCAACTAAAAGAACATTCTTAAGGAAGCCCTAATTTATTTTTATCTTTGGTTGAAAATACCTTTTATTTTATGTCCATATTTTCTAAAAATGTTTTCAGTAATTTTATTACTATTATTATATGATTTTATAGTCATTTTTACCATTTTTTTAAATTATTTAAAATCAATCTTCTGGTTGTTTTTGGAATGAGGTAGTTTTGATTTTTTACTAAAAATGGGAATATAATATTTGTTTTAACATACCTGACATGAATGAAAATTTAAAACATCATGTCTACTCAATGTTTTGATTTTTACTTTACATCTTTTCAAGGATCTTTTCAAATAAAATTTTTTCCATAATATTTGATACATTTTTATATTTTAATATGTGATTTAAAATATAAAAGTGTATTTTACCAAAGAAATATTTTAGTGATCTTTAAATGGTTTTTCACCTATGATAATATCAATTGATGTTACTTATGATTTAATAGGGATATGATCCAATGATCCAATTTTTTCTCTTGTTTTTTTTATGGATATAATTATGAAATATTGTTAAAAATCATTATCTTTTCCAAGGGTTAAGTTATATTGAATATTTTTATGACAATGTGGCATTCATGTGAATGTATTTATGATTATGTAATGGGTAGGATATGATTTATATATATCTAAAATGCATTAGGTAAATAATAATGTTTTATGAGATCAAATAAAACAAGGGAGGTTATCCAAATGCTAAAAAAGAGTGTAAATGGGAGGTGATACAAATACCAAATTAGGTACACAGGTGGTTAGCTTAAGCATAGCTTTTGATTAATGTATTAGTGGGTCGCCTTGATATAAGATCTCTATAATTATGATTATTTCACACTTTAAGCCACAATTTTGTGACATTATCTTTCTCCAATGTTATGTTCTCATGGGTCATGTTATTTTTAACCTTTATGATTAATGTATTAGGAACTACCATGATTTATTCCACAACTCATGTTTACAAACTATGAATTACTGGTTATGATTTTAAAAGGTTATGATCATGTTCTCATTACCTAAAATCTTATATTATCATTAAATGATAATTAATATATCCCTTTTTTACCCATATTTAGAATATGAGACCACCTATTATTAATATTTTCCTTCCCTAGGATATGATGAAAAATTTTAAGCATGGTGTCTCTAAGAATGGTGCTAATTACGATGAACTAAGTAGGATACAGTAAAAATATTTTATAAACCACTTTTTTATATATCCAATTTCCAAAATATACTAAACCATTATAGTTATATAATGGATAATAATGTTAGGTTATTAATATTAATCTAATAATATGTGATAATTAAGAAAGAAAATTATGGCCCCCTATAATTTCCATCATAGTCCTTCAATATTGTAAGTGAAAAAACCACCTTAGAGTCCTTATAGGATTTACGAAAATGGATTATCATTTCAATAAAATATAGAAGCACTTTATATTTATAGGGTATTTTTTCACCTGGAATATGGGTGGATTCTACTTAGTAAATTATTATCCATGATCTACCATTCATCCATGGTTTCTGACTCTTCCCTGACCTAATGTATGTATAGTGTGGAAAATATCATCCTCTAAAGATGGGTCTACATGAGTATTAACATTATAAACATTCTCTTAGATTCCTCTATTAGATTAAAAATATCTCTTCTAGTAGAATTTTCTATTTAACATAAATGGTAGAAACCAATTAACTTAATAGAAATTCCATATTCAAATACTGACCGCAATACCTCTTATAAATGAATTTAAATGAAAAGAATATAATGAAATCATAGAATATATAAATTAAATAAAAAACATATAAAGGAATGGGATCATTTAAATACACGAAAAATCATGTAAATTTAAATAAACTCAAACACGTAGTTTCAAGATTACCAAAAATCCCTAACCACCCATGGTAAGTCGAGTTCAAATAATGAAGTGAGCTCGATAGACACCCTACTACACTTATTACCCAATTTTGGACGATCCTATCTCTAGTCTACTAAAGTCCCTAAAAAAACTAGGTATTTTCATAACACTTCCAGATGGGTAATAGATTTTATACAATTTTGTAACAAACCAACCCAATTTGACATGACACTTTAGTTGAGGTGGCCCAGCACATAACAGAGATCAACCAAACAACCAAACAATATCATGAAATAAACCAAAAATGTTAATTGTGAAAGAAAATTAGATATTTATGAGGAAAAAAAATTTAATATAAAAGTGTAATCCTAAAAATAAATCAATACAAGAAAAAAAAGTCTCCATGTTATTCCTAGTTACCACCAATAAATCTCACAAAGAAGGTTATGTCAACAGATATAAGTTGGTGAATTACAATATGAACTTTGAATTAATTTATTCATTTTAAACAAAATATAATAATTTATAAATGAAAATTAGGGCGTGAGAACAAATCCTCGTAGGATTTCACCAATGTTTCTATAGAAAGACTAACACCATAAAAATGTTACTTTTGGATTTAAAATAAGTCAAGCTTATAAATATTTACAGAAGATAAATAAATTTTTAAAACATACATTTATTTACAAAAAAAACATTTCATATTCACATAAACCAGGAATATGAAAATCATGTGAAATATAGAATGAAAAAATAAACAAAACTATCTGTGGATATTGAATTAGAAATACAAGTGGGAAAATGAGTATGAAATTTACCATCAATTATAAAACATAGCATTAATGAAAAATCCCAATATTGGTCTCTAGAATATAGGTATACATACTCCGAAACATGAAGTAACTCTAAACTATAAATAAAATTAATCAAATTGATAATGATTCCTTCTATATTCTATTGATATCAATAAAATAACCCAAAGTGTTGTCACAAAATAGGGTGACATATCCATTTCTCAATGCACTGTAGGTTCCCAATGTTCTATGTTTTCCAGAAACCATTTTAAAACAATCATCATAATTTAGAAAACATTTTCACATTGAATAATCACTACTCCCATACTTATAAATCTATTTCAGATTCAAAACCACCTTTAAGAAATGTCCCTAAGCACATAGTGTGCAGAAATATATTTTTTAAGTAAAACCCTTTTAAAAGCACGAATATCTACAATAAAATCCACTTTTATATAAAATCAATCATTATCATAAAAAATCAAAATGAAATTATAATAATGTCAAGTAATTTATGATATCGAACTTTTTTAAAGTGACACCTACCTCAAAAAAGGAGGAAAACTAGTCGCCTTTGAGAACAAAGATTTGAAATGAGTATATGAGATCCTGATAATCCTAGATCCATAAGAAATAAAATTAATTCTATTTAAAACCCATTATATCTAGAAATCATATCCCAATTGGGTTACAATTATTTAATGGGAAGAGGTATGAATGAAGGATCCAATATGAGGAGAGAAAATCAGATAAAAACAGGACATACCATTAATATATACATCAAGAATGAAATGAAAACATCATCATCCCAAAGGGAAGAGACTCTAGGGAACTAATTTATGTTACTTTGAGATAAATAGAGATTTTTTAGTTGATTAGATTAAAAATAGAATTGAAAAATAAGAAAATTACAACTTTTTAGAGATACGGATTAGAGAACATGATCATGCTATATAGTTTAAAAAATTGTGTGGAAAATATGTATGGACTCTACCCTTTTAATATTGGAGATGCATGTCTACCTAGTTAAATCTAAATGTTTTGGGAAAATAATGTTTATATCAGGTAACACATTTTTATAACAATCTAGATACCGACATGGAAACATATAGAGTAACTAATCATTAAAAAATTATGTAAATCATAATTAGAGCCCTATAATTCCATATTTCATGATTACTCTATGGTTAGTACTAACAATGAACCATAATAATGTGCCTAGATTGTTTCCTAAATTTTTTTTTCATTCCCTGTCTCATGGAAACCTCTAGAATGACCTAAAGGGTAAACCAAGCTTCAACTAAGGCATACATGTAACCTGAAGGGAGTTATAGCAGGCCTCCTCTAAATCCACCAAATATACAAGATCAGAGGATTAACACGAGAAAAGATACACTAATAATGGATTCAATAAATAAAATGAGTATCAATAATTATCATCCTATATAGTTTGAATCATTAAGGGGATCAAACCCATGGATTTCCTTGATAAATAGTGTCCATATCCGGAGGATACTGATGTGGTATCTCTTGGTCTAGTTGGTTTTTCCTAGATCCTAAATCTAATAATTTATGACAAAATTAATGACTTCTTCTCCACTCAATGACAAATGGTATGTTAAAAAGGTAATTTCCAATGGGTAATATACGACTTATAACACTTATGGGGCCATATTGCTGTTAGATAATCACGTTGAAAACAATAAATTTTTATTATTATAGGACAACCTACTTCTACTACCTCTATATCCTGACATAGGATACTAATATGTGTGAATTTAGGATGATGGTATTCTTCTTTTTGTATAAACCCAAGATGTTTCCCATCAAATATAGCATCAACAAGCCAAGGATAATAATAAATGGTGGCCTTATTTCCTAAGCATCATTCAAATTAAATTCTACACTCCCTTTCTAGTGTATAATTCTTATTAACATAAAATTGTACACACACAAATAATGTTCCCCGTCCTTTATTATCTCTTATTTCTCATACTGACCATGAATCACATGGTCATAGAGAACTGATATGATAATGATATTAAGATAACTAAAAATTCTTTCAATTCGGGATACCTTCTTAGGTGTAAGTCCCAAACCAATCATATCCTCATTAATTAATTTATCTTAATGGATTTTTGTGATGTTTATATGGGAAACAAAAAAATATAATTCCCCATCAATCCTCTATTCTCATTTGTTTAATGAAATATAATTCTTAATCATATGATATAAAAAAACATGATAATTTCCTTGTTGATTGATGTTAAAATACTTGGTATGGTCTAATCACATGACCTTAAACTATGTCACATGAACTATGTAGGCCTTTATTCCTATTTAAATTGGACATGTAAGATTCTGCTTCAAGATTTGATCTCAAAACCACAAAACCTCTATATCCATCCTTAAGGGGTAATATCCCTTATAAATAAACTTGCATCATTTTTCATTAGGCTATATGAACCATGATCTCATAAATCCATTTTACATGGTCCATATTATCGAGATCCTTCATAAGGTGACCAAAGTATATCATATATAAATATTACATCATTTTAGATTAATATTAAACACAAATCAAAACAATACACACCCCATAACTATAATGGTTTATTGTATTTAGACACTTGATACATAAAAAAATTATTTCATGAAAGATATTCAATATATCCTACAAAATTATTCTTATATAGTAATCTTCATTGACAAACCAAACATGAAAAATTTATTCATAACTTGGGTAAAGGAAATATAACAAAGGGTGAAATAAGATATACAGTAAGGGTAAACATGGTAGATATAAATCAATGATCATATGAAATCATAAGATAAACATAATGGTATGTGATGAAGATAATAACATAAATATTATATAACCTATCTGTCATATATCTTAAATGTTATTCATGGAATAAAACATTATCATTTCAAAAGACATGAATACTAAGAGTGAGGAATCATCATTAATCAATCATGAACCATGGTAGCATACATAGACATTTGAAGATGTCAAATAATGTTTATAGATCAATCTTAATCATAATCAGAACCATATGTTATCTATCATACATTAAACATGGAATTACATAAACAGAACAATTTCAAAATTCTATTTGGCGTAAATTATATCTAGTTAAATCTATCACCTCTTAGGAGATTATTAACTCCATCACCGCTTAGAAATTTTTTAAATTCATCATCTCTTTGGAGTTTATTAACTTAATCATCATTAGCCATTGCATTGGAGGAATATATTATTCTGGGCCCACCCATCATATAATAATAGTATATTTATATGTATTTCGAAAGATAATAAATCATTCATTGTATCATAATATTATAACCCATGGAAAATAATCATGTGTCATAAACATGTCACCAACCTAACCATAAACCATCATGGGAAATCATAAGGATGGTATCACTTGATCATATCCCTAATAAATAATAAGTAACATCAAAGTATATTATCATATATAAAAAACTCATTTTAAAGATCAAATAAATATTCCATTATGGAAATACACTTTTTATTTTGAAATCAATTATTTGTAATTAATAAAATAAAAATATAATGGAGAAAATATTCATTGAATGGATCTGAGGAAAATTATAATGTATGATTTAAATCATTGAGTGTTTATAATTGTGTTAAATTATTTTGTATCCATATTATTTAAAATCAAATATTCTATTCAAGCATTCGATAAAAAGTAATTCGTTTGGAAAAAAGAAAATATTATTATTTATAAAACTTTTTATAAAAAGTAAAATATGGATAGAAATGAATTTTAATATTAATTAGATCATAATAAAAATATTATTAAAAAAATTTGGATAACCAGTATATGAAGTATAAATATTCTTGAAAAAAAAGGAGAAATAAGGTTAGAGTTTATCGAAAACATATTTTGAGCTGCTTTGAGTACCAAAGAGAAGAAAATGGTACTAAAACCTCAAAATTATGAAATAAACATGGGATAATAAAATAAAATATGTTTATTTGATATGGATAATATAATTTACCTCAATGTAAAATTAATAACAAAAAATTCAAATTAAAATGAAATTGAAACATAAATCCCTTACCTCATATCTCGTATTTCATTATACGTGTTTGAACCACCTATATAATTAATATTGATTCATTATACATATATTCAAGAATAATAATAATATATATCATACGATATATTAGGTTCTGTTAACATCTTTTCAAAAATCAATTAAAAATTAATTATTAAAATCATTGTTTGAGGTTATAACTACTTCATTTTTTTTGCATGTTCCGGTTCAGCAGTACTGATCCTTATAATATGATAATGGTTACATCATCTAATAAATATAAATAATTTTATTATTATCACTTGTAATAATAATAGATATTGTCAATATAAAATTTCATTGAAAATAAAATTAAATCACTTAATGGTGATGGTAGTCGGTATATACGCACGAGTGATGTTTCCATTTTCTAATGAATGGAAAGAAAGAAAAGAAAATAATAACACACATTTAAACATATTATAATATCATAAATATCATTTAGATTTAGTAAATAAATAACAATAATAATAAAATTGAATTAGGGATTAAAAATGACACTCGTCGCTTCTATGATGAGGTAGTCCACAGGTACAAACAAGCAATGTTTTCTTCTCCCATGAGATGGAAACGAGGTGGATAATGGTTGTTAAATCATAATAATAAAAAATAAACATATTAAATAAAATTAATTAATTATTTTATAATGGATAACATATATTTATATGAGGTGTAAGTAGATATAAATTTGAAAGTACTCGGTTAAGAGTTATACCTCTTCCTTAAGAAACCTTATTTGGTTTACACTGTAACCTTTGAAGGAATGGTATTTTGGAAATAAAATAAGTACAAGGATGTGGGTAAATAATACAATATGGTATTATGAAAGTTATTGTATGGTCTATATGGCTCATTATTTGTGAATAAATGAGAATATAAGGTACCCTTTTGTAAGTAGGGGAGGGTAACCCTTGGAATTACTTAAAATATTAAATTAATATAAATTAATTTTCTAGTTCAAGTGGCCCCAAATTTTTTTTAATCTAGGATTATTATGGGTTGAAATAATACCATAAAATAAAATTTATACAATTTTAAGTTATATTTTAATCATTGTCTCTTAGTTGTATCCCCCATCAACCCTTTTGATGATTACCGTGATATCAATGTTTTTCACACTTTAGGGGTTATTAAAGTTACTATAAAAGGAAAAGTGACCAATAAATGGGAAATTATTTATATGGTCAACAATATCCCACTAATTTGAAAAAATTTATGTTTTATTAATGTTTAATCATTTAATAAAATATTATTTAACATAAGATACCATTAATTTTAGTTTTGGGACTATTAACATAATTTGAATTTAAAAATAACAAGATAGAAATAGAATAAGAATATTTTTTAAAAAACTAATATATTATTTGTATATAAAAAATTATTGGAACATTATAGTTCATATAATAGTTTTTATATTTTTTTAAAATCATTTATTATAGTTTTATGTTATGTGAACAATTATTGTGTCGGCAATGCATTATCATTTAAAGTAACTATTTCATCTATAAAAATTAAAAATAAATTTACAATATAAAAATTATATCTCATATTAAAGATTTCCAATTTAATAGAACATAAATTATTTTTATCCCTTTTTAATAAATATTGGATATAATAAAACAAATTTAGTGTTATTTTAAACTTATTCTTTATATAAAATAATATTAAAAACCTTATAAAATGAAAGTATGAAAAAATTTAAAAAAAATTAATATAAGATGATTAAGGTCAAAAGAAACCTATAAAATTAAGTAAATTCAAGTTTTTTGGATATTTATTGGCTTTATCATATTTTTTTAACAATATTTTACACATTTTACATTTACTTAGGTGACACAAATTTATCTTGGTTAATATTCATAATGTACAAAAATAAAAGGGGACAATTTTTTAATATTGAACAACTTGATTCCAAATATGAAATATAACATTCAATATTTAATTTCTATAAGTGGAATAAATCCATTTTATAATAATCATGAAGAACAAAATGAATATCATTTTTAGGAAAATGCGATTGTAAGGATAAAACTGGATTTATTCTTATCTAATGCCTTGTAAAAACCATTAGATGCATGTTAATTTCTTTATTGAATTTATAATATATATAAATTCTAATAAAATTATTAATTGATACTAATTAATTTGACTTATTTAGTTAATAAAACATTTCATTCATAAAAATAGTTTTTAAGACATCTATTTTTTTCAAATTATTTTATTAATTGATAAATAATCAATTAATTATATATATGTGTGAAAAATAAATTTACAAAATTTAGTTAGTCATAATAAAACCCAATTATCTAAAATATTGGTGAAAGATATCACAATAAATAATATTAATTCAATATTATATCACAGTTCATTTAAACTCAATATTTCTTGTAAAGCAAGATATCCAATAAATTAAATATGTTTAATGAAAAATATATTATAAAATCTTAGGGACTTATATCTTATACCCTTATAATAATTTATTTCTATAAATTTCATTACTCAAATATGAAAAATTAAGGATACTTATGTATTATCAAAACCTTGAGGTTACTATATAACTTCATTAAATTTATGGTTTCACCATATATCTTTAACCAGGTTAGTGGTATTGTTTAATGGAAAATTCTCTCTTCAATCTAGAATATCTGTTGTTTATTCTATATAAGTGAGATCATACTCTGGTGGTATGGCCTATGAGTTAATAACATGTGAAGGATTAGGTATATACGTCCTCTAGAGAGATTCATGGAAAAGATCATGGGCTTGATACATATTTAGTGGAAGCTCAAAGTGATAAGATACCATCCTAACATGATCAAGAATTTTGAAGAGAATGATATGTCTCAGGATCATAATTCCTTATCTACAAATCTCACAACCTTATTCCATTGAGATATTAAAAGGAATAAATTATCAAATAACTTGAAATCTGAATTTCACCCAATATTTTCAATATAACTATTTTTAGACTCTAACCTACCCCGATGTACTGATGAATGGATGTAAAATTCTCTATCATTTCTTCAACAAGATCACGTCCAAATTGTTTATTTTCTCTAAATTTATCCCTACAAATTGTATTTTTTACATCCAACCATAGAGGGATTTAATCCTCACATGGATAGATAGTTGAAAATCAATCTAATAAAGATAGGATCCATACTCTATTAACAAACCGTATCATTTATTAATAATTAGGGTTAAACATAAGATCATTCCTCACTTTATTATTTAGTTATAAATATTCATTTTTTGAAAAATCAATACTCACATAAATGGATGGTTGAACATTAAAATGATAAATATATGATATTTACTCTATCTAAAAAATTTCACGTTCCTTATTTTAAAAATCCATAAGTATTACATCTCGTTCAATCATCATCATGACCAAACTAACATGGTTTTTTCAACTCAGAGCACCATCCAACATATTATCCTTCACAAGGTGAAAATATATTTAGTAGTCATAATATTCAAACAAATCCAACCATATTATCTAATGGATATACAAATATTTATATATAAATATATAATGCTGGATTTCATGATCTGTATATATGTCACACATTTCACCAAAATGATATTTTCTCTATATATTCAATGAAAAAAATAACCTTGTTAGCTTCAAATCATGAGTTAGGTAATTTTTATCATTGATTTTCAATTGGTGATAGGAATATTATATCATCCTGAAGTTATATATAATTACATGTCCTAGCCCCCTATTTGATGCATCATTATAGTTCAAAAAACCTTATCCGTTGTAGGGTACTATTAGAATAGGCATACAAACTAACCTTCTCGTCAGATCCATAACATTTTAATTATGTTCATCTATCAAGATGAACATAACTAAACTCCTAGTCAACATTGTGAGTGTATTATATATTCATGAAAAATATTTTAAAATTTATCATTAGTATCTATCAAACTAAATAAAACTATGAGTCTTGGTTAGCATGGTTATTTAGTCCATTTCCAATTAACATGAAACTTTGGATGATCCATCAATATACCTTCAATTGCGATTATATAACCCAATAAAGGAACTTTATGAATCCAAATTTAACATTTTTAAAATTTAGAATACAACTTATTCATCCTCATAGACAACAAAAAAACTCAGAAATGATCTCATGATCTTTAGTACTCATAGAATATATAATAATATCATTTATAAAGACGTCAAAAAATCAATAAAGGTAATATCTAAAAACTTAATCATTTAATCCAGGAAGATAACATGATTTTTGTAAATCCATATGACATCACTATAAATTCAAAATGACTATAAAATTTATATAATATTATTGTGGGTATATCATCCTTTATCACCCTCAATTTATGATATCAAGAATGGAGGTCAATCCATAAAAAAGTATTGACCTCCAAATAATTTATCAAACAAGTCATCAATAGAAGGTAGATGATACTTTTTCCTGACAATGATTTTATTAATTTATTAATAACTAATGTGAATATTCATAAATCAGATTTCTTCTTACGATAATTAGTAGCTTCACACCGAGGAATATATTAGGATATATGAATCCCTTATCAATATTCTCTTAGAGTTGATTACTTAATTCCAAAAACATAATCAAGGCCAATCTGTATAGATTCATTGAAGTAGGTGTAGCATAATGTAAGATTTATATTTAAAAAATAAAATTCAAAATTCTGGGGAATACTTGGAGTGTATCTAATAAATACATCATCATATTCTTAAATGATGAACACATAATTAGTTTTTAGTTTCTCCCCAATAATTTGAGATAAATATCCCTTATGAATAGGTAGTAATATCCATATAACAAAAGTAAAATGAATTAAAAGTTAATATTCATATTATCATAAAAATACAATCATATATTGATTTTGAATATCAAAATGGAATTAAATTACTTATAAATTTAAAAGGTCTTTATATAGAGAGATCTAATCTAGACCTAAATTCACATTAAATTAAATTATAGGGATAATCAACATATTTTAATCAATAACATTCCAAAAAACTTCTATATGAGAGTAGCTATAGAATCGACATTAAAGCATCACACTAATATATTTTTTAATGTTAACTCTACATTTAATCATTAATGTATTGATTTTATGCCCTTTTATTATTCTTCAGATGTAAAATAATGGGTATATCCATAATTAAATAGGAAATTTTCAATTTTATAGTTGATGGTGTGTGTAACTTTCACCAATTAATTATTAGGACCCACTTTAGTTGTTGTGATCACATGGTATTTCTAATTATCTCTTGTATTAAGAGGATTTTGAGGTTCATTATCATTATTTAGTCTGAGATTCATGCACTGGTTATATAATTCCCACACACATTGAAATTATATTATTAGAGTATGGGTGGGACATTTGGTTGAGATCAGACACTATTCCTTTCATTGAATATACTTTTCACATAACATAACCCTTATTTTTATACATTACCTTCATTTACTCACTTAAAACATTTAAAAAACTCATAAATCAATTTCCTCTATGATTCCTTCCACACTTATGGAATAATGAAAAATTAAATTTTCTTTCCTACATGGGTTTTATTATTTGAATTTTCTACATATTCTATCTTTCCCTTATTTTCACCAAAACCATGAGAAAAATGTTGTTTTACCATATCCAATTTTATATCTATAGCACGTTGAATTATTTCAGTATAGATATCAAAGATTCTTATAGTTGATATGTTTTAGAGACTATGTCTCATGCAATTAAAGAAATGATCAATTTTTCTTTTATGGTCAATGATAAAACCTGAAGTGTACCATGAATGTCTTGTAAAATTGTCCTTATAGGCATGTATGGATTCATAATACTTCAGTTTTAGATATAATTATTCCCTATCCATTTTAGTGATAAGGTATCTAGTAAAATACTTATTGGAAAATACATTCTTAAACTATTCCCGTGTTATAGAGTAAATTTCATTCTTCTGCATCATATTATTTGTAATATTTCACCACTAATTCAATTCACTTTACAAATTATAATAAAATAAATAATTTTTTCTGGAAATGAGTATTAGAGAATATAAAATATATTTTTAGTGGTACTGTTACATATTTTATCAATTAGTGGATTTGAATACCCACTAAATGAAGGCGGATGTTTTCCCATGAAAGACTCAACAATACATTATTCCCTCCATTACTCTATTGGAATCTCAGCATGGATCATATATTTAGAATGTTTTATAAAAATTGAAAAATTATTTTTCATTATAACTCTCACAACATTTGTTTTAACAAAATGGAAATAATTTCATTGTCTATCACATTAAGTGTTATCACAATTCCTCTAGGTTTTGGCCATTGAGTAAAACCAAAAGTCACAGTGTGAGCAACAATAATCATAGTGAGAAATCATATAATTATTAAAAATCATTCATATGATGTTTATGTTTTGAAAAATTATATTAAATCTATGACACATTATTTTTAATCAATATAACATCCTGAGATATTATGAAAATGTTATCTTCAAATAAATTTAATTTCTTTGATATCTTGTGATACACGTAACCTTGAGTTTAAATGAATGTTAGTATAGTATAACTTTATAACATAGAAATTAAATTGAAATAATGAATATGAATAACTATATTTATAAAATTATTAGTAAATGTTTTAGATAAATAAAATATATTGATAAATAAGTAAATGATTTTTATTAAAGGCAATATCTACTTCAAAAAAAATTACTCAAAAATTATTGTTATTAGTTTTTGGGAAAAATTTAATGAAAATAATTTCTACCTATTATAAAAAATTTATTTTTAAAAAATAAATTTATTTTCATAACATCATTTCAAAATTATATTAGGGTAAATTTTTGATAATATTTTTAAAAGATTTATTTTTCAATGAATAATGAAAATATAGATTTCTATTGAAAAGTTCATATTAATTAAAAAAATTAAAAAACATATATTTGGTTTTAAATTTTATTTAAAATATTAATTCATTCAATTTTATATTAAATAATAAAAGTTACTCCATTTTAGTCATTTTAGGATGAATTTTGATAGAATTTTTTTATACATAAGAAAAACTTTTTTGAAAATGAATTTTATCTTAATTTGTAGGTTTTATTTTATATTAAATTATAAAAACATTATGATTTGAATTTGAAAAAAATTATTCCATATTTTGAATCATCATAATTAAAATTATATAATAATTTCAACTTAACTTGTTTTCATTATGAATAGTAAATAGAGTAAAAATTTGTCACCGCGGTTAAGGTTGAAAAGTGTTTTTTGGGGGATTAAAAAATGAGATAAGGGTATTATTTTAAATTAAAATATTTTAAATAATATTTAATATTTATATTAATATCTTATACTATCCCAAATTTGAATATCTATCTATTTGGAATCATTTTAATTGAATATGGATTTATTATATTTTATTCTCTTAAGAAATTACAAGTGTGTCCTTTCCCCCACTTATAAATGGAAATAAAACCTTTATCTTATTCAAACCACTTTTATCTATCTAGATCAATAAAACAATATAAAATTATATTATAAAATTCGTTTGACCCAATTTATATGTTATTTTATTCTTAAAATACCATTCTAAGAGTCCGTAAGAAATTATCTAAAGGATGCCTACCGAAGAAGTGGTAATCATCATACCCAAGCTGTTTAAATAAATTTCATCTTATAACTCTTATAAATTTTTAGTATTAATAAAAAAAATATATCCTTAATATAATTAAATTTTACTACTATTATTAAATTACCAATATCCTTCCTCTTTCCCAGTAAATGGGAAGTGAAATTATCGCTAGTGCGTACATATGGACTACCACCTCCACATCATGAAGAAATTAATTCTTCATCACAAAATTTAAAAAATGGTTATTTTAATGGGTTTAAAGAGTATATATATTATATTTTTTACATAATTATGATTCTATAATTATACTATCATATCTACCTTATTACCTTCCAATATGTTGGAAAACAATTAAATCACTTGTGTGTATGTGTGGGATATCATATCCACAAAGTGATGTGATTGTTTTTTCATTACCCATTAAAATAGATATTAATAAGGATAGAATTAAGTAATATATATGATATATATGATATAATAATTAATATATATTTGTGAATTATAATTTACTTTACTTTTCATCAATTTTTTGAAAATAGAAAATAGTGATCTTACATACGTATGACCCACTATCTTCGTGAACACTACAATTCATTTTTTATATATCTACACTTTATGGATGACTATAAATATATAAATATATATATATATATAAATATAATTAAATAATTAATATGATATTATATCATTATTAATATTTCTAGCATTCTAGAAACATGATCAATGTACAAGCACCATAACTATAAAACTGAAATTATCATGAAATAAAGTTAACACACATAAACAATGATTTTAATAAGGAATTTTTAGTAAATGGGAGTTTAAATATTATAATTTGATCATATATGATACTATAACTACATAAATGATTTTGTTACATAATTATAAAAAATATTAATTTATTACCGAAGTTGTTTGAGTGCTTTCGTAGGAAGTGAAACATGAGGTAAGGGTTTTATATTACAATCTCATTGATGATCAGGATTTTTTATTATTAAGATTATGGTGATGGACTTTATTTAAAATTTTACAACTATGGTTATTTCTAGATATAATATTTTTCCTTTAATTTTCCTCACTTTAGTAACTCAACAGATTAAAATAATGATTTTAAGGAAAACTGACATTATTTCATTCTTCAGTTGAAAATATTTTTTCTTCATCATCCATTTTTACTAAATTTTTTTTCAAGAATGTTTTTATAATCTAATAGATTTTTTAATGATATCCATGATTGAATGGGTTAAAATAATATTTTTTTTAATTTTCTGAATAAGGTACTTTTTTACTTTTTACCAAAAATGAGATAAGAATATGTATCTTAACGTATATGGAATAAATGAAATTTCTACCATAATTACCACTAAATAAATTAAATAATACATTACTAGTTACCATATTTCTTTTTAAATAAAATATTTTTCTTAATATTTGGAATAATTTTAGATCATAGTGAACTGATTCCAAAATGAAAATTTTATTTTTCTAATTCAATATTCGAAGTATTATTTTAAAGTAATTTTATTTTATGATAACATCCTTTGATGTTAATTATAATTTATTAGGGATGCGATCAAAGGATACCAACCTTTTTATTTATCTATATGTTTTTTTATTATGATGATGAGATGTTTATGAATCCCATTTATTTTTCATGGGATATTATATAATTAAAAGTTGATATTTTTATGAAACTAATTTCCATTCCTAGGTTATCATATATAATAAATTATTTATGATATTTTGGAACACATAAAAATGTATTATGATTATTTTATGGGTGGGACCTGAATTATATATTCATCCAATGTATTGGTAACGATGGATATCTTATGAGATAATAAGGACTGGAATGGAAAGTGACACCAATTCAGTAAAATTCTTCATCAACCATGATGGTCATATGAGTGAACCTTGATTAAGGATATGATGGAATATAGGGTAAAATTGATCTAATATGATAGTATTGTTTGTCATACTTTACTAAGGAAATAATTTTCTATGATTATTTTTCATGATAAGAACATATGTTTTAATAAATAATTGTTTATAAATGGGTGATAAGACATTAAATGTAATTAATATATGGTGTGATATAAATTATTATAGTTCTTAAATATATTTATAATTAATATATATTTATTATACATAAGGTTCAAACATGTATGAAGCATGAGGAGACTTGAGGTAAGGGATTTGTGATTCAATCACAATTTATTCAGGATTTTTTATACTCTATTTTCCATTAGGGGAAATTATATGATACTTATATAATTAACCCTAATATATTTTTCTAATATGTTTATGTTTAAAAAATTTATGTTTTAGTATAATTTTCTTATTTTTTTAGTCAAAATGTTTCAGATTTTTTTTCAAGAAATGTCAGTCGTATTTCCCCTATTTTGATCAGGAAGATTTCTTCTCTATATCCAGGATCTGTAAAATGTTTTCAAGAATAGTTTTAATTAAATCCAATGATTTATTAATTTAATTTATACCTATTTGTTACTTTATATACAAATTTTTAAAAACTAATATTAATGTCTTTTTTTTTTGGAAAAGTCACTTTTTATAAAAGGCATGAACATAATCCTTGTTTTTAACTATTACACGACGAATCAAATTTCTCAACATCATGACTGCTCTATTATTTAAAGATTCATTTACTTATTATCATGGGTATCTTCATATAAATATTTTACATAATCATTTTGAAAAATTTTATATATTTAATAAGTGATTTAAAAATGAAAGGTGTATTTTACTCAGGAAATATTCTGGTGATAGTTTAAATGATTTTTTCATCTATGATAACATACTTTGATGGTACTTATTATATATTTGGAATATAATACAATGATTACATCATTATTATTTCAGAGTTGTTACCCCTTGGAGAATCCATTGTAACCCGTCCTTGTGGGGCCCATGCCGCAACTTCCCAAGCCAGCCTCCAATAGGCCAGGGGCTGGTGACTAGCACTGAGTTAGAATATTACTAACATGTGAGGCATTACCTAAGTACATGTACAGATGAACACATCTCCAAGCCCACAAATTTTGAAATGTAAATAATCACTAAGGAACAAAATTCATGCAAAAAACTAAACCTAACTAACATAATACAGGGGAAAGTAAAATTCAGAAATTAAATTGGGCCAGAATATAGTCCCACCAAATGAAAGAGTCTGCAAAATAAAAAGTCTAACCTATAATAAAGAAATAGTTTCTTGGACTACTTCTCGTAGACATAGGAACACCTTGACCTATATGGGATCTCAAAAATCTCGGTCTGGTCCTCTTCTACCCTAGACTCTGAAAAAAGGCCGTTTATCTACACATAACATGACAGATGTGGGAGAAACTTATGCAGGGGTGAGTATAACAATACTCAGTAAAATACACAAAAAACCACAAAGGAATACACAAAGATAAGGTTTAATCATCTCTACATAGTAAATTTCAACATAAAATTTAACAAGAGAAACATATCCAGATATAATTGAAACATTGACCTGTAGTTTGTAGGTAAGTCACAATAACCACATACCCATGCTTGGGATTCAGTTAGTATACTCCATAAAGCACTTGCCCAGAAGAACTCATTCCACGAGTTTGATAGTTGTGATGACTAATATCCGATAATTATGTTCATTGAGAAGTGTCACAAGATAAATATACACATTAATAGATTTGAAGAGAGAACAAATGCTCTCATTTAGGGAGAACTCACTATTGAGTGGGGAAAATATCATGATACATGGATGAGGATCATTTCCAGGGCCTTAGTGTATACCACGACTCATCCAGATTCACCTGCTATGTAGAGGATCACTGTCCTGTAGGATTGGTCACATTGATACCTAACTCTACCTTGGGCCAAGAATGAGCATTGCATCTCACTACGAGCCTCTCAAAGGGATTATAACTCTATCCAGAAATTCCTACTGAAGAGATCATACTCTTATAGATGGAAACTATACCAGACTTTCAGGGGAATGAGAAAAGGTAGCACTAACCCAAATGAAACCAATCCAAGGAACAATGGAATAGAAGATCATGCCACGTACAGAAAGGTACATAGTGTATAGAAAGGTCACACTCCATGTTATATGACACCATGTACTAACAATGTACAATGGCCTGTGTCGAAGAGCATGTCGTTTATAGGGAGATACACACGGCGTGTAAGAGCATGGAATGCCATGTCCTACTATCTAGGGTATAATCCATGTACACCGGTCATGTGCCCATACACAACTTCAACCTGTGTCTACCAACCTGTGTACTGATACACAAGGTAACCCATGTAACTAACCTGGTCTAGCTGTGTGGTGGAGTACATAACGTGTACTCCACGCTGTGTCCGTGTATCATCCAAGATACATACTGAGTGTCGTGTAAGTATCCACGTGCCATGAGAAAGTTGTCACATGCCATTTCATCACTTATTCCATAGCAAAACCCTATTCCCTGCTGAGTCATCCCAACACATAGTGCTCTTTGAAGAACCCATCACATTCTTCATGATTTTACAGAAATTATTGTTCTTCCTCCCACGCCTCGGTTGAACATTGATCCATTTATCTGGCTATCTGATCTCCATGAAACTCAAGGTTCAAGGTTTCCCCGACACTACAAATATGATTTCAATAGTTTCAGGACACTGATCAACCCCAAAAACACGTTCCGATCCACCCTCATGAAGAACTGTTGAGGAACGATTTTCATAAACCGAGTCGATTCGTCTACCACCATCATTGTGAAACCTCTTATGGTTCATCATGATATCATATCTCTAATTTTGTATAGTCACATTGTGAAGTGTATGTCAAATGATTCATTGTTCAAAACCCTTTGAAAAATGTAGGGTAAAAGGGAGGAGAAGAAATCCACACAAAAAATTGAAGAATGAACCTCCACCATCATTCATGATGGTGTTGATCCACTCCCTTGAGATGAATAAAATAGATAAAATAAAAAATAATAAAATTATGTGTGGATTAATTCCCCAAAATAAAACCCAAAGGAAGTCCCTCCTTTAAGAATAAACGATTTGTGCGTCAACCTGTTCATTGGTTTATCCACATTTTTCATTAAATCAAAGCAGATGGAAAAACAAAATCACCATAACAAACCCCTACCTCGATTGCCAGTGAAGAGGAAAATTGATCATTGTATATTTAGATATGTTCTCATTATGCAATGATCTAGGACTTGATCATTCATCACCATTCATCAGGAATCCTCTAGTGGTGGATCCTCTTCAAATCTCTAGAGAATTCTAGGGCTATGCAACTAACCCTAAAATTTCTACAAAGAGGCTTATTTAAAAACTCTCATCATTGTGTTGATTAAAATTTAATAAAATAAATATTTATTTTAGTTTATTTCCTTAAAAGTACAAAAACTAACTTTTTAACCTTACCTATTTCGGTCGATGTTAAGCCTTACCTAAGGTAAAGTTTATGATCTGGACGTAATAATGAACTCATATTTCAAATCTAAGACCTCGTTTAAATTTTAATCCACATTTTTAGTAAAACCCCTCAGTCATGCTATTTAAAAGTTTAATTTATTTCAATCATTTATTCCAGGAACTCTGGGCCTTAGAATCACACACCGTCACAAATCTTGGTCTCATAATAATTTCATATAACATTTTAATATAATACACAGAAAATCTATGTCACTAAATTATCCCCATCATAGTGATTTTACGTCCCTAAAAAAACTAAACAAAAGGATACTCAAACAAAAGTCGGTACTGCACAAAAAACCGAGCCTCCCACTTTGACATTATATCCTGAAGATTCTCGTGCTACCACTAGAAAAACACCAAGGGAATCGCTAACCCAAAAAGGATCCTCCCATATTAATCATCAATCTATACTAGGTACTCTATGAAGGTCTCTCCATCCTCGATGTCTATTTTTCCCTAGTTGATGAACTGCAATGGGTCATGCATGTACCTCTACAGTTGCGACACGAGGAATACATCATATACCCAGTGAAATTATAGTTTTAGACTAGGCGGTACGCTATCTCGCCAACTCTGTGTAGTATCTAAAAATGTCCTGATGAACCTTAGAGAAACATTTTCACCCCAGACAAATATCTGCAACCCCCATTGAGGAGAGACATGAAGAAAGACATGGCCTTTCTATTGGAACTATATTGATCTTTTTTTATGTCCACACAAGACTTATACTGGATTTGTGAATTCTTCATCCACTCCTAGATGATCTGTACCTTCTCAGTGGTAGCTCGTACCAACTTTGGACCCATGAGTGCTGACTCTCTGGGGCTAGTCCAGAAAAGCAGTGACCGGAAGGGTCACCCATATAAAGCCTCAAACGGTACAATACTAATGGTGGATTGGTAGATTTTTTGTATGAAAACATCACTAGTAGTAGGTGGTCCTCCCAACTACGACCAAAGTCCAAGATATAGGCCCACATCATATCCTTCAGAACTTGAATGGTTCTCTCTATATGACCATATATCTAGGATAGAATGCTCTGCTCAATCATAACTGAGTCCCAAATTACTCCTAAAATCCCTTCCACAAATGGGATGTCAAACAAGAATTGAGATCTGAGACTATCTTAGAAGGGACTCTATGAATATGAACTATTTCCTACATGTAGAGGCATCCTAGGCCCTCTATGGAACATTGCTCCCAAATAGCTAGGAAGTGAGATGACATGGTGAGTCGGTCAATGATAACCTAGATGGAATCATGTACACTATATATTCCTGATAAGACTATAAATAATTCTATCGATATTCCACACCAATTCCACTCCAACACTTTCAGGGGTGAGTTGATCCCATTGGAATTCGGTGCTCAGCCTTCACCTGCTATCATGTAAGGCATCAAGAAATGAACTCTGCTACTGCCTTCTTCATGCCTGACCACCAGAACTAACATCGGAGGTCCTAATACATCTTTTCCATTCTAGGGTATACTAATAAGGAAGATATATAAAACTCCATTAAAACCTTCTCCCACAATGCCACTGGAACAACTGTTCATCCACTAAAAAGGATAGCGTGATCCCCACCTTGATAATATCCATCATGATCTTGTACTGTAGATAACTGAGCATGTATGGTCTTATAGTCTATGTCCCCTAGTTTTTCCTCCCTGGCTCACTATAAGAGTGTAGGGGTGACAACCATTGACTAGATATAAGCTTAATCATCTCTATCCATGATGTATAATTTTAGCGAGGCCAACTACTCTGATGCCTCGCTCAGCAGTTGTGAACTCGATCTCTGACTTAGAAAATCAGATACTATGATCATCTTCTTAGGAGTATAGATGATCTCAAAGTCATATTATTAGAGGAACTCCATCCATTGAATCTACCTCAAATTCAGTTCCTTTTTCAAGAATATTTACTTGTGGTTCTTGTGGTCAGAGTAGAAGATAAACCATTCTCCCCTCAGGTAGTGTCCCCACATCTTCTACACGAGTTCTACTACTGCAAACTCAAGATCATCGGTTTCATAGTTCTACTCATGTGGTCTTAGCTGGTGTGAAACATAAGCAATCAACCCTGACTCTACATCAGAACACAACCATGCCCTATCCCTAACACATCGAATAAGACTACATACTTAACATCATCCTCCAGCAATCTCAAGATCGTAGAACTTGTCAAACTCTACCTCACCTGCTAGAAAGCCTAGTGGAAGTTCTCCTTCCATACAAAAGGATTCTCCTTATAGGTCAAGGATTTCATCTGTGATGATATCTAGGTTAAATCCACGGTAGTATCCTGCCAACCCAAGGAAGCTCTGCATGTCTGTCATACTATGGGGTGGCTACCATGATAACATCGCCTCGACCTTGGTTGGGTGCACTGCTAATCCATCAGTTGAGATGACATATCCCAAGGAGTGGACCTCCTGTATCCATAACTGTACCTTTGAGAGCTTTCCATAAAGTTGGTTCTCTTGTATTACGTCTAGGAAAATCTGTAGGTGTCTCGTGTGATCCTCTTCCTATGCTGAGTACAGAAGGATATTGTTGATGAAGACTAATACAAACCGGTCCATGTACAATAGGATGATCTGGTCCATAAGTTCCATTAACACTACAAGATAATTCATCATGTCAACAGGAATAAAAAAATACTTATTGTGAGCATATAAATATCTAAAATCTATATTCTCTATATCCTCATATCATACTCGAAGATGGTGATAACCCGACATGGGGTCAACCTTTGAGAACCAACATTCCCCCCTCAGTTGATTGAAGAGGTCTTGAATCTTTGGAAGTTGATACACATTCCTCACCATCACCCGATTCAAGTTCCGGTATTCCACACAAAACCTCAAACTCCCATTTTCCTTCTTGGAAAACAAAACAAGGGCTGTCCAGGGTGAAACAAAGGGCTTTACAAATAACTTACTATGAAAATACTCCAGCTACACCTTTAGCTTGCGAATCTCTGTGATAGCATATGATATACCAGTGAGGATACCGATGCTGTCCCAGGGTGTAAGTCAATGTAGAATAAATTTTTTTGGTGGGGAAGTAGTACTCGAACATCCTTTCAGAACACATCCTCGTACTCCCCCACTACTTCTATCAACTAAAATCTCACAACATCTATAGCCTTGAGGGTAAGGCTAGCTAACTCATGAGTGATCATCTACACTTTCCTATGAATGATCCCATTTTGTTATTCCTAGGTTTCCTTTTCACCCACAATGTAAAAACTCATTCCATCAATGCGGACAGAAGACACTCTTCGCCTAAAGTAGTCAATCTGGGCTTGGACCAAAGATAAACAATCCATACCGAGAATGACATCGTAAGGCCTCTACACTACCACTAAGAGGTTCTAAACAAACTCTCTTCTCTAATGGTAAGATCACACTATTGGGAAACATGTTTGATCATTGAGTCTGCACCCATAGGTGTCTACAAGCGTAATGGTCGAGTCAACGACTCTAACGAAATCTCAAGGTTTCACACAAGACATGTGGTGATGAATGAATGACTAGAACATGTGTCTATAAGTATGGAAGACATGGTATAAAATACATATATCACACCTTAGATCATCCCTGGAGTCCATTGGTTGTAAGACTATACCACATGAATATTCCCCCTCCCTTGTCCACCAGCTTCCTCAGCCTTGTGCAGACCTCTTGCGGGTGGTGGCAGAAGTAGGTAAAAGTGTCCACCACCTCCTATAGCTCTCCGTAATCTACTGCCACATCCACCGCTTGGTGGGTCTTCCTTCTACACTCTCTGCCTCTATTTCAGTGGTGTATCCACTATGATAATACCAACAGCTCGATGGGTTAGACAATCTCTCGCGAGGTGTCCCCTGCTGTTTCATGAGTAGCATCACCTCTCCCGAGGCTGACTGGAACCATAATGAGATCCATGGCCCGTCGATCCACTGAACTAGTTCTTCCTATGATGTATCCCACATCCCGATCCCTATGATAGATGTCAGCTCCCCACTGCCAAGGACTCTACCCCTATCTCCCTAATGCTGACTATCACTATCTGTCTATGATCCTCCAAGAAGTTCCTGATCACCAAGACTCACTCAAGCACTCCAGTATATGTCTGAATTCATATAGTCATGAAACTATCTCAAATATCCCATTTTAGTCCCCACTCGAAGGTCCATGATCTGAAGTATAGACCCTTGAACATATCCATAGAGTACCTGGTGAAGTTGGTGAACCTCAATGAGTAGTCATCCACAAACATACTGCCCTGTTCGAGCTGAAGAAGCTTCTAGATATACACTGCTCACATCATAACTAGAGAGAACTCTTCCCTAACGATTCGCTTAAACTCTATCTGTGAAAGAGTTTCTTCATCGTGAGTCTGCATGGTCAAAATCCACTGACAAAATCTAAAGAAGGATCTCTCCTAGGATCACCATCTAGTTCACTAGTGTCCTCACTAGATAGTAAACTCTGTTCACTGCCTCAAGACAATACTCAATCACCTGAGGGTCGGGCTCGCCTTTTAACCAGAGGGGTCTCTGTCTCTGAATCTCATGGAGAACAATAAGCCTATACTCCTTGTCTATTGGTAATGTAGGTACCATGTGTTTATCCATTGGTGGTGGTATATACAGTGCACAACTTAGAGGCAACATCTTGGGAACTAGTCCCAGAGTTGATGCCTCATCACTGAGGGGGTTATCCTTGTGATCGAGTTTCTGAATCCTAGCAGGTATGCTTCATGGAGGAATCTTATAAGGAAATAATATTTACCATTGTCAAAGAGAATATCTAGATAGGTGACACAAAAAAGACATGGAAATCACAACCCATTCCTATATGATGCATATGCTATTATTTTGTTTCCATATAACTAGTGTTCTCATGTACCATGTCGAAAAGCATTTTATCAGAGTCCTGATGTATATATACGTCAGCCCCCCCACACCAACACTAGAGTCCCTGACTTGAAATCCGAGATTGAAAAACCTGAAATTGTTTCCAGAAAAATATATCATAGGCTCTCAATCCTAAGGTAGAACTAAACACCTCAGATACCACTTTATAAAGACCCATCCTAGTGGGGCCCATGCTGCGACTCCCCATGTCCACCTCTAATAGGCCATGGGATAGTGACTAGAACCATGTAGGCATATCACTAACATGGGAGACATTTCCTAAGTACCTGTACACACACACACCCACATAACTCCAAGACCACACATTTTGAAATGTAAAAAAACACAATGGAACAAAATCCATGCATACAACTAAAGCAAACGAACATAGTACAAAGGAATGTTATGTGTGGAAAATAAACTGGGCCAGAATACATGACCACCAAAAGAATGAGTCCGAAAAATACAAAGTCCAACCTGTAACGATGGAATATGTAATGGGACTTTTGTTGGTAGCCATTAGAACACCTAGGCCAGTAGGAGTGCTCACAAAGCTCGGCCCAGTCCTAGTCTGCCCTGGACTCCATCAAAAGGCCACTCATCTGTACAATAGAAAACACATTGGGGGAGAATCCCGTGATGGGATGAGTATAATAATACTCCATAGGAGACCCCAAAAACCATAAATAAATACACAAAGAAAAGGTACAATCATCTCTACAGAGTAAGTGTTAATAGAATATTTAATAAGAGAAACATATCCAAATATACTTGACACCCAAACCCATAGTCTAGAGGTAAGTCACAATGACCACATACCCATACTTGTTATTTAGTTCAATGAATCGAAGAAGCACTAATCATAGAGGACTCACTCCACATGTATGACAACTCTGATGATGTAATTTCGAGAAGTACATTTTTTGGGAAGTGTCACAAGAGATATAGATGCACTGATAGATCTAAAGAGAGAATAAATGCACTCATTCATGGAGAACTCAATCATGAGTGGGGAAAAATCATTATACATAGAATAAGATCACTGGAAGGGCCTTGGAGCATACCATGACTCATTTGGATTCACCTAGTATATAAAGTATCAACATCCCATAGGGCTGGTCATTTCGATAACTGACTCTACCTAGGTTCAAGAATGGGTAGAGGATCTCACTTCAGGCCTCTCAGAGGGATTCTGACTTGATCCAAAAATTCCTACTGAAGGGATCATACATAAATATATGGAAACAATACCTACCATAAAAGGGTAATAGAAAAGGGGGAACTAACCTAAATGAATCCTTTCTAAGGAATAGTGGACAAGAAGATAAATCCATGTACTGAAAGATACACTACACATAGAAAGGTCACACGCCGTGTCTTATGACCATTTGAACTACTCGTGTACAACATCCCATGTCAAAGAGAATGTTGTGTATAGAGAGATACACACGGAATGTAAGAGAGTGACATGTCATGTCCTTCTATCCTAGGGCTATACCATTTACACTGGTCATGTGCCCATACATGGCTTCAACCCATGTCTATCAACCCATGTAACGGTAAAAGGGGTAAGCTACGTAACCGGCCTGATCTTACCCTGTGGTGGAGTAAAAGTAGTGTAATCCACCCCATGTTAGTGTATCACCTGAGATACATTCCGAGTCCCACGTAAGGACCCACAAACCATGTGATAGTTTTCATATGCCTTGTCATCCCTTCCTGCATTGTGAAACCAGAGCCACCATTGAGTCGACCCCACAAACCCTGTTCTTTGGAGAACATTCTAGGTTCTTCACAATTTTCTTCAAATCATTGTTCTTCCTCCCACACCTTAGTTGAACTTAGATCCATTCATCCAACCATCCGATTGCCATGAAAATTATGGTTCGGGGTTGACTTGAAACTGAAATGATGATTTTGTTGGTTTCAGGACTCTAATTGGCCCCAAAAACACATTTTGATGCACTGTCACGACAAATCATTGAAGAAAAATTTGTCTTGAACAGGTTCAATTCATCTACCGCCATCATCATCGCACCTCTTATAGGACATCATGATGTCATATCTCCAATTTCACATTGTTGTGTTTTGAAACGGTTGTGCAAAGATCTTTTGTGCATAACCTCGTGATGAATTTATAGGACATAGGGTAAAAATGGGAAGAAGAAATCCACACAATGATTTGAGGAATGAACCTCCACCTTCATTCATCATGGTATTGATCCACTCCTATTAGAAGGATCAAATGGAGAAAATCATAAAAAATCAAATCATGCATGAATTAATTCCCCAAAATAAAACCCAAAGGAAGTACCTACAATATGAAATAACAATCCATAGATCATCCTATTTGTGGTTTATCCACATTCATCATTAAATCAGAGAATGTGGAAAAATTAAATCACAATAACAAACCCCTACCTCGATTACTGACGAAGAAGAAAACATGTCACTGTTGATTGAGATTTGATCTTGCTGTGAAATGATCCGTGAGTTGATCATTCATCACCATTCTTCAGGAATCCACTAGGGGTGGCTCCTCTCCAAATCTCTAGAGCATTCCAGGGATATGAAGCTAACACTGAAATTTCTGTATATCACCTTATTTAAAAGATCCTATCATTGCATTGATTTAAAGTTAATAAATACAGATTTTATTTATTTTATTTCTTTAAACATCTAAACACTAACTTTTACAGCTGACCCACATCAGTCAATTTTCGGCCTCACATAAGGTAAAGTCGTTTATTTGGACACAACAGTGCCCTTGTATTTCTGATCCGGGCACCCGTTTAAAATTTATTCCAATTTTTTAGGAAAACTCTTCATGTGCACTTTTTAAAAGTTTAATTATTTAAAAAATTTATTCTAGGATCTCTGTCCCTCATAATTGCATGCTGTCACAAAGCCGGGTTTCGTAATAATTCCATATAATATTTAAAAAAATACAAGGAAAATCTGAGACATTATAGAATTTATGCCACAATTATATCTGCATTCCAGTATCCATACAAGGATGTATTTTCAGGGAAAACCACATAATCCCCACTTTATCAAAAATTTAGTATGTTATTATATATATACACTTACCCCCAAGGTCTTCACTAAATTTATCTAATCATAATGTCTAAATATACTTAACCCTACTTTGATACCAAAAGAGGTGGACCAAGCATAACATACATAAATATTATATCATTATATATAAATATTCAATACATCTCACAATAATACATTCCCTAGAACAATAAACATTTCGTCTTTTAAGGACTTGGTACAAAAAAAATTTATTTCCAAAAATATATTCAATATCTTCTAGAAATTGCTTCTCACAAATTACCCTTGTTATACATACCTTACATAAAACATTCTTCATAACCTGGGGAAAGTAATCATAAGAAAGGGTGAGCTCATATTTTTTGTAATAGTAAACATGGTAAATATAAATCAATGATCGTATGAAAGTATAATATAAGAAAAAGGTGTGAGTAAATTATCATACCTTGCAAAGATCATACCCAGTCTATCAAAGATCGTAAATCATCCATGGTATAAAAAATTTTCATTTCAAAATACAAGATTCATAAGAGTGAAGAATCACCCTAAATAAATCAAGAACTATGATAACATATCATAATAATTTGAAAATTTGATATAAATGTTTTGTGTAAATATTAAGTATAATCATAATAATATGTTTGGAGTTATATATTCATCATGAAATTACCTAAAAAGGACAATTCCAACATTCTCTTAGGTGTTTGTTAACCCCATCATAAATTATGAGTTTCTAAACTATATTATATGTTTGGATTTTCTTAACATCTTCATCGTTACCCAATTAATTAGAGGGAAATATTATTTTGGTCTTACCCTTCACATAATCAAAATCCATTCATATATACTCTATAAGAATAAAAAACTTTCATCATATCATCATAGAATAACCAATGAAAAATAAATGAGTTTCACAAAACTATCATTATCATAACCAAAAACCATTTAAATAAAGAATTATGATGTTATCATTGGATTATATTCCCAATAAATAATACATAATATTAAAGGATGTTATTATAGATGAAAATTCTTTTTAATATCAATATAATATTTCTTGAGTAAAATACACCTTTTATATTTATATCACTTATTTAAAATATAAATAATTTATAAAAGATTATATAAAATATTTATATGAAAATAATCATTTATAAAATTTAATTGACTCTTAAAATCATAACTCATTCAAGACGTCAGGAAATTACATTCATGGTGTAATCATTAAAAACAAATATTATATTCACACTTTTTGTAAAAAGTTAATTTTCTAAAAAATGACATGAAGATTATTTTTTAAATTTTTTTAGAAAGTAAAACATGGGTATAAAATAGAGTAAAAAATAATTGTATTATAGTAAAAATATTCTTGAAAAAATTTATATATCATGGATATAGAGAAAAAATATTCTTGATCAAAAGAGGAGAAATAGGGATGACTTTTCTTGAAATTTTTTCTAAAACAAATTTGACTAACAAAGATAGAAAAATAATATTAAAACATAAAATTATAATAAAAAAACATATTAGATTAATATAAAAGTTTTAATTATATAATGATTATATAATTTCCCTCAATGGAAAATCAATTATAAACAATCCTTAATAAAATGTGATAGAATCATGAATCCCTTACCTCAAGTATCATCTTTCATCATACTTGTTTTAACCTTCAATATAATAAACATAGATTTATTATAAATCTATTTAAGAACTCTAATAATTTATATCATACCAAATATCAATTAATTTTATTGTCTTATCACCGTTTAATTAACAATTCATTATTAAAATCACTGTTTCAAGTGATAATTATTTCTCATTTCATACATATTTCAGTTTAGAAGTCCTAATACTTTCTATTTGATCATGGTTATATCATATAAAAAAATTATTCATGTAATTAGTATCATATTTAATAACTTTATACACTGTTATAATTGTTTATATAAAATAGTGATGAAACATGAATTAATTTACTTCGTGGAGATGGTAATTCATATGCACACATGAGTGATATTTAGAATTTTTGATGGATGTAATGAAATAATATTAAATAATAATTAACCTTTATAGAAAAATAATAATATTATAAATATATTATACATTCATTAAATCCTGAATTTTAACCACCAAATTAAAGAGGTGATGAAAATTGAAACACATCATTTCATGGAGGTGGTAGTGCACACATACACATGAGCATTGTTTTATTTTACCATAGGAATTAAAGATAATGGATAATCATTATTCCATAATCATAATAAAAATGAAATTCATTTAAAATAATGAATTAATTTTTTATAATAGATACCCTAGTTTTAGTTGATGTTAAGGGAGAAATAATATTTAAAGTACTCAGTTGAGATTTATACATCTTAGTTGAAAAAACTCATTTAGATTACAAATTTAGCCTTGAAATAAGGGTATTTTGGAAATAAAAAAAGATCTTGGACATGGGTAAGTAAAATAATATGGTATTAGTGTAGGTAATTTCTAATTTAGAAGATTATAACTATCTAAATAATGGATAAGAGTATGTATCCTTTTATAAGTAAGGGGAGGGGAACCCTTGGAAATACATAAATTATTAATAAAATATAAATTAATTTTCCTGTTAATGTTTAAAAATTGATATATTTATAATATATGATAACTATAAATCTAAATAATCTCATAAAATAAAATTTAGATAGTTTTAATTAGTGGGTTTTCACTTATCTGTTAGTTTTATCCCCCATCAACCCTTTAGATGGTTACAATGATATAAACGTTTTTACACTTTAGGGGTCATGAAAGTTACTATAAAAGGAAAAGTGACTCATAAATGGAAAATAATGGATGTTATCAACTATATACCATTAAACTATCCAAATTTATGTTTTTTATGAATTTTAAAAAATTTAATAAAATATAATTTTACATAAGATACCATTAAAGTCATTTTCATGACTATTCACATAGTTTGAATTTAAAAGCAAAAAGATAGAAAAGGAATTAAAATAAAAAATTTTAAAACATCACTAATATGTTATATTTATCTAAAAATTCAGGGAAAATAATAATTAATAAAAAAATTATTACTTTTAATAATTCTTAAAATCATTTATTTTATTTTTTTAATACATTAATAAGTATTTTGTTGGCATTGCATATAAATTTATGAAAATTATTCCACAACTAATTTTATTTAAAAAATTACCATGTTAAATAAATGCCATTAATATTTTAAATTACCATTTATAATAAATCATAAAATCTTTTTATTCCTATGGTTTTTTGAAATATTAAAACAAATAGAGTGACATTTTTTGTTTATTCTTTATATGAAATAATATTGAATTCATTATCATAAAAAGGTAGAAATAAATTACTAATAATTTAAAGAGGAGGTCATTAATGTGGAAATTAAACCATATAATTAAATAAATGTTTTTTGATATTTATAGGCCATATATCATAGTTCTAAACCCATTTTACCAATTTTACCCTTATTGAGGGGTTAAATTTTTACCATGGTTATTATTCCAAATGACTAAAATTAAAAGAGGAATATTTAAATTACATAAAACTACTAATTTTTAATATGAAATATAATTTTCAAAACTAAATTAATATAATTTTTAGAAATAAATTTTAAAATAACCACACAAAATGAAATGAAAACTCTTTTTAGAAAAATGTATTTTTAGCACAAATCATGATTTATCATTATTTAATGCCTTGTAAAAACCATTAGATGAATGCTAAAAAAATTTCTGAAAATATTAACTACATATTTCATAAAAATTATTCATCAATATTGATTAAATTAATTTATTCTTATAAAAATAAATTGCACACATAAAAATATATTTTTTTTCATAAAAACTCATCTTTTTTTTCAAATGATTTTTAGTGATTGATAACCAATGAATTTATTTTTTATATGAGAAAAAAATAAATTTTCATATTTTATTTTGTATTTTTCATACCCATAAATCCAATGACTATGATATCACTTTTACATTAAATAATAATAATTAAATAGTATAAAATGGTTTTTTAAACACAGTGTTGTGTGTAATGCAAGCTATCAAAGAAATTAATTTTATTTAAATAAAACTATATTATAAAATATCTAGGTGTTACATTTACCTTTCTCAAGATATATTCCCAATGAGACTATTCCCCCCATCAAGGGAAACATCCCTTCCAAGTATGACCATATATCATTTTTTTGAGTTGTAATCACAAAGAAACTATATTCTGCTCAGTACATTATATTCCTATTAGTAAAACCAACCCCATACATCACTACACTATATTTCTTATGAAATAAACCTATTATAAATGGGACAAATTAACTTCGAGGTCCGGTAAAAAGGGTCGATCATGTGTAATTTCTACACAAACCATTTCTAGGATCCTTTCACAAAGTTATCCACATCAAATGACATTAAATACATAATAGAGTCCTGGAGTAGGAAATAATAACCCCTAAAAAGGTATATAAGATCCAAAGCTCCCATCCACTAAACCAATTCACATTCTAAAGAATCTATGGCCAGAAAACCTTATGGTAGAATCTCATTGGAAATAAGGTACATAATTATATCACTCATCATAGATATATGGTTTTTTTTAATGTTTTATGTTCCCCAAAAAAACCTCATTGGAATCCAATGGAAACAAATTGTAAAACCTGACATGAATATTTTTCTAGTACAGAAATGATTCACCAAACATGTTCTTACATAAGATAATGAACCAATCTATGTTCTTTTTTTATGGTGTTATTTCAATAGGAACCATTTAAAATAGATCTCTTAAACTCAAAGTTATGAAATCCAAATACACCATAAATTATCACTCTTCAGATGTCACAAAAGATGCACCCCCATTTATGGATGAATGACACCACCCTTTTAGAACCTCAAGCTACATGTGGAAAATACAATGGTGAGGGATTTACATAGACCCAGTGTCATTTAGACCTAAGAGGACACACATAAAATTCTCCAGATATTGAATCCTAACATCCCATACTATTATAGGAAAGCTACTTTAACCCAGTTGTTCTTTTTAGTACCTTCAACTGCTTCAGGAATCTATCCCAAGAGCACCATTATCAAAACCATATTATCTTAGGGATTTAGAGTATGTGGTAGATTTTGAACTTCGCTAAGCATATGAGTTGCCCAAGGGGGATCCTAAAAGTCATCATCATCACTAGTTTAATACAACCACTATCCCTCAGTATCCTATTATGAATGCCACCCAACATACCCCCTCTCTAGTCACATAGAAAAATAAATCTAAGAGGTCTCACTAGGCATGATGAGCTTACAACCACGAGGATTTGGATCAAATGATCACATCTAATAAGGAATATTAGTCACACACAATTTCATAGACTAGTTAGTTGGAAAATATCTATTTTTTAACACCCTTATATTTTGAAAGAACACTATTTTCGATAGCATATACACTATACAACACCATGATTAAACATACACCAAAATATTATTATTTAAATAAGACCATTATAACCTAGTTGTTACATTGATGGGTATCAATACTATAAAATTAATTATAATATATATATATAATAAATAATCAATACAAATTCATTTATTAATTGTTATGGAGTAAGTACTCAATTTTCAGTAATGTTTTTTTCTTTAAAAATATCATTTCTTAAAAAATGATTTTTATTGAGATAATATTATAATTAAATTAAAAAATTACATAATTTTTATTTCAAAAAAATAATATAATTTTATAAACTATCATATATAAATTATTTTGGGGTAAAATGTTCATATTTTTATTATAGGATTTATTTTCTTGTGAATAGTGAAAAATACCGATTTTTATTAAAAACCTTATTTTTGTTTTGACCAATTGGAAAGTTAAATTTTTTAAATGGTTTAAAAATAAAATTATTAATATTATATTATAAATAATCCAATTAATTTTACTGGAATAAATTTCATGGTTGAATTTGGTATAAAAACATTTTTACACTTAAAAGGTATTTAAAAAAATGTTTTTCATTGGGGTTTTCATGTTTAATTTTAAATTAGTTTATAGAACATATTTTATTGAATTTTAAAAATTGGATTAATATCATGATCCTTAAGGTCCAAATTTATAAAATATTACCCGTTTATTTTTGGTTAATATAAATAGTAACCTTTCATAATTTTTTTAACCACAATAAATGGTAAATAAGATCATTAAAGTTAAAAATAAAATTATAAGGTTGATAAAAATACCATAATACTTTTATTCTTATTATCAGATGTTTACATTTCATCAATAATCATTTAATATTTGGTTATATGTCATTTTATATCCATTTTAATAAGATTATGATCTTTATAGTATTTGATTTCGAAAGAAGTCATATATTGCACACTTTTTTAAATAACGATAATATATTTAATATAGGGATATCCAAAGGATATGCTAAACTTTAAATAGTAATTTTAAATCTAAAAGTTTATCTTCATAATTTTAATTTATTTTTAATTTTTATTAAATAAATAATTACCTTAAAGTATTACACAACATTGATGCAAAAATTATTCTATTAATAGAAATATCAAATAAATGATATATAAAATATTGAAAGTAATATAATTTGAAATAAATAATAAGAACAAAATAAATTAGATAACCATGAAATTTTAGTGATGTGATATTTTCTTTTTTTTTCAACTATATTTTTTTCATTGATATTATTAATGTCAATGTAATGAATATTTCTAAAAATTATCAGTAGTGATACCTTATAATAAATAATATTTTATTAATTGATACAAAATTCCTAAAAATATTAAATATGGGAAAAATAATGGGATAAGGTTTAAAAAATTAACCATGGTCCACTTGTGGTCCATTTTTATAGTATCATTATAGACCCTTAAAGGGTATAAAACTTTAATAATTCTGTAACTGCCAAAAAGGTTAACGAGAGGTTAAAACCAAGATATATGGATAAAACACTCACCTAAAATAGTAAAAATTTTACTGGATAAGGTAATGTTGACCCATAATCATCATATGTTTGAAATAAATCAATTTGGATCATTTGGAGTGTAAAATTAAATTATATTAATTTATTATTTTAAAAAATTCCAATTATTCCCCTTGCCTCAATTATGAAAGGCAACCTTATTCCTCACTTATTACATCATTTTGATCAATCTATATTAAAAAAACGATACCCATTACTATTCTGAACATCTTTATACAATATATATATATATATATTTAGTACCAATTGACCAACCCTAGATCCCTTAAGTAGAGATATAAAGGAAGTCCACCAAAGTGGAGGTAATCATCTTTACCAACTATTTTATGTTTATTTCTTTTTATACATCCTATTTATATGTTGTTTCCACAAAACGATATTAAATCTTATGTCATATATAAAATAATATATTATTATTATTATTATTATTATAATACAACCGTATTCCACATTTTATCCATCCTATAAAAAATGAAAGTACAACGTGTTCATAAATACGTCTTACCATCTCTAAGAAATAATTAATTTGTTTTTCATCACCACATTACTTGGATGTTTATAATAGTGGAAATAATGGAAATATATGACAATTAGGAAATGATATTTTGTATTTAAAAATAATATATCATCCAATTTTTTACCCTTTCAACCATTTATAAATGATATCATAACTCGTGCGTATGTAAGACTTATCGTCTCCACGAAGCGATGCGATTAATTTTATATGTCATTCTTTCATTAATGACTATAAAAATATATATAATGAATAAATATAATATATATAACTCAATATCATTTTAGATATCATTTTACTATATATTATGTATAATAATCAGAATATAAACGACAAAACATGGATGAGAAAATGAAGTAGTTAATACTAAAAAAACAATAATAATGAAATATTATGAACAAATTCTTGATAAGATGATATAATAGGACCATATATGATATTATAAATATTAATATTTCTATTTCATAAATTAATAACATGTTAAAAACCATTATACATGAGTTCAATGATTATTTAACTAAAGTGAAGTGTGAGGTAATGTATTTTCATCTCACATTTATTTTCATGGGACACATGCCTTATAAACTACTTGTGTCTATTTTGTGATGTATAAAATTCCCATTAATGTAATTCATGAATATTTTCAAGAAAATTATGATATATAAAAATCTATATAATTAAATTTCGTTCATGGGTCTTATGATTCAAAAGATACCAAATCTTTACAGATTTATTTCACAATATCATCATTATTTATGATTCTTTATGTTTAGGTATCCAAAGGGAAATATTTCTCTTCCATGTTCATGTTTTCTCAAAATGTTTTCAAAAATGATTTTAAAATTCACCTATACTTGTTTAAATTAATTTTTACCCCTATTTTAATTTTTAAAAATGGTTTTAAATGACTAATTTTATCATTGTACAAATGAGTTACTTTGTGACTATTCATAAAAAAAGTAAGGAAGGAATATTTTTTTTAGAATTATATGGAATGGGATTATTTTCCCTCCATGGTGACTAATATTTATTTTGAAGCTTAATTTACATATATACAATATTATTCTCAAATTAAATTTTTTAGAACCTTGTTTTAATGGTCACAAAATCATTTTAATTATGTTTTTTATAAGTTTTATATTTTAAGATATAATTTTATAATATAAGGTAGTTTGGTGAGAATTTGGATAAGTATTGAAAATACTCACCTTTGATGTTTAGTCAATGTTGGGAATGTCTCACCATTGGAAAAGATTCATTTTTAGGATTGAGTCACCACTAGATTTTACCTAATTCCAAAAATGAGTCATCGCTGAGGATAACCTACCATCAGAAAAGTAACCGTTGAGACACGTCATGATTGAGAATAGTCACCATCAGATGAGTCACCATTGAGATGAGTCACCGTTGAAATAAGTCACTATTGGGTCATGTCACAGTTGAGATGACTCACAACTAAACCTGAGTCACCGCCATACCTAACCTACCACCAGATGACATACTTTTAGATGGACTCGTTGTTTTCTTAAATCTCCACAAGATGATAGTCATCATCAGAATGAGAAACTATCACTATTTTGTGATATTTTAATTAAATGCTTCTAATGTCTATAATATCTAATTTTATACTGATTGTTATTTTAATGATTAATCTTAAATTATTTTAGGGAACATTAAATATTATGTTAGATCCAATTATAAATATGACTAATAATCAGATGAGTGTTCCTCAAATGGGATCTCCATCTTGCAATGATATATATACAAAGAAGTCACCATTGTGTGTGAGATGAATGTTGGGGGAATGCAAACACATGATCTAGTATTCCAATAACTAAATAGATTTATATAAAAAATTCTTAAATATATATGACCATGAAAGAGTGGATCCTATAGAACATACAAATATTTTAAAATAGTCAGGACAAAGAGAGATTATGACGTGATGTTTTACTTCATTTTTTATAGATCCAACTAAATCTACTCTTTAAGATACACATGAGAATTCTCAATCATTAGAGAATAATTGAATGATCAACTCTATATTTTAAAGATCTTTATACTTTTTCATTCTATTTTTTTCATTTAATTTTGAGTAGTGTGTAGTTTTTATTGTTTATCAACATGGACAGTCTTCTGTAATTTAAATAGAAGATACAATATATATTCTTTACTCTCTTTGTATTTGATTATCGAAGGTTTTGTGAAAATGTTCCATATGTTTCCGGTGTTTATTTTATTCCCACGTTTATTGTGCTAAAGGTCCTTATGTGTCCTGGAAAGATAGTAGATGTTGTATATTTACCCACTCTAGGTTCTAGATCAATATTATTTTATATAATATCCTTGGCATGTGAAGATTTCTAATTAGAGGGGATTAGGTATTGGATTGATATTGAACAACATTTTTATTTCTATTGTGTGTTTTTATGTTATTTCGTTTCTATGCTTCAAACTGATTTTTTGTAAACTCAAAACAAAACCACAACTTTGATAGTTAATATTAACTAGTGTTTATTTAATTATTTTATTATGTAAATTGATTTTATAATTTATAATATTTTAAAACATTAATAAATAGATCACTAATCAATATTCCATTAATCTTTTAAAAGACCAGAACTTATATCAATCAACTATTTTGATTAACTCAAAACATTTATTATGGAATTGGGGGATTTTTATTGAACTAATTCTTAGTATAAATTTTCATTGGGAACTCAAATCACCCCTCTCTTGAGTTACTCACTCCAAACAAAATTTTATATCAAAGGTTTTCAAAATATTTTCAACTATGATTTAAATTATGTTTTAATGATACTAAATTTATGTTAGTTCTAAATCTAAATCCATTAAATAGATAATAGACAAGAAGGTTATGCTAAAAACATACCTGTTTTACTTAATGGTAGAAACTATGATCAATGAAAAAAAGAAATTAAAATGACATTAAAATCAGGGGTTTTGAAATATTGTCTGATATAAAAGATAAATATGAATTACATAAGACTATTATGAATATATGGGATGATTATAGAAAACTTTCATACAAAATTAACTGCAAACCCATGAATTATATTTTCTATGTTATACATGATTAAGATTTTAACATGATATCTTCTAGTAAAACTACATATGAAATATGGGACACTTTGGCTAACTCTTATGAAGGAAAACATTATGTGAATGAAATGAGATTGAATAATTATACAATTAAATATGATAAATTTAACATGAAACTTGATGTGATGGTTTTTTGATATGTATCTCAGATTCAATGAGATGGTGAATACAATGAGATCCTTGGGAAATACAGTTTCTGAAAAAGATTAAATCATTAAACTGTTGATATGCCTTCTTGAAAGGTGGATTGGAATATGAGTTTCAATAATACAATCCTATGATATCAGAAAAATAAATATTAAGGAATTGATTGGGAATATGATGATGTATGAGTAAGAGATTAATTTATGATGATAAGGATAAAAAATATAAGAAAGAAAGGAAAGACACATAGAGTGCTTTTGAGGATAGCTCTAGTGACTCAAACTCATCTCATGAAGAGAAGCCTAATAGAGAAAATATGTGCTTTAGGAAAAACATATCTGAGGTACCTACATTATCCATTGTATATAATTCTTGTCATTATGGAGGGGAAAATGATGATGATATGTTAAAAAAGGAAATATTTTAATATATTAATATTATTGAAGATAACTTTAATTATACAAAAGATAAACAATTTTTTTAAAGAAATATTATGTTTATTAGAAAATGTCAAATATGAATTTTCAATTGAAAATGAAAATAATGATCAATAGTTAGAAGAAAATATAGAACTAAAATTATATGATGAGAATTTAAAGAAATATTTAAAGATATTTACTAATATTATAGAATCTTCCATTCAAAATACAAGAAGAAAAAATAAATACATTACTGGTAGTGGTTACCAACAATGATAGAGATAAATCATTAAGAGAACTTTTGTTCCAAAATTAAATTCTATATATTCTAAAGATAATTATTTTCAACTATAACAAATAATGTTTTTATTTATATGATTTTTCAATGAACTTATAAGAAACAAATTATGAGTAATAAAATTTATAGACCTAGCAATATTTGGGTACCAAAATAATTTTTGGTATAAAATTGTTTTGTAATGAAATAGCTTAAAGAGCTCCTATAAAAATATATGGTACCTAGAAATCATATTTTCTAGAAAAGTTACAGGTGATTAATAAAACCTCCATGGTCAATTTACTATGTAATCAGGAAGTGTCATGTTTTGATCTCTAGTAGTGTATGTCCAAGACACATGTGGTGTGAAGGTAACATGGCGGCCGATAATCTATCATCCATCATGAGTCAAGACTCTAGTGTCTCCTCTTTTTATGACTTGAACTTCCTCAAATAAGAGGGTGTGAACATCATTAGAGGGGGAGGCCTTTTTCCTCTACTAATTCAAACCCCCATAGGTCCTGGTTCCCCTTGATTGTCCCTCTTGTTGCTTTCTCCATGTTTTCCTTTATAATAAAAAAATAATGTTGGTGATGATAAAGGTTAATAGAGGAAATGTCACCTTTGGTGACAATTCAAAAAGAAAAACTATTTTCCACAGTGAAATCAGAAACTCTAACTTAGTTTTAATTTCGAAAGTTATTTTTGTTAATGGTTTCAATTATAATATTCTTAGCATCTCATATATAGTTGATAATGGTTTTCATGTGAAATATGTAAACAATTCTCAGAATGTTATTAATTCTAAAAATTCTTTAGTGTTTACTGCATTTAGAAATGAGGATGTGTTTGCTATATATCTTGATTCTTTAATTTGAAGAAAAATTATTTCTTAAGTGTCTTTCATAGATAATCTTGTCTTTGAAATAGGAGACTATGCCATAGTAATATTCACCCACTTAGATTGATTACTAGAAAATAGTTATTTAGAAGTATAACCAAACTTGAATTCCAAAATGGTAAAGTTTGTTTACCATTTCAAAAAGGGAAACATCACAAAATATCATTCAAACCGAACAAAGATGTTTCAACTTATCAAACTCCTGAGATGATACACATAGATTTTTTTATACCATCTAGAGTTTCTAGTTTAAAAATTATGTTCAACGTCTATGTCCTTGTAGATGAATTTTCTAGGTATACAGAAGCATTCTTTTTTTTCTCACAAAAGTGAAGTCTTATCTAACTATACCAGGTATGAAAAATATATTAAAACCCTAGGTGGGTTTGGAATTGAGACCTTAAGAAGTGAACATGGCCATGAGTTTGAAAATCAATACATTGAAACCTTTTGCTCACAAAATGGATATAACTTCAAATTTTCATCACTAATAACCCCTGGTGGAATAGAGTTATTGAAATAATAAATAGAAAACTTTTATAGATATCATAGACAATTCTTAATGAATATTATATACATTCTTTCTTTTGGGTAGAGTTTGTGAATACAACATGCTATATAATTAATAGAGTTTTAATTAGACCTATCCTAAAAACAACCTGTTATTAATTAAGGAATAATATAAAGACTAAGTTTAATTACTTTAGTTTTTTTGGAGGAAATGTTTTTATTCTCAACACTAAGGATAATCTTTAAAAGTTTTCTTCCAAGAGCGATGGATAAATTATCCTTAGTTATTCAACCTCTAGTATTTCTTATATAGTGCATAACAGAAGAACCAAGACCATGGAAGAGTATGTCCATGTCATGTTTGAGGAGAAAAATTCACAAGAGCCTAAAAATCCTTTTTAAAACATTGAGGAAGATTTTTCAATAGTGGAAATAAATTCTAAACCTATTGACACCGTTGTAAAACTTACAAAAATAATACCATAGCTGTGAGGAACTTCCAAAACCAGAATATTATCCTATAGAAGATCACAAGGTGAGCAACCCTTATTTTTATAGATCCGTTAGGACTCATAAACAATACCCCCTTGATGTTATAGTTGAATACTTAAATAGAGGTACACACATTAGAGCTTCCATGAGGTACCTGGTTGAACATCAATCTTTCTTATCACATCTTGAACCTAATAAAATCACTTATGCAATTAATAATTATTTATTTTTAATGGATATACAATAAAAAATTATTCAATTTGAAATAAATATTATTTTTTAAGTTATAGATTGACCCAAACACCCCATAACTGTAGGAACTAAATGAGTTTTTAGAAAAAAGGTTTATGAATCTAGAACAATAGTGGGAAATAATTATAGACTATTAACACAAGGGTAAAATCAAGAAAAAGGTATAGACTATAAAGAAACCTTTACACCAGTATCTAGACTTGAATCGATCAGAATTAATTCATTCCTATGCAAAAAATTTATATTTCAAATTATATAAAATGGATGTTACATGTACATTAATGAATGGTTGATGTTTTTTTTGATCAAACCCCTTGATTTTAAAAACCTCATTTTCCAAATCATGTTCTCAAAATAATGAAATATTAATATGGTTTAAAATAAGCTAATAATGTTTCATATGATAGGATCATATCTTTCCTTATTTCTAAAGTATTTTAGAAAGGTATGGATGATCCTAACCTTTTTATAAAATAAATTAAAAAATATTTTCTGGTTTTTCAAATCTATGTAGATGAGAATATTTTTATATCTTATAAAAAATTATCATGTACTGATTTTTTTTCAAATGATGAAAAATGAGTATGGAATAATTTTAATGGGTGAACGAAAGTTCTTTCTTAGTTTTCAATTTTTTCAAAGTAAGGAAGAAATTATTTTAAATAAAATTAAAAATTCTAAATATATTTTAAAATGTTTTGTTAGGATTAGACTAAAAGAAGTGAAGCTCCTAGGATTTCCACCTATATGTTTGATCTTGATGAAGATCATAAATCAATGAAACGAACATGTTATAGAGGTATGATTGGAATTCTTCTCTACTTAACTTCAAGAGAAACTTGACATTATATTTAGTCTATTTATGTGCTCTCATTTTCAATAAAATCAAGAAGAGACACATTAACATTATGTTAAAATTATTTCCAAATACCTAAAATATAAAACCAATTTATAATTGTTCTACCCTTGAGGGAAAGAATTTGAATTATTAAGTTATTTAGATTATTATTTTTGTGGTTGTAAGATAGATAAAAAAATCACCTCTCAAACATGTCATCTTTTGGTACATTCTCTAGTTTCTTGGTTTTGTAAGAAACACAACGTATTTCAATTTATACTACTAAAATGGAATACAAAGTTTTTGTAAGTTGTTGTGCTCAATTTTTTTGCATCAAACACATATTACTAGACTATGGATATCAATACTGAAATTTACGTACAAATTACAATGAGACAAGTGCTATAATAATTTCTAAGAATCATGCCTCTCACTCATGTATAAAACATAATGATGTAATACATTAATTTTTGATAGATAATTTTTAAAAGGGTGATATAAATCTTTAAAACATTAGTGTTGAACCCAAGCTTTATGATATATTTACTAAGCCAATGAATCCTAAGAAAATGAAAAAAATCAAATATGAATTACGAATGATTAATTTTGGTTAAAGATAATTTTCTATAGTTTACTTAGCATTGGAATTCACCCACTGCTGGTATTTACACACCTTTGAGGTTTACCCACTATTGTAATTGAACCACAGTAAGATTTTACTCACCAATGGAGTTTACACACCATTGCTGTTTACCCACTATTGGAAATAACCCACCATTTTAAATAACTACTGTTATAATTTAAGCTATCATTCTTAATTTTTATTTATAGGTTAAATATTTCCTTACGTTAAAATTTAATGTTATTTAATTTTCCCAGTTTTTGAATCCATAAATGAAAAAAATTAGACACTGAAGTCTACTTTCAATTCTCTCTCCATTGTTGATTTCTTTTGAACTTCACCATGACATTTACTTTCTCAAAGTTTAGCCTTCTCTTGACCTCTACTGAAATGTTCAGCTATGTCACACTGGTTTGAGTGAAGTATGTAGCAATGTCATATCAAGATGAGTTACAACCATCAAAGAAACATAGAGGATAATCAATTTGATCATTTGTAGAGCCGAGAAAAACCCATATTGTGAACTGTATAGTAGTTCTTGAGAAAGATGTGAATGATGAGTGGTTAAAATCGACAACATCTCTGGTTGTTAGAGTAATTAAAGACCATGGATGGGTAGATTAGTTCTTGAACATCATGAGGACATTATATCCTAGGTTAGTACATCAATTTTATCAGAATGGGGTGTTTAAATTTGGGAATGATAAATACTAGATTCGAAGTATGATAGATGTTTAAAAGGTTGTTTTATCTTCTATTTGATGGTTCATATTTATTAAATTCCCTCTTAATGGTATTTAAAATTATCATCAGGGATCAATTAAAAGTGATTATGATGATTTCAAATATGGGAATACTTCAGCAGATATGGATAGAGGTGGGACATTAAGAAGACTAGCTGCAATTAATATTGATGGTGAGTATTATTTTTTGTTTAATTTTATTCATCACTTGTTGTGCCTTAGAAAAATTTATTTTTGTACAATGAGATATTAATATTTATACCTATTCTACATTATAAAAATGGGATAATTGTTTCGTAGGTATTTGATAGTTTATATGATAGTGATGTGTAAGATATATTCCAGGAAAAACACCCAAATTTATCCCAACTTTATTTCATCAATAATGGAGGCCAAGGCACTAATTTATGGGAAAGAAGAACCCAAGGAGAACTATAGAGGTTTTTTCTTATCAAATATCATCATTAAGAGAATGATAAAAATTATAATCCCTAGAAGATGCAATGTGTTGATGAATTTTACAAGAATTTTGAGGATTTCAATCCTGTTGATCACCCTGAAAGGCCATGGAATTTTTGTAGATCATAGTTTAGAGCCATATGTAGTAGTTTTATACTCAGATGAGGGAAAAGAAGTGGTTGTTTCCTCAGGTAATTAAGAGCGGGAGTTCTTATTCGATGAGGGTAGTGACCCTAAATTTATAAAGATCCCTTCTGCTGTCACTATTGGTCTTACTAGTCCTCTTATATGTCTCTCTATCAGAGATAATATTTTTAGATAACGAAGTGAAGAAGTAGAAATTGAGGTTTCTAGAGAGAAACAATATAATATTTCTTCTATATATTCTGAATAAAATGGTAATAAAAATGGAAGTGAAAAAGAATATGATAATAATATAGATAAATAAAAAAATAGATAAGAAAATTGAAATTAAAAATAAAATGGAGATGATGAAGTAAAATATGGAGATTTTAGTGATGGTGGTTCAGATCATGATAGTCCCAATGGCTGTATTGGGGCTGAATATATTAAAATTTCAATGGAACTTGTTTCCTATCTTGGATTTTTAATTGTTTCTATATTCTAAGAGAGAACAAGACTTGTTGAAGAAGTTTATTTGAGATTCTAGAGATGATTTGGGAGCATCTATTAAGGTGGAGGAATCCCTAAACCTTCTTATCCACCATGTTGACTATAATTGTTGAGATATTGTTGAGAATGATTATGGAGAATGTTTTCAGTAAAAAATAGATGTCTAAATAGTTAATTAGAAGATGGTTGTTTATCTTATGGTTGTTGATCCAGTAGTATTTGAGAGTTTAGGTATGTCTTCTATGAAGTTCTTGACCTAGATCTTTAATAATGGGAAATGTATCAAGGGTATATGAGGCCAGTGTTAGACTACCTTGATTATGATGAAGATAGAAGTACAACAAAGCACAGTGGACCTAAAATTCTTGTTTAGAAATAGATGGATCCTAAGGGATCAATGGGGGAACCGATAGATGCTTCTGGGGTTCTATAAATATATTATTTAGATATTAGTGCTAGATATGTTCCATGAGAGGATATTATTCCACCTTTCAATGCTTCTAGGCCCTTTAAAGTGTATCTAGAGCCAACATAGAGTCCTTTAATGAAATTATATTCTCTGATTTTGGTATGTTGTTGAAAAATCAAGCACCATTAGTCATAAATATTTGTGAGAGAGATATAAGATACTTGTTTGAGTTTTTTTACACCACATACAGACTAAGATGATGCATTACATTTGGGAAGTAGAGATAGAGAAAAAAGTCATTCTAAGGAGTTAGTGTATTTGAGATCAATGATGGTGGGGATGCATAAATATTTTTTTGATAGTATGTATTCCTTGATATAGAGGATGGAATAATTTCCGTACGTGAATTATAATTATAGTGATCCACCTACCACTGCTTCCTCAGATGTTGAGATTATCCGATCAGTGGTTAGGGAGGCGCTTTGGGCTATTTTCGGAGTTTGTCGTGATATCCATCAAAGGAGTTTGAAGAAAAATAGGCATAATAATGACAATATTTATAACATGTCTAGGGAATGCCTTAATTAATTTTGAGATGATATAAAGACTATTAAAAAGGAAATAAATATTATCTTTCTAGGATATACACCAAGCATGAGCTTAACTCTTACTTCAAGTTCCAAAATAAAAAGATTAGGATGCCTTCAGTTTCAAAATATTTCAAGGAATAGGTCAACCAAATGAAAGTGATGACCCCTGTGCTCACTTTTTTTTTGTGGAGGAGAAAAAAGGAATTTCAGTTCCATGGATAGGGGAGGTAATATCATTATAGACTTAATCAATCTAATGGATCCCTTTATACATGTTTCTATAACCATAATAGTGTATTAGTACTCCATTTTGTGAATGTTTATCTCACTCCTCTATCTGTTACACCATAGATGTTTAGAGCTACTCTTACAAGAGATCCAAATGCACATTTACCTTCTAGGTTCCATCTCTCCAGTTTCACTCCGAAATATTTTGTCCAAAATCTCTGACATATTATTATTTTATATCCTCTTTCTTTATATGTTTTCCTTATAACCACAACCATAACTAAGTATACATGTATCACTGTGGACTCTACTTATAACAAGGGAAGAGAATCTCTTCTTCCTACCAGCTAGGTGGAGAAGCGATGAGATTAGAATTTATTCTTTGATAGGGGATTCCATGTGACGTTTTTGTATCTTTTTTTTAATTTAATTCTATATGTTTTTGTCCTTAATGGAATTTCACTTCTCATTTATCTTTTTTCTCTTTTAATTTTTTTTATTTATTTTCACCTTTTGATAATCCCAAAAGGGGGAGAATAAATATGGCATTTATTCATGGTATTTTCCATGATGTTATACTTTAATATCATCATTAATGTTATTTATTAATAACATACCCTTTATTCCATATATATATAATTTATTCCTTTCATACCATCTTTATTCATTTTGGGTATTTTATTTTATTGATTTTTTTCAAACCATTCCTTTGACATATCATTGATATCCATTTTTGATTCAATATATTCAATTACATTTTTTTATATTATCATCTATTTTAAAATTATTATATTTTATGATCAAACTCTAACAATAGATTTTGAAAGTGTTAAATTGATCGATTTTATGTCCAAGCCTATTCTAGACATTTTTTATAAAATGAAATGATTTATGATCATCATAAGGGGGATATTGTTGGAACCATTAATTTAATGAGGAAAAAATCATGTTAAATTTTTTAATGAGATGTATGTTTTATAATAAAATTTTATAGTATAAGGTAGTTTCTTGAGAATTTGTATAAGTATTGAAAAGATGCACCATTGAAGTTAAGTCTCTATCAGAAATGTCCCACTGCTAGAAAAGATTCATCCTCAGGATTTAGTAACTCTGAAACTTTACCGACCACCGGAAAGGAGTCACTAATGAGGATGGCCTAACTTTAGACAAGTCACTATTAAGATGAGTCACTATTGAAATATGTCACCATCAAACAATTCACCGTTGAGATGAGTCACTATTGATATAAGTCACCGTTGAGATGAATCACATCTGAATATAAACCACTAAAAGACTCGACCTAATGTAAGATTACCTACCGCCAACCTGACTCACCATTGGCCAAAATCATCGCTAGATATAATTCACTGTCAGAATGATCCACCATCGCTATTTTGGGATATTTAAAATAAATGATTCAAATGACTCTATTACTAAATTTTGTGCTAAGGATTAATTTAATTATTAATATTAAAATTATTACATGGAACAATAATGATTATTTTAGAGCAAAGTAAGAGGATGAAATATACCAGAATGATTTCTCCTCAAATAGTCTATTCATCCTATAGCTCTATATATTCAAATAAGTCACCCTCGTGCATGAGATGCATGTTGTCTAAATATGAAAGCATGATAAAGTGTTACAATAATTTAAGATATTTACATGAAACATTCTGACATAAATATAACTATGTAAGAGAAGCATTTAATGAGAATAAAAATCCTTTTAAATAGTCTGAAAAAAGAGAGATTATGACACTATGTTTTACTTCATTTTTCAATGAAATGAATCGATCTCATCTCTAAGATACATCTGAGGATTATCAAACTTCAGAGAAAATTAAACTGAGAAACTCTATCTTTTCATCATCCTAATAATTTCTCTTTTCATTTGTTTCATTTAATATCGATCAAAATATTTTTTGCCTTGTTTATCAACACACACTATCTCATGCACATTAACTTGAAGATAAAAGATATTTTATTCACCCTCTTTAAAGTTTTTTACACATAATGTTGTCAATTATTTCCCTATGTGTCCAGGGTTTATATTATTCCCACTATTATTATGGATGAGGCCCATGTCTAGCCTAGATATATAGTTATCTATTGTATTTTTACTCAATCCAAGTTGTAGATCATGAATATTTTATATAATGTTCTTCTAAGTGGGAAATTTCTAAGTGGAGGGGATTACGTATCGACTTAATATTGAACCCCTTGTTTTATTTCCTCTATGTTTTTTTATTTTTTTTTCATTTCTATTATTCAAATAGAATTTTTATTAAAATTATATACAAAACCTCTAATTTTATAGTTAATCATTAATAGTTTTTTTATAATTATTCTGTATGTAAATTTAATCCAAAATTTATAATTGTTTTTATATTATTTTAACCAAGCACTAATAAAACATCAAGGAAACTTTTAAAAGATCAAAACGTATATGAATCATCTATTTTGATTAACGGGGAACTTTTATTTTTTAATTGGTGGATTTTAATTGTACTAGTTGTTAACATAAATTTTTATTGGGAACTCAATTAACCCCCCACCCCCATGGAGTTACTTAATAAAACTAACTTGAAATTGATACTTTATATTTACCTAGTTTTTTTTAAATAAGTTATTTTGAAATTGAAAGTTTATCTTCCTCATGAATGTTTTAATGATATTTTAATGGAATTTCTATTTATCAATGAAAACCACCCTTTATTTTTTTCTTCACCATCGGGGATATGTTATAATGATACCACACTTTGATGCATTCACTTGTAATAATTTGATATTGAATTTCTCTTAAATATCCATATTCTTTGTATCATAGGTATGATCACTGACTAAACCATATAATATTTGATATACATCTATTTATTATGGAAATTATTTCATTTACTAGGTAAAATGTTGACAAATTGATATCGATTATTCATTATGGATAGTTTTTGATTAGGAATATTTTTTATAAATTGAATTCATCATTTAGTATATAAGAAATTCTTGGGATATGCAATGAAGATTGAGAACCGATTATAAATATTCCCTCAATGCATCAATAGGTATCCTAAGAAAAACAAATTTTTAAAATTAAATGGGTCTTTACATAGTTATAAACAATATTGTGAATGGTCTTAATAGTAAAGGTATCATGATACCTAAGATCCTAATTTCAAATATTAATAATTTAATTCATTTATAATTATGTTACAATTATTATCCATGATATTTTTACATTGATATTATCTATGGATGCATTTTATTCTCATGTTATTGATTAAATGGAATACATTTTTAGTTTATTACATTTCCACATTGATTAAGCCTTATTTACTTATGATTGTTTCCATTGTATATTACACTTACTGAGCATTTGAGCTCACCCATATTTTTTTCCCAAAGGATATGGGAATGCAATATTTGAATGAGTTAAAGGATGGAGAATACTTTCCTTTATTATGTTTTATATTTTATTACCAATATAATAAGGGAACCATTTATATATTTATTTCTTCAAGAATACTAAAATGAATGATCCTTGGTTATGTGATAACTTTTATCCTATTACAATGTAATAAAATAAATACTGATTAGGGTCCTTTGGAGTTGGGGTTGCTAAAGATGGTATCAGAGGGAGGTTTAATAAGAACATTTGGAAGTAGATTATAAATAGAATAAATAACATGAGAATAATTATAATTCACTATAGTATTATAAAAGTATTAAAATTATAGGGATTTTATTTTATGGATCAATATTCATGATGGTTATGAGCTAACTATGTGTGTGTAATTATTTTGTGATGGATTCAAATAGAAGAAATAGAATCAATACCCATATAAATTATTAGTATTTCCCCACTGAGGAAACCAATAGAGCTAGTGTTAGAAATGATAAGATCATGGGTATTTCAGTATAGTTGACTCATGTTATGAAAGATAACCTTACCTATATGAAATAACCAGTTATCACATAATAAGATTCACCAATGTCAGATCACATCATTCCATAAAATCCTTCATCATTAAATGGAACTACCAATACATTGGTAGATAAGAATTGGATTAAATATCTCAGAAATATATTCCCATTTTGGGATGTAATGAATCTGAAAAGGTTATTCAAGTTGTTTATTGATTGAAAAAGGGACAATTATAGAAGGAATTTATTGATTGATAATACTAAAGATGATGAAGAAATAGAAATTTTGGAATGGATAACTTGTAAAAGAAATTTTATTTGATAGATACTACCCTCATGAACAGTTATCTGAAATAGAAATGAAGTTCCTCACATTAAATAATTAGGAAGTAGAAAGTGTGGTAGAGTTTGAGGATAACATTAATACACTGTCAATGTATTCCTCAGCCTATATACATAATTTGGAAAGAAATATTGAACATTTATTTGATGGGATTAATATGAGTCTTTGACAGGCAGCAATTTCTCAAAATTTTTTATCTTATGATGATATAATATTATGTTTCATTAAGATAGAGAAATAATTTTTTCGATCCTATATCTTTATGGGAAATAAAGAGAAATAGAGGTTTAATGAGAACCCAAAAATAAAAATAAAAATCATAATTGGATTAGAAGAAAACAAATCTGTTCTATCATGAAAAAATAGTCGAAAAAACATCCTAGAAAATGATTGAAGCATATGTGATTTTTTATAAGCATGTAAATAAGGTAAATCTGAATAATGATTGTAAATTAAAGAATGAAGCCAACACTATCTGGTTATTAAACTATGAAGAGACGGGGAATTATTCAAACCAGTTCCCAAAGAATCAAAGAAACTTACCATAGAAGAAACCAAAAGGAGAAGGCCAAGATTATGTTATTACTATAGTCGAAGTTGAATGAATGAAGGTATTGAGTATTTAGATTTAAGAATTATTTAGAATTATTTTTTCAATGATATTTTGGTTTATAAGAATACTAATACATATAAGTATTGTGCTACATCAATTTTTTTATGAATTTAAATCATATGTTGAATGGTACTAATAACTAAGAAAATTGATTTAGTATTAAAGTGATATTTTTAGAGAATACCTAAAGAAGGGAAAGATAACAATAATATTTTTCTAATTTTTAGTTAATAATGTTTAGTTAAAATGAATATTATATTGATACTGATGAAGTAAATGTGAGAGTATTGGGGGCCTTGGAAAATGTTACTTATTTGAAGACAAAAATAATTTATGGTGGAGTTTACTGTATTATTGGATTTATGGGATGTATGGAATAAGGATAAAGCTAATGGTAGTTTTGGTTATGAGTATATGTGATCAATGTATTCATATGTTTTGAATGTGACATTATGAACTACTTTATGTTGTCTAGGGAAAAATGTTTGATCAAATATTTTATATTTGATTTTTGTCAGAACTATTTCAATGGATTCTTATGGTGAATTACATATGGGATGGGTTAAGTTTAAATTTCATATTATTTTTTGGTATTAAAGTTTGATTTATTATATTGGCTAACAAATGATATCCATTTTTGTTTTTTTAATATTTACAGGCTAAAGGAATGAATAATGGATCTTATAATTCATTAATCATTCTTTAGGGATGGAAAAAATAATATAGCATATCCATTTCTTGGGGTAAGAGAAGAAGTGAAAATAGATCGAAGCACAACCAAAATATTATATTACTCTAATGAAGTGAAATAAAATCATGTAATTTTATTTTTCTGACTACATTATTTGCATAGTAAAATAATCCATCAACATTAGGAATTGGATATTGAAATAAAAATGTTATCTATTTACTTTCCTTAGCTAGAAATCGGTGGTCTTTTAACCCATTAGAGATTTACAACATTATGATAGTCAATTAATCATTAACAAGTTCTCTATCACTCTATATTAATACGTAGGTGTTAGTTTTTTTCCCTTATATATTTTTCAATTCCCACTAATGTTCTCTTATTTGGAAACCCAGTTTTTTGATAACCTTTATATTTCATTTTCCCTCTTTTTAAGAGGATGTTTTATTAACCCTTTTTACGATTTAGGTTTTCCATAACCCTATTTTCCAATGTTAAAACCATGATTACTGATCATACGATCAAATGGTGAGACCAAAATTTATTAATGGATGGGGTAATTTGGCTCCCTAAGATTTTAAAAGATTACCATGTTTGATCACTAAAAGAATTTCGGCTTTTTACGATGGGATATTTGCGATAGGTAGAAGACATGCCACAAATAGTCTGTCAAAATGGATTATTTGCGACATAAGTCATATCTCATCGCAAATAGTCAATAAAAAACACATATTTGTGACGAGAGTCGTATCTCGTCTAAAATAGTTGATAAAAACACATATTTGGGAAAAAATGTTATTCTCTTTACAAATACCTTTGGGGCGTTGTGTATGCCAAATCTCAGGATGAGAATTTGCAACTAGGGTTTCCTCCTGTCCCAAATGATATGTTCATAGGATAGTATTTATGACGAGATTGGTCGTAAATACTACTTTTTACTACCACAACATTAAATAACTGAAAACTATTTTCGATGGGAATCCCATCACAACTAATCTAAAAACTATATAACCCATAATGTTTTTCATTCTCATCTTCTCTAAACTTTTCTGAACTATTCTACTCTCATATTTATTTGTTTAAACTTTTCAGTGTTTTAAACTTCATTGTGGATCAACTTTCAAGCTTTTCATCCGGGAAAAGATTCTATTTAAAGGTATTTATTTGTTTTCATTTTTATGTTTTATTTTATTTATTTTATGTAACAGTAGTAATAATTATTATTAATTAGCAGTAATTAGATTTAATTTGAAATAATTAGTTTTATTTTTCATTATTTATTTTTTGAAATGTTTAGTTTTATTTGTTGTAATGTTTTTAATTAAAATTAAATTGTTTTAATTTTCAATAATTTGTTTTTATTATAAGTAATTATAAATAATTTTATGTAATTAGTAATAATTATGTGTAATTAGTAACAATTAGCGGTAATTAGAACTAATTAATGGTAATTAGTAATAACTTAATAAAAATTACTAATAAATTGTTATAAAATAGTATAAATTATTATAAATTATTATAAATTAATAAATATATTAATAAATTTTAAAAAAACTAAATTAGAATAATTAGTATTATTTGGTAATAATTAGTAATAATTAAGAAAAACTAAAAGAAATTAGTAAAAAATTCTGATAATTAGTAAAAAATTGCAATATTTAGTGATAATTTGTAATAATTAGCGGAAGTAGTCATAATTAGTTTTAATTAGTAATAATTAGTAAAATATCATTAAAATTAGTAATAATTTGTTATGAACTATTAAAAAATAATGAAAACAATGTTGTTTATTAATAATTAATAAAAACTAGTGATAATAGTATTAATTAATAAAAATTAGTAATTATTATTAATAATTAGTAAAAATCAGTCATAATTTGTAAAAAATAGGGGTAATTAATGGTAAATAGTAATAATTAGTAAAAATTAGTGGTAATTAGTGGTAATTAGTAATAATTAGTAATAATTAGTTATAATTAGTAAAATTTAGTAATAATTAGTCAAAATTTGTAAAAATTAGTAAAAATTTGTTGTAACTAGTAATAATTAGTAATAACTAGTAAAAAGTCGTAATTATTTGTAATAATTAGTTAAAATTAGTAAAAATTAGTAAAAGTTGGTAATAATTAGTAAAAATTGGTAATAATTTATAAACAATAGTAGTAATTAGTAATAATCAGTTATAATTATTAAAAAGTATTAAAATTATTATTAATTAGTAATAATTATTCATAATTAGTAAAAAATAGTAATAATTAGTAATAATCAGTGGTAACTAGTAATAGTTATTAAGAATTATTAATAATTAATAACAATTAGAAAAATTTATTAACAATTAGTTAAAATTAGTAAAAATTAGTTAAAAGTTGGTTAAAATTAATAATAATTAGTAAAAATTAGTGGAATTTAGTAATAATTAGAAAAAATTAGTAAGAACAAGTAAACATTAGTATTAGTTAACTCTAATTAATAAAGTTTATTGGTAATTAGTAAAAATTAGTTTTAAATATTGGCAATTAGTATTAGTTAGTGGTATTTAGTAATAATTTGTAGTAATCAGTAATAATTAGTGGTGATTAGTAATAATTATTAAAAATTATCGACGATTAGTAGTAATTAGTAACAATTAGTTGAAATTAATCATAATTATTTGTAATCAGTGGCAATTAGTTGTAATTAGTAAAAATTTGTAAAAATTTGTGGTCATTAGGAATAATTAGTAATAATTCATGATAACAAATAATAAATTTGTCATAATTAGTAATAATTTGTGATAATTAGTAAAAAAATTGTTATAATTAGTAAAAATTAGTAAAACTTAGTGGTCATTAGTAAAAAATAGTAATAATTACTATTAATTAGTGGTAATTTGTAATACTTATTAATAATTAGTAATAATTAATGCTAATTAGTAATAATTTGTTTTAATTAGTATTAATTAATGATTATTAGTAATAATTAGTAATAATTAGTGGTAATTATAAATAATTAGTGGTAATTAAAGAAAATTAATTTTATCTAGTAGCACTTAGTAAAAATTAATAATAATTAGTAAAAATTTGTAATAAATAATAAATATTTGTGTAAATTAGTAAAATTAGTGATAATTAGTATTAATTAGTGGTAATTAGTAAATATTAATAAAAATTTGTTAATATTAGTTAAAATTAGTAATAATTAATGATAATAAGCAATTATTAGGAATAATTAGTGGTAATTAGTATTAATTATTAGAAATATGTAATAATTAGTGGTAATTACTAATAATTATTGGTAATTAGTAATAATTTGAGGTAATTAGTAAAAATTAGTAAAAATTAATATTAATTAGTAAAAATTATTACTAAATAGTAAAAATTAGTGGCAATTAGTGATAATTAGTGGTATTTATTAATAATTAGTAATCATTCATGATAATTAATAATAATTTATGATAATTGGTAATTATTAGTAGCAATGAAGTTTAATTAGAAGAATTTAGTGCTAATTAGTAAAAATTAGAAAAAATTAGTTTTAATATGTGGTAATTAGTAAGAAGTATCAATAATCAGTTATAATTATCAATAATTAGTACTAATTAGTGGTAATTAGTAATAATTTGTCATAATTAGTAATAATTAGTAAAAAATTGTAATATTTAATAAGAATAGTAAAAATCTGTAAAAATTAGTTTAAATTAGTAATAATCTATAATAAATAGTGGAAATTAGTAATAATTAGTGGTTAGTAGTAAAAACCAACATAGATTATTAAAAATTAGTGATAACTAGTAATATTTTGTAAAAATTAGTGGTAATTAGTAAAAATTTGTTGTAATTAGAAAATATTAGTAGTAATTATTGGAAAATAGTAATAACTTAGTAAATAATCACAGTAATTAGTAAAAAATAAGTAAAAATAGGGTTAATTAGAAGTAATATACAAATATTTGTGCTAATTAGTAATTTTTAGTAAATATTAGTGTTAATTAGTGGTAACTAGTAATAATTAGTGGTAATTATTGGTAATTATTGGTAATTAGTAATAATTTGTAATAATTTGTAATAATTAGTAATAACGCGACATACATGACGCGATACATCAATGAGAACATAACAAGTAGGGGAAAATTAATAAAAATTAACAGTAAATGACAAAAATTAGTAAAAAATATCATTAAAGAGCATTAATTATTAATAATTAATGGTAAATCTCTATAATTAAGTAAAAATGTGTATTAATTAGTTTTAATTAGTTATAATTAATAATAATTTGTGTAAATAAGTAATAAATAGTAGTAATTAATGATAAATTATTATAAGCTATTAAAAATTACTAATAATTATTGTGAATTATTAAAAATCTGTGATAAAATTATAATCTTGAAAATAAAATTTGTGAATTTTTTTTTAATTTTCTACACTTTTTTGTTTTTCATTTTCTTCTATCAAATTATTTATATGTCATTTATTTATTTTATAAATTATATATATATATTGAATATGGAAGCCAACAATAGAATTTATTACATGATTTTGATTGGATAAATCATCATGTGAATCTAAATAGTTTTAGTATAAGTTCTGTGTATATTGAGGGTGTTGAAGATTTTTAATCATTTTCATCATCAAAACTAAAATTTGTTTCCAATGGAAAATATAGTGTCCATGTAAAATATTTGATAGGAGGAGTTTTTACACATTTGAAAACCTTGGTGGTCATCAATTTTATTTTATTTTTCAAACAAATTATATATTTTGGTATCAACAAGGTGAATGCAGTTCTAGAGAATATACTAATAATTAGGATCCAAATCCATCACAATTTAAAAATTTATTACATGATATTGATGGTCCATCTATTCAAAATAATGAAACTAAGGTTGATATTGACAAAACCCCTGGGTTGGAACTGTATCAATTTTATGAGTTGGTGAAGTCTACTGAGGATACCTTATATCTTGGTTGCAAGATAAATAAAATTTAAATTAGTTTCAAAATTTATGTATACAACATCAGATAATGGAATGTCAAATAGTTGTTTTGATCAGATATTTTATTTGGTTAAATCTATATTACCTAAAGGAAATGTGTTTCCTACACATTTCAATGAGGTAATGGATAATTCTTAATCTTTGTGTTGCTTATAAGAAGATTCATGAAAATTTAAATGATTTCATATTATATTATAGGGAAAATGAGTAATTAGATAGTTTTCCTACAAGTGGAAAATCGAGGTATAAATAGGCTCCACAAGGGAAGTATAGATTGATTCTAGTAAAACATTTGAGGTATTACCTGCTTATACCCAGATTGCAGCATTTATTTATGTCTCAGAACACAATATCATTGATGTCATGGAACAAAACCAATATTTCAACTGGTAAAATATTAAATCATCTATGTGATAGTGATTCATGCAATCATTTTGACCAAGTATATCTGTATTTTTCTTCAAAATCCATAAACGCATGATTGGGTCTTTTTACTGATAGTTTTTATCCATTTGTTTTTTTTATGTTATTAAATATTCTTGTTGGTCCGTGTTTATAATTTTTTACAATTTGCCTCCTTGGATGGTGCTTAATGATCCATATATATTTTTGAACTTATTAACTCCCAGACATCCAAAAAATAATACCGATGTTTATTTTAATCTATTCACAAATGAGTTAATTTTATTGTAGAGTAATGGTGTTTGTAAAAAGGATGTTGATGAAAAAACATTTCTTAATGAAAGCTGCATTGATGTGGAAAATTAGTGCCATCTCTACATATGAAATATTATGTACATAGTGTACACATGATACAAACTAATTTTCATACTGTAAGAGGGTAATTTATGAATTTAGTCTCATTAATTGGAGAAAACCTTATTTTTTGGACTTTAGTTATATATTTATTCCAACCAATCATTATTTTTGGAGGAACAAATATCATTTTCAAAAGGGAGAAATTAAAAAATATTGACCTCCAACAATATTCTCAGGTATGCGGTTAAAATATTTTTTCTTTTAATTACCTACCAATACATTTGGGCCAAGTATAAACAAAAACATATTGATGGATTTTGGGAAAAAATGAAAAATGGAAATTTTTTTGGTGATATAACAAATTGATCAATTTTTTTGTGTGTCACATGTTATATTTCATGAATATTAAAAAGAAATTATTTGATAATATACTTTATATAGTCCTGGAAACACCATTTAAGAATAAAGATAATTAAAATGCATGATTAGATGTTGCCCAATTTTTCAGGCAACTAGAACTTGAATAGTTTGAAAATGTCAGATCACAGAAGTTACTTTAGAAAAAAGTGGATTATATATTTTCCGAATAAAATAGAGTATTATTTAGTTATTATATTTAATATTTGAGGTTTTTGGATGTTTATGTTTTCAATTTGTCTAGATGTATAAGAAATGAACATGTTATAGGATAAAAATGTCATGAATGTCATGTTATAATTGAAACACTAATACTGATTAGATTTAGCAGTATGTTTAATTCTATTATTTGATATTATTTAAAAGAAATATCATATTTTTTTCGAGACATTTGTGTGGTGAAAGAAGACTATGATTCAATAAGTATACTTCAAGAATATTTTTCTTTAATATTATATAAATTGGAAAAAATATTCTCGCTAAATTTCTTTGATTTAATGGAATATTTTATATTAAATTTTCCTCATGGAGAAAAATATAGAGGGTTAGTACAATTATTATGGATGTACCCATTTGATAGATTCATGTATAAATTAAAGGAAAAACTATGTAACAAAGCTTATATAAAAGGATCATTTGTAGAATATTATTTATAGGAAGAATGTTTTTTTCAACTCTCATCATTTTAAAATTTAATATCCCTAAAAAAAATAACCAAATGTGTTGTAATGAGGGAAATGATGATGATGAAATGAAAAACCAATTATCAGTTTTTAATGAGACCGAACATGGATTTGGTGGAGTTCTTGAATGATGGATTTCAGATGATGAACATCGCAGAACTCATACAGATTTTATACTTACTATGAAGAAATGACAACATTTTTACTATGAGTGATCGTTTTCCTTTTTCTATAATTTTTTTTCAAGTAAATTAATATTATTTTATTTTTATATTACATGATAATCATATAAAGAAATCATTTCCACAAATTATAGTAGTTTCTCTTGAAGAACGTTAGAAAAATAATTCTTCCTTATAGTTTTAGAAATTGGTAATGTAAAATGTTTAAGGGTTAACATATAAAATAAGTTTATTACTTTTTATATTGATAATTGTTTTTAAAATTTTCAGGTATCTCAACATGCTGATTAAATTGATAATTTATTATGGGTGTTGAGTAACCCACCATCTAAAATGGTTACACTTTATAATGTATTTTTTTGTGAATGTTTTTTGATTTCATACATACGCATATAGGGAATAAAAAACAATTAATAGTGAGGTTTTCTAGAGAGGATCTCATCATAGAGAAAGTGAAGTTGACTTTTAAGACATGTTAGATGAAATAATTGAACTGTGTAACTAGGATAGAATTACATAACAATGATTAAATGTCATTAGTTGGATGCTAATAGAGTCTTGTGTGTTTATATGTGCCATGGAATCATTGATATTAAATTTAAAAATCTTATTAAAGTAAATGAACCATTTTTATTGGCTTATCAAAAACATAAAATTTATTAGACAAATTATTTTGTTTATTCAAGAGAGTTAAGTGATTGGTGGAGCATAATAAAAGTGAAATCTTGGGAATATCAGTTTTTCTAGTGTGAATGTGGTTATGCTGAAGTGAAAGGAATTGAAAATTTAAAAGAGGCTGTTCTAAATTTATCTTTTCTATGAAGAGAAACAAATATCGATGATAACACCCGAAATTTATGGGTTTATGTTCACAATTATGTTAGGGATGTAAAAAATAAATTTCAAATAATAAGATATGATGGAGCTGAAACTTCTATAGAAATTGATTATACTAAGGAGGAATATATGGATTTTGACACCATTATTTACGAAGATGAGAATGGAGATGGAATTTGAGATAGTTAAATTATGGTTATAACCACATATAATATATATCTATATATAATAGTTGTTTTCAACTATTTTCTAACAATAGTCATCTCATGTTTTAGATGGAAAAATAATGATTAATTGATCAATTTTGTGAGTTGGAGGAGGTCGATCTCCCTGGTGACAAACATGATGTTCCATTATCTACTGATGGTGGTTCAGCGATGAATTAAAGGGTTTGTGGCCACTACTATAAAATAGGGTATATTTAGAACTATCTAAAAACACTATTAAAGACCCCCTTTGTTAGTGCTAAAAAAGCACTATTAAAGGGGGTATTTAATAGCTCTAAAAAAGTGCTATTAAAAGGAGGAATTTATTAGATATTTTTTACAAGCATTGATAATTTCCCACCCTTAATCATCACTTTTAAAAAATAGATTTCAAATGGGGTATTTTATCAAGGCTTGTAAAAAAGTTCTCATAAGCAGGGGGGGTTATAACACATTTTTAGAAGCAATGATAAAAGACCCCCTTTATCTGGGATTTTTTACAAGTTATGATAAAATTATACTTCCAAAAAAATTATATTTTATTAAAAATAATTTATTAATATATAAATATATTTAAATTGATATAAATATAATTTATATTTTTTAAAATATGTTTTAGATATGGTAAATTCAAATTTACAGTTAATATATAAGATATTTAGTGTAAATAACTTATAAAATAAATGAAAAAATATTTTAAATTAATAATTTTATTGTTATTATAATGTAATAGTCATTTAATATTAGTTTTAAGATAAAAAATTTAAAAATTTAATAAATGATATAAAATAAGTTGAAAAAGTTACTTAATCTTCAAACATACATAATTTTTGATCTCTGTCTGTTTGGGATCTACCACACATTAAATTAAAGCTTAAAACAAGATATATTCCATTACGGAAACAAGTAAACCACTATCACATTTTTTTCAATCCAAAAAGGCCTTGAGGCCTCTAAAACTGAATTTTTAGTCGGAATACCTCGATTTTCTAACATTCAATGGATTTTTAGGTTTATTTATATGGGAATTGTTTCCCTTTTTTGGTGGGTACTAAATTTATTCCAAGGTCTAACATTCATATTGATATTATGTTTTTTTAAATTTTATCATTTTTCATAAATTACTATTATTTATAATAAAATATATAACAATATTTACATATTTTTTATATATTCACACATTAAAATTTAATTTTATAAATAAATAATTAAACATATTTACATATAAAATATATTTATATATATATAGATATATATATAAATATTTGTATAAAAAATTTAATGAAATATATATAAATATTAGATATATCATAAAATGTGTAATAAAATAGTATAGGTATAAGGCCCTAGCCTTAAACATTACTTAATCTTGAGTTATTACAAGATTACACATTGAGGGTCTTTTCTGGTTTATAGTTTTAGAGAATTAGATCATAAAACATGCATTACATTCCACATTTAAACCTAGTGGATACATAAAAGATAGTATTCATTTTTCCCATCAACGGAAACATATTTAAAATAAAACATGGATTCTTTCTTGACACTTCCTTGACACTATCATCATATCATGTACCTTTCCCTTGACCTGTGAAAAACATTTCAAAAACATGGGATGAGCATAAAAAGCTCAGTAAGGGATATAAAAATATGGAAAGGAAACATGAGTACATTTATACATAAGAATGAAATCATAATTTACCCATAAAACACAAGCACATTAACATACCTAATCAAATCATGAATAAATCATAGAAATCGTAAGACAAAGTTAACTTGAGGCATTCATAACATTCTTACGTAGGGAGTAACCCTCTTGGTTACATTTGGAATACCCAAAACAGTATATTCCTTAAATCACTTCGGAGAAACCTCAACATTTAACCCCTTCGTGTTACCCAATGCATTGGAGAGCTATATCGGGCTCACCCACCCTTAGTTTATCATGGAACCACCCGTCTTCATAACAATGCCCAAGAACCATAACATGATCGTATCACATAAAACATGCATAAAGGAAACATAACATTTCCACTTTTCAATCACAAGTTATCCATACAACGCATTGATATAAAAACATTATGAAAACCATTTTCAATACCAAAATAAAAGAAAAGTAAAACATGGTATTTATTTTTCTTTAAAAAAAAGGTATAGCATGTAGAGGAAGCTGAAACTCAAATAATGGTCACGGTGGCAGAGAAGTCGTTGTCACCGCATACGTACAACAAAAAAAATTCCCTTTTGACGTTTAGTAAAATTATTCATATAAAAAATATTCCTTTTGGATAAACGTAAAAGTCAAAGGGGTTTATACACCATATAAAAGAAACTTGTGTATAAAACATAATATGCCTCAATGAAAGGAGATTGAGACGAAGTCCCATACCTCGGGTCCGACTTGACTCGATATTTCTTTAAACTCCTGAATAATAAAATTGAGTTACTTTCTACTTTCTTAATAACCTTTTTCAAGTTCATTATTCCTTTTATATCACTTATTACCATGTCATGAACACTATAAAATTATTTAAGTTAATAACGGTCATTTTATCAATCATTGGTACATGAGTCAAAAATACTCTTTATAATTACAAGTTGTTCATGTATCCATTATATCCAAAGTTATATTCATGATTTAGATATCATATATATCATATATATCCAGAATATACATGCATTTATAATATTACATAACGTTTAGAGGTAAGAAATGAAATGCACCGTTCATAGAGACGGTAAGCCGTACGTACGCATGAACGCTACTTTCATTTATATTTCGTATTATATGGAATGGAATCATAATGATATAATGGTATATTAAAATTAAATAATGATATCATAGATAATATCATTAATTACATCCTTTATACGTCCCACATATGGCATTAACGAATCAAATCACTTTGAGGGGGCGGTAGTCCGCACTTCCTAAAATGAAGATAATGCGTTTACCCATAATAGAAACCATAAAGGTATTCCATAAATGAAAAATACAGAAGCTTAAGTGAAACATAAACATATTATATATCATATATAAATATAGTGTCATCTTAATGGTTACCTTTGAAGGTGTTAAAAGAATATTGAACAATCATCGTTTCGTGAGGCAGAAATTCGTCATCCACGGAAACAGTATGTTCTTTAAGCATTAGATGTAGGTGTGTGTAAGTGTAGCTCGAATGTTTGTTATAACAATATCCTAGTATATTTAATATACTGGTTTTGTTACAAAAGAAAGTAGTAAAAATAGTTTAGAAGGTTGGATAAGAAAAATAAAACATAAGAACACAAGAGAAAACACTACCATTAAAACGAGTAACTCTTTTTGATTTAAGCTCAAAGGCTTGCTTGGGAAGACTTCTGCCCAAAGTGAGGCTTCAACGAGTAAGAGAGGGATTTGGAGAGACAAAATGGGCAGGAATTGGCCGAGCCAAAGGCTTGAGAGGTGTGGGTAAGGTGGTAGAGGTGGGGGTCTTTTATAAGAGGAGAGGAGGGGCACTCTTGGAAAGTTAAGAAAAGATACAATGCAATAAAATGATTTTCGGATAAAAAAGGTCCCACAATTATAAATTTAGAGGATAAGGTGATAAGGGTTCTAATTACACCCATCCAATATGTTTTTGACATGTGTATGTCTTATATTTTACATTATATTTTCATTTTATTTAAATCGTTAAATAATGAGGTAATCACTGCATCATCATGGTGTCATAAAATATTTAATTTATTTCGTAGCTAAAAATTTTAAAAAATCTATCATAATGTAAGAAATATTTTTATCTTTCTAATGAATATTTATAGACAAAAATATGACTCGTATAACCCCATTTAAAAATTGTTTTAGTAAAACAAATCATGTTTGTGACATTTTTACTTTAACATTAAATAAAAGCCATTAATGTCTTCATATTACCAAAGTGGCTCCATGGGGTCCCAAAAATAGACCCATGGGTTTTCTTGGTCGGACATGACCCATCCAATATGAGTAGGACATGTGTATAGGTCATTTCAAATTATTAAAACATTATTTTTACCTTAAACTACACTAATTACCTCTAATCGCGATTAATAAACTTAAAAGTTACTATTCACCAAAAAATTATTTTAATCCCATTGAACCACATTTTACTTCTTAATGAAAACCATGTTTGTTTTATTTTTTAAATTCAAAACAAAGAGGTGGTAAAATTTCATTTAAATGAAAAATCAATTTTTTATGTACCACTTAGTGGTTTCACTATTCATCAAAAATTGAAGTTTTTCAGAAAAATACCAAAACATCACCCTAAGCTATATTTGATATTCTGAATTAAAAAATTGTGTTTATTTTAAAAAATTCAAAACATATAAGTTACATTATTTAATTTAATAAGTAATTCCCGCTGTCAGAGCAAATAGCGTGTTTTTATGAAACAATAAGTATCAAAAGATTAATACTAGTTTAAGTCCAATTTCCAAGTGAAATTAATTCCAACGACCAATTTTGGATAAAATGGTAAAAATATATTCTAATTTAACTTCAAAAAAAATCAAAATATAATCTAATCATATAAATAAATTTAATTAAAAAGAGGTTTTGAATTAAAATACAACATTTTTCACAATTCATTAAAAATAAACTTTATCGGAAAAATACCAAAAATTTACCCAAAGTAAATTTCAATGTCCCAATCATAAAGAATAAGTTTATTTTGAAAATTAGATCTTATAAAATTGTCTGAAGTTTGATTTAAAAATGGGTTTCCATCAAAAGGCAGTAAAACAATCTTTTAAAAATATTAGTGTATTCCATGCTTAAGATTGGATTTATTCTCATTTTAAGCCTCTAAAACACTATCAAATTAATTAATAGACATAGATAAGAATATATATTATTCATTACTTACTTGGGATGTTACATCATTCCCCCTTTTGAAAATTGCATCCCCACAATTTATTTACTTATCGAATAAGTGGGGGTATTTAGCCCTCATTGCATTTTCAGATTCCCATGCTTCCTCTTCAATCATGTGGTTTTTCCACAAAACCGTTACCTGAGGAATCACCTTATTCCGTAACACTGGCTCCTTATGGTCAAGAATCTAGACTGGTTGTTCCTCATAAGATAGGTTCTCTTCCTACCGAACTACCTCTGGACTCAAAACATGAGATGGATCTGGCATGTACTTCCTTAACATTGAAACATGAAAAACATTGTGTACCTGAGATAAACTCGGAGGTAAAGCCACTCGGTAAGCAACTGATCCAAATCTCTCCAGAATTTCATATGGTCCAATGAACCTTGGACTCAGCTTTCCTTTCTTGCCAAATTGCATCACACTTTTCCACAGTGAGACTTTAAGAAAAACGTGATCACCTACCTCAAAAGAGAGATCCTTCATCCTATTGTCCGCATAACTCTTTTTCCTACTCTGAGCTGTTCTCATGTGTTTCTGTATCAGCTGAACATTTTCTGCCAAATCTTCTACCAATTCTGGTCCCATCAGCTTCCTTTCACCCACTTCATCCCAGAAAGTTGGAGTTCGACACCGCTTCCCATATAACGCCTCAAATGGTGCCATCTATATACTGGAATGAAAATTGTTATTATAAGAAAACTCAACCAAAGAAAGATGTTGGTCCCAACTTCCATGATAGTCCATCGAACAAGCACGTAGCATATCCTCCAAAGTCTGGATTGTTCATTCTAACTGCCCATCTGATTGAGGATGAAAAGATGTACTAAAATTTAATTCAGTACCCAACTACTTCTGAAGGCCTTTCCAAAAGATAGAAGTAAACCCGGGATTGCGATCAGATACAATGGAGAGGGGAACTCCATGCAACCTGACTATCTCTTTAAGATACAATCGAGAAAGTTTATCTAGGGAAAAAGTATCTCGTATAGCAAGGAAAATATCAGATTTAGTCAAGCGATCAACAATAACCCAGATTGCATTATTACCTCGAGGTGTCTTCAGCGATCCCACAATGAAGTCCATGGATATATTTTCCCATTTCCACTCTGGCACTGGTAAAGGATGAAGCATCACTTTAAGTAACTACCACTCTGCTTTAACCTGTTGACATGTCAAACACTTCACAGTAATATTAGCAATATCCCTTTTCTTTCCATCCCACCAGTAATACTCCCGCAGATCTCTGTACATCTTAGTACTGCCCGGATGAACTGAAAACGGAGAACTATGAGCTTCATATAACAACTCTCTCTTCAACTGTGAATCACAAGGAACACACAATCTCTTCCCAAATCTCAAAACACAATCATTATCAATGTTGAATTCAGGAAACATACCCTTCAGAACCAGCTCTACCTTTTTCTGCAACTCACTGTATTGCTTCTGTGCTTTCTTGATTCTGTCTGATAGAGAAGATTTTACTGATACCTAAAACAAAACAGAAGAACATCCTGCACCAAAAACTTCTATGCCAAAGTTTATCAAATCCTTAACCAAATTATCACATTCCAAACACAACATTTTTAATGAAGCATTACTTTTTCGACTCAAAGCATCAACCACTTTATTTCCTCTTCCGGGATGGTAATGAATTGTACAATAAAAATACTTGATTAATTCTAGCCATCTCCTCTGTCTCATGTTCAATTTTTTCTGAGTGAATATATACTTTAAGATTTTGTGATCGGTATATATTTCACACATTTCTCCATAAAAATGATGCCTCCAAATTTTTAAAGCGAAAACAACAGCAGCTAATTCCAAATAATGTGTAGGGTAATTTACCTCATGAGTTTTCAACTGTCATGAAGCATAAGAAATTACATGATCATTTTGCATTAGGACACAACCAAGTCCTTTCAATAAAGCATCACTGTAGATAACAAACTCGCCATTCCTGGAAGGAAGTGTCAAAACTGGAGAATTCACCAATATTGTTTTCAACTCCTGAAAACAATCATCACATTCTTTTGTCCATATAAACTTAACACCCTTCCGAGTTAGCTTAGTCATTGGACTAGATAACCGTGAACAAATTTCTAACAAACCTTCAGTAATAGCCTACCAAACCAAGGAAGCTACGAATCTCAGTTACATTTGTGGGTCTTGGCCATTCTTCAACAACCTTTTTTTTGCAGGATCAATGGTTATCCCATCTTTAGAAACAATGTGACCAAGGAAAGAAATTTGTTGCAACCAAAACTAACAGTTGCTGAATTTCCCATAAAATTTCTTTTCTTTTAAGGTTTGCAAAATAACCCTTAAATGCCTTTCAAGCTCCACTTTACTTTTAGAAAACACCAAAATATCATCAATGAAAACAACCACAAACTTATCCAAGAACTCATGGAAAATACTATTCATTAAGTCCATGAATATAGCAGGTGCATTGGTTAGAAAAAAAGGCATTACTACAAATTAATAATGGCCATATCTTGTACGAAACGCAGTCTTCAGAACATCTGCTTCCTTTACCTTCAGCTGATGGTACCCCGATATCAGGTCAATCTTTGAAAAATACTTAGCTCCCTGGAGTTGATCAAAAAAATAATCGATATGAGGCAAATGATATTTCTTCTTAACAGTGATGTTATTCAAGGCTCTATAATCAATGAAAAGTCTCATAGAACCATTTATTTTTAACAAATAAAATAGGAGCACCACATGGTGATGTGCTAGGTCGAATGAATCCTTTCTCTAATAAATCTTGCAATTTTTCCTTCAACTCTAAAAGGTCAATTTGAGCCATTTGATAATGGGGTTTTGAAATTGGATTAGCATCAGGAACTAAGTCTACAGTAAACTCAACTTCCCGATCTGGTATTATTCCAGGCAACTCATTAGGATACTCATTTACCACTGGCACATCATTAATATGAACACTTCCCTTGTTTTCAACAATGTGTGCAAGGTAACATTCATTTCCATATTTTACAAGTTTCTCGGCCTCTTGATAATTTATCAACAATAAGGGTTCATTCTTGTACACAAATTGAAAGTCTTTTTGAAAAGAAACTTCTTTATCTCTACAATAAATCTTAGCATGGTAAATAAAGAGCCAATCCATACCCAGGATAACATCAAACTCTAATAGAGGTAAAACAATAAGATTCGCAAGTAGGTTCTTTCCACGAATAAGGATAGGAAGATTTTTATAAATTATTTTTGCCTCAAAATTTCCCCCAGGTGTTTTTACCATAAGTTCAGGAGTAATTACTTGAGATGGTATTCCCAGTTTACTAGAAAAGGTTTCAGAGATGAAAGAATGTGTAGACCCTGAATCAAACAACACACTGGCATAATCTGAAAAAACAAACAAATTACCTGATACAACTTTATTTGATAGCCCGACAACTACTAAAGTAGTTGCAAACTATTTCACCACTAGTTTTTTCTTGCAGTCTATCTGCTTCCCATCACTCGAGCTCTTTGTCGGACACTCATTTTCATAGTGACCCATCTCATTGCACTTAAAAATTTTCACTAACTGTAAATCAAATTTGGTCTTACCATCACCTTGATTTTTTTCAGAGCAATCACGAGCCTTATGACCCATCTTACCACATCGGTAACACTTTCTAGAATTCATAAGACATTCCCCAGCACGCCTTTTCCCAAATTTATCACAAACTAGAAACTTAATTTTCTTGCCATCAGACCTTTTTGAAGAATTCTTTCCTTTCTCCAACCACCTCGGTATCTTCTTCTGCTGGTTTTTATAAAAGACTTGATCATCGGAAAACTCCAATTCCACCTTCTAAGCACATCGAACAAACTTTTCATAACTTTTGGACTCACGGGAAGCTAATTCCCTTCGATATTTTGGATTTAGTACTGAGTAAAAACGATTGATTTTACTATCAAGGTCTTGGATAAAATTTGGAGCATACCTTGCCAATCGAGTGAACCTTTCTTCACAGGCAGCCACTGAGTCTTCCTCTTGCCTCAATTCCAAGAATTGTTTTTCTATCATAAGTCGAATAGCCTTAGGAAAATACTTCTCAAGAAACATACCTTTGAATTCATCCCAGTCGAGAGCATCAATCTCATCAGCATCCCTGATTATTTTTACCATCAACCACCACTGATCTGCCTCACCCTCCAAACATTAAATAACAAGACTAATCTTTTGATTGTCTGAACACCCCATGACATCGAGAATATTCTATAGATATTTAATCCAACCTTCACCTAGAACAGGGTCATATGATCCTCTAAATGATGGGGTATGTTGCCTCATGAAATGTTCTACCACTGACATGTTCCTCTGCAATTGATCTGGTTGATCTCGTGCATGGATACCACCACCATTTATTGCTTGAGTCAACTGCGCCATTACTGTAACAAACTGTTCAGTTCCAATTCCAACCATCTCAGGATGCTGATTCAGAAGGTTATTTCTTTCTTTATGCCTTCCTAACACTACTTCCTTGTTTTCTCTGTAGAAAACCATTTTGAACAAACATGTCTTAGATGAAGCAACATTGTAACCTTCAAATGCTATATCATTTCAATTTGACCATAAAAAAATATTTTTGGATAATCATTTAAAATAATTCTAACTCCTAAAGTTATCTAAACTGACCACTGATACCAACAATAAGTCCCCAACCTTAAACATTACTTAATCTTGAGTTATTACAAGATTACACATTGAGGATCTTTTCAGGTTTAGAGTTTTAGATAATTAGATCATAAAACATGCATTACATTCCACATTTAAACCAAGTGGATACATAAAATATATTATTCATTTTTCCCACCAATGGAAACATATTCAAAATAAAACATGGATTTTTTATTGACACTTTCTTGACACTATCATCATATCATGTACCTTTCCGTTGACCTGTGAAAAACATTTCAAAAACATGGGATGAGCATAAAAAGCTCTGTAAGGGATATAAAAATATGGAAAGGAAACATGAGTACATATATACATAAGAATAAAATCATAATATACCCATAAAACATAATCACTTTAACATACCTCATCAAATCATGAATAAATCATAGAAATCATAAGACATAAAGGCAACTTGAGGCATTCATAACATTCTTACGTAGGGAGTAACCCTCTTGGTTACGTTTGGAATACCCATGACAGTATATTCCTTAAATCTCTTCGGAGAATCCTCAACTTTTAACCCCTTCGCGTTACCCAATTCATTGGAGAGCTATATCGGGCTCGCCCACCCTTAGTTTATCACAGAACCACCCATCCTCATAACAATGCCCAAGAACCATAACATAATTGTATCACATAAAACATGCATAAAGGAAACATAAAATTTCCACTTTTCAAGCAAAAGATATCCATACAACACATTGATATAAAAAAATTATGAAAACCGTTTTCAATACCAAAATAAATGAAAAGTAAAACATGGTATTTATTTTTCTTTTAAAAAAAGGTATGGCTTGTAGAGGAAGCTGAAACTCAAATAATGGTCACAGCGGCGGAGATGTTGTTGTCGCCGCATACTTACGACAAAAAAATTCCCTTTTGATGTTTAGTAAAACGCTTCATATAAAAAGGATTCCTTTTGGATAAACGTAAAAGTCAAATGGGTTTATACACCATATAAAACAAAGTTGTGTATAAAACATAATATTCCTCAATGAAAGGAGATTGAGACGAAGTCCCATACCTCGGGTCTGACTTGACTCAGTCATTCTTTAACCTCCTGAATAATAAACTTGAGTTACTTTCTACTTGAATAATAACCTTTTTCAATTTCATTATTCCCTTTATATAACTTATTACCATGACATGAACACTATGTAATTATTTAAGTTAATAATGGTCATTTTATCGGTCATTGGTACTTGAGTAAAAAATAAACTCTTTATAATTACAAGTTGTTCATGTATCCCTTATATACAGAGTTATACTCATGATGTGGATATAATATATATCATATATATCCAGTATATACATGAATTTATAATATTACATAACGTTTAGAGGTAAGAAATGAAATGCACCATTCATGGAGACGGTAAGCCGTACGTACTCATGAACACTACTTTCATTTATATTTCGTATTTTATGTAATGAAATCATAATGATATAAAGGTATATTATAATTCCATTATGATATTATATATAATATCATTAATTACACCTTTATACTTCCAATATATGTCATTAACGAATCAAATCACTTTGAGGGGGTGGTAGTCCGCACTTCCTAAAATGAAGATATCGCGTTTACCCATAATGGAAACCATAAAGGTATTCCATAAATGAAAAATACAGAAGCTTAATTAAAACATAAAAATATTATATATAATATATAAATATAGTGTCATCTTAATGGACACCTTTGAAGGTGTTAACAGAATATTGAACAATCATCGTTTCGTGAGGCAGAAATTCGCCATCCACGTAAAGAGTATGTTCTTTAACCATTAGATGTAGGTGTGTGTAAGTGTATCTAGAATATTTCTTATAACAAAATCCTAGTATATTGAAGATACTTGTGATGTTACAAAATGAAGGAATAAAAAGAGTTTAGTGGGTTGGAGAAGCAAAATAAGACATAAGAACACAAGAGAAAACACTACCTTTAAAACGGGTAACTCTTTTTGATTTGAGCTCAAAGGATTCCTTGGGAAGACTTCTGCCCAAAGTGAGGCTTCAAGGAGTAATAGAGGTATGTTGAGAGACAAATTGGTAGGGGTTGGCCGAGCCAAAGGCTTGAGAGGTGTGGGTAAGGTGGTAGAGGTGGGGGCCTTTTATAAGAGGAGAGGAGGGGCACTCTTGGAAAGTTAAGAAAAGATACTTTTCTATAAAATGTTTTTTGGATAAAAAAGGTCCCAAAATTATAAATTTCTAGGATAAGGTGATAAAGGTTATAAATACACCCATAAAATATTTTTTTGAAAAGTGTAGGTCTTATATTTTACATTATATTTTTATTTTATTTAAATCGTTAAATAATGAGGTAATCACTACATCATCATGGTGTCATAAATAATTTAATTTATTTAGTGCCTAAAAATTATAAAAAAAATATCATGATGTAGTAAATCGTTTTATATTTCTAATTAATATTTATATTCAAATATATGACTTGTATAACCCCATTGAAAAATTGTTTTAGTAAAACAACTCATGTTTGTGACATTTTTACTTTAACATTAAATAAAAGGCGTTAATGTCTTTATATTACACAAGTGGCTCCATGGGGTCCCAAAAATCTACCCATGGCTTGTATTGGTCGGCCATGACACATAAAATAATGGTAGGACATGTGTATAGGTCATTTAATATTATTAAAACATTATTTTTACCTTAAACTACACTAATTACCTCTAATCGCGATTAATAAACTTAAAAGTTACAGTTCACCAAATAATTATTTTAATACAATTGAACCACATTTTACTTCTTATTGACAACCATGTATGTATTATTTTTGAAATTCAAAACATAGAGGTGGTAAAATTTCATTTAAACAAAAAATCAGTTTTTTAGGTACCACTCAGTGGTTTCACTATTCATCAAAAATTGATGTTTTTCAGAAAAATACCAAAACTTCACCCGAAGTTATATATGATATTACAAATTCAAAAATGATGTCTATTTTAAAAAATTAAAACATATAAGTTACATTAATTAATTTTATAATTAATTCCCGCTGTCAGAGAAAATAACTTTTTTTTTTGAAACAATAAGTATCAAAAGATTGACACTAGTTTAAGTCAAATTTCAAAGTGAAATTAATTCCAACGACCACTATTGGACTAAATGGTAAAAATATATTTTAATTTAACTTCAAAACCAATTCAAAAGATAATATAATCATATAAGTAAATTAGATTAAAAATAGGTTTTGAATTAAAATACAACATTTTTCACTATTCATTAAAAAATGAACTTTATCAGAAAAATACCAAAAAATTTACACAAGGTAAATTTAAATGTACAAATCATAAAGAATAAGTTTATTTTGACAAATAGAGATTATAAATTTGTCAAAAGTATGATTTAAAAATGGTTTTCCATAAAAAGGCAGTAAAGCAATATTTTAAAAATATTAGTGTAATCCATGCTTAAGATTGGATTTATTTTCATTTTAAGCCTCTAAAACACTATCTAATTCATTAATAGACATAGATAAGAATATCTATTATTCATTACTTACTTGGGATGATACAATAGGGTACTTGAAAAGGATTTGATTTATATGTTGTATGTCTAGGGTTCAAAACTCACTAGAGGTAGGGGCACACATGGGAGGGTGAGATTATCTAAAGCACTGATAAAGGTGTGAGGATGTTCTAATAAATGATGGGGTGGGAAGCACTGATGAAGGGGGATGTGTGGGGTGTGAAAAAAAATTATGTACCCTTTATAAGTGCTTATGAAATGTTGATAAAGGGGGCCTTTAATAGTGGTAATAAAAACTCTATTAAAGAACCCTTTTAACATCAAATTTTTAACACTGTTAGAGGGTTCCTTTAACAATGCATTTTTAGTACTGATAAAATCATCAAGCCTTCAATTGTGCTCAAATTATCAGTGGTTTTTTAGCGCTAATAAAGGCATATTCTAGAGATGTTAAAGGCCATTTTTTAAGTATTTGGTCTTGCGATTTTGATGATTCTTGATCCTATCCACAAGAGACATCCACTTATTATGTTCAGTACATTAATTTAGAGGTTTGTATAGTCATGTATTTTAGTTAGTTTTCATTATTTTTTATTAATTTATTTATATACTAACTGTTTGATTATTTTGTTATGTTTTTCACAAATTTTCATATATAACTTTTGGACATCGGAGTGATATATTGCATAATTATTTTTCAAGAGCTTGGGTGACATATGATAAGATTCTCATTGATGTTCAACACCACATGTTTGATCATTGGGTGGTAATTAAATAGAATAATAATTGTTTTGAAATTTATTTAGTAAGTTAATATTATTAATTATTTTAAGGGTTTATGGTATCCTGTCAATGATAGAGTGCAATAATATATCTAGGTGGTCTGGGAGAACTCTATGCATGATCATTACAATTGGTTTTTGCATAATCTAAAAAGTATAATCATGTGAAAAGAGAGAGTCACAAAATTTGATCATTTTTATTGCACCCACCAACCAGATTACATATAATCTTAGGTTTGAGATAAATTATGTTCATACTAGATAGAAGATACTTTTCAGAGGAGAGAAAATTCGGTCAACATAATCAGGGGAGACAAGAGGGGACACATCATGCTGGTATTCATATATTCAGTACACATCGATAACAAATCGTAATAATTTTTTTATAATTTATTTAACATTAAAATGAATTTTTTATTTTATACTCATATTGGTAGTCAAACATCCTAATATTAGGGAGTTCGACATTTACATGAGGATATACTGTGATTCTTTCACTGAAGAGATTATAGTTGATTTCCAACAACATATTTATGTCAGTATTTCATTAGTTTCAACATTTTCTGAAAATAATATTTTAACTATTTTAATTTTAAATTGCAATTGAAGAAGTCATATCAGTACATGTCTTCTTAGACATATGATGAGAGTTAGGACAAGACTGAGGATCATACCATATGTGCATCATCATTTAATGAAACAACACGGATACAAGGGACTCATTATGAAATTGAGAATGGTTGAGTTATTTTTAACAGCTCTCGGTTGACACTTGAGAGTTTTTATGGTACCATTGTAATGTTGGAATCTATCTCATGGGGATCTCATGGAGAGTCATCATCATCTACTACACAATAATAGGAGAAGCTACGAGCTAAGGCTGTGCTTATTGAGATCATGCCTAGGGAGTAGGAGGAGCTCCATCAACAGCAACAGGATAAGATGCGTCGATGACAGACATAATAGCACGAGTAGAGGATGAAGTACATATGACATATTAATCAAGTTTAGGGATGATGTTTCCTCCACCACCTCCTCCAAATGACCCATCCCCCTTAGTGAGTTATGTATTTTTTATAAACATTTGATTTTAAATATTGTTTATAATGTTTTTAAATCCATATATCTGATGTTCTACATAGTTTGTTTTTTATATTATTGCGAATATTTTTTTTATCTTTATTATTTGTATTATTTTATTATTTTTCATTATTTTTATTATTTTTATTATTTTTATTATTTATATTTTTTATGAATATTGTTTTTTTATTATTTTAATATTTTTATTAATTTATTAATTATGATTTATGATTTATTATCCTCATTATATTTATATCAATTTTATTATATTTTTCATTTTTATTATATTTTTAATATAGTATTATTATTATTATTCGGATTATTTAATTAAATTTTATTAATATTATGAAGAATTTATTTTCATATAAAATTTTTATTATTATTTTTTAATATTTTGTGATGGGTAATTCATCAGGACGAAAATACATATTTGAGATGAGTACATCAACAAACTGTAAGCGGTTTAAAAAAACAAGGATACACTATTTACGACGGGTACGACTCCTTTAACAAATAGATTATTTTACGAGAAGCCATCTCAAAAAAACTATTTGCAATATTATTTTTTGCAATGAGATCCAGTTGCAAATGGTTCTTCACAAATACTATAATTTCTTAACACCCTGATAATTTATGAGATAGATTATTTAAATTTTTTCTTGATATCCTGGGTTGTGAACTACTCTAAGATTATCTTGGGCTATACACAGTATTGCATTAGCTTTCATTATATGCAACACTATTCTTGGCTTGTGTTACACACAATTTTAAGTTCTTTTGGTAGAACTAATTTCATGCAACACTGAGTGTAGATTTTGTTTAATGTATAAATGAACTATGTTTGAATTATGATATACCCAACACCAAAGGAATCTTGAACTAAACTCAAAACTGGATTGACTTGCGTTACACGCAAGATCAACCTTTCTTGATAGCTTTCTTTGTACGCAATACTGAGTTTCACTAAAAAATGATATATTATTAAATTATTATTATTTAGTGAGATATAAACTATTATTTATGAATATTATTAACCAAATTTTGAATTTTATATGACATTGGAATTCATCTTACATATTTTATAGATCATGATATATATACAAATTCAATTTTTTTAGATAAAATATGTATTTAAAAAAATAATGTTTTACTGCCTTTTGATGGAACACCAATTTTAAATCTATTATTAATCTTTTATAAGTTAAATTTTAAAAAATAAACTTCTTCTTTATAAGCGGGACATAAAAATTTACTTCTTTTGAGTTTTTGGTTTTTTTGAAAAAATTAAAATTTTAATGAATTGTGAAAAATACTAAATTTTAATTCAAAACTCCCTTTTCATCCAATTTATTTATATAGTTAGATTATTTTTTAATTGTTTTTAAAAATTAATTGATTATTTTTTTAGAATTTAATCTAATTTTTTTCTTTATAAGTAATTTGAAATGTAAATTGGACATAAATACATGGCAATCTTTTGATAAGTTTTTACTTCTTAAAAACCCGATTTTTGGTTTTGAAAACGGAAATTAATCTTAAATTATTTTTTTCAAATTCTATGTTTTGAATTATGAAAAATAGATTAAATATTGGCAATCAGTGTGTCCAAATTATTTCAATAGGTTACTTTAATTTTTGGATATTATGAATAGTAACTACGGTAATTTTTATTTAATATAGTAAAAGTTAAATCGGGTAAGTTAGGGTAACTAATAACATGATAAGAAAAATAAAATTATCCTAAAACCTATAAAAATACCATTAGATAAATAAAATCACACCGTTAAAATATTTTGTTTGAAACATAGTCTTTTACTGTTCACTTTAATATGAAAATGACATATATTTTAATAAAACAAATGAAAGTGAAAAAATATCAAACTCACATTTCTTATAAGTATAATAATTTTTATATAGGGATTACTAGGTGATAACATAAAAAATAAATATTCCATGAAAGAATAAAATAATTAACTAAATCATGGTAATTTATTTTTAATTTTTAATAAATAACTAAATACCTAAAAGTCTTATTCTTTGATGACGTAAAAATTAATTAATTTATGAGAAATCAATGAAACAATTTTTATTTAAATCCTAATAACAATAAAAATGTCCAAACACTTGAAAAATTTTTATTAGTAGAGAATATATCAACCATAATCATTAAATGGTATAATTATGGACCATTTGGATCCATATGTAATTGATTAGGACTATTATATAATTTTATTGAAAGTAATGTAAAAATTGTAACATCCATACTTTAATAAGTATAAATTTTTTAATGTTGGGTTATCAAGTAGATACGTTAGACTAAATATATTATTATAAAATATATTAAATTTATATTCATAATTTTATTTTATTTTTATGTTTTATTCATCAAATAAGTATATTAAATAATTAATCAATATTTATGTAGTAATTATTTTATTAAGGGAAATATCAAATAAATGTTATTAAAAATATTAAAATAAAGATAATTTCAGATAATTAATTTTTCCAATGAATTTTATAGATTCTTTTGACACCCTAGGTATATAATAAAATATGTCTTTTCTGGATGAAACTTTATCTTGAAATTTCTAAAAATCTATGAAATTAATAGTGTCAAAATTGATACAATTAATTTTTTGTTAAAATAAGGATTCATTAATTTATTTTAAAATCATAAATAAATTTAAAAAATATATAATAATTATTATATGGTATAAATTGTTCTAAATTATTCATTTATGGTATTATTGAAATCAAATAAGTAAATATTGGACACTTTTAATATGGAATAGTTTGTCATTTTAATTATAATTAAATAGAATAATTTATTGTTAATTAAAATGATAATGTTTATATTGACATAAAAACATGTATATATTAAATTGTTTAATGATATTTCAATATTATCATATATTATATTCAAATATAACTCATTTTTTTGTATTTGGATTGATTTTTTTAAATTATTATAAATTAATAATTTTAGAAATTCTAAAAGTGTCCCTCACCCTAGTTTTAAATGGAAACCTCCTTCCTCATTTCTCCACAAATAATCAAGCCTTAAAGTTCATCCATACACTTTACATTTCTATTATAAGATTCTCTAGTTTCATTCTATAGGTTCTAATCTTCCCAAAAGACAACTCTAGTTCTATTAAGAGGAAATCTAATGAGGGCACGTCAAATAAAAGGTAATCTCATCTACCGATTATTTCATATTTATTTATATTTCTATTTCTACTTAATGAGTTGTTTAATAATATAATAATAAATACATTATAAATTATATAATGATATTTTATTTTAATTATGAAACAACCATATTCAACTTTCTACCCATCCTATAAAAAATGAAATCACCACGCGTGTGTACGTACAACTTACTGTCTCCACACTGTGATATACTCTGTTTTTCACCACCACCTTACATAGATGGGTACAATGATGGATATAATAACTATATATTATTATTAGACGATATTGATTTTGGAAATTTTATACACCATCCAATTCAAAACCATTCAACATCTATTCAATAACTATTTGAATGATATAATCGCTCGTGTACGTACGACCTACCATCTCCACAATGCGATGTGATTCATTATACATGATCTTTATTAGAGAATGATTATATGAATGTAAAAAATGAATAAAAATGGTATATATTATGTTAATATCATTTTATAATTATATAACTATGACCTAATAAGGAGAACCAGAACATATTTGACAAAACATGTAGAACATAAAGTAGTTAACACCTGAATAATGAGTAACAATGAAGTGTTACTAACAAACTTTGATAATATGATCATATATGATATCATAAAAATGACTATGATTATTTAATAAGTAAATAAAATTATTTAAATCATTATTAAGGTTTTTCTGATACATAAAAAGGATATCATACCTAAGGTAAGGGATTTTTTTCTCACTTTTATTTTTGTGGGACATATGCCTTATACATCATCTAATTATTTTGTGTGGTGTTTATGTTACCCATAAATGTTTTTATTATTCATATTATGAATGTTATGATTTTTAAATATTCATATAATTTTCTTTATTTTACAAGGCATATGATTCTACTAATAATAAATTGGTAAGTGATAATTCTACAGTCTTATTATTATTTGAGATTGTTTATTTATAAGTATTTACTAGGGTATATTTATCATCCAAGTCTATGTTTCCTATATATATAATATTATTTATATTCTTAAATTATTTTAAATTTTACCCATTGGAGTATTATTATTTAAGATTATGGAAGGAATATTTCATTTGTTTTCCATATGAGGTACTTTTTGACTTTTTTTGGCAAAAGTATGAGAAGACTGTTTTTTTACTTAACGGGAATGAACAGATTTTTATGTATTAATAAAGCCATATTTACATGATTCATCATCTATTATTTTTCATGTTTATTTTCATGTAAATTATTTTCATTTAAAATTGTGTGGCATTTTGATAAAAGAAAACATTTTTAAAGAAGAAAGGATATTTTCCTCAAGAATTAAGTTCAAGTGTTTTGTCAAGATTATTTTCCATCTAAGATGATGCTATTAAAATAAGGTTATGTTTTTATCCCTATTATTTCTATTATTTTATTATGGAAATGATTTAATGATATTTTTTATGGATTATGTTATGATGGAATGATTTTTAAGGAACCAATTTTATTTCTTAGGTTATGCTCTGAAGAATGATTTGTGTTTTTTATGTGGCATATGTAATAATGATTTAATTATGAGATGGGTGGGACCTATATATCCCTCCAATGGATTGGGTAAAGATTAATATCTCATGATATAGACATGACTAGAACAACAAGTAAATCTGGTTCTATAATACAGGGCTAAAACTACATGTAAATCTGGTTTAGTAATACATTGATGGAACGAAAAGTAAAACTAGTTCAGTAATGGACTTCTTACACTATGATGGTCTTAGAAAAAATTCATTTGATACTTTTGAAATCATATTATGTGATTAATGGTTTTATAAAATTTCCTGTTTTATGCTAATGTTATTTTATGATGGTTAATGTTTTTTATGATCTATGCCTTATAAACTACGAAGATTTATTTCATGACCTAATATTTTGATATTTAATCTTTATGTTCATGTTTTTACAATATAATGTTTATATGTTTTCTTATATTCTCAATGTTTACTCATACTGATAATTTGATCCCACCCTTTTTATGTTTATTTTCTCTAGGATATAAAGAACAGTTTTAGGTAGGAAAACTAATAGGGAAGATTTTTATGGGATATGTTGAAGATCATTCACCAAGAAAGAATAATGTGTTCTAAGATTATAAAGACACTAAACTAATATGGTCTTTGGGAATCTATTTTTGTAATGTATTATCTATTAGAAAAAATAAATGTAATTTCCACGTACGTAAAACTTGGTTCTTTAAAGTTGGTATCCGAGTGAAGGTTTAGTTATGCATTGGAAACTAGGATGCAAAATCTTTAGTGAGATCCCTAGAGATATTTGTAAGGTATTTATTTGTATGTATCTAAGGGTAATTTTAACTAGAGGTAAAAATCCTATAATTATATTAATGATCATGAATAACCTAAGATATCATAATATTTAAGTGAATGAATGTACTCCCCCTTAATTATATTGGTTTCCTAGTATGAATTTTTCCTCTCACATTATTCTTTTTGTGTATTAGAAAATGGACATAAATAGGGGGAATCATGTTAATAGAGAATATTATGGACAATAGTGTGAAATTCTTCATGAGAAACCAAATGAAATTGGAGTTGGAAGGAGTAAAATCATTATAATGACTAATTATTAGTCTAATAATATGATTAATAATATCAACTTTGGTGATTTCCTTGAGCTATCTTACAAGACAAAGATAGAGTTTCATGGTGATAATAGATGAAATAAAGTTCAATTTTCCACATGTAAATCATGTGGGAAGAGGAATCTAAGATAATTTTGCAAAGGAATTTTAAGATTCTATGAGTGTGGAAAAGAATGACACAAATCCAGTAATTGGAAAGGAAAAGGTTCTGTTAACAAAATGGAAAAGGATAATGGTATTACAAAGACATAGAAAATAGTTAAATGTTTTAAATGTGGAATGTACGGGCATTATGAAAATATATTCCCTAAGGGAAAATATCATGAAGAGAATTATCATGGTTGTATGGGTAGTATTTATATCGATGATGATGAAAAGACTTAAAATGATATATGAGATGAAAGAAGTGTTGAGGAATCAAATGATGAAGCTCTATAAATGGTTTAAGAATATAGTGGAATGATAACATTTTTTTCAAGAATAATGTATCGTTCTATTTAATAAGGAAACATATAAGGATTGTTACACCATTTTTTTCCTTAAGTATTTGAATATACATGTTTAATGGTACCAGTAACCATGAAAATTTATTCAGATTTTTTTGGAAAACACATTATATGTGAGTAATGATGGGATAAGAAGACAATGATTTGTTTGATGGTATTGTTGATCATAGGATTGATATATGTACAATGTGATATCATGGTTTGAGTATATTTAATTTATGTTATTTCTGGTGTGTGTAATGAGTTAATTTTTAAAGAATGAATGTTTTAAATAAGGTTCAATAGTAATTCATGTAATTATCATGTTTCAAGAGACTAAATGATTAAGGTATTCATATGTTTGGAATGTAGCAACCCAGAACCTCTAAATGTGACATGGGAGACAAATTTTAATTCGATTTAGCTCACCTCTTTCAAAAGATTTATATTTTCAATTTTTTGGAAGGATTTTAATGTTATCCATTTATGGATAGTATAAGTTAAATTCTAGTTGAAGTTTGTATTATCTCAATATTGGTGGACTTATGGATATTTGATTATTTTTCCTAAACTTTTTGTTGATATAGATGGATTAACCTATCATTTTATAACATAATATTCTAACACTTCAGTAAGAGATGGCGTGGAAATTGTTCAAGGCATGAACAACTGTGAGATTATAAGAAAATCAAGTAAGTATTTATTCTCATGAAAAATTATTCAACTTTAGGAAAATGATCAGGAAAACAAAATATGTTTTCCTAGTAAATTTTTATCTGATGAATTAGATGACCGCTGAAATCATCATAGATTTATAGCTTTCTGGTAGTTAAAATTCATCAAACCTTATTCTTTATTACTATCCATCAGAACTTAATGGTTAGATTTCCCTTCTATATCTATGTTTTCATTTCCCTCCTATGTTATTCTATGTGGAAACCCATTGATGAGTTAATTTGGTTAACCATCATGTTTTCAAATTTACTTTTAAAAAATATATTTTAGTATTCCTATTTACGATGTAGGTTTCCATGAAAGAAACTTTCATGTACTAAATCATTTATAACCCCAATGAATTTTGTGGGTGAAATTCATTTTAATGGAGTAGAAGATAACATCCCGAGATTTTATAAGATATATTATTTTAATTTCAATGATTTTTTGTGTTGTACGTTACATGAATATTATCTTGTGAAATACACAACCCTGTATTAGCTTGCAGTATATGCAACTCTATTCGTGGCTTGTGTTACACACAATTTCATGTTCATTTGATAGAATTCATTTCACACAACACATAATATATATTTTTTAATGTATAAATGAACTATGTTTGTATTATGTTATATTAAACACCAAAGGAAGCTTACACTACAGACAACACTGACTTTACTTGTGTTATACGTAGGAGATACCTTCCTTAATAGCTTGTACTGTACGCAATATCAAGTTTCAGTAAATAATGATATATTATTAAAATATTATTATTTAATGGTATATAAACTAGTCATTATGAATAGTATTAAACAAATTTTGAATTCTATATAACATTGGTACTCATATTATATATTTTTTAGAACATGATATAAGAAAAAATTCAATTTTTTCAGATAAAATAAGTAATTTTCAAAAAAATGATTATTTACCACCTTTTGATGGTGAACCAATTTTCAATAAAGTTTTGACACATTTAAAAGTTAAATATGAAAAAATAAAATTCTTCTTTGTAAGAGGGACATAAAATTTTCATTTTTTTCGAATTTTCGGTATATTTTTGAAAAATTCCAATTTTAATGAATAGTGAAAAATACTGCATTTTAATTCAAAACGGCCTTTTCATGTAATTTATTTATATAGTTAGATTATATTTCTAATTAGATTTAAAGTGTAATTGGATTATTTTTTTATCATTTAATATAATTTTAGTCATTATATGTAATTTCAAATTTAAATTGGACATAAACACATGACAGTCTTTGGATAAGTTTTATCTTCTCAAAAACTAGCATTTTGTATTTAATAATGAGAGTTAATCTTAAATTAATTTCTTCCAATTATGTATTTTGAATTATGAAAAATGTATTTATTATTTTGAATTATTGGGTCCAAATTATTTTAATAGGATACTTTTATTTTTAGATATTAGGAATAGTAACTACGATAATTTTTATTTACCATAGTTAAAGGTAAATCATGTAAATTTAAGTAACTAATAATATGATAAGGATGATAAAATTATCCTAAAACCTTCCAAAATACCATTAGATGAATAAAATTATAATCTTAAAATCTTTGGTTTGAATCATAGTCATTTACTATCCACTTGAGAATGAAAATGAAAAAGATATTAATAAAACAAAGGAAAGTGACAAAATGTCAATCTCAATTTCTTATAAGTATAATAATTTTGAAATAGGGACCAAAAAATAATATCTTCAAAAATAAATATTCAATTTAAGGATAAAATATTTAAATACATAATGGTAATTTATTTCTAATTTTTAGAAAATAAATAATTCCCTTAAAGACTTATTCATTATTGAGAAATAAATGACACAATTATTATTAATATCCTAATAACCATAAAAATGTCAAAAAAACACCAAATTTTATTGTTCAAGTATATATATACCATAATAATCAAATGTTCTAATTATGGACAATTTGGATCCATATGGAATTGATTAGGACAATGATATTATTTTAATTGAAGTAATGTTAAAATTGCCACATTCATACTTTAATTAGTATAAAGTTTTTAATGTAGGGTTATCCAGAAGATAAATTCAACTTCATATATTTTTATGAAATATATTAAATTTATCTTCATAATAGTATTTTTTTTTAATTTTTATTTATCAAATAAGTATATTATATAATAAAAAAAATTTATGCAGTTATTATTTTATTAAGGGAAATATCAAATAAATGTTACTAAAATAATAAAATAATAATAATTTTGGATAATTAATTTTCAAAATGAATTTTATAGATTCTCTTGACCACATAGGTATATAATAAAATATCTGGTTTGAGGATAACACCTTATCTTGATATTTCTAAAAATCTTAGAAATGAATAGTGTCAAAATTCAGACAATTTATATTTTGTTAAAATAATGATTTATAAAATTATTTAAAAATACAAAAACTTTTTTAAAAATGTATATTAATTATTATATTGTATATAAAGTTTTAAAATATTCATTTATGGTATAATTAAAATCAAATAAGTAAATATTGGACCCTTTTAATATAGAAACATTTGTTATCTTAATTAAAATTAAAGAAAATAACTAATTGTTAATAAAAATGATAATGTTTATAATGACATAAAAAATTGTCTAAATTTAATTTATTGATGATATTTAAATATTATAATATTTAATATTTGAATATATATCATTTTTAAGGTGTTTTCATTTATTCTTTAAATTAATATAAATTTATAGTTTCAAAAATTCAAAAAGTGTCTCTCACTGCAATTATAAATGGACACCTCCTCCCTCATTTCTACACAACTCATTAAGCATTAATGATCTTCCATAACCTTACAATTTCTATTCTAAACTTCCCTATATAAATTCTAGAGGTTCTTTTATTCTCAAAATACCAACTATATTTTCATTAACTGGAGATCTAACGAGAGCACATTAAAGAAGAGGTAATCTCTTCTAACAATTCATTCATATTTATTTCTATTTATACATCTACTTCATGAGTTGTTTCATTATATAATAAGAACGAAATTATCACTTATATAATGATATATTATTATAATTATTAAAAACCCATATTCAACTTTCTATCCATCCTATTAAAAACGAAATCACCACGCATGTGTACGTACGACTTACCGTCTCCACGTCATGGTATACTATGTTTTTCACCACCACCTTACTTAGATGGGTATAATGATTGAGGTAATAAATATATATGATTATTATAACAATATATTTATTATGAAATTTTATACACCATCCACTTCAAAACAATTCACCAACTATTCAAATGATATCGTCGCTCATGTGTATGTACGACCAACCGTCTCCACAATGTGATGTGATTCATTCTACATGATCTTCATTAAATCATGATTATATAAATGTAAAAAATTAATAAACATGGTATCTATTATATTAATATCATTTTATAATGATATTAATATATGATAAGAAGGAGAACTTGAAATTATTCTACCAAACATGCATAAGAACATAAAGCAGTTAACACCTGAATAACGAGTAACAGTGAAATATTACTAACAAAAGATGATAATATTATAGTATATGATATCATAAAAAGTACTATGCTTCTAGAACAAGTCAATAAAATTATTTAAATCATTATACATGAGGTTCAGATACATACTAAGAATATGGGACCTAAGGTAAAGGATTATTTTGTCTTCACTTTTATTTCAATGAGACATATTCATTATACACCATATAATACTTTTGTGCAGTGTTTATGTTACCCATGAATGTTTTTATTATTCTTATTTTGAAGGTTATGATATTTACATATGAATAAAATTTTCTTTATTTTATGAGGCATATGATTAGACTGATTATAAATTGGTAAGCGATAATTTTACAATCTCATTATTATCTGACATTATTTATATGTAAGTATTTATTAGGGTAAATTTATCATCCACATCAATGTTTCCTAAATATATAATATTATTTATATTTTTTTTTTACTATATTCAATTTTACCCATTTGTGGATTTTTATTAAATGGTATATAAGGATTTTTTTCTTTTTCCATATGAGGTACTTTTGAATTTTTTGGAAAGAGTATGAGAAGAAAGTTTTTTTATCTTAAACAACATGAATATTTTTTCATATTAATAAATCATTATTTCCATGAATCTTACTCTATACAATTTCGTGTTCATTTTCAAATAAATTCATTTATTTTAATTTTTTTTATTTTGAGAAAAAAAGCGTTTTTGAAGAAGGAAAGATATTTTCTTGAAGAATTAAGTTCATGTGTTTTGTCAAAATTATTTTTTATCTAAGATGACGCTCTTTAAATTGGGTTATGTTTTTATCACTATTATTATAATGATTTGATTGTGATAATAATGGATTTATATTTTATATGGATTATGTTATGATGGAATGATGTTTAAGAAACCCATTTTATTTCTTGGGTTATGATATGATGATTGATTTATGTTTTTTATGTCACATGTAATAATGATTTAATTATGAGATTGATGGGACCTATATCTCCCTCCACTGAATTGGGTAAAGATTTATATATAATGATATAGACATGACTAGAATGACAAGTAAATATGGTTTTGTAATAAAGGGCTAGAACAACATGTAAATCTGGTTCAGTAATACATGGATGGAACAACAAGTATACTCGGTTCAGAAATAGACTTCATCCACTATAATGGTCTTGGGAGAAATGTGTTGGATACTATAGAAATCATATTATGTTCTTAATTGTTTTCCACAATTATATGATTTATTCTAATGCTATTTTATCATGGTTAATGTTCCGTTATGATCTATTGCTTGTGAACTACCAAGAATTATTTCATAACTCAATATTTTGATATTTAAAATTCATGTTCATGTTTTTACATTCAAAATTTTATGGTCTATTTTATGTTCTCAATGTTTACCCTTAATGAAAATTTGAGGTCACTATTTTTTTGTTTCTTTTTCCAAAGATATAAAGAAAGGTTTTGTGTAGGAAAACTAATGGGGAAGATCTTTATAGCAGATGTTGAAGATCTTTGACAAATCTAGAAGAATGTGTTCTGAGTTTCCAAATACACAAAACTTATATGATCATTGGGTGTCTATTTTTGTAATGCATTATATATTCTGAAAAAGAAATGTGATGTACCTGTACGTCAAACTTGGTTCGTTAGAAATTTACAGTTGGGGATAACATATAAAACATGGAACACCAAGCATAAACAAACCCCAAAATACTTTTATTTAAATATAACCATTTTGAACTAGTCATTACATTGGAAAATATTAATAGTATAAACTAAAATATGATATATGTAAATGACTATTCCAGCCTATGAGGCAGCACATTTACGAGTTTGGAAAAAATAATTGTTTCGACATGAACTGTGTCGTTATCTTTTACTGGGGGATTGGATTGACCCCAGAAGGACTAGAAAGTTTATCCCTTCTACATTATGAAGGAAAACCTACTGTCAAATTGTCCCAGTGGGACACTTCCTGGGGTTATGTATTTGGGAATTCTTTCCTCTTATGATATGACTACCTTGGATGATCTCTATCGAGTTCATTCGTGGAGCCAGAAACACCCAACGAACCTGGTATCCATGATTCATGGACCTGCATTCCAAAGGAAGATTCTCTTTGGATGAAAATTTTGCCAATAACACTTAAGGGCTCCATTGGTTGAGAGGATGGGAGGTCAGGCTCATCGCATCCTTTTAGGGGAAATTATTGCCTATCCTTGGACTCTCTCATAGATTTGAGACATCTTAATATGTTCGTGAATCATTAGTTCATTTCCAAAGAGTGTATCTTGGGCTACCCCTGGTTTGTAGGGTCATCATAAGAATACATGGATTTGATGATATAGAGGAAATTATGAATTAATCGATGAAATAAGGTGCTCTGGAGTTTAGTGTCATCCATGGGGGACAAAAGATGGCTAGATGTTCGGATCAGACCTACATGATGGGCTTCCTACGTATCCTCAGGAGAGGAATAAGATCCCATGTAGTTCAATACAGGTTGGGGCTTACACATGGAAGCTTCCCATTTGAGGGGAACATGATTAGGTGAACCCTTTTGGGAGGGAACCCATTTTGATCTCAGTCCTTCAAGCAGGAATCCTTATGTATCCTAGTATGACCAAGAATCAGATTTCTTGTAGTTTAGGATGAGTTGGTTGTGTGGATGTTGTGATCATCACAAATATCTTTACCCATGTGAGACCTACTCAGTGTGAGAAACAAGAGGGTGTGAGAGATTCAACCAACCACACCCCATCTCTCCCACAGTTGGGAGAGGCCAGGACTACGTCCAATGTAGCTGAGGAGATGGTGGGTGAGAGTGTAGAGAAACTAACCCTTCAATGTGGGATGACATTGGGTGTCATGTGTCCTGACTCACTGATGATTAGGGACTCTCCTTTGCGGGAGTGCTCTAGAAGGAACTTTGGGAAAGGGGAGGAGTGTCCCCTCTTGTCAAAAGGAGGAGAAAATATGATTCTTTTGATTGATTGCTATTCCTAATTGAATAAAAAAGTAAGTGATCACCCTATATCCCTATAATGAGTAAGTTCATGGAATAAACCCAAGGTTGGACTCTATGTTACCCTGGGAATGTAGTCTTATAGGAATCCATGAAGTTTAGACTGTTTTGGGGAGATAATATTTGACTATGCTTACCATGGGTATGTAGACTCAAAGGGCGTGCTGATGTGCCTGATGATCTGATCATACGGGTCCAGTGGATTTGGAGGAGGCTTTGGCCTTACCCCAGGGGACTAGTTAGTGGAGGAGCAATAGAGGACTTTATGGTAGTGGAGGGGAGAGATTGGAGATGGAGGGAAGGACACCCAAAGACAACCCATTCCGCGTAATATTTTCTCATGTGGGATGAAGGGAGATCTGCATACCTTAATCGTATGCAGGTAGATGGGTTGTTTGCATACCGATGTGGTACGCGGTGTTGGGAATGGAGCACTATGCACCATGGAGGTAAGCGGTCCTAGATGAGGTCCGCCACACCACTTTGGGTTCCACCGGTATACTGATGCAGTACATGGAGTGAGGTTCGATCTGCATAGTGATTCACTATGTAGAGATATGTATTGAAGGAGGGTCCTGGAACCTGTCATTTATAGGGTTCCATCCAAAAAAAATATATGGTTCACAATGACACCAATTAGGATTTTGGATTTCTCTTTATTATTATGTTCCTTATTTTTTATGGTTTGCCACTGGTTATACGTGCGAAAACTTGGCTCATAGTTCAAACTTCGTCGATAATTCAAAACTGAACCCAGAACCCTCTCTAAATTATTTCTTCCAACCTCTAGGGTCTCTACTATGCTTTCTTCATCCATCATTTTCCTCTCCCACCTATGCTACTTTTATAGATAATTGGTAAAATCATATGTATGGGCATGTGACACCATTTGCAAAATCCCATGAATAGATATATCGATCTGTGGAAGACTCGATAAACTAGGTTTTACAGATGCCATAGCTCGCGGGTCATAGTTCGCGTGACCCTGTTGATTTTCTTCATTCGCAATATGCTAAGTTCACGAGACAATATGTGGATGGACTTTACATTCTTGATTCCATCAACGATGTGGTTTGTGGTTTTTGGGGTTCACTGGCCATCTCTCCACATGCCAGCGCCTCACGATTGCTTTCGTGTATTAGTGGTTCACAGTTCATTCATTCCGTGAACCATTCCCAGTAACTATATGCGGGTCACTTAAAACTATTGAGAAATTCAATTTCTTCATGTTTCCTCTAATGTTTTCAATTCAATTTGTATCCATTTTCTTTACTAGACCACTAGTAATACTTTCATCCTTTTACAAAGTTCTCCTTGGAGTATTTTCTTCCCCTTACGATGTTTTCAGGACCCTACAAATTCCCCCCATCAGAATGAGGTGCATTTGGAATGAATAGAAGAATATTCTTATGTAGGATAAGTCTTGAACTAAAGTGGTTTTTGGTTGAATATATTGGTCTACTAAAAGAGGACCACACCAATTTATAGGGTTTATGTAATTTTTCCTTTACCATTTTTCACAAAGAAAAGATCTCTCAAGTCACCCTCATATTTCTCCACATCTGTATACCATCTCTTTTACAGAATCCATAATCGTGAACCACCTGGTATGTGCCACAAACTGAACTCTTCACAACTGATTCTACCCGCAAACTTAATTTTGGGTTTCAAAAACTACGTTTTTGAATTTGAAAACTAAAATCCAGACCTATGTGTTGGAGAAGGCTACATGGTTCCTGTGTCCCACACACCTAACTTAAACAGGTGAACTGAACTTTAAGCCTTCTAATCTGAACATAAAATTTTAAACAAAAAAATTGGATATCAGTATAGTGAGGACTTAGTTCGTGGTCTCTTCTTTCTATTAACCCTTCTATTTTCGGGCCAACGCTCTGTGGGCCAGAACCTCATGGGACTTTCTCATACCATGTCTGTATGTGATATAATGTTTCTACATACTGTTAGTATGCGGGAGATGGCTTCCCTATATCGTTCAATTTTTGAGAAATGCTTTTTGCATAACATTTTTGGGAGTAGTATGCGGAGTCCCATACAGACCCCTTTTTTAAGACCCTCATCCATTTTAACGCCCTTTATCCAACTATCTTCTCATTTGATTGACTTTTTTGTAGGATTATGGATCTTTCGTGTAGGCTATAATGGCTCTTTCACAAATTTTGACGAAAATGACCAATTTGAGGGAAACCATGATTGAGGATAGTGATGACCATACTGGATCATACTCTTTTCCTCATGGAATCTTTTTAATAGATCTTTTTACACTAGAGCTCGTAGATTACCCACTTTCAATTCAATTGTCACTTTATAGATTTGTTCTTCCTGATGGTGTTCCTTTACCATTGGCTAATCACAATACTCATTTCATTCTTCTAGAATCACCAGAAGGTCATGATCAGACCAACATTTCCTCGAAATGAGAGGTCATAACTTCTCCGATTCATGATAATGTGCTTTTATTTGAAGGCTCGACGTGGAATCAGGGAAATCACAAGTGTCGTAACACTTCCCTCAGACTAGTCACTCCGGAGTACCTGTCCATTATCATCCTTTATTAAGAATACCCTCACATTGGTTGGAGCACCAAATGGGACCTATGAGCTGGAGGGTGGGTCTATGAAAAATGGTCATGGGAATTATGGGTACACCAAACATGTTTAGAGTTCCCTAATCAGTTGAAGGCGGTGAAATTATATCAGGCAGATTGGGATTCCTATTTCACAGCTTTCTCTCCAGGTGAAAGCCTTCCAGAGATGATGAGATTCTTGTGTTCAAGAACTAATAACTTCCATTTGTCACTTGGGGAGGTGTGAACAAGCTTTTAAGACATCCACCCGGTCGAAGGGACCCCCTCCTTGTAAATATATATGACAAGTTTCTTCTAGCAGCTATACATGGGATGATACCGACCTTGTGTCCCCATTGACTAGGAGCTTACTTGCTATGATAAAGAGATTACTTGATCATCCTCTCCATGATCTCTCTATTATCCCATTAGAGCCTTGTATGTGGTCATTTCTGTAGGTGGATGGGCCTAATCCGAGAGATTTTGTAGTCAAAATCATCCATCCTGTCAGTCTCGATAGACTCTTGGGTCATATTGTTCCACCCTTGAAGTGGGAATATATACTACCTTGGGATATGAGCTTCAACCAAACATGCCTTCTATACATAGATCAATGGGTTTCCCTGACATGTTTATGAGTGGATGGATATTCTCATCCCATGAGGTATGTACCAATGTCAAAGATTTCAATCTCATGATGGAAGCTATGCTGGAAGATGGTCGACCAATTAATATATACATTCATACTCTTTCCCAACTTTATGAGTTTTTGGTGCTGTTACAACATGGTAAACCTCCAAATCATCTTAGTAGACCATTTCAATTCTTGTATCATTGGATATAAGAACACTTCCCTTACTATCAATATCGACACACTACTAGGGTTCCTTTCTCTGAATTTTGACCTTCCCATCTCAACATTTCCACAATTAATCCCATGACTTTAAGTGTTAGTGATGTATTCGGGCAGCTAAATGATGCTTCTCGCTTATCATTTGCACTGCAACCTACCCCTAATGTTTCATTAAGGGGTAACAGGGTTAGTTATTTAGAAGAATGATAATACATTATCACACTCTGGGATGGGATGATCACTACATGAATAGATTGAGTGGCCATTTGTGAGCCATACATCCCTTACTAGTTCACAACACAATTTGGGCGCCTTCAAAAAATTGTGTTTCTTCCTAATGTTTAGTTAAGGGGAGAATATCATTCTATAATTCTTCACCAGTAATAACTTTTGATGATGCGGGAAGGTTCCACTATGGTGGTTATCATCCCCAATATGATTGGATCCACTTTCCTGGCATTAGAATATTCCCAACTATGGGTGGGCTGTTACCTTGATGGGGTGCTAATAAGATCGATTCGACGGGTCCAGAAGCCTCTAACCATACTTTTCCCCATCTTGACCATGAATATCATGCCATATATTCCCTCTCTTATGGTGAGTGTGACATTTACATTTTCTATTCCTCCCCCAATGGTGTCCACGATGGCTACTCCATATGTTCCTACCCCTATGTTGAGAAGAAGCACGATCTTCCATCACATGTGTCAAGAAGGGGAATCATATATATGGCTTATCTTAGTAGAGAGTGATCTAAACTACTATTTTTCTATGGATACTACCCATAATCTGAATAAGACTGGCCCTAGTAAAGTATGACCGGATACCCTGGAGTTTTCATCTAGTCCTCTGTGTTCGGCTCCAAATGTTGAACTATCTGAGGGCAAGGAGAGACCCCCCATCTTGGGTCACCTACCATAGGTCCCTACCCACTCTCGTAATGACTATCCCTACCAATAGTACTATTATGGTGGGAGAGGACCAAGGCCCCAGTTCTATGGGGATGAATTAGGAATTTTCAAAATTGGCATGGCTTCAGTTATGAGCCCTTGCTGTGTAAACACCTGTAGCAAGCATTACTGATGAGACTGAAAACTTCCAGTGGTTTTTTACCAAGTTGGATTTTGATGGTATTGATTACTAGCATATAAATCTTCTTATCTAACAAATTTTCATAGCTCAAAAAGAACTCACATCTTGTGAGGATAAACCTACCAAATTCAATTCTTCCCATCATTAGGTAACGACCTTCCAAGACGTTTCAGATGAACTCGATCACCTAACAGGTGTAGAGATGAAGGCTCATGATTTGGTGATTGCACAGAAAGAAGATATGAAAGAATTCAAGGCTCACATACCAATTTTTAAAGGTACACATGCCTCTTCATGTGCTAATTGTGAAGCTATCCAGAAAAATGGCAGGACCTTAAAGCTGTTATGAAATGTGTGTTCCTGATGGTGAAGGTTGATGCGGATGAGAGAGATTCATTATAGAAAAATCTTGATGGCCCATGGTAGTCTCTTTCCATTTTTCATGAAAGGTCAATCGGATCCCTACTCTAACATTCCCAAATCATGATGTACATGTTTTCTTTTGATATTATGGAGAGACTCCAAACTGGGGATGTTCTTCCATTTTTTAACTTAATAGAACCAATTTGCATCCCAATCCTTATTATTTTACTTTTCCTATCATTTTAATAAACTAAAATCAATAAGATAAATGTTGTTTTAATCAGCTATTAATTCTAAACCATGATTCAATGCTAGTAAATTGACATAATTGAATAATACACTAATTTTTTCCTGATCTGTGGGAGTTAGTGAGAGTAGTTCGACTATTACTGGGGTTTCAAGGAAAACCACATGAACTTTTTTGTACTTTTCCTTATCACCCTAATTTTGTCTTAAGCCTATTTTGTACTATCTTATCTGGTATAACATGAATTTTTTTAGGCCTCCCTTTTCAGGTTTTCAACCTAACTAGCTTTATGTCTCTTTTTGAGTAATTTATAGCTCAACATTTTTTTTACTGAGCCATACATAGTATAGGTTCAACAAGGTAGTCCTCAACTTTTATCCATGGGTTCCCTTTTTGGGTTTTTACTCTAGAGAGTATTGTGTCTTTTACATTAGTGGTTTATAGTCATACAAATCATACATATTACTGATGCTTTAGGTTGAACAGTTTTGACCAAACTTGACGGGGTAGGGTCCCCAATTTGGGATTCATCAACCGGGAAACTCCTAATGATATCAGACATGATAGAGGGATTTTTATTGACCTATAATTTGTGAGTTTTGAATATGTATGAGGCTTGGGAGCCATTTTAGTCATACATATGTAAGAGATTACTCTCATTAGGATGGATTTCCTTTGGTTGATGGCTATTTTGTAGGGGAAAAAGGAAGAGCAACTGAGGCATGATGTGCATAGTCAAAAAAGGTGTCTCCAGAACATTTGCATTCCGTTTCTGATGTCTTGGGGGAATTTATAACACTTTTGGTTTGTTTTGAGGTAGGGGAACATAGTGGGTGTCTTGTATAAGGAATTATGTTCAAATGTATTAGGGGAATTTGTATCAGCTTTGAACGGGAAACCAATCCCATAATAATTTTACTTGTATAATGGACGACTTGAAAATTGTGCAGTTTTATATCATACAAACAAGATAATTCACACCTATTACGGGAGATCATTTTTCTCTAACTAATGGAGAGTAAATGATTCATCAGTTCAATTAGAAAGGCCTTTCATGTCTGGGTATTTGAAATGGAAAAGATATGTAAGCGGTAAACAAGGGGGTTTACCAAGATTGAGGAGTGATATGGGATCTAAATGTATTACGAGCATACAAAAATAAGAAAATAATCTCAAAAGGATGAATTTTTCTTTCATTGATGGATGTTTTGTTGGCGACATATGCAGATCCACTAGGGTCTAATGTGAATAGTCAAACAAAGGTGTCTGCAGAACACTGGCCTTCCATCTCTGAAGGCCATGAAGTATCATCGAGATTGGGACCTTTATGAACACATAATATGTACTCTATAGAGGGGGTGTGCCTAAGCATTAAGGGGGAAATTTCATTACCGTAACTTTTACGGGAAACCTAGAAATAAGTGGGGGAATTTTCATTTCATATGTGAATCAACTTCACACATATGGATGGTGTATCTTTATTTTATAGAAGCCTCAATATATTCCAAAGGTGAATTAGGCCAGAATGTTCTGATCTATCCAAAAAGTGCGTAGGAAAGATAATGTATTCCATGAATCTGAGGTCTCTTGAAATAGGAGGGATGTCACGAGTCTTAGAATCTGTCAGGCGTACTGAGGTAGGAGAGGACTCTCTTGTGGAATAATTTTACTTTGGTTAATGTCTATTTTGTAGGTGACATATGCAGAGCCACCAGGGCATGATGTGTATAATAAAACAAAGGTGTCCTCATGACACTGACCTTCCATCATCGATGGCTATAGAAGATTATGGAGATTCAATATTACTCAATGCATGGAGTTTTATTTATGATATTAATGTATCCGGATACATTTGAAACATTTGGGCTATGATTATCTCTTGTGATCAGGTAATCCCCTACATCTATTTAGATCATTTGAAGGGTGAGTAAATCATCCCATCTTTGGATTATCCTGTAGTTTAACATCATACAACTTGGAAACTTCTAGCATTGAAGTTTATCATCCTATGGTAAGGACGTTACGATGTGAAGTTTAGAGTCATGTACCAAAGACATTATGTTGTGGAGTTTAGAGTCATGCAGTGAGGACCTCATGATAAGCAGTTTAGAGTCATGAAACGCAGACATTATTCTATGTAGTTTAGAGTCATGCAGTGAAGACATAATGCTGTACAATTTTGAGTCATGTAGTATGGACATAATTCTGTGCAGTTTAGAGTCATGTTGTGAGGACATTAGGCTGTGTAGTTTAGAGTCATGCAGTGACGACAATATTTAATAAAGTATAGATTCATGAAATGAGGAAATTATGTTGTGCAGCATAGATTCATGAAGTGAGGACGTTATGATATGCAATTTATAGTCATTTAGTTGGGACATTATGTTTTCCATTATAGAGTCATGCAGTGAAGAAATTATGTTGTGTAGTTTAGAGTCACGTAGTGGTGAAATTATGATGTGTAGTTCAGATTCTTGCGGAGAGAAAATTATTCTTTCACAAGGAACATAAATAGACTAGAGTTAATCATGGTTTGGATATTCTAGAATTACTAATAAATGATATATGATAGAAGCTATAAACCATTTTCTCGAGGGCCCTTGGATGAGGAGGAATGACATGGGGCTTGAAATTTATTGGGTGTACTGAGGTGGGAGAGGACTCTATTTATGATGAATTTTCCTTTGGTTGACAGCCTTTTTGTAGGCGATATATGTAGAGCCACCAGGGCATGATGTACTTAGTCAAACAAAGGTGTCTCTAGGACACTGACCTTCCATTTATAATGGCCATGAATGTTAACGGGGGCCCAAGTTTTCCCGAAGTATAGAGTTTGACATATGGGAAATATGCATCAGAGAATTAAAGAAATATCCAGACCATGATTAACTATGAACAACTAAATCATTCACTTTGATCTGACTCATATATTGTGGGAAGAATGATATTTTTCTCCTTCTAGGTGTCATAATGAAAACATGGAATTTCTGTCACCTCATTGCATTCGTTGTGTAATAAAATTATGGGCATGTTTGGGATCTCATAATGCTATGAATCAGGCTTCACATGACCCTTGAGGAACATTATAGTTTGACGTCATGCAGGTTTTAATAATTCATAGGTTCTTATGTGCAACTATTATATATAAACTGAGAAAGGTGCCTTTTTTTGGAGGATGTACCCGAATGTCAAATTTTGGCATCACTACGTATCTTGCAAAGGTAGGAATCAATCCATGTATAACTATTCATATTTCCTACATAGTTCTAGCACATGTGTAGGGAAATTGAGATATAATTTTACTTCAATTGTTGTATGGGGCCAGATGTCAAATTTGGGCATCACTACATATCCCGCAAGAGCAGGAATCAAGCCATACGTAGTTCTAAATGTTCCTTATTCCAATCTAGCATGGACATCAGAGTAGGGGCATTTTGGTTTCATCTGATACGCGTGCCGTGTCAATTATATTCCTCGATAGTTTGTTTACATAAAATAATACTTACCACTGATCCTAAGCTCACATGATTTATACTCTACGTGAGAAACATGGCATGAAAAGGATTTCCCTCATAGTATGAGAAGATAGAGGATAAGATAGAGGAATTTTTTCATGTGGGGGCTAAGACAAGATTGAGGGTCTAGGAATCAATAAATATCCCACTAATGAATGGGAATAAATATTTACATAGTTCATCAAGGACAATTTAGATTATCTCCAAGATATTAAGACGATTTACGCTATGCAGATTAGCATCTTGCATCGAGGATGCTCGACTGTGCAGTTTAGAGTCATGTAGCAAGGACATTATGATGTGCAGTTTAGAGTCATGTAGTAAAAAAAGTTGGAATCATATTTTAATGTTATGTTTTTGGGAATAATACCAAATAGTTTAACATTATGTGGTTAGGATGACAACTCACAGTTTGGGGTCATAGAGTTTGGACAACGAGAATTACTATTATATGAAGTACTTTTTCAGAAACCTTACATTCGTGGGATCCATGAATAGTTATCCATCCATTGACATCAATAATTATGCTCCATTATAATAGACCATATGTATGACATAGGTACCCTCCCACTTTGACTCAATCTTTGGGATCTTCTTCCTATGTATCATCAGGGTTCTGAGGACCAACACCATATCTTCTTCGAAAAAAGACCAAAGGAATTTTTTTGTTGAAGGATTGTGAAATATGATTTTGGTAGACATCCAAATGGTGAATCATGTGAAACCTTTTCACATCTAACTAATCAAACTCATTTGATGGTTTTTGGGATTTTTCATCTAGAGACATTTGATCACAAATGGCCATACAAAGTGATGGAACTTTAATTTTAATCAGAAAACCACCTATTCCTTGTATTCTAGAGAGTACGAGGTTTCCTAGGTTACAGTGTGGGTCGTGGATCGGTAATCCCATAAAGCATGAAAGATCATGTTTGGCCATGATTTCTTATCCTTTTCTACCATCTTATTGAGTATGTTGGACACAGTCTTTATGAAAGCCTCTATCTGCCCGTTGGCCACTACATGGTAGTGGGATGAACGGTTGGCTTTGATTCCATACTCCTAGTATAACATGTCCTACTCAGCAAAGAAGAATTTTGTGCCATTGACCATCAGTATTATACGAGGGACACCAAATATGGTAATGATGTTGTCTTTCACAAATCTGACAACTCCATTTACCATAAACTCTTTAAGGGGCATGGCTTTAGTACATTTGTAAAAGAAGTCGGTTGATGTGAGAATGAACTTGAATTGTCTAGATGTGGCAGGGGATATGTTCCCACAAAATCTATCCCCCAGGAGGAAAATGGCCATAATTACATAGCCGTGTGAATTATTTCTAGGGTTTAGTGAATAAAATTTTCATGAACATGGTAGGAATGTCACTTCTTAGTGAATATGGCACAATCCTGTATTATAGTGGGATAATAGTATCCAAGCCATTATATTTGCTGGGAGAGATTCTTTATTGATTAGTGTGATCCATAATATCTTATGTGCACTTATTTCATGATGAAAAATGTCTCTTCTCCATCGATGCAACTATAAAGGTCTCTATCAAGGCCTCATTTGTAGAGAAACTTTTCTTGGTTTACGCCATTGTATAAGACAATGTTGAATACCCAACTCCAGATCTGTTCTCTTCCTGTCGTATCTGGTGGGTATTCCCCCCTATGGAAGTAATTTCCAATGGTAGCCATCCAGCTGGTGGTGTGACCATAAGTATCAGAAATAGGTAAAATCTAGCCAATTTCCTCCATATTTATTTGAATAAATGGAAAGAGCATCTGATAGTGGGAAATTATAATAATCGTTTCATCTCAATCTTGATTATATAGGGCTATAGATGAATTTTCCAATGCATCAATTTGAGAAATTTTCAACTGGGGGAAATAGGTATATATTTGTTCTAATGGTAATTCATCTATTAGTTCTAAAACATGGTTCATCAAGGGGGCCGATACTTTCTTCTTAATGGAATAGTCAACATTTTCCTTCTTGATAACTTGCTCTGAATCACCTTTTATCTTCTAGTGTTCGGATTGTACATGATGTTATAGCTCTAGGCCTGCATTAAGGGCTTGGTATTCTGCTTCATTATATGTGAGTCCCAATGAAAGAAGGAAAGTGTAAGGAAAGAAGTCCTTCTCAGGGGATATGAGTATAACTCCTAGCCCTACCTTGTTGACAATGGGATCCTCCATCATTTTACCTGTTGGTCTTTTGGAAGCTCTGTTGTTGTACATTTCTCATTCATGAGGGCCTTCTTCGATGAAGAACACTTCTTTATTCATAATTTCATCAACCAAAAAGTTTGTTTCATCTTAGGGGTGATCCACCAGAAAGTCAGATAATGCATAGCCTTTGATAGACTTTTGGGAAAAGTAATGTATGTCAAAATGTTGTAGGATTAAGGCCCACTGTGATTAGTTTCTAGTTAGCATGGGATAACTGAGGATATACTTTAGTGGGTTGCATTGGTAGACCAAATAGACCTCATGGTGCTATAGGTAATGCCTAATTTTATAAACTATGATGATTAGGGCTAGGTATTTCTTCATAATTCTTGAATATCAAGTATCAACATCGATAATTGTTTGGATAAGGTAATAGAGATTTTTCTCACTCCTAGTATCATTATTCCATGTGAGGGAAGCACCTAATGACCATTCCAAGGATGTTATGTACAAAATGAGTGGTCTCCCATCAACTGATGGAATCATCACCAATGGGATTAGGAGATATCTTTTGATATTGTCCAATTCTTCTTGGAAATAGTTATCCCACTCATATGTTACCCCTTTATTCATTAACCTTGTTAAAGTTAAAAATTTACCCGTATGGTTGTCTATGAAGTACTGAATGTAGGCCAGGTGTAACGCCCCGACCCCAGTTACCCAGAGTCGGTGCATTAATTACATAACATTGGAATGATCACAAGAAAGATCAAATCTCGAAAGACCGATTGGTTTAGTAGCCTTGGAAACACTAGATATATTCATAAGTCTTACATTACATCATAAAATAAAAAACTACAACAACAACATATTGTCTCCATAATCCACACTCATATCCCCACATAATATCCCTGCAGTTCATTCATAATTTACTTCTTCACTTCCTGGGAAAAATAAAACATAGGAAAGGGGTGAGCTCAAATGCCCAGTAAGGATAACAATATAGCGGAACATTCAAAAATAAGCATAAACATTTAAGGCAATGAATTACTAAAACAAAAGCCTTTTAAACTTGAACTTCAACATAGTATGGCAAAAGTATAATGAAATAATGCCATTTAATTGTTCACATGGATATTCTATTAATCAAATAATCACATGAAATATCAATAACCACTTTCATAATGATAGAATGCATAATGCTGAACTTTAATTTCTTTGTCAAGGCCTCGTCCCAAGACCTAGGGGCTAACTGTAACCGGAACCCAACCCGGAGTGCCTCTAATAACCGGACACCAACCCGGAGTGCCTCTAATAACCGGAAACCATCCCGGAGTTCCTCTAATAACCGGAGACCAAACCGGAGTTCCTCTAATAACCGGAGACCAAACCGGAGGGCTTACTTTTACCGGTCCCCAACCCGGAACATACTTGTCTAACACATTCATCTGAATGAAAGGTTGAAATATAACATAAACATTCGGATTACAAATAACTTATGAAATGCCAATACTATAAACAAAAACCATGAATGACATAAGGATAACTTATCCACAGTCAAAAACATCACAAAACCTTCAATAAAATATGGATGTTTTGTATCATAATAAATCAACTTCAAATAAGCTTAAAATCCATCAAAGGATGTTGACATAGATGAAATAAAGAATTCTTTAGAAAAATATCTCTTTCTATTTTGAAATCATTTAAGAGTCTTATATTTATGAAATAAAACATTTCATTTGAAAATATTCATATTATCTTGTAAGGGAGCTTCGACGATTTTATAACGGTGGAAAATAGCCACACCCGCCGTATAAGTTAAAAAATACATTCTTACCTTAATTTTGTTGAAAAGGATAAAAAGAACCTTGTTTGGAAAACGACGGAAAGATTCCTTTATAAACCTCTTATAAAAAGTCAAACAAGGGTATAAATGACTTTAACCCATATTCTTGTAAATAGTAAAAATGTTTTGAAATACATTATTAAGAAACATGGATGTGGATAATAAAGAGATCCCAGTAGATTATTACGTATAAACAACCTCGGATAATGAAGAGATTGTGAAATAAACCTTACCAATTTGGTAACTTATGAAACATACAACCCCAGAAAGAGGCATCATACAATGAATATGTAAATACACATAAATTAGAGTGTATTACACAAAGAATATAATTATGGGCAGTACATACACCACACAAAAGGTGATGGTGGCAATATGACATGAATCTCACGGGAATAAGGAGTGAGATGAAAAACCCTTACCTTGTACTTTTCCGTGGTTGGGGTAGGTTAACCTCCTGTATAATGGTGAAATAATTGTTATTAAATTATAAAATAATCATATACATTATTATGATATCATATATGATCTTTTAATATTGATTTGATAATAATATCTTAGTATTATCGTTGTTTCGGGTGTGAACTTACTTGTTTTATTTTGTATGATTTGTTACGTAAGACATGTTTATAAAGGATAGGTTGTATATTATTCATATCCAGAATGATATCAAGTCTTTAAACATTATTTTTAAATCATCAAATGATAATTATACTTGAATGGATACGATGGAGAATGAATCTCATCGCATTCGTGGAGACGGTAGTCCGTACGTACGCAAGAGCGACAATATCATTATTTTGATATTAAAATAATATATAAATGGATGGTATATCATATATACAGAATCATTAAAATGTTATATTTATTATTTACATGAGTTACACATCATTATTATACCCATCCAAATAATTTTATACTGAATAACAATTACACCACGACGTGGAGACGGTAAGCCGTACGTACGCACGTATGGTGACATGTTATTAAAAGGGTGGATAGAATAATGAATATGGTTGTACCATATTTATAATAACATCACAGTATATAAATGATACTGGATTTATTATTTTAGAATGGTAACAACAAAGGAAGAAGAAGTGGAAGAAGAAATGAACTTGGAAAAGGGTGGTGAAATCATTACCTCTTCTTCGGGCTCTTCCTTTTGATTTGATCAAAAGGGCTCCTTAGGTTGGCTTTCTGATCAAACTAAGGCCTCTAGGTTGTATTGAGGGAAGTTGGGAGAGTATTTGGGCAGAGTTTGGCCGAACAAAAAGGCTTTGAAGGTGTGAAGAAATGAGAAGGAGGAATTCCCTTTTATAAGAGGGGTGAGGGGAACCTTTCGAAAAGCTAGAAATATTAATTTATAATAAATTCATATTCGGTTTCTAATGGCTCCAAAGTTTATTATTTAAATTTTAGGGTGGGTATGGGTCGAAAACAACTCAACCAATAGATTTTAGACAGGTTTGTGTACTTATATTAACCTTATCTCTAAGTATTAACTCAAAGTTATTTAGTTTCATTTTTACAATGTCTCTTTGTATTTTTATATAATATGGTTAATAAACATACTATATACATCCAATCGACCCCCAATTGGTCAATTAATGATGAACATATCATGATATAAGTCTCTTGGCCGAACCTTAGATTTTTAAGAATTTAATATCAATTTATAATATAATATTTGTTTTAAGAACTCTTTTATGTCAATTTTGACACTATTCAATAGTTGATTTTTGTGAAACTCATAATAGATTGATTACTTCGAAAAAAGTGAATTAAATAAATCCTAATATATCATATTATCCTAGAAAATTAGTTTAATTCATTAAAAGTTTCATATTATATTTATTTGTGTATTTATAATATCAATTATTTTAATTTTTCACTTTTATAGTAATTACTACATTATCATTGTGTCATAAATAAAATAAAATATTTAATGTATAAAAATTATAAATAAAATATCATTATGTAGGAAATCTTTTTATCTTTCTAATTAATATTTATAATCTAAAATCCAACATATATAACCCTATGTAACAATTGTTTTTCTAAAAGATATATGCTTGTGTCATTTTTGTATTCATTTTAACTTAATTAAAATAAAGTGTCATTATCACTTACAAGTGGATCCATGGGGTCCCAAAATCGACCCAAAGATTCCCATGGTCGACCATGTATCAAAAAATAGGGTTAAGACACGTTTTAGGGTAATTTAGTATTATTATAATATTATTTTTTAACCCTTAATTACCGGGTTTACCCTTAACCATGGTAAATAAAATATTTACCGCAGTAATTATTCAAAATGTCTAAAAATAAAAGTTAACTGTTTACACAATTTGGATATACTGATTCCAAATATGGAATCCATTTTTCTAAATTCAAAACACAGAAGTGACAGAAATTAATTTAAAATTAATTCCCGCTGCCAAAACAAAAAGCGTGTTTTTAAGAGATAATAACTATCAAAAGATTGACACTTGTTTATGTTCGGTTTAATTGTAAAATTATGTCCAATGACCAAAATTATATTAAATGGTAAAAATATATTCTAAATATACTTTAAAACCACTCAAATTCATAATTTATCACTATTAATTATTTTGATTAAAAAAGTTGTTTTTAATTAAAATTTAGTAATTTTCACTATTCATCAAAATATGAAAGTTATCCGAAAAGTACCAAAATTTCACCTTAGGCTAAATTCGAAATTCCGAATCCAGAAATGAAGTCCATTTTAAAATATATAATATATATAATTTTGAAAAGTAGGTATTACTATTCATAATGGCTAGTTTGATTGGTTGTGGTGTGTGTTAAAACTCAAGGTTGCGTACAACACACGCTACTGTATTATTCAAAGAAAGCGTACCGTGGAAGCTTGGGATGTTTCATTTTAAATTTTTGATGTCCCCATTTAGTCAAAAAGTTTAAAATAATGTATTTAAAAAGGGTTCACTATTAAAAGTTGATAAAAGTGCAATACTGAAAATGAATTTGTTCTTGCATTATATCTAAGAAACTCATAATATGGATTCAAAAATTATAAGGATTATATAAAGTTTAAAATTTAGATAATACTATTCATAACCTCTTTTGAATGGCTTCTTTTTTTTGTAAGTCATGGTGTGATTGAACTCGATGTTGTGTGTAGTGCAAGTTATTGAATTATTTTGAATAAATAACACACTATGAAATCTTGGGGTGTTACATTCTCCCCTCCTTCAATAAATTGCGTCCTCGCAATTTGAAATTGTTCTTCGAAAATAAAAGGTTGAAAATAGAAAACATATTTGTGGGAAAATCCACATCGGAAATTGGGTTACTAAAATTTAGTCTTAATATGAGGAAAAGAGAAATGAAAGGGTCACTACCAAATTATGATCTCGATTAGGAGAACATTGGTGGAAATTAGAGACATATAATTGGAGGAAAAACGTAAATATTTATAGGTAGTGATTGAGGTAATCAATCACAAACAAGTATAAAATTGAGGTCCTTAAATTCATCAATCTATGATGATTTGAAATACCATCGGTTCAACAAAACGTAGGGTATTAGGATAACATATTTTTGACATTTCAAAATATCTTAGTTGAAATCCCACATCGAAAAATGAATTAATGAGGCCTCTATTTAAAATAAAGAGTAGAAAGTATGAAGATTACCGAAAATAACACATACTAGGGTTCCATGTAGGAAAATATGGATATGGAAGAAAAATCTAACCATCAATTATCTGATGGAGAGTGGTAGAGAACATGGCTATGAAAAGGCCAACAATCCCAAAGCCATAAATTAGTGATGATTTAAGGTACCATCTAGGAACACATTTTTGTTCTAAGTTGCTTTTCTTAATGTTGAGGAATTTATTTATGAGATTGGCTATGATCATAAGGATATATACTTACTTTATAATTAGAGATTTATCCATTAATAAATTTCTACCACAAACTCATCTTTCACTCTAAAAGATAATAGAATGTAAAAAATATTCTATTTACACTATTAGTATAGGGTTCCAAAATAAACGAATTTATAATTCATCAACAAGATATTTTAATAAAAACTAAATTATTTAATCCAGGATATCTCGTGGGCCAGTGGTAGGTGATACACCCTTGTCGCCCTTCGGTTGCGGGTTCAAGTCTCGCAGCCTTGCCGGACGCGACGGGTTGCCGCCCGACCTCCGGGTTGTCCTTTTATGGCAATCCAAAATAATCCAAACTAGAACTATCCAAAATACTTCTGTCCAAACTCACAGTCCAACATTTATAAGGAAGGTAAACATAATATAGATCCTTTTTACCCCATAATAGCATATGAATACCTTCATCATGTATTACCATATTCCTTATTGATTACATTCATGCTCCCTTATTCTATATAGAATGCTGGATATACTTCATCAATCCAAAAATGTTTTAAACCCCAACAATGATGGAATAGACAAATCATTAATTAGATTCAAGGTAGTCAAGAATATCCAATATAATTTATCCAAATCAATCATGTATTATTCTAAAATCACTACCTCGGTATCAGAACCATATTATGGTTTATCTTTCTCTCAAACATATATTTTCCAAAAAATTAACCTTCTATTGAGCCACTTTTCTTTGTTCCACACAATCACAAGTCCTTAATGAAATAGTACTGCAGTACAATCCTTATATACTCCATAATTATTATAACAAGTACATTGTTGATATAACACTCAATTGACATAATCAACATAAGAACTCTAATCATTCCTCTTCATTTGTGGTAGTATCATAACTTGATTATTATCCAATAACATCATTTGCGGCATATTCTGATGACTGGGAAATAGGTTCGCGTAGTGTCCAAACTCCTTGCAAATGAAGCATTGTACATTTAAAACCATTTTCTTACCCTTGCAGTCACGTACTTTGTGCCCTTTTCCTCCACACTTATAACAAACTCCCATTCCTTTCAGGCAAGTTCCAGGGTGTTTCTTTCCACAGTTACCACATATGGGAAAATTCTTCTTTTCCCTCTTCCCTTTATCCATCTTTCTCTCTTCCATCCTTTTCTTCTCTTGCTTCCCTTCAAAGCCATAGGACTCAGTAAACTCTTTACTTATCTTATCAACACATGATATTATTTCTTCATATGATGATAATACATGGGAGACTATTTCTCTTATAAATTCTAGCTTAAGACCATGAAAGATATGATCTTTCCTTCTCTTTGGATCATGTGCATTTCTAGAGTTCTCATCCCTTCTACTGGGCGCCATTTCTAAACAATGACATACACTAGATCAGTTTATGAATCAAAATACATAATCCCATACTCATAAAACAATCAACATAAATTGAACTATTTATGGATATAATCCATAATCATAAAAATGTCTCCTTTGAGGATGTATATACTCATAAACCCTTCATAATGGTTTGTAAAGAAAATGAGAATTATCCTAAGCATATCCCCCGGGAGTGTCGTATCCAAGAGTGCAGCAAGGCCCGTTGTCGTGTACTAGTTCCCGTTCGAGTCTAACTCAAAGCGGTGTTTTTGGGTTTTACCCCTAGGTACATCTGTGCCAGAGCCGCCTCTACCTGCTCGTATCCAGACAGGGATGTATTGCTCGGAAAACTCACAAAATCTCTACAATACCAAAATTCTAAAAAGTTCTTCTATAATAATCCTCAAAGTTTATCTTAGGTCTACGTGCTCTAATCAGAGTTTATCTAAATCTAGCTTCCAAGGTTTGTACTAAACTTCCTCTGATACCAACTGTAACGCCCCGACCCCAGTTACCCAGAGTCGGTGCATTAATTACATAACATTTTCATGATCACAAGAAAGATCAAATCTCAAAAGACCGATTGGTTTAGTAGCCTTGGAAACACTAGATATATTCATAAGTCTTACATTACATCATAAAATGAAAAACTACTAGAACAACATATTGTCTCCATAATCCACACTCATATCCCCACATAATATCCCTGCAGGTCATTCATAATTTACTTCATCACTTCCTGGGAAAAATAAAACATAGGAAAGGGGTGAGCTCAAATGCCCAGTAAGGATAACAAAATAGCGGAACATTCAAAAATAAGCATAAACATTTAAGGCAATGAATTACTAAAACAAAATCCTTTTAAACATGAACTTCAACATAGTATGGCAAAAGTAAAATGAAATAATGCCATTTACTTGATCACATGGATATTCTATTAATCGAATAATCACATGCAATATCAATAACCACTTTCATAATGATGGAATGCATAATGCTGAACTTTAATTTCTTTGTCAAGGCATCGTCCCAAGACCTAGGGGCTAACTGTAACCGGAACCCAACCCGGAGTGCCTCTAATAACCGGACACCAACCCGGAGTGCCCTTAATAACCGGAAACCATCCCGAAGTTCCTCTAATAACTGGAGACCAAACCAGATTTCCTCTAATAACCGGAGACCAAACCGGAGGGCTTACTTTTACCGGTCCCCAACCCGGAACATACTTGTCTAACACATTCATCCGAATTAAAGGTTGAAATATAACATAAACATTCGGATTACAAATAACTTATGAAATGTCAATACTCTAAAAAAAACCATGAGTGACATAAGGATAACTTATCCACAGTCAAAAACATCACAAAACCTTCAATAAAATATGGATGTTTTGTATCATAATAAATCAACTTCAAATAAGCTTAAAATCCATCAAAGGATGTTGACATAGATGAAATAAAGACTACTTTAGAAAAATATATCTTTCTATTGTGAAATCATTTAAGAGTCTTATATTTATGAAATAAAACATTTCTTTTGAAAATATTCTTATTATCTTGTAAGGTAAGCTTCGACGATTTTATAACGGTGGAAAATAGCCACACCCGCCGTATAAGTTAAAAAAAACATTCTTACCTTAATTTTGTCGAAAAGGTTAAAAAGCACCTTGTTTGGAAAACGACGGAAATATTCATTTATAAACCTCTTATAAAAAGTAAAACAAGGGTATAAATTACTTTAACTCATATTCTTGTAAATAGTAAAAATGTTTTGAAATACATTATTAAGAAATATGGATGTGGATAATAAAGAGATCCCAGTAGATTATTACGTATAAACAACCTCGGATAATGAAGAGATTGTGAAATAAACCTTACCAATTTGGTATCTTATGAAACATACAACCCATGAAAGAGGTATCATACAATGAATATGTAAATACACCTAAATTAGAGTGTATTACACAAAGAATATAATTATGGGTAGTACATACACCACACAAAAGGTGATGGTGGCAATATGACATGAATCTCACGGGAATAAGGAGTGAGATGAAAACCCCTTACCTTGTACTTTTCCTTGGTTGGGGTAGGTTAACCTCATGTATAATGGTGAAATAATTGTTATTAAATTATAAAATAATCATATACATTATTATGATATCATATATGATCTTTTAATATTGATTTGATAATAATATCTTAGTATTATCGTTGTTTCGGGTGTGAACTTACTTGTTTTCTTTTGTATGTTTTGTTACGTAAGACATGTTTGTAAAGGATAGGTTGTATATTATTCATATCCAGAATGATATCAAGTATTTAAACATCATTTTTAAATCATCAAATGATAATTATACTTGAATGGATACGATGGAGAATGAATCTCATCGCATTCGTGGAGATGGTAGTCCGTACGTACGCACGAGCGACAATATCATTCTTGTGATATTAAAATAATATATAAATGGATGGTATATCATATATACAGAATCATTAACATGTTATATTTATTATTTACATGAGTTACACATCATTATTATACCCCATCCAAATAATATTATACTGAATAACAATTACACCACGACGTGGAGACGGTAAGCCGTACGTACGCACGTATGGTGACATGTTATTAAAAGGGTGGATAGAATACTGAATATGGTTGTACCATATTTATAATAACATCACAGTATATAAATGATACTGTAGTTATTATTTTATAATGGTAACAACAATGGAAGAAGAAGTGGAAGAAGAAATGAACTTGGAAAAGGGTGGTGAAATCATTACCTCTTCTTCGGGCTCTTCCTTTTGATTTGATCAAAAGGGATCCTTAGGTTGGCTTTCTGATCAAACTAAGGCCTCTAGGTTGTAGTGAGGGAATTTGGGAGAGTATTTGGGCAGAGTTTGGCCGATCAAAAAGGCTTTGAAGGTGTGAATAAATGAGAAGGAGGAATGCCCTTTTATAAGAGGGGTGAGGGGCACCTTTGGAAAGGCTAGAAATATTAATTTATAATAAATTCATATTCTGTTTCTAATGGCTCAAAAGTTGATTATTTAACTGTTAAGGTGGGGATGGGTCGAAAAAAACTCAACCAATATATTTTAGACAGGTTTGGGTACTTATATTAACCTTATCTCTAAGTATTAACTCTAAGTTAATTAGTTTCACTTTTACAATGTCTCTTTGTATTTTTATATAATATGGTGAATAAAATTACTATATACATCAAAGAGACCCCCAAGTGGTCCATTAATGATGAACCTATCATGATATAAGTCTCTTGGCCGAACCTTAGGTTTTTAGGAATTTAATATCAATTAATAATAAAATATTTGTTTTAAGAACTCTTTTATGTCAATTTTGACACTATTCAATAGTTGATTTTTTTGAAACTCATAACAGATTTATTACTTCGAACAAAGTCAATTAAATCAATCCTAATATATCATATTATCCTAGAAAATTAGTTTAATTCATTTAAAGTTTAATATTATATTTATTTGGGTATTTATAATATCAATTATTTTAATTTTTCACTTTTATAGTAATTACTACATCATCATTGTGTCATAAATAAAATAACTTATTTAATGTCTAAAAATTATAAATAAAATATCATTATGTAGGAAAGCTTTTTATCTTTCTAATTAATATTTATAATCTAAAATCCAACATATATAACCCTATGTAACAATTGTTTTTCTAAAAGATATATTCTTGTGCCATTTTTGTATTCATTTTAACATAATTAAAATAAAGTGTCATTATCACTTACAAGTGGATCCATGGGGTCCCAAAATCGACCCAAAGATGCCCATGGTCGACCATGTATCAACCAATAGGGTTAATAAACATTTTAGGGTAATTTAGTATTATTATAATATTATTTTTTAACCCTTAATTACCGGATTTACCCTTAACCCTGGTAAATAAAATATTTACCGCAGTAATTATTCAAAATGTCTAAAAATAAAAGTTACCTATTTACACAATTTGGAAATACTGATTCCAAATATGGAATCCATTTTTCTAAATTCAAAACACAGAAGTGGCAGAAATTAATTTAAAATTAATTCGCGCTGTCAAAACAAAAAGCGTGTTTTTAAGAGATAATAACTATCAAAAGATTGACACTTGTTTATGTTCGGTTTAATTGTAAAATTATGTCCAATGACCAAAATTATATTAAATGGTAAAAATATATTCTAAATATACTTTAAAAACACTCCAATTCATAATTTATCACTATTAATTATTTTGATTAAAAAAGATGTTTTTAATTAAAATTTAGTAATTTTCACTATTCATCAAAATATGAAAGTTATCCGAAAAGTACCAAAATTTCACCTTAGGCTAAATTCGAAATTCCGAATCCAGAAATGAAGTCCATTTTAAAATATATAATATATATAATTTCGAAAAGTAGGTATTACTATTCATAATGGCTAGTTTGATTGGTTGTGGTGTGTGTTAAAACTCAAGGTTGCATACAACACATGCTACTGTATTATTCAAAGAAAGCGTACCGTGGAAGCTTGGGATGTTTCATTTTAAATTTTTGATGTCCCCATTTAGTCAAAAAGTTTAAAATTTTGTATTTAAAAAGGGTTCACTATTAAAAGTTGATAAAAGTGCAATACTGAAAATGAATTTGTTCTTGCATTATATCTAAGAAACTCATAATATGGATTCTAAAATTATAAGGATTATATAAAGTTTAAAATTTAGATAATACTATTCATAACCTCTTTTGAATGGCTTTGTTTTTTTTTTTAAGTCATGGTGTGATTGAACTCGGTGTTGCGTGTAGTGCAAGTTATTAAATTATTTTGAAGAAATAACACACTATGAAATCCTGGGGTGTTACACCAGGTTCCCTGGGAGACCCCTCAACTCATTTAGATTTTAAGGTAGAGTCATTCCAAGTATGTATTTTGTATTCTCATTTTCAACATCGATTCCATGATGGCGTATGAAGAAGCCGAGGAATTTCTTAGAGGTAATTCTGAAGACACACTTTAGGGGATTCATCTTTAAATTATACTATTGTAGTTTTTTGAAGACAGTTTCAAGATCTATCGTGTGGTTTGAACACTTTCATGATTTAACCACAAGATCGTTGACATAACACTCGAAAACTATTCCGAGGAAGGGCTTGGAAATGTGATGCATGAATCACTGATATATACCGCCCACATTTTTTAGACCAAAGGGTATCACCTTATAATAGAACACATCCTGAGGGGACCTAAAAGTAGAAAATTCTTCATCTCCTTGATCCACTCAAATATATTTGTATCCATAATTTCCATCCATGAAATAGAGGACCTCATATCTAGTGGTTGAATCTGTCAACAATTCTGTGAATGGGATCGAAAAATAATCTTTCAGGCAGTGCTGATTGAGGTCCATGAAGGCAATGCAGACTCTAATATATCCATTATTATTTTTAAAAGGGACTTTGTTTTCTATCCAGATCGGATATTGGACATCCTAAATGAAGTTAGCATTGATTATCTTTTCATATTCAACCTCTATTTTGGTAGCATGTGTCGGGCGGGTCCTTCTGTGTTCATTTTTATAGCCCTAGTTGTCTTCTAGTAGACCCAGATGATGAGTGGTGACCTTGGGATTGATGCCTGAAATTTTCATGTAGTTCAAGCAAACATATCTCGATTATTATTTTGGAAGGATATATATGCTTCATTCTCCTCTAAAGGAATAGACATACTAATCAATGTTGGCCGTTGGTCGTCTTCGGTGCCATGTTTATCTCCCTGAGTTCATCGATTGTGGTGGATACCCCTTCTTCAAATACAGGAGGGGAATCTTTGAGGTCTTCTTGTTATTCTTCCCCATCATAATCTTCATCATATTCTTCCTCTACTGATGAGGAGAGGATTCTCAATATGAGCTCTCCGATGATGGGAGAGAAATTATCTTTTGCCTTAGTGAGCAAGGTGGGAATTGTATAGGGTCCTGAGGATGGTCTATGGGCAACTTTGTTTGGTCCTTCCCAAACATTATAATGGCTATCCCACTCTTTAGTGTATTTGTACGTGGAAGAAATAAAAGAAATCATGTATATGACTAGGTCTCTATGTGAGATTGACCTTATACATTCAACTTGGTTGATGTGTAACACATACACTTCCCCAAGCTATTAGAGGGGATCGACGGGAGCCATTTATAATTTGTTCTGGGTAGTGATCCAGTCATCATTTTTGGCCAAAGAATATATCTATTTCTGTTTGTAGATTCCTACATCGATGTAATGTGACTCAAAAGATTCGAATGGGAATTTATTGGTGTGAAATGTTCTGTTTTTTTCATTATGAAAATATTTGATGCACTGATGGTATGATGACGTAATTGTAGTGTGATGATGTAGCAAGGGACTCCATAAAATAACGTTGAAGGTAATACATTACTAAACTACTAGAAACTCAGAATTAGATATGAGATCTCTAAGCCTGGTTTTAAACATGATTAGTTCTAATGGCTTCTGCTTTCTTTTTTCATATCCTGATAGGGTTGTGCTATAGGGGGTTAAACTGTCCTCATCATAGCCCATCTGATGATGTGTTTGTAGTGGGTGGATACTCAATCAGGATCCATTTTTAATGAAATGTTTTTGAACATCAATGTAATTTATCTTTCCAGACACATATAAGGGTTTGAGGTTCCCTTGCATGATGGAATCTTCATCCTTGGATGTAAAGAAGATTACGATGTAAAATTCTTTAGGATTGGCCTCTTTCTGATATAATTCGGCTGCTGCTACTTCAGCCTCGAATTCCTAGGTACTTAGTAAGGCTTCGATGAGTGCCTCCCTAAGGTCTGTAGACAGAATCAATAAGTCCAGTATAGATAGCATTTGCCGGTACTAATGGTAGTTGCTTTAGAATATCATATTTCTACTCTAAAGGTGGGCGCTTCCCGACTCAGGTATTCTCTTTCAGGGGATCTATTGGGGCTTGAGATTTGGATATAGATAAAACAACCTCTGAGACAGGAGATGATGGTGTTGTTTTTATTTTCGATTTTGGCTGAATTGGTTTGCATGTATTCTTTATGTGATTGGATATATGTTCTTCCTCTGATGGGTACTATAAGATTAGTGGGCATGGATTTTTTCGGTGGGGACAGAGGAACATTCCTGTTCCTGTTCTTTCTGTTGGAGGGTTCTTCTATGATTTTCCACAATATTAACAGTTTGAGTTAAGGCATGGATGGGAATTTGACTCCTAACATGATCATGCCTTCTAAGAAACCCTCAGCCTCTGCAACCACTTTCTCTAGCTCTCTAGTAGGATGTGGTTAATTCGTGTTTGCGACCACAGTCTCTATCAGAGAAGGAGTCCATCATGTGAATGAAATTAATAGATCCAAATATTAATTAATGATCCTAGAATGATTCTGTCTGACTGTCTTATTCTGATGGTACCATTTTATGGGGTGGTACCTACTGTGCCATTTGGCTGGGCGGTGCCCTTTGTGCCAAGTAAGATGGAAGGATGTACGAAAGTGTTAAGACTAGCTTCAGATTTGGTGAAAACTCACCTTCTTTCTCCTACATTATTCCCTTCTAGATCTCAGGGGACTGTAGGGTTGAGGATGATGGTTGTGTCATATTAAGAGAAATTGGGGGAACGGTTGGTTGCTTCAACTATTTCTGGATGATGCTATGAGACAGGTTGACCATTTTCCGAGCCATCCAACTGTAAAATTTTTTCAATTTTTTCTGGTGACTACTTTCCACTCCTATTCATCTCTTGGGTCTAAGGTAGAATATATGCTACTGGTGCTGGCGAAAGACCCAACATGACTTGCCTGGAATCCACAATATTTTTCTGAAGATCCTTGAAGAAAAATCACTCTTGGATGGTGTTCCCTAGTATCTGGTGATATGGAATATAATTTGGATGGTTTTTGAGACCCACTTCATTATCTCTCTATGGTTCTGGTACCCAGATTAAGTTGTAGTTCATGGCGGTTATAAAGTAGAAAAAACATGGTTTTCTTGGAATGTGTAGACTTTATTTATTCATTCATCAAACTGATTTATTTTAGCACCCCTTTTCTCATCTTTCTAAGGTGGGGGTGGATGTTGGAGTCCAAGGGGTATCACATTGTTTGGTGGAGTCCTCACAACTACAGTTGGTGATATAGAGGCTTAAGCATGACAGAAGACACATCAACATTTCTTGTTCTTTTTTCCTAGGGTTGATGTGACCACCTAGGACTTGACATTGGTCCGCTACAATTATTTCTCTATCCTTTTGAAAAAAGCAAAGAAATATCATAACCCTCTTTTGTACTTAACTGGGATGAGGAGTATTTGAAATTTTTCACAGAGGTTATCAATATAGAGACCATTTCAACATAGGGGAGCATCCGATTCAGTGAATAAGTCAAGAATTTCTATCTAGAAATAAAGTCTAAAAATATTTCTTTCTGCCACTACTTACAGTTCATGAGATCAATGACCATTTTCTTAGGAAATGTTGAACTGAACTGGTTGAGAAACCATTTTTGGAGGTCCTCCTATCCTATAATCAAGTTAGCTGGAAAGCTAAAATACCATACAAAGGCTGATCCTTGTACGGTTTGCACGAAAAAGATAGGTTTTATTACTCCTTGATACTCGGAATTTCTGATGTTGGGATCAAAGTAAGAGGCATAGTGCATTAGGTTCTGTTATGGGTCTCTCTAACCATTGAAAACTAAGATTACAGGGTTTTCGAAGTTTGGTGGTGGAAGAAAATTTCTCACCCAATAAGGGTAGAGTTTGTGCTATGATTGTATTAGAGAGCACCACCTTTCCTTGGCTTCTAGTCAAGCTGTTAGTTGCTTGATGTTATTCCTGATCCCTTGATGAATATCCCACAGGACATGATCTTGGGTGGGTACGTGAGGGATCACAGATAGATGTGACGGTGCTTCTCAAATTTGGGGTGGATACCCAGCCAGGGGTATCCTTTTTCGGTTTTCTTGAATATGCTGCAACTACTTTCTAATTAGAGGGATGTCATGATGTCATTATAGGGCCAGATTTATGTAGTTTTATGGCCTCGATGTTGGATTGGATGGGAATAAAAGTTTGAATTCATTTACCAAGATGAGTTCCTATTGCAAGGGAACCTCTTCTAGAAACAACTGATGACATTATACAAGGGGAACACATCTGGAAAGATATCTCCATCGATGCAGCTCGACAGTAATTCATCCGATCTCTTTTACTTATTTCTCCTTCTTGGAAAATATTTCCTTGAGAGTGAGAGACACATTCATAGCATGATAAGAAGGTGAATCATAGGAAACTAGGGATTTATTCTTCTTATTGTCAGGGTTTTGATAGGGAGGTAACGATGGATTAACTAAGGGGGAACCCAAATTTAATCCCTCTCTCTAGTTTCGGGTACTCACACCATCAGGCTCGGTTTGGGAAGCCTCTGGGGGGACCATCTTTTCATGTATACTCTCCCTTTTTTAATTTATGTTGAGATCTATGTGATCGTAATTTTCCATGTTCATTGATTAATACTTCATTGGGTGTGGTGTACCCTGTGTTTAATGGTAGGAAGGATTTCTATGTCCTTTGTGGGACTCTCCCATTCCATTCTGCAGTATTCTTATGGTTTCTTGGCCAAAATTAATCCTTAGGGAGCCCTGATATAACCTTATAATGTTTGTTTATCTCAGAGTTATTGAACCACGATAAGGGGTGGAATAGGTGACATCTCTGCTCATTGTTCTTCCCATACGGGATAAGACAAACATCCACTCTGTAGGAACTTGAGGTAAAAATGCCCATATCCCTATAGGCTCAGGTTACTCCCATTCTTTCATTGATACACTATGGACTATATTTTTTGGTCTTATGAGGGCATTTTGATTTACAATTTCCCCTATGCTTATGGTCTGGGGATATTTTTACATTGCGATGGTAGCCGCCACTATTTCCACATTTTTGATTTCACGCACTCTCGCACGAGTGTGAATCAAGTATGACACTGGAGCCACACATGATTTATAGGCTTTTGAAGACATGAGAATAGGTTTCTGGTTGGATTCCCTTAGGTGGGAAGCCAGCTGGATGTTATCATTTACTTGGCTTAAAATATTTTTGATGGCCTGATCTAGTCAGGCCTAGTGCTTTTGATACATACTTCGGGCCGATTTCATTTAGTATTCTATCATTCCTAAGCATGAATGTCATTTGATTGTTTCCTTAGGGTAATGAAATTTCAAGATGTCATTTCTAAGAGGTCTACTATAAGGGATGTGGGGTGAAGTGTAAAACTCCATGTTCTCCCCATCCATGAATATGAACTCCAGTCGGGGCATCACCAATGAGGCAACACAACTTGTACATTACATGGAGGCCATCCAGTTCAAGGTTTTTCATTCAACTTTCTGGTCATGGATTCCATGCAGACAAGAAGGATTATGGGTTAATTAGATGGAAAAGATCTCCTAGTATGTTTACATGGACTACATACCATTCCGAGGAAATAAAATTTTCTTTTAGATGGTGAAGAGTCATCAAGATATTGAGGAAAATTTTAGGTATACATTTCTTAGACAAGTCCTTGGGTATGTCGATTTGAGAAGTGGTCATAGACCAGTACATGACTTGTATATTGTCGATATCTAGTTGTATTCTAATGAGCAACAGATCCTACTATTGTTCTTTTGGGGACTCATCTACTTGATATTCCCAACTTCACTACCTCTTAATAATTTCATTCCAAGCATCCAAGTTGGTGGGAAACTCATTGATATGTGAACGGTGCGGGGGTGGCTCAAAATATGAGCGTGGCCCCAAACCATTCTTTGGTTATGAAAGGATATTACTTATCACAGATAAAGTGTTGTCTTTGTTTGACTCCATGTTTCCGAGTGCCCCAACATAGTTGGGATTTCTCATATTTTTCCTAGAATGGGAGGTCCTTCTTACCAGTAAGAATTTTGATTGTGGGGAGGTCATTCGTAATAGGTGCTATAATGGAGAAAGATACCATTGCAGCTTGATTCCTGACTATAGGGAGTGTCCCTAGAATGTATACCCTAGAGAGGACCTTCAGGGTAGGCTATAGTGGGGGTATAACCTTCTTGCTGCTTAATATCACTAAGTGGAAGACCCTCTTGATAATTTCTCTGACTACGAGGATTGCTATCACAACATGATATCTGGCTGCAGGGATAATTTCTACAGTGTACTTCTAGGGGAGGGCCTTTAGGATATACTAAAATGAGGGTAGTAACTTCTCATTGTTAGATATTACTATGGAGAGGCCCTTTAAAGGAACTACCATTTCAGGGAGAGGCTTCATAATTATTGTCATCATGATGAGGGCTACCATCATGACTTGATGTTTGACTACCGGGAGAAGCATATCTGCAGCGTATACCCTGGGGAGGAACATCCGGGTGGATGGAAGTAAGGGGAGGAACATCTTACTATCAAATAATCAAGACAAGGGGAGGGATACCCTGAAACACATCAAGAGATAGGCCCTCGTGGTTGACCATTTCTGACCCACTGATTAAGCCCCTATGGGTGCTCTGGGGAGGACCTTCAGAGCTTCTGGTAGCAACGTTGTGGGGAGGGCCTTCACAACTTCAAATTACACATTCATAATTTGGAAATGGAATGACATGGTCTTGAGCTTATATTGATATTTTTTTGAGGTAATCAAGGACTCCAACTTCCAGTAGAGTAGGATCATGTATGTGCTCTTCATTTTCTAGTTTCCTTTGGCACATTTATTTTTTGGGAACTCTCTTACAGGTAACCACGACTACCATCTATTGGAAAAAACTTTCATATATGGTCCCTATCTTGTTGGTTCCCTTAGTTTAACTGGGATATACTGATGGAAATCTTGAGTTTTGGCAGGGATATATTCCTTACCTAGAGCATACACCACATTAGACTGTCGTACCCCAGTTGGAATGAGTATTTTTTTTCGATCCGGTTTTATGTATATCGCTGGATATTGCCATCGACCCTCTTCGACTAGATAAGGGATGGATAACTCCTATGAAGTGACTAACTCATTTTGCAATTAAGTCATTCTGTTCGAGGAAACTGGGTCATGGGCCAGGTTCCTCATCTTTGTCACCAATGCAATGATATCTTGGCATGTTTAGAGGATATGATTTGGAATCTACATCTTATCTTCCATCATTTCTAGGAAGTACTATGATACATCTTTTGCTGGAACGAGTATGAAGGACCAATACGATGTCGGTGTAGGAGTTTGTTCCTACTCTAGTTATCCAGAGATTTTCAGTGGATACTAGTAGCTCTCATGTGCCTGGAAATAGGAACATGTCTTCCGCTAGTTGTATTCTCCGATTGCCACTATATTTGACCAGTGGGATTCAAATTCAGGACCGTGAATTTTCAACTTATCACATGGTGCTATATTTGTATCATAGGATTTGTATGCATCTATTGGAATTTGACTCTACTCATATTTTCTTACCGCCGTATTTAGATGGAGGGATTGATACACATTAGTAGGTATTTGTGCCTGCATGTAGATGGTTTCCATCCTATATGGTTGAAAGACTTTTTGTGCATCAGCAGATATCGACATCTTCATGTAATTTTCTGCTCTGCCTATATAGTGGGACTAATGAGAACTAGTAGGAATGTGTACGTGCTCGTATTGTGCCACCCTATTTCAGTGCTGGGCTTGAGTGGGGGGAGGGCGTACATTTCTATGTCTATCCATTGAATTCATCTATGTTTGTATGGTAGAGTATCTCCTCAGAAACTAGGGTGATAACATGTTCCTGATTAAAATTTTTCTGCCCTGAGTGGGTAGCCCAAGGGGCCTGGGTCTTCTGTACTTCAAGAGGTGCCCTCAATATATGATCCTCTTAAGCGTGAGGATACTTGGTTTCCTGGTGTTGGTGGTGATGCTACCTGGGAGGGGCCCATGAGTAGGTCCCCCATGTAGTTGATTTGAATTCGTCATCATTGACTCCATCTTCCTCCCTATGATAAGGGAGGTTCTCATTGTCACACTCAGGGGGCAGGCTCCCTAAACAGATTGAGACAACCACTGGGGCCACCTTGTGTTGGGACACTAGCCACAATTGAGGACATGTATGGAGAGGTTTTTCAGATTATAGGGATTTTCTTGCAGGCTCCACTATAGAGAGAGTACCTTTTCATTGGTTCTATTTGATTAGTGTGTTGGATATCCATCATTGAAGTCGCTGGGTTGGCAAAGGGATCTTTCTTTTCATCAGGGACCCAACCACCTGTGGGATCACTGAGGCACGTGTCTGCACTAGTTTTCTGGATGTCATTTGTATCGAAGGTTGCTCTATTGAAACCTTCAACACACAAAAACACACACACACATATGAAATATATATACAACAAAATCTCAATCAAAGGATCATCTATTTTTCATATTCATATCTGATGATTCAACTTGGCCCCCTTCCTCTATTTTGTGAGGAAAATGGGCTTGAGTGGGGTAAAATCACCACCTTGGTTAAGGATTCACTTCAGGTTCAAGAGTTTTGTTCCATCCTCTAGGGCGGCGTGTTTATGGGTTTGGGAAGAATCATTTATTAGACTCGATCGGTATTGTTATCCTTTAAGGGGGAATTGGATTGACCCTATGTGGACTGGGAAGTTTATCCCTTCTATTTTACAATGGGGGAGACACAATCAAATGGTCCCAATGGGTGATTTCATGGGGTTAAGTATCTGGGTAATCAGACCTCTTAGGATATCGCTTCCTCTAATGGTCTCCAGTGGGTTCATTCGTGGATCCAGAAACACCCAACAACCTTGGTATCCATAAATCATGGACCTAATTTCGAAAGGCTGGCACTCATTGGATGAAGATTTTTCCAATGACAATTAAGTACTATATTGGTCGATAGGAAGAGAGGTCAGTCTAATTTCACCCTTTGGGGGGGGGAGAATTATTTCATATTCCATGACTCTATTATAGATTCAAGGGATGTTCATATATTCAAGAATCATTGGTTCATTCCCCAAGAGTGAATACAAAGGTGACCCTTGGTTTGCAGGATCTACATAAGCATATATGGATTTGATGCTACAGAGGTAATTCTATCTGAAGCCATGAAATAAGGTGTTCTAAAGTTTATCGTCATCCAGGGGGGATAGAATATGGATATTTGTTGAGATAAGACACAATAGGGGCTTCCTACATATCATCGGGAGAGGATTCAGAGTCTATGTAGTTTGGTATGGGCTGGGTATTATGCAAGGAATCTTCCCATTTGAGGGGAACATAATTGGGTGAACCCCTTTGAGAGGGCACCCCTTTTTATCTCAGGACTCCAAGAAGGTGCCATAAATATCCTAGTTTTACAAAGAATTATATTTCTCATAGTTTACGATGGGTTGGTTGTGTGGATGTTGTGATCATCAAAAATATCTAAGCCCATGGGAGTTATACTCGGTGTGAGAAACAAGAGGATGCAAGATATTCAACCAACCACACCCCTTATCTACTACTAATGGTAGAGGTCAAGCCTACGACAGAATAATTAAAGGTGATAGTGGGAGAGGGCGTGGAGAAATGAAACCTTCAATGTGGGATAACATTGGGGGTCATGTGGCTCGGCTCTTGAAAGATTAGGGACTTACCTCAGTGGGAGTACCCTAGAATGAGTATTGGGAAAGGGGAGGAATGAAACCTCTCATCAAAAAAAGGAATGAACATGATTACTTTGATTGATCATTGTTCTTCATTGAGTGGAAAAGAAAGTGATCACCCTTATTCCCTAGAGTGGGGAGGTTCACATCAGATTCCCATGGTTGGACTCCAGGTTACCATGGGAATGTAAACTTACATGCATCTCGGGTGTCCATACCAATGTAGGGAGAGCCTTTGTGACTCCACAAACCATGGGAATATTGAATCAAAGGAGTACAATGATGCGCTCGATGATCTGATCATACAGGTCCAGTGGCTTTGGAGGAGGTTTTGGCCTGACGCTGGAGGAATGATTAGTGGTTGTTCGATGGAGGACTGGACAGTATTGGAGGAGCGAGATGGGAGGCAGAGGGATGAACAACCAAATATGCCCCATTCCACGTCCTATTTTCTCATACAGGATGGGGGAGCTCTACACACCATAATGGTATGTGGGTAGAGGGGTTATCCGTGTACCGAAGTGGTATGTGGGCTTGTGCAAGGGCCACCGTGCACCATAGTGGTACGTGGTCCTAGATGCATTCCCCCATGCCGCTTCGGGTTCCATCCACATACTGGTACAATACTTGGTGCGACGTTTGATCTGCATAGTGATACACTATGTGGAATGACTTATTGAAGGAGGGTCCTAGAACCTGTCATTCATAGGGGGAGCATCCACATGGAATTTTTGGTTCATGATGACACTAGTTAGGTTTGCAGTTTTATCATTATTGTTATGTTCTATATTTTTTTACGATTCGCAACTGGTTATACATGTGGAAATGTGGTTCTCAATTCAATATTCATTGATTATTCAAAATTGAAGCCATAACCCTCTCTGAATTATTTTTTTCAAACCTCTAGGGTCACATCTATGCTTTGTTTATATGTCCTTTTCCTTTCTCTCCTACGATCCTTTTATAGAGAATTAGGACATTCATATCTATGGTAATGAAACACTAATTGCGGAATCCAAAGAAGAGATATCTTGATCTGAAAAAGACTTAGTCATCTAGGTTTTGTGGAGGCTATGGTTTTAGAGTCATAGTTCACAAGACCCTGCCGATTTTCTTTGTCTGCGAATTGTTGAGTTCATGAGACGGTGTGAGGATAGCCCTTGCGTGCTTGATTCTAGAAATTATGTGGTTTGTAGGTTCCTAGGATTATTGGCCATCATTCTGTGGGCCAATACATTATGGTTCCTTCCACATACATGTGGTCCATGGTTCAAGCATTCTACAAACCGTTCCTGGGGATGGTACGTGGGTCACTTAAAGTGCTCATGAGAGAATTTTTTCCCCTTTGAGATGTTTTCCGGACCCTACAAGGACCTACTCAGTATAAATACATTAATTAATTCTTTTGAAATAAGTACTAAATTTTCAGAAAGGTTTTTTTCTTTAAAAATAATTTTCATTAAAAAATGATTTTTATTAAGATAACATTATAATTAAATTATGGAAATTTTATACATTTTATTTCACAAAAATAATATATTTTTTTAAATGATCATATAAAATTTTCTTCATGTAAATTTTTTATATTTTTCTGAGAAGATTTATTTTCTAGTAAATAGTGAAACATTCCATTTTTTATTGAAAATTTTATTTTTGTTTCACCCATTTAAAATGTTACCTTTTATTTTAAAATAATTTAAACGTAAAATTAATTATATTCAATTATTAATAATATAATTAAGCTCATTGGAATCAATTCAATTGTTCAATATGGTATGAAAACATTTTTACACATAAAAATTCATTTTTCTAAAAAAACTATTTTTTATTTTGTTTTGCCGATTTAATATTAAATTAAATTATGCCAATTATTTGTTTTTAAATTTTAAAAATGTATTCTGTTTTTAAATTCAGGTGGTAAAAATTAATTAAATTTTTTTATTTTATTATTTGTTACTATTAATTGAAACCTTAATAGTTTTTATTACCATTATAAATGGTAAATCAAGTAATTAAAGATAAAAAGAAAATTTTAAGAACTAAAAAAACCTAACACATTATTTAATATTAATTTTTTATTCTATTTTATCTACAGTCATCTAATATTTGTTTATATGGCATTTTATGTTCATTTTAATGAGATTATGACCCTTATATTAATTTATTTCATGAAAAGTCAAACATTTCACAATCTTGTTTTTAATAATAATAAATTGTTTAAATATGGGGTCATCCAGGGTATATGTTTGACTATAAATATTATTTTTAAATCAAAAATAATTATATTTATCATGTTAATTTAGTTTAAATTTTAAGTGAACAAATAATTACCTCAAATTCTTACATGACGGTGACATGTTAATCTTTCAATTAATGGAAATATCAAATAAATGATATTTAAAATATTTAAAGAATAATAATTTGAGATAAATAATGTGATACATGATTTTACATATGAAAATGAAATTTTTGTAATATAATAATTTTTTTGAATTATATTTTATTTCCTACTCTTATTAAAGTCAATGTAATGAAAAGTTCTAGAAAAATAAATTTTTTGTTTTTTATAATAAATAAAAATTTGTTAAATGATATAAAATGTATAAAAAATATAAAATTTGTACAAAATAATTATAGAACATTTAAAACATCATCCATGTTCTATTCTTAGTTTTTCTTTTTATAGTAACATTATGGACCCTTAAAGGGTATAACACTTTAAAATTTTTGTAATTGTCAAAAGGGTTAACGAGAGGTTAAAATAAAATGATAAGGGTAAATTCATCAAATAAAATATTCAAAATTTTATTTAATAAGATTATTTTGACCTATACAAATTCTATGATATAAATAAATTTGTTTGTATCCATTTGTACAAGGAAATTAATTTATATTAATTAAATATTTAAAATAAATCCAAAGATGCCACTAACCTCAATTATAAAATAGAACCCCATTTCCCACTTTTTAAATAAATTTGACTAACATAACATGAAAAAAACCTAAAAATTACCCTTTTAAATTTTCCAACCCATGTTATAGAGGTTTTGGTCCTTCAAAAATCCCAACCATATATCCCTTAATATGAGATCTAAAGAAATCCCACCAATGAAGAGGTAATCACCTTTAACAACATTTTCAAGTTTATTTCTTCTTCTAATTCATATTCATTTGTTTTTTCCATAGTAAATTAATCAATATAGTATAATATATATACGAAGATATTATTATTATTGATTAAACTATATTCAACATTTTATCCATCATACGAAGAACAGAAGCACCAGGCGTGAATACATATGATTTTTCATCTCCACGTAGTACTGTAATTTGTTTTTCCTCACCACTTTAATTAGACGATTATAATAAAGGAAATACATGATTCATATGATAAATATGAAATAATATTTATTAATTAAAAATAATATATCATAAAATTCCTTTCCCTTTCAACTATTTATAAACGATAGCATCACTCTTATGTACGTACGACTTTCCATCTCCACAAATAGATGTGATTCATTTTATATGTCCTCCTTTAAAGAATGATTTGAAAAAATTAACTGAGGAATAAATATGATATATATAACCCTAATATAATTAAGGATATTATGGGATTATACCCTATGCGTAAGAACCAGAATATACAACACAAAAAATGTGTGGGAAAATGAATCAGTTAACATCGGAAACAGGGGTAATAATGAAATATTATTAACAAACGAGTGATAAAATGAAATAATAGGAAAATATATGATATTATAAATAGTTATATGGTTTTATTATTAATTAATAATATGTTTAAAACCATTAAAGATGAGTTTAAATCATGTTCAACTAATGTAAATCTTGAGGAAATGAATTTCCATCTCACTTTTATTCCTCTAGATCACATGCCTTATACACTAACTGTTTCTTTTGTGTAGTGTTTACACTTCCCATGATTTTTTTTATAATAATTATAATGAAAATTATAATATATTTATCCATATAAGATTCTTTTTTCATGGGTATTATGATTTTAATGTTACCAAAGTGGTAATGGTATATTTCACAATCTCACTATTATTCAGAATTGTTAATGTTCAATTCTCAAATGTATTATATTTATTTTCCATTTTCTTGTTTTATAAAAAGTTTTAAAAATGATTTAAATACTCTCCTAAAATTTTTAAATTCATTTTTACCAATATTTTACTTTTTACAACATTTTTTTTAAAGGAATTTTTTTTTTCATTTTCTTAATAAGGTCCTTTGTGACTTTTATGATGAAAAAAATGTACATAATGTTTTTTAACTTATAATGTATGTAGTAATTTTTACTCCATAACAAATAAACATTTATTTTATGATTCCTATACAAGTTTAAAGATTTATTTTTAGGGAAATATTTTTAATTCAAATTTGTACATTTTTTTAAATAAGTGACTTTAAAAATAGAATGGTTTTTTTCATCATGAATTTTTAATGTTATTTTAATGAAATTTATATAAATAAATGACAAAAATTCTTTATTTTACTAATTAGTCACTGAGGATATGTTGTAATGATATCATCCTTCAAAACATTAACTTTGGTTTTATCATTAAATATTACATTTCTCTTAAATATGAATATTATTTTTATCAGAGATATGATTATTTTTAAACTTTATTCCATTTGATAAATGATGTTTTACTATATAAATTATTTTATTGGGTGATGAAAATTCTCATAAATCGATATGATTTATTCAATAAATATAGTTTTTAATAAGGAATATATTTATTTAAATTGAATTGGTCATTCAATATATGATGGTTTCTTTGTAAATGAATTTTCGGGTAGAGCCCAGCTATAGATAGCTTCTAGATGCATCGATATGTCTCATGAAAACAATTAGTTGGACAAATTAAATGGGTATTTTTACGTAGATTTAAATTGTATTTATTAAATTTCTGTGAAATAGAGTTATCATGATGTCAGATATTGTGACATCCAATATTAAGGAATTTATTCATTGATAATTTAGTTATAATTATTATCCACGAGATTTTACAATAAAATGGTATATAGATGCATTTAATTATCATGTTATTGATTAAATGACATGAATTTCTAGTTATTCTCTATTCCATATTGATTATTCCTTATTTAATAATGATATTTAATACTTTATGTTACCCCTACTGACTGTTTGAGATCACCCTTATTTTGGTTTCTTTCCTCGGGATATGATCATAAAATACATTAATGATTTCAAGGATGAATATTAATTTACATTATTAGGTTATTTATTTTACTACAATGTAATAAGGGAACCATATATGTCTCTAGTTATTCAAATGTTACTATACTGATCGATCCTCTATGATGTGAACACTTGTATCTTTTTAAAATGTAATAAAATAACTACGTATTCTGGGATTTTGGAGTTGGAGTTGTTGTCGTTGGTATCAATGATTGGATTAGTAGAAACCTTAAGAACTAGATTCTAAAAAAAATTACTTTATTGAGAATTATGATCATTCCTTATCTTTTTAAAAATATTTTTCTATTATAGGAATTTGAATTTTTGTCTTAATATTTATAATTATTTTGATCTAACATAGTGATTTCCATGATTTAGTGATAGTGTCTAATGGAATAAAGGGAATTAATACAAATATGAAATTAATGATTAACCTACTAAGAAAACAAATATTGATATTGTTGTATCTAATAATATCATGGATATATTATGGTATATTACCTAGGATTGGAAAAAATCATTCATATATGGAAAAAAATGTTGTTCCATAATGCAATTCACCTCTACTGGATCTCTTTGTGCTACAAAATCCTCTATACTTTAGTGAAACAAATAATACATTGGTAGCTCAACAATAGATTATGTCTCTCAAAAATATATTCCTAAATTTAGCATGTAATTAAGTTAAAAAGGTTATTCTTATAGTTTATTTTCTGAAAGGATATTCCAATCAGCATTTGTCATTGATCAGAAATACTAATGTTCCTGAATAAATACAAAGTATAGAAATGAGAAATTTTAATGTAATTTTATTTGAGGAATATTTCCCTCAAGAATTGTGAGATAATTTGTAATGTAAGTTCCTCAAAATAATGCATGAGGAAGAAGAAATATTTGTAGGGAATAAGGTAAACTTTACTAGACTATCTAGGAATTTCTCAGACTATATACATAATCTAGAAAATAATATTATATGTTTCTTTGATGGGATTAAGATGAGTATGAGAAGGGAACTACTTTCTCAAGTGTTTTCATATTATGATGATATATTATCATATTCCATTAAAATATAGAAGTAATTTTATAGACCGGATATATTAAAGAGAAATCAAGAAAATCATATGTCAACTAAGTACCCATAAAAAATGGTATCAATGGGTAAGAAGAAAAAGATGCAATTTCTTTCATGTTAAAATTTTGATAAGAAATATTTTGGAAAATTATTGAATGTGATATGAGTTTGTTAAAAGTGTGGAGATACGGGTCATCTGGATAATGATTGTAAATCAAAGAATGAAGCCACTACTATACATTGATTTAACTATTAAGAGATAAGGAATTATTCAAACAAGTTCCTTAGGTAAGAAGGGAACATACCAGAGAAGTAAACAAGGGGATAATTCAAAACTTATGTTATCACTACAACTAAAGTGGAATGAATAATGTTCTCATGCATTTGAATTCAAAAATTATGTATAATTATTTTACCAATTATTAATTTGGTTTATAATAATCATGGAACATATATGGATTGTGTGGAATCAGTTTTATTTGTGGATTTTAAAGAATATTTTGAATGACACTAATAACCAAGAAAATTGATTTTGTGGATAAGTAATATTATTAGAGAATACATAAATAATGGAAATATAACACCTAATATTTTTCTAATGTTTATTTAATAATTTTATTTTGGATAAATAATAGATTGAAACTGGTGAAGTACCACCCCTAACATGTTATTTATAGTGTGCGTTTAGTTAATGGAACCCACAATTAAGTTTATTATATAGTTTATGACATCTTTTTATTTATGGAATATATGGGATATGTATAAAGTTAATGGTCATTTAGGTTATTATTATATATGATAAATATATTCACATGCTTAAAATGTGGAATTATGAACTGATTTATGTTTTCTAGTGATATATTTGTGATCAAATATTTTATATTTAATTTTGTTCTGAATTATTTCAAAGGATTATTAAGGGAAAATACCTTTAGGAGTGATTAATTTGATCTTTGGATATTATTTATATATTTTAATGTATTATTTATTATATTATATAACCTGTGTAAATATTTCAGTTTTTCTAAAAATTTATATGATGAAGGACTGAATTATAGATACCATAATTAGTAAATATTTCTTCAAGTATGAAAAAAATTCATCTATAATAGCCATTTTATAGGGTAAGAGCTGAAGTGGAAATATATCAAAGCACAACCAGATGATGAGATTATAATTATGATTTGGAAATAAATACATTATGTTTATTTTTTCAACATATTTATCTTACTAGAAAAATAATACCTTATCTTTAAGAAAAATAAATTAAAATACAAATATTATTTTCTTTACTTTCTATATCGAGAAATCAATGGTCTCATAACCCATCACATATTTATGATTTTATGATTGATAAATTTATCATGACCATGTTTTATTGTACAAAATATTAATTCTTGGTCATTATTTTTCTCTTCCATATGAATTTATTCACATCCCACTAATGTTCTCTTATTCAGAAACCAAATTTTTTGATGAACTTTAGATTTCCTTTTCCCCCTTTATAGGAGGAATTTTTTTTTACACTTTTTAATATGTGGGTTTTCCAGAAATATATTTTCAAATTTAAAACCCATGATTAATGATAATGTGCTAAAATTTCATGTAAATAATTTATTTTCGGTTGGGATAAGTAACACCCTAAGATTTTTAAAGAATACTATGTCCGATAGTGTATATAACACACAACACCAAGCATAAATGAATCCAAAAATATTATTATTTAAATATGACCATTATAACATAGCCATTACATTAGAAGGTAGGAATAATATCAACATAATTATATATATATATAGGATCTACTCAGTATAAATTCATTGATTAATTCTTATAAAATAAGTACATAATTTTTAATAAAGTTATTTTATTCTTTGGAAGTAATTTTTCTTAAAAAATGTTTTTTATTGAGAAAATATAATAATTGAATTATTGAACATATATAATTTTATTTATAAAAATAATATTATCTTTTAAATCATCATATTAAAATTATATTAGAGTGAAATTTTTGAATCTTTTTGATAATATTTATTTTCTAGTGAATGGTGAAAAATACCGATTTTCATCGAAAAATGTATTTTTGTTTCTACAATATGGAAAGATCATTTTTATTTTAAAATCATTTTAAACAAAAACTAGTCCTATAATATTATTAGTCTCCAAATATATTTTTTTAAATAAATTTCATGGATGAATTTGGCATAAAAACATTTTTAAACATAAATGGCATTTTTCAAAAAAGTTTTTTTTCATTGTGTTTTGTTTGTTTAATTTTAAATTAGAAAATTTAAATTTTTTTGATTAAAATCATTAAATATTGATTCAATATTTGAATACATTAAGTCAAAATTTGGTAAATTTTTCTCTTTTATTTTTGGGTAACATGAATAATAACCATAATATTTTTTGTTATCATGGAAAATGGTAAATCGGGTAATTAAAGTCAAAAATAAAATGGTAAGCATTAGAAAATGACCATAACTCATGAAATAATATTAATTTATGTTTAAATTTCGTCCATAATTATCCAATATTCAGTTATATGGTATTTTGTGTCCATTTAGATGATATTATGACTATTTTAATATTTTTTTACAAGAAAATTCAAGCATATCCCAATATTGTTTTTAATAAATATAATATTATTAATTTGGGGATATCGGGAGTATACGTCTGAATATAAATATTATTTTTAAATATAAAAAATTTATATTCATCATGGTAATTGTTTTTTAAATTTTAGTGAAAAATTATTAGTTTAAATGCTTACACAATAATAGCACAGTAATCATGAATTAATTGAAATATCAAATAAATGATATTTAGAATATTAAAATTAATATAATTTGAGGTAAATAATGTAATAAATTTTCTTCAAAAATGACCATGAAATTATTTGAATATAATAAATCATTTTTTAAAATTATATGTTTCTTTATATTATTAAGTTCAATGTAATGAATGTTCCAGGAATTTACATTAGTGATATTTTATAATAAATAATATTTTATTAAATAATTAAAAATTCATTAAAATATTTAATTAATCAAAATTAATTTTATATGGTTTAAAAAATAAACTATGTTCAATTTATTATCCATTTTTTATAATAATAATATATATAGTTAATTATTACAAAACATTACTAATATTATAATTGTAAAAAGGGATAATTGGATGTTAAAAAATGTAAGGGTAAAACCGTGAATTAAATTCCATAAATTTTCTTATATAAAATGAATTTGACCAATAATCATCCTATCTTATAAATAAATATTTTTGGTTCCAATTTTATTTCAAAATTAATCTATATTGATAATAATTTTTATATAATCTTTCAAAGATGCCCCTCACCATAATTATAATAGGAAACCTCCTTCATCACTGATTTACATCAATTTAAGAAAAATATATCCACAAAACCCTGAACATCCCTCTTATAAATGTACATAGACAAGTTCTATAGGTTATGTTCCTTCCAAAAGATTAACTGTTGATCTCTTAAGAAGAGACCTAATAGAGGTCCTCCATAGGAGAGGTGATCGTCTTCACCAACTCTTTCAAGTTTATTTCTTCTTCTACTTCTTTTTCTTGTGTTTTTCCATAATAAATTAATAAATATAGAATCATATATATACTTATATTTTATTATGATTATTATATAATAATATTTTACCTTTTATCCATCTTATAGAAAATAAGAGTATCGTGTGTGCGTACGCACGACATACCGTTTTCACACAGTGGTATAATTTTTTTCATCACCAATTTAATTTTATGGTTATAATTATGTACCAAATGGACATATATGATACTTATGAAAATATATTTTTTCTGGAAAAATAATATATCATCCACTTCCTTACCATTTCAACTATTTAGAAATGATATTGTCACTGGTTCGTGCATATGATTTACCTTATTCATGAAGCTATACGATCAATTTTGTTTGATCTACTTCAAGAATGATTCTAAATATGAATATAATGAATAAATATATATATATAACCCTAATATAATTATATATATAATTTAATTATTTTATATCAACAATAACTAGAACTTACATGAAAAAACATTTATAAGAGAATAAAGCTATTAACACCCGAAACAAGGGTAATAATGAAGTATTATTAAAAAATAGGTGATAAATTGATATAAGAGGATAATATATTATAATATAAGTATGAATATGTTTATATTAATAATTAATAATATGTTTTAAATAATTATATAGGAGGTTGAATAATTTTCAACAAAAGGAATGATTGAGGTAAGACATTTTCATCTCACTTTTATTTCTGTGGGAAACAATCATTATATATTACATCTTTCTTTTGTTTTGTGTCTATAAATACCATGAATGTAATTTACTATTATTATCATGAATATTATGATACTTAAATATCCATATAAATTAATTTTTTTGGATTATGAACCATAAGTTACTAAAGTGGTAAAAGTTTATTTAACAATCTTATCATTATTCAGGATTGTTTCTGTTGGATGAATATTTTTCTTTCATATGCATGTTTTTTAAAAAGGATTAATTTTTTAATATCATAATATTATTTTTTCCTTTTCTAATGTTTTTTAATGTAATTTTTACCCATTTTTTACTTTTTACAAAATGGTTTGAAATGAATCTTTTTTTCTTCCAAATGAGGTACCTTGTGAGTTTTTTTTGAAAAGAGTACAAAAGGAATGTTTTTTAACTTATAGAAAATTATAATATTTTTCCACCATCATGGCTAATAATTGATTTAAATATTTTTTACAAGTTTATATGGTTATTTTCAAATTAATTTTTTTTCTTTATACGTTCTTAGTTTTTTATATAAGTGACTTCATGAAATGGAAAGGTTATTTTCCTCAAGAATGTTTTAATGATATTTTAATGGAATTTATATTCACCAATGAAAAAACCATTTATTATACTTTTTCACCACAAGGGATATATTTTTATGATTCCAAAAATTTACACATTCACTTAGTTTTGATAATAGGATATTAAATTTATCTTTAATATCCATATTCTTTGTTTAATAGATATGATTATTTCTTAAACCATATACCGTTTTACTTATGGTGTCATACTATAGATATTATTTGATTGATTGTAGAAAATGTTGAAAAATATATATCCTTTATTCAATATGAATAGTTTTTGATAAGTAATATAATATATAAATTTAATTTATTATTCAATATATTAGGGTTGTTTTTGATATACAATAATGGGTGGGGCTTGGTAATAGATATCCCTTTGATGCATCAATTGGTCACATGAGAAAAATTAGTTGGCTTAATTGAATGGGTCCTTACCCATAAATTTATATTTCTCATAAAAGGTCTTCATAGTAGAAGAATCATGATTTCAGAGGTCATGGGGACCTATATTAATTATTTCATTTACATAGAATTAATTTATTATTATTATCAATGGCATTTTCTATTGATATTATTTATGATTGTATTTTATTATCAATTTAATGATTACATTGAACCTGTTTTCAGTTATTTACTTTTCTATATTGATGACGAATTAATTAATTAGGATATTTTTCATTGTACATAACCCTACCTGACTTTTTGAGATCACCCTTATTTTTTTCTTTCCCCAGGATATAAAGATGAAATATTTTAATGAGTTCAAGGATGTTGATTTCATTCCTTTCTTATGTTCTATATTTTATTACCAATGTAATAAGGGAACCATGTATGTATCTAGTTATTCTGTAATACTAAAGTCGTATATCCTTGTCAATGTGATCCATTGTATCTTATGAAAATTAATATAATAACTAATATTTCAGGGCTTCTTGAGTTTGGGTTGTTACACTTACTTTCACTCGAGAACCCTACCAACATATTCTTAGAGCACCAAGGGAGTAATGAAAACATATCACGAAAAAAACTAAGGTTAGGAACATATTACTACACCCACAAATGAAATAATATATCATATAATGATGTTAGCAGAAGCACATGAGTTGGAACATATCCCCACTCCTGCTAAAAACGTGCCTATCTCCCATTTTATTTACTAAATATAATCAAAATATCAGAGTGTAAAGGGATGCACATTTATATATACATGACCATATCCTACATAGTTGTTATAAAATCATGAAATCACATGAAAAATGTAGTAATATACATACCCCAATGATCACAATGGAGAAGACCCATATCCATAATCCCTAAATTGTTGAAGAAGCTCGTCAGCGTATCTAAATAACTTCTCAAGAGAGGTAATATATCCCCAATCCCTATTAATTGAAACGATTGTATATTTTTATCAAAAAATATGAGTAATATTATATTCCCAATTACTTACAATTGGCCTCTCTCTATATCTTTACAATGTCTTGGAAGTAGCCACACATCCCACCTCCCCTTCTACTTGAAGAAACCTAATTATGCGACCTAGTGACTACTAAAAAATAATTATCCATGCTAAGTATTACGAAACCCATCATCATATTATTAGGGGAAAAGTAAAGATTCCCTATTCTATCCTAGGTTAATGAATTTTTTCAACCATCTACATCAACAACATGGTAATCATCTAAGAAGACTCTCATCCCAAGTGGTCATGAGTCTACCCATGAAGGGAATCTAAAAGAAGATCTATCCAATTGTATAAAATTAACAATTATATAAACCTTATTCCTATATAAATCAATTATTACTTTCTAAATAACATACAATATCTATCAATGGTATCTTTAAAGTCAACTAACTTCTCATCAGAAAGTGAGATAATATTTATCCATAACGGTCCTCCCCATGATACTCTAATCAATATTTCTAGAGTTTCTCCCAAGATCAATCATTAATAAGGATTTTCACTTTCCAAAAAAAATACAATAAAAACCTATTAATTTTTGTAACTCAAAGGATTGATGTTGGTTTTACCCATATCCATAATTACCACATATGACATTTCTACTACATCGATAAATGGTTTGGGGTGATAGTCAGTGTCAATACCCATTTCCCTATGAATAATTTTCCATAATCAAATATACCTCAAGAAACCCTCTATTTTTTGAAAAAATTTAAAAAAATGGTTTTGGTTGAATCAAGTGGATGAAATTTTCTCCGAAGATATATGTACATGTGGAAAACATTATTTGAAGGGAAAATCCCAATTATGTCATGATAGATTTCCACTCCATGATATGATAACCAAAAGATGTTTAAATATGAATGAAATGACTTATAATTATAAAAATTATGGGAAAATATCCATCCAATAAAGGTTTAGAACTTACTTTCTCAAAACTGTGACAAACATATCATGTTCATGAGAAAGATTTTACAATTTTTTGACTTCATTTATTTATAAGTATCTTAGAACCTTAGATCATAAAGGCACTATTAAAACCAAAATAAAGCTTATTTTTATAGCCTAAGGGTACTTTGATAGATAATATTTAGATACCCATCCATCATACATGTCCGAGGATGGGTAGAATATGGATCATTACACTTGAGTCCATCCCCAAGATAAAAAAGTCTCCTAAAGAGGGTATCATATAATGTGATCATCATAAGAGAGGTTTCAAGCCTAGACTCTGAATATTCCAGTTAGACCATCCAAAAAATCCTACATTCTTTAAGAATCATATTTGGTGTATCTATAGGGGACATTCTATGGGTATGACCATACATCAAGAGTCCCATTAGGCTATACAATAATATTAGTAGTAAAGGTAGAGACCTCAGAAACAAGACAAGCTCTTGTGGCATGGAACTCACATACTAAACATGCATTGTACCCAACCCACTCTTGAGTGAAAGTGCACAAAATCAAGAAGAAAAAATTATAATATTCTATGAAATCCATTCACATGTAGCCTCTACCCATAGGTATTGGGGAATTTTTACCACCATCACCATCCATGGGTCATCAAAATCTCAACAAGATCAGGATGTGATAGTGGAAGAAACAAGATATGATCATCCATTAGGGATGGTTGATTTTTAAACTCTCCTACCAAGAAGGTAGTATTTTCATTGAAATTAAGTTTCCTCTGATATCCATCACCACCAATATTTATCCCTCTACAAAACCCCATATCATTTATAGAATGGTTATATATAATGGAAAGGGAATCCTTTAGAATCAACATACACAAATAAATGTAAGGGGATGTCTAAAAAAGACTAATAATCCACCAACCTTATTCATATGAAAAAATGTACTAAAAATAAAGGGGTCTCAAAAGGTGGACCTTTATGTACATTCTGAAGAGGGTATATGAAATAATGGCTAACCCAATATTTCATATGGGAATGAAATGATTCCCACAATTTGATATGAACAATTAAAATTAAAATTATTTTTCATGAATAAGATGAGGAGAGAGATATATATGTTGATACAAACAATGGTGTAAAACATTCCTAAACCATAATTAACAAAGAAACTCAAACAAGATGCATTCACACCCAAAATTGGGGCATACCTAGAATATAGAACCTCTAAATGTTTATCTACAAAAAACTTAGTGGGATTTTGGTAAAGATAAGGGGAAAGGAACAAATATCCTATATTTTATACATAGATAGGTCAAATTCCTCCCTTTTGAGAAAAAAATTCTGCAATTTGAGTCTAAGATTAACTACATGAAAAAAATAAAAAGGAAGTTTCTTAGGGGAAATATCGCTGCTTAGTACAACTCTTAAATTGAAGTGAATGGTTATCCTCCCACTCATCATAAGATGGTCACTCATCCCATGAGTATAGAGTTTTAATAATAGGTTATTTTGAGATCCATAAAATAGTTTACTAGAAACTGCTAATTAATAAATTCCAATATTTTCTTCCACAATTACGTTATCATCTTAAATTCTAAGCAGGTCACCCAGTACTAGCTCTCAGTGGGAGTCATCAACTGATGTATGTGGGACAAAACGTCAATATTATCCTACTACCTACATTTAAGGTTGGACTAAAAAATTATTTTCAACATAACACCATTGTTCCATTGAGTCTATCACTACCAAAATAGAAGTCATATAAGGAACACATGCCCAGGTACTGCCCAGAAAAAAACCATAGCAAGAATTTGATGATGCTAATCCTCTTATGCCTAACTTTTAGAATAAAATCATTCCAATCATCAATGGAATGTTAAATATTGGTCAATAATTTTCACCTTTAATTTCCTAGAGTAACCCTATGATAAGAACACTCAATCAACACGAGGTAGAAGAATTCAGATGCTTCGTGTAGAATTCGGTGAGGGAAACATTTTCTTCTACAAAATTTATCTAGCAAGATCCATTAGAGATTATAAATACTTCTTCATCAACTAATTTTTCAATTTAGATATATTGTAAGGATTTTTATTATCATTGAACTCATGAATTGAAATAAGTTTGAATATGAGGGGGTCTTTGACATCACTACCAAAAGGAAAGGTCTAACATACTAGATCAATATGAAATAACTATAGAACAATTTATAGGATTTTTTGAGATACAATCACTATGATGAGATAGAAAATTATTAATTTGAAAAATGTAATTCGGAGGGCTATGGGAATTTTCATACATGGAATAGTGTCTCGATTATTCAATTTGGAAGAATTAGATAAAATATCAAAATATTATTTCTTCTTAGAAACAAAGATCTATTTATTTGAAAACTACAACAATAATTATTATTTCAAAGAAAAAACTGCTCTGTAACCTAGAAATGATCCATATCACCCCATACCTCCCACTGAGTGAAGGAAGCATTAAAATTACCTTTATCTGGAGGCATGGAAAGACTAAGGCCACTCATGATATGGGGAATGAAAAAACAAAACATATTATCTCAAAAAATAACATATTTTTCCTACTTCTTCAAAAAGAATATTTAATATTCTCTTCAAGTTTCTCAAATATAGTAAACTTTATGTTGTTGACCACAATGATCATCCCAGCCGATGAATGTTTCATTAGATTTTAGGTCACACTAGAGAATAAAATTTTGTTGTTATGAATATCCTCTCTAAAATTATTGATTCTTGGTAGGTTTCATTTGTAAAACCTCCAAATCATGTTTCCTCAGTGTCCATTATCTTACTAGAGGAAGAATATGATTCGAAATAAGTTCCATCTAGGTGTAAAAAAATGTTCAATGATTGGATGACATGAATGGAAATTGATCTGCTTTATTCTTATTATGTCTCTAACTCCTGATGCATTTTATAAAGTGAAACCCTTGAATTCATATTCCTCAGTTAGAAATAATTGAAGAAATTATAATTGGGTGAAAAAATATAACCTTTAACCAACTCCCAAATATAACGACCCATACTTTACATACATTGTTATTACTTCATAATTGAAGCATACTTATTACAACATATATCAAAACCATGATAAGACCGTATAGGTATAGTGTCTTTAGAAACTGGGAAACATAAACAACTGGTTCATAAAGCATCTACATTGTCTCTTGTTTATTTCATCATATTTAGAGGCCCTTTTGGCATATCCAACTTAATACCGTTCTTCTTGACCTAGGGGAAATAAAATATACAAAAGAGTGAGCTCAAATGCTCAGTAATGGTAAACAATGGAAATATCAATCATTTCATATTCATAAGAACATAACATTTTGAAAATCTTAACCTGAAAAAGTGATCATAAAATCATAACATGGGAAGAATCATAGTAGTGAAATGTAATCCCAATTATCAAAACATAAAACATGAAACTTTTTGTCATACACACATAATCATAGAAAATCATTTCATATTATTCAAGACTCATTTCCAAGACTATCATAGTGGAACAAGTCCATTTCTAAATCATGTTCACTCCTCGTTCCAGTCTTGTATCACTGAACCAGATTAACTTGGTGTTCTAGCGATGTCTATCTCAAGAGATAGAAATATTTACCCAATTCATTAGAGGGAGGTATAAGTCCCACCCATCTCATAATGAAACCATTCTAATGTGTGCCACAAAATAATAAATCATACATCATATCATTACCCATGTAAAAAAATGGTAATCTTAAACATAATGCCATCATAACAAATTCCTTATAAGATAATAGGACTTCATAAAAATAATTCCATCATAAAACAATCAATTTTATGTAAAAATAGGGGTAGAAATAGAACACTATATTATCTTGGATGGAAAATAATTTTGATAAAACACTTGAACTCCATTCATAATGAAAATATCCTTTCTACTTAAAAAACATTTTTCATTTCTTAACATGTCATAGAAGTTAATTAAAAATAAACTTGAAAACTTGTAAATGATGCTTCATGGAAATAATGTTCTATGAAATCCTAAAAATCTATTCATGTTGTATAAGTTAAAAAAACATTATTCTCGTACTTTGACCAGAAAAGACAAAAAGTATCTCATATTGAAAATAACAAAAGATTCCTTTCATATCTTTTACTAAAAATTCACCGATAGGTAAAATTGGATTTAAAAAATTTTAGGAGGATAGAAATAATATTACATATTGACGAAACATGGATATGGATGATAATTATTCCCCATTAAATTCGGAAGTATAAACAATCTCTGATAAAAATGAGATTGGGAGATTTTCCCTTACCTTAGGTCCGATATGATTTTTACATATCCGAACCTCATTTATAATGATTTAAATAACGACATTAACTTATTACAGAATCATAATCATTGTTATGATATCATATATGGTCATATTATTATCTTCTTATTAGTAATATTTCATAACTTCTTCTTATTCGGCTATTCATTACTTTATGTTCTTATGCATATTTTGTCGAATAAATTCTTATTCCTCATTTTAGGTTATCGATAAATCATTTAAAGAATCGTAGTAGTGGAATATATATCATATTTATTCATTCAATTCATTAAATTCATTTATATAATCATTATTCAATCGAGATCATGTAGAATGAGTCACATCACATCGTGGAGACGATAGGCTATACGTACGCACGAGCGATGATATAATTATTATGATATTAAAATAGTATATAATTGGATGGTATATCATATATAAAGAATCATAATAATGTTATATTTATTATTTATATCATTTATAGTCATTATCAGACCCATCCAAATGATTAAATGTTCGAATAACAAACTACACCACGACATGGAGACTGTAAGCCGTACGTACACACATGTGGTGAATTTTTCATTCATAGGATGGATAAAATAACTAATATGGTTGTATCATTTTTATAATAAAATCAAAGTATATAGAAGATACTGGGGTTATTATTTTAGAATGGAAACAACAAAGAAGGAGGAAGTGGAAGATGATAGGAACTTGAAATAGGTGGTGAGATATTTACCTCTTCCTTGGGTTATTCCTTTTGATTTGATAAATAGGGGTCCTCAAGTTGGCTTTATGACTAAATAAATTCCTCTTGGATTAATATAGGACAGTTGAGATGGTATTTTGGCGGGGTTTGGGTGAGCAAAATGGCTTTGGAGGTGTGAATTACAGAGAAGGGGGAGTGCCCTTTTATAAGAGGGGTGAGGGGCACCTTTGAAAAAACTTAAACTATTATTTTATAATAAATTCATATTTGGTTTATAATGGCCCCAATGTGACTTATTTACAGTCTAGGGTGGGGATGGAAAGAAATCCTCTCAACCAATATGTTTTAGACAAGAATAGGTTACAATTTTAACCTTATCATTTAGATTTAACTCTAAGTTATATATTTTAACTTTTACCATGAATTCTTGTATCCTTACAATATATGTTTAATAAACATAATATATACTACAAATAGAACCCCAATTGGTTCATTAATATCATATATATTATTATATAAGTCTTATGGACGAACTTTAGATTTTTATTAATAGAATATCAATTAATAATTTAATATTTATTTTAAAAACTTTTTTATGTCAATTTTGACACTATTTGGTATTTTGTTTTTTCTAAATTCAGAACAGAATTATTAATTCCAAAAAAAACTCATCTTAGAAACCCTAATATGTTATGTTAACCTATAAAATTATTTTAATTCATAAAAAGTCTCAAATTACATTTATTTTGGTATTTATAATATTAATTATGTTATTATTTCATTAATAAGATAATTACTGCATCATCATTGTGTCATATATAAATTTAGTTATTTAATGTCTAAAAATTATAAATAAAATAAAATTATGTATAAAATATTTTTATATTTCTAATGAATATTTATAGTTGATTTTATCTTATGTATAACCCTATAATAAAAATGTTTTACTTATTAAACTTTGATTTTAAATCTTTTAACTCTACTTTGAATTAAATAATAATAAATGTCCTAATCTAATCCATGTTGACCTAAATGGTCATATTTTATTCATAAGGTTGTTTTTGGCCGAATTAAACTTATCCAATATAATTTGGACATGTTTTAGGGTAATAATAATGTCATTTTACCCTTAATTAACCTATTTAATTTTAACCGTGGCAAATAAAAGGAAAACGTTACTATTCATGAAAAATTATTTTTATCTTATTGAACCACATTTTACGTACTGATATCAACTGTGTCTCTTAGATTTTTTAAATTCTACTCACATAAGTGGTAAAATTATATTTTATGTAAATTTTCCAATTCTCCTAGGAGGTGGGTAAAAGACTGTGAAAAGTTCAATAAAATTTCTATATATCTAAAATTATTATAAAATTACTCCAATGAATTACATTGAAATTATATTGGTATTATGTATCTATTTTGACCTAAAATATATTTAAATAAAATAATTAATTGTTTAAAAAAAAATTTGGTTTTAAACTATAACTCAGTGTTTTTCACTATTCATCAAAAATTGAAAGTTTTCAGAAAAATACCAAAAATCCACCTTAAACTAATTTCGATATTCCGAATCCAAAAATGAAGTCCATTTTGAAATATAAAATTTATTAAATTTTAAAAAGTGGGTATTACTATTCATAATGGCTAGTTTATATAATATTTTAATAACATATCGTTGTTTAGTGAAACTCGGTATTGCGTACAACACAATCTGTCATGGAAGTTTCCCCTTGTGTGTAACGAAAGCCCAGACAGTTTTGTGTGTAGTGAAAGATTCCTTTGGTGTTGCGTATAACATAATACATAAAAACAAAAAAATTCTCATAAAATATCTGGGTGTTACATTCTACCCCAGTTAAAAAAAATTTCTCCCTCGAAATTCATCACTTTATAACAAACAGAGGAGGATACCTCTCCCTCATCATATCCTCAAGTTCCCATGTAGCTTTTTCTAATTTGTGGTTCCTCCAGAAAACATTAATCAAGTGAGTGGTCTTGTTTCGTAGAAATTTTTCACTACGATCCAAAATCTCTATTGACTGTTCTTCGTAAGAAAGATCTTGCTCCAGTGGTATAACTTCTGAGCTTAGTACATGTGAAGGATTGAGTATGTACTTTCTCATGAGAGATACATGGATCACATCATGAACTTGAGATATATTTGGTGGAAGCGTCAATCGGTAAGATACCTTCCCAACACGATCCATTATTTTGAAAAGACCATTATACCCAGGGCTCAACTTTCCCTTCTTTCCAAATCTCATTACTCTTTTCTAATGGGATATTAGTAAGAACATGTTATCACACACTTCAAACTTTAGGAGTTTTCTTTAGTTGTCAGCATAAATTTTTTGTCATCTCTGAGCTACTCTTATGTACTGTTGAATAGATCTTAAATTTTCTAGCATCTCATCAACAATATCTGGTCCTAATAGATTTCTTTCACCAACTTCATCCCATCAAGTTGGAGTTCTGCATTTCTTTCCATAGAGAGCTTCATAAGGAGCCATCTGAATACTGGAGTGAAAGATATTATTATAAGAAAATTCCACCAAGGGTAGGTGTTGATCCCAACCACCTATGAATTCCATAGAGCAAGCTATCAATATATCTTCTAGATTTTGAATTTTCCTTTCAGACTAACCACCTGTCTAAGGATGATAAGTAGTGCTGAAACTCTACTCTATATCTAGAGTATGCTGAAGACTTTGCCAAAACATCCAGGTAAACCTTGGATCCTGATCAGATATAATGGAATGTGGTACTCCATGCAATCTTACCAATTCCTTCACATATATCCTGGAAAGCTGGTCAAGATAGAAATATTCTCTAATAGTAATGAAGTGTGCTGACATCAAAAGACGATTAACTATAACCAAGATAACATTATTGCCTTTGGATGTTTTAGGATGTCCAGTGAGAAAGTCCATAGTGATATTTTCCCATTTCCATTCTGTTATGGGTAATGGTTGTAACATCCCCTTAGACTTATGTCTCTCATCTTTAACATGGTGACAAACCAAGCATTGAGAGACATGTTCAGCAACATCTCTTTTCATGCCATCCCACCAGAAGTAATCCTTCAGGTCCCTATACATCTTCGTTCTTACAGGGCGAATAGAGAATGAAGAACTATGGGCTTCATCAAATATTTCCTTCTTTAATTCTGGGATGGGAGGAACACAAACCCACTTCCTAAACCTTATTATTGCATCACAATCAATGTGGAATTCAGGAACATTTCTCACCTTTTTTTGTAACTCTAAATCTTCTTTATTTTCCTCTTTAGTCTTCACATGTATAGATGGTTGAACATTCATTTTAGAAAGAGAAGATTTTTCCCCTTCCATTATAATTCCAAGATCTATCCTTTGTAAATCCATAAATATTGGATCTTTTGTGATCCTCATCATGGATGAGCTAGCATGGTCTTGTCAACTTAATGTGTATGCCACCTTGTTTGATTTCCCAGGGTGGTAATGAATTGAGCGGTCATAATCCTTAATCAGATCCAACCATCTTCTTTGGTGCATATTCAACTCCTTTTTTGTAAAAATATACTTTAAACTTTTATGATCAGTATAAATATCACACCTTTCACCATAAAGATAATGCCTCCAAATCTTTAATGCAAAGATTATGGCACCTATTTCCAAATCATGAGTTGGGTAATTTTACTCATGGATTTTCTGCTGTCATGAAGCATTAGCTATCACCATATTGTTTTTCGCGAGAACACACCCCAATCCCTTCTTGGATGAATCATTGTAGATCACAAACCTTTCTCCACTACAAGGCTGTGTGAGCACAGGTGCACTGGATAACCTTCTTTTTAAATCCATGAAATTATCTTCACACTCCTCTGTCCAAACAAACTTAACTCCTTTTCGAGTCAACCTAGTGAGTCGATTAGATAATCGTGAAAAATATTTCACAAAATGTTGATAATATCCATCGAAACTATGAAAACATTGGATCTCAGTTACTATTGTTGGTCCCGACCATCTTTCGATAACTTCTGTTTTTGCTGGATTTACAGATATCCCATCTTTTGAGATTATGTGACCCAAAAATGAAACTTTTTGGATCCAAAATTGACACTTGGTAAATTTTGCATAAAGCTTATCCTTTTTTAGGGTCTTTAATACAATTCTCAAGTGATCTTCATGTTCTTCCTTGATCTTTGAATAGAAAATAATATCTTCTATAAATACTACCACAAACATATCAAGATAGTCTCTAACGACACTATTCATTAGATCCATGAAGATAGCTGGGGCATTAGTAAGACGAAATGGCATCACTATAAATTTATAGTGTCCATACCTTGTACAGAAATCCATCTTTGGTATATCCTACCTTTTGAACCTTAATTGATGATACCCTAAATAATGATCAATCTTGGAAAAGTATTGAGATCCATGTAGTTTGTCAAATAAATCATTAATGCGTGGGAGATGATATTTGTTCTTGATAGAAATCCTGTTAAGTACTCGATAATCAATGTATAGTCTCAATGATCCATCTTTCTTCTTAACAAACAGAACAGGTGCTGCCCAAGGTGATGCACTAGGACATATGAATCCCTTATCAAAATTCTCTTGTAGTTTTTTCTTCAATTCATGCAACTCAATTGGGGCCATTCTATAAGGTGTCTTTGAAATGATAATAGAACCCTGTATGAGATCTATTGAAAACTCAACTCACGATTTTCTGGATAACCTAGAAATTCGTCTAGAAAGACATCATGAAACTCATGTACAATGGATATATGCTGAATCCTGAGTTTCTCTACAACCATTTGAGATAAATCAAATTCATTTATTGGAATCAAGACCCATAAGATGGAAGAAATTTCCAAGGGAAGTTTACATTCATCCTTGCATCGATAGATGATCATAGATCGATCAGGAATATGAAATGTGACTTCCCTTATTTTGAAATCAATATGAGATCCATATAAGGAAAGCCATTCCATGCTAAAAATAACATAAAATTCCACTATTCGAAGGATCAGAGGATTTTTAGGAAGCACGTTCCCACAAATGACAATTGTAGAAGAATTATTAACTTTTGATGTAACTGTTGTGCCATTAAGAGTTGTCACAACTAACTCAATAGCTAGTTGTTGAGGTAGTATGAAGATACCCTTAAAAAATCTTCAGAAATAAAAGAGTGGGTGGATTTAGAATCAAATAAATCATTTGCTACTTTAGAGTGGATGGTAAGTTTACCTTTCACCACTTCGTTATCGTACTCCACATCGCTGATAGAAATTGCATGTGAATTTCCTTTGTCTTTGACCATAAGAGTTTGTTGACGATAATCATCATCAATATACCTTGGATTAGAGTATTGATTAGCATAGTGCCCCATTTACTTACACTTGTAACATTGATGTGTAGGAGGTCCATTCTATGTAGCCTTTTCTTTGTTCGCGTCACTAGACATCATTTTCCCATCATTGCGACATTCAAATTCCTGATGAACTTATTTTCCACATTTGAAACATTTACTTGTCCCTTTAAGAAAATTCCCTCCATGTTTCTTTCCACACTTTGAGCATAAGGAAAACTCATCTTCTTTTAATTGTGGTCTTTATATTTCCCTTTGAATTCCATTTTCCTCTTATTATCAAACCCATATGACTGATGGGTTACTCCAATCTCCATTTCAACCATGAGGGAACATCGAACAATTTCTTAGTAGCAATTGAATTCCCTTATGGATAAAACCATTTTAAGACTTGGTTTTAAGCCATTAAAGAATCGATAGATCTTACTCTTAGGTTTGATAATAATTCTAGAAGCATATATTGAAATTCTTGTAAAATTCGCTTTATAGGTACCAACAGATTCATCATCCTTTTTCTTTAGTTCAAGAAACTCCTTCTACATCTTTGTTTGAAGAATATAAGGGAAGTACTTATTGAAAAATATGTTCTTGAACTCATCCCATTCCATAGACTCAATTTTGTCTATTTGCCTCGTATTCTTAATAAGATTCCACCATTGATCAGCTTCACCTTACAAACTATATACTACTAAGAAGACTTTATCATGTTTAGAACATTGAAGAACTGAAAATATCTTTTCAGTGGTACTAATCCATTGTTCAGCCACTAGTGGATCAGTAGACCCGCTGAATGAGGGTAGACGCTGCCTCATGAAGGATTCAACAAAATTTGTCTTCTATATTTGATAATTTGGAAGTCATGCATGATTCATATCTTGATAATTTTGTGTGAGCATGGCTATAAGATTTTGAATTCCATCTCACATAATGTTTGGTTACTCAGGGGGACAATCATTGCATTGCCCATCATATTCAGTATTAACACGGTTCCTTCATGTTCTAGCCATTGACTAAAACCAATAAGAATAGTGTGAGAAACACTAATCATAATAGGAAAACCACATAATCAAGAAAAAAATTTCACACTTTAGGTCTTATCATAGGTTATTCATGGCCATTTCTAAAACACTAATATTGTGTTCTATGCTTAGACATATCCTTAGGGTTCTTACTAAGGCTTTCACATCCTAGTTTCCAATGTTTGACTATACCGTTCCTCTGATACCAACTATAATGACCCATACTTTACATACATTGTTATTACTTCAGAATTGAAGCATACTTATTACAACATATAATAAAACCCTGATAGGACTATATAGGTATAGTGTCTTTAGAAACTGGGAAAATAAACAACTGGTTCATAAAGCATATACATTGTCTCCCATTTATTTTATCATATCTAGAGTCCCTTTTGCAATATCATACTTAATACCATTCTTCCTGACCTGGGGAAAAGAAAACATAGAAAAGGGTGAGCTCAAATTCTCATTAAGGGTAAACAAAGGAAATATCAATTTTATCATATTCATAAGAACATAAAATTTTGAAAATCTTAACCTGCAAAAGTGATCATAATATCATAACATGGGATAAATCATAGTAGTGAAATATAATCCCAATAATCATAACATAAAACATGAAACTTTGTGGAATACACACATAATCAAAGAAAATCATTTCATATTAGTCAATACTCATTACCATGACTATCATAGTGGACAAAGCCCATTTCTGATCCGAGTTCACTCCTCATTCCAGTCCTGTATCACTGAACCGGATTAACTTTTTGTTCCAGACATGTATATCTCATGAGATATAAATCATTACCCAATGCATTGGAGGGAGATATAGGTCCCACCCATCTCATAATGAAACCATTCTTATGTGTTCCAAAAAATCATAAATCATAGATCATAGCAAAACCCATGTAATAAAAATGGTAATCTTAAACATCATGCCATCATAACATAATCCATATAAGATAAAAGGACTTTATAAAAATTATTCCATCATAACATAATGAAATTAATGTAAAAATAAGGGTAGAAATAGAACCCTATATTACCTCATATGGAAAATAATTTTGGTAAAACACTTGAACTCCATTCTAGAGGAAAATATCATTTCTACCTCAAAATCATTTTACCTTTCTTAACAAGTCAAAGAAGTTAATTAAAAATAAACTTGAAAACATATAAAGAAATATTCATGAAAATAATCTTCTATGAAATCATAAAAATCTATTCTTTCCTAATAAGTTAAGAAAAACATTTTTCTCATACTTTGGACGAAAAAGTCAAAAAGTTTCTCGTATTAAAAACGAAAAAAGATTCCTTTACTATATTTTACTAAAAATTCACTAATAGAAAAAATTGGTTTTAAAAAATTGTAGGAGGATAGAAATAATATTACATATCAAGGAAACATGGATGTGGATGATAAATATTCCCCAGTAAATTCTGAAGTATAAACAATCTCGGATAAAAATGAGATTGTGAGATTTTCATTTACCTTAGGTCCAATATGATTTGTACATATACAAACCTCATGTATAATAATTTAAATAATGTCATTGACTTATACCAGAATCATACTCATTGTTATGATAGCATATATGGTCGTATTCTTATCTTCCTATTATTAATATTTCATTGCTACTTGTTATTCGCGTCTTCATTGCTTTATGTTCTTATGCATGTTTTGTCGAATAAATTCTTATTCCTCTTTTAAGGTTATAGATAATTCATTTATAGAATGGTATTAGTGAAATATATATCTTATTTATTCATTCAATTAATTTATATAATCATTATTCAATTAAGATCATGTAGAACGAATCACATCACATTGTGGAGACGGTAGGCCATACGTATGCACGAGCGATGATATCATTATTTTGATATTAAAATTGTATATAATTGGATAGTATATCATATATATAGAATCATAATAATGTTATATTTATTATTTATATCATTTATACTAATTATCATACCCATCTGAATGATGAAATGTATGAATAACAAACTACACCACGATGTGGATACGGTAAGACGTACGCACGTGTGGCAAAGTTTTCATTCATAGGATGGATAAAATAAATAATATGGCTATACAACTGTTTTAATAACATCACAATATATATAAGACACTGGAGTTATTGTTTATTAATGTAAACAACAAATAAGGAGTATGTTGAATAAGAAAGGAACATGAAATAGGTGGTGAGATATTTACCTCTTCCTCGGGTCCTTCCATTTGATTTGATCAAAAGGGCTCCATAAGTTGGATTTATGACTAAAGTAAGGACTCTAAGATTAAGGGAGGACAATTGAGATGTTATTTTTGCAGGGTTTGGCCAAGCCAAATGGATTTGGAGGTGTGAATTAGAGAGAAGGGGGAGTGCCCTTTTTTAAGAGTGGTGAGCGGCACCTTCAAAAAAACATAAACTATTTTTTTATAATAAATTCATATTCGGTTTATAATGGCTCAAAAATAACATATTCAATGTATAGGGTGGGTATGGGTCTAAATAATATCTACCAATAGGTTTTAGACAACTTTATGTTACCATTTTAACCTTCTCATTTAGATTGAACTCTAAGATAATTAATTTAACTTTTACCGTGTCTTCTTGCATCCTTACACTATATGGTCAATAAACATACTATAAACTGCCAATAGAACCCCAATTAGTTCATTAATGTCATATATATTATTATATTATGATTTTTTCCGAAGCTTATATTTTAAGGAATCGAATATCAATTAATAATTTAATATATTTTTTAAAAAACTCTTTTATGTCAATTTTGACACTATTCAGTATTCTATTTTTTTTAAATTTATAACAGCATTATTAAATTGAAAATAATTAATATAACCAACCCTAATATGTTATATTAACATATAATATTATTATAATTCATTAAAAGTCTCAAATTACATTAATTTGGGTATTTATATCATCAATTATGTAAATATTTCATTAATAAGGTAATTACTGCATCATCATTGTTTCATAAATAAATTACATTATCTAATGTCTAAAAATCCTAAAAAAATACCATTATGTAGGAAATATTTTTATATTTCTAATAAATATTTATAGTTGAATTTACCTTATGAAAAACGTGATATTAAAAATGTTTTACTTATTAAACATTAATTTTAACTCTTTTAACTCGTATTTGAATTAAATAATAATAAATGTCATAATCTATTCCAGGTGGACCTAAATGGTCGCATTTTATTCATAAGGATGTTTTTGGTCGAATTATACATATCCAATATATTTTGGACATGTTTTAGGGCAATAATAATTTCATTTTTTCCCTTAATTACCCTATTTACTTTTAACCGTGGTAAATAAAAGAAAAAAGTTACTATTCACCAAAAATTATTTTTATCTTATTGAACCAAATTTTACATACTAATATCAACCGTATGTGTCGGATTTTTGAAATTCCACTCAAAGAAGTGGTAAAATTATGTTTTATGTAAATTTGGAAATTCTCCTAGCAGGTGGGTAAAAGACGATAAAAAGTTCAATAAAATTTTTATATATATATAATTATTATAAAATGAAATCAATGAATTATATTGAACATATATAGGTAATATGTATCTATTTTTAACTAAAATAAATTTAAATAAAATAAATAACCAGTTAAATAAAAATTTGGTTTTAAACTATAAATCAGTGTTTTTCACTAATCATCAAAAATTGAATGTTTTCAGAAAAATACCTAAAATTCACCCTATGCTAATTTCGATATTAAGAATCCAAAAATGAATTCCATTTTGAATGATAAAATTTATAAAATTTCAAAAAGTGGGTGTTACAATTCTTAACGGCTAGTTTATAAAATATTTTAATAACATATCGTTGTTTAGTGAAACACGGTATTGCGTACAATGAAAGCTATCGAGGAAGGTTGTTCTTTCGTGTAACGCAAGACCAGATAGTTTTGTGTGTAGTGAAATATTCATTTGGTGTTGCGTATAACATAATACATAGAAACAAAATATTTCTCATAAAATCTCACGGTGTTATAGCAAACTAGTTCAAACTGTCATATATTGTGTACCGTTATCAATCAGATCATGGGAACCACCATGCCAAATGGAACTATCAAAAAAAGAAAATTCATAATATGGAAAAATTAATTTTTTCTACTTAATAGTCTAATTATTAGATTAATAACTTTTAGGTGAGTCTCCAAACCCAAAACATAAGTGGGGTGGTGAGTGAGAGGCGATAATTCCCAATAAGGATAAGGAAGACACCATCATATATGATCTCAATATTATGACCATATCATCATTGAATCCACATAAAAATTTGAAAACTAAAGAAAATAACATTATTGGGACCAATATAATAACATATAAATTATTTAATCCTCTATGATTTATTCATCCCAATTATATTAGAAGGGTAGTTAGAATTCATAAAATAGTCTAAAATACCCATGTGCATTGGGAGACCAATTTGACTTAACCCATTAGGAGAAAACATACACTTTTGTACTTTCATAGTGCAAGGATTGCTGAAATAAAATAATTTATCCCAATTTAAAGAACCAACCATGATTGGGAAGAACTAGCCCCTAATGAAGAATTATATCATCAAAATATAGTTGACTACCATCCCAACAGAATATTCAATCTATAATTTTCTTCACCTCCCAAAAGAGATAAGGGAAGCACTTTTCAAAGATATTTATAAAGTAATACAAACTCTTAAAACCTAGAGCTTGATTTTTTATTTATTACATTAGTATAAGATACACAGGATATAACCAAGAAAGAAATGTCATATATTTGGTAGGAAGAACTATATAAATGTATGATTTCAATACTATATTATAAATAAAAATGAACCATCACATAAGAGACATTATCACATCCTTGATATTATTCATAATACCATTCATCATATCTAGAGGGAATAAAAAATATATAAATGGAAAGATTATATTCTCATATAGGTTTACATAAGGTGGAATATATCATGAATAAATAATTCATAATCTATATGGAATGTTAATAATTGAAAAAACATTTCATTTAATCAATAAATTTGAGCTTGAAATTAATCCTTGTAAAATATCAATATAATAATCTCATGGATAATATAACTAAATTAGAAATGATGTAAATTCTTAATGATAGATGTTATCATATAAAATATTATGATATCTTTACCATCTTTTCCTTTATCCATGTTAGTTTAATCGATGGGTAGGTACACACCAATAAACCATTTAATATGTCTGGACAACCTTTTTCTCTCAAAAGATCTGTCGAAGGATCAAGGGGATACCTTTAACTGGGCACCACACATACCAATATGTTCAATGAGTTTCACATATATTTAATGATTAATTAAATTTATTAACAATTATCCTTATCAATAAATATCTTTATGGAGTAAATAATATGGAATATCATGATTTCCGTAGTCAATCAAATTACTTTCATAGCAACACACAATTTGTAGAAATGGTATTTGGATTCAGAATGAAATATAACCATGATATAAAAAATATAGATATTTATGAGGAATTTATTGTCTAATAAAATATGATCTTAATAATTTGACCTTTTCAAGATAAATTTAATGACAATAAAATTCATAAGAGATTAATGATGATAATCAATTCATCAGAAATAGAGATTTTGAAATAAATTTACGTGTTTTGAAGAATATAAAAATATGGAATAAAAAGATTAAATAAAAGTTTAATAATATATTTTTATTGTTAAAACCATTTATCTCTTTTAAAAGAGGCTAAAATAGCCTAAAATGGTTATAGCGACAGGAAAATCTGTTAACGTTGTATATGTTAAAAAGAAACTTTCCTTTAAAATTTCTACATAAAAATGATGAAAATGAAAATATTGGTAAACAATATAAATATTAATTTCAAACCGTATTAAAATTCATTTATATCATAAAATGTCCATAATAAATCTGTTATTGTAAATAAAATTACATTTTAATTTTTTTTTTAAAATATGGACATGAAAGAAAAATATACTCAATCAAAAAGGGAAAAAAAGATAGTTTTTAATTTTAATTTTTTTTTGATTGATTCTATTTCCAAATAGAGGTAAAATTATAATAAAACATGTCAAATCATTAATTATCCAAAGGAAAATAAAATGGATGGATTTTAAGAAGGATATATTAGAATATTCCTTCAATTAAAATAAGATCAATCATAAAAAATGAGATTTTAAAATATATTATTACAACTTCAGTAACTTCTAAATTACTACACATTGAAAGTGTAAACATGAATTGAAATATTATAAACATTAATTAATATATTTTTATTTTTAAATATATAAAATCTGTATTATATACACCACATAAAAAATTAATAGGTTTATAATACCAAATATGGCTTAATGGAGTGGATATCGAGATGAAATCTATTACCAAAAGTTCAAAATTCCCCATAAGGGATTTTAAAATTATTTAGAATTAATTTATATTAGTTATAAATAAATACCATAAATATATACATATCTATTATATATGATCCATTTATAACATCTTATCACCCATTTGTTAACAATATTTTATTATTATAATTGTTTAGGGTAGTAAGTACTTTATATTTCATGTATTTTTTGATTTCGGAAGTTATGTTACATGTATATTAATCATTATTATATCACATAAATAATTTTAATCATGATATATACATTATAAATATTTTTTATATACATATTTAAAATCATCCATGAGAAATATACATGAAAAATTAATTTCATCCCTTGGTGGATACGGTAGGTGGTACGTATACCCAAGGGAAATTATAATATTTATTAAAGGTTTAAGGGTAAAGAAGTATATGAAATATTAGAGTTTTTTAATATTAATTATATAATAAGTATCATATATATTATTTTTTCCATTATTATGAATATTTATATGATCAGGTTATAAAAAAAATTACTTCAGTTCGTGTAGAGGTTGTCCTCTATACACACGAGTGATGGTTTTGGTTACTATATTATGTAGAAGAAGGTAGATTAATATTATGACATCAACATAATAACAAATAATTAAATTTTATATACTTTAATTATTATATGATAATTGTTATTATATAATTAAATGTAATAGTTGAATAAGAAAAATTAAAGTTTCCAATAAAGATGATTACATATTCTTTTAAAGAGTTCCTTTAGATATCCTTTTAATGGACCTATGTTTGGTAATTTTTATAATATCAAGACCTCTATAACTTGAATAATTATTTTTATGAGAATTGTTTAATGGTTTTCTTAATCAATGTTGCTCTATGTGGTGTATATAGGAGATGAGAGGTGGTTTCTTTTTATAGTGAATGAAAGGACACACATGGAATTAATATAAATATTTAAATATAATAAATTCATTTTCATTTGAAAGTGAAACCAAGTAGACATAATTTCTAATTTAATATAGTATGTGGTACAAATTACTTCAAAAAATAAATTTTTTATTTGTTTAAGTTGTTTTTAAACATTATCATTTAGTTTAACCTCTTTCCTAGACAGTTTTAAACTAAGCCACATTAGTAAATGATTCAATATTAAGTAGATATAATTTTAATTATAATATAACAAATTGTTAATAAATTTTCTAGATAAAAAAATTTAGACCATTTATGATCATACATGTCCTCTTTAATTAAAAATAATATATTATTATTATGTATAGAACTATTTCAGACTAATATCGAATCTTTAAAAAAATATTTTTAATTTATTTAATATTAGTTACAATGATTATTCCACTACTTTCATAATCATTATGTTAGTGTTATCTATGTATTTAATGTAATCATTTCATAAAAAAATGTAAAATTAAATTATAAATAGAAAAATAAATATATTAAGTTCCTTATAAACTATTGTTTTCATTCAATATATATATATATATTATCACATATATGTCATGAAAACATATTTAATATATTATTTTGGCTTTACTAGCCTTACACAAGAATTGCACAAGAATTTGAATATCTTGTTATATTACTCTAAAATTCATATATTTACATAATAATCATATATAACACATAACATATATTAAATAAATAATCACTAAAAGGCTTATATATTCTAAAATATTTTCTTTAGGACAGAAAAATTTAGTTTTTCAGTGTTGTGCAAGCACTGTGTGAACACAGAAAATGATTTCCATATTTATCATAAAATAAAATAAAAATAATATGTTTTGAATTATTTTTGTATTATATATATAATATATTATCATATATTATTCATCAAATAAATTATATAAATTAAATAAATATTTATATCACATTTATGACTTGGATATATCATAATAGATACAATAATTCAGAAAAACAACATTTTTTACTATTAAAAAAATATACTTTTTTAGAAAAATATAAAAGATTAAATTATTTATATAAATTATATTTAATTAACTTTTTAAAAATAAAATGAAAAACATTTTTTATAAAAATGCTTTTTAATCCAAAAAACAAACTTATAAAAAATCAATTATAAAACTGATTAAACTTTAATTAAATAGATAATTTATAACTAATGTATATTTATCTTTATTTAATATCAAATTAAATGAATAATGTAACTTTTCATTCAAATGAAATTATAGTTTTATAGAAGTCAGTATTTCTATTATTAATTGAAAGGTCAAAGGTTTCAGAAAAATCTAAAACATTACCCTAATATAATTTTGAAATAATTATTTCAAAAATGATATCACTATTACATAATAATATTTTAAATTATTTTTCATAGTTTATTTAAAATAAGTGCTTTATGTAAATTAAGCTATCAAAAAATTTAGATTTATTTAACAGGAAATATATCATAAAAATTCAGGGTGTTAAATTCTACACTCATAATAATTTATCACTTAAAATTCCATTACTTGTACATAAAAAATTAGGATAATTATGAAAATTCATATAATAAGTTTCCCATATATAATCCTAAAATTTGTGGAATCCCTATAAAATGTTGGCCAGATGAGTGCTCTTGTTTTGTAGAGCCTTATATCTATGATAAATAATCTCTTCCAATTGATCCTCATAAAATAGTTCACACTTCAGTGGTATGAACTATAAGATAAATACTTTTTAATGATAATGTATATACTTACTCAGGATATAAACATTTAATAACTCATTAACATGAGTGATATTTGGTTGAAGTACCAAGTGATAACATACCACCCCGATACGACTAATAATTTTAAAAGAGCCGATATATTTGGGGATTAGATTTCTCTTATTTTCAAATATAATAACTTTATTATAAGGATATATTAATTATATAACATTTTAATATAATTTTAACTGTAGATATCATCGATTGTTTTTGGAATATTTTTTTTCAACATTGAGATTCCCTTTGTTGTTGGTGAATGGATCTAACCTACTCTCTCATTTCCTCAACTATAAAAGGTCCCAATAGATGTCTTTCTACAACTTCATCTGAATATATTGGAATTTTTCACTTCTTTATTTATAGTGATTAATTAATATTTATTTCAATTCTTGATTTAAAGCTATTGTTTTAACAAAATTCTACCAAAGGATGGTTTTGATTGCAACTACCGTTGAAATTCATAGAGAAATTTTATAACATGTATTATAGAGTTTTATTATTCCTCTCAGACTAACCATCTATATAAGGATGTCAAAAATTACAGAAAATCACCTTTCTATCCAGAACCTGGATAAGGATTCTCAATAACATTAAGGTAACTCTCAGATCCCATTCAGATACAATTGAGAGAGGTACTACATGAAATTTAATAAATTATTTAATCTATAACCATGAATTCTATTCAAGATAGAAATATTCTATAATAATGATAAAATTTATTGATTTTATAAGGAAATCAACTATAACCCAAATAGAGTTATTCCATTTAGATATTTTTGAGAAATTCTATGATGAAATCCATGATTTTTTTTCCAATTTTCATTCTTGTATGAGTAATGGTTATAAAAACAAATTAGACTTATTTATATTATACTTAACATAATAACTCCCAAATAACTAGGATACATACTCTAAAATATCCTTTTTTATGTCATACCACCATAAATACTCTTTCAGATCTATATAAATCATTATACTTCCAGGATAAATAGAGAATGATGAATTAAGAGCTTCATATTACCACACCTTCTTCATGTATGGTATTTATAGAACACACACTATTTTTCAAAAACTTATCATTCAATTATAATCAAGGTTGAACTTAGGAATAGTCCTCTCCTACTTATATAACCACACATCATAATTTTATATCCACTTAATCCTATCATGGATAGATGGTTGAATATTTAGATGATAAATATAAGATTTCTTCTATATCCTTATGATTTCAAGATCTAACTTCTTTAAATATATAAATTAAAGATCCCTTTCAATGTTCATCCTAAAAAAACTTGCATGTTTATTATCACTAAGAGACTCATCCACATTGTTCTCATTCCCAGGGTGGCAATGTATTTAGCAGCCATAATCTTAGACCAACTCAAACAATCTTCTCTAGTTCATATTATTCTCTTTTGGAGTAAATATATACTTCAAGATTTTATGATCAATATATATTACAACATTCATGATATAGATAATGTTTCCATACATTCAATAAAAAATTACCAATGTTAGTCCTAAATCATTAGTTGGGTAATTTTTCTATTTAATTTAGAATTGGTAGGTGGCATAACCTATCACCATATCATTCATCAAAATAAGGTATCTCATTCCCTTCATTGATGAATCCCTACATATCACAAACCTTTATCTACTACAAGGTAGTGTGGGAACAATAATTCCCAAAAAATTCCTATTAAATTACTTGAAAAAATAAATACATTAATATATCCCTAATAACATAGATCTCTTATAGGTGAACATGGTAAGTGGATTATATAGTCATGAGAAATATCTCACAAATCATTAGTAGTATCAATCCAGTCTAAAAAACCTATGAATCATGGTTATCATGGTTTGTCTAGGCCATTGATAAAAAACATTTTTCTTTAATGAATCCACATATATACCCTAACTTAATATTATATAACCTAAGGATAATATTTTTTTATCCAAAATTAAAACTTGGTAAATGTTTCATATATATTATCCTTCTTCATGGTGAACAAAAAAAATACTCAAGTTCTATTCATACAATTAATTTATCTTCAAATATATAATAATATTTTCTATAATGGCCCCCAAATAATACTCAAGAAAATTTCTAAATACAATAAAAATTTAATCCATGAATATAGTAACAACATTACTATGTCAAAATTGAATTACTATAAATTTAGAATGACCATACGATATATGGAAGGATATATTGGGTATACCATCTTTTATATCCGTCGTTTATGATATCGAGACAAAGATTAATCATGTAAAAAAACTGATCTCTTTATTATTTATCAAAAAAATCATCAATGTGGGGTATAATATTGTTTTTATAAATTGTGATTTGTTTATGTTACAGATAATCAATGATAAGATTCTTTTACCCAGATTTATTATTAATAAAATGAATTGATGAACCTCATGGTGAATCTCTAAGGTGAATCAATCCCTTATCTTGATTCTCCTAGAGTTTGATCATAAATTACTACAACTAAAAAGGTGACATTATAGAATCTATATTTAAAATAAGTATATTAATGTGTATGAGTTCAATTAAAAACTAAACATCACTATTTCGGGGAATTCTAGGAAACTCTTTTGGAAAGTCATCAATAATATATCATGAAACAAAAATATCTTAAATTTTGAGTTTATCCTCAACTATATGAGATAAATACCCCTCATGAATAGGTAATAAAACACATATGATGCAATTAATTTCCATTGGGAGTTCTATTTTATCCTCACAATAGTATAATATCATAGGTTGATTTGTAATGTTGAATTTAACTTCTCTTCCTAAAAAATAGATATGGTTTTTTTACTAATATTGAAAATCCATCCCAAAAATTACATAAAATTAAAATAGAGTAAGAATAAAAATTTTTTTAATAAGAAAATTCCCAAAAACATCTATTATAGAGGACTTATAAACTTTATATGTAACCATCATACTATCATGATGTTTCACAACAAACCAAACAACTAATCATTGAGGTAGTGATGTGATACCATTATAAAATTATTTAGATATAAATGAGTTGGAAAAAATAGAATTAAATAAAAATTTTGAATTATATTGTGGATTATAAGTGTACTATTCAACATATACCTATAAACATCCACTTTGTTTATAATAATTCCATATTCATGTTCTTTTCCCCAAGGATTCTTCCATGGAATGTTTCGTTGACACTTGGTAAATTGGATTGTATAAGGACCCATCTATTTATAGTTTAAGCATTAGAAATTAATATATTTTTTCTTTACCGTACATTCATTATATATATGACCCTTTTCTCCACACATTTAACAAACACCTGTTCCCTTTATGAATTTTCAAGGATGTTTCTTTCCATATTTTTTACATGATGGAGATTTATTGGTTCCCTTATTCTCCCTTTTGTATTATGTTTTTCTTAGGGATCAATCAACATATTCATCCCTTGTTTTTATGTGAAGATATATGATCTATAAATTTTATTATCTATAATAATATCACATTATATCATATCATCATATAATGAAAAAGTTTGAGAAACTAGTTCCTTTCAGACACTCAGCTTAAGCATATAAAAACATCAATATTTTATTCTAGATTATGTATATAGTCTGACGCATGCCTGGTAAATATTATAAAGATAACTTCATATTAAAACAAAATTTCTTCTTATTTATAATTTAAATTGAGTATCTTCCTCTCTACTTCGACTCACTATTCCTTGGGAGTTTTTACTTGAAGAATATCAATTTAAAAAATTAGCCACTATAGGATTTATATTTTCTTTACAACTTTCTAATTCTAGATCAATGAACACCATTGACCGACATCCCCTTCCTTACAAGACACTGATATATTAACATTTTTACTTTAATTAAATCTAAAATATTCAAATACTTTTTATAGTGACTTAATACGTTTATCATCTACTAATATATAAGTAATTTCATTAAATAATATAGGATTATATATCATAAAGCGATCCAACATTGGTGAATCATGTCGTGGAATAATAATTTTCTATATACCAGAAAGGTTATTCATCGTAAGTAGAGTAAGATTACCCAATATATAAACTATATACTCCGCTCTAACACCATCTACATTGGCTTTTAGAACATATAAATCTCTACATTAACTATGAGTTTTGATTATATTTATTAATTTGTGTTCCATTAATTAATTGTTTCATAAACTATGTTTGATCATAATCATCATGAATATTGATCCATAAAATAAAAATATCTATAATGGTGAAAGGTATAAAATTATATAAGAAAATATAATAATTTTGATGTTACCTATGTTAATTTAAAATCAAGTTCATAAGGTTTCTATTAATCATTCTCTAATACTAACTATAACAACACCAATTATAGTAACCTAGAGAAGGGTTATTCTTTATTACATTGACATATGATAAAAGGGATCTCATCGAAAGTGAATAATTAGTTCAATAATCTTAGAGAACTAGATACATACATGACTACCTTTTTTCATAGGAATATAAAAGAATCATAACATAAGAAACATTCTTTCATCAATGATATTATTCTTAATCTCAATCTTCCTATCATGGGGAAAAGAAAGAATAAAGGGTGAGCTCATATTCTCAGTAATGGTTATGTTAAATGAAATATATAATTTATAAAAAATACATAATTATTGTTTCAAGGTAAATAACCAAAAAAACATGTCATTTAATTAATAACATTGAGCATGAAATTTATCCATGGATAATATCAATGCCGGAATATCATCGATAAAAATAAATTTTCAATGAAGGAAACATCTAATGATGGAAGTCCTAAAATCAAATAAAATAATATAATTACCATAAAATCCTTGCACAAATATAGACTAATTGATGGGCAGGTATACACCAATAACCCATTTAATACGTTTGTTTAACAGATTTGTCTCATGATACCCGTTGTTGCATCAAGGGGCTAAATATAACTAGTCTACACCCAACACTACATGTCCAATTCATTCCTCGTACAATGTATTATAAATTTAATTCAAAAAAATATTCATTATAAATAAATGTTTTTATTGAATAAAGAATATGGAACATCAAGATATAACTATTCAATCAAATTAATTTCATAAAAAATATAGGGTTTTAAATAAATTCATGGACTTTAAAGAATAAAAGAAAATATAATAGAATCATAAAACTAAAAATGTATTGTATAGTTTTCACTGTAAAACCATTTAAAATTTATAAAATAATCTAAAAGAGCCTAAAATAGTTATGGAGGAAGTAAAATATGTTAACACCTTATATGTAAATAAGAAACAGTCATTTTGAATTTTTATAATGAAATAAAAACATGACGCTTTTTGGAAAAACAAAAAATATTCCATAATGCTATGTAAAAAATAAATAATAAAATAATATTTCCATAATAAAACATTCAATTAAATAAAAATTCTATTAGAAAATAATTTTACAGAGTATATGGAAATAGAAGAAAAATATTCCCTATCAAAAATAGAAATAAGAACTTCTTTTATTTTAAATATTTTATTAACTGATTATAGTGTAAAATACATTAAAACATGGAAGAAAACATTGAAAAAATTTAAATTTTTAGAGTAAAATAAATCATATGGTGTTTAAAAAGTATTGATTATTAGATTCCATTAATAAAAATAAGATGAATCCCAGAAAAATGAGATTGTAAAATAAATTCTTTCCTTTTTAGAAATTTTTAAATTATAACCCATTGAAAGTCTAAACTTAAATAGAATAATTTTAAATCATTATTAAATATATATGTTAATTTTAAATATATTATATGGGTATTATATATTCCATATAAAAATAAATAGGTGTATAATACAAATTATGCCTCAATAGAGTAGATATTACGACAAAATACCTTACCTCAAGTTTAAATTTCCTCACAAGAGAGTTTAACCTCATGTTTAATAAATTTATATATATTATACATACATACCACAACTATATACATATATATCATATATAATCCATTTATAACATCTTATCACCCTTTTTTACAATCCTTTTTTATTATCATTCTTTCTAGTGTTAATTGCTTTGTTTTCTATGAGTTTTGATTTGAAAATTATGGTCCTTGGATCTTGATCATGGTTATATAATATCAAGAATTTTTACCATGATATAAAAATACTAAATATTCATTATAAATATATTTAAAACCATTTGTGAGAAATAGTCATGAAAAATGAATAATATATCTTCACGGAGATGATTGGTGATACGTACGCATGAGAAACATTATAATTTTTAAGGGTGGAAGGGTTTAGAAGTATATGATATATTATACTTTAATAATTATAATAAATATTCATTACTTTCATCATTATTTAAATTCATGTGAGGTGATAATGGGGAAAAATTATGTTTTTTCACGATGCAGTAGTCCACCGTACACACTAGCGATGGTTTTGTTTCCCATTTTACATGCAATGATATGGATAAATATTATTCAATCAACATAAAACCATAAAATTATATCGTATATCCTAGTGTTATTATATTTTAATGGTTATTATATAATTGATGATGGTAAAAAAGGGACAATGAAAGTTCATGGTGAAGATGATTACCTATTATACGAAATAGTTCATTTCAATATCTTCTTAACGAACCTAGGGTTGGCCTTTTTTGAAGATCAGAACCACTATATGCTGGATATGGATGATTAGAATAGGTTTTAGTGATTTTTTTGAAATAATTTTCTCTAGGTGGTGTATATAAGATATGATATGTGGTGCATTCCTATAGAGAACAAAATGAATATATGAAATTAATAAAATGATTTAAATATAATAAATTAATTTTAATGTGCATGTGGAAACATATGGATATAATTTTTAATATAATATATGTTACGGTTGAAATTGAATTTGATAATAAAATTGGATAGGTTTAAGTTTTATTTTAGACAATATATTTTAGTTTAACCCCTCTATTAAACAAATTAATCCTTAACCGTAGTATTGATTTTTTTTCAGTACTAAAAGATTTTGATTTTAATTATATATTGAAAAATTTTATCATAAATGGAAAACAGATGAAATTTAGAATCATTAATTATACTCATTGCCAAATTTTAATATTTTTATCATTTTCAAAACATTTAATATAATATTATATTTTATAAAATATATTTAAAATCATTTTGACACAATTATATTAATTTTAATTTAAAGATATCAAGAAAAATATTTATTTAAAATATAATATTTTAAAAAGTTAATAATACTTTATTATTAACAAAAATTTTATTTTATTACCATAATTAATCACAAAAACATCAATTTCATGTTTTTAAAACTATTTACTTTGATTTTTCCATTGCTTGAACAAACAATATGCTGGTATTTTGTAAGAATTTAACATAATTATTTCATTGATAAAAATAAAAAATATATTTCGATAAAAAAATAAATAAAATTCAATTTAATCTTATATTGTTTCAATATGAATATTTTCTCACATATATTTCTTGAAAACTTATCTTATATATATTTTGACTTATCCATCATTTCACAAGCATTCAAATAAGCCACTTGTTATATAACTCCAAAACTCATATATATCCATAAAAAATGAGTAATAATTCATATAAAAAAATATTTAATATACGTATTTCTTCTCAGATATTATCTTTTGGATAATAATGTTGACACTTCCAGTGTTGTGCAAACATTCCACATATACTGAATTTGATTTTCATATTTTTCAGGAAATAAATTATAAATTATATGTTTTAAATTATTTTTATATTATAATACATGATTATTTTTATAATTTAAATATATTTTTTTATCATATTACAGTCTTATAGAAATCATAAAAGATTCAGTATTTCAAACAAACCTGTATTTTTTTCAGCTCAAAAAAAATACTTCTTTAGAAAAATATCAAAAACTAATCATAGATTAAAATAAACTTTATGATTGTAAAAATATATTACATTTAATCAAATTAAAATCCTATAAGTTATTCAAATTAATTTTAATATCAATATTAAAAACACAATTAGAAACACTTTTTAGAAATATGTGTTTTAAGCCCAAAAATGAAATTATACGAAAAATAAGTTTCAATTGAATTCTTAGCTATTTAATTAGACAATTTATATATAAAGATTAATTATCTTAATTTTAAGCTAAAATTTAAATCATAATGGGACTTATTAACAAAATAAAATGAAAGTTTTATAAAAACATGTATTTTAATTATTTGCTAAAAAATATATATTTCCAAAAAAATCCAAAATTTCACCCAAAGATAATTTTGATATGTTGATTTCAAAAATGATATAATTTTTAAATAAGAATATTTCAATTATTGTTTCTTAGATTATTTAATTATTTCATTTTATATAGAAATATATCAATTAAATTAAATTTATTTAAATAAAAATATTTCATAAATTATCAGGTTGTTAAACATTAGATCCCCAAAAATTTGAGAATTTAGTCACTATGGACAAGGTGTTGCACCCAAAAAATAACACAGTAGATTGTCATTCAGTTATCGCATTCAATGTGATGGATTTGGAGACCACTATCTAGGGACATATTAGACCTCTATATATCTATAGTTATCATGATAATGTTAACATTCATACTGATCTGATAGATAATGGCTATGGAATCAATATTTTTATAATTAAAATGCTCTGACACTTATGTTCGGGAAGAACGACATTCCACCCTCAAATTTGAAAATTTTGGTGTATAAAAAAACCCTCATAATGAGTAAACTCAAATCCCAATTAGAATATATTGTATCAAACTCCATGTTCATGGTAATCTAGTATGATGTCGTCTTTAATTTTCTATGAGGAATACCTTGGTATCATAGCCCTATAGTGGTACTGTCATCATACGATCAATGAAAAATGTACCCTTTCAATTGAAATGTCAGAGTATTATGATATGAAAATTACCCCATTAAAATCATTGGAATCCCAGTATGTTAAGGTAGGATCCAATAAGAGGGAAGGAAAGTAGTCAATAATAAAAGGAGACAAAAAAGCTACTACTCCCAAATGTTTGGGAACTACCCCAAAAAACCATTTGAACCTACTAAGTAATGATTATTTATTTCCCATCAATATAATGGATAATAAAAACCTATCTATCAGGAGTTTCCTTAGTTCAAAGATTCACTAGAACTCTTTTACACAGTATCAATTGTGTTTATAGACATGCGTGATAGAAGGTAATCATGTTGTACGTGGGGAGAATTACTCTGTATATGTCTGTGTTTTAGTAAAAAAATTAACATATTCAAAACCAAATGACCTATGTTAAAAATTATTAGGATCGTAAGAAAATTATCAATAACTAGAAATGAATGATGTTTTCCTCACATCATCTCCCAAATCTCAGGATTTTGACACTTATTCTTCTTCTCGTAGTGTAATTTCACCTGTATTATGAACACCTAAGGTTGTATTCTTATCTTTCAGAAGATATGAGAATTCCCTCATTTCATGAAATCCATATAAAAATCCCCATTTATCTTCTATCATTGTTGATATTGAGGAAGAGGAAAAATAGGTGGATGACCATAAATATGCCCCTATAATATTTGAGGATGGTGTATCTACCATGATTAATGATCTTAGACAAATAAATTTGGGTAGATAATATGATTCATGATCTAAATTTAATAGTTCTTAAATATACCCTTAATAGTAGGAATTACATATCTCATTCAGGAAACAATTCATTTATATATTTTTATGGAACCATATAGAGATTCTTGAAATAGATTACGATATGTCCACCCATTATATAGTTACACAAGAGAATCATCATGTCTTTAAGAAGGAATCCATAAGTATTAATCCATCCCATGTTGATAATTTCAAATTTTATGTGGATAATATTAGTTAATCCAATATTATCTGGGAAGTTTAATATAAAAAATGGATCTCTAATATCATCACCATTAATAAAAATAACATATAGATCAAGATTTTAATCGGTTTGAAGGATCTCAATCATCATTACCTAAATGATTATTTTCTATCCCAATTACATAATTCCTGATCAACATGATAATCGGATTCCAAGTCCTTTCTTTATTATATAGTAACTCAAGTTATAATCATAACAAGATGGCCCCTAGGGTGAGGAATCCACCACATTCAGAACACACAAATGGGTTTTATACTATCATATCATCCCCTTGTATAATGAATATTGGTTCCACACTAAATACACCATGAATTGCTACTTCAATACTTTCCTAGGAAGGATCGTGAAATACTATATTGATAATCTAGTAGTTAAATCCTAGATACATTGTGATTGTTTTTATGACAATCAAATTATTTTCAAAAAAATCAAGAAACACTGATTGAATATGAACCCACTAAATATTAATTTTAGGGTGATATTATAGAAAATTCATAACTTCAATGTATGTCATAGGGGAATAAAATTCAATAATGAGAAGACTAGTGTGATCCTTGAACTTACACAAACATCAAACCTTAAATATTTAAAAGGGATTCAATGACTCCTTGACTATATAAATCATTTCATATCCAACCTAGCCAAAATATTCCTCATTTTTTGGATTTTATGAAAAATGGAATCACTTATTAATGGGTTGAATATTGCCAAGAATACTTCAAAAATATCAAGTGATGCATGATATACCCAATTGTCCTGAGTCCACTGGTATAATGGAATATACTCATCCAATATATGTCCACCACCGTGAAATATCTCACTATAATTCTCACACAGAATAATAATTCGGGGAAATAAAAGATTCTATATTATCTTAATAGAATGATGATAGATACCAAGCCCTAATATTCCTTTAATGAGAAGAAATGAATCATAGTTTTTTCACATTAAAAATATGAGCAACTACTTATTGAACAACATAGACTACTTTGTCTCTCACATCAATCCACTTATGTATATTATAAACCATTTGATATTGATTATGAAGTCGGATTGATAGGTATTTGTCATATTATAGTTAGATACCTACCATATCCCAGAATATAATTTAAGGTTAGGCAGTAACCTATTTTCTCACTGCACATCCTAACCTAGAAATCACACTAGTGAATACTGATATCCTATATGAACAGTTATTCTCCATCCAAGATATTCACTAAAATGATAGATATACATTTATGGAACCTATATATGTATGACAAGAAAATAAACATACAACTCAGTAGGGTTATTATGTGGATTGTCTCTATCTTAATAGATAATGCAGTTCTACCCCATTCTTTCATTCCATCTGATGGTTGTATTAATGATTAGCCAATATCCACTCCAAATAATACTATTACTAGGTGGATTATCTTTATAATGGACTATCCTCAACACAAGATCCTTCCTTTAGAATGAGATAAGACATAACCGATCTAACTTTGGGGATAAAATTTTATCTTCTAGGATGGAATGAATGAAAATAAGGTCCTCTATAAATGAAAATATAATAATGTTATCCTCATATTCATTAAATTTGGATAAACCCACAATATCTTAGAATAATTTCATGAAATCTCATATAGTACTCATTAATTAAGGAGTAAGATATCCTTTAAAGTCAATATAATTGGCTATTTTTGGCCATCAATGGAACAATGTTTCCGAGAATTCAAATAACTATCAAATACATCCATCATACTATAGAGTTATTATATACTTCTAAATATTCTTGGTTGTTTTCTATATGGGGAATGGTATTGTTGATCTCATATCCCCCATATACAACAAAGAAGTTCAAGTACATCATTACTACCACATAATTCTTATCAAAGGAAGTTGTGGCTATACCCCTTAAAGATTTTAGGGAAAATAAGACAATCCAATTCACGAATTGTAACATCATCAATATATTTGGTGTCCCACACACAATTTTGATGGAATCTGAAACTAATTTTTTTCTTTTGAGTTGAAAAGGATGTATCAAGAGTATAACATCATGTCCAATATATAATACATCTATAATGACAAAAATAAAAGGACACATCATAAGATTCAATAAAAATATATCAATAATGCTAAAAAATATAGTAGATAAAGACATGAAATTATATTTAGAAAAACTACTATATTCCATGAGATTTTACTGCAACACAATACGTATTTCTACATTAGAAAACACATATTTTATTTTCCAAAGAAAAGAGGTGTTTCTAACCATAGAAGTATAATTTTCATTCTTTTCATTACTATCTATGTAAAAATATCTAAGGATGAACCATCATAGATGTAACTTGATGATTTAAAGTAACAGGATGTGAATATGTTGTGCACACTAAAAAACCATGAATTATATTAGAATCATATTGTATTTTTCCTTAATAAGAAAGATAACCAAGTATTATTGATCTAGGGAGAGTTAGTAGTGGTTCTCATAAATATGATTATACAAGGGATGAAGCTTATAATATTGGAACCAATGTAGGAGGAACCTTACGTTATATATAAGTTATAATCCAATGAATCCGATTCCCTAATTATACTGTACGTTGAATACATCACGCCCCATACAAATGAAATATTTCTCAAGAATAATTTTTCATAATTTCATGTTGGTTTACAAAATCATAACTTGTAACACACAAGAATTTTATTTTAAAAAAATATTATGTTCAATTGTGTGTATCACACGCAATACCGAGCTTAAAATAAACATAGATATACTATTAAATATTGTTATTAAAATATGATTTTTATAACCTATAAATTGAATAATATGGTATGAACATGACTATCATCATTATGAAATATTTATCTAAAATTAATCCTGGATAAAAATTTGATGATTAATTTATATAAAATCAAAAATCAATTCTAAATAAGATCAAGAAAATATTAATGGAGGTATTTTTTTAAAAACCGAGTTATATATGAAATTGATTATTATAAATAATGTTAATCACTATATATGAATTATTTTAATGAAATTTATAGATTATATACTTAACAAAATAAAATAGCATTCATCTAATGGTCTTTATTAAATAAGGAATAAGTATAAATTCATTTTATACAACAAAAATAGATTTTCATAAAAAATGTTTTGTATTAACTTTTTTTAAAGATAATATGATTAATTTCACTCATATTTCTAAAAATTTTATTAATAAAACAGAATTTTTTTTGAATGATTATGTGAAAATAATATTTATATAATTATTTGGGTTTTTTTCATAAGTTTGATTTTTGGGTGACTTCTGAAAAATACTAATTTTGAAAAAACAATAATTTATTTACTTTTATGAGAAGTTATTTCAATGTTCAATTTGGGATTTATATATTTTTAGGGTTAGATAAGATTCATTTTACGAAAATAAATTCAATTAATTCTATAAGAATGGATATTATACATGATTTTTTTATAATAACAATATTATGATTAAAATAAATATTTTTCAAAAATCATATTTTTCATTTCATTTGATTCACTAATATTAAAATTTATTTTTCCCATTTATAAAAATTGAATTTTGAAAAATATATTTCATATTTGGAATCATGATTCCTATATTTGGTATCTAGGGTTTTTATTTTCCATTCATAATTAATAGTATCCATGATACAAAGTTCTTATTACGGTAAAGGGTAAAATAGGATAATTTATTTAAAACATGGTACTATAATAAAGAAATATCTTCTTAATTATTATTATATTAGATTATTTAAAATTTTATCTTCCAATATTTTAAAATATGTAATTTTTGTGAAAATTTACTATTATTACAACCATTATATTATTTTAAATTACAACCATTTTTAAAATGTCTCTCTCTGTCACTAATGACATGGATATAGATTAGAATAATATATGAATGAATATATATGATATAATTATTTATTAATAAACTACATTAATTATATTAATTTATTTCTAATTTTTAGTGATGGTATAATTACCTTGAACACTTACATAACACCAACAGAGCACTTGTGAATACATTTGAAATATCATGAAAAAATTTTAAAAACTTAAATGAGACACTTTTTTGGATAAATTATGATGTCCCACGAATTTAATGATTAATTAAAAATTTTAATTATTGGTGAAAATCGTTGTATTCAAATTATATATTTTTCTTATGTATTTAATGTTGTTTTTTAAATGATCTTGAAAATGATTTTAAATGCATTTAATGATTAAAAATTATTTTTACCTTATTTGAAAATATGAAAAATACTATATTAAATCAAATGGATGGGAATGTTTCTATATAGTAATAAACAGTTCATTTTTTTCCACTTAATTTTAAAAATTTATTTCATGAATCTTAATAAATCAATTTTTTTACCACAAATAAGGCTGAAAGGGTTAAATAGGGGTTAAACCAAAAGAGTAGATTTAAAATATCACATAAAATAGTACTATTTTTTGATTTTATTAATAAATTCTACTGGTTATCATTGAATATATGACATTTGGGAGATTTTTTTCCTGAGTTAGAGAAATACTATATATTCATATTTTAAATATTTAAAAGACTGTCATCGAGATAACTTATAAATGGAGGTCTACTTCCAATCTATCTTATGTATCATTTTTTACATTTATCATGAAAAATAAAAATAAAAAGACCTTAATAACGATACTTCTCAAGAATTAGAGGTTATTTTATTTAAAAAAAACCTATTCATATTAAAGTGTAATCTAAAATAGGTTTTCCAAAGAAGGTTTATAACTCTTAACCGAGTGTTTTTATGTTTTTCATCATCCACCTCCATAAAATATTCTATGAAAATTATGATATGGTAAATATATATATTCCATATACTAAACTTTAATTATTTTTATGGTACTACTCTTTTCCATATTCTTTTCCATCCTATGGGGAATGAAAACATAGCTCGTGTATTTGTGTAGACCACCACAACCACAAAGTGAGGTGCTTCATTTTTTATCACCACCTAAAAATGAAGGTCATTATGATAGATTACATGAATATAGATGATATTCATGAAATATTTATGATTTTATAAAGATAAAATATTACATAAATTCTTAACATTCCATCTTCCAAAAAATGGTAATGTCATTCTTGTATACATGTGGACTTCCACCTCAATGAAGTGATGTGATTCATTTATATTTTTTAATTTTATAACAAATTATAAAATTATATTAAATTTATGAAAATAAAAATTATTTCGTTATTAATATTCAGGATATTATGGAATAGTGACACCTATGACCTTGGTCAACCCACTAAATTTGTTTTTGGATTATGAATCGAACGTCCTCAAAATTTCTATCATTAACTTGTTCGATATAGTAACTATGTAATACAAAATCATAAATATAATTAAACAGATTATTATAAGGAAATAAATCATTAATTTTTTAAATAACTAATATAAATTTATTGCAAAGATTTGAATAATTGATTTTGCGAGCTGTAATCAAGGAAAGGGTCTTCTCATATGAATTTCATTTCATTGAGAATCTTTTATTTTTCACCTAATGATTCTTTTTTTGTGCTGTATATACTTCAATAGATAATTATTTTTTCATTGATTTACTAGAATTCATGTTTTTCACAATACCTTATCATGTTCCCTCCTTCAAAGTTATTTTGATAAAAAATTTACCAAAATTATAAGGGACATTCTTTTAAAAATATTGTTCAATGTTTTTCTTTACCAATTTTCTCCAAGTCAATGTTATATTAAGATTTTTCAAGAATTCTAATGTTTATACATAATTTTTTTATAAAGTTATTTTTTTACAGTTTTATAATTTTTTTCAAAAGTATTTAAAATTAATATTTCTAACATTTTTAATATGAGTAATTTTTGTAAACAGTCACAAAAGTGTGAAAAGAATAATTGTTTTAAGGATTATAAAATGAATTGATTTTTATGTCATCATAAATGATATTTGACGTGATGATTAATTTATATTTTTCTATAGTTATTTTCAAAGAATGTATTTTCCTTAGTGTTCTTGAAATTTATATATTTAAAAGTTTTTTCTAAGGAATTAAATATTTTTTTATCTTTTTTGGGAGATAATTATAAGTGATATTTCTTATGGGATTGGATTCCAATTAAATTATGTTTTTAGTTAGTCTTCATGATATATGAGTTTTAATAATTCCATCGTTCTTGAAATTTTTTTATGAATTATAGGTTATCCCAATATATCACTGATAAAGGTTGATCCCATTATTCTTTATAATGAAATGGGTAAAGTGACAGATTTTATCGGTGATAAGTTACTCCTAATAGATTTTGTAATTGTCCAATTAGTTGATTCCATTGTGAGTATTATTTTATAGTTTTATATAAGAATAATATACCAAGTTACCAACCTACATTTTCTATGATTAAAAATTATTTTTCATAGAATTATTTTAATTTATTAAGCTATGTTAATGATCTTATGGATAAAAACAATTTTAATCCACTTTTAATGGAGAAAATCATGTTTTAAAGAATTTTTTTCATGAGTACCAATTTTTTATTAGAAACTATCATGATTATGATTTTTTTTCAATATTGTAAATTTTTTATGTAAAATTGGTTCTTACAGATTATTTTATGAATAGGTAATGATTATTTAGAGATTTCAAGTGTATTAGGTAAAAATTAAATTTCATTATCAACCTTCATGAATTTTAAATATATTAATAGGTTTCCTTTATTTTTCATAGCCCTTCTTATGTTTTGTTTTTACCATAAATTTTTTTAAAATGTTATTTCATTGAATATATAGATGTGTAAGAACTATATCATGGTAACAATTTTCATTATGGTTAATTTTAATAAAATATAAATAAGTGTTTTTAATGAAACAATAGATTAAATTTTAGAATACTAAATTTTTTCTAGAAAAAGGATGTTGAGTGGGTGTATAATTTTTTTTAGGGGTTTTAAATTTAATATTTTTATTTAATTGACTAAAACTATAAAATGAAATATCCTCAAAATGTAAGAAATATAAACTGTTATTATAATTATTTTAATTTTTCTTGTGTAAGTTACGAGGAATTATATAAAGTATCAATCGAAAAGATTTGATAAATTAAGATGTCAGGATGATTTATATGAAGATATTTTATGAATTTTATATACCATCATGTGTGAATAATTCTAATGTTGTTCATAAGATAAAATTTATAAATACCAATTTTTAGTTTTTGTATTGTGGAAAATATTTTTTTAGTTTTAATGAATATTAGATGTATATTTAACCCTTATGTTTAACATTTGATTTAGTGAAAAAATTTATTTAAAGAAGAATGATTTATTTTTTTGTATAATTCGAAACGTATTGATAACATATAGGGTTAAAATGATCTTTTATGTTTAGATAATAATGGTTTATTGGGATAAATTGGTTATTAAATATTCAGAATATATGATCTATCATAAAGATAACTATGAGTTTGAAAATTGATTTGATGACTAAGTGGATATTAATTTTATTAAAAAAATCACTGTATTTTAGGTAATGTTACTAGAATGATGGTACTTCAATTTTTTTGATACTATGAGATTTTATGTGAAAGTGGTAGATATTAATTAAAGAATAATGATTGAGTTAACTTTTGATAGTATATATGTTTTATAGTGGTTTTATTGTGATTTGGGATATTTATGGAAAATATTGGAATATTCTTGACATTATAATTTTTTAAAGAGTATAATTTTTTAGTAGGTGAATTTATAAGTGATAATTTTTATTTAGAGATAAATGTTATGTTAATATCATAATAATATATGATAAAATGTTTTTTATTATTTTTGGGTTTCAAATTTCGTATGGTATATTTTTCAATTTTTTTAAGGATAGTTATTTATGTAATGATTAAAGTTGAACTTTGGGTTTTATTTTTTGATTCTTTAGGGATTAATTTATTATTATTTCATATTGAATATTATTGTAATTAGTGATAACCAATTTTCGTTTTTGTTAATAGATAAAAATAGAATGAAAAACTTATCATCCGTTTTTTTGATATCATGATCCCTTGATATTTAATTTAGTCATTTAGTGATAAAAAATAAATTTTTAATATTCATATATTCGAAAAAGATATTAAGTATAATTGGAAACTGATCGATTAAAAAATGCCGAATGAAATTTCACTAATAAATTGGAAAGAAATCAAGTATGTTTATTTTTATAAATTATCTATCTCAATTGTAAAATAATATCTCAAATATACAAGGACTTATAAAAAACATTAACTATAAAATATCATGGTATGATTTTAGAAACTCATATACATGTTTGTTTCTTATATAATTACATTCTTTTAATAAATAAAAAGTTTCCTAATATTGACCTAAAATTCAAATATCATGATAAAATCCATATTTGATTTTATTACTATATTATGAAAAATTTATTTTGAGAGAATAAAACTAAAATTATGAAGACCCAATTTCATTAGGGGAATATATAACCCTCATATTTTAGTTTAAAATTAATACTATTTTCAATTGTGTATACAACATGCAATATCAAGCATTAAATGAAATATGAAATACTATTAAAATATTATTATTAATATATAACTATTATAATATAGATTTTGAATTGGATGGTATGAATATGAGTAAAAATATTATGAAATATTTTTTGTAAATATTTTTTCAATAAAAGATTACTAATTAATTGCAAGGAAAAAAACTGAATTTTTAATTAGATCATATAAGATTAAAAAATATATTTTCATAAAACTAATTTATATGTAAAAAAGGATTTTTATAAATTAAGTCAATCACTATCAAAAAAAAATTTTAATGAAATTTATAGAAAATTTATTTAATAATATAAATTAAAATTCATCTAATTTTGGTTACAAGAAAATTATTGAGTATAAATCTATTTAATTCTTCAAAAAAATATTTTTTAAAAAAATTATCTTTCTACCTTTTATGTGTTAATATTTTTATTAATTTATGATTATTTTCAAAATATTATTTGATAATATATAAATAATTTTTGAACTCATCATGTTAGAATATTAGTAAGAAATCTCTTTTATCTTTTTTAAAAAGGATTATTTTTAGGTGAATAGTGAAAAATAAGGGTTTTGAAAAAATAGTAATTTCAATACTTTTATTAAAATTAATATGAATATTAAATTTATTTTTTATTTTTTTATGTCATATAAGATTAATATAAATAAAAAGTAAAATTAATTCCATTTTAGTAGACATTATACATGATTTTGGTATAAAATCATTTTATGCTTAAAATAGGGATTTTTTAAAAACAATTATTCATTATGTCTTACAAACATATCTTAAATAAATTTTTAACAATTATCCAAATTTTTTATTTAAAATAGAATTTCATAATTTTAATAACAAATTTTAAATTATGTTATGATGTTCCATTCAATTTTAGCCACAATAAATAGTAACCATAGTAAAAAATTATCACCATGGTAAAGGGTAAATCATGTTAATTAACGTTAAAAAATTATGATAAGGTCCTAAAAAATTATATTAATTTATTTGGGATTATATTAAGAAAAAAATGTAACCTCACTTATTTTTAAATATTTTATTTTTTTGCCATGTTTTTTGATACAAACTTTATATTATTTTAAATTAAGAGTAATTATAATATATCAGTCTCTCTAAATTTTTATTTTGTCATGATATCGATATAGATAAAAACGATATATTAATGAATATTGATCATATAATTTATGTACATTAAAATAAATTTATGATATTAATTTATTTTTCTTTTTTATTTTTTTCTATAATTACATTGAACGCTTATGAAATGACGTTGCAACACTTGGGAAAACAATATAAAAATCGTGTAAATGATTTTAAAACTGATAAATGTATGAATTTTCTGAGAAATTATGATTTTACAGTAATTTTAAGGATAATTATAAAATTTTAGGGTTGTATAAAATGTTTATATTCCAATTATATTATTTTATTGGTATCTTTAAAGTGAAACATCGGGAATAGTCATCAAAATGACTTTAAATTGTATTTAATGATTAAAAATGATTTTTTATTCATTATAAAATAATAAAATTTTTATATTAATTCAGATTAATTATAAATTATTATTACTATCATTAATGATTCATGTATTCATTCCTTACCAATTTTTAAAATAATTTTATTACTATTAAACATTAAAAAATTTGTTACAACAGTTAAGGATAAAAGGGATAACAAGGATGTTAAACCAATTGATAAGGTTTAAAATGGAATGTAAACTTGTATATTTTTTTATTAATTTATATCAACCATATTCTCATTATATTTGAATATATAGAACATTGGAGCTATTTTAAATAAGCTGGAAACATTTTATATATTAATATTTCATATATTTACAAGTTTCCACCCACCTCATTTATAAAGGGATATCATCTTCCCCTCACTCCTTCACACATTTTGAGCCATTCATATTAAAAAATTACTATCAAAATTACTTCCAAACCTTCCAAACCATATCATCGTTGTTATTTTATCACTATAATAAAAACCTATAAGTATTATGGTTCAAGATAAAGTAAGTTTTACAAAGAATATGTATAACTCTTAATCAATTGTTTTTATATTTATTTCTTCTTCCACCACCTTAAAATACTATATAACCATGAAAATTCGGTAACATCAGTATCATATATATATTTAAATTTTATTATATGGTTATCAAACCCCATTTTCTATCCCCCTTTCTATCTTATATAAAATTGAATATATCACTCTTGTGTGTGTGTGGACTACCACCTCCCTGAAGTGACGTGTTACAGTTTTCATAAAAAATACACATGTATAGTTATTATGATAAATTTAAAGAATTATTTGATATTAATTAAATTATTATGATTCTATAAAAAAATATATTACTTATCTTATTACCCTTTCATCCAATGGAAAATGATAACGTTTCTCATACGTCTATGGGGACTGCCACGTCCACAATGTGATGTGATTTGTTTTCATGCATTCCTTTGATGGATGGATCTAAAATTTTATTTAATGTATATAAATGGAAATTATGTTATGATTAATATTATATAGATGATTTAACAATAACCCCTTTTACCTTTTTTAACCATTCAAATTTGTATTGGGATTATATAACTACCATTCTTAAAGCATCTGACGTGAACATAATAGATTTAGAAACTATAAAAGAAAAGATAATAAATGAAATTAAATAGATTGTGTTTGGTGAATAAATATGAAAATGGTTCTTAAACATGTTAATAATAAATATAATTTAACTATATACAATTAAAATAATGTATAGGGTGAGATATACTAGATGTAAAGGGTTTCTTTCCATAATTTCCTCTCATTGAGAATCATGCTGTGTTCACCCCATGATTCCTTTTTTGTGGTGTATATAAAAATATATGGATGTATTTTATATTTTATTTACTAATATTCAAGTTTTTTTAATTTTTTTCATGTTCTCTTCTCCAAAGATGATTAGATTAAAATATTACAAGTGTGTTAAGGGAATTTATTTTTTAAATATTATTTTAAAGTTTTCCTTCAAATTATTTTTCTTCAAGGTAAGAGTTTCTTAAAATGAATTACATTAAAGTATTATTTTTAAATAAATTTTTTTATAAATTTAAGTTTTTAGTATTTTTTATTATATTTATAAGGAATGAAAAAATGAATCTTTTCAATTTTTTATATGTGTCATTTTTGACATTATTCACAAAATTTTGAAAAAAGAATTATTTTAAACATTATAGTGTGAAATAATTTTTCTACCATCTAGAAAATTATAATATTTGGAATTTCATTAAAAAATTTATACTATTATTTCCAAAGAAAATATTTTATAGATTATTTGAATTTTTTTTAAAAAATGTTTTTCGAAGGAAATAAATATTTCATTTTTTTCTTTATTTGGTGAAATATTTGGAAGATTTGTTGCATAAGGGATAGAATAACAATTTAGAAGAAGTATATTATTAATGTGAAATCTATATGAGTTTAATTTATGATATGGCTCATGGAAATTTTATTTTAATGAAGGGTCTTCCTGGTATATGTTTAATGGAAAACGAGCCCGTACCAGAGTGGTAGAGGCTCCGACATTGTATATAAGAGACCAAGGATAAAATTTGGATGGGGATAAATTTTTAGGTTACTATAGTACTTATATGGTAGTTACTATATAATTTATTGTTCGGTACTGTAACAGTCGAAACTATTCCCCTGATTTAGGCCTTCGGGCCACCGGTATGGGCCTACGGGTCTCACCACCTTTGGACATCCAAAGGCCTTTGGGCTCTGTGACCATCTGGACTCCTATGGCCTTTGGTCCATAGGTCTTTGAGGACACAAAAAAGACAAAGAAGAAGCCTGAGAAAACTACACAAGACCATGCCCAGATGAGGATTCAAAGAAAAATAGTAACCACCAGAGTAGAGCTTACCAGATTGGAAGAATGAGAGGGAATGTCAACTTTAATCAGGACAAGGCCCCATGGAGATCTACATGTGGAAATTCTAGCCGATCAGGCATGTGAGGTGGGGGAGAATAGAGCCTTTAGGATGCAGATGTTGGGGAGAGGATATTTTATGTGTGTTAGGTCTTGGGACTTTAAAGGATATGTACTTTTATGTGTGTGGGCCTTGTTCTTAGGGCCTATAGGTCCTGTAAGGGTTCCCCTTCGACACTTAAAAGGCAGATTACCCTGAATAAATAAATAAATTAAAATAAAGCCTCTGGTCTATTCAGGCGATATAGATTTAATGAAGGGTGATCCCTTTATAGCTCTCCAATGAATTGGGTAAAGTGATAGAGTTTACTAGTGATAAATTTCATCTAAGAGGAATTGGAATTATATGGTTATGTGATTCCATTGTAATGGATTATTATAAGGTTTAATGTAAGGATAATTTCTCATAGTGTCTACATGAATTTTCTTTTATTTCAAATGAGTCTTCTTGGAATAATTTGTATTGAAAATTTAAAATAATGAGATAATGTTTAAAAAAATTGTATTACAATTTTAAGGGTTAAAAATATATTCTCATGAACATGTTTTCATGTATACCCATTTTTTACTGGATATATTCATAATTATGTTTTTTATACTTAATTACAAAGGTACTATGAAAGAATTAGTATTTTACATAAATTTAAGGCATAGCTAAATAATTATTTTGAACGAAAAATTTAATTATTTAGAAAGAAAAACTTGTATATGGGATTTTATGAATTTAATATGAATTATCAATTTCAATTTACTATTATATCCCTTTTATATTTTTTTTGTGTGCATATCATGATTTTAAATGTTTTTCAAAGGATCTAAAGATGCGTAGGAACTGTACCATGGTAAATATTTTCATTATGGTTAATCTTCTTAAAATATGAATATGCTTTTGGAAAGAAACTATTGTTAAGTTTAAGAGTCCCATTTTTGTGAAAAAATTGAAACTAAGGGGAAGTGTCCACTTTAATTTGTAAGGTTTTGATATTTTCCTTAATTCTTTAAAATTCTAATTAAAAAATATCCTTGATATATAAGAAAGTGAAATATTTGTTTCAAATTAAATAATCATGTGTTGTTTAGTTTATAGGGTTTTAGGTATCTGCATGATGTTAAACTATATAATCTTGGTCTCTATGGTATGAACTTAAATTGTATACCACCCTGGTCCTAATTGTAATAACATCAACTAAAAAACTCATTACTACATTATATAGGAATTTATACTACCTCTAATGGGTCCTCATCACATGATCTTAGACTACATGGAATAAAATATTCACACAATGAAATTCAACTATGAGTTGGATGACCTTATTACTTTAACATAAACTGTATCAAACATTGGTCCAAGAATTATGAACCAAAAATTAAATTCCCCCACCAGTCCATCCTATACGACTCTGAACTCCTCAGAGTGGCCAACTTTATCTGGCCTCATTCCCTATACATGATAACTAGATCCATATTAGAATACTTGGTTAATGGTCCACTACTTTCATTATCTTTCACCAAAACTAATCTCTTCCATCTTATATATGATATCTATTTTCATAAGGGAGAATTCAAGAACTATGAGTTTCATAGTTTATGTTACTTCAATATATATAGTGATTCCTAGATCTCCCATCCTAGGACTAGCCATGAATTTAATCAATATATATTACCACTATATTATAGAATCATCAATGTTGAGGAAGAACTATATAAGAAATACTGGTAACTAGACTCCTGACCTCACAAGATATATAGTGATGCCTAGATCTCTTATCATATGCTCAACTAAAAATTTAAAAATAAATATCTCTTTCCCCTATATATGAGCTAGATCTATAGACGGATTTCTTATTTGTAAAATATGTGTTGGTTGATTTATTTTACACAAGGTTACATAGTGATTATAATATCCCTTATCCTAAGCCCAACCACAACTATCAACAAATAAAATTTCAACCCCTACCTAAGTGTGTGGTATCACTCTGTGGTGAAACACCAATTTTTATCTCTTGCACATTAATATGTTCCATGTAGAAAAAGCATAAAAACATTGTATAGTTCGATAAAAATTTCTCCTCACTACACCAATGATGGCGTTTAGTGGCGGTTCAAACAGCCCCTCAATTGTTGTGTCGTATTTTTGGAAAAATGTTGCTAAATCATGTGTCTGCAATCAATTAGTAGCAATTTCTCGAAACCATCGCATAATGATTTAGCGGTGGGTTTTAATTAATTAATTAATTAATTAATTATTTTCATAATTAATTAATTAATTTTCATAATTAATTAAATAATTAATTAGTTATTATTTATTAATCATTAATCATTATTTATTTTTATTATTTTTTATTATTTTTTTTACCACGATAATGCACATACTCATGTCTATGAACATACCCATGTCCATGCACACACCCATGCCAAATATAGAAACTCTATGTTGAGTGAGGTTTGAACCCCATGCCTCTTATTTATTATCCAAAGACTTTTCCACTCCAACAATATATTAATGTGGTGAATAAAGAAAACTTAATAAACTTATATATATTAATTAAAAAAATGAATAATACACAACAAGTCTATACAAATGTAATAATTATTAATTATTAATTATTAATCAAAAATGAAAAATGAAAAATGAAAAATGAAAAATGAATAATTATAAATTAATAATTAAAAATAAAAATTGAAATTTAAAAAATAAAAAATAAAAAACTAAAAAGTTATAATAATAATTTATAAATAATAAATGATAAATAATAAATAATAATTAATTTATAATTCATAAATTAATTACATAAGAAAATAAATAAATAAATAAATTAATTAATTAATTACGAAATAAAAAAATTAAAAAATTAATTAAATAACATAAAAAATAAGTAAATATATTATTTAATAATTAGTTTATTGTGAAAATAATTAATTAATAATATTTAATAATAAATAAAGAAATGGATTAAAAAAATCAATAAATAATGAATGAAATGAGTAAATAAAATAAATAAATAAATTTATTGTTAAATTAATTAATGAAATTATTACTTAAGAACAAAATAAATAAATAAACGAATAATTAAACTAATTAAATATTTAATTTATTGAAAAATTAAATAAATAGATAAACTAATTAATTATGACAATAAATAAGTAAATTAATTAATTAATTAATTTTCCAAATAAATAAATAATATATATATATATATAATAAATAAATAATAAATATATATAATATATAATAAATAAATAAATAAATATATAAATAAATAATGAGAATAAATAAATAATGAAATTATTTAATTATGATATCAAATTGAATAATAAATAAATTAATTATGAAAATAAAGAAATAAATAATAAATATTTAAGAAAACAAAAAATAATAATAAAATAAACATAAAAAATAATAAATAAAAAATAATAAAGGGATTAAAATATTTATAAATATATATGCATATAAAAAAATTTACATAGATATATATAAAAACACATGTGTGTTAGATAAATCTATATAAAAGACTCTTATACATAATTGTATATTAATATATATATAAAGAAGCAAATATAAATATCTCTATATATATTTACTCATATATTAAATAAATATATATAAACATAAATTTGTATAAATATATTAAAAAATATTCATAAATTCATATAAAAAGATATATAATTGATAATAAATTACCAAAAGAGGAGAAAACACAATAATTGAAACACAATCAAATCAATAAGAATTTAAATCAACGGAATAAAATCACGAATGTTATAAAATGAATATGAAGATACTCCTAAATGAATATGAAATCTCATCGAATGTGTATGATATATATATATACACACACACATAAAATTATTTAAATATATTATATATTAATATTCATTTACAAATATTAGAATAAAAATAAAAATAAAAATAAAAATAAAAATAAATATTATCAATACGCATGCATATGTATATATAAACATTTTATATATATATGTATATATATATTCAGAGATTTTTAATGTCAATTCCTTTATATACTATATTTAAATATAACGATATATTTATATAAAAATATATTTATATATTATTTATACACACAAATATTTACACAAATATTTATTTGTTTACATATATTAGAAAATACACATAAATATAATTTTTTATTGAGAACCACATATTTATATATAAATATTACATGTATAGGCATATATATATACATATTAATGCATTTTTATAAGGCATGTAAAGCCGAAAATTATTTATTTTAGATTAAATGAATAATAAATATTTATTTCTATATTGTTTATATATTTATAAATTCAATTATATTCAAATATTTATTTTTACAAGTGATTTATTATTATTACATATAATAAAAAATGAATATATTTAATTATAAATAAAACAACAATGTGCAAATAGAAAAAATAGCCAAACCATAATATCAATATGAATGTAATCTCTGAGAATAAAACCAATCCCCACTAAAAGGCTAAAAAGACCACCTTAAACAAAGAAAAAAATCCATCGAATGTTAAAAACATTTGGGTACGCGGACTAAAAACAATGTTTTGGAGGTCTTGTGAGCCTTTTTGGACACTAAGAATGTGATAGAGGTTTACATCTCTCATTAATATTGTATAGATCCTCACATGCATTGATTTGATATGTGGTAGAGCCCAAACAGGCACCCTGATCAAAATTTATTATCATTTGATGTTTGAGTTTGATTTCTAACTTTATATAAAACAATAATAAATTTTAATCTTTTAATTATTAAAAAATGTAAACATAATGCGCTTTTAGATCACTTCATAAGCATGAATTTGTCTGGTTATGGAGCTAAAACTAATTGTCAGATCAAAAGTTATGGTTATTTGACTCGGAATTCTGATTTTCAACTTATTTAATATTTGTTTTCAATTTTAATTATTATTAAATAATAATTATAAATATTTAATAATTTAAACTTTATAAATAATTAAAATTATAAATAATAATATATATATGATAGTAAATAATATAAAGTAATTAATAATTACTAAATATATATTTTTTTATTTTTCTCCCTTCATTTTTGTGGCGGTTTTGAAAATGCTGCAGAATTTTTTTTTCTCAAAAAATATTTAGCGGTGGTTTAGAAAAATAAAATGTAAAGACACCTATAAAACATTGTTTTTCTTGTAGATCCTCTAACATATGAACTATATCTATATAGAATCCTTTATTGTGGAACCATTCATTTATAAACCCATAATAAAATTATTCTCCCTTATGAAATATTGGGATCTCCACATGGGTTCCTTCTCCCACCCTAGGGGATTAAATGGTTATGTCCATGTTAGTTGACACTAACATTATGTTTCACTAGGCTGACAATAAAAAATTATTGAGACAATATGTATGAGTTTAATCTAAAATGATACCATTTCATAAGAATTATGCGTGGCTAAATTCCGATAATCACAGGATACATTGTGACACATATGGTTTTGTTATATTGGAAATTGTAATAATTTCACCTCTACCAAAACTATTTTGATACAAGATCCACTCCATATTTTCTTCATCCATTTGGTTGTGTGTTCTTGTCACACCCGGTTTTTTTCTTTTATTTTCATGTCTTGGTTTTTTATCCAGATCATTGGAAATCCTGATCCTTTTCTAGTACGTTGGATGAGATTAATTTTGAGTTTTGAACTACCATATATTTCTAATCACCCTAATTGGGGTTCCCCATTGCTTGTTTTGGAGTTTTTGTAAAGAGGGTGGTTACTTCATGATTTGGGCCAACCGTGAGCCCATTTCCAGTTTTAAGAAACATATTGGTTTCTTTTATAACATATTTATTTTAAAACATTTTTCACCCAATATACTTCATAAATTTCCTCCAATTATATATTCAAACCACCCTATACTTTTGGACCCCATAAGATTTCATAATCATGGTGAATTAGGGTTACTTATTTAGGTATTGGTCCATCCCAAGAGCCCATTTATAGTTTTTGAAAAATAAATTGTTTATTTTATATATAATTCCATTTTTAATATTTTTTTGGGAGTCTACCTCCCAATATAACCCATTATCCCTATACTCACCCCCATTATATAGTTTTCTTCTTTTGATCTTAGAAGAGTCTCGAATTAGGGAAACATTTTCAATGTCTCTCAAATATTTTAAAATTGAGAAGGTAAATTGTCTCATCAATAAATCATTAAATTCATACTCTTTTGCCACCAATATTTTTTCCCTAGTTCTTCCGGACCATAGGAGTCTATCCAAGAAGTTTCACACCATTACCTTTTATGTAATGGTGCAGATCTAAAGTAATACGAAGAGTTTTCTATTTGAAAAGGTGAGATTCGTTCTCCTTTATCATCCCTCTTCTTCCTCCATTAATTATTTATTAGTTTTATAATCTTTTCTAGTCATGATAGGCCTAGGGTTCTGTTATTCTATGATTTTTATGGGGTTTTGGTTCGTTTGGGAATGTTCGTCATAGTATTAGGGATTGTAAACCCATAGATGGTGATTTTGGGTGTGCGTTTCCATTATGCTAAGGATTTGAGGTATAATATCCCATGAAAAATCCCTTATCATTTAAGTTTAATAATTATCATTCTCTTATAACCTTATTAATATGATTCGTGCTGCTGTGAAACTATGGTTTTAATGGTTTTGTGTGCAAATTATGTTTTATGACTTATTTTGTTCAAAATGTAGTTGTTCTGGTATTAAAGTGCACTCCTCTTGTTTGATAAATTATTACATGAGCTTTCACACATGTTTTATGTAATTTTCAATATGTTTCAGTATATTTAATAACTTTATGGAATTCAAATGATATTTTATCCCTTTTAAGTGCTTAACAAAAATTGTTTTGTTAAAGAGTGCATTCCATGTGTTCGGTAAATTGCCCGATTGGATTTTATGTGGCTAGTGCAATTTAAAATGACTTGTTTAGATTTATAAATACATTGTTTTCATGTAAAAAATTATTTTGGGATCCTTTTATGGATTTATAATTTGTATTTTTTTCCAAACAAATGGTTTTTGGTTTACAACATGTTTTGTCCCGAGTTGCCGAAAAAAGAGTCTTTTCACATTCGTATGAAAATGGTTGTGTTTTGAATATGTAACCTGAGTGTTTAAAGGTTTTATGAATTTTATTTGATTCTGTAAATTGTGTTTATACACATATTTAATAAAATTTAAATGCATAACTTTGTCAAATGTTAGTGTTGAGAAGATGTTTAAAGGCGTATTTGGCATTTCCTAAAAATATAAAAGAAGTGTTGTACTTGTATATACCATGTTGTGTCAATTGGGATTGTTTTATGGTCCATCAAATAATTTTATTAAATGTATTTAGCGCTTCCAAATATGATTGGGTATGGTTTCATTGTGTGTTTATAATTAAAATAGTTTTTTTGAATGATTTTTATTTGCAAATCCTCAATACACTCCTAGAAATTGTTTTACGTGAAATATTAGTGGTTTATTGATTCGTGAAAGAAATGTGAATAAAATTTGTGGGATTTTTGTGTTTTTATGGTTTGGGAATGAAATTTGGATGTGAAATATTTATTTGATAATATGTGTAACTTGATTGAGCACTAAAGGGAATCCCGGGTATTTAGGTGGGTGGATGTGTACATGTATGCTAGGGATTTCGTGGGGTTTGGCCCCTATTTCACATAAGAAGTTTGACATAGACAAAACTAACAAAACTATGATGATGATGATGTTGGGAGACCACTAGGTTATGGGTATTCTCCCCAATAGTGTCTCATGTGCACCACAATGGATATTTATTATGGTTACTTTCACCGAGATACAAGGTACTTAGGGCTCACAACTAACTAGTGCCTCTGGGTGTTCCCAGGACTCATACTAAATGGATATTTTGTACTCACTGTTGTCATACGGTGTGTTTGATTGATAAAACCAGTAGTGTGTGTGATTTATTTAAAACTATAAATTCATTAAAGCATCCCTCTTGAAAACTATTTTCATTTTGAAGTTCAACCTCTTTGAAAAATTGTTTCTAGAATTCTTTTTTATAAAACATGCATGTTTTTTTCTGATAATTATTATTGCATAGAGCCTAATTTGAAAAAAAAACGTTTATATCTTGTATTTAAAACATGAAATTAATGTTTATTTTATTTTAAAGGAAGTTCATTGGGAATAGAATATTGGGCTGACCAACAGAGTTTTAATACTCACGCCTATAGTCTTCTTCGGTTTCTAGCCATGGTGCATATTTCGGTTTGAGTTCGATCCACTTCAGAGATATGGGATCATTTTTTTGGAGAGTGACCAGAAGGGTCAAATGGATTTAGTTGGTTATCGAGTTTTGTCAGTTGAGTTGTTAGTTTATTTTTACTTTGAATTTCTTGTACAATTAATTTTTAGTATAATTTTTATATAAATGTATTTAGGACTGTCTATTTATTTCTTCTGTTTGTCTGATTATTTATATATTGGGTAAATTGTTACCTTGTGTACATTATTGATGCCCTTGGTGCTTGTTTCTATCCCAAGAGGATCAGGAATTCCTCTTGGGACTCGTCGCGGGCTGGCCTGGGTGACCGGTTTAGGGTCGACTCGGGCTTGTTCGTGACAAAATGGAATCAGAGGAGGTCATCATATACCATACTTTTCTATTTAGAGAACCCTTGTTATTTGGGGGATGTCATGGTAAATGTAGTGGGATTTTTGGGAATTGATGGGTATGTAAAGGAAGAGCGTTGCGAACTCTTTCTCATTCTGATCCTTGGGTTTCCATGGAAATTCCAGTTTTATTAGTGTCCTTTGTTCTTGTTGATTGTTTGGTGTTGGGATATGACAAGGGGAGTCTAAAATTTGGGATCTATGATCTCAAAAGGCCTGGAAATCCATGTGGTGTATGGTAATGGTCTTAAAAAGTCTATCTATACTGGTGTTGCGTTTAACATATTGCCGCCAACCATATAGTCAAGTCACCCACTGACACTAGTTCCATTTCATGTGCTTCTTGGACCTTTCTTAAATTCTAAATTTTTGTTTTGAAAATCCTTGTGTGAGAATTATGGAAATTGGGTTTAATGGAAGGATTGTATTTATAAAAGTGAAAAATGGGTTTTCATTAATTTAATATAAGAATGGTTTTGGAAGGTTGTGTTTTTTTAAAACAAATTTTTGGAAAGAAGTGGAAATGATATAATGGGATTGGATATTCCCTATTCTAAACTTGTGGTTTTCTGAAATAAAATGTTTTGAATGTATGAATAATTTTAAATTAATTCTGAAACTTTTTTTAAATGATGTGTTTTGTGCTATTCAAAACTTTTTGAATATGATGAATTGGTTTTGGAAGTTTAGTTTTGAGAGGCTACTGTTTTCTGGGAAGGGGTTTTGGCCTTTGTGGTTTGTCAGATAATGAAAAGAGACCTTGCTGATTTTTTTAAAATGGTAAAGGGATATTTGGAATAGAAGGATTGTTTTTGGAAGTTCTATTAAATTAAATTGAATTTTTTAATCAAATGGTTCTTGATGAAGCATGTCTTGTCTTGTGAAATATGGAAATGGTTTTTGATTTGGTGGTTAATGTTCCTTTGGAAGGTACACAATTATTTTTGTAATGATAATGTTTTTTTTCATTCAGTGTTTTTATGGGTTCTCACATGCAAGGTTTTGTGGATATATATATGAATGGATGGTATGGAATGGTATTTTAGTGTCCAAGGTGGCACGTAAATGTTCATGTGAGTGAGAGTTGATGAAACACCATTGGTGAATGTGAAAATCCACCAAGTTAATTTATTTTTTTCCAAAAGAGTTTTAGCTGAAATATTGTGGTGTTTGTTTTGATCTTAAATTTATGTGGATGGTTTAACCTATGTATTAGAAGTGTTTTCTATTTATTATGCTTCTTTATGATCCATAAGTAATACTCTTTTTGTATCTTGAGATGGTATCTTGTTGGTGGCTCAGTTTTGGGGTAATGTTTAGTGGGTTTCTAAAGATGTGTTGGTTGTTTTGATGTATTGATAGAGTGTTCTCCATTAGTAATATTTCTAGTTTACCAACCTAAGGATTTGCTCCAAATTTTAAATACACCTCATCCAATTTGTTAAAATACAGAGATGTTCGGGCTCGATTTAAAGTGACTTCCCTTTATAGTGATTATATTAGTTGTAGTAGTTGTGCTCAGTGATGTTTAGTGGGTGTTTTTTTGTGTCTTGTTCATTCTTCTCACCATTTAGAGTGAGAGAAAATATTTTTGTGTATATCCATGTTCTTGTTTCGGTAAAAATTTGTTGTCGATGAGGAAAGTTTCATGGTGTATTTTGATATGTTGTTTCTTATTGGGAGTGTTATGTGGTACTATGTGTAACTAAGGGATAGATTATAAGTTGGGGATTATCAAAGCCTGGAAGCAAGGAAAGAGATGCTTCATCCATCAGAGCTACAACCATAGGTTTCGGAGTGAAGCTAGCGCATAGTCTGGAGTCTTAAGATTTTGGGTAGTATTTATAAGCTCATACCTATACAATTTCATTGGGGTGGTTCCACTGTTTCTTTTGTGGTTTCAATGGCCTAATTATTGGTAACCCTTCCCTCCCCTCCCTAATTGGTGGGGGTTTGGATCAGTGTAAAAAGTGTTGGCCCAGTTCTTTCCACCTCCATTCGAGAGTGGGTGGCTTAAATTTTCATGTTGTGTTCCTCTCAACTAGGGTTTTTAGGTTGTTGTGGGATAGTTTTGGTGGTCTTTTGTAGGTGATTCCCAATTCTAATTCATTTTTAATTTTTTCTTCATTTATAGTTGGTCTCTAATAGGGGAGAGTGCCACTTTGGGTCTCGAAGATCTTTCCTTTAGGATTTGTTGGATGGTAGATGTGATTTAATGGCGGGGATCTCATTCAAGACTCCATCCCAAGTCATTGGTTTTTTTGTATGATCTATGGTTTGGGGTGATATTTGGGTTCTTTGGGAGAAGGACCAACAATCATGTTCTTGGCTTTGTTGTGGAGGTGGTGGCTTGATCTTTTTGTTGATTATCAGGAAGTGGTCTTGAGTAAGTGTTTTGTTTGGGAAAGAGTATTAAATTATATTGTTGGTGAATGATATTTACTCAACATCAGAGGATGAATTATGTTGATAAATAATACATAGGTTTTTTTTTCTGGAAGCAGTAATGTGTTTTGTCTTTTTGGGGGTAGAATGTTTTAATGATGGGGAGAATTGTCACACCTATTTTTTCTCTTTTATTTTTATGTATTGGTTTTTTATCCGGTTCATTGAAAATACCGATCCATTTCTTGTGTGTTGGATGAGATTAGTTTTGAGTTTTTAACAGCTATATATGTCTAGTCACCTAAATTTGGGTTCCCCATTGATTGTTTTGGAGTTTTCTTAGTGAGGGTGGTTACGTCATGATTAGGTCCAACCGTGAGCCCATTTTCATTTTTAAAAACCAAATTTGATTCTTTTATAACACCTTTGTTTTTTATACTTTTTCACACATTAAACTTCATAATGTTCCTCCACTAATATATTAAAGCAAATATATCCTATTGGACCACTTAATAATTCATAATCAATGTGAATTGGAGTTACTTATAAAGGTATTGGGCCACCCTAATGGCCCATTTCTAGTTTTAAAAAATTAATTTGTTTCTTTTATATCTAATTTCATTTTTAATATTTTTGGGTGATTGTAACACCCCAGGTAAATAAAAAATATGAAATTCTTATATTTATCCCTATTTGTGAAAAAAAATGTCAATATTAATTTAAATGGAACGCTATGCTTGATGGCTTACCCAATACGCAACAACGAGTTCCTTTGAAATCTTACGTTGCACTCTAATAATAAAATAATATTATTTTAAATGGTAGTTAACGCCTAGCCATTGTATTGACAGGATTGAATAGAAATAACTAAAATATGATTATATATTTTTGATAAATGTTTTCACATTTATCCAATTAATTTTAGAGGCTTAAAATACAAATGAATCCAATCTTAAGCATTGAATACACTAGTATTTTTTAAAGATTGTTTTACTACCTTTTGATGGAAAACCATTTTTAGATCAAAATTTTGACAATTTTATGAGCTCTATCTAGCAATATAAACATATTATTTATTATTGGGACATTGAAATTTACCTTGGGTTAATTTTTTGTATTTTTCTGACAATGTTCATTTTTCAATGAATAGTGAAAAATACTACATTTTACATCAAAACTGCTTTTTCATATAATTTAATTATATGGTTATATAATATTTTTAATTTTTTTTAAAGTGTAATTGGAATATATTTTTACCATTTAATCCAATTATGGTCATTGGGATTAATTTCACTTTGGAATTGGGCATAAACAAGTGCCAAATTGTTCATAAATATTGTTTCTAAAAAACCCGCTATTTGTTTTGACAACGGGAAGTTTTTTTAAATTAATTATTGCAATTTATGTGTTTGGGATTTGGTAAAATGGATTACATATTTTGAATCAGAGGGTCCAAATTATGTAATTAAGACTCTTTTGTTTTTGGACATTATGAATAGTAACGATGGTAATTATCATTAATTATCTTGATTAATGAGTAATCAGGTAGTTAAAGATAATAAAATAATATCATAATAATAAAAAACGACCAAAAAATGTGTCCTAAGGCTACTGGTTTTCTCATGTCCGACCATGGGATTCCTTGTGCCAAACTTGGGGGCCCCATGGAATAAATTTTGTGAGAAAGTGACTTTTTATCTTTTTATTTTTAAAGAATGTTAAATGTAACAAAGAATGTATCACCTAAGTAAAATAATTTTACTTTTGTCTTCATAAAATATATTTTGGACTATAAATATTCATTGGAAAGATAAAAATATTTCCTACATCATATTAATTTTTTTATAATTTTTAGACATTAAATAAATTAAATTATTTATGACATCATGATGATGCAGCGATGACCTCATTATTTAACGATTTAAATAAAATGGAAAGATAATGTAAAATATAAGAACTAAACATGTCCAAAACCTATTGGACGAGTGTATTTTGAACCATTATCACCTTATCGTCGAAACACATCAACGTGGGACCATTAAAATCCGAAAATCATTTGAAAATAAAGTTACATTTTATACCTTTCCAAGAGTGCCCCACCTCTCCTCTTATAAAAGGCCCATGTAACACCCCGACCCTAGTTACCCAGAGTCGGTGCATTATTACATAACATTGACATGATCACAAGAAAGATCAAATCTCGAAAGACCGATTGGTTTAGTAGCCCTGGAAACACTAGATATATTCATAAGTTTTACATTACATCATAAAATGAAAAACTACTACAACAACATATTGTCTCCATAATCCACACTCATATCCCCACATAATATCCCTGCAAGTCATTCATAACTTACTTCTTCACATCCTGGGAAAAATAAAACATAGAAAAGGGGTGAGCTCAAATGATCAGTAAGAATAACAATATAGCCGAACATTCAAAATAAGCATAAACATTTAAGGCAATGCATTACTAAAAAAAAAGCCTTTTAAACTTGAACTTCAACATAGTATGGAAAAAGTAAAATGAAATAATGTCATTTAATTGTTCACATGGATATTATACTAATAGAATAATCACATGCAATATCAATAAACACTTTCATAATGTTGGAATGCATAATGCCATACTATCATAACCACATAGCCAAGGCCTCGTGCCAAGAATACAAATAATATTTTGTCAAGGCCTTGTGCCAAGAAACTAGTTTGTCTCATGAGACCTACCGATGCATCGAGGAGCTATAGCGGGCTACACCCGTCATATATTATGTCCAATGCATTCCCATATAAAAAGGTTTAAACATAACATAAACATTCGTATTAAAACTAGCATAAGAAATGTCAATAATTTCACCATAAACTATGAATGGTATAAAAATAGCACATCCACAGTCAAACATATCACAAAACCTTCAATACAATATAGAAGTTTTGTATCATAATAAATCAACTTCAAATAAGCATAAAATCCATCAAAGGATGTTGACATAGATGAAATAAAAACACTTTTTAGAGAAATATCTCTTTCTATTTTTGAAATCATTTAAGAGCCGTATAAATTAAATCATTTTCTTGAAAATATTTATATAATCTTGGAAGGAAAGCTTTGAAGATTTTATAACGGCAGAAAATAACCGCACCCGCTGTATAAGTGAAAAAAAAACATTCTTACCTTAATTCTGTCGAAAAGGTTAAAAAGGACCTTGTTTAGAAAACGATGGAAATATTCCTCTTATAAAAAGTCAAACAAGGGTATAAATGACTTTAACCAATATTCTTGTAAATAATAAAAATGTTTTGAAATAAATTTTTAAGAAAACATGGATGTGGATGATAAAGAGATCCCAGTAGATTATTACATATAAACAACCTCGGATAATGAAGAGATTGTGAAATAACCCTTACCTTGTACTTTTCCTTGGTTGGGGTAGTCTAACCTCCTGTATAATGGTGAAATAATTGTTATTAAATTATAAAATAATCATATACCTTAATATGATATCATATATGATCTTTTAATATTGATTTGATAATAATATCTTAGTATTATCGTTGTTTCGGGTGTTACTTACTTGTTTTCTTTTATATGTTTTGTTACGTAAGACATGTTTGTAAAGGATTGGTTGTATATTATTCATATCCATAATTATATCAAGTCCTTAAACACCATTTTTTTAAATCATCAAATGATAATTATACTTGAATGGATACGATGGAGAATGAATCTCATCGCGTTCGTGGAGACGGTAGTCCGTAAGTACGCACGAGTGACAATATCATTCTTTTGATATTAAAATAATATATAAATGGATGTTATATCATATATACTGAATCATTAACATGTTATATTTATTATTTACATGAGTTACACATCATTATTATACCCATCCAAATAATATATTATTGAATAACAATTACACCACGACGTGGAGACGGTAAGCCGTACGTACGCACGTATGGTGACATGTTATTCAAAGGGTGGATAGAATACTGAATATGGTTGTACCATATTTATAATAACATCACAATATATATATGATACTGGAGTTATTAATTTATAATGGTAACAACAAAGGAAGAAGAAGTGGAAGAAGAAAGGAATTTGGAAAAGGGTGGTGAAAACATTACCTCTTCTTCGGTTTCTTCCTTTTGATTTGATCAAAAGGGATCCTTAGGTTGGATTTATGATCAAACTATGGCCTCTAGGTTGTAGTGAGAGAAGTTGGGAGAGTATTTTGGTAGAGTTTGGCCGAACCAAAATGCATTGAATGTGTGATGAAATGAGAAGGAGGAGTGCCCTTTTATAAGAGGGGTGATGGGCACCTTTGGAAAAGCTAGAAATATTAATTTATAGCAAATTCATATTCGGTTTATAATGGCTTCCAAGTTTATTATTTAAATTTTAAGGTGGGTATGGGTCGAAAAAAACTCAAACAATAGAATTTATACAGGTTTGGGTCATTATATTAACCTTATCTTTAAGTATTAACTCTTAGTTAATTAGTTTCACTTTTACAATGTCTCTTTGTATTTTTATATTATATGGTTAATAAACTTACTATATACATCCAATAAACCCCCAAGTGGTACATTAATGATGAACCTATCATGATATAAGTCTCTTTGCCAATCATTAGATTTTTAGAAATTTAATATCAATTAATAATATAATATTTATTTTAAGAACTCTTTTATGTCAATTTTGAGACTATTCAATAGATGATTTTTGTGAAACTCATAACAGATAGATTACTTCGAAAAAAGTCAATTAAATCAATCCTAATATATCATATTATACTAAAAATTATTTTAATTCATTAAAATTTTCATATTATATTTATTTGGGTATTTATAATATCAATTATTTTAATTTTTCACTATTATAGTAATTACTTCATCATCATTGTGTCATAAATAAATTAAATTATCTAATGTCTCAAAATTATAAATAAAATATAATAATGTATTTAATCTTCTCATCTTTCTAATTAATATTTATAATATAAAATCCAACATATATATCCCTTTGTAAAAATTGTTTTTCTAAAAGATATATGCTTGTGTCATTTTTGTATTAATTTTAACTTAATTAAAATAAAGTGTCCCTATCACCTACAAGTGGCCCCTTGGGATCCCAAAGTCGACCCAAAGATGCCTATGGTCGAAAATATATCAACCAATAAGGATAGGACACGTTCTAGGGTAATTTAGTATTATTATAATATTATTTTTTAACCCTCATTTACCGGATTTACCCTTAACCATGGTAAATAAAATATTTACCGCAGTAATTATTCAAAATGTCTAAAAATAAAAGTTACCTATTTACACAATTTGAACATCCTGATTCCAAATATGGAATCCATTTTTCTAAATTCAAAACACAGAAGTGGAAGAAATTAATTTAAAATTAATTCCCGCTGTCAAAACAAAAAACGTGTTTTTAATAGATAATAACTATCAAAAGATTGACACTTGTTTATGTTTGGTTTAATTGCAAAATTATGTCCAATGAACAACATTATATTAAATGGTAAAAATATATTCTAAATATACTTTAAAACCACTCAAATTCATAATTTATCACTATTAATTATTTTTATTAAAAATGTTTTTTTAATTAAAATCTAGTAATTTTCACTATTCATCAAAATTTCAAAGTTATCCGAAAAGTACCAAAATTTCACCATAGGCTAAATTCGATATTCCAAATCCAAAAATGAAGTCCATTTTAAAATATAAAATATATATAATTTCAAAAAGTAGGTATTACTATTCATAACGGCTAGTTTGATTGGTTATGGTGTGTTAGAACTCGGTATTGCGTACAACACACGCTATCACATTATTCAAAGAGAAGCGTACCGTAGAAGCTTGGGGTGATACATTCTCCCCTCCTTCAAATAATTTCATCCTCGAAATTTCTAGAATACTTATCACATGAAAATACTCGGGTTGTTCTTCATCATAAGTTCCTCAGGTTCCCACATTGCCTCTTCAATCTTATGGTTTTTCCACAAAACTTTTACCAGACGTGTCGTCCGGTTTCTCAGTACTTGTTCTCTCGTATCAAGAATCCTGACAGGCTCTTCACAATAGGAAAGATCCGGTTCCAGTTCTAATTCCTCATAGTTGAGTACATGCATTGGGTCCGGCATGTATTTCCTCAACAGAGATACGTGGAACACATCGTGAACTTTGGAGAGACTTGGCGGCATTGCCAATCGGTAAGACACAGCCCCAATTCGTTCTAGAATTTCGAAAGGTCCGATGTACCTGGGACAAAATTTACCTTTCTTACCAAAATGTATGACTCCCTTCCATGGAGATACCTTGAGGAAAACATGATCACTGACTTGAAATTCCAAATCTTTCCTTCGATTATCGGCATAGCTCTTCTGCCTACTTTGAGATTCTTTGATGTGATTTTGGATTACCTTCACCTTTTCCACCATTTCCTCCACCAGTTCTGGGCCTACAAGTTTTCTTTCACCAACGTCATCCCAACAGGTTGGTGTACGACATATCTTTCCATATAACGCTTCATATGGTGCCATCTGAATACTCGAATGGAAGCTATTGTTATAGGAAAATTCTACCAGAGGTAAATATTGATCCCACATACCCTGAAAGTCAAGTGAGCAAGATCTCAACATGTCTTCTAAGGTCTTAATAGTCCGTTCTGATTGTCCATCTGTCTGAGGGTGGTAATCAGTTCTCAAATGAAGTTCACTATCCAAGGATTTCTGAAGACTTTTCCAAAATCTTGAAGTAAAATGGGGATCACGATCAGAAACGATCGATAGGGGTACTCCATGAAGTCTCACAACTTCATTAATATACAGTCTTGCTAGACGTTCCAGGGGTAGATCTTCTCTTATAGCAAGAAACTGTGCTGATTTGGTAAGACGATCAACAATAACCCATATTGCATCGTTCCTTCTAGGAGTCTTTGGTAGCCCCATGACAAAGTCCATCGTAATATTGTCCCATTTCCACTCCGGTATGGGAAGAGGTTGCATGACTCCTCCAGGCTGTTGCCTTCCAGCTTTCACTTGTTGACAAACCATACATCTAGACACAAAATCAGTAATCTCCCTCTTCATGTTGTCCCACCAAAAATGTTCCTTCAAATCTCTATACATTTTGGTGCTCCCATGGTGTATAGAGAAATTGGAACTATGAGCATCATCCAACAATTCCCTTTTTAGATCGGGTATATTGGGAACACAAAGTCTCTTCCCGAATCTCAAAATTCCATCTTCATACAAAAAGCCTCTCAATCTCCCATCATTCACAGCTTTAATCTTCTTTTGAAATTCTTCATCATCGGTCTGAGAACTCTTAATCCTTTCCAGTAAAGATGGTTTGGCAACCATTTGAAAAAGCATTGATGTTTCACCTTCCCTGGTTATTCCCATGTCGATCTTCACTAGATCCATGAAAATTGGATCCCTTTCAATTCTCATATTGTTCAAAACTCCATAGTCTTTTCTACTCAAAGCATCTACCACTTAGTTTGCTTTCCCCTGGTGGTAGTGTATCGTACAATCATAATCCTTGAGTAATTGAAGCCATCTCCTTTTCCTCATGTTGAGTTCTTTTTGTGAGAAAATATACTTCAAACTCTTGTGATCAGTATAAATCTCACATTTTTCACCATAAAGGTAGTGCCTCCATATCTTCAAAGAGAAGATCACAGCTGCTAACTCGAGATCATGAGTAGGATAGTTTTGTTCATGAATTTTCAACTGTCGTGATGCATAGACAATAACTCTATCATTCTGCATAAGGACACAACCAAGTCCTTTCTTTGATGCATCACTAAAAATAACGAACCCATCATTCCCCGATGGTAGAGTCAATATAGGAGCATTGAATAATATTCTCTTCAGTTCTTCGAAACATTCTTCACACTCTTTTTTCCAAACAAATTTAACCCCTTTACGTGTGAGCTTCGTTAATGGGTTAGCCAATCGGGAAAAATTCTGGACGAAACGTCGATAATAACCTACCAATCCAATAAAACTGCGTACCTCAGTTATACTTGTAGGTGCTGGCCATTCTTGGATTGCCTTGGTATTAGAAGGATCAACAAAGATTCCATCTTTAGAGACAAAATGGCCAAGAAAATAAATCTCATGAAGCCAGAATTCACACTTGCTAAACTTCCCATATAATTCATGCCTCCTCAGAGTCTTCAATATAATGCGCAAGTGATTTTCTTGATCTTCGTAGATTTTAGAGTATACTAAGATATCATCAATAAATACCATCAAAACTTCATTGAGATACTCCTTGAAAACTCTATTCATCAGATCCATGAATACATAGGGTGCATTAGTCAATCCAAATGGCATTACAGTAAACTCTTAATGCCAGTACCTGGTTCGAAATGTTGTCTTCGGAATGTCTTCCTTCTTCACACACAACTGATGGTATCCAGATCAAAGGTCAATCTTTGAAAAGTATTGAGCTCCATGCAGTTGGTCAAATAAATCATCAATGCGTGGTAGGGGATACTTGTTCTTTATTGTTATTGCATTGATCTCCCTATAGTTGATACATAATCTCATAGATCCATCTTTCTTTTTAACAAAAAGAACAGGGGCTCCCCATGGAGAAACACTAGGGCGAATAAATCCCTTATTACTCAATTCCTCTAGTTGTTTCTTTAGTTCAACTAATGCTACAGTGGCCATTCTATAAGGGGTCTTCGATATAGGCCTTGATCCAGGAATTAAATCAATGGAAAACTCAACTTCTCGTTCTGGAGGATGTCCAGGTAAATCTTCCGGAAATACATCTACAAATTCTTTCACAACAGGTACATCCTATATTTGAACATTCCTTTCCTCACCCATAGTTATTTCATTCTCTTCCTCTGCAATAATTGAATTTTGTTGAGCTACAGGGGGTGGATCTAAATAAGAATTAGGTGGTGACGATTCTGCTCTAAAGATAAGGTGTTCCTTATCATTATCATCAAGAATCGTAACCTCTTTCTTCTTACAATAAATCTTCACATCATAGTCCGAAATCTAGTCCATACCGAGGATTATATCAAACTCAATAATAGGTATGACGATGAGATCAGCAGATGAAGAACATTTATGTGCTCTAATGGGGACTAATTCACAAAACTTTGTTGCAATGATACTTCCCTTAGGAGTTTTAACTGACAACTCCCTTGTCAAACCAAATTGGAAATATCTAATTTTCTTAGCAAAATGGGAAGATATGAAACAATGCGATGATCCAGAATCAAATAATGCATTTTCTAAACTTTAGGAAACCATTAAATTACCTTCCACCACGTCTTTCGGAGCTTCTAACTCAGCAGTAGTGATAGCATACGCCTGGCCTTGATCCCTTTTCCTTTTCTGAGCTAAGTTCTCCTGACACTTAGGACATTCATTTTCATAATGCCCCATCTCCCTACAATTGTAGCACTGAACGTTGGTAGCTTCCTTCTTCCCCTTGCAATCACGAGCTTGGTGGCCTTTTTCACCACACTTGTAATAGACTCCCATTACCTTCAAACAAGTACCAGGATGTTTCTTCCCGCATTTACCATAGGATGTATATTCAACCTTTCCCTTCTTCCCCTTATTTCCATCCCCAGATTGATCAGCAGGTCTCTTCTTCTCTTGCTTTTCTTTAAAGTCATAAGACTTAGAGAATTCCTTTTCGGTCTTGATAGCACATGAGACAAAGTCTTCGTATGACGAAAAGGATTGTGAGACTAATGCTCGACGAAGAAATGGTTTTAACCCATCAAAGAAACGATCAATATTACTTCTTGGGTTACGTATATAATCTCTAGCATACCTTGCTAACCTTGTAAAGTTAGCCTCATACTTTGTGACATTCCCATCCTCCTTTTGTCTCAGACTCAGAAATTGCCTTTCCATATCTGCTCGATGGTCGCGAGGAATGTATTTTTCTAAAAACAGATCTTTGAACTCCCTCCATTACATATTTGATACTTAATCATCTTCCTTTATGTTTTGAATCAATGACCACCATTGATCAGCATCTCCAGTGAGGCGGTAAACTGCCATGATAACTTTTTCCCTTTCACTGCTCCCCAAAGCCTGAAATATTTTCTCTAGGGAATTTATCCATTGCTCAGCTACTAAGGGATTTGTACTCCCATTGAACATTGGTGGTTGTTGCCTCATGAATCGATCTAACATTGATCCTCCACGCTATGGATCAGGGTACTCCATACGGGTAAGGTTATTATTCATAACCTGAGTAAGTTGTCCCAGTATGGTGATTAGCTGATCGGCACCAGTTGCATCACCAACCCCACTATAATTATCTTGAGCTGGAGGAAAATCCCTACATGGAGTGCGTGCATTGATATGGTTTCCATTTCTTCCACTAGGCGCCATTTCTAAACAATTTCATAAACTAGATTAGTTTATGAATCAGAATACATAATCCCATACTTATAAAACACTTAACATAAATTGAACTATTTATGGATATAATCCATAATCATAAAAATGTTTTCTTTGAGGAAGTATATACTCATAAACCCTTCATAATTATTTGTAAAGAATATGAGAGTTATCCTAAGCATATCCCCCGGGAGTGTCGTAACCAAGAGTGCAACAAGGCCCGTTGTCGTGCACCAGTTCCTGTTCGAGTCTAGCTCAAAGCGGTGTTTTCGGGTTTTACCCCTAGGTACATCTATGCCAGAGCCGCCTCTACCTGCTCGTATCCAGACAGGGATGTATATCTTGGAAAACTCACAAAATCTCTACAATACCAAAATTCTAGGAAGTTATTCTATACTAATCCTCAAATTTCATCTTAGGTTTACGTGCTCTAATCAGAGTTTATCTAAGTCTAGCTTCCAAGGTTTGTACTAAACTTCCTCTGATACCAACTGTAACGCCCTGACCCTAGTTACCCAGATTCAGTGCATTATTACATAACATTGGCATGACCACAAGAAAGATCAAATCTCGAAAGACAGATTGGTTTAGTAGCGTTGGAAACACTAGATATATTCATAAGTTTTACATTACATCATAAAATGAAAAACTACTACAACAACATATTGTTTCCATAATCCACACTCATATCCCCACATAATATCCCTGCAGGTCATTCATAACTTACTTCTTCACATCCTGGGAAAAATAAAACATAGAAAAGGGGTGAGCTCAAATGCCCAGTAAGGATAACAATATAGCGGAACATTCAAAATAAGCATAAACATTTAAGGCAATGCATTACTAAAACTAAAGCCTTTTAAACTTGAACTTCAACATAGTATGGAAAAAGTAAAATGAAATAATTCCATTTACTTATTCACATGGATATTCTACTAATCGAATAATCACATGCAATATCAATAACCACTTTCATAATGTTGGAATGCATAAAGCCAGACTATCATAACCACATATCCAAGGCCTCGTGCCAAGACAACAAATAAGATTTTGTCAAGGCCTTGTTCCAAGACACTAGTTTGTCTCATGAGACCTACCGATGCATTGAGGAGCTATAGCGAGCTCCACCCGTCACATATTAAGTCCAATTCATTCCCATATGAAAAGGTTTAAACATAACATAAACATTCGTATTAAAACTGGCATACGAAATGTCAATAATTTCACCATAAACTATGAATGGTATAAAAATATCACATCCACATTCAAACATATCACAAAACCTTCAATACAATATAGAAGTTTCGTATCATAATAAATCAACTTCAAATAAGCATAAAATCCATCAAAAGATGTTGACATAGATAAAATCAAAACACTTTTTAGAGAAATATCTCTTTCTATTTTTGAAATCATTTAAGAGCCATATAAATTAAAACATTTTCTTGAAAATATTCTTATAATCTTGTAAGGAAAGCTTTGAAGATTTTATAACGGCAGAAAATAACCGCACCCGCCGTATAAGTTAAAAAAACATTCTTACCTTAATTATGTTGAAAAGTTTACAAAGGACCTTGTTCTGAAAACGACAGAAATATTCCTCTTATAAAAAGTAAAACAAGGGTATAAATGAATTTAACCCATATTCTTGTAAATAATAAAAATGTTTTGAAATACATTTTTAAGAAAACATGGATGTGGATGATAAAGAGATCCCAGTAGATTATTACATATAAACAACCTCGGATAATGAAGAGATTGTGAAATAAACCTTACCTTGCACTTTTCCTTGGTTAGGGTAGGCTAACCTCCTATTTAATGGTGAAATAATTGTTATTAAATTATAAAATAATCATATACATTAATATGATATCATATATGGTCTTTTAATATTGATTTGATAATAATATCTTAGTATTATCGTTGTTTTGGGTGTTAACTTACTTGTTTTCTTTTATATGTTTTGTTAAGTTAGACATGTTTGTAAAGGATAGGTTGTATATTATTTATATCCAGAATGATATCAAGTCCTTAAACATCATTTTTTTAAATCATCAAATGATAATTATACTTGAATGGATACGATGGAGAATGAATCTCATCGCGTTCGTGGAGACGGTAGTCCGTACGTACGCACGAGTGACAATATCATTCTTTTGATATTAAAATTATATATAAATGGATGCTATATAATATATACAGAATCATTAACATGTTATATTTATTATTTACATGAGTTACACATCATTATTATACCCATCCAAATAATATATTATTGAATAACAATTACACCATGACGTGGAGACGGTAAGCCGTACGTACGCAGGTATGGTGACATGTTATTCAAAGGGTGGATAGAATACTGAATATGGTTGTACCATATTTATAATAACATCAAAATATATATATGATACTAGATTTATTATTTTATAATGGTAACAACAAAGGAAGAAGAAGTGGAAGAAGAAAGGAACTTGGAAAAGGGTGGTGAAAACATTACCTCTTCTTCGGGTTCTTCCTTTTGATTTGATCAAAAGGGCTCCTTAGGTTGGCTTTATGATCAAAATATGGCCTCTAGGTTGTAGTGAGGGAATTTGGGAGATTATTTGGGCAGAGTTTGGCCGAACCAAAAGGCTTTGAAGGTGTAAAGAAATGAGAAGGAGGAGTTCCCTTTAATAAGAGGGGTGAGGGGCACCTTTGGAAAAGATAGAAATATTAATTTATAATAAATTCATATTCGGTTTATAATGGCTCCAAAGCTTATTATTTAAATTTTAAGGTGGGTATGGGTCTAAAACAACTCAACCAATAGAATTTATACGGGTTTGGGTCATTATATTAACCTTATCTTTAAGTATTAACTCTTAGTTAATTAGTTTCACTTTTACAATGTCTCATTGTATTGTTTTATTATATGGTTAATAAACATACTATATACATCCAAGAGACCCCCAAGTGGTCCATTAATGATGAACTTATCATGATATAAGTCTCTTGGACGAACCTTAGATTTTTAGAAATTTAATATCAATTAATAATATAATATTTGTTTTATGAACTCTTTTATGTCAATTTTGAAACTATTCAATAGTTGATTTTTGTGAAACTCATAACAGATTGATTACTTAGAAAAAAATCAATTAAATAAATCCTAATATATCATATTATCCTAGAAAATTAGTTTAATTCATTAAAGGTTTCATATTATATTTATTTGGGTATTTATAATATGTATTATTTTAATTTTTCACTATTATAGTAATTACTTCATCATCATTGTGTCATAAATAAATTAAATTATATAATGTCTAAAAATTATAAATAAAATATCTTTATGTACGAAATCGTTTTATCTTTCTAATGAATTTTTATATTCTAAAATCCAACATATATAACCCTATGTAAAAATTGTTTTTCTAAACGATATATGCTTGTGTCATTTTTGTATTAATTTTAACTTAATTAAAATAAAGTGTCCCTATCACCTACAAGTGGCACCATGGGGTACCAAAATCGACCCAAAGATGCCTATGGTCGAACATGTATCAAAAAATAAGTCTAGGACACGTTTTAGGGTAATTTAGTATTATTATAATATTATTTTGTAACCATCATTTACCGGATTTACCCTTAACCATGGTAAATAAAATATTTACCGCAGTAATTATTCAAAATGTCTAAAAATAAAAGTTACCTATTTACACAATTTGAACATCCTGATTCCAAATATGGAATCCATTTTTATAAATTCAAAACATAGAAGTGGCAGAAATTAATTTAAAATTAATTCCCGCTGTCAAAACAAAATGCGTGTTTTTAAGAGATAATAACTATCAAAAGATTGACACTTGTTTATGTTTGGTTTAATTGTAAAATAATGTCCAATGACCAACATTATATTAAATGGTAAAAATATATTCTAAATATACTTTTAAACCACTCAAATTCATAATTTATCACTATTAATTATTTTTATTAAAAAAGTTGTTTTTAATTAAAATTTAGTAATTTTCACTATTCATCAAAATATGAAAGTTATCGGAAAAGTACCAAAATTTCACCTTAGGCTAAATTCGATATTCCAAATCCAAAAATGAAGTCCATTTTAAAATATAAAATATATATAATTTCAAAAAGTAGGTATTTCTATTCATAACGGCTAGTTTGATTGGTTATGGTGTGTTAGAACTCGGTGTTGCGTACAACACACGCTATCACATTATTCAAAGAGAAGCGTACCGTAGAAGGTTGGGGTGTTACAGCCCCCACCTCTACCTCCATACCCACAATTCCAAAGCCTTTGGCTCGGCCAAACCTTGCCCATTTTGTCTCTCAACATCCCTCTCTAACTCCTTGAAGCCTCACTTTGGTCAGAAGTCTTCCCAAGGAAGCCTTTGAGCTCAAACCAAAGGGAGTTACCCGATTTTAAGGTAATGTCTTCACTTGTGTTCTTTTGTTTTATTTTGCTTCTCCAACCCCCTAAACTCTTTTTATTCATTTATTTTGTAACAAATTCAGTATATTAAATATACTAGGATTTTGTTATAAGAAGCATTCAAGCTACACTTACACACACCTACATCAAATGGTTAAAGAACATATTGTTTCTGTGGATGGCGAATTTTTGCCTCACGAAACGATGATTGTTCAACACTCATATAACACCGTAAAAGGTGGCCATTAAGATGTCACTATATTTATATATGATATATAATATGTTTATGTTTCTGTATTTTTCTTTTGTGGCATACCTTTATGGTTTCCATTGTGGGTAAACATGATAATTTCATTTTAGGAAGTGTGGACTACTGCCCCCTCAAAGTGATTTGATTCATTAATGACATATGTGGGATGTATAAAGTATGGATTTAAAGTTATTATATATTATGTATGTTACATATAAATTATTAATATAATTCTGCAATTAAAATATACATACCTCTCATTTTGTTTTAATTCCATTAATATGACATAGAAATGAAAGTAGCGTTCATGCGTACGTACGGCTTACCGTCTCCATGAACGGTGCATTTCATTTCTTACCTCTAACTGATTATGTAATATTATAAATACATGTATATTATGGTTATATATGATATATATGATATCCAAATCATGAATATAATTCTGGATATAATGAACATTTGACCACACGAACAACATGTAATTGTAAGAAGTCCACTTTCGACTTAAGAACCAAATATTGACAAAACAAATATTATTAACTTAAATGATTACATATTGTTTATAACATGGAAATAAGTGATATAAAAGGAATAATTTACTAGAAAAAGGTTCTTAATAAATTTGAAGTTAACTCAAGTTTATTATTCAGGACGTTAAAGAACGATCGAGTCAAGTCAGACCCGAGGTAAGGGATCCTACTCCTCTCTTTCTTTTTAAGTACACTCTTTTTTTTCATTCCTTCTAAGCTCATCTTTCTTGTGATTGGGATGTTATTTTATATTACTATTACTTTAATTTTTATTTTTATATGATTAGATACCCTATTATCTCTCATCAATCTATTTTAGAAGTTTTGAATGGCGCTGTTAGGCTGCCGAATTTTCATAAGAGATCTTACCTCTCTCTTTCTCTTTAAGTACTCTCCATTATGTCACTTCTTTTAAGCTCCGCTTTGTTATGATGGGGGATGTTATTTTATATTCCTCTTGATTTACATTTTATTTTAATGTGATGAGATACCCTATTTGATCTCATCAATCCATTTTTGGAAGTTTTACGTGGCGTCGTTAGGCTACCGAGTTTTCATAAGGGATTGTTCATATCACTCTTATTCCCTTGAGATTTATGCTACATTTGCCACAATTTACGTTGAGTGGTGTATGTAATGACCATTATTTTACTCATTGTGTAATATATTTTCATTTATGAGAATTTACATCAATGTTGTATTGTCCTTCTTTCACGGGGCGTATGTTTCGAACGATACCCATGTAGGTAAGGGAACCTTTCACCCTCCTCTTTTTAAAAGACTTATTTTGTTATGCCTTTTAATTCACATAATATTATTTTGGGATATGTTCTTATATATCCTTATTGATGTAAATTTTATGTCCAAGTTAGGAGATACCCTTTTTATCTCTCATCAACTCTTTTTTTGAATTTTAAAGTGATGTTGTTAGGCTGTCGAATTTTACCAAGGGAACTTCTTAACCCAATTTCGATTTCCTTGGGTTCAACATGTAGTTATTGAATATGTCCTCCTTTGAATATGTGTGAATGACCTTTGATTGTTTTCAACTTAATATCCACTTATACTGGGTGTATTTATATTTTTCACACATAATTATTAGATTGATTTATCCTTAATTTAAGGGTACCTTCTTTACAGGGGATTTCATCTCATTTTACATTTATATTTATACTTCATTGTTGTTATGCACCAATTCACTCTTATATGGTGTATATACTGTCCTTTGGAATATTATATCATGAATTCCTTTATTCTCAAGATATTACAACGTTCTGATTAAATGTTATTCCTCAATTATTGTATCCAAGTGTCTCTCATTTTGTTAAAAAACCTTTAACTAAAATATCGTTTTAAATGTTTTAATGATTTATTTTTATAAATATTTATCATTAATATCCATGTTTTAAAAATGGTTTTAAGGATTTATTTCTATGGATATTAATGTTTTAAAATTTTAAAAGCTTCAAAGTGGTATGGGACACTTTGATTCAAAGATCTCTTTATTAAATGTTTTAAATGGTTTTGAAAATGGTTTTTTAGAATGGGTTCATTATTTAAATATCTTAAAATGTTATATTGTTATTGAAAAGTGGGAATGTTATATTTCCTTTATGATTAAGTTATGTGCTATTATTATTTTATGGTTCTTGGGCATTTTTTTGAAGATGGGTGGTTCCATGATAAACTAAGGGTGGGTGAGCCCAATATAGCTATCTAATGCATTGGGTAGCGTGAAAGAGTGAAACGTTAAGGTTTCTCCGAAGAGATTTATGAGAATATACTATGGTGGGTATTCCAAACGTAACCAAGAGGGCTACTCCCTATGTAAGAATGTTATGAATGCCTCATGTTACCTTTTATGTCTTATGATTTCTATCATTTATTCATGATTTGATGAGGTATGTTAAAGTGCCTATGTTTTATGGGTAAAGTATGATTTCATTCTTTTGTATATATGAACTCATGTTTCCTTTCCACATTTTTATAACCCTTACTGAGCTTTTTATGCTCATCCCATTTTTTTGAAAAGTTTTTCATAGGTCAAGGGAAAGATACATGATGTGATGATAGTGTCAAGGATGTGTCAAGAAAGAATCCATGTTTTATTTTAAATATGTTTCCGTTGATGGGAAGAATGAATACTGTCTTTTATGTAACCACTTTATTTAAATGTGGAATATAATTCAAGTTTCATGATCTAATTCTCTAAAACTCTAAACCTGAAAAGATCATCAATGTGTAATCTTGTAATAACTCAAGATTAAGTAAGGTTTAAGGCTGGGGCCTAATAGTTGGTATCAAAGGTTGGTTTAGATAACTTTAGAGGTTAGGTTATTCTTTAAGCATAAGTGTCATTACCATAATGGTTAGGATTTCAGAAAGAGTCCTTGTTTTAGAAAAAGCGAATGAGTAAGTATATCTTAGTGTTTATCTTCCTCATTAGTACATGATGGTTTTGTTGATATACTCACACTTACCTTTTTTGTTTTAGTAAATGACTGGATCTAGCAGGAACCAAAGTAACAGTGGATGTGAAGGAAACTGTGACAGTTTTTTGAGCAAGCAACTGAATGATATGGGAGCTACAATGAGAACTCTTGTGATTATCCTCAACCAACTATCTGGAGTAATGATTGACCACCTAAACCATGGTGATTTCTTTAAGGTATCATATATGCGAGAAACAAATCCCTACGGAAGTACATGTAATAATCATAAAGGTAAGTGTGTTCAAAAACCTATGTGTCAAAGATGTGGAAAGAAACACCTAGGAAAATGTTTCAAAGGGACAGAAATATGCTATAGATGTGGAAATGAAGGTCATAAAGCAAGAACCTTCCATGGAAAAAGGAAGCATCCAGTTGACTCGAGGAAAGGGAAATAAGTTCTTTCTGAGGGATCAATTGAATGTTTTAAATGTGGTGTGCATGGTCATTATGCAAACACATTTCCTATGAAGATGTTTTGTGAATTAGACCACCAAGATTGTAAAAATGTTCGTTTACCAATACCTAATTCCATTCCAATTGAGGATACATAAACTGAAAATAACCAATCAAAGGTATGGATTATTTCATGACCATTGTTTTTCTATTTTGGAATCTTAGGATATGATTCATGATTTTTTTGTAGGAAAGAGGTATTTCAGAATAAGTTGGAAAGAAATGGTTAATGGATCATGAAGAATGTTGAATGAGTAAGATGTCAATATATAAGGGCTTCAAGAGTTATGGTGAAATTCTTAAGAGTATTAAGTCTCTTTTGATGATGGGGTTACATTAGAAGACTTTTTATATTATGTGTAACCCTGATGTTTAATATATGAAAATTTTATTCAAGGAATAGTTATCTATTCTTTTGTGGACATAGTTATAAAGAACCATTTGGGTTTATATTATCCTTACTTTTGAGGTAATTATGGGTTACTATATGTTATGATTGAAGTGAAAGGCATGAGATAAAATTGAGGTTAAATTATGTTATGGTTATTTTTGATGATTTTATCTCTTTTTGGGGAATTATTTGAGAATTATATAGTTTTGGAAAAAAGGACAACACACAGACCGTGTGACAACCCATCGCGTCGGACAAAGCTGCGAGAATCGAACCCACAACCAAAGTGCAACTGGTATTTATCGCCTACCACTGGACTACGTGAAGTCCCTGGTTAGTTTGACTGATTCTTTTTAGTTAGATGATTTTATGAATTAAGATTAAGTTGATTTTGGGTTATATATGGATATTTATTAACCTATCATGGAGGATATGTGATTTGGTTAATTACTTTTCAAAATGAGACATTAAGAGCAACTGATGTTGTTTGGAGATAATTGTTACGATTTAACTTGGAAGACTATGTGACTAAATCCTTCAAATATTTGGGTTTCAATCATAGTTTGGTTTACTTTGAATAATTTCATGGACAAATTGTTTATCGAATGGTCCTCATTGAACTTTGGGTTTTGTTGTACAAATTTTTGAGATTAAGAATAGATTTTCTTTTTATAAGGGGTTATCCTTTTCTGGATTATCTGATCCTGTACTAACCTTTTTGGTTTTGGTTTTGGTTAATGTCTAAAGACATGGGAACTATATAGTTCTCTTTTTTGGATTAGGTGACTCTCTAGAAGTTGATTATAGTACTCTTAATTTGAACAAGTCTTCCTAAATACTCGTCTTTTAGAGAAAATATGAGTTTGTGTAAGGAATCTAATAAAAGTTGAAAGTCAACATGATAAGTGATTATGTTTCCTTATGAATAAATTCCTCAATAAAAAGTAACTTAATACAAAAATGTTGTCTATTAAATTATCCTACTGGGGAATCGAATACCGTTTAACCCATCACAAGTTTGTGATATTCTTATGGTTAACTTTCTCCTAGACATGTTTACTATCACTCTCTATCAGAACGTGACCCATTGTTTTTTCTTCCATGTCCTTGTTTTCCTACATGGAATACTAGTATGGATTAACTAGGGTGACCTCTATACTTATCTTCATTTATTTTAAAGTGATTGTTTTACCGACTCTTGTTCCGATGTGGGACTTTCAAGGATGTTTCCAAGCTCAATTTTTAAAATTGCGAGGACACAATTCCCAAAAGGGGGGAAGGATGTAACACCCCAGGTGAATAAAAAATATGACATTCTTATATTTATCCCTATTTGTGGAAAAAATGTCAATATTAATTTAAATGGAATGCTATGCTCGATGGCTTACCCAATTCGCAACAACAACATCCTTTGAAATCTTACGTTGCACTATAATAATAAAATAATATTATTTTAAATGGTAGTTAACGCCTAGCCGTTGTATTGACAGGAATGAATAGAAATACCTAAAATATTATTATATATTTTTGTTAAATGTTTTTACTTTTATCCAATAAATTTTAGAGGCTTTAAATACAAATGAATCTAATCTTAAGCATTGAATACACTAGTATTTTTAAAAGATTGTTTTACTACCTTTTGATGGAAAACCATTTTTAAATCAAAATTTTGACAATTCTATAAGCTCTATTTTTCAAAATAAACATATTATTTATTATTGGGACATTGAAATTTACCTTGGGTTAATTTTTGGTATTTTTCTGACAATGTTCATTTTTTAATGAATAGTGAAAAATACTGCATTTTACATCAAAACTGCTTTTTCATATAATTTAATTATATGGTTATATTATATTTTTAATTTGTTTTAAAGTGTAATTGGAATATATTTTTACCATTTAATCTAATTATGGTCATTTGGATTAATTTCACTTTGTAATTGGGCATAAACAAGTGCCAAACTTTTCATAAATATTATTTCTAAAAAACCCGTTATTTGTTTTGACAACAAGAAGTTATTTTAAATTAATTATTTAAATTTATGTGTTTGGAATTTGGGAAAATGGATTAATTATTTTGAATCATAAGGTCCAAATTATGTAATTAAGACTCTTTTGTTTTTGGACATTATGAAATGTAACGACGGTAATTATCTTTAATTATCTTGATTAATGTGTAATCAGGTAGTTAAAGATAATAAAATAATATCATAATAATAAAAAATAACCACAAAATGTGTCCTAAGGATACTGGTTGTCTCATGGGCGACCATGGGATGCCTTGTGCCAAACTTGGGGTCCCCATGGAATCAGTTTTGTGAAAAGTGACTTTTTATCTTTTTATTTTTAAAGAATGTTAAATGTAACAAAGAATGTATCACCTAAGTAAAATATTTTTAATATTGTCTACATAGATTATCTTTTGGACTATAAATATTAATCGGAAAGATAAATAGATTTCCTACATCATACTATTTTTTTATAATTTTTAAACATTAAATAAATTAAATTATTTATGACATCATGATGATGCAACGATGACCTCATTATTTAACGATTTAAATAAAATGGAAAGATAATGTAAAATCTAAGACCTACGCATGTCAAAAACCTATTATATGGGTGGATTTAGAACCCCTATCTCCTTATCCTCGAAACACATCAATGTGGGACCATTAAAATCCGAAACTCATTTGAAAATAAAGTTACATTTTATACCTTTCCAAGAGTGCCCCTCCTCTCCTCTTATAAAAGGCCCCGACCTCTACCTCCTTACCCACACTTCCAAAGCCATTGGCTCATCGAAACCCTACCCATTTTGTCTCTCAACATCCCTATATAACTCTTTGAAGCCTCACTTTGGGCAGAAGTTTTCCCAAGGAAGTCTTTGAGTTCAAACCAAAGGGAGTTACCCGATTTTAAGGTAATGTCTTCACTTGTGTTCTTTTGTTTTATTTTGCTTCTACAACCCCCTAAACTCTTTTTATTCATTTATTTTTTAACAAATACAGTATCTTAAATATACTAGGATGTTTTTATAATAATAATTAGAGATACACTTACACACACCTACATCAAATGATTAATGAACATACTGTTTCTGTGGATGACGAATTTATGCCTCACGAAACGATGATTATTCAACACTCATATAGCACTGTAAAAGGTAGACATTAATATGTCACTATATTTATATATGATATATAATATGTTTATGTTTTTGTATTTTTCTTTTTTGTCATATCCTTATAGTTTCCATTGTGGTTAAACATGATAAATTCATTTTAGGAAGTGCGGACTACCGCCCCCTCAAAGTGATTTGATTCGTTAATGCCATATGTGGGATGTATAAAGGATGGATTTAAAGTTATTATATATGATGTATGTTACATATAAATGATTAGTATAATTCTGGAATTAAAATATACATAACTCTCATTTGTTGTTAATTCCATTAATATGACATAGAAATGAAAGTAGCGTTCATGTGTACGTACGGCTTACCGTCTCCGTGAACGGTGCATTTCATTTCTTACCTCTAAATGATTGTTTAATATTATAAATACATGTATATTCTGGATATATATGATATATATGATATCTAAATCATGAATATAATTCTGGATATAATGAAAATTTGACCACACGAACAACATGTAATTGTAAGAAGTCCACTTTCGACTTAAGAACCAAATATCGACAAAACAAACATTATTAAAGTAAATGATTACATAATGTTTATAACATGGAAATAATTGATATAAAAGGAATAATGAACTAGAAAAAGGTTCTTAATAAAGTTGAAATTAACTCAAGTTTATTATTCAGGACTTTAAAGAACGATCGAGTCAAGTCGGACCCAAGGTAAGGGATCATACTCCTCTCTTTCTTTTTAAGTACACTCTTTTATGTCATTCCTTCTATACTCATCTTTCATGTGATTGGGATGTTATTTTATATTAATATTAATTTAATTCTTATGTTCATATGATGAGAGACCCTATTCTCTCCCATAAATCCATTTTGGAAGTTTTGAGTGGCGCCGTTAGGCTGCTGAATTTTCGTAAGAGATCTAACCTCTCTCTTTCTCTTTAAGTACTCTCCTTTATGTCACTTCTTTTAATCTCCTATTTGTTATGATGGGGGATGTTATTTTATATTACTCTTTATGTAAATTTTATTTTAATGTGATGATATACCCTATTTTATCTCATCAATCCATTTTTGGAAGTTTTAAGTGGCATCGTTAGGCTGCCAAGTTTTCGTAAGGGATTTTTCATCTCACTCTTATTCCTGTAAGATTTATGCTACATTTGCCACAATTTCCTTTGAGTGGTGTATATACTGACCATTATTTTACTCATTGTGTAATATTTTTTCATTTATGAGTATTTACATCAATGTTGTGTTGTCCTTCTTTCATGAGGTGTATGTTTCGAAGGATACCCATGTCGGTATGGGTACCTTTCACCCTCCTCTTTTTAAAAGACTTATTTTGTTATTTCATTTAATTCACATAATATTATGTTGGGATATGTTATTGTATATACTTATTGATGTAAATTTTATGTCCAAGTGATGAGATACCCTTTTTATCTCTCATCAACTCTTTTTTTGAATTTTAAAGTGATGTCGTTAGGCTGTCGAATTTTACCAAGGGAACTTCTTAACCCAATTTCGATTTCCTTGGGTTCAACATGTAGTTATTGAATATGTCTTCCTTTGAATATGTGTGAATGAACTTTTATTGTTTTACAATCAATATCCACTTTTATTGGGTGTATTTATATTTTTCACACATAATTATGAGATTGATTTATCCTTAATTTATGGGTAACTTCTTTACATGGGATTTCTTCTCATTTTACATTTCTATTGATACTTCATTGTTGTTATGCTCCAATTCACTCCTATATGGTATGTATAATGTCATTTGGAATATTATATCTTGAATTCCTTTATTCTCATTATATTATAATGTTTTGATTAAATGTTATTCCTCAATTATTATAGTCAAGTGTCTCTCATTTTGTTAAAAACCATTTAACTAAAATATAGTTTTAAATGTTTTAATGATTAATTCTTATAAATATTTATCGTTAATATCCATGTTTTCAAAATGGTTTTAAGGATATATTTATATGGATATTAATGTTTTAAAATGTTAAAATCTTCAAAGTGGTATAGGAAACTTTGATTCAAATATCTCTTTATTAAATGTTTTAAATGGTTTTGAAAATGGTTTTTTAGAATGGGTTCATTATTTCAATATCTTAAAATGTTATATTGTTATTTCAAAGTGGGAATGTTATATTTCCTTTATTCTTAAGTTATATGCTATGATTATGTTATGGTTCTTGGGCATTTTTATGAAGACGGGTGGTTCCGTGATAAACTAAGGGCGGGTGAGTCCGATATAGCTCTACAATGCATTGGGTAACGCGAAGGAGTGAAACGTTAAGGTTTATCTGAAGAGATTTAGGGAATATACTGTGGTGGGTATTCCAAATGTATCCAAGAGGGTTACTCCCTACGTAAGAATGTTATGAATGCCTCAAGTTACCTTTTATGTCTTATGATTTCTATGATTTATTCATGATTTGATGAGGTATGTTAAAGTGCCTATGTTTTATGTGTAAAGTATGATTTCATTCTTATGTATATATGAACTCATGTTTCCTTTCCATATTTTTATAACCCTTACTGAGCTTTTTATGCTTATCCCAAGTTTTTGAAATGTTTTTCACAGGTCAAGGTAAATGAACATGATGTGATGATAGTGTCAAGGATGTGTCAAGAAAGAATCCATGTTTTATTTTAAATCTGTTTCTGTTGATGGGAAGAATGAATACTATCTTTTATGTAACCACTTTGTTTAAATGTGAAATGTAATGCATGTTTCATGATCTAATTCTGTAAAACTCTAAACCTGAAAAGATCATCAATGTGTAATCTTGTAATAACTCAAGATTATGTAAGGTTTAAGGCTGGGGACTTATAGTGATTACACCTCCCATTTGAATACAATATCCCTATACTCACCCCATTATAGATTTTACATCTTTGGAGTTCTAAAGAGTCATGTATTGGGGAAGCATTCTTAATGTGTATCAAATCGTTTATAATTGAGAAGGTAAATTGTCTCATTAATGAATCATTCAATTCTTAGTATTTTTTCACCAATAGTATTTCCCAATTTATTCCAGACGTTAGGAGTCTATCCAATAATTTTCAAGCCATTCCCTTTTATCTATGGGTGCTAATATAATGCAATACAACGAGTTTTCTAGTTGAAATGGTGAGATTCCTTCTCCTTTAAGATCCATCTTCTTCCTACTTTCATTATTTATTTGTTTTATAATCTCCTCTAGTCATGACCAACCTAGGGATATGTTATTACATGATTTTTATGGGTTTTTTGTTCATTTGTGCCTGGTCGGCATAGGTTTAGGGTTTGTAAAAGCTCAGATGGTGATTTTGGGGGTCCGTTTCCATTACGCCAAGGATTTGAGGTAGGAAATCCCATGAAAAAGACTTTATCATTTAAATTTAATCATTATAATTTTTTTATAACCTTATTTATATGATATTTCCTATCTTTAATGCTTTTTTTAAAGGTTTTGTGTGCAACTTATGTTTTATGACTTATTTTGATAAAAATATAGTTGTTTTGGTAAAAATGTGCACTCCTCTTGTTTGATAAATTATTCCATGGTATTTCGCACTTGTTTTATAGTATTTTGAATATGTCACAGTATCATGAATAACTTTATGGCATGAAAATGTTATTTTATCCTTTTTAAGTGCTTAACATAAGCTGTTTTGTTATAGAGTACATGCAATGTGTTCAGAAATTGCCCGACTGCCTTTTATGAGTCTTGTGAAATTTAAAATGATTTTTTTGATTTTAAATACATTGGAATCATTTAAAAAAATTATTTTGGGATCCTTTAATGGATTTCCAATTTGGATTTGGTTTTCCAAAAAATGGTTTTTGGTTTACAACATGTTTTGGCATAACTTGCTAGAAAATGGACTGTTTCACATTATTATGAAAATGGTTGTGTTTGGAATATGTTGTCTCAGTGTTTTAAAAGATTTATGAATGTGTTTTGATGCTATAAATGGTATTTATACAACTCCTTAATAAAATTTAAATTCATAACTTTGTCAAATGTTAGTTTTGAGAAAATGTTTAAAGCCTTGTTTGACCTTTCCTAAAAATAAAGAATGATTATTTTACTTGTATATATCATGTGGTGTCAATTGGGATTGTTTTATGGTCGATGAACTAGTTTTATTAAATGTAGTTAGGGATGCAAAATATGGTTGAGTATGGTTCTGTTGTGTTTTTATAATTAAAATAGTGTTTTGAATGAGTTTTATGTGAAAATCATCAATACACTCCTTGAAGTTATCTTACGAAAATTTTTAGTGGTTTATTAATTCGTGAAATAAATGTGAAGAAAGTTTTTGGGATGTTTGTGTTTTTATGGTTTGGGAATGTAATTTGGATTTGACATGTGTATTTTATAACATGTGTAACCTGATTGAGCACTAATGGAAATCCTGGGTATCTAGTTGGGTGGATGTGTACTAGTATGCTAGTGATTTTGTGGGGTTTGGCCCCTGTTTCACATAGAATGTTTTACAATGACAACACTAACGAAACTATAATGATGTTGATGTTGGGGGACCACTAGGATATGAGTATTCTCCCTAATAGTGGATCATTTGCACCAAAACGAATATTTATTGTGGTTACTTTCACCGAGATATGAGGTGCCTAGAACTCACAATTTACTAGTGCCTAGGGGTATTCCCATGATTTATGCTCATTGGCTATTTTATACTCACCATCAGCATAAATATTGTTTGGTTGGTAAATTAATAATCTTGTATTATTTATTTAAAACTACAAATTCATTAAATTATCCCTCTTGAAAACTATTTTCATTTTGAAGTTCCACCTCTTTGAAAAATTGTTACTAGCATTCTTTTTTATAAAACATTAAAGTTTTTGTCTGATAATTATTATATCATGGAACATCATTTGAAAAACATAATTTTATATCTTTTATTTAAAACAATAAATTAATGATTTCTTTATTTTAAGGAATGTTCATTGGGAATAGAATTTCGGGCTAACCTACTGAGTTTTAATACTCACGCCTATAGTCTTCTTTTGTTTTTAGCCCTGGTGTAAGTTTTGACATGAGTTTGATCACCTTTGGAGACATGTGATCATTTTGTTGGAGAGTGACCAACGAGGTCATATGGAGTTAGTTGGTTATTGGGTTTGGTCAGTTGAGTTGTTTTTTTTGTACATTCAGTTTCTTGTACAAATAATGTTTAGATCAATTTGTATATAAATGTATTTTTGGCTGTCCATTTCATTTCTCTGTTTATTTGGTTGTTTATATATGGGAGAAATTATTCCCTTATGTACTATATTGATTCCCATGGTGATTTTTTCTATTCCAGGATGATCGAGAATGCCTCATGGGACTTATCACGGGCTGGCCTGGGTGATCGGTTCAGGGTCAACTCGGGCTGGTTCGTGATAGATATCAAAATTTAAGAATGCATATCTACATTTTCTGAGATAGGCTTATGCAATATTTTACTATACATGATCTTTTTTTCATAAATACACAGATAAAAAAATCCCATTTTTCTCAACATATGGGACAAATATATACAGATATTCTTGAGAACTACTGGTGGCATTATTCCCACTCTATAATGGTATATAGAGAGACCCAATATCATTATTTTTACACCCACCCATTGGGTTTCCTTAATACCAATCCCATCCTAACCAACTCAAGGATTGGATGAATTAACCTCTTATGATATTTAATGATGAAAAGTTCTTCCACAAGCCAATCACTTCATTTGAGAACACCTTAGTATTATCTACAGGTCCATAAATTCTATGAAATTTTTTCTTTATCACATGGATTTAAATTTTATGTCATCATCCTAATCATATGATGTAAAAGTTAATGATAAATTACTCTCCTCATGATGTAAAACAGTTCGATACATGTATTACCCATAATAATTTAAATATATATAGTGAGAGACCATTATGAAAGACTTTAAACATTTTAAGATTTTTCATTGTCATAGTAAAATAAATTGCATGGAGTTATGTCCACCTTGTGTGACTACAAACTTTTAAGGCGGTCATCCTTAGTATGTAGTACTTCCCTTTCATAGTATCAAACCAAGGATAGATGCCTTTTATCCACACATTAGAGCCATATCTAGTAGATAATCCTAACCTCTGTTTTATCCCTATCCACATGCTATCATCATGGTCAAATTTTCCCCTCATCCTGGTTAAATGATATAAAACAGTTGAATCTTCAAAGTCCATAAACTGTTTAGAGTGTCCTACCCTATGTGGCTCATCTCCATTACATGATAGTTGGATTATTTTAAGGATCACTAGTGTATAATAGATAGTTCCTTATAGACTAAACTAACATACAAAATATAAAATACCCCCATATTCTTGAACTACAAGTAAGGTGATTCCTTTTTATAGTATATATAGAGACAACTGAATTGTCGATCCTAGAAAAAAAATTTCATTCTTAACATTTAGTATATAATTGAGAATCAAATTAAAATAGAATTTTCTTAATTATATTTAGAAAATATTTTCCCTCATAATGTCCCTATCATGCACTCTCATTTGAATTAGATAATATTCTAGATATATTTGTTTATCATAGTGAGTGTCACATGCAAGAGCATAGAGGGTCGAGAGTAAATTATTCTGATAAGCACAATATATTTCTGGGTGATATCTAGACGTAGTTAATTAAATACTAGTAGCATGATGTTAAACAACACCATATAAAGTATATCATGCCTGAAACATAGAAACATTGGGGGGGGGGATTATTGGTGAGACCTTTTCCCATAAATGATAAACAGATCCATATAATAAATTACTAGTTCATTTATCTATATAAAGATACAGTGCACTATTCTCAGATGACACTATGTATCCCTCTCCTTGTTTTGATACTTTATCAAAAAAAATTATTCCCTCTCTATATATATGACCATGATATATGTTGGGAAACATTTTATAAGAACTTTCTATGGTTTGATTCATACTTTTACAGAAAAATTAGTGATTCTTAGATTCTTTATCATAGACCTAGACACAAATACTATCAAAAAAGGATGCTCGATTACACCATTGCCTTTATGTTTTATTATCCATATTAATATTTCTCAATAAAATAATGTTAATTTTAAACATAATACTCTCATCAGGAACATAACTATGATCTATATTAAATGGGTCATTCTAAGAACTACACTTGGATTCATTGTTACTCTTATAAGATACATAGTGATACTCTAATAAATAAAAAGAGGGACAAAATGAAATTTTATCAATAAAAATTACCTCCCATATATATATGAGTCAGATATATATAGGAACCTTTATCGTGGATTTCATCAACCATGGATCTATGTTAAATGTTCTCCAATTTAAAAACTTTTTTTGTCTTGATTCACATCATTTTGGGATATTTAGTGATGAATAAATGATCTAATTTGGACCCAAACATGATTTCAACTAAAATATCAACCTATCTCAATGATGGATTTATTAATTTTATTCCTCATTTGACACATGAGAAATGTTTTCATCTCTTATTAAAGTTAGGAAAACAAAATTCTTCCAGTATATTTGTATATGCACTTATACCAAGATAACATATCCCCCATTTTCATATGGTGTATCCTAATTAAAATATCTTTTGAACTCATCCTTGTATTTGGTTGTTTAATCATACACATGAGTTAGAACAACATAAAATTACCTATATATATGCCACTACCACATAATGTTAATTTATGTTGTGTGAGTCCTTTCAACATGAAGTTAAACTACCCTAAACATAATTCCTTGCCTTATAATGTTAAATTACACGATATATATTCTACATTGTATAACTATAAATTTCATATAATGGTATTTTTATACTAACAAATTTCCCCTAAATGAGATCTAGATCCATGAAAGGGTGTCCAACATGGGGACATTCTTCAAAAAAAGAATAAAATTCCCTTTTCCTAACATTATATCAAAATAATCAGATATTTCCTCACAATATAAGAACTATGAATAGATTTATTCTTACAATATCATGATATATAGAGACATCTAGAACATGTGTTCTAAACTCATCAATAAAAAATCACCATTTATCACTCCTTTCAAATGGTCTACATCATTATCACCATGGTAAACTTAGGTATTGGATGCCTCCACCACTTTTTATGAACATTCTTTTCCACAATTCAAAATTCATGTATCATGTGTCACAAATTTTCGTAATCTTTTTTGGGTTATTGGTAATTAGTTTATCCAACTTCAAATGGAAAATCTATTTTTTATGTATATATATAACCCAATTTGGATTCTCTATATGCATCCCCAGTATGGCCTTCCAACTAGAGGCATGTTTCCATCATAAAAACATACTCTAATATTTGTATGCCCTAAGGTAATTTCAACAAAACTCATCATTTGAATATGTTTAGTGGTGATCTCTTACATACCTATCTCATATAACCACTACCTATCAGAAAAACAGGATATATCGTTCATAAAATCATCATCCTCTATTAACAATTTGTTAGATTGATCTTGCACTAAGAAACCAAACTCATTGAAGAGTTTACCGATTTTTTTCATAAGACCAATAAATTCAATAGTTTTGATTTATAAGAATTCATTTTCACGTTTCATGTATTTTTTTTATATTTTATTTAATTTTAATTTTTTTGTTAATATTCACCCTATATAGATTTTTTATGGGATATGTTATTTTTAGAGGGTTTTTAGTATTTTATAGTAATGCATAATTTTTTCAACATTATTTGTTTTTTTATTGTATGAGGTTCTTTTAATCAAAGAATATAATATATTAATTTTCCAAACTATTTTTAAAAATACCAAGATCATTAATTTACCATATCATATCATGACCATCATATTCCTAAACATTCATTGAAAAAATGTTACCTTATCAATAAGGGTTACATTCCTGAATGATTTACTCTTATATGAAATGGATCCCAATATAATCCAAAAATTTAGACTCTGATTAGTTCATTCGAAGTAAAAAAAACCATGTTATCATATATCCCAACAATATTTTTCAATATTCATAACCTTTTCTGTAGATTTTTATTTTGAAATCATTTCCAAAATAATTTTCAAATCATTTTTTCAAAGAAAAAAATTGTTCCACCCAAAATGAAAGTCTTTTATCCCGTATAAACTATTTTTAAATAAATACACCCATAAGTCATTTTATTTTAATTAAAATCTATTATTTATGTTTATACTATCATTAATTAATCTAAAAAATGATTCCTTTAAAAAATAACGAATCACATAATTTTCAAAAAAATCACTTCATTTAATATATCAATCATAGATAATTAATAAAAATAACTTTTATAATAAATCCATACTTATTTAACTATATTTTGATACATAAAAACATCAAATTAGTTCCCATTCAAAAAATCAATTATTTAATAATAATTATCACACATCATTTGATAAATCAACATATAATAAAATCATATTGTTTATAAAATCATATAATAGAAATATAATATATTATACACCATCATAAGAAATGATTAATATCTCCTGCATCATATGAATTCTATAAATATCATTGGGGTAATCAAAATTATTGATCTTGGGTATCGAAAATTCCTCTAAAATCAAATAATAAAAACCTCAAAAAATATAATCAATATTGTAATCTAGTATGATCATAATCACCATGATATATTTCTCATAGAGAATAAGATAGAATGATAAAATAGGAAGAATATAATAATTTGAGATACAATTACCTAAGATCCAGATATAAATCATCCATATTGAGGAAATAAATCATATATAGTTCTAAACAATTAAATGAACTCATTCAATGATAATATGTGGTTTAATTGGGTAAATATATAGAAATAACCAATTAATAAGTAAATTTACCTGTTATAACATATATCATGGTTATATATGTGATTTTTAGATTATACACCTTAATTAAGATTTATTTCCTGGGACTATATAGTTTGATAACGTGATCTCTCTAACCATGTGAAAAGAAATATCTCATAATTTAAGATAGAAAGGGATGAAAATATATTATATATACTATTAACTAATCATTTCTGAACTCAAATTCTCTTTTAACTACCATTTTCAACATAAAATAACTTGAAACTAAATTAATCATTCATTTAGCCTAATTATATTATTATACAAATTATTTCATTCGTGGTAGCTTTCAAATTGAAATGGTTGATTTAAAGACTATATAAGGATTTAAGTTGACCTAAATAAGTTAAAATATTTTCAATCACTGAACCATCATTTATTAAATAATAAAATTTGGATAAATTAAAAAATAATATAGGTTAAAAGAATCTATTTTGAAAAAAAAATTTATTGTTGAACTAAATTCTTTCTAAATAGTAAAAATATATAAAACTTTAATGTGAAAACAATGGAGTTATTTTATTGGATAATGAACCTCAATCACTACAAATTTATAAAAACATTTCATGTAAATATTATATCACTAAAGTAGTCATTGAGAGTGTAGATGTAATTATATTTAGGTAATTTCAATTAATAATACAGTTGATCTTATGAGATAATCATTTTCATAAAAAAACATATGGGTGATATTAATTCTTAGTTAATTAGATATATTAGGATACTAGATCTAATATATTTATATAATTTCTAAATATATTCATTTAATGTAAATCTTATGAATTTTTTTTATCATGATTCTATAACTAATAGAAGCTTTCAAAATATTTTTTTTAAGTATGAGAAATTTATAATGTGGGATGTGATATGATAATTAACCCCTTATTAGTGAAACATTGAGTTATTTAAAATCAATTATAATATGAAAAAGTAATTTGTTTTAACGAAATATTTATATTAACATTAGTAGGGGCTGGTATGAAGACACAATGTTCACTTATAGTAACACATGTTAACATTTTATTTGTACTGATTCACTTTAATTACACCAATTGAACATAAAATTTTTATTTATTTGGAGTACATGGGTGCATAATTTAAAGTAATCACATACAATAGATTAAAAATTTTCTCCATATATTAATCATAATATGTAGATATTTACAATACATTATACCTAATAATAATATAAAAGGGTGGTTGGGTCAGATTATAAATTTTTTTGTTATTTTCTTATCTAATGGAATAGTTTACCTCTTGTATAATAAGTATGATATCTAGTCACTAAATGATTATTATTGAGTAAATCAATGGTCATTATTATTTGGGTGACATGTGATGTTCTCAATTATATAAATGAATGACATAAGATTTATTTCACACTTGATTTTGTTTCTTTTCATGTCTTGGTTTTGTTCCAGTTAATTGAAAATACCATTAATTTTCATGGGTGTTGGGTGAGATTAATTTTGAGTTTTTAACTTCCATATATTTCAAATCATACTAATTTGGGTGCCCCATTATTTGATTGGGAGTTTTTTGTTAAATGGTGGTTACTTAATGATTTGGGCCAATCATAGGTCAATTTCCAGATTTAAAAACAAAATTTGTTGCTTTTATAACTACATTGTTTTTAAAAAAATTTCATCCATTAAAAATCCTAAATTTATGCCACTGACATATTCAAACCACCATATCCATTTTTACTACATAAACATTAATAAGAATGGTGAATTTGGGTTACTTATGTAGGTATTGGTCCCGCACGTGAGCCCATTTCAAGTATTAAAAAAAATTAGTTTCTTTTATATAGTTTTCAATTTTTTAATATTTTTTGGTGAATATACCTCCCACGTGAAACCCAAATACATATCCTAACCTCATTTATCTTATGTTTCTATTCGGAGCTCGTTTTCTTTGCATATAAGGGAGAAAGTTCTCAGGTTTAATAAAATCGTTCAGATTTGGGAAGGTAAATTCATTCATCCAAAAATAATCCATTTCTTACTCTTTCCCCCCAAATATTTTCTACCTTGTTATTTCCAACCCAAGGATACCCTAAAATATGTTCAAATCTATTCCCTTTCTTATATGGGTGTATATCTAAGGGAATTCGAAGAGTTTTTGATTTTCCAAGGTGAGATTCCTTCTCATTTCTCCTCCCTCTTCCTCCTCCTTTCATTATTTCTTGGTTTTCTATTCCTATATACTCATAATAGACCTATGGTTCTATTATAAGATGAATATTTATGGGGTTTTTGTTCTTTTGGGTATTGTACTCATAGTTTATGTTTTATAGACCCTTAGATGGGGATATCGGGTGTGCGTTTCCATTATGCCAAGGATTTGAGGTAGGATATCCCTTCAATATGCCTTTATAATTCAAGATTCATCATTTTTTATTTTTCACACCTGATATATATTTTTATTAATTTTTTTAATCCCTTTAACAATTTTCTTGGTGTTCAAAATGGTTGTTTAAGCCTCGATTTTTGAAAGGTTGTGTTGTTTTGTCATAAAAGTGCACACCAAGTGTATTTTTAAATGTTATTCTATCTTTTTCAACTATTTTGTGAGGTTTAGAAACACTATTATGGTACATTGAACATGTTCGAGTATCTTGGGTAAAATATTTAATTAAATTGGTGTTTTATTCCCTGTCAAGTGCTTAAAATAAATGATTTTTTTAAAAGTGTAAGTCATGTGTTCGGTAAATTTCCCGGTTGGATTTTATGTGTTAAGTTTGATTTAAAAATCATTTGTTTGGATTTATAAATGAATTAGAGGAATTAAAAATGTTATTTTTAGTTCCTTATATAGATTTCCATTTGTATCTGGTTTTACAAACTAATGGGGTTTGGTTTATAACATGTTTTGGCCCGAGTTTTCAGAAAAGAGCCCACTTCACATCCTTATGAAAATGGTTTTGTTTTGAATATGTAACATGAGTGTATTAAGGGATTTATGAATGTGTTTTTACACTTTAAATGGTGTGTATACAACTCTTTAATAAATGTGAAATGCATACCTATTTCAAATGTTAGTTTTGAGAAAGCCTTAAAGGCCCGTTCAAAATTTTTTTTTGTAAAAATTGTTTCAATGTGTATTTTATGTTATATCTTTTGGGGCCATTTTATGGTACATGAAAATTATTTATCAATTTTTTTGGGGATGAAAAATATTGTTTTATATGTTTTTTATGGGGTTTTTCATTGAATGATCATTTTTGAATGAATTTTATATGAAAGGCCTCGTTATACTCCTGGAAATTGTTTTACAAAACTTTTTATTGGTTGGTTGATTTGTGAAAAAAATGTGAAGCTTATTTTCAGGCTGTTTGTGTGTTTCTAGTTTGGTAATGTAATTTTGATGTTAAAAACGTTTTTGATTATATTTTTAACTGTATTGACCACTAAAGGGAATCCTGGGTATCTTGGTGGGTGAACGTGTACTAGTATGCTAGTAATCTCATGGGGTTTGACCCCTGTTTCATGTAACAAGATTGATGATGAAAACACTAACCAAACTATGATGATGATGTAGTTGGGTACCACTAGGTTATAGTTATTATACCTACTAGTGTCTCATTTTCATGATAACATATATTTTTTATGGTTACCTTCACTGAGATACAAGGTACCTGGGTCTCACAACTAACTAGTGTAAAGGGGTGTTCCCGCGACTTGTGATCATTAACTATTTGTACGCACCATCTGCATATGGTGTGTTTTGTTGGTAAATTCAGCACTGTGTATGATTTTTTTAAAAGTTTTCATTCTTTAAATCCTCTCTCTTGATAACTATTTTCATTTTTGAGGTGCACCTCTTTGAAAATTGTTACTAGCATTCTTGTTTATAAAACATGAAAGTTTTTGTCTCGTAAATTTTTTATAGAATGGGACCTCTGGAAAACATACCTTTATATCTATTATTTAAAATGTGAAATTGAAGTTTATTTTATTTTAAAGGATTTTCATTGGGAATAAAATATCAGACTAACCTACTGAGTTTTAATACTCACACCTATAGTCTTCTACATTTTTAGCCCTTGTGTAGACTTCAGATTGAGTTCCATCGCCTTGGGTGATGTGTGATCATTATGTTGTAGAGTTACTAGAGGGGTCACATGGAGTTATCCAGTTATCAGGTTTGGTAAGTTGAGTTTTTAGTTTATTTTTATTTTCAGTTTTTTGTAAAAATAATGTTTATTTTTATTTTTATGTAATTGTATTTTGGACTGTCCATTTCTTTTTTATTTTTGTTTGATTATTATTATTTATGAGAAACTCTTCCATTATGTAATATATTAATGCCTTTGGTGCTTTTTTCCATCCTGATAGGATTAGGAATGACTCTCAGGACATGTCGATGGCTGGCCTAGGTGACGGTTTAGTATTGACTCAGGCCGGTTCATGAAAAAATGGTATTAGAGGAGGTCAACTCTTAGAAGAACTTTCTTTTCAGAGCACCCTGGTTACTTAAGAGATGTCAAGGTATATGGAGTAAAATTTTTGGGAATTGAGGGGTAAGTGTAAGAATAACATCACTTACTATTTCTCATTCTGACCCTCAGGTTTCAACGGGATGTACGGTTTTATTAGTGTCATTTGTTATTTTTGATTGTTTGGTGTTGGGGTAGGACAAGAGGAGTCTGACTAATGGCCTCCGTGAGCTCGAATGGTCTGAAAATACATTTAGAGCTGAGTCATGTTCCAAATTTGTCTCTCTGTGTTTGTGTTTTCTTTGAAATATGCCCACCAACAATATATTCAAGTAACCAACCGACAATAGTTCCCTTTTGTGGGTCTCTTAGACCTTTATTGAATTCTGATTTTTTAGTTTTGAACATTCTTGTGTGAGAATTGTAAAAATGTGTTTTTATAGGAATATTTAGATTTTGAAAAGTGGAAAATGGGTTTTACAAAAAATAAATATAATAATGGTTATTTATGTTTGTTTTTTCTTTGAAAAAATGTTTTTGGAGGAAGTGAAAATGATTTAACAGGACTGTATTTTCTCTAATATAAACGTGTGGTTTGTTGAAATATATGGTTTTGAAAGTGTGAATAATTTTAAGGTGATTCTGAATCTTTGTTTTAAATGGGGTGTTTTGGGATGTTAAAAATTGTTTGAATATCATGAATTGGTTTTGGATATTGGTTTTGAGTCATTAGTGTTTTCATAGAAAGGGTGTTGGTCTCAATGGCCATCATATTATTAAAAGATACATTGTAGATTTTTATAAAATGGGTAGGAGTTTTTTGTAGTAGCTTGGTTGTTTTAAAAGAAGTTATCAATGAAAAGGTGTAGGTTTTTACGAAAATGGATCGTGATAAAGTGTTGTTTTTTTTGTAAAATATGAAAAGGATTTTTGACTTGGTGGTTAGTATTCCTTTGGAAGGTACATGATTTTTGGAATGATGTGGTTTTGTTTTATCCTTTTGTGTTTTCAAAGGTGCTCACATGCCTAGTTTTATTGATATCTAGAAAGATGGCCTATATGGTATGGTGGTTGGGTGCCTAGGGTGGCATGGAAATGTTATTGTTAGTAATATTTGATGAAACAACATTACTGAATGTGTAAATTCACCAAGTTAGTTTGTTTTTCAAAAGTGTTTTGAGCTTAAGAATTGTGGCTTTTGTTTGTAAATCGATGGATATATGGCTAGTTTTTTTCTATGTCTTAGAAGATTTTTTAATTTATTAGGCTTCCTTGTGATATGGAATTCATACTCTAGTTGTGTATTGAGATGGGATCTTGTTGGTGGATTGGTTTTGGAGTAATGTTCATTGGGTTTCTAAAGATGTGTAGGATGTTGTGATGTGGCCCCAAATAGTCCTCTATTTGAAATATTTCTAGTTAGTCAGCCTAAGGAATATTTCTCATGTTTCACAAGCTAGATCCACTTCTTCAAATAATTACACATCCAATTTGTTGAAAAAGATAGATCTTTGGGCCCGTTTTATAGTGAATTCCTGTTATGATGATTCTATCGGTTATAGCGGCTGGGTTTGGCGATTCTTGGTGTGTTTCACCATGTTCATTGTTCATTTCACTCCTCATTATATGTATGTTAGAATGGTGGTGTGTATTCATCTATCTCTATTGGGTATTGGATTTTTTTTCTCCAGTTCAATTCATGAGATAATTTGATACATAGATCTTGACTGCAGTGCAACATATGCTTCCAACATTAGGGCTCCAACCATAGGCCTTGGTGTCGAGCTTTTCATGCAGTCAGAAAATCACTAGAGGTGTGGGGAGCTCGACTAGGATTTTACCTCCCCCATTGTGGTAACATAGTTTCTATTTCTATATTGTGGTTCCTCATCACTGTGAATTTTCTCTTGTGACAACAAGAATGGTGGACTTACCCCTCACACAATATCTATGGTTATGAATTCATGGATGTGGGTTTCTAGTCAAGGTCCCTATGTAGACCGCCTGTGTAAATCGAGTGCAGTCTTGGTGTTACTTGTTCATAGGTGGATAATGTTGGGTAACTTCTATTTTTCTTTTGTGGTTTCAATGGAATATTTATTAGTTCCCCTTTCCTACCCTCCCTGAGTGGTAGTGGTCCGAATCCATGCAAAAAGTGTTAGCCCAGATCTTTTACCCTATATTCGGGAGTGGGTGGTTTAGATATTCATTATGCAACCCTCTTAACATGGGTTTGTAGGTCATTGTGTGAATGTTTTGGTAGGACTATGAAGGTGAGGACAAATTCTAGTTCATGTTGAATTCCTTTTTTGTTTATTTCTAGTTGGTCTCAAATGGTGGGGAGACCCACTACGGGTCTCAAAGATCTTTCCTTTAAGGATTTCTCGGATGGTAGTTTTTATTTAATGGTGGGTAGCCGTTTCTAGGAACCTCCCCAATTCATTATCTTTTGTTAGTGATAATTTGTTAGGGTGATCCTTGGTTTCATTGGGAGAAGGCCCAACAATCTAGTTCTTGGCTTGGTTGTGGATGTGGTGGCTTGATCTTTCTGTTGATTCTCACGATGTGGTTATGAGTTGGTGTTTTGTCTGAGGGAGAGGATTAAGTTTCATTGTTGGTGAATGAAACTTCCTTATCTTTCAAGGTAGTATTATTTTTGATATTTAATACATAGTTTTTTTATTTCAGCTATAAAGTGTTATGTCTTTCTTGGGGAAGAAAGCTTTAATGGTGGGGAGAATTGTCCCACCAGTTTTTTCTTTTATTTTCATGTCTTGGTTTTGATCGGGTTCATTGAAAATACTGATACTTTTCTTAAATGTTGTGTGAGTTCAATTTTGAGTTTTGAGCTTCCATATATTTCTAACCATCCTACTTTGGGTTCCCCATTGCTTGTTTTGGAGTATTTTGGGAAATGGTGGTTCCCGATTCGGGCCAACAGTAAGCCCATTTTCTGATTTAAAAACAAAATTTGTTTCTTTTATAACTAATTTTTAAAACTTTTGCACACGTTACACATCCTAGATTATCTCCCCTAACATATTTAAACCACAATATACCTTTTTACCCCTAATGAATTCATAATAATGGTGAATTTGGGTTACTTATTTAGGTATTATGCCAGCTCGTGGGTCCATTTCCAGTTTAAATAAAATTCTTTTATATCTTTTTCAATTTTTAATATTTTTTGAGGATTATACCACCCACTAGAATCCAAAATCCCTATAATCACCCCCATCATATAATTTTCCTCTTTGGAGCTCATTTTCATCGCATATTAGGGAGAAAGTTCTCCGGATACCTCAAATTGTTCAAATTTGAGAAGGTAAATTCTTTCATCCATAAATCATTAATTTCTTAATCATTTCCCAACAAATGAGTTACCCTGGTTCTTCCAGATATAAAAAAACTCTCCACATAGTATCAATCCATTCTGTTTCCTCTATAGGTGTAGATCTAAGGGGATATAAAAAGTTTTTATGTTTCCAAGGTGAGATTTCTTATCATTTATCATCCCTCTACCTCATCCTTTCATTATTTTTTGGGTTTTTATTCTCCTCTAGTCATAATAGACATGTGGTTATATTATCCCAAGATTTTTTATGGGGGTTTTATTCATTTGGGTTGGGTCGTCGTAGTTTTAGGGTTTATGAACCCTCAGATGGTGATATCAGTTGTGCTTTTACATCATAACAAGGATTTGAGGTTGGATATCCCTTTCACACTCCATTATCATTTAAGTGTCATCATTTTATTATTTTTTCCCATTATATATATGTTTATTATTGATTTTCAGCCTTTGGATAATTTTCTTGGTGTGAAAAAATAGTTGTTTAAGCCTTGTTTAGTGAAAGTTAGTGTTGTTTTTTCATAAAAGTGCACACCAAGTGTTTGTTTAAATGTTATGATATCTTTTGCAACTAGTTTGTGAAGTTTAGAACCTAGTTTATGGTATTTTGAACATGTTATAGTTTCTTTAATAAAATATTTCATGAAATTGGTGTTTTATTCCTTGTCAATTACTTAAAATAAATGTTTTGTCTAAAATTGCATGTCATGTGTTTGGTAAATTACCTGGTTGGATTTTATGTGTTAAGTGAGATTTAAAAATTATTTTTTCGATTTATAAATGCATTAGAAGAATAAAAAAATGGTATTTATGGTTCCCTATATGTAATTTAAATTATTATTTGGTTTTACGAACAAATGGTTTTTGGTTTACAACAAGTTTTGGCCCGAGTTGCCGGAAAATGGGACGTTTCACATCCTGATAAAAATGGTTGTGTTTTGAATGTGTAATCTAAGTGTTTTAAGGTATTTATAAATGTTTATTGATGATATAAATTCTGTTTATACACATCCTTAATAAAATTTAAATGCACACATTTGTCAAATATTAGTTTTGAGAAAGGCTTAAAGACAGGTTTGGAATTTTTTTGTAAAAATGGTTTCCATGTGTATTTCATGTTCTATATTTTATGGAAATTTTATGTACCATGAAATTGATTTATTAATTGGTTTTGGGACATAATAATCTGGTTTGATATGTTGTTGATGCTGTTTTTTCCTTAAAAGATTATTTTTTAATGGAGTTTATGTGCAAGGCATCGTTATACTCCTTAAAATTGTTTTACAAATCTTTTTGGTGGTTTATTGATTCATGAATGAAATGTGAAGTATATTTGAGGAATGTTTGTGTGTTTATGGTTTGTTAATGGAATTTTTATGTGAAATTTGTTTTTGATAATATGTGTAACTTGATTGATCACTTAAAGGAATCTTGGGTATCTAGGTGGGTGGACATGTACTAGAATTCTAGTGATCCCGTGGGGTTTGGAATATGTTTCAAGTAGAAAGTTTGACGATGACAACACTAACTAGAATATGATGATGATGTTTTTTGGGTAACACTAGGTTATGGGTATACTACCTAGTAGTAGATCATGTGTAGAATAACATATATTTGTTATGGTTACCTTCACTGAGATATGAGGTACCTCAGGCTCACAACTAACTAGTTCCTAGGGGTGTTCCCGTTACCAGTGCTCATTTGATATTTTTTACTCACCATCAACACACAGTGTGTTTTGTTGGTAAATTCAGAAATATGTGTGATTTATTTAAAATTGTGAATTTTTTAATGCATACCTCCTGAAAACTATTTTCATTTTGATGTTTCACTTCTTTGAAAATTGTTACAAGCATTCATGTTTATAAAACATGCATGTTTTTGTCTGGTAAATTTTTTATAGAATTTGACCTCATTTGGAAAACATAACCTTATATCTAGTATTTAAAACATGAAATTTATGTTTCTTTTATTATAAAGTATGTGAATTTGGAATAGAATATCGGGCTAACCTACCGAGTTTTAATACCCACACCTATAGACTTCTTCTGTTTTTATCCCCTGTGTAGGTTTCAGCTTGAGATTGATTACCTTGGGTGATGTGTGATAATTCTGTTAGAGAGTAACCAGTGGGGTCACAAGGAGTTATTTTTTTATTAGGTTTTGTTAGTTCAGTTTTTTGTTTAGTTGTACTTTTAGTTTCTTGTACAAATAATGTTCAATACAATTTTTATGTAAATATATTTTGGGCTGTCCATTTCTTTCAAATATTTGTTTGATTGTTTATATTTAGGCAAAATCGTTCACTTGTGTACTCTATTAATTCCTTAGGTGATTGTCTCTATCCCTAGAAGATCAAGAATGCCTCTTGGGACTTGTCCCAGGCCGGCCTAGGTGACCAGTTCAGGGTCGACTTGGGCCAGTTCGTGACAATTTATTCTTATATTTTTGATATCTAGCTTAGTGAATTTATAATACGTTTCGTAGATGATATAGGATTTACATGTTTCAAGTCCTGTAAATATGATCAATGTACACATTTTTAATAAAAAAATATCATATACATTTACATGTGGTTGACCTAGATCACACTAAAACCATTTATAGGTTGATTAAAAATGAAATATTATTTGATACCACACATTATATTTAATTATTAATTAGTAATTCATAATAATTTTCAATTCTATAAAGACTCAAAGGGTTATACATAAATATTTCTAAATAAATATTTTTTTGTGCAATTTTATATCCTATTTTTATAGGATTTTAAGTAATTTATTTATATCCAATGATGTTTGAGTATTAATTAAATATTTTATTCCTTTTTTCTAATAAGAGTATAGAGACTATGAGGAATTATTAAAACAGATTGACTAAATGAGTTGTTTCATAATTTTAATAATCATTTAATTATGTTTTATAGTATGATTAAGGGTTAATTATAGTAGATTATTAACATAATAAAAGGTGGTTTATTATATTTTCAATGATTTAGTTGAAGTATCCACCTATGATATATTTAATTGGTTAAAACATCATTATATGATTTAACTAAGTTAAAAAATTCATTAATTAAAATTATAAGAAGTTTAATATTTATTAATACTAATAAATAAGGTTCAGTTCGTTTTCAGTTACAAATATTTTTTTCTGTAAATGTTCATTTATTTGAAAAAAACTGATTTTTTCTAGCTATATCAATCATTAACATATGTGTATAAAATATTTCCAACATAAAAACGTCAAAATTGATAGGATTGTGAAATCCATTAGTAAAACATTTTAAATTATCTTATTCCTTTATATATATAGTTTTTAACATGAAATGATTATTTTATAAATCATTCATATTATATTAGATATTATATTATTTATTTATTTAAAAAGGGGGAATGATCCATTGGATTTGTATTGGGTGATGTTCATCAAGAGTAGTAGAAGTTACAAAATTTGATTTCACTGTAAGGGTTTTTTGTGATTTTATTTAATTTAATAAAAAACTCTTATCACTGATATTGGATTTGGAATTACTATTACTCTACTACATTTTTGAGATGTTATATTTTTTAAATCCCATCAATATACTAATGATGAATATCATTATTCTCTTAGTGTTCATGTTTTCCATCAATGAATTGGGTTTTATTTTTAATTAAAACGTCATTATTGCATAATTAATTTTCTTTTCTACCATTATGTAAATAAATTTTAATATTTATATAAATTTTCACTTATCTGACATATAAATGATTCAAAATATTTTATCTAATTTATATATTAAGGTAATAAAATGTATATCTTCATGTGATGATTTATGATTCATGGAACCATAATAGAGAAAATTAATAATTTTAAAAGTTTTATTTGTTTGAATACCCACTTTTTTAAGATTTTAACATAATTTATTTTCATTATGTCATGTAAAACATGTAGAATTTATATATATTTTTAGATTTTAAATTTCATGATTAATAAAATGTTATCTGATTTTTTGATCTTCTTTTGGTTAATATAGTAAATTCATAACAGTAATAATCAGTTCTCATCATTCATGCTTTCATAGTATTAATTATTTATATATATAATTTAATGAAATTTTCATTTGTTCTTTGACCACTAGTTTAGATTAAAATATATTTAATTTTTTTTACAATGTACTCATTTTTCTAAAATATAACCTAATTATCAATATCAAAAAATTGAGAAACATTTATAACTTTTTTTAACCATTTCTAAAATGTTTAACGAACCTGAATCTAGTAATCTAGATCTAGTGTATAGTTTATTAAATTAAAATAGATTAAAAGGGTAAAATATCAACGGTCTTATCAATTTATCTATTTTAAACAATAATATATATATATATATATGATACCCAATTTTAATTAGGAATACAAAATAAAACATAATAATCAACAAGAGAAAAAAACTTCATCCTTGAATTTATATATATAATTAAATTTCTATTAAAATAGTACCAGAAATGAAATAGAAGTAAATGAATACAATTATTTTATTCCAAAGATAATTTTATCTAATAACCTAGGATAAAGGTCCCTTGATTTATATTTTAATGAATTTCTTTATTACCCGCACTAGGGTAAGCCCTCGATATGATTATAATGTTTAGTTTATCTACATATCCCTAGTAGCCCTCAATCAAGAAGATAATAGGATCCTCTATCTTCCTATCCCCAGAATCCCTTGATCAAGAAAGTTATTAGATCTTCTATATTACTATATCCGAAATCCCTAAATCATAATCATAATGATCAATATCGCACAAAGAAAAACAAACTCTTAAAAGTTAAAAGTGTATGAAACAAGAATCTCATGACTTGTGAACTTCAAATATTAAACACATAGAAAATTTAAAATAAATCTCTCATAGTGTATAAAAAATGCCTTTTTGAGCACTTTTAAATTACCTGGTATTTATATTTATTTGTCCTAATGGTCATCTTGATCTCCATTGGTTAGATTTTCTACAGAATTCTCAGAGGGAATTGGAAACCTGGCACTTCAACAATCAATTTGTAACTAAACGAAAAATGTCATTTTGTTTCATTCATGTTGATATGTATTTGATTATAATAAAACAAATTTTCATATTCAGAAGTAAAATATAAGTTAATACTATGGATTCTAAATATGATTGATTTACATGTTATTAAAATTTTATTAATGAGTGCGAATTTGATGGTATCTATTTGTTTGTCAAATATGATCAAAACATATGTCACTAAAAACACAATAAAAAAGACTTTTAAAATGATTTGATAAATTTAATCTGATAATAATTGTATTCATAATTATTACATTAATTTTAGTGTTAATTAATGAAATATTTTAAACTATTTTAAGTATGGTAAAATATTTTTTTTTAATAAAAAAAATTTAAAAATACTTTTGACAAAAAAGTATAAGATTTTTTATTTTTATAAATGAGTTTGTGATTTATAAAATATAAAGAATAGAAGAGTTAAAAATATACTTTTGACTCAATAATATCCCCTTTTTTGAAAGCACAAACCACAAATATTAAATGAAAACACTTTTGAAAAAAATTAATTTCAAAATTCTTTGTCAAAACTATTGTATTCAAAAGTAAAATTAAACATAGCTTCCCCTAAGTTTAAAACCCTTTTGAATGAAAAACTAAATATGACTACCCACCTAGGATAAGAGATCCCCCAAGGATCGTATTCTACTATATTGTAAGAAATTCTCCCTAACTATGGGATTTAATGAAGATACTCCCACAGCCTTTAACATTTTTCTTTAATAACATTCTCACCCTTTGGCAAAAACATTCTCCTCAATTGTGATTTTTAAAAAGGAATGGAAATAGTCATAGATGTACTTGAAAAGTGTTAGAGAAACAATATATATGAAATAATTTAAATTACATAATCATACACAAGTAATTGAAATAGTATTATACCAAGAAAGATTGAAATTCAATCAATCTACAATAAATATAAATGAAAAAGTCCATTATTGAAATTTTCAAAATAAATAATAATAAAACAATAGTTTTTAAGATGGTAAGTATTTCTTTATTGGAATCAAGGTTTTAAAATTTTCACTATTTTTGTTGAAGTCCTTTATATATTCTTCCACTTTTTTAAAAATCTCCTCTTGTGATTTTTTTGTTTTCCATCTTTTGGATCATTCCCTTCCAAATCCATAATATTTCATTTTGTTCATTATTTTATTCTTCTTGAAACTAAATGTTTTCTTCTATGACATTAATATGAGATTATTGTGCTTTGATTATTTCTGAGTAAATTTATTCAAAATTCAACATATCAGAGATTACATCTTTAAAGATGCCAAGTCATACAATATATTTGATTAAGAATTTGATTTTGTCTTGATGGTTTTCCAAATATTTGATCTACTTCTCAGATTCACTTTTTGAAGGTATCAAAAAACATTACCATTTTGGAAATATCACTTTTTAGACTATTGAAATAATTTTTAGTCACATCCAAGGATTTCTTGATTTTTCCAATATTCTCACCATTCATCATAAAGTATTCATCAACTCATAGAGACCATTTGAGAATTCTGTTACATCCCTTTTAATGGGATACAAAATTTATTTGAATTCTATATCATCTTCTTCCACTCTTATCATCCTATCTATGATATATTTTATTGAATTAAAGTATTTAAACTAGTTTTACACCACAAGTAAACTTTTTTTTCAAATATAGGAAATAAAGGAAACATATTTTCAATTCTAGTTAAATCATGAATAATAAAATCAACTCCTTGTACTGTGATTGTGTTTTGGGAATCTGATTCTGAAAGTAATCTTCTTCTACTTATTCTGAATACATATTTCTCTACATTTACATTAATTTTATTTTTATCTAATATCCATACTTTATGGTCACCATAATTTTCATAATTTATTTGGATTGACATCATTCCTCTTACTACATTAAACCTTTCAATTCTTATCATCCTTCTTGGATGAGGAAACAATTTCTTGAGCCAAAGGTGATTTTTGTTTCTCCTAAATTTCAGTCATCTAAATACAATTTTCTGATGTAGATAATTTATTTGTTGAGGTTAGAGAAGTTTTTATAGATTTTATTTAGAACCATTCTACTTTTTCTTTTCTTTGGAGTTTGGTTTTTCTAGACTACCAACATTTTATTATTTATCTTCATCTTCTTCTACCCCATCTTCTTCTTCTTCATACTCTCCATATATTTTTCCTTATCTTTTTATCCTTATTCATCTTCTTCATATTATTATATATTTTTGAAAGTTTTTTATTATTTTTTAATTAATCCAAGTGGTTTCCCCAAAATTTCACGAATTTTTGGTTCTTTCCTCATGTCTGCCTTTCCCACCAGAATATATTCTTGAGAAACAATGATTTTTTTTCCTTTATCTTTTTTAGAGGAAAAATCGACATGAACAATATTAATTTATTTAAAAATTATACCAGCATACTATTTAGGTAAAAAATATTTTTATGAGGCTCATTCTACACCTTTCAAAAAAAATTCACACATCTAAAAGCTTGTTTATTTATTTTATTCTTCTAGTTCTCTAATAAATTTTCACATGAAGTCTTACTTAAAAAATCATCTATATGGGTGAGACTGATATGAGGATCTCCCTATTTTATTTGTTATTTTATTTTCCTCCATTCATATATGAAATCCTTTAAATACTTCTTTTGTTTATATTATTTATTATTAGGATGTTAGTCATATTTTCTTTTCTTTATCTAAAATTTCATATCATTCTTGGTTGAGGAAGGTTCAACGTATGATGAAGATATCTAATTAGTCCTTACAATTTTTTAAATTTTAATCATAAAAAAGTTTCATCCTATTGATATTATTATTTTCAATAAAACTAATATTTTATATAATTAAATCTCATTTGATAGAAATGTTGAAATACCTGAAACTATTTTCAATCATTTTTCCAATCATACTAGGAAACATGATGATTATAGATTTTATTGAATTCTTATTTATGTTTTAGATAGTCAATAGAATAAAGACGACAATATATATATTTGTCAAATTAACAAGATAATCTAAAACAAAAAACATCTTAGAATTTAACTTTATCTATATCCCCTCTCTTTAGGATAAGAAATCCTTGCATCCAAGTTTCTAGAAGTATATGATTAGGGATAAGATGTGTGAGTGTCTTGGTTCCATAGTTTTTTTGAATAATGAAATGTTTTTATTTCTTCCACAAAGAAACCCTTTGAATATGGTAACTTATGAGAAGGGTAGTGCGCATCTCCCTCATCCAATACACAAAGGAAACAATGAAACAGATTTCAGATTTTTATCACATGACTTATCATAAATTCAGAATGAAATCATTCCTTTTCATCTTTCTTTTATAACATAAATGTTTCATAAAAACCATGTACTATACATAAATAAAACATGTCTATGTTCAGATCTAAATGTTAAAAGCAAATTTATTCCCATACATGAAACTGGACCACTTATTTTAACAATGAATCATAGTTGTTATAAAACAATATAGATACTTGCCTTTCTTGAAATGAAAACTACTTCTAGTAATCTTGAAATTAATTCTCCATATTAGGTCTTGAAACTAAATAAGAATTCATGAAGAACCAATGTTTGAGACTTAAATTTGAAAGCACTTCATAGAAAAATTCTTATTGATAAGCGATGTGGGACATGGGGTGGTCCCCTATAAATATGAAAATTTGAGCAATGATTGAAATTCCAATCTTAATATGGTAGTTGAAAAACAATAATTTTGATATGATGGTTTATATTACATATAAATAATGTTTTTATGAAAAATATAAAATCTTGAGGATTAAAAAAACAGTTATCATATTTGGGTGAATACGATTAAGAGAGAGAAAGAATGTTGAAATAAAAATATTCATCATAATAAAAATTTAGAAAGAATGTAATGAAATAGTGTTTATTATTAATATAATTAGTAATACCTTTCATAATATAGAAATTTATATGAAAATATTTTATTGTTTTTATTTTTTTTATATTCTATAAAAACATTAAAAATACTAATATACAAACTTTTTCAACTTTGACTAAAAAATCAAATCTAATTAATATTCCAAATCTGATTATTTATCAAAATATGAATTGGAATATGAATCTAATTGGTTTTATTGAATAATATTATTAATATGAATCTTATTGACTTTATGAATCCTATTACAATGTTTGAAAACTGTAAAAATTTCAAATTTGGTTCTAATTTTTTTTACTAACTAAAAAATTAAAAAAATAAATTATATGTACTCCCCCTAAGAAAATAGAGTATCTTAATATAAGTAGATGGTTTAAAAAATATTTATATTTGAAGGATTAATTTACATTGATCATTCCTAACTTCTATTTAATGTATTTAAATATATCATAAGGTAATGGTTTTGCAAAAATATCAGTAAGTTGTTCTTGTGTACTGATGAATTGTATAATGATATTTACTTTGAGTGTGTGATCCCTAAAAAAGTTATGCTTAATATCAATGTTTTATTGACATGAGTTATTTTTAGGGTTTTCACATATAGATATGAATGTATTGTTATCACATAGTATTTGATTTTTAGTAAAAATCATGCCATAATAAGTGAGTTTGTATTGTATACAAAACACTTGATAAAAAACAACTAGCTACCATATATTTATCCTCAATAGTATAAAGTTCTACTGAGTGTTATTTCCTACAATACCATGAAGCTAATGATTACCCTAATAATTGACAGGTTCTTGATATAATTTTCTTATCCATTATACTACCACCAAAATCATTATCTGAAAATAATTTCAAAACAATATTATTTACAGAATAATAGAATAGTCCAAAATCTATAGTTCTATTTAAATAATGAAAAATTATGTTTACAAATTTTAAATTGGATTCTTTTGTATTTTATTGAAATCTTACACATAATAATACTAAAAAAATTAAGTCTGGATAACTAACTATTACGTATAGAAAACTTCTTATCATTCCTTTAAATGTTGATTGATCAACTAGTTTCCCATCTTCATTAAGATCAATTGTGTTTAAGGTAATGATTGAATTACTAATACTTTTAGTATTTCCATAACAATATTGTTTAAAAATATATTTAATATAATTATAATGATGTATTTAAGTACCTTCTTGTATTTGATATATTTTAAAACCAAGAAATAATGTCATCTCACCTATCATTCTCATTTTAAAATAAAATTTCATAATATTCATAAAATAATCTATTATGGATTTTTATGTTTTTCTAAATATAATATCATCAAGAAAAATTTGAACAATCAATTTTTTTTGTTTTCTTTATTTATTAAAGGAGTTGGATCAAAAGTTCCCTTAACATAATTGTTTTATAACTAAAATACTATTAATATATCAAACCCATCTTTAAGTGTTTTTTAAGGAGATATAAAGCTTTGGTAAGTTTAAAAACATATTTTGGATGTTTGGTATCTTATAAACATGAGGTTTTTCAACAAAAATGTCAACATGAAAATATTTGTTAAGGAATGCACTCTTTATATCCATATGAAAAAGTTTTAAATTAAAAAATGTTGCATCATCTAACATAATTGAAATAGATTCTGGTCTATCTATAGATGCATAAGTCTATTCATAATCTATTTCTTCGTGTTGATTATAACCTTTAAGAAAAAGTATTTCTTTATATCTAACGATTATTCCATTTTCCACACGTTTCTTTCTAAAAACACATTTTACTCCAATTAAATAGGTTTTTTTAGGTTTTTTAACCAAGGACCATACATTGTTTCTTTTAAATTCATTTAGTTCATTATGAATTTCTTTAATCCAATCTTCGTCACTTAAAGGCTAATTAGGACATTTATGTTTGATTTGTTAAAGGAATGAAAACTGATTTATTTAATTTATTAATGAATATCTAGTCTTAATAGGTTGATTTAAATCATGAATGATACTATCACTGGGATGATTCTTATGAAACAGTTGAATTAGTTTTTGTAAAACATGTTCAACAACATAAGGTACACATTGTACCAGAGTAAACAATTGGAACACCCCAATATTTTATTGGATAGATTCTTTCTATTTTCTTTGATATCATGTATTGTATTCTACACTAATATTAACATCCAGTATACGCAAAACTATATTAGATTTTAGTATACACAACACTATTCTGGGCCTACATTAGATACAAGAGTGACCTTCCTCGATAGGTTATGTTGTACGCCATACCGAGTTTCACTAAACTATGATATATTGTTAAAATATTATTACGTGATATAAACTATCCATTATGAATTTTAATAACAACATTTTTAATTTTATATCTATTTTCTTGACATGATATTATAAAGAGTCCATTTTTTCATATAAAAGAAGTAATTTTAAAAAAAATGATGTTTTTCCCTCTTTTGATGGTGTAAACATTTTAAATCTAGTTTTTAACACTTATATTTAAAAAAAACAAACTTATTCTTCGGAATCAGCATATAAAAATTTAGTTATGTTTAATTTTCGGTATTTTTCATACAAAACCCATATTTTAATGAATAGTAAAAAAGACTGCATTTTAATTCAAATCAATCTTTTCATCTAATTTATTTATATAGTTATATTATCATTTTAGTTGGTTTTAAAGTGTAATTTGATTTTGTTTTTATTATTTAGTAAAATTTCGTTCGTTGGAAGTAATTTAACTTTTTATTTGATCTTGAACACATGTCAATATTTCGATAGTTATTATTTCTTAAAAAACCAACTTTTTGGTTTTGAGAATTTGAATTAACATCAAATTAATTATAGAACATCTATATTTTGAATTTAAAAATATACATTCCATATTTTTAATTATAAGAAAAAATTTGGGATAATATGTACCTTTTAGTTTTGGACATTATGAATAGTAACATCAGTAAATATTTTATTTACAATGGTTAAAGGGTAGATATGGTAAAACGAGTAAAAAATAATATTATAATAATATTAAACTACCCTAAAAAAATGTCCTAGTCCTATTAGATGATATATTTCCGACCATGGGAGTCTTTGTGTCGATTTGGTACCCCATAGAACCACTTGGATGTGAAAATGACATTTTATAAGAATTAATATAATATAAAGTGAAATATGACATAACCATGTATCTTTTTAATAAAACAAATTTAATATGGCATTATTCATTATATAAATTAGACTATAAATATTCATTGGAAATATAAAATTATTTCCTAATTCATATCCTTTTATTTATAATTTTTAGACACCAAATAAATAAATTTATTTATGACACAATAATGATGTAATGATTACCTTATTAACGAATGATGTATATAAATGAGATTATAAATATTAAAATAAATTTATTTTTAATTTTTTTTCCATCCAAAAATTTTATGGATGAGTAGGACTGTTATTTTTTAATTAATGTAGTTTTTTCGAAATAATAAAGTTGTTATGCATTTTTAAAAAGTCATGATATGAATAGTATTAAAATTGACATAAATGAGTTTTTTAAAACAAATACTATTTCATTAAATGATATAATTGTTATAAAAAACAAATATTCATCCAAATGACTTATTTAATTTTTAAAATTTCATTAATTAACTTCTTGAGGTTTTATTGGCAATTCATAGTAACTATAATAACCATATAGTGTGAATATACAAGAAGATATGGTAAGAGTTAAATTATTTTACTAAGGGATAAAGCTAAAATATATGGTTAAATTTGAGATCTAGACTAGTCTAAAACCTATCAATTGTGATTATATAGTACTATAATCATCTTATATTTGAGTTAAATGAGTTTTTGGCCTTTAGACACTGAAAATAATATTATAACAAAATAATATTTCAATACCTTCTAAATGTGACCCTCCTCCTCTCATATAAAAAGGAATCTCCTCCCAAATTTCCTCAAACCACATTGAGACTTCTATATTGACGAAAGCCTACCCAATAATCCTATAAAAATTCATATTTTACTTATGGAGGAAATGTTTTTACAAAATTTCTATCCATAGTGTCCCTAAAAAGGGATACAAAGGAAGTCCGATGAAGAAGAGGTAATTGCTTTACTAATTCAATTCAAATTCTTTTCTTAATCTACTTCCTCTTTTTATGTTTATTCCAAAATAAATTAATAAATATAGTATATTATACATTATTATATGTTATTATAATTATGGGACAACCTTATACCTCATTTTATCCATCCTACGAATAACAATATCACAATGTGTGCGTACGTACGACTTACTGTCTTCACATCGTGGTGTAATTTTTATTGAAAAACTACTTTACTAGGATAGGTATATTGATTATTATTATGGATTTAAATAATTAATATAACATTAAAATTATTCTTTATAATTAATATACCATCCAATTACATTGTATTTAACCATCAAGAGAATGATATTGTTGCTCGTGCATACGTACGACCTACCGTTTCCATGACGCGGAGAGATTCGTTCTCCATGTTAAAAATTCAAGAATAATTATAAAATTTATATGATGAGTGAAAATAATAATTATGAACATAATTTGATGAATAATATAAATCATATGCATAACAAGCATGACTTACATGGGAAAACCAGAATGAAAAAACGAAGTAGTTCACACCTGAAATAATGGTAATATTGAAATTCTATTAACAAAATGATATAATAGGATCATATATGATATAAAAAATATGAATATGGTCATAGTATAATTTATTAACACTAGTTAAACATTATATTGGAGGTGAACACACCCTCAACTTATAAAAAGTTCAAGGTAATGGACATTTTTTCTAATCTCATTTTTATACGAGATTGTTTATTCATAAGTATTTACTAGGAATATATATATCATCCATGTCCATTATTTATAAAAATGTTTTCATAGATTGTTTAATATTTTTATTTGTATAGTTAAAGTATTTTTACCCCTTTTTTTTCTTTTACTATGTGGTATGGAAGGAATCTTTTTTTTTGTTTTCCATATAAGGCACTTTTGACATTTCTGGAAAAAGTAAGAGGTGATTTTATTTTTAATATATATGGCATGAATGGTTTTTTATGGATTCATGATTCCTTATTTAATGAATCTTAATATAAAATATCTCATGTTAACTTTCAACTATTTTCTTTTATTCTAAAATTTGGGTGACATTTTGAGAAAAAAAATCTTTTTGAAAAATAAAGGATATATTACTCAAGAACTAAATTCAAGTGGTTTATAAAAATTATTTTCCATATAAGAAGACTCTTTTTAAATAGGGTTATGTTTATATCCCTTTTGATACTATTATTTTATTTTGTTAATAATGGAATGGTATTTTGTTAGGAACAAGTTATGATGGAATCATGTTTAAAAAAACACATTTCATTTCTTGGGTTATATTATGATGAATGATTTATGTTTTTGTGGAATATTTAAGAATGATTACTTTATGAGATGGGTGGGACCTATATATCCCTCCAATGAATTGAGTAATGATTTATATTTCATGAGATAGAAATGAATGTAAAAGCATGTAATTCCAATTCAGCAATACAGGGCTGGAATGACAAGTAAATTCAGTTCAGTAATACTTGGCTAGAATAACAAGTAAACCCAAATTAGTAATGGACTTTGTCCACTATGATGGTCTTGATAGAAATGTCTTGGATACTATGGAAATCATATTATGTGCTTATTTATTTTCCAAAATTACATGTTTTATTCAAATTGTATTCTCTCATGGTTAATGTTCCTTTTGGATCTATGCCTTCCATACTGCATAGATTTATTTCATTACTCAAGATTTTGGTGTTAAAACATTATGATCATATTTTTACATTAAAATGTTTATTATTTTTTTATATTCTACATGTTTACCCTTACTAAGAATTTGAGCTCACCCTTTTTATGTTTTCTTTTCCTCAATATATAAAGAACTATTTTTTGTAGGAAAACAAAAGGGGTAGATCTTTATGGGAGATGTGGAAGATCTTTCACCAAGTTTGATGATTATGTTTCGAGTTTACGAAGACACTAAACTATAACATTATTGGGCATATATTTGTGTAATGTTTTATGTCTTCCACAAAGGAAATTTATTTTACATTTATGTGAAGCCTGAATTGTAATATTTGGTATCAATGTGATGGTTTAGTCATCCTTTGGAAGCTATGATGCGAAAACTTTAGTGAGATCCCTAGAGATATTTCTAAGGTACATTTACGGATGTCCCCAAGGTTATGTATAATTAAAGGATATGGTCCTATAATTATGGTAACGATCATGTATAAACTAGGATTAAACCTAATATGTTAGATATTGAAAGTAATTTCTCTGGATTATGTTGTTTTCCTAGTATGATTTTTCCTCTCACACAATTCATTTTGGGTTTTGGATGATGGATGAAACCCAAAGGAACCATGTTAATGATCTATGCACAAGGAAATTCAATTATTTTTCTCTTGAACAACTAAATGTTATGGTATATGGAATGAAAAATATAATTTCTATACTTACACAAGATATAAATCATTCTGGACTCTCAAATGAGTAGAAAATGGAACACTATTCTATTGAGTCCTTCATGAGCCAACATACACCTTCTTTCAATGGGTCTTTTGATCCACTTGTTACTAAACAATGTATCAGTACCATTGAAAATATATCATACATCCTTCACTATTAAAAACATGAAAAAGTAATTTTCGATGTCTATCGTTTAGAAGGTGAAGCAGACCAGTGGTGGACTCTATTTAAGAATAAAAATCAACGAGATGAAATTGAATCCACGTAATTGGATAAGTTTGAGATCATATTTTTCAATAATTAGTTACATTGTATTATTTGAAAAAATATGTTAAAGTAGTTCCTTGAGCTTAAGAAAAAGGATGATGAATATGTGGGTACATATGAGGCGAATTTTACAAATCTAGCAAGGTATGATTCTAGATTTATCATCCAACCAGAATGTAAAGTTGATCGATTCATTAGTTGATTAAAATGAAGTCTTCAATGTTCATTTGTTATAATAGACTTCTATATATATGAAGAGATTGTGTGTTGTTCTATTAAGGTAGAACCAGATGTTTGTGTTACATATCCATCTCATGGTTATGATAGGAAACTAAAGATGTAGTTTAAGGAAAAATCTCAAAATTACGGTGAAAAAATGATGACTGTTTCCTTATGCTGAAAGTGTGGGAAGAAGAATGGTGAGTATTGTCTTAAAGGGACTATAAAATTTTTCAAGAGTGGAAAATAAGGTCATCGAGCAGTTGAGTGCTGATGTAATGAGAAAAATGATGCTGATGATGTGAATTGAGAAAAGACTGCAGAGAAAGCACCACCAACACTTCAATGCTATAAGTAGAAGAAAATGTGACATTATGCTAACCAATACCCTAATACAAGGGTTAATTATAATCAATGACAAAAATCATCTTAAGGGAAAAGGCATAGGGAAGTCACATGCGATCACTGTTGGTGATGTTGAGTTTGAAAACAAAGTTGTGGAATGACTAAGATATTATGTAATGGGATTCCAAAATAGTGTTTTGGAATCTTATTTATAGTATTACATAATATTTGAATATCTATGTTTTGGTCTATTGTGTTTTTACATAATTATATGGTACTGGTAACCTTGAAAAGTGATTAAAATATTTTTGAAAAGAATATGATATGCACATAATGAAGCGATAAAGAGATAAATAGATGTTTGATAATATTAATGACCACATGACTGATATAATGAAAAAGTGATATCATAGTTTGAGTATATAGAAATTTTAGTATAATTTGTGTGTGGAAAGTTTAAATTTTGGCAGAATATATGTTTTCCCTAATGTTCTATTGGAACTCATGTTATTATCATGTTTCAAAACTATAGATGATTAAGGTATTCACATGTTTGGCATGTGATAACCAAGAAATGCCCAATGAGATATGAGAGACAAAGGTTAAGTCGATGTAGTCCACCTCTTTCTAAAGTTTTATATTTTTTGTTTTTGTAAGGATTGTAATGTTATCCATTTATGGATAATATACATTATGTTTCAGTATAAATTTTCTTAGATTAATGTATTATCTCACTATAGGTGAACTTATGAATATTTGATAACATGTTCTAACATTTTTGTTAAGGAAGATGGAATGAACTATAAATATATCTCATGATTTGATAACACTTCAAGAATGAAAAATTCAACTTCATTTCATTAAATAAGAGATGAAGTTGAAATGTTTTATTGAACGATCAATGGTACTAAAAGCATGTAAAGTATTTATTCTCATGAAGAAATTCATCAACATTAGGAAAAGGGTATTGAAAACAAAACAATGTTATCCTAGTAACTTATAATCCGATGAATAATATGGTCTTTAAATTATTTCATATTTATAGATTTATAGTAGTCAAATTTCATTAAAAATTATTCTCTATAACTTTCCATCAGATTTTGATGGTTAGACTTCTCTTCTATATCCTTGTTTTCACTTGCCACCTATGTCATCCTATGAAGAAACCTAATGATGAGTTACTTTGGGTGACCAATATGTTTCTAAAATTCGTCTTTAAAACTATGTTTTAGTATTCCTTTTTACAATGTGGTTTTCCATGAAAAGAAACTTTCAATTAGTAAACCATTTATAACACTGATGAATTTTGAGGGTGAAATTCATTTTAAGGTGGGTAGAATGTAACACCCAAAAATTATAAGGGATAGGTTCATTTTATTTTATTTAATATATTTTGTTGTATGATACACCAATATTACCTTTCACTCTATGCAACACTTTATTAACTTGTATTATACACCACACTATTCTTCGCTTGCGTTACATGCAAGAGCGACCTCGTTAATAGCTTGTGTTGTACGTCATACCGAGTTTCACTAAACAATGATATATTTTTAAATTTTTTTATGAGATATAAACTATAAATTATAAATATTATTAAACACATTTTTTATTTTATATGCATTATCTAGACACGATATAATAATAAGTTCATTTTTTCAGAAAAAAGAAGTAGTTTTCAAAAAATGTTGTTTTCCCACCATTTGATGGAATGACCATTTTAAATATTGTTTTTAATACTTTTATGTATTATATTTGATAAAATAAACTTCTTATTATAAATTAGGATAAATAATTTACTTATGTTGAATTTCCGGTATTTTTCTGATAATATTTATACTTTAATGAATAGTGAAATATACTATATTTTAATTCAAAACTACATTTTTATCTTAATTATTTATAAAGTTAGATTTTTTTAAAGTGTAATTAGATTTTTTTTATCATTTAATATAGTTTTGGTAATTGAATGTAATTTCAGTTTTAAAATGGACTTAAACACATGTAAATCTTTTGATAGTTATTACTTCTTAAAAAACACACTTTCTGGTTTTGACAATGAGAATTAATTTTAAATTATTTACTAAAAATTAAGTGTTTTGAATTTGAAAAAATGGATTACTTACTCTGAATTATAATGTTAAAATTGGGTAAATATTTAGCCTTTATTTTTGGACATTATTAATAGTAACTTTAGTAAATATTTTATTTACTATGGTCAAAGGGTAAATATGGAAAATAAGGGTAAAAATAATATTATAATAGTATGAAAAAACCCTAACACTTGTCCTAATTCTAATAGATGGGATATTTCTGACCATGTTCATACTTATTTCGATTTTGGAACCCCATGGAACTGCTTGGATGTGAATATGACATTTTTTAAGAAATAATTTATAGTAATGATAAATATGACATAAACTTGTATCTTCTTAATAATTTTTTTTAATATTGGGTTACTAATGAAATAAATTATACTATATTTATTCATTGTAAATATGAAAATATTTCCTACATTAGGGTATTTTATTTATAATTTTTATAAACCAAATAAATAAATTCATTTATGACCTAATGATCATGTAGTGATTACCTTATTAAATAATGATTTAAAAAATTCGATTATAAATACTAAAATAAGATTATTTTGAATTTTTTTCTTTCATCCATGGATTTTTTGTATGATTATGACTTTTATATTTTAATTAATGATGTTTTTTTTAATGAATCATGTTGTCATTGTTTTCTAAGAAGTCATGATATGAATAGTATAAAAATTGACATAAATGAGTTTTTAAAGAAATAATACTAATTAATTAAATGATATAATAGTCATAAAAATCAAAGATTAATAAAAATTAATTTTATATTGTTTAAAATATCCTTAATGAACCACTTGAGGTTTTATTAAAACTTTATAGTTACTATATTAACGATATAGTATCAATATAAAAGAATAGTTGGTAAGCATTAAATTAGTTAATTAGGGATTAAAACTAAAAGATTAGGGTAAATTTGAGACCCAGACATTTCTAAAACCTTTTGTTTGAGATGATGTAGAACAATTAAAATCATATCTTTTAATTAAATTAGTTTTTTAGCTTTTTAAACCAAAAATAATTTTATAATAAAATAATATTTCAATACATTCTTAAAGTGCCCCTCCTCCTCTCTTATAAAAAGGCATCTCCTGCCACATTTTCTCACACCACCTTGAGACTTATAGCTCAACCAAACCCTAAAACATTTTCATATAAAATTTAATGTTAACTTATTGATGTCCTGGTTTTACAAAATATCCATCCCTAGTGTCCCTAAGAAGAGATCCAAAGGAAGTCTGATGAAGAAGAGGTAATTGATTTATCGATTCAATTAAATTTGTTATCTTCTTCTACTTCAACTTTTTATGTTTATTCCACAATAAATTAATAAATAATGTTTATTATACATGTTGAGATGTTATTATAATTATGGTACAACCTTATACATCATTTTATCGATACTACAAATAACAATATCACCATGCGTGAATACGTACGGCTTACTGTCTCCACGTCGTGGTGTAATTTGTTATTCAAAACATACTTTACTAAAATGAGTATATTGATTAATATAATGGATTTAAATAATTAATATAACATGATAATTATTATTTATAATTAATATAACATGAAATTACATATTAGTTAAACATCAAGAGAATGATACTCTCACTTGTGTGTATGTACGACTTACAGTCTCCATGGTGCAGTAAGATGGATTATCCATGATAACAATTCAAGAATTATTATAAAATTTATATTAAGAGTTAAAATAATAATAATAAACTTAATTTATTGAATAAAATACATCCTAATCATAATAATCATGACTTACATGGAAATACAAGAATGGGAAAATGAAGTAGTTAACACCCGAAATGATGGTAATATTGAAATAATATTAACAAAATTATATAATAGGATCATATATGATATCATAAATATGGATATGATCATAATATACTTTAATAACATTATTTATCCTTTATAAAAGACGTTAGAACACCCTAAACTATTTAAAAGTACAAGGTAAGAGATAATTTTTAATATCTTTTTTTATCTGAGATTGTTTATTCGTAAGTATTTACTAGAGATATATTTATCATCCATCTCCATGTATTCTAAAAATATATTCATAGATTGTTTAATATTTTTTATGAATATTTATATTAATTTTTACCATTTTTTATTTTACTATGTGGTATGGAAGAAATATTCATTTTTTTACCATATGAGGTACTTTTGACATTTCCAGCAAAAGTACTTGGAGAATGTCTTTTTAACTTATATGACAAGAATAGATTTTTTATAGGATTTTATGAAGCCCTATTTACATGAATATTCCTCTACAATATCTCATGTTTATTTTCGACTACTTTTTTTTCTTTTAATTTTTTTTTGGAATTTTGAGAATTTGTTTTTGATGAAGAAAGGATATTTTAAACCAGAACTATGTTCAAGTGGTTTATCAAAATTATTTTCCATCTATGATATATTTTTTTAAATAGGGTTCTATTTCTATCCCTATTGTTAATATTATTTGATAATGTTAATTATTGAAATGTATTTTTTATGGATTATGCTATGATGGAATTATGTATAAGAAATCCCATTTTATTTCATCGGTTATGATATGATAAATGATTTATTTTTTTGTGGAACATGTAAGGATTATTTCTTTATGAGAGGTGTGGGACCAATACCTCTATCTAATTAATTGGGTAAAGATTTTTATTTCATGAGATAGAAATGACTTGAATGATAAGTAAATACGATTTAGTAACACAGGACTAAAGCTGCAAGTAAATCTAGTAAAGTAATACATGGATGGAACTACATGTAAACCTGGTTCAGTAATAGAATTTTTCCACAATGATGGTCTTGGAAGAAATTCCATGGATACTATAAAAATAATATTATGTTCTTATTTATTTTCATAATTACATGTTTTATGCCAATGCTATTTTTTCATGGTTAATGTTCCTTTACAATCTATGAATTACGTACTGCCAATATTTATTCTATGACTCATGATTTGGGTTTTCAAATGTTATGTTCATGTTTTTACGTTCAAATGATTATGATTTGTTTTATGTTCTCCATGTTTAACCTTACTGAGCATTTTATCTCACCATTTTAATTTTTTTCTTTTCTATAAGATATAAATAAAGGTTTTATGTAGGAAAACAATAGGGGAACACATTTATGGGAGATGCTGAAGATCTTCCACCTAGTTAGAAGATTATTTTCTATGTTTATAAAGACACTAAACTAATATGGTCTCTAGGAAAATATTTTTGTAATGTATTAAGTATTCCGAAAAGGAATTGTAATGTCCATGTACATCAAGAATGGATCATTTGAATACCTCAGAATTAATTTCATGACTAAAATCCTTATTAGAAAAGTCTTCTCTCATAGGTTGATAATCTATTTTTGAGAAAACATCAGAAGAAGTAGGTTTGGATTGGTTAAAAACAATAGGATCAGTTTCACCAAGTTTTACATGTACTATTTCTTTAATAAGACAATAATTTTTATTTAAAACTATATATGCCTTTTAGGTAGTGGAATGACCTAAAAATATACCTTCATCGGATTTTGGAGTGAATATGTGTAAACTATCTTTTGTAATAAAAATGAATACTTTTCATACAAATACATTGAAGAACTAAATTTTTGGTTTTTAGATAATACATAACTCATATGGTGGTTTATTAAGAAATTGTATAATTAAAACTTGATTTACAGTATAGAAAACAATACTAACAACTTCATCCTAGAAATGTGTATCAAATGATCATTAAATCAATAAGGTTCTTGTTATTTCTTGAATAATACTATTTCTTCTTTCAACAACACCATTATGATGAGGAGTTCTAGAAGATGAAAAGTTATACATTATTACATTCCTAATACAAAATGTTTCTAAATTAGAATTGAAAAATTATCCACCATGATCACTATGAATATTTATCAATGGAAGGTTTTATCAATTTTGACTTTGGATAAATATGTTTTAAAAAAATAGGCTCTATATTTCGTTTCTTGAAAATAGACCCATGTATATCTAAAGTAATAATCAACTAAAAAAAATATATAGTAGTTGCCTCTGATACATCATGCTTGTGTGGTATTGAATAAATACATGTTAACTAATTCTAAAAAATTAGTAGTTGACACATCACTAATTGATTTAAAGCTTGAAATATATTCTTTCTATATTGAAAAGGTTCATAAAAATTCAAAAAATCAAATATATGTTCCGGTAGATCCTTAAGATGTATTTTCATAGTTAATTTATAGACTTTATTCAGGATACAATGGCCTAAACATCAATAAGATATCCAATATTGATCTTTTATTAAACTATGTTAAGGTAATTCTTGACTCCTAAGGTCTTATATGTTATGTTTATAAACATTCTCATCCCGATGGATAGAAATAAGGAATTCATTCCTGGAATTGTGTGCTACACATTTTTGATTCTAAATATTCACAAGGTAAACTTCAACACATAAGTGAATTATTCTTATAAGTTTCTATTAATAACTTTTACAAAAAAAACATCTGAAATTAGAGATTTTCAAAAAATAACAATGTTATATATACCAATAATCTTTCCCTAAGAATTACATATAATGGTAACTCTTCAACCTTTATTTTTGATAAAATATACAAAGAATTATTTATTACCAGTCATATTACATGAACAACCACTATTCATGTTCCTTATATTATTTTTGTTCGTACTTATCATTTTTTTCTTGAAAACAAAACCAATATATTTTTGGAACCCAAACAGTCCTAGGTATGGAAGTGTTAGTAAATAAAATTTTGGGAATCCAATATTTTTTAAAAAATGGGATTTGTGGAACCCCAAGGATTGAATTTTATTAAAAAAACAATTATTATTCAAATAACCTCCACTTTGGAATTTAGTGAAAAAATAGGGCATTTTTTGGAACAACATAATTGTTAATGAAAATTTGTTTTGAATGAGGATAACCAAATCCAAAATTATTTCCATGAGGACGAAGTTGTTTATAAATTTTATTAAAACATTCATTACTAGAGGTAAATATTGATATAATTTTCAATAAATAAATAATTTCAAACATTGGTTTTGTAACTAAATTCTTTTCAACATCGGTTTTAGTTTCATAAGTGAGTTTTAGTTCTAAATCATTTCTCTCAGAAATGAATTTTCCAAATAATTAGAAAGTTTATCCTTCTGTAAACAATATTTTTCATGGTTTTTAGATATAAAATCAATTTTAGAAGTATTATTATCAATATATTTTGAACGATATAATAATTCTTTTATTCAAACATTTATTCTAGAATTTTCATTCTCATGTTTCTTACTAACATTACAATTTTCATTTTCATGAAATTTAGAAAATCATGAGAGTACAACATATGAATACAAAGTATTGTTATCGCTGGATGTAGATGATTATTCATTTGACTGTATAGAATTATTCCCATATGTATAATTATAATTTAAATCCATATTATTTAAAAAATCACAAGGGGGTACCTTGGCCCTAAGACATTGAATTTCATAAGGTATTCTAACATAGAGACCCATATTCATTTGTTCTGAATTTTCATTGTTTAAGGATGTATTATAAGAATATCCACCACTAGAATTACATTACTTATTAGCCTTTAATAATTTCTTTCCTTTGGAATAAAAATACTTCTTATGATTTCTATCATAATTGTTTCCTTTTTAATATTTTCTTTTGAGATTTGGACAATAAAGTCTTATATTTCCAACTCTTTTATATTCATAACAAGTGAATTTGGAATCCTTCTTGTTATTTCTTTCCTTATTATATTTTTTATAATGGTACTAAAAATCCTTTTACCAATAATCTTTTCATTCTTCAAGAAACATTGGCTAACTCATTATCGGAGTTTTCTAAATCACTTGAATCTGATTGATTAATAGCATTTTTTATTGATTTAACAATATTTTTAGGAGTTTGAGATTTCATTTAATTTTAAGTATAAGTAAAAAAACTACACCACACATATTTTAGACATTATCATCATTGATTTTCATTCTACACTCATGTTTTAAGAATATTTCAAATAAATCATCAACCGTGAGATTTGTAATCTTCTTGGATTCATCGATTGTTGTTCTCTTTGATTCCAATTTATTTGGAAAATTTTCATTGATATTTTCAAAACGAAATTCATAATCTTACCCCTTTTGACACATTTCATATAAAATATTAACAATTATCATACACCTTTATTGTAACCTAATAACATGTTCACCATAAGGAAATTCAAGTGATTGGTAATAAGCTCTTAACATAGCTCTTGTAGTCTCAAAAACATTAGATGTTCCAAAATGAGTGATTTATAACTTCATCCAAATACTATTAGATGCTTCAAAATAGGAATTATGGATATATATGTTTCTTTTCATATAAAACAAAAAATCATTCCATATTTTTTATTTTAGATGATATTCTAACTTATCTTGATTCGTAAATGTTCTGATTTCTTTGTCAAGAATTTTATATTCACCAGTTTTCATAAAAAAAGTATCAACCCATGTGTTTATCAAAAAGTATTCATTATATCCCTTCTATATTCACAATAATTTCTATTAAAACAGATGGTCTTGTGGGATTGATATGGTCAATTGAACAAATATCGATTCCTTCCATATTTAATGTAATACAAAAATTTCTTTTCCAAAATACATGTTAGTTTAAAAAATATTTATAAAAAAAATTTTATAAAAAGAAATAAATCAAAACAAATTCAGAAACTAAGTATTTTAATCATCCTCTGATACCAAATGTGAGTATAGTTATTACAATGACTTCGCTCTGATACCAATTGTTGGATCATAAGGTATTTTTAGATGAAAAAAATATTTTGGGGGTTGAATTGTAAGTTTAAAAACCTTAATTTTTAAGCATTAATTTTTTTAGGATGATTTAAAATAATTAAGTTATAAAAACCACTTATGAACAGTAATCAGACTGGGCCTTGGGTATAGTTAAGAAGATATCGTAATTAGTATAATTCTGATATTATAATAATGTCAGATGTCACCAAATATATTATTCTAACTTATAACATATAGAATATTAATTATAGTAATTTATTTAATTTTAATCTCAAAATAGTAATGAAAATTTAATCTAAATGTATCATAATTAGAGAAATTATGTTAAAAAATTCAAAATAGTATAATTAATATATAAAAAAATTCATATTCTATTAAAATAGCAGTTGGAATAAAATATATGTAATTGAATAAAATTATTCTAACCCAATGTGAAGGGTATCAAATAACTAAGGATAATAGTCCCTTGATTTATAATTTCTAGAAATTATGTCTTACCAACACTAGAATAAGTCCTTGATATGATTATCAGATTTAGTCTTTCTACCAATCCCTATTAGCACTTGATTAAGAAGGTTATTAGATCATTTGTCTTCCTATTCCCATAAGCCATTGATCAAGAAGGTTATAATATCATATTTCCTCATATACTAGGAATCCCTCAATCCTAATCACAATGATTAGAGCCACACAAAGAAAAACAAACTATAGAATGTTACAATTGTATGGAACATGTAATTCATGACTTGTAAACTTCAGAAATATTACAGATAAGAAATTTAGTAGATCTCTTGCACAATGTCTCAAACTTATGTCTTTTTTAGCTCATTAAAATAATATGGTATATATATATATTTTCTCCAAATATCATTTTGATCTCCAATGGTCAGATTTTCTATGGAATTCTCAAAGGTACAGGGACACTTAGAACTTCAACGAACATATTATAACTTAAATCAGAACATCATTTTTCTTTATACATATTGAAATGTATTACATTACAATAAAATAGTTTTACACATTCATAAGTAAAAGAGAGGTCAATATGATGTATTTTTTGATATGATGAATTTTTAATCTGATGGTTTTTTAATCAAATGTATTTTCATGGTATTATAATTTTATTAATGATTGTGATTTAAAAAATAAAAGGAATTGAAGAGTCAAAAAGATAATTTTGACACAACATCGAATAATTAATTTAATTCATGATCATTGTGTCTTAACAGAAATTATCCTTATTGTGTAAAAGCTATGGATTTATCGATATTTACCTAATTAATCAAATAACTATCAAAGTATAAACTATATATAAAAATGGTATATTTTTTAGGAAATAATAACATCCATTGTAAAATAATATGTACATTTAATAAAAATTTAATATCTAATGAAATATGTTCACAATAAAGAGATTGTTTCAAGAGAAAGTTAATAATCCCAAAATAAAGTGATATTGTATAGTAAATTTTTCCACATGAAAATTTTCCATTAATATAAACAAGTAATAAATAATTCAAATTGGTACTTAAAATAAAATGAATTTTTATTCAATCATGATATTACATTTCAAAATGGTATTATATACACCATATATAACAAATTAAGTGTATAACATTACAATATGCTTGAATGAAGGGAAATTGAGATGAAGTCCCATACCTTGAGTCTAGACCATCATGTATATTATTTTATTCAGGAATAATAAACTTATATTAGTTATTTAAATTCATGATAACTCATTTAATGTGTATTATTCCATTTATTTCACAAATATCCATGTTATATACAATTACTTATTGAATTATGTTTACAAAACGTGTTTTGATGATATTTGACTTATGCCTTAAAAATGACATTGGTAGGTTCACTATATTTGTAAGAGGTCTTTTTTTACTTATAAAGAATGTTAATTACAAAATAATTGTCATATTTTTACATCAATTATAATTTTATAACCAATCAAAAATGATTCTTTTTATAATTTAAGTATGTTACAATAATAGAGACGATAGGTTGTATGTGCACCTGAGTAACATTTCCATTTATCAACGATCATTATGGAAAAGTGTTAAGTAATATTTTAACTTAAAATAATTATAATAATATCATAAATACCATATTACTTACTTAGATACACTTATATATAAGTTCCATGTGGTGTGGATATGGAAAGATAGTCACATTACTTTATGAAAGAGATAGTTCACAAGTATATGAATGACATTATCATCTTTTAGTGAGTGAAAAGATAAAAAAAGAAAATGATGTTTTATATTTTAATAATGATATATATTTAATTAATGAAATAATTATGATATTTATATCACATATATTAAGTAAATTTAGACTTATCACCTTACATGTAAAGCGTTAGTAAAAGAAGAATCACATAACTTTGCAAGGCGGTAGTCCGCCATACACATGAGCGACACAATTACATCCCGTAGGGAATAGAAAATATAAAAGGTATATATGATATAATGAAACCAAAGGTATAAATATGTTATAAATATCATATATATAATTTATATCCATCATCATACCCAACTGTGAGATGTGGTAGTGGAACATTCAATGACATTGGTTCAGGAGGCGGTAGTCCGCTGTACACATGAAAGATGATTTCGTAAACGACATGATGGATGTGGGTTTGGTTGAAGTTCATGAACATAATATTAATAAAGAATAATTTTATGTAAGATACTTATTTCATTATATAATCATGGTTTAATAATAATTTATGGACATGGAGAAAGAAATAAAATAAAAATGCTCGTTGAAGAACATTACCTATTACTTAGGTAATCACCTAAGGTTTGTAACAAAAAATAATTGGTTGAATTTAGGCCCAAGATATGTAATATAGTATGATAGGTTTTAAGTTGGGGTGTTATGTTTTCAGGTCCTGGCTAAATCAAAAGTGTTTTAAGGTGTGAGGAAAAGGGGAGTGGGTGCGACCTTTCATAAGTGAGGTGAGTGGAACACTTGTAAATTTTGAAAAGAAAAAGGTCTACCCATGGTTTTCACATCAGAATTGGTCATAAATTGATTATTCTAGAGGTTTATACATGATATGGTCAAAATAGGTTAATAAAATAGATTTTATATAATTTTTTATGTTATTTCAACCCTTATCTGTTTAGTTTAACACATGCTAAACCCATTTTTACCTTAACCATGGTAAAAAAAATTTAATGTGTATAATATACATTATTATAAAAAAATATGATGAATGTTTTAGAAAATACTAATTATACTTATACCAAATATTTAATCAATTTTTTTTTAATTTCCTTCACATTGGAAATAAATTTTAATTTAAAATTAATCTTGAAGATACAATGAGAAAACACATTTTGGAAGAGAAAATGTTCAAACGTTTACAATGTTTTTTATATCAAAATTATATATATAAATAATTAAAATGATATAAAATGGATTAATTGATATATAATTGAACTAATTTTTTATTGAACCCAATTTAATATATAAATTAAATCTTTAAATAACTTAAACAAAAATACCGTTTTAAGATTAAATTTATTATTTTTAATAATTCATCGAAAAATGAAACATTTTAAAAAAACACAAAAATTAACATTAAGATTATATTTATATGATGTTTTTAAAAATGATTTTAATTTTATCAAATACAGTTTTAAAAAGTGTTAAAAATTAATATTAATTTATATGCATGAAGCTCGACTAAATCGTCTTTTAGATGAAAATTAGGTTTTTTTGTAAAACATTTCCTTTTCATTTAAATGATTCTTATTTTATTTATAATCAATGGATAAAAATAATTTTAATAATATATTTAATACTATTCATATATTCCAACTTAATGGCTAGGTAATAATAGTCATTTTTGAATGATATTTCAATAGATTATTTTGTTACACTTAGTGTTGCATGCGTCGCTTGTTATTGATGAAACTAAATTTATTTAGTAGAAATATTTATTAATGTCATTAGATGTTACATTATTCCCTTATAAAAAAATTTTCCCTCAAAATTTCATCGATATAACCTTGTAACAGATGAGTGTTAGTCTTTATACTAATATCCTTTGGTTCCCACATTTCATCCTCTACTTCATGATTTCTCTTAAGCATATTTCCACTCTATTTGTATGGTTCATCAGTAATATATGTCTAGTTTAAAGAATATGGATAGATTATTCACAATTAGAGATATCAGTTTTAATTTCTTTTTCATCATAGGTGAGCAAATGCTTTTTTATGGTATGTACTTCCTTAATAATGATATATGAAAAATGACATGTAATTTTGAAAGATTTTGGGGGAATTTCTAAATGTTAAGAAAAACTCCATTTCATTAAAGAATTTAAGTTGGTTTTATGTACCCCGAGAAAGATTTTAATTACTTACTAACCCTTATAACACCTTCAATGAAGATAATTTCATGAAAACAAGATCTCTAACTTGTAATTACAAATCATTCCTCTGATAATTATCATAACTCTTTTTCCTACTTTGAACTGCTTTAATACTAGTCTGGGGAGTATTTACCTTTATTATTGTCTCATTAACTATTTCTAGGCCTACGAGTTTCCTTTAACCAACTTCATCATAATAACTTTTAGTATGGAATATTTTTCTATATAAATTTTAATAAGACGCTATTTGAATACCTAAATAGAAACTATTATTACCAAAAACACTACCTTAGGTAAAAAATTATACCACGTACCTCGAAAAAAAAGTTATATTGACCTAAAAGTGACATTATTTTTTGAATAGTCCACATGGATTTTTCATCAGTTGGAGGGTGGTATATTGTTCTCAAATGATGACCAGTATCAAGAGCATTTAGTAGGATTTCTTAGAATGTCGATGTAAAACATGGATCAAGATTAGACACAATTAATAGTGGTTCACCATAAATTTTTAAGAAAACCATCAATATAGTTCCTTGAAAAGTAAACAAGAGGTAAATATTATCCCATATAAAATAAATGTGCATTTTTGGTTAGCTGATCAATGATAACCCTTTTTAAATCATTATTTCTTAGAGTCAATTTTTGATTTTTAATAATGTTCAAAGAAATTTTATCCCATATCTACACAATAATATGGATATTTTTCATTAATCTTCTTGGATTCTACCTCAAAAAAATTAAATTATTGAAAAACAAAACATTTGGACTCATAATAAAAAATTTATGACTTCATGATATCCTACCAAAAATGTTCCCCCAAATCCCTATACATATCTTTGCTACCATGGTGTATAGAGATATTGGAGATAGGATCATTATCCAATAATTTCCCTTTTTAACTTAGGTATACATGGAACACATAATATATTACAAATTTTACAACACCATATTTACAAATGAAGTATTATAATTTCTCGTTATTCACTGCTTTAATTTTCTTCTGATATTTCTCAATAATAGATTGAGAATTTTTTTCTTTTCTAATAAATTTTGTCTTTAAATAATATAAATAATAGTGATGTCTGTAATTCCTAAATAATTCCCATATCTATCATTACTAGATCCAAAAAAACAGTGTTTATCTCAGTCCTTATTTTGATTATAAGCCCATCATCTTTCTTACTCAATGCATCTCTTACTTTATTTTTATTTTTTAAGTGGTAGTATAGAAATCATAATACTTGAGTTGATCAAGCCATCACATTTTTCTCATATTGAGTTCTTTCTACGAAAATATTTATCTTAGTGTTTTATTTTCCATTTATATCTCATATATTCCACCATAGAGATAATGTATCTATATCCTTAAAGAAAATATTGCATATAACAACTAAATATCATGGGTTGGATAGTTTTATTCATGATTCTTCATTTGACTTGATATATATACAATAACTTTATCATTTTTCATTATTAAAAACAATGCACCTTCATTGATGTATCACTCTATATAAAAAACCTATCATTTCCAGATAGTAGATTCAAATTTGGAGCCTTGAAAAATCTCCTCATTAGTTCATCAAAACATTATTTACATTACTTATTCCAAACAACCATAACCCCCTAACGTGTAAGTTTATTTAATTAGCTAGGGAATTGAATATAATTATGAATGAATCCCTAATTGTACCCTATAGAACAAATGAAATGAAAAACATCAATTATGTTCATTAGAGAAATCCATTCTACGAATTCCTTTTTCTTAAAAGGATTATCTAATATTTCATCCTTTGAGATAATACACAACAAGTGTATCGTTTGTCTTTTCACTGCAACCCAAGGTCGTAAATATATTCTCCAGAGACTTAATCTATTTATTATATTCTATTATATTAGTATTCCCACCAAATCATTGTGTCTTTTTTCACAAAAGGACATAAAAATAACATATTATTATTGTGGAATAGGTTTCTTCATATGAGATATTTTAGTTTCCATAATATGATAAAGATTACCTAATATAGACAAAAATTTATTAGTTCCAATACCAGTATTATTTTCTTCCTTAGTAGGGCTATATCTAAATTTGAAATGATCATTGATATAATTTTTCCTGCCAGATGACTTTTCTAAATAATGACATATAATGGACTGTCTATTAAAATTATGAATTTTAAATCATTATGTATAATTCCAAATATGATGTAACACTTTAAATTAATTAAAATTTATGTATTTTTAATCTTTAAAAGATAAACATGGATTATTCTACAATATCATTATTTATATATCCTTCAAAACTTTTTTATAAAATTTGAATTATCATAAGAATACCCCCTTATAGGGCCAATCTAGGTGATATATAAGGCTTATTTTCATGCAATAGAAGATGATCAGGTCAAGACCAATGCATACTTTTTAGTGTTATTACCCTTAAGTACCTCTGTTGTAGAACAACATCCACTTGAAAAATCCATACATGAATATATTTCTAGGGAAAACACATAATATATTCATTACAAAAACATTAAGATATTCTTCTATACTTATCCTCAATATCTATCTTTGGGTTATATTCCCTAATATATATTTTCTTGAATCAATTTCCAATGATTTATAATAAAAATTCTCTTATACAAACTATAATGACTCCAACACCATTAACTAAGATCCATTTTCCAATTTATTATATATTCAAAGATGAAAAGGTTCAAATCCTGAATGATTTATAAGTTTAGAATTTTTTGAGAACAAAATACATACATGAAAACCATTTTACTTTGGGAATAAAAAACTAAACATAATACATAACTAAAGAAAATGAACTTCATCCTTGAAAAATAATTCTTTGAATTCTTATTCATATTTTGTGGAAAGTAAAAAAATAAGGGTGTGTTAAAATTATCAATAAGTGTTATATATAGTGGAATTTATCACGAATCAATAATCAAAATCAACAAGGTAAGGTAAATAAATGAAAAAAGATATAATTTAATCAATAATTGAGAATAAAATATATATAAATATAACAAAATAGAAAAGATATAATGGATAATAATACTAAATGTATTCTCAATGAATAAAATCATTAATTAGTATACATCATGATCTCAAGAATAGTTTTACCTCTATCATCAAGACCTTTCAAAAAAAGATTTAAAACTATAGTTATAAGGCCATTTAATTTTGCTAGGTTATTTATTCCCATGATACATATTAAGGAATCGAGGGGAAATATAATTTGGGGCCCCAACCATCAATTCATATCCAAAAAATTCATAATATATAAAATAATTTATTTAATTCATGAACATTGTGCCTTATCTATAATTATAAATATTGATTAAAGGATACATACTTATCAATATTTCCCCAGTTAATCAAATAACATTAAATATATACATTGTGCATAAAAAATGAAATAAATTTTATGAAATATTCATATAAATCATACAATATTATGGATATTTAGGATAAATTTAATTTCAAAATAAAAATGATCAAAAGAAAGTGATTATTTAAAGAAAAAAATAAAATCTGAAATGAAAGTGTGATTGTATAATAGCTTTTAAAACGTGGTTATTTTCAAGTCAAATATCCTTGGATAAAATAAATGAAATTTAAATATAAGATAACATGATGTAATAATTATTCATGATATTAAATTTCATAAGCTATTTATATAACCCATATAAAATGAATTAGGTTCGTAACATTACAATATGCCTCGGTGAATGGAAATTAAGATGAGGGTACTTACATTGAGTTTGACCTGTAACATACATTATTTATCATAAAAAATAATAAACTTACATTCATTTTTTAATTGGATAAGAAATTTTTTTATGATTATTATTCCTTTTATTTCATTTATTACCATTTTGTATACAATTATTTATTAAATTATTTTTACTTTGGGCGTTTCCATGATATTTGACTTATATGTCAAAAATGACTTCGATAGATTGAAAATTAGTATAAGAGGTAAATATTTCAACATATAAAAATCATAATATTGAAATATTATAATATTTATACATCAATTATTATTTTAATACTAATCATGAATGATGGTTTTGAGAAATGAAGTATGTTATGATCATGGAGACGATATGCTATACGTATGGATGAGTAACATTTAATTTTTTCAACAATCATTATGGAAAAGAGTTATGTAATATTTCATATTGTTAAAATTATAATAATATCAAAAATAAAGCATTACTTCCTTAAATATAATTATATATATCACTTTTGTGGTGTGTTGATGAAAAGATATCCACATAGCTTCATGATGGAAGTAGTCCACACACACATGAGTGAAATTATCAACTTTTAGTGAGTGAAAAGGTTAAAAAAATGATGTATTATAATTTTAAAATGATAAATATTTAATTAATTTCATAATTTTTTCATGTATATAACATATATTCATTAAGATTATCCTTCTCACTTTTCATGTTTAGAGTTAGTAAAAGATGAATCTATTGCTCTGCAAGGCGGTAGGTCGTTGTACAATTGAGAGATGTTATTGTATCCACTATAGAATGTGAATTAAAAGGTTATATATGATATAGATAAAAAAATAATAATAATTTTATCAATATTATATATATAATTTATATCCATCATCATTTCCATTCATTAGATGTGTTAATGGAAAAACGAATGACATCAGTTTGTGAGGCAACCGTCAGCTGTACTCATGAATGATTATTATGTAAACCATTTGATGGTAATGGGGATGGATGTAAGTTATTAATTTAATATTAAAATAAAATAATTATATGAAATATACATAGGTTATTATATCATCACTGTTTAATAAAAACTTATTTAGGTGGGGAATAAATAAAACTAAAATTATCATCAAAGAATGTTATATATTCTTCAGATAACATCCTTAGGTTTGTACCAAAATCCTTCATAAATTATATTTGTGACATAATGTGTCTTTAATAATGGGTTTTTGTATTATAGATTTGATTTAGGTAGGTATTGGCTGAACCCAAATGGTTTTAATATGTTAATAATATATGAGGGGTGGCATACTTTTATATGTGAGGTTAGTGGCACAATTGTAATTTTTTAAAAGAAAAAGGTGTACCCACAATTTTTACATTCCAAAATAGTAAAAAATAATGTATTATATAGATATTGAAATTGTAGGGTCTGAAAAGTTTAAGTAAATATATTTTATAGTTATTTTCAGGTCATTTCAACGGTTACCCTTTTAGTTTGACCGCATGGTAAACCCATTTTTACCTTAACCACAGTAAATAATTTTTAATGTTTTTACAATTACTTATGGTAAAAATTAGGTTAATCATATTAGATAATATAAATTATACTGATTCAGAATATGTAATTTATTTTTTAAAATTCCATATACATTACTAGAAAATAATAATTTAAAATTAATCTCCTAGTAGGACAAGAAAATAGGTTTTCAAAGAAAAAATGTTCAAACAGTTAAAAAAACTTAAATTAAAATTGAATATGAAAATGATTAAAATAGACTACATTGGATTAATTGATATATAATTGAATAAATTTTACTTTAAAATAATTTTAAAATATTACCTAACTTTAAAAATAATTTAAATGAAAAGTCAGTTTCAATTAAAACATAGTATCTTTAACTAATCATTGAAAAGGAAACATTTCAAAAAAAATGACAAAAATTGTCATGAAATTCCCATGTACCCTACTAACCTGATAACTGAGAAAACACTGAAATATCTAAAAGGGAGTTCCAGATCCCCATAGTCCAATTACTATCACCCTTGACCATACATAAATAAGGTGGTAATAAATTTTCCATAAACAATGCATATCCAAGATAATGAATTAGTATGAATACAAAAGAGGCTCCTCTTAGAGTAATGTAATCAAACTCAATCCGGTAGAAAAACCCAATGTACATCAACTAAGTACCATAAATAAGACAAATTACTCAAATAACCACTTTAAAAAATCTCACCAAGTCCATACATCAACAGCTAGAGCCACCTCCAAGTGGTGCTTTACCCCTCTTCAAACCAAGAAGGAAATAATTTAAAAACAGCCAAAGGCACTAGTAGGGCGTGAGATAAAAATCCCATTAGGGTCTCACCATGGATTCCATAACATATTCCAATATCAAATTAACCAAAAAAGTGATTTCAATTTTAAATTAAATAGGTTTTGTATATAAAAATCATATTTCAACAAATCATGCTTTACATTTAAAATTATGTAAATAATTTTAAATAGAAGATTCAAATTTCAATTGATTGAAAAAAATTCACAAATGTGATTTAAACAAATGAAACTATTAAATAAATTATTAAATGAAAATCATAATATTAAATAGTTCATATAAATCATACCACATATAATAAAGTTTATAATAGTAGAATATATTCATTGAAATTAAAACAAACGTAGAACTTGGTCATATGCCCAAGAAGGTTTGATAGTTTTAAGGCTATAAGGACCCCAAACTCATGTTAAATTTCTGTATTTACATAATTACCTTTGAACGAAGACCAAACATGACTCATCAACACCACTTAAGGAATGTGATGTATTGATATTATTCTTTTCAACTTCTTTAATATTAAAGATCCATCCCAATAAATCACTAACTACCAAATTATTACATGTTATCTAGTAAAAAATTATTATTGAAACTTTATTTCAATAATTTTTAAAATACAATTAATCCCATTCTCTATTTCAAATATACCAATTTTCTATTTAAAATCCATAACGGGTTTTTAATAAAAAAACATTCCCTTTTACTAAGATGAAACCCTAAGGATTCTATAGAAAACCATTATTAACCATTTTTAGAAATAGGGATTTTGAATCAATACTCTTTTAAATTTCTCAATCCAATTTCAAAATTAAATTAAATGGAATAATTTTCAATCAAATCCCATCAATTTTATAACAAACCCCCAATTCAATGGTATTGTGGTTTTCACAATTTAACATCAAATATTTCTTCCACAATTAAATTAAACAATTTAATGGAATCTATTTCACAATTTAAATTAAAAAAATATAAATTCCTTCAATTTCGATAAACATACCCCAATTAAATGGAATTGATAGTTTTCAAATTTCATGCCAAAAATATAGTTTTTAAAGTAAACACCCAATTCAATGGAATTGTGTTTTTTCAAAACAAAACAATTTGAAATCCTTTTAGTTAAAATCATGAAATTACTTGAAATTAATAAAAATAAAATTAGATTAAGCAATTTAGGTTTAATGAAAATTGGGCCTTGTAACAGAACCACCCACCTTGGGATCAATAGATAACGAATCATAAAGACGTACGTAGAATACTCCATCCGAGAATGAAGAAAACTGGGCCATATGAATCAAAAATAGATTTAGGTCCAAAAGATGGAATTAGAACCCAAATTCATCTGAGGGATCCATGGAACCTTAGTTAGGAGAAGAAAGATCAAGGGTTAATAAGAATAGGAGAAGGAAACTAACCATGGGATGATTGAAGGGTATTACTCAAGCTTCAAATCACTTCTGGGAGAGATTTAAGGGAAACAAATATTCATAGGATCTCTATGGATGGGATAAATTGTTTTAGTGTCATAAAATTTCATTAGGGGCATAAATAGGGGTTTGGTAAATTTTATTTAGAAATAGGATCAATTTAAAACCACTATGTCTGATTTTCTAGGTAGAGTCACATATCTTTGATAAACCATGCATAATACATATGTGTATTTTAAATTGGTGACATGATTTATCTATTTAAGAAACACGATTTGTAAACTGTGCACCAATAGTGGAAAATCTCATTGTATTGGGTTGTATGGTTTCCTTTAAACATGAGAAAGGTTTTGTAAAATCATGCGCCAATCGTGCACTAGACTAAAATTTTCAAAATGCTTAAAAATTCAACCCAAACACCCTCAAAATAAAACCAAGTAAAGATTGGTTAATTTTATTATTTATTAATACCTTAAAATAGTAATAATATGTTAAAAAACCCACCATAGGAATGTTTTGTCCCAAATAATCCAATGAAAAATCATCCATGGAAAAAATATGAGGCAACTTCTCTATCATCAGTTCCTCCCTCTCCCACATCTCATGATTATCAAAACTGTGCTTCCATAGAATACGAATCAATGGTATTATCCTTTAATGAAGTAACTTGGTTTTAGAATCAACTATCATGATTAGTCATTTAGTATTTGATAAATCAGGTCCAACTTCAAGATCACACAAACTCATAACATTAGATTAATCAGATTGATAATTTCATATTTGGGATACATGGAACACGTAATGTATTGACATCATCTATAGAGGAAGTTCTAAATGGTTCTAATCATTTTCCACATGATCAATAACCTCAAAATGTCCCACAAAATGAGTAGCAATCCTTCATTGCCTCCCAAGCCATCAACAACGAACTGAGGTGAAAATTTCTAGAACACATGGTCACCAACCGAAAATTCTAAATGTCTATGATGATGATCATAAAAATACATATATCATATATATGTCACTAAAATTCTCTTCTAAATCAACAAAATCTTGGTTTTCATCTCTTGTACTAAACTTGGTCCAACCAAGGATCATTCGCCTATATCCGACCAATTTAATAGTGATCTGTAGGGCCAGTCATACAAGACCCCAAAAGGATCCATTCAAATTATAGACTAGTAACTACTGTTATAATGAAACTCAGCCAGCCAAAAATGATAATCCAAATCCCCACTAAAGTAAAAAACACAAGTGTGAATTATATACTCAAGAATCTATATAGATTATTCTACCTGGAATCTGATTGAATTTTGTATGTCGTACTCAAATGAAAATGAGATCATAGTGCCTCTTGAAGGACTCTCCAAATGAAATAAGTGAACCGAGTTTCCCTATAAGATACTATATAACATAAACTCTATATAATATAAAAATATCTTTCACATAGATATATCAAAACTCCTCAACTTTTCTTGTATGAAAAATGGGTATAAAATGTACTGAACTAGTCAGCCTATCGATCACAAACCAAATTACATTATTCTATATTTGGGTATGTATAAACCTAAAAAAAATTCCATATGTAACATCCCAAGTAAGTAATGAATAATAGATATTTTTATCTATGTCTATTAATGATTAAGATAGTGTTTTAGAGGCTTAAAATGAAAATAAATCCAATCTTAAGCATGGAATACACTAATATTTTTAAAAGATTATTTTACTGCCTTATGATGAAATACCCTTTTTAAATACATATTTTGGAAATTTTATAAACAATTTTTGTCAAAATAAACTTATTCTTTATGATCGGGACATCAAAATTTACATTGTGTGAATTTTTGGTATTTTTCTGACAATGTTCATTTTTTAATGAATAGTGAAAAATACTGCATTTTACATCAAAACTGCTTTTTAATCTAATTTATTTATATGATTAGATTAACTTTTGAATTGGTATTAATGTTTAATAAGAATATATTTTTACCATTTAATCCAATGGTGGTCATTGGAATCAATTTCACTTTGAAATTGGACTTAAACTAGTGTCAATCTTTTGATACCTATTGTTTTGTAAAAACACGCTATTTGCTCTGCCAGCGGGAATTAATTATTAAATTAATTAATGTGAATTATATGATTTGAATTTTGTAAAATAGAATTCATTTTTTAATTCGGAATATCAAATATAGCTTAGGGTAAATTTTTGGTAATTTTCTGAAAAACATCAATTTTTGATGAATAGTGAAACCACTAAGTGGTAATCAAGAAAACTGAACTTTCAGTTAAATGAAAGTTTACCACTAATGTGTATTGAATTTTGAAAATCCGACATACATGGTTGTCATTAAGAAGTAAAATGTGGTTCAATGAGATTAAAATAATTTTTTGGTGAATGGTAACTTATTAAGTTCTTAATCGCGATTAGTGGTAATTAGGGTAGTTTAAGGTATAAATAATGATTTAATAATATGAAAAGACCTAGACACACGTCCCAACCTTATTGGTTGTGTCATGGCCGACCAAGAAAATCCATGGGTCAACTTGGGGACCCCATGGATCCACTTTGGTTGGGAAATGACATAAATTACTTTTTATTTAATGTTAAAGTGAAAATGACACAAACATAATATGTTTTACGAAAACAATTTTTAAGTGGGGTTATACAAGTCCAAATTTTGATTATAAATAGTCATTGGAAAGCTAAAAAGATTTACTATATCATAGTATTTTGTTTTATAATTTTTAGACATTAAATAAATTTAATTATTTATGACATAATAATGATGCAGTGATGACATCATTATTTGACGATTTAAATAGAATGGAAAGATGATGTAAAATCTATGAACTACACATAGCCAAAACCAATTGGATGAGTGGATTTAGAATCCTTATCACCTTATCCACGAATTCTATCAATGTGGGACCTTTTAAAACCGAAATACATTTTCAAATAAAGTAATATTTCTTTACTTTCCAAAAGTGCCCCTCCTCTCCTCTTATAAAAGGCCCCCACCTCTACCTCATTTCACACACTCTTCCAGCCTTTGGCTCGGCCAACCCCTGCCCATTTACTCTATCCACATCCCTCTCCTCATCCTAGAGGATTCCCTTTGGGCAGAATCCTTTCAAAGGAAGCCTTTAGGCTCAAATCAAAAGGAGTTACACTTTTAAAGGTAATTCTTTCTCTCATTGTTCATTTGTTTTATTTTGCTTCTCCAACCCCCTAAACTCTTTTTATTTACTTCTTTTGTAACAACAACAGTATCTTCAATATACTAGGATGTTTTTATATGATTTATTTTAGCTACACTCTCACACAACTACATCAAATGGTTAAATAACATACGGTTTCCGTGGATGGCAAAATTCTGCCTCCCGAAACGATGATTGTTCAATACTCATTTAACACCTTCAAAGGTGGCCATTATGATGTCACTATTTTTATATATGATATATAATATGTTTATGTTTTCCCTATTCTTCTGTTTTTTTTTCATTTTGGGCATACCTTTATGGGTCCCATTATGGGTAAACACGATATCTTCACTTTAGGAAGTGCGGACTACCGCCCCCTAAAAGTGATTTGATTCGTTAATACCATATGTGGGATGTGTAAAGGATAAAGTTAATGATATTATATATGTTATTATACTGGAATTATAATATACTCTTATATCATTATGATTCCATTCCAGAAAATACGAAATAGAAATGGAAGTAGCGTTCATGCGTACGTACGGCTTACCGTCTCCATGAACGGTGCATTTCATTTCTTACCTCTAAATGATTATGTAATATTATAAATGCATGTATGTACTGGATATATATGAAATATATGATATCTACATCATGAATACCATTCTGGATATAATGAACCTTTGACCAAATTAACAACATGTAAGTGTAAGAAGTCTATTTTTGACTTAAGAACCAAATACCGACAAAATGAACATTATTAACTTAAATGATTACATGATGTTCATAACAAGGTATAAAAGGAATAATGAACTTGAAAAGATTCATAAGAAAGTAGAGATTAACTCAAGTTTATTATTCCAGAGATTAAAGAACGGTCGGGTCAAGTTTGATACGAGGTATGGGACTTCGTCTCAATCTCCTTTCGTTGAGGCATATTTTATTTTATACACAACTTTCTTTTATACGGTGTATAAACCACTTTTACTTTTTCATTTATTCAAAAGGAATCTTTTTTATACGAAGCGTTTACTAAACAACAAAAGGGAATGTTTTTTTCGTATGTATGCGGCGACAACTACTTCTCCGCCGTCGTGACCGTTATTTGAGTTTCGGCTTCCTCTACAAGCCATACCTTTTTTTTAAATGAAAAATAAATACCATGTTTGACATTGGTATTGAAAATGGTTTTCATAATGTTTTTATTATATCAATGTGTTGTATTGATATCTCGTGATTGAAATGTGGAAATATTATGTTTCCATTATGCATGTTTTATGTGATATGATTATGTTATGGTTCTTGGGCATTATTATGAAGACGGGTGGTTCCGTGATAAACTAAGGGCGGGTGAGACCGTTATAGCTCTCCAATGCATTGGGTAACGCGAAGGAGTGAAACGTTAAGGTTTCTCCTAAGAGATTTTAGGGAATATACTGTGATGGGTATTCCAAACGTAACCAAGAGGGTTACTCCCTACGTAAGAATGTTATGAATGCCTCAAGTTACCTTTATGTCTTATGATTTCTATGATTTATTTCATGATTTTATGAGGTATGTTAAAGTGCCTATGTTTTATGGGTAAAGTATGATTTCATGATTATGTATATATATGAACTCATGTTTCCTTTCCATGTTTTTTTTATAACCCATACTGAGTTTTTATGCTCATCCCAAGTTTTTTTTGAAATGTTTTTCACAGGTCAAGGGAAAGGTACATGATAAGATGATAGAGTCAAGGATGTGTCAAGAAATAATCCATGTTTTATTTTAAATGTGTTTCCATTGATGGGAATGAAGAATACTATCTTTATGTAACCACTTTGTTTATATGTGGAACGTAATGCAAGTTTTATGATCTACTTCTCTAAAACTCTAAACCCGAAAAGATCCTCAATGTGTAATCTTGTAATAACTCAAGATTAAGCAAGGACTAAGGCTGGGGCCTTATAGTTGGTATCAGAGGTCGGTTTAGATAAATTTAGGAGTTAGAATTATATTAAATGATTATCCAATTTTTTTTTTCCGAAATGATATAGCATTTAAAGATTACCATGTTGCTTCATCTAAGACATGTTTGTTCAGAATGGTTTTCCGTAGAGGAAACAGGGAAGCAGTGCAAGGAAGGCATAAAGAAGGAAATAACCTTCCGAATCAGCATCCAGAAATGGTCGGAATTGGAACTGAATAGTTTTTTGCAGTAATGGAACAGTTGACTCAAGCGATAAATGGCGGTGGTATCCATGCATGAGATCAGCCAGATCAACCGCAGAGGAACATGTCAGTGGTGGAACATTTCATGAGGCAACATCCCCCATCATTCAGAGGATCATCTGACCCTGTGCTAGCTGAAGGGTGTATTAAAGCATTGGAGAAGATTTTTGATGTCATGGGGTGTTCAGACAATCAAAAGGTTAGTCTTGCTATTTACCGTTTGGAGGGTGAAGCAGATCAGCGGTGGTCTATGGTTAAAAATATCAGGGATGCCGATGAGATTGATGCTCTTGACTGGGATGAATTCAAAGGTATGTTTCTTGAGAAGTATTTTCCTAAGTCTGTTCGACTTAGGATGGAAAAGCAATTCTTGGAATTGAGGCAAGAGGAAGACTCAGTGGCTGCCTATGAAGAAAGGTTCACTCGTTTGGCAAGGTATGATCCAAATTTTATCCGGGACCTTGATAGTAAAATCAATCGTTTTTACTCAGGATTAAAGACAAAGTATCGAAGGGCATTAGCTTCTCGTGAGTTTAAAAGTTATGAAAAGCTTGTTCAATGTGCGGAGAAGGTGGAAATGGAGTTTTCCGATGACCAAGTTTTCTATAACAACTGGCAGAAGAAGAGACCGAGGTGGCAGGAGAAAGGTAAGAATTCTTCAAAAAAGTCTGATGGTAAGAAAACTAAGTTTCCAGTTTGTGATAAATGTGGAAAAAGGCATGCTGGGGAATGTCTTCTGAATTCTGGAAAGTGCTACCTATGTGGTAAGATGGGACATAAGGCTCGTGATTGCACTGAAAAGGATCAAGCTGAAGGTAAGAACAAATTTGATTCACAGTTAGTGAAATGTTATAAGTGCAATGAGATGGGTCACTATGCAAACGAGTGTCCGACAAAGAGCTTGAGTGATGGGAAGCAGTTAGACTACAAGCAAAAATGGGTGGTGAAATCCTTTGCAACTACTTCAGCAGATATCGGTCTATCAAATGAAGTTGTATCAGGTACTTTGTTTGTCTTTTCAGATTATGCCAGTGTGTTGTTTGATTCAGGGTCTACACATTCTTTCATCTCTGAAACCTTTTCTAGTAAAATAGGAATACCATCTCAAGAAATGACTCCTGAACTTTTGGTAAAAACACCTGGGGGAAATGTTGAGTCAAAAAGAATTTATAAGAATCTTCCTATCCTTATCGGTGGAAAGAACCTACTTGCAAACCTTATTGTTCTACCTCTAGTAGAGTTTGATGTTATCCTGGGTATGGATTGGCTCTCTATTTACCATGCTAAGATTGACTGTAGAGCTAAAGAAGTTTCTTTTCAGAAATACTTTCAGTTTGTTTACAAGAATGAACCCTTACTTTTGATAGTATATCAAGAGGCCGAGAAACTTGTAAAATATGGAAATGAATGTTACCTTGCACACGTCGTTGAAAATAAAGGAACTGTTCAGATTAATGATGTGCCGGTGGTAAATGTGTATCCTGATGTTTTTCCTGATGAGTTTCCTGGAATAATACCAGATCGAGAAGTTGAGTTTACTGTTGACTTAGTTCCTGATGCTAAGCCAATTTCAAAACCCCCTTATCGAATGGCACAAATTGAACTTTTAGAGTTGAAGGAGCAATTGCAAGATTTATTAGAGAAAGGTTTCATTAGACCTAGCACATCACCATGGGGTGCTCCTGTTTTATTTGTTAAAAAGAAAGATGGTTCAATGAGACTTTGCATTGATTATAGAGCCTTGAATAATATCACTGTTAAGAAAAAATATCCTTTGCCTCATATCGATGATTTGTTTGATCAGCTCCAGGGAGCTCAGTTTTTTTCAAAGATTGACTTGAGATCGGGGTACCATCAGCTGAAGGTAAAGGAGGCAGATATTCCGAAGACCGCGTTCTGTATGAGATATGGCCACTATGAATTTGTAGTAATGCCTTTTGGGCTAACCAATGCACCTGCTGTATTCATGGACTTAATAAATAGAATTTTCCATGAGTTCTTGGATAAGTTTGTGGTGGTTTTCATTGATGATATTTTGGTGTTTTCTAAAAGTAAAGAAGAGCATGAAAGACATTTAAGGGTTATCTTGCAAACCTTAAAAGAAAAGAAACTGTATGGGAAATTCAGCAAGTGTGAGTTTTGGTTGCAACAAATTTCTTTCCTTGGACACATTGTTTCTAAAGATGGAATAACTGTTGATCCTGCAAAAACAAAAGTTGTGGAAGAATGGCCAAGACCCACAAATATAACCGAGATTCGTAGCTTCCTTGGTTTGGAGGGCTATTACCGAAGGTTTGTTAGAAATTTTTCACGGTTATCTAGTCCAATGACTAAGCTAACTCGGAAGGGTGTTAAGTTTATCTAGACAAAAGAATGTGATGATTGTTTTCAGGAATTGAAAAGAAGATTGGTGAATGCTCCAGTTTTGGCACTACCTTCCAGGAATGGTGATTTTGTTATATACAGTGATGCTTCATTGAATGGACTTGGTTGCGTCCTAATGCAGAATGATCAGGTAATTGCTTATGCTTCACGACAGTTGAAAACTCATGAGGTAAATTACCCTACACATGATTTGGAAGTAGCTGCTGTTGTTTTTGCTTTAAAAATCTGGAGGCATCATTTGTATGGAGTAAAGTGTGAAATATATACCGATCACAAATGTTTAAAGTATATATTCACTCAGAAAGAGTTAAACATGAGACAAAGGAGATGTATGGAATTAATCAAGGATTATGATTGTACAATTTATTACCATCCGGGAAAAGCAAATAAAGTGGCTGATGCTTTGAGCCGAAAAAGTAATGCTTCACTAACAATTTTGCGTTTGGAACGTGATCCTTTGGTTAAGGATTTGATGAACTTTGGCATAGAAGTTGTTCGTGCAGGAAGTCCTTCTGTTTTGTTTCAGGTATCAGTGAGATCATCTCTATCAGATAGAATCAAGCAAGCACAGAAGCAAGATAGTGAGTTGCAGAAAAAGGTAGAGCTGGTTCAGAAAGGTAAGTTTCCTGATTTCAACATTGATAATGATTGTGTTTTGAGATTTGGGACGAGATTGTGTGTGCCTTGTGATTCAAAGTTGAAAAGAGAGTTGTTATGTGAAGCTCATAGTTCTCCATTTTCGGTTCATCCGGGCAGTACTAAGATGTATAGAGATCTGCGGGAGTATTACTAGTGGGATGGAATGAAAAGAGATATTGCTGATTTTACTGTGAAGTGTTTGACATGTCAACAGGTTAAAGCAGAGAGGCAGTTACCGAAAGGGATGCTTCATCCTTTACTAGTGCCAGAGTGGAAATGGGAGAATATATCCATGGACTTTGTTGTTGGATTACCGAAGACATCTCGAGGTAATAATGCAATCTGGGTTATTGTTGATCGCTTGACCAAGTCTGCTCATTTCATTGCTATACGAGATACTTTCTCTCTTGATCAACTTTCCCGTTTGTATCTTAAAGAGATAGTCAGGTTACATGGAGTTCCTCTCTCCATTGTATCAGATCGTGATCCCAGGTTTACTTCTAACTTTTGGAAAGGCCTTCAGAAGTCATTGGGTACTGAATTAAATTTTAGTACAGCTTTTCATCCCCAATCAGATGGGCAGTCAGAACGAACAATTCAGACATTGGAGGATATGCTACGAGCTTGTTCTATGGATTATCAGGGATGTTGGGACCAACATCTTTCTTTGGTTGAGTTTTCATATAATAACAGTTTTCATTCCAGTATACAGATGGCACCATTTCAGGCATTATATGGGAAGCGGTGTCGAACTCCAGCTTTCTGGGATGAAGTGGGTAAACGGAAGTTGATGGGACCACAATTGGTAGAAGAGATGGCAGAAAAAGTTCAGCTGATTCAGAAACACATGAGAACAGCTCAGAGCAGGCAGAAGAGTTATGCGGATAACCGGAGGAAGGATCTATCTTTCGAGGTAGTTGATCATGTTTTTCTCAAGGTTTCTTCTTGGAAAAGTGTGATGAGATTTGGTAAGAAAGGAAAGTTGAGTCCAAGGTTCATTGGACCATACGAAATTCTGGAGAGAGTTGGATCAGTTGCATACCGAGTGGCTTTACCTCCGAGTTTATCTCAGGTACACAATGTTTTTCACATTTCGATGTTGAGAAAGTATATGCCAGATCCATCTCATGTTTTGAGTCCAGAGGTAGTTCAGCTAGAAGAGAACCTATCTTATGAGGAACAACCGGTCCAGATTCTTGACCACAGGGAGAAAGTGTTACGGAATAAAGTGATTCACCAGGTAAATGTTTTGTGGAAAAACCACATGATGGAAGAGGCAACATGGGAATCTGAAAATGCAATGAGGGATAAGTACCCCCATTTATTCGATAAGTAAATAAATTGCGGGGATGCAATTTTCTAAAGGGGGGAAGGATGTAACATCCCAAGTAGGTAATGAATAATAGATATTTTTATCTATGTCTATTAATGATTAAGATAGTGTTTTAGAGGCTTAAAATGAAAATAAATCCAATCTTAAGCATGTAATACACTAATATTTTTAAAAGATTATTTTACTGCCTTATGATGAAAAACCCTTTTTAAATACATCTTTTGGAAATTTTATAAACTATGTTTGTCAAAATAAACTTATTCTTTATGATTGGGACATCAAAATTTACCTTGTGTGAATTTTTTGGTATTTTTCTGACAATGTTCATTTTTTAATGAATAGTAAAAATACTGCATTTTACATCAAAACTGCTTTTTAATCTAATTTATTTATATGATTATATTATCTTTTGAATTGCTATTAATGTGTAATATGAATATATTTTTACCATTTAATCCAATGGTGGTCATTGGAATCAATTTCACTTTGAAATTGGACTTAAACTAGTGTCAATCTTTTGATACTTATTGTTTTGTAAAAACATGCTATTTGCTCTGGCAGCGGGAATTAATTATTAAATTAATTAATGTGAATTATATGATTTGAATTTTGTAAAATAGACTTCATTTTTGAATTCGGAATATCAAATATAGCTTAGGGTAAATTTTTGGTAATTTTCTGAAAAACTTCAATTTTTGATGAATAGTGAAACCACTAAGTGGTAATCAAGAAAACTGATCTTTCAGTTAAATGAAAGTTTACCACTAATGTGTATTGAATTTTGAAAATCCGACATACATGGTTGTCATTAAGAAGTAAAATGTGGTTCAATGAGATTAAAATAATTTTTTGGTGAATAGTAACTTATTATGTTCTTAATCGCGATTAGTGGTAATTAGGGTAGTTTAAGGTATAAATAATGATTTAATAATATGAAACGACCTAGAAACATGTCCCAACATTGTTGGTTGTGTCATGGCCGACCAAGAAAAGCCATGGGTCAACTTGGGGACCCCATGGATCCACTTTTGTTGGGAAATGACATAAATTACTTTTTATTTAATATTAAAGTGAAAATGACACAAAGATAATTTGTTTTACGAAAACAATTTTTAAGTGGGGTTATAAAAGTCCAAATTTTGATTATAAATAGTAATTGGAAAGATAAAAAGATTTCATATATCATAGTATTTTTTTCTAATTTTTAGACATTAAATAAATTTAATTATTTATGACATAATAATGATGCAGTGATGACATCATTATTTGACGATTTAAATAAAATGGAAAGATGATGTAAAATATATGAACTACACATGGCCAAAACCAATTGGATGAGTGGATTTAGAATCCTTATCACCTTATCCACGAATTCTATCAATGTGGGACCTTTTAAAACCGAAACACATTTTCAAATAAAGTAATATTTCTTTACTTTCCAAAAGTGCCCCTCCTCTCCTCTTATAAAAGGCACCCACCTCTACCTCATTTCACACACTCTTCAAGCCTTTGGCTCGGCCAACCTCTGCCCATTTACTCTCTCCACATCCCTCTCCTCATCCTAGAGGATTCCCTTTGGGCAGAATCCTTTCAAAGGAAGCCTTTAGGCTCAAATCAAAAGGAGTTACACTTTTAAATGTAATTCTTTCTCTCATGTTCATTTGTTTTATTTTGCTTCTCCAACACCCTAAACTATTTTTATTTACTTATTTTGTAACTACAACAGTATATTAAATATACTAGGATGTTTTTATATGATTTATTTGAGCTACACTCTCACACAACTACATCAAATGGTTAAAGAATATACGGTTTCCGTGGATGGCGAAATTCTGCCTCCCGAAACGATGATTGTTCAATACTCATTTAACACCTTCAAAGGTGGCCATTATGATGTAGCTATTTTTATATATGATATATAATATGTTTATGTTTTCCCTATTCTTCTGTTTTTTTTCATTTTGGGCATACCTTTATGGGTCCCATTATGGGTAAACACGATATCTTCACTTTAGGAAGTGCGGACTACCGCCCCCTAAAAGTGATTTGATTCGTTAATACCATATGTGGGATGTGTAAAGGATAAAGTTAATGATATTATATATGTTATTATACTGGAATTATAATATACTCTTATATCATTATGATTCCATTCCAGAAAATACGAAATATAAATGGAAGTAGCGTTCATGCGTACGTACGGCTTACCGTCTCCATGAACGGTGCATTTCATTTCTTACCTCTAAATGATTATGTAATATTATAAATGCATGTATGTACTGGATATATATGACATATATGATATCTAAATCATGAATACCATTCTGGATATAATGAACCTTTGACCAAATTAACAACATGTAAGTGTAAGAAGTCTATTTTTGACTTAAGAACCAAATACCGACAAAATGAACATTATTAACTTAAATGATTACATGATGTTCATAACATGGTATAAAAGGAATAATGAACATGAAAAGATTCATAAGAAAGTATAGATTAACTAAAGTTTATTATTCAGGAGATTAAATAACGGTCGGGTCAAGTCGGATACGAGGTATGAGACTTCGTCTCAATCTCCTTTCGTTGAGGCATATTTTATTTTATACACAACTTTCTTTTATACGGTGTATAAACCACTTTGACTTTTTCATTTATTCAAAAGGAATCTTTTTTATACGAAGCGTTTACTAAACGACAAAAGGGAATGTTTTTGTCGTATGTATGCGGCGACAACGACTTCTCCGCCGTCGTGACCGTTATTTGAGTTTCGGCTTCCTCTACAAGCCATACCTTTTTTTTAAAATGAAAAATAAATACCATGTTTTACTTTGGTATTGAAAATGGTTTTCATAATGTTTTTATTATATCAATGTGTTGTATTGATATCTCGTGATTGAAATGTGGAAATATTATGTTTCCTTTATGCATGTTTTATGTGATATGATTATGTTATGGTTCTTGGGAATTATTATGAAGACGGGTGGTTCCGTGATAAACTAAGGGCATGTGAGCCCGTTATATCTCTCCAATGCATTGGGTAACGCGAAGGAGTGAAACGTTAAGGTTTCTCCGAAGAGATTTTAGGGAATATACTGTGATGGGTATTCCAAACGTAACCAAGAGGGTTACTCCCTACGTAAGAATGTTATGAATGCCTCAAGTTACCTTTATGTCTTATGATTTCTATGATTTATTTCATGATTTTATGAGGTATGTTAAAGTGCCTATGTTTTATGGGTAAAGTATGATTTCATGCTTATGTATATATATGAACTCATGTTTCCTTTCCATGTTTTTTTTATAACCCATACTGAGTTTTTATACCCATCCCAAGTTTTTTTTGAAATGTTTTTCATAGGTCAAGGGAAAGGTACATGATAAGATGATAGAGTCAAGGATGTGTCAAGAAATAATCCATGTTTTATTTTAAATGTGTTTCCATTGATGGGAATAAAGAATACTATCTTTATGTAACCACTTTGTTTATATGTGGAACGTAATGCAAGTTTTATGATCTAATTCTCTAAAACTCTAAACCCGAAAAGATCCTCAATGTGTAATCTTGTAATAACTCAATATTAAGCAAGGATTAAGGCTGGGGCCTTATACCATAGAAATATCATTCCACTTCCATGTATAGACTACAAGTGGATGAAGCCAGACCTATGGTTTCTAATGCTCAATATTCACATACTAGCTTGTATAGTATTGAGAGAAAAACTTAGTGATGCCATATCTCAATCCCGGACACCATAACTGTCACTACATGTCATAGAACATATTCAAGGTCCCCAGGTGCACAAACCACTGGGTGTTATTTCAGGCTCACATAACAACATTCCATTCCACTAAAATCACATCAAAACATGTTCAAAAGCATAAAATTTCATATTTACAGAATAAATTCTCAATAATAGTATCCACACCATAAAGAGAGTATCTAGTGCTACAAAACTCATCGTCAAGAATTTTTTCCCAAATAATCATTTCGCGAAGAGTATATGTCAACTAGAAACTAGCTATAGAAACTTCATACTCTGATTCCTAGTATTCCTACCATAAAGAGAGTCTCCACTCTTCAAAATATTATTTCATATCCTGGGTCAAATTTTTTTTCTCAAATCATCCATGATGAAATTACCTTTCCCTAAGGTATAGGCCGTGTAAAACATAAAATATTGCAGGTATTCTACCCAATGTCTCTTTCAGAGATTCAATTATTTTTGAGAGAATATATAAAGCAAGATCATATGGTCTAAAAACATGGTAAAACATTCTGAATAAATGTAATGCAGCCAACTCATAAGCGCGTGAATCATAGCTGAATGTACAAGGTCATCAGTTAAATAATTTTTCTTCTATGTCTATGATTATGAGATCTATTGGAAACTATACGATCACCATCTATAAGATCCCAACCCAAACCTTAACACGATTCATCACAAAATACCACATTTCCCTTCCTGGCCTCTAGAAGATTCGACAGCAGAGCAGTAGTAAAAATATGTTTTAGGACAACAGAAAATAACTATAAAATTTTTCATTTACAGAAAACATAACTCCCATACAAGTTTGTGAAGGAATTAGAGTTTTAAAATTTAAGAAGTCATTAAAAAACTAGTGGTAGTACCCAGCCAGACCCAATAATCTCTGAATTTCAAAAATATTTCATGGTTATTACCATGTTATAATTCTTTTTATCTTAGCAGGGTCAACTAAAATACCATTCTATAACAGCACATGTACCGATGATTTTACTTCATGAATCAAAAAGTCACACATTGAAAGGTTGGAATAAAACTTGTGATTTCTCATCAATTCTAGAACTGTTCTTAGATGATGTACATGATCCTTATTAGAATTAGGGTAAACTAGGATATCATCAACAAATACCACCAAGAAAGTATCAAGATAATCATGCAAAATCAAGTTCATTACCTTCATAAAAACAACAAGATCATTGGTTAGACAAAAGGGAATAACAAGGTATTGATAATGGCCATACCTTCTTTGAAAGGTGGTTTGATAAATGTCATATTCCTTTATCATTAACTGATGGTAACCAGAGAAAAGATCAATCTTAGAGAACCCCTTATACCCTTTTAATTGGTCAAATAGATGATCAATCCATGGAAAAAAATATTTTTTCTCCACCATAACTCGATCGAGTTTTCAATAATCAACACACAGGTGAATTGAACTATCATATTTCGTAGCGAAGAAAACAAGTGTCACCCAAGGTGAAACACTCGGGAATATGAATACATTCTCTAAAATATCATCAAATTATGGATTAAACTCTTTTATTTTAGATGGTTCGAAGTAATAATAATTAATTGAAACTAGTTAAGTATTAGGCATTAATTAAATAGATAATTTAACCTCCCTTGCAAGAAAACCATATAACTCAGAAGGAAACATGTCAGAAAACTCAATGAAAACTATAGGGAGATCACCACTCAAAGATTATTATTCCATATTAACAGAAAACACTAATATTAACTTCCAAAAATCTAGATAATATGTTCTCTCTCTACTCGACCATGGTTCCCATTCTCCATGAAAACACATGACACGCCAATATGTTTAGTAAAAGAGACCCATTGAATATTACAATCAATCTAATTTTATTGGAAAATAACCAATCCATCCCGATAATGATGTCTAGTGGTTTCATGTCGAGAAGCAATAAAATCATAGAGAGTTCAACATCTATTAAAGAGAATACAAAAGAAAGACTACGAAGACCCTGCTCTCTCTTCATACCAAGGGGTGTAGTAATATCCATGGCTTGAGAAAAAATATCCATAAAAAGATTAAATATTTTAATAAGATGATTCTAAATAAATGAATGAGATAAAATTGTATCAAATAAAGAAGTAACTAATGATAGAGCTATAGTAATGGTACCTTTCACAGTTGATGGACCCATATTTTCATTCTCTGGAGACTATTCCACTACATGAAGTGGCTTCGTTCTAGATGCCTATTCCAAGAACCCATTTACACATGAAGATTGAGATTTATCGACAATTTTAGGAGAATTAGCTGATATCGTCCTACTATGAAGAGTAGAATAAACATGGAATAATCTCAGTAAGATTTATGAATGTCTACAGGAGCCAAAATTCTTGGGTGCCTTAGTGTAAACCCTTTATTGAATGTCATGGATTTCCACACTAGTATAAAATCAATGGGACTCTTAGAGGTGATAGAAGAGGCCTAGAATGATAGTACTATTGAGAAATTACACGATAATAATCATGATAATAAATTCATTTAAAGGAACACATTCTTCTACTAGGAGAGAAAGAAACTCTTAAAAACACTGGTTTTCAGCCAAATCCATTTCAACCATTATCACTCTATATAGTACATCAGCAGAAAAAGAGAACTTAATCATGGAAACCTGAGATTGAATATCATAATATAGTACTAACTCGATCCTTTACGCCTTCACCTTCTCATTTAATACAATATCATGTGAGAAATGAACGATCTTAGTAAAAGTGTTTGCATGCTCTATCACGATGATGTTAGCTTGCTCAAGATTTAAATACCCCATTGACCTGTCTAAGATAATCAAATTTTGATAGATTTGGTTGGTGAAAAGAACCTTGATGTCCTTATACTCTAATCCCTCATTCTTCTTCACCATTTATGTAGTGTACCACCATCTCATACTTGGTCCTTTGAGCATGAAGGTGCAACACGTCATGTTTATTTCATCAAGTGTGTTCAAGAACCCAAAACAATTTTCAATCATGATCAACTATTACTAGGCCTCTTAATGATCGTTTGAGCCTTTGAATGTTATTGGATTTTGCTATAGAAACTATTAAGAACAATTCATGAGAACATCTCTCTATGGTTCCACTACTAGAGCCTGAACATGAACTGGAGGTGGGGCATGTCCCAAAGCATGGACAGTGGCCACAATCACCTCTTCTATATTAAAATTGGCAAGGGGATTCACTCATTGAGGTTTAGTAGAAGCATCATTCTTGATCTGATTAATATGTATTATTAGAGGCGTGATACAACAAAACATCATCACACAACAAAATAGATGTCATATTAACACTTAAATAGAGTGGAAAGGGAAATTATTCCCCTCATATAGAACAATCAGACTTTAGACATCTATATATTCAAATAAAAATAGGGAAAATAATAAAATTAAACTACAAGACATATTTCCTTAACCACTACTGGAGAATCAAGGATTATTGTGTTGAGATCTGGATAGACACTCAATCACAACTACATCATATGACCCGACAGGATTACATAAATGCATTCTGACATCAAGACGAAAGATCAACCTAGAACTCTGATAACACTTTGTCAAAAACTAGCCCATGTACCATGGTTACTCGAAAACTAAGCTGACCCTGACATATCTTAAAGGTTGTTAATTTTTTATATTTTACTCATACTTGAGTACCATTTATTTCATATATTGTACTCATATATTTTGAATTATATTTTGTTTCCGATTTAATTTATATATTCTCTTAAATGTGATAAGTTTAATTTTATAAAATATATATCAATGAATATAACATCTATATCATATCACACACGAGATAAAATTAAACTTTAATGATATATCATTCATTATTGGTGAAATTTACCTCATCTCATGCTTGAGATAAATCTCATTACACAAAGATGTATCCATGTAAATAAAATTTCTTTCATATCATACAGGAGATAAAATTATTTTTAAAAAAAAGTTTAATTCATGGTGAAATTCATATCATCCACTATATGAGTTTAATATCATTATATAAAATTTGTACCATTATATATGAATTTTTATCTCATTTTATACATGACATCAAATTCATTTTTTAAATCTGCATCCTTTAATGTTGGTGGAAATCATATTATCCCATGCATAAGATAAAATCCAATTTGTAAAAGATCTATCATCATATTGTATTTTATTTTTCACAGATTATACATGAGATAAATTTATGTTTCTTAAAAGACATACCATTATAAGAAATATTTAAATAATCTCACTATATGTGAAATGTTTTTCATTGTATGCATGAGATATTTTTTATAAAATATGCATCATTATATATAAAATTTATCGTATCCTATAAATGTGATAATTTTTTTTAAAATACATAATATAATATATTAAATTTATCATATCATGTACATGAATTAAATTTCTCTTTTAAAAATTAACCATTTTAGATTATTTTCAAATCATTTTATAATTAATATAAATTTTATTTTTGAAAGCATGCATCATTATAGATTGAATTTACCTCGTTAGATCATTTTTCTAAATATTTTCATCATTTTAATTAAGTTATGTTTTATAAACAATATTATACATATTTTTCAATATAGGAGAACTTTATATAAATTATACTATGATTCTAAATCTACAAACTTGTCATCATAAAATTATATTTATTAGATATAAAATATAGAGTAAATTAAAAAAATATTAATATGATAAAAAAATTTGATTTTAAATTAAAATTCATATTTATATTAACTTTAAAAAATGGAATTTATTTATATAATAGAAAAAGGATTATATATAATAAAATTAAAATTTATCTCTTATAATAATTTTTGTACAAGTGGAGGCATAAATAATAATAGGTGATTAACTAAATAAATAAAATGAAAAAATGAATATATTCCCTCTATATTTATTAATAAATTTATATTATGAATCTAAATGTAAAATATAATTCATAAAATTGGTGAATAAAAATGACAAAAATTTAATCTTATGCTGCCACTTTAAAAAACTGGTGATAAAAAAATATTCATCACCCTATTAAATATACTATGTGAGTTTATGATGTCAAAATGGGTATGTGTCAAAAAAAAATTAATGTATAAAATATATTTATGATTTGAATATATATGTGTTGTATAATAATGTGTGTTGGAATTATATATATATATAATTAATATGATAATATATTTTCATATTCATTCAATATATAATATGTGTAGCTTTTGTATATATATGAGTGTTGCATAATAATACATGTGTGTGTTATGTTAATGTTTTATCTATAGGTATATATATTTTAGGTACAAAGATTTTTCATATACCATTATATCATAGTTCATAATTGCATGGTCAAACAAGACCCTTATTTTTCACCACATGTGATGGGCGTGTCTCACTAATGGGAAGAAAGACTCACTGTGAGAAGTTATCTAGCAAGTTTTCCAAGGTTTCTTTTTCACTTATAGAAGAAGTAAGGCCATTGATAGTTTGTTAATTACATCAAAATATTCCTTCAAGTGGATTTTAGTACCCTCATGGGTACGAAATTGATTCATACACCAAACTCTATTGAACTGGATTTATCTCATCCTTTTTCAAGCCTCATGAAAATTAGGGGAAAAGAAGGAAATAAATTAAAATAAAAGGTGGTCAATTAATCAAGGTTCAATTTCTATTTATTTTGTGTTATAAAGTGTCATTTATTTTTTAGTATTTATAGAAGATCAATAGAGAAAAATGCTGATCATGGGTTGTCCGATTTTTGATGATTCATGCTTATGAGAAGCTAAGCACTACCAATGAAAAACAAAAAACAATGAAAAAGGGGTGGGGATTTATCAGTGCTCACTAAAAGGGATGATAAATATTACCTTTATTAGTGCTTAAAATTCGGATAAATAGTAACTTTTTTCAACAATTTTTTAGTGATGATATAGGGCACTGTGAAAATTTTAATTTTTATATACTTATTTATAAATTTATACATATAATTTAAATAAAAGTAAGTATTTATATGTAAATATAATATATAAATATGTCTAATATAAATATATAATAATAATAAATATTATCAATATTAATTTCATAATTATTTATAGTTTAATAATATATTTATATACATTAATATATATATATATATAATATTTTATTATTATTTTATACAATTATAATAATATATAAATGAATATATATTTATTTAAATATTGTTCAAATTAGAATTTATATAATTATATTCATATTAAACAATTTAAAATATACACATATATATATGTGTGTAGGTATGCATGTGTATGTATGTGGATGTATATGTATTTATCAATGTGCATGTATGCATGTGCATGTATGTATATGTATGCATATGTATGTAACTGTTTTTATGTTTTTTATGTGTATATATGTGTCGGGTGTGTGTGTTAACATAGATGTATATTTATGTATGAATATATTTATGTTTACGTATAGGTTTTCATGTGTTCATATTTATGTTCATATGTACATGATTGTATGTGTATGTTTATGTTTATGTGTATGTGAATGCATGTGGATTAATGTGAATGTATGTGTAAATGTGTATGTATATGAATGTATATGTGTATGTGTATGTGAATATGTATGTGTATATAGGTATAAATTTATATGTGTATGAATGTGTATTTTTATGTAGTATGTGTTTTTATGAATATGTAGGTGTATGTATGCTTACGTATATATATGTAATTGCATGCCTGATTATTTCTGTACATGTGCGTACATTTATGTATTTTAATATATGTGTATATGCTTGTATGTGTGCGTATGTGTATATTTATGCGTATGTATGTGTCTTTGTGTGTGTTTAATATTTATGTGTCTTTATTCATTATATAATATATATAATTTTATAAATTAATTTATTTTTTATGTTCTTTGTTATTTATTAATTTTTAATATTTATTCATCTTTAAAAATTATCATGTTAATATTTATGTATTATATTCAATTTTTATTGTTATTTATAAATTTTTAAATATTAATATTCAATACTTGTAATATGTATGTGATTTATAATATAATTTTCTTTTATATTTATTCATTTTTAATATTTCATTTAATTTATTTAATTAAAATTATTAACTCATTTTAAATATTTTTGTAAATATTCATAAAAATTGTTATATTTTATTAATTTTAAATATTTAGTCATTTATCACAATCTATTTATTTTTTATACTCATTCACTTTTATTATCACTATAATTTATTATTTTTTTAATATTTTTTCATCTAATATTTATATATTTTATTCATTTTTCATAACCAATTATAAATTTTAATTTATTTTTATTTAATATTTTTAATATGTTTGTAATTTACATAATTAATATTTATTCATTTTCATTTTAATATTTTAATTTAAATATTTGTAAAGTTTTTATCTATTTTTTTAATTAAGAATTTATTTTAAAATGTTTAAATTTAAATGTAATTTTTATTATTTAGTGGTTTTTATTATTATTTTTATTTATTTATAATATTTTTTAGTATATATAATTTATATAATTTTTTCATTTTTAATATTTTGATGACTTATATAATTATTAACATTTATTAATTTATCATAATCATTATATACATATCCAAATATTATAATGTTTTATTACATTTAACATAAACAATATTGCTTTTTTATTTTAATATATTTATAATTTATTTATTTTAAATATTTATTATTTTCTATTATTGAGTTATTTTTAATATTGAATTTTATATAAATAAAAATTTATTTTAATTCTTTAATTTTAATTTTTTTTGTTTATTTTCTACTCATATTTATTACCACTATATGAAGTATAGATAAAAGCATAATTTATCTACCCTATTAAAAAGCATTGATAAAATACACATTTATCAGTGTTAAAATTGAAAATGCTTATAAATGTGTATTTTAGTAGTGTTTTTTACTTCCACCTATAAACTCATTTCCCTATTTTAAAAGAAACATAATAGAGATGACCTCCTCATGCGCCATTCATGATCTTACATAAGCGGAATTCTGTAGTCATGTTCTTTGAATCTTTCAATAGAATCAAACATTAAATTGATGGTATATTTTCCTTAATCATTTTTACATGTTTTTTTTTAATTTTTCAAGAATTTTTTTTCTCAGTGGGTTATTCTTTTCAACATGATTTTTTTAATTATTTTCATGATTTTTTTGTTCTTATCTTATGATTGATTATATCCCCCTTGTATCGATGACTTTTGGTTGTTCTTCTTATAAATGTTTTTTGGCCCATTGTTTACATAATTTTGGATTCATTATCTTTTTTTAATTTTTGGGCTTCCATTACGGAAACTTATTTTTATAATAATATAATATTTTATTCTTTCTATGTAGTTTAAAATAATATCAGTAGCATATTCCAATTTTTAATAGGGTTTTCCTTTCACATCATATTTCATGTATTATACTCCATGAACTTTAAATTCAAAATTAATTTGAATACATAAAAGGATTTATATATTATTGAAGTAATTAATGAGAAAAAAAATGGTATTTGGGTATATTTTATAAGGAAATTAATAATTTTTAGTATATTTCATTGATTTTGGATGTTGGATGTGTATCATAGAGTTTTTTTTTGATGTCTAATATTTGAGAATAATTTGGGAATTAGTTAAATTAAAAAAACATCTTCATGTTGGAAACATATTAAGTGTTGTTTTTAATGGTAGGTACATACCATCTAACATTTACTAATGGATTGGTTCTGGATATAAAAAATTTATACTAAGATTTTACCATAATGATATTGGTTTGTGTTTTTTTTGAAATAAGAATGAATTTTTGAAAGATTAATAATAAAGTATAAATTTATAAAAATGAAATGTTTCATAGTGGCATTCATTATTTTAATGTTATATATATCATTGACTTTAAAATATTCCTACAATGTATGAATTAATTAAATATCAATGTTATCATTTTCATTATGAATATAAAAATAAAAAATAAGTCCAATTTACCCATAAATATAAATTTTTATAATTATTTGATTATAAATCATTTGATATGTCTTATTTTATTAAATGGGAAAATAAAAATTCTTCCTTTTGTAAAATTAAAATGGATATAGTGATTTATTTTCCTTCATAAATACATATGTGTGTGGATCAACAGGTACACAAGAAAGTGGTGATTTATTGTAATATTTTACCTTCATAGATGACTTTAGTATATGTAAATATATAATTATAATAAAACAAAATTATTAAATGTTGGGATTCTTCTAAATTATATAGTAACTATGTAAAAAATTATAGCAACCCAAGATTATCGTATATATATATATATTACATTATTTTTTAGAATATTCATTATGTTATACTAACATAGGCCTAAGGACCATAATAGTTTAGTTTTATTGGAATATAGAAAACACAAATAGGTTGTCCTTGTAACACCCTAAGATTTCATAGTACGTAATTTCTTCAAAGTAATTTAATAACTCACACAAGACGCAACACTGAGTTCTAGCGCAACATGATTTACAAAAATAACCATTCAAAAGTGGTTATGAATAGTATTAACTTAATTTTGAACTTTATGTAATCCTTATAATTTTAAAATCCATATTATGAGTTTCTTAGAAATAATGTATGAACAAATTTATTTTTTTCAGATAAAAGAAGTATTTTTTAAAATATGAAATTTAACCACCTTTTAATGGAGAACCTTTTTTAAATTCAATATTTGAAACTTTTATATATTAAATTTGAAAAAATAAACTTCTTCTTTAGAATCGTGACAGAAGAAGTTAATTTTAATAAATTTTTTGTGGTTTTTTCATAAGTTTCGTATTTGGCTGAATAGTGAATAATGTTATATTTTATCTGAAAACAAGTTTTTTAATAAAAATAATTTAGAGTGTTAAATTATAAATTTTAATGGTTTGGACGTGTAAATATATTATAATTTTACCATTTAATCCAATTCTAGTCATTTTATGTAATTTCACGTTGAAATTGGACATAAACAAGTGTCAATCTTTTGATAGTTATTATTTCTTAAAAATACATTTTTTGGTTCTGAAAGCGGGAATTAATTTTAAATTAATTAATTAAACTTATATGTTTTGAAATTGGTAAAATAGAATTAATTTTTGAATTCGGAATGTCAAAATTATCTTAGGGTGAATTTTTGGGATTTTTCTGAAAACTTTCAAATTTTGATGAATAGTGAAAACACTAAGTTAATGTTTAAAATCGACTTTTTATAGTAATTTATTTTATTTAAACTTATTTTAGGTTAAAATAGATTCATAATACCTATATAAGTTCAATATAATACCTTGGAGTCATTTTATAAAAAGTTATGATATATAAAAATTTTATTGAACTTTTTACCATCTTTTACCTACATTTTAGAAGAATTTGAAAATTTGTATTAAACATAATATTACCATTTCTGTGAGTTGAATTTTAAAAATCTGAGAACATAGTTTATATCAATAAGTAAAATTATGTCCAATAAGATGAAAGTAATTTTTGGTAATTGTAACTTTTGACTTTTATTTAGCACAGTTAAAGGTAAAGATGGTAATTTAAGGTAAACAAAAATTATAATAAAACAAAATTACCTTAACACTTATAATAACCTTATTTTATGAGTCATGTACAACCATGGACATCCTTGGGTTGATTTTGGGCCCCATGGAGAATTTTATGAATGATAATGACACTTTATTTTAATTAAATTAATGTAAAGGAAAAAAATGATATAAACAAATATCTTTTAGTAAATTGATTTTTACATGAGTTTATATAAGTCATCTTTTCGACTAAAAATATTAATTGTAAATATTAAACATTTCCTACATAATTTTATTTTATTTATATTTTTTAGACATTAAATAATTCAATTTATTTATGACACAATGATGATGCAGTAAGTACCATATTAATGAAATATTGAAATACTTGATATTGTAAATACCCAAATAAATGTAATTTGAGAATTTTAATGAATTAAGATAATTTTAGATGTTAATATGACATGTTAGGGTTTGTTATATAAATTTTTTTAGATGTAATAATGTTGTTACGAATTTAGAAAAATCAATGTACCAAATTGTGTCAAATTGACATAAAAGAGTTTTTAAAACAAATATTATATTATAAATTAATATTATATTCATAAAAATATAAGGATCGGAAAAAAGACTTATATAATTATAGTTGTATCAATAATAAACCACTTGAGTTTATATTGGAAGTATATTTTATGTTTATTAACTATATAATTTAAAAATACAAAGAGACATGGTAAATGTTAAACTATTTAATTAAGAGTTAAATCTGAATGATAAGGTTAATATAGTAACCCAAACCTGTCTAAAACCGATGTTTTGAGTGGTGTTTGACCCAAAACCACCTTATACTTTACATAATATATTTTGGATCCATTATAAACCGAAAATATCTTTATTATAAAGTAATATTTCTAGCTTTTCCTAAGGTGCCTCTCACACCTCTTATAAAAGGGAACTTCCAATTCTCTAAAATTAACACCTCAAAAGCCATTTAGATCATCCAAACCCTACCCAAATATCCTCCCAACAATCCTAAATTCATCCTAGAGGCCTTCTTTTGGCCATAAATCCAACCTAAGGATCCCTTTTGATCAAATCGAAATAAAGAACCCGAATAATAGGTAATGATTTCACCACCCTCTTTCAAGTTCTTTTATTCTTCCACTAACTCTATTTTTTATTACCATAACAAAATAATAACTCCAGTACCTTATATATACTATAATGTTATTATAAATATTTCATAACCATATTAATTATTCTATCCATCGTATGAATGATAATGTCACCATGAGTGCGTGCGTATGGATTACCATCTCCACATCGTGGTGTAATTTTTTATTCAACACTATGTTATTTGGATGGATATAATGATGAGTAATATGTATATAAATAATGGAAATAATATTCTAATGTCTCTGTAAAATTAATATACCATCCAATTACACAATTTTAAGGAAATTATATTGTCACTTGTGCGTACGTACATATTACTGTCTCCATGACACGATGAGATTCATTTCCATGATCACCATTCATCGACCATTAAAAAATACATATTACTAATAAGTATGTAATATATGAAATAAAAATTCTACAGGAGAGATATATATATATATATATATTTATGTACTTACATATATCTTATTCACTAACTTCACTTCAATGCGATATGAAAACAGAAACAACGTTTATGCATACATATGACCTACCGTCTCCATAAACAGTGATTTCAATTTCCTATATCTATCTATTATCAATATTTATATAGTAAATATATATGATATATGATTAATGGATTGATTTTTGGACATATTTAAACCATGATCTAAATTATATGGTCAATAATAACAAGTTAAAATACGTATGATAATGAAAGCGATTATTACCAGAAATGTTAATTTAACATGAAAATCATTTTTCAATGGGTAGTATAAAGTCATAAATGAATCATGTATGATATAATAAATATGAATATGGTTATTTTTTAATCTAATAACAAAAAATTGTCATTATATAGGATGTTAAATGAACCCTTGACCAAAGGAAAGTGCAAGGTAATGGGTTTTCATCTCTCTCTTTATTTCGGTGTGATTCATGCTATATTGACACTATTAACTTTTTTTGTGGTGTATTTACTGCCCATAATTGTGTTCTTTGTGTAATAAAATTTAATTTATGTTTATTTACATATTAATATTATAATACTTCTTTCATTGGGTGTATGTTTTGTAACTTACCAAATTGGTAAGGGTTAATTTCACAATCTCTTTATTATCCGAGGTTGTTTTTTCATAAGTATCTATTGAGACATATTTATTATCCAAGTACATGTTTAAAAAAAGATTTTTAAAAGGGATTATTTTAAGGTACTTTTAACTAAAACATAATTTTAAATGTTTTAAATATTTATTCTTCTAAATCATTCTCATTAATGTCCATGTTTTAAAAATGGTTTTTAAGGATTTATTTATATAGATAATAATGTTTTTTTAAAGATAATTTCTTTCAAAAGTTTCAAAGTGGTATGGGACAATTTGATTTAGATATTTCTTTTAAATGAATACAATTATAAATTGTCATAATTCTAAACAATTTCATGAAAAAGGAGTATTTCTATCAAAGCATTTTACAGATCATTTTCATCTATGTCAACATCCTTAATGGATTTTAAACTTTTTTGAAGTTGATTTATTATGATAAAAATCGTCCATATTGTATTGAATGTTTTTAGATTTGTTTGGGTGTAGATTTGATATTTTTATACCATTCATGGTTTATGGATAAAGTATTGACATTCCTAATGCTAGTTTTAATACGAATGTTTATGTTATATTTGAATATTTTTTGAATAATGTATTGGACTAATATGTTCCGGGTTGGGGACTTGTAAAAGTTAGCCCTCCAGGTTGGGGTCCGATTACAGCAGACCCTCTGTGTTGGAGTTCGGTTACAGAGGCTCTCCAAGATGGAGTCCGGTTACAGAGGATCTCCGGGTTGGAGTCTGGTTATAGAGGCTCTCTGGGATGGAGTCTGGTTGTAGAGGCTATCTGGGTTTGGGTCCTGTTACAGTTAGCCCATGGGTCCTGGCATGAGGCCTTGACACAAAAATTAATGTCTGGTACTATACATTACCTCGTTATGAAATTAGTTATTACATGTGATTATTCGACTAGTAGAATATCCATGTGCTTGTTTATTTGGTAATGTTTGATTTATTTTTTCCATATTATGTTCTTGTTTATATTTAAAAGGCTATTGTATTTATTACACATCTTTCCTTAAAAGTTTATAGCTTCTGCTAAATTATTTACTCTTACTAAGCATCTGAGATCACCCCTTTTTTATGTTTTATTTTCCTAGGATCCCATGAATTGTTTTATATTTGAGATGTAGGGTTAGGATAATGGAATAATTACATTCTCAATGGATTTTATTTTGGTGTTGTATGTTAGAAAGTGTAATGTAGCATTCATTTATGTAATCTATTTTCCAAGATTTCTAAACTGATTGGTCCTTAAATAATTGATTCCTTGTAATCATTCCATTGTATTAAAATAATTCACCGAATCTGGGTAACTGGGGTCGGGGTGTTATAGTTGGTATCAGAATAAGGTTAACAATAACCTTGGGAACTAGATTTAGATAAACTCTGATTAGAGCACATTACCCTAAGATAGACATTGAGGATTAGTATAGAAGAACTTCCTATAATTTTGTTAATGTAGATATTTTTTGAGTTTTCCCAGCAATACATCCCTATATAGATACGAGTAGGTAGAGACAGCTCTGGAATAGATGTACCTAGGGGTAAAACCCAAAAACACCACTTTGATCTATACTCAAACGAGAAATGGTGCTTGACAACGGGCCTTACTGCAGTCTTGGTTACGACACTTCTAAGGGATATGCTTAGGATAATTCTCATTTTCTTTACAAACAATTAGAAAGGGTTTATGAGTATATTATTCCTCAAAGAAAACATTTTTAAGATTATGGATTATATCCATAAACTGTTCAATTTATATTAACTATTTTACAAGTTTGGAATTATGAACTGCGATTCATAAACTGACCTAGTGTATGCCATGGTTTAGAAATAGTGCCTAGTAGATGGAATGAAAACTCTTGCAATAAATAAGATAAAAGAGTAAGAATGATCATATCATTCATGGTATTAATCCAAAATTTAGAAGGTAAATAGTCTCCCACATATTCTCAACATATGAAGAAATAATATCATGTGTTTATAAGATAAGTAAAGAATTCTCTGAGTCCTATGGGTTTGACGGGAATCAAGAGATGAAAAGGTGGTAGGGAGAAAAATAGATAAAGGGATGAAGGGAAAGAAGGATTTTCCCATATGTGATAAATGTGGAAATAATCACCTTCGTAAATGACTGAAGGGAATGAGAGTTTGTTATGAGTGTGGAGAAAAAGGACACCAAGTACGTGATTGCAAGGATAATAAAACAGTTTCACGTGTACAATGCATCATCTACAAGGAGTTGGGTCACTATGCGAATCAATGTCCAAATCATCAGAGTATACCACAAATGATGATATTGGATATTAATGAAGTTATGATACTACCTCAGATAAAGTGGAATGACTAGTATTCTTATTTTTTTTATTATATAATTATATCATTTGAGTGTTGTATCAACAATATACTGGTTATATGAATTATGGAGATAAATAAGGATTGTACAACTGTACAATTTCATTGAGGATTGGATATTATATGGTTTTATGAAAAGTGACTCAACAAAAAGTTAATTTTTTGGAAAATACATGGTTGGAGGAATGATAAAATTTAATATGGTCCTGATACTGAGGTAGTAATTTTCGAATAAGAGATAGTTGATTTGGATAAATTATTCTGGATATTCTTGGCTATCTTGGAACTGATTAATGGTTTGTTTATTTCATCATTGTTGACATATTCAAAATTATTGGATATAAGAAATATATCCAGTACTATATAAAGGATAAGGGAGCATGAAAGTAATCAATAATGTTTTATGGTAAATCAAGGTGTTACAATGTTTTAAAATAATACATGATTAAGGTGTTCACATGTTATTACATGGAAAAAGTATCTTTATTGTGTTTAACATCCTTATAAAATTTTGACTATGAGTTTAGATAAAAATTTTTAGGATAATTCTAAATGTTGGAATGGATTATGTTTGAAATTGGATATTATTGTTAAGGATATTTTTGGATTGTTATAAAAAGTACAACACGCAGATCGTGTGACAATCCATCGCGTCGGACAAAGCTAGGTGAATTGAACCCACAACCATAGTGTGATTGGGATTTATCGCCTACCACTAGACTACATGGAGTCCCTAGATCATATAATCTATTTTTTTTAAATTTTCTAATAGAGTAATTATAAATTCATTATTTTTGGATCCTTATACGATTAGGATAAATAGAATATTTTTTTGAAATATTTTGGAGTGAAAGATGAGTTTATGGTAGGAATTAGTTAAAGGATAAAACTATACATGTCATGTATATATATATATATATATATATATATATATATATATATATATTTTACCGCTTTCTCTATGGGTAAATTAATTCTTAAACATTATGGAAGGTATCTTAAAACTAAAAATGTGTTATATTAATACCTTATGTTTTATTGAACTGATGGTATTTTAAATCATCATAGATTTAAAAATTTGAGGCACTCAATTTTACACTTGTTTGTGATTGAAGACCTTAATCACTCCCTATAAATATTTAGATTTTCCCTCAAATTATGTGTCTCTAATTTCCACCAATGTTCTCCTAATCGAGATCATAATTTGGTGGTGACCCTTTCATTTCCCTTTTCCCCTTACTAAAGTAAATGTTATTAACCCAATTTCCGATGTGAGTTTTTCCACAAAGGTATTTTCTATTTTCAACCTTTTATTTCTGGAAAACTATTTCAAATTGTGGGGACATAATTTATTGAAGTAGGGATGATTGTAACATACTATGATTTCATAGTACATTATTTCTTCAAAGTAATTCAATAACTTGCACTACACAAAATATTGAGTTCTAGTGCAACATGAATTACCAAACTAGTCGTTCAAAAGAGTTTATGAAGCGTATTAACTGAATTTTAAACTTTATAAAATTATAAAAATTCTAGAATCCATATTATGAGTTTCTTAGACATAATGTAAAAACAAATTCATTTTTTTCAGATAAAAGAAGTATTTTTCAAAAAATGCAATTTTGCTGCCTTTTAATGGTGAAAATTTTTTAAGTATAATATTTGAAACATTTATATATTATATTTGATGAAATGAAATTCTTATTTAGAATAGGGACATATTAATTTATTTTTAACAAATTTTTGGGGTTTTTTGAAACTTTCATATTTGGGTGAATAGTGAAAAATAATATATTTTAACTGAAAACAACTTTTTTAATGAAAATATTTTATAGTGTTAAATTATACATTTTAATGGTTTGGAAGTATAAATATATTTTATTTTTAACATTTAATCCAATACTGGTCATTGTAAGTAATTTCACTTTGAAATTGGATATAAACAAGTGTCAATCTTTTGATAGTTATTATATCTTATAAATATGCCTTTTGGTTTTGACAGTAGGAATTAATTTTAAATTAATTAATGAAACTTATATATTTTAAAATTTGTAAAATAGAATTCATTTTTTAATTCGGATTATCAAAATTATCTTTGGGCAATTTTTTTGGTATTTTTCGGAAAACATTCAATTTTTGATGAACAGTGAAAAACACTAAGTTATTGTTTAAAATCGACATTTTATAATAATTTATATTATTTAAACTTATTTTAGGTCAAAATAGATACATAATACCTATATAAGTTCAATATAATTCATTGGAGTCATTTTATAATAAGTTTAGATATATAAAAGTTTTATTGAACTTTTTATCTTTTTTTACCCACCTCCATGGAGAATTTGAAAATTTGCATAAAAATTAATATTACAATTTCTGTGAGTTTAATTTAAAAAATCCTAGAGACACCGTTGATATCAATAAGTAAAATTCGGTTCAAAAAAATGAAAATAATTTTTGGTGAATAGTAACTTTTGACTTTTATTTACCACAGTTAAAGGTAAATAGGGTAATTTAAGGTAAAAAGAATATTATAATAATAAAAAATTACCCTAACACTTTTCCTAACCTTATTGGATGAGTCATGGCCAACCATGTGCATCCTTGGGTCAATTTTGGGACTTAATGGTGACATTTATAAATGATAATGACACTTTATTTTAATTAACTTAAAGTAAAGGAAAAAATGACATAAACACATATCTTTTGGTAAATCAATTTTTACATGGGGTTATATAAGTTATCGTTTCAACTATAAATATTAATTATAAACTTAAAAATATTTCCTACATAATTTTATTTTACTTACAATTTTTATACATTATATAATTTAATTTATTTATGACACAATGATGATGCAGTAATTACATTATTAATAAAATATTAAAATAATTGATATTATAAATACCCAAATAAATGTGATTTGAGACTTTTTTTGAATAAAACTAATTTCATATTTTAATGTGACATGTTAGGGTTGGTTTGATAAAATTTCTTTGATGTAATAATGCTGTTATAAATTTAGAAAAAACATAATACCAAATAATATCAAAATCGACCTCAAAGAGTTTTTAAAACAAATATTATTTTATAAATTGATATTCTAATCCTAAAAATATATGGTTCAGCCAAAATACTTATATAATGATAGTTATATCATTAATAAAACACATGGTGTTCTCTTGGAAGTATATAGTAAGTTTATTTTCTATATAATATAAAAATACAAAGAAACATGGTAAATGTCAAACTATTTAACTAAGAGTTAAATCTACAAGATAAGGTCAATATAGTGACCCAAACCTCTCTAAAACCTATTGTTTGAGTGGTTTTCGAACCATAACCACCTTATATTTTACATAATCCATTTTTGAGCCATTATATACCGAAAATGTCTTTATTATAAAATATTATTTCTAGCTTTTCCTACGGTGCCCCTCAACCATCTTATAAAAGGGAACTTACCCTTCCTTCAAATTCACACTTCCAAAGCCGTTTTGATCAGACAAAACCTGCCCAAATATCCTCCCAACAGTCCTACCTTAATCCTAGTGTCCTTCCTTTGGCCATAAATCCAACCTATGGAACCCTTTTGAAGAAATGAATAGGAAGAACCCGAAGAAGAGGTAACGATTTCACCACCCTCTTTCTTGTTCGTTTATTATTCCACTTACTCTTTATTTGTTATTACCATAAAAAAATAATTACTATATGACCTTATATATAATGTGATGTTATTATAAATATGTAACTACTATATTCATTATTACATCCATCCTATGAATGATAAGGTCACCATGCGTGCGTACGTACGGCTTACATTCTCCACGTCGTGGTATAGTTTGTTATTCAACACTATGTTATTTGGATGGATATAATGATAGGTAATATGTATAAAAATAATAAAAATAACATTATAATGTCTATGTAAAATTTATATACCATCCAATTTGACACTTTTAGTGAAATGAAATTTTCGCTCGTGAGTACGTATGGATTACCGTCTTCAAGACTTGATGAGATTCATTTCCACGTTCACCATTCATCAACAATTAAAAAATATATATTACAAATAAGTATGTAATATATGACATAATAATTATACTGAAGATATATATATATATATTTACTTACATATATCTTATTCACTTACTTCCATTCAATACGATATGAAAACAGAAACAACGTTTATGCGTACGTATGGCCTACCGTCTCCATAAATGATGTTTTCCATTTCATATATCTATCTATTATAAATATTTATATTCTGAATATATATGATTTATGAATCAATTTTTGTTTCATTAAGTATTTAATCCATGATCTAAACGATACAGTAATGAATAACATATTAAAATACGTATGATAAAGAAAGCGATTGTTACCTGAAATGTTAACTTAACATGAAAATCCTTATTAAATGAGTAGTATAAAGTCATAAATGAATCATGTATGATATAATAAAAATGAATATGGTTCTGGTATAATATAAAAACATACAATGGTCATTATATAGGAGGTCAAATGTAAACTCGACCAACGTAAAGTTCAAGGTAAGGGGTTTTCATCTCACTCTTTATTTTCGTGAGATTCATGCTATATTGCGACTATTACCTTTTGTGTGGTGTATGTACTACCCATAATTCTATTCTTTGTGTAATACACTTTAATTTATGTGTATTTACATATTCATTGTATGTTATTTCTTTCATGGTTTGTATGTTTCGTTAGTTACCAAATTAGAAAGGGTTAATTTCACAATCTCATTGTTATCTGAGGATGTTTTTACATAAGTATCTACTGGGTAATATTTATTATCCATGTACATGTTTCGTTAAAAAGTTTTCAAAGGGATTATTTTAAGGTAACTTTTTCCCAAAATATCATTTTAAATGTTTAAAATATTTATTCTTCTAAATCATTCTCATTAATGTCCACGTATTCAAAATGGTTTTTAAGAATTTATTTATATGGACAAGATTATTTTTTAAATGTTAATTCCTTTCAAAATTTTCAAAGTTTTATGTGAAAATTTTATTCAAAAATCCCTTTCAAATGAATACCTTTTAAAATTGTTATAATTTTAAATGATATCATGAAAAAAGGGGTATTTCTCTCAAAGCATTTTACTGATCATTTTCATCTATGTCAACATACTTTAATGGATTTTAAACCTATTCGAAGTTGATTTTTTATGATAAAAATCTTCTATATTGTATTGAATGTATTATGATATGTTTGACTGTTGATGTGTTATTTTTATACCATTCATGGTTTATAGATAAATTATTGACAATCTGAATGCTAGTTTTAATTAGAATGTTTATGTTATATTTCAACCTTTTCATATGAAGAATGTATTGGACTAGTATGTTTTGTGTTGGGGACTAGTAAAAGTAAGCCGTCTGGGTGGTTACAAATGCTCTCTGGGATGGAGTCCTGTTTCAAAGGGTCTCCGGGTTTGGGTCTGGTTACAGTTATCCCAAAGGTCCTGGCACGTGGCCTTGACACAGAAATTAAATTCTAGTACTATACATTCCCATATTATGGAATTAGTTATCACATGTGATTATTCGATAGTTGAATATCCATGTGCATGTTTATATGGTAATGTTTGATTTATTTTTTCATATTATGTTCATGTTTATGTTTAAAAGGATATTTTTTTTATTACACATATTACCTTAAAAGTTTATAGCTTCTGCTAAATTATTTACCCCTACTAAGAATCTGATATCATCCCTTTCTTATGTTTTATTTTCCTAGGATCCGAATAAATGTTTTATTTTTGAGATGCAGGGTTAAGATAATGGAAAAATGTCATTATAAAAGGATTTTCTTTTGGTGTTGTATGTTAAAAATTTTAATGTAAAGTTCATGTATGTAATATATTTTCCAAGACTGCTAAACTGATTTTTCTTTCATGAAATAATTGCATGTAATCATGCCAATGTTTTAAAATAATGCACTGACTCTGGGTAACTAGGGTCAGGGAGTTACAATCACTATGTAAACTACATCATATACCACAATTATCTTCATAACTAAAACCCTTATTGAACATATAATAAATAATACATTTCTTCATAAGCTGAGTAATTGAATCATAAGAAAGGGTGATATTAGATGATTAGTAATAGTAAATAAGGGACACACAAAATCATTACATGAACATAAGGGTATGATAACATGAAAATAACATTTGAAAACCATACCCTTCATATTAACAATCATAAAAATAATTCTTGTAATACTGATATGTAGTTAATAAGATATGAATCTCAAGGTAATCAAAGAACATGGTCCATGAGAGTATAATATTAACACAAGAAAAAGTTTTTTGGTATAAATATAAGAACAAAAAAATAATTTCCATATTAGTCAAGGATCATTTCCAAGACTATTATAGTGGAATATTTTAACTCTAAAAAAATCATAGTAGTCATAGTTCACTCCCAAGACCATAATAGGATAAAAATCCCCTTATAAAACTGGGTTCAGTCCCTATTATTGTCCTTTTTATCTTAGGAGATATAAATTTAACTTAATACACTAATTAGTTATATTAGTATGACCCATATCATAATGAAAACAATATTTATGTGTTCTAAAATATCATAAAATAGTTATCACACCATAAACCATGAAGTGAAATGGGGTTCATAAACATTTCATCATATCATAACCTATAAAAAAGAGAACGGTCTCATAATTATTTAATTATTTCATTATATCATAGCATGTGAAAAAATAAGTATGTTTCTTAAATATAATATCATTGTAAAAACCATGAAATAGAAATGATTTTAATAAAAATCATTCCATAATAAATATAAACCATTAAAAGATATAACAATAATGGTATCCTTAGAACATTTCCCTACCAAGGAATACAAAAAATCAACAAAATATCATCTTGTATGGAAAATTATTTTGATCCATCATTTAAACAGTTAGTGAGGAAAATATTCTTTACGACATTAAATAAAACATTTTAAAACAAAAATATTGAAAATATTTCTCCATTGAAAATAATCATGAAAAGTTGTAAAAGAATAATAAAAGAAAATAACAGTAATGACAACAAGAAACTTTGTTCATTCTATATATGTTAAAATAAAGAGTCTTTTCAAATTTCTAGTAAAATAAAAATGGTAATTTATTGTAAAATGAAAGGTTGATTACTTTAAAAACATTAAAAAATTAAAACATTGGTAATAATTTATTTTATAAATAAAATTAAAACAGTAAATCCTTTTTGAAATCATTTTTTCAATAACATTATTTTGGAAGAAAATTGAATTTTCTGACCAGAGATAGAAAAAATGATGGGTTTTATTAGAAACATTTTCTCAATTATTTTAACTAAAAAATAGGAAATGGTAGAATTATTTTAAAATATAAATAATAAGTAGTAGATAAGAAAATTCATCAGTTTCTTTAATGATGGATCATAATATTTCATCATTGGAAACATACTCATAATCAATCTAGATAAATAATGATATTGCAACATAAAATCATTACCACTTTTGTAGATTTCAATTGTAATCTCGATAAAAGAATAAAAGAAAATGGAAAATAAAATATCTTGACGATAATTAAATTCATTATATGAAATTTAAAAGGGGAATTATATACACATCATGAAATAATATAGGTTTATTACATAACATACATCTTAAGAAGGAAAATTGAGACAAATATCACTTACCATAAGTCTTATTTTCCATCAAACACATTAAAAAATAATTTATTATAAATATATGTCTGTTAATAAACAATATTTAGATATATCATACCACATATGATTTTATTATGTCTATTTATTACCCATTTATTTTTAATTCCATGTTACCATTATGTTTCAGGTAATAACCGCTTTGTATTTTCTATAAGTTTTGAATTTTCATTTAAGGTTCTCTTTATTTTATCTTGCATTCATAATATAAATATTTTTAAAAATTATATAAATATAATATATTTTCAACGTATACATATTTAGAGTAATCTGAAAAAATTTGTGACAAATAATGAACTACAACGTTCATAAAGACTTGAGTCCATACGTATGCATGAACACTGTTTCAATTTTCTTATCAAATTGTAAGAAATAAAGGTAAATGATATATTATATATAAATAATATATTTTTATTTTGTATAAATCACATATTATCATTAATATCTTCTTAATTACCTTCCATATTAAGCATGAATGAATCAAATCACTTCTCGAGGAGGTATTTCTTCGTACACACGAGCAACAATATCATATTACCAAATATTTGGGAAGAATGAAGGTATATGTGATATAATAAATTATAAATTATAATAATATCTTATCTAAAATATATAAAAAATTAACCAGTCATCTTGTCCAATCATGAGAGGTTGTAATTGAAAAATAAGTGGCATGGGTTCGTGAGGCGGTAGTGTGTTGTACACATGAATGATGATTTCATAACCCATTTGACGGAAGTGGAGATGGTTATAGGTCCTGAAAATGATATAAAAAATACCATTATATAGAATATACAGACTTCATTACATCATCATGGTATAATAATAATTTATGTAGATATATGAAGAAATAAAATAGAAAAACACATTGATGAACGTTACATCTTCTTCAGGTATCCTCCATTAGTATGCACTAAAAGACCTCTATTAGTGTATTTATGTAAAAATTAATGCATCTATAATTAGAGGAAGGAATATGTGAAGTGATTTTTTTCAAGTATTTTAAAAACCAAAATGGTTTTATGGTGTGAAGAGGATATGAGAGATGGTGGGATTTTATAAGTGAGGTGAGTGGCACAATTGTTATTGTTTGAAAGAAATAATTCCCCCCATATTTTTTTCTTGTAAAAAGTAACCAATATTAAAAAATCATAGATACTATAAGATAAAAGTTCAAAATATGACCATCCATTTGGTGTTGGATATGTTTTAGGTTATTTATTACCATTATCTCATTAGTTTTTACTCCTTAGTAATTTCATTTTTACCTTAACCACAGTAAATAAGTTTCACTATTTTTACAATTCATTTTTGTAATACATTATGTTCAAAAAATAATATAATATAAATTATTTTGATTCCAAATATGGAATTCATTTTCAAATATTCAATTTAAAAAAATTTGAAAAACATTATTTAAAATTAACCCTACAGATGCGATGAGAAAGCGGGGTTTTAAAGAGAAAATGTTGAAATGTATACAAAGATTTTATGTCAAAATTCAATATGAAATTAATTAAATGATCTAAACTAGATTAAAGGAAGTATAATTATACTAAATATACTTTAAAACTAACTTAATATATAATTTATCTTTATAAATAAATTAAATGAAAATTTTGTTTTCAGTTATAATTTATTGTTTTCACTATTCATCAAAAAACGAAACATTTCAGAAAAATATCAAATATTCACCTGAAGCTAAATTGGAATGAATTTTTAAATAAATAAGTTTATTTTATAAATTTAATTTTCTATAATTGTGATAAAGGAATTTTTTTATTGTCAATAAAAAGAAATAATTTTTTTTGGAGAAAATAGTATTTCCAAAACATATAAATAAATTACTTAAAATTAATTAATTTTTTTTATAAATATGAATCATTTATATAAAAACATTATAATTAATATTTCGAAATTAATTATTAATATTTATATCACTTTTTTAATGATAATAATATATTGATCATGTTTTTATAATTATATTAGTAATATATCATGATTTTGTTAAAATTCTTTGTCATATTTAACACAATCTGTCTTAGTGTTTCTTATAATGAAAGTATAACATGATGTTGCATGAAATTAAATATATTAATGAAATTTGCCTTATTTGAAGAAATATTCAAAAAAACTCAGGGTATTTTATTATACACCCATTAAAATGAATTTTACCCTCGATATTTGTCACTTCGATACAAAAATATGAGGATACTTCTGCCTCATCAGATACTCAAGTTCCTATATAAAATACTCAAAAGAGTTGTTTCACCACAAAATAATGATTAGTTGAGTGTTCTAATTTCACTGAACTTTATTAATATGATCCATAATCTCCATCGTTTATTCCTCATAAGAAATATCTTGCTTTGGTGGTATGAACTCTGAGTTTAGTAAATGTGAAGGTTCAGGTACGTACTTCCTTGAGAGATATACATGGAACACATAACAGACATGATAAAGGTTTGGTGTAAGTGATAACTGACTGGCTACAATCCCTATATTATCATAAATTTCAATGGGACTGATAAACCTGGGGCTCAGATTCCCTTTATTCATGAATCTCATAACCTTCATTCCGTAAAACAATTATTAGAAACTCATTATCTCCAAACTAAAATTCAAGACCACATCTGTGATTTTCATCATATTCTTTTACAAACTATAATCTTCCTTGATATACTATTGAATTTATTTAACCATCCCTACTATTTCTTCAACTATCTCAGGCCCCAATAGCTTTCTTTTTCCAACATCATTCCAGCATGTTGGAGATCTACATTTATTTCCATATAGGGATTCATATGGAGCCATCCAAATTATTTAGTGAAAGTTATTATTGTGAAAAAACTCAAATAGGGGAAGGTGTTTATCCCAAAAAACTTTGAAATCTAAAGAAAAAAATACCAATTTATCCTCTATGGTTGAATTTTTGTCTTAGACTGACCATCTATCTAAGGATTAAACACATAACTAAAACTCAAATCCATATCAAATTATTGTTACAAACATTACCATAAATTTGAGTTAAAACATGGATTATGATTAGACACAATAGAATTTGGTACTTCATGAAACCATATTACTTCCTTAAAGTATATCTTGAAAATATATTCTAGAGAGAAGTTATATATAATAGTGATGAAGTGGGAAAACATAATAAGGTCATATACTACAACCCATATAGCAATATAAACTTTGTGATTTTTGGATAGTCCAATGAAAAAAATTCATGTTGATGTTTTCCCATTACCATTATCGTATTGGTAATGGTTGTAAAATTCAATTAGACCTTTATCTCTTAGACCTAACATTCAAGCTTCCAAAGAACCATGATTCAAACACTATGATATCTCTCTTCATTAAATCCCACCATAAATACTCTATCAAAAATTTATACATCTTTGTAATTCCCAAATAAATAAATAATTTAGAACTATGATATTCATATAAAAACTCCTTAATAAAATATATTATGGATAGAATGAATATATGGTGAATAATCATTATCCATCCATTATGATAAGGGTTAAAAAATTTAACATTATAAAACCTTTTTTTGCAGATCTAAATCTTCTATACATGCCTATTTAATATTTACATGGATAAATGGTTTAACATTAAATTTAGGAAGATAACTTTTTCCCTTTCTTCATGCTTTTAGATCCAACCCATTCAAATCCAAAAATATTGGATCTATTTAATCCTCATCATAGATATGCTAGAATGATCTTTTCACTCAATGCATCAACCACATTATTTTTCTCAAGTTGGTAATGTATTGGGAATTCATAATCTTTAACTAACTCTAACCATAATATTTGTTTCATATTTAAATCCTTATTTGTGAAAATATACTTATGATCGATATAAACATCACAATTTTATCCAAAAATATGGGTCCTCTACATATTTAATGAAAAAATTACCACAACATAATCAAAATTAAGTGTTCTATAATTTTTCTCATGAGTTATAGAATTTAATGAGGAATAAGCTATAATAATTCTATTATGCAAAAGAAAACATCCCAATATCTTCTTGGATGAATAATTGTATATTACAAACCCTTATCCACTATAGGGTAATGTAAGCATAGGGGAACTGACTAAGTTTCTAATCATATACATAAAATATTCCTCACATTCATCTATCCAGGTGAGAATGGTTCCCTTCTAAGATAACATGGTCAAATGATCAGATAGTTGTGAGAAATTATCTATTAACCATTGATAATATCTAGAAAAACCTATAAAATTGTAGATCTTATTAACCTTGATTGGTCTAGGTAAACTTGAAGTTGCCTTTGTCTTTTTTGTATCTATCGATAAACAATGTACTGAGATTATATAACCCAAAAATGAAACCTTTTTTAGATAAAATTTATAGTTTTTAAAATTTTCATAACTTCTTCTTTCCAAGGGTCTTTAGTACAATTATTAAGTGGTCTTCATGATCTTCCTTAGTAGTTAAATATATAAGAATATTATCGATAAATAATACCAAAAACTAATCATCATAATCTATAAAGTCTCTATTAATAAAATCTATTATGATAGTGGGGGTAATAATTAAGACTGAATGGAATAACTTATTCAAAGTTTCCATACATTGTATATAATTATGTCATGGGTATAACCTCATTCTTATCCTTAATTGATGATATCTAAAATTAATTTCAATCAATTAAAAGTATTGGGATCCACAAAATTAAAAAAACAAGTCATAAATATGTGGTATATGATAATTATTCTTAATTGATATCTTGATCAGCTCATGATAATTAATGAAAAGATTCATTGATCCATCATTATTTTTAACCTAAACAATAAGTGCACCCCAATTTGAAAAACATTTCTTAATGAAAATCTTTTCATAATTCTCTTAGAGTTTCTTCTGCAATTATAGTATCTTAATCAGTGTCATTATATAGGGAGTATTTGAAATTGGCATGGAAATAGATGTAAGTTTTATTAAGAACTCATATTAATGTTTTCAAGGAAGGTTAAGAAACTCTTCCGAAAAGACATCAACATATTATTTTATAATTGAAAAATCATTAACATCATGATTCTCCCTAACGATTTGAGTTAAACACCCCTTATAAATGGGAAATAAGTCCTATATAATGGATTTGATCTCCATGAAATGTTCTCACTTCTCTACACATTTATAGATATTTATAAGTTGGTTTTTAATATCAAACTTGAATTACCTTACACATAAATTGATTTGGGATATTTTTATCTAAATATAATCCTTTCCCAAGATATAATCAAAATCAATTAGAGGAAGAATGACAATATTTTCTTAAACCACATTCCCTCTAATTCCAACTAGAGAGGAATCATATACTGAAGACTTGATCATCATACCATTAGGGGGTCTCGATTCTAATTATACATATAATCACTTTGATGATAACATTATACCCTTATAAAATTCATCAGATACAATCTAATGTAATTATCTAGAGTCATATAAGACATTAAAAATATTATAGTTGATGGTATTTTTAAATTTCACCACATTGCTATCACACCCCTCTTTAGTAATAATAGTCTCATAATATTTCTATTTATCAATCATCTTATAAGGTTTCCGATGTTGATCATCATCATCATAATCAACCATCATATTTTGAAATTGGTTTGAATAATCTAAATACTCACATTTTGAACACTAGAGTGTGGGTGGATCATTATGTGAATATATATATATGTTCGCATCATTATCTTACATATTCCCATCAATTCATCTATCTATTGATCAATGAACATCCCTTATACACTTAAAACATTTACTAGTCATCTTAATACAATTTTCTCCAGGTATTTTCCTACATCCAGAGCATAATGAAAGTTCATATTCTTGTCCATATGGTTATTATATTTTCCTTGTAATTCCATTTTTATCTTCTAATTAAAACCATGATATTGATTTGTATCCCCAACATAAATTTCCACCTTGATAGCACATCTAGAAATCACTTCATAGCTACTAATTTCTCTTATAGATAACACCCTTTATGGAGTTATTTTTCGGCCACAGAAGAATAAATAAACTTTACTTTTAGGTGGGACGATAATTCTAGAATTATTCCTCACATGTCTTGTAAAAATTTCCATATAGGTTAAAAAAATTCATTATCCTTTTATTTTTTTGTATGAACTCCTTCAATATCATTTTACGAAGAATAATGGGAATGTACTTATTGAAAAATATATTCTTGTTCTCATCCCAATACATGGATTTAATCTCACATTGTTGACTCATATTCCTAAAAAGAGTCCACCATTTATATTCTTCACCGTCCAAATGGTTAAAAACCAAAATTTCATTTTCATATTTTGAGCAATAGATATTTTAAACTATATTTTTCATTGGGCTGATCCACTGTAAAAAAAATTAGTGGATTAAGTCACCCATTTAAATAAGGTGTATATTTCCTCATGAAGGAATCAAAAATATATTTTTCCATCCTTTATACATTTGAACTTATAGTATGATTCATAGCTTTAGAAAGTTGTGTGATAATACGAATGATATTTTTCATTCCATATCCCAAATTTTTTTTGATGATTCAGAGTAAAATAATTGAATTTTCCATCACACTCAATATTAACATTTTTTCCTTGGGATATATTCATTGACTAAAACAAAAAATCATAGTGTATGAGAAAATAATCCAGATAGGTAAACCCATAATCATGAAAAATCACGTATAATATGTCTAAATCATGATACCTTATTTGAAATATATGAAACCATAGGTCTATCCTAGGTAATTCATATTCATCATCAATTTAAATAATTCATGATGATTTATAAAGAGTTTATGAATTTATTTATAATATCCCCCATGAGTGTCAAACCATGTGTGAAGAAAGGGTCATTTTCATGCACCTAGTAATAATGAAATCTAGATCTATGAACCCTTTTTGTAGTTATTATCCTCAGTTAACTCTATTCCATATCCACAACCTCTTGTAATATCTAGATAGGGATAAAATTTCCTTGAAACCACTCTCTATATCCTTTAACAAAATTACAAAACATTTTCATATAAATTTACTCATCCTTATACTTATCCATAGTCATGTCCTTATAGATCTCACTAATGTTTACTTATCTTCATTTATAAATGTAAACTAAAAATGTCATGTGATACTAACTACATGAACACAAGATTATCATATAGATATATTAAATAGTATTTTAAAAATATTCAGTACATTACAGAAACACACACTTGAAGACCATAAAAGTGTAGTGCCTTTGAATTCTAGGAAACAAAAACAACTGGTCCATTGAAAAACGGCATTATCTATTACTATGGTATTCATATATACTAACCTTTTATACATATCATACATAATAAATTTTCTCATTAACTGGGGAAATAATACATAATAAAGGGAGAACTTAGATTCTCAATAAGGGTAAACAAGGGAGACACGTAAGCATAACATGAACATAAGGGTATCATAACATCATAATAACATTTTAAAAACCATATCCTTCATATTAAAGATCATAATATTGATTCATGTAATAAACATTGGAAGTTAATAAGTCATGAATCATAAAGGAATAAAATCTCATATGTTGTGAGAGGATAACATTGGCATAATTCATATATATGTGTTATACACATAAACATAGAAAATATTTTCCATAATAGTCAAGGATAATTTCCAAAAATATCATAATGAAATGGGTTCACTCCCAAAATAATCATAGTAATAAAGGTTCACTCTAAAGGCCATTATATTAGACCATGTACCTTATATGACTTGGTTCAATCCCAGTTCCAATAATTTCTATCTCATGAGATATAAATCTTTACACAATTTATTAGAAGGATATACATACCCCACCCATCTCATAATGAAAACCATATTTATTTTTTTCAAAAGATCATAAAACATTAATCATATTATTACCCATGTAATGGAATGTGATTCATAAACATTTAATCATATCATAACTTGTATAAAAGATACAAGTATCATAATTATTTCATCATAGTATAATCTTTGTAAAAAGAAGAGGGGTTCATTAAAATTTTTCATGGTATAACCTAGGGAAGAGAAATATGTTTCATAAATATCTTGCTATCATAAAACTAAAACATTGAGAGAAATAAAAAGAATGGTATACTTGGAATATATACCCATTTAGGCATAGGTAACATCAATAGATATCATCTTACATAGAAAAATATTTTCATTCATAATTTGATACATTTCATGAGGAAAATAGCCTTTTTACTTTGAAAAAAATACTTTTCAAAACATAAAACATTTTGAAAATATTTTTATTTTAAATTAAAATTCAAAAAATAAAAAAAAAATCTTAAAATAAAATAATTTTCATGAATATAGGATTATTTATTCTTATTATACATGTTAAAACCAAGATTCCTGTCACTTTTTTTGGTAAAATATAAACTGGATTTTGCTGGAAATATACATGAATATTTCAGAAAAATATTTTTAAAATTCATACATGGGTAAACATGTATTTTAAAAATATTCAGAAAATAGTAAAACACTTATGAAAACAATTTTATTAAAATAATATTTTTGAATAATGTTTATTTTTCCTTTTTGATGAAAGAAACCAAGACATATTCCTCAGAAAAATATACTTTATTTTAATTATGAATGAGTGAAAAAAGTAATATTACCTGAAATGATCATGAATAACGATAGGATAATAAAATTCATCAGTTTTCTGAGGGATATATCATAATATTTTTATCATTAGAATCATAATCATACACAATCCTAATAATCGATGGGATTGTAACATAAAATCATTACCACTTTGGTAACATTGAATTATATAAACCATGAAGGAATTACATAAAACTAAACTAAAAATATCATGAGGATAATTATATTCATTATATAACATTGAAAATAGTCTTTATAAAGTCATCTTGAAATAATATAGATGCATAATATAACGTAAATCTCAAATATGTAAAATTGATACAAAAATCACATACCTTAAGTATTGACTTCCATCATACACATTAAAACCACTTATATAATTAATATATGTTCATTAAAAAAATTATATAGAAAAATTATATATATAATTCCATATATTATATTCTTATGACTCTTTATTACATATTTATTAACAATTCCATGTTTAAGTAGTGTTTCATGTAATAATTGATTTTTTTAATATAGGATTTGATTTATAATTTAGGTCCACTTAATTTGATTATAGTTTCATAATATAAATAATGTTAATATTTTTAAAATTTTAAAATATATTTAGTTTTTATTTATTTAGATTAATCGATAAAATTTGGTGATAAAATGAGACACACTATTCTAAGAGATGTTAGGCCATACATATGCATGAACAATGCTTCTATTATCCTGTAAAATTGAAATAATGAAAGATACATGATATATAATTATTATAGATACATTTTTATGTCTTATATATCAAATATTTTCATTAATATCATCCTTATTACCTTCTTATTAAAGCGTGAATGAATCATATCACTTGGCTAGGTGGTAGTCCGCCACACATACGAGTGGCGTTATCATATTCCAAAAAATGGAAATAATGAAAATATGTGAGATATTATAATTAATAAATAATAACAATATCATAAATATAATATATTAACAATAAATCTATCATTATTTCTAACTTTGAGAGATGGTAATGAAAAAATAAATGATATCAGTTCATGAGGCGGTAGTTTGCTGTATACAAGAATGAGGATTTCATAACTCATTTGATGAAAGAAATTTTTTTTATAGGTTATTACCTTAATATAATAAAATATAAAAATATTTATGATGCAATAGTTATTATATTATCATGTCATAATAATAATTTAAGGAGGTGGATTAAGAAATGAAACAAAAAATGCTCGTCGATGATTGTTACCTAATCTTCAGGTATCCCGCTTAGGATTAAACTAGAAGGCTTCATTGGTAATATTTATATAAAAAATATGTATTCTAGGATTATAGAAGAGAATTTATGAATTAATTTTGAAGATATTTTCCAAAATAAATGGTTTTATGGTGTGAAGAGGAGTGGAGACGGGGTTTCCTTTTATAAGTGGGGTGAGTGACACACCTGTAATATTTTGAAAGAATGAATTACAACCACATTATTTTCAAGTGAATATAATCCAATAATGGACCACTAGAAAGAATAGAATATATAAGGTTGAAATATGTACATAAAATAAGTTTTTACATGTTTTTGGTTATTCTTAAGCCTTATATTTTTAGTTTAAGCCATGGTAAAATAATTTTTACCTTAACCACAATAAATATTTATTCACAATTTTTACTATTCATTTAGGTAAAAAATGAAGTTGATATTTTTAAAAAATATAAATTTCATTGATTTAAAAAATTTAATACATTTTTTTGAAATATTATTCAAAAAATTAATAAAAAATCATTTAAATTTAATCTTACCAATGTGATGAGAAAGCGGGGTTTTCACGAGAAAATGATCTAATGATTACAAATTTATGAAATAAAAATTAAATATAAAAATTATTAAAATGACATAAAATAAATTATTATATCTATTATTTAACTAATTTTACTTTAAAATCAATTGATAATATAAAATATCTTTATTGAAAAATTAAACAAAATGGCAGTTTATAATTAAAATTTAGTATTTTTAACCAATCATAATTAAATGAAATTTTTCATAAGAATATAAAAATTAACACTAATCTAATTTTGACAAGATGATTTGAAATATTAATTTTATTTTATAAAAAAATCTAAAATTTTGAAAAATAATTTTTTTTACAAAAAAATAAATAAAAAATAATTTTTTTAGAAAATTGTATTTTTAAAACATATAATGGCATTGCCGAAAAATGTTAACTTTTGTTATAAATGTGTTACCTTTATTTATAATCATTCTAATTAATTTTGAGAAATTAGTTATTAATTTTAATATCATTATTTTAATAGCTACATTATAATAGATGCATTTAAACAAAGATACTGATAATATATAAATGTTTTGTTAAAGATCAGTGTCATATATAATACAAGTTATCTTAGTGTTGTTTATAGTGAATGAGTAACATGGTGTTACATGTAACTAATGAAATAAATAAAATTTAATTAATTTTTAAAAAATAATTCATAAAAACTTAGGGTGTTACAAAAATAGTCTGGGAATTGTTATTAATTATTTTAACCAAATTGTATGACTGAATACGTAAGTGATAAGAATAGAACAAATATATAAGGTTGAATAAAACTACATCTAAACCCATGAATTTGTAAATACCATAATATAATGGTGTATTGAATGACAAATACACTTTTAAATGTGGTTCAGTTAATATAAATTTAACATTGAGCTTCTTATATTAATAAAGGATTATGATCTAAAAAAATTTTATTTATAGTTAACCAAGTTCTATATATAAAAACTAAAAATAAACCAAATGAGATATATCCCAAAAGTAATCAAAATTTTTTATATGTATTTTTCCTTCAAGGAGACCTCCAATGACTTCTGATGGCCTCTATGACCTTTGATGAATTGAAAAGAATATAGTTAGTGGACTTCATTTTAAAATTCTACATTATCTTATCCCCTGCTGTATCCATTTTAAAAAATGACTAGTGATATTAATATTCTTGTAATAAAAAAATTTTATAATACTTTAAATTAATATAATTATTGGTCTCTATATGTTCTAAAAATTTATTTACAAAATGAAAATTTATATCAAATAGGATGACTATATCTATGTAAAAATAAAGAAAATTATTTTAGGATTATAATATCATACCTTAAATGTATGCATTCATGTTGTTAAATTTTAATATTACTAAATCAAATAAGATTGATATGTATAAAAATGGATGAGTTCTAATAAAATAACAAAATGGTAAGAGAATATGTTTAAAGAGGTCATCAAGTTTACAAAATATCATGCATACGACCATTCTAAAATCCTTAGCTTGTGTTTACATTGTTTTTATTCAAGAAAAAATTTTCTAGAGGCGTGTGAATAAGCCTAATATACAATATAATTTATCTATTTTTATAAATGTTTGTCTAGACATGGGGAATAATTGATTTTTTAATGTTATTGAGATGACACTAAATTTTATGGATGATCTGATACAATTACAAATATGAATGATGAAAAGAATCGTATCAACGGTATAATTATATGTGTAAACAAAGAGGAAGATTATATTGAAGAAATTAAAATAAATTTTTATGATTAACATCCTCATTGTTTCAAGATGTGTCATAATTTAAGGATCTAAGAAAATACACCAATATATATTGGTTGAAATAAATATATAACGTTGTGGGCCATAGTAAAGCAATATTACAAAAAATATGCGAAGTAATAGAGTGCCAACAATATTATTAAAGTACATAATCTATTGAATAATATGATACATTAAGATAATGAGCTTAATTTCGAAGCATATGAAATGAACTGAATTTTATGTTTAATGGGTATCATATATGAATGAATAATTTTCTATTTAAATGAATCTATATTGTTTTATGAGGACCATGAATCACTTAAAAAATATAGAATTGTGGTGTGTCTCGAAAAAATAAATTTGCATCAAATACTTTGGAATTTTTATAGAACCTTCCAATAATTCCATGTTTTAGGTGCCACTATGGATGTGGGGTGTCTACAAGGTAATTAACATGTAATGAAGATACCATAAATCAATATAAAAAACTTCAATACCGAACTGACACAATGAGATAAAATTGATAATTAGTATCCTTCATTTGGAAATGAACTAAGAAACATTTTTATTACACTATCTATAGATGGATTTAATTTTTTTGGTCTATAATGTAGAACTCATAGTACATGGATAGTAAATTTGGTATATTCTAACGTTCCCCCATGGTTATTCATGAAAGAAATATTATATAGTCATTTATTATATCATGAAAAAAAACTAGGAAATTATATTTGGTGTTTATTAAGATACATTGATTAATGATAAGAATTTAATGTGGGATTTAGGTGTTACATTGTATGATAATTATATAAATGAATATTTCATATTGAGAGCTATGTTGTATGAGATGATAAATTAATTTCCAACTTGTGGAAAATTTTCATGATATTCAATTAAAGAAACTGAAGGGTTTTTATTTGGTGGAAACGGTACACACTCAGTTTGGTTGAAATATTCCTTAAGGATTGTGTTTTTAGGATATCAAAAATATCGATCCTGGGGACACAAATACTGATATAGGATGAAATTATTTGACAGGGATTTAGAAAAAGGCACAATAGTATCTCCACTAACATATTTTAAACTATTTTTGAAATTAAATGATATAGTTACCACTTTTGGTAAACAATTATAGAGAAAAGTTATAAAACTAGTTGGAAAAATATTTAATTTTGAAACCCTCGTATGAATTGTTTGAATGTTAGATATTTTATTAATTCCATTCTTTTAGAAAAATATGTATGTGATAGTTTAGTATAAATGTTTTGAAATTAATCCAAAAAACCAAAGTATGGAATTAAATATTAGTTAGATATGATTTAGATGAGGATAATGTAAGAGTTAGTTCCAATGAATAGTGATATATAGATTTTTCTTCTTCAAGATCCTTATACTAGTTCTAGGAATGAGAGATAGAAGGTTTGAATCTTAATTAATATTATAATGGTTCTAGAGTATTATTCAACAAATATCAGAAATATATTATCAGTGATTGATTTGAAGTTAAAGAGCCCAAAATGAAATGAATTTCATGTATAAATAAAATTTTAAATTCCAGTTTTTTTATGTTGAATTTGTCCTCAAAATAACATTCATGTATTTACAAATATTGGATTCTTTCAATTAAATATGCAGTTATGTTATTGATTTAATGATATTTCTGACTTTGTAAATGGAAATATATATCTTAATAAGGGAATTAAATATATTATTCACACCATAAATATTTTTATGATAGTTCACTTGGTTAGATTTATCCAACTATGTGGTCTTATATAGTTTAGAAATATGTACCCCACAAAATGGTAGAATTTTTTTTGAAAGGTATGTCAATAATAAGTATTGGCTAGAAGATTTTATTTTATAGTAATATATTTTTTAGGAAGGTAATTAATTATATATTAAACACATGTCCATTGTGGTGATCATTAGTCTGTTGAAATCTCATCACAATAGGAAATTTTTTTGTGAAATAATTTTTAGAATAGATGTTTTCACAATTATTATTACAAAGTCCGAATAGCCTCACCCTTATATTTTACATAATATTTTTTTATCACCATATTTCAAAACCCAAAAAGTAATTATTAGGTATTTGAATCCATTAAGGGAAGAAATATTGATATCAAATATGAATAATAGATAGTTTATAAGATGATTTTGAGATTATATATTTATTCAGTCAACTGAAATTCTAAATAAAATTTTAGAATGACATATATGTATATCCAGAGGAACAATTGTACCCATATTATTTTATAATGGTTATATATTCTATACAAAGGAACGTGATTGATGGAGTACCCTGAAAAATAGTGGAGTTATTCTTGTAGAAAAAGTAATGCATGTACCCAACCCAAAGAAAAAAAATCCAATTTACATGAATATGGCATACATTGGTATTATCAAAGAAATATGGGAGTTTGATTACACAGTATTCGAAGTGCCAATTTTTCAATTCAAGTGGGTTGATAATAGTTAATATGTTAATATAGATGATTTGGGATTCCGGAAATTGTATTTTCACCAGGAAGTGTACAAGGATGAGCCATTAATAATAGCATCAAAGGCTCTATAGGTATTTTATATCAATGTTCCTATAAATAGAAAGTGTTCAATTATTCTATTTTTTGAAAAAAACCCTACAGGGTTATATGTAAATTTAATTGAGGATGAACTTTTCATTAGGAAGCTATAATAATTCCATGGTGGCCCCTATATAGATGGGTCTCCTCTGTTATAGGATACCACAATGATAATTTTTGGATACTTGGAAGAGGGGTCAAATCCCTTAAAACATTAAATAATAAAAGAGAGTAAAATAACAAAATTAATGTTCTTCATATATAAATTGTGTTACCTCATAGTAATATGTGTTCATTATCACATTTAAATAATCTAAATTAAAAGTTCAACAACCTTGGTAGATAATGAATTATCCACATGCCAATGCTCCCAATATTGAGGAAGAATTGGTTTCTCAAAAAGCTGATTCTACCAATCTAGATGAATAATGGGCTTATACACATACTGATTTTACTAATCCTGATGAACAACAAATTAACAATGATAAAACCAGGGAAATGGTAGATGGTTAAAAATGAATGTCATATAAAAATAAAGCGTTTCATAGGATAAAATACTTAACCAAAATTATTTAGGATTTAATTAGAGGCATAAAATTCAATGTTAGAAGGAATGCACATGGGTAGCCTGTTAACCTCAACTTCCCAACGTTCATTAGTTACATAGGTGTCACCAATCAAATGTACATGATAATTGATGTAGATATGCGACACATTTTTTGAATGTGATGAAGGCAGTAATTTCGGATAAGATTAGGGTAAAATTATAATCTAATTTTTTAATTTTACTAAATAATAAAATAATTAAATATTGATTTACTTTTCATTATTCCTTGTGGATCATATTTATATAAGATTTATATCAGGTGAAATTTATATTTATGGTCTTTGGAAAGCCTAATAGATACTTTCTGATAATTATTTTGAAGCATAATATTAGAGATGGTGAAGGGAAATTAAACCTTTACACACTATTGATATATATACATATGATTAACCAAGAAACATTGAATTAAATTATTTTCTATCGTGGGGAGGTATAATTTAGGGTATATTTTGATTTGGAATACATTAGATGGTAATACATGTATTAATAAATTTGATAAGGAATCGTTAATTTATGAAATAGTAAATAAGTTTTGAAAATAAGAAATATATATCAATATGAATGTAACCCTACTATAAATCAAGGATGGCGTACAGTTCATTGAAAAATAATGGTATATATTTTAAATATATATTAATACTTTAATGTGGCATAAAAGTTTTTTATCATGTTTCTTTTTATATATATATTTATGAATCAAAATTGAAAGGCACCACCCTCACACATCATGTGATATAAAAGGATCCTCATATAAACAAATACAGAATACTAGTAGTTGAAAACATACAAAGAATATGTAAATCTTCAATAAGAATGATGAAATAAAAATATTTTATGATTTAAATTAGTATTACATAACAATGACTAATTATTTTCCTAAATATATATTATTTATTTATACATGTAAATCATCATCAGTTATACGTAATGAATGATTTACATTAGTGGATTTGAAGTAGCCGGAACAATATGGTAGTGTTAAAGGTGTGAGTTTGGAGCGTCACCTAAATCATATTTTGAGAAAATAAGTACATAAGGGGATAATGATAAGAAAATATATGTGATGTGGTCATAGATAATTTTTCACTAAGGAAAAAATAATTGGAAATATTATTTGTTAGTTAATTTTATGAGAAGTAATTAAGTATAATAAATAACACAACAAAACCACTACATAAATATCCAACACCTAACATTATGTCTAGAAATTCCCCTCAAAGGTATACATTATTAGAGGTATATAATTTGTCATAATGTTTCCTATGAAATGTTGTCAATGAAAATATTGATACATATCTTATAATAATATTCTATAGGGTGAAATTGATTGTGATATATATATATATCATCACTTACCAACCGCCTTTTTGGTGGGTAAAATATATAAAATATAATGATATACTGAATAAAAAACTTTTAAAAGGTCATGTCACATTAGGGATTCATATAGCTTAAGAGATGAGGATCACGCTTCTTGGCCCCCTTGATGATCTGGATGATCAAATGGAAAATAATTAAATTATAAATTTCAAAAAACTATCTTTGATCATGTAAAAATACATTACAAAAAGATGGTATGTTTATTAATAAATATTTTTTATGAAAAAACTTTAAAAATTATTGAAAATTGTCCCAAACTGAGGAATTTTATTATAAAAACTGAAAGGGAAGGGGAAATATAGGGTTGATTAAAAATAATCTAAAAGATCAACTAATCAATTAATAATCCTTCAAAGAGTAAATTTACCTTACCATTTCAGTTTCTACATTTACTAATATTACATGTTCATGCGAACACAATGTTCAAATATGGTAATACAGACATCATTGAGTTTTTAAGAACAAATGTTCAGAGAGGCCATTAAAAAATTTCATTGTATTTTTAATACAGATTAAATCCTTGAACAAGAATTACTAGGAGTTTTAGCTATAAATTTATATATTAGGTTTGATTTCCTAATATTTTGTCCAGTTGCTAATATATATTGTTAATTATAATTAATTAATTTTATATATTTTACAGTCTTTTATATCATTACTGTTTGAAGGGAAACCATGTAAAATTGAAATTTGTATTGATTAGTCTATACATCACTTTTATAAAACAATGGTCATTATTGGAAAATAAGTATGTAAAAATAGCGTACCAACTGGCCACAATTTTTGAAAAGAAATTTCTAGATGATAAATTCTTCTTAAAAACTAGGATGTATGGATAATACTCGTCAGTCAAATTATACAAAATATATTTTTATTTTTTTCAGTACTTAATCTCTTTTTAGGGAGAATTTATTTCTCATTAAAAAAATTTGATATTATTTTTTTTCGTTATAGGGATATTTAATCTTTATTCTAATATTGTTATTTATGGAATTCATTGTTTTTTGGTTTTCAAATGAATCAAAGTGTGTGTTTTCAGTTTAAAAATGAAATGATAGTTAAAAATTCGTATCAATCCCTAAAAACCAATAAAACAATCTCATATTCTATTGATACTTTAGTAAAATGAGCCATTATTCATTGAGGACATATAAGAAGTAGATTCATTCAAATCAAAATTACGATTTACCCTATATGAATCAAATATCAAGATTTACTTTTAAAATTAATATTTTCATTAAAAAGTCGTATAACTCACTTAAAACTAATAAAAAAATATCATATTATCTATTTTATTTAGAAAAGTAATACATAAGTCATTTTTTAAAATAGGATTCAACAACAAATAAATTCAACAAATAGTGGGGATGATATGACTGAAAGTGAGTGTTTTTTTAAAGTTACATTTTAGTTCAAAACACATGACAATTATAAGAAAAAGAGAAAAAATTATTGTATTTTCTAAGATTATGATCTATAAGTCATTAAGGATGTGTAATAACTATTCGTACATCAATCAAACAATTCGTGTAGTCAGTATGATTGAAAAGTGTATGAATTTATTTGAAACTAACATTTTAGTTAAAAACATGAATCACTCACTAAAAACCTATAAAACACACATTTAATATCATAATAATTAGGTAAAATAATCAATAAATAATTTTTTACTTGTAAGAATCAACCTTATTTCAATTTAAAACATGGTATTCCTAGCATGAATCAAAGTGCATATTTTTAGGTTAAATGATAAATTTTAGTTCATAACTTGTGCCAATCATTAGAAACTAAGAAAATGGACCTGATAATTTAAGAAAAATATCCATACATCATTTCAACCATTAGTAATCAACATCATGTCAATTAGACAAATGTTGTACTCAGTATGACTCAGAGTGAGTTTTTTCTATTTAAAAAAGAATATTGAGTTTAAAGCATGTGTTATGCACTAAAAATAGAAAATATAGAGTAATATTTACATGATATTTTAAGAAAATTATCTATAAGTAATTTTTGACATATAGAAATTGAGAACATATTAATCTGATACACATTATGACCGATATAATCAAAGTGTGTTTTTTCGATTTGAAATTGACATTTTAGTTTAAACAATGGTTAACATACTGAAAAGTTAAAAACAAAACTCATATATTATTTATAATTTATTAAAAGGATCTGTTTTTTATTTTTGATATGTAAGAATCATCATCATATATATATATGAAACATAGTGTTTCTAGTATGACTTAATATGCATGTTTTGATTCAAAACCAGTATTTTTATTGAAAACATGCATCACATACTCAAAAATAATGAAACACAAAATTTATTTCCTTAACCTTAATGAAAATGTTCCATAATTAATTTTTGAAATATATGAATCAAAATCACATCAATCCGATGCTCATTATACCTGATATAACTCAATGTGTGTTCTTTTTCTAAAAGTAATATTTTAGTTAAAAAAACATCACATACTTAAAATAGTGATAATACACTCATATTTTGGAAATTATTTATGAAAATTATCTATAATGAATTTATGAAATATAAGAATTACAAAAACATCATTTTAAGACATGTTGTGTCATGTATGTTTGAAAGCGCATATTTATATTTTCATAATGAACACACCCCCACAAACTCAAAACTAAGAAACAATGATTTTATTATCTTTATATTTTATAAAAATGATCATTAAGTGATTTTTGATTTGTAGGAATCTTACCCACATCAATTTGATACAGGGGGTGGCTCGTACAACTCAAAGTCTATGATTTTAATTTAAAAGTAAAATTTTTGTTCATAATGTGTGTCAGCAAGTGAAAACCATGTATATATACTTTTATTATGTTTATAATTTATAAAAGAGATGCATATGTACTTTTTGACATATAGGAATGAGTCACACATCAATCTAACACATTGTTTCACTAATATGATGGAAAGTGATTATTTTTACTTAAAATCTAGTTTTTAATAAAAAACAATTTAGATACCCAAAAAATTAAAATTCCATCATACTATCTTGATACATTTTTACAATGTCAAATAAATCATTTTTGATATATAGGTATTATGATCATATCAATCTGATATATAATGTGGTCTCTATGAATGAAATTCCATGTTTTTAGGTTAAAATCAATATTTTATTTCGAAAGACATGTTATATAGTCAAAACTGAGAAAAATTACTCATATTGTCTTGATTCTTTAGTAAAAAAATCCATAATTAACTAATGAAAAGTTGGAATTACCCAAATCATAACCTGATTATAATGACCCGTAAATTTCAAGGAATTTTTTTTTCTTAATTTTCTTTGGAATTTTACAAGGACGCAGTTTCTGACGGCACCTGATTCCGAGGCCTGGTGTGCCCGGAATCATTTTCCGAAGTTTGGCTCGGGTACGTTCAGTGAACGGACGAGCGGGTTTTCTATAACATTTAAACGGGTGCTCGGAATCGAATTCTGAGGGCATCGATGGAATCGCAGTGCTGATATTTTCTTAGAAACGCCTCTTCCAGAGTTGCATTTGCTCAGGTGTGGTTTTTAATTTTTTTTGGGTTTAAAGTTAAGAAATAAAATAAATCGTACGACAAACTTTATTTTATTTCACTTAGAGCCACTTAAAATCCACTTTAAGCTGCTTAAGCTGAGTTGAAGCGAATAGGGTGGAATTCAAAATATCCTACCCTCTTGGTAGGATATTTGTGAGGTGGGGCCCACATGAGCCCCATTGTTTCTTTTCGGCTAAGTAACGCACCTGCGAAAACCCGTCATTATGAAAGTCAACTGACGCGTTTTCTTAACTTCTTAACGCACCAATTAATTGGGTGATTAACTTCGTTAAATTAATTCTATGAATTAATTTAATCGTTTCTTAACCTGTTTACAATCCGTTGGCATAATAATAAAATAAGACCAACGCACGCCTTCTTGAGGATTGCTCATTGATAGGATTTTGACAATTTTGTTCCTTTATCCTCCTTCGTGAAGAACTCGAAAAACGCGAATAATGTGAAGAATGCCATCACCCTCGGAGATTGATGGCTCTTTTTCTGAGACGTTCTTCCCCACAATGATCTCCGATCACCAACTGCTTGAGGTAGGAGATTTCGGGTTTCTTGTTTTAAATCTTATTTGTGGTTTATAACAACATCATGGATTTAATTAATATAATTAAATCTGCATGTTCATGAACCTCGGAGTTCGACGACACGACGCCGTTCCGCGACGCGATGGTCCCCTCCTTGCACGATGATCAATTCTGCGAAGAACGCGCGTGCGACGACATGACGAGGTAGGGGTTTTGTTTGAAAATAATATTTTATTTCCGTGGTTGTTTCCTCCTAAAAAAAATAACCTGAATCAATAGAAATTTTAATTTATTAAAATTGTATATTGTTTTGTTTTCCATGTGTGGATTATTTTCTTCCCGTTTGTTATCACCTAACACGGAGGGTGCGGGCCAAACAAACACGGCCCGACAACCCTCCGTAGTTCTTCGTTGATGCGCGGATTGGCGGGCAATGACAAAACGTGCCGCATGGGTGATTCGTTGTTTCTGCAGTGAAGAATGGGACCCGGCAGGAGCTACGGCGTAGACGGGAGTGGAATCGGACCACCGGAGCAACTCCGGTGGCCCGCGGAAACCACCGGCGGCGCGGGTCGTCGGCGGTACCTCGGCGTGCCATCGGACAGAGCTGCCACTGCTGAAGCCACAGCGGTGGCGGCACCAGGGGACCCGCGTCCGCGTGGGTCCGGCACAAACGGGACGCGGCAATGTCGCGTCCGCTGACCAGGGCAGCCCCCGCGAGGGGGGGGGGGGGGGGGTTGTTCACACACGGGGGCAGCGCGCCCCCGCCCCCGGACTCGCTCGCTCGGCCGCTCGCCCGAGCTGAGCCGGGCCGAGCCGACCCGCCGGCCGGGTTGTGCCATGGTCAGGCGGGATCGCGCCCACCTGGGTCGGACCCCGACCCAGGGTGGTCGGGCCGGGTCGGTCCGGGCCCAGACCCCCCGTCTTCGGACTGTTTTTTGTCTTTTGCACGTATCTTGAGCTACGGGCCTCCGAACGACATGCCGTCAGCGGTGATGCGATCCTTGGATCGAGACGGTCGTTTCCGTATATCACACACAAGTTTTTGGAATACGTTGGGTTCGTCCGGGTTGGTTCGTACACGAAACCAACCGGGCCCTCGGAGCGGAAACGCTCATATCTTGTGCTTCGGACGTCCGATTGACGTGCCGTCGACATTGGTGGATTCCTCTAAGTGAGACGGATCTTTTGGCATACTCCGCTCAAGGTTTGGATGCAGGTGGAGTATGGTTGGGTTGGTTCTCCTTGATAACCAACCGGGCCCCTGGGACTAAAAAGCCAATAACTCTCAGACCGGGCGTCCGATTGATGCGTCATCTGTGACGTTGAGTTCCTATTGATGATACGGAACTTTTGGATACATCAAATCTGGAATATGTGTCAGTTGATGTATCAGCCTCTCGGCTCGTGGAGCGGACCCTCCCGAACGAGCTTGCTCTGTGCGGGAATCCTAGAGCTGGTTGCGACTGCTACTGTGACGACGACGACTCTGCAGAGATCCTCAGTGGATTCGACGGCGACGACTACAGCACTCAGCGATCCTTTGTGGGGCAGTGCTACCGATCCTGTGTGTGTCCGATCCTGTGTGGGTCAGTGCTCAACGGTCCTGTGTGGGCCAGTGCCTACAGGTCCTGTGTGGGCCCGATCCTGTGTGTGTCTTTGCGGGGGTTAGTTACCAATCGATCCTTTGTGTGTCAGATCCTTTGTGGGTCATTACGGGGTTTAGATCCTATCGATCCATTGTGGGTCCAACGACTTATATGGATCAGTGATCATCTCTATCGTCATTCGAAGAAGTATACCGGTGTGAGTTGAAACTCTGTTTTACTTTCCTTTGTGGATTGCGTTGTCCTATCATGTGTGGATTTACGTTTTACATTCCTCTGTGGATTGTGTTGAGCTATCCTGTGTGGATTTTATGTTTTGATTTCTTGTGTGGACTAGGTTTTACTTGAGCTCGGATGTTGGAGCTGAGCGAGAATTGATGACTTAGGTATATGTATGGGCATATATCTAAGCAGTGTCAGATGTTACTTCGTGTTTGTATCTTTCCTTTGTGGTTATCCTTTTTGGATTCTGGGAGACCTTCGGGGGTCTCGGGGTCCCTACTGAGTATCATATACTCACTCCTACACGGGCTATGTCCGCACTACGTTGTGTTGGTTGTAGACGATGGACAACGCTGATCACAGTGGAGGCTTGCGGAGCAGGACAGTACCTGGAGGTGGACCACTGGGCGGGGTGTACTCGGAGCGGACGGCTGGACCGAGGAGCTGTGGAGGCTATCTGTACTCACCCTTCAGGTGGGACTTCCAGAGGATGGCTCGATGCTGTGTATTTTCCTTTCAGTTGCTGTTTTTCCGCTTTCAGTTCTACTTTACAGTTGGGCTTGTATTTTCGGCCCCCTTTACATTTCCGCACTTACAGTTATACCAGTTTTTACTTAGTGTTTACCATTTCCGCTTGCTTACTCTATGGTTCTTGTTTACTTTAGAAAGGCAATGCCTTCCCTTTACCGGGATTTATGCCTTGGTGCTAGTCGCCAGCCCCTGGCCTATGGAAGGCAGGCTTGGGTAGTCACAGCACGGGCCCCGAGGACGGGTCATGAAAAATTGGTATCAGAGGTGGTCGGTTCTACTACAGACTCTGATCTTTATTCTATGTGAAGCAATAGTTTTTAGCGTATTGAGTGTGTTTATCAGTCCAGGGAGCCCAGTGTTGGTGCAGCGGCTGACATATCCGTACACCAGGACCCTGACTTCTGATTTCTGACTTAATGCACGAAAACATTTACTGCATGTGTGTTTCAAGTTTTCTTTGTGATTAATTTATATCAGCTCACCAGGTATACTGTTCTGACCATGGTGTACCTTTTTCTTTTTAGGATGGCCCCACGACAGCAGCCAGCTAGGGTTCCGAGAGTTGTACGTGACGATAGCCCGCCGAGTGACGAGGCCTCGGTATAGGGCTCTTTGACAGTAGAGGCACCGGCGGTACCTCTACCCGCTGAGCCACCGATGCTTCTAGCCCCAGCCACTGACGATGCACATCGCCTTATTGCACTGCATGAGTTCTAGCGCCAGTGACTGCCTAGGTTCCGCGGGGAGACGGACCCCCAGGCAGCCGAGGACTGGCTGGAGGCAGTGGTACGAGTTTTCAGGCTAGTGAGGACACCAACAGACCTCATGGTGATCCTTGCGGTGAGCCTACTGCACACAGCAGCAGGACGATGGTGGATCTTGATGTTCCAAGTGCATAATGAGGCATCTCTCATCTGGACAGACTTTGAGGGCCTCTTTCGCTCAGAGTTCTTCCCAGCCACCCTTCGTGCGGTGCGCATTCAAGAGCTTCTTCAGCTGCGGCATGGCAGCTTGACGGTCGCCCAGTACGCGGTGAGATTTACCGATCACTCACGCTACTCGACCGACATGGTACGGGACCCATTCTTCTGGGCCAGAACCTTTCAGCAGGGTTTGAGACATGAGATCAGGGCATCACTGATCTCCCTCAGCATTCCAACTCAGGCAGGAGTACTGGAGCGAGCCCTTTTGATCGAGAGCTTTCTTACTGAGGCTTCTCCAGCGGTGAGACCTACCGTGGGGCGACACGTAGGAGAGTCTTTTGCAGCAGGTAGTCGACGGATGAATCAGGGGTCTAGGCAGACCAGACCCTCATGAAGATGACCTCAGGACACTGGCTCAGCAGTGCGGGGTAGACAGCGTGGAGCCAGTCTTTCGAGAGGCAGACAGTGCAACACATGTGGCAGGCAGGGTCACATGGCTCGTGACTGCCCAACCCACCGTGCCGAGGAGCAGCAGATAGTTGAGGGTTCACCCAGGAAGATGCAGAGGGTCGACCGTGGCGGTCTTTCGGGAGGAGGCGGACGAGGAAGATGAGCTGGACGAGCAGCAGGTGGTGGACGACGCTTTGAGTCTCTACCACCACCACCACCAGGAGGTCCACCCCGACCACAGGGAGCTGGCGGGCAGAGATAGGAACAGCTCCAGGCAGTGGAGTCCTACAACCACGGCGTGCCCGAGATGATTCGAGGTATGATCTATGTCTATTACACCCTTGTTGCAGTTTTATAGACACAGGAGCGAGTCACTCTTTCATAGCCGCTGCCCTTGTTCGGAGCTCGTAGATTCCGACAGAGCCGTTGGATCGATCCTTACGGCTAGAGATTCTTACGGGATCAGACTCGACGATTACGCACTAGTTCCGGCAGTGTGAGCTTACTCTTGGAGGCGAGAGCATCAGCTGGGATCTTCTTGTAGCAGCATCGAGGCCTTACGACGTCATCTTGGGCATGGATTGGTTATCTACAGTCCATGCACAAATTTACTGTATTAGGCGCAATGTGCGATGTGTACGCACCGACGGGAGAAGGTTCACCTTCACCGGCGAGAAGGGAGCCTTCGCAGAACAGGATGGACTTCCGGAGAGGAGTGGACAAACCATCACATATCAGTTGGATAGCCTCATCCTAGGAGCAGATGATGTGCAGAGTCCTAGTTTTCCTGCAGTGGTGGATCAGTATGCGAACGTCTTTCCAGACGACGTTCCAGGGCTACCTCCTTATAGAGCGGTAGACTTTCATATTGATTTGTACCCCGCGAAAACCCCGATATCCACTCCAGCATATCGGATGGCCCCGCTGAGCTTCAAGTGGTACGGGTACAGTTGGAGGACTTGTAGGGAAAGGGATTCATCCAACCCATTTTTTTGCCCTAGGCTTCCACAATATTGTTCGCCAAGAAGGCAGACGGGAGCTTGCGACTTTGTGTCGACTATCGTCACCTGAACCAGGTGACAATGAGGAACAAGTATCCGCTACCGAGGATTGGTGACCTCTTCGATCAGCTCAAGGTAGCACGGTGGTTCTCGAAGATAGACCTTAGGCCAGGCTATTATCAGCTCAGAGTTCGGGATGAGGACATGCAGAAGACGACCTTCAGATGTCGGTATGGCCACTATGAGTTCATGGTTATGCCATTCGGCGTAACCAATGCTCTAGCAGTGTTCATGGGCCTCATGAACAGGATCTTTCAGCCATACCTCGATCAATTTGTCGTAGTCTTCATCGACAACATTTTGATTTACTCGGTGACTAAGGAGGAGCACGGCTACCACTTACGGGATGTACTAGACACACTCCGAGAGCACCGGCTTTATGGAAATCTCTCGAGGTGTCAGTTCTGGATACATGAGGTCCACTTCTTGGGGCACGTCATTTCTGAGGTGGGAGTTGTGGTGGATCCTGCGATGATCGAGGCAGTGCTAGCTTGGGAGCCATCCCGGAGCATGATGGAGGTGTGGAGTTTCTTGGGACTAGATGGATACTATCGGAGATTTGTGCCAGACTTCTCCATAGTTGCAAAACCACTCTCAGCTTTGACAAAGAAGGGGAAACCCTTCGTGTGGTCAGACAGATGTCAGCAGAGCTTCCAGGAGCTGAGACAGAGATTGACCAGCGCCCCTATCTTGAGGTTTCCTGAGGAGGGATTAGGGTACGTAGTCTACTACGATGCATCAGGGACCGGACTCAGATGTGTCCGGATGCAGGACCGGGCAATGATCGCCTATGGATCACGTCAGTTGAGGCCGCATGAGCAGAACTACGCTACCCATGACCTGGAGTTAGTAGCAGCGGTTTCGCTCTAAAGACATGGCGACCCTATCTGATTGGCGAGCGCTTTACAGTCTTTTCCGACCACCAGAGTCTCAGGTACATCTTCTCGGAAAAGGAACTTAACCTGAGACAGCGGTGATGGCTTGAGTTCTTCCAGGACTATGAATTTGAGATAGTACATACTCCTGGGAAGGGGAACGTGGTAGCCGATGCTCTTAGCAGGAGGATGTGCATTCATCTACTTGAGGAGGCGACAGAGCAGCTAGCCGATTTTCTGATATCCTTTGTGGATAGAGATGGAGTAGCCTTCCTTCAATCTCTCACAGTCACTCCTCCACTACTGTAGCGGGTCAGAGAGGCACAGTGTGGGGATGCCGACTGTGAGATGCGGTGTGCGCAGTTATCCTCAGGACAGGCACCTGATGGATTCTCCTTTGGAGTAGAGCATGACAACCTTTTCAGAGGACGTACCTTGGTACCAGTCTCTTTATGGGAGGAAGTGCTGAGAGAGTTTCACACTTCTCCTTTGGCGGTTCATCCGGGAGTGGCGAAGATGTACCAGGATCTCAGACGACAGCACTGGTGGCCAGGCATGAAGAAGACTGTGGCAGAGTTCGTTTCACGATGCCTCACCTGCGAGCAGGTGAAGGTAGAGCATCAGGTACTAGCAGGCTTGGTACAACCCTTGGAGGTCCCGGAGTGGAAGTGGGATGAGATATCTATGGACTTCGTGACTGGGCTTCCACGCACTTCCAGAGGTCACGACTCCATTTGGGTGATTGTCGACTGACTCACCAAGTCGTCTCACTTATTACCCATCAGAGAGCAGGGCTCAGTGGATAGCTTGGGGTGTCTCTACGTTTAGGAGATTTTACGGCTTCACGGTGTGCCATCATCTATCGTCTCTGATTGAGATGCTCGCTTTACATCCCGGCTTTGGAAGGGGTTGAAGGAGGCATTTGGGAAGGAGCTATGTCTGAGCACCACCTTTCACCCTCAGACGAATGGTCAGATAGAGAGGACCATTCAGACTCTCGAGGACATGCTCCTCGCATGTGTCCTCAACTTTGGTCACATCTGGGAGGACCATCTACCCTTGGTGGATTTCACGTATAAAAACACCTACCACTCCACCATCAGAATGGAACCCTACGAGGAGTTGTATGGAAGACCTTGTAGATCTCCTTTGTGCTGGACAGACCCTGGGGAGTCAGCACTTGTGGGACCAGAGATGGTCCGGGCCACGACAGAGAAGGACCAGGTCATCCAGGAGCGGATGAGGACAGCTTAGAGCCGGCAGAAGTCTTACGCTGACAGGAGGCGGAGGCCACTAGAGTTCGAGGATGGAGACTACGTCTTCTTGCGTCTCTCACCTCGACGTGGATTACGAAGATTTGGTTGAGGCAGTAAGTTGTCTCCATGCTTCATCAGGCCTTTCCAGGTCCTCAGCATGATCGGTGAGGTGGCTTATCACCTGGCTCTACCACCTCAGTTGCACCGAGTGCAGGACGTCTTCCACATATCTCAGTTGAGGAGATACGTGCACATCCCGACGCACATCATTGACCATGGGGAGATAGACATTGATGATGGGGTGACTTTTGCGGAGGTCCCGGTGGAGAACGAGAATCGACAGGAGCGGGTCCTACGTGGACGGTCGATTCCTCTAGTGCGCATCAGATGGCAGCACGGGAACCTCTAGGAGAGCACTTGGGAGCGGGAGGCTTAGATGCGTGCTCAATACCCACATTTGTTTCCCTAGTTTATGATGTATCTTTACGGGGATGTAAATCCCTGAGGTGGGAGTGATGTAAAGACCCGTAAATTTCAAGGAAATTTTTTTTCTTAATTTTCATTGGAATTTTACAAGAAAGCAGTTTCTGATGGCACCTGATTCCGAGGCCTGGTGTGCCCGGAATCATTTTCCAAAGTTTGGCTTGGGTACGTTTAGTAAACGGACAAGCGGGTTTTTCTAACTTTTAAACTGGTGCTCAGAATCAAATTCTGAGGGCACCGATGGAATCGCAGCGCCAGTATTTGCTTAGAAATGCCTCTTCTGGAGTTGTGTTTGCTCGGGTGTGGTTTTTAAATTTTTTTTGGGCTTAAAGGTAAGAAATATAATAATTGGTACGACAAGCTTTATTTTCTTTCACTTAAAGCCACTTAAAAGCCACTTTAAGCTTCTTAAGATGAGTTGAAGCAGATAGGGTGGAATTCAAAATATCCTACCATCTTGGTAGGATATTTGTGAGGTGGGGCCCGCACGAGCCCCACCATTTCTTTTCCGCTAAGTAACACACCCGTGAAAACCCGTCATTATGAAGGTCAATTGGTGCATTTTCTTAACTTCTTAACACACCAATTAATTGGGCGATTAACTTTGTTAAATTAATTCTATAAATTAATTTAATCGTTTCGTAACCTGTTTACAATCTGTTGGCGTAATAATAAAATAAGACCAACGCATGACTTCTTGAGGATTGTTTGTTGAGAGGTTTTTGACAATTTTGTGCCTTCATCCTCCTTCGTGAAGAACACGAAAAACGCGAAGAATGCAAATAACGTGAAGAATGCCGTCACCCTTGGAGATTGATGACGCTTCTTCTGAGACGTTCTTCCACGCAACGATCTCTGATCACCAACTACTTGAGGTAGGAGATTTTGGGTTTCTTCTTTTAAGTCTTTTTTGTGGTTTATAACAACATCATGGAGTTAATTAATGTAATTAAATCTACATGTTCTTGAACATCAGAGTTCGACGACGCGACACCCTTCCGCGATGCGACGGTCCCCTCCTTCCGCAATGATCAATTCCGCGAAGAACGTGTGTGCGATGACTTGAAAAGGTAGGGGTTTTGTTTGAAAATAATATTTTATTTCCGTGGTTGTTTCCTCCTAAAAACAAAGAACCTGAATCAAGTGCAATTTTAATTTATTAAAATTGTATATTGTTTTGTTTTCCATGTGTGGATTATTTTCTTCCCGTTTTTTATCACCTAACGCGGAGGGTGCGGGCCAAACAAACACGGACCGACAACCCTCCGTAGTTCTTCGTTGATGCGCAGATTGGCTGGCGACGACAAAACTTGCCGTAGGGGTGATTCTTTGTTTCCGCAGTGAAGAACGGGACCCAGGAGGAGCTACGTCGTAGACGAGAGTGGAATCGGACCACCGGAGCACCTCCGGTGGCTCGTGGAAACCACCGTTGGCACAGGTCGCCGGCGCGGTGGCGCCAGCGGCCGGAGGCGGCGGCCCCAGCGGACCCGTTGCCGCAGGGGTCCGGCGCACACGGGACGCGACAATGCCGCGTCCGCTGACCAGGGCGGCCCCCGCGGGGGGGGGGGGGGGGGGGGGGGTTCACATGCAGGGGAAGTGCGCCTCTACCCCTGGACTCGCTCGCTCGGCCACTCGGCCGAGCCGAGCCAGGCCAAGCCGACCTGTCGGCCGGGTCGCACCTAACCGGGTCTGTCAGGGCCCAGACCCCCCCATCTTCGGACCGTTTTCGGTCTTTTGCCAGTGTCTTGAGATACGGGCCTCCGAACGACGCGCTGTCAGTGGAGATGTGATCCTTGGATCAAGACGGTCGTTCTGGTATATCACACTCAAGGTTTAGGAATGAGTTGGGTTCAGCCGAGTTGGTTCGTACACAAAACCAACCAGGCCCTTGGAGTGGAAACGCTCATATCTTGAGCTTCGAACGTCTGATTGACGTGCCGTCCACTTTGGTGGATTCCTCTAAGTGAGACGGATCTTTTGGCATACTCTGACCGAGGTTTGGACGCAAGTGGAGTATGGTCAGGTTGGTTTTGCCTTAACAACCAACAGGGCCCCTGGGACGAAAAAGCCAATAACTCTCAGACCGGGCATCTGATTGACGCGCCGTCTGCGACGTTGAGTTCCTGTTGATGATACATAAATTTTGGATACATAAACTCTGGACTATGAGTCAGTTGATGTTTCAGCCTCTCGGCTCGTGGAGCGGACCCTCACGAACGAGTTTGCTGTGTGCAGGAATCCTAGAGCTAGCTTCGACTGCTGCTGTGATGACGACGACTGTGCAGAGATCCTACGTGGATTCGACGGCGATGACTACAACAATCAGCGATCCATTGTGGGTCAGTGCTACCGATCCTGTGTGGGTCTAATCCTATGTGGGTCAGTGCTCAGTGGTCCTGTGTGGGCCAGCGCCTACAGGTCCTGTGTGGGCCCGATCCTGTGTGGGTCTTTGCGGGGTTTAGTTACCTATCGATCCTTTGTGGTTCATTGCGGTTAGTACCTATCGATCCTTTGGGGGTCCGACGACTTAGATGGATCAATGATCATCTCTATCGTCATACGAAGAAGTATACCGATGTGAGCAGAAACTCTGTTTTACTTTCCCTTGTGGATTGTGTTGTGCTATCCTGTGTGGATTTACATTTTACTTTCCTTTGTGGATTGTGTTGAGCTATCCTGTGTGGATTTTACCTTTTTCTTTCCTGTGTGGACTGGGTTGTACTTGAGCTCGGATGTTAGAGCTGAGCGAGAATTGATGACTTAGGTATATGTATGGGAATATACCTAAGCAGTGTCGGATGTTACTTCGTGTTTGTATCTTTCCTTTGTGGTTATCATTTGTGGATTCTGGGAGACCTTCGGGGTTCTTGGGTTCCCTACTGAGTATCTTATACTCACCCCTGCATGGGCTATGCCCGCACTACGTTGTGTTGGTTGCAGAAGACAGACAGTGCTGATCGTAGTGGGGGCTTGCGGAGTAGGACGGTACCTGGAGGTGGACCACTGGGCGGGGTGTACTCGGAGCAGACGGCTGGACCGAGGAACTGTGGAGGCTATCTGTACTCACCCTTTAGGTGGGACTTCCAGAGGATGGCTCGACGCTGGGGATTTTCCTTTCAGTTGTTGTTTTTCCCCTTTCACTTGTACTTTATAGTTGGGCTTGTATTTCCAGCCCCCTTTACTTTTCCGTACTTACTATTGTACCAGTTTTTACTTAGTGTTTACTTTTTCCGGTTTCTTACTCTGTGGTGCTTGTTTACTTTAAAAAGTCAATGCCATCCCTTTACCGGGATTTACGCCTTGGTGCTAGTTGCCAGCCCTTGGCCTATGGAAGGCGGACTAGGGGTAGTCACGGCACGGGCCCCGAGGACGGGTCGTGACACTGATTCACAATGTGATAGGTTTGAATCAGAGTGTGTGTTTTTAGTTTAAAGGTTTCATTATAGTTAAAAACATGTATCCCTCATTTAAAACAAAGAAAACACATTAAAAATATTTTTATACTTTAGGAAAATTATCCATATATCATTTTTGGTGTTTATCAATCGATCACATATTACTATAAGACACATCATAACCCATATAAATCAAAATGAATGTTTTCAATTTAAAATGAAATTTTAATTAAAGACAAGTCACTAATTAATGATTGTGAAAAGTACTCTTATTATAAAATTATATCAGAAAAATGTTTCATATGTCATTTATATAATTTTGAATCATATTCACATCAATCTAATACATAAAGTGACCAGTATGACTCAAATTTCATGTTTTTATGTTAAAAATGGCATTATAGTTAAAATATTATGCCACTAACTAATAATGTCTAAAAACACATGGAATTCATTTATGATTTAATAAAATGATCCATAAGTCATTTTTATGTGTATGAATCAAATTTACATCAATCATACACATAGTTTGGCCTTTATTACTCAACGTGTATGTTTTTTTTTGAAACATGCATTTTAGTTCAAAAGATGCATGAAGAAATCCAAACCAATCAAGCACATTCAATTTTTTTTAATTCATGAAGACAATGACCCATATGTCATTTTTTATGTTTAAGAATCATCATAACCTCAATATAATGTAAGATATTATTGGTATAACATAAATTTTATGTATTGTTTTTAAAAGTTATTGTTTAGTTAAAAACATGTGTCGCTCACTGAAAACAAAGAAAACACATTTATATTATTTTTATGATATAGGAGAATGATCTATAAATCTTGTCCATTGAATTTATCATTCAATTAAACATCAATATTTTACACGGTGTAACTTGTATGAATCATTGTGAAAGTTTTAAAATTCCACTTTATTTAAAAACATTTCAATTAATGAAAAATATGAAAAACACTAACATTATCATAATATTTTATTAAAATAAATAATAAATTATTGTTACGACCCTTCCTCGAGACCTGTTCCGTGACTACCCCATGCCCGTGTCCCATAGACCACGGGCTAGAGACTAGAACCAAAGGCGTAAAACCTGATAAAAGGGAAGGCATTGCCTTTATGTAAGAAAACAAACACCACAGAGTATGCAAGTTGAAGTAAAAACTATGTAAACTGAGTACAAAAGTAAGTGCTGGAAAGTAAATGGGCTAGTATACAAACCCAACTAAAAGTAAATTACAATTTAAAAGAGAGTACAATAGTGAAAAAGTAAAGTAGCAACACTAAGCCATCCTTTGGAAATACCACTTGAAGGGTGGGTACAGATAGTCACCTCCAATCCTCAGCTCCAGCCGCCCACTTCGTGTATGTCTCGTCCAGTGATCCACCTCCAGGTACCGTCCAGCTCCATGAGTTCCTACCTCAGTCAGCGCTGTTCGTCGTCTGCATCCAACACAATGTAGTACGTCTATAGACCGTGCATGGATGAGTATATGCAACTTATTAGGGCCCTCGAGACCCCGAAGCTCTCCCAGAATCCACAAAGGATAAACCACAAAGGAATGATACAATCAAAAAGTAACAACCAACCCTACATAGGTATATTCCCATACATATACCTAAGTCATCAATTCCAGTTCAGCTCCAACATCCGAGCCCAAGTTCAATCTAGTCCACACAGGAAAGCACAATCCAATCCACTCAGGATAACACAACCCAATCCACACAGTATATAAAACAACCATATCGAAGATAGTGATTGAAAGTCAAGTCTCAGAATACACATGTATACTTCTTCTTAAGACGATAGAGATTATCAGATATAGCCACTGATTCATCTAAGTTGTCAGACCCACATAGGATATAAGACCAGCAATGCTATCAGACCCACGAAGGATACAAGACTAGCCACTGATTCAACTAAGCTGTCAGACCCACATTGGATACAAGACCAGCTAAGCTGTCGGACCCACAAAGGATACAAGACCAGCTACTCTGCCAGACCCACGTAGGAAACAAGTACAGAGTCAAATACTGCTGGACCCACATAGAATACAAGAACAGTAGTCAAGTACTACCGGACCCACATAGGATACAAGGATAGTAGTTATCACCGTCGAACCCATGGAGTATTCCAGTATGGTCGTCATCGCTGCCGAACCCACGGAGGATCCCAGTACAGTCGTCATCGTCGTCGCAGTCGCACCCAGCTCTAGGGTTCCCGCACACAGCATGCTCGATTCCAGGAGGGTCCACTCCACGAGCCAAGGGGGTCGATACATCAACTTATATGAAGTCCCGATTTTATGTATCTCAAAGTTCCGTCTCGTCAATAGGAACTCAACACGACAGACGGTGAATCAATCGGACGCCCTATCTGTGATTGGTTGGCTTTTTTTGTCCCAGGGGCCCAGTTGGTTTTTAAGTCAAAATCAACCCAACCGTACTCCAACTGTATCCAATCCTCGAGCATAGTATGCCAAAAGAACCTTCTCACTAAGATGAATCCAATGAAGTTGACGACACGTCAAACAGATGTCCGGAGCTCATGTTATAAGCCTTTCCGCTCTGAGGGCTCGGTTGGTTTCATGTTCGAACCAACCTGGCCATACCTAAAGTTCACCAAAACCTTGAGTGTAATATAAAGAAACGACCATCTCGATCCAAGGATCACATCATAACTGACGGAGCGTCAATTGGAGGTCTGTAGCCCAAGTTACGAGCGTTTGAACGAATCTGTCCGATTTTAGGGGGTTTTGGGCCCAGACCAACCCAACTCAAAACCCCCTAGGTCAGCCCGAATCAGGTCGACCTGAACCGGGTCCGAGTCTGGACCCCTTGGGCATGGCCCGGCAAGGCTGGCGTGTCCCAGCCCGACTCTGGTGGCCCGGCCCAGGGCAGTTGGCCCGGCCCGCGTGGCCAGCGGCTCGGCCTTCGGCCCAGCGGAGTGTGGAGGGGGGGCGCTGCCCCCCCCCCCCCGATTGACGAAACGGCGGACCCGTGGGGTCAGCCCTTGCTAAGATGGCTGAGGGTTCAAACCCTTGGTTTCTTCGGGTAAAGTCTGTCCATTAAGGCTGGCCGGTGTTGCTACCGCGGGACCCGCCGGTCTCGCCTCCCTATCCTCCGGCGACAAGTTGAGTCCGGCAGCCTCCCTACAGAACCTCCACGGCCAAGGGCCGTAGCTCTTGCCTGTCCGGTGCGGCGCGATGGCGCTGCGCCCCTCCGCCGTAGCCCACCCCGGCCATGGCCCCTTTGACACACGGGATCAGCGTGATGGCGCCGCGCTCTGTCCGCGGTTCCCTTATTCCTATGCGGTGCCATTGCACCGCACCGCCTCTGTTCCAATCCCCGAAGAAAAATCAACAACAAAGGGGAAGAGGTTTGGCCGTGTTTGTGCGGTTTGACCTCCTCCCGTTATATTGATAACAGGCGGCCAAAATTAACGATGAACGACAAATTAATTTCGAAAGTAAAAAACAAACCCCTACCTTGAATAAGTTGTCGAAAGAAGGTCATCGCGGGAAAACAGCGACGCAAGGTGAATCTCCATATATGTTGACGGAGAAAGTCTGAGGAGGAGTGGTGTCTCCCTTCATTTGACACGGGAAGAAGAACGAAGGAAGGGGCACCCTCGTTCTTCGGGAAAGGCATCACACACCGGTTGTGGAGAGGCGAAGAGATGGCACGTCGATATCTCCATGCGGTGATGGCATTCTTCATCGAAGTCATGGCATTCTTCACGATGAAGAGGAAGTTCTTTAGATTTTAGAACTCTCCCTCTCGCTAATCTCCACAACAAAAGCCAAACTCAAATAAAATAATGCTTTGCCTAATTTTATTTACTTATGCCAACATTTTCAAAATTCAAAACACCTAATTCAATTAATTAAAGGGTTTTAATTAATTGAATAAAAGGTGTATTTGCATTCATTTAATTAAATAAAACTTGATTTGAAAAAATTAAATGGAGTGTTATGTTGTCACAATAAATGTGGAAGAGTTTTAACTCATGTGTAGGGGGTTAGATAATTTCAATGGGTGGGGCTCATGTGGGCCCCACCTCACTAAATCCTATCAAGAGGAAATAGAATTTTTAGTGGGTCCCACCCCAACTTCCACACATGTGTTTAACCACTTATGTGAAATAAAACTTATAGTACAATTTTATTTCTCTTTATTCTTAATCCACAGATTTTAACTACTCCTTCTCGAGAAAACGAAACTCCAGTAAAAATCATCTTAAGAAAATAATGGCGTTGTGGTTTCATCGGTGCCCTCAGATTTCGATTTTGAGCATCGGTTCAAAAGTTAGAAAAACCCGTTCGTTCGTTCACTGAACATACCTGAGATAAACATCGGAAATTGATTCCGGGCACACCAGGCCTCAAAATCAGGTGCCGTCAAAAACTGCGTACTCGTAAAATCCCAAAGAAATTAAGAAAAAAATTTCCTTTAAATTTATGGATCTTTAAATTACTAACACCTCAGGTATTTACGTCCCTGTATTGATACATCACAAAATATGGGAACAAATGAGGGTACTATGCATGCGTCTGAGCCTCCCGTTCCCAAGTGCTCTCCTGGAGGTTCCCGTGCTGCCACCTGATGCGTACTAGAGGAATAGACCACCCACGTAGGACATGCTCCTGTCGATCCTCGATCTCCAACAGGTCCTCCGAAAAAGTCACCCCGTCATCGATGTCCAGCTCCTCATGGTCGATGATATGTGTTCGGTCGTGCACGTATCACGTCAGCTGAGAAGGGTGGAAGACGTCAGGAACCCAGTGCAACTGAGGTGGTAGAGCCAGGTGATAACCCACCTCGCCTATCATGCCGAGAACCTGGAATGGTCCGATGAAGCGTAGAGATAACTTGTCACCCTGGAAAAATCTCTGTAATCCAGATCGAGGTGAGACCTCCAAGAAAACGTGGTCGCCATCCTCAAACTCTAGTAGTCTCCACCTCCTGTCAGCATAAGACTTCTGTCAGCTCTGACCTGTCCTCATCCGCTTCTGGATGACCTGGACCTTCTCTATCATGGCATGGACCATCTCTGGTCCCACAAGTGTTGACTCCCCAGGGTCAATCTAGCACAGAGGTGACCTGCAAGGTCGGCCGTACAATGCCTCATATGGTGCCATCCCGATGGTGGAGTGGTAGCTATTGTTGTACGCAAACTCCACCAAGGTTAGGTGATCCTCCCAGCTGTGACCAAAGTCGAGGACACATGGACGGAGCATGTCCTCGAGAGTCTGAATGGTCATCTTCATCTTTCAATCTGTCTGAGGGTGAAAGGTGGTGCTCAGGCGTAGCTGCGTCCCGAATGCCTCCTGCAACCCCTTCCAAAGACAAGAAGTAAATCGATCATCTCAATTGGAGATGATAGATGATGGAACACCATGAAGCCTTACAATCTCCTGAACGTAGAGGTGTCCCAAGGTCTCTACTGAGCCATGCTCTCTAATAGGTAAGAAGTGGGCCGACTTGGTGAGTCGGTCGACGATCACCCAAATGGAGTCTTTTCCTCTCGAAGTACGTGTATGTCCAGTCACGAAATCCATAGATATTCCATCCCACTTCTACTCCAGGACCTCCAAGGGCTGTACCAAGCCTAATGGTACCTAGTGCTCCGCCTTCATCTGCTGGCAGGTGAGGCATCGAGAAATGAACTCTACCAAAACCTTCGTCATACCCGGCCACCCGTGCTGTCGTCTGATATCCTGGTATATCTTCGCTACTCCTGGATGTACTGCTAATGGGGAAGTGTGAAACTCTCTCCGAAACGCCTCCTGTAAAGCAGCGGGTACCATGGTACATCCTTTGAAAAGGACGACATTCTCTTCTCCTCTAGAAAATCCATCTGGTGCCTGTCCTGAGGAAATCTATGCATGCCGTGTCTCATAGTCAACGTCCCCCTGTTGTGCCTCTCTGACACACTGCGGAAGTGGAGGAGTGACTATGAGTGACTGATGAAAGGCTGCTCCATCTCTATCCATGAAGTATATCTGCAAAGCAGCTAGCTGTTCCATCGCCTCTCCAAGTAGCTGAATGCTCATCCTCCTACAGAGAGCATCAGCTACTATATTCCCCTTTCCTAGAGTATAGACTATCTCAAAGTCATAGTCCTGGAGGAACTCAATCCATCGCCGCTGTCTTAGGTTCATGTCCTTCTGCGAGAAGATGTACCTGAGACTCTGGTGGTCTGAATAGACTGTAAAGAACTCAACCATCAGATAGTTCCTCCACATATTCAATGCGAAAACTACTGCTGCTAACTCCAGGTCATGGGTAGCATAGTTCTTCTCATGCTGCCTCAACTGTCATGATCCATAGGCGATCCCTGCCTGCTACTACATCAGGACACTCCCAAGTCTAGTCCCTAATGCATCACAGTAGACTACATACCCTACTCCCTCCTCCGGTATACTCAAGATAGGTGCACTGGTCAATCTCTATCTCAACTCCAAGAAGCTCTGCTGACATCTATCTGACCACATCAAGGGTTTCCCCTTCTTCTTCAAAGATGAAAGTGGTGCCGCAACTCTGGAGATGTCTGGCACAAATCTCTGGTAGTACCTAGCCAGACCTAAGAAACTCCGCACCACCGTCACACTCCTGGGTGGCTCTCAAGCTAGAACTGCCCCAATCTTTGCAGGATCTAGCACAACTCCCGCATCAGAGATGACGTGCCCCATAAAGTGGACCTCACATATCCAAAACTGACACTTTGAGAGCTTACCATAAAGCGGGGGCTCTCGGAGTGTATCCAATACAACCAGAAAATGGTAGGCGTGATCCTCCTTAGTGGTCGAGTATATCAATATGTCATCGATGAAGACCACGACAAATCAATTTAGGTAAGGCTGAAAGATCCTGGTCATGAGACTCATGAAAACTGCTGGTTCATTGGTTACACCGAAAGGCATAACCAAGAACTCATTGTGGCCATTCCGACACCTGACAGCCGTCTCTTGCACATACTCGTCTCGAACTCTGAGCTGATGATAGCCTGACCTGAGGTCTATCTTCAAGAACCACCGTTCTCCCTTGATCTGATCAAATAGGTTGTCAATCCTCTAAAGCGGATACCTGCACTTCACAGTCACCTAGTTTAGGTGACGGTAATCGACACATAGTCTCAAACTCTCGTCCGCCTTCTTGGTGAACAAAATCGGGTAACCCCCGGGTAAAACACTGGGTCGAATGAATCCCTTGCCCTGCAAGTCCTCCAGCTGCACCCGTAGCTCTCGATGCTCCGATGGAGCCATCCAATTTGCTGGAATAGATATCCGGGCTGTCCTGGGTTACAGATCAATATAGAAGTCTACCTCTCTGCGAGGAGGTAATCCTAGAACGTCGTCAGGAAAAACGTCTCCATACTGATCCACCACTACAGAAAAACTCGAACTTCGCACTTCAAATGCTCATAGGATGAGGCTATCCATATGATGAGTGATCGACTTTCCTCTCCTCTACGAGAGTCCATCCTACGCTACAAGGGCTCCCTTCTTGCTGGTAAAGGTGAACCTGCTCCCATCGTTGCGAACACACCACACCTTGCGCCTAATACAGTCGATCTGAGCATTGACTGTAGATAACCAATCCATGCCCAAGATGATGTCGTAAAGCCTCGATACCACTACAAGAAGATCCCAGCCAATGCTCTCGCCTCCAAGAGTAAGCTCACACTGCCGGCACCAGCACGTAATCGTCGAGTCTTCTCCTATAGGATTCTCTAGCCGTAAGGATCGAGCGAACGACTCCGTCTGAATCTCCGAGCTCCGAACAAGGGTAGCCACAATGAAATATTGACTCGCTCCTGTGTCTATAAGAACTACATAAAGGGTGTAGTAGTCACAGATAGTACCTCGAATCATCTCTGGTGCGCCGTGGTCGTAGGCCTCCACTGGTTGAAGTTGCGCCTGCCTTTGTCCGCCAGCTCTTTGTGGTCAGGGTGGACCTCCTGGTGGTGGTCCCTCAACTGTCTGCTGCTCCTCTACATTAGCGGGTCGGGCAATCACGATCCATGTGGCCCTACTCACGACATGCATAGCACTCTCTTATCCTCATAATACTAGCTCTGCGCTGTGTGCCCCGTACCTCTGAGCTAGTGTCCTGAGGTCGTCCACCTAATGGTCTCGTCCGCCTGGACCCCTGTGACATCCGTCAGCTGCCAGCAGCAGAAGACTCAAATATATGCCGCACTGCGGTAGGTCTCACTGCTGGTGTAGGCTTAGCAAGAATTCTCTCTATAATAAGGGCTCGCTCTAGTACTCCTGCCTGTGTTAGAATGCTGAGGGAGATCATCGATGCCCTGATCTCACGCCTCAGTCCCTGCTCGAAGGTCTGGGTCTGGAAGAGGGGTCTCGTACCATGTCTGTGGAATAGCACGAGATATCAGTAAATCTCACTGAGTACTGGGCTTCCATCATGCTGCCCTGCCGCAGCTGTAGTAGCTCTTAAATGCACACCACACGGAGGGTGGCTGGTATGAACTCTGAGCGGAAGAGGCTCTCAAAATCTGTCCAAAGAAGAGATGCCTCATCGTGCACCTAGAGCATCAGCCTCCACCATCTACCTATAGCTGCGTGTTGGAGACTCACTATAAGGATCACCATGAGGTCATATGGTGTCCCCACTAACCTGAAAACTCATACAACAGCCTCCATCCAATCCTTGGCTGCCAGATGGTCCGTCTCCCAGCGGAACCTGGGCGGTCTCTGATGCTGAAACTTGTGCAGTGCACTAAGGTGACGTGCACTCTTAGTGGCTAGGGATGTTGGCATCGGTGGATCAGTGGGTAAAAGGTATCACCGGTGCCTCCGCTGTAATAGGTCCCTACACCGAGGTATCATCACTTGGTGGGCTGTCGTCTCACACAAATCTCGGAACCCTAGCTGCCTGCCGTCATGGGGCCATCCTGAGAAGAGACAGGTGCGCCACGGTCAATACAATATACCTGGTGAGCTGACACATGTAATCACAAAGAAAACTTTGAAACACACATGCAATTAATGTTTTCATGCATTGAGTCTGAAATCAGAAGTCAGGGTCATGGTGTATGGATACGTCAGCCACCACACTAAAACTGGACTCCCTGGACTGATAACCAAACTCAATGCCATTAATATTATTGCTTCACATAGAAGAAGATCAGATTCCTGAGTTTTGCGGTAGAACCAAACTCCTCTGATACCAATTTTTCACGGCCTATCCTTTAGACCCGTGCCGTGACTACCCCAAGCCCGCGTCCCATAGGCCAGGGGCTGGCAACTAGCACCAAAGGCGTAAAACCTGATAAAAGGGAAGGCATTTCCTTTATGTAAGAAAAACAACACCAGAGAGTATAAAAGATGAAGTAAACACTATGTAAACTGAGTGCAAAAGTAAGTGCTGGAAAGTAAATGGGCTAGTATACAAACCCAACTGAAAGTAATGTAAAACTGAAAAGAGAGTACAACAACGGAAAATTAAAGCAGCAACACCAAGCCGTCCTCTAGAAATCCCACCTAAAGGGTGGGTAAATATTGTCTCCTCCACTTGTTGGCTCTAGCCATCCGCTTCGTGTACATCTTGTCTAGTGATCCACCTCCAGGTACTGTCCAGCTCCACGAGCTCCTACCTCGGTCAGTGCTGTCCGTCGTCTGCATCCGACACAACGTAGTGTGGGTATATCCCGTGAAAGGGTGAGTATATGATACTCAGTAGGGACCCTGAGACACTGAAGGTCTCCCAGAATCCATGAAGGACAAATAAAAAAGGAATGATACAATCACGAAGTAACAACTAACCCTACTTCGGTATATTCCCATACATATACCTAAGTCATCAATTACAGTACAGCTCCAACATCCAAGCCCACGTTCGATCAAGTCCACATAGGAAATAAAAATCCAATCCACTCAGGATAACACAACCCAATCCACATAGGATAGCAAAATAGTCATATCAAAGATAGTGATTGAAAGTCAAGACTCAGCTCACACATGTATACTTCTTGGTAAGACGATAGAGATGATCAGATGTAGCCACTGATTCATCTAAGTTGTCAAACCCACATAGGATACAAGGCCAGCTAAGTTGTTGGACCCACAAAGGATGCAATACCATCTACTCTGCCGAACCCACGTAGGATACAAGTACAGAGTCAAATACTGTCGGGACCACATAGGATACAAGAACAACAGTCAAGTACTGCCGGACCCACATAGGATAAAAGGATAGTAGTCATATCCATAGAACCCACATAGGATTCTAGTACAGTCATCATTGTTGTCGAACCCATAGGGGATACCAGTATAGTCGTCGTCATTGTCGCAGTCGCAGCCAGCTCTAGTGTTCCCGCACACAGCATGCTCGATTCCGGTAGGGTCTGCTCCACGAGCCAAGGGGGTCATTACATCAACTGATACGAAGTACGGAGTTGATGTATCCCAATTTTCCGTCTCGACAAAAGGAACTCAACGCGACAGACGGCGTGTCAATCGGACGCCCGGTCTGCATGTTATTAGCATTTTTTGCCCAAGGGGCCCGGTTGGTTTTTAAGTCAAAGTCAACCCGACTGAACTCCAAAAGTTTCCAAACCTCAAGAGCAGTAATCCAAAAGACCCGTCTCACTAAGAGGAATCCAATGTAGTTGACGACACATCAAACGAACGTCTGGACCTCAAGTTATATGCATTTCCGCTCCGAGGGACCGGTTGGTTTTGTGTTCGAACCAACCTGGCCGAACACAAAGTTCTCCAAAACTTTGAGTGTAATATACTGAAACGACCTTCTCGATCCAAGGATCGCATCACAACTTAAGATTTATTGATCGGAGGTTCGTATCCCAAGTTATAGGTTTTTGAACGAATCTGTAAGATTTTAGGGGGGTTTTGGCCCGGACCGACCCGGCCCAAAACCCCTTGGGTCGGCCCGAACTGGGTCCGGGCCCTGCCCACATGGGAGCGGCCAGGCCCGGCTGGCGTGGCCCTACCCGGTGCTGGCAGCCTGGCCTGCCTGGCCAGTGGCTCAGCCTTCAGCAGAGCAGAGTGCAGAGGGGGGCGCTGCCCCCCTTGATTGACGAAACGGTGGACCCGTGGGGGTCCTCCCTTGCTGCGCTGGCCAGGGGTTCAAACCACCGATTTCATTGTCTAACAGCCAGCCATTAAGGCTGGCCGGTGTTGCTGCTAGGGGGACCAGCCGGTCCCGCCTCCATGTCCGCCGGCTGCTGGCTGAGTCCAGCCGCCTCCCTGCAGAACAGCCACGGCCAATGATCGTGGCACTTGCCCGTCTGGCGTGGTGCGACGGCACTGCACCCCTCCGTCGTGGCCCAACCCCACCGCGACCCCTTTGACGCACCCGGACAGCGTGACGGTGCCACGCTCCTCTGCCATGGCCCGCTCCGGCCGCAGTTCCCTCGTTCCTGCGCGGTGCCGTTGCACCGTGCCGCCTCCATTCCATACCACGATGAAAAATCAATAACAAAGGGAAGGAGGTTCAGCCATGTTTGTGCAGTCTGACCTCCTCCTGTTATATTGATAACAGGTGGCCAAAATTAACGATGAATGAAAAATTAATTCCGAAGGTGAAAAAAACCCCTACCTCGAAGAAGTTGTCGAACGAAGGTCGTCATAGGAAAACTGCGTCATGATGTGAAGCTCTGTATTTGTTAACGGAGAACGTCTGAGGAGGAGCGACATCTCCCTTCCATTGACGTGAGAAGAAGAATGAAGGAAGGTGCATCGTCATTCTTCGGGAAAGCCTTCACACACCAGTTGTGGAGAGGAGAAGAGACGACACGTCAATCTCTCCTTGCAGTGACGACGTTCTTCATCGAAGTCTTGGTGTTCTTCGCGATGAAGAAGAAGTCCTTCAGAGTTTAGTACTCTCCCTCTCTCAAATCTCCAAAACGAAAACCAAACTCAAATAAAATAAGGCTTTTCATTATTTTATTTACTTATGCCAACATTCTCAAAATTCAAAACACCTAATTCAATTAATTAAAGGGTTTCAATTAATTGAATAAAAGATGTGTTGGCATTCATTTAATTAAATAAAACTTGAGTTGACAAAATTAAAAGGAGTGTTAAGTTGTCACCATAAATGTTTAAGAGTTATAACTCATGTAGAAGGGGTTAGATAATTTGAAGGGGTGGGGTTTGTGTGGGCCCCCAGTCACTATATCCTATCATGAGGAAATAGAATTTTTACTGGGTCCCACCCCAACTCCCACACATGGGTTTAACTACTTAAGTGAAATAAAATTTGTAGTATAACTTTATTTCTCTTTATTCTTAATCTACACATTTTAACAACTCCTTCCCGAGAAAACACAACTCTAGTAAAGGTCATCTTAAGCAAATATCAGCGCTGCGATTTCATCGGTGCCCTCAGATTTCGATTCCGAGCATCGGTTCAAAAGTTAGAAAAATCTGCTCATTCGTTCACTGAACGTACCTGAGATAAACTTCAAAAATTGATTATAGGCACACCGTGCCTCGGAATCAGGTGCCGTCAAAAACATTGTACTTGTAAAATACCAAAGAAAATAAGAAAAAAATTTCCTTGGAATATATTGGTCATTACATTATTTTAATGTGTTTTAATTAATTACATTTTTAAATTTTATACACAATGTTGCCGATATGACTCAATGTTTTTTTTGACTATAAAAAAGAAATTTTATTAAAATGAATTTTTTAGTCACTAAAAAAATAATAAAAGACACATGTATTTTCTTGAAACTTTAAAGAAATTATCCATAAGTTATTTTTGATGCGTTAGAATCAAATTCAAATTATTCTGATACACGGTGTGCCCAGAATAACATAATTTGTGTGTTTTTATTTAAAATTGATGATATTGTTTAAGAGTGGTGTGACATACTCAAAATTGAAGAAACATAATTAAATTATGTTGAAATTTAATGAAATTATTTTTTGTTCATTTGGGATGTGTAGGATATATCCAAATCTCAATCCGATACATGGTGTGACTAGTATGTCTCACAATGTGTATTTCCATTCAAAATGTTCCATTTTAGGTAAAAAATCATGTAACTCACTAATAACCAAGAAAACACTCTTTTATGATCTTGGTAAATTGGAAAAATTATCTATAAATTATTTTTTGAGAAGTAGTAATCAAACACATGTCAATCTGATGCATGGTGTATTCATTTTGACTAAAAGTGAATGTTTTTATTTTGAAATGGAATTTTAGGTAAAATAGTTCACCCAATCAAAATAAATCATAAAAACTAAAATTGTCTTAATATTTTGGGAAAAAATTAAATTATTCCTTTTCTGATGAGTAAAAATTAGATAAATTTAAATTTGATACATTATGTTACTAATCTGAATCAAAGTTTTTTTTTGTTTAAAAATGCAATTTTAGTCAAAAACATATTTTATTCACTAAAAAATAATAAAACACACACAAATTGTCTTAATACTCTAGGAAAATATTCCATAAGTCATTTTTTATTTGTAAGAAATGATAACATGTGAATCTAAAAAATAGTGTGGTCGGGACTCAAGGTGTGGGGTTTTATTTAAAATAATCTTTTTAGTTCCAAATAAATGTGACATACTTAAAACTGGGTAAACATATTTAGATTGTTTGGATACATTATAAAATTGACATATTATCCATTTTTTTGTGAAAATGAATTTTCCTCACATTAATTTGATACATGATGTGACCAATAAATCTAAAAAATATCTGTTTTCATTTTAAAAGTGGTATTTTAGTAAAACAAAATTCTCACTAATTGGATGTTGATAAATACGACTCATTTAGTGGTGATCCTTTAGGAAAATGATCTATAAGTTATTTGTGAAATATAAGAATCATCCACACATCATTCTTATAAAAAATATGACTTGTATGACTCAATGTGACTATTTTCAATTAAAAAAATGAAATTTCAGTAAAAAATTAGTCACTCATTGAAAACTAAGAAAGCATGATCAAATTTACATGATATGTTAGAAAAATTACCCATAAAACATTTTTGATGTGTATGAATTATCCACACATTAATATAACACACAATGTGGTGTGTATGACAAAAAGTGTATGTTTTTATTTAACATATTTATTTTAGTTCAAAACATTTGTAACATACTCAAAATCAAGAAATTGAACTTGGATTATTTTGAGACATTTTGAAAATGATCCATAGACCATTTTTGATGGGTAGGAATAAAAAACATATTAATATCATACATTGGGTTCATCGTATGACATACTGTGTATGGTCTAAATTTAAAATTGAAATTATGTTAATTCATAGAATAATATTTATGGTTAATTTATTTCTTTTTAGTATCATTAAAATCTTATTTTTTATATAGATACAATATTTTTTCAATCATGGGTTTTTTTCAGTAAATGTTATCAGGATTAGGATCTTTTGAGAGGGGTTAAAGACAAAATAACATTAATGTTTTTTTAATGTTGATTATTGTGATAAATTTTAAGTACCAGTGTAATTATATAAACTAGTGTTTGAAATTATTATAATAATTTTACAATGTTTTTTTGAATTGTGATGTAAATTTTATTGACATTTTGTTATATATCTTGTGTTTCAATGTGTTATAAATTGTAGTATCAAGCTACAAAAATATGCAATTTATCAAAATAGATTTTTTCTCTTATTCTTTCATGAAAATTTTAATTTGGATATTTTATTAATATGAAATTTTTATTTTTTGTGGGGGGTTTATTATTGTTCTTGTGTGGGATTGTTTTTTTATCACTTCTAGTTTTTTAGACTCTGTTGGGTGTTGAATTTTCATGTTTCATGGCCCGATCCATTATTCTATGAGGGGTTTATCAACATCCATAAATTTATATTTATTTTTCTAGGCTTTATCACTGATTAAAAATTGTGCAATCCTTTTGGTTAGAACCCACTAAATCTTCAATAGTTTCAAGTCCTCATCAATGTTAAATTTCTATTCTCTATCCATGATGCTTGAGACATACACACATGATTTTTTGAACCTATGTCCACTATGGAACTCGAGGATGACTCTACCTCTTCCTCACCATTCTGAGTGAATTTCTTTATTTTTCATGATTTGAATTATTCTTTTCATGGGATTATGGTTCCAAAGATAAGAAAGACATGTTATGTTTAATGAGTAATATTTTACTAATAGAATTTACCATCTTATGTCATAAAAAACATACATTACATAATGAATCCTATAAAAAAATAATTATCATAAATTAATAATGATACATTAGTCAACAAATAAACCAAAAAGAATTCCAAATATTATAGTGGGACAATAAATAGAAAATTATATAACAAGAATTGGAAGTTTGAGATATGATCAATCTAATAGAATGATCGTACTCATGAAAAAGATGTATAAATAAAAAATAATGTTAATTATATAATATTAATTTTGAATATGAAAATATGTAATCCTGAGATATGGTAGAAGTTAATTATGAATAAAAAATGAATGGTATTTATAAAAATTAAGGAACTTATATGACCATTATAAATCCGACCATTGGATTATTAATCTGAGCATTAGGAATATTAATCTAGCTCTTAGAATAGTATCCTCAGTTATGAGAGTATAAAATAAAATTTAGGTATCTTATAAATAAAAAATTATTTATTTATATCATGGGACATTTAAATAAATATTTTTAAAATGATAAATTAGGTTTTGGTATTTTGGTAAAATGCCTTTGTGTATTTACAATTTTACAATTAATATAATGATATAAAAGAAAATTTATTTTCATAAAAAAATCATTAATTTATATTATATTTAATTACAATTAAAAGGAAAATTTATTTTACTATAATTAATTATTCAAAGGGTTAAAAATCAATTATAATATAAAAATCTGTAGTATTTTAATAAATGATGACTTTTATTTAAATACTAATTTTCCCATATTTAGAAAATTATTTTCATAAAATGTATTAAATTTTTTAAATCTGCATGTCGAAAAATGTTTAGGGAGATATTTTAATATTTTTCTAAAATAGATTAAATTTTATGAATAGTGAAACACAATAATTCATGGTATTTTACATTATAATCCATGTACATGGATTTTTTAGTCATGTATGATGTAATAACCCATTGGTTCGAACTAACCAAAAAAATTTAATATATGTAGTCACTGAAATCAATACTATTGATATTATTGAGAAAAAATAATAAAGCAACGAATAATATAATCATAGACACCCCTCTCCCCTATAAATACAACCTATGAATACTCCTTCTCATCACGCCATATAAGAATTTTATGTTGTCAATATTCATACCAATTACCTTCCAAAATATTTTACACCTATTCAAGAAGTTTTTTTCTCAAAAAAATTTCAATTCCATGTTCCCTTAGGGGTATTTCAATGAGGTGATATTCAAGAGGTAACTTTCTCAAACCATGTCTTTTAATTTCATTTATTATTCTACCTTCTCCTCAACCAATTCATCCATAAAATTAGAATAAATATTGTATGATGTATATAATAGAATATTTTGTTGGTAATGGTATATATTGTTTCCTACTCTTTCATCACCTCCTATTATTCAATTAAATGAAACAAATTTCAAAATTATAACGGTTAACCAACTCTATTGATAATGATTTTTTGTTTTTCATTACTACCATCAAGTGTGGTCATAAAAAATTATTATGGTCAAACCATATTTTAATATGAATATTATAACTTATTTCATGTTCTATAACTAATATAAAATTGTAACATTCATTAAAACAAAACAAGTTCTTGATGGTTGGAAAAATCTCCAAAAATAAACTCAATATTTACCAATAACATTTTATCAAATGAATAATCCTAATTCTAGAAAAACTGATAAATGGGGCCATTTAAAATAATTTAATTTCATTAATTCTTTATTATTTCAATTCTATATAATTATTCCCATTTTAAAAGAATTTCTATAATTTTACACAAGCGAACGTACCATAAAGCCATGAAATGAATGCTCCCAGAACGCTGAAATTGAATTTTACAACATATTGTCATGGTAATAAAAGAACTTAATTAAATTATATTAAATATAGTAAATATATAATAGGGTTTCAATTACATAATTAGTGAGTCAAATTTTATTATCTGAGACATTAAGTGAAAGTACATATTTTATTCAGACCGAAGGCAATGGATATTTCCGAACCTCCACTTCTTTCACTTTACCCAAATTTATTTATTCATAATTATTATATAAATACACAACATACTGTTTATGTGTTCCAAAAATAAATATATTGATCAATTCATCTTTAATTGATAGGTAAATAATTTTTTTTAAAAGGTTCCTTTCTCCATTCCTCTCGATAAGAAAGCCCGATTAAAGAGAATTATCATCATTTCTTGCCCATTTTCACATAAACACCATAAAATATTTTAATCCACATATATTTTTATGAATTATCTCATTTTATCATGAAAAAATTATAGTTTTATAATGATTTTATATAAATAATATACCTTTTTCTATTTAAAAAATCATTAATATTTTTCCTTAAATAGTGATAATGAGGCTCATTTTTAAAGTTTCCTAAACACTATTTCCCATGTATTAAATTCTATTTAAAATAATTATTCATTATCTATTGTTATTTTTATCTTATTTTTGTTTATATATTAATTAATCCATTATTTCATTGAGGCCTTCTTTTAAACCCTTTGGTTATGCCTTGTGACATGATTACGGAACCCATTTTATTCCAAGGGTATCCCATATGATTACTCCCAAAGTTCGATTTCATAATTTGAAAAAAAAGATGAATGTATATGTTATTATGGGCATGCCCATATAGAAATATAATGCTTTGGGTAATGTTCTATCTCATGATATGTTTTGTATGGGATTTGAAAGTAAAAATAATCCATTATAGGACTTCTTTCACTATGTGATATAGTCATGGCAATTCTCCAGGACTCATGTTTATGTCACATTATATGATACTGCCTCATTCCAATATTGAAAGGATCATTTAACTACATTATATATATATTATGATTCTATATTTTTACTTAAGAGACATGAATTTTATGTTATCACGTTATGCCTTCTAACTAATGTGTTATGCTTTATTCTCATGTTTATTACCTTACTGGGATTTTTGCTCTTCCCTTTGGTATGTGTATCCCCTAGGTTATCCTATATAGTTTTAGCAGCTCAAAGTGAGTTATGAGCTCATTATTAAGATTAATAAAAATCATATTTTATTCTAGTTCAATGTTTTCTAATTATGTACCTTATTATCCAAAGACACTAGACTTATCAATCATTTGTTTGTATTTATTGGATAATTATTCTCAAAATGATGTAATAATATGTGTAAAAGTCTAGGGAAACGATATAAAAGGGGATAGAGGAGGACCTTTATTGTTCCTCTTGATGAATCTCTCAAATATCATCCCATTCTCTTTTCTGATGGAGATCCCAAACCATGTGGAGACTATAGTGGATTGCAATGAACTTCTAGGAGTTTCATCCATAGCATTACAATTCATCATCTCTGATGAGTAGCTCTAGGTTCTTAATATAATCATGATTTTTAATCCTTATTATATACAATATTCGGTGTTAGAGAGTTTTCTTGGATTGTATTTGGTTCTCATAGGGTTTCATGAGATAGTCTTTCAGAGATGATTATATTAGATGCATCCTTCCCGTGATTTAATCACACGTATTGGAGCTAAATAATCATGATCCATTGATAGTTTTTATGTTCTTATTAGGGTTTTTTCATTCATTATATTCTTCATTATATTCATCTTCTTGTTTTAATGATAAAAGAAATATATATTTGTGTTCATTCCATTCATATAGGACCAAGATGGTGAGAAGCTTGTCAAATACATGTGTTCTTTCTTCTTTTCATTTTCATTTTGTTCCTCATTCTTCATTTGTCACCATGTAATCTATTTTTTTAATTTCCTCTTACAATCTAGAATGTATCTATAGTCATGATATATTATTTTACCTTTATTTATTATTAATTTCTTTGTTTGGGATATATTCTACTGAAGCACCAATAGAGGCCAAAATTACTCCTACTATAATGTTTTTCCAAGGAAATTTTATTTAATTTTTCAATAAATTATATACTTATAATGAATTATGAGATAAATATGGTTCATATTTATGGTCTTAGTTAATATTATTTACCATAAACTATTCTTAATAATAAAAAATAGATTTATATTTGAGCTCTAATAGATCTTACCAGACCTGTACAAATTCCATTCTTGTGGGGTTCAACTAGGAAAAAAACCAACTCATTTTGTAACACCCCAAGCTTCTACGGTACGCTTCTCTTTGAATAATGTGATAGCGTGTGTTGTACGCAACACCGAGTTCTAACACACCATAACCAATCAAACTAGCCGTTATGAATAGTAATACCTACTTTTTGAAATTATATATATTCTATATTTTAAAATGGACTTCATTTTTGGATTTGGAATATCGAATTTAGACTAAGGTGAAATTTTGGTACTTTTCGGATAACTTTCATATTTTCATGAATAGTGAAAATTACTAAATTTTAATTAAAATCAACTTTTTATTCAAAATAATTAATAGTGATAAATTATGAATTTGAGTGGTTTTAAAGTATATTTATAATATATTTTTACCATTTAATATAATGTTGTCCATTGGACATAATTTTACAATTAAACCAAACATAAACAAGTGTCAATTTTTTGATTGTTATTATCTCTTAAAAACACGCTTTTTGTTTTGACAACGGCAATTAATTTTAAATTAATTTCTGCCACTTCTGTGTTTTGAATTTAGAAAAATGGATTCCATATTTGGAATCAGGATGTTCAAATTGTGTAAATATGTAACTTTTATTTTTAGACATTTTGAATAATTACTGCGGTAAATATTTTATTTACCATGGTTAAGGGTAAATCTGGTAAATAAGGGTTAACAAATAATATTATAATAATACTAAATTAACCTAAAACGTATCCTAGCCTTATTGGTTGATACATGTTCGACCATAGGCATCTTTGTGTTGATTTTGGGACCCCATGGTGCCACTTGTAGGTGATAGGGAAACTTTATTTTAATTAAGTTAAAATTAATACAAAAATGACACAAGCATATATCATTTAGAAAAACAATTTTTACATAGGGTTATATATGATTGATTTTATATTATAAATATTCAGTAGAAAGATAAAACGCTTTCCTACATAATGATATTTTATTTATAATTTTTAGACATTAAATAATTTAATTTATTTATGACACAATGATGATGAAGTAATTACTATAATAGTAAAAAATTAAAATAATTGATATTATAAATACCCAAATAAATATAATATGAAACATTTAATGAATTAAAATAATTTTATAGGATAATATGATATATTAGGATTGATTTAATTGACTTTTTTAGAAGTAATCAATCTGTTATGAGTTTCACAAAAATCAACTATTGAATAGTGTCAAAATTGACATAAAAGAGTTCTTAAAACAAATATTATATTTTTAATTAATATTAAATTCCTAAAAATATAAGGTTCGGCCAAGAGACTTATATCATGATAGTTTAATCATTAATGGACCACTTGGGGGTCACTTGGATGTATATAGTATGTTTATTAACCATATAATATAAAAATACAAAGAGACATTGTAAAAGTGAAACTAATTAACTAAGAGTTAATACTTAAAGATAAGGTTAATATAATGACCCAAACCTATATAAATTCTATTGGTTGAGTTGTTTTAGACCCATACCCACCTTAACATTTAAATAATAAACTTTAGAGCCATTATAAACCGAATATGAATTTATTATAAATTAATATTTCTAGCTTTTCCAAAGGTGCCCCTCACCCCTCTTATAAAAGGGCACTCCTCCTTCTCATTTATTCACACCTTCAAAGCCTTTTGGTTCGGCCAAACTCTGCCCAAATACTCTCCCAAATTCCCTCACTACAACCTAGAGGCCATATTTTGATCAGAAAGCTAACCTAAGGAGCCCTTTTGATCAAATCAAAAGGAAGAACCCGAAGAAGAGGTAATGATTTCACCACCCTTTTCCAAGTTCCTTTCTTCCGCCACGTCTTCTTCCTTTGTTGTTACCATTATAAAATAATAACTCCAGTATCATATATATATTGTGATGTTATTATAAATATGGTACCACCATATTCAGTATTCAATCCACCCATTGAATGACATGTCACCATATGTGCATACGTACGGCTTACCGTCTCCACGTCGTGGTGTAATTGTTATTCAATAATATATTATTTGGATGGGTATAATAATGATGTGTAACTCATGTAAATAATAAATATAACATCTTAATGATTCTGTATATATTATATATCATCCATTAATATATTATTTTAATATCAAAAGAATGATATTGTCACTCATGCGTACGTACGGACTACCGTCTCCACGAACGCGATGAGATTCATTCTCCATCGTATCCATTCAAGTATAATTATCATTTAATGATTTAAAAAAATTATGTTTAAGGACATGATATCATTCTGGATATGAATAATATACAACCTATCCTTTACAAACATGTCTTACGTAACAAAACATATAAAATAAAACAAGTAATTTAACACCCGAAAAAACGATAATACTAAGATATTATTATCAAATCAATATTAAAAGATCATATATGATATCATATTAATGTATATGATTATTTTATAATTTAATAACAATTATTTCACCATTATACAGGAGGTTAGACTACCCCAACCAAGGAAAAGTACAAGGTAAGGGTTATTTCACAATCCCTTCATTATCCGAGATTGTTTATATGAAATAATCTACTGGGATCTCTTTATCATCCAAATCCATGATTTCTTAAAAATTTATTTCAAAACATTTTTATTATTTACAAGAATATGGGTTAAAGTCATTTATACCCTTGTTTGACTTTTTATAAGAGGAATCTTTCAGTCGTTTTCAAAACAAGGTCCTTTTTAACCTTTTTGACAGAATTAAGGTAAGAATGTTTTTTTTAACTTATACGGCGGGTGCGGTTATTTTCCACCATTATAAAATCTTCAAATCTTTCCTTACAATCTTATAAGAATATTTTCAAGAAAATGTTTTAATTTATATGGCTCTTAATTGATTTCAAATATAGAAAGAGATATTTCTCTAAAAAGTGTTTTGATTTCATCTATGTCAACATCCTTTGATTGATTTTACGCTTATTTGAAGTTGATTTATTATGATACAAAACTTCTATATGGTATTGAAGGTTTTGTGATATGTTTGACTGTGGATGTGATATTTTTATACCATTCATAGTTTATGGTGAAATTATTGACATTTCATATGCTAGTTTTAATATGAATGTTTTTGTTATGTTTAAACCTTTTCATATGGGAATGCATTGGACATAATATGTGAATGGTGGAGCCCACTATAGCTCCTCGATGCATCGGTAGGTCTTATGAGACAAAATAGTGTCTTGGCATAAGGCTTTGAAAAAATCTTATTTGTAGTCTTGGCACGAGGCCTTGGCTATGTGGTTATGATAGTCTGGCATTATGCATTCCAACATTATGAAAGTGGTTATTGATATTGCATGTGATTATTCAATTAGTAGAATATCCATGTGAACAAGTAAATGGCATTATTTCATTTTACTTTTTCCATACTATGTTGAAGTTCAAGTTTAAAAGTCTTTTGTTTTAGTAATGCATTGCCTTAAATGTTTATGCTTATTTTGAATGTTCCGCTATATTGTTATCCTTACTGGGCATTTGATCTCACCCGTTTTCTATGTTTTATTTTTCCCAGGATGTGAAGAAGTAAGTTATGAATGACCTGCAGGGATATTATGTGGGGATATGAGTGTGGATTTTGGAGACAATATGTTGTTGTAGTAGTTTTTCATTTTTTGATGTAATGTAAAACTTATGAATATATCTAGTGTTTCCAAGGCTACTAAACCAATCGGTCTTTCAAGATTTGATCTTTCTTGTGATCATGCCAATGTTATGTAATAATGCACCGACTTTGGGTAACTATGGTCGGGGCATTACAATTGGTATCAGAGGAAGTTTAGTTCAAACCTTGGAAGCTAGATTTAGATAAACTCTGATTAGAGCACGTAGACCTAAGATGAACTTTGAAGATTAGTATAGAAGAACTTCCTAGAGTTTTGGTATTGTAGAGATTTTGTGAGTTTTCTGAGCAATACATACCTGTCTGGATACGAGAAGGTAGAGGCGGCTCTAGCACAGATGTACCTAGGGGTAATACCCGAAAACACCACTTTGAGCTAGACTCGAACGGGAACTGGTGCACGACAACAGGCCTTGCTGCACTCTTGATTACAACACTCCCGGGGGATATGCTTAGGATAACTCTCATTTTCTTTACAAATCATTATAAAGGGTTTATGAGTATATACATCCTGAAAGAAAACATTTTTATTATTATGGATTATATCCATAAATAGTTCAATTTATGTTAAGTGTTTTATAAGTATGGGATTATGTATTTTGATTCATAAACTGATCTAGTTTATGCAATTGTTTAGAAATGGCACCTAGTGGAAGAAATGTAAAACGTATCAATGCACGCACTCCATGTAGGGATTTCCCTCCTACTCAAGATAATTATAGTGGGGCTGGTGATGCAACTGGTGCTGATCAGCTAATCACCATACTGGGAAAACTTACTAAGGTTATGAATAATAACCTTGCCCATAGGGAGCACCCTGATCCATAGCGTGGAGGGTCAATGTTAGATCGATTCATGAGGAAACAACCACCAACGTTCAATGGGAGTACAAACCCCTTAGTTGCTGAGCAATGGATAAATTCCCTATAGAAAATATTTCAGGCTTTGGGGAGCAGTGAAAGGGAAAAAGTTATCATGGCAGTTTACCGCCTCACTGGAGATGCTGATCAATGGTGGTCATTGATTCAAAACATGAAGGAAGATGATAAAGTATCAAATATGGAATGGAGGGAGTTCAAAGATCTGTTTTTAGAAAAATAATTTTCTCGTGACCATCGAGCAGATATGGAAAGGCAATTTCTGAGTCTGAGACAAAAGGAGGATGAGAATGTCACAAAGTATGAGGCTAACTTTACAAGGTTAGCAAGGTATGCTGGAGATTATATACGTAACCCAAGAAGTATGATTGATCGTTTCTTTGATGGGTTAAAACCATTTCTTCATCGAGCATTAGTCTCACAATCCTTTTCATCATACGAAGACATTGTCTCATGTGCTATCAAGACCGAAAAGGAATTCTCTAAGTCTTATGACTTTAAAGAAAAGAAAGAGAAGAAGAGACCTACTGATCAATCTGGGAATGAAAATAAGGGGAAGAAGGGAAATGTTGAATATCCATCCTGTGGTAAATGCGGGAAGAAACATCCTGGTACTTGCTGTAAGGGAATGGGAGTCTGTTAAAAGTGTGGTAAAAAAGGCCACCAAGCTCGTGATTGCAAGGGGAAGAAGGAAGCTACCAACGTTCAGCGCTACAGTTTCAGGGAGATTGGGAATTATGCAAATGAATGTCCTAAGCGTCAGGAGAACTTACCTCAGAAAAGGACAAGGGATCAAGGCCAGGCTTATGCTATCTCTACTACTGAGGTAGAAGCTCCGAAAGACATGGTGGCAGGTAATTTAATGGTTTCCTCAAGTTTATCAAATGCATTATTTGATTCTGGATCATCGCATTGTTTCATATCTTCCCAGTTTTCTATGAAAATTTGATATTTCCAATTTGATTTAACAAGGGAGTTGTCAGTTAAAACTCTTTAGGGAAGTATCATTGCAACAAAGTTTTGTGAATCAGTCCCCATTAGAGCACATAAATGTTCTTTATCTGCTAATCTCATCGTCATACCTATGATTGAGTTTGATATAATCCTCGGTATGGACTGGCTTTCAGACTATGATGAGAAGATTTATTGTAAGAAGTAAGAGGTTACGATTCTTGATGATAATGATAAGGAACACCTTATCTTTAGAGAAGAATCGTCACCACCTAATTCTTATTTAGATCCACCCCCTGTAGCTCAACTAAATTCAATTATTAGGGAGGAAGAGAATAAATAACTGTGGGTGAGGAAAAGAATGTTCAAATAGAGGATGTAACTATTATGGAAGAATTTGTAGAAGTATTTCTGGAATATTTACCTGGACATCCTCTAGAACGAGAAGTTGGGTTTTCCATTGATTTAATTCCTGGATCAAGGCCTATATCGAAGAGCCTTATAGAATGGCCACTATAGAATTAGTTGAACTAAAGAAACAACTAGAGGAATTGAGTAATAAGGGATTTATTTGTCCTAGTGTTTCTCCATGGGGAGCCGCTGTTCTTTTTTGTTAAAAAGAAAGATGGATCTATGAGGTTATGTATCGACTACAGGGAGATAAATGCTATAATAATAAAGAACAAGTATCCCCTACCATGCATTGATGATTTATTTGACCAACTGCATGGAGCTCAATACTTTTCAAAGATTGACCTTCGATCTAGATACCATCAGTTGTGTGTGAAGAAGGAAGACATTCCGAAGATAGCATTTTGAACAAGGTACGAGCATTACGAGTTTACTGTAATGCCGTTTGGATTGACTAATGCACCCTCTGTATTCATGGATCTGATGAGTAGAGTTTTCAAGGAGTATCTCGATGAATTTGTGGTGGTATTTATTGATGATATCTTAGTATACTCTAAAAGCTACGAAGATCATGAAAATCACTTGCGCATTATCTTGAAGACTCTGAGGAGGCTTGAATTATATGGGAAGTTTAGCAAGTGTGAATTCTGGCTTCATTAGATTCCTTTTCTTGGCCATATTTTCTCTAAAGATGGAATCTCTATTAATCCTTCTAAGACCAAGGCAATCCAAGAATGGCCAGCACCTACAAGTATAACTGAGGTACGCAGTTTTATTGGTTTGGCAGGTTATTATCGACGTTTCGTCCAGAATTTTGCCCGATTGGCTAACCCATTAATGAATCTCACACGTAAAGGGGTTAAATTTGTTTTTAGAAAAGAGTGTGAAGAATGTTTCGAAGAAATGAATAGAATATTAGTCAATGCTCTTATATTGACTCTACCATCGGGAAATGATGGGTTCGTTATTTGTTGTGATGCATCAAAGAAAGGACTTGGTTGTGTCCTTATGCAGAATGATAGAGTTATTGCTTATGCATCACGACAGTTGAAAATTCATGAACAAAACTATCCTACTCATGATCTCGAGTTAGCAGGTGTGATCTTTTCTTTGAAGATATGGAGGCACTACGTCTATAGTGAAAAATGTGAGATTTATACTGATCACAAGAGTTTGAAGTATATTTTCTCACAAAAAGAACTCAACATGAGGCAAAGGAGATGGCTTGAATTACTCAAGGATTATGATTGTACGATACACTACCACCCGGGGAAAGCAAACAAGGTGGCAGATGCTTTAAGTAGAAAAGACCATGGAGTTTTGAACAATATGAGAATTGAAAGGGATCCAATTTTCATGGATCTAGTGAAGATGGACATGGGAATAACCAGGGAAGGTGAAACATCAATGATTTTTCAAATGTTTGCCAAACCATATTTACTAGAAAGGTTTAAGAGTTCTTAGACCGATGATGAAGAATTTCAAAAGAAGATTAAAGCTATGAATGATGGGAGATTGAGAGACTTTGTGTATGAAGATGGAATTTTGAGATTCGGGATGAGACTTTGTGTTCCCGGTATACCTGATCTAAAAGGGGAATTGTTGGATGATGCTCATAGTTCCAATTTCTCTATACACCCTGGGAGCACCAAAATGTATAGAGATTTGAAGGAACATTTTTGGTGGGACAACTTGAAGAGGGAGATTGCTGATTTTGTGTCAAGATGTATGGTTTGTCAAGTGAAAGCTGAAAGGGAACATCCTGGAGAAGTCATGAAACCTCTTCCCATACTGGAGTGGAAATGGGAAAATATTATGATGGGCTTTGTCATGGGGCTACCAATGACTCCTAGAAGGAACGATGCAATATGGGTTATTGTTGATCTTTTTACCAAATCAGCAAATTTTCTTGCTATAAGAGAAGATCTACCCCTGGAACGTCTAGCAAGACTATATATTAATGAAGTTGTGAGACTTCATGGAGTACCCCTATCGATCGTTTCTGATCGTGATCCCCGTTTTACTTCAAGATTTTGGAAAAGTATTTAGAAATCCTTGGATACTGAACTTCATTTGAGCACTGCTTACCACCCTCAGACAGAAGGACAATCAGAATGGACTATTCAAACCTTAGAAGACATGTTGAGATCTTTCTCACATAACTTTCAGGGTATGTGGGATCAATATTTACCTCTGGTAGAATTTTCATATAACAATCGCTTCCATTCGAGTATTCAGATGGCACCATATATAGCGTTATACAGAAAGAGATGTCATACACCAAACTGTTGGGATGACGTTGGTGAAAGAAAACTTGTAGGCCCAGAACTGGTGGAGGAAATGGTGAAAAAGTTGAAGGTAATCCAAAATCACATCAAAGCAGCTCAAAGTAGGCAGAAGAGCTATGCCGATAATCGAAGGAAGGATTTGTAATTTCATGTCAGTGATCATGTTTTCCTGAAGGTATCTCCATGGAAGGGAGTCATACGTTTTGGTAAGAAAGGTATGTTGAGTCTCAGGTACATCGGACCTTTCGAAATTCTAGAACGAATTGGGGCTGTGCCTTACCGATTGTCAATGCCGCCAAGTCTCTCCAAAGTTCACGATGCGTTCCACGTATCTCTGTTGAGAAATACATGCCTGACCCAACACATGTACTCACCTATGAGGAATTAGAACAGGAACCCGATCTTTCCTATTGTGAAGAGCCCGTCAAGATTCTTGATACGAGAGAACAAGAACTAAGAAACCAGACGACGCGTCTGGTAAAAGTTTTGTGGAGAAACCATAAGATGGAAGAGGCAACGTGGGAACCTGAGGAACTTATGATGAAGAACCACCTGAGTCTTTTCAAGTGATAAGAATTCTAGAAATTTCAAGGATGAAATTATTTGAAGGAGGGGAGAATGTAACACCCCAAGCTTCTATGGTACGCTTCTCTTTGAATAATGTGATAGCGTGTGTTGTACGCAACACCGAGTTCTAACACACCATAACCAATCAAACTAGCCGTTATGAATAGTAATACCCACTTTTTGAAATTATATATATTTTATATTTTAAAATGGACTTCATTTTTGGATTTTGAATATCGAATTTAGCCTAAGTTGAAATTTTGGTACTTTTCGGATAACTTTCATATTTTGATGAATAGTTAAAATTACTAAATTTTAATTAAAAAAAACATTTTTAATCAAAATAATTAATAGTGATAAATTATGAATTTGAGTGGTTTTAAAGTATATTTAGAATATATTTTTACTATTTAATATAATGTTGGTCATTGGACATAATTTTACAATTAAACCAAACATAAACAATTGTCAATCTTTTGGTTGTTATCATCTCTTAAAAACACGCTTTGGTTTTGACAGCGGGAATTAATTTTAAATTAATTTCTGCCACTTCTGTGTTTTGAATTTAGAAAAATGGATTCCATATTTGGAATCAGGATGTTCAAATTGTGTAAATTGGTAACTTTTATTTTTAGACATTTTGAATAATTACTGCGGTAAATATTTTATTTACAATGGTTAAGGGTAAATCCGGTAAATGAGGGTTAAAAAATAATATTATAATAATACTAAATTACCCTAAAACGTGTCCTAGCCTTATTGGTTGATACATGTTCGACCATAGGCATCTTTGGGTCGATTTGTGGACCCCATGGTGCCACTTGTAGGTGATAGAGACACTTTATTTTAATTAAGTTAAAATTATTACAAAAATGACACAAGCATATATCTTTTAGAAAAACAATTTTTACATAAGGTGATATATGTTGGATTTTAGATTATAAATATTAATTAGAAAGATAAAAATATTTCCTAAATAATTATATTTTATTTATAATTTTTAGACATTAAATAATATAATTTATTTATGACACAATGACGATAAAGTAATTACTATAATACTGAAAAATTAAAATAATTGATATTATAAATACCAAAATAAATATAATATGAAACATTTAATGAATTAAACTAAATTTCTAGGATAATATGATATATTAGGATTGATTTAATCGATTGTTTTTGAAGTAATCAATCTTTTATGAGTTTCTCAAAAATCATCTATTGAATAGTGTCAAAATTGACATAAAAGAGTTTTTAAAAAAACTATTATATTATTAATTGATATTAAATTCCTAAAAATCTATGGTTCGTCCAAGAGACTTATATCATGATATTTTCATCATTAATGGACCACTTGGGGGTCTCTTGGATGTATATAGTAAGTTTATTAACCATATAATATAAAAATACAAAGAGACATTGTAAAAGTGAAACTAATTAACTAAGAGATAATACTTAAAGATAAGGTTAATATAATGACCCAAACCTGTATAAATTATATTGGTTTAGTTGTTTTCGACGCATCCCCACATTAAAATTTAAATAATAAACTTTAAAGCCATTATAAACCGAATATGAATTTATTATAAATTAAAATTTCCAGATTTTCCAAAGGTGCCCCTCACCCCTCTTATAAAAGGGCACTCCTCCTTCTCATTTCTTCACACCTTCAAAGCCTTTTGGTTCGTCCAAAATTTTCCCAAATACTCTCCCAACTTCCCTCACTACAACCTAGAGGCCATAGTTTGATCAGAAAGCCAACCTATGGAGCCCTTTTGATCAAATAAAAAGGAAGAACCCGAAGAAGAGGTAATGTTTTCACCACCTTTTTCCAAGTTCCTTTCTTCCTCCACTTCTTCTTCCATTGTTTTTACCATTATAAAATAATAGCTCCAGTATCATATATATATTGTGATGTTATTATGAATATGGTACAACCATATTCAGTATTCTATCCACCCTTTGAATAACATGTCACCATACGTGTGTACGTACGGCTTACCGTCTCCACGTTGTGGTGTAATTGTTATTCAATAATATATTATTTGGATGGGTATAATAATGATGTGTAACTCATGTAAATAATAAATATAACATTTTAATTATTCTTTATATATGGTATAAAATCCATTTATATATTATTTTAATATCAAAAGAATGATATTGTCACTCGTGCGTACGTACGGACTACCGTCTCCACGAACGTGATGAGATTCATTCTCCATCGTATCCATTCAAGTATAATTATCATTTGATGATTTAAAAAAAATAGTGTTTAAGGTCTTGATATAATTCTGGATATGAATTATATACAACCTATCCTTTACAAATATGTCTTACGTAACAAAACATATAAAAGAAAACATGTAAGTTAACACCCGAAACAACGATAATACTAAGATATTGTTATCAAATCAATATTAAAAGATCATATATGATATCATATTAATGTATATGATTATTGTATAATTTAATACAATTATTTCACCATTATATATGAAGTTAGCCTACCCCAACCATGGAAAAGTACAAGGTAAGGGTTATTTCACAATCTCTTCATTATCCGAGGTTGTTTATATGTAATAATATACTAGGATCTCTTTATCATCCACACCCATGTTTTCTTAAAAATGTATTTCAAAACATTTTTATTATTTACAAGAATATGGGTTAAAGTCATTTATACCCTTGTTTTACTTTTTATTAGAGGAATCTTTTCGTCATTTTCAAAACAAGGTCCCTTTTTACCTTTTCGACAGAGTTAAGGTAAGAATGTTTTTTTTAACTTATACGGCGGGTGCGGTTATTTTCTTCCGTTATTAAATCATCAAAGCTTTCCTTACAAGCTTATAAGAATATTTTCATGAAAATGTTTTAATTTATATGGCTCTTAAATGATTTCAAAAATAAAAATAGATATTTCTCTAAAAAGTGTTTTGATTTCATCTATGTCAATATCCTTTGATGGATTTTACACTTATTTGAAGTTGATTTATTATGATACAAAACTTCTATATTGTATTGAAGGTTTTGTGATATGTTTGACTGTGGATGTGCAATTTTTATACCATTCATAGTTTATGGTGAAATTATTGACATTTCATATGCTAGTTTTAATATGAATGTTTATGTTATGTTTAAACCTTTTCATATGGGAATGCATTGGACTTAATATGTGATGGGTGGAGCCCGCTATAGCTCCTCGATGCATCGGTAGGTCTCATGAGACAAACTAGTGTCTTGGCACAAGGCCTTGACAAAATCTTATTTGTATTTTTGGCACGAGGCCTTGGCTATGTGGTTATGATAGTCTGGCATTATGCATTCAAACATTATGAAAGTGGTTATTGATATTTCATGATATTATTCGATTAGTAGAATATCCATGTGAACAAGTAAATGGCATTATTTCATTTTACTTTTTCCATACTATGTTGAAGTTCAAGTTTAAAAGGCTTTTCTTTTAGTAATTCATTGCCTTAAATGTTTATGCTTATTATAAATGTTCCGCTATATTGTTATCCTTACTGGGCATTTGATCTCACCCCTTTTCTATGTTTTATTTTTCCCAGGATGTGAAGAAGTAAGTTATGAATGACCTGCAGGGATATTATGTGGGGATATGAGTGTGGATTATGGAGACCATATGTTGTTGTAGTAGTTTTTCATTTTATGATGTAATGTAAAACTTATGAACATATCTAGTGTTTCCAAGGCTACTAAACCAATCGGTCTTTCGAGATTCGATCATTCTTGTGATCATGCAAATGTTATGTAATAATGCACTGACTCTGGGTAACTAGGGTCGGGGCGTTACACATTTGTTAAATGGTTATTTCCATGTAGAAATTAAATTGACCTGTTTATTAATCATGCCTTGAAAAAATCCCAATTCAAGGTATATATAAAGTTCATTTACCAATTATTTAATCGATCAATAATATATCATGAAATTAAACATATTTTATACATGATAATAATTAATTTGAAATATTAATAACATATTATTATAGTTTCATTTAAGAAATATTACTATTATATACCTTAATATGACTAGGTGGGTTGAATCATGGTTCCTTTATTAAAGATTTATCTCATTACTATTATTAAGCATACTTTAAAATTAAAATCATTAATTAATAATGAATTTTTTTTACTCGATAAGACCTTTTTATAATGTAAATTTTATTAAGATGATCATGATTAAAACATGTTTATGTTTTGTTCATACCTCAGAGAAATGTAGAAGGACACTCTAGATAATGTTGGTTGATATATTGGAAAAAGTATAAGAAATTACTATTGAAATATCTCTAGTTCCATCAAAATTGTTTTCTATGGTTCTCTCATTAGTTTAAAAACATTCGAATCTATAATGTGGTTGGCTACCCACCACAAATGTTGATCACCATAATTCATCCTGTGTCCTTAATTTTATTGATGAACAATTATCTCCCAAAAAATCTGGTGAAAAAAAATTCAATTATAAATAAAGTAGATAAGTTCTCCATAAAATATTATTATGCAACAACATAGAAGAGGGTATGCAAATACTTTTTGAATCATGAGATGGATACTGATCTAAATTATTATGGGAATGCATTTTATTATAATCATGTACTATTAAAGTAATATTTATCCTATTGATGTTTAGTTTCTAGTTTCATTCACCCAAATATTTCAAAAGTCTAAAAAAATTAAATATTTTTTTTATAAAAAATTCTATATCTATGACTTCATGTGTTATGTGTACATAATTAATATTTATATAGTCATGAAATTTTTAATTTTTATGAAATTTATATCATAATTTAAAAAAACCCAACTATAATTTGTTTAATTCAAATATTTTTTAGTGCAATATATTTTCATGCTATAATTGGAATATTTACATATTTACAAAATTATATGGTTTAAATAATTGAATCATGACATAAGATGTTCATTTTCTCCATTACTTTAATTTTTACTGTTTTGATATTTGATTTAATTGAAAATTAGTTTCATTAAATATGTAATATTTTTAAATTTTATATATTACTACACCTCGGTGTTGGGATACTCAACAGTTCCCAGAATAAGTTTTCCCCATGACCTCATGCATGTCTACTTCTATGCCAGATGTTTTTAACTAGTGGTGAGAACCTAGTTTATAAAATTAGAAAAAAATTTCATCAAATTAATGTCAAATACACAAAAAAATGAGTAAATAATATCCATCACATAATAATTAGAGAACTCATAATAAAATAAAAAAATTCTATAAAAAATATTGATGTTTTCATATAAACCCACAAACATAAAAGAATACATCAACTAATGGCCCACTAGCCCAATAACATATATAAAATAACCCCAAATACAAAATTCACAACTGGACCTACTGCCATCTCGGTGCCTCAATAACATACTATCTAAATATCTATTATGCTACCCAAACCAAAAAATGAAAATTTTATACTTTGACCTAAATGTAGATACAAGGTTTGAATGCATAGTAGAGTTTTTATGTGGAATGCGAGAAATACATCATCTATGGGACTCACCAAGTCCCCCCGAGTATACACCATCATCTACATATATTCATGAGGAAAATATACATATAACACAATAACGTGTACATAATGAGTTAACAAGTCCACCATGACTTCATGTGTATTAGGTCATCATGTGCTAACCAGGCCATGATAATACCTTATCATACATTACTCAGTTACATAATAGAATCCAACCATCCCATTCCCTGATGTCATCGTTTAACTTTACCCATACATAAAGAATTTTGTTTGTTCGTCATCCAAATTTTCATCACATAACTAAACACTTATGGTTGTCCTCCTCCAAGACCATGATTCACTAACCGAAGGATCAGAGTACAGTATTATATCAAACTTTTGGAATGAAACTTATCAATCTAGAGAGGACAACAATGATGTCATATCATCTACCATATTGCTTAGAGTAGTGTATCTTTTCCCCATACTGACCCATTTGTTTTTCACTCAATGTAGGGTCCATCAGCCATTTTTCACATCACATCACATCTTTATTATCTATCGCAATCAAGAATGATCATTATCATGATGAGATAATTCGTAATCAATGAATGTTCGATGACAATACCTTTTCACTCAAGGTTATTGAGACTAGTTTCAAGAAATATCTTCTAACTAAAGTATTTGAAGGATGCATGTATAATACAATCCTATCTCACTCGTAGAATTCCTATCAGTTCCATATCACTCATGGTGGGGATAACCTTATGATCCATCAACCACATCTAGAGTATATCACCTATCATATGTACATATAATAATAAGTAGGACACAAAACCCACCAAACAACTCATAAAATAATTTGATTGTTCATGTTACTCATACATATCCCACCATCTCGAAGCATATCCCATATCACCCATTGGATAATCCACATGTTTCACTTGACCCTTCATGGTCTCCCCTCATAAATACCATCTCATGATCATCGCCTAATAGTGACGACACAACCTATAGGCTCTTCTGAACCAACACTCATGGAATGAACCAAAATCATCAAAATATATCATAATTGGAAGTCTTGAAATATAGAGACTATCAAAAGAAGTCCCTATAAAAGTACCTATGAAATCTGATGCTAATACCATAAAAATTCATATAATGCATACCTGAGTCCTATCTCTCATATCATAAGGGAGATCTCTCAACTATCCATTAATTAAACCTATCTTTGTGAAAAATCATCTAGCCTCGTAGGACTCATCCCACTAAAATAACTCTCTAATCCTTAACCAATAGTCAATAGGGTGATCCCCAGCAAGCGTGAGATGAACATCCATTCCACACTTCATCCAAATTACAAATCCTATCATGCGAACAAAACTAGCCCCAAAATACAATCATAGTCTACCCACATCACCAATCATACCATTATGACTACTAAAGGACACTTATCAACTAAACTAGAACCCAAACCCATTAGATACATAGTATATTATAGAACAAAACTTCCTAAAGTGTTAAATTGTAGAAAATTCAAGACTAAGTGGAAAAATTCTATATTATCTATTTATTTTGGGTGATCGCTATAACAATCCATCAACTTAGTCCCATAGAACTTTCATGAGAAAAACTAATCATGAAAAATATGGAATATATATATTTGTATTAAAAGAACTAAATACCTCTAAAATAGACTTACCTTCCATTTTTTGATCTACATGTCCTCATCAAATACCATTGATGCCTCCTCTAAGAATGTACCACCACATGATCGGCTATCTCATACTTTTTTGAAATAATTAATTATTGAACATTATAATTAATTTTTAAAATTAAAACAAACATTACTATTCAATAGAAAACTCACGGAGAATCATCATCCCAAATAAAATGCTCAATACACTATGTGTTCATCACCATGGGTCCCCATCTAGACATATCCCATGAAATCTTAATTTCTCATTCAAGATTCCACCATTCTCTAATGTAAATGACACTCAAAACCAATCTCAGTTCAGTCCATAATTAGACTGAAATCAAAGGAAAACTAACACATAAGAAGGATAGAATAGATTACTAAAAAAATATACCAAAACACAACCAAAAAAATAATTTTACAAGGGGTATTATAGATGTTGAATAGGGGGTTTAAATAGAAATAAATCTCTCTAGAAACCTCTTTACCAAAAAAACTCTTGGGTTCCAGACCCAAAAGTATGGGTCCGTCTATTAAAAAAATAAATCCTAAAACATGTTTTTCAATATGAAGTAGATATTCATGGAATAAAGAACACTCTCACCAGATAGATTCATTGTGTGCCTCACTATTGCGATGTGAAGCACTCTTATATAGTGGAGGAAACCTTACCATTTTTGTTTATTTCATGATTCTTAACTTCTATATTGAATGATTCCCCTACCATAGTCTATCATGGAATGAAATAGAAGATTCACTGTAAACTACAACATAAGAAACACATCAATAAGTACTTAGAGACTTGATTTTATACTCACATGAGTACACAAAATAATATATGAGACTCATTAATCAACTAAAAAAATCTTCTTGATGCGTCACAACACTTAGATTCCTAATCAAAATCACAATTCAAGGAAAAAAAACCTTCTATAGGATAGAAATTGTGTTTCATTTGAACTTAATAACAAATAACAACGAAGGACATTATAAAATACCCATAATAATACTTCTCATCCTCAATAATCCCTGAAAATCCTTCATCTATAATACCCAATGTACATCAGTTTTCAATTCACTAAGGAATCACTATGTTTTATGAAAAAACTACGAACTCACTTATGTTGTGACATGCCAAACACTATATTTGACATTCAATAAAGTATGAACCCAATTATCACAAATAATTCCAACACTGAGACAACACTCACAACACATGTATCTCTTGAGAAACCACATTTTCTTCAACCAAATTGATGTCTGAGATCATAGTTTTATCCTAACCTTTGATTCCTACTCTAAAAGGCTAATATTGAGCCATGTCCCCCCTCCACTATAGAAATAACCTACTGAGAATGTACTTCAAATGGTATAACAAAATTCTAAATGTGTGGTTCGTAGATCATAATATCCAATTCCTTATAGAAACACATATTGGTCCTCCTCAAGGGGACTTCCTTTGAAAGAACTCATCTATACCCACTATCGAACTATAAAACCACAAAACCATATCATGTAGCCTTAAATCCTAGAATATAATGATATTATACAAAAATAAAAACTAAAGTATAAACCTAAATCACATTGTAATTCTATAATTGATTCCTCATCTGGCCTAATAAAGCATCAAATTCATTCCTAGTGCATTGGTGTATCCCTAATCAAACTCAATTTGATATCACTTCAATTCCACCGAGAGCCCAATCCAATGCATAAAATGAGCTCGAAACCACTTTATAACATCAAATATGGTATTATATTGAGTACTAAAACACATAAACTCTTCCCACATACTAGTATCCTAGAGTCACTTTGAGTATCTCTTCATTTGGTATCACAACACCCCTAACCTATCCGACATGTGGCTCATTCACCATCAACCGATATGAAGCTCCTCACTATAATATTATCTTTTTCACCACACCCCAAACCAAAAAATATATCTCAATTTCCCATACCATATCTGTTAGGGAACATAATTACTATAAGTGGTTTTTCTAATTATTCTAAAGCACCATAAAAAAGCACCAACCATTTTCTACCTACAGACTACCAGGATGGGTATCCTTGATTTCCAACAACCCACTCACAGTGAGGGTCACATCCTCTAATAGGAAAGGGTAAAATCCATATTATATGTATTCCCTTACACCTATCCTTGATAACTAAACTAAATGGGTCCCTATAACACATGTGTGTTGATACTTTCGAGCCATACTCAATCATTCATGAAAACCATGTTAATAGTTAAAACCTTATCCCATCATGCCTACATATGTCTCACCAATTCACTAACATCGTATAATTACTTAGGTTTATCCAAATGCGTAAAAAATCTAAACATTCCTCATAAGATACCATTAATTGATCAATAAATCAATGGGAATCACACACTACTATAAAAAACACACCCTTATACACTGATAATATTACAAAAAAACACTGTAATTCAATTTATCATAATCAACTGAAAAATTTATGATTTAGGAATTTTATTTAAAATTTTTGTTTTCACATGATATTTTAGTCTAATACATTTACATAATTTTGAAATCCATTACAGTAAATAGGGAGCAACGAGACACAATTTCCATTTTTTCCACAAAAATTGGATTCTTAAGTACACATGCATGTTTATTTCATGACACATTTTCTTCGGTTAATGATAATTTCTGTTACTCAAATTTATAATTCATAATAATCCATACTAATACATATCCCTTTGAAAATACTTTGAAAATTTGTTATGAGTAAAAAAATTTAGTAAGGCATATAAAAAATAAATTAATCTGATTAGTGTAGTGAGAAATATAAAAACACTTCAAAACCATTACATTTTTAATAATAAAACATTATGAATATAAATAAAAAATATCCTTAGGAGAAACTAAACCATTTATCAAATAAATCCTTCAAAAACCATTATAAGTATTTAAAATTTATTAATACAAAATGTAAACATTTATTTTCAAATTAAACCACTCTTCTTTAAATTTTTAGAAACTTTTTATACATTATGAGATTAAAATATTTCCATAAAACCATTAACCATCTAAAATTTAAATATTAGAGAATAATATTAATAACAGATTTTCACTCATGTTTAAACCATGTTGTAAATAACTCAATATAAACTAATTCCATTGAATCAAACCTTCATTCCATATTTCGAAGAATATTCATTACCCAATGCATTTGATAAGTATATCGAGATCACACATAATCTTGAGCTCTATCAAGATCACTATTACAAATATATAATAACCAAGTACCATATCATTTTTATGATCCCAAATTTTCTTCATAAAACCCTAGAAAAATTTATTTTTACCTATAAGTAAATCACATTCCTTTTTTACATAAAGATTTTGAGAAATTTCTATTTTCTTTTGAAAATTATATAAAGTGAAAAATTCAAAAAATTAAATTGATTTTAATTTAATTTGAAAAAACAATTAAAAATGAATAGTAAAATATATAATAAATAAATTAAATTATGGTAGGAGATTCGACTGATGTATTACATGTTTAAAAACATTCTTTTTTTCACATTAGTAATAAGATTCAAAACCGAATAGTTTGAAAACTGTTAAAAATTTACCCTTTTAAGTTATTGTATTGAAAGTAAAATTTTTTAAAAAATTATAGTTTAAGAAATTCTAATCTTAAATAAGATAATTGTTCAAAAATTTAAAATAAAATCTCAACTAATTTTAAATATATTGAAGAAATACTTTAAAATAAGGTTGTAATGAAATATCCCTTACATATTTTGTTATTTTTGATACAAAATGACTTTAGAGAAGAATATATAAAACATAATTGTAACCAAATTTAATTTTAGTAAATAAATTATACAATAAATTAATAAAGTAGTAGATAACACACAAAAAATAAAACATGTGGTGAAAATTTCATAAGTCTAAACAAAATGAAATTTAGACGAGAAATCCATTATCTTAAATTTTGTCTAGCATCATACATTCTGTAGCTCTGGAATAAAAAAAATATTTATCATTTTTAATCTAAGTAAACTTTTCCATGTTTATTCAATTATTATTATTCATTTAATTTCATTAATTAAATATTTTTTCCTTTATCTTAATCAATCAAGTCTCTATCAGATGTTTTGATGACATTGAATTCATAAAAATAAAAAATCACTTTGGTATGTTGTTCATGGTCTAAGAGGTCAATATTACATAATAAAAAGAATTTTAATCATGAAATAATTATATTTTTATGAATTAAATATAATTTTGTAACCGTCTAGGGATATAATATATAAAAAATAAACTATGTAGTATCATTTAAGAGGAAGTCCACCATACATACGAGTGACTTTTCCAATTTTCTACAATGAAGAAAACAAAAAAAGTTTGTAATATTTTAAATTTAAATAATATTAATAAAATTATTCATGAAATATTTATTCATTAGTTCTATATTTATTTCCTTCCATGTGATTTGGTTACATAAAACAAATCGCATCGCTTCATGGAAGTGGTAGTCCACATGTACGCACAAGTGACATTATCATTTTCCAAAAGATAGACTTGTAATAAGGTAAGTGATATAATATAATAAAATAACAATAAATTTTTCATAAGTATTATATATATTAATTTGATCCATAATTTTAGATGGCCATATGTTCGAGTGATTAAAAAAGAAAACATTTCTCTAGGGAGATGGCAATCCGTACCTACGCACAAGCGATTATTTCATATTACATTGTATGTAAAAGAAGATTCAAAATCGTTTTCCCCTAAACATAATAAAATGTTAGTATATATTGGATACTGATTTTATTATCTAATTGTGGTTATATTTGATTTTAAAGAGGTATAATAATAAATAAACATGAATACCACTAGTTAAAAGTTATATCTCTTCCATGGAAAAGATCATTTGGGTCACACCTTTAGCCTTATAGGTTTGGTATTTGGGTGTGAAAATACCTATTGAATAAGATGAATGATTTGGGGAATGTATTTATGTAGTTATTTTCCCGTATAAATTTCTAAAAATGTGTGTGGAAGATAGGTGACGAGGTGCCAATTTGTAAGTGAGGAGAGTGGCACACTTGTAATTTTATAATGTTTTAAATTTTATAAATATTTTAATTATGGTCAAGTTTCTCTAAATATATTAAAATTATAATATAATTTGATAAGGGTAAAAATATAATTATCCAATAAGTGTTAATATAACATTTATTATCCTTATAACTATTTTTTTACCTTAATTAACCTGATTTACCCTTTCTGTGGTGACATATTTTTACCATAGTTACGATTTATAATGACCTAAAAATAAATTGAAATCATTACTAAATTTTAACCTATTGACTATAAATATAGAATAAATTTATTGGGATTCATTTTTTATAAGTTTTATAAATTATGTTTAATATAAGAGTGCAAAATGAAACAAAAAACATGTTTTAAAACACCGTGTTTTTAAGTACAAAAAAGAACTTAAACTAAAATAAAATAAAATATTGATTAATATATAATTACTTATATTGTTTTAAAAAAATGTATCTTATTTTACTTTAAAACTAAATAAAAAATATAATGGTACATTTAAATTACTTTATTTAATGAAAATGGATGACTATTTTGAACAAATCGTTATATTTTACTATTCAATAAAAAATCAGTTTTTTGAAAAATCAAGAAAAAAACCTTATTCTCTTTATGAAATGATAATATAAAAAATTGTGTCCATATTTTCAAATATTTTCTCTAAAAGTTGTATAAATTAATTATAATATCTATACATTAAAAGAAATAAAACCTATTTTATAATAAAATTCATTGTTAATGTAAAAAAGAAATTTATTCCCATTGCATGCCTCATAACATTAATTAAGTGGATTATAATTAATTTAATTGGATATATACTATAAATATTTCATTATAATAATTTTTCAGTAGTTATTAATTTAATCAACTAAGAAAGTACTACATTACACACATAAAAGTAGTATCATGAAAAATATTTTTTCCTTCAAAATATTATTTCATAAATAAAAAAACAATTTATAATAAATATTTGAATAAAATTAATTTATTATTAATAATTCTATACATATATTTTATAAAAAGTTTACTTTAATACCCATCAACCATCACCTAGTTCATAACTGTCATATTTAAGTAATTGCATATCAAGGTTAATTTAAGAATGATGTTGTGTATACACCAAATTATCATAAATATCATTTAAAGATAATAAATAATAAAATATTTTGTTTTTACATTCTACCTCATTAAATGAAATTCACCGACAAATTTTTATCTCATTTTTAATAAAAAGGTGATTCAAACATTTAAAAAATGTTCGAAGGTGTGGAAGAAAAAACATATGATCATGAAAGGGAAATCAGTTTAAAAATTAGAAAAACATCATGGAAAACCCACATCATAAAAGTGATATGAAAAAACCCTATTTAAAATAAGAATATAGAAATATAAGGGTAACCTATAATAACAAATAATTGGTTTCTTAAATTAAGGAAACATTATAAGAAATTGAATATATGGACATGAAATGTAAATCCATTTAATTGATAATGTTCTGTTTTTATGAGATGATAATTGACCATCAGTTTATCAAAAAAATCATAAATTATTACTTTTTTATTTCCCAGATTCTTTTTAAGATTTGATGGGGTTTTTTACCATCCTGATAAAGAACATGAAAAAATATTCTAACTTTATTTTATTCTGTTCTATAAGTATAATTCGATCCATTAGTTGTGCTTCAAGAGGTTTTTAAACTTATATCTTATCTCTTAATCCAAAAAATGAATATTCATGTGGAATTTTTCTTGCATAAATAACTAAAATAAATATCTAATGGATAAAAATATCCAAAATGGGATGAAAATTTATTCTCTTATATCTCTTATTCAATAAAAATAATTAGTTATCACAAGTTAAGATAATATTCAATACGATCAAACCTTCAAATAAATAAATAATACATTGATCTTAAAATCCAAAAAAATGACACCCAATGTTCAACTTAAAATCATTAAATAAGTAACTAACCATAAACCACTTTAATATATTCTATCCTTGAAAAAAAATAATGATAAAAATTATTTTATCAAATAATATTGTGAGATCAATTTAATATCTATATATAAATAATAATAGCCATTGATAAAGTCGTATAACAAAAATGTATATTCCCTAATCATATAATCAACAAAATATGGCAATACATTTTATAAATATCCAAAATCACCATAAATACCCAATAAAAACAATATCTACTTCCCAAATATATCTCAGACTGTAGTGACCAATGCTTCAAAGACATGAACATTACATTTATTTTTTTGTAATAATTAATACATGACACAAAAAGACACCCAAAGATCGTATTAGTTTAGTGTCTTTGGAAACACAAACCAAAATATTCTAATCATGGTGAATGATCATTAACATCTCCCATAAATATTATTCCATTTTATTTTCCTACATTAAAAAATTCATTATATCATAGTGAAAGGAGAACATATAAAGGCTAAGCTAAAATTCTATGTAAGGGTAAACATGGAGAACATAAAACAAAATATAATCATTTTAATGTAAAAACATGAACATAAAGTGTAAACATCAATATCACGAGTAAGGAAATAATCTTTGAAGAAGATAAGGCATAGATCATAAAGAAACATTAACCAAGATATAATATCATTGGTATAAAACATGTAATTGTAGAAAAACATTAACCACATAATATGATTTCCATAGTAGTTAAGGTATTACTGCTAAGACCATTATAGTGGTCAAAGTCTATTACTGACCCTGGTTACTTGCTGTTCCGACAATGTATTACTGAACCAGATTTATATGTTGTTCCAGTCATGTCTATATAATGAGATATAAATCTTTAACCAATGAATTTGAGGAAGATATAGGTCCCACCCATCTTGTAATGAAATCATTCTTACATGTTCCACAAAAACATAAATCATTCATCATATCATTTCTCAAGAATTAAAATGGAATTCCTAACCATCATTTCACTAAAAAAATAATCCATATAAGATAGATAGACTGAATAAAAATAATTCCATCATAAAAAACCAAGTTAAAGTAATAATAGGGATAAAAAAATTACCTTATGTAATCTTAGATGGAAAATAATTGTGAAAAAATACTTGAACGTAATTATTGAGAAAAATATCCTTTCTTCTTCAAAAATAATTTCTTTTATCAAAATGTTTTAAAATTTTAAAAAAATAATTTTAGTTGAAAATAACCTTTATAAAGTGTTGATAAATCTTCATTGAAAATAGGAATCATGAAACTGTAAAAATCCATTCTTACTGTAAAAGTTAAAAAAACATTCTTCGGGTAATTTTTTCCAAAAAAGTATAAAATTACATTATATGGTAATAAAAGTAAATATTCCTTCCATACAATATTGTAAAAGTAAAAAATGGGTAAAAATGAATTTTAAACATTCATATAAGAATATTAAGTATTTTATGAAGATATTTTTAGAGAACAAGGCCATAGATGATAAATATAACCCAAATAAATTCTTATGTATAAGAAATCTCAGAAAAAATGAGATTGCAAAATTACCCCTTAACTTAGGATCTATTTCTTCTGTATATTTCCAAAACTCTAGTATATTGGGTTTAAACATATTATTAACTTTAAAATAACCATAATAATATTTATAATATCATATATGACTCACTTATGACTTTATATTACCAGACCATTTGTTAATTTCCAGTTAAGGCAACGTTTTGGGTAATAATCATTTTATTTATCGTACATGTTTTGAATTTTTATTCTTTATATTAAAAAAATATCCGGATTTAATTACATATAGAATATAAAAAATCATTTATATATTATATATATTCAGTATATATATATATAATAGACATATAAAAGAAATGGAATACACCAGTCAAAGAGACGGTAGGTCATACGTACACATGAATGTTGTCTTCATTTCCTTATTAAATTGAATGGAAGTAAGTAAATGATATATATATATATATATACATATATCCATTAGAATTATTATTTCATATATTTCATGATTATTTATCATAAAAACTTTATAATCATTTTTGAATGGTTAACATGGAGAATGAATCTTATCGCGTCATGGAGACGGTAAGCCTTACGTACACACAAGAGATTATATTTTTCCCACAATTGTTGAATGTTATTAGAGTGTATGGTGTATAATATATCATAATTAGTATCATGTTATAATATTCATATATAGTTTTTATTTCCTCCAGTATACTCATATATGTAAGGTGATGGTGAAAAACAAATTACACCGGGGCGTGGAGACTGTAAGTTGTACCCCCACACACACAGTGATTTCATTTTTCGTAGGATGAATAGAAGGTAAAATTGTGTTGCTGAAGATTTATAATAACATATAATAATATGAGTGATACTGATTTTATTACTTTATAATGAAATAAATAATGAAATTGAAGTAAAAGAAGAGAAAAATTTGAAAGAATCTATTAAGGAGAATTCCTCTTCCTCGACCTGCCTCCTTTAAATTTCCTATTAGGTTACTAGAGTTTGTCTTTTGAGATTACATTAACCTATAAATTATTTATTGGGAATTTTATTTAGGGAAATGGATAGGATTTTTACGAGATTAAATCCTAAAAATGGAGTGAAGATGAGAGGGAGGAAGTGCTCTTTTATAAGAGATGAGGGGGAACTTTAGAAAACTCTGAAAATATTAATTTATAATAAGTTAAATTTAAATTAAAAATGATTTAAAACATATTAAATTATATGATAAGATGATTTTAGTTCAAATAAATATTATCAAATAATTTTAAGACAAGTTTTGAATAAATTTTTATCCTTATTTTTTGTTTTATCCCTTATTTTTCCCTTTTTAATCTTACTAGGATATCATGTTATTTACACATTTTGGCTTAATTTAATTATCATATCATGTAAAAAACCCAAAAATAGTTATTTATGACATATTTGGAGTTATTATAACCATTTTGATGAATAATAGATTTTGAGGAATTTAATATCTTTCAATAAACTATTTTATGGATTAAGTTATGAATTTTATCAATTTAGGATACTATTCATACTCGGCTTTTTAAAAAAATTTATAAAAAATTATTACTTATTACCAAATGAATTAACTAACCCATCACTAATATGTCAATGTAATAAAAATACTCAAATAAAATTAATTTTAATATTTATAAATTCATTTGTTTGAATCTTTCATTAATGAGGTAATAACAACATCATAATTGTGTCATAAATAAATAGATCTATCTAATATAAAAAAATTATAAATAAAATCCCATGATTTAGGACATTGTTTTAGCTTTATAATTAATAGTTATAAACATGGATATCAGTTATATAACCCTATATTAAATCGATTTAGTAAATGGTATATCTTTAGGTTGTAATTATCTTTAATTTAAATTAAATCTTATAAAATTTCATTTTCACATCTAGATGAGTCCATGGGGTCCCAAAATTGACCCAATGAAGTCCATGGTCAGAAATATATCATCTAATAGGATTATGACACGTGTTAGGGTAGTTTAATATTATTGTAATATTATTTTTAGCCCTAATTTACGAGATTTACCCTTTAACAATAGTAAATAAAATAATTACTGAAGTTAGTCTTCATAATTTCAAAAATTAAAAAGTTTTTATTTACATAATTTGAAACTTCTAATTCTAAAAATTGAATCTCTTTTTATAAAATCTAAAGAAATAAGTTGCATTAATTAATTTAAAATTAATTCCCATCTTCAAAAACAAAAAGTGGGTTTTTAAGAAGTAATAACTACAAAACGATTAACACGAATTTATGTCCAATTTAAAAGTGAAATTAAATTAAATTTTAAAAATTGGATTAAATGATAAAAATATAATCCAATTAAACATTAAAACCAATTAAAAAGATAATCCAACTATATAGATACATTATATGAAAAGGAAGTTTTGAATTAAAATGCAGTATTTTTCACTATTCATTAAAATTTGAATTTTGTCAAAAAAATACCAACAAATCATAAAAACTAATTTTTTTGCCTCTATACCAAAATAAATAGTTTATTTTTTCATACTTAACTTATCACTGTGTCAAAATCTAGATTTAAAAAGTGTACGCCATCAAAAGGGGGTAAAAATTCATTTTTTTAAAAATACTTCTTTTTTCGGAAAAATTGATTTCTTTTCTCATATCACATTCTAGAAAATGTGTAAGATAAATGATAATGTAATATTAAATTTAAAATTTTGTTAATATTATTCATAATTTCTCGTTATATAATATGTTAATAAAATATCGTTATTTAGTGAAACATGGTATTGCGTACAATGCAAGCTATCAAGAATGGTCTCTATTGTGTGTTACCCAAGCTAACTCAATGTTTCATGATGTGAAAGATTACATTGGTGTTCTGTACAACATAATACAAACTTAGGTCATTTATACATTGAAAAAAATCTATAATCAGCTTTGTGTGAAATGAATTCTATCAAGAGAACATGAAATTGTGTGCAACACAAGCCAAGATTAGTGTTGCATATAATAAAAGATAATATGGTGTTGTGTATAGTGCAATATAATATTGTTATAGCATACAAAAAAAGTCATCAAAGAAATTAAATGAATCTATGTCATAAAATCGATGGGTGTTACATTCTACCCCATTTAAAATGAATTTCTCCCTTGAAATTTGTCAGGGTTATAAATGGTTTTCTACTTGAATGTTTCTTTCCTGGAAACCCACATCGTAAAAAGGGATACTAAAACATCATTTTAAATGGAATTTTAGAAAAATAACGGTTACCAAAAGTAACTCATCACTGGGTTTCCACATAGGAGAACATATTTGGTATGTTAAAGCTTGGATTTGGAAGAGAAATCTAACCATCAAGTTCTAATGGATATAGAATAAGGTTACGGGAAATTTAACTAGAAAAAATACACAAATATGTGAATATTTAAGGGAACATCTAATTAGTTGGATAATAAGGTACTAGGATAATTTTTTTTGTTTTATTATTCATTTCCATAAGTTGATGAATTTTTGCATGAGACAAAATAAAAACTTGATTTCAATATAATTTCATTGTTGATCACTGCCTGAAGAATTTCTACTTCATATCATATTTCAATAAATGAAGTTGAATATTTCATTCATGAAGTGTTTTATGATAATGTGATAGAATGACAATCCATTCCATCAATCTCAAAAAATGTTGGAACAGGTTATCAAATATGCATTAGTCTGCATATAGTGAGATAATATATTAATCTAACAAACATCAACTAAAATATAACTTATATAATCCATAATTGGATAACATTACAATCCATTCAAAAAATATAAAACATAGATAGAGGTGAACTAAATAGACATAACATTTGTCTCCCATATCTCATAAGGTCTTTCTTGGTTGTCACAATCCAAAAATGTGATTTACTTAATCATGGATTCTCTTGAGTCACAATAATTACCTGAATTATTAGATATCCTTATTTAAAAAATGCATGTTTCCTTATTCAAAAACTTATCAGATATATTCCTTAAGTCCCAAAAATTTGTATAATTCAACCATGATAGTATAAACCTTTTTTTAACAGCTCCATAGTTATATTTCATGAAACTAGAGTCATCTAATTTACTTATTCAAAACAAACATATCTTTATCCAAACCTAATTATCATAACATATGGGACATATTATGGGTTATCTTTCCATTAACCATGTATTCTCCATGTATATCACCTTACCCTTAAATCACTTTTCTATCTCCATATAACTATTAATAACATTCTTTATAATCCTTATACTAAAAAAAATTATATATTTAATGAATTATATTACATAATATTTGAATTCTGAAACATATAAACCTAAATCATACTACATACTCTTAAACCATTACTCATGATCCATGATATTTACATTTCAAAAAATATGAATCATGTATTTTCTTTTCTCAACCTCAACCTTTTTAGGTTCAATGTAAACATTAATAGAAGAACATTAGATATCTTTCACATATAGTTTATAATATCTTTATCCTCAATAGTATGATGAATACTCGTACCATAATCATGATTATCTTCATTATATTTCCACTTAGGAAATCAATCTTCATAATTCCCATAATTTCCACATCTGAAACATTCACAGTTTTACTATATTCTATGTATTTATGGACATGTAATAAAATCAGAATGACAAGTGGGAGAAATACATATTAGATATTAGAAACACAAAAGTAAGGTAAATTACATATAATATTTCATTCTATGATATCTTCAGTTTAACGAATGTTTGGTCATGATTATAAAAAAACCCCCTAGTATTGTGACATATACTTGACTTATCCTTACAAAATCCCTAGAGGTATCCTTAAAAATATCACTAGGGATATCACTAATGTTTTTCCATTCTAGTTTCCAAAGGTTGACTAAACATTTTCACTAATACCAACTATAGAGATCCTATCATGATGTAAATAGAAATTACATTTCTTTTTCGGAATACTTAATATATAACACAAGTAGACACCCAAAGATCATATTAGTTTGGTGTCTTTGGAAACTCGGAACAAAATCATCTAATCCTGGTGAATGATCTTCAACATATCCCATAAAAATCCTCCACTTTTGTTTTCCTACCTAAAAAATTTATTTATATACTAGGAAAAAGAAAACATATAAAGGGTTAGCTCAAATGATCCGTGAGGGTAAACATATGTAGAATATAAAACAAACCATAAACATTTGAATGTCAAAAACTAAAAATAATGTTTAAACATGAAAATATTGAGTCATGAAATAAATCTTGCCAGAACATAAGCCATGGATCATAATGATCATCAACCAAGATAGAATACCATTGGAATGAAACAAGTAATTGTGGGAAACAATTAAGCACATAATATGATTTCTATAGTATCCATGTCATTTCTTCCAAGACCATTATAGTGGAATAAGTCCATTACTGAATCAGGTTTACTTGTCGTTCTAGAAATGTATTACTAAATCAGATTTACTTGTTGTTCCATTCATTTCCATCTCATGAGATATAAATATTTACCCAATGAATTGGAGAGAGATATATGTCCCACCCATTTCATAATAAAATAATTCATACATGTTCCACAAAAATATAAATCATTCATCATAGCATAACCCATGACATAAAATGGGATTCATAAACATCATTTCATCATAACATAGTCCATATAAGATTAATTGTGTCCATAAAAATTATTCCATCATAAAAACAATCAAATTAAAGTTATAATAGGGATAGAAACATAATTTTATATCATCTTCGATGTAAAATAATCTTGATAAAATAAATGAACGTAATTCTTAATAAAAATATCCTTTCATTCACAAAAAGGATTTCTTTTATCAAAATTTCATGCAATTTAAAAAAATAATTAATTTGAAAAATAACATGAAATAGTGTGAAGAAACATTCATGGAGAATAGAAGTTATAAAACCGAAAAAATCTATTCATACCATATAAGTTAAAAAACATTATCCCAGCACTTTTTTCAGAAAAGGCAAAAAGTACATCGTATGGTAAAAATAATAATGATTTCTTCCTTACCATGTAGTAAATGTAAAAAATTGATACAAATTATTTTTAGAAATACATAGAAGTATAGTAAAAATTTAATTAATTTTTTTATAAAACATGTACATGGATGATAAATATAACCTCAGTAAACACTGACATATAAGAAATTTGGGATATAAATGAGACTACAAAATTATCCCCTACCTTAGGTATGATTTCTTCCTTATGTCTCCAAAACTCTTACATAGCAGGTTTAAACGTCTTATTAACTTGTAAAAGTACCATAATAAAATTGATGATATCATATATGATTCACTTATGGATTTATATTACCCGTTCATTTGTTAATTTCTTGTTAAGGCATCGTTTTGGGTAATAATTGTTTTCTTTTTCATACATGTTTTAAATTTTTATTCATGATATTATTAATATATATTTATTTAATTACTTATATAATTTAAAAAATGATATATATATATTATATATATTCATTATATATATATAATATAGATAAAATAAATGGAATACACAATTTATGGAGATGGTAGGTCGTACATAGGCATGAACATTGTTTTCATTTCCATTTAAAATTGAATGAATGTATGTAAATGATATATATATATATAAATCCAGGAGGATTATTATTTCATATATTTCATTAATACTTATTATATATAATTTATAATCATTATTGAATGGTTAAAGTGGAGAATGAATCTTATCGCGTTGTGGAGACAATAAGACGTACGTACACACAAGCGATGAGATTGTTCCCATAATTATTAAATAGTATTGGTGTGGATGTTGTATAGTATCTCAGAATTAGTATCATGTTATAATAGTCATATATAGTTATTATTTCCACCATTATACCCATCCAAGTAAGGTAGTGGTGAAAATCAGATTACACCAAGGCATGAAGACGGTAAGTCATACATATGCACGTGGAGTGATTTCATTTTTCGTAAGATGTATAGAAGTTGAAATAGTGTTGTTTGATATTTATAATAAAATATCATAATATTAGTGATACTGATTTTATTACATTATAATTAAATATCTAAAGAATAGGAAGTATAAGAAGAATGAAATTTTAAAGAATTTGTAGAATAGATTAACACTTCCTCGATGTGCCGACTTTAAATTTTCTCTTAGAGCACTAGAGTTGGTATTTTGAGATGAGCATAATGTATAGAATGTACGTAGAAAACTTATAACAGAAATGGGAAGTGTTTGGCCATTTTTGATGGCTCGAAAGTGTGTGTAGAGGAGATGGAGGAGGTTCCCTTTTATAATAGATGGGGGGGGGAACATTAAGAATCTCTCTAAATATTAATTTATTATAAATTCAATTTCAATTAAAACTTGGACAAAGCTTATTTAAATAGAAGATAAGATTATTTTTGTTGGAATAACCATAATTCAATAATTTATAGATATTTTTTGAATATTTTTGTATCATTTTATTTTTGGTTGAACCCTTATTTTACCTTTTTTTAATCTTACCGTGATATAATGTTATTTAAACATTGTGGGTAAATGTAATTACTATATCATGTCAAAAGACCAAGAAAAATTTATTTATGTCATATTTGAACTTATGTTATCCATTTGGATGAATCTTATATTTTTATTAATTTAATATCATTTGATAATCTATTTTATGTTTTATGTTATGAATTATATAAAATTTGGATACTTTTCATACCTGACATTTTTTTTAAAAAAATCATAAAAACATATTACTTCAAACCAAAAAAATTAACTCACCCATACCTAATTTGTCAATTTCTTCAAGATAATTCATCGATGACATCAAAATACTCAAATTTAATTTAATTTAATATTTATAAATTCTTTTATTCCAATTTTTCATTAATGATGTAATAACTTCATCATAATTGGGTCATAAATAAATATATCTATCTAATGTATTAATATTATAAATAAAGTACCATGATTAAGGAAATAATTATTTATTTATAATGAATATTTATAGATATAGAGATCAGTTACATAACCCTATATTAAAATCGATTTAGTAAAATATATATGTTTAGGTTATAATTACCTTTGCTTTAAATTAATTCTTATAAAATGTCATTTTCACATCCAAGTGAATCCATGAAGTCCCAAAATCGACCCAATGATTCCCATGGTCAGAAATATCTAATATAATAGGATTAAGACATGTGTTAGGGTAGTTTAATATTATTATAATATAATTTTTTACCCTTATATTCTAGATTTACCCATTAACCACAGTAAATAAAATAATTTCTGAAGTTACTATTCATAATGTCCAAAAATAAAACGTACCTATTTACACAATTAGAACTTATGATTCCAAATATGGAATCCATTTTTCCAAATTCAAATCACATAATTTTCCATAATTAATATAAAATTAATTCACATAGTTAAAACAAAAAATCTGGTTTTTAAGAAGTAATAACTATAAAAATATTGACATGCATTTATGTCCAATTTAAAAGTGAAATTACATAAAATGACAAAAATTAGATTAAATGATAAAATAATAATCCAATTAAATATTAAACAAAATAATAAGAATAATCTAACTATATAAATAATTTAGATGAAAAGACAGTTTTCATTTAAAATGCAATATTTTACACTACTCATTAAAATTTGAATTTTATAAGAAAATACAAAAAATTCAACAAAAGATAATTTTTATATCTCTATATGAAAAAAGAAGTTTATTTTGAAAAATTGGAACGTATAAAAGGGTCAAAAAGTATATTTAAAATGGGTGCACCATTAAAAGGTGGTAAAAATTCATTTTTTGAAACGTAATTAATTTATCTGAAAAATATATTTTCTTGTTATATAATGTTATATAAAATGTATAAAATTAATGCTAATGTTAAATAAAATTCAAAATGTATTTAATAGTATTCATATTGGATAGTTTTATAATATTTTAATAATATATCACTATTTAATGAAACTTGGTATTGCAAACAACACAAGGTATCGAGGAAGGTCTCTCTTACTATAATGCATGCCATGTCAGTGTTGTGTGCTATGAAAGATTCATTTGGTGTTGCATATAACAAAATCCAAACATAGTTCATTAATAAATTTAACAAAATCTATACTTAGTGTTGTGTTAAATTAATTCTATCAATGTAACTTGACATTTTGTTGAACACATGCAAATATTGGTATTTCATATACTGCATAATAATACGGTGTAGTGTATTGCACAAGATAATCTTAGTGTAGTGTACAACAGAAGTAATAAAAGATATTAAAAGTATCTATCTTATGAAATCTTAGGGTATTACAAAAAAATTATTTCTCAAATAAAATATATTCATATCCAAAAAATGTATCCATTTTAAATTATCAGATAATGTTCACAATATATTGAGGATGTTCAGAAAAAACATTAATCACATAGTCACTAATTCAATTTTAAATCTCATTTTGATTTATATGATAAATAATTTGTCTCCAAAATTAAATAACCATACTATACCAATTTTTCAAAATTACCTAAACCTCAAATATCATCTTAACCATAATCGTTATCGATACCATTCATCTTTTTCCTAAAAAATATAAAATAATTCATACTACAACATTTTCACTATAAAAAAAGATATTATTAAGGGTTACTATGAAACCCTAATGCAAATTTATTATGTGGGAGTTTATTATAGAAATTGGAACCCTGGTTTGCAGTAGTTTTGGGCACAAATTGTGAAAATTTGGGGACTATTTTCAGGTCACTCGGTTATGGAGCGCAATTAAAATAATAGTAAAAACTATTTTTGAACCCCATAAACCTCTTAATAGAGGATACTTGCATAATTACCACATTATTTTGGTAAATCAGGTGGGTAAACCATGGAACTCACCTTAAGAGGGTTATTTTCCCATTTATATCCTTTTTAATTAGGGTTTTCTCCCTTATGTTCCCACTACAAACATCATGACTTTTTTACCCCTCACAGTCTTCATAATTCATCTCCAATCTGTCCAATGTGGATTTTTGATTTTTTATTGGTGGATTCCATATAATGTGAGATTTGTTCTCTCTACACTCCCTTATCATCTTTTTTATCTTTTCTTCTTGGGTTTTTCTCTCTCTCACCAATACACTATGGTGAGGGTTGGATTATTTGGGTTGATTATTATTCTTTTAGGGTGCGTGTTTTGTCTCTTGGGATTAATTATTCTTGAATCTAGAGTTTAGATTCATTTTAACACCATCAAGATAATTGATTCTATATATATCCTTTATGAAACATACCAAGTGATGTTTGAGAATTACAAAATAAAACTTTATTATGTTCTTCATCCATTCAGCTTTTTAAAATGAATTGGTGTTGATTTTTTATTTTGGTTGTTTTGTGAAAATGGGTTTTCTGAGGGTTTTCTATAGTTATTACAATATGTACTGTACGAATACTTAGGAAAAGTACATTAGAAAATTTCATGTGGCCTTTATAATGGAGTTGGGTGTTTTTAAAATGATTAATGGACTTGGTAGAATTTTGATAAAGGTGGGTGACTAATGTAATTATAGGCTGAAGTATTTTTTGGCCACTTTGTGGATTTAGTGATTATGTGAAAATTATGTTTCCTTAATGATATTATTATTGTGTTTATTTAATTAAACCTTAATAATTTATATATTATACCAAATATAATATGGTGTGATTTTTGTATATCCATAAGTTTTTGGAATGTACATATAAATGTGTTCTTGTATATGGAAGGAAATACCATAGAATTCCCTCTTCCAAAAGCCTTTTCTTTCTTAAATGATTTTATTGATTTCAGGATATCTTCCAAATTAGGTTTTAAGATAGTGTTTTCTAATGTTTTATTTAGAGGCCCTTTTTTATCATTAGAAATATTATTTTTATAATACATTCATTAAAGTCTTATTTGGTATTTTAGAAATTGGTGTCTCATAAAACATTTTGAATGTCCTTTTATCATCTTGGAAACATGTGATGAAGATAAACATTGATTTTGAATGAGTTTTTGATGGGAAATATTTTTCCTAGAATTTTTTTATGAATCATGGAAGTGATTTTCTAGTTGGTCATTAAAAATAGTTTTATTCAAAGGTTGACACCTCCTATGGAATTCCTCAAGATAGACTGGTTAGTTGCTTGAATGGTGTTAAAATGGTGGGATTGGGGTTCATGTTGGAATATATGGGTAATGGTTAAGGATAAGAGTGCATTGGAAACCCAAAATTTACTTTATACTATTTTCATGGGACCATAAAGATCATCTAGTGTGTCGAGAGACAATTATTATCTAGTTCATGATGAGATAGACTATATCCCCATGTTAGAAGAATGACAATAGTGGGTTGTACTATAGGTGTGGCTGGTTCAGAGCATCAAGGTTGGTGATAGACTATAGATCACACCATTACACCTGCTAGATGGATAAAAAACAAGTATGTTTAGGGTATCCTTTTGAGATGTTTGGTATATTCCCAAGATTATGTTTAATGTATTTTCTGTCATTTATTTTTTACATTTGTTTCTTTATATGTTTAATTTTTCATATTTGTGTTCATGTTTCTCTACTTCTTTTGGTATTGTTTGTCATATATACCAATATTCTTATGTTATATTTTTTATCCCTTTTTTTATACACCTTCCTCGGTGGTGGTTTTCTTCCAAGAATTTTTTTTTAAAATTGGATTTTGAAATGTGAATCTATTTTAATGGAAATAAATTCTTTTCTTGAAGAAAGACTTTATTAAATATGAGTCTAGGGGTTTTAATGAAAAAACATTCATCCTATATTTTGAAACTAGTGTTTATGGACTATTTTGGGAATGGATATGTATGGATTTTGGGGGTGCTTACATATCGATCTATTACATTCTCACACCCAAATTGTGCTACTTGACATCGGAATACCTGATTAGTTTTTTATTTATGGATTTTCAATCAGGTTCACTCATAGAGTTTGTTCGTTTTATGGATGGTGCAGACAAAGGGGTCACAAAAAGTTCATGTCTTGTTTCTACTTGGTTGTAGTAATAGGTTTTGTAACGTTTTTTGGGATCTTGAGATGTTTATTTGTTTATGATCAGATACTATTGGGTCCTCTTTAGGAGGTTAGATCTTCTCATTTAGTGAATGTTGTAAAAAATCATCCCCATTGATTTACCTGGTGATGAACATACCATTTTCATCAGCCTATAGGGATTAGGGAATCCCTTCAAGTCATGTCACAAACTATTTTTGGAATCTAGTTTAGGGTTGACTAGAGATGGTTTTGGAAAAAATGGTATCATAGCTGACACTTATAATTTAGGGACTAATTTAGACAATATATATTATTTTATGGACTCATGAGGTAGTTATAAAAAAGAAAATCATGAAATTAAACTTAACATGAGACTTGAGTTACCAATGATAGATGGTTTTTTAGTTATTAATTTTGGTTTCGCGTTTATGTTGTGAGTTATTTTTTGTTTTTCATGTTTTTTGGGATGAAAATAGGATATGATCGATGTAACGGGTTGAGATTACATAGGAGAGAAAAACACGTGGAGCCCAATTTCATGGTTTAATATACTCTTTGTGAATAATGAATTCTGAGTACATGATTTTCCAAAACCGTGTGGAAAATTCATTCATGACCCCTATTTAAGAGTCTCTGGTGCAAGAAGTATTATTGGTTTATTTTTTTACTGTTAGTGGGCTTCTAATGAATAGGATTTCTAAATTTAAAACTAGTATGAGTTATTATTTTTCTAATGAAAGATCATTTTTTAAATAAAGAGTGAAATTTTGGGTTTGATATTTATGGTGGGTGAGCTTAAATTGTTTTAGTATGTGAAATAGTTTATTTCAAAATGGTTTTTGGTATCAGAAATGTTTTTGTAGTAAAATGGTTTTGAATTGAAAATTAGAGTGGCGGATTCTCAAAAGTATAATTTTATTCTATTTTGTGTTGTTCCTTGGTTTTGTAATTGTTATTTTCGGTTAAAGTGATTTTCTATACTTATTTAGGTTTATATTAAATTCAATATTGATTTGATTTTATTTTTCATGTTATATATAATATGCCTCCTAGAATGGTCTCAAAGGTTACTAAGGATTATCTTCATGTTGTAGAATTTGGTCAGACTCCTATTAGAGTAGTGGAGGTGAGTTATTATCAATAATTTCATGTTTTCTGTGATGATTAAGGTTCTATAGATGTTTTAGAGTGGATCATGCAAATTAAAGGTTTAATTTCGTCTTTAGGTACCCAAAATATTTGAGGGTGAAATTTATATTATATTTCATTATGTTACTAGGTTTTTATGAATGTAAAAGGATCACTCTATAATATTTGTAACTTATAATTAATTGGGTGATCTTTAAGACCACATTAATCTAATGGTTTATCGACGAAAAAGTAAAGGTGATGAAAGTGGTAGAGTTAATGGGATTTGAGCCAGGTCAATGAATTGTGAAAGGGTTTGTTAACCACTTGAATGAGTTTGTTGCAATTTTCCAAGAGGTGGTTTTAAAAGATATGTTAAAATACCATCTATCTGTGTGGAGTCTTTCACTTGATATTGATCGACATATTTCATCCCGGTAGGCTTTGTTTAGAAATTTTTCAGATTATGAATTTTTAACTGAGCTGGTTTGTATAGAATTGATCATGGAAGTTGATAGCCCAATATCTCTTAGTTTTAGAAAAAAATTTCCCATTTATCAAGGTGTTTAAAAAAGAGGATCTTGTTATAGAGGATTCTTACATATTCTTGATTCTCAGCAGAATGACCAGTCACTCATGTGCTTTGAGTGTGATATATTTCTTCATTCTAAACCATCTTACTGTATCATATTTAAAGAATTTTTATTGATTTGGTTAGTTAGTAGAAATTCAAAAATTACATGGGATGGGACCTTGGTAGAAGAAAAATATATCCAAGCCAATTCAAGAACCTATAATCCAATCCTCTCTAAGATTTTTAGGTAATAATTATAATGCCTTTTCCTATTTTCCCTTTATTCTCTTATTCTTTTTTTGTTTCCTCTTTTTTTTGTTCTTTTACTTGAACTGTTTGATTCATTGGGTGATTCATTATTTTTTCCTATTGTTAGATGAATGTGTCGTGTGTAATTATGGATTGAGGTATGGTCTGATGTTTTTTATGTATTTATTTGGTCACTATCTTTATATGATGATTGTTAGTTCCCTATTGGTTTCTTTATAAATAATGTGTAGAGACATTAAAGATCGTTTCATTGCTCTCAATTGGATAGTTAGAGTGTAACTAGTGAGGTGGATAGGTCACACTGGTGACAATACCTCCATTTGGGTTTGAGTTTAATTGGGTGGTTTCATTTTAAAATTTCACTCTTTTAGATTTGGATGTTTTAGTTTTGTTCATTATCATAGAATTGGTGAAAATTTTGTGGCTAAAAGTGGCATGGTGGGTTGAATTGTGACAACCCAATGTCACTTTTATGTGTATTTTTTTGTTGGATGGATTATAACCTTAGGATTTGAATGTTTGGGAACTTTTTCAAGGTTATATGGTTAAGGCGCATGGTTATAATAACCATGAAACCTAGGAGTGTATCTTGGGCACCTTATACAAGAGGAGGTCTACACAGTTACCACATAGTTTATTAAACCATAAAAGTAAAACATACTACCCACCTCAAAAGAAACATTTTTCCTCATTAGATCATTTTTAATTTTGGTATCTTCCTTTGGGTACCGTACTTCAAGACCTATTACTTGGAAAACTATCCTAACCACCTCTCATCATCTATAGTCACAAAAGTGTATTTTTAATGTTTTCATGGTGGATTACCTCTTCAATAAGAATTATCCTACCTCTCTTTACATATTCTTCTTATTTAAACCTTATTATTGGCTTGGATCGCCATTGGTTAAACCCTAGGGTGAATGTTGGATTGCGTGTGTTATTTCTTTTGATTTTAGGGTGTGTTGTTTTTCTCTTGGCCTCATGTCATTCAAATTTTAGAGTTTTTTTGTTTATAAACTATTGAGATTTGTTTTTTCATCCATTTCAATTTTTAAACATTTCATGCGATTCGTGAGCTTTCATAAATGATTTTTAATTATGCTATACATTCTTTTTTTTGAGAAAATTAAGTTTTGTGTCTTTTCTATGTTGGTGGTTTTGTGAAAATGGGGGTTTCAATGGTTTTATTTGGTTTTACCAATAGTTATTCAATGTATATGTATGGTAGGTGTTTGATGAAATGTAATGATGACTTTCTAATGGATTTGGGTGTTTTAGAAATGATGTTTATCTTTATTAGATTTTTGATATAGTTGGGTGATGAGTGGAATTTTGGTTTAAAGGTATTTTTGGACTCTTTATATATTTGGTTCTTATGTAAGAACTATTTTTCACTATAAAATGATTTTTTTCCCTTAATTGAACCATAGAAATTTTTATGTTTGTCGAAATATATTCTACTGTGATGCATTCATATCCATATGTGCATGGGGTAAACATATAGATGTGTGCATGCATATAAATTGAAATACCATATATTTTAATCATATGAAATCCTGTTTGTCTTAAATAGTTTTCATGATTTCCAAATTTATTCCAAACGTGTTTTTAACAATGAATTTTTCTAAAGATTTCTTTGGTGGTCCATTTTTCACCTTAGAACTATTTTTTTTTCAATGACTTTTTTCAATGGAGTTTTTTGTACATTGGAAAGTGTAATTTAATATAAAATTTTGAAATGCCTATTTGGAACCTTGGAAAGTGTGATAAATATCACCTTTGATTTTGAAATAATTTTTAAAGGAAAGGGGTTTCTATAGAATTTTTTTAATATAGTTCAATGAGATATCCTAGTTGATACTTTCAAAATTTTTTATTCAAATATAGAAACTTCTAGAGATGTACTCTAGATAGGGAGGGTCTATGAATGAGCAGTGTAAAGAAGATGATCTTAGAACGAATGTTGGTATCAATGCGTTATGGTTAGTTTCATGTGTACATTATCCATCTCATGTTTTTGTTATAAAATTTCAATGGAATCTAGATGTCATCTTGAGGGTCAGAATATGATTACTATCCAATTCCAAATGAGATGGAATGAATCCCTTATAAGTAGAATGACCATAGTGGGTTGTTCCACTGATGAGGCAAGTTGAGAGTTTATAGGTTGGTGACAGATTGTGGATTTCATCACTGTGCTGGAAATATGGTTTTGAACTGAGTATTTCTAGTGTCCCCCTGATGAAATTTAAGAAATTCCCATGATTATATACATTTTATGTACTTTATTTGTTATTTAGAGCATTGGATCCCTTATATGTTTAGTTTTTTATAATTATTTTCATGTTACCTATATTTCTTTAGTTATTATTTCTTAGATATACCCAAATATATATTTCTTATTTATGATCCCTTTTGTTTATCCACCTATAAGGCTTATTATTTTCATTTGGAAATTGGTTATAAAACTATATTTTCAAATGGGAATCTATTTCAAAAAAAATCAATGTTTTTTGAAAGTGTATTTTGTGAAAGATAGGTTTGATGTTTTAAAAGAAAAAAAAATATTTTATACCTATATTTCAAAAATAATGTTTATGGATTATTTCTAAAAAAGAAATTTTTGGATTCTATGGTGCCTACCTAATAAGTTTTTGTATGGTCACATGCTACTTATCCCACTCAGGATTAGTACACCTGAGAAGTTTTTCTGGTTAGGTTTTTGTTTAGGTTTTCTCATGGAGTGGATTGGTTTTGTAGATGGTGGTGACCAAGCTATTATACATAGGTCATTTTTTGTTCCAGTTTTCTTTTATTTTTATTTTTTATCATGTTTTTGTAACCTGATATGATTTTAGATTATATTAAGAGATTATTGTATCATATCTCTGTTGTGTGATATATTAATTTTATGTTATTTATTATTGGTAGAAACCACCCCTAGAAATTTATCTTGTGATTCCTTGATTCTTTTCGTCGGTCCATGGGTTTGGGCGACACCCTTCAGGCCTTATAAAAAAATTACATGGGTATCTAACTTATGGATGACCGGGCTAGCTTCATGTTTGTTACATATACCTCAAACAAATGTTAAAACTTAATAAATGTCTCCCAAAATACTTATATCATATAAAAACACAAAATGGGGGTATATGTAATGAAACTTATGATAAAACATAGATATATTAACCCATTATGGTACTTAATACTCATAAAATTTCCATATCAGAACCATACTACCCTCTAAAGAAAAAAATTCTAACTTTGATACAAAATATAACACCATATATCATAATCAACCCATAAATACACGATTTAAGAAAATTAATTCACTTTACTACATTCCCCTAATACTTTAGGTTTATATTAAATAATTATATTTCATTTTATTGGAAACAATTCCACACAATGTCCTTATTTACATAAAAATAATGTTCTTAAGTTCACAACAATATTTCATTCAGGACACACATACTTCATTCGATGATAATTTCATTGTATTGAAGATATAATTCAAAATAGTTCCTAATATTCCTTAATCCATCTAAAAAATATATAAATACTTGTGATGAGAAAAAAAAATTAGAATGGGATATAAAAATATAGAAATCAGGTTGGTTTAGTGAAATAAATTAATCCCATGAAAACAAGTATTTATTTACAATGAATAATTGAGGTCATAAATTATATATATAATACTAATAAACTAAAAAATTTCAAAAAAAGATACATTTAAAACCCCTTAGCATAATATGAACACATTTTTTTTGAAAATAAATCCTTTCAAATTTAAAAATTCTAAACCCTTCCTTACATTATGAAATTAACAGATTTCGATAAAGACCATCAACATAAACAGAATTGGTATCTTGGAGAATCATATGAATAACTCATGTTAAATCATGTTTAATATATATTGGAAATAACTAAATCTTATATATCTATATAAGAGTGACCTATCTACATATCTCCCTCATTTTCACCTTCAAAGACTATTCATTGCCAAATGGATTGGAGATATATATTAGGCTCATCCATCATCTTGAGTTACATTTAGAGAACCTATCATAATATATAATAAAAATATTGTACAATATCATGAATAGTTTTTTTAATGGTGAAATGTTTCATAATGAATCCCTTAAAAAAATTCCCCCCATAAGAAAACAACTTTCCATTTTCACATAAAGATAACATAAAATATCCATATTATTTGGAAAAATATTTAAGAAATTCCCAAACCAATGATAGTTTAATTAATTTGGAAAAAATAGAGAACAAGAAGATTAATATTTATAATGATAAAATTATATAATGTTGGGAAATTAGTATCATTACATATATATTAAAACACATTCTTTTCTCGGTTTTTTAATGAGACATAAATAAACTGTACAAAAAACATTAAAAACATTAGTTTTTAAACATTTATAAATAATGTTAAAGAGGATGAAAATTATATTAAATAATATAATTTATATATAATTATATTCATTAAAACATTTATTGAACACAGACTAGGAATAATATTATTTTAACAGAATACTTTAAAATAAGGTTTTAAATAGAAATACCATGTTGCTTTCATTATATTAGGTAGAAATGTTTATTGGATAAGAGAATAAAAATTTATTTGTCAAAATGTGTAATTTAAGTAAATTATTTATATGGTTAATCCAAATAGTAGTGTATAAATAACATGAAAGGAACCATATGGTAAAAATTTCATATGTCTCAACAAAAATAAATTATGATGTGAAATCCCATACCTTAAATATTGTCTAGTGTCGTACGTTCTTTAGTTCATAATTACTAATATTATAATAGTATTTTAATAGATTAATAAGATAATTCATGATGATTAAATTATAATTATTCATTTTATTTAATTTATATTATTTTATTTAAATACTTAATCAGTTACATTTATTTTTGACGTTTTGAGGACATTTGATTCATAAAACTCCAAAATATCTTCGGTTGGTTGTACATAGTAAAGAGGGTCATTGATACATTTTCAATAGAATATTAATAAATAAATAATTATAATTTATATATATTAAATATAATTTTATAAAAAATGATGTAATACATACATGAAAAATTGAATACATCATATCATGGAGGTGATAGTCCTCATTACACATGTGTGACATTACCACTTTTCTATTTGGTGGAAAATAAATAAAGTATAAAATATATTAATTTTTTTGTAATATTAAATATTCAATTATTTTAATATTTAGCCATTATTTCTATCATTATTACCAACAATTAGAGGTGGTAATTTAATATGAATCACATTGCTTCATTGAGGTGGTATTATACATGTTTTCACGAGTGGTGTTATCATTTTTCAATGGATAGATCGGTAAGAAGGTATGTAATATATCATCATTTATAAAGAAATATTATATATTAAATAATATATATTCATTTTATCAATGATTTTAACAATTACTATGATATAGTGATTACAAAATAAACATATCATTTCGTGCAAATGGAAGTCCATATATAGCCATGAGTAATAATTTCTTTTTTTATTAGATGAAAGATACGATGAAAAAGGGTTGTATGATCAAAATAATGACGTTTAAATAATTATAGTACATATATTTTATTTATTAAAAATGGTCATTTAACATTTAAATTTTTTATAATAATAAATAAAAACAAAACAATTGGTTAATAATTATACCAATTCTTTGAAAACCCACCTTTTTATTACACCATAAGATGTAAGGTTTTGGATTTTTTTCAAAGAGAAAGACCTCTCAGACATGGGGATAAATGTTTTAAAGGTATTTTGTTAATAATTTAAAGTCACATAGTTCTAAAACTATGAGAGGAAGATAGGATATGAGGTTTTTATTTATATGTGAGAGGAGTGGTACACTTTTAAATTTCTAAACTTTTAAAAATTATAAATTTAATTCACACATTAAAGTGTATAAAAAAGTATCCAATATTTTTCTCAAGGTGATAAGGGTCAAAATAAAATCATCCAATAATAATTTGGATAATATTTTATCCTTTATCATATATTTTCAATATAATTATCCTGATTTACCCTTTTCTATGCAATCACATTTTTAACATGGTTACTATTAGTAATAAAAAAAATGAAATTAGCCTCAAGAATTATTCTAAAACCACTGATTCCAAATAATGATTAAAATTTTCATGATTCATTTTTTATATTTGGTATAAATCAGATTTAATATAATCATGTAGTACGCAATGTGAAAACGTTTTTAGAACATTATGTTTTAAGCTTAAAAATGAAATTATACCAAAATAAAATATCTTGTTGATTCCTTTGGAATTATATCGATTATTGTTCATAAAATTAATTTTATTTTTATTTAAACTAAAAATAAAAATAAAAATAATCTTTTATTTTAGGTAATTTAAACAAAATAAATTAATGTATTTAAAAAATTAGTAATTTCACTATTCAATATTCTCATTAAAATAAAGAACATACATCATAATACTATTATGAGATAATGACTTCCAAAAAAAATTCCAATTTTGAAATTAAATTTTATAAAACATTCCAAAATTAATTATAATGAACGTCTATAGAATGAAATAAAACCATTTTTGATGAAAATGTATTTTAGAAGTATAAAATCACTTCATTTGCATTCCATTACTAATAACCATAATTAAATGAATGTTAATTAATTAAATTTGATATATAATCAAATAATTTCATTAGAATAATTTATCAACCATGATTAATTTAATATATTAATATATAAATTCATTCCACACATAAATACTATTTTATAAAAAATATTTTTTTACTTGAAAAATATTTTATCTTCTTTTCAAAAAATTGATAACAAATATATGATTGATTAATAATTTATTAATGAAAAAGTTTATACATATATTTCATAATATGGTTACTCATTTTCAAACATACCAAACCAATAACTAGGTAATAATGATTATATTTAGATAATACTATATCATTGTTTATTTAAGATTGATGTTGTGTATACCACACGATATAAAATATATTATTAAGAGAAAAATAATTATAATATATTAGGGTGTAATACCAAAAAATACTCCCACTCTATGTCCCAAGACATATTAATCCTTGGAGAAATCTCTCCTAGGTTCTCACTAGTGATGTTGCTCTGCCAAACCGAAACCCAACAGGTGCACCCTCAAACATAACCTGATCTCTCAATGAGGAACATAATTCCTTGTGTCTCATCTGAACAAAGCATGGATCTTGTGTCTAACCCACTGACCATACTCTTCATGTAGTTCAAATTCATATAATACCATAAATAATCTCACCTCTGCAAGTGATAATTATATGATCAATCACCACATGGGCGTCATTCCAAAACCACAAGGCATCTACCTAGGCTCCCACCATTACACTAATAGAATGTCCAAAATCTATAGGGATACACATCCATTCGATCCTATCCTTTCACCCCACCATGAGACTAAAAAAACATAGATTTCAACACATCGTAAGGGATCCAATCATTTCACATTTCTTACCTCAGCCGAATGATTTAGTTAAGTAGAATTCCACCAAGAAGATATATGGGAAAGCCCCCCAAATAGGTTATTATTCACACTTTATATGAAAAAACACCATATCCTCAAGTCATCTAATTCCTATCCAAGTATCATTCTTAGGCATAGAATGGATACATTTAACCCAAAATCGTTCCATCATCGAGCCATTGATTGCTAACAATGGAACACCAAGGGACCATATACATTCCATTCATATGGGAACATATAATAACTACTATAAATAATCTCACTATATAATTTATTTAACATATCATAAAAAACTTCTCATGGGCAAAAATCATAGTCAAACAAAGTTGAATAAAATGAAATGATATATGGGAAACTGCTATATAAGTTTTTTTGAAACTGTAATTATCATAAAATCCCTTAGTAAAAACAATGACATATGAGAATGTGTATGTAATTTGAAACCTACCTGAGGAAAATGATTCATGTACATATGACTCTTTCCAATAGGACAATATTCAAACCCATCAATAACAAAATATAATTACAAATCACATTTAAATAAAAATTCATCCATGATATTGAAATCTAATAATAATAATAATTCAATTTCGCTAGTTACTAAGGCTCCCCATTGGAATGGAATTCATGATTCACTTGTATATGGTCCATCCCAATATTCAACACAATCCAAGAACACTTATCTATTGTCTCCAAAAATAGTAAAATAAATAAAACAATCTAATAACATTTTTCATACCCCATCTACGGGAAATGCATTAGTGCCTGATCCAAGGCCACCAATGGACCTCAGAAAGATGTCATCATTTATTACTATCGATTAGAAAGATATCCATAATCTATAAAAATAGTAGACTATGTTCTGAAATCATTTTAAAAAATTGTGAAAATTTATAAATGTTATCAATTATGTAATTATCCGAGTATCATGAATAAAAAGAAACTAAATCCTATAAAAAAGATAATTTTTGTTATACAATCCCAAAAGCATAAAATAAAATATCAAGAGATCATCACCTATACCTATCACATTTAAAAAATAAAAAAATAAAAAAAAAACACCACTACATCTACTTCTATCAATAATAAACCAATTTCAAAATACCCATTGAGCTACCCAACTCGATCCAATATATTTCATAAGATTTGACCTAAATATATATATATAAGATCTTTATATTCCTTAGAGTTATTATAAAGAGTTTTATAAAAACATCAATATAGGCTATTAAAATGTTCCCCCTACTATACTTTATCATATACATGTATGCATAAGTAAAATAAACATGTCACATTATAAAATATAAAAAATTTGAAAACTAGGCCATTAATACTCTATTTTGCATCAAGTCGTTATGTGGTGAACTGAAAACCATGACACTTGATCATACCTACTTTGACTATATTCTAAAATCCCATTGTCACCTCATCTCTTTCCATCACTGATCCATGAAAATAATAAAATTCTCATACTAGGGTATCACCTAAATACTCATCCCATACCTAGATACTATTGGTAAGAATCACCCAATAACTTGAACCATTACTTGATGGAACATGCAACGATATTACTTTTAAATATTTTGTCAACCCTTATCTCTCAAGTGATACCATTCATTATTCCCTAGACACAACATTATCCATTAAGGAATTGAAACTTATCCACATCATATCCCATTAACATAGAACTCATTGTTGGTTCCACTAATAATGTCTCAATTCACATCACAATGGGACAATCCTTCTCACATAATATTGTCCACTTTCTTGATACAAGCCTTCTCCCTAAGGGATGTTTTTTTAAAAAAGCTTCTTAGTCAAGGTGGATCTAACTAGTCTTAAACAATAGCTTCTCACTAAAGGTATGAAAATAATTCATGCACACATGGATATCATATAATTAAAGGTGATCTGGCCAGTTTTATCTCAATCATGATAGGGCTATGCCTCAGGATCTATAAAACAAACTTGTGTTTTTTTCATATCATAAGAACATTAAAAAAGTTAATGAAACCTATCACACAACTCATCAACACATCATATGTTAATAGAAACATAGACATATCCCCTCATCTCAAATCATATATCATCTCTCCCATTAAGGTATACGAATTTACTCTCTAAAAGATACGGTATACACTTATTGATAACATATTGCGCTCGTCACTCATTAGTGATGACACTTCATGTTGGATCCTCTCACGAGATATCCAGTCCTTCTAAAGCATAATCATTATTTTTGAACACCAATGGTCCCACTTTAATCCCCTTAGAAATCCAATGCCAGTATCTGAAAAATTACTATGACCTTCACCTGAGACTCACCACACATCTCTTAAGGGAGATATATAAACCCACCATTCATAATAATCCTCTCAATGTGATACCTTATATAGTATCGATGGAATAATCTCTCTTATAATAATTTATTAGCCTTAACCCACTCACAAAGGTGTCATCTTAATGAGTTTTGGGACCACATTGGATGGAAAATGATTTTAGAAGAGTTTTTTTTTAAGAGTGTTGATTTTTTTTCAAAAAAGATAAATCTATTCAATTTTTAAAATCCTTAAAAAAATGATGATTATTTGATGATCTGTATTTCAAAAATGTCTTATGTTTTTTGAAGAACTACTGATGAAAGGCATAAGAAGGAATGAGGAAGTTAAGGTATTTATAGTCAAATTCATTTTTTATTTTAAATAAAATTTTACTAGAAGATAGATAAGTTTTAATAGTTTCCTTGAAAAATTTGACCACCCTAAAAGTGATCAATCTAATATTAAACATCAATATGAATGTAGTTATTAATGAAATCAATGTCTGCAAAACAGTTTTTATTGCTTTATTGAATCATATTTTTACAGTATAAACATTTACCTATGTTTCCAAATTTTTGGGCCACAAAATCCTGAGTTTTGTTTATAGAAAAGTAAGGAGTTTGCAAAGAACAGTTCAAGGACATCATTGAACAATTCTTAGACTGCATATGCGGTTTACAGAGTAGAGAAGGAAATTTGTAAAAGGAATAATTACACACAAAATCACAATGAAAACCATGTTAGAGAAATAGTTCATTGGTGGACCATGGATTGGGGGTGTGTTCAGTTCATGAGAGGTCAAATGTTTTTAATGAAGCTTGTCATTTTTGAAATGGAGGCACTGATATAGGCCACTATGAAGGAAGAAAGTTAGTATGTGGACCACATAGGGAAGACCGTTTTCAGGATGCACATGGTTCATGGTGAAGATTGTACCACATTGAAAAATTGGGAAAATAGGATTAAGGATATTTTCAAATCTATTTTCATATATAAAGGGACATAATCCTTTCATTTGGGGAGACATATTAACTCTAAGGAAGAGTTTGGATATGTCTATAAGTGTTCGTAGAGGAAGGATTCCATGAAGGAAGATGTTGTATGTAGAATAAGACACGGTTCATGGAACATGAATAATAAGTCTATGGAAGAAACAATTCTGTAGAATGAGAGGTGGTATGCGAAAGAATTTCACAAAAACAGTACACGGAGGCAATGAGTACAAGTAGTACATGTATACTATATGAGGAAGAGGTATGCAGAGGCATTACATGGAGGTGGTGTACTGAGATGGTATATAGAGGGGTTATGTGGAGGCGGTATGCAATGTAGTGAAAGTCTATGGATAGAGAAAATTCATGGAAGAAGAGGCTTTCCATGAAGCACTTCTTTTATGTAGAACAACTCAATTCTCGAAGGACACATGCAGTTTAGGGTGGAAGTAGAATAGTTCATGAAATTCGGAAGGAAGTACCCACTAGCTTCTAGGTGGGAAAGAGAAGAATTGTTCTAAAAGATCAAATTTGTGAAATCTTATTAAGATTAATAAAAAAAATTGAATTGTATCAATTTTTATATAAGAATAAGTCTAAGGGAATATTTTAAATATCTTATTCCACACATAACTATTCTTTTCAATTAGAATGGGTTTTACTGGACTGATTCCACACCATACCAAGGATGTAGCTACTCTTTTTTAGTTTTGAATCTTTTAAATAATCTTGTTCTTGTAGATGTCTGTTGGGATTGTGTTCAATAGAGAAATAAATCATTAGCGTGAGTCGAATTATGTTTTCTAAGTAAGAAAACATAAAATAATAAGATATTAATGATTCACCCCCTCTACCTCTCAGTGATACATGAATCTTAATTGGGAATATTTTATGAGAAATAAAAAGAACGACCATCTCACTCATTGTCTAATGGGATCAAACTATCATGCTTACCCAAATTGGAAAATGGGATCATCCTCGACAACCCACATCAACTATCACACCCTGAGATGTATGAATGGTCTCTTATAATCTCAACTAAAACCCTCTACACTTGTTAAAAAATTCTCAAGGTGATCAAAACATCAAAAAGTGATGAAGAACACTTAATACATGCCAAGAATTACAAATCCTATCCAATATATATATATCTAGGGTGTTATAAGTCCCTATACATCTACCTATTCACAAGAAACATTCATGCATGCCAGAAATATTGTATAATCAAGAATATGGATTTTTATGGAAGAGACCATATTCCTCTATAGAGTAGTAAACATCCAAAAACTGATCTATATATCCTCGTAAAATCACTACCATTACTTTTATTTTCATGTAAAGTAACACAATATTATATCTCATACCATAAGTCAAAAATAATTAATTATAAAAAATTAAAATTAAATATTTAAATTAAAGTAAAGTGGAGTATTTTCTAGAAAACTCATTGTGCATCACCATGACACCGAAAAAACCAGAAATAGTAGGATTTCAACCTATGATGTTCTTATTTATCCACCACAAGAAAAATATCCATTGTCCTCACTCGAATCAACTATGGTTTAGTGAAATCGACACTAAAACCCTACCCCAATTCACATCATGGTTATAGGGTTATAAAGGGGGAACTAAAATGAATGAAGGATAGAAGATCGTACCTCAAACCACTAATAAAACAAAACAAAAAACACTTCTAATTTTGGAGGATAAAAGGGGAGGAATAGGGAGGTTATCTAGTTGAATTGGGAATCTCCCAATGCATATTGAACCAATATACATGAGGGGAATAACCCTAAAAGAAACGGTCTTCCACTAATAAAAAAATATACTCAGTAATCAGTCATGAAATGACCATGATGTTTATGGTGGTATGTGAACCTTATATCAATAAATTCACAACATAATCCATGTTATTGAAATGAATCACTCATACAAAGTGAATGAACCCCTACCTTCCTCATTCACATTATAACACCTCAAAAAAATGAAATTGACTCCCCTACTATATTTTGTGGAAATATAACCAATATGTCATGGAATGAACTTCTAGAGTAGAAACATTTCAATAAGTCCCATGGAACATTCTTTTCCACTCACCAAGACACTCAAACCTCCAATAAAGACATATTACTCATCCAAAAACATATTCTCAAGATGTTTTAATCATAACATTCCCAATAAAAGTATAATTAATGGAATAACCCATTCTCAGTGATAAAAATTTATGGATTATCTAAATTTCAAAACTTATAACTACATAGACCATTACATATGTGTCGTTGGTTGAATTTTTAATGATTATACCTTGTGTAGGTAATAATATAAAATAATAATATAACATAATAATTATATGTAATAATTTTATGTAATTATATAAAATAAATTAAATAATTATTTATTTTAATTGAAATTCATATTCATAGTGAGTTAAAAGTGGTTTTAGTAGATGAATATTGTTAAGCTTCTTGAATGATGGTAATATCTCAAGGAATTCTAACATGAATTCAAAATATTACTAGTCTGGTCTTATTTCCAAATTGATTAAATCATGTTTATATTTCTCTTATTATAGTGGTATTAAAATATTGGTCATATTGTATAATAATCATTATTCTTTTCATATAATAAAATAATGATAGGCACATTGATCATCTCATTTTCGATTAGTAACTATTTCCATACTTCCATTACTAATATCTATATATTATTTTGGAAACATCAATGATATTTTTGTAATATTTATTTAATTCAATATGAAATGAATATTTTCTTTTTTTAAATGTTGTGATTGTTAATTCATAAAAAATGAATACATTAAACCCAATAATAAAATGTATATATTTAATAATAATTTAGTTTTTCTGATATCATCACTATTTTTAATAGAATAGAATTTTTCACTAATAGGTTAGAAAGATATTTTTGAGAATCCATCTGAATCATCTTTATGTGAATTTTAAATCCTTTAATATTTTATTTAAATTTTCTACTTACTATTTTTTATATAGTAATAATAAAACATATTTTTTAAGGATTCTATTATTATTAGTGATATTCTAATTGAAATTATTTTACTATATTTTCACAATCTTCTACCTATTTAGGAGAAAATACATTTAAATATCATTTAATTGAAAATTTCATTCATCGAAATCACTCAAGGATCATTTTTTCCTTCTTCTATGACAATGAAGAGTTTTCTCCATTATCACTTGAGATTTAACAAAAAAAAATTTATGTTATCATTGCTAAATTATTTTTTTATCTTAGATAAATAAAATTTAAATCTAAAATATTGAATAAAAAATATTCTTTCTTCTAAATGAATTTTCTCATAATAAATGACCACTATTGTTGTTTTTATTAAGAAATTATCATTTTTAGGTTCAAATTCATCAATTTAATCATCTTTTAGACTTATAAGTTGCTTAAAAGATTTCCAATTATTCCAAAACTAAACCAATTGGAAGGAATATTCCATTTATATTTTCACTAATATTAAGATGAACCAAAAATAACACACATACATTTAAAATCATTTTACATGAATATACATTACATATCACAATAAATCACACACCCTTACGTGTAGGTTTATTATATTTTGAGATTTGATACATAACTGATTTATTTATAAACATTATATAATATCATTAAAAAATAATATTTATACATGGGACCATTCTAAACATATTACACACAAGAAAAATATTCATCACATAGGGAATAAAAATACAAGAGAACAGTGACCAAAAAATGTTACAACCTATAATTTTTTCCTTGATATTTTCTTTCTTATAATTGTGTCATATAATATAATGTTTTTAAAGAACATGAGTTTCTTATTTAAACAAACAAAATTATATTATATAGTTTTCATCATTAATTTTAGATAATAATAACGGTCATGATAATTGAAAATTTTAGAATGGTATAAAAAATAGATTTCTTTTAATTTGGATATTTTCAATTCACTAGAGTAACTATAGTTACTAACGAAAATATAGAAATGAAGTATAATATTAGTAATTAAATATTAGTAATGAAAATATATTCCCTTGAGAGAAATATAAGTGAATGAAGAGTTAATGAAATATGTTGTTAAAGAATCAGGGAACCCATATAACTGTTACAAATACAACTTTTGGAAAAGTAATCTGATCATTGAAATATTAACATGAAGGTTGGAATAGAAATATAACCATTATGAATAGTGATATAAATGTTAGAATATTATAATCACTTATGGATGGTTAAAATAAAATTTAGGTATCTTATAAAATAAAAATATATTATATTTATACCATGTTACAAGTTAATAATTGTTTGAAAATGAGAAATTAAGGGTTTGTGTTTTTGAAAAACAGAAATGTTTTTTTTAAATTTTATAATACTTATAATTATTTAAAAGAAATGTTATCTTTATAATATGTATTTTTAATCAATTAGAATTTTTATTATATTTATTATATAATTTTTTCAGACAATTATTAAATTTTCAAAGTGTCAGTAAATTTATATTAATATAAAAATATTATTTTTAATATAAATTAGTATTTTTGAAAATGAAATTAATCTAATTTAGAGAATTAATTTCATAAAATAGATAATTTTAGAATCTAGACATAAATAAATGTTTATGTTTCATTTTGGGTTTTTTTCTTAAATAGTTGAATTTTATGTTAATATTAAAATTTAGTAATAAATGGTAAAATAAAATATTTAAAATTACATGCTAAATACATGAATTGTTTAGTAATTTACAAATTCATAACAAATTTTTTCCAAATAAGATTTACCAGTTAGAATATATAGTCACATGACAAAATAATATTTGTTTTCTTGAGTCAAAAAAATAAACTAATGAATATAATATTCAAAAAAATTCATCTCCCCCCTAATAACTACCACCCCTCACCACCTATTCTCTGCAAAACTTATAAGCCTCATAGATTGTAAAATTTATTCCAAAATCTCTCGTCACATCTCTACAAAAGTACATAGAATCTTCTTTGTTATAAAAAAAGTCTGTTCTCAAATTTCATAAGGAGTATTTCAAGGGAAGATATTTAATAGGTAATTTTATAAAAATTTATCTTTTAAATTCATTTCTTATTAAACCATGCAATCTACCAACTAAACCAAAAAGACATAATTACTCAAGTATTATAAATATTTTTTTATTTTATTGTATTAATCGAATATCTATATTTTAATTTCTTCAATTTTTCTTCATCAAATAAAATGTTATTTATAATATGGTTTGTTCACCACCTCCATGAACAATGTACTTTTATTTTCTCCACTCCCTTCAAGGATGGATATAGAAACAATATTATGGTTGAATATTATTATAATAAAAATATTATAACATATTTCACATCTTTTAATGTTGTAATAATCAATTAATTAAATAAAAATAAATATGTTCATGATGGTCAAATTCGTAGATGAACTAGATCTATAACGCTAATTTCTTTATTAAATCAATGCACATGAGCCTCAGCCCAGTTGGTGAGATATCCTTAAGTGCATCAACAAGACCCAGGTTCAAAACCAGGTAGAGGAATATTTTCAGGACTGTAGCAGTACTGTAGTAGGTACTATAGTAGGCAATGTAGCAGTAATGTAGAGGACTATACACTGTGCGGTAATGTAGCAGAACTGTACACTGTGTGGTACTATAGCAGGAACTGTACCAGTTACTATAGAAAGTACTGTTTGGTACTATAGCAGCTAGAACTATTCACCGTGGGCCACCGGTTTGGGCATGGAGTCCTTAAGGCATTCGGGAAACCTTTAATGCCTTCAGGCCACCTCAAGGCCTTCGGGCCACATACAGTTTCCCCAGACACACTACAAAAAAGATGCATCCCCAGAAGAGGATTCAGAGTAGGTTCACTCACCAGAATAGAACCAAATGGATTTTTCAGAGTGAGAGGGTATGGCTATGTCATAGGGACCAGCCTGTGCTTAAACAGGAAGCCTAGCTGGTCAGTCATGCGAAGGTGGAGAGCTAGTATCATGATTCAAATGCTCTGAGGGGGAGTTCCTTGTAGATAGTCATGTTGAGTTTCGTAAGACCTTTGTGTCATGTAATCTCCTAAGCCTACATGATATTTAATCTCTGAGCCTATGGGCCTTGTAAGGGCCCCCCTCATCCCTTGAAAGAGGGGTTATCAAAATCAATAAAAATGAAGGCTTCAGGCCATTCAGGGTTTTATAAATCAATCATCCATATGTAGGAACAACAATGGATACCTGGTGCAATTTATTATGTTCATAAATACCAAATCATTTTACTTATTTGGTTTTAGTCAAATTTGAGAATGACTTCAACAATTACCCACAATTGATCCGAACATGGAATTATAAAATGAACATCCCTAGAAAAAAGAAAATTAAACTTCATATCTCATTGGAATGGTTATAAATGAAAATAATAAAATTATATTAAATAAAAAAATATACGTAATAGGTTTTTAATTAAGAAATTAATAAATTTAATATGATTATATTGGATATTATTTTCATGTACATAATTAATCTAGAAAATAAGGAAAGGGATCTCTATGAACAACTATTTTTCATGATCTTAAAACATTTTTCTCTCTAATTCGCTTTCTATATCCCTGTAATGTTATATAATTATTTTAAATTATATAAATATTTATCTCACATATATACATATATTATTATATCTTCCTTCCATGGGGTAACACATGCCTTAATTTCATTTCAAAAATTACATAATTATGAAATCTCTTTTCATTATGATATATGGAAAGATTAAGAAACCCATATATTTCTATGGGTAAATAATTTTCTTATTTTCTAATGAATTACTTAATTTTTTAAAACACATATTAATGTACATGTTATGATGGTTTCACCAAGATATCACTCCAAATAATTGGTTAATGTTTTAATCTCATGAGACATTATGTATGGGATTAGGGAGTAAACTTAATCTATGATGGGGCTTTGTCCACCATGTGACACTTTATTATAGTTATAATTGACTCATGTTTATTATATGTTTTATTGTGTTTCCACATTAACATGCTATCATGATCTTATAATTATATGTTTCTTTATATAATTTCTTTATATTATTAATCACATTCCTTATCCTTTATGATATCATTTTTATTCCCTTACATGGATTTATAGTTCAACAATTTCATTTATGTATTTCATAGGCTTTTCTATATAGTTTTATGATAAAATATATATTTAAAATATATTTAATATATTAATATAAATAATTTTCTATTTTCATTTCATGTTGTTATTTTATGTTCTTAGTATTCCAAAGAAACCTTCCATTTTGATCCTTTTGTTTTATTTAATAGATATTTATATTAAAATCTTGTAATAACAAGTTTAAAAGTCTTGGGACTTTATTTTTGGTAACATAGGATGGTCTAGTTATTTTTCAGGATTAAAAAAAGAATAATTCTGTAATAACTTTTGAGATAATTATAATTATAATAAGATATCCTATAATTTTGGGGATGTATAGAGTGACTGGTTTACAAGAAATTATTTCTATGACTAGATACAACAAGTGTATTTGGATTTTGAATAGTTTTACCTATTATTAATAACCCCAAAGGGTTTATTGTTTATTATCTCTATTGTTACTTAGTGATCAATAAATATTACATACTACACACCTATTTTGACACTCCTAGGGTATATGCTTTATAAAATTCACAATTAATTTATGAAGAATTACAAACCACTTGAACTAATTATGATGTTAGGAAACATAATAGTAAAATAATCCCAAAAAACCTATATTTTATACTTTATACTAATATGATTGTATATACTTATTTAATTTTTAATTTATTACCTCTATGTTTACTATTTTAATTTTATATTATTTTTAGTTTTTGTAATGTGACCAAATATTTTTTTATTTATTTTCAATGGTGGTAAATAAGATAAATCATGCCAAAAACCAACTTTATAGTTAATGTGATGATTTTCCTTATGATATGCCTAACCATATGGGTGAGGGATTTGGAACTATAATTTAAGTACACACTTATCTAAATCATAAGAAATAAAATATCTTGAATCATGTGAAATTATTTCCTTCTCATAATAAAGGGAATATTGTAGTTGATTCATTTATATGATAAAGGCATCCCAACTTTAGTGGATAATTTGATCCCTATTCATCTAATGATGGATAAATTCCATTAAGATGATATTATATTCCCTCTAATGCTCAGAATAAGGAAAATTAATGATGTCTATATATAATTTATAATGGAAAGTAAACCAACAGTGGACAATAATCATGATACTGAAGACCAAAAAAGAATATTATTCTATGGAATGGTATGGATTCAATAAAATATTTATTAATAAATATTTTCCCTTAATAGTCAATCATAAAATAGATAGTTAATTAATTGTAGTGAATAAAAAGGAATATGATCTTTTCATATAATATGAGGATTAATTTCCAAGGATTTCATGATATGCCTCTAGTAATGTCATCATCACCAAAGGTAAGTTGGACCGCTTATTTAGTGGGTTAAATATGAGTATTTGAAACAAGTTAGTGATTAGAGAAATTTATTGATATGAGGATACATTTTTCTTTGTTCTCAAGGTAGAGAATAAGATTAATGATTCTAAGTGGTCTCATGGTCCTATAGATAAAATAAATATTATGGTGTTTTCTTAGGAGGATATATAGATAAATGTCATAATAGAGAGAAATACCAACATCTATTATATAGTATGTGTGGGATAAAGAATAAAAAAACTATATGAATAGAATGAGGAGAATATCATGTGTGGGAAAGAGGTAAATTAGGATAATCAATGCTGAATAAATATAAATATACACATGAATATGATGTAAGAAAAGAATCATTAGATTAACACTCACCCTGTGGTATCGTGTTTCAACTATAAAGACCACATGTATTATGAAAACCAATTCCATAAGAAAAGGGATTTTAGATATAATTGACACAACAACCTACAAGCCCTTTAGTGTAAGGAAGGTCATATAATATCACTAATACTAAAGTAGATCCTCACAATGAAGTGGTGAAAGTTACAATAGATATTTATTCAATAATACAGAACATAATTTTTTATTCTTGTTCTATACATTCCTTTATATCAAGAATGTTGAATAGAACTATTTAAAAAACACATCAAAACATAAGGGTTGAGATATATATGATAAGATAGTTTTGTGAAATTATTTCATCTAAAGTATAAAACTCATACCTGGTAAATGTTTGTGGAATAAACCTTCTATGAAATCTTGTTTTACTTCCCCTAGTTGATTTGGATGCTATATTGGGAATTTATTTGATATCCTTATATAAATAAACCATAAAAAATAAAGAAAGGGAGATCTATATTCATATCCAATGTCATCCTATGATTTTATAAAAGTTTAAGGAAGATGATGAATCTCTTCCAGAATCTTATTATCAAGAATATAAATTATTTACTTATTAGAAATCATATCTATCCTAAATGATAGATACAAAGGAGAGAATCATTCTCAAGAACATGACCATTATGAGGGATTATACTGATGTATTCCCTAATGAGTTTCATGTTATTCCTACTAAACGATATGTTGAGTTCTGAATTTATCTTATACCAAGATATCTTTTAATATTTAAGACTCCCTATAAAATTTCCACCATCAAGTTGGAATAGATGAAGAAGAAGTTATAATATCATCCAAAAAAAGATCTTATATATATGTTTGCTTCACCATTGGGTTCACTAGTGCACTTCATCATGAAGAAGGATGGGTTAATGTTCCTCTACATTGTATATTATTAAATCAATAAAATAATGATAAATAAAATGAATCTCGTTCCATAAATAGATGATTTTTTTATCAAATCTGTGGGGAACATTATTTCTCTAAGTTGGACCTTTAGTTGAGATATCACCAATTAAATGTGAATAAGGATGATATCCTTAAAATTATTTTTGAATGAGGTGCAAAAAATGTGAGTTCATAGTGATTCTATTCAAAATCACTAATTCTATATCAACATTGATGGACATAATGAATAGTTTCATTAGATATTTCCTCATAAAATCATAGAATGACTTTATGGATGATATTTTGATTTATCGAAAATAATGGTGGAGTATGAGGATAATTTGAATATAATTATAAATACATTACAAAAAAATAATCTACCTACAAAGTATAGAAAATGTGAGTTCTGGATGAAGGAAGTATCATTACTGGGGAATGTTTTCACCAGTAGAGGGATGTATATAGATCTTATAAGAAAAAGAATATTGAGGAGTGTCCATGACTAGTATCTATAATGGATACGAATATTTTCTTTATTATAGATGTGTATTAATGACTATTTGTGAGAAACAACTCACAATTGTCAAACCAATAAACCAAAATGACTCGAAATGTGGTAATGTTTATCTAGATTGATGAATGTGTAGAGAGATTTAAGGAATTAAAAAATTGGTTTATCACTACACTGTTTCTCGTGCTTCCTTAAAGTGAGGACTTTCTTCATGGTATACATTTATGCTTCAAAGAAGTGGTTAGGTTTTTTAATATTGAAAAATGGAATGGTGATAGCTTATACCTCAAGGTAGTTGAGAGTTAATTAGAAAAAACACCCAATACATTATCTAGAGTTGGGTTCTATGACCATTACTTTAAAAATTTGATAGCATTAACTATATAGGGGGAAGTGAGAAATATATAGAGTTCATAAGAGGCTCCAAAATATATTCACATAGAAGGAGAATAATATAAACCAAAAAATTTGGTTAGAGATGACCAATGGCTATAAATGTTCAATTAACTATACTAAAGGGAAAAGAAAAAGAGAGTTATATTATAAATGTAAAAATGATCTAAAAACCATATAGATGATGATAATTGAGAAGGATAAAATATTCTTATACTTTCAATGAATGGACATGGGGATCAAAGAGGAAGGAACTGCATTATTCCATTATTATAGAATTTTATAATCATACCTTATAAAGTAGGAAAAATATGATCAATTCAATGATGTGGAAATATAGAAGATGGTGGAAATTATAAGAAAATATAAATACTCAAATTTTAGAATTTATGAAGAATGAATTGTAAGATTTGGGTAACGAAAATGTGTACCATCAATTTCTAAGATAATGATGGAGTTATTTAATGATTCACATTGACCAAACTTCTCTATCCACTACGAGAGGATTAATATGTGTTGATATCTCTAGGAGCACTATTTGTGGAAAATTAGAATGAAACAGATCGTGGAATATTAAACAATGTCACTGGTATGTCAACATGTAAATTCTGAAAGGAAAATATCAAAGGGGATGATAAAAATATTAGATATATCTTCATGGAAATGAGAGAATATCAACATATAAATTTTCACTAGTATTCTAAATAAATCAATGAGAAATAATTCTATATGTGTTGGTATGGATCATGTAACAAATACTAATCCCTTCATTGGGATTGTAGAGTACTTTTCACTCAATAAACATTCAATGATATGTATCAGATAAGTGGTGAGACTATATAGAACACCATTATTGATTATAACGAGACAATATTTGAGATTTAATGATATTATTATAGAGATTCTATAACATTATATAAAAACTACACTAAAATTTATAAAGTTTTATCACCCCCCAAAAAGACGGCCAATATGAATGGAATATCATGAAACTGAAAGACATGTTGAGAGAATGTTTAAGGGACATCCAATGGTAATGAGGTAAACATATTCCTTTGGTCGAGTTATCATTTAAATATAATCATTCACTTAATAATCTAAATGGATCTATATAAATCCTTATATATAAATCGATTTAGATAACATGATTTGTAGGATTGATTTGGTGAACCCATGTTACTGGGACCTGAAATGGTTGAGGAAATTGGGGAATAGTTGAAGACCATTTTATAGCACACTATGGCAGCTCAAATTCAATAAAATATCTATGCTGAATTTTTTTGACAAGATCAGGAGTTTGTGGTTGGAGTAAAATTGTTACTATACATATCTCTAGGTAAGATATTAATTATACTTTGGAAGTGGGTTAACCAATTTCATATGTACATTTTCCCCTCTTTTATTCTTGATCATAGAAAGGTCATGGACTATCAACCAGCACTCCCACCAACCTTTTAACAAGTACACAATATTTTCCAGGTACAAATCTTAATGGAGTACAATCCAAATTCCTCACATGTACTAAAATTATAGGTGGGTCATTTGGGAAATGATATATCTTATGTGATGAAAATGTGGTGATAATGCACCATAGATATATTGACCTTTCCAACAAGGAAACTCACTTAGATAATGTACATTGGTGAAATCATAAGTATGAGGAGGAGAACAAGGAACCAAAGGAATCCATGAATCATAAGTACCCTCACATATTTTAACCATTATATGATAAATTAACTTTTGTGGGAATTTATTTAGGTGTAAGAATGTCACAACATATAATTTTAACAATGGAATTTCCCTTCTTATAATTAGGTCATATTTAATAATTTAGTATATTGTAAATGCACCACATGATGAAACTAGTAAAATTCTAATATAGGTATGTGAAAGTTAAATTTAAAGAGAAAATGGACATATGAATTTGAAATATTACAACAGAAAAAATTTAAAAAACTGGATATCTAAAATATGAAAACATTGATCTTATAGATCCACTATAATAATTACACTCATGAGGAAAACTATCGAAATAAAAAAAAATATTAGTAAGTAAATATGAATTTTGAAAATATATATCCATGAAATATATATAAATGAATGAATAATTAATTTAATATGAAGTATTTATAATTATAAGCGAACCCATTTTTCTATTACAAATCTGAGCATTAGAATAGTAATCTGATCATTTGAATAAAAACTTGACCATTAGAATAGAAATATTATTGCTAAGAATAGTAAAATAATTGTTAGAATAATATCCACACTTAAGCAAGTGTCAAATAATATTTAGGTATCTTATTAAATGAAAATATTATATATTTATACTATAGTACAATTTAAAAAAAATTAAAAATTAAAGAATTAAATGTTTTTATTTTTGAAAAACATAAATTTTTTAATTTTTTTATAAATACAATGATTTAAATTTTTTTTTAATAAAACATATTTATAATCAATATTATTTTTATTATAATTATAATTTAATTTTATAACACTATATGTAATTTTTATAAGGATTATAAAATTTATCATAATATTAAAATAGGTACTTATCAAATTAATAAGTATTTTAAATAAAAAATATATTTATAATATTTAGAAACATATTTTCATAAAATGGAATTCATTTTTGGAAGATAAATTTTTAAAAAATGGTTAGGGTAATTTTTTTGGTATTATTCTAAAATATTTTAATTTTTTGTTAATTATAAAATATGAGAATATACAATAAAATATGGTATTTAACATTATAATCTAAATACATGAATTTTTTAGTCATTCCTATAGTAATAACTCAGTATTTATCACTCACATTCACTAGTTACTATATATTGTTATAGGAATCATTACATCAAATATTCTTGAGCCAAAATAATAAACAAATTAATATATTATTTCAAAACACCCCTCTCATCCCCTAATAAATACCACCCTCACAACCACTTCTCCTCATAAATTCTAAGCCTTAGATCATTCCAAAATTATACTAATTTCTCTACACACCTCTCCTCCCATTTCCATTTAATCCTTCTTCTTATGAAAAATCCCAATCTCAAGGTTCCTTAAGGAGTATTTGAAGATATGATATTCAAGAGGTAATATTATCAAACATTATCTTTTAAATTTATTACTTATTCTACCTTATACTCTCCTCCACCATTCGAAAAGACATAATTAATCCATAATTATAAATATATTTTTAATTGTATTGTGTTAATAGAGTATCCATCTTCTACCCTCTTTTATTTTTTTTCATAGATTAATTTTATTTACACTATGGTTGGTTCATGACCTCCATGATAAATGGACATTGATTCTCTTCACCACCTTTAAGGATGGTTATAGAAACCATAAAAAGTAAAAATATGATTATAATAAGTATATTATAACTTATTTAAGGATATTTAATGATTTAATAATCACATAATTATATAAAATTAAACTATTTAATGATGGTTGGTAGAACTGCCAAAATGAACTAACTTTATAATGCTTCTATCTTTAGTAAATAAAATTTCCATTTGTTAGAACACTGATGGATACCTGGGACCATTTCAATTTATGTATGTTAATGAATGCAATTTAATTTCACTTCTATATTTTTAGTACAATTTTATACAATATTCAATAATTATCCACAATTGATCTTCCCTTGGAATCATTAAAAGAAAACCCCCATAAAAATGTGATTGAACGTCTTATCTAATTGAAATGGTTATAATTGAACCTAATAAAATCATATAAAATCATATATATATGGAATTTTTTTAATTAAGTAATTAATTAATTTAATTTGATTATCCAGGATGAAAAATACACGTACAAAATGACTCTATAACATAAGGTGAGGTATCTCTCGTTATGACTCAGTTTCTTGGAGTTATTACCTTTATCTCTCAATCTCAATTTATATATATCTTTAATTTTATGTAATTATTATCAATTATATATATATTTCTTTCACATATATGAATATATTATTATTCATTTATTTTTTATGGTATTTTATGCCTTTAAATTTATCAAATTATTTCATTATGAAATTCCTTTTGATTATGATATAAGTTATAATTATAGAACACATTTATCTCCAGGGGTAAATATTTTGTTTATGAATAATGAATTATTTCATTTTGGGGTATACATAAGAATGTGTATTTTATGATGGATGTACCTAGATAGAACTCTAATGCATTGGGTAATATTTTTGTCCCATAAGACTTTATTTATGGGATTATAGAGTAAACCTATTCCATGATGTGACTCTATACACAATATGGAATTTTCTTGTCGGATATCCTTGCAACATATTTTATATTGTTTTCCACATGCATATGTTGTCACAATATTATGATTCCATTTTTATTTTTGTTATTCCCCCATGAGACTATTCATGAGCCTTTTCTTTTATAATATCATATTATTCATTCTAAATTAAATGATATACGTCATTACCATGTTTATCCCCTATCTTGGATTAACATATCACCACATTATTTTTTGTATTTACAATGTTATAGTATGTAATTTTTTGAGATAAAATGGATTTAAGAGGAAATTATTGAGATTAAAATGAATAAGTTTTATTTTTTCTTTATTTAGTTTTTTGTGTACCTAGTCTTCCAAAGACACCTATAATTTTGATCCTTTGGTTTTATTTAATGGATATTTGGGTTAAAAATCATGTAATATTATTTTTAAATGGATAGGGTCACTATAAAAATACTCAGTAAAAGTAAACATGAGAGATAAAAAATATCATAAGTCATTATAAGATGAAAATTTAGGTCTGAGAACATAATAACTATATATGAACATTACATAAGAAAATCAAACCCAATAAAACATATGTCATAAATCAGTAGTTATGACATAAGGATATTAACATTACATAACACATAATTCATAGTAGTGTAGAATCATGAGTCAATAATCATGGGTTAAGAAAATAAGACCTGGGAATATTTAATAAGATAGATATGTAGAATGAGAATTTGTCCTATAAAAATCAAATAAAATCATTTTTTATTTCAATTTTAATAGACAAGATTATCATCAAATAATGGATTAAGACCCATAACATAACACATTGGTCCAATCCTCATTCTACTAAAATTAGTGGATTAGGTTCACTCCCTAGTCCCAAAAACATAGTTGATTGTGTAAACATCACAATACCATATTTATTAACCCTTGAGATATAAAAATTTACCTAATCCATTTCTAGGATCCATAATTCCAATCCCACTCTATTCATATTGAAAAAACATTCATATTCATACCACCTCACCATGAAATCATTCATAATTCCATTACAACTTAATGAAAACGTGTAAAATAATTTTTTTCCCAAAAAACAACCTCAATACATGATTATAATAAATCCTAAGAGACATGGTTCATCATATCATTAGTTAATATCTCACTTAAGTTCATGAAATGTTTAAATGATATTAACCTAAATAAAAAACCTATTATAATGGTTTTAGAAAATTACTTTGAAAAATAAATAAATACCCTTTACATTTTTATAATATTAATTTTAAAATGAAATAATTTAAAAAATAATTTTTTTATAAAAATAATGATAAAATAAATAAAAATTACTTGGAAAAAAAATTAACCCTTAATATGGAAGATTCATATGAAAAACTAATGAAATTAGTGAAATAAAGTGGATGTGAAAAAGATATTATAAAATATTTCTTTCATAATTTATATAAAGGATGTTGAAGTCCACAGAAACATACCTTTGTCAAATATATATCATCAATTTAGTTAATACATAAAATCATATGAAAAACCATAGACTTAATAGAGAATTATTTTCGAATAAAGAAATAGATATGATCAGTTAAACTTATAAGAATCCATTTAGTTTATATGGGAAATAGAGTATGGTGTTTTCATGAACATCCCCCATAGGTACCCCTAATATACCACTACAAAGGGTAGTAAGTTATCCCTTAAATCCAATTTCCAATAGGCCATGGGGTGGTGACTATAATATAGGGTATAATATACATATAAATGAGAGGTATAACCCTAACTAATACTAGGAATACAAGAATAACATAGGAAAAAAACCATAATATAAATAAAAACTACATATATAAAATCATGATACATGATGCTCCATACAATGGAAATGTAAAACTGAATATAAAATAATTAACCACTCTTATGGAAGCAACAACAAAGTCTAAAATATCAGAAAAAACATAGTAGATTGTTTCATCAACTCAATCTCCCACTCTCACCAGATAATGTTAAAAATAGTTTATAAATATAAGAGTACGAATATAAGTATACCAAATAGTATCTTCTTTGAAACCTGTCATAAAATAGTGGAAGAGAATATTAATTTCTTTGTGAATAAACCAAGAAAAGAACTCATCTCATAATTAGTTATACTATGTTTCTATATACAAAAAATAGTCACTTACTAAGTATCACATAGATGATGTTGATATTATATCCAAATAATATATATATATATATATATATATATGAGGGTGTCTAATACCATATTCCCATTGAATCAGACACCCAAAACCCCATCTTATATCTTAGCACTCATTTCTTCTCATAAGTCATCATCTGATGAGGCCCATTCATTGAATCTACATACACTAGTCCCAAATAAGACCCAAAATCTCATGATGGAATCCGACCACATATCCGTGTCATTATCACATCCTACACCCTGTAAAGTTTATTAAATTCCCCTCATCATCACATCTCATAACCCTGTAGAATTTTTTGAAGACATTAAATAATGTGTATCTTGCACTACACATTAATACATTACATCTTGTGTGTTTTCAATCCTATCATAACCATATCTATTACAACTAAAATACAAGTATATGATGTAATATCATACTTCCAAAACCCACATATACAAGTATTGGATGACCAATATACATCAATATTTGTGTAAGTAGTTACCCTATAATAGTAATCTATCACATACCAATTATGTCTACATACATAGTCTTCAAATAGAAAAATATTGTGATAGAGAGAGTAATCAACCATTTTTGCCCACAATAACCTATATTTTTGGATAAACACATAACCTTGTGCCACGATGGGTATAAACATCCCAAACATACTAGGGTGGTGTAGTGTAAAAAAATCCAAAAAAATTATATAGGTATCTCATAACCACCATAGGGGAATATTCTTACCATAGAATCATTCTATATCTAGAACCCCACATGAAATCTCAAATTCCATCTCCATGAATTGAATGTTAAATATCTAAGAACACAATAATCAATAGTTCCTCATCTCATTTATTATGTGATTTAAAAATATCTATTTCATTTATACAACCATAATAAATTCTAGTTATTTTATTTCAAAATAACCTTAATACAAATGGACTAAAATTAGTTATCTTTTCAATTGAAGGTTTTATTAACATGAACTAATTCATTTTGAAACCATCTCATGGTTTCTATATAACTTAACATTTCATCATCCACACCCCTTCCCATTGGTTTAATAAAAATTAAATTATCAATCCATATTAAGGGTATTATAAGTCTCAACTTGAACAATCACAAAAAGAGATATACTCAAAGGAAACAAACATCTACGCAAAGTTGATACCTATATAACAGTCAGTATCATGACATTGTGGAAAATAAGAAACACTAAATATTAACCTATTTAATCAATTCAGAAATTAAACTAATCATGTTAAATTAGTATACAATCCCCTCTATCAACTGATTCCATCAAACCTTGTGTTATCCCAATCATCCAAATCACTAACACACCCCCCGAGAAACCCATAACTGCCCGTACTAAAAAAAACCATGCCATGTTCTGCATAAAATCACAAAAAGTTATCTATCCTATACATACAATGTGTAAATCATAATTTCAATAAATAGATTTTATGGAAATTACATGGATAAAAAAATATTGAACATAAAGAAATAGTAATAAAATATTAGCTTAAAATATCCATAAACAATTATTTGAAACAATAAACCATTTCATTTTTAAACATGAATTTATTAATTCATTAAAAGATTAAATTATAATGAAGAATTTTTATCAATTCAATAAATCATTAATGCACATATTTATTATTATAATGCTTATCATGTTATTGAATTATGTGTATATTCCAACACCATATAAGAAAACAACATCCACACTTATTAGTGTAATATTATTAAAAAAAATTATTCTAATAACATGACAAAGAAATCACAACCATTTTAATAGTGATAATGAAAAACCAAATATTCTAATAACTTTTCACAGTTTCTATTTTTAGGTTTATTAATTCCATGAATGTAGAATTCCTTCATTATTAATGAAGTTCTTGTGATCCATTCATGATAAAATAATATAACTATTTTAAATTTGATATATAGATATTAAATATATGATGTAATTTATAACTACAAATATCATTCATAAAATAAATATCAGCTTCAGTAAAATGTAAATAGTAGCATGAAGATCAAAAATCCATATTAACATGAATTTATTTTTACAATTGTTCTTTAATTATATTGTTCCCATCCATTTAAACACTAAAAAACTAAAACATGATTAACTATATTTACAGATAAAAGATAGAGAAATAATATCTCCCCTAAATTAAATTTTTAGTAGGGGATACTTACAAAAAATGAGTTTAATGAAGGGTTAAGGGATCATAAAATAATGTGAATATAAGAAAACCCACCCACTATACTAGAAAGGCCTTTTCTTATTCAAAGGTATGATATATTCTCCTTAGGTTTTCATGTTCATGTATTACTCGAAGAAAAAAAGAGTAGAATAAGAGATAGAGTGAAAATAATTCCCAAATAAAATATAGACAATCATGTAGTTTACCAAACCCTAATAATTTGACATAAAAGGGGAGGTAATTATTTATTCAAAGATCCAAATTTTTTTATTCATTCAACAATAGGGATTAAACCCTTTTTATGGGTGAATAAAAATATATGGTTCTGTTTCATTTTTTCCATGCATGGATATATTTATTTTTGAAAAATTTAAAACCTAATTCCACAAGTATTTTTATTACAAATTATATTAAGAAATTAAATATTAAATATTTCATAATCCTAATATATTACTTAATTGATAATTTAAAACCTTATTTTACACTAGAAAATCACGTTGTATGTTTTTTTGGGAAAGATACTATAATTTTCTATTAAAAAAGGTTACTTATATTTAATTGGGGCGATATATATAAAGTGAAGTCCAAAATACCACTGAGAAACTCTACTGACCTTTACATGTATATTGAAATACAATTATTTAACATAGTTATCCTTTATATATAAATCAGTCTACCCTAACAAGAGCATTAAAAATTTTACACTACCAATATATAGCACGAATCCACCTTTAGGTGATAGGTTTACATTTATGTTTGATAAGGATGAACTTTACAAGAAGGAATGTTCTAATGTTAAACACTAATTTAAAATCCAAGAATACATTCATGTTATGCTCGAACTACCTATATGTTAGAATCTACCCTAATGCAACACAAGATTCCTTATCAATATAATGAAATTAGAGGTATAAATAATAGAAAATGAACCCACCTTAATGTGGGGATGGGGTCTAGTACTAGGATAAAATAAAAAATAAAAACAAGTTAATTAGAATAAAAAAATAAAAAAATAATCTAGAAAATCTATTTGAACACGATCTCATCACCTCCAAGCCCGAGGAAATGACAAGTGGTGGGATTTAGAAATCTAGTACGTTATATCAAATTCCTATCAAATAATTCTCATCCACTAGAATTATAAAAAAATAGGATGAAAAAAACATGTCTAAACAACCACTCTATAAGATATACCTCAATTATCTCACAAAAACATTAACATAGACATCCCATTAAAATGATAAGGTACATAAACATGAAAAATCATCAATTATCTCAAAACATGCTCTCAGAGAAGTTACCTATAAAAAATGTAAAAATCCATTCAAACGTGCTACATCTTAGAATAGAAGAAAACTCATATGTCAACACCAATCATTTTTAGTGAAATACAACATCTATTACAAATCAAACATCAAACAACTCAAGATATTGAGGCTTTATTTATGAATCCTTCTCCCATGTATTCTCCTCAATTCCATTATAAAACCACTAGAAACAAAACAATAGAAAATTATTCCTACCCAACACCTTCTACTGATAACCCGGAATATGAATATGTTCATCCAAATATAGATGCATATGTATATTAAATAGAATGATACAAGGGGGTGAATTGTAAATTTAAAAACCTTATATTTAAACACTTATGAAATAAATTATTTTAAACGATGTTAAACTAATACAATTCACAATCAATACAATTAACCACAATTTTCATTGATATATGATGTAATACTATAAGTAGTGTAAAACAATTGTATTCAAAATGAATACAATAATCAGAGTAATACAAATGGGAAAGATTCTACCTAATAGCATATAGAATCTATTAATACAACATGTAATAAAGAAATCATATTTGAAAAAATTACAATTTAATATGAAAAGAAAGAAGAAACAATATGATTTCCTTTCTAATACAAACAACAGTGGAAATGTAAAAGTATTACAATTATTTTATCCAAAATAGAAAGGTATCCTTTCACCTAAGATAAAAGGTATGTCTTACCACCACCTTGGTAAGACCTTGATATAATGATCAGAACGCCTGTCTTACTATCCTTATAAGCCCTCGATTTTACAGGTAATCGGTACCCCTGTCTTCTAAACACATGAAATCCCTAGATACTAAAATTAGATGCACCGTCTGCCTATCCCCTGAAGCCCTCGATTATTATCAACTGATTGGTCACACAAAGAAAAAAAAGTACTTCTTGAAATACAAAAAATAAGAACAATCCATTCAAATATTGTAATCTCAAGGATTCTGTATGAAGCAAGAGAGAAGTCACATCATATCTCTCTAGAACTTGATAGAATAAAAGAATTATCAAATTCTCTCAGTTGTTTTCTTATCTTCAAATGACCTCTTATTTATAGGCCTTCGGTTCCAATGGTCATATTTCCTCCAAAGGTCGTATTTCTCAGGAAAATACAGAGGGCCTTGGACACCTAGAATTAATACAGTCATATTAAAATAGAAATCATGACATCATTTTGATTAGTTTATAACTAACTCCACCACATCGTGTTTGTTACAAAAAAAGATATGTAAAAAAGATAATCATGAGTATGATTGATATAAAACATATATTTTGATAAAAGAATAAAAACACGCATATGATAAATGTAAAACGTGAGTACTATTAGTATTACATAGTGCAATGTATTGATATAATGCAAGGTGAGTATGATGCCCAATAGTTAGTACTATTTACAAAGTCAGTACAATTGACAAAGTCAGTTCGATTGACAATGTTAGTACTATTAATAGAGTCATCATGTTAGACAGAGTCAGTACAATTTACAGTGTCTGTACAATTGACATAGTTAGTACAATTGACAGAGTAAGTATGATAAACATAGTCAGTATGATAAACATAGTTAGTAAGATAAACATAGTATAAAGAGATTTGTTATTTAAAAAACAAAAGACATAAAACTCAAAATAGATCTTTTGACTTAACAATATCCCCCTTTTTGGAGAGAAAAAAAGTAAAACTATGAAATAAATTCTTCTCTCCCCCTGAGTTATTAAAACTCTTTTGAATATGGAATTTAATACAACTAACTCCACCTTAGGTATGTACTTTCCTAAGGATTGTATTCATAGAATTTCCTAGATTTTGATGTATTAAAATTGAGTAAAACATTCTACCTCTTTTATAAAACATTCTCCATCTTATAAAACATTCTACCCCTTTGTGATTTTCAAAAAATGTAGTCTTGAGTTGTATGAAAAGGTTAGAGAGACACAAAAAAATGGAAGATAATAAGAACATACAACATGTAGTATTGTTAGAAGTCTATAAGACTCAAAACGTGAATCAAGAATGAAAGATACGACAAAACATTCATTTATTTTCTCTTTATTTTTCATTCTTGATCAGTGCATGGTGAATAACCTTCATATTCTTGATTTCTTTATTATATTTTGAGATAAAGTAACCCTAGTATTTGAGAATCTCTTATTGTTCAGAAAAAGTTGATCTTAATTCTTGACAGTCTCTTATTGAACTCTGATCACTTCTTCAAGGGTATCAATTATATTTTGCAAATTTTTATTCTCTTGAGTCAACACTGTATTTTTCTTATTTAACAAAACTATTTAATATTTGAAAGATGAAAACATTAGAAAATATGACTTGAAAGCATCCATCCTTTATTACAGCTTTTTTACTAAAGGAGTATCAGGTCCATGGGGTTTTGAGATCTGATTCAATCTTTCAACAGTTTCTTTGTCAAGCTTATTAAAATCAATAGCCAGATCACTTGAAATCCTCCATAAGTCTTCAATTGATTCCTCGTGTTCATTCATTGAAATCTTTGTTTTGTATGACCACTTATTCATCTTATTTTAAGCATTATTATGAATAACCAAACTATAACTTCGAACAATTAAATCATCTTTTATAGAAAAAAACATTTTTATAAGATCTCTTATAGAACTAAATTTCATCATTTGATTTTCTATGATGAAATTAATTTTTCATTCAAATTTCGGAAAATAAAGAATATTCATCTCAATTCTCTTTAACACATAAATAATGTAATTACATTTTTTAAGAGAAGTTGTCTGTTCTAAATCAGTATCATCGTCGTATGAATCCATTTCATTTGATAGGCATGAGTCTTCTACTATATATTTTCCTTTTGATTTATCTTTTTTCCTTTCTTTCTTCTTCCACTTTGTCACTGATGACAATTAATTTTTCTGTATGATAAGATTAGGCACCTTTGCTTAACATGAGGAAAAATTCATTCTGAAAGGGTTTCTAAAGATTGAGCTAGTTCTTTATCGACATGAGGATTTTATTGAATTTCTTCACTTTGACTTTGAAGAGAAAAATATTCTATACTATTATTTGAACTCTTAATAAATCAAAAATAAAATCTTCTTCCTCTTCATCAGCTTCCTAAACTTCTTTCAAAATCTTTTTCCATTTCTATTTTTCTAAAAAACTGTGTATGATGGGTTCTTTTTCACTTCTTCTGCTAATTGAATACATTCCAACTCAATGAATTCCAGGATTTTAGTAACATCAAAATCTGGAGATTTCATTTTCAAAAGAGTCTTATTTTTCTTCTCATCTTGTAGTGTATCCTCTACCCTTATCTTCTCAGATAAAGCTTTAGTTGGATCAAAACCGAACTTAGGATCACATTCTTTTCTTTATTCTCTGTCAATTCTCTACTTATCCAATACTTCCTTGCAAGATTTTGTTTTCTTCTTCAGCTTATTACCGATTGGTGGATATGAATTCTTATGAGAAACCATAGTTCGAATTTATTTGATTGGCATAGGTGCTGATTTATTTGGTGCTGATTCAGCTCTTACATCATTAAGAAAATGTTTTGAATCTTTATCAAAACAAACAAACAAATAACTTCATTGGTGTATGCTTACTTATCCAAGAAGAATTTAGTTCTTTCAACTATCCTTTTAGAGCAATATAAAAAAACATACAACTTTCAAGAATGAACATTGTAGGAATATATAGATACATAATCAGATGGGACTTGATTGATCTGGACTTCACATTCTTGATTCCTTCAAAAATGTACCCCATGAGATTTACCTTTCTTGTGTTTACAAGATAATATAGCATAATGATGTCAAAAAACATAATGGTTTCCTTATCCCCTTTCCTTGGGATAAAAAATCCTTACATCCAAAGAAGAACAAACTTGTTGTCTGGAGATAAATGAGCTACTTTTCTCTTCCCTTTATTTATGAGAAATAATGATTTTTAAACTCTTTCGTCATTAAACATACCAAAATTCTCTTGTAGTTTATGAGATGGGAAAAACAAGTCACCTTTTATTGAAACATAAAGGAAATGGGATGCTTGTTTAACAGACATTTCATACACAGAAAAATTGATCATCATATTTTTGTCAAAGGACACCGTATTATAGAATTTTCTAACCTCTTCAACAATTATAAGATCTTGATATATGGGTTTCTCAACAAAAATATTTTCCCAGCTTTGAAACAAAAAAATCATGTCGATTTTTGAATCATGACTATCAAGGAACCCATGAGTGACTAATATTTCTCTGAATAATTCTTTCTATGAAAATGTATTTGAATATATTTTGGCAGGAGTTTTGGCAGAGGAATAAGACATAATGGCGAGACAAAGAAAAGATCACACAGAGTCTTAAAACATAGAAGCAGAGCTTTGCCATGAAAATTGAAAATAGATAATGTTTGGGGAAGGGGGATATCTATTTATAGGCAAAAAAAGATGATCATTGGTCTTCTACAGTTGATATTATAAGATAAAAAAACCAAATATGGAGATTTAAAGGGGGTGGGGGATTAAAAAAAAGAGATATAATAAAATGTATGAAATAAAATACAAAAGAAAGAAAGAATTTACCTACCAGATATTATAAGGAAGTTATTGGTTTCATAGTATTATAGAAGAAAACATAATATAATTCAATAACAAAAAGAAAATAGAAACATACATACAAAATGAATACGATCTGTTTCCAAAATGATGGAAAACAATGTCATTTCTATAGGCTTTCAAACTGATGGAAAATAAATTCATTACCATAGGTTGTCAATATGATGGAAAAATATTCAATACCATAGATTGTCAATCTGATGGAAAAATAGTCATTGAAATTGGTTGACAAGAAAATGGAAAACAAAGTCATTACCATAGGTTTTCAAGATGATGGAAAACAAATACATTACCATAGGTTGTCAACCAGATTGAAAACAAAGTCATTACCATATGTTGTCAAACAGATGGAAAAAAATTTCTTTACCATAGGTTGTCCATCCAATGGGAAAAGAATTTATTACCATAGGTTGTCAAGATGATGGAAAAAAATCATTACCACAGGTTTTCAATCCAATTGAAAACAAAGTTATTACCATAGGTTGTTAAACTGATGGAAAACAATGTCATTACCATAGGTTGTCAAGACGATGGAAAACAAATCCATTACTATTGGTTAGAAAGCCGATGGAAAACAAATTCATTACCATAGGTTTTCAAAAGATGGAAAACAAAATCATTACCATCGGTTTTCAGGATGATGGAAACAAATTAATTACCATAGGTTGTCAAGACAATGGAAAACAAATTCATTACCACAGGTTGTCATACATATTGAAAAGAAAGTCATTACTATAGGCTGTCATGTCGATCGAAAAAAAGTTATTACCATAGGTTGTCAAGCTGATGGAAAACAATGTCTTTATACCAATTAATAGAAAGACAAATAATGGACAAACATGATGATAAACAGAAATTTAAAACAGAATATCCAGACAAACAAGACAAAACAAAAAAACAAAACAAAAAATAAAAAAAATAATCAATTTGTCAAAATAGAATAAAGAAAAATATATATATAAAAAGATGTGAAATTGATAAAATATAATAGTAAAAAATGATCTCCCCCTTCGAAGAGGAGTTCATTAATGTAAGGAGAAATGTAATAAATAAATTAGATATGAATAATTATTTTATTGTAATCATTCCTAGCTTTTGTTTAATAAATTCTAATCTATCAGAAGGTAATGGTTTTGTAAAATTGATAGCAAGTTGTTCTTACATTCCGATTAATTGTAAAATAATATCTCCTTTTTGTGTGTGATCCCAAAAAAGTGATGCGTAATATCTATGTGTTTTTGCACATGAGTGATGTGCTAGGTTTTTACTAAGAGACATGGCACTAGTATTATCACATAGTATTTGAGTTTTGGAGAAACTCATTCCATAGTCAGTGAGTGTGTGTTGCATCCACAACACTTGATCACAACAACTTCTAGGTGCTACATATTCAGCTTCAATAGTGGAAAGTGCTACTGAGTGTTGTTTCATGACTGACCAAGAAACTAAACAATATCTTAAGAAATGACATGTTCCAGATGTACCTTTACTATCCATTTGATAACCACCAAATTCAGTATCTGAAAAACATTTCAAAACAAAATCACTTCTAGAGAAATAAAAAAGACCTAAATCCAATGTTCCTTTTAAAAACCAAAAAATCCTTTGAACAACTTTTAATTGGGATTATTTTGGATTCAATTGATATCTCACACATAATAATATAGAAAAAATTATGTCTGTTTGACTAGCTGTCAAGTATAACAAGCTGCCTATCATACCTCTATAAGTTGTTTGATCCATTGGTTTCCCAGCTTCATTAACATCAAGTGTATTTGATGTACCAATAGGAGTGATAATACTTTTAGTAATGTCATATCCATACTTTTTGAGTAAGTCTTTGATATACTTATGTTGAGATATATAGGTTCTTTTTAGTTTTTGAGAAATTTTAAAACATAAAAAGAACTTTACCTCACCCATCATACTCATTTCCGACTCATATTTCATTAGATTCTCAAAGTAATATGTTAGAGTTTTCTGAGTTGACCCAAATATACTATCATCAACATAAATTGGAACAATCAAAACATTTTAATTTTCCATTTTTATAAAAAGGGTTGAATCTGCTATACCTTTTGCATAATGTTTTTATAAAATAAATTTTGTAAGTCTATAATTTAATGATCTAGGGGCTTGTTTAAGGACATATAAAGCATTGGTATGTTTAAAAATAGGATTAGAATATTTTGAATCTATAAAAGTATGAGGTTGATCAACAAAAAAATTTTCTTGAACAAAACTATTAAGAAAAGAACATTTAATATCCATTTTAAATAATTTGAAACTAATTTATACTGTAAAGGCTAATAGAATACGAATTGATTCAAGTATAGCTACAGGAGAATATGTTTCTTCATAGTCTATTCCCACTTGTTAATTATATCCTTTAGTAACAAGACATTATTTATTTCTTAAAATGATTCCATTTTCATTACATTTATTTCCAAAGACCCATTTTACACCAATTACAGTTGTTTCTTTAGGTCTTTTATCTAAAGTCCAGACTTCATTCCATTCAAATTCACTTAGTTCATCTTGCATTGCTTCAATCCAATCTTCATCACCAAAGACCTCACTTGGACTTTTAGGTTCGAATTGGAAAAATAAAGAGAGGTGTTCTATTTCATTTCTCATGGAATTTCTGGTTCTTACAAGTTGAATTACATCACCAATGATATTATCACTCTTGGGATTCCTAAGAAACAATTGGTTTGGGTTTTTTGAACCTTTTTCATCAACATATGATAGGAAATCTTCTGGGGTAAATGATTCAGAAATACTTTCTTGGAAATTTTCCTTATTAGAATGATTTTATATCATGGGTAGATAATCAATTTCTAAAAACACATCTGAGGATATAGGTTGAGGTTGTTTAAAAACAAAGGGATTTGTTTCATCAAAGTTAACATGAATTGTTTCTTCAACAGTATATGAGTTTTTGTTGAAAACTCTATAAGCCTTACAAGTTTTAGAATAACCTAGAAATATTTTTCAATAGATTTTGGTGAAAATTTATGTAGATTATCTATTGTATTCAATATGGATACTTTGCATCCAAATAATCTGACGAATGAAAAATGAGGTTTTCAGCCAGCCCATAGTTCATAGAGTGTTTTATCAAGAAAAGGTCTAGTTAAAAAATGATTTATTGTATAACAAGCAGTACTGACAACTTCAGCCGAAAAATTATTAGAAATTGAGTACTTAATCAACATGGTTCTTGTTATTTCTTGAAGAAAATGATTTCTTCTCTCAACGACACCATTTTGATGAGGAGTTACTGGAGTTGATAAGTTGTGAGTAATAACTTTCTTATTACAAAAGGTTTCAAAATATGAATTTTGAAATTCACCACTATGATCACTATGAATATTCATCAATGGTAGATTTTTCTCATTTTTAACTTGGGATCTGAAAATTTTGTAATAGGTAAAGGATTCGCATTTTTTTTAGAAAATAGACCCATGTAAATATAGTAAAGACATCAACTAAAAAATACCTAATATTTGCATCTGATGCTTCCAGTTTGTGAAGGGACAAAAACATCCATGTGCACTAGCTATAATGCATTAGAAGTTTAATCTTTATTGATTGATTCAAAGCTAGTTTTATATTGCTTTCCATACTGACAAGGATCAAAATCTTTTTTAGAATCATGTCTATGATTCAGTAGATCCTTACCGTGTATTTTATTTGAAAGTTTACAAATGTTTCTAAAGTTGTTGTGTCCTAGTATTTTATGCCAAAACAAATATTGGTCTTCAATTGCACTTAGGAAAGGTATTTTTTGGCTCCTAAAATCTTCTAAGTTAATCGTGTATACATTCTCTTGCCTAAGGGTAGGTGGAATGAATTTATATTTGTAATTTTGAACTAAAAACTTATCATTTAAAAATTCATAAGTTATCTTTCATCGCATAATTGAATTATGTTGATGAGATTGTTCTTAAACCTTTGAGAAACAAAAAATTTAATATTAATAATTTTCAAAGAAAAACAATAATACCTATAACAACAACCTTTCCTTCATTCTCCGAATGTAACTTTCCCACCTTTTCTTTTGATAATATTTTCAAAGAAATACTTTCTTTCTACCATGTGTCAATAACAACCACTATCCATGTACCAAATATTCTTGTTTTTGGAACACTTCCTTGTTTTTTGAAGGAGAAACAATTAGTTTTTTGGAAACCAAACTTGTTTGGATCTAGAATGGATTGATAAAATAATTTTGGGAATCCACATTTGTTTTGAAATATGAGCTTTATGAAATCCTAAAGTTTTAGTTGTGTTATGTGAACAATTTCATTCCCAGTGTACACCACATTGCCACATAATACATAATGGTTCACTTTGAGAAACAAAATAATTATTTTTAAAATCTGGTTTAGGATTAGTATAACCAAATCCTGAATAATTTTTTAAAGGTCTAATTGGGGAATACATTTAATCCAAATTTTTCTTACCATAAGTAATGTTTTACAAACACTTCCTTAAAGAAAATATTTCTGACTTTTGTTTTAAAAATATGTTTTTATCCATAAAAAATAGTTTTGGAACTAGATTTAGTCTCTAAAATATTTTTCTTAGAAATTAAATTTTTAGGATCCTTAAAAAGTTTATCCTTCTCAGACTTGACTTTATCAAGGTTTTTTAAAATACTTTCAAAATCGAATGTTTTCATATCATGATTTTTAGAAAGATCAGATACTCTTTTAGTTATAATATAAATTTTAGAATTTTCCTTACCGCGATTTTTCATGAATCTATAATTTTCATTCTCAAGGAGTTTAGAAAACCTAGACACTTCTTCATAAGAAGGTAATATATTATCTTCTGATGACAAAAACTAATCATATAAAGATTCATAATATTTATCATCTGTATAATTTACATTTAATGAGATATTTGTAATTGATTCCACATTGTGTAACATGGCCATGAAATAATGATTTTCTATTGGTAGTCTATCTATAAGTCCAAGGTTCCATTATCTTGAAGATTTATATTATGAAGTTTCATCTGATGAATTACCACCACTTGAACTCCCAGTATCATTTTCCTTCAATACTTTCTTTGTCTTTTTCTTTTAATACTTTTTCTTGTTTCTTTCAGAATGATTCTCATTTCTGTATTTTCTTTTTAGTAAAGGGAAATCAGGTCTAATATTACCATCTCTCTTGTATAAATAACAAGTTACTTTTGAGTCTTTATTATATTTCCTATCTTTTTTTGAATCTATATGGAATGTCTTTATTTTCCACAATCTTGTTCATCCTTGAAGAAAGATTGGATAACAAATTTTCTGAGTGATCACTATCACTAGATTCTGAAATAACAACATTCTTAGCTTTGGATCTTGTTATCCTTTTAGGTGTTTTAGCTTTATACATAGTAGTAAAAGATAAAATTTCATTTCCATTTTCCTTCTTATTGAAATCAGCATCTCGTTTCATGTATGTATCATGCAGTAGAAGAGTTCTAAAATGTTTATTTTGATTAATCTGAGAAACTTTCCTATTTTCAACAATAACTATCCTTTTTGATTCCCATTCATTTGGAATTATATCAATAATATTGTCTACAAGAGCTTTATCATCAATACATTTTCTCCCATTGATTGTAAAATGTTGAAAGTTGTCATAAATGTTTGTTGCACCCTATATAATGGTTCTCCATCAATAAAAAGAAACCCATGATATTCTTCTTGAATAATTTACCTTGTAGTTTCTATATCTTTAGACGTACCAAAATGTGTGACCTCCAATTTCTTCCATATAAAATTGGCTACTTTACATGATGATATATAGATATATATATTCCTAGTCGTAGAACATAAAAAATTATTGTGTACCACATAATTAAGTTGATATTCTTTCTCTTCTTGATTGGTGAATGTACAGAATTCTTTGTTAGGTATTTTATAACCTCCAGTAAGCATAATAAAATTGTCTACACCAGTATTAATAACAAATGTCTTCATTCGATCTCACCAGTACTCATAATCATTCCCATCAAAAATAGGTTGTCTGGTTGGATTTATATTATCAATTTATCCAATATTCATTCCTACCATCTAATAAAACAAAATCATTTCCACTCCCCATGTTAGTGCAGTAAGTAGTTACAAACAGAAATTTGTAATAGAAATACAATTATATTTTCAAAAGACATAATGTAATTAATGAAAATCAATGGAAACCTTCTCTGATACCAATTTTTAGATCAAAATTTAGATGCATATGTATATTATATAGAACAATACCAGAGGGGGTGGGGGAGAATTGTGGATTTAAAAACATTATATTTAAACACTTAAGAAGGAAATTAGTTTAAATGATCTTAAACTAATACAATTCACAATCAATAAAATTAACCACAATTGTCTCAGATATAAGATGTAATACTAAAATTAATTTAAAACAATTTTATTCAAAATGAATACAATAATCAGAGTAATACAAATGAGAAAGATTATACCATATAGCATATAAAATCTATTAATACAATATGTAATAAAGGAATCTTAATTGAAACAACTACAATTGAATATGAAAAAAAAAAGAAACAATATGATTTCCTTTCTAATAAAAATAGTATTGGAAATGTATAAGTATTACAACTATTTTATTCCAATGAATAAGGGTATCCTTTAACCTAGGATAAAAGGTCTATCTTACCACCAACTTGGTAATCCCTCGATACGATGATCAGAATGTCCGTCTTGCTATCCCAGAAGCCCTCGATTTTATAGGTAATCAGTACCTCTATATTTCAAACACATGAAAGCCCTCGATACGAATATTAGATTCACTGTATACGTATTCACAGCATCCTTCGATCATTATCACCTGATCATTCGCACAAATCAAAAACAAATCACTTATTGAAATTCAAAAACTAAGAACGAGCCATTCACATTTTGTTATCTCAAGGCTTTCACATGAATCAGGAGAGAATTCACAATGTCTCTCTCTAGAACATGATAAAAGAAAATAATGGTCAAAGTCTTTCAGTTTTTTTATCAGCTTGAAATGACCTCCAATTTATAGGCCTCGGGTTCCAACTATCATATTTCCATTAATGGTTATATTTCTCTAGAAAACTCAGAGGGACTTGGACACCTTGAATTATAACATTCGTATTGAAATAGGAAACATGACATCATTTTGATTAGTTTATAACAAACTACATGACATCATTTTTCTTATAGAAAAGATATATAAAATATATATTCATGAGTACGATTGATATAAAACATGTGTTTTGATAAAAGAATAAAAACATGAATATGATAAAAATAAAACATGAGTACTATTAGTATTACTTAGTGAAATGTGTTGATATGATGAAAAGTGAGTATGATGCACAATAGTCAGTATGATTGATAAAGTCAGTACAATTAACAAAGTCAGTATGATTGTAAAAGTTAGTATGATTAATAGAATCATTATTTTTGATAGATTCAGTACAATTTACAGATTCAATACGATTGACAGAGTCTATATGATTGACAGAGTCAGAACTATAAACATAGTCAATATGATAAACATAGTATAAAAAGATTTGTGTTTTCCAAAACAGAAGACAAAAAAGTCAAAAGACGACTTTTGACTTAACAGAATATGCCATTCCTCAATGGTCTCATTATCATCAATAACTATCTGGGCCAAATCAGTTGTGTCCAAATATCATGAGGATACTAGAAAAGTCATGACACATATGAATTTTTCTCATTGTGATGAATGTGATAACTGATAAACAACTCAAATATACTCAAACACCATGAAATGTCCAAAAAATCATAGATATAATATTCCCATGATCAAACATTTTCTTTTCCTGATGAGGAGATACCATTAAGAACACAATATATCATACATTAAAATATAGTCTCCTTATCCTAATATGAACATATGACATCTAATGATCTTGTATTATGTTCAATTTCTATAAAATCACCTCCATATTATTTTTCATTCTATAAACCAATCACGGTCTAATAAAAGTTGACTCTCCATCTACGATCCAATAATATAGATATTAGAAATACCATTTATACAATTATTCTAATATATTAATTCTATTCATGGAGTTATAAGTATTATTAAAAAAATAATCCATCAAGGGTAGGTGACTCGTCAACATACCCCAAGAATTCAGAATGCATTTACACAACATGATCTATAGAGTTAGATATTTCAGTTTGTATACTCATTATTTTATAGAAGAAAATTTTCGATAAGGTATAAATGGGATCAAAAAACATGTGAGAGACCTCTCCAAAGCATGGAGGAGAATAAGAGATCATTATTAGAGATGAATTTTTTTGGAAACCAATGAACCTTCACCACATCATTTGAATAATTCCGCACTAAAACAACCACGGACCCTGACTCTCGGATATCCAAGAAGTGGGGTGATATTATCAATCTATATAATACCAAAAAAATGAATGATGTCCACCCTTATATTGAGGTAAATTGGTGATGAATTCTGTCAACATATCCCCCACTTCAATTAGGGAACATCAAGAAGATGAAGAATAAAACTAAGAAAATGATGTATGGGAATAATCTTATGGCAAACCAAACACCTAGAAGAAAAAATTTCAATCATTCTCTCTATCCCAGGCCACTATAATTGTATTATCAAGTCATAAAACATCATTTCAAATCTAGGGTGTAGTGATAAAGGTGAACTATGGGACTATAGGTGAACAAATCCAAGAATAAATTAAGGTACAATGAGCCTCCCTTGATACAACACATAAGGATGACTGTCCTCAAACCAATCCCCAGATACATCTCCAAAAACTACTCGATCTTTCCAAAAAAACCCCTCAAAATAGTATACTTGGGAATCCTCCATTTAATGAACCAAATATGAATGCACATTCATCTATAAAATAAATCCAATTCCATATGAATCTACTACATCATTGTGAATAATTGGGGGATAGACCATCATTATCTTGGCATCACAAGAATCATAAGCATCCTCACCTCTCAAATTTCTAGTCAAATCATCAATCATAACATTCCCTTTATTAGGTTCATAAGAAATTGTGAATACATATTACTCTAATAATTTAATCCACCATTATGGTAAAACATTCAATTAATGTTGGTGGAAGATATAACTCAAGATCCTATGGTTTATGAAGAGCCCAAGTCATTTACCTGTGAGGTAATTCTTCATTCACATCAAATAATACCCCACCATATAAAAATTAAGTCATGTCGGATGTAGTCACAATCATGAGGCTATAACATCATAGACACATAATAGATAAAATCTCCATGATTCATCATTATGCCACCCAAAAAAAGGTAAGATTAACCAAAATAAACCTCAAAATAGACTCTGTTTCTAGGAAAATATAAAATAGGGGAAATGAATATCTTGTCCCATAGATAGTGAAAAAATGTAACACTGGTAATTCTATTCAAATTCATGATCCATTTTGTACCTGTATTTTATATTGGGCATGATCTGAGAAACATCCAGAATGAATTTCTGACAATATCCTGTATAAAAATTGAAAATTTATCCCTCTATGGAATTCTTTGGGGCCTCCGAAGAAACAAATATTTCAATATTCAACATGTCTATAGCTACTCACTGCTATGACGTAACATTTCCAAAGAAATAGATTTTAAGCATCCAAACCACACTCGAAAAAATTCCCAAAATAATTTATAATGTTGCAGAACCAATAAAGACTAATTACAAAAACATTTTATTCTCCTATTGAGTTGTTGATTACACTAGAATGTTTTCTATGAATAATATAAATGACTAGTTGAGGAACTCACAAAAAATAGAGTTCATGAGTCCCATAAACATTAATATGGAATTTTTTATTTTAAAAATAAATTATAATAAAATCATATTTTATATTATGACATCTTTATGAGAAATTTGCAATATCAATTTCATTTTCATACATATGATGATATAAAAAGGAAAATTTTTTATTATAGAACCATATATATATATATATCCCTTCAGTTGATCTAAAAAATAATCAATCTAGAGAATATGATTTCATTTCTCTATTTCCACTTGATTGAAGTAATGATTATAAATGATAAAATACAAAATTCCACATTGTCATTCAAAAAATAAGAATGGATCACCCCAATGACATACACTAGGAAAATAAAATCTATCTGTAAGAGATCATAAGTATGTATCTACATCTCTCACAACCCAGATGATGTCCTTTTATATAGATAAATACAAATTAGAGATACATCTTGATGTAACTCTGTATCAAACATAATCTATCATCAACGGTGTAGTATCACAACCAATTTAGGGAAGAAATTGAGGTATACGTCCTCAAAACTGGGAAACACCACTAGGTAAACCTCTTACAGACCTTACATCAGCTCTTCCATCATGGATTAAATGAAGTAGATATGCCTCCATCCTATCTAAAAGAACATAAAATTCTTATTTTTGGCAACATAAAATACAATCCACTACCTAATGTAATCAATGATATTCTATAATGAATATTGATTATCCATGATAAGGATGATGTCATATAGTTGTATCTATAGTGATATAAAATTTATCGATGACTATTACTTCCCTAGAATTACATATAAGTATCTTCATTAATAATAAAATATAATTCAACCTCCATGTGTGGTAGTCAATGAGAAGGTCACTAAAATACACTCTGCCTCATTTCTTAATGAATTTATTAGGGTAGGTGAAATGAAAGAGTGTGTAATCATGAACAATACAATGAGTAAAATAATTTAAACTATATACATATTAGTTATTTCAATATATTTGGATCAACAGTCCATGGAAAATACATGGAATGAATTTGACTGTACCCATCTTCATGTACTATCAATCAATAACACTAACCTACTATATGGATATGATATAATATATATCTATAAGTATGAGGATCATCATTGTGATTCCATACACATATCATGTTTCATATTTTATAATGAATGTTGGGAGTACGCAGCTATTGGTGTTTCCTTAAAGGATACTACTAAAATGGACGAAACTGAAATAGACTTCATTCACCAAATAAACTTCCCAATATGGGAAAAAATCTATTTTATGATGTCCATGACCACCACATGAGAAGAAAAACATGATATATCCTTTAATATTGGATGGTAAAAACAACTTCTACTAAAATAGGATGAATAATTATGTAATCTAATCCCTATTATATAAAACATAATGTGACTAAGAATGTAAGAATCTCTAGAAATAAATCTTATCTATATATATTCTTGATGAATCTCATCCAAATATGATATTATCTTGTCTAATTCAATATAAATGACCTATAAATTTATAAAACCTCATGAAAGATCAATAACATAAAAATGAAGACATGAAATAGAATATCTGAAAGAAAATCCTCCTCAAAATATCACTCTCTAGCCTCCATATTTGGAAAAGGTTATGAAAGATAACACATAAGATCATCAAAATATATACCAAACTCCCATACATTAAAAATTCCTTAAAAGGGTATGAATTTCCTACCAATAAAATGAACTCATCGTTAAAGAAACAAAGCCACCCTAAAATTGATCATGAATAATCTCACATGAAACAGATGACTATTTGTGATCATCAATAAATAAAAACCACAACTATTGAGATTCCCCTCAAAGCATACTCATAACCATAAAATACTAATGAACCCGCTGAGAAATTTTTTTATTGAATTAAATATCCAATTTTCTCAATATTTTTTTCTTTTTCTTTTGAATGATGTTTTTGTCATTTTTATGATCTTCGCCCATGGGTACCCCTCCTAGGTTAGTAGTAAATATTGAAATTGATTCCCCCAATCTAACATCTAATATACATCGGGTTGATGACTATCAACAATTTTAATGAACACAAAAATGTGGGGAATTTACTTCAATAATGTTAGAAATAAAATAAACATCCACTATCTAAATCCATATTATAAATAATGAGTTCCTCCAAATAATACTAATAAATGATATGGAAAATAACATAGTCGAGAAAATGAATATAAAATAGTGAACCACTCTCACAATAGTGACAACAAACTCAATTTTATCAAGAACCACCTCATGATCTTTTATCGTTAGCTCGACCAACCACTCTCACTTACAGACATGAAAAATAGTTTATATATATTTTCATGATCCTACATGTATACATAGTTGAATCCTGCATAAAATTTCTCATGGAAATTTTGATGAAGCATAGTAAATCCATAGATAAAAAATAGATAAATAAACTTTTAACCTAATAAGGTATGTTATGTTTATATCCTCACCATGGATCACTCACTATGTAATGAAAATAATATGGTAACATCATATCAAAAGTATTTATACCTATATATTTTTATATATAAGGGAACCTCCCTACTTCATTCTAATTAAACCAATATTACTAAAACCTAATGGCACATGACCTTATGGTCTTAGCTCCATTTAATTCATCACATGTTGTGGATTGTTCCTTAAACCTACCTACCCCACTCCCATTTGGGTAACAATATCTCCTGTTTGATTTAGATGATATATTTATGCCATCAACAAATATTTCACCCCATGAATCTCATCACATTTAAAACATCATTATAACGACCCATACTTTACATACATTGTTAATACTTCAAAATTGAAGCACACTTATTACAACATATGACAAAACCACAAAGGACCGTATAGGTATAGTGTCTTTAGAAACTGGGAAACATAAACAACTAGTTCATAAATCTTCTATAGTGTCTCCCATTTATTTCATCATATCTAGGGTACCTTTTAGCATATTCTACTTAATATCCATCTTCCTGACCTGGGGAAAAGAAAACATAAAAGGGTGAGCTCAAATTCTCAGCAAGGGCAAATAAAGGAAATAAAAATCATATCATATCTTTTTGAAAATCAAAACCTGCAAGAGAGATCATAATATCTTATCATGGAATAAATCATAGAAGTGAAAATGAGATCCCCATAATCATAACATAAGACTTGAAACTTTGTGGCATGCACACATAATCATGGAAAATCATTTCTTGTTAGTCATGACTCATTGCCAAGACTATCTTAGTGGACAAAGTCCCTTTCTGAACCGAGTTCACTCCTCGTTTCAGTCCTGTATCACTGAACCAGTATAACCTACCGTTCCCGCCCTGTCTATCTCATGAGATATAAAAATATTTACCCAATGCATTGGAGGGAGATATAGGTCCCACCCATCTTATAATGAATCCTTTCTTATGTGTTCCACATAATCATAAAAAATACATCATCGCATAACACATGTAACAAAAATGGGATTCTTGAAACATAATGACATCATAAATAAATTCATATAAGATAAAGGAATTCATAAAAATAATTCCATCACAACACGATCAAATCAATGTAATAATAGGGATAAAAATAGAACCCTTTATTATCTTAGATGGAAAATAATTTTGATAAAATACTTAAACTCCATTCTTGAGGAAAATATCCTTTCTACTTCAAAAACACTTTTCTTTTCTTAACATGTCATACAATTATAAACTAAAAGAAGTTTATTAAAAATAAACTTGAAAACTTATAAAGGAAGCTTCTTTGAAATAATGTTTTAAGAATCCATTCATGCCGTATAAGTTAAAAAAAACATTCTTTGTACTTTTTTCGGAAAAGTCAAAAAAGTACCTCGTACAAAAAAAACGACAAACGATTCCTCTCATATTCTTTACTAAACACTCACCGAAGAGTAAAATTGGATTTAAACTATTTTAAGTGGATGGAAACAATATTACATATTTAGGGAACATGGATGTGGATTATAAAATACACCCCAGTAATTACCAAAGTAAAAACAATCTCGGATAAAAGTGAGATTGTGATATTTCCCTTACCTTAGGTCCGATATTCTTTGTACGTGTCTGAAGCTCCTGTATAATGGTTTAAATAATGTTATTGACTTATTCCAGAATCATACATATTGATATGATATCATATATGGTCATATTCTTAGCTTCTTGTTAGTAATATTTCATTGTTACTTGTTACTCGGGTCTTTATTGCCTTTTGTTCTTATGCGTGTTTTGCCGAATACATTCTTATTCTTCTTTTAAGGTTATTGATACCTTATATCCAGAATGGTATTAGTGTAACATATATCATATTTATTCATTCAATTCATTTATATAATTACTATGTAATGATGATCATGTAGAACGAGTCGCATCACATCGTGGAGACGGTATTCCGTACGTACGCACGAGTGATGATATCGTTCCTATGATCGTGGAACTGTATTGGAGTATATATATATTATTTCAGTATCAATATTACTTTATAATAATCATAAATAGTTACTCATTACGCCATTATACCCATCCTTGTAAAGTGATGGTGGAAAATAGATTACACCACGGCGTGGAGACGGTATTCCGTACGTACGCACGCGCGGTGATTTCATTTTTCCGTAGGATGGATAGAAGGTGAATTAGGGTTGTTTCATATTTATAATAACATATCAGTATGTAATTAATACTGATGTTATTACTTTATCATGAAACAACTAAATAAGAAGAAGTTGAAGAAGAAAGAAATTGAAAAGATCGGTAATGGATATTACCTCTTCTTTGGAACGCCTCTTTGAATCCTCCACTTAGGGAACTAAGATTGGTCTTTGAAGAAGACCAGGACCTCTAGGATTATTCTAGGGAAGTGGAGAGGAGAAAATGGAAGGGGTTGGCCGAGCTTGAGTGCTCAAATTGGTGTGAGGAGGAGGGGGAGGATGTGCCCTTTTATAAGGGAGGAGAGGGGCACCTTAGGAATATCTCAAAATATTATTTTATATTAGAGTCAAAATCGGTTTATAATGGTTCCAAAGGGTCTTATTTTGAAGCTAAAGTGGGGATGGGTCGAAATCTTATCAACCAATAGTATTTAGACAAGTTTAGGGTATTATTTTAACCTTATCAATTAGATTTAACTCTAAGTTAATTAATTTAACTTTTACCGTGTCTTTTTGTTTTCTTTCACTATATGGTTAATACACTTACTATAACATGCCAAACGAACCCCAAATTGTTTATTATTAATATATATATCCTTATCTAAGTCATTTGGCCGAACCTTAGATTTTTAGGAATAAAATAACAATTAGTAATATAATATTTGATTTAAAAACTATTTTGTGTCAATTTTGACACTATTTGATATATGATTTTTTTGAAAGTCATAACAGAATTATATGTTCGAACCAAGTTGATTAAATCAACAATAATATATATCATAGTAACGTAGAAAATTAGTGGAATTCATAAAAAGTCTCAAATTACATTTATTTTGGTGTTTATAACATCAATTATGTCAATATTTCATTAATAAGATAATTACTGCATCATATTTGTGTCATAAATAAATTAAATTATTTGATGTCCAAAAATTACAAATAAAATATCATCATGTAGGAAATATTTTTATCTTTATAATGAATATTTACAATTGAATTTATCTTGTGTATAACCCCATATTAAAAATGATTTACTTATTAAACTTTGATTTTAACTATTTTAACCCTTCTTTAAATAAATAAATAATAAATGTCCTAATCTAATCCAAGTGGGCCTAAATGGTCATATTTTATTTCTAAGTTTGTTTTTGGTCGAATTACACTTGTCCAATAGAATTAGGACATGTGTTAGGGTAATATTAATATCATATTTACCCTTAGTTACCCTATTTACTATCAACCGCGGTAAAAAAAGTAAAAAGTTAGTATTCACCAAAAAATTATTTTCATCTCATTGAACCACATTTTAGTCCTTTATATTAACCGTGTCTCTCGGATTTTCGAAATTCTATTCACAGAAGCGGTAAAATTAAGTTTTATGCAAAATTCAGTTTTTTAACCTCCCACTTAGTGGTTTCACTATTCATCAAAAATTGAAAGTTTTCAGAAAAATACCAAAATTTCACCCTAGGCTAATTTCGATATTCTGAGTCCAAAAATGAAGTCCATTTTGAAAAAGAAAATTTATAAAATTTCAAAAAGTGGTTATTACTATTCATAACGGCTAGTTTTAATAGCATATTGTTGTTTAGTGAAACTCGGTATTGCGTACGACGCAAGCTATCGAGGAAGGTTGCGATTGCGTGTAAAGCAAGCCAAGGAAGTGTTGTGTAGAAAAATATTCCTTTGATGATATATAGAACATAAAAGTCTCGGGTGTTACATTCTACCCCCCTTAAAAAGAATTTCGCCCTCAAAATTCGTCACTTTGTAACAAACAGATGAGGATACTTCTCCTTCATCATATCCTCAAGCTCCCATGTAGCTTCTTCAAGTTGGTGGTTCCTCCATAAAACTTTCCCCAATCGAGTGATCTTGTTTCGTAGGACTTTTTCGCTACGATCCGGAATCTCTATCGGCTGTTCTTTATAAGAAAGATCTTGCTCCAGCGGTACAACTTCTGAGCTGAGTACATGTGAAGGATCTGGTATGTACTTTCTCAGGAGAGATACATGGAACACATCGTGAACTTGAGAGAGATTCGGTGGAAGCGCCAATCGGTAAGCTACCTTCCCAACACGATCCAGTATTTCGAAAGGACCGATATATCTAGGGCTCAACTTCCCCTTCTTTCCAAATCTCATAACCCTCTTCCAGGGAGATATTCGTAAGAACACTTTATCACCCACTTCAAACTCTAGGTCTTTTCTTCGGTTGTCGGCATAACTTTTCTGTCGACTCTGAGCTGCTCTTATGTGTTGTTGAATAGATCTGACTTTTTCTGCCATTTCATCAACGAGATCAGGTCCTAATAGCTTTCTTTTCCCAACTTCATCCCAGCAAGTTGGAGTCCTGCATTTCTTTCCATAGAGAGCTTCACAAGGAGCCATCTGAATACTGGAGTGAAAGCTATTATTATAAGAAAATTCTACCAAAGGTAGGTGTTGATCCCAACCTCCTTTGAAATCCATAGAGCAAGCTCTCAACATATCTTCTAGGGTTTGAATTGTTCTCTCAGACTGACCGTCTGTCTGGGGATGATAAGCAGTGCTGAAACTCAACTCTGTATCCAGAGTATGCTGAAGACTTCGCCAGAACTTCGAGGTAAATCTCGGATCCCGATCAGATATAATAGAAAGTGGTACTCCATGTAATCTTACCACTTCCTTTACATATATCCTGGCAAGCTGATCTAGAGAGAAATCCTCTCTAATAGCAATGAAGTGTGCAGACTTTGTAAGACGATCAACTATGACCCAGATAGCATTATTGCCTTTGGATGTTTTAGGAAGTCCTGTGACAAAGTCCATAGTGATGTTTTCCCATTTCCATTCGGGTATGGGTAATGGTTGTAACATCCCCTTAGACTTCTGTCTCTCAGCTTTAACTTATTGACAAACCAAGCATCGAGAGACATATTCAGCAACATCTCTTTTCATGCCATCCCACCAGAAGTACTCTTTCAGGTCCCTATACATCTTCGTGCTTCCAGGATGAATAGAGAATGAAGAACTATGAGCCTCATCCAGCAGCTCCTTCTTTAATTCGGGGATGGGAGGAACACAAACCCGATTCCTGAACTTTATTATCCCATCACAATCAAGGTTGAATTCAGGAACATTTCTAACCATCTTTTGTAACTCGACATCTTCTTTCTGTGCTTCTTTAATCTTCACATGTATAGATGGTTGAACATTCATTTGAGAAAGATAATATTTTTCCCCTTGCATTATAATTCTAAGATCCATCCTTTGTAAATCCATAAATATTGGATCTTTTGTGATCCTCATCATGGATAAACTAGCATGGTCTTGTCGACTTAATGCATCTGCCACCTTGTTTGCTTTCCCAGGGTGATAATGGATTGAGCAGTCATAATCCTTAATCAGCTCCAACCATCTTCTTTGACGCATATTCAACTCCTTTTGTGTGAAAATATACTTTAAACTTTTATGATCAGTATAAATATCACAACTTTCACCATAAAGGTAATGCCACCAAATCTTTAATGCAAAGATTACCGCAGCCAACTCCAAATCATGTGTTGGGTAATTTTGCTCATGGATTTTCAACTGTCGTGAGTCATAAGCTATCACCATATCATTTTGCATAAGAACACACCCCAATCCCTTCTTGGATGCATCACTGTAGATCACAAACCTTTCTCCACTACAAGGCAGTGTGAGCACAGGTGCACTGGATAACCTTCTTTTCAGCTCCTTGAAATTCTCTTCACATTCCTCTGTCCAGACAAACTTAACTCCTTTCCGAGTCAACTTGGTCAGTGGAATAGATAATCGTGAAAAATCTTTTACAAAACGTCGATAATATCCAGCCAAACCAAGAAAACTTTGAATCTCAGTTACTGTTGTTGGTCTCGACCATCTTTCGATAACCTCTGTTTTTTATGGATCCACAGATATCCCCTTTTTGAGATTATGTGACCCAAAAATGAAACTTTTTGAAGCCAAAATTCACACTTGGTAAATTTGGCATAAAGCTTCTCCTTTCTCAGGGTATTCAATATAATTCTCAAGTGATCTTCATGCTCTTCCTTGCTCTTTGAATAGACAAGAATATCGTCAATAAAGACTACCACAAATTGATCAAGATAGTCTCTAAAGACTCTATTCATTAGATCCATGAAGATAGCAGGGGAATTAGTAAGACCAAATGGCATCACTATAAATTCATAGTGTCCATACCTTGTACGGAAAGCCGTCTTTGGTATATCCTCCCTTTTGACCCTTAATTGATGATACCCTGAACGAAGATCAATCTTGGAAAAGTATTGAGCTCCGCGTAGTTGGTCAAATAAGTCATCAATGCGTGGGAGAGGATATTTGTTCTTGATAGTGATCTTGTTAATTTCTCGATAATCAATGCAGAGTCTCATTGATCCATCTTTCTTCTTAACAAATAGAACAGGTGCTCCCCAAGGTGACGCACTAGGGCGTATGAATCCCTTATCAAGATTCTCTCGGAGTTGCTTCTTCAATTCCTGCAACTCAATTGGGGCCATTCTATAAGGTGTCTTTGAAATAGGCAAAGCACCCGGTACGAGTTCTATTGAAAACTCAACTTCACGATTTGGTGGAAGACCCGGTAATTCCTCCGGAAAGACATCATCAAACTCCCGTACGATAGGCATATTCTTAATCGTGAGTTTCTCACCAACCATTTGAGATAAATAACCTTCATTTAGTGGAATCAATACCCATAAGATGGAAGAAATTTCCACTAGAAGGTTATGTTCATCCTTGCATTGATATACGATCGTAGATTGATCTGGAATATGAAATGTGACTTCCCTTCTTTGGCAATTGATATGAGCTCCATGTAGAGAAAGCCAATCCATGCCAAGAATCACATCAAATTCCACTAAAGGAAGGATCAAAAGATTTCCAGGAAGCACTTTCCCACAAACTTCGATCGGAGAAGAATTATAAACTTCTGATGCGACTGTTGTGCCATTAGGTGTTGTCACAGCTAACTCAACATCTAATTGTTGAGGTAATACGGTGATACCCTTAGAAAATTCTTTAGAAATAAAAGAGTGGGTGGATCCAGAATCAAATAAAACATTTGCTACTTTAGAGTGGATGGTAAGTGTACCTTTCACCACATCGTTATCGTACTCCACATCGCTGATAGAAATTGCATGTGACTTTCCTTTGTCTTTATCCTTAAGAGTTTGTTGACGTCGACCATCATCATCAACCCTTGGATTTGGGCATTGATTGGCATAATGCACCATCTCCTTGCACTTGAAACATTGAAGTGTAGTAGGTTCATTCTGTGTATCCCTTCCTTTGTTTGCATCATTGGACATCTTCTTCCCATTATCACGGCATTCAAATGCCCGATGACCTTCTTTTCCACATTTAAAACATTTACTTGTCCCTTTAAGACAACTCCCTCCATCTTTCTTTACACACTTTGAGAATAAGGGAAAGCTCATCTTCTTTTCAGTTTGCTCATTAGATTTTCCTTTGAATTCCATCTTCCTTTTCTTATCAAACCCATGTGACTGATGGGTTACTCCAATCTCCATCTCGACTTTGAGAGCACATCGAACGATTTCCTCGTAGCTATTGAAGTCCCTTATGGCTAACGCCCTTCGAAGACTTGGTTTTAAGCCACTAAAGAATCGATCGATCTTACTCTCAGGTTGGATAATAAAACCAGAAGCGTACCTTGCAAGTCTTGTAAAATTTTCTTCATAGGTACCAACAGATTCATCATCCCTTTGCTTCAGTTCAAGAAACTCTTTCTCCATCTTTGTTCGGAGAATACGAGGGAAGTACTTATTGAAAAATAAGTTCTTGAACTCGTCCCATTCCATAGACTCAATTTCATCCCTTTGCCTCGTATTCTTAACAAGATTCCACCATTGATCAGCATCTCCTTCCAAACGATACACTGCTAGGATGACTTTATCATGTTCAGAACATTGAAGAACTGAAAATATCTTTTCAGTAGTACTAATACATTGTTCAGAAACTAATGGATCAGTAGACCCGCTGAAAGAAGGTGGACGCTGCCTCATGAAGGATTCAACAGAATGTTGCTCCCTCCTTTGCTCGTTTGGAAATCCTGCATGATTCATAGCTTGAGAAAGTTGTGTGAGCATGGCTACAAGATTTTTCATTCCAGCTCCCATATCGTTTGGTTGCTCAGGGGGACAATCATTGCATTGCCCATCGCATTCCGCATTAACACGGTTCCTTCGGGTTCCATCCATTAACTAAAACCAAGAAGAATAGTGTGAGCAACACTAATTATAATAGGAAACCACATAATTCAAGAATAAAATTTTCATGCTTAAGGTCTTATCCTAGGTTATTCATGGCCATTTCTAAGATTGTGTTCTATGCTTAGACTTATCCTTAGGGTTCTTACTAAGGCTTTCGGATCCTAGTTTCCAAAGGTTGACTATACCTTTCCTCTGATACCAACTATAAAGACCCATACTTTACATACATTGTTAATACTTCAAAATTGAAGCACACTTATTACAACATATGACAAAACCACAAAGGACCGTATAGGTATAGTGTCTTTAGAAACTGGGAAACATAAACAACTGGTTCATAAATCTTCTATAGTGTCTCCCATTTATTTCATCATATCTAGGGTCCCTTTTAGCATATTCTACTTAATATCCATCTTCCTGACCTGGGGAAAAGAAAACATAAAATGGTGAGCTCAAATGCTCAGCAAGGGCAAATAAAGGAAATAAAAATCATATCATATCTTTTTGAAAATCAAAACCTACAAGAGAGATCATAATATCTTATCATGGAATAAATCATAGAAGTGAAAATGAGATCCCCATAATCATAACATAAGACTTGAAACTTTGTGGCATGCACACATAATCATGGAAAATCATTTCTTGTTAGTCATGACTCATTGCCAAGACTATCTTAGTGGACAAAGTCCCTTTCTGAACCGAGTTCACTCCTCGTTTCAGTCCTGTATCACTGAACCGGTATAACCTACCGTTCCAGCCCTGTCTATCTCATGAGATATAAAAATCTTTACCCAATGCATTGGAGGGAGATATAGGTCCCACCCATCTTATAATGAATCCTTTCTTATGTGTGCCACATAATCATAAAACATACTTCATCGCATAACACATGTAACAAAAATGGGATTCTTGAAACATAATGACATCATAAATAAATTCATATAAGATAAAGGAATTCATAAAAATAATTCCATCACAACACGATCAAATCAATGTAATAATAGGGATAAAAACAGAACCCTTTATTATCTTAGATGGAAAATAATTTTGATAAAATACTTAAACTCCATTCTTGAGGAAAATATCCTTTCTACTTCAAAAACACTTTTCTTTTCTTAACATGTCATACAATTATAAACTAAAAGAAGTTGATTAAAAATAAACTTGAAAACTTATAAAGGAAGCTTCTTTGAAATAATGTTTTAAGAATCCATTCATGCCGTATAAGTTAAAAAAAACATTCTTTGTACTTTTGTCGGAAAAGTCAAAAAAGTACCTCGTACAAAAAAAAACGACAAAAGATTCCTTTCATATTCTTTACTAAACACTCACCGAAGGGTAAAATTGGATTTAAACTATTGTAAGTGGATGGAAACAATATTACATATTTAGGGAACATGGATGTGGATGATAAAATACACCCCCGTAATTACCAAAGTAAAAACAATCTCGGATAAAAGTGAGATTGTGATATTTCCCTTACCTTAGGTCCGATATTCTTTGTACGTGTCTGAAGCTCCTGTATAATGGTTTAAATAATGTTATTGACTTATTCCAGAATCATTAATATTGATATGGTATCATATATGGTCATATTCTTAGCTTCTTTTTAGTAATATTTCATTGTTACTTGTTACTCGGGTCTTTATTGCCTTTTGTTCTTATGCGTGTTTTGCCGAATACATTCTTATTCTTCTTTTAAGGTTATTGATACCTTATATCCAGAATGGTATTAGTGTAACATATATCATATTTATTCATTCAATTCGTTTATATAATTACTATGTAATGATGATCATGTAGAACGCGTCGCATCACATCGTGGAGACGGTATTCCGTACGTACGCACGAGTGATGATATCGTTCCTATGATCGTGGAACTGTATTGGAGTATATATATATTATTTCAGTATCAATAATACTTTATAATAATCATAAATAGTTACTCATTACACCATTATACCCATCCTTGTAAAGTGATGGTGGAAAATAGATTACACCACGGCGTGGAGACGGTATTCCGTACGTACGCACGCGCGGTGATTTCATTTTTCCGTAGGATGGATAGAAGGTGAATTAGGGTTGTTTCATATTTATAATAACATATCAGTATGTAATTAATACTGATGTTATTACTTTATCATGAAACAACTAATGAAGAAGAAGTTGAAGAAGAAAGAAATTGAAAAGATCGGTAATGGATATTACCTCTTCTTTGGAACGCCTCTTTGAATCCTCCACTTAGGGAACTAAGATTGGTCTTTGAAGAAGACCAGGACCTCTAGGATTATTCTAGGGAAGTGGAGAGGAGAAAATGGCAGGGGTTGGCCGAGCTTGAGTGCTCAAATTGGTGTGAGGAGGAGGGGGAGGAGGTGCCCTTTTATAAGGGAGGAGAGGGGCACCTTAGGAATATCTCAAAATATTATTTTATATTAGAGTCAAAATCGGTTTATAATGGTTTCAAAGGGTCTTATTTCGAAGCTAAAGTGGGGATGGGTCGAAATCCTATCAACCAATAGGATTTAGACAAGTTTAGGGTATTATTTTAACCTTATCAATTAGATTTTACTCTAAGTTAATTAATTTAACTTTTACCGTGTCTTTTTGTTTTCTTTCAATATATGGTTAATACACTTACTATAACATGCCAAACGAACCCCAAATTGTTTATTATTAATATATATATCCTTATCTAAGTCATTTGGCAGATCCTTAGATTTTTAGGAATAAAATAACAATTAGTAATATAATATTTGATTTAAAAACTATGTTGTGTCAATTTTGACACTATTTGATATATGATTTTTTTGAAAGTCATAACAGAATTATATGTTCGAACCAAGTTGATTAAATCAACAATAATATATCATAGTAACCTATAAAATTAGTGTAATTCATAAAAAGTCTCAAATTACATTTATTTTGGTGTTTATAACATCAATTATGTCAATATTTCATTAATAAGATAATTACTGCATCATCTTTGTGTCATAAATAAATTAAATTATATGATGTCTAAAAATTACAAATAAAATATCATCATGTAGGAAATATTTTTAGCTTTCTAATGAATATTTACAATTGAATTTATCTTATGTATAACCCCATATTAAAAATGATTTACTTATTAAAATTTGATTTTAACTATTTTAACCCTTCTTTAAATAAATAAATAATAAATGTCCTAATCTAATCCAAGTGGGCCTAAATGGTCATATTTTATTTCTAAGTTTGTTTTTGGTCGAATTACACTTGTCCAATAGAATTAGGACATGTGTTAGGGTAATATTAATATCATATTTACCCTTAGTTACCCTATTTACTATCAACCGCGGTAAAAAAAGTAAAAAGTTACTATTCACCAAAAAATTATTTTCATCTCATTGAACCACATTTTAGTCCTTGATATTAACCGTGTCTCTCGGATTTTCGAAATTCTATTCACAGAAGCGGTAAAATTAAGTTTTATGAAAAATTCAGTTTTTTAACCTACCACTTAGTGGTTTCACTATTAATCAAAAATTGAAAGTTTTCAGAAAAATACCAAAATTTCACCCTAGGCTAATTTCGATATTCTGAGTCCAAAAATGAAGTCCATTTTGAAAAATAAAATTTATAAAATTTCAAAAAGTGGTTATTACTATTCATAACGGCTAGTTTTAATAGCATATTGTTGTTTAGTGAAACTCGGTATTGCGTACGACGCAAGCTATCGAGGAAGGTTACGATTGCGTGTAAAGCAAGCCAAGCAAGTGTTGTGTAGAAAAAGATTCCTTTGATGATTTATATAACATAAAAGTCTCGGGTGTTACAATCATCACATACCATAATTGGGTAATATGTTCATAAGACACCACAACTAGCACACGACGTACTGCACCATAAGATACAAAAAACATTGAAGGAGTAATCCAATAATAATTATTTCTATTAAAACTGAAATAAATGTATATGATAAAATCTCCTGCTTTCAAAACCCATATATACAACTACAGAAGGATCGAGATCCATCCTAACATATATTAGAAAATACATTATAATAGTAATCCATCTCAACCTCAGTACATCTATAAGCATACTCTTCATTATTTATATTATAAAACACATCACTTTAAATGAATTTGTTTTATAATTAATCTAGAATTTTTTGATATCGTTCCTTATATATAACACAGAATTTATATAAACTGTAATATATTAAAGCATCATAACCTAGATGTTAAATAAGAAGGTATGAATAGTAATAAAAATATTATGAAAATTATTTATAAAGGATAATATTGATGAAAATGTGTTTATTAATACATAAAAAATGAGAAATCAATTTTCAGTTTGGTCATTTTATACTTAAAAAATAAGTATATTCAATAATGGTTTTTATCAATTTTTTTTTCAAGAGAACATTATAATTAATTTCTACCATTTTTATAAATTTTGTTTGGGAAAATTAATATAATTTTTAAAATAAAATTTTAATTATTAGTTTAGAGTTATTTTTTGTTTTTTAAGAAATATTTGTTATTTTGTGAATATTGAAAGTAATGATTGTTGTAAAAAATTTCATTTAATATAAATTAAATGATCGATTTTATTTGGATTTTCAAATTAATGAAAAATAATTATCCTCTAATTCAAAATAATATAATTAATTACATATGAATTATAGTTACACTATATTTTTTATATGTTAAATTTTGGGCTTGACAACACATCTTTTAAAATAATACTTTTATGGATCACAATGTGTTTTAATATTAATAAATTAATTTTATCTATATTTATTTGTTGATTTAATGAAATTTATATATTTTATATTAAATATATTATCTTGTATGTTTATTTCATTGAAATTAACTAAATAAAATTATCATTTACTCTTAAATAATCTTTTTTTTTTGAAAATTGTTTTTCATTGCAGTTTTCTCCCTTAATTAAAATTAAATTCTACCACTTATATAAATTTAATCTTGTAAAATATATTAAATATTTTGAATCATAAAAATTAATATAATTTATTAGGTTCAACATAATATTTTTTATAGATAATGTTAGAAAAATGAAAATTTTGTTACCACTAGTAAGGTTAAAAGGGCTTAATGAGGTGCTAAAACATGTGATACTGGTAGGTTTTCCTGAAAAAAAAATTATTATTGGTTGAAGATATTTAAATGTTTATTATAATAACATTGATTCCTTATACATTTGGATACACATTCTCATTTTAATATTCAACAAGGAAAATTCCTACTAAAAGATTTCTTATAATCCTTTCCTTCGACCTAGATCGTATGATGTTCTCATAATACAAATACTTCAAGTCATAAGGAGTAATTGAAAAGATATCTCTCAAAAAAGAGGTATAAATATTTACCAAGTTATTTTAATTGTATTTCTTCTTATAAATATAAAAAAATTTATCCATACAAAATTATCAATCCAATATCATTAATATACTGATATTTTGTTAAGATTATAGATCACCCATTCCTATTCAAATGTGACATGAAATTATCACTTTTGTTTAAATATAGACTACCACCTCCACAGAAATATATAAATAATTTTCCACCAGAATAATTCATGGATGGTTATTATGATAAATTTAATATTAATAATTTATATTTTTTGTTATAATAATGATTTTAAAAATATGAATTAATATTTACCTTTATTTCAATCCATTCATACTAAATTGTTAACATCACTTGTGCGTACGCACAAACTACCACCTATACATTGTGATGTAATTAAATTTTCATCAACAGTTTATATGAATGATTATAAAAATGTATATAATGAATATATATTATATTTATATAATGATTAAAATTTTAGATATGAATTAACCAAATTCAAAGTTGGAGGACCATAACAGCTAAACTAAAACAAACCTTAAAAACAAAGTAATTAACACCCTAAATAATGATGATAATGGAAGATTGTTAATGAACATTTGATATTATTTAACAAGTAAAACATGTATAATATTGGAAGTAGGTTTTAGTTCTATTTTATAATTAGAGAATATTTTTGTTTTTAATGTAGATTTTTTGTATGCTTACGAAGTAAGACATACTTGACGTAATGGTTTTATACAATATTCTAAATTTTTCTAGGGATGTTTTTGAGTGAATTTTTTGATGTTGAAATTATATTATCTATATATCCCAAGAATTCTATATTTTATTCTAATGTATTTATTTCTAGAAATTTCAGTATTTCAATTTCATTTTCCTCTCACCAAGTACTAAAGATAGTAAAAGAAAACTTTTAAGGAAAACCAACAATGTTTTTCACTTTTTTCATGGATCATTTAGTTCATGTCCATATTTTTTGAAGATAATTTCAAGAATGATTAAATTCAAATATAATGAGTTATTAAATTCATGTTTACCCTTTTACGATCAATAATTTTTATTGGAATATTCTTATCATATTCGACCAAGGTGCTTCTAAATTTATAAAGATAATGAGAAATGAATTTTTTTACTGAAATCTATATGAATATATTTCTATGACTTCATGAATGATATTTTAGTTTATTATTTCTTTATATGTTTCCTCATTTATTTTTAAAAAATATTTTATTTAATATTTTGGTAAATTTGAGATTCTAAATAAGTGATTTCCAATAAAATGTGTATGTTATTCATGGAATGTTCTTGTGATATTTTGAAGGTATTTTTCCATATAAATACATCAATTGATGTTTATTTATATTTAATAAGTATATGACCCCATTTAACCAAATTTAATATTTCTCAGGATGGTTTATAATTTTGACGATGAAATGTTTATAAAACATGTATCCTTTATTATGGTTTTTATTTGATGATATAATGAATGTTATATACTCTTGTGGCCTATACATATATAGTTTTCATTATGTTATGGATGGGTATATATTTATATATCCCTCCAATTCATTTGGTAAATAATGATATCTCATGTGATAATAATTTCTAGAATGGGGATTGATCCGTGTTTTGTAATGTATATTCTCTAATGAGATAGTCATGGGAGTAAACCTCGACTATGTAAATGATGGAATGGGTAGTGAACCCAATCCACTATGGTAGTCATGAAGGTTATCCTTTACTATTAGAATTATTTTTCATTCTTATGTGTATTAACATAATATATGTCTTATACATATGATCTATTCCCATCAATCATGATAGATTATCTATGATTCCTCACTCTTATGTCTTATTTTTTATTAATAAACCTTTATTTTATGTTTCGTGGTTACGATATATGAATTTCGTGTATGATTCTAAAGTGTTAAGATCATGTTATCTTACACTTTTACTTATCTTTTTCCCAATTATGATCATTTATTGATATATATTATGTTTACCCTTACTAAGAATATGAGCTCTTACTTTATTAAGTCCACACACCCTAGTTATGAAGAATTATTTTATGTATGTTATGTCTAAGTAGTGTTCTTGTTATAAAGAACTAAACATGAAATAATTTAGATTTTTATGTACCAATTATTTATATGTGTAATTTTCTAATGACACTAAATCTGTATGGTCCTTAGGTATGTATTATTATGAAAAATACTGATTATTCATCTGATGAAATATTTATATATGAGATGTATGGGTTGCTATATTTGTTATCAAAGGAAGTTTTAGACACTTTTTGAATCTAGGATAAGAATAATTTAGTGAACACCCTTACCATAATCCTAATTATAAATGAAAACCCATTTTATGGTAATTAAAAGAGTATTTTTGTTACAATGAAAATAAATCCCTATTTGGATACAACAAGTGGATTTTTTTTATCATTTATTCATATACTTGTAATAACCCCAAGAAGATTTGATCTAGTATATCTTGACTATCGTTTTAGTGAAAAATGAATCTGCTATTACTATGAAGATGGTATGATAGTCTCATCAGATATTCTTAGGTTAATTAATATTTTATAGAAGTACCGTTATAAACAATTTCAATACAAAATGACAAAGAATAACCTTGGATAAAACTAATGTGTTGTATATTAAATAGTAGGTTTTACAAATTGGACATACTATGAATTATTTTTCCTTATTTACCACCCCATTTAGTTAATATTTATAGTCATAAAAACTATTTCATTTTTAGTAAGGGGTTTATGTTTGAATGAAAGAGTTAAGGTAGTGATAGGTACACTCAAATTTATATGTTTCTTATTTGATCTAAGTTATATGAATTCATTTTTACCTAGAAAATTCATAAAAATGTTAATTTATATCATAAATGATTAGATATTTAATTAATAGTAAAAAAACTCTAAATGGGTTGATGATCACATATCAAATCTTTGATTCATTACCAATTGATGTTTTTTGGAATAAAATCATAAATAATCATTAAAGTCTTCCAAAAGTTGAAATTGATTTGATTTTGGGAATTTAATGGACTTATTTATATAAATACCATATTAATATCAATGTAAGGGAATTAAAATTTGATATTATAAAAAAACCTATCATATTTTTTACCAGTGTGAGGATAAATATTAACATCCAATGTAAAATAAATCCAATGAATATGTCTTGATTCTTATTAAAATTATTTATTTTTCTAAAATTATTATGGATAAATTCAATAACTATGATATACCTTTTATATGGTAGTTTTTTAATTTATTTCTTGAAGAGTTACAAATTATTCCATAGAATTGTGATGAATTGTTTTCAATAAAAAAACTTAATTAGTGATACACCTTTTATAAAGGCTCCATATAGTATAGATTTGATCGATTTGTAGGAATTGAAGAAGAAACTCAAATATCATATTGAAAATTGATTCATTCATCCATATGTGACACCATGTAGTGAACACATTATTATTATTAAGACAAAACGAAAATAACTAAAACTATTCCTAGATTATCGATAACATAAAAATATTATGATCAAGAATAAGTATTTTCTTCTTGTAATTGATTATTTTTTATAATTCAAGAGGATATTAATATTTTAACATGATTAATATTCTACCTATATACTATCTATTTAGGTTCATAATTTAAGGGATACAACAAACAACCTTTTGATCTAGGTATCAACACCAGGAATTTATAGTCTCGCTGTTTGGTCTTACTAGTTCACCCACTATATTCATAATTTTACTGAATAATGTCACAAGACCTTACCATTATCAATTTTCAGTTTCCTTTGTAGAAAATATTCTTATATATTCAATGGTTAAGGAAGATAATTTAAGTCACTTGAGGATTGTTTTGAAAATACAAAGGAAGGAAAATCTATATAAAAAATTTTCCAAGAATGATTTACAGTTAAAAAAATTTCATTTTTGGGTCAAATAATCTCAAGAGAGGTTATATGGATGGATATATTAATGATTTATGTTATTAAACTTTTTTTAGGTCAAAAACTCTTATCAAGATCAATAGTTTTCTATTATTTGTTGGATATTATCAACACTTCGTGAATGATTTCTCAAGGTTATATAATACAATCACCAAGTTAATTTGGAAGTGAGTAAAGATCCTTTTCATTGATTCACAAGAATTATATGGTTTATGAGTTGATTTTGTGTCCCATTAATACCATACCAACAGAAATAACTATTAGAAGAATATCATAGATCATCATTTTCAATTCAACATCAATGAATAACGAATTTATCTCTTTTAGTGTTATATATAGATTTTAAGGTGACGAGGCAGAACACTATGGGTGTGTTACAACCATTACCCATACCAGAATTAAAATAGGAAAACTTCACAATGGATTTCATCATCAGGCTCCCCAAAACATCTAATGTTTATAATGTAATATGGGGTTTTTAATCATAGTTTATGTTAACACACTTTATTTATATAAATTAATATTTCTCTATGGGAAAGATTTCCAAAATATAAATTAGTGAGGTAGTAATTTTACATGGGGCACCACATTCTATTATATCTTATATAAATTTACGGTTTATCTCATATTCATAGAGAAGTCTTTAGAAAAATATAGAAAGATAGTTCTGTTTTTTGTACTACTTATTATCCATATATATATTTTTAGTATAATTTGACCATTCAAAACCTGAAAGATATATTTAAATCACATTATCAAGATTTGTTATATTTTTGTGATCAACACCATCATGATCCTATGTTTTCATATAATAATAGTTTTCATTCATGCATTGGATTGATCCTTATGAAAACATATTTCGTAATAAGTGTATAACTCTAATATTCATTGATGAAGTTGGATAGATAAATATATTAAGACCTATGGTATCTGAATAAATGTAATTGTAGGTTAGATTCATTTATTGGAACATAAATATGGCTCATAGTTTACATAAGAGTTATAATGAAAATAATTTGCAAGATTAAGAATTTACTGTTGGTTTGATGTTTTTATTTTGAATATTTATTTTGAATAAGGTTAAGATATCTATAAATAATGAAAAGATGATACCTAAGTATATTTATCACTTCAATATTATTTATCAATTAGGGATTGTTCCCTATCACTTGAAACTCCCACTAAACATTATTTAAGTTGATAATGTGGTCAATGTTTCTCTCCCGAGGAAGTACATACTTGGCCATTCACATGCTCTGAAAAGAGTTTTTTTTAATAAAGAGTTATCTTTATTATGAAGTATAACTAGTTTTAATATTGGATTAGAGATATAATGTTCTATGAAACAATAAAAGTCACGAGATTAATGTTCTTTGGAAGAATCATAAATCTAATGAAGCAACAAGGGAACTTGAGGATGTCATAAAGTAGGCATATCCTAATTTTTTATGCTAGAATGATGTCATTTTGAGGGGAAGGTTATTTTAATGGGAGTAAAATTTAAAACCCAGATATTTTATATGTATTTCCATTGAATAAATCATGATGTATTCATTACCCACATTACAGGCAACCTAAACTCTATATGAACTATGATTTAATAAAGAGTTTTAAACTGGCCATTAAATTCACAGGTATGAAGAGTAATAACCACTTTAATAAAATATGTATAATTTTCATATCAATTCAAATTTATAGATTAATTTATAATAAATAACTACTTATTTTTTAGTATAGTAATTTTTCATTTAAAAAAAATATATTTTTAAAATAATTCTTATAAAAAAAGTTCACACAAAATGTTATAATTTATTTCTATAATTTTTCTAAATTTTATTAGTGGATATAACTATAATTTTTAAAATCATCATTTCAATATATGTTTATTGAGAATTTTTAGGATATTTCTAAAAAATTTAATTTTTTATTGAATATTGAAAAATAAAAATTGTTAGTAAAAATATTAATTTATATCAAATAAATCCTTTGATTATGTTATTAAATTTAAATTACATTTTACTATGTATAATTCAATTAAAAATATATAAATATTCTTATATGAATCGTCATTATTCTATATTTTAGAATAAGTTATTTTTTTGGCATAAATGTATTTTTGAAAAGCTATTTCTTTGAGTACAATGATTTTCTATATTAGTAAATAAATTTAATATATATTTAAAAATAGTTATAATTAATTTAATTTATTATATATTCAATATAAAAATTTTACATTCATTTGATTATTTCACAAGGAAAATAAGGGAATTAAATGACATTTTATACTTAAAGAATCAATTTTCAAAGATACGTTTTTATTATGGTTTGCATGTATAATTAAAATTAAATTCTGCCACTTATAAAAAATTAATCATGTAAAATTTATTACATATTCTTAATCCTCATAATTAATATAATTTAATAGGGTTAATTTAATTTTTGGTCATTTTGAATAGTAAAAATAGTAAAATTAGGTTGCAATGGTTAAGATGACAACGAGTTTACTATAGGTTAAATGATGAGATAAGTGGTGGATTGACATAAAAACGTATCATTTTAACAATGTATTAATATATTTAAACCTTATATTTTCTTTCCATTTAATTGATATACATTTGAGCCACTTTACCATGAAAGTGAACATAAATGGGTGAATACATTTAAGAAATTCTATGTGTGTCCCTCAACTTATTTATAAAAGAGAACCTCTTCTCCACCATTAATCACACCATTTAGGAATTATATATTTGAAAATAAATAATTTAAAAACATTCCATAAACCTTCCATTCATCCTATTGATGATGGTATTCTAATAAGAAAAATCCTTTAAGGCTTAATGAGTAATCCAAAAGAGGTCTCTCAATGAAGAGGTATAGATCTCAACCAAGAACTTTAAATTTCATTTCTAATTATACCTCCTCTAAACATTTTTTCCCTAAAAAATGACTAATAATATAACATAAAAGAACTATATTTTTATTATGATTATTTCACAACCATTTACCACCTCTTACCAATCAAATGTGAGATAAATGTATGGATCATGTATATGTGGGGACTACTACCTCCCCGAACAGATAAGACTCATTCTACCTAGAAATAATACAAAATTTTTATTTTGATATTTTTAATGTACATATATTATATTTTTTCCTAATAATTAATCTATAAATATTAATTAATTTAACTTTAATTTTGTCCATCTATTGAAGTATGGAAACGCCACTTATGCATATATTCAAACTACCGTATCCACATTGTGATATAAATCATTTTTTCACCACCTATTTATTTTAATAATTACAAATATGTGTATAATGAATATAAATGATATCAATATCATTATTAACATTTCACATATGAAGGATCCATGAACAATGAGTATGGACCAAAACCGCCGAAGAAAAAAATTCCTGAAAAATGATGTTGTCTGTACTGAAAACGATGATCATAATGAGGTATTTTTAATGAATGGGTGATAAGATATTATAAGTAAACAATTTAAGGTATTATAGGTATTACTATGATTATTTTATATAATAATAATAAATTTAAATATATTTTATAAGAGTATATAGTTATTATGAAGGATAACGAACATGAGGTAATGGTTTTATATTATAATCTCATTTTTACTGAGTTTGTTTGTGATTAAGATGAATAGATTATATGATATATCTCATCCACATCTTATTTTTTTATCCTCTATTTATTTATATATATTTATATTTTTCTATTCATTTTCCTATTTTTATGTACTCAAGTTACTGAAATAATGTTTTTAGGAGAACTAACCACGTTATTTTATTTGGTTAAGAATCCTTTATCTATTGTAAATATTTTATTAAAAATGTTTTAAATAATGTTTATACTATTCAAAAAATATTAATTAAATCCATATTTACAAATTTTTTATTTTTATATGAAACTTTTAATGGTATCTTCTTTCCATTTTTTAAACAAGGTACTTCTCACCTTTTACCGATAGAGAAAAAATAATTTTAATTTCAATGTTCACAACATCATTGATTTTCTATGCCATCACAAATACTATTTTATTTGATTTTTAATTTATAAAATTTCTTTGGTTATTTTAAAATAAAATTATTTCCTAAAAATGTTTTAAATTTTTAGATTCTATATAACTAATTTCATAAAAAAATGACATTTACCCTAAGAAATATTCTAGTGATATTATAAAGGTATTTTTACTTATAATAACATCATTTCATAGTTCTTATGATATATTGGGTTTATGATCCAATATTACCATATTTACTCTTTATATACATGTTTTATGATTATGATGAAGAAATTTTTATAAAACCTATATCCTTTACAATGTTTATGATATGATGAATTGATAAATGTTTTATGGTATTTTTGAACATATGTGTATGGATTCCATTATGTGGACGATGTGTCTAGGATTATATTTCCCTCAATTGAGTTCTTTATATAAAGGAAAATCAAGAGGTAATAAGGGCTATAATGGGGAGTGAACCCAGTTTAGTATGTGAATGTTTCATATATGGCATTCATGGGAGTGAGCCTCTATTAAGGAAATAATGGAATTGTGAGAGGACCCATTCCAAATTTATTGTCTTAGTATTGAATCCTGGATATATAAATTATTATTTTTTGGATTTTTTGTTTTCTAAAAAATTATATCTTCTTATTATAATATATTCTCATGGATAATGATTGATTAATTTTGATTATTTACTCTTATGTCTTACCATTTTTTGATTAATAAATCATTATTTCATATTCGTTATTATGATATATGAATTGGTGGGTATGATTTTATAATCATTAAATAACGTTCTCATACAGATATTATTATCTTATACTCACTTATGGTCATTTATTAACAACACTTGTTTTTAACATTACTGAGCATAAAATAAAACCATTTCCTAAGTTTCCATTCCGTAGGTTATGTTGAAGGGTTTTAATTATGTTATATCTAATAAGATTTCTAGTTATAAAAAACTAAATGGGAAATTATTTTGATATTTTATATACAATTTTTACATATCTATGTCTCTAAATACACTAAAACACTATAGGACTTATGAAATTATTATAGGGAAATATAAATAAAATTCATCTAAAATGATGGAATATTCATGTATTAAAAGTATGGGCCACTATATGCAGAGTAGTGTAAGGGGGGTGGTAAAATATATAATCCTTATAAAACCGAGATATTGGGGAACATCAAAAAACCATTGATGAAATGGTGATAAACCACGCAAACTAACTTGGATAGTAGAGTGTAATTAATCATAGAAAATAATTTTATAGTTATCACACAACCACCTAAGAGAAAACTACATACCCGAGACAAGAACATTTTTTACAATTCCACATGAATTATATTCTAATATATATAGGTTTGAACGTCTAAATATCTATTAATAGAATAATCAAAGGTTACATATCTGATTTATTATTATATTTAACAATTAAAATTTATATTTAAAATATATTTGAAATTCTAGTGTATTTTGTTTTATAATTATGATAATTTAAAGATCTTCACATTCATTATCATTTTAATTCTAGATTTCCTTAACACGATCTCAGAAATTTCCAATTAATCTCACGGTTTTCATTTATCTTAACATTTCCTCATCAACGCCCCTTACCATGGGTTCAATAATATTTTTATTACCAATACATATCCCATGTATTCTAAATATCATAATGTATACCGTTAATGTAACATGTTCCCCATGAAAACAGGTAATTGTATTGAGTAGAAATAAATATAGTTGTAAGAAATAATACAAACTTGAAAAATGGTAATTTCCATATGTTAACTTGAATAATCATTCCCCACATCCACATAAACACATAAAAAGTTGTATACAAGCCCTTCACTCAACCTACACCAACAAAATCAGTGACATGCACTACAACCTAGTCACTTATACACCCTAGGAAGTCCACCCATTACATCATTAAAAAATTAACTATACCAGGTTACATATAAAATCAATAAATGGTATATATCCCACAAATAAAAGTTTGAAAAAATAATTTAAACAAAAATGTAAAGTGAAAATGTAAGAATGGTTATCAATTAAATGAATTCATCATTCTTATATTACTTATTATCATCCTTATCATGTTATTCAATTATATAGAGTTTATAACATCAAGGAACAAAACAATAAAATTTATTGTTTGTGTAATGTTAATATGGTGGTTATTTTTCTAATAACATGAACATGTAGTCACAACTATTTTAATAGTGTTAAAGAAATAATAAAATATATAATAACATGTGAAAGTTTCACTTATAATCTTTATTAATTCCATGCACATATAATTCCTCCACACCAAACTAAATTATTATTATATCTTAAAAAAAATATTACTTAACTAGTTCAAATCTAATATAAAAATATAAAATATGGCAAATAATTTTAAATAGTAGGTATCACCCAAATGAAAATTATCAGCTTGAATGGAATGAAAATAGAAATAAGTGTATCTCAACACCATTATAGTTTTAGATAATTTTTTGAGTTTCTTATGTTAGTTGGTTGATCTCATCAATTTAAAAATTAAATAACTAAATTACAATTTCCCACATTTATACATAAATAATATGTAGATATAAAATAGTATACTTATGATAATCAATAGGGTATACTTGATAAACATTAGTATAGGTATAGATAAATGTTCACATAACCATGTATTCTTATTGACGCTCAACTTGATTAGCTTCTATGGGAAGATCATATTACATAGTACATAAGATGCTCCTTTAAGTATCATGGATGTGTAGTACATAAATAAAAAATAGAAGGATAGTGGGAGAGAGAGAAAAGAATTAACATATAAAATGAATATGGTAGAGATGTTAACCAATCCATCATAATATGGTATAATCATGGTTTGGAATATAGTGATTTAAATATCTACATTTTTTCAATCATTAAATGATTGTTATTTCACCCTCAAACATGGGTGAATAAAAATATAAAGGTCAATTGATTTTTTTTCAAGCATGAATTTATATATTTTCGGACATTACAATATTTATTTCTCTTTATATTTTGGTTTCAAATGAAATATAGTAATGTGATATTATTTTATATTTATATATTTCATTCTCCCATTATTTGTTATAATGTGTAATTCAAAAAAACATTCTACCCATAAAAATTTAGTTACAGGTCATTTTCATAAGAAAATTATAATTTTCAATAAAAAATGTTACATATATGCAACAATGTTGATCTGGGTAAAAGAAATTCTAAAATATATTTAAATAGATTAAGTGACCTTTACCTGGTGAATTACGCACCCTAAGGTAGCATAGATGACCTTTGCATATAAATTATACTACCTCAATGAATGGTTTAATAATATTGTAGTGCTCTTCACAACTATGACCTACTGTCATGTGAGAGGTTTCTGTTTATGTGATACATGTATTTCTTTTGCATGAACATTTTATTTAACTTCCTACATTAATTTAAACCTTGATATTTCTATTTCATGAGTCTAGAACTACCTATATGTTGGAATCTTACCTAATATGGGATGTGTTATCATTAGTTAGTAACGAAATTAGAGAACTATATAAGGGTAAATAAATATACCTTTATACTGGGTTGTGGTATTGATTAAGGATAAATTAGAATATAAAAATAATTATATTCCAATAGGAATATAAAAATAATCAATAAAATGAATATAAACCCCCTCTAGACACATAAATGCCTCATGAAATCTCAAAAAGAGTGATTTGGAAATCACAAAGAGAGTGATTTTGAAATCAGGGCCCTTATAAGTTAAATGGGAAGAAGACATGTAAACACTATCAATAACTATATGATAGAAAAATAGATTTAATTTTTTGAGAAAAATCACATAATTTCTCAAATTTATAATTTAGAAATATAAAATCTTGATTTCAATATCATATTGGAAAATAAACTCTAATATTATATTTTTTTTCTTAGACGGATACTCTCTAAATCCTTATATTAAAAAATTATGTTCATTATTTATATGTATAAGAACATTATTCTTATCTATATTATATAATATCATTCATTTATAATTCCTTATTACCTATATATTAATTTTTTATTGATAAAATTAATATTTCGGTTTTAATTGTTAAATTTGAAGATGAAAACATTGGTTTGATAGTTCTAATAATTTATTTTTGATCAAGGGTTCATCAACTCTAGGATGTATATAAAGATTTATTATATGATTTCGTTTATATATGGACTCTTGTGTTCAATTCATGGAACTTATAGTACTATTTTTCAAATAACATTTAGAAATATATTTTTGTGATTATTGATTTAATAAAATAATTAAATTTTTTACTGAATATCGATTTGAAAATTACCATTCTAGAATTATGAAAAAATATTAAATTAAAAATATTTTAAACATATTACCTGTATTTAGATATTCTTAATCATTCATAATGTAAACTATATAACATTGTTCTTTCACAGGTTAAAACCGAATCAAAATAGAACATGTTATAACGATTGAAAGAGTAAGAACATGATATTGGATGGAAATAATATCTCTTTTATAGAAGGCTATTGATTTTTTATTAATGTTATATATCAAATATAATTATAGTAAGATGAAAATGACAATAAAGAGTAATTAAGTATAAGAAAAAACATACTTTAAAGACTTTAATCATCTCATAGAGAGCCTTTTAGAAATGAGGGATTTTGGACTCTTTCTTAGGAACTAAGGTACAAAAATATTATAGATCATTTTTATGGAGACATTTTTTGTATAATTTTAAAGTAAACTGAATGAAATGTGTGGGATGAAGTGGACAGAGTAGGTTTCCATTTACAGGGGAGATTGATTGGAATTTTTACAAATACTTTTTCTTGAATGTGCAAGGAATGAGAGTTTATATATAAAGTGGTCCCAAAGATGGATGATAGTGGAAAATGTATGGGGGGATGTGATCATTCCCTCACTCACTCATTTAGAGATAATGTTTTTGTGATATTTTGTTTCATTTAACATTAATTTATCAACTTTTCCTCATTTTAACGTCAAAATGATGAATAATTTATACCATGGTAAGTATTTTAAGCCTACAAATTCCATTGTTCATAATAAAAAATGTAAAATTTTCAATTTAAAAATAGGAAACAATTTAATTTCATCTAATTTCTAGATTTGTAAAATTTATATTTTGATGGAAAACATAAAATATATAAAAATGTTGTTTTTATTTGTAAAAAATGTTTAAAATAAATTGTTGTCAATCTTATTTTATATCAATTACATATTAAATGAGTATTAATATATTTTTCCATATATATATACTTTACTATTTTTCAGTATCATATTTTAAAAGTGATTATTTTTGGAAAAAATACATAACCCTTTGGAAAAATAATTTTTTTAGAAAGTATCCATTTTAAAATTAAATGACTTTAATCAAGTCATATTAAAATTATTTATTTTCTAATAAGTCGATATATTCTATAAATTAGAATTATAATATTTATTTGAAATTTATAAACAAATCAAATAATTATTTAAATATATTTAAAATAATCTATAATAAATAAAAAATATATTTTTTATAATAATGAATTTTAATTCATTAGTTTATGTTTATTTCATTATTGAACAATTTATTATTTGTGAATTATATCAATATTAATTTTTTACTTGAAAATTATTGAACATAAATATTGCTATTGGATATAATTATATTAAATGAAAATATATTCAATGACCATATAACCAATGAACATATATATAATAGTCCGAATATGTTACTATATTGAGCCTTACATGTATCTCTATAATCAATTATAATATTATTTAATTTCATGGTCATGATATTTTTGATATATATGACATGATGTAATCATTCTATAGTTATCATTGATGGTATGATCATCACAAAAGATTGTGATAGTAATAAGTTAATCATTGTAGTATTTTTGTTTACAAATTATTTCATTCCATTTTTAATTTTACTATTTATTTTTTATTTAGTTAAATTTTAATTAAATTCATTTTAATGTAATATTTTATCAAAATGAAATAGGGAGTTATTTATTTTTGTTCGATGTTGTGTGGGTCACAATCTATTCGACACAGATGATATACATAAATTGAAATACCTAAAAAATTAAATGGTGTTAAATATCTATTGAAATATTTTAAGATACAAAAACCATGATTTTTTAGTATTTTACATTAGATATTTCAATTTAGAGTCTATCAAATTTAATATCTCTTCAATTTTTTTCTATTGAATTAATTTTTAATATCATATCTCTTTTGATTTGTATCATGAACCAACCCAACAAGGCCCACATGTGTGGTGATAAGTTGAGTGTGATAGCTCAATCCTACCACTAAAAGACTAGGTGTTAAAAAAATAACTGAGTAGGAATAACTCAAATGTTGGAGGTTATATCCAAAAGTAAATTTGCATATGCACACATGTTTAAACACCCATATAATGGTAAAAGATAAATAAAATTTATTCTAATAATTCATGCATAACATCTATACCACATTATAGTATGAAAAAGTACTAATAAAAAAATAAAGGGCTATATTAAATCCCACCCATAAGATGATAAATGAGTCCATCCTATGAAGTAAGAGGAAACTATTATCAAAGAAACACTTGGAACAACCATGATCAGTCTAGTTGACCATGATCCGCCTACTTGTAGTCATACTTGGACACTTTCAAATGGCCTATCATCTTATTATACATGACATATATTGGTAAATCCCATTTAGGGTTGATTATAACAATACCTAGTAGGTAACACCAAAATTACAAAACAGACATATCAAGAGTGTCGTCAAATAATCAAAAGGTATGTCAACATGACATGGGATGTAAAAATAAAGAAAACAAAAAACATAGATATAATAATGATAGAATTGAAGCCTCAAATAGATATCATCCATACTTCCATACACATTATTTTTCTTGAATATTCAAGGTATCTTTTTTATAGGATATCTCACTCGATGAGAAATGTTTTCACTGATGGAACTCTTCATAGAGGTCTTACTCAATAGGTCTCACCAAATTACACACTAGAGCTCTAATGTCGTCGACATATAGAGATAAGATCACACCCATAACCAATGGGGGACACCATAGAAACTACATGAATGGAGTTCAAGATAGGGTATTGAGTCCATTTTCATGGTGGTCATAATGATACCAAAAACTCTACTTAGGATGATTGTGGATCCCACCCCTATCAAATAAAGGGATACCCCAAACTCTATCTATGGAAGGCCTAGTATAGCTTATTATAATCCTATTATTAGGATAAAATTTTACAATATACCCTCATAGAGATGGGGCAACGAGTCATAGTCAATTTATACAGGTCCAAACCGAAGAGACAGAGGCCCTCAACCAACCCTTGATAAATTAAATTGTGTTTACTGAGGGTGCAAGGAATGTATTTTCTACTATGGTTTAACCTGTTTAACACCATTTGACAAGTAATTTACTTATAAAAATACATGGTGTGTTCTCTATGGATACACACCATTCCACCTACCAGTTCTTGTGTACATCTAGTCATACCAGTGTACTTTAGTTCATGCGCATGTATATGGCCATGTTTGAGTACCAGGTCATGCATGAGTACTCTATTAATTATTTTTCACCTATTCATGTTTATTCCTATGTAACCTTGGGGGTTCATGCTGATCCACTAGCACCAGGTCCCACAGTGTGAAACATTTTACAAAGCATGTGATATTTTTCTCTACGGGGAAACCATAACACTATATTAGGGGGACTACACAGTGTTTTTCTTTCATGGTATACAATATGTGGTGAATAATTTTCAGGAAATTTAGGATTTATCACATGTTTAATTCTACACTACATCCACTGCCAAATCCACCATCAATCATTCTAAAGAACACAAATATTGATCCTTCGAATCCCATCTATCACCGTCGGTAGGATTCCAGCCCTCCAAATGAAACAAGAATTATATCCGACCACAATGTGATAAAATTGCCCAACAGACCATAATGAAGGGGAACCCTTATCCAGTCTCATTATACTTGTGATCTTCCACCATATTCATCATACCTCGATTAATCCATAGATTATGAACTTAGACCCATGGTATCAATCCATTGCACTGAATAATGGTCATGTAATGGTTTATTACTGGGTATTTTTTGAACCACCATCTAAATAAATTCATAGTGAAGAACATGTGATTAAATGGGTAAGAAATGAAAAAAAAATAAAAAATGGTAAAAAAACATAATCCATTATTCAGGTTTCCCTCAATTAATTATCATAAAACTGAAATATTAAGAACCAACAAACAAATAAAACGAATTCCCCAATATATTAGGAAGATAACATGAGTCCACATCTCATGAATAACCCAATGATTAATCTGTTAGAGTATTTGATTCACATTCATCATGGGATTCTCAAATGAGGAAATAAACTAACTGAAAAAACATCCTAAAATGAGTTATGATGAATCACTAATGAAAAAAATTCTTATTGTCACCATTGGTGATATCCTTTTACTCCATTGGAAAAAATTATTAGTAGAATATTGTCATAATCTATACTCTCCTCCAATGGATCCTCTCAATTTTTATGGTTATGCAGTTAACCCTATGAATTTTCTATAACTATGTATTTATAGATGATAATTAGTTTAATCATTTAGTTAATATATTAAATAAATAATTTTAATTTATTTCACTACTTCTCCTAGAGCGGTTCTCATGAAAAACACCTAATAAAAAAATACAATGTTGTTCTTAATGTAAAATATTCATTATAAGGTCAACAATGATCTCAATTTTTCTATTTGAGTCCCCATTTGATATTTATTCCATTATTTTTGAATAATGGTGATATCGTGATATAATATTTTTATTATTTTCATTATACCATCACTGAGTTTAATGATGTATTAGAATATCATGTTTTCTTAGAGCCTTGATTTAAATATTTTTTTAATATATTGAAAATTATTACATGGGAAAAAAAGGGATGTTTTAACCTACCCAACTCATGTATTTTTTTATTTTAGAGATAAAAAAGTGTAATAGAAGGATGATGGTACAAGGTTCTTCTCTGGGTATACAAATTCCAGATTCTCTCAAAAATATTCATCTACATCCATCATACATGAACCAATGTAAAATCTATTCACTGAGAGATATTATATTACCAATCCTTGATCTACATCTGGTACTCTGCAAAGGTATCTACATCCTTGATGTCTAGATTTCCCCAGTCAGTAACATGTGATAGGTCAGGCTTGTACCTCCTCAGTTGTGAAATGAGGAATAATTTTTTTACACATTCTAGTTGTGGTTTTAGGTCCATGTGATATTCCATCTCGTTGACCCTATGTACTATCTAGAAAGGGCCAATGAAACATAGAGATATCTTTCCACTGTGTCCAAATTTCCACAACCCACATCATGTTGTGACATTCAAGAACAATTGGTCATCCTAATAAAACCCCAAATACCTCTATAATTAGTCTAAATGAGTCTTATAATGGTTATGGATAGTCTTATTCCACTTTTATATTATCTACACCTTCTATATCATTACTCACACCAATTCCAGGAACATGAGTTCTTACTCACCAAGATCAGTCTTGTATAGTGATGACCTTTATGGAAACAATTAAAAATCCAGAAATGGTTCCACACTACTGGTGGAATGATATATATTATTATCTGAACAATTTCCCATGGTTATGTGATCCTTCCTAACTATGGTCGAAGTCCAACATGAAAGTCAATATATTGTCTTCTAGAACCCAAATGGTTCTCTTAGGCTTGCTATAATTATGGGTGTAAAATTACATACTAAAATAAAATTGAGCTTCATGGTCAACCTATAATCCTATTAATAATTTTGATGTGAAGAAAGAATCATGGATTAAATTGATATTTGAGGAAACCTTGTGAATCCAATCTATCTCATTCAGGTAAATGTGTCCAAATCTATATATTAAACACTACTCTCATGTAGTTAGGAAGTGGGTTGACTTGGTTAGTCATTGTACAATCACCCAAATAAAATATTTCACTCTAGAATATCATGAATTTTTTATCAATAAGTCTATAGATATTCCATACTAATTCTACTAATAATCTTTAAGGTTTTGAGAAAAAACCAATGTAACTTTGTGCTTAGCCTCCACTTGATAACAATTGAGGCATCAAGAGAAAAACTCCACAACACTCATATTCGTACTTGGACACCAAAAATATTGTCAATGGTCTTAGTATATATTTTCTAAAATGGGATTTCTCACTAAGGTGGTGTATGAAATATCTAATAAATCACTTCTTATAATTTCATGGATACCATATTCCCTCCTTTAAAAAGGATAATGTGCACCCCACCATCAGAAAATACATTATGAGAACATTTAGGGGATATATGAACATGAAATGTATCATAGTATGTATCTCTTTATTGAGTGACCCAAATACACTATAAAATATTTGGTAAAATATCCGCCAACACTAAATATGATTCAAAATCTTCATCCACTATAAAAAACTTCAATGAGTCCCAATTCAATAATGTATCTCTCAGGAACTACAAATAAGATCTCTTATTGGGAGTATCGTCCTACATATTCCACATATTTATTATATAAATTATCAAGAATTCATAATAATAGGGTAAATCAATCATTCAACTATATCAAAAGATAATATCCTTATGTGAGAAGATATAATTGATACTCTTGTGGTCCGAATAGATGATAAATTTGCACCCATAAGGCTGTGTCTCTATATCATTTGGAATATGAATACAAATCCATTCTCCAGATTTTGTATCGCATAGTTATTCTCATGTAATATCAACTTTCCCGACCCATTTCTAATCATTACCATCATATCAATTATAAAGAAATGATGTATAGTCCCTGTGGCATCGCTGAACAATACATACTCAACATCCTCCTTTGTAAACCTTGATATGAGGGAGCTCTTCATCCTCTGTCTCAACTCCAAAAATTCATGTTGGAACCTCTCTATACACATGAACGTATAACCCTTATAGGTTAAGGTAGTCATAGGTAATAATATATTTGATAAATAAATAATAAATATCCTATCGTTTTCTTATAATCCATGGAATCTCCTCTCCTCTATCATACTCTTGGGTGGCTCCCAAGATGACACTAGCTCAACATTTACTGGGTACACTACTATAACCACCACTAAGATGAAATTTTCTAGAAATTATAAAAATTTAATCCATCATTAATAGTTTTAGATATCATAATAAATCAATTTGTCTTGTATTTTTCCAAGGACCATCCGAAAAATGTTCACATGATTCTCCTTGGACACTGAGTACCCCATAATTTCATCGATGAAGGCCACCAAATATTGGTCTAAGAAAGACTGAAGGATCCATTTAATGAGTCCCACAATCACTGATGGGTTATCCATCATTTTAAAAGGCTTTACTATGTACTCATAATTTTCATAAAGGTATCTGAATACTGTCTTTGGTGTATCTACATCTCGTACTCAATGCATGTGATAACATGTTCTGAGCTTCATCATCAAGAACCACATCTCCCCTCTAAACTAGTTGAAGAGGTCACTGGTCCTAAATAGTGGAAAATTATTCTCCACATTCACTTATATTAGGATTTGGTAATTCTTACACTACCTTTTGTTTCAATCATCATTGTATAGAAAATGCTTGAGCTCATAGGGCGAAACATTGGGTCTTATATAGACCATCCTCTACACATCCACTAACTAATACTTCAACTCACAAAGATTTATGTGATCTATCTAATATTATGACATAGATTTTTGGGTAGTCCCTAAGTGAAATTATTTTTATAATCCTACCTCTTAGAGAAGAGGTTTTCCTGATACATCCTCAAAAGGAAATCTACATACTCTGCCACCACTACAGGTAGATGAAACACCATAACAAACACTACTCTATGGTTTTCACTATAAAACATGTGTATAATCAGTTGTATATTACTATGCATTATATAATCTTACATTTCATGGGTTTCCTTCTCACCCATAATGAAAACCTTATTCCGTCACTAAAGATACACTGCATTCTCCACCAAAACAGTTAATCTGGGAAAGAAACATGGATACCCAATCAATACCTTAGATGAATTCATAAGACCACATCACTAATACCAAGAGATATAATAAAAATATATCTTCTCCAAGAATTAAATCGTACTATTTATATCTAGGGAGATCAAAAAATACCATCTTTTTCGAGTCTCTGGAAATAAGGGTTGAGCCGAGGGATCAACCATTATACGTATTATCTAATCCAGGAAGTGCAAATATAAGGGTTTCTCACACCCATGTATATAAAAACATAATATGAAGAATATATGACATTGATCAAAACTCAAATAATTTTTGGAGACTTGGGTTCATAGGACGCAACTATATGCAGTTTTCCTTATCCATATCCAAAAACTGCTTGAGCCTACCACAAACCACCTAGAGGTGCTAGTGGTAATAGATCAATCCATCTTCCACCTCCTCATACTCTGTATTATCCTCTAACATGTCCACCACCATATAGAACAACCTAATCCTCTCTTTTTATGTATTTTTGTGGTCCATCAACTATCTATGATTCAATAATATTATGGTTTGTAAAATTCCAAGTAAGGTGTCACCGACCCCCACAAGAGAAATACCGCCACTCCCTCGGCTGGAAAAAATAGTCCAAAGACCCATGAACTGACAATTCATAGTACCAGGAACATCCCATAAAGGATATCAATGTCCATGGCCCTATTTTCTTCTATCAGATACCTGATTATGATGTCTCAGCTCTTGTGTTCCCACTACTTGTACCAACTATCGAAAAATGCTATTCCAGGATGCTCACAAACCCCAAATCTGACACTAAAAAAATAAAATATGTCATAATATAATGAGATATCACTCAAGGTATGATATTTACATCTAAACCCCACTTGAAATTATATTCTTGGATGAATGGATCTTGGACTATATCAACAGAGTATCATGAGATTTTAGAGAACCTCACTAAATACACATTTATATTCATGCAATCCTTTTTAGTGGTAAAACTATTATATATGAACTGATCAAAAAATGTATGTATATAACTATTACCTAATATGATGCAAAAAAATTGACTATAATAGGGTCATATCATCATGTTTCTAAATCATCAGACTACACCATCAACCTGTAGAGCCCCAAGGAAGACTCATTGCTTAGACAACCATATGATATTGAGGTGTCCTCACAAGGTGGAAAACACTTGCCACTACCAAAAGCTAGTCCTCAGCTGTCCGAGGGTCTAGATTTTCCCAATAAATTGTATTTCACTACCTATAATTATAATGGATCATGATTAGAATATGCATTTACTTAGCTGGTACTGCCAGAAAAACATAATTCTCAACAGGTGGTAGAAAAAAGTGGCCAACCACCCAGAGGTACCACATCCTATACCAGACCTTTAACTGAATTCTTTTCCCCTAGAATATAATCCTCATTATCATTCTAGGTATGTCTATCTATAAATCAACTATGTGGAATCATGGAGTAAAATCAACACATACCGTGATCAATGAGTTTTTTTAGTAGATGACTCAAAGACATGGATTCCAAAACAAATTCGTGTATGATGCATGTACCATTGTTTTCCTATAACAATCGTATACATATACTGCATCAACAAGTAGGTTATTAGATTATTTTTCAATGGATAAATTATCTTTCACACTAAAACTGGTGTCCATAACAAATGAGAACTAAAAAACTATTTTCCTATTTCCCAAAACAATCTCACTACTAGAAAATCTCCAACTCCTATACAAAGATGATCACTGATATGATATCACTATGTCATGACCAGACCCACTATATCCCGAATGGTTAGTAAAAAGATGAGTGTGACACCCAGAGCCAACCTACAAAAGTCTTGGGGATAGAAAAATGACCTAGGAGGCATAACTCATACATTGGTGGGATAAGCATAAAGTACGTGTACACATGCACACATATCCAAACACCCATACAATTATAAAAGGTAAATAAAATTGAAACCGACAATGAATTCATAAAATATATACCACATCAGAGTAAAAAATTGCTATAAATCAATAAAGGTCCAAATACCATCCCACCCATAAGATAATAAGTGAGTCCAGCTAGATATGTTGGACGGGGTTGCTATAAAATAGAACACCTAGTCTAATCATGATCATATTATCTCACTATTATATGCATCAAATTGGACCTCTTAGAATATTAATAAATGAACCATCATCTCCATAAGACATGGAATCTGATATAAGTGACTGTGTATGGGTGATTATGACAATAATCAGTTGGACACCTCAAAATAATCAAATATAAGAGACAAGAGAGTAGTCATATTATCACAAGGTTTGTCAACAGGATATGATATATAGAAATATGAAAAAAACCCCAAGTATACTTATGATAAACTCTAACTGTCAACGATGTCTCAAACATACTTCCATCCATATGATTTTTCTTTAGGCTTCAAGGTATCCCTCGTATATGAGATCTCACAACAAAATCCATGATGTCAATGTTTTCACTCTTCCCAAAGGTTGTGCTCATCGTTTCATTCAAAATTAATCTATATAACTACATATATGTTGAAATATTTGTAACTGATCAAATCCATGGACAATATAAAACAATATAAATCCTATTGGATTGACATACTAGATAAGGGATTTACACCACATTCATGGTGGTTACACTAGTACCGTGAACCCTACCTAGGATAATAGAGGATCCCACCCTAGCAACATGAAGGGATACCCAAAACGCAATTTGAGAAAACCCCTATAGAAGGGATAAAAATACTACTATTATGATGTAATGCCACACTCTACCCTCAAAGGGATGGGTTATATTAATAAAATAAACCGATTCAGGTCTAAACTGAAGTGATGGAGGTCCTCGACCTACAATAGAAAATGTATGTGACATGTATTGGGGGTACATTACATGTTTTCCCTACCTCCAGTATACTCATTCCTCAACATCTGGATTGGAATGTTATTCTCAAAATACACATTACATTCTCTATAGATACATGGAGTGTAGAGGTGAGGCTAGCACTCAGCGTGACACCTACCAATGACAGTGAACTTCTAGCAATGACTTTGTCTTTGGTATGTGCACGTGTTCTTGGATGTGTTTGAGTACAAGGTTGTTCCTATGTACTCTGGTTGTGATAATGTTTTGGGTTGTTTCCATTTCTGTGTACCCTTTTTTGTACGCATCGAGTCTCTATAACTTGGTTATGTGACATGTGACAAAGGTCATATGAAATGTTATTTTTTTACATGGAAAACTTAGAACCACAGAAGGGGGACAACACAATATCTATTCTTCAGACTACTCACTATATAGTATGAAATTTTCTAGAGTGTTTAGAGTTGTCATGCTTCTCAATCTGTGTCACTGCTGCCAATAAATACACCACCAATCCCATCGATGAACATGGATCATTATCTGTTTGATCCTTTCCATCACCATTTTCATGATTACATCCACCTGAACCACATAGAAATTGGATCCCATCACACTTTTCCATTCCACTACACCAAAACTAGGAGAATGGGATCAAAAATAAACTTATAATCTAAGTATGATCATACACCATTCTCGTGAAACCTCGATCCCTCCATTGATTATGAGTCAAAATTACAGTATCAATTCGTTATGGAAATGAATTGTCTTATAATGATAAAACATTTGATATTTTGTAAACCACCAACCAATGGAATTCTCAGTGATGAACATGTGATAAAATATGGATGAAATGATCATATCAAAAAAAAGTGGATTAAACCTTATCCATTGTTTTTTCCTTACTTCATTCATATTATAAAAAAATTAATAATGAATAAACAAATAAAATATAACCCCAAATATAATAGGAAGATAACCAAACCCTATAATTAGTTAACAACCAACAAATCAATCTATTGGTGGATGTTATTATTGTTCATTTTTGGACAATCAAATAGGGAAATTAATTAAAAGGAAACAATGCCATAACTCAAGTCAGGATCAATCACTGATGAAGAATGAATCTATTTCATCATCATTGGAATGATCATATAAACCTAATAGAGAAAATGGCCCTCAATATGTTGTAGTTCACCAAGAACTTCTCTAATGGATCCTCTCAATTATAAGGGTTATGCAGCTCAACCTATGAATTAAATATAACCATTGTATATATAGATGATAAATAGGTTATAATTTAATTTAAAAAATTATATATATATATATATATATATTTGTTATTCAACTATTTAACCGTTGTTGACCCTCAATCCAAACACATAAAATTTAAAATGACTATGTCACACCTACGGTAGAACATACATTATAGACTCAAGGGAGTTTTGGGTTTTTTCATATGAGTCCCTGGTTTGGATTCATTCCATTATTTCTAGAAAACTATGCATGAGGGAAATAATATATTTTAATTTTTTTATTATATCAAGATCGAGTCTCAACATGCCTCCGAATATCGAAACATCTCAGAAAATGCTTCCAAAAATAATTCCTAACATATTTCAAAGTATTAACGTGAATAAAAGTGGTAGTTATATTTTAATTCTTTAGTGTCGGTCAGTTTTCTACCTTATATGAATTTAACATACCATGAAAATTATAAATAATAAAATATTTCAATTAGGTTTCTTCCGAGGATTAAATCATTACATTACATTTTATTATGATTTTTTTTCAATTGTTGGTTCTTAATTTTTTTTAATATAGAATACTATAGAACTCAAAATTTTATTTACTAATGTAAATCCTTCATCCACCGATTCTTCTTAAATCATTATAATGACTTCAAATTTAGCATGGTAAATTTTTATCATAGCCACTTTTTTCTTTTCATCTAAAATGTAACTATGTTTAATTTTTTTAATATTCTCATTTATCTATTATCATTACATATATAACATAATTGTTTGTGAAGTGGATTTAATAATGTGTTTCATAATCTATCATCATCATTTATTTTGATAAATTTTCATCAATAAAACATCAAACTCTAACACGTAATAAAATATATTAACTAATTCTAAAATAATCAATCCAATATAGAGTATATATGGATGTGTGCCTTCATTACATATATATAACAAATTTATTGAATTTAAGAATCAATATTTTTTTATGTGTTGATGTTATTCATGGTATGTTAAAAGATACCAAACATAAAATGTATTAAAATCATTATTATAAAAAAATGGACCCCTTTAGTAACATTCTTATATTTCACTTTTCTAGGGAACCAAGATCTCTAATTCTGGTCAGGAATACGAGGATATATGAATTTTCAGAGGGGTTTTTCATTGAACACTATTTTTAAAGACTTATGAATCCACTCATATAGCTTAATTTATAAGTGAATTTAGGATATTCTATTTACATATCCCAACAATATTAATATCTAATTTGTAAATGATAAAAAAATAAAGTAATAAATTAATAATATCTTTTCATGATTCACCACACAATATGGATGGATACTCTATAGTATAATTAGATACATCTTGGTGGTATGAACAATTCCTTCTAAGTCCCTAGACTGAGTGAGTGAAAAATTTGAGTATAATCCTTGAAAACCACCTCTAATAGGCCATGATTTGACCTTTACCTACAAGGATATAGTCATGTCATTGGAGGAATAGCCTAGTATAAAAATAAAAAAATTAAAATAAAAAATAAAATAAAAAACTCAATGAAAATATTATTAATACAATATATATATGCATGAAATTTTGTACAATAACACAAGAATCTCAAAAATGAAAATGGACACAAACAACTACATGATAAATAATATAATAATAATAAAATAAGATACACAGAACTCCAACATCTATTATTTCAGCACGTTCTAAAACTAATGTATCCGAACACCTAGAATGATATTTTTTATAAATCATGAAAAAAAAATTATTTTGTTCAGAATAATAGTATTACATGATGATTCCTACTCCAATATATAACATTTCAAATGATTTGGTATAAAATTAACGTCGTAAATGATGTGTGTCCGTGTTTCAAAATTACACATCAATATCAAAAAATAGATATAATTTATTTCTTGTTTCCCAATCACTAACATCAATAAAAATAATTACTAAATATATGATATGTATTAATAGAATTGAAACCAATATATATATATATATATATAGGTCCCCTATATACCCGCCCCAACAGATCCTTCTCCCAAAGTCGCAATTCCAAATTTTTTTCCTATTCCCAACATATCACAAAACCATATAAACCAAATAATCATATAATCCTCACCATTACTCAAGAATAAATTACCTAAAGATAATATAAAGCATCATATAATTTTGTATATGTCATAATACATGATATAAGAATGTCATAATGTAAAACATACCTGAAATCCAAGGCAGCTAATTTTTACGATATAGGAAATCATATGACTATTTCTTGATCTAGTCATATTATATAAATTGGTTTCAACTCCATGATTCATTATGAAATACAAAGATAGAAATTATCATTTGTATGATAGTCTATATGATATATCATTTACTATTAATGTTCTATAAGAAGAATCATTGATACTGCAAATATTTCATTCATATTAAAAATGAATGAACATTAAAATGATTACTCATAGATTTTTAAATGCATGATAACTTTTTTAGTGAATTGGAAATTATATATGGTCTATATGATGAGATAAACATTATTTATATGTTTATTCCGACTTTCCTAATACTAATTCTATTTTTACCTATATTTCTAATCTCTATCTCTTCTTTTGTATCATGATCCATTAACAGATCAGTGATTATTAGAGAATCTCACATGAATATTAGTTGACTAATGTTAACTCCTTTATAAACCAAGGAGTAAGGGATAATTTATCTTTATTTAAAGTATCTTCATCGGAAATATTGTTAAAATAAATTGTTAGTGGCTATATTCATTATAAGGGACACAAAGTTCACCTCAATGGTTTATATATAGTGTCGAGTTTCATGCATGGAAGGACATCAAAATTTTGGATTATAATTCCTTCTAGTAATTTATTATTTTTAAATGGATAATTAAAAACCAATCAGTGGTATCAAATACATTCCAGTATCCTTGATTCTTAAAATAATGGAGAAAAATAAGTGATAATTTATATCGTATTGGTATCATACTTCTAATCAGAATAAATCAATGAATATTTTATATTTCCCACTATATAGAACTAGGTGTTATAAAATATTATAGGACCATGCCCTATAATATAAAATATCGTAGGAAATGACCTAGTTGTTATTCTTTGGTTTTGATATGTCATAGTGTACGATATAGGGAGTCGTATTTTCAGATAGCATTGAATCATGTTGTCTAAAGTTGTGTATCATATCATTTTTATATTACATTCTATATCTAAATAATGACTATATAATCCCTGAAGAGTTATCATAGTCGATTATTTTTCATAAAACATTATAGATAACATAGTTATTTGATCTATACAACATAATGAATTTCATAAAATATGATACAGATGAAAATTTTAATTTATCTAAATATTAATTATGAACTGATCTTAATAATTTATAAACTGTTTATAAATTATAAAAAATCTATGTTTGGGACATTTTTTTATTTATTAATTATTTATAAATTAATTAATTAGAAAATATTAATAATTTATTATTAAATTTTTATAAATTATTTATTAAATAAATATTAAATAAATATTAATTGTAAATTTTATATTCCTTTTAAAATTATACAGAATAATATATCATTTAATTATAAATTGTTTATTTGGGAATTATAAGAGTTAATTATACTATCCATACAAATTAAAAAATATGTAAAAATAGAAAAAAAGTATATTTTTTATTTTCTATAATTATTTAATTTGAAATGTTATATTTAAAAATTTATCATTTTGAAAACTACTTAAACCATGTCAAATTGAGTTTTGATAATTTTTATGATCAAGGTTTATATAATATTAAATATTTTATTTTTAGGTTACATCAGTTATTTAGAAAATAGAATTGAAAATACAGTATTTATATTTCATCTAGTATCATAAAATTAAATTAAAATTCACAGAATGATAATATAATGGAGTAAAAATTGGATATAAATATTTAGTGTTTATATTTTTTTAATTATGTAATTTCCAAAAATGAATGGTCAAATTTAATTTTTTATAATTATCCTTATTTCTAATTTTTTACTAAATTATTTATCTAATGTTTAAATTTTGAAATATTCATTTATTTAGTTTAGTAATTTTTTTATTTATAAATATAGTTATTATGAAAATAAGTGACGTATTAATTGGTTTAAAGAGTCAAAAAATATGTAAATTGTCATTGATATATATAAGTAGTTACAAGCTTTGTATGATAATTGAATTAATTTTTTATAATGTGAATTTTTTTTTGTAATGAATTTGGTGATTAAAATTAGTAGACAATTATAATTTAAAAATAATAGGTTTTACAATTACAGTTTAATCAAAATATATGATGAGTAATGTATTAATGGGTAAATGGAATTTGTGTCATACTACTGATTGATCTAGAGGCTTGTGCTTTTCTATCAAAGTAAGGGTTGGAAATCATTCCATCCAATCTTACTTTTTGGGTAATATTGATTTCATAAGATTATATGCCTATTAAATAAAGTGTTTTTTTACATTATGAATGAGATACATGTTTATATGTTTAAATATATTTTCCTATTAATTTGGGTTAATAACATAAATTATGAGTTATCTAATGATTAAAAAATCAACATGGTTTGAACATATTTATTTGGTTGTATGAGTACACTACTGGAATTTCACCCTTGACCAATGGTTTAGAACCATTGGTAAAGGCTGGGAAACTGTTGGTATATTATATACAAATGGTTTCTCAAACTGTGGCCAAGTAAGTCATGGGTATAGTCTTATATAATTAGTTTTGTGTCAATGGTTGGTATTTGTGTTAAAGTAAGAGATATACCAATGGTTTCACAAACCGTTGTTATATATTACCCATATACCAATGGTTTATAACTGTTGGTATATAGTATGTGTTTATACCAATGATTATACCAAAATTGTTGGTAAAATATACATCAAAAGGCTATACCAATGGTTTTGAAAATTGTTGTTATACATATGTTGCTGCTCCACAGCAGCCATTTGCCACCTCCAACCTGCTACTCTCCATGAACTATAAGAACACATACATCCAGAATCCAAAAGCCTACATGGGATGTTTAAAATTCATCCAAAATTCAGAAATTTATAAATTTATAATTTATTCCTCACTCAAACTACATCAAAAGAGAGAAATATAGAATCCAATACATCCACAATCTAATACATCCAGAATTGAAATGCAATAACACCCATAACACCAATAGAAAATTAAAATCCAATACATACAGAATCCAATACACATAACAGTATTAAAAATTTAGAATTCATTACCAATACAGCGAGAATCCAAAACATCCAGAATTCAGAAATTTATAATTGAAAAGCAATAACACCCATAATAGTATTCAAAATTTAGAATTCAATCCTCACTCAAACCACAACACCAATACACAAAAGAGAAAAATCCTACATGATATATGAAGCACATGATATGTGTACTCATGGAATTGGGTTGACTATCTTAAAACAAACCGAAAAACTTGGGTAGAGTGGACAAGGATCATGATAACCATAAGATAGAAAATGGTAGTGGTCATGTGCCTAGACATAGGATGACTTATATGAGCCACATGGGATTTTTATATTCCTTTAATGACTATGTATCCATGTATAAATGGTTCCTGATGTGTTAGCGAGAAACATTGGCCAATCAGGACATATGAGATGTGTTACCATAATAGTCTACATGTTTTTCAGAGACTTTTCAACTGGAAAAGTGGGTATGTGGATAATTATAATTTGGTCTCCTGGGTGTGATGTGGGATGAATCCCCATTTTGGGTATTGGGTATGAATATTCAAATGTGTCTTCAGTATTGGGTTCCCATAGGGGAATTCGTTTGGTCCTTGAACCCACAGTTTAAGGATGGGATTTTGCGTATTAAATTTCATTGGTTTTAGAATAGGGGTAGGAGTTCCTCACATGAGAAGCGGATTGTGTGAGGCTGGACCATGGATCTTTGTGATAATGTATCAACACAATCCTAATATGTTTGGTTGGTTTTTCGTATGCAAGTTGTTGTTTTCACTTCAAATCATGTCCATTTCAAATAAAAGTTAGACAGTTTGAGTGGTACCGGCCATAATGTTCCACATAACGGGGCAGGGTTCACTCTTACACATCGCAAATAACCCATTAATCATTTTCATAAAGTACCAATGGAATCCGAATGCGTTTGTTTAGATTTCTATATGTCGGCTGTTGTTTTCACTTAAAATGTTGTCCGTTTCGAATAAAAGTGAGACACTTTTAGTAGTATCGACCACACCATGCCTTTGAATGAGATGGGGTTGACTCATACACATCACAAATGACCCATGGATCCTTGTACTAAAGTATCATCACAATCAGAATACATTTGGTCAGTTTTCTGAATGTCTGTTGTTTTTACTTAAAACAACGTCCCTTTTAAACAAAAGAGTGACACTTTGAGTGATATTGGCCACACTGTGCCATGAATTGAGGCCAGGATGACTTTTACACACCATAAATGACCCATGGATCATTTTTCTGAAGTATCAATACAATCAGAAAGCGTTTGGTCAGTTTTCCATATGCAACTTGTTGTTTTCACATAAAATCATGTCCATTTAAAATAAAAGTGAGTAATTTTGATTGGTACCGGCAACACCATGCCTTGGATTAAGGAAGGGTTGACTATTACATGTTACAAATGATCCATGGATAATTTTCCTAAAGTATCGATAGAATCTGAATGCGTTTGGTCGGTTTTCCGTATGCAAGTTGTTGTTTTCACTTAAAATCTTATCAATTTCAAATAAAAGTGCGACATTTTGAGAGGTACAGGCCACACCATGCCTCATATTGTGGAAAGGTTTATTTTTACATGTCAAAAATGACCCATGTATCATTCTCCTAAAGTATCAACATAATATGAATGCGTTTGGTCAGTTTTCCATATGCCAGTAGTTGTTTTTACTTAAAATGTTGTCCATTTCAAAAAAAGTGAGACCCTTTGAGTTGTACCAGCCACACTGTGCCTCATATTGAGGTGGGGTTGACTCGAACACATAAAAAATAAACCATGGATTCTTGTTCTAAATTATCAACACAATCCGAATACTATTGGTCAGTTTTCCGTATGCCAGTTGTTTTTACTTAAAAGGGTGTACATTTTAAACAAAAGAAAGACACTTCGAGTGATACTGGCCAAACCATGCCTTGTATTGAGGTGAGGATGACTCTTACACGTCACATATGACCCATGGATCATTTTCATAAATTAAAAACACAATACAAATGCATTTGGTTGGTTTTTAGTATGCCAGTTGTTGTTTTCACTTGAAATGTTGTCCATTTCAAATAATGGTGATACACTTTGAGTGTTACCGGCCACACCATGCCTCGGATTGAGGCAAGGTTGCCTCGTACACATCACAAATGACCCACGTATCCTTGTGATAATGTATAAACACAATCATAATTCTTTTGTTTGGTTTTCCATATGTTTGTTGTTTTTACTTAAAACAGTGTCCATTTTAAACAAAAGAGAGACATTTTGAGTGATAACGTCCACATCATGCCTTGTATTGAGGGAGGGTTGACTCTTACACGTCAAAAATAACCCATGGATCATTCTCCTAAAATATCAATACAATCAGAAAGAATTTGTTCTATTTACTGTATGCAAGTTGTTGTTTTCACATAAAATCCTATCCATTTCAAATAAATGTGAGACAGTTTGAGTAGTACCGGCCACACCATGCCTTAGATTGAGATGAGGTTGAATCTTACACATCATAAATGACCCATATATTGTTTTCATAAAGTATAAATAGAATCCAAATGCTTTTGGTCAGTTTTCCTTATGCCAGTTGTTTTTTTCACTTAAAATCTTGTCCATTTCAAATAAAAGTGAGATAGTTTGAAGGGTTACGGACACACCATGCCTCAGATTGAGGTGGGATCAACTCGTACACGTCAAAAATTACCCATATATATTTTTCCTAAAGTATAAATAGAATATGAATTCATTTGGCCAGGTTTCCTTATGCCAGTTTTTGTTTTCACTTAAAATGTTGTCCAATTCAAATAAAAGTGAGACACTTTGAGTGGTACTGGCCACACTGTGCCTCATATTGAGGCAGGGTTGACTCAAAAACTTCAAAAATGTACCAAGGATAATTTCTCTAAAGTATCAACATAATCTGAATTTTATTTGTTGGTTTTCTGAATGCTAGATGTTTTTACTTAAAATGGTGTCCATTTCAAATAAAAGTGAGAAACTTTGAGTGGTACCGACCACACCATGCGTCAGATTGATGCAGAGTTGACTTGTACACATCCCAAGTGACATGTGTATCCTTTTTCTAAAGTATAAACCCAATCCAAATATGTTTGGTCAATTTTATGTTTGCTAGTTGTTTTTACTTAAAAGGTGTCAATTTTAAACAAAATAAAGACACTTTGAGTGCTACTGACCACACCGTGCCTCGGATTGAGGAGGGGTTTACTCGTACACGTCACATATGACCCATAGATCATTGTCCTAATGTATAAATAGTATCTGAATGTGTTTGGTCATTTTACCATATGCCAGTTTTTGTTTTCACTTAAAATGTTGTTCATTTCCAATAAAAGTGAGACACTTTGAGTGGAATCAGGCACACTGTTCCTCAAATTGAGGCAGGTTTAACTCTTACACATCAAAAATGACCCATGGATCCTTGTGCTAAACTATAAACATAATCCCATTATTTTTGGACAATTTTCCTTACGACAGTTGTTTTTACATAAAAGGGTGTCCATTTTAAACAAAAGAAATACACTTCGAGTGATACCGGCAACACCATGCCTTGGATTGAGGTCATGTTGACTCATAAATGTCACATATAACCCATGGATCTGTGTCCTAATTTATCAACCGAATCCAAATGAGTTTGGTCAGGTTTCTTTATGCTAGTTGTTGTTTTCACTTAAAATGTTGTCCATTTCAAATAAAGGTGAGACACTTTGAGTGGTACATGCCACAATGTGTCTCAGATTGAGGTAGGGCTCACTTCTATATGTCACAAATGACCCATGTATCCCTGTTCAAAAGTATCAACACCAACCAAATATGTTTGGTCAGGTTTCTTTATGACATTTGTTTTACATAAATGGTTTTCCATTTTAAAGAGAGCTTATATTGGGATCCAAGACGCCGAATTAAGAGTGTGATTATCTCTGAAATTAAGGTAGGAGGTATTTAGCCTTTCGTGAATTATCATGATATTTTATATATACCGAATCACCGCTTGCCCAATGTTGGGAAGTTGGGTTGGGGGGGCTTTCCGGGGTCCATGGAGGAGGGTGGGGGCTGTCTGGGGTCTATTAGGGGGCTATTCAAGGGACTGTCTGAGGTCTAGGGAGGAGGGTGGGGGTTTTTCAGGGTCCAAGGTGGAGGGTGGGATGCTGTTTAGTGTCTAGGGAGGAGGTGGAGGGGGGCCCGGAGTTTGGGGAGGAGGGTGGGGCTTTTCTGGGGTCCAGGGAGGATGGTGGGGGCTGTTAGGGGTGTTGTCTGGGGTGTTGTCCGGGGGGATGTATGGGGGATGACTGGGGTCCCGGGAGAAGGGGGGCCTCTCCAGGGGGCTGTTCAGGGGGCTTTCCTGGACACATGGGATGGTATTTACATATTTTCTAAGAAAATTCTTTCAAGTTTAAAAAAATAATTTCAATATATCAAATTCTAATCAGACCATCAATTTTATAAATTCCACAAATAAATTACAATTTAGTTAAAAAAGGTAACAAATAAAGATATTGTGATATACCTAATCATACATATATTCAGGCACAACAAATCAATAAACATCAAAGGTCAGCAATATTAGTAAAAAATATAATGGATCAATATATCACTCATCACCCTCACCCTTGTCCTCATCATCGTCACCCTCACCCTTGTCCTCATCATCATCCCCATCATCATCTCTTCCCTCCTCCTCGCCCTCATACCCAGCCTCGACCTCCTCATCACCCTCCTCATCCACCGCCTCGAACTCCTCCTCCTTCTCGGCCTTCTCCTCGCCCTTTCTACTCCTTTGCCGCAGCCTCCTCCTCACAATCATCTCGACCACCAATAGATCTTCCACTTGGTGCACCATATATAGAATTCATCGATGAAATATATTCATCACAAGTGTTGATGGCCTCCGGTGGATGTGTTGGATTTAAAACATCCATCAGTTTCATAAATGTAGTGTTTTCCCTGGTAGACTATTCTTCCATCTACATGGACCTTTTTTAGCATGTTCTGTCTATGCATTAACCTATTGCAACTCAGTGGCACTACAAATCATACCTATGGAGTCCAATAACTCCTCAAAACTATACTCTTCCCAGGTTGGCAACGTACTCTACCAAGGTGGTCATCTCCCAACACATGATGTATGTGACTGTTTGGCCCAAAATTGTCAGGTTCATAGGCATCAAGGGCCTCTAAAAAAGCCTGTTACAAATATAAATAGATTATTAAGTTAAAAAATTGATATTAAAAATTTAAATCTACAAATTAAAACTTACACTATGTTGTTGAGTTGGTTCATTAACAATGCTTCCATCATTCTTCTTTCTAATCGAACAAAATAGTTTTCCCCGAGGCGCACATCCTTCTATATTCAATTTATGCCTCTAAAATGACATTGAATGTAGAAAACAATAATTAAAAATAGGATACAAAAAAAACATAGTAATTTCATAACTAAAATTATATAACAACTTTAGCAATTGAAGGCATTATGGAAGAAGCATTAGAAAGTGCAAGTCGTAAAGAAAGATTGTAAACTGTCATACCTGTTGTCCCTCACAATTTGGCATCATAGTACATCCCAATGTGTGGACATATTTTTTAGCATTAATGTTTATTTTATTTCTTCCAAATTCATCCTAAATAAAATTAAATAATTATTATTAACAAAAAACATGATAATTTTCATTTAAATATCTCTAATTTGATTAATATCGTAAATGGTCTAGTCTTCCAATGAGTAATCATTTTTTCTGTATTGTTCTAACAGACAATCATCCACGATAGGGACTTCCTCTAAATCTATGCCCACTCTAGCACACCAGCCAATGTACAAATATTTCTTATAAGCTCTCCAAATCTCACCTAAATACTTTATACATGATGGTCGTGCATCCTCACCATCAGGGAAATTAAACCGCATTTGACACAAAAATATTAATTCATATAAATAAATTAATTAATATATTACACTAAATACAATAGAATTTTTTCCCATATCTCTGCCTAGGCATTATCCATAACTTCATTTGGCATCTGTCTCCATGAGAGCGGGCTGACAGGAATGATGTCAGAGTATTTGGAAAGCATCGAAACAAAATACCGACATTGTTACCCTGATTTTTCAATCATCTGACTATCTTCATACCATCAACGGCGTGCAGCGGTTCCACACTGAATGCATGCATATATGCCCCTGCCCCCACCTCCTATTAGTATATGTATCTGTTATTAAATAAAAACAAATATTTTTTCAATAAATGTTATAATGAAAATAAATAATGGTGTAAAAATTTGTTAGGGTTTTATAAGTATACCTACGGTAGTCTGATCAATGGGCACAAGTGGATCCGCAAAAACAGAAGGAACACACTATACAGATGGAGTGGGTCCCAATGTATGCTTCATAGGGACAGAATCTGGCAGAGCAGTTGTCGAAGAAGATGGAAAATAAAAGCCCAGATAGAAGTAAGTAGAAGTAAAAGAAGATGATAGGGGTGGATGGACAAATGATAGATGGGGAGTGGGAATCATCATCAGACATGGAACGAATGGGTGAGGAGGCTCAGATGTAAATAGTGGTGAAAACATGGGAGGGATAAGTATCCCGTGTGTCCCTAACGGCACACCGTGATCAAAATGTGGGATGGATGGTATGTCAGTGGGATGGGCAGGGTCTAATCGGGTATGCCGACCAGATCATCTAGCTCCCTTACTAACCCCCCCCATACGAACACCTAGAGTACTGGGAACACTATTAGACTGCTCATCAAATAACTGTCGCCTAATAGATGGATCTTGAAAAAAAATTAAAAAAATTAATCACATGACATTAAATATTATTTAAATAAATATATTTGAAATAAAAAACTCACTACAGACACTTATTATGGAATGCACATCTCATCCATGCAACGACTATTATCCATAATTTTTTTCACCGCATGTCTTCAATTGGTTTCATTTTCTTGTATTTGAAAACAAATATGGAAATAAATAGAAAAGGATAACTAATGTGTAACCCAAAAAACAAAATATATGAGAGGGAATAAGAGGATTCATTGATAATTTAACCAACTATTGTTTTAGGTGATATTGAACAAATATATAATGATGTCAATAAATCGTAGAAGAAATAATAAAGAAATTTATTTTTTAGTTGGATGATTATTTACTAAGTGTCATCAGTCTATTTTAATCATGGAACATTGATTTTAGCATATTCATAAGTGGTGAAGTAGTTGTCAAAATTAAGGAAAAAATTAATTTCCTTAGCTCAGGTAGATTATGCAGGTTTCAATAAATATTTTTCCGAAAAATACAAACCATCATGTTCATTACCTGATAAAATGTTAAAGAGAGGTCTTAGAGTCATACAAACTTTATACAAATCACATTTGATGCACTTAAATGTTTACCAAGTTAGAAATTTTGGTTTCATAGGTTTAAATACAGATCAATTGCAAATTACAAAATGCAATTTAAATAAAAATTCCAACCAATAAACATTGAAAATGCACATAACTGTCAAATCGGATACAACATATTTGTAATCAATATTAAATAAATTTTAATAGTACCGACCTTAATAACCTAACTTGAGGTTAACTAAAAGAATTGAGAACATGGATGGATAATTCTATATATTTTCCACCACAACTTCAGGTTCACAATCAACTCTAAAAATTGAGCTATTATAGTCATCAAAAGAAATAAATGGATTGGTTCCAATAGAAGTAGGGACAGTGTCAACTCCATCATCATTGTCATAAAAGATATTTCATGGAATTACTTCAACTATGACACCAAATTCAGGTCGATGTTGGTCTTTGACATAAAAAACATGTTTATCCATTGATTCCAATATATATGGTTCTTCAGTAGCAAGAGTTGGAGTCATATAAATTACTCTATATCCATAATCATAAATAAATGTGGCATGTCTCATCATTGAATCAAACCAATGCTACTTCATCATCGCGACTCATCCATAAGAGTAATAATCCAATATTTTTTTTTCAACGACTGCATAATAACCCACATTTTCCAATCACAGTATACTATATGATGCACTGACATTTAAATTTGTTGTAGCAGTAACCATAACACCATCATGTTGTGTTATCATGTTCTTTGGTCGTTTGGTGACAATAAATTTATACATGTTAATAACAATTGATTTACAGTCACGAACCATGGTATTCTCACCAAAAGCCAATGATATTATTTCCTCAGAGATAGAGTCAGCATGAAAACTCAATACCTGTATTATAAATGAATATTAATGTTAATTAAATCTTGAATAAATTATTTTAAACAGTAATATATTTACCTTATATTTTAACCAAGCATAAAACTCTTTGCTATGAAAATTCTCCCTCCTTCTCAATGATAACGAATGATGATTTATATTTATCATTGTTTTATGTTCCTTGTAGATAAAAATATGTATAGATTAATAGATATATATATGTAAGATATAAATATTTTATTTAGTTAATTGATGTAGTTATTGAACAAATCACAGTTGAACAAAACTGGGTGATGTGTTATCTCCCACTCTTCAAGGCTTAATGTCTTCAATGTATATGATCCAAGAATTCCTCCTGTTTGAGGAAGTGATAGAAAACTGGGTTCAATTTACTCATACTATTCTTCTTCATTTCTCATTACTCTGTTCATTCTTGTTGTATGATCAGACAAATACATTGAGTAGAAATCCATACATTCTTGAGCCAAGTAACCATTAAAGATATAAACTTTGGGATGATTCCTATTTCAAACATAAGACTTTAATGTGTACATATTTTTTTATTTGGATACATCCAATGATAAAAATAGGTCCTCTAAGAAGTATTTTAGTGAGAATATTGACAGTCAGATGCAACATGCATGTGAAAAATGATAGAGGAAATATTTTCTCCAACTCACACAAAATTAATGGGGCATATGTCAACATTTTTTCAAGAAATAATTGGAAAACATCTTAGCACAAAGTACTCTAAACAAATGGAACAACCGAATAATAGTCACCCTTACATTATTGGACAAAAGTTGATGGAATACTATTGGAATAAACTCATATAGAAGTACATGATAATCATGAGTCTTAAGAGATTTTAACTTCAAATATCTTCTATTGAACCATTTAGATATGTGGCTTAAATAGCCATTAGGAACTCTAATAGTATATAATACTTATAGAATGTGTTTTTTTCTATAGGTGTCATCACAGAAGAAGCACATGGAACTTTCCACTTATTTTCACTGATACACACATGATGCAATTCTAGTATAATTCCCTAATCCACCAAGTCACGCCAACACTGTAAATCATCTTTTCTCTTTCCCTTAAATTTTATAAGTATCAAAAGGAACATTTCACATATATTCTTTTTAATGTTCATTACATCTAATAAATTACATAACAAATTGGTTGAACAATAAGGAAAATAAAAAAAGATACTCCTCTTCCACCAATTGTAACATGTTTCAGTGGAAACATTCTTTCTATTTCTAGATTTCATTTGACTCTTCCCGAATGAAAAACTGAAATATTTCAATTCATTTATCACATCAGTTCCAGATATATGCTAAGGTGGATCTTCGGTCTCTATGGTATTATCAAATCTTCAACAATTATTTCTATATGGGTGGTCTATTGGAAATAATTTTCTGTGTCCCATAAAACTAAAACTACAATGATGTTTCAGTCTTCTGGATCATGTATTCTACATAAAAACAGGATAGGATAGTTTTCCCTTTGTGCTCCATCCATACATCATTGCATAAGCCCAAAAATCATTGATCATCCACATATGCAAAGCACACATCTGAAATACGTCTTTCGAATATGCATCGTATATGTGCACACCCACATCCCAATGGAGTTTCAACTCTTTTATTAAAGGTTTCATGTATATGTCATTATTAATTCTAGGATCAGAAGTGATAGATATGAGTATACTCATGAAAGTGAAAGGTTTTTTCATACACAACCATGGGGGAAGATAATAAATGTGTATGAAAATTGTCCATGTGATGTGCGAAGTAAGCATATGCCTGAACAGATTAAAAATGTTGTATGAAAGACCCATCCTCACATTATTCACTTTAGCTGCAAAATTAGGATATCGAGCAACAAATCTCTGCATGAAAATCCATATGTAGGATGAACAAACTCATCATTAGTCTTTTTTTTCTCAGTATCATGCCATCTCATTATTATTGATATTTTATCAGACATAAAAAGATTCTGGAGTCTGGGGATCAATGGAAAGTGACAGATTACTTTTTGTGGCATGAGGGATTATGTTCTATCAGATTTTGACTTCCAGCAGGATGTTCCACATTTGATAAAATCATTTCATTTAGTGGTTTCCTCCCAGAATAAACTACAATCTTTCAGGAAATCATGAATTTTGATTCATGAAAATATATGTTGCTCAACTAACATCCATTCCATAGAGTGGTTTGAGGGAATATCTGCATCATCTAGAAGTAAATCCATCAAGAAGGTAAGAATTTAATAGATTTCTGTATTAGAAATCCCATACAGAGTTTTCCCATTAAACAATTAGATTAAAATTTCCACCTTTTTCATTTTATCGCATTGTCGATATACTAGTGTTGTGGCAGCATCATTCAATGTTTTTACCCTAAAAATATTATCATTTTCATTAGATGCATCATCTGTACTCATATAGAAGTATTCTTGAGTTGAAATCCTATCTTTTTTATGATGAAAAATAAATGGAAACTGGTCTTCTAACAAATTCCCCAATCCAGTCCTTTCATTTTCATCATCAGCAATTTTAGATTTCAATTTTTCCCCATTGTGATACCACACATATTAGTTTTCTTGAAAACCATATTTTTTATGTTGAAGATAACTTCTTTGTGGCTCAACCAAGGTCTACTAACACAATTGGAACATGGGCAGTGTATACAACCACTATCTGAAGCATTGTGAAATGAAAAATCTAAAAATCTCTCCAAATTGTTTTGGAAATCACTAGAGATCTAATCTGTTTCATACATCCAACTTCTATCTATTATATAACAATAATTTTTATAATTCATTTCATCATTATCAATTCAATAAGATTGAATATTAATAGAAAATATATTAAAGAATAATGATAGTGATCTTTCTAGATAGTGAAATAAATGGAGAAAGGTTGAGAAAATAAGGATATTCTTATAAATAGCTCTAGGGGGTGGGGGTTGTCCAAGGGTGTGGGGTGGTGTCCGGGGGGGCTGGCCAAGGTGGTGGGGGTGTCAAGGGGGTGGGGGTGTCAAGGGGGTGGGGTGGTGTCTAGGGGGGTTGCCCAAGGAGGTGGGGTTGTCTGGGGGGGCTGTCAGGGGGGGGGGGGGTCTAGGGGGTTGTTCAGGGGGTGGGAGGGTTGCTCAGAAGGTGGGGTGGTTCCCAGGGGGGGTTGTCCGAGGGGTGGGGGCCGTTCAGGGGGTGAGGTGGTGTGGTGTCCGGGGGGGGGGGCTATCTAGGGGGTGGGGTCTGTCCAGGGGGGATGTCGAAGGGGGCGGGGGTGTCTACGGGGGTGGGTGGTGTCTAGGGGGTGGGGTGGTGTCCAGGGGGGTTCCAAGGGGGTGGGGTGGGGATGGAAAAATCCCCTCCTTCAATGGACATCCCACATCCCCCTACTAAGTGAAATTTATATAAGAAAATCATCATCAATTTTCTTATCCCATCCGACCATACCATACCACCCAAGGAGTACCATATAACTCGGAAATATCCTAATGTTATACAAAATCCCATAATAAATAATTTATATATGGCCAATCTCATCATCCACCCTCATCCACATCCCAGAATAACACCCCTCTTGGTCTTATCCATACCCCATAAGCCATAAGGAACTCATATAACAATTTACAACTTACCCAACTCACTTAATAAAATAACCCCAAAGAGTCACTCACACCATTATCCCTTTCAAAAAATTCCATATAATACATGAATAAAAAACTATGGATGTCACCATATATCTTCTTATGAAGAGGTGTCACTAAAATAAGTCTACCAAAACAAAACCGTAGTAAGAAAACATATTACATTTATCAATAGTGACATCATGATAAATAATACAAATCAATGAAACATGTTATCATATTACACATAAAATCAATGAATAATATTTCTACTACATTATACTTGAAATCCCCCATAATACTAGATTTGTCATACAACCAATACCTCTAATATATTGAGATAACATAACCCACAAAAAACAGAACCACAATTATTCAACACTTCAAAATTGGTTTTCACTATCCACATTGCACACTAGAATTACTTAGTGTAAAAATGGAAATGATTCCCACTAGATAGAAATTCAACCCATGGACCTCATCACATTAAATTATATAAAACCTCACCCTCATGATCAGCTCTTGAAGAAGGGTCTTGTGCCAAGAGAACATGATAGGAGAAATAGAAACACAGGAAGAAGCAGACCACGTAGATCTTGTTTAGGAGAAATCATATTAGATAACAAACAGAAATAGATACACTACATTAAACATACATATTAGAAGAGTAGAAGTAAAGTAATTAATTAATTACCTGATTGATTGTAGAGAGACCTTCAAGATATACCTTTGGGTGATGAGAGAGCATTAGGAGAGAATCGAGAGCTATTAGGTTTATAGATGCAATCCCTTAGAGGGAGTCTGGATGTGCTGCTATTTGGGGGAAACTTCCCCAACTATTTGTTAAAACCGTTCGGAAAGAGTGTATTTACCAATGGTTTTTAAAAACGTTGGAATATATTTATCTTTTCCCAATAGTTTTGTAAACCATTGGGAAAATCTTGTTCTCATCCCATTATCCCAACAGATTGAAGAAACCATTGGGAAAAAGTATTTATACCAACGGTTTATTCAAACCATTGGTATAAAAGTGTTGGGAAAACAGAATTTTTTAGTAGTGGTAAAATCTGAATATAAATCATAGGAAGAATGAATAGATGTTAATGGAATATTTAAGATAAATGCTGAGATTGAGTCCCCTTTGAAACTAGAAATTTCAATATTTCCTCCAATGAAAATACATTTTAGGACCTCAATTAACCTATCAAATAGGTTTATTCTATTGTTAGGTATGCATGTATTTTATTGTATAAGGAATAGTGGAAACATATAATCCTAAGAGTTAGGTAGAAAATTTATACTACGATATTTACATTAAACATATCTAGAAGACACATAATAATTATATTATTGTGGTAGTGTTCAGTTAATCCATATGATAGATTGGATAATGTTTAATCAGATTGACCATCCAATAATAAAATATGATATGATTAGCATGATGTACAACCTAAATAGCTATCTAGTGATGGGTAAACTGTAACTCCCCAGTTAAATAAAGAACATGAAATTTTTATATTTATCCTTTTTTGTGAATAAAATTTTAATATTAATTTAAAAGGAATGCTATTTTTTATGGCGTACCCAATACGCAACAACGAGTTTCTTCGAAATCTTACATTTTACTCTAAAAATAAAATAATATTATTTTAAATGGTAGTTAATGCCTAGCCATTTTAAAGGAGGTAATGAAAAGAACTAACTTAAAAATGATTATATATGTTTGCCAAATATTTTTACTTTTGTCCAATAAATGTTAGAGTCTTAAAATGCAAATGAATCAAATTTTAATCATAAATATTCTAATATTCTTAAAAAGGTCAATTAACTGACTTTTGATGGCGAACCCTTTTTAAATCCACTTGTTGACAATTTTATATGATATATTGTACCAAATAAAATCCTTCTTTAGAATTAGGATATCAAATTTTACTTTGTGTAGGTTTTTGTTAATTTCTTTGATAAAGTCAATTTTTAATGAATAAGTGAAAAATGTTGTATTTTAATTCAAAAATTATTTTTAATATAATTTATTTATATTATTAGTTTATATTTTGAATTGGTTTTAAAGTGAAATTATAATGTATTTTTACCATTTAACCCAATGGTGGTCATTGGAATTAATTTTACTTTGAAATTGGACTTAATCTAGTGTCTATCTTTTAATAAATATTGTTTCTTAAAAACACGCTATTTGTTTTGACAGTGGGAATTAATTTTTTAATTAATGAAACTTAAATGTTTTTAATTCTGTAAAATATACATCATTTTTGAATTCAGATTATCAAATATATCTTAGGGTGAATTTTTGGTATTCTTCTGAAGAACATCAATTTTTTATGAATAGTGAACCCACTAAGTGGTAGTTGAAAAACTGATTTTTTGATTAAATGAAACATTACAACTTCAGTGATTTGAATTTCAAAAATTAGACATATATGGTTTTCATTAGTATGTAAAATTTGGTTTAATGGGATTTAAAATAATTTTTTTTGAATAGTAACTTTTAAGTTTTATTAATCGTGATTAAAGGTAATTAGTGTAATTTAATGTAATGATAATGTTATAATAATATTAAATGACCTTGATATATGTTCTACCCTTATATGATGGGTCATGACCAACCAAGAAAATCCATGGGTCATCTTGGGGACCCCATGGAGCCACTTCGGTAGGAAAATGACCTTAATAACTTTTTATTTAAAGTAAAAATAAAAATGTCACAAACATGTATTATTTTACTAAAACAATTTTTACATGGGGTTATACAAGTCATATTTTTGACTATAAATATTTATTATAAATATAAAAATATTTTCTAGATCATGATATTTTTTTTATAATTTTTGGACATTAAATAAATAAATTTTTTTATGACACCATGATGATGCAGTGATTACCTCATTAATGAACGATTTAAATAAAATGAGAAGACAAGTTAGAATATAAGACATACACATGTCAAAAACCTATTGTATGGGTGGATTACAAACTCGTATCACCTTACCCTTGAAATATATAATTTTGGGACCTTTAATATCTGAAAATCATTTTATAATAAAGTAACTTTTCAAGACATTACAATAGGTCCCCTCCTCCCTCTTATAAAAGGCCCCCACCTCTACCTCCTTACCCAAACCTCTCAAGCCTTTGTCTTGGCAAAACTCTGCTCATTTTATCTCTCCACATCCCTCTATTTATCCTAGAAGAATTACCTTAGGTAGAAATCTCTTCAAGAAACCCTTTTGGTTCAAACCAAGAAGAGTTACCCGATTTAAAGGTAATGTCTTCACTTGTGTTCTTTTGGTTTATTTTGCTTCTCAAACCCCCTAAACTATTTTTATTCTTTTATTTTGTAACAAAACCAGTATGTTCAATATAATAGGATGTTTTTATGATAAATATTTGAGCTAAAATTACACACACATCCGTCTAATGGTTAAATAACATACTATTTTTGTTGATGGCGAATCGCTGCCTCACGAAACGATGATTGTTCAATATTATCTTAACACCTTTCATGGTGGACATTATGAGGCCACTATATATTATATATGAAATATATGGTATTTATGTTTTATATATGATTTTGAATTTTATATTTAAAACATACCTTTATTCTTTGAAAGTTGTGCATTTGCGATAATTTAATACGAGGAAGTGTGGACTACCGCCCCCTCAAGTGATGTGACTCGTTCATTGAATACATGGAATGTATAAAGAATGAAATTAATAAACATATTTTACCGATATATCATATATATTAAACAGGTATTATAATATATATATCAATCATTAAGTTTTAATTCCATTAATGGGACAAAGAAATGAAAGCAGTGTTCATGCGTACGTACGGCCCACCATCTCCATGAATGGTGCATTTCATTTTCTTATCTCCTAATGTTATGTAATAGTATAAAATGAATATATAATGGATATATATGATATTTAAATCATTAATACTATTCTGGAGATTGGGTAATTATAACTACGTGGGGAATTATTTTCTAACAAGTTCAATTTTGACTCATGTACCGAACATCGACAAAAACGCCTGATATGAACTCACATTATTAAACAATTATTATAACATTATAATATGTAATATGAACTGAATAATAATATTTAACGGACGTCCTTAATCAATTATAAATTTACCAAAGTTTATTATTCAGGAATTTAATGAAACGAACAAGACAAGTCGGACTAGAGGTAAGGGATCCTACCTCTATCTTTCTTTTTAAGTATTATCTTTTATGTAATTTCTTTTAAGCTCATATTTATAATGTTTTGGGATGTTATTTTATATTCCTCATTCTTTACTTTTTATTTTCATATTATGAGAGACCCTATTTGATCTCATAAATCCAGTTTTTGAAGTTTTAAGTGGCGTTGTTTGGCTGCTGAGTTTTCATAAGGGATTTTTTAATAAACTTTTATTCTCGTGATATTTATGATTCATTTGCCACAATTTCATTGGAGTGGTGTATGAACTTCCCATTATTCTACTATATGTGTAATATAATTTCATTTATGAGTCTTTACATCAATGTTTTATAGTCCTTATTTCATGGGGTGTACATTTAAAAGGTTACCCAAATCGGTAAGGGAACCTTTCACCCTCCTCTTTTTAAAAGACTTCATTTGTTATGTCTATTAATTTACATATTATTATGTAGGGATATGTTCTTCTATATCCTTATTTATGTGAAATTTATTTCTAAGTGATGATATACCCTTTATGTCTCATCAACTTATTTTCTAAATTTTAAAGCGACGTCGTTCGGCTGTCGAAATTCTACAAGGAAATTTTTAACCCAATTTTGATTTCATTGGGTTTAACTTGTAGTTATTGAATATGTCATACTATGAAGATGTGTGAATGAACTATGATTTTTTACACATAATATCCACTTATATTTGGTATATTTATATTTGTCACACATAATTATGAGATTGATCTATCCTTAATTTAAGGATACCTTCTTTATAAAGGATTTCATCTCATTTTACATTTCTATTGATACTTCATTATTATTATGCACCAATTAACTCATATATGGTGTATATATTGTCCTTCGGCATATTATATCATGAATCCCTTTATTATCATGATATTATAAAATTCTGATAAATTTTTTTTCCTTATTTATTTGTATTCAAGTGTCTCTCATTTTGTTAAAAACCACTTTTACAAAAGTATCTTTTTAAATGATTTATTGATTTATTATTATAAATATTTCTCATTAATATCCATTTATTAAAAACGTATTTAATGATTTATTTATATCTATATTAATGGTTTAAAGTGTTGACAGCTTCAAAGTGGTATTTGGCTGTAAAGACCCGTAAAATTCATGGAAATGTTTTTCTTAATTTTCTTTTGGATTTTACAATAACACAGTTTCTGACAGCACCCAATTCTGAGGCCTGGTGTGCCCAGAATCATTTTCTGTAGTTTATCTCGGGTACTTTCAGTGAACGAATGAGCGGGTTTTCCTAACTTTTGAACCGATGCTTGGAATCGAAATCTGAGGACACCGATGGAATCACAGTGCCAGTAATTTCTTAGGAACACCTTTTCTGGAGTTGCGTTTGCTCAGGTGTGGTTTTAAATTTTTGGGTTAAGTAAAGGAATAAAATAAAATGGTGTAGAAAATTTTATTTTATTTTAAACTAAGCTAAGTGGTTGGAGTGGGACCCACTATATACTACTCCACTAGGTAGGATATTTGTGGGTAGGGCCCACACGAGCCCCACCTTTTCAAGTTCCTCAAACTCCCTCCTTTAATTAGGTAATGCAGCCGCACCCCCACCAATTAAATGAAAGTCAGCTCTTGCATTTTATTAATTATTAAACGCCTCTTTAATTTGGAGGATAAAAATATTCAATTAAATCATTTAATTGAATGATCTGTTTTTCAGAAAAAAACGGTAGGCGTGAGAAATAAAATAACTCTACGCCTTATTGTATTGGGGTGGCTTGGGTTGCGCGAGAGGAATTGTGAGGTTTTGCTCAAACCATAAATCTTCACCTTCTTCATCGAAGAATGTGACAGACACGAAGAACGCGAAGAACGCTGGCCTCCGATGAAGGGCGACGAGGAGCGCTGAACCCTTGGAGATTGACGACGCAACGCCATGTACCACGATGCTGACGATCCTCCTTCCGCAATGCTTCTTCTGCGACGTTCCTTCTCCTGTGACAATCTTCAATCATCAACCGCTTGAGGTAGGGGGGTTTAGTTCAACTAAATCTATTTGATTTATATTCTCGACATGTGTTTATTAGTCGTAAGTCATTTGAACCGCTAACGTGGTGGGTGCGGACCAACGAACAAGTCTGAACCCACCGTTTCTTTGTTCATGGTGTGCGGATTGATGGGTGGTGATGAAGCAGGCTGCAAGGGCGTTTTGAGGTCTTCGCAGTGTAGAGCCAGTACGCGGAGGACCACTGGGAGAGAGGACAGGCAAAACGGACCACCAGAGCACGTCTGGTGGTCTGCGGAAGACCCTGCCGGTGTGCCACACCGGCCCGGCTGCACCCGGTGTGCCGCCGGAAAGGGTCGTCGTGGCGGAAGATGGCTGGTCCCGCGGCCGTGTGAGACCATGGAAGATGCGGCACTGGGCCACGTCCTTTGGCAAGGACCGTCCCCCATGCTGGGGCTCATGGATTCATTTAAGGGGGCAGCGCCCCCTTTGCGCGGCCGCTCCGCCAGCGCCGAGCCGACCCCGCTCTGCCAGTGCCGAGCAGCCCCGGGCCGGACCGCGCCAGTCGGGCCGTGCCACGCACAGTCGGGTCGGACCCAGACCCGGGTTGGGTCGCTCGGTTCGGGCGACCCGGGGGGGTTGGGCCTGGTCGGACCGGGCCCATACCCCCCATTTCCGGACCTCTTTCGTTCTTTTTCCCATAACATGGGTTGTGGTCCTCCGATCAATGCACCATTAGCTGTGATGAGATCCTTGGACCGAAGCGGTCGTTTTGGAATATTACACTCAAGTTTTCATAGAACTTTGGGTTCGGCCGGGTTGGTTCGTACACGAAACCAACCGGGCCCTCGGAGCGGAAACGCTTATAACTTGAGCTTCGGAAGTCAGATTGACGTGCCATCAAATTTGATGTTTTCCTATTAGTGAGAGGGACCTTTTGGCTTACTTCACTAGAGGTTTTGACACAGTTAGAGTACAGTCAGGTTGGTTTTGACTTATAAACCAACCGGGCCCCTGGGACGAGAAAGCCAATAACTCTCAGATCAGGCGTTTGATTGACGTGCCATTTGTCACGTTGAGTTCCAGTTGATGATACGGAACATTGGGATACATCAACTCTGGACATTGTGTCAGTTGATGTATCAGCCCCTCGGATTGTGGAGCATACCCTCCCGAAACGATCTTGCTATGTGCGGGAACCCTAGAGCTGGCTGCGACTACGACGACGACGAAGACTGTACGGGAATCCTCCGTGGGTTCGATAGCGACGACTAAAGCACTCAGCGATCCTCTATGGGTCAGTGCCTACCGATCCTGTGTGGATCAGATCGTGCATGGGTTAGCGCTCAACGGTCCTATGTGGGCCATCGCATACCGATCCTGTGTGGGTCAGATCCTGTGTGGGTCATTGAGGGGGTTAGTACCTATCGATCCTTTGTGAGTCATTGCGGGGGTTAGTACCTATCGATCCATTGTGGGTCATTTCGGGGGTTAGTACCTATCGATCCTTTGTGGGTTCGATGAATTAGATGAATCAGTGGCTACATCTGATCATCTCTATTGTCTTACGAAGAAGTATACCTGTGTGAGCTGAGTCTTGACTTCAATCAATATCTTCGATTTGATTGACTTTCTTTCATATGTGTATTGTGTTGTGCTATCCTGTGTGGACGTGATCGATCTTGATCTCAGATGGTGGAGCCAAATTTAAATTGATGGCTTAGGTATATGTATGGTAATATACCTAAGTAGTGTTTGTTGTTACATAATGATTATATCTTTCTTTTGAGGATTATCCTTTGTGGATTCTAGGAGACCTTCAGGGGTCTCGAGGTCCCTACTGAGTATCTTAAACTCACCCCTGCACGGGCTATGCCCGCACTACGTTGTGTTGGTTTCAGACGACGGACAGCACTGATCGTGGTTGAGGCTTGCGGAGCCGGTCGGTACCTGGTGGTGGACAACTGGGCGGGACGTACATGGAGCAGATGGCTGGACCCGAGGAGCTGAGGTGGCTATCTGTACCCACACTTCAGGTGGGACTACTAGTGGACGACTCGACGTTGCTGCTTTAATTTTAGTTTTTTTACTTTCTTTCCAGTTAAACTTTACTTCCAGTTTGGATTTTTATTCTGGACCATTAACTTTCCTCACTTACTTGTATCCAGTTTACTTATTGTTTTTTTACATTACAAAGGCAATGCCTTCCCATTTTATCTGGAATTTCGCCTTGGTGCTAGTCGCCAGCCCCTGGCCAATGGGAGGCGGGCTTGGGGTAGTCACGGCATGGGCCCCGAGGACGGGTCGTGACAAATTGATATCAGAGGAGTTCGGTTCTACCGCAGAACATATGACTCTTATCTTTTTCTTTGTGAAGAAATAGTGTTAAGACTATTGAGTGTGGTTATCAGTCCAGGGAATCCAGTGTTGGTGCAGCGGCCAACGTATCCGTACACCAGGACCCTGACTTCTGATTTCTGACTCAATGCACAAAATCATTGATTGAATGTGTGTTTTAAAAGTTTTCTTTGTGACTACTTTGCGATAGCTCACAAGGTATACTGTTTGACCGTGGCGCATCTGTCTCTTTTCAGGATGGCCCCACGATGGCAGCCAGCTAGGGTTCTGAGTTTTGTACGTGACGACAGCCCACCGAGTGACGAGGCCTCGGTGCATGGCCCTATTACTGTGGAGGCACCGGCGGTACCACTACCTGCCGAGCCACCGATGCTACAAGCTCCATCCACTGAGAGTGCGCGTCGCCTTAGCGCACTGCACGAGTTTCAGCTTCAGAGACCACGCAGGTTCCACAGGGAGACGGGCCCTCAGGCAGCCGAGGATTGGATGGAGGTAGTTGTATGAGTTTTCTGATTGGTAGGGACACCAGTAGATCTCATGGTGATCCTTGCAAAGAGTCTCCTGCACGCGGATGCAGGAGGATGGTGGAGCTTGATGCTCCAGGTGCATGAAAAGGCATCACTCCTCTGGACGGACTTTGAGATCCTCTTCTGCTCGGAGTTTGTCCCAGCCACCCTCCATGTGGTGTGCATATAGGAGCTACTTCAGTTGCAGCATGGAAGCTTGTCGGTCGCCCACTACTCGGCAAGATTTACCGATCTCTCGCACTATTCGACGAACATGGTATGAGACCCATTCTTCTGGGCCCGGAACATCGAGCAGGGTTTGAGGAATGAGATCAGGGCATCACTGATCTCCCTCAGCATTCCGAGATAGGCAAGGGTACTGGAGCGAGCCCTTATCATCGAGAGCTTTCTTACTGAGATTACATCAGCAGCGAGACCTACCGTAGGGCGTCACGTACCAGAGTCTTCTACAGCTGGCAGTCGACAGATGACACATGGGTCCAGGTGGACCAGACCCTCTGGCGGATGACCTGAGGACACTAGCTCAGAGGTGCGGGGAACATAGTGTAGAGCCGGTCTTTCGAGAGGCAGACAGTTCTACGCATGCGGCGGGCATGGCCACATGGCTCATGACTGCTCGACCCACCGTACGAAGGAGCAGCAGACGGTTGAGGGACCACCCAGGCAGAGGCAGAGGGTCAACCGTGGTGGTCCGCAGGGAGCAGGCAGACGAGACAGAGGAGCTGGCTGAGCTGCAGGTGGTGGGCGACGCTTTGAGGTGCTCCCACCACCACCACCAGGAGGTCCACCCTGACCATAGGGAGCTGGCGGGTAGAGACATGCACATCTCAAGGAAGCGGAGGCCTATAACTACGGCGCACCCGAGATGATTCGAGGTACTATCTGTGTCTACTCCACTCTTGCTGCAGTTATTATAGGCACAGGAGCGAGTCATTCTTTCATTGTCGCTGCCCTTGTTCGGAGCTCGGAGATTACGACGGAGTCGTTGGCTCAATCCTTAGGGATAGAGACTCCTACGGGAGCAGGCTCGATGATTAAACACTGGTGCCGGTAGTGTGATATTACTCTAGGAGGCGAGAGCTTCGGCTGAGATCTTCTTATTGCAGTTTCGAGGCCTTACAATGTCATCTTGGGCATGGATTGGTTATCTACGGTCCATGCTCAGATTGACTGCCTTAGGCGCAAGGTGCGATGTGTTCGCACCGTTGGGAGCAGGTTCACCTTCACCGGTGAGAAGGGACCCTTTGCGGCGCATGATGGACTCACACAGAGGAGAGGATATCCCATCACTCATCAGTTGGCTAGCCTCATCCTAGGAGCAGTTGATGTGCGGAGTCTGGGCATACCTGCAGTAGTGGATTAGTATGCAGACGTTTTTCCTGACGACATTCCAGGACTACCTCCTCGTAGTGAGGTAGATTTTTATATTGACCTATACCCCAGAACAACCCCGGTATCCACCCCAGCATATCGGATGGCTCCCACTGAGCATTGAGAGCTACAGGTACAGCTGGAGGACTTGCAGGGCAAGGGATTCATCTGACCCAGTGTATCACCCTGGGCTTCCCCGATATTGTTCGCCAAAAAGGCGGACGGGATCTTGAGACTATGTGTCGACTATCATTGCTTGAACCAAGTGACCGTGAGGAATAAGTATCTGCTACCGAGGATTGACGACCTCATCGATCAGCTCAAGGGAACACAGTGGTTCTCGAAGATAGACCTCAGGTCAGGCTATCATTAGCTCAGAGTTCGGGATGAGGACGTGCAGAAGACGACCTTCAGATGTCGGTATGGCCACTACGAGTTCTTGGTTATGCAATTTGGCAGAACCAATGCTCCAGCAACGTTCATGGGCCTCATGAACGGGATCTTTCAGCCATACCTTGATCGATTTGTCGTGGTCTTCATTGACGACATTTTGATATACTTGACCACTGAGGAGGGGCACACCTACCACTTGCGGGTTGTACTAGAAACACTCCGAGAGAACCAGCTTTATGGAAAGCTCTCAAATTGTCAGTTCTGGATACGTGAGGTCCACTTCATGGGACACTTCATCTCTAAGGCAGGAGTTGCGGTGGATCCTGTGAAGATCGAGGAAGTGCTAGATTGGGAGCCACACAGGAGCGTGGCAGAGTTGCGGTGTTTCTTGGGGCTAGCTGGGTACTACTGGAGATTTGTTCCAGACTTTTCCAGAGTTGCAACACCACTCTCATCTTTGACGAAGAAGGGGAAACCCTTTGTGTGGTCAGACAGATGTCAGCCGAGCTTCCAGGAGCTGAGATAGAGAATGACCAGTGCTCCTATCTTGAGGCTACTGGATGAGGGAGTAGGGTATGTAGTCTACTGTGATGCATCAGGGACCGGACTCGGATGTTTCCTGATATAGGAACGTGCTGTTATCACCAATGGATCACATCAGTTGAGGCAGCATGATCAGAACTACGCTATCCATGACCTGGAGATAGCAACAGTGGTCTTCTCTCTGAAGATGTGGCGACACTATCTGATGGGTGAGCACTTTACAGTCTTCTCTGATCACTAGAGTCTCAGGTATATCTTCTCGTAGAAGGACATGAACCTGAGATAGCGGCGATGGATTGAGTTCCTCCATGACTATGACTTTAAGATAGTCTATACTCATGGAAAGGGGAATGTAGTAGCCGATGATCTCAGCATGAGGACGGGCATTCAACTACTGGGGGAGGCGATAGAGAAGCTAGCCGCTTTGCAGATATCCTTCATGGATAGTGATGGGGAAGAATTTCTACAGTCACTCCTCCACTTCTACAGTAGGTCAGAGAGGCATAGTGTGGGGACGATGACTGTGAGACGCGACGTGTATAGATATCCTCAGGACAAGCACCTGATGGACTCTCTATGGGAGGAGAGCACGTCATCCTTTTCAGAGGATGTACCATGGTACCAGATGCTTTACAGGAGGAGGTGCTGAGGTAGTTTCACACTTCCCCATTAGCAATACATCTAGAAGTGGAGAATATGTACAAGGACCTCAGACAACAGCACTGGTGGCCGGGTATGAAGAAGGCTGTTATAGAATTCATTTCTCGATGCCTCACCTGTCAGCAGGTAAAGGAAGAGCACCAGGTACCGGCAGGCTTGGTACAACCCTTGGAGGTCCCTGAGTGGAAGTGGGATGGAATATCTATGGACTTCGTGACTGGACATCCACGCACTTCCAGAGGTCACGACTCTATTTGGGTGATAGTCGACCGACTCACAAAGTCGACTCACTTCATAACCATTATAGAGTAGGGCTCAGTGGAGATCATGGGACGTCTCTACGTTTAGGAGATTGTATGGCTTCTTGGTGTGCCATAATCAATCGTCTCCGATCGAGATGCTCGCTTTACTTCCCGGATTTGGAAGGGGTTGTAGGAGGTATTCAGGATGCAACTACATCTGAACACCGCCTTTCACCCTCAGTTGGATGGTCAGACGGAGAGGACCATTCAGACACTCGAGGACATGCTCCGTGCACGTGTCCTCGACTTTGGTCGTAGATGGGAGGATCACCTACCCATGGTGGAGTTCGTGTATAACAATAGCTACCACTCCACCATCAGGATGGAACCATACGAGGCGTTGTATGACTGACCTTGCAGATCACCACTGTGCTGGATAGACCCTGGGGAGTCTATACTTGTGGGACCAGAGATGGTCCAGGCCACGATAGAGAAGGTCCAGGTCATCCAGGAGAGGATGAGGACAGCTCAGAGCCGGTAGAAGTCTTATGCTGACAGGAGGCGTAGGCCACTGGAGTTCGAGGATGGCGACCACGTCTTTTTGCAAGTCTCACCTCGACAGGGATTATGGAGATTTGGCCAAGGAGAAAAGTTATCTTCATGCTACATCTAACCATTCTAGGACCTCTGCAAGATAGGAGAGGTGGCATATCGCCTGGCTCCACCACCTCAGTTGCACAGGGTGCACGACGTCTTCCACGTATCTCAGCTGAGAAGATACATGCATGACCCCATGCATATCATTGACCATGGGTAGCTGGAAGTTGATCATGGGGTGACTTTTGCGGAGGTCCCGGTGGATATTGAGGATCGACAGGAGGGCGTCCTACATGGATGGTCGATTCCTCTAGTGTGCATCAGATGGCTACATGGGAACCTCCAAGAGAGAACATGGGAGCGGGAGGCTCAGATGTGTGCTTAGTACCCACATTTATTTCCCTGGTATATGATGTATCATTATGGGGACGTAAATCCCTGAGGTGGGAGTAATGTAAAGACTCGTAAAATTCAAAGGAATTTTTTTTCTTAATTTTGTTTTGGATTTTACAATAATGCAGTTTCTGACGACACCTGATTCTGAGGCCCAGTGTTCCCGGAATAATTTTCTGAAGTTTAGCTTAGGTATGCTATGTGAACGAATGAGCGGGTTTACCTAACATTTGAACCGGTGCTCGGAATCGAAATCTGAGGACACCGATGGAATCGCAGTGCCGGTAATTCCTTAGGAACACCTTTTCCGGAGTTGCATTTGCTCGGGTGTGGTTTTAAATTTTTGGGTTAAGTAAAGGAATAAAATAAAATGGTGCAACCATTTTTTTTTATTTTAACCTAAGATAAGTTGTTGGAGTGGTAACCACTATACCCTACTCCACTAGGTAGGATATTTTTGGGGTGGGGACCACATAAGCCCCACCTTTTCACCTTCCTCAACCCCCCTCCTTTAATTAGGTAACGCACCCGCACCCCCCCCAATTAAATGAAAGTCAACTCTTGCATTTAATTAATTATTAAACGCCTCTTTAATTGGGCGGTTAAAACTCTTCAATTAAATCAATTAATTGAATGATCTGTTAAAAAAACGGTTGCCGTGAGAAATAAAATAAGGCTACGCCTTATTTTATTTGGGTGGCTTGGGTTGTGCGAGAGGAATCGTGAGGTTTTTCTCAAACCATAAATATTCACCCTCTTCGTTGAAGAATGCGATGAACGCGAAGAACGCTGACCTTCGACGAAGGGCGACGAGGAACACCAAACCCTCAGAGATCTACAACACGACGCCATGTACCACGATGCCAACGATCCTCCTTCTAGGATGTTCCTTCTCCCACGACAATCATTGATCATCAACTGGTTGAGGTAGGGGGTTTTGGTTCAATTAAATCTATGTGATTTATATTCTCGACATGTGTTTATTAGTCGGAAGTCGTTTGAACTGCTAACGTGGTGGGTGTGGACCACCAAACAAGTCCAAACCCACTGTTTCTTTGTTCTTGGTGTGCGGATCGACGGGTGGCGATGAAGTAGGACGCAAGGGCATTTTGAGGTCTTCGCAGTGAAGAGATGGTCCTAGGAGGACCGTCTGGCAGAGACGACAGGAAAAACGGACAACCGGAGCGCGTCTGGTGGTCCGTGGAAGACCCCGCTGGCGCGCCATGCTAGCACGATGGCAGGCGGCTGGTCCCGCGGCCGCACGCGACCATGGACGGCGCGGCGCCGGGCCACATCCGTTGGCAAGGAGAGGCCCCCACGTGGGGGGGGGGAGCGACTTCATTCAAGGGGTCAGCGCCCCCTTTGGTGGTCGCTCGGCCAGTGCCGAGCCACCCTGGGCCGGGCCGATCCAGGTGGGTGGGGTGGGGCTGGGTCGGACCGGGCCCTGACCCCCCATTTCCGGACCTCTTTCGGTCTTTTTCCCATAACATGGGCTGTGAACCTCTGATAAAATCACTGTCAGCTACGATGCGATCATTGGATCGAGATGGTTGTTTCAGTATATTACACTCAAGGTTTCGGAGAACTTTGGGTTTGGCCAGGTTGGTTCGTACACGAAACCAACCGGGCCCTCCGAGCGGAAATGATTATAACATGAGCTCCGGATGTCCGATTGACGTGCCGTCAACTTTTATGTTTTCCTCTTAATGAGATGGACCATTTGGAATACTCCGCTCAAGGATGGGTTGCAGTTGGAGTACGTTTGGGTTGGTTTTGACTTAAAAACCAACCGGGCCCATGGGACAAAAAAGCCAATAACTTTCAGACCGGGTGTCCGATTGACATGCTGTTTGTCAAGTTGAGTTCCTGTTGATGATATGGAACTATGGGATACATCAACTCCGGACATTGTGTTAGTTGATTTATCAGCCCCTCGGCTAGTGGAGCGGACCCTCCAGAAATGAGCTTGTTGTGTGAGGGAACCCTAGAGCTGGCTGCAACGACGACGACGATGAAGACTGTACGGGAATCCTCTTTGGGTTCGACAGCAACGACTACAACACTTAGTGATCCTCTTTGGGTAAGTTCCTACGGATCCTGTGTGGATCAGATCTTGTGTGGGTCATCGCTCAGCAGTCCTGTGTGGGCCAGCAGATACCGATCCTGTATGGGTCAGATCCCGTGTGGGTCATTGTGGGGGTTAGTACATATCGATCCATTGTGGGTCATTGTGGGGGTTAGTACCTATCGATCCTTTATAGGTCATTACAAGGGTTAGTACCTATCGACCCTTTGTGGGTCTGAGGGCTTAGATGAATTAGTGGCTACATCTGATCATCTCTATCGTCTTACGAAGAAGTATACCTGTGTGAGAGGAGTCTTGACTTCAATCAATATCTTCGATATGATTGACTTGCTTTCCAATGTGGATTGTGTTGTGCTATCCTGTGTGGACGTGATCAAACTTGGGCACGGATGCTGGAGGCAAACTGAAATTGATGACTTAGGTATATGTATGGGAATATACCAAAGTAGTGTTGGTTATTACTTCATAATTGTATATTTTGTTTTGTGGATTATCCTTTGTGGATTCTAGGAGACCTTCGGGGGTCTCGGGGACCCTACTGAGTAGCTTATACTCACCGCTTCATGGGCTATGCCCGCACTACGTTGTGTTGGTTGCAGACGACGGACAGCAGTGATCATGGTTGAGGCTTGCAGAGCAGGTCGGTACCTGGAGGTGGACCACTGGGCAGGACGTACACGGAGCAGAGGCTGGACCCGAGGAGATGAGGTGGCTATCTGTACCCACCCTTCAGGTGAGACTACCAGTGTACGGATTGACGTTGCTTCTTTAGTTTCTGTTGCTATACGTTCTTTCTAGTTGTACTTTACTTTCAGTTTGGGTTTGTATTCTAGCCCATTTACTTTTCGCACTTACTTTTATCCAGTTTAATTAGTTTTTACATCTTCTTGCTTATTATGAGGAGTTTGTTTACTTTACAAAGGAAATGCCTTCCCTTTTTATCGGGAATTTCTCTTTGGTGCTAGTCGCCAGCCCCTGGACTATGGAAGTCGGGCTTGGGGTAGTCGTGACACAGGCCCTGAGGACGGGTCAAGACAGGGGCACTCTGATTCAAAAATCTCTTTATTAAATGGTTTAAATGGTTTTGAAAATGGTTTTGATAGTGGATTTGTTATGTAAATATATTTAAGTGGTATATTGTGATTGAAATGTGGAAATTTTTTCTTTCCATTATATTTGTTTTACGTATTATGATTTTGTAATGGTACTTGGTCATTTGACGGGTGGTGCCGTGAATACTAGGACGGGTGGTTATGTTATAACCTCTAATGTATTGGGTATGGAAGTCGGTCATATGGCTATTCCATTTAGTGATATGTGTTGAAGTTTACTATATGCTTATTCCATTTAATTATGTTTATGTCCCAAGTTACCTTTATTTGTTATGTGTTTTTATATGGGTTTATGGTAATATTTTGGTTACAAAGGATGAGTGGTGATATTTTATTCAGTTATGAGTATTTACTACTTTGTAAGGGTGAAAAGTATTACATTGATAACGTATTCATGGTTTACATGTTTTTTTTGAAAAAACTAACAGTTTTCAAAATATTTTTACTTTTTTCCAATAAATGTTAGAGGATTAAAATGAGAATGAATCCAATTTTAAGCGTAAATATTCTAATATTCTTTTAAAGGTCGATTAACCGCCTTTTGATGGATATACCTTTTTATATCTACTTGTTGACAATTTTATATGTTATATTGGACCAAATAAAATCCTTCTTTAGAATCGGGATCTCAAAATTTACTTTGTGTAGGTTTTTGTTATTTTTTTTGATAAAGTCTATTTTTAATGAATAAGTGAAAAATGTTGTATTTTAATTAAAAACCACTTTTTAATCTAATTTATTTATATGATTAGATCATCTTTTTAGTTGGTTTTAAATTTCAATTATAATATATTTTTACCATTTAATCCAATGGTGGACATTTTAATTAATTTCACTTTGAAAATGGACATAAACTAGTGTCAATCTTTTAATAAATATTGTTTCTTAAAAACACACTATTTGTTTTGACAGCGAGAATTATTTATTAAATTAATTAATGAAACTTATAGGTTTTGAATTTTGTAAAATAGAAATCATTTTTGAATTCGGAATATGGAATATTTCTTAGGGTTAATTTTTGGTATTTTTCTAAAAAACTTCAATTTTTTATGAATAGTGAAACCACTAAGTGGTAGTTAAAAAACTGATTTTTCATTTAAATGAAAAATTAGCACTTCTGTGATTTGAATTTCAGAAATCCGACATACATGTTTGAGATTAGGATGTAAAATTTTGTTCAATGGGATTAAAATAATTTTTTTTGGTGAATAGTAACTTTTAAGTTTTATTAATCGTGATTAAAGGTAATTAGTGTAATTTAAGGTAATGATAATGTTATAATAATATAAAATGTCTATGATACATGTTGTACTCTTATTGTATGAGTCATGGCCGACCAAGACATTCCATGGGTCATCTTTGGGACCCCATAATGCCACTTTGGTAGGAAAATGACATTAATAACTTTTTATTTAATGTTAAAATAAAAATGTCACAAGCATGTATTGTTTTACTAAAACAATTTTGACATTGGATTATACAAGTTATATTTTTGACTATAAATATTAATTAGAAAGACAAAAATATTTCCTAAATCATTATATTTTTGTTATAATTTTTATACATTAAATAAATAAATTTGTTTATGACACCATGATGATGCAGTGATTACCTCATTAATGAACGATTTCAATAAAATGAGAAGATAATGTAAAATAAAAGATTTAAACTTGTAAAAAACCTATTGTATGGGTGGATTTAGAACCCTTATCACCTTAACCTATAAATATTTAATTTTGGGACCTTAAATATCTGAAAATAATTTTATAATAAAGTAACTTTTGAATATATTCCAAGAGTGCCCCTCCTCCCTCTTATAAAAGGCCCCCACCTCTACCTCCTTACCCACACCTCTCAAACCTTTTGATCCACCTAAATCTGCTCATTATATGTCTCCAAATCCCTCTCTTCATCCTAGAAGCCTTACCTTAGGAAAAAATCTCTTCAAGAAACCCTTTTGGTTCAAACCAAGATGAGTTACCCGATTTAAAGGTAATTTCTTCAGTTGTGTTCTTTTGTTTTATTTTTCTTCCCCAACCCCCTAAACTATTTTTATTCCATTATTTTGTAACAAAACATGTATCTTCAATATACTCAGATTTTTTATGAGAAATATTTGAACTAAACTTTCTCACACCTCCATCTAATGGTTAATGAACATACTGTTTCTGTGGATGGTGAATTACTGCCTCACGAAACGATGATTGTTCAATATTCTCTTAACACCCTTCATGGTGGCCATTATGATGACACTATATTTTATATATGATATATATAGTATTTATGTTTTCTATATGATTATGTATTTTATATTTAAAACATACCTTTATGCTTTGCATGTTGTGCAAATGTGATAATTTCATACAAGGAAGTGTGGACTACCACCCCCTCATGTGATGTGACTCATTCATGCAATACATGGAATGTATAAAAAACTAAATTAATGAACATATGTGAACTATATAACATATATATAATACTGGAATTAATATATATATCTCTCTCATTTAGTTTTAATTCCATTAATGTGAGAAAAAAATGAAAGTAGCGTTCATGCGTACGTACGGCCTACCGTCTCCATGAACGGTGAATTTCATTTTCTTATCTTCAAATGTTATGTAATAGTATAAAATTAATATATACTGGTTATATATGATATTTAAATCATTAATACTATTCTGGATATGGGGTAATTATAACTACATTGGCAATTCTTTTCTAACAAGTTCAATTTTGACTCATGTACCGAACATCGACAAAAACGTCTGATATGAACTCACATTATTAAACAATTATTATAAAATTATAATATGTGTTATGAACTGAATAATAATCTTTAAAGTAGGTCCTTAAGTAATTATAAATTTTCCAAAGTTTATTATTCCGTAATATTACAAAACGAACAAGACAAGTCAGACTTGAGGTAAGGGATCCTACCTCTATCTTTCTTTTTAAGTACTATCTTTTATGTCATTTCTTTTAAGCTCATATTTATTTTGTTTGGGGATGATATTTTATATTACTCAGTATTTAATTTTTATTTTCATATTATGATAGCCCCTATTTTATATCATAAATCCATTTTGGGAAGTTTTAAGTGGCGTCGTTAGGCTACCGAGTTTTCATAAAGGATTTTTCATATCACTTTTATTCCCTTGAGATTTATGCTACATTTTCCACCATTTACATTGATTGGTGTATGTAATAACTATTAGTATATACTTTGTGTAATATAATTTCGTTTATGAGTATTTGCATCAATGTTGTATAGTCCTTCTTTCATGGGGTATACATTTCAAAGGTTACCCAAATCAGTAAGGGAACCTTTCTCCCTCCTCTTTTTAAAAGACTTCTTTTGTTATGTCTTTTAATTTAAATGTTATTATGTAGGGATATGTTCTTATATATCCTTATTGATTTAAAATATATTTATAAGGGAATAAATACCCTTTTGTCTAATAAACTCATTTTCTGAATTTTAAAGTGACGCTGTTAGGCTCCCAAAATTTTATAAGGGAACTTCTTAACCCAATTTTGATTTCTTTGGGTTCAACTTGTAGTTATTGAATATTTCATCCTATGAATATGTGTGAATTAATTCTGATTTATTTACACTTAATATCCACTTATATTTGGTGTATTTATATTTTTGACACATAATTATGAGATTGATTTATCCTTAATTGGAGGATACCTTCTTTATAAGGGATTTCATCTCATTTTACATTTCTATTGAGACTTCATTGTTGTTATGCACCAATTCACTCTTATATGGTTTATATACTATCATTTGGAATATTATAACATGAATCCCTTTATTCTCATGATATTATAAATTTATGATTAAATGTTATTCCTCAATTATTTGTATTCAAGTGACTCTCATTTTGTTAAAAAAACTCTTTAAATAAAATATCGTTTTAAATGTTTTAATGATTTATTATTATAAATATTTCTCATTAATATACTTTTTTGTTGAATGGTTTTAAGGATTTATTTATATGGATGTTAATGGTTTAAAATTTTGAAAGCTACAATGTGGTATGGGACACTTTGATTCTAAAATCCCTTTATTAAATGTTTTAAATAGTTTTAAAAATGGATTTTTTATATAAATATATTTAAGTGGTATATTGTGAATGAAATGTGGAAATTATTTCATTCCATTATATTTGTTTTTTGTATAATGATTTGTTAATGGTACTTGGACATTTGACCGGTGGTTAAGTGATAAACCATATGACAGGTGGTGCCGTGAATACCAGGACGGGTGGTTACGTTATAAACTCCAATGCATTGGGTATGGAAGTCAGTAGTATGGCTATTATATTTACTGATATGTGTGGATGTTGACCGCATGGTTATTCCATTTATGTATGTTTATGTCCCAAGTTACCTTTATATGTTATGTGTTCTTTATATGGGTTAATGGTAATCTTTTGGTTACAAAGGATGCGTGGTGATCTTTTATTCAGGGAAGAGTATTTAATACTTCGTATAGGTGAAAAGTATTACTTTGATAAAGTATTCATGGTTTAGTTGTTGTTTTGAAAAAATAACGGTTGTCCTTATTCGTGTATTCTTTACTGGGCTTTTTATGCTCATCCCAAGTTTTTGAAATGTTCTCCACTGGACATAAAGATAAATAGGGTCAAGGATGGGATCAAAGAAAGACATGCAATCTAAAACATGGAACTATAAATGTTTCTTTTTAAGAGTTTTTTTTATTTTATGGAAACTTAGTATAAGTTCCTACTTTGTAATATTTTGAGATGTAATAGTTATGTCCTAATTCTCTAAAACTCTAAACTTGAAAAGATCCTCTAGGTGAATATTTCATTTAATTCTTGATTATCTAAGGTATTATGGCCGGGTCCTTATATAAACTAAAAAAATTTATATCCTTGTGAAAAATATATCATGGCCCACTAATGGATATGATGAACCCCAATGTTCTCATCATTTTTATGAGATATCATTCAATAAAATTCCTTAAAAATATTTATGAAGAATGATAATAATTTAATATTTTTCTTGAATGTTCATTTCATCATCAAAATTATCATCATATATCATTTCATTGAGATGAATAAAATATAAAATAGAATATTAATGTATGTAATTTTATTATACTAATATAATGTATTAATAAAAATTTCCAAAGAAGGGATAATATTCTATGTGTTAGAGTAAACACATCCTGGGTAATCAAATATTGATGTTGATCATCAAATAAATATATATTATTATAAAAATAAAAATATAATTCAATAATGTTTTAAACAGAATAATATATAATATTATTGAAGGAAATTAAATTTGTACTCATTTAACCAATGTGATTGAGTAGTATAATAACTTGGAGAAATTAAAGGTTTAATTCAATCTTTGTTTTAAAATTTTCAATGAGTTTAATAAATATTTACCATATTTTATCTAAGTGTTATGGGAAACTGATTTTAGGATGTAATGTATAAGTTGTAGTGCTTTATCAAAAGTACAAGTGTGAAAAACTCAGTCCAAAATAAGAAAATTTAGTCTAAAAGTGAAACAATATAACTATACAAAGTTAACATTGGTCATGAAGACCTATTTTTATTTTTATGGGATTGAAATATTTCATATGCGATGGGATTTTTTATAATACCTAATGGTTCTTAGAATAATCTATGAAAATTATTTATTATATAATAATGTTATAGAAATTAATTTTCATATTTTGAAGGGTATATGAAACAAGATGTATATTTTATAAGATTCATAAATATATAGGACTTCAAAATTAAGGAAATAATTTTTAAATATTATTGTTTTTATTCATGTTATTATGAAATATGTTTCAAAATAATGTTGTTGAATGAAATATAATACCTAAATCCAAGACACTTCTATAAAATTATTTGTTTGGTTATCCCATTTCTCTTACATAACAAGAGCACTTATTTGTTATCTATTGTAACTAAGAAAATAATTCCATGTAATTTTTTAGAGAATCCATTATAAGTTCTTCAATTAGATAATATAAGTCAAGTTTCAGTAGAAATATACCTCTGTGAATGAATAAAATTAAAATGACATTTCTATATGTTGTATGATTACTCAAACACTTAGAGATATATTCCCTTATAAAACATCTACTAATATGGCAAAGTATTGGTGAGAACCTTCTAATTTGAGTAGAAAGTGGAAGTCATAAATTACTGGTGAAATAGTTGATAAATCCTAAAATACTACAATTTAGAGTATATTAGAATGTACTGGTATCTAAACACATATAATGAAAATAATAGTAGTAGTTCTATATCATTTCAATGAAATCAATTTGATTGGGTGTGGATCGAATTTGAACTAACTTGTCAACATTATGGATATTTTAATTCTAGAAACATGTGAGAATGAATGAGAAAATAGAGAAGAAAAAATTACCTCTTATATCACCCTATTAACCCATGATTCTATTATAAAATTCCTATTTCTATCATAGACCACATTATTATTTCATTAAATTTCTATTGACCCCACAGATCATGTAATTCCTTAACTAAACACTTATTTATCTAATGTTTCTTATGATTCATTCATGTACCATGATAAAAATTACTCATTCAAGGATTAGAGGTGAAATATTCTTGTGACACTGAGATAGACACCTCATTTACAAATAATCTATTGAGATATCATGTAGGATATGTACAATTAAAATATAGTTACACATTTTGAGAAGGAGGTTACCCATCATTTCCTATAAATAAATAATATCTACTTCCAAATAAATTGAAAAAAGACATAAATTTGGGGGAAATATTTTCAATCTATGTGAAACCATCAAGTGATTTGGAAATATTGAAGTAGAACCTTCCAAAAAAACCTATCATGATGGCTAGTATGTGAAGTCCCTCTATTTGATGAGTCTCTAAAAATGTTTACAAAACCCAAGTTGTGAGTACCCATTGTTAGCCCGTCACATTAAAGATATCCCATGAAGGAAATCACACATATATATCATGTTGTGGATATCAAGTATAGTAAACAAGTTTTTTCCATAAATTATTGGTCATCATGTAGATTATACCACATAGAATCCAACACACATATCCAAATGTCCTAGATTTCCTCTTATAGAATATTTATTTAAGCACTAAAAAGCTTTATAAAGCCTCATTTACATCATGGTAACCTACCATAGGGGCCACTAGTACATAACTTGAGGGATATACCCTCAATAACCTTCATAGAAATATTGAGATCTTACAATCACATTCCTTCATCCAGGCCTGTACGCATATGTTACTAACACCAATAATAATTTATGTGTCACACAATGAAATTTTTCTAAGGGGTCATATTTTTTGTTATATTACCTATAACCCCAACCATCATAATTTAAAATAACTTGAGTTAAAATACTTTTAATTGATTCACAGAAAAATTAATTAGATATTTTACACTTTCTGTAATACATTAATTTATGATACTCCTCTTGGTTTCCCTATATATGGGCCTCCTCCTAGTTGTATGCCCAAAATTGTACCTTGACCTGAATTACCTAGTAGGTATGGTATCATATGGTAGCTCATGTTTAATCACCATAAAATTAACCTAATTTAGGAATCTCATATAGGATTCCCATGTTGGCCTCCTCCTTACATGTAATCCCCATCCACATACATCATCGAATCATACATGCATAATACTTACACTAAGACATTGATTTTAGATAATTATATGAATATATATATATATATATATATCATAAGTTGATAAAATACTCTTGTATTACACTATATATGATTCTACTGTGAGGTATAATCCTAAAATCTACCTCAATGAGAATGTCAAACTAAAAATCCCCACTCATTCTCAAATTATAGGACCTTTCGAAACACATCCATCGTCATGGAAAGATAAATTCATAAGACCCTCCAGATCTCTTATTGTCCACTACAATTCAATCGGGTTCATAATCTATTACATATTTCTTCATAAACCAAGCATTACTCACATTCTATTTGAGGTTCAGTTGATCCCTAAATTATCGTAGTTCAGATGCATTATGGGTATCACCTACAAGTCCTAGAATGAATACTAAACTAAATTTCCTATATCCTAACCATATTATGTTAATCTACAAGGACATGTCCTCACATAATACCTTAAACTGTATCAATCAATCTACATGGTATTTTTTCATGTTACTAGGGATTTGTGTAACACACACCAAAGGTTCAATCGCAACACCCTCAAACATACGTTTTTCCTTATGTGATAAGAATAAGATAACCCAAGCTTTCCAGATACCTCGATATGAGATTCTCAATTTGATTTTCCCTTATACATCTCGAGTTGGGATAGTCATCATGGTATCCCCAAATGGATTGAGTACAGATAATTCTCTTGGTTCCTATATACAGACCTCCTATTTTTTATAAGCATCAACTGAAGATAGTTTCTGCCTTATACTGGTGTGTATAAGAAGTATCATATTTATCTATGGATGATCAATGGATGCATCCAATGATGAACATAATATTTTCCATACCATCTCATTATTGGTAACCAAAAAATAGGAAGAACCAGATAGGACCACTCATATATAATTCCCACAATAACCATTTCTTGAATCATTTAACATAGTAATCCATTCAATATACATTAAACTATGTTGAAAAAGTCCTCATAAAATAAACGTAACAGGTATGAAGTGTCCCATTAAGTGTAGAAAAATTACATGGGTTCTTATTCCAATTATAGGGGAAGGTATGAAGCATTTTTAGCTACCTAATCCAGACAACACATCACCTTCCACAACTGCATATAGTGATAAATTCTAAAGATCCCATCTATAAGAAAATTAAACCTAGTCAGAATTTTCTAATAACATAAATTTGTATAAACTCAAATACATAAAAATATTCACATCAATACATGGTTTCAATTAGATTTTTTGAATATGGGTAACTAGTATCATAATTTTATTTCAGAAGAATTCAGGAATATGACATAAATATATAAATAATTCTAGGAGTATAAAATAACCTCCTTAAAAAGTGTGATTAGGATGACCTAACACCTTTTTAACTAAACAGTATTATTAAGTATCACAGGAAAAATTCTAGTGATTTAATTTCTTCTGAAATAAGACCTGTAATGATGTTTGTACCAAACAATCATAAAGTGTGATTCATGTTGGATATTTCAATCATAAAAATAATGGTAAACCTAAATTGAATTCATTAAGTTTCAAAGTGATCATTTGACCACGAAACTTAACATATATGCTATATTGGTAGGTGTATTGTTTCAATTTCCATTTCTAAACCATAAAAACCCCTATAATCTAAACATAATAACCATATTTTCCAATGAAATCCACGATATTTGGATAATTTGGTCATACCAATATGATATCTCATCATTTTTAGACAACAATATGATACACCAAACATATGCCTAGATTCCCATAGAGACCATGACATCGTGACATTGGTGTAAAATATTACTAACCAACTGATTCTTCCACAATTTAGTTGATGTTAAGGGATTGTAAAATCACATCTAAGAGTTTATCATAACATTGTAGGAAGCTATTGAAAATGTCTAGTAGATAAAGCCCAATAATCCTTATACCAATTATTAGATGCAAGGATGAAAGTGGATTTTTTTTTGTAACATCCAACTACATTGGGTGTCTATATCAAGATATAATAATACATATCATATTTATTATAATTTTATATGATTTTAAAATGAAATAATATATTTGATAGGATATAATATATGCTACATCGAGCTAAAATGAACAACAAAATATAATGATATAAATGTGACTGTTATAAACTAGACATTAAATTGGATGTAATGTATAGTATTAACCACATTATAAAATATATAATTATCCCACTCATTTAAAATTTATTAATTAATTATTTTTAAATAAGAACTTGTTTTCTTAGTTAAGTCATTTTATTCCTAAAAAATATATTTTCATCTAAAATGGGGTTTCTTGATTTTTATAAGTGAATATTATATAAAATTTTTGAAAATTTTATAAAACTAATTTTAAAGAATTAATTTTTTTAAGTAGTCATCTAAATATTATCTTAAGATGAATTTTTCAAATATTTCAAAAAATATTAATTTTTCAATGAATGGTAACAAATACTTATTTTTAATTGAAACTTATATTTTGTTTTAAATTATTATAAAAGTAAAATAATATTTTGGGATAGTTTTAAAATATAATATGTTATTTTTTAAAATTATAAAATTATGGTTTTGAAATGTATTTTGTACTTGAATTCATATTAAAAATATTTTATATTTAAAAACATTTTTATGAAAAAACATTTTCATTGCATTTTTTCGATTTAATATTAAAATAAATTATTCCACTTATGAATTTTGAATTTTTAAAGATAGATTCCCTATTTGGGATATGGAGGTACAAATTTACAAAATTGTTAGCATTTATTTCTGGTCAATATGAATAATAACCTTTTTAATTTTTGTTTCCACAATAATGGGTGAACCAAGTAATTAAGGGGAAAAATGTCATGACCCATCCCCTGGGGCTCGTTCCATGATTAACCCAAGCCCGCATTCCATATTCTAGGGGTAGGTGACTAGCACCGAAAGGAATATTCCCTAAAACTGGGAAGGTATTGCCTTTATATCCTGTAAACACACGCATCCAAGCACACCGTAAGATACAATAACAAGTAACTGTATAGAAAAATGAGTGCTGAAAGTAAAAGGGGTTGGGGGATGCGGGGGCCATGAAGTGGCAGAAACTGTAAGGGCCCTAGAGGCCGCAGGTTGTGGGAGGCAGCGGATGGCATGGGATGGCGGAGGTCGTGGGGTGGTGGAGGTCGCATGGCGTCTTGAGGCGGTGCGGAGGCCTCGGTCCTTTGGGGTGGTCGTTGTCCATTGGTCCGCCATGGCTAGACAGATTTCCAGTCATCCTCTCTGTGCAGCACAGTTTCCCTCCATGCCTTCGCTGGCGGCCAGTTTGGCCAGCCGCTCTTGGATCATCACCATGGCACGAAGCTGCTTTCTTCCATCATGAAGAACACAACCATTCATGAAGAACAGTGGAGGGGTTGACCCATGTTTGTTTGGCCTGAACCCTCTATGTTAGAGTGGTATCAAGTGGCTCAAGGGGTATGATTCAATGTGAGGGGAAAAATTAACATTGATCAATTTAAAACACACCCCTACAACCTCTATAAATAATTAATCCCAAACCCGCAAAAGAAAATATCCACGGATCAACTAGTTAGAGAGTTGATCTGCGTTCATTATTTGGAAGGGATGAACATGGGAAAGAAATTAATCACACTTAAATAAACCCCTACCTCAATGGTTTTTTGTTGTGTTAAGAGAGAGAAGTTTAATATGTCGACGTTCGTCACACCCGTTACACGCATCCTATCCTGAGCTCGTTCATCGGTCAAATGCTCTTTGATAGAGGTGGTTCTTCGTTGTTTAATATTTACACCATTAGAGGATGTCACGAGGAAGGATTAAAATATGTTTGAGAATGTTGGCATTCTTCATTTGGAGAAGTGAACTTCGTGGATGTATTTCTTCATTGGAGAAGTTTAATCCTCCCAAAAGCTCTCCATTTTGCAAATACATTCCCCCAATCCCCAGCAAAAATGAAATAGCCAATATAATAGAATATGTTATCTATTTAGATTATTGGAATAATTTCAAATTGTCTTAATTAATTAATTGATGAGCTGGTATAATTAATCAAAGGGGTTGGCACAATTAAAGTGGGGGAAGTTCAAGAGGATTCCCCTCATTTAAGAGGGAGTTTAAGGGTTTCACCCATAATGAGGGTTTTGGTGTTCCCCACCTTTAGAAATTTAAATTTGGGGGTTTAGGATCAGGTTTCCCCACCACCATAACCCATGTGGGAGGTTTTAGTTCAGGTGGTCCCCACCTTTATAATATCCACATGGGAGGTTTTAACAAATAAAAATGTTAAACATTTTTATTTTATTTTATTCATTCACAAAAAATTAAAAAACTAACTTTGACCCTTGACCAACTGTCGTTGAGGTGAAAGTATCCTTAAGAAAATATCAGCACTACGAGTTCAATAGTGCCCTAATATTTCAATTCTGATCACCAATTTAAATGTTAGAAAAACCCGCTCGTACGTTTAATGAACGTACCTAAGAAAAAGTTCAGAAATTCATTCCATACACACCGGGCCTCGGAATCACGCGCCGTGAATTTTTGTAGACTCATAAAATTTCTATATATTTAAAAAAATTACATGGAATTTTCTGGTCATTACATTCTCCCCACCTCAGGGCTTTACATTCCCAAAGGACATAAAACTATATTAAGAAAACAAGTGGCGGTACTGAGCACGTATCCTAGCCTCCCGATCCCTTGTTCTCTCCTAGAGGTTCATGTGTAGGTTTTTTTTATTTTTTTTGATAAAGTCTATTTTTAATGAATAAGTGAAAAATGATGTATTTTAATTCAAAAACTCTTTTTAATATAATTTATTTATATGATTAGATCATCTTTTTAGTTGGTTTTAAATTTCAATTAGAATATATTTTTACCATTTAATCCAATGGTGGACATTTGAATTAGTTTCACTTTGAAAATGGACATAAACTAGTGTCAATCTTTTAATAAATATTGTTTCTTAAAAACACACTATTTGTTTTGACAGCGAGAATTATTTATTAAATTAATTAACGAAACTTATAGGTTTTGAATTTTGTAAAATAGAAATCATTTTTGAATTCAGAATATGGAATATTTATTAGGGTTAATTTTTGGTATTTTTCTGAAAAACTTCAATTTTTTATGAATAGTGAAACCACTAAGTGGTAGTTAAAAAACTGATTTTTCATTTAAATGAAAAATTAGCACTTCTATGATTTGAATTTTAGAAATCCGACATACATGGTTGAGATTAGGATGTAAAATTTTGTTCAATGGGATTAAAATAATTTTTTTGGTGAATAGTAACTTTTAAGTTTTATTAATCGTGATTTAAGGTAATTAGTGTAATTTAAGGTAATGATAATGTTATAATAAAATAAAATGTCTATAATACATGTTTTACTCTTATTGTATGAGTCATGGCCGACCAAGACAATCCATGGGTCATCTTTGGGACCCCATAATGCCACTTTGGTAGGAAAATGACATTAATAACTTTTTATTTAATGTTAAAATAAAAATGTCACAAGCATGTATTGTTTTACTAAAACAATTTTGACATTGGATTATACAAGTTATATTTTTGACTATAAATATTAATTAGAAAGACAAAAATATTTCCTAAATCATGATATTTTTGTTATAATTTTTATACATTAAATAAATAAATTTGTTTATGACACCATGATGATGCAGTGATTACCTCATTAATGAACGATTTCAATAAAATGAGATGATAATGTAAAATAAAAGATTTACACTTGTAAAAAACCTATTGGATGGGTGGATTTAAAACCCTTATCACTTTAACCTATAAATATTTAATTTTGGGACCTTAAATATCTGAAAATAATTTTATAATAAAGTAACTTTTCAAGATATTCCTAGAGTGCCCCTCCTCCCTCTTATAAAAGGCCCCCACCTCTACCTCCTTACCCACACCTCTCAACCCTTTTGATCCACCTAAATCTGCTCATTATATGTCTCCAAATCCCTCTCTTCATCCTAGAAGCCTTACCTTAGGAAAAAATCCTTTCAAGAAACCCTTTTGGTTTAAACCAAGATGAGTTACCCGATTTAAAGGTAATTTCTTCAGTTGTGTTCTTTTGTTTTATTTTTCTTCCTTAACCCCCTAAACTATTTTTATTCCATTATTTTGTAACAAAACCTGTATCTTCAATATACTCAGATTTTTTATGAGAAATATTTGAACTAAACTTTCTCACACCTCCATCTAATGGTTAATGAACATACTGTTTCTGTGGATGGTGAATTACTGCCTCACGAAACGATGATTGTTCAATATTCTCCTAACACCCTTCATGGTGGCCATTATGATGACACTATATTTTATATATGATATATATAATATTTATGTTTTCTATATGATTATGTATTTTATATTTAAAACATACCTTTATGCTTTGCATGTTGTGCAAATGTGATAATTTCATACAAGGAAGTGTGGACTACCACCCCCTCATGTGATGTGACTCATTCATGCAATACATGGAATGTATAAAAAATTAAATTAATGAACATATGTGAACTATATAACATATATATAATACTGGAATTAATATATATATATATCTCTCATTTAGTTTTAATTCCATTAATGTGTCAAAAAAATGAAAGTAGCGTTCATGCGTACGTACGGCCTACCGTCTCCATGAACGGTGAATTTCATTTTCTTATCTTCAAATGTTATGTAATAGTATAAAATGAATATATAATGGTTATATATGATATTTAAATCATTAATACTACTCTGGATATGGGGTAATTATAACTACATTGGCAATTCTTTTCTAACAAGTTCAATTTTGACTCATGTACCGAACATCGACAAAAACGTCTGATATGAAATCACATTATTATACAATTCTTATAACATTATAATATGTGTTATGAACTGAATAATAATCTTTAAAGTAGGTCCTTAAGTAATTATAAATTTTCCAATGTTTATTATTCCGGAATATTACGAAACGAACAAGACAAGTCAGACTTGAGGTAAGGGATCCTACCTCTATCTTTCTTTTTAAGTACTCTCTTTTATGTCATTTCTTTTAAGCTCATATTTATTTTGTTTGGGGATGATATTTTATATTCCTCAGTATTTAATTTTTATGTTCATATTATGATAGCCCCTATTTTATATCATAAATCCATTTCGGGAAGTTTTAAGTGGCGTCGTTAGGCTACCGAGTTTTCATAAAGGATTTTTCATATCACTTTTATTCCCGTGAGATTTATGCTACATTTGCCACCATTTACTTTGAGTGGTGTATGTAATAACTATTATTATATACTTTTTGTAATATAATTTCGTTTATGAGTATTTACATCAATGTTGTATAGTCCTTCTTTCATGGGGTATACATTTCAAAGGTTACCCAAATCGGTAAGGGAACCTTTCTCCCTCCTCTTTTTAAAAGACTTCTTTTGTTATGTCTTTTAATTTAAATATTATTATGTAGGGATATGTTCTTATATATCCTTATTGATGTAAAATATATTTCTAAGGGAATAAATACCCTTTTTTCTAATAAACTCATTTTCTGAATTTTAAAGTGACGCCGTTAGGCTCTCGAAATTTTATAAGGGAACTTCTTAACCCAATTTTGATTTCTTTGGGTTCAACTTGTAGTTATTGAATATTTCATCCTATGAATATGTGTGAATGAATTCTGATTTATTTACACTTAATATCCACTTATATTTGGTGTATTTATATTTTTGACACATAATTATGAGATTGATTTATCCTTAATTGGAGGATACCTTCTTTATAAGGGATTTCATCTCATTTTACATTTCTATTGAGACTTCATTGTTGTTATGCACCAATTCACTCTTATATGGTTTATATACTGTCATTTGGAATATTATATCATGAATCCCTTTATTCTCATGATATTATAAATTTATGATTAAATGTTATTCCTCAATTATTTGTATTCAAGTGTCTCTCATTTTGTTAAAAAAACTCTTTAAATAAAATATCGTTTTAAATGTTTTAATGATTTATTATTATAAATATTTCTCATTAATATCCATTTTTTTGAATGGTTTTAAGGATTTATTTATATAGATGTTAATGGTTTAAAATGTTGAAAGCTACAATGTGGTATGGGACACTTTGATTCTAAAATCCCTTTATTAAATGTTTTAAATGGTTTTAAAAATGGATTTTTTATATCAATATATTTAAGTGGTATATTGTGAATGAAATGTGGAAATTATTTCATTCCATTATATTTGTTTTTTGTATAATGATTTTTTAATGGTACTTGGACATTTGACGGGTGGTTAAGTGATAAACCATATGACAGGTGGTGTCGTGAATACCAGGACGGGTGGTTACGTTATAAACTCCAATGCATTGGGTATGGAAGTCAGTAGTATGGCTATTCTATTTAGTGATATGTGTGGATGCTGACCGCATGGTTATTCCATTTATGTATGTTTATGTCCCAAGTTACCTTTATATGTTATGTGTTCTTTATATGGGTTAATGGTAATCTTTGGTTACAAAGGATGCGTGGTGATCTTTTATTCAGTGAAGAGTATTTACTACTCCGTATAGGTGAAAAGTATTACTTTGATAAAGTATTCATGGTTTACTTGTTGTTTTGAAAAAATAACGGTTGTCCTTATTCGTGTATTCTTTACTGGGCTTTTTATGCTCATCCCAAGTTTTTGAAATGTTATCCACTGGAGTTAAAGATAAATAGGGTCAAGGATGGGATCAAAGAAAGACATGCAATCTAAAACATGGAACTATAAATGTTTCTTTTTAAGAGTTTTTTTTTTATTTTATGGAAACTTAGTAGAAGTGCCTACTTTGTAATATTTTGAGATGTAATAGTCATGTCCAAATTCTCTAAAACTCTAAACTTGAAAAGATCCTCTAGGTGAATTATTCATTTAATTCCTGATTAAGTAAGGTATTATGGCCGGGTCCTTATATAAACTAAAAAAATTTATATCCTTGTGAAAAATATATCATGGCCCACTAATGGATATGATGAACCCCAATGTTCTCATCATTTTTATGAGATATCATTCAATAAAATTCCTTAAAAATATTTATGAAGAATGATAATAATTTAATATTTTTCTTGAATGTTCATTTCATCATCAAAATTATCATCATATATCATTTCATTGAGATGAATAAAATATAAAATAGTATATTAATGTATGTAATTTTATTATACTAATAAAATGTATTAATAAAAATTTCCAAAGAAGGGATAATATTCTATGTGTTAGAGTAAACACATCCTGGGTAATCAAATATTGATGTTGATCATCAAATAAATATATATTATTATAAAAAGAAAAATATAATTCAATAATGTTTTAAACAGAATAATATATAATATTATAGAAGGAAATTAAATTTGTACTCATTTAACCAATGTGATTGAGTAGGATAATAACTTGGAGAAATTAAAGGTTTAATTTAATCATTGTTTTAAAATTTTCAACGAGTTTAATAAATATTTACCATATTTTATCTAAGTGTTATGGGAAACTGATTTTAGGATGTAATGTATAAGTTGTAGTGCTTTATCAAAAGTACAAGTGTGAAAAACTCAGTCCAAAATCAGAAACGTTAGTCTAAAAGTGAAACAATATAACTATACAAATTTAACATTGGTCATGAAGACCTATTTTTATTTTTATGGGATTGAAATATTTCATATGCGATGGGATTTTTTATAATACCTAATGGTTCTTAGAATAATCTATGAAAATTATTTATTATATAATAATGTTATAGAAATTAATTTTCATATTTTAAAGGGTATATGACACAAGATGTATATTTTATAAGTTTCATAAATATATAGGACTTAAAAATTAAGGAAATAATTTTTAAATATTATTGTTTTTATTCATGTTATTATGAAATATGTTTCAAAATAATGTTGTTGAATGAAATATAATACCTAAATCCAAGACACTTCTATAAAATTATTTGTTTGGTTATCCCATTTCTCTTACATTACAAGAGAACTTATTTGTTATCTATTGTAACTAAGAAAATAATTCCATGTAATTTTTTAGAGAATCCATTATAAGTTCTTCAATTAGATAATATAAGTCAAGTTTCAGTAGAAATATACCTCTGTGAATGAATAAAATTAAAATTACATTTCTATATGTTGTATGATTACTCAAACACTTAGAGATATATTCCCTTATAAAACATCTACTAATATGGCAATGTATTGGTGAGAACATTCTAATTTGAGTAGAAAGTGGAAGTCATAAATTACTGGTGAAATAGTTGATAAATCCTAAAAAACTACAATTGAGAGTATATTAGAATGTACTGGTATCTAAACACATATAATGAAAATAATAGTAGTAGTTCTATATCATTTCATTGAAATCAATTTGATTGGGTGTGGATCGAATTTGAACTAACTTGTCAACATTATGGATATTTTAATTCAAGAAACATGTGAGAATGAATGAGAAAATAGAGAAGAAAAAATTACCTCTTATATCACCCTATTAACCCATGATTCTATTATAAAATTCCTATTTCTATCATAGACAACATTATTATTTCATTAAATTTCCATTGACCCCACAGATCATGTAATTCCTTAACTAAACACTTATTTCTCTAATGATTCTTATGATTCATTCAAGTACCAGGACAAAAATTACTCATTCAAGGATTAGAGGTGAAATATTCTTGTGACACTGAGATAGACAACCTCATTTACAAATAATCTATTGAGATATCATGTAGGATATGTACAATTAAAATATAGTTACACATTTTGAGAAGGAGGTTACCCATCATTTCCTATAAATAAATAATATCTACTTCCAAATAAATTGAAAAAAGACATAAATTTGGGGGAAATATTTTCAATCTATGTGAAACCATCAAGTGATTTGGAAATATTGAAGTAGAACCTTCCAAAAAAACCTATCATGATGGCTAGTATGTGAAGTCCCTCTATTTGATGAGTCTCTAAAAATGTTTACAAAACCCATGTTGTGAGTACCCATTGTTATCCCGTCACATTAAAGATATCCCATGAAGGAAATCACACATATATATCATGTTGTGGATATCAAGTATAGTAAACAAGGGTTTCCTATAAATTATTGGTCATCATGTAGATTATACCACATAGAATCCAACACACATATCCAAATGTCCTAGATTTCCTCTTACAGAACCTTTATTTAAGCACTAAAAAGCTTTATAAAGCCTCATTTACATCATGGTAACCTACCATAGGGTCCACTAGTACATAACTTGAGGGATATACCCTGAATAACCTTCATAGAAATATTGAGATCTTACAATCACATTCCTTCATCCAGGTCTGTTCGCATATGTTACTAACACCAATAAAACTTTATGTGTCACACAATGAAATTTTTCTAAGGGGTCATATTTTTTGTTATATTACCTATAACCCCAACCATCATAATTGAAAATAACTTGAGTTAAAATAATTTTAATTGATTCACAGAAAAATTAATTAGATATTTTACACTTTCTGTAATACATTAATTTATGACACTCCTCTTGGTTTCCCTAGATATGGGCCTCCTCCTAGGTGTATGCCCAAAATTGTACCTTGACCTGAATTACCTACTAGGTATGGTATCATATGGTAGCTCATGTGTAATCACCATAAAATTAACCTAATTTAGGAATCTCATATAGGATTCCCATGTTGGCCTCCTCCTTACATGTAATCCCCATCCACATACATCATCGAATCATACATGCATAATACTTACATTAAGACATTGATTATAGATAATTATATGTATATATATATATATATATATCATAAGTTGATAAAATACTCTTGTATTACACTATATATGATTCTACTGTGAGGTATAATCCTAAAATCTACCTCAATGAGAATCTCAAATTAAAAATCCCCACTCATTCTCAAATTATAGGACCTTTCAAAACACATCCATCGTCATGGAAAGATAAATTCATAAGACCCTCCAGATCTCTTATTATCCACTACAATTCAATCGGGTTCATAATCTATTACATATTTCTTCATAAACCAAGCATTACTCACATGGTATTTGAGGTTCAGTTGATCCCTAAATTATCGTAGTTCAGATGCATTATGGGTATCACCTACAAGTCCTAGAATGAATACTAAACTAAATTGCCTATATCCTAACCATATTATGTTAATCTACAAGGACATGTCCTCACATAATACCTTAAACTGTATCAATCAATCTACATTGTATTTTTTCATGTTACTAGGGATTTGTGTAACACATACCAAAGGTTCAATCGCAACACCCTCAAACATAACTTTTTCTTTAAGTGATAAGAATAAGATAACCCAAGCTTTCCAGATACCTCTATATGAGATTCTCAATTTGATTTTCCCTTATACATCTCGAGTTGGGATAGTCATCATGGTATCCCCAAATGGATTGAGTACAGATAATTCTCTTTTTTCCTATATACAGTCATCCTATTTTTTTTAAGCATCAACTGAAGATAGTTTCTGCCTTATACTGGTGTGTATAAGAAGTATCATATTTATCTATGGATGATCAATGGATGCATCCAATGATGAACATAATATTTTCCATACCATCTCATTATTGGTAACCAAAAAATATGAAGAACCAGATAGGACCACTCATATATAATTCCCACAATAACCATTTCTTGAATCATTTAACATAGTAATCCATTCAATATACATTAAACTATGTTGAAAAAATCCTCATAAAATAAACGTAAAAGGTATGAAGTGTCCCATTAAGTGTAGAAAAATTACATGGGTTCTTATTCCAATTATAGGGGAAGGTATGAAGCATTTTTAGCTACCTAATCCAAACAACACATCACCTTCCACAACTGCATATAGTGATAAATTCTAAAGTTCGCATCTATAAGAAAATTAAACCTAGTCAGAATTTACTAATAACATAAATTTGTATAAACTCAAATACATAAAAATATTCACATCAATACATGGTTTCAATTAGATTTTTTGAATATGGGTAACTAGTATCATAATTTTATTTCGGAAGAATTCAGGAATATGACATAAATATATAAATAATTCTAGGAGTATAAAATAACCTCCTTAAAAAAGTGTGATTAGGATGACCTAACACCTTGTTAACTAAACAGTATTATTAAGTATCACAGGAAAAATTCTAGTGATTTAATTTCTTCAGAAATAAGACCTGTAATGATGTTTGTACCAAACAATCATAAAGTGTGATTCATGTTGGATATTTCCATCATAAAAATAATGGTAAACCTAAATTGAATTCATTAAGTTTCAAAGTGATCATTTGACCACGAAACATAACATATATGCTATATTGGTAGGTGTATTGTTTCAATTTCCATTTCTAAACCATAAAAAACCCCTATAATCTAAACATAATAACCATATTTTCCAATGAAATCCACGATATTTGGATAATTTGGTTATACCAATATGATATCTCATCATTTTTAGACAACAAGATGATACACCAAACATATGCCTAGATTCCCATAGAGACCATGACATCGTGACATTGGTGTAAAATATTACTAACCAACTGATTCTTCCACAATTTAGTTGATGTTAAGGGATTGTAAAATCACATTTAAGAGTTTATCATAACATTGTAGGAAGCTATTGAAAATGTCTAGTAGATAAAGCCCAATAATCCTTATACCAATTATTAGATGCAAGGATGAAAGTGGATTTTTTTTGTAACATCCAACTACATTGGGTGTCTATATCAAGATATAATAATACATATCATATTTATTATAATTTCATATGATTTTAAAATGAAATAATATATTTGATAGGTTATAATATATGCTACATCGAGCTAAAATGAACAACAAAATATAATGATATAAATGTGACTGTTATAACCTAGACATTAAATTGGATGTAATGTATAGTATTAACCACATTATAAAATATATAATTATCCCACTCATTTAAAATTTATTAATTAATTATTTTTAAATAAGAACTTGTTTTCTTAGTTAAGTCATTTTATTCCTAAAAAATATATTTTCATCTAAAATGGGGTTTCTTGATTTTTATAAGTGAATATTATATAAATTTTTTGAAAATTTTATAAAACTAATTTTAAAGAATTAATTTTTTTAAGTAGTCATCTAAATATTATCTTAAGATGAGTTTTTCAAATATTTCAAAATATATTAATTTTTCAATGAGTGGTAACAAATACTTATGTTTAATTGAAACTTATATTTTGTTTTAAATTATTATAAAAGTAAAATAATATTTTGGGATAGTTTTAAAATATAATATGTTATTTTTTAAAATTATAAAATTATGGTTTTGAAATGTATTTTGTACTTGAATTCATATTAAAAATATTTTATATTTAAAAACATTTTTATGAAAAAACATTTTCATTGCATTTTTTCGATTTAATATTAAAATAAATTATTCCACTTATGAATTTTGAATTTTTAAAGATAGATTCCCTATTTGGGATATGGAGGTACAAATTTACAAAATTGTTAGCATTTATTTTTGGTCAATATGAATAATAACCTTTTTAATTTTTGTTTCCACAATAATGGGTGAACCAAGTAATTAAGGGGAAAAATGTCCTGGGGCTCGTTCCATGATTAACCCAAGCCCGCCTTCCATATGCTATGGGTAGGTGACTAGCACCGAAATGAATATTCCCTAAAACTGGGAAGGTATTGCCTTTATATCCTGTAAACACACGCATCCAAGCACACAGTAAGATACAAAAACAAGTAACTGTATAGAAAAATGAGTGCTGAAAGTAAAAGCAGTTGGGGGATGCGGGGGCCATGAAGTGGCAGAAACTGTAAGGGCCCTAGAGGCCGCAGGTGGTGGGCGGCAACGGATGCCATGGGATGGCGGAGGTCGTGGGGTGGTGGAGGTCGCAGGGCATCTTGAGGCGGTGCGGAGGCCTCTGTCCTTTGGGGTGGTCGTTGTCCATTGGTCCTCCATGGCTAGATAGATTTCCAGTCATCCTCTCTGTGTAGCACGGTTTCCCTCCAAGCCTTCGCTGGCGGCCAGTTTGGCCAGCCGCTCTTGGTTCATCACCGTGGCACGAAGCTGCTTTCTTCCATCATGAAGAACACAACCATTCATGAAGAACAGTGGAGGGGTTGACCCATGTTTGTTTGGCCTGAACCCTCTATGTTAGAGTGGTATCAAGTGGCTCAAGGGGTATGATTCAATGTGAGGGGAAAAATTAACATTGATCAATTTAAAACACACCCCTACAACCTCCATAAATAATTAATCCCAAACCCGCAAAAGAAAATATCTGCGGATCAACTAGTTAGAGAGTTGATCTGCGTTCATTATTTGGAAGGGATGAACATGGGAAAGAAATTAATCACACATAAATAAACCCCTACCTCAATGGTTTTTTTGTGTTAAGAGAGAGAAGTTTAATATGTCGACGTTCGTCACACCCGTCACACGCATCCTATCCTGAGCTCGTTCATCGGTCAAATGCTCTTCGATAGAGGTGGTTCTTCGTTGTTTAATATTTCCACCATTAGAGGATGTCACGAGGAAGGATTAAAAGATGTTTGAGAATGTTGGCATTCTTCATTTGGAGAAGTGAACTTTGTGGATGTATTTCTTCATTGGAGAAGTTTAATCCTCCCAAAAGCTCTCCATTTTGCAAATACATTCCCCCAATCCCCAGAAAAAATGAAATAGCCAATATAATAGAATATGTTATCTATTTAGATTATTGGAATAATTTCAAATTTTCTTAATTAATTAATTGATGAGTTAGTATAATTAATCAAAGGGGTTGGCACAATTAAAGTGGGGGAAGTTCAAGAGGCTTCCCCTCATTTAAGAGGGAGTTTAAGGGTTTCACCCATAAGGAGGGTTTTGGTGTTCCCCACCTATAGAAATTTAAATTGGGGGGTTTAGGATCAGGTTTCCCCACCACCATAACCCATGTGGGAGGTTTTAGTTCAGGTGGTCCCCACCTTTATAATTTCCACATGGGAGGTTTTAACAAATAAAAATGTTAAACATTTTTATTTTATTTTAATCATTCACAAAAAATTCAAAAACTAACTTTGACCCTTGACCAACTGTCGTTGAGGTGAAAGTATCCTTAAGAAAATATCAGCACTACGAGTTCAATAGTGCCCTAATATTTCAATTCTGATCACCGATTCAAATGTTAGAAAAACCCGCTCGTACGTTTAATGAACGTACCCAAGAAAAAGTTATGAAATTCATTCCATACACACCGGGCCTCGGAATCACGCGCCGTGAATTTTTGTAGACTCATAAAATTTCTATATATTTAAAAAAAATTACATGGAATTTTCTGGTCTTTACATTCTCCCCACCTCAGGGCTTTACATTCCCAAAGGACACAAAACTATATTAAGAAAACAAGTGGCGGTACTGAGCACGTATCCTAGCCTCCCGATCCCTTGTTCTCTCCTAGAGGTTCATGTGCTGCCAGTGAACGCGCACTAGAGGTATTTGTTTCCCAAGAAGGACCCGCTCATGTCGAACCTCAATCTCTATTGGAACCTTCTTAAACATCGCCCCATCATTGACGTCCAGCTTACCATGGTCGATGATGTGAGAAGGGTCTTTCACGTATCTCCTTAGCTTGGATATATGGAAGACGTCATGAACCCGGTGCAGTTGAGGGGGAAGTACTAGGTGGTATGCCACTTCGCCAACTCTGTTGAAGACCTGAAACGGTCTGATAAACCTCAAAGATGACTTACCACCCCATCCATATCTCCACAAACCTCATCAAGGTGACACCCATAGAAAGATATTGTCGCCACCATTGAACTCCAGAGGTCATTGGCTTCTGTCTACATAAGACTTCTGCCTACTCTATGCAGTCTTCATCCGGTCCTAGATGATCTGCATCTTCTATGTGGTAGCTTGTACCATCTCTTGTCCCACGAGTGCTGACACCCTAAGTCATTCTATCACAAAGGTGATCTCTAAGGTCGATCGTACAACGCCTCAAAAGGTTCAATCCCAATGGAGGAGTGATAACTACCATTTTATGAAAACTCCATCAAAGTCAAGTGACCCTCCCAGCTGTGACCAAAGTCGAGGATGCAAGCATATAGCATGTCCCAGAGGGTATGAATGGTCTGCTGAGTCTAACCATCCATCCGAGGATGGAAGGCAGTGCCCAAATTAAGCTGTGTCCCGAAATCATCCTGCAACAGCTTCCATAGCTGGGAAGTAAAATGTGTATCACAATCGGAGACAATCATTGAGGGTACTCCATGGAGATGTGCAATCATTTGCAAAAAAAGGATTCACAAGCTCTCTACTAAACCCTGCTATTTGATAGGTAGGAAGTGGGCCAACATAGTGAGTCTGTTGATGATCACCCAGATAGAATCATGACCACTGGATGTACGTGGAAATCCTATCATGAAGTCCATGGATATCCCATCCCACATCCACTTTGGGACCTGTAAAGGCTGAACCAAGCCTGATAGTACCTGATTCCCCGCCTTCACTTGATGACAAGTGGGGAATAAAGAGGCAAATTTTGCTGCTGCTTTCAACATTCTCATCCACCAGTGCTTTTTTCGGAGATCCTGATACATCTTCACCACTCCTGGATGTACCGTTAGAGGGGATGTGTGGAACTCCCTCAAAACATCCTCCTGAAGCGACACAGGTACCATGGTACATCCTATGATGAGGATGACATGCTCCCCTCCTTTAGAAAATCTATCATGTGTATGTCCTATGGATATCTGGGCACGTTGAGCCTCACAGTCAGCGTCCCCATGATCTACCTCTATGAATCTCTGAAGAAGTAGGGGAGTGACTATAAGAGACTGAAGTAAAGTTTCTCCATCTCGATCCACAAATGATGCCTACAAAGAAACCAACTGCTACATCGCCTCACCTAGAAGATATATATCATATCTCATGTTGAGTGCATCCGCTACAATGTTTCCCTTCCTAAGAGTATAAAATAACTCAAAGTCATTTTCCTGGAGGAAATCAAGCCAACATTATTGTCTTAGGTTCAGGTTCTTCTAAGAGAAGATATACCTGAGACTCTTCTTATCCGAGTACACTGTAAAATTCTTTCCCATCAAGTAATGTCACCACATCATCAAGGAGAAGACCACTACTGATAACTCTAGGTCATGGGTAGTTTAGTTCTGCTCATGTTATCTCAGATTTCAAGAAACATAAGCGATAACTATTTGTTCCTTCATTAGTACACATTTGAGTCTAGTCCTTGAAGCGTCGCAGTAGACTACTAACCAAACGCCCTCCTTCGAAAGCCTCAAGATGTGGGAACTAGTCAGCCTCTTCCTCACCTCCTAAAAACTCACTGGCATTTCTTCGACCACACAAAGGGTTTACCCTTCCTTTTCAATGCTGATAACGGTGCTACAAATTTGGAGAAATCGGGCACAAATCTATGGTAGTATCCAGCAAAACCCAGGAAACTCCAAATCTCATTCACACTCCTAGGTCACCCCCAAGCAAGTATCGCCTCAATCTTCACTGGATCCAGTAAAACTCCAGCCTCTGATATGACATGTCCCAGAAAGTGAACCTCTCGGATCCAAAACTATAACTTCAAGAGATTATATAAATATGGTGATCTCAGAGTGTGTCCGGTACTACTTTCAAATGATAGACATTCTCCTCCTCCGTAGTCGAGTTGATCAAAATGTCTTCGAGGAAGACTACTACAAAGCGATCAAGGAATGGCTGTAAGATCCTATGAATGAATCCCATGAACACTGCTGGAGTATTGGTCATGCTGAATGGAATAACCAAAAACTCATAATGGTCGTACCGAAATCTAAAAGTCATCATCTTCACATCCTCATATCATAATCTGAGCTGGTGATAGCCTGATCTGAGGTCAATCTTCAAGAACCATTGTGTTCCCATAAACTGATCAATGTGGTCTTCATTCCTCAAGAGTGGGTAATTGTTCTTCACAGTCACCTGATTTTGGAACAGATAGTCAAAAAAATCCTCAAGCTCTCATCCGCCTTCCTGGAAAATGAAATCGGGGCTGCCCAAGGAGAAACACTAGGCTGAATGAATACCTTCCCCTACAAATCCTCTAGTTATACCCTCAGCTCACAATGCTCTATGGGATCCATATGATACGCTGGTATAGATATCGGTTCCATCCCAGGGTACAAGTCATTGTTAAATTCTACCTATCTAGGAGGAGTTAGACCAGAAATATCATCAGGGAAGACATCATCATACTGTTCCACCACTACAGGATTACTCGGATGCTCCACACCAACTACTCTAAGGGTATGGATATCTAACTGATGAGTGATTGGTTGCACTCTTCTCTTGGTAAGTCCATCTTGTGCTGCAAAGGTTCCCTTCTCACTGGTGAAGGTAAACCTGGTCCCATCCATGCGGACACACCGCACATTGTGCCTAATACAGTTTTTCTGAGCATGGACTGTAGATAACAAGTCCATACCCAAGATGACATCGTAAGGCCTCGACGCTACTAATAGGAGATCCTAGCTGATGCTCTCACCTACTAGAGTAAGCTCACACTATCGACACCAGTGTTTAATCATTGAATCTATTCCCATAAGAGTCTGTATCCATAATAATCGACCCAACGACTCTGTTAGAATCTCTAAACTCCATTCTAGGGAAGTGACAAAAAAATAATTATCGGAATCTGTGTCTATAAGCACTGTATCTAAGGGGGTGTAACAAAATATCTTACCTCATATCATCTCTGGAGTTCCATAATCATAGGCCTCTACTGCCTGGAGCTGAGCTTTCCCCTTTCCACTTTCTCTCTACGGTATTGGTGGACCACCTAGTGGTGGTGGTGGTAACATCTCGAATCATCACCCACCGCCAACTACAGATCCAGCTCCTCTACCACATCCTCCTGCTCCCTACAGACCTCCTAGAAAGAACCTATGTCTCGACCTGGGAAGTCCCATGACCATGTTTTAATGAAATGTACGGCGGGTCAGGCAGTCATGAGCCATGTGACCTTGCCCGCCGCATGTGAAACACTGTATGTTCCTCGCATGACTGACTCTGTCTCTGGTGCCCCGTACAACCAATCCTGAATCGTACGGTCATCTACCTGTATGTTTGTCCCTCTTGGAACTCTGTGACATCTATCTGCTGCCAGCTGCATAAGACTCTACTACATAATGATCGGTGGTGGGTCTCACTACTGGTGACTGCTCAAGAAGAAAACTATCCACTAAGAGGGCTCACTCTGACACCCCTGCCTCCATCGGGATGCTGAGAGAAATCATTGAAGCCCTGATCACCTGCCTGATTCCCTGATCAAAGGTTCGGGCCCTGAAGAATGGGTCCCACACCATATCAGTGTGGTAGCATGAGAGGTCAGTGAACCTCCTTGAGTACTAAGCCACAATCATGATACCTTGCTGCAGATGAAGAAGCTCATGTATGTGCACTGGTCGAAGAGTCTCTGGGACAAAATCTTCCTGAAACAGGCTCTCGAAGTCTGCCCAAGGAAGTGTCACCTCGTCGTGAACCTGGAGCATCAAGATCCACCACCTGCCTGCTGATTCCTGTAGATGGATGGTGGCAAGGATCAACATAAGATCAGAATGTGTCCCTACTGTTGGGCGGAGAAGAGAAGAAGTAATGGCAAGAGGGGGGGTGAATTGCCTTTTAAAAAATAATTAACAATTTAAAATCAAAGATAAAGTGCAGCGGAAATGAAAGAGGCAAGACACAAAACTTGATAACGGAGTTCGGCTTAACCCAAATCCTACGTCTCTGCTCCCAGCTCAACCGTTGAGAGTTTTACTACCGCTTGCTTTTTAATGGTTTTAGCAAGAAACCCACTAGACTTTTTAGGTAGTCTAGAACCTATTACAGCTTTCTTTTAATGGTTATGCAAGAACCCACTTGCTTTCAATGGTTTAGAAAAAACCCACTAGCCTTCTTACAGGTGAAGGCTAGCTCACCTATGTCACAAGCCTTTTAAAGGGAAGGCTTGACTAACCTCTTCACACCTTGAAGGTGGTGTGAAAACCCAAAGAGACGATGAGAGAAAGAAATGGGGGTTTGTAGGCACAAACCCAAAATTATGCTCAAAATGATAAAACGATAAAAACCGTAATGAGAGAAGTCTTGTGCGCCAATGGATTGATGAAGTTGATGAAGAGCGCTCCCAAGCTTCTATGATGGTGCTCCTTGTATGTGGAAGTGGGTTGGAGCAATTGAGGGTTCCTTGGAGGAATGCGCCGGAGGTTCGCCAAATGATCAAAAATGTGTTTGTGGGATTCCTTTGCTTGATTATAGTTCCAACATTGTTCCGGGGCTTCCTAGTCCTTTATTTATAGAGGGGGAACCCTCAAATGGCCTTAGGGGGTCTTCGGAGCCGTTGGAGAGGCCTTCAGAGCCGTTGGGTGTCAAGTGGACAAGCCTGGTCAAAGCCCAACGGCTAGTTTGTCTGGCTCCACCACCCACTATACTTTTTAGGTAGTCTAGAACCTATTACAGCTTGCTTTTAATGGTTATGCAAGAACCCACTTGCTTTCAATGGTTGAGAAAGAACCCACTAGCCTTCTTACAGGTGAAGGCTAGCTCACCTATGTCACAAGCCTTTTAAAGGGAAGGCTTGACTAACCTCTTCACAACTTGAAGGTGGTGTGAAAACCCAAAGAGAGGATGAGAGAAAGAAATGGGGGTTTGTAGGCACAAACCCAAAATGATGCTCAAAATGATAAAACGATAAGAACCGTAATGAGAGAAGTCTTGGGCGCCAATGGATTGATGAAGTTGATGAAGAGGGCTCCCAAGCTTCTATGATGGTGCTCCTTGGATGTGGAAGTGGGTTGGAGCAATTGAGGGTTCCTTGGAAGAATGCGCCGGAGGTTCGCCAAATGATCAAAAATGTGTCTGTGGGCTTCCTTTGCTTGATTATAGTTCCAACATTGTTCCGGGGCTTCCTAGTCCTTTATTTATAGAGGGGGAACCCTCAAATGGACTTAGGAGGTCTTCGGATTCGTTGGAGAGGCCTTCGGAGCCATTGGGAGTCAAGTGGACAAGCCTGGTCAAAGCCCAACGGCTAGTTTGACTGGCTCCACCGGCTGACCGGTGCTTGGCCACCGGTTGGCCGGTGCTTTGAAAAGGGAGAGGGCTCGGGCTCAGGCTCCACCGGCTGGCCGGTGAGGAGGCCACCGGTTGGCCGGTGCTGAGGCAGTGGCTGACACTATTCTGTCTGGGTTCCACCGGCTGGCCGGTGGTGGGACACCGGTTGGCCGGTGGTCTGGACAGAGGGGATGCCTTGTCCAGGCTCCATCGGCTGGCCGGTGGTCATCCACCGGTTGGCCGGTGGACTGAAAATCAGTCCACTTTAGCTTCATGCTTTCTAGGCCCAATTCCTTGGCAATCTGAAATCATGCCTATCATCCAAAAACACTTAAAACAAGATTAGATAAATAAGAGAGTGATTGTGATCATGAAAATTAAACCATGAGGGATACGAGAGGTACAACACCTACCAGTCAGAAGACTCTCACTATGACCTCAACACAATCCTCAACCGCTTGTGGGTCTATGTCTCCCCTGAACCTGGGTGTCCTATGACACTAAAACTCGTGCAATGCGCTCAAGTGGTGTGTACTCTCTGCTGTTGGTGTTGGTGTCATCAGTCTCCCAATGGGTAATGGTACCGCTGGTGCCTCTGATGTTGCCACTACTAGAAGAGGGCCCCACACCAAGGCCTCATAGCTCGGTGGGCTATTAGTGCGTACTATATCCGGAACCCTAGCTATCTCTCTGTGTGGAGGTATCATGAAAACAAATAGTTGTTCTGTGACCTATAACTTTTACCTGGTAAGAAGACTCAAGATATCATAGAGAAAACTCTTGAAAGCACACACACAATCAGTGTTTTCATGCATTGAGTTAGAAATCAAAAGTTAGGGTCCTGGTGTACGGATACATCTGCCGCCACACCGACACTGGATTCCCTAAACAGATAACCACAATCACTAACCTTGACACCATTTCCATTAAAAATATCAGATTCATATAATATACGGTAGAACCGACTCCTCTGATACCAATTTGTCACGACCCGTCCCCCGGGGCCTATGTCGTGACTACCCAAAGCCCGCATTCTATAGGCTATGGGCTTGCGACTAGCACCGAAAGGCGTATTCCCTAAATCAGGGAATCCATTACCTTTATATCCTATAAACCCATGCAGCAAAGCACACAAAAAGATACGGCCACAATATACTATATAGCAAAAAGAGTGATTAATGTAAAAGGTGCTAGAATACAAGCCCAACAATAAAGGCACAAGTACAATTGAAGATACAACACAAATGATGAAAAAGAAACACTGCTACTGGGTCATCCTACGAGGTTCCTACCTGAAGGGTAGTTACAGATTTCCTCCTCAGCACTCCACATCCGCTCGTCTCCTCTGCGTACTGACACGCCGTATGGTCCACCTCTCAGCATCGTCTAGTCATGGTACACTTAGCCTCGATCAGCATTATCTGTCGTCTGCACCATACACAACAAGGTGTGGTCATATCCTGTGTAGTTGTGAGTATAACGATACTCAGTAGGGACCCTGAGACCCTCAAGGTCTCACAAAATCCAGAAAGGATAAACCACAAAGTAGGAAATCAACTGACAACCCTACTTAGGTATATGCCCATACCCATACCTAAGTTATCAAGTATGTGCATCTCAATCCTGAGGAAACAGAGAGTCCAACACAAAAGTCCAAACTCAACTATTCCACAAAGGAAGGAGTACCATGAAGGTAAGTACCACACAGGTATGCCACACAGAAGAATACCACCCGGGTATTACCAAAAAGGGAATGTACTACATAGGTACGGACTCAGATCACACAAGGTATAACTTAGATACAATAGTATAGATGATTGGATATAACTACTAATTCATATAACTCTGTTAAGAGGATCACCCAAGAAGAATCCTAAATCATCATCAGACCCACAGAGGATCGTAGTACATCGTCAGACACACACAAGATCCTAGTACCTCTTCAGTACGTCGTCAGACCCACTCATGATCGTAGTACAATTATATCGTCCGACCCATACCGGATCCTAGTACATCGTTAGTACATCGTCAGACCCACACATGATCCTAGTACAAGTACATCATAAAACATACACAGAATCCAAGTACATCGTTAGTATGCCATCAGACCCACATAGGATCTAGGTACACTGTCAGAATGTTTTCAGACCCACACAAGATCCTTGTACAAGTATATCGTCAGACCCACACAGGATCCTAGTACACTGTTAGTAAGTCATCAGACCCACACAGGATCCTAGTACACCATCATTACTTCGTCATACCCACACATGATCCTAGTACAAGAACATAGTCATACCTAGACATGGACATAATACACCATCACTATTTTGTTAGACCCAAACATGATCCTAGTACATCGTCAGTAAGTCATTAGACCAACACAAGATCCTTGTACATCGTCACAGCCAGCTACAGGGTTCCCGTACTAAGCTTGCATGTCTCCAAGAGGGTCTGCTCCACAAGAAACTGGTTGATACCCTAACATTCATGAAGTCTCATGAAGAAGTATCTCAAAGGACCGCAATTTCATAGGAGACTCAACTCAATAGAAGGTGTGTCAAATGGATGCATGGTCTGTAAGTTATTAGCCTTTTAGTCCTGAGGGCCTGGTTAGACTCATGCTCGATCCAACCCGACCATACCCAAACATTATCAGAATTTCATGTGGGGTATTTCAAAAGGGTTATCTCAATCCAATTTTTCTAGTGCCATAGATTGTTTGTCAAATTAATTCCTGGTGCCAACGTTATGGCCAAAAAAGTTTATAGGGTCGAAACTGGTCTGGGTCCGGTCCGACCCGTTCAAACCAACCCGGCCCACTGGGTGTCCCGTCCTAGGCAACGGCCCATGGGTGGGATGGGTCTATGGAGGTCGTGGTTGGTGCGGGGTTGTGGAGGCCGCAGGGCGGCAGAGGCTGCGGGTTCATGGAGAGGCGGAGGCCGCGGGGGCTATGGATGCCGCGGGCGGTGCGTGGCCACAGAGTCCACGAGGTGACGGAGGCCACTGGACAACGGAGGGCGTGGTTCGGTGGGGCAGTTGTGGTGTTACAGGGCTGCCACGGTGTAGCGGTCTACCGTGGATGTATGGATGGTCATCCATTCTCTCTGTGTCGCACAGTCGCATACCGCGTCTTCGCCGACAGCTGGTTCGATCAGCTTCTCTTGGTTTGTTTCCATGGCACAAAGCTGCCTTCTTCCAACTTGAAGAACACACCATTTATGAAGAACACCAGAGGTGCTGGGCCATGTTTGTTTGGCGTAAACCATACGTGTTAGAGTAGTATCAAGCGGATCAAGTGGGATGATTCAATGTGAGGGGAAAAATTAACATTTATCAATTTAAAGAAGACCCCTACAACCTCCGGCACTAATTATTCCCAATCTCACAAAATAAAATATCTTCAGATCAACCAGTAAGAGAGTTGATCGGCGTTCTTTTTTTAGAAGAGATTAACAAGGGAAAAAAATAATCACATATAAATAAACCCCTACCTAAATGGTTTGTTGTTGTGTTGTGAGAGAGAAATAGAAGATGGTGACGTTTGTCGTGCCCATCACACACCTCTGATCCCGATCTCGTTCGACGGATGAATGCTCATTGATGGAGGTGGTTATTTGTTGTTGCAGATTTCCACCATTGGAGGATGTCATGAGGATGGAGTCGAGGATGTTGGAGAACTTTGACATTATTCATTTGGAGAAGCGTTCTTCATGGAAGAAGATATTCATTGGAGAATTGTAATCTTCCCAAAAGCTCTCCCTTTTCGAAATAATTGCCACTAATCCCAACCAAAAATGAACTAGAAAACATAATATAATATGATATCTATTTAGTATGTTGGAATAATTTCAAATTCGCTTAAATAACTAAATGATGAGTTGGTATAATTAATAAAAGGTGGGTGGGACAATTAATGTGAGGGATGATCAAGAGGCTTCTCCACATTTAAGAGGGAGTTTAAGGGTTTATCCCAATATAAGGGTTCTGGTGGTCCCCACCATAAGGAATTCAAATGGCGGGGGGTTATGATTGGGTGGTCACCACCACCATAACGCATGTGGGAGGTTTAGTTCAGGTGGTCCCCAACTTTATAACATCTAAATGACAGGATTTAACAAATAAAAATGTTAAACATTTATATTTTATTTTATTCTTTAACAAAAAAACAAAAACTAACTTTCACGCTCAACCAACTGTTATCAAGGTGATAGTATCCTTAATAGAATATTGGTGATGTGACTTCAACAGTGCCCTTAAATTTCAATTCTGAGCACTGGTTCAAAAGATAAAAAAACCTGCTTGTACGTTTACTAAACGTACCCCAAAAAAAGTTCCTAAATTCATTCCAGGCACACTGGGCTTCAGAATCAGGCACCTTTATTTTGCGCGGACTTGTAAAATTCCCATAAAATTTTTAAAAAAAATTACAAGGAATTTTCGAGTCTTTACATAAAAATTATATGATAAAGACTATAAAATGGCCCTAACAATTGAATAAATTTAATTGGATTATTAAAAATTTACCCTAATCATCCAAAGGACAAATACATAGTATTTTTTCCATTTGGGGTATTAGGACTTTTATAATATTTTATTTAATGAAAAGTTAAAAAAAATCACACTCTTGGGCTTAATAATTATAATATTTTTAATATGGGAATAACTATAAAATATATTAAATTATAAATATTATATTAAAATATAAATTATTTATATTTATCATGGAATATTATTATTAATATTTAGTGAATAAATAATTACCTTACAATATGTTAATGATTAAATTGTTTAATTGATATAAAAATAAATTAAAAGATATTGAAAATATTAAAATAAATACGATTTTATATACATAATATAACCCAATAATTTTCTAAATGAGAATTACATGTTAGTAATATAATTAAACATTTGGTTTTTATATTTCATCATTTATTGTTTCTATTAAAATCAAAATAATGAATTATTCTAAAAAATGACATTAATGATAAATTCTAATAAATTTTATTTTATTAAGTGATTTGAAATTCATAAAAGTATTAGATTCGTAAATTTTATTAGTATATTGTTGATGGAATCAACCATTTTAAATTTATGGTTCCTTTTTCCATTTATATTATATTTATTTACCTTCAAATATTAAAAAGTCTTGTGGTCATGGTATGTGTGAAAGGGGATACTGACGGGTTAAAACTGAATGCTAAGGGTATAAATATGATCTAAACTTTCCCAAAAAATATTTTATGAGAATTATGTCCCAAAAATTCTTGTATTCTAAACAAAGTATTTTTTATCCTTTTTAATTGAAAATTTAATTATATTAATTTAATATTTTGTTGAATTCTAATGGTGCCCCACTACTCTCTTAAAAAAGAGAACTAATTCTACCTTTTACACCACACATTAAAAACCAATTGGTTCATTCAAACCATATAGATATTATTTATGGAATCCCTCCAATCATTAATGATTTATTGGTTTAGGTATAACATCATCCTTATAGTTCATAATGAGTTAATCAAATGGATTTTTTCAAAGAAGAGGATTTGTTTTTAATTAAGTGTTTCTGTATTATTTCTTATTACCCAAACATAAAATATTTTTCAACCATAATAAAATAATAAAACCATTGTGATAAAAATAATTATATTTTATTATTTAAATATAAATACCTATATCCATCTCCTCTTCCATCAAACCGGAAATGAAACCATTTTTCGTGTGTATGGTGGACTACCGGCACACGAACTGATGTAATTCATTTTACATCACCTTATCTAATTGATGGATTATAACTATGGAATTAATGTATATATAAATACATATATTTTTCTTGAAATATTTTTCATTAAAAAATAATATTTTATTTAACTTCTTGCCTTTCAATTCAATAAAAAAATTATAAAATCGTTCATTTGTACGTGTGGACTACTACCACCATGAAGCGATGTGATTTTTTTTCTTCATCACATCACATGGATGATATATAAAAGTACATCTAAATAAATAATATTTTATTTATAATATTTGATAATTTGAGAAATATAAAACATTTATATTTTATTTCTATAATGATTTTTGAATAATTGATACTTTACTCATGCGTACATACGACCCACCATCTCCATGATTGTAATATAGTTCATTTTTCATAACCGTCCATAATGGTTTCATTTAAAAAAATATTTTACATATAAAAATAAAAATAATGCAATAATTATTATTTCGGATATGGTTTAATAATGATATATTTGACCATTTTCAACCTACCAATGTCATTTCTAACATATGAGACGGATATAATCAAAATTCACAACATGAATTTAATTGATTATGTATTTGAATATAAAAATGTATTAAATTAAATAAAAGGAATAATTAACATGAAAAACGATATTAAAAAGTATATATTTAACTTATGTTTCTTATTAAGTAAGATAAAAAACATTACACGACATGTCTAACTTGAGGTAAGGGACTTTATTAAATAACTCCTCTTCAAAAGTTCATATTTCAACTATTTTTACCAAAGTAAAAAAAGTATTTATTTTTTACATATACAACATGAATTGAATTTACCACCGTCATAAATCCTCAATTATTTTATGTTTCCTTTATAATTATTCAAGGTTATTTTCCATGAAAATGGTAAATTTTTATCTAACATGTTTTTAGATTTTAAAAAAATTATTTTTATAAGAAAATGTAATTTGTGTCTCTGTTGACGTTTTCAAAATATTTTTATAATGAAATATTTTATTTAAAAAATTGAATTTCATTACAAAAATATTAAAGTAATTTTTTAACTTAATTTATAAAGTTATAATAAATTTTCATTCATTCATTACCATTATTTTTTGTTTGGTTTCCACTTTAAGATTTCACTGTTTCTCTAATGAAAATACTTATTTTGTTTTTTAGGGTAATTTTAGAATTGAGAATTTATACTTAATAAAAAATATTATTTTTATATCTAAGATTATTTTTACATTTGTTTACAATATTTTTTCGTGAGTTTCATTTAGGATATGATCCTTTGATATTTATTACAATGTTTTGAGCTCCATTATAGCACACAGGTGAGCCAGACATAACTTAACATTATGTAAACCCAATTTGTGATGGGTGATCCCATTATAAATTATGTGATGGGTGTTCCTAAATAGAAATTAAATTTATTGGGAGATGATTTTGTTCTCTGGAGAATTATATTGGAATCTAGATGAATGGTTAATCCAATTTTTAAGGGTTTTGTAAGGGTTCTAAGATGATGTACCAAGGTACCTAGATGACTCTTCTATACTTGATAATGAGTTTTCATAATTTTTTTACATCAAAAGTTAATATAATTATATTTTTAAATGAAATGTTTTCATATTTTAGGATAAATATGTCTTTATTAAGAGTGGTGTTTTCAATGAATTTGAATGTTTTTCAGTAGAATAATGATTTTATTCTTTTATATCTCTTACATAGAATTTTTCTCTAACACCATGATTTTAAAATGTTTTTCATAGGATTAAAGGATGGGTAAATGAAAATATGAAGACATATCAAAATTCATGATTCTTTTTTTGATAACAAACATGTTTTTTTATAAAAGTTATTTCTAGTGGAAAGATGGATACCGATTAAGAGTCTCCAAATTGTAATATATAATATTATTATTCACGAGTTATTAACTATTTATCTAAAAATAAAAATCTAAATGATATTGGGAAAGAAAAAACTTCTATTATAATGAAACTAGAATATGTAATGTTTATGGATGAGTCTGCATAGTTGGTATCGGAGTAGGGTTTAGATAAATTTATATGATAAAATGTTATTGTAGAAAAAGATAACAGTCCTCTTTAACCATAATGGGTAGTATTTTTAGTAGAATCAAAGATATTTTTTGATAAATTCAATTAATTTTAGATTATATAAATAAGGATATATTAGTGTTCAATCTCTTCATAAGATGTTATATTATGATTTTATTTACTGGATCATACAAACATTTTGAGTTTTACTAAGCGGATGGATCATGAAGGCACTAATGTAACAATGTCTGAGAAGGAAAATGTGAAATTTTTCTTAACGGTGAATCAAAATGAATGTGAGTTTTAGTGATAAATTTTATTGTTATTATTAACCCTAAATTAGATGCAATGATTAAAAAGATGACCCTATTTGATTTTCTTATGGAATCAAATTTGAGGTAAATAAATCCCTATGGACGATCATGTGATAATGATCATAATGGTAAATATATTCAATGACATATGTGTTAATAATATAGAAATAAGGACATATTAAGATGTATTAAAAGAATGGAATGTTCTTTTATAGGTAAAAAAGAGGTTATAAAGAAATAATTTTCAAAGGAAATTGAATATCACAGTTAACCCTTTAAAGGGGAAATGAGTTATTCCCGAGGATCAATTTAATGTTTTTTGTACTTGGAGAGAATGTTCATTTTGAAAATTGAGGTCCTAAGGGGAAGGATCAGGGCTGAGATTAGTAATACTGTATTGATAAATTTTAACTAATACTTAATTATAATAATTATAATGACGAGGAGACTCAAAATGACATATGAATGGCATGGATTATTTCTTACCATATTCTTTGACATTGATTAATCATAGGAAAAAATCCTTATTTTTGTTCATAGTGAAAAATTATTAATGAATAAGATTTAAAATTATAGGTAAGGGATTCTAAATAGAGTTGAATGATTGAGGTGTGTATATAAAAGGGTTATTATGTAGTGGTCGATTTAAGGACGATTATAAATTTAAAATAAGTAATAATCTTTTCATGATGGGATTACTTTGAGATAGTTTTATTGAATTTTGATAAATTTATGAGGTATATGTAACCCATAAGTTTATCACGTGAAAAATTTATTTGAAAAAAATGAACATTTAATTTCACGTACATAAGATTAATGATATTGACAACCTTAAGGGTAGACATGATCATTTATTATTACATAATTATGGGGTTTTTTTATTCTAACTAAAAGGTACGAGATAACCGTTGAGGTAAAAAAAATTCATTAATATTAAATATATTAAAGAAAATTTTGAAATTTTTAATCAAATTTTTGGGAGTATTATAAGGATTATATTTTAAAAAAATGATAAGCTACAGGTTTGGAAACAACCAGTTACATCTAAAAAATTCATAAGACATTATTTTATAACCGAATGGTGAAAAGGGTTCATCACCTTCCACTATCATATGTGATGTCAAGGTTAGTATGACATTCTCTTCCTTTATTTAAAAATTTTGACAGACATGGTTTAAGTTGATCTTGGAAATATATGTTTTATCATAATTATAACAGTGGGATTGGAAATTTATTTGATTATTAAGTAATTAAATTTATTTCAAAATAAGTTTACTATAATTTTACATAGAAATATATAATTAAGGTAAACATAATACTATGGAAAATTATTTGATCAATAATATTTGAATTATTTTTTGAAAGAATAGATGATTTTAATATGGATTTATAGGGATTTAGGTTTTTTATATAAACGATTTGATTTTAATTTAGATTATATTATTAGGATATATAATTTTTTGAATTAGGCAGTAATAGTGGTTGATGTTATTTGATGATAAATGTTAAGTTAATCTTGGAAGAAAATGTGATGAAATTATTTTCATTTTGGGGGTTCATTATTACTTTGGAGTATTTTAATCAATTTTAGGGATAGTTATTAGTAAAACCATCTAAGTTTAATCTTGTGGATTATTGTTGAAATTTCATGATTAAAGTGAGTTTTTTCAAATAAAGGATTATTAGTTTTTCATAAATATCTTACAATTTTCAAATGAATTTTGATTTGGGTAATTTATAAAGGTATTGGGTCAATTGTTATCTTGTTTTAGGATAATGTGATATATTATAATTTTATTCTTTTGTTTTAGGTATACAAAATTACAGCTTAAATACTCATAATTTTGAGAAAACGTTGTGATTATGTTAAAAATTGGTTAATGAATGAAATTAATTTTTTTTAAGTAGCTAATTATTCTTATGATATTTAAGGATAAACATATCACTAAACTCTAGAAAAAGGATCTTGAAATAAAAATGTTATTCTTCACTTTTCTAATAATGGAATTAATTACCTTTTTACCCATCATATATGTACAATTTTTTTGGTGGGTAACTTTCTCATGGACATGTTATCTATCACTCTGTAATTGTCTCCAGATGATATGTTTTTATTCCATATACATGTTTTTACTTACCAAATATGCCCTTATTTATGAAATCCTACTATGTCTTATTCCAGATTCCCTCCATACTTCAATTTATCTCTTCTCAATAGGATTTGTTGTTGACTATTTTAATGATGTGGGGTTTCAATAAAGGTATTTTGAGAAACCAAACCCTTGTTACCAAGACGAAATTAAACATTTTTTAATTTAATTTCTTAAATGGGGGATAATTTAATATCCATTGATTTTAAAAGGAAATACTATGTTCTATATCATAAAAGATACACAACATCGAGATAAAATGAACAACACAATATTATTATTTAAACGAAAATATTATAACCAAACTATTAAATTTGTGGGAGATAATATTATTAACTATATTATGATACATATAATGGTACTACTCATTTATAATATATTAATTTGTATTTTTTAAATATGAAGTCAATTTATATAGAAAAGTTATTATATTAATCAAGAATATATTTTTCTTAATTTTCATGAGTGAATATAATATTAAGATATAAAAAAATTTAGAAATATTATTTTGATAAATTATTTATCTTTTTCAATTCATCTTTCCAAAATTTTTATAGGATTAATTTTTGATAATTTTTATGAAAAGATTTAATTGTCAATGAATAGGGAAATATACTAATTCTTAATTGAAATGTGCATTTTTTTTAAATATTTATAAAAAATATATTTTATTATTGATTTATTTTAAAATTTCATGTGACATTTTTTATTTAACGTTATCCATAATTGTTTTTTGAATGAATTTTATTCTTTAATTTAGTAAAAAAATATTTTATATTGTAAAATTGAATTCTTATGAAAAAACTAGTTTCTATTTTTTTCCAATTTAATTTTAAACTATAAATTATCACTTTTTTCCAATTTTTTAAAATTTATTCTTTATTTTGAATTAGGATTTCTAAATTTATTAAATATTTTGCTTCTATTTTTTGGAAAATATGAATTGAAACCTTAGTAATTTGTGTTACCATTGTAAAAGAAAAAATCATATAATTAAGGGTTACAAATTATATGATAATTACTATAAAATGATGCTAATTCCTGAATAAATTTTATTAGTTTACTATAAATTTATCATAATCATAAAAATGTCGAATATGTGACCTTTTTTCTATTTTAGGGTGATTATGAGCTTTATAATTTTTTATTTAATTAAAAGTAAAAAAATTTCACTCCCTTGTTCTTAAAAACTATAATTTTTTAACATGGGTATAACCGAAGAATATTTTTTGTTATAGATATTATTTTAAAAGTTAATCTTTTTATTTTCATCTTGGTATTTTATTTTTATTTTTTAGTGAAAAATAATTACCTCAAATATTTATACAACACTGACACCTTAATTATTCAATTAATGGATAAATCAAATAAATTAAAATAAAAATATAAAAATAAAATTAATTTTAGTTATTTAATATTATCCATGAATTTTATAGTTTAAAATAAATTGGATATTATAATTATTTTCTGTAGTTGTATATTCTTATTCTATTAAAATTAAAATTATAAATAGTTTTACTAGTTTACATTAAATACACGTTATAATAAATATTACTTTATTAAATTATAAAAAAAATTATTAAAAAAATTTATTCGTATATAGTTGATAATATAAACCATGGTCTATGTTTTGGTTTTTTTACTATTTACATTAAATATATTAACAATCAAAGGGTAAAACACAATGTTGTCATGGTAAGTGTGAAAGGGGTTAAAACAAAATGATAAGGGTAAAATGGGACCAAAACATATAAAAAAATTAATGCATGAGAGTATTTAAACTCATTATCATCATATGTTTTAATTAAATTATCTTTAATCCCTTTATAATTGAATATTAATTTATACTAACTTCATATTTTGATTAATTCCAGTAGTTCCCCTACCCTCTCTTATAGAAGTACACATATTGTTCCATTTACTTTACTCTTAAAAAACAATTTTTAGGGATCAAAACATAAAAATACCTTAATGTAATAAATCCCCACATTTTATATGTCTTGGTTTAGGCATAAACCCATCCTTATAGGTCTTATGGTTTTGAGAGATTGAGGTCGTTCAAAGAAGATATATCATTTTTATTTGAGATTTTTCGATTTATTTATTATTCCACATGCTTAAAATCATTATAAATCATGATAAATTAGTAAAAGAAATATTATAGATAAATATATATGTTAATATGTTAATATCATAACATGTATCCATCTCACATTCCATTAAATTGGATACAAGACCATCATTAATGTGTACAATAGACTACTTCCTCATGAACTGATGTCGTTAATTTTACATCACCATATATCATTGAATGGATATGATGATGGAATTAAGTAGTATATATAATATTAATGTAATATTTTTAATTATAAAATCTAATATTTCATTTATGTCTTTACCTTTCAATTCACCGGAAAATGAAAATGTAGTTCATGCGTATGTGCAGACTAACACTTCCACAGAAAGATGTGATTCATTTTTTATCACCACATCACATAGATGATATATAAAAATATATATAATTAATTAATAATATATTTATTATATTATAATCATTATAATAATATAAATCAATGATTACCTTTTTTCCACAAAGATCATTGATAAATGGGAATGTTACTCATGGGCACATACGACTAACAATCACCATGATTATAACATAGTTCAATTTCCATTAAAATTATTAATTTTGTGATTTAAAAGTTTGATTGATGTATAAAAATTATAACTATTTCAGGATTATTATTCTGGATATTGTGAAATAATGAAATATTTTATAATTTTCAACCTACCTAATTCGTTTATGACATATGAGCCAAATGTCATCAAAATAGACGGTGTGAATTTAATAAATTAAGTAATTGTATATAACATGGTATGGAACGAAATAAAGGGATAATTAAGTTGAAATAGAATCCTAAAAAATTATAAAATTGAAATTATTTTGTTATTCACGAAAGTAAATAACATCTGTGATGTCTGAGACTCAATGTCCGGGACCTTATTTAAAAAAATTCACATTTAAATTTTCCCATTGAACAATTTTTACTGTATTCAAGAAGAAGGGAATTTTTAAAAAATAATGCTTGAATTATATTTATATCCATTATTATGACTTAATGATTTATTGTTTCCTCTATAAGTTTCAAAAAAAATTCAAATTAAATGATTTCTTTATTAAGTTCATAGATTTTATATTTTTAATAATTTTTGTAAAAGGTAAATTTTGTAAATTTTTTCTTTTTTGAATATATTCAAGAATAAATTATTTTATAGAATGTATGAATTTATGTTAAAAAATAAAGTATAAATATTCTATTTCTACATATACAAAGATGACGAATTCACTCTATGTCATAACCATATTTAAGGTTTGTATTCCTCTATAAGTTTTAATGTTTCATTCACAGAAAACCATATTTCCATTTTATGGGTATGTTGGTATTAAAAAATGGTGTTTAATAAAAAAGGGTACCTTGACAATGAATTTTTATCACATGTGGTTAGAAGTGTATTTCAAGGGTGTAATTCATGATATGGTCCATGGATACTTTTTATGAAGGGTTGAGACCCATAATATGTCAAAGGTGAGTGTGTTATAAATTAAATGATTGGTTCATCCATATAATATTGGGTAATCCTATTATAGATTTTATTATGGGTAAACCTAGATATATCTGGTAATGACTATTTCCTTAGATAATTATATTAGTAGTCAACTGAATGGTTATTCAAATTTATAAAGGTTTTGTTAGGGTTTTAAGATTATGTACCAAAAAACCTACATGACTCTACTATGATTGATTATTAGTTTTCTAGGAAATAATTTTATTTGAAAATGTATAATAATTTCCTTTTAAAGAAAAAATGACTCACTATTCAGATAATAAGGTATATTTTTAAGAAAATGATTTTAATGGGTTTCTATATTTTTCACTTGACAAACGATTTTCATATTTTATATCCCTTAATGATATTTTTTCCTAGTGCTATGATTTTAAAATATTATTCATAGAAGTTAAGGATGGGTAACTAAAAATAAAAAGGTATGTGGAATATCATGATGAATTTTCATGAAAATAAAAATGACCCATTTTAATGGTTTTAGTTGACTGAAAAAATGGAAACAAAGAAGGAGGTTCAAAATTTTAATATATAGGATTATTATTTAGGACATATTACCTAATTAAATAAAAAAATAAACCTAAAAGAACTTTGGGAATAATTGAAACATATTATAGTATAAGGATGCTCGATTATGTAATGCTTGTGGTTGATTACTTACATTTATCTTAGTGATATGGAAGATAACAAAAACAATGTTAAAGAATCTACCTAGTATCTTACAAGAATATTTACAATCTCCTTTGGTCATCATAACCAATTCATGAACCAAAATCTATAATAACATTCAATTGATATTGTTACAACTCGATTTATACATACTAGGGAACCCAAAAAAGTGCAATCTAGGGTATTCCAATCACTACAACTCTATATCTGGCACATATATTAAATATTTCCAACACCCATTAGTCCCATCATTACATCCCAACAGTGTAGGAATTCTAATACAATATTATTACTAAAATGAATCTTAAAACATCATCACAAATCTACTTAATGATAGTATAATCCCACAGAAAAGCCCCTCCGATAGGACTAGGAGGGAATTTTTTTGTTTCAACCTGAATGTGATCTCTATCATCATTGAGTGAATATGAAAATACTAATATTTTAGACATACCTCCAGAAAAGGAATAATTTTATTCTATTTCATGCTTCACATCAGAAACATTTATCACTATTAGGGTGATTGATGTTGTAAACCTTGATGTTATCAAAGAATAGATATATGAGGCAATATTTATTTTCAATATACCAGCTGTTAATGGCGAGGCACTCTCAACAAGAGAGTGGATTTCTTAGTTCATATTTGGAATAGAGGAATCAAAGAAGACCAATGACCAGTTTTTATAGTAAGTATAACAACTAATTACATAAATAAATTTGAACCCACCATGCCTCATTCATTTAACATAATTCACTTAGAGAAGATTATTTGACCCATAAAGACATAATCGACCACCATCATTAATTTTAGATCATACGAATCGAACCAAAAAATTGTAACATAGATTGATTATAATGAGTTCCCACCACTAATGAAATATCATATGACTACCCAAGAAAATATTCTAAATCAAATATAATTTAATGTTATAGTATCACATTAATTACTAGAAGACCGTACTTCTTGAACATATTCTCATAAAAAATGAAATTATTTTCTAAAAACATAGATGAATCCATATCCTGAGTGGGAGGGTTCTAATCCTCCACCACCCAACTTTATAAACCTCCTCTTGTTAGAATTTGATAAAATGGGGTATCCATAATAGAATCTCAATGATTTATTGCCCTAGTGTGTACAAATGTTTGGAAACCAAACCAAGAAAGAGTCTTCTAAATCATATGATTTGTTTCAATTATATAAGGTCTCACCATTTCTTAGTATAAAATCCTTGGAACTGGGTTGATTTCAATATAAAAATATCTTCAATAATAATTCCCCTTTTAATTCATCTCTCTGTAATAGAAATACATAAACATGAACATTATAAATGTATACAAAAAAATGATAGAGTCATGGATTTACTTGAATGGTGAATGCGTCTAACATAATCTAATGAAATGATGTTTTCCTAAAAAAAATTATTAGTCATCTGTGGGGATAACCTACAGGACGAGTTTCCAACTATTCCCATCCCATTAATGTACCTTGATATATTCCAAGAGCTTGTGGATATAGAATATTTTATATAAGACTCTATTAAAATAACTATGGGAATATATCATTAATAATTTTTTTTAATAATGATGAACTATAGGAAATCAGAATCATTTATTTTCACCATTAATCCAAAAATATTAATATTGTGTGATATTGAGACTATAAGGAGTAAAGTTTATTCCTTATATAATGATTATGTTCTAGATTAATACATCAATAACATAGAGAATAACATCATCACAATGAGAAATAAATAATCTAAATGAATTTGGGTAGTATGATAAAGCTAATTACTTCTCATACAATCATATGTTAAACCACTTGATTTAAGAATTCAATATCATCAAATATCTGTTGGAAAGTAATTTTGATAATGGTCATGTTCCCTTTAAAAAACCCAAAGATTATGTGTCATTTGTGTTATCCATTGTCCTTAATGATGAATAAGGACAATGGAAAAATTCACCATATGGGGATATATATGAGTTCGATTAATAGATGATTTAGGGATAAGTGGATCAAGACCACACTATAAACATGACATGACTGGATATTCATACTATGACAAAAAATACCGATGCATCTCAAACTATATTAGATTCTATTTCTTAACCTCTAATGACCCAGTGTAATCAATATATATATGAGACCACGATCATGGGTATTCCTCATCGATTTTTTAACCAGTATAAACATCATAGATTTGATGCTTCCTATATTTGGAGAATGGGAAACATCCAATAAAATTTTTCAACAGAAACCAACCCATTAAACATGATACTACATTGATGAGGTACAACAATTAACCTATGTTTCAATCAACATGTACTCAACCAGGTATAAATAATTTTCACCAGGTTTGGATGACTTAACTCTTGATATATATTATATCAAAATTTTAAAATCATCCAAACCTAAATAGTTTATATCCTTTACTTGTATAATTATTGAATAATGGCCTAATGATACCTCACCTTTCCTTGAATAAGGAACTATCAACAATATTGATACTTCAATGTGAAGTTTTGATAGATAATATTCTTGATATTGACTTAAAATATATTAAATAGGGTCTATTTTAAGACTAGTGTCATTATTTACCCATATAAAAATTGTAAAAGGAAAGTCTTTCAAAATGGATGTATTTGTGAACCCTCTGAGGATGATAATGCCATTTCTATTGAAGAAACAAAATTCAGTATTGTTGGGGGAAAATGTGGATTTCTAAGAAGTGATTATGGAGATAAATTAGGTATATTTTTTCCGTGGTGAAAAAGTATCATCATATTTCAAAATAACCTCCATACATTGACATCGCCCATCTCATAGGGATGTTGAATTTTTTTATATTTTTACCCCCTCATTTAGAAAAATTAAGACATTTTTTTACCTCTACAATCACCATAATGTCATCAGAATAGACTTTGTTCCCCTGTACAAGGATATTATATTCAATGTAACATTAATCAATTGATTTTAAATCAAAATATATATTGATTAAGAATAAAAAACCCCACCGAAATCCCAAATTATACCACATTATCATTCCAAAAATGGCATATGTGGAACATATGTAAAGTATTGTCATTATCTATTTCTCTATAATAGAAAAGTCAAGGTATATTATATCAACTAGATCATGTCACCATGTACTTATCAAATCCCATGGATAATTTATTGAATGAGAACCCAAGTATTAAGTTACCTGATAAGGCTTATTTAAAAGGCCATTCTAATTATTTCCCCTACCATCAGTCATTAGGAATACAATCAAAGGATGAATTTTCTCTAGATACTTGCTTCCTTAGTAGATAAAATAAGGGATATTAGACTATCCAAAATCTGAACCTATACATCATCCATGCAGGCACTCTAAGAAGAAGGGACAAAGAGTACCAATTAATTAAGACCATCAATATCGCATTGAATGATATATGAAGGTCAGTTCTTTCGAAACTGAGTATGTGGATGCATATTTCACATGTTATTTGAGAGTAACCCTCTTAAAAACCTAAAAGATAGGAGACCCATGGAATCCATTATGAATTTTCATTCAAATTATTATCCATATCACTATATTTTTAGACTTACTATCGAAGGACAATTTATCTCAAATATCATCTCCGTAAGATGATAAATGAAGTCTCAATAGAGTTAGATGATTCTAAATATCATGTAAATTGTTTGAAAGACATGATCACTATATTATTAAAACACCATGCATAAAAAATCTTGTCAGTTATATGTTCTTACCCAATGATGTTAAACTGTATGGTAATTTTTTTATATGACCCAGAAAAGCACTGTAGCAGGTACTGTAGAAGGCAATGTTTGATACTATAGCATCCAGAACTATTCACCCAATTTGGGCCTTCGGGCCACTGGTTTGGGCCTATGGGTCTCAAGGGCCTTCGGTCCATCAAAGGCCTTTGGGCCACCGGGCCTTCGGGCCATTGAGACCATGAAGTCTTCCAATTCACATAGAACAAGCCCGAGAAGAGGAACATATCAAAAGGAATAGCAGTCACCAGAAGCAGAGCTAATCAGATTGGAAGAATGAAAGGGTATGTCAACCGCCATCGGGACCAGGCACCGTACAGCTTTGCATAGGGCAATGCTAGCCGATCAGCAATGCAAGGTGGGGAGCTAGATGATCAATGATGCAGAAGCTGTGGAGGGGAATTTTTAGTGGGCCTGGCCTATGGGTCATGTATTGGGTATGGTATGCCTCTGGGCTTTTAGGTCATATATTGCAAGTCATGTCAGGCCTTGTGCCTTGGGCCTACGGGTCATGTATGGGTTCCCATTCAACCCTTAAAAGGATGATTATCCATAATATAAAATAAAAAAGGAGGCCTTCAAAACGTTCAGAGTATGATCCAAAAAAACATGATATATGACCTAAATTCTTGATTAAAAATTAAAAAACATATTTTCCAACTAGTAAGATGTTATACTTTATGAAATATAGTCCACCCTATAAGACCAATCATTTCATAGATTGGCCTACCCTTTTTTCCCTAATTTTCATGCTTACAAACCAGATTTATGTAGAAGCCCTACCAATGCATGAATTATCCTCCATTATTCCCTGGGATAAAAATAAAATAAAAAAATAATCCCCAAACACATGAGCTAGATGAGCCAAGGATCCCACAAATAATATTATTATATGACCCTATAAAATAAAAAACTTCCCCATCCTAGTTTTTGTGTCCTCTTCATTCATTCTAGGTATTTCCCATTATATTTTTACAAAAATAAATTTATAGAACAATGTATGTCTTCATTTGTATACTATACGATACATAATGATTCTTGGAAATCATAGTTCAAGCCCAGCCACAAACCCTTTTGATTTTACTCTTGGTTCACAAGCACTGAATTAATTCACATGGGGTTCAAAAAATTAAATTTCACATGACCTAATTCTTCTAAAAATACATCCTTAATTTTTTTAAACCACATAGTCATGGTCTCTATCACATGACCCTAAACTACATGAAATGTCTCCACAAGAATCACTTTTTCAAAAATCTATTTTGGTTCACAACCTCCATGACCTATAATTTAAAAATGTGTAGTGCAAGCTAAAGATATAATACATTAAACTACATAGAACCCACATCTTTATAATAAGAAGTAAAACAAAAAAATCTCCATTTTTCATAATGTATGACTACATAGTGGACTTATTAATGAAATAAATTAAGCTAAAATGTCTTTCTCCTTACCACATCAAAATAAACTACATGATAGGAATGACATTCACCATAAAGCTAAATATATTCATAAAATTCATCTTTCTATGAAAATAAATTATGGAACTATTACATCTAAGAAAAATTTCATAAAAGTACAAGACACATTAGTTCATCCTGAAATAATTTAACCTACTTATAGTTGTTCTTTAACCCCTTTACAAACAATGATGATTTGTGTAATGTTTTTTAATGGGCATGTTTCCTAGTTTATAACGAGTTCCGTTAATTACCGTATAGTAACATGACATTGTCTCACCTTATACTAGTATCAAACCTCATTTTAAATTAGGTCTTCTTAATTATTAAAACGAGATAACTATATTTTTATTTATAAATTCATTACACATGAGTCAAATACATGTAGAAAAAGTAATACAGCTGATGTTTTTCAAGAACAATGTATATGTTGTGCCTCATAATTATATAATATTATTTAATGTATATAATACTTATACATGGCCCAAGAATATATTTAAATTTTACTCTAATACTTCGTTCCATAATGGAAACATGAGTCCACATATATTTTAGATACTGTATCATAATAATAACATGAACTCTCCCCACATAAGATACAGATATATATGGGAACCATTTTTTGGAAACTACATGTTCTATAATTACTATAATTATAGGATATATAGCGACACCCATAATTCTCAAATTGGGGCCATCTGTAAAAATATTTAAATTCCCCCACATTGTCTTGGTGCGTGACCATCCACTCATATATGATGGATATTTGCCTTTGTATAGAGATGTTCCTCTTACACATCATATGAGAATAATATCCATCAAAATCCAAACAAAATTCCTTATGATTTGACTTCAAACAATGAATAATTTCTTCTTTGCTGTGTGATGATAAACTATATGGTTGACACCAATCCCTACACATCAAATTTACCCTTTTTTCTCACACAAAGCATGTCTCATGTGATCTAAGTGGTTTTTTATCAATATTATTAGCATGGTAATTATAATTCCTTCACAAAATTGAGGTGACCTATGTTGTTGCTACAATAATATAATCTACATATAATAATGTACTTGTCAAATGATATTAAATTGTATGGCATGACATCCTCTTCATATAAATTCAAATACATGGAATTCAGTCTTAGATATATGAAAATAGACATCCCAGTGAACAATCCCATTATAATGATGTTAAAATACATGAAATATTTTCCACCATGATAGGCCTTAAACTAGTTATAGTGTCATACACATTGTGGTCTTGTATTATTATGTAAGAGACATATCTATGTAAGATCCCTACGAGCACATTGGTAGTATATATAATCCCTTTGAAGAGAAATAAAATTTACTTTATCCTTGACTTCCATATTTAGGGTAATATCCTCCTTCCAGGGCTTAGTGTCAAGACATAACTAGTCCACTCCCCCCATTTAAGAGATATATCTATATGAGATTCAACTCATCTATTTTTATATTTTCCTAAACCGATTCTATGAATTTATGTTGATTTAATATAACAATCACTACATTTTATATCTCCCTTACTCTAGAGGTTATATATATATTTGGTTCCATTTTCTATCTCCAATTTTTTTTAGGATATTAGACATTTCACTATAAAAATTATCTAATTTTCAAGGGTATATTTCAAGTGTTTATTCCATACCATTCATTATGGGTCATCCCAAAATATACTCTTCCCTATGATAAATATATGAAAATTACTGATCATTGTCCTTATCATAAAACCATAAACTATATGGTACTTAAGTTCATTTATAATTGAGTTAAACTGTGTTACATGAATTCCTTGTCACATGAGACTAAACTTCATGACACAAAGTCCTCACCACATGACCTTAATCCATTTTGTGAATTAGCCATCTTGTATAATAAACAAAATACTATGATAGGTTATTCATGTATGATCTTATTCAATGACTAAAATTCATCTATTAACCTTTATTCCTTAAGATATTACTAGTGAGGTTTAGTTTACTAGCTTTTACATCAGTATATATTCTTCCTTTCCAAATAGCTGACCTATCACATGATTGTGTAGGAATAGAGTATTACCAAACTTTTTTGACACCCCTCTTCCTCTTAACCTACTTCATAAATCTGATGTCTGTATTATTTCTCTCTAGAAAAATTCAGTTAATATATAATAATTTTTTAAAATTTATATAAATAATAGTAACAAGGATTGATTACTCCCAAAGGACCTCTATAGGAATAGATGGTTAACATTACATTTCCCTTTGATCCTATAATGTTACCCCTAAGGGATGTTTTAGTATTGGAGTAAATTTTACCTTTAAACCCATGCACTAATTCTTTTTGGTGTGGAAATAGTTTGTACTATTACTAATGGAAAACCTACTCCAATAATCGATGAAATTTATTCCCTAGTTCCCACCATTACTAATGAAATAACTACCCCAAAAGCTATAATTTAATTATCATTTACTCAAATATTTGAATAGTTGATTTACCCTGACCATATTCCCCATGGTTAAGAATATTAGAAATATATTTTTGTTTTTTGACCCGATGTATTATAGATGATGTTACGAAAACTTAATTTAACAGAAAAATAAATTTCATGATAAATTAGTGAAATTTTTATCACAATAAATATTAGTTCTTGAATATCCTAGTCATATGATCTAAAACTACAAGAAATTATGAATTTTTCACATGAAATTAAAATTCATGAGATATGGTCTATACTAAATTACCTTAAATTGTTAAATGTGGTATAATCTATACAACAAGTTCATTATATATGATCCATATCTAAATATGAGTGAATAAAAATTTGGTTAATTATAATATCTAATAGGGAGAAATTTATATATTCATAATGAAACACATATCTCTTATCCTAGGTATAAGATATTGAGATTTTCCATGTTTGGATCCCATACTCGGATATAATATAAAAAATGTCTCCTCCATAAGTATGGGATAGATTTATACAAGGAATATGATTCTAAGAACTATGTGGGAAAATATTACTACCATTTTAGGATATATAGGGACACTGAGATCAAATATTCTATGTCTACCTGCAAACATAGTCCTAGAATCATGCCATGAAATCTATATGAACCCCTCTTTGAGTTAGTATATATTATAAATTGGACCTTAATTTACAATGGGTTTTTTCTTCACCTTACTAGACAGGCCATAAAACCCTTTAGTCAGTGTATTGTGGCATTAAACTCTAGTTCCCAAATGTTCAAAAAATGCATCAATTTAAACTAAAAATAAAAATAGGAACAAATTTCAATCATGTTGAGAACCCCCAATGGGAATCCCAAGCTATATCTAGGTCATCACTAACTAAGATATTATATTTTATGTTTTATAAAAAATAAAGGGAATGATATAAAAATGGTTAATTATTGTTTGGTCTACCAAATATATATATAAAATGTTATTATATTCTTGATAGACCCTACTGGTCTAGAAAAAAGTTATAGAAAATCATTCTTCTTTTCTTTATGTGGGTTTAAGCTATGCCACAGGAAGACAGTCATTAATGAAAAGACCATATATTTATACTGAGTAGATCACCCCGTTAAGTAATTATATACTCAATAATTTTATTTTATGTCCCTTTTCCTTGAAAATGTGTTTAATACATTGTGTATTTTGCTATAGCGAGTGCGAACAATTCTTGAGTACTTTTTTCTTCGTGAAACTACATCATATCTTCAAAATTTGAATCCTCACCTACCTAATTCCTTATGTCTAAATTCCCCATATAGAATCCCATAATATCGAGTTTCTTAATACTATATATTATCCCTACTATAAACAAATTGGTAATAGGGTTCATGATAAATTTAAATAGACTCCACTCGAAATATATGGTGATCAACACAGTTTCCTTTGATTTACTATGTGATCCCTTGGGGATGTTTAAGTCTGAGAAGAATGTTCACCCCTTAATCACCTGGAACTATCTCTAGATTTTTTATGTAACATGTTTCCAATATTAGAAATCACGAACCAATGATCACCAAGATTTATTTAACAATAACTAAGAAATTATTATGATATGATTATATTTTCATAATCTAAATATTCTAGTGGATTCATGTAATACCTGACACCCTAATGTGGAAGGTAAAAACCATATCCTTGAAAATCACACTCTAAATAGATGTTATTAAATATTTTATCTAAAATTTATATTTTATAATCTAAATTCAACTAACTTAACTCCATTTTTAATTCATGACATTAATATTATCTTACCATGATTTTTTGAGATTTTCTTAAAAAAGGTTGGGTTTTATTCTAAAAATACTATTTTCGAAAAACATGTTATTTTTATGAATTTATAATTATATAAGGATGATCTAGATTATCTTAAGAAAAATATAAGTAATTTTTTTTAAGGTATAACATTGTGAAATTTAAAATAATATTTTAGCTTATTAATCTTATTTCCATCATCTTTAGAACTAATTACAATTTTACTTTGATAAAAATATTATTTTCAGTATTTTATATGAATCTTGTATGTTCAAAATAGATTCAGGTTTGGGATGAATTGAAAATTTCACACCCTTTAATTTTACTATTATAAATCAATATATGACAATAAAAGTACCATCCAAGATAATTTTATCTTATATATAAATATAAATCCTAAAAATATTATTTATCAACAAACTATTTTTATATAATTTTGAATATTTATTTTAAAATTAGATTTTCACCAATAATAAAGGAGTGGTTGTGGTGATCTTCAAACTAAACACACTATCCTCAACTATTTTGACCTTTTCCTTGGCCATAGATGTGTTACACACAAAACTTCCCTTCTCCTTAATTATATATGGGTAACATCTACACCTCTTCAAGAATCACCTCTATTTATAAAAATCTCCCAAAAAATCATTAAATTTTCTCCTCCTATAACCCTCTCAAATTTTCATTATCTTTTCGTCACCATTATCTTGCATATGGTCTTCACTCATATGGATACATCCCTGAAAAGTTTTATTCCCTAACATGAGTATTATCCACTACATAACATTCTTTCTTCCTTATATTCATTAATATTTAAAATAGAAACACTTATATAATGATATTAGTTTCATCTATATAATGTAATGTAACTATATTAAGCTAAATATAATTGTTTTTTTAATAAACCCGATATATTAAGAAAAAAACTATTGATCTTGTATTTTTCGGACTACCGCCTTCATGATGCAACCATTTACATTTTCCATAATCACCATATAAATATGTATATAAGGATGGTAATAATGGATAAATATGATTTTTATTATACCATTATGGTTTTATTATTAAATATTATATAATATATTAACGATATGATCACGAAATAATCATTTTCAATTTAAACATTTCAGATAAACATACTAAGAGGATCACCTTTTATTAAAACTGTGTAATATTTAAATTTTCATTACATATTTGGGTAATTACTTACAATTATGATATATAAAAAATAATAAACACTAAATAATACCATTATTAATATTGTAAAATTATATCACAACAAAAAAAACTCATAATCTTTAATTAAATTGGGGTATGTCCATGTTTGGTCATATTAAACCACCAACCTAAACAATAGCACAAATTTTTATCACGAATGACTAGGAGTACATAAATATATATAATGTTCTATAGATGTGAAAATAATTATATTATTTATTTTTTGGAGTCATTATATCAATATTCTATAAATTAATATAAAAACCCCCTTTGATTATCATGAATCGTCAAAACATTCATGTTATCGATTTCATCTCCAATGATAAAGCCTAAAATGATCATTAATGGGATTTAAATCATCATAAATAAATATAACTAATATCTAATAGTAAAATTAGTGACTTATTATTAATGAATATGATAAAAAAAATAAATATATACATTGTTTTTATGAAACGAGTAAAAACGATCAAAACTATAAACACCTATGATAGAAAATCTGAAGAAATCTTGTAATGAATGAATATACATTATGGGTAAGAATAAAAATAGATATTATTAATGTATTTAATTAAGTTATTAACATATATTTATATATATGTTACAAATGAGATTAATGTATATTTATTGAAGTTAGGATAAGATATAATGTTTTTCTCTCAAATTCCTCTCATTGGGAATTTTTTGGAATTATGATCATTTATTCATTTATTTAATGTACATAATACCTATTTGATATTATTATCATGAAATTACATTATTCATTGAATTTATAGATCAATTCCAATCCATCTCTTTTAATAGGTTTCTAAGAAAATTTCAATCCTACCAATATTTGGGGCTCTTGTATCTCAATTTCCACTCTTTTAGACTCATGATATATTCAAAAACTATTTCCCTTTTTGTGAATACATTATTGTGGAATAATTTATACCATATTATTAAATAAATTTATTGGATTTACATATTTAAAATTTTAATCCTCCCTCATGTCCTTTTGATTTAATAGTTTCAAAAATGGTTTTAAAATTCAATTTTTTTGGGTTGAAAACCATAATATGTTTTGGTGAATTAAAATTATGGGTCATTTCCAAGAGAATGCACACATTTATATATTTTACAAATTATATGTGGCTATGTAATATAAAAATATAGGATTAACCGCTCTAAAAATTTTTATTTTGAGATTTGAATTAGTCATCATTCTAATGATCAACAAATGGATATAATACAACTCAATTGGCTAAGCAGTACAATTTTATATTATATGGAATGTTTAGATTATATTTATGAAACATAATGGGGATCATTTTCTAACACTTACATGGTTTCCTACTAATGAAAAATATTGATTCCAATTATTATCTAGCATAGATAACCCATCACATTGGAAGTACCATTGACACTATATTTAGTTCATAAGGGTACATCATGTTACATCAACAATACCTCATATCTTCTAAGACGATTAAGTGATTTAATCTGATATATCCACATTATTATATTTAATGGGGAATTATTTTATTTATATCTTTCTCATTATATAGATAACCATTTTTTATTAAATAAGAGGTTCCTTAGGGAATGGTATGCATGGCCTTGAAAACTCTTATGGGGAATGTATTGGGCCTAATTAGGTGATGGGTGGGGCCCCCAATGTTATATATCCTATAGATTAATTGATGTTCATATATGATAAAATAGGTTGGGTTTTGGTGTATACCACTTTGAATAACTGAATATGTGTCTTGTCAAATGTCCTTAAAGATGATCTTATGCCCGAAATTATCCATCACATCAGTATAAGATATATGATGTTTCGTATCCATGATACATTTATTTTACTGAATAAAGAATTCCTTCGGTGTCATTTTATTATAGATTCACAGTGTCTATTTATTATTTCTATATCACTTATATCATTTTTATTTTTTGTAATATTATACTATATGTTACTCATTACTGAGTATTTTAGCAAACCCTTATTTGTTTTCAATTCCTTAAGAAACATATAGAAGAATTATTTGTAAATTTTATGGATATTATGGGAGGTATAATAATGTATTCATGTAGTATATTTTATTTTAATTTTTAATTTATTTACAAATAGATTATTCCAAAACTAATTTTTCTTGATACTATGGGAAACCATGTATTCTATGAAAAAAATGTAATATGACTACAAAATATGGGTTACCAGAGTCTGGGATGTTATAGTTGGTATTAGAGATATTTTAGCAGGAACCCTTGGGATTATACATAGAAGAAACAAGTGAGAAAACATAATACACTACTAGAATTTAAGGCTTCCCCCATGTATATATACAAAAGGTTTTACAGAATAATTGGTATAGATTCATAACTTGTGTCATATACAAATGGTTTGTAAAATTCAATGGAATAGGGAAACATATACCAATGATTTTTAAAAAACCACTGGTATTGTGATTATAAATAAGTTTGATGGACTCCCCCTCCCCTCCCTACCCTAAAAACCTAATTCTCCCTACCCCAAGTGGCAACCTCCCCTTTTATCTCCCCCATATATCTCACCTTATTCATTAATTGTTTTATTTAAATCTTCTTAAACATCAAATTATTGGGTTCTAAATCCATCATATCTTCTCTCAATCACCATTTAACATTTTATCTATTCATAAAAATATAACTTAGATCCTTTTAGGTCATGGTTCTTCTTGATTCATTGAGTAGTAGTCTGTATAGATTTTTTTTCATTTTAGTGCACAAAAATGTCACTGTAATTGATATATTTGTTTTGAAATTATTTATTCTCAATTTTTTCATAAATCCAATAAAATTTCATTTTGTGTAATATATATAATAACTGATCATGTAACAATTTTTTTTTGGAATTTGAATATTTTATAAGTGAATTATGGTTTAAATAATGATTTCTATTAATATTTATATTTTTATAATTGAAGGATCAAAATGTCTACCTAATTAATTATAATATAATATTATGTATGGGGGGTTTTACATTCATTCTATATTAATTTTTTGGGGCCATTGCTAGTATGAATTTATTATAGAAAATTACATCTATTATTATTTGTTTGGATACCTACTAGTATGCTTTGATGACTTTCATATAAATATTATTTTTTGTATTATCTAATTAGAAATCAAATACCAATATGTTATTATAAATAATGTCTCGATTCTATTAGGAATGTTTCCTTGATAAAAAATATGTATCAAAGCCAATATTATTATTTGTTTGTGATAAATTGTTTTTTATTTTTGATTAAATGTTTTCCATGATAAAGAAATATATATTTAATTGGATTAATTTCATATAAAAAAGGAAGTAGTTTTAAAAAAAATCATAAATAAATATGTGTTCAATTATATCTTGTAATGGGTTTTTCCAATTATATTTCTAATACTTTATTCATTACTTGTATGAATCTATTTTATCATATTCCAATTCTCTTATTGTTTTCTTAGATATCTGCTAATATGATATGATTAATTTCACATTGTGATTTATTTTGATAAATTATGTAATTATTGATTACTATGTTGATATTAATATAACGTGTTTCCCATGTAATATAATGAATATAAGTCCAATATATCATACTAATAAGATTTAAACATAGTTTAAATAGAATTTGGATTTTATTTAGAATTTGAATTTATAAATGATTAAACTGGAGGAATTATACATTGTCTGTACTATAATTCTGTTAGAAGACCAAGGTTATGTCATGATGAAATTAGATACTATAAAAATATTTTGTATTTTAAACCTAATATTTTGTTTGGTTTCAAAATAGAGATATTATACAATCATATAATGTTTATGGATGAAATTAAATGAGTGGTATTGATAATTTGATATTTGATCGGTTTCCATTTGTGTATCATCATGTTTAAGATACTATGATAATGATACATGCAAATGATACGAATATAAATGATGAAAATAATGAAATTTTTTATTTTTAGAGAGTGAAAAAATTAATGGATGAGGTTGGGACTCTTTTATATTGTTAATATACTAAAATGAAAAAATTGTAATTTTTAATGTAACAATACCATGGAAGTCCCATTTATTAAATTTGAAACACTTTAATTAAAACTTTTATTACCTTTACAAAGTTAATTTTTATTGATAATTTAGATATTACTTCAAATAATTATATGGAAAACATGGCAATTAACCAGCTTGTATTTTCTTCTAAAAACATTCTTCTTTCTTAGATTATTGATATTTATTTTGGGATGAAATAACCAAAACAAATTACTATAAATAATATGGTATATCTCAATGGAATCTGATGAATATGGACCACCATATCATTTTTACGTAATTTTATGTGTCACATTCCATTGATTCCTAGGCTTCAAAATTGATTTATGTCAACAGAAATCTCAATAAATATGTGGAGACATGATGCATAGATAATTTACGACAATGATGAGTTCGTTGAACCTATAAATGGGTTAACCTGGTTGATATTTGATTAATGAAATATTTATTTTGTAGCTGAGATGTGTAATGTTAAGCTGGGTATATCCTATTATGGTTTTAATCAATTAGGTTATATTGCTTACTTCACATAGAATATGGTCAGTTTTATTAAAGTTTATAATGTTCCTCCAATGATGTTCATGAAAAAACCATTTAATTTCATAATTAAAATAATATTTTACAATGTGATTTTATAAATGATATAGATGTATATTTTAAACCACAAGTGAAAAAATTTGAAATGCATTAGGATCGGGGTGCAGACACATTCTATGATTCTCTGAGAAATATACTTCAGATGTGTGTTCAAACTTCTATTGTCTATAAAGAATTTAAATTCATATGAAATAATGTTTGGTTGGAGAATTAATGTAAAACTATCATGTCCTATTTTTATAAACAATACATAATATATATGAATTAAATATCACCATATTTTTAGATTCATGGGGAATCAGTGATTCTTGCCTATATATGATCCATATAGGAAGAATCATCATAGGATTAACAATTTTATTGAAATTGAAAATCTACCTAAAATTATCTTAGGAACAAATGTGCAAAATTAATTTAAAGACATAAATTTCATGTTTGGGATAGGTAATTTGAAATCTATAAAGTGGAATAATGTTGGCACAAAATTCACATACAACTAGAAAAAAATTCTTTTTAATTGAAATATTGGTCAACCAATTTCATATAACAGTATTTTGATGCAATAGAATTTTGAAAAATTAATTTTAAATTATACTTTAAATTCCTTTAAATATCATGGAGAAGACTAATGATGACATTAGATTTCATTGTGACATTTTATATTTGGGTTATACCAAAATATCATCACGTGTGTATCAGTGAAAATAAATGTAAAGTTCGATGTGATTTTTATGTGATGAAAAATTTTAAAAACATATTTCTAGAAATATTGTAAAATGTCAAGGTTATTGATATATATTCAAGAAACATATAAACAGATTTCAATATATGAGAGTTAAAAATAAAAATCTCATAAAGACTCAAGATTATCATATCATACTTTATGATTTAATTCCAATAGAAATATATCATTTACTATCTAATAACGTAAGGGTGATGGTGGTTCAATTGTTCCATTTTTATATTTCCCTTTTGTCTAAAATTTTACCCATGTGTGTATTGATAAAAATTTATTGTTATGCATCCTTATTATTTTTGGGTTAGAGAAACGTTTTCCTCCATCATTTTCACTTGTTTTATGCAAATAAAAGTCCATATTCTAACCGAAACCCTTCTTGGGGGATTGGTTACTTTTCATAGGATGTATAATACAAGAATAAATACTATCATAATGATGTATTATGTCGAAAAGAATAATCATTTAGAGTGTTCCATTGTGTGAGGTTATCTATATCAATATTATATTTATTTATTTTTCAAATAATTTGTATGATGTAATAACATGATGTAACCGTAAAATGAGAAATTAAAATGAGAAATATGGTGAAATATATCCCTAATTTAAATCTCTTCTCCAAATAGGAATAATTATTATATCATATAGATTAGAAACTTTGATCATTGATATATGGGATATAGATCATCACATAGTCTGTTTTAACAACATCATTTTCAATGAATTTATCAAGTATGTAATTTTAATATTTATATATAATCTCATAGTAAATAATTTCATATATAACATAACAATTTATTTTCATTTAATATAGGGAACACAAACAAATTACAAGTAGATTTAATTATTCTGTACTGTTTATATAGAGAATGATTTTTTCATATCAAAGAGTTTACTTAATGGTTAAAATAAAAAGTTAACAATTTACTTTAATATACCCTGAAATATAAATATAATTATTATTTTGTTGTTAAATATATTTCATGCATTGATTTTACATATTGAATTTCTCTCTCATGGATTAATAAAATATGATTTTGGTGCCAATTATTTGGTTAATGAATGAAATTATTTATTAATTAATGCGTATTTTTTTTACAATTGATCGAGTGGTGAACATATGAACAAAACATGATTGGATTTTTTTAAATATAACAACAAAATAATTTACATAGTCATAAGATAATAGTTATGAATATATAAATGTGTCTTATTTTGGATTTTTATTGAAAATAATATTATTTGATTACTACATTCATGATTGATCCATTAATATTAAGTGAAAATGGTTTTATTCAATTATATGACATAGTCAATTCATTAATGTCTATTGATCGTTAGTTATAAACATGAATTACTTCCTTACTAATGATGAAACAAATATTTTTGAATCAATGGAATAAAAGTTATGTAAAAACTCATATCAGATGTGATTATGGTGTCATTGTTTAATTAATACAAATAAATATTTCTTATGATGATTGAAAGGAAATTTGGAAAATTTATTCCCCGATTTGTGTTGGCCAAAATATTTTATTGGATGATTTTTTTCAAATTTTAATAATTTATTTTGAACATGAATAATTGGAGGGTAATATATAGATGAAATCATATATGTTCATATTTTATTCAGTTTATCTTGATGGGGGTTTCCCATAATGGTATTATTGGAATTAATTTAATTTAGTTTTAGTTTGTAATGGAATGTTTATTTCAGTTATATTTTTCTCATTTTACTTAATTTGATTTATTCAAATTTAGAAAATTTAGTTTAAAACTTATTTTGAAAACTTAAAAAATATTTTTTAATTATAGTTTCTAAAACATGATTGTAAATAAGCATAATTGAAATAATATTTTAAATCAATTTTAAACCATTTTATAAAACAATTTTTAAACTAGGTTCTTAAAACGATTTTATTCAATTTCTATACAGTTGGATATAATGATATTGTTTATTTATTATTTTAATTTTATTTTATACACATTATATTTATAAATTATTTATAAAAATGTATATTTCAATATTATACAGATTATGAATGATATTGAATAAAATAAAAAAATATATTATTTGATAATGATTCATGTCTTTGTGACCTAGGGATGCCTCCTATGGTACCCTTAGTAAGTATAATAATTTTAATATTTTACTTTTACATTAAATATAAAATCATGTTATTATTATTTATCTAATTTATTTTAGGTACATGTATCTAAACCATATTTGGAATGCACTCAGCCTACCAGTACTGGCCAATAGCATGAATAATCATGTGTGGGTGCTACTAGAGCTACATGGAGCACCCATTGTAGCCATCCACAATCATACCCTTCACTATACAACCTATCTACTGTAGTTTATCTTCCTCTACTTGTGATGCATAGATGTTATCACATATGCATACATCATCATGTTATATAGTATTTACTTCTCATATATCATTTCCATATCCTGTGATGTATCCTTTTTCCTTAAATATGTATCCATCCATATCTAATCACCTCCATTTCCAACTTGTATCCATCCAGGAACTGATGATTTTTCTTTTCAACTTCTACTCCATGACATGTAGCCACCAAAATCATGTATTTGAATGGTCACAGACTTCATAGATTACCAATCCATAATATCCCATAAGTCAATCGAACCCTAATGACAAGCTGGGATTTGGTGTATGTTTATAAGTGTATTAAATTTAATCACATCAATTTATTTTATTTTTAATTGTATTAATTGTACTTTTATTTATCCTATTATATATAGTGGATATTATAATAGGAAATGTGGGCACACCTATATGCGTTAATCATAGAACCATCAAAAAAAATCATGATAGATTAAGAAGGAGACAACAAAATGACAGTTAAACATTTCAGAAAATGTAGAAGTTCAATGGAGGCACAATACAAGTATAGAAATATTATTCTTGTTTAACCTCTCTCATGGAGGAATATCAGTAATCAAATCAATGAGAATTCACAGGATGAGATATGGATAATAGAATTAGTGAAATTGATATATATATATATTTATTTTATTTTTGTAAGTTAACATTTTCGTTAAATCATATATTCCACTTTTATGATGGTCAAGTTATAGAGGTGACACAATTGATATAACATGAGGAATATTGGAGATCAGTTATACATGGTCTATATGTTGGTTAGAAAAGTAGAGTCAACACTGAGTTAGAGGATTTATGAATCCTAAACTACTATCCAACTATATAATAAAAAATGACCATCTATGGGTAGAGTAATTATTTTAAGGTATTATTCAACAATAATGGGGTGCAATAAAAAAAATTTCTTACTATTTATATTGAAACTTTTTTCAGGATTAATCAGATAGAAAAGAAAAGAAAAGGGTTTTTGTGAAGTACATGCACACATTGGGGCACACAAAAATAAAGGAGCATAAAAATCAATAGATACCTTTTATAACCAATTATATTTTACTTGGAACTAACTCAAATGAATGAAACCAAAAATTTATTTAACGGAGCATAATATAAGTTAAAATAATTAAATTGAATAGAATCAAATCATATATAACCAACAAAACCATATGGATTCTAATAGAATAATTGTTTGAACAGGGTGTGTAGTGGAAGCACTAAATATGTGGGTTTTAAAAAATTCCCACTGATGATCGGCTAAAACTTGTCGATGTCAGTGAAGAGAATCCTGGTCAAAGCTGTGGATTGCATGTGAAGGATTTTAAGAACAAAATAAAATTTAAAAAATAATTAGTTTATTTACAAAGCCGCAGACGACTCGTAACGCCCCGACCCTAGTTACCGAGAGTCAGTGCATTATTACATAACATTGGCATGATCACAAGAAAGATCAAATCTCGAAAGGCCGATTGGTTTAGTAGCCTTAGAAACACTAGATATATTCATAAATTTTTACATTACATCATAAAGTGAAAAACTACTACAACAACATATTGTCTCCATAGTCCACACTATTAACCCCTCATAATGTCCCTGCATGTCATTCATAATTTACTTCTTCACTTATTAGGAAAAATAAAACATAGAAAAGGGGTGAGCTCAAATGCCCAGTAAGGATAACAATATAGCAGAAACTTTCATAAATAAGAATAAAGATTTAAGGCAATGTATAACTAAAACAAAAGCCTTTTAAACTTGAATTTTCAACATAGTATGGCATAAATAAAATGAAATAATGCCATTTACTTATTCACATGGATATTCTACTAATCGAATAATCACATGCAATATCAATAACCACTTTCATAATAATGGAATGCATAATGCCATACTATCATAACCACATAGCCAAGGCCTCGTGCCAAGACTACAAATAAGATTTTTTCAAGGCCTTGTGCCAAGACACTAGTTTGTCTCATGAGACCTACCAATGCATCGAGGTGCTATAGTGGGCTCCACCCGTCACATATTAAGTCCAATGCATCCCCATATGAAAAGGTTTAAACATAACATAAACATTCGTATTAAAAATAGCATACGAAATGTCAATACTTTCACCATAAACTATGAATGGTATAAAAATAGCACATGCACAGTCAAATATATCACAAAACATTCAATACAATATAGAAGTTTTGTATCATAATAAATCAACTTCAAATAAGCGTAAAATCCATCAAAGGATGTTGACATAGATGAAATCAAAACTCTTTTTAGAGAAATATCTCTTTCTATTTTTGAAATCATTTAAGATCCATATAAAATAAAAAATTTTATTTGAAAATATTCTTATAATATTGTAAGGGAAGATTCGACGATTTTATAATGGAGGAAAATAACCACACCCGCCGCATAAGTTAAAAAAACATTTTTACCTTAATTCTGTCGAAAAGGTTAAAAAACACCTTGTTTGGAAAACGACGGAAAGATTCCTTTATGAAACACTTATAAAAAGTCAAACAAGGGTATAAATGACTTTAACCCATATTATTTTAAATAGTAGAAATTTTTTGAAATACATTTTTAAGAAACATGGATGTGGATGATAAAGAAATCCTATAGATTATTACGTATAAACAACCTCGGATAATGAAGTGATTGTGAAATAACCCTTACCTTGTACTTTTCTTTGGATGGGGTAGGTTAAAATCTTGTATAATAGTGAAATAATTGTTATTAAATTATACAATAATCATATACATTCATATGATATCATATATGATCTTTTAACATTGCTTTGTTAATAATATCTTACTATTATTGTCGTTTCGGGTGTTAACTTACTGGTTTTCTTTTATATGTTTTGTCACATAAGCCATGTTTGTCCTGGATAGGTTGTATATTATTCATATACAGAAAGATATCAAGTCCTTAAACATTATTTTTAAATCATCAAATGATAATTATACTTGAATGGATACGAAGGAGAATGAATCGCATTGCGTTCGTGGAGACGGTAGTCCGTACGTACGCACGAGCGACAATATCATTATTTTGATATTAAAATAATATATAAATGGATGTTATATCATATATAAGGAATAATTAACATGTTATATTTATTATTTACTTGATTTACACATCATTATTATACCCATCCAAATAATGATATATTGAATAACAATTACACCACGACGTGGAGATGGTAAGCTGTACGTACGCACGTATGGTGACATGTTATTCAAAGGGTGGATAGAATACTGAATATGGTTGTACCATATTTATAATAACATCACAGTATATATATGATACTGGATTTATTATTTTCTAATTGTAATAACAAAGGAAGAAGAAGTGGAAGAGGAAAGGAACTTGGAAAAAGGGCGGTGAAATTATTACCTCTTCTTCGGGCTCTTCCTTTTGATTTGATAAAAAGGGCTCCATAGGTTCGATTTCTGATCAAACTAAGGCCTCTAGGTTGTAGTGAGCGATGTTGGGATAGTATTTGGGTAGAGTTTTTCTGAACCAAAAGGCTTTGAAGGCGTGAAGAAATGAGAAGGAGGAGTGCCCTATTATAAGAGGGGTGAGGGGCACCTTTGGAAAAGATAGAAATATTAATTTATAATAAATTAATATTCGGTTTCTAATGTCTCCAAAGTATATTATTCAACGTTTAAGGTGGGGATAGGTCGAAAACCCTTCAACCAATAGAATTTAGATATGCTTGGGTACTTATATTAACCTTATCTTTAAGTATTAACTCTAAGTTAATTAGTTTCACTTTTACAATGTCTCTTTGTATTTTTATATTATATGGTTAATAAAATTACTATATACATCCAAGAAACCCCAAAGTGGTCCATGAATAAGACACCTATCATGATATAAGTCTCTTGGCCAAAACTTAGATTTTTATGAATTTAATATCAATTAATAATATAATATTTGTTTTAAAAACTCTTTTATGTCAATTTTGACACTATTCAATAGTTGATTTTTTTGAAACTCATAACAGATTGATTACTTCGAAAAAAAGTCAATTAAATCTATCCAAATATATCATATTATCCTAGAAAAATAGTTTAATTCATTAAAAGTCTCAAATTATATTAATTTGGGTATTTATAATATCAATTATTTTAATTTTCACTATTATGGTAATTACTGCATCATAATTGTGTCATAAAAAATTAAATTATTTAATATCTAAACATTATAAATAAAATATAATTATGTAGGAAATATTTTTATCCTTCTAATGAATATTTAATGTCGAAAATCCAACATATATAACCCTATGTAAATTTTTTTTTAAAAGATATATGATTGTGTCATTTTTGTACTTATTTTAACTTAATTAAAATTAAGTGTCCCTATCACCTACAAGTGGCCCCATGGGGTCCCAAAATCGACCCAAAGATGCCTATGGTCGAACATGTATCAACCAATAAGGCTAGGAAACGTTTTAGGGTAATTTAGTATTATTATAATATTATGTTTTAACCCTTATTTACCGGATTTACCCTTAACCATGGTAAATAAAATATTTACCGCAATAATTATTCAAAATGTCTAAAAATAAAAGTTACCTATTTACACAATTTGAACATCCTGATTCCAAATATGGAATCCATTTATATAAATTCTAAACACAGAAGTGGCAGAAATTAATTTAAAATTAATTTCTGCTGTCAAAACAAGAAGCGTGTTTTTAAGATATAATAACTATCAAAAGATTGCTACTTGTTTATGTTTGGATTAATTGTAAAATTATGTCCAATGACCAAGTTTTTATTAAATGGTAAAAATATATTCTAAATATACTTTAAAACCACTCAAATTCATAATTTATCAATATAAATTATTTTTATTAAAAAAGTTGTTTTTAATTACAATTTAGTAATTTTCACTATTCATCAAAATATTAAAGTTATCCGAAAAGTACCAAAACTTCATCTTAGGCTAAATTCGATATTCAAAATCCAAAAATGAAGTCTATTTTGAAATATAAAATATATATAATTTCAAAAATTAGGTATTACTATTCATAATGGCTAGTTTGATTGGTTATGGTGTGTTAGAACTCGGTGTTGCGTACAACACACACTACTGTATTATTCAAAGGAAAGCATACCGTGGAAGCTTGGGATGTTTCATTTTAAATTTTTGACATCCCCATTTAGTCAAAATGTTTAAAATATTGTATTTAAAAAGGGTTCACTATTAAAAGTTGGTAAAATTGCAATTCTGAAAATTAATTTATTCTTTCATTATGTCTACGAAACTCATAAAATGGATTCTAAAATTATAAGGATTATATAAAGTTTAAAATTTAGTTAATACTATTAATAACATCTTTTGAACGGCTTGTTTGGTAAGTCATGGTGCGCTTGAACTCGGTGTTGTGTGTAGTGCATGTTATTGAATTATTTTTGAAGAAATAACACACTATGAAATCATAGGGTGTTACATTCTCCCATCCTTCAATAAATTGTGTCCTCACAATTTGAAATTGTTTTTAAAAAATAAAAGGTTTAAAATAGAAAATATCATTGTGGGAAAACCCACATCGGAAATTATGTTACTAAAATTTAGTCGTAATATGAGGAAAAGATAAATGAAAGGGTCCCCACCAAATTATGATCTCGATTAGAAGAACATTGGTGGAAATTAGAGACATATAATTGGAGGAAAAACATAAATATTTTTAGGTAGTGATTGAGGTCATCAGTCACAGAAAAATATAAAATTGAGGTCCTTCAATTAATCAATCTATGATGATTTGAAATACCATCGTTTCAACAATACATAAGGTATTAGGATAACACATTTTTGGTTGTAGGATTCCTTAAATAAATTATAAGAATTAATTTCTTCATAGAATAAGAGAAGAAGAAAAATATAATCTTGACAAGTAGAGTTCCATCCTATAACTAATTTATACCAAAAACTAATCTTTCACTATAAAAGATAATAGACTGAAAAAAATATATTCTATTTATCATATTCGTATAGGGTTCCAAAAAAACAAATTTATAATTAATCTACCAGATCGTTTAAAAAACTACATTATTTAATCCCGGACATCACGTGGGTCAGTGGTAGGTGATACACCCTTGTCGCCCTTTGGTTGTGGGTTCAAGTCTCGCGGCCTTGCCAGACGCGACGGGTTGTTGCCTGATCTATGGGTTGTCCTTTTATGGAAATCCAAATTAATCCAAACTAGAACTATCCAAAATACTTCAGTCCAAAATTTATAAGGAAGGCAAACACAATGAAGATCCTTTTTTCTTCCACGTAATAACATGTGATCTCCTTCATCATATATTCTTTTAAAACACTACAACATCCTGAATTATCATAAAACCTTATTTATTACATTCATGATCCCTTATTCTATATAGAATGTTCGATATACTTCATCCATCCAAAAATGTTTTAAACCCCAACAATGATGGAATATACAAATCATTAATCAGCTTCAAGGTAGTCATGAATATCCAATATAATTTATCCAAATCAATTCTAAAATCACTACCTCGGTATCAGAACCATATTATGGTTTATCTTTCTCTCAACCATATATTTTCCAAAAATTTAACATGATATTGAGTCACTTTTCTTTGTTCCACAAAATCTCAAGTCCTTAATGAAATAGTACTGCTGTACAATCCTTATATACTCAATAATTATTATGAAAAGTACATTGTTGATACAACACTTAATTTCACATATTCAACATAAGAACTCTAACCATTCCTCTTCATCTGTGGCAGTATCATAACTTGATTATTATCCAATAGAATCATTTGCGGCATAGTCTGATGACTGGGACATAGGTTCGCGTAGTGTCCAAACTCCTTGAAAATGATGCATTGTACATTTGAAACCATTTTCTTACCCTTTCAGTCACGTACTTTGTGCCCTTTTTGTCCACACTTATAACAAACTCCTATTTCTTTCAGGAAAGTTCCAGGGTGTTTCTTTCCACAGTTATCACAAATGGAAAAATTCTTCTTTTCCCTCTTCCCTTTATCCATCTTTCTCTCTTCCATCCTTTTCTTCTCTTGCTTCCCTTCAAAGCCATAGGACTCAGTAAACTCTTTACTTATCTTATCAACACATGATATTATTTCTTCATATGATGATAATACATGCGAGACTATTTATCTTATAAATTCTGGCTTAAGACCATGAAATATAGGATCCTTCTTTCTCTTTGTATCATGTGCATTGCTAGAGTTCTCATTCCTTCTTCTGGGCGCCATTTAGAAACAATGGCATACACTAGATCAGTTTATAAATCAAAATACATAATCCCATACTTATAAAACACTTAACATAAATTGAACTATTTATGGAAATAATCCATAATCATAAGAATGTTTTCTTTGAGGAAGTATATACTCGTAAATCCTTCAAAATGATTTATAAATAAAATGAGAGTTATCCTAAGCATATCCCCTAGGAGTGTCGTAACCAAGAGTGCAGCAAGACCCGTTGTTGTGAACCAGTTCCCGTTCGAGTCTAGCTCAAAGCGATGTTTTCGGGTTTTACCCCTAGGTACATCTGTGCCAGAGCCACCTCTACCTGCTCGTATCCAGACAGGGACGTATTGCTTGAAAAACTAACAAAATCTCTACAATACCAAAATTCTAGGAAGTCCTTCTATACTAATCCTCAAAGTTTATCTTAGGTTTACGTGCTCTAATCAGAGTTTATCTAAATCTAGCTTCCAAGGTTTGTACTAAACATCCTCTGATACCAACAGTAACGCCCCGACCCCAGTTACCCAGGGTCGGTGCATTATTACATAACATTGGCATGATCACAAGAAATATTGAATCTAGAAAGACCAATTGGTTTAGTAGCCTTGGAAACACTAGATATATTCATAAAGTTTTACATTACATCATAAATTGAAAAACTAATACAACAACATATTGTCTCCATAGTCCATACTATTAACCCCTCATAATATCCCTACAAGTCATTCATAATTTACTTCTTAACTTCCTCGGAAAAATAAAACATAGAAAAGGGGTGAGCTCAAATTCCCAGTAAGGATAACAATATAGCGGAAACTTTCATAAATAAGAATAAAAATTTAAGGCAATGTATAATTAAACAAAAGCCTTTTAAACATTAACTTTCAACATATTATGGCATAAATAAAATGAAATAATTCCATTTACTTATTAAATGGATAGTATACTAATCTAATAATCACATGAAATATCAATAACCACTTTCATAATGATGGAATGCATAATGCCAGACTATCATAACCACAAAGCCAAGGCATCGTGCCAAGACTACAAATAAGATTTTCTCAAGGCCTTGTGCAAAGACACTAGTTTGTCTAATGAGAACTACCGATGCATCGAGGAGCTATAGCGGGCTCCACCCGTCACATATTAAGTCCAATGCATTCCCATATGAAAAATTTTAAACATAACATAAACATTCGTATTAAAACTAGCATAAAAAATGTCAATAATTTCACCATAAACTATGAATGGTATTGAAATAGCACATCCACAGTCAAATATATCACAAAACCTTCAATACAATATAGAAGTTTTTTATCATAATAAATAAACTTCAAATAAGCGTAAAATCCATCAAAGGATGTTGACATAGATGAAATCAAAACTCTTTTTAGAGAAATATCACTTTCTATTTTTGAAATAATTTAAGATCCATATAAAATAAAACATTTTCTTTGAAAATATTCTTATAATCTTGTAAGGGAAGTTTCAATGATTTTATAATGGAGAAAAATAACCACACCCGCCGTATGAGTTAAAAAACATTCTTACTTTAATTCTGTCGAAAAGGTTAAAAAGCACCTTGTTTGGAAAACGATGGAAATATTCCTTTATAAAACACTTATAAAAAGTTAAACAAGGGTATAAATGACTTTAACCCATATTCTTTTAAATATTAGAAATGTTTTGAAATACATTTTTAAGAAACATGGATCTGGATGATAAAGAAATCCCAGTAGATTATTACGTATAAACAACCTCAGATAATGAAGAGATTGGGAAATAAACTTTACCTTGTACTTTTCCTTGGATGGGGTAGGTTAACCTCCTGTATAATAGTGAAATAATTTTCATTAAATTATACAATAATCATATACATTCATATGATTTCATAAATTATCTTTCAACATTGCTTTGTTAATAATATCTTAGTATTATTGTTGTTTCGGGTGTTAACTTACTCGTTTTATTTTATATGTTTTGTTACATAAGCCATGTTTGTCATGGATAGGTTGTATATTATTCATATACAGAATGATATGAAGTTTTTAAACATTATTTTTAAATCATCAAATGATAATTATACTTGAATGGATACGATGGAGAATGAATCGCATCGCGTTCGTGGAGACGGTAGTCCGTACGTACGCACGAGCGACAATATCATTATTTTGATATTAAAATAATATATAAATGGATGGTATATAATCTATACAGAATCATTGACATGTTATATTAATTATTTACATGATTTACAAATCATTATTATACCCATCCAAATAATAATATATTGAATAACAATTACACCACGACGTGGAGACGGTAAGTCGTACATACGCACGTATGGTGACATGTTATTCAAAGGGTGGATAGAATACTGAATATGGTTGTACCATATTTATAATAACATAAAATTATATATATGATACTGGAGTTATTATTTTAGAATGGTAATAACAAAGGAAGAAGAAGTGGAAGAAGAAAGGAACTTGGAAAAAGGGTGGTGAAATTATTACCTCTTCTTCGGGCTCTTCCTTTTGATTTGATAAAAAGGGATCCATAGGTTGGCTTTATGATCACACTAAGGCCTCTAGGTTGTAGTGAGGGAAGTTGGGAGAGTATTTGGGTAGAGTTTGGCCGATAAAAAAGGATTTGAAGGTGTGAGGAAATGAGAAGAAGGAGTTCCCTATTATAAGAGGGGTGAGGGGCACCTTTGGAAAAGCTAGACATATTAATTTATAATAAATTCATATTCCGTTTCTAATGGCTCAAAAGATGATTATTCAAAGTTTATGGTGGCTATAGGTCGAAAACAATTCAACCAATAGAATGTAGACAGGTTTGAGTACTTATATTAACCTTACCTTTAAGTATTAACTCTATGTTAATTAGTTTCACTTTTACAATGTCTCTTTGTATTTTTATATTATATGGTTAATAAACTTTCTATATACATCCAAGCGACCCCCAAGTGGTCCATTAATGATACACTTATAATGATATAAGTCTCTTTTCCGAACCTTATATTTTTAAGAATTTAATATCAATTAATAATATAATATTTGTTTTAAAAACTCTTTTATGTCAATTTTGACACTATTCAATAGTTGATTTTTTTGAAACTCATAACATATTTATTACTTCTAAAAAAGTAAATTACATCAATCCTAATATATCATATTATCCTAGAAAATTAGTTTATTTCATTAAAAGTCTCAAATTATATTAATTGGTGTATTTATAATATCAATTATTTTAATTTTTCAATATTATGGTAATTACTGCATCATCATTATGTCATAAATAAATTAAATTATTCAATATCAAAAAAATTAAACTAAAATATAATTATTTAGGAAATATTTTTATCCTTTTAATTAATATTTATAGTAGAAAATCCAACATATATAACCCTATGTAAAATTTTTTTTTCTAAAAGATATATGCTTGTGTCATTTTTGTACTTATTTTAACTTAATTAAAATTAAGTGTCCCTATCACCTACAAGTGTCACAATGGGGTCCCAAAATCGACCCAAAGATTCCTAAGGTCAAAAATGTATCAACCAATAATGATAGGACACGTTTTAGTGTAAGTTAGTATTATTATAATATTATTTTTTAACCCTTATTTACCAGATTTACCCTTAACCATGGTAAATAAAATATTTACAGCAATAATTATTCAAAATGTCTAAAAATAAATGTTACCTATTTACACAATTTGAACATTCTGATTCCAAATATGGAATCCATTTTTCTAAATTCAAAACATAGAAGTGGCAGAAATTAATTTAAAATTAATTCCCGCTGTCAAAACAAGCAGCGTGTTTTTAAGATATAATAACTATCGAAAGATTGATACTTATTTATGTTTGGTTTAATTGTAAAATTATGTCTAATGACCAGAATTGTATTAAATGGTAAATATATATTCTAAATATACTTTAAAACCACTCAAATTCATAATTTATCTATATAAATTATTTCGATTAAAAAAGTTGTTTTTAATTAAAATTTAGCAATTTTCACTATTCATCAAAATATTAAAGTTATCCGAAAAGTACCAAAATTTCACCTTCGGATAAATTCGATATTCCAAATCAAGAAATGAAGTCCATTTTGAAATATAAAATATATATAATTTCAAAAAGTAGGTATTACTATTCATAACGGCTAGTTTGATTGGTTATGGTGTGTTAGAACTCGGTGTTGCGTACAACAAACGCTACTGTATTATTCAAAGGAAAGCGTACCGTGGAAGCTTGGGATGTTTCACTTTAAATTTTTGACGTCCCCATTTAGTCCAAATGTTTAAAATATTGTATTTAAAAAGTGTTCACTATTAAAAGTTGGTAAAATTGCAATACTGAAAATGAATTTATTCTTTCATTATGTCTAAGAAACTCATAATGTGGATTCTAAAATTATAAGGATTATATAAAGTTTAAAATTTAGTTAATACTATTCATAACCTCTTTTGAATGACTTGTTTGGTAAGTCATGGTGCGCTTGAACTCGGTTTTGCGTGTAGTGCAAGTTATTGAATTATTTTGAAGAAATAACACACTATGAAATCTTGGGGTGTTACACGACTTCTAGTCATTGTTAGTGATTGATGCATAAATAATCTGACATCTAACTTTTCAATATTTTCTACACATGCTTCAAGAAATCTGTGGGAGTACTATTCATCATATTCCGTATGCTAGCGCGGAATTGCGACTTCCCCTTCGACACTCCAATGATCACTACATCGCTTCAATGCTGATGCTTGAGAGAGTGCTCAATCCAAGCTCCTTAGATACAGATCCTCCCACTCAATATTTTTGTAGAGTGTATAGGAGAGCGATTCACCATGAATAGTATTTTTCAAAAGCCCCACATCTTTTATTTATTATGCTCAATTAAAATACTTAGTATTGCCTCGTCGGCCCCGGATACTTAACGCACTATCAACAACATTATAATACTACTAATATGAGTCATAAATGTTATTATCATTCACTTGTAATATATTAAAATATATTACAAAATAATAATGGAGACATTAACTTGAATCGTCGCTCCCATAAATATTAATTGGACCTTGAATAATTTAATATTCAGAAATTAATATTTTTCAGGTATTTACACAAAACTCATAAATATATTCAATAAATAAATTGAATTCTCATTATTATAAACATGAATAATATGACTTTATTTATTGCATTGGTGACCCTTTAACCTTGGACAAATCTCGGACCCCAGTGGTGCGGCCCACAATGTCCAAAACTCTTATTCAATTCAATAGGGTAGATTCTTGAATAAGCTATTGTGTGTGACACTCTAGGCCCTTATCTCGACAATAGTGAATAGTATTCACAGACCAAGAGAAGGATCTAGAAACCCAACATGGCCCCTAACAAAATAAGGATTTTCACAGCAGCAACAACCAACCTAAGAACACGTACTATGTAATATCATCTCTTTGTCAGAAATATCTCATAAATCTGGGCACACTCACGTGTCATCACCCATATATTTCCTTATTTTTTTTTACTTTAACTGGACAGATTTACCATTGACTTCTATGGCCACGGTATTATAAAGGTACTTCCATCCATATCAAACTGGTAGGAGATATATTACATCCATAATGTAGAAGCGAAAAATCCTTTCTTGACCATTCAACCAATGCCATGCCACCAATGCCGCACCCAACACTAAATAACTCACCACAACTTCATTGCCATGGTTTTCATCATGCATCAAAGTATGTAATTAAATGAAATGCATTGGTAATGATCTCAAGTCAGGATACCATTACACATGATTGTAGATAGGAATATACAATGACACCTGAAACTTGTGGTGTTCCTATTGGCGGGTAAATCCTCATGATCTCAGTACTAGGGATCACCAAGAGAGAACTTCTTGAGAAGAAGAATCAATGCTTATGAACCCCCATCACCTAATAGTCAAACATCTACTCCTTCCAATCAGTAAGATGTATATGGACTATAGAACATATACTTAAGATTAATGTCATTGTATCTTGAGGTTCTCATTATAGCTTGGGAAAAAAATAAACTTTCGATGCGATAATTAATATTTGGAAATTACCATTTAAATAGTGGATGCAGAAAAGCCTACACAATAATGGTAATACGACATCAAGTATTGATAACTATATACACACTATGGTTAACTATATCCATGGATAGTTGGGTCTAGGGTACCCAATATTTCAACAATAATACCCAATAAAACAAAATAAAATAAATCATTATCAAAACAAATAAACCTTATATAATCAAAATTTCCCCAATCATTACTAATATAGCTCACCATAAAATTAATTGGACCAAACCAAACCAAATAATCCAAAAATAATATTGAACTAAACTAAATAGTGATTAATCTATTTACACAACTAAAAAAATGGGCACGGGATGTGCTTCCCTTTTATCAGCGCTGATAAAGGGGGCCTTTATCAGTCCTTTTTTAGCGCTGATAAAGGCCCCCCCATATCAGCACTTTTTTAGCGCTGATAAAGGGGACTCCTTTATCAGCGCTTCTTTTAGTAGCGCTGATAATGGGGGGATTTATCGGCACTTTTCCTGAGTGCTGATAAATGTTATGTTTCAAAAAAAAATCATGAAAAATAATATTTTGTTATATAAGTATATTTATATTGATATAAATACAACATAAATTTTTTAAATGTGTTATAGATACGTATAAATAGACAATTACATTTAATATATAAAAAATTTAGTGAAAATGGCTTCATAATATTTTTAAAAAATATTATTAATTAATAATTTTCTAATTATCATCGATGAAAATTTATTTAATAACAATTTGAGGACACAATAAATAAAAACAATTAATAAAGGATCTAAAATATGTTGAAAATGAATCTCAAGCTTCAAACGACTATAAATTTTGTTCCGGGTGTCCGTTTGAGCTCTAAAACATATCAAATCGAAGCCTGCGACGAGCTATATGCGCTTGTGGTTGAGACAAAGCCTGTGTCACATTTTAGATCCCAAAAAAGGCCCAGAAGGCCTCCAAAACTGAGTTTTTAGTCCAGATACTCTGATTTTTTAACATTCAAACAAGTATAACATCTGATTCGAATTTCCATTAGGCATGTACCCCATATCATATCGAAGATTGTTTCATTTTCTTCGATTTTACTGGTTGTGGAATTGAAACCAAATTCTAGATTATAAGTTATGATTGTTTTAACATTCTATGGCTTTCCAAATACACATATATATGTATTTATTCGTAAATATATATGTGTCTGTGGGTGTGTGTGTGTCTATGTGTTTTTCTATGTGTTGTATATATGTATATATGTATGTATCTAATTATTTACATATAAACACACAACAAAAACATATTTTTTTCTAAAATTTTTTTAAAACTAATCTTATAACTATATTCTATGGCTTTTCAAATACACATATATATGTATTTATTCATAAATATATATGTGTTTGTGTGTGTTTCTCTCTATATCTGTGTGTGTGTGTTGTATATATCTATGAATGTATGTATATATTTATTTATTTATAAACACACATAAAAGACATATTTTTTCATAAATGTATTTAAAACTCGTCTTATAAGTATATATTAATATACAATTAAATATACGTATAAAAATTAAAACTAAATATATATATAAATATATTAATATAAAAATTAAAATATTTATACTCATATATGAATAAATATATTTATATTGATATGAATATATATCAATATATGAAGAAATATAACTATATATATAGAGATATATCATTAAATAGAGAACAAAACGAAATGGATTAGTGGTAAAGTTGTAGCTTCGAAATGGGGGAGGTCCCGGGTTCGATTTTTGGTGGAAGCGAAGGGGGTGCGTGCGTATGAGGATGCACGGGAAGGGCAGCACACGGGAGACCTCATAGCGCTGATAAAGGGGGTGTGATGCACTATTAAAATAACTCCCCACATTTATTATTATTTTTTTTTGACCTTTATCAGCGCTTTTTTTAGCACTGATAAAAGCGGTCTTTATCAACAATTTTTGGAGCATTGATAAAAGGGACCCCTGTATATTAGAACTGATCTTTATAGCACTTTTTTAGTGTTGTTAAAGCCAATTTTGAGCACTGATATATGATGTTTTTTTAGTAGTGTTAAATGGAATAAAAAATCATAGATAAAGAAATAAATTATTCTTATAGTAACAGAATAATACCCACATAAAATAAATAGAACAAATTTAAAAGAAATAAACATTTCTAAATGATGTTGAACTAATCTGACACAAAATTTCCAACCAAAAATAGAATCAAATAGACTAAGTCTATTTTTATCTTAATTGAATGAAAGAGAAAAAATTTAAACTATATCATCTAGAACTAAATTAATGGGAACATAGTTGAATTAAATCCCCATAAAATAATTGAAATTTAAACAAAATGAATCATATTGAGTAGAAGTATTGAAAACATATTTAATAGATCTAGAAGACACCAAACAAGACAAAACTAGATGAAAAATAACTAACTTAAATCACAAAAAAACCCTAAAAATATAACACAATAAGGATAGAATGAAATTTATTTTAAAAAACTTAATTAAATTTAATGGAAATGAACCCAACTAAAACATATAATGTTAAAATAAAGATACCCAAATCTAATTGTATTTAATTAAATTGAGATAAAACAAAAAAATTCCTGAAATGTCTTATATTTAACTAATATTATTAGAGTTTGACCATACTTAATTCATCATGATATAAAAGTGTGAAATCATCCTAAAAATTATTATTTAATCCGACATAACATAAATATATTGAAATTAATACGAAATGAATTAAAATAATTAAGACTAATGTTTAAATATAATAAAACCCAACTCAATATAAAATGTAATAACACTAATACAAATATAACTCGACCAATGAAATTAAATTTCATTATTTTGTTTCATTTTTTTTATGAGACTAATATTTATTAGAATGAATAATTTTAACAATTTCATATTATTGAACAATATATTCTTATAGTAATAAATATATATTTTATCAAGTGACATTTAGTATCAGATATAGTGTCCCTCTAGAATTATTAATTTTCTTATGTGGGAGGAAAAAGGTTTATGTTCTAAACAAAAAAACGTAATAAATTATTAAATGTCATGTTATTTTTTTTATAATTTTGATACCTAATTACAAATTAAATATCTTATTTATATTTTCAATAGTGTGTCTTGGAGGCCCTTGATGAGAAATAAGAGGAAAAATTCAATCAAAATGATCATTTGATGTATGTATTAGGCGGGGAGCACTGGGAGATAATCTAATATCAACCTATTAAGTGAATCATATCGACTAGTTTTTGGACCTCATTGAGAACCTGTTAAAGATATTGAAATAATAGGCTTCAAAACAATTGTACAAAAGCATTTAAATAAAAGAAATACATATAGAAGAGAATGAATGAGGAAATTTTTTTACTTAGTTGTTCTTAAATTAAAAATACGTGTTTCTATCACTTTCATTAGTGAATGAAATGTATTTTAATACATGTATGTCGATAATTCACTCTTTATATGATTCATCATGTGATAGAAATGATGGTCCTAGTGATGAAAAATTTGGAGAAACTCATAATGATGATGTTGATTCTAATGATGATGATACTGGTGAGGGTATCCATGATGTTATTGTGGATTATAATAGTAGTGGTGGTGATGAGAGAGACATTTATCCCCTTTATTTTTGACTTGTTAGTAAAGTGTCAATTTTGTGGATGAACTTTAATGACGGGAATTTATTGATTTTTTGGATTGTATATGTATATTATATTATAAAGAATGGTTTGAAAACAATTGATATAGTTATCAGTTGGATGAATTTTAAATATAAAATATATGAGATACATATAATCCATAATGTGATTGGTAATTTGTTTACAAGTTGTTGTATTGATTATGCAGGGTTACTGAATGAGATTGTGGTGTTGGCTAGGGAGAATAACATATAACAATAGTTCACTTAAACAATTAGTATACATTTATACCAATGGTTCAAACTAAAAAATTTCGATTAAAAATACATAATGGTTTATAACAATAGTTTCAATAAAAACCATTGAAATATCATATTCAAATAGTAAATTACCCCAGAGTTCCTAGAATTATTTTTATACCATATACAAGGGGTTTAAAAATATTTTTTAGTGTTGTTTTATAGTATTGAGTATTATAAAAAACAATCAATATTTTATAAGAACACTCAAGAAAAATCAATAATAATTATATTTCACAATTCAATATATTGATTTGATAATGTGTATACAATTCTAGAAAGATGGTGATTAATTGGGGTTATGGGAACTGTATCAACAAATGTAGTTAGTAGAGGGATAGTTCTTCTTGAATAGGTCAATGAATATATTTTTTATGCTAATCAGTTTGTATCCATATTAGGGATGTTTTCCTAGGTTAAAAAAATCCTCACCACATAGAGTGTCATGATTATCCACAACACGGTATAACAATAATGGATCAATTCATGAAAAAAACCTCTAAAATTCAGTGGAACTACTAATTCATTTGTAAATGAAGAGTGGATCAATTCTTAGTGGTGATATTTATATATTTGGAATGTTGTGAAAATGAAATGATAATTACGATAGTCTATCATAGGAAGAGAGATGCAGAATAATGGTGGTCACTAATTCAAACTTCTAAAGGGAAAGATGATATAAAATTAAATAAATGGGGAACTTTTGAGGAGGTATTATATTAAAAATAATTTTATCACGCGAAAAGATATTAAATGGAAATGAATTTTTTCAATCATAAAAAATGAGGGGGAAATGTTTTCTGAATATAAGGATAACTTCATAATGTAAGACTATGTACATATACTGAAAAACAAGAATAAAAATTTATTTTATGGGTTAGAATGATGTTGTTCTCTCATATATTTTCATCATATTAGGATATAGTTTCACTTAAAATTATAAAAAACTATTTATCCATTACATATATATTAAAGGGAAATATGGAAAAAATAGGTATGTTGATAATAAGTGGAAGAAAAATATTCTAAATTGGAATAAAATAAGCATGATATTCCACATATATAATATGTGTGGGAAGAAATAGCTTAAGGAATATAAAAAGGGATTTGTTTTTTGCTACAAGTGTCTAGAAAAAATATTCCTTGTTTACAAATATAATGTAATGGCATGAGATCTAGATATTTATTGATTTATATATAGGGATAAGTGATATTATGGAAGCCAATTTCCCAAATATTAATGGAACTTACCTCATAAAAGGCATGGGGAGAAAGTCCATGCTTATGTGATAACCACACCTGATGTTTATATTCCTAATGAAATTGTGGTAGGTACATTGATATTTTTCCCAAATTTAAAAAATGTTTATGTGAATTTAAATATTCACACTTTTTATTATCTTCCATATTTTCCAAAAAAACATTATATATTTTCCTAGTACCAAGGTAGGTGAATTATCTATTAATACAAGAATTATAAGTATTATTTAAAAAAATTCACCTAAAAAAGTTCTAATTATAATGAATTGGTGTACCAAATTTGAAAAGTCAGTTATTATACCTATGATTGCATTTTATATGATCCTTAGTATGAATTGGATTCTAAGATATAATGAAAAAATTTATTTTCAAGAGAATGCGATTATGATTCATGAAGGTTTAATGTAATATATTATCTTTAAAGGGGAAAACTTATCATTTAAATCATGTCTAGATCAACCCCCAATAACACTCACTAATGAAATTATTGAAGTAGTGAAAGATCTAGAATGATCAATGTACAAGGAAGGTATATTGAAAATATATGATGTAACCATGGTATAGAAATTAATTGACAATTTTCTATTTGAATAACCATGTAATACACCAAAGCATGACGTGGATTTATTAATTAAACTCCTTATTAATTCATGGACTATATATTTAACTTTGTATAGAATGGAAAATTGGATTTTGTGGAGTTGAAAAAATATTTTTAGAATTTTTTTGACCAGGTATATATACCTCGTAGTTCTTCTCCATAAGATCCCATTATTTATTCCTTAAATGGATGGATGGGTTTCTAAGACTATGCATCAATTATAGGGCGATCAATTCTATTAATCTAAAGAATAAGCACCCCTTACTACACATTGATTAAATATTTGATCAAATTTACGGACCCCAATACATTATACATATCAATCATCACTCTTATTATCATCATCAATGGTTGATGAAGAATTATATATCAAAATATCATTTTGAAAAAGGTAGAACCATTATGAGATTATGGTAATGAATTTTAGATTTACATATTCACATTTTGTATTTGTGTATACCATTAATAGGGTATATAAGGACTACAAAAATAAATTTTTGTTTGTATTCAAAGATGATATATTTATATAATATAATAGATATGAAGTGTATGGGAGTTATTTTTAAATCATTATAGAGTATCTATGGATAAGGTAATTCTATGGGAATTGCAATAAGTGATAAATTTGGATTAATTATGTTTTTTTTTCATAGACATATTTTCTCCAAGAATGGAATATTCAATAACCCTTAAAATAAAAAGGTATTAATGAATGGTCTAAACTAATGAAAATAATTGATATTAAATGTTACATGGGTATTGTAGGTTACTATAGGTAATTCATCCATGATTTCACATGGTTAGCTGACCCATTATCCAAGTTAACATGTAAAGGGTATTAACATGGTCATGATAGTGTGTGAAATTTTTTAGAGAGATTAAGAGGATAATTAATAATGAAATAGTGTTAGATTTACTATTAGCAAAGGAATTATTTCTGAAATATTGAGATGTATTAAAGAATGTACATGGTTGTGTTTCGATACTAAATGATATAGTTATTTCATATGCATTAAGTCTACAAAAAATCCATGGCAAGAATTATATAAGTCATGACAATTCACTACCAGCCGTAAATATTCAGTTAAAATATAAATAAACTATTAAAATGACGAAATATGTGATATATATAAATATATATGGACTAAAAGAGTTTTAAGTATATATTCACATAGAAAGTGGTCAATATTATAAAAATAAGGAGGATGGAACTACATAAGGAATATAATTTCATGATACACTACCACCATGGGAAAGAAAACAATGTTTTTGATTTTTTGAATAGGAGGGACCATGGAGTTCTGAACATAATAATGATTAACAAGTATCTTATATTTAGAAATCAATAGGTGATATATATGGTCATTTATAGGAATGAGGAAACATCAATACTTTTATATGAAATTGATAAACCATCATAAATGAAAAATGTAGTGAAGTCTTTGTAAGATGAATAAAACATAAAAAGGAAGTATAAGGTACTAAATGACGATAAGAATATATAATTCATATATATAAATGGATTTATTATGTTTTTGAGGAGTCTATGTGTCCCATTTTTATCAGATCAAAATGGTATATGCAATATGAAGCACGTAAAATAAATGTTTCTTACATATTGGTTGCACAAGGATGTATATGGATTTAAAAGAAACATTAATGTAGGATTTTATGAAGTAAAAAATATTTTATTACGAATCTAGGTGCCTGGAATTATATTAGGACGAGGATGAAATAAAAAATCCTAATAGAGTCACGAAACCTCTTTATATACCTATATAGAAGTGGGAAGATGTTACAATATACTTTTTTAGTAGACTCCCAATGACTCCTAGGATGAATGATGTTATCTGGGTCATCATTTATCATCTTATTAACACTTCTCATTTTTTTGATAAGAGAATTTATACCCCTTGATCACCTTTCCTGAATATATAATAATAAAATTATAAGGTTTCCTGGGGAATCTCTATCAATTATATTTTATTATGAACTTCACTTCACATCAAAATGATGTAAGAGTCATTAAATGGATCTCAAAATTAATATAAATTAATGAAAAATCAATCATATATATACTAATGGTAATTCTAAATGAACAATAGAAAAATTTGAAAAATTATGAAATCATATTATTTGGTCTTCCAATTTATATTGGATTAGTATCTCCCATTGACAGAATTTGAATCCAATAAAATATTTTAATGAAGAACATATATGGAACAATATGAAGAATTATATGGAGGAGGTTATATACTCCATAATATTGGGAATACGTTGTGGAAATATGTTTTTTTACCAGATATTGTAAAAGAGAAATATTTTAATGTATGGACAATTCAGGGTCACATAAAATCATCCCAAAGTAGAAAAAATGGGTATGATGATAATTGAAGGAAAGAAATGGAAATTCAAGTTTCTGATTATATATTCATTAAAGGTTTAAACATTGAAATTATTTTTAATATATCATAACATTAATAGTTAATACATAAGTACAATCAGTATTTCGAAATACTATAAATAGTTTGGGTTTTATATTACTGATTGGATATGCAAAAAAACCTTTCTAAAGTACATTACATCATCTATTTTACATTATTGGGGAAATACCTGATATATCCAATCCATGTTCTGACATTTGAGGGAATATTTTAGGAGCCTCAATTATCATATAATGAAGAGATTTTCTAAATTATTGACACCTGAGAGTCTGTGTGGCTGAAACAAACATCATGATTAGTGAAATTCCTTTTGAGTAATCAAAAATTACCAGGGGAAACCAGGGATCCAAAAGAATTTATGTGTGTAGAATATCACAAAAATTTCAATGGATAAATATATACAATCTTGAGGGAAAATGTTTTTATTAAGGGGGATAATGTATTAACTAATACCCTACTATAGCAGGTAACCACCACATCCTTGAATAACCCACTATAAAGTTCTATTATTCATGATTTTGTTAAAAATATAAATTTTAGAATTTTAAATTGACAAAATTACCTCAAAATTTTAATTTATAATATGAAAATTTCCTTTTTATTAATTTATCAACTTTTTCATAAAAATATAGGTTTTAGTTAACAATGTTTGATTTTCCAGAAACTTATAATTTTGATAAAATAAATGTTATATATTGGTGACCTAGAAGATTTAGGAAAACATATATGTTATAATATATGATTTTATTGAATAATAATATGCATTTTAAAATATTCTTTGAACTTATAAATTCTAATTCCAATAGGTTTATAACTAATTTAAATTTTACATTAATAAAAAATGAAGTTATCTGTATTTTCATTGAATCAAGAATTTTCATGAATGATTTAGTTGGTTACTTCCTTCAAAGCCTTATACCATTTATATATTTTAAAATAAATCAATTTATTTAATAAAAATATTTATCCAATATGAATTTATCTTATATAATGTTTTAAATCTTTAATATGTCAGTTTTTAGAGACAATTTTACGCTGTTAAATGTATTTTTTTAATTAAATTTTCCCACCATTATAATTTTTCGTTCATAAAATTATTTTCAAATTTTAAATAATAATTAGCAAATAACTGAAAAGGTTAATTCATAATTTTTTTCATTAAAATTGATTATTATAGTTAGAAATTAATTACCATGATTAATGTAAACATATATAAAAAACCCTAAAATAGTTGATGATATATCAAAAAGGATTGAATGAGGTTATTTTCATCCTACACTCACTATCACCACCTCTCATTTCCATTTTGAGATAATTGAAACTTTAATAGTAACACTAGATTTTTAAAAATATAAGGTTTTCTCCCAAAACTACCCATACCCTCAATTATAAAATGGTAACATTTCCAACACTTCAAGACTCACTTTCCATTTTGATTGCCTCTTAAAACTATGATATTTTTATCCCTGTAAAAATCCCAGTTTTAAATCATGTATATATATTTTAAATTTTGGTTTATTTTTATTTTGGGGTCTTAAAATTGATTCCTAATGATTTAGTGAATGTTTCATCAGTTTTCGAACCTTTTTCATTGGTCACAACCCCAGGAATTAGAGATTTTCATCCTGTCAGATAGTTAGAGATAACCGTACGAGGCAGGATTCCATATTAGTTTTAACCATGTGAGGTTGGACAATGAGAAGTTTGAGGGTGAAAGGTTTGGTCTAATCATGAAAAAGGATCGCCATGACTATGAAAGAATGTATTCTATTTTCATAGTGGTGTTTCACATGGTTAGTGAATATATTCCCTAACCACATGGAAAAAACATGAGGGTGCCCCTTCCTATAGCAGATTGTGCATAGTATGTGCATAGTTTGGCTAAACATGTGGCAAAACTGTGCGAAGGCTATTTTTGGGAAAACTATAATTTTACCATTAAATGATGTTTTATGTATTACCCTTCATTTATTTATATAACAAGTTAAAATTTTATAACTTTTTCAATTTTTTGATCTCCTTTTTATAATTATTGTTGGAATCAACCGTGATCTTTTATTCATAGTCCTATCAAAGCACCATTTGTCTCATTGCATCTGCACCGATACATCCTTAATTCCCTTTTAAAATCTCATCATTCTTCTCCCTATCAACAAGTCTATTCAGATGTAGACTCATATTCCCTATTTTTAGGGTGTTAGTCCATTAATTATATATCAACCAATCATGGAAAAACTTGAGGCTGATACTAGACATGGAGTGTAATACGAGCCCAAGGTAGGTGGTTTATAACTAATCCTTTGAGTTATTTAATTTTAGAAAATGTACTGGGTGTGTTCCAATTTTAAAAGGAATCGTAAATAAAATTTATATACGTTTATCATAGTAATTGTATGAGTTTTCTAAGACCCTTTAAATATATGTTATTGATCCTTGGGGGTATTATCCACAATGCCAACCACCCCATATAGGGTGTTATTCAATAATTGGGGGTTTAGAGATTGACATGTTCATTTGAGCCACCATTCGGGGGTGACATCACATGATCCTCTTAATAGTATGACTATCACTCATAGAATGACTTTTAAATTGGGAATTGATCATGGAATGTACCATGTATTCTAACAATTTTCCCACCTACGGTAATATCATCAACATGAATAATAAATTTTAACTAGAATTTGAAAGTATATTGTATATATATGAATTTTTCTAGTTGTATAGAATTAAATATTTGGTCTCAAGCTATATCACCCCATTAAAAATATGATGGAAGGTATCAAAATGAAACAAGTTATTTATTATGATATAAATTGAATAATTAAATGTTTTAATTCTCAATTGGCATTGTCACACTAGTGAAATGGAATGGATTTAATCTTATGAAATATTATGTATCTAGAGTATTGAATTTTGTAATTTGTTAAATTAATAAAATATAAGGATCCTAGTTATATATAATCATTGATATTATTATTCGAGTGATTTAACTTGATCTCACCTAGGATACTAGAAGTAATTTCTTGAGTACTCGAGGATTCCATTCTAACTCAAGGATATTGGTTGCCTTGGTTGAGACCCTCCTTAGTTCCCAATCCTCATATTTCATTTTATAACTCATATGACACTATAGGATCCATTATATTTCATTAAATGATTCCTTTCATACAGTCCTTATATCTAACATGGATTCTATGGATACAAGGTTCATTTTTTACATCCTTGGTCGCATCCATTGCTTATCCCGTTTTAAAATCAATGATTTCCTTCGACACAGTTAGATCATTTATTATGGAATTCATGGTATGACACCTTTTGAATTACATCATTACCCTTTAGATAGGTTTTAATGACTTCTGAGTGGTATACCCATGAGGTATAGGTTCCATGGATACTACCCAAGAACCCCTTTATTATTATTGTCACTAGTCTTCCTTTTTTACATCTTAGAACCTCTACTGTTACTATCATGAGTTGATGTCAGTCATGGCTATGCATCTAGAGTTTAATTATATAAACTATACATAACTAAATAAATAACTAGTTACATGTTTAGACACCTATTGTGGGATGAAGCATGTTATTTGGTATTTACATTATTGTACTGCTATCTTTTTATATATGCATGCTTGCACACTGTTTTAGTTTATATTACACAGAATTGATGTTATATACACTGTTAGTGGTGGATTAATGAGATTTATCTCACAACCTATCCAAGATTTCACTGGTACCTGGGTAGATTACATGTATGAAGGTGTTGAAAAATGGAATCATATCTCTTTAGAAACTTGATTTTTTATTGCATAGGTTGGAGTTGATAGTAGATGACCGAGCTAGATCTCAGGATTCTGGGTATAGTTTTTTGTTCCATTTTTCTAATTTTGTAAAGAAATATTTTATGCTTATTTTTATCCATGTTTTACACCATTAAATAGACATGAAATATCATCATTAGATTTTTATATTTATATATGTTTTATCGGTTGTTTACTATTCCTTCATTAATCTTCTATGCTATCAGTTTACATATATTCCTTCTATTATTTACTATTTGTTTCATATTGATATATTGTGTTATGATCTAGTAATGACGGCATAGTCTCCCCATAGTAACACCTTATGAACACACTACCAAATGCCAACCATCTGTGTTCATGGAGATATGGATGATGTCATTTGGTTAACAAGGCTCTGGAAACCTCTGAGTAAAATTCTTGTCCAAGACATTACAAAGTGGTATAGAAGTAGTTCCATTCATTTATTAACATTTGAAGACAATAGATTTAATATTATTAATTCTTGGAAATTTTTCATAAGTCATGATTGGGTGTGAGGAACCCATGTTCTGGGTGAAGGCTAGGTTTCTTAAATCACAATTGTTGTTATGCTTTTCAAATTATAGTTGATATAATTTCACTATTGGGTGACTGATAAGATGTGTGGGGTTGTTGATTATTATTATTATTGAAGATCTTGTTTCATCCATTTCTCGATGAAATGAGGGAAAGGAGAATTGTTATAGGCATCATCATAGGAAACTATAATTCTCATTCCATTCATATTTCCATTCTATATAGGTCTATTATACTCTTTTGTATTTCATGATATGCCAGTGATTGTTGAGTGATGATGGGGTGTTAATATTATGTATGTTCTTTTCCTTGGCTCCGATTGAGTGATTTATCATTTCATTTCATGAGGTGTTATGGACCCTCTTGGGTATGAATTAGTAATTTACCACATCTATCCAATAAATTAAAATCAACTGGTTGTCCTTTTTTTGTGGTATGTTGTATGAGCCCAGATTCACAGGGAATGGAAATCAATTTTAAATGAATGAAGATATATGTTATAAAAAATGAGAAATATAAAAGTAAAAAAAAATGTCTTCTAAAATGTATTGGTTTCATGTCCTTTACCCAACTTGTCGTGTTTATGAATGGTAATGGAGTGAACTTATCTGTTATTTATGAAATCAATGAAATGGTTTCTAATAAATTATGAGCCAAGGTGTATTTTACCATTAATCTATTAGAACCCCTATAACTTATTCTTGATCACTTACCAATGACTAACCATATTAGCAAGTACATGGGGTAGTATAATATGGGTAGTGAGACCATACATACATTCAACTTCCACAAGTGTTGCTATCTAATTGTTTATATCTTGTTCTGAGGCATGTTATTGGATTTTTTTGCCTGGTTCCACCACAAATTCCTCATATCGTGCACAAAGAGGGCTATACTAACCAAGCCCCAAACGCGGTGGGCCCTGAGAAACCAATATTACCACAAGAATTTCCACATTGGGAACCACCTTCTATACCAGGATTGGGAACCGATTTTAATGTTTCAGATATTTTACTGTATATGATGAAGTCCAGAAAAGGTGCTCCTTGGGTTATACCTATGATGGTTGATCTGATGTGTAAGTTCCAAATATAGTATCCTACTAACTTTTCAGGGATGATGGTCCATATACTGTTGAGTTGTGTATAGATGCCCAATTTTCTATCATTTAGAGTCTAGATATTCCTCTAGAGTAGAGGATCAACCTTACTGTATACATGCTATGTGATTCAGAAATGAATTGGTGGGATGTAGTTACCTAGGATGGACCCCATCAGGGCATGGTATAGGATAATTTCCAAATTTCCTTCTATGATGATTTCATTCCTCAGACTCTAAGAAATGACAGAACCAGATATTTCATACATCTCAATAAGTTTTATCTTCCTATATTTCTATATTCATCGTGTTTTATGGAGTTATAGTATGTCACACCACTTCTAGATGGTGATGAGATTTCATGTGCAAGATGCTTATAGGGTGGGATTATGTATTCAATCCCTAATCATGTGAATTTATTTAACCTACTTACCTTTTCTAAAATTTTCAATTAGACTCTTATCACTGAGCACATCCTGTGGGATGATGATAGTACTGGTAATAGAGGTCCAGTTCTACTATAGACCGGTTATTCTTCTAGTTGTCGAAAATGATGCCTTGAGGTTTCTTGTTAGGTTAGTATAAGCTAGACTACCCTTATTGGTAGCACTATGGTGTGTCACCATAGTGGAAGATAAGTTAATATGAAGAGTTCATATGATAGAGACCCTCTAGAATTCTGGAATAGGGGTCATATGGTCTATCTGTAGAAATTTTTTTGAATGTTACCAAAAGATTCTAGTAGAATATGTTCCATAGTAGCTCCACCATTTGGAGTAGGTTCTTTTATGCCACATTAGGCATGGAGTTGGAGTATCACCCATAATTAAAGATGTGGAGGAGTTTGTGGCCATGGTCTCTCGACCTTAAATCACCAGTAGTGTCAGTAGAGAAGTTTTGATCATGGTAGTTGAGCTATTTAACAAGGCTATGGATCATGTCAGTTTCATGTATTATAACCAATACCTGAGGATCCATATGTGGTAACATCTACTATATTAGGTAATATTATATTATTCTCCACTATATAATTTTACATTACAACATTTCTTCACAATAATTTATCTATTTATCAATCCTAGAAATCCTTGAGATGTAAATACAATATTATTGTGGTCTAATGACACTGGATACACTATTGAAAGTAAGAACATAGGTCACACACTAGTGTAGGGATTTCCCTATTTAGATAGGCATCTACCCTTTCTTATATGGCCTCTTTGTTCTCAATATGATAGAATTCAATGTAATTATCTGGATTGATTTTTTGGTTTGATATCATGCCTTTATAGACTTTTATTATCACATGGTATCATTTACATCACCATGGGTTAGTTGTTTGATACATAAGGGTGAGTGGGATGTCTAGGATTACATATCTGGACCAGATCATCCTAAGATAGGTTGAGTGACTGCCCAAATTTCCAATCCCTTCATGGAGTATCAGGGTTTATTTTGGGATGAATTTCCTCTAGTAGTAGATTATTTTACGAACATATTTTCAGATGATTTTACTAGTTTTCCTCCGGAGGGATAGGTAGAGTTTATAATAAAACTTATTCTACTAGAAACTAAAGCGTTAATTCCTCTTAATTGGATGGAAAAAACTGAGTTACAGAAGATCAAGTGGATGTTATAGAATATAGAGGCCAATGGTTTTATACAGACCAATAATTCTTCTTGGAGTTTACTAATTATTTTCACCATGAAGGCAGATGAGCCCCTTCACCTATACATGGAATATAGATCATTGTGCTAGATTATAGGAAAGAACTAATATCCAATACCCCAAACAGATGATCTCTGTGACAATATATAAGGGGTTAGGGAATTTCTAAGATTGAGCTGAGATAGAGCAAACATCATTTGTATGTCATAACATTAGAAATATGACTTTCTATAGTAGGTGTGGTATTTATGAATACCTTGTTATTATATTCTATCTCTTGAAGGAACATACCTTTGTAATGACTCTCCTGAATAGGGTGTTCAATACCTATTTTGATTAGTTTTTTAGTATTTTTGGATGACATATTGGTGTACTCTCACACTCATAGAGACCATGATAATAACATGGATGTAATTCTATGCATTTTAAGAGAGAATAAAATTTATGAAAATCTTTTTAAGTTTCAATTCTGGATAGACAATATTAACTTCTTGGGTAATATTATCTTTGAATCAGGAGTCTCTATTGACCTAGATAATGTTTGGGATATGGTTTATTTGGATTATCACAAAAAAAGTTTTAAATAAGAAGACTCTTGTGGTTTTTTGGATATTACATGCCTTTCATAAAGAAATTTCATTCCAATCATCAACTCTTAATAATTTGAAAAATGGGTGTCATGTTCCATTCATAAGAAGAGTACATGAAATCCTTTCAAGAGCTGAAAGGGAGTATTGTCTTGAAACATATTATGATTCTTATAGAGCCCGATAAATGATGTTCCATTTTTTCTGACACATAAATCATCAGCCTAGGTGTAATTCTAATGTAAGAGGATATATTTGTTGCATATGGATCTTGGCAGTTTAGGCCTCATGAGAAAAACTACCAAACACTTTACCTAGAGCTAGAAGCAGTTTTCCATGCCTTACATTGCTGGAGACATTATCTTTTGGGTGAGAATGTTGATGTGTAAATAGACCAAAAGAGACTAAAATATATCTTTACATTGTGTGACATGAATCTCATATAATGAATATAGGTTAAATATCACCAGTCCTTTGAGTTTTATCTTTTCTAAATGCCTTTAAAGGGAAATAAAGTAGCTGACACACTAAGTTAGAGAAATCATCCATTACTATATAAGAAGCCAATGAAAAATGGAAATTAATAGACATATTTTATGAGCTTCATATGAAGATTCATGAAAGTCCCTAGTAATCCTATATGTTAAACTTGATAGTTACATCTTATCTTTATGAGAAGGTAAAGAGTAGACCATTTGTATATCCTAAGGGATTGGTCCTCCATAAGGGTATTTTTGGAGATGAACCACCTCTGTATTGGTTTGTGAATAAGTATGACATCCTTTGTATACATAGACATATATGGGTCCTTTAAAATATGAGATAGGAGTTTATGTGAGAGTATTAGGATTCCAAATGGGTAGTTCATTTAGGAATCTCTAAAATGAATCAAGATATATGATACCAATATTGGTGGACTGGGATAAAATGTCAGATAATGGGATTTATCACTAAGCCTTCCACCTATTAGTAGGTGAAGGCAGATCACCAGAGACCTACATTCTTTTTATATCCCTTTTCAGTCCCAGTAGGGAAATGAGATTATGTTTTCATAAATTTCATAGTCATCTGACATAGGTCACCTAGAGGTAGTGAAACTATATGCGTAGTTATAAACTTACTAAAAAATGTATCCCAATTTATTCCTAATATGAAGGATTTATCAATTGATGTTCTTGGAAGGTTATACATTCATGATATCATCCGACTCTATATGGTAAATTGTACTATCATTTCGAACAGTGTTGTTGGATTTATATAATTGTTCTAATAGGGTTTGCAGAATGATACGGGTGCACAGATTCTTCTGAGCACAACCTCTCAGCACAAAAATGGTAAAATAAGAATGGATGATATAGGTTATATTGTGAATTCTCTCAGTATACATCCATAATTTAGATGGTTCTGGGGAGAAGAATATCCCTTTTATGAAGTTCACCTATAATAATAGATTCCAATAATCAATTTAGTTGTTTCCATTTATATAGTAGGACATTTCATTCTCCCCTATGTGGGTTAGAGGTAGGATAGGCATCTATATATGGTCCTCATATACCGCATGATACTACAGAGTAGGTTCACCGGTTAATTAATCATATGATTACTACCCAGAATAGAAACTAATTGTATATCGATCACAGTCGACAAACTCTGGAGTTTGTGGGCAAGGATCATGTTTTCCTATGAGTATCACCTAGGTTATGGCATATATATATAAAGATAAAGAGAAGTTATATTATAGCTTCCTCAGAACATTTTATATTTAGTTTTCAAGTTGATAGCCAATCAGTTGATACTAACATAGACTTACCATGCCAAGAATGATGTCTTCCACGTCTGACAACATCACACGTATTATGATGAACTATCTCACACTTTTGATCCTGAGGAAGTTGATCTAGATACCAATGATACATTTGAGGAGTATCAAATATGCATTATAGACTAGAGAGAAAAGGCTCCTTGAGGCTGGTATGTCTCTCTATCAAGGGTGATATGGTTACATGACCACGTACATGATGAGATTAAGGAGCGGGAGGCCAGCTTCTATGCCCAGCGGAAAATGTTTTTCTCAAATAGTGTTTTTCTTCACTTGGAAGGTGAAAATTTTGAGGAGTTTATATATGGAGAAATATAGTAAGATCCCATATTTTCACGTAGGTATTTATCCTTTAAATATTGGTTTAATTTTATTTTACAGATCTAAAATGGATTCCTAATGAGTTAGTAATGGTTTTGATGGTTCTTGGAGAGTTTTTGGAGCATGGAATTTTGATCAGTGGAGATTTTTGGTATGTCGCATGGCAAGAGAAAACAATGAGTGGTTACCTACATAATTATCTTCAAGCTTACGAGTCTGGAAAGTTAGTAGTAGGATGGTGCACAGTTTTGTCTAACTATGAAAAAATGATCCGCACAGATGTAAAAGAAAAAAAATACAATTTTGAAAGTGTAGTTTCACATGGTTAGTTCATGGTTTCCCTAAATGTGTCAGTTCCCCCTTCATATAGAATATCATGCACAATATGTGCATGGTTCAGATAACTTTTCAGCCAAACTGTAGATGTATATTTTAAGAAATAATTACGAGTTTACCCTTAAATGATGTTTTATGTCCACAAATTCCTTTATTTTTTCTCTTTAGTGGACATAACCTCCCATTCTATAAATTTTTAACCTCTTTTGAAAGTTAATTCTAGGAATCGTCCTCAACAATCCTTCCAAAGTCTGGTCAAATCATTGTATGTCTTGTTGGATCTATGGTGGTACTTCCCAATTTCCTTTTAAATTTTTCATCATTATTCTTCCTATCAATAAGGCTATTTAGATTCAGTCTCATATGTCGTATTTTAAGAGAGAGTGTCTATTCTTCCGATAAATTCAAATCCATTCCAAACTAGATAATGTTACTATATGTGTCGATATTTATGATCTAATGGTTGTTTGTATATAATGAATCCTTTATGTTTCTTCATTTTAGAAAATATTGTGGGGATGTGCCGATTTATTCCGGCATCATATGTTAAATTTCTATGTCACGATTATAGTTGTTCAAACTATGTTCTAATACCCTTTCCATATATGTAATTCATCATTGGAGGTTATGGCCATAACTCCAACCACCCCAAGTAGGTTGTAATTCTATAAATATGTTTTTAGTCTTTGACCAGTTCGTCGGAGTGACCATTAGTGTGTGCCTTGGATTGACCCTCCTAACGGTAAGCCTCTCTCTCTCTCTCAAATAAAATGACATTTTAATTGTGAATTGATTAATGGAAAAACCGTGTGTGAATAATACCTTGAGCCAACTTTGTTATGTGATTCATATTGATAAATTAGTTGTAATTATAATTAGATAGTATATTATATATATATATATGACTTGGCATAATTGTAAATAAATGAATGCTTGGTTTCATTCTGTATTACCCCTTTCCACATATGATGGAAGGTAACATAAAAATCCAAGTGATTTGATTTTGATATAAATGGATTTATTTAACGGTTTCTTGCTCAGTGGACAATTTCACCCTAATGAAATGCATTGGATTGAAACTTCTGAAATTTTAAATGGTAAGAGTATTAAATGAACTAATTAATGAAATGAATCTAATGTAACGTACCTAATTACATATGGACCTTAAAATAATTATAGGAGTGGTTTTAATCAATCTAACCTTTAATTCTTGAGGGAATTCCATGAGCACTCGAAGAAGTAATTCAGATTCAAGGATGTTGGTAGCCTTGGTAGAGACCTAACATGGAACTAGATCCTTGCTTTTTGTGGATACTCAGTCTAACACTATATTATCCTTTCTATATCATTATAGGATGCCTTAGATACACTCCTTGGATCTAGCATGTCTTCTCAGGACATTAGGTTTCTCTATTATATCCTTGGGCTTAGCTATTTCTTATCATGTTTTACCTGGGATGTTTCCCTTGGAATCTATTAAACCATTTATTGTGGAATTTCGTGGATGAAACTCCTTAGATTACACTCTTACCCTTTAGCGAGGCTATAGTTACTATTGAGTGGGAGACCGTTGAGGTCAAGGACTCCTTATTTATTACCATGGAACCCCTTTATTATTTTTAACACCTGTTTGCCTTGTTAAATCATAGAACCTCTACTATTAATATCAAAATGTGATTTTAGTTTTGGATATTCCTCATGTGATTTAATTATATATACTAGACTTAAATAATTAGTGAACTAGTAACATGTTCACACACCCACAGAGGGTTGAATCATGCGATTGGGTATTTACATTACTGAACTACATTACATTAAGTTTATATAACATGGAAAAGAAGTTATATACCCCATTAGTTGTGTCCTAGTGTGATTTATTACACACACAACGTAGTCTCCCATTAGTACCCAAGGATATTAAATGTAAACAGGTGTTGAAAAAGGGAAGCATATTACTTCATACACTTTATTGCCTATTTCAAAATATTTAGCTGGTGGAAGATGGACAATCTAGAGCTTGAGATGAAAGGGAATGTTTTAGGTTCCTTTTTTCTACATTTTGTATAGCAATATTGAATGTCTCTTTGTTTCCATGTTTTCCAATATTATAATGGAATGACATATCATCATCAACTTTTTTATATTTATTTTAGTTTCATCTCTGGTATATAATTATTTCTTACTTTTGTTGTGATATCATTTTACTTATATTTATTATCATATATAATATATATTTCTTATTTATCTAATGTGATAAAATATGGTAATGAGAGAATATTCACCCAATGGACACACCCTAGGACTTTTGTACTAGATGACAACCTTTGACCTTTGGGGAGATTCTCTTGTGGCCATGTGGAAAATCGAGCTCAAGTCACCTCTAAGTGGCATCTGGATCTGGGATGTCACAATCCTCCTAGATACCCCTCATTTTCCAAACCTTATATTAATAATTATCAATCATTTGGACTTCATTTCCATGGAGACTTCCAAGGACAATTCTAGCCACTGACATGAGTATTATCAATTAATTATCTTTTTAACTTAATTATGTTCATTAAAATTTATTCCATGAGAAAATATATAATGATATTATGATAATTTATATACTTTAATTATACTATGTTTTGGGTACTATGATTTTTTACTTATATAACATATCCATTAATAAAAAAAGAATCGGTGTTCATGTGTATTGCAAAATTCCTCCTCCACCACACAGTATGTTTCATTTTATATCACAACATTACAAGGATAGATATAAGGATAGTGTTAAGAAATAGACATTATTTATATGTTAAAACAATTCTTCTATCATGGTAAATTAGATAACTTGTAAATGAAATATAAATCAAATGATCATCATTAATTTAATTATTTTAAAATAAGTGTACTAAGCAGACTGCATTTTATTCAAATTGTGTAATATTTTCACATTCAATAATTATAATTAAAATTAATTTCAATTAAAATATATAACACTAATAATGAATAAAAATACCGTTTTTATTTAGTAATACTGATATTACATCAAACCAACCTCATAATCATTCATTAAATTAGGTTTTGTAATTTTTTTGTTCGGTTTAACAAAATATTGGAAATGTAGGATTTCCCAATGGTTCTAAACCATTAAGAAGGGTTGCAGAACCATTGGTATATGTTATACCAACGGTTCTGCAAACCGTAGGGAAATAAGCCATTGGGAAATGTTTTTTCCAACGGTTTACAGTTAACCGTTGGGATAAGGTGATGAAAAATTACCCTATCCCAATGGTTCTAGAAAACCGTTGGGAAATCTTTTTCCCAACAGTTTACAACCATTGGGATACAGTGCAAAAAATTATCATGTTTTTCCAAGTGGTTTGGAAAACTGTTTGGAAAAACCCAACATAACCTCTTTCCCAATGGTTTAGAACTATTGGGAAAAGTTTTTTACCAACGGTTCATAGAACCATCGGTAAAACAAGACCAACACATTCTATGCCAATGGTTTTGAACCGTTGGCATAGCCTCTGCTGGGCAAATTGCGCAGCAGCGCTGCAATTTACCCAGCAGCTCTCTAATTTGACCACTAGCTCTCCAATTTTCCCACCAGGTCTCATTTTGTGGGTTCCCTCTCATTTTCAATCCAATTTTTGTACCTACAATAAACTAACACATACATATACAATTATTGTACCTTCAATAACCAACTAACACTTACATATAGAGAACAAATTCATACACATTTAATATATAATGGTGGAACTATACACATCCATAATTAAATTAGAATTCATAAAGTAATTATAAACATACATAATTCATTTAGAATTCAATTTAAAATTTAGATGACAATTATATGTGGAATCTGGAAGTCAATTTATAATTTGATCGGTTTTTTGTATACCATATATTTTTACTTGAAATAATTTCCATTTTAAAAATAATACATACACTTGGAGAGATACCGGCCACACAGTGCCTTGGATTGAGGTGGGGTTGACTCGTACATGTCACATATGACCCATGGATCGTTGTGCTAATGTATCGACACAATCAGAATGCGTTTGGTCGGTTTTCCGTATGCCAGTTGATGTTTTTCAATTAAAATGTCGTACTTTTGAAACAAAAGGCAGACACTTTGAGTGGTTCCGGCCACACTGTGCCTCGGATTGAGGCAGTGTTGACTCGTACACATCACATATGATCCATGGATCGTTCTCCTAAAGTTTAAATGGAAACCAAATGTGTTTGGTCGGTTTTCCGTATGTACTTAAATTGTTGTCCATTTTAAGAAAAAGACAGACACATTGAGTGGTGGCGGCCATACCACGCCTCAGAATGAGTCGGGGCTGACTTGCACATGTCACATATGAACAATGGATCGTTGTGCTAATGTATTGACACAATCCGAGTGCGTTTGGTTGGTTTTCCGTATTCCAGTTGATGTATTTCACTTTAAATTATGTCCTTTTGAAACAGAAGATAGACACTTTGAGTGGTGGCTGCCACACCACACCTCGGATTGAGGCGAGATTGACTCGTACACATCAAAAATGACCAATGAATAGTTTTTCTAATGAATCGACACAATCCGAATGCGTTAGGTCAGTTTTCCATATGGCAGTTTATGTTTTTCAATTAAAATGACGTACTTTTGAAACAAAAGGCGGACACTTTGAGTGGTTCTGGCCACAACGCTCCTCAGATTGAGGCGGCGTTGACTCGTAGACGTCACATATGACCCATGGATCGTTCTCCTAAAGTTTCAATGGAAATCGAATGTGTTTGGTCGGTTTTACGTATGTACTTAAATTATTGTCCATTTTAATCAAAAGATAGACACTTTGAGTGGTGGCAGCCACACCGCGCCTCAGATTGAGGTGGGGTTGACTCATACACGTCACATATGAACCATTGATCGTTGTGTTAATGTATCGACACAATCCGAATGCATTTGGTTGGTTTTCCGTATGCCAGATGATGTATTTCAATTCAAATTATGTCCTTTTGAATCAGAAGACAGACACTTTGAGTGGTGGCGGCCACAACGCGCCTTGGATTGAGGCGGGGTTGACTTGTAGACATCACATATGACCCATGGGTCGTTGTGCTAATGTATCGACACAATCCGAATGCGTTTGGTTGGTTTTCCGTATGCTAGTTGATGTTTTTCAAATAAAATCATGTACTTTTGAAACAGAAGGTGGATACTTTGAGTGGTGTCGGCCACACCATGCCTCGGATTGAGGCGGCGTTGACTGATACACGTCACATATGTCCCATGGATCATTCTCCTATAGGTTCAATGGAAACTGAATGTGTTTGGTCAGTTTTCCATATGTACTTAAATTGTTGTCCATATTAAGCAAAAGACAGACACTTTGAGTGGTGGTGGCCACACCATGCCTCGGATTCAGGTGGAGTTGACTCATACACATCACATATGACCCATGGGTTGTTGTGCTAAAGTATTGACACAATCTGAATGTGTTTGGTCAGTTTTCCGTATGCCAATTGATGTATTTCTCTCAAATTAGGTCCTTTTGAAACATAATACAGACACTTTGAGTGGTTCCGGCCACACTGCACCTCGGATTGAGGCGGGTTTGACTCGTACACGTCACATATGACCCATGGATCGTTGTGCTAATGTATCAACACAATTCGAATGCGTTTGGTCGGTTTTCTGTAATCCAGTTGATGTTTTTCAATTAAAATAACGTACTTTTGAAACAGAATGCAGACACATTGAGTGGTGTCGGCCACAACACACCTCATATTGAGGCGGAGTTGACTCATACATGACACATATGACTCATGGATCATTCTACTAATGTTTAAATCGAAACTGAATGTGTTTGGTCGGTTTCCCGTATGTACTTAAATTGTTGTCCATTTTAAGAAAAAGACAGACACTTTGAGTGGTGGCGGCCACACCGCACCTCATATTTAGGCGGGGTTGACTCTTACACGTTAAATATGACCCATGGATCATTGTGCTAAAGTATTGACACTATCTGAATGCGTTTGGTCGGTTTTTCGTATGCCAGTTGATGTATTTCACTTCAAATTATGTTTTTTTGAAACAGAAGACATGCACTTTGAGTCTTGGCGGCCACACCATGCCTCAGATTGAGGCGGGGTTGACTCTTACACATCACATATGACCCATGGATCGTTGTGCTAATGTATCTACACAATCTGAATGTGTTTGGTTGGTTTTTCGTATGCCAGTTGATGTTTTTCAATTAAAATGACGTACCTTTGAAACAGAAGAAGGACACTTTGAGTGGTGGCAGCTACACCGTGCCTCAGATTGAGGCGGCGTTGACTCGTACACATCATATATGACCCATGGATCATTCTCCTAATGTTTCAATGGAAACCGAATGTGTTTGGTCAGTTCTCCATAAGTACTTAAATTGTTGTCCATTTTAAGAAAAAGAGAGTCACTTAGAGTGATTCTGGCCACACCGTGCCTCAGATTTAGGTGGGGTTGACTCTTAAACATCACATATGTCCCATGGATCATTGTGCTAATGTATCGACACAATCCGAATGTGTTTGGTCAGTTTTCTGTAGCCCAGTTGATGTTTTTCACTTCAAATGACGTTCTTTTTAAACAAAAGATCGCCAATTTGAGTGGTGGCGGCCACACAGCGCCTCAGATTGAGGCGGGGTTGACTCGTACACGTCCCGTATGACCCATGGATCGTTGTGCTAATGTATCGACATAATACAAATGCGTTTGGTCAGTTTTCTGTATGCCAGTTGATGTTTTTCAATTAAAATGACGTACTTTTGAAACAAAAGGTGGACACTTTGAGTGGTGGAGGCCACACCGCACCTCGGATTTAGGCAGCGTTGACTCATACACGTCAAATATGACCCATGGATCATTCTCTTAATGTTTCAGTGGAAACTGAATGTGTTTGGTCAGTTCTCCGTATGTACATAAATTGTTGTCCATTTTATGAAAAAGAGAGCCACTTAGAGTGCTTCCGGACACACCATGCCTCAAATCAGGCGAGGTTGACTCTCACACGTCACATATGACCCATGGATCGTTGTTATAAAGTATCGACACAATACGAAGGTGTTTGGTCAGTTTTCCGTATGCTAGTTGATGTTTTCCACTTCAAATGACGTCCTTTTGAAACAAAAGACAGGCACTTTGAGTGGTGGCGGCCACACTGCGCCTCAGATTAAGGCGGGGTTGACTAGTACATGTCACATATGACCCATTGGTCGTTTTTCTAATGTATCGACACAATCCGAATGCGTTTGGTCAGGTTTCCGTATGCCAGTTGATTATTTTAATTAAAATGACATACTTTTGAAATAGAAGGCAGACACTCTGAGTGGTTCTGGCCACACCGCACCTTGGATTGAGGCGGTGTTTACTTGTACATGTCATATATGACCGATGGATCGTTCTCCAAAAGTTTCAATGGAAACTGAATGCATTTGGTTGGTTTTCCATATGTACTTAAATTTTTGTCCATTTTAAGAAAAAGACAGACACTTTGAGTGGTGGCGGCCACACTGCATCTCGGATTGAGGCGGAGTTGACTCGTACACATCACATATGTCCCATTGATCTTTGTTCTAAATTATCGACATAATCCGAATGCATTTGGTCAGTTTTCCGTATGCCAGTTGATGTCTTTCACTTCAAATTATGTCCTTTTGAAACAGAAGTTAGACACTTTGTGTGGTGGCGGCCACACCGAGCCTCGAATTGAGATAGGTTTTACTCGTACACGTCACATATGACCCATAGATCATTGTGATAATGTATCGACACAATCTGAATGCGTTTGGTCGGTTTTCCATATGCCAGTTGATGTTTTTCAATTAAAATGACATACTTTTGAAACAGAAGGCGGACACTTTGAGTGGTGCCGGCCACACCGCACCTCGGATTGAGGCGGAGTTGACTCATACATGTCACATATGACCCTTGGATCATTCTCCTGAGGTTTCAAATGAAACCGAATGCGTTTGATCGGTTCTCCATATGTACCTAAATTGTTGTCCATTTTAAGAAAAAGAGAGTCACTTAGAGTGATTCCAGACACACCGTGCCTCAGTTTCAGGCGGGGTTGGCTCGTACACGTCACATATGTCCCATGGATTGTTTTTCTAATGTATCGACACAATTCGAAAGTGTTTGGTCAGTTTTACATATGCCAGTTGATGTTTTTCACTTCAAATGATGTCCTTTTGAAACAAAAGATAGACACATTGAGTGGTGATGATCACATCGCGCCTTGGATTGAGGCGGGGTTGACTCATACATGTCAGATATGACCCATGGATCATTGTGCTAATGTATCGACACAATCCGAATGCATTTGGTCGGTTTTCCATATGCCAGTTGATGTTTTCAATTAAAATGACATACTTTGCAAACAGAATACAGACATTTTGAGTGGTGTCGGCCACACCGCGCCTCAGATTGAGGCAGTGTTGACTCATACACGTCACATATGACCCATGGATCATTCTCCTAATGTTTCAATGGAAACTGAATGTGTTTTATTGGTTCTCCATATGTACATAGATTGTTGTCCATTTTTAGCAAAAGAGAGCCACTTAGAGTGATTCCGGCCACACTGTGCCTCATATTCAGGCAGGGATGACTCTTACACGTCACATATGACCCAAGGATCGTTTTTCTAATGTATCAACACAATCCGAATGCTTTTGGTTGGTTTTCCGTATGCGAGTTGATGTTTTTCACTTCCAATGACGTCCTATTGAAACAAAAGACAGGCAATTTTAGTGGTGGTGGCCACACCTCACCTCGGATTGAGGCGGGGTTGACTCTTACACAACACATATGACCCATGGATCGTTGTTCTAATGTATCAACACAATCCGAATGCGTTTGGTTGGTTTTCTGTATGCCAGTTTATGTTTTTCAGTTAAAATGACGTACTTTTGAAACAGAAGGCAGACACTTTGAGTGGTGCCTGCCACACTGTGCCTCAGACTGAGGCGGAATTGACTCATACACATCACATATGACCCATGGATCGTTCTCTTAAAGTTTCAATGGAAACCGAAAGCGTTTGTTCGGTTCTCCGTATGTACTTAAATTGTTGTCCATTTTAAGCAAAATAGAGCCACTTAGAGTGATTCCGGCCACACCGTACCTCAGATTCATGCGGGGTTGACTCGTACACATCACATATGACCCATGGATCATTGTGCTAATGTATCGACACAATCCAAATGTGTTTGGTTGGCTTTCCGTATACCATTTGATGTTTTTCAATTAAAATGGCGTACTTTTGAAACAGAAGGAAGACACTTTGAGTGGTGGCGGCAACACTGCGCCTCGGATTGAGGCGGGGTTGACTCGTACACGTCACATATGACCCATGGATCGTTGTGATAATGTATTGACAAAATCCGAATGCGTTTGGTCAGTTTTCCGTATGTACTTAAAATGTTGTCCATTTTATAAGAATCCTCTGTGCGGGGGGGGGGGGGGGGGGTGTTCGGGGTCCAAGGAAGAGGGGGGGATGTCCGGGGGTCTATCTGGGGTCCAGGGAGGAGGGTGGGGGCTGTCTAGGGGGCTGTCTAGCGGGGTTGTTCGGGGTCCAGGGATGAGGGTGGGGGGTTTTCTAGGGTCTAGGAAGGAGGGGGGGGGTTCCCAAAAACGCAACCACTAAAAGAAAACAACATCCATTAAAATAGATCATATATAAAAATAACTAAACTCCAATACTATACTACGAGTCTAGATAAAACCAACAACTAGAATAGATTAAATATCAAATCTCAGTAATATCAGTCAAAAATGTAATGGATCAACTTGTCCCACATCACCATCACCATCATCACCATCATCATCATCACCCTCATCCTCGTCCCCATCATCATCCTCACCCTCGCCCTCCTCCTCGCCCCCGCCCTCCTCCTCACCCTCGCCACCCGCCTCACCCTCCTCCTCTCTCTCCTCTTCCGCATCAGACTCCTCGCCATCATCATTGTCAAGCTGTACATCGTCCTGACCACCAATATAACTTCTACCTAGTGCACCGTACATAGAATTTATCGACGAAATATACTCATCAAAAGCTGGCTGGCCTCTGCTGGAAGTGTAGGATGTAGAACATCAATAAATTTCATAAACGCACTATTTTCCCTAGCAGACTATTCTGCCGTCTCTGTGGCCCTTTTCGAAGCATGTTATGCATGTGCCCTAACTTGTAGCAGCTCGGTGGCACTACAGCTCGTACCTGAGGAGGGCCAATACCTCATCGGGGCTATCCTAGGTCGGTAGCGTACTCTGCCAGAATGCTCCTCTCCCAACACCTGATGTAAGTGATCTATTGGCCCAAAATTGTCTGGTTCTTGGGCATCGAGGGACTCTAAAGTAGCCTGTTACAAATATTAATATATCATTAAGTTACAAAATAGATATTAAAAAATAAATTCAACAGATTAAAACTTACAATCTGCTGCTGAGTCTCTTCGTTGACGGTACTTCCATCCTTTTTCCTTCTACTCGAGCAAAACAGTTTTTCTCGAGGTACGCGTCCTTCAATATTTTGTATTTGCCTCTACAATGACATTGGAAACTAAAGTTATATGAAAACATTAGAAAACTATTTAATAATTGAATAAATAAAATAATGTTTATGTCATAAATAACACTTATAAACAATTGTTATTACTGCTTCCTCTCATGATCAGGCATCGTAGTGCATCCCAGTGTGTGGAGTTATTTTTTTGCATTAATGTTCTTTTTATTTTTTCCAGATGATTCCTAAATAAAATTCAAAAATACAATAGATAGTATTAATGAAAAACATGAAAGTTATTACTTAAATAACTCAAATGTTATTAATACCTTAAACTGGGTACTCGTCCAATGAGTAATAATCTGAGGATACTGCTATATAGGACAATCATCCACCACTGGTACTGCCTCTAACTCAGTTCCAACTCTAGAAACCCATCCAATATACAACTCATGCTTGTAGGCTCTCCAAAGCTTGTCTAAATCCTTTAGACGTCCCGATCGTGCACCCTCACCATCGGGAAAATTAAATCGAAGCTGAAATAAAAATATTAATTCATATAAATAAAAAGAATAATTCATGGCATTAAATAGAACAGATTTTTTTACCCATATCTCTTCCCAAGCTCTATCCTTGACCACATGTGAAATATTTTTCCACGATAGCGGGCTGACGGGAATGATGTCGGAGTATTTGGAAAGCATCGCCAAAAAACTCCGACATTGCTGCCCTATTTTCTCAACCATTTGGTTGTATTCATTATAATCCACCATAACCTGTGTGCAGAAGTTCCACACCGAATGCATGCATGTATACCCCCGCCCATGCCTCCTATCTGTAGATGTATCTTTCATGAAAGAAAAACAAATATTTTATCAAAACATGTTATAATGAAAATAAATATTTCTATAAAAATTTGTTAGGGTTCTATAAATATACCTGTGCTGGTCATATTGCTGAGTGCCGCTGGATCCACAGAAACTGATGGAACACCCTATGGTGGAAAAGGAGTCGAAGACGATGGAATATAGAAGCTCGGAGAGACAGAAGTAGAAGGAAAAGAATATGGGATGGCTGTCTGATAGGATGCCGACTGAGGAGTGGGAATCATCATGGGATGTGAAAATGATGGGCCAGAAGATGCAGAAGTTACTGAAAACATGGGAGGCCTTAATATCTCGTGTGTCTCTAACGACACATCGGGATCAGAATGTGGGAAGGATGACATGTCAGTGGGAGGGGCAGGGTCTAGTTGGGTACACGCTGCTGCTCATCCACCTCTGGTACGAACCCTCCTCGTACCACCGTCCTGAGTACTAGGACCAATACTAGGCTCCTTATCGAATAACTGTTGACTTATAGGTGGATTCTACAAAAAAATTTACAAAAAAATTAATCACATGACATTATATATTCTTTAAATATATCAATTTGAAATAAAGTACTCACTATAGGCACTAATGGTGGAACACCCATATCTGTCATTCGACGATTGTTCTCCATAATTTTTTCCTTCTTCCCTCTTCAATTGGCATTATTTCCAACTTTTGAAAACAAATATGTAATTAATTAGAAAAAGAAAAATAATGTGTAACCCAAAAAACTCAATATATGATGGAATAGGGGATTCATAGGTAATTTAGCTATCAATTGTTTTAGAAGAGCTTGAATGGATTTAATAAATCATACAAGTTGTAATGTTCACCAAGTTAGAAATATTGTTTGACTATGTTTTAATACAGTTCAATTCCAAATTAGAAAATGCAATTCAAATAAAATGATAACCAATAAACATTGAAAATTCATATAATGGCCAATTAAACTATCAATTGTTTTAGAAGAGATTGAATGGATTTAATAAATCATACAAGTTGTAATGTTCACCAAGTTTGAAATATTGTTTGAATATGTTTGAATACAGTTCAATTCCAAATTAGAAAATGAAATTCAAATAAAACTTCAACCAATAAACCATGAAAATTCACATAATGGTCAAGTCAGCTATCAATTGTTTTAGAAGAGCTTGAATGGATTTAATAAATCATACAAGTTTTAATGTTAACCAAGTTAGAAATATTGTTTGACTATGTTCTGAATACAGTTCAATTCAAAATTAGAAAATGCAATTCAAATAAAACTGCAACCAATAAACATTGAAAATTCACATAATGGTCAAGTCAGATAAAACATATTTTCGATCAATACTAAATCAATTTGAATATTACCAACCTTAACAACCCATCTTGAGGTAATCCAAAATAATTGAGAACATGGATGAATGATTCTATATATTTTCAACCACAAATTTAGGTTCACAATCAACTCTCACAATTGAGCTATTTGAGTCATCAAAAGAAATAAATGGATTGGTTCTAATGTCACTAGGGACAGTGTCAATTCCATCATCACCATCATCAAAAATATTTCTTGGAATTACTTCAACTATGACACAAAATTCAGGTCAAAGTTGGTCTTTGACATAAAAAAATTGTTTATCCATTGATGCCAACACATATGGTTCTTTGGTATCAAGAGTGTGAGTCATATTAATTACTCGAAATCCACAATCATCAATAAATGTGCCATGTCTCGTCATTGAATCAAACCAATGGAATTTCATTATTGTGACTCATCCATGAGAGTAATAATCCAATATTATTATTTTCTCAACAACTCCATAGTAATCCACATTTTCAAATCGTGGTCTACTATCTGATTCATTGGCATGATAATCTGTTGTGGTAGTAACCATAACACCATCATGTTGTGTTCTCATGTTCTTTTCTCTTTCAGTGACAATAAATTTGTACCCATTGATAACAATTGATTTACAGTCACGAACCACGATATTAGGACCAAAAGACAAAGCTCTTATTTCCTCAAAGATAGAGTCAGTAGACAAACTCAATACCTGGAATATAAATGACTAATAAAGTTAATTAAATATTGATATAATTATTTGAAACATTAAATTTTTTATTCCTTCAATTTTAACAAAGTAGAAAACTATTTTCTATGCAAAGTCTCTCTCCTTCTCAAAGATAACGAACGATGATTCCTATTTATCATTGTTTTATGTTCCCTATAGATAAAAAATATTAATAGTTTAACAGATATATATATGTAAGATATACATAATCAATTTAGTTACCTGATATAGTCATCGAACAAATCACAGTTGAACAAAACTGTGCAATGTGCCATCTCTCACTCTTCATGGCTTAATGCCTTCAATGTATATGATCCAGGAATTCCTCCTATTTGAGGAAGTGATGGAAAACTAGGTTCAATTTTCTCATACTATTCTTCTTCATTTCTCATTGGTCTATTCAATCATGTAGTAAGATCATACAAATACATCGAGCAGAAATCCATACATTCTTGAGCCAAGTAACCATTCACGATAGAACCTTCGGGATGATTTCTGTTTCAGACATAAGACTTTAATGTGAGAATATTTCTTTTAGTTGGATACATCCAACGAAATGAAATAGGTCCTCCGAGAAGTATTTCAGTCGGAATATGGATTTTCAGATGCAGCATGCATGTGAAAAATGATGGAGGAAATATTTTCTCCAACTCACACAAAATAAATGGGGCATCTATCAACATTTTATTCAAGAAAGACTTGGACAACTTCTTAGCACAAAGATCTCTAAAAAATGGCACAAACGAATAACAACCACCCTTAAATTATTGGAAAAAATTTGAAGGATTGATATTGGAAGCAACTCATGTAGTAGAATGTGATAATCCTGAGTCTTCAATGATTTTAGCTTCAACTCTCTTCTGTTGACCCTTTTAGATATGTTGCTTGAATATCCATCAGGAACTCTAATAGTCTCTAATACTTCCAGAAATTGTTTTTTTTCCGCAGGTGTCATCACATAAGAAGCACATGGAAGTTTCCATTTATTTTCACTGATACGCACATGATGCAATTATGGTCTGATGCCCCAATCCAACAAGTCACACTGAGATCGTAAATCATCTTTTGTCTTCCCCTTGACATTTAGAAGAATAGAAAGCAACATTTCACATATATTCTTTTCAATGTGATTTATGTCTAAGAAATTCCGTAACAAATTGGTTGACCAATAAGGCAAATCAAAAAATATACTCTTTTTCCTCCAATTGTAACAAGATTCAGTGGAAACATTCTTTCTCTTTCCAGATTTTATTTGACCCTTCCCAAACGAAAAACTGAAATCTTTCAATTCATCAAGCATGTCAGTTCCAGAAATAAGCTGAGGTGGATTATCGATCTCTATGGTATTATCAAATCTTTGAAGATTCATTCTATATGGATGATCCTTTGGAAAGAATCTTCGATGTCCCATAAAACTGAAACTACAGCGATGTTTCAGTCTTCTAGATCATGTATTCTTCATAAAAACTGGACATGATAGTTTTCCCTTCGTGCTCCATCCAGACATCATTGCATAAGCCGTAAAATCATTGATAATCCACATAAGCGCAGCACACATCTAAAATATGTCTTTCGAACATGCATCATATGTGCGCACACCCACATCCCAAAGAAGTTTCAACTCTTTTATTAAAGGTTGCATGTATACATCAATATCAATGCTGAGATCAGAAGGACTAGATATGAGTATACTAATGAAAGTGAAAGGTTTTTTCATATACAACCATGGGGGAAGATTATAAATGTGTATAAAAACTGGCCATGTACTGTGCAAATTAAGAATCTGCCCAAATGGATTAAAACCGTTGCATGAAAGCCCCAGCCTCACATTACGCACGTCAGCTACAAAATCAGGATGTTGAGCATCAAATCTCTTCCATGCAAATCCATCTGCAGGATGAACCAACTCATCAATAGTCTTCTTTCTCTCGGTATAATTCCATCTCATTTTTATTGATATGTCATCAGACATAAAAAGATTTTGATGTCTGGGGATCAATGGAAAGTGCCAAATTACTTTTACTGGAACGCGGGATGGTGTTCTATCAGATTTTGACTTCCCACTGGATGTTCCACATTTTATACAATCATTTAGTTCAACGGTTTCCTCCCAGAATAAACTGCAATCTTTCGGGCAAGCATGAATTTTGTTTCTTGAAAATCCAAGTTCCTCAACTAACTTCCATGCCATATAGTGGTTTGAGGGAATATCTGCATCATCTGGAAGTAAATCCTTCAAGAGGGTAAGAATGTAATCGATTGCTGTATTAGAAATTCCATACATAGTTTTCCCAGGAAACAATCGGATTAAAAATTCCAGCCTTTTCATTTTATCTCATTGTCGATATACTGGAGTCGTGGCAACATCATTCAATTTTTTCACCCTATCAATATCATACTTTTCACTAGATGCATCAGCTGTCCTCATATCAAAGTCTTCTTGAGTCTAAATCCTTTCTTTTACATGATGAAGAATAAATGGAAACCGATCATCTAACAAATTATCCATTCCAGTCCTTTCATTTTGATCATCGCCAATTTGAGATTTCATTTTCTCCCCATTGTGATACCACACAAAGTAGTTTTCTTGAAAACCATTTTTGGTTATGTGGTAGATGACTACTTCACAGCTCAACCAAGGTCTACCAACACAATTGGAACATGGGTAGTGTATGCGACCACTATCTGATGCATTGTGAAATGAAAAATCTATAAAGCTCTAAATTGTTTTGAAAATCGCTTGAGATCAGAATGGTTTCATACATCCAACATCTATACATTCTGTAAAAAGAATTTATAAAAGTCATTTTGTCATAAACAATTCAATAGGATTGAACTTTAATAGAAAATATATTTAAGTAAACTATAAAGGAAGAAAATAATCAAGGTATCAACTACACATGTGAAAAAAACATACAAATGTGTTTTTGAAAAAATGTAAAACCAACATGAACTTAATGTGTTATATCAAATCACAGCATGCCTCATCCCATAACCATATTAGTATGGTATCATGAACATTAATAACATCATCCTTGTTCCATCCTCCTACCCTACATGACCCCAACCACATGCCACATCTTATTATAGCCTTATCACATCACACCTCACCGGAAAACACTAGGGAAATCATAGTACATATCACCTGAAGACACATGGACAATCACATCGCATCATGCCTAAAAACACGTGGTAAATCACTTTTGAAGGAAGAGTAGGGAAGACATGGTAGCTATCCAACCATATAACCACCTTCATATATTTTAGAAAAAATACCCATAACTGAAAACCTCTGATCATTGGTATGTTTATCCAACTCTGGTTGGGAATGTGTAGAAATTATATAAAAATACATGATATGTAGATAGAAAAAAATACTCAACCTATGGGTTCACATTAACTACATAATCACACACTTCACTACTACCATAAAACACACAAACCACACCACCACCACACAAGACGCATAGCATTTCTCACTTTCATTTATAAGCCACTTCATTCACAATTACATTCTCCATTCATTTAATGTTAAATTAATTAAATCCATTTTCCACACATCCATTTCTATTCCATCTCATTTATTTAATATCTTGTTTTTTTGTTTTAACATCGTAATTTATTCCATAGATAACTAGGAAACTAATAAAACCACCACACAATAACTCATCATCTCACAATAACCATCGACGCCATGTTACATCGACCAACCATCTCACCAAAACAACCACATATCACAACAAAAATATTGCACATCACAAACCACCGCACAACCAAAACCACCTCACCACATCATACACCAAAACCTCATCACACAACACCTCCACACGACACAACACCACCACACTCATCACTATCATACAACTTCACATGTCAAATCCATGCCCACTAACCATCACATTACAACCCCACATATCACAAAGCCCAACTGGTAACCTCAATCCCCATAAAACAGCCCACAACATACAATGAAACACACAAAAAAACCTCTCATAGAGGCAACATACCCCAAATTCCACAATTTATTTATTCAAGGTCTTTTATTACATTACCCCTTTATTTAGCATGGACATTATAACACAACTGATATTCTAGGGGAAACAAATTAATTAACAAAATATTCATTAATTTCCCTATTTTTCACGGTGAAATCACATCAAAATACAAACTTAAAACTAAAATATTAGATCAATAACAATAAAAACAATGCATCGTATGTGTATAAAGAATAAAATACCTTATTTGAGATGATTAAAATGGGTTTTCACCAATTTGGATGGGGGAGTTCGAGAGTAGCAGAGAGGTGGAGCTGGATTGATAACATAAAACTAAAATATTAGATCAATAACAATAAAAATAAGGTAGTGTATATGTATAAAGGAAAAAAATACATGATTCCATGTCACGACCCGACCCAACGGGGATCGAGCCGCGACTCGCCAAGCCCGCCTCCAATAGGCCAGGTGCTGGAAACCTGCGCCGAGTAGGCTATCACACACATGGGAGGCATTAGCCTAATGTACCTGTACACATGCACCCACACACACCTCCATGCAACAGTGCAGAGATTTGTAATACTGAAAATAAAATGTATGCATACACTATCTTGCAACCGTAGTACAACAGAAGTACAAAGGGAAAAACAAGGACCCCCAAAAGTAAACTACAAAATCACGTCCAACCTACTCTGAAGAAGGGGAACGCTACCACAAACACCGCCAGAAAGCTTCTCGGCACAGCCCTGGTAAGCACCCCGGTCAAACATGCTCACTAAGCTCCGCCTACTCCAGGTCCTCCTGGGACACCGTCAAAAGGCATGTGGTCTGCACAAGACACAAACATGTTCGAGCAAAGACCATGAAGGGGTGAGTATAATCATACTCAGTAGGCACCCCAAAAACCCAAAACCCAAGGGAGCAAAAGAAAGGCAACAGTCCGCTCAACCCAACTAGAGGGAACCCAGACGAGAGAGAAACTCCTTATCGTGACCATCCTCGGATAAACACAACAAGTCAGCTCCGCTCAGCTCAGGTGTATGCCCATACATACACCATGAAAAATCCAGATATACTCAGCTCATGCCACAAAGCAACAAGAGGTACTGACCTCATCACCAGCAACTGCCCCCATCCAGGAGAACATGCTCCACGATCATTGACGAAACATCGCTGAAACAACATAACCACCAAACTCCTCGGATAGGGGATAACTGCTAGGGTCTTCTAGGGGATACCATGACCCACTCCGGTATACGTAGCTCATAGATAGGGGATCACTCCCAGGGTCCGCTGGGGGATACCACGACCCGATCTGGCATATATAGTTCTCACAGATACGGGATCACACCTAGGATCTGCTGGGGGATGCCACAACCTGATCTGGCGCTCGACAGAAGCTTCACACTCAGATAGAGGATCATCATCCATATAAATATGGACACGACGATACCGGAACCCTATCTGGAATAATTGACGATGTGGGGAATCGAACTGACGCTGCCACAACCCTACCGAAACCACGTGCTAAGTATGGGTTCGCATAACCAACGATACCGTAACCCTACTATAAACCACATGCCGAGTAGGGGATCATATACCTGATGATGGCACAACCCTACTGAGCACGGCCCACCGCGTAGGGGATCATATTTCCGATGATGCCACAAACCCTACGGGGTTAACATGCTAGATAGGGGATCGCCGCCCATAAATAAGCAGTCACAGCGATACCAAGAACCTGATCTAGGGTAAAGATGTTAGAGGATCCACTCCGGGCCAACCTGAGGGATACAAAAACTCTAACAGAATAAACATCCCATCGATAGGATCAAAAACCCATACGAAGGTTATGATGCCACACAAACCCTCGTAGGAACGAACCAAGGGAGAACCCTCAACCACTGTTGGTCCAAACGTTGCTTGCCCGAGCGACCCGCCACAACGCCACACTGCTCACCTCCTAAGCCAAAACCGAGGCCGCCATCGCGTTCCACGTGAAAAAACACGCAGGATAGGCTGTTTACTCGCCCGAAACGGAGCACCGGTGAAAAAGGCACTATTCACCGTAGCTAGCTCATGCGGGGACCACACAACGACCCTGAAACCCATCAAGCAGATCACACCACTGCGATCCCCTCGGAAAAACAAGCGGAATCGACTACTCGCTTGTCTGAAACGGACACCCGGCGAAAAAGGCATTATTCACCGAAGCCCAGCTCAGGTGGGGCCCACGCCTGGATTCTGAAACTCATCGAACGGAACAGACCATTGCGTTCCTCTAGGAAAAACACACATGATCGGCTATTCATCTGCCAAAATCGGACTCCTGGTGCAAAAGCTGTGTTTCTCCGCAAACGCCAAAACCCGACCTCATGGGGCCCACACACCGTTCTCAGTCCCAACACTCGAAAACCATATCAAATAGTTTGTCCTACCATCTTGGTCTCAATGCCACTGACAGTATGTCAATCAGACGCTCCAGGTAGAAGTTACAACGGCCCGAAGTCGTAAAATTATAAAATAATAATATTTTTATGATGTTTCTAGCTCCCGGGCCACGATCCCAAACCTTTAAACCCCTCGAACCCACACCGGAGGGTTCTCCTTGTCGTCAGGGTCACGTCGCCGCAAACGGCACGTGAATCCGGCTCCCGGTTTGCATGATACGGGGGTTTAAAGACCCCCGTATGGTAAAAGAGGTCGGACCGTCCGACTGGCCGCCGCCACCGGCCCGCCCTGGCCGGCGGCCCTCCGCCGCACGCCGCCACGCTGGGCGGCCGGCCACTGCTGCTCCGCGGCAGGCCGTCGCACTGGAGGATCTTCCGCGGACCGCCGGGGGCACCCCAGTGGTCCGTTTTGCGATCCGGAGGCGTCTACACGACCCTCGGGACCCGATCTACACTGATACGGCTTCAATTTGCAGAAAAACGCAGCAAAAACAGGATCGGAGGTTAAAAATCAAATCCCCCTACCTCACGGGCGAAACGCTGACGTTCTGCCTTAGATCCGCACTCCAGAGCTTCCGCTGCGCGCTCCTGGAACGTCCGCCGTCGAATTCTGAGCTCGTGGGCGCTTCGTTTGCTCGATTCGGCGGAGCGGCGGCGAAGAACGGCGAAGAACGATAGGGGGGGGGGCAGATATTTATATGAGCTGCCCGCCGGCGCCAAACCCACCTCGGACCCGACGCCCGATGCGAACAAAAGTAAGGTCACCCCTAGGGTAAACGTGCCGTTCAGAACGCAACGGTGGACTCATATTTTCCATCTGAGACTCTGTTCAGACGTTATTTGAGCCGATGCTCGCACACTAACTTCTCTATTTAATTATGAAAACGCCCCTGGTGGAATTTCTCACCGCAGGCCTGCGCCCGGAATGTTTACACCCCGCCTAGGATAAACGGCACTCTCCAGACGCAACCGTGCCATCATATTTCCATTCTGAGCTACCATTTAGGAGATGTCACACCCCCTCCACGTGCATAGTATAAAAATACTTAATATTTTTATAAAATTAATTCCGGGCACACCGGGCCTCGGAATCGCACGCCGTCTTCGTGCCTAGCTCTGAAATTATTCATAGAAATATTCCGAAGTCTGAAAGGACCAAAAACTCGAGTCGCTACATCCTCCCACCCCTTAGGACTTTTCATCCCCGAAAATCCCTAAGTACAAGGAAAGCGACCAGACTCCCAACTGGGTCACACACACTAGTGAGCTCACCAACAAACACCCATGCTCGAATGTATAAGTCAGAGGAACTCATCCGCCACACCTCAATACTATCTGCTTTGGGTGGCACTGACTTGCCCACAATGTTTTAATCCCGTCAAAAAAAACGTGTCTCAGTGGGGGAAGGATCCCCCTTCCTCACGCATTCAAAGCATGCGGAACAACTCCCACACAGGGTCTTATCAACGCCCTGAACAAAACTCGAGCAAGCAACAAAAGGAAAGAATACCGCTAAACAGTGTCTGACAAACTACTGCAGTAAGTAGAAAATACACAAGGCATACCTCTCTCAATCTGTGGTGCCTCTCGGTCGACTGCCTCCAGTGCATGCAGCTGTCCTCGCCCTCGGCCACCAGCTCCCTGATCTTTGTGTGGACCACCTGGGGGTGGGGGTGGTGGGAACTAGTACTGCCTACCACCACCTCCTACTGCACCCGCTCCGCCGCCACGTCCGCCGCCCTGCGGACCACCTTGCTCGAGACGCTGCCTCTGCCAAGGTGGTCCATCGACTGGCTCCCTCTCAGCAGCACGTCGGGTCGGACAATCTCTAGCAAGATGTCCCCGACTGTCGCAAGAGTAACACCGCCTCTCTTGTGGCTAACAAAAACTGGCCTGCGAGCCCTGTGAGCCCTGAGGCTCAGATCCTCCATCCTGTGGTCGCCTCCTGAAACGTCGGTCACGTCCAGACCCCTGTGTCTGTCGTCGGCTACCAGATGCCGATCCGACCGACGAAGTCTCAGCTCTCGAGTGCCCAGCACTAACCGGGGTAATCTGCTCATCCAGAAAACTCTCCACCACCAACGCTCGCTCCTGCACTCCAGCATAGGTGGGCAGGAACAAGGAAACCACACCTGCCCGGATGTCCCTATGTAAGTCCTTCTCGAAGGACCGAGCCCTAAATAACGGGTCTCGAATCATATCCAGGGAGTAGCGTGACAGGTCTGTAAACCTCACTGAGTACTCCGACACAGTCATGCTCTCCTGTCGAAGCTGCAAAAGCTCCTGGATCCGCACTGACCTCAGCGTCACTGGATAGAACTCTTCCCTGAAGAGCGGCTCAAACTCTGCCCACGTGAGCATCCCCTCGTCATGGGACTGCATCACCAAACTCCACCATCTCCTGGAAAAACCATGCAGAAGGCTCGCCGCTAGGACCACCATCTGATCTGGAGGTGTCCTCACCAGGCGAAAAACTCGGGTGACTGCCTCAAGACAGTCATCAGCTGCCTGGGGGTCTGGATCACCCCGGAACCTCAGAGGTCGCTGCCTCTGGAACTCGTGTAGCGCAATAAGCCTGCACGCCACCTCGTCCTGCACCGCCGGAAAAACCAGTAGCTCGACAGGTGGTGGGTCAACTAGTAGACCACCTGGAGGTGCAACCTCAGAACCTGCGCCCTATTCCACAGCCTCTACATGGGGCGGGTCGTCAGCACAATCCTGCTGTGGAACCCTCACTGGCTGTCGTCATGGAGGCATCCTGAAGTACATTCAGGACACACCACAATCAAAGAGTATATTTAGAGACATGACTCAAGAAGGACAAGGAAAACCCGAAATCCCAGTCCTATATGATGCATGTACCATTATGTTCCCTGCGACCAGTGCACGAATGTCCTGAGTCGAAAGGTAGGATATCAGAGTCCTGGTGTATGGATACGTCGGCCACCGCACCAACACTGGAGTCTCTGGCCTAAAAGCCAAACTCGAATCATCCTAACACTACTGCTATGCAACCGAAACCAAACTCTTGCTAGACAATATACACTCTGAGATCCCAAAGGTGGAACCTCCTTTGATACCACTCTGTCACAACCCGACCCAATGGGGCTCGAGCCGCGACTCCCCAAGCACGCCTCCAATAGGCCAGGGGCTGGCGACCAGCGCCGAGTAGGCTATCACACACATGGGAGGAATTATCCTAAGGTACCTGTACACATGCACCCACACACACCTCCATGAAACAGTGCAGAGATATGTAAAACTGAAAATAAAATGCATGCATACACTATCCCGCAACCAGAGTACAGCAGAAGTACAAATGGAAAAAAAAGGCCCACCAAAAGTAAACTACAAAAGCACGTCCAAACTACTCTTAATAAGGGGAACACTTCCACAAACACCACCGGAAATCTCCTCATCACAGCTCCGGTAAGAACCCCGGTCAAACACGCTCACTAAGCTCTGCCTGCTCTAGGTCCTCCTGGGACACCGTCGAAAGGCCTGTGTTCTGCACAAGACACAAACATGTGCAGGCAAAGCCCATGCAGGGGTGAGTATAAAGATACTCAGTAGGCACCCCAAAAACCCAAAACCCAAGGGAAAAACTGAAAGGCAACAGTCCACTCAACCCATCCAGTGGGAACCCAGACGAGAGAGAAACTCCATCTCGTGACCATCCTTGGCTAAACACAACAAGTCAGCTCAGCTCAGCTTAGGTGTATGCCCATACGTACACCTTGAACAATCCAGATATACTCAGCTCACGCCACAAAGCCACAAGAGGTACTGACCTCATCACCAGCAACTGTCCCCAACCAGGAGAACACGCTCCACAATCACTGATGAAACATCGCTGAAACAACATAACCACCAAACTCCTCGGATAGGGGATCACCACTAGGGTCCGCTAGGGGATACCAAGACCCACTCTGATATACGTAGCTCACAGATAGGGGATCACTCCTAGGGTCCGCTGGGGGATACCATGACCCGATCTGGCATACGTAGTTCTCACATATATGGGATCACACCCAGGATCCGCTGGCGGATGCCACAACCCGATCTGGGGCTCGACAGAAGCTTCACACTCAAATAGAGGATCATCATCCATATAAAGATGGACACGATGATATCGTAACCCTATCTGGTATAACTCGCGATATAGGGGATCGAACCGACGATGCCGCAACCCTACCGAAACCACGCACTGAGTAGGGGATCACATAACCAATGACACCGTAACCCTACAATAAACCACATGCTGAGTAGGGGATCGTATACCCGATGATGCCACAACCCTACTGAGCACGGCCCACCGCGTAGGGGGTCATATTTCCGATGATGCCACAAACCCTACGGGGTTAACCTACTAGATAGGGGATCACCGCCCGTAAATAAGCGGTCACAGCGATACCAAGAACCCGATCTAGGGTAAAGATGCTAGAGGATCCACTCCGGGCCCACCGGAGGGATACCAAAACTCTAACAGTTTAAACATCCCATCGAGAGGATCACAAACCCATACAAAGGTCGTGATGCCACACGAACCCTCATAAGAACGAACCAAGGGAGAACCCTCAACCACTGCTGGTCTAAACGTCGCTAGCCCGAGCGACCCGCCACAACGCCACACTGCGCACCTCTTAAGCCAAAACCGAGGCCACCATCATGTTCCACGTAGAAAAACATGCAGGATAGGCTGTTTACTCGCCCGAAACGGAGTACCGGGGAAAAAGGAACTATTCACTGTAGCTAGCTCATGCGGGGCCCACACAAAGATCTTGAAACCCATCGAGCGGATCACACCACGGCGATCCCCTCATAAATACAAGCGGAATCGACTACTCGCTCGTCCGAAACGGACACCCCATTAAAAATGCACTATTCACCGATTCCAAGCTCGGGTGGGGCCCATGTCTGGATTTCGAAACTCATCGAATGGAACAGACCATTGCATTCCTCTTGGAAAAACACACAGGATCGACTATTCATCCGCCAAAATCAGACTCCTGGTGCAAAAGCTTCGTTTTCTCCGCAAACGCCAAAAACCGGCCTCATGGGGCCCACACACCGTTCTCAATCCGAACACACAGAAACCATCTCAAATAGTCTATCGTACCATCAGGGTCTCAACGCCACTAACGGTACGTTAATCGGATGCACTGGGTAGAAGTTACAACGGCCCGAAGTCGTAAAATAAAAATAATAATATTATTTTTTACAACGTTCCTAGGTCCCGAGTCATGATCCCGAACCTTTAAACCCTTGAACCCATGCCAGAGGGTTCTCCTCGTCGTCAGGTTCGCATCGCCGCAAACGGCGCAAGAATCCGCCTCCCGGTGTGCAAGATACGGGGGTTTAAAGACCCCCGTATGGTAAAAGAGGCCGGACCGGCCGCCGCCGCCGGCCGGCCCTGGCCGGCGTCCTGCTGTCGCGCGCCACCGTCGCCCCGCTGCGGCTCCGCCGCGGGCTGCCGGGCTCCGCCGGCGCCGGTGCCACGCCGGCGGATCTTCTGCGGACCACCGGGGGCACCCCGGTGGTTCGTTTTGCGATCCGGAGGCGTCTACACGACCCTCGGGACCCGATATACACTGTTATGGCTTCAATTTGTAGAACAAATGCAGAAAAAACGGTATCGGGGGTTAAAACTCAAATCTGCCTACCTCGCGGGCAAAACGCCGAGGTTCTTCCTTAGATCCGCGCTCCAGAGCTTCCGCTGCGCGCTCCTGGAACGTCCGCTGTCGAATTCCGAGCTCGTGGGCACTTCGTTTGCTCGATTCGGCGGAGCGGCGGCGAAGAACAGAGAAGAACGATAAGGGGGTGGGAGGCTGATATTTATATCAACCGCCTGCCGGCACCAAACCCGCCTCGGACCCGACGCCCGATAAGAACAAAAGTAAGGTCACCCCTAGGGTAAACGCGCCATTCTGAACGCAATGGTAGACTCAGATTTTCCATCCAAGACTCCGTTCACAAGTTATTTGAGCTGACGCTCGCACACTAACTTCTCCATCTAATTACGAAAACGCCCCTGGTGGCGTTTCTCACCGCAGGCCCGCACCCGCAAATTTTACACCCCGACTAGGGTAAACGGCACATTCTGGACACAACCGTTCCATCAGATTTCTGTTTTGAGCTACTGTTTAGGAGATGTCACACCCCCGCCACGTGCATAGTATAAAAATACTTAATATTTTTATAAAATTAATTCCGGGCACACCGGGCCTCGGAATCGTACGCCGTCTTCGCGCCTTGATCTGGAATTATTCCTAGAAATATTGCAAATTCTGACAGGACCAAAAACTCGAGTTGCTACATTCCAAACGGGTTTTCACCTCTTCGGATGGGGGAGTTCGTGAGAGGAGCAGAGCGGTGGAGAAGGAATGAATTTAGGGCTTCTATCGCGAATGGGGGAGAGTAGCACCACATCTATATTTGGGGGAAATATTTCCCAACAGTTTTTAAAAACTGTTTGGAAAGAGATATTCAGGGTACCATTTCCCAACAGTTCTGTAGAACCGTTGGCACAATGGTACCCTTTCCCAACGGTTATGTTGAACCATTGGGAAAAGGGACCTAAAACACCCCTTTACCAACGGTTTGATGAAACCGTTGGCAAAGGGGTGACTTTTCCCAACAGTTTCAGTGAACTGTTGGGAAAGGCTTCCCTAATCCTACAACCCAACTGTTTAAGCAAACCGTTGGTAAACACCTATTGGTAAAAACCAGAATTCCAGTAGTGACAACATACTCTAATGGTAATATGAATTTATATCATGAATTAATATAGGAAAATAATTAAATTAATAACATAATATAAATGGGTAAATAATGATTTCTTATTTTAGAGACCTTATATAAATATTTAATTCATTAATTATGAGAACACACATTTATTTTCAAGAATCACTAAAACATGCTTGTTATATATTTCATCTTCAAGGATAGTGATAAATTAACTTGAACAGAATTTGAAACACCACAAATAAATATAAATCATCCATAATAGTATATATTTTTCAATCTAGTAAAAAATAACTTTTTAATGAGAAAGAATATATATATCACTATTATGAAACTATTAAAAATGATCAAATCTATAAACAATTAATGTGGATAATTATAAGAATTAAAATTGGGAATGACTATTTATAAAGAGTTTAAATGAAAATGGTTATGTGTAATGTTAGTAATTAAGTGGTTAATATATATATGTTTGTGATAGAGAATATTTATGTATGTTTGTGGAAGTCTAGGAAGAACCTAAGTGTTTTTCATTGCAAATTATTTTCTTTAGGACATGTTTGTTATTATGAACCTAACATGATTTATGTGGTTTATATACTACCTAATTGAGTTTTTGGATCTTGAAAATAATTTATTTAAGGAATTTAATTATCAATAAAAATATGGATATTTCATGCGTTTTTGATTGAATTATTATCCAATCCATTTGTGGGGGTTTTTCTTCTCAATTTTCATTGTTTGGGACAAATGTTATGATCATTATATATTTCCATTTTTATATGGAATATATTTCCATGGAATTGTTTTTCAAATATTTCTCATTAAATTCAAGGTATTATGAATTTTATATTTCTATCCCCCTCACATTTTTTTTATTAATGATTTAATAAAATTGTTTTAAAATACCGAAATTCTGATGTTAGAAAATCATATTATGTTTTGGTAATATAAATTTATTTGTATTTTACAAGAAAATGTATCCCTTATTAGATAAAGGAACGTGGATTTAGTTGTATAATAGATGCACCAAAGGGTAATCACCATGAAAATAGTTGGCTGAAAATTACCACAATCATCACTTCTCATGCATGAAAAATGGTTCTACGATTACATAACTCTCTAGGAACACTCCGAGGATATGAATTGTATTGTTCACAAGGTCATTAAAAATCATAGTACATAAAATATCCAACTATTAACTTGGTCTCCAAGTAATACATGCTATTTAATATATTAATATCTTTCATGGATAACCTAACACATTGTATCTAACCATTCTATTATATTTCTTTTCTAATGTAACATCACATTACATTGACAATACACCAAATTTTTTAATTTTATGAAGTGATGTTCTTCTAGGCATCCACATTTTTATATCTAATGGGAAATTATTTGATTACCATATTTCCCATTATATAGATAGCCATGTTTTATTCAGTAAGTGGTTCATTAGGGAATTTTATGAATGGTTTGGACAACACTTATGTGAAATATAATGGAATTAATTAGGTGATGGGTGGGTCTTGAAATTATATAACCCCTAGATGCATAGACATGTCTTAGGAGACAAAATTTCGCCGGTTTTGGTGTATACCTCTTCCTACGACATGATAAGTGTTTTTAAAGAAAGACATAAAAAAATATTTTATTGTTCCACATCATGAATTCCATCAGTATGAGATCAATGAATATTGTTAAACATGATTTAATTTATTATAATGTATTAGAATGACCTATGGTTTAGTTGACTATGGATTCATACTCTTCAATTTTTCATTCCAAATTGCATACTAAATGTTTTTTAATATTTAAGATTCTAATTTATACAACTCCTTAATGAGAATATAATCTCACCGTTATAGAAATTACATTCCATTGGAAACCTATAGAAGAAATCTGTGTAATTTATTGGGATATGATTTATGTGCTAATAATTTTATCTTAGTTTGTTCTTGTTGTATCATAGATGTTCAAATGTAATGTATGTACATATATAGTCTTAAATGAATACTAAGGTATTTTATCATTTAATAACCCTTGTTTTATATTACAATAATGTTATATAACTACCATCGCTATGTTTTTGGAGTTTGATATGTTACAATTAACATATAAATGACCTTACATATTTTTGCATCAAACCAAATTTGAAATAATGATTGTTGAAGTCTATTCTTTTCAAGCTACATATCCAAGTGTTCTTCTTTTATGAATATCCAAATTCCCCAATTTGAGATACCCCTCGTTGAAATGTAAAATCATTATATTGGGATTATCCTCTTGGGAAATATCCATTTTACAATTGGTCATTGTTTTGTGACACCAAAGCGCATGACACATTTGTCTTTGAAAAATGACTTTAAACTATATTCACCATTATTCCAAGAATATTACATTTTTTATCATTTATCTATAATTCATATCTGGTTTTCCATTACCCAGTTACTATTATGACTACTTCACATTTTTTTTCAAATCTTCACATCATTAAGAATGATACATGTTGGTATGACTTGTGGGACCATAAAATGAAAATGAAATGAAAAATTGTACTCACCCGGATAAAAATGGATTAAGTAAACACTATGAAAAAAATTGAATCTTTTATTTCAAGTAGTTTAACTCACATATATTAATCAAAATATTTATCATTAAAAGAAGGAAAAGTCTCAATGCTTAACAGTTTGAAACCACACAAAGGGAAGCCTATGAAAAATATAATTTGAACCCGATAAACTTCTCCATAGAAAAATTAGGCAATCATTTGTTTAAAAGTAATATATATATAAATCTCATATTGACCAATATCATGAATTATATGAAATGAATTATTATTTTTAGACTTATAGACATTTGAAAATTTAAATCACCTTTCTATTTCAGGATTAAATAGTCATTGTTGCATGAATTAACATTCTAAGACACATTCTCCCTCCCGTAAGACCCTTAAAAAGCTAAGAGTGGTTTGTTTTATTTGACTGATTCTTATCACATGTGATATAACAAGAATGCAAGGAGATGGGCGAACATTATCCTTAGAAAATCAAATAAAAATAAAAGTATAGTACAAGGTATCACGGAGTCACTCTACAAAGGCAATAATAAACCTCACCACAATAATTCACCTGAAAAAAACGATCATAGTAATCAAGCGACACAAAAGACCAAAAACTGGTGACCTCCTTAATTTCCCCTTTCGCAAGTGCATCTTCCACTTGATTGGATTCACAATAAACACGTATGACTTCAATGGAGAGAGATCTAAGAAGCCGAAGATAATCAGTACAGACTGGGAGAATCCTCTATGGCATATTCCTCGAATGCTCTTTCAAAATTTGAACTGCAACAGACGAGTCTAATTCTACCCATAATTCATTCCAACAAAAATGGACAACATACCTAATTTATTTAATTATATCCTATAGCTCTGCTTCAATGGCATATCCATTGCCAATAAAATGAAAAAATCATCCTTTGAAAAACCCTCAAGTGGTTTGGAAAACACCACCACATCCAGAGGTCCCTAGAGCACCAGAGTCAGCCCCATCAACATTGACCTTAATCCACCATGGAAGAGGAAAAATCCATCGGATGTATTTCACCATAAGTGGCTTCTTCGTCTTTCCAGTAAGACCATGAGATCTCAACAAAACCAGGTCAGAAACATCATTTCTCATACAACCTTCTTGGATGATGGAAGCCATGCAAATGGAACTATGCAATGTTAAGACACTATTGTGAAACCATGGATGAATGTTATTGAGCATCAGTTCATTTCTAGACTTCCACATGAAATCAATAACAGTTGAAATTATAGCCAAAAGAAGAGAATGATCTTTCTCAATTAAATTGGCCATGCCAATGGCCTGCATAAAGTCATCAACCGAATGAAAATGAAGGATTCATTGAAAAATCAGCTGCATGTAACACCATAACATGCGAGCCAAATTGCAAGAGAAGAAAACATGGGATATGGTTTCATCTACTCCCAAGCAGACATGGAAGACTGAGGAGAGGGACAACCCAGTTCGCTGCAGCAAGAACTGCAATGGAAATCTGTTTTTTCATATTTTCCATAAGAGCAATGAATGCACAGGGGGAATAAAGGAATTAATGAAATCCATAACTCATCTAGGGGGGTGGATCGAGGCACCACAATGAGACTTATGGAATTCCATTGTGCTGAAAATTCAATTTATATCCAGAGTCCACACCCGAACATCATAGTCATTAAAGCAATATTGCATGATTTTCATTCTTATGTAGATGGGAAGAATTTAAAAAAAGGTCTGGGTCTGTACCACGATCAACAATCGATTTGAGCTTAAGAGATGGTGGAATGATGATCTCATAAAAAATGGTCTGTGACAACCAAGTGGTGGTCCATCAGTTTAGATTGGAATACTTACAGACTACCATCTCGAACGAGCCATAAGATCATAATAGGCCTGCTTAATAGCAGACTAGACATAGGATATCATATAGTTGTCATATCAATTCTGCTATTTTCCAACAAATCTAATTACCAGAAACTCAATGGAGGGATGAGGATTCGAAAAAAGATTCCATACAAACATTTCAATCTTAGTGTCATTGAAGATTCGAATGTCTTTAATACCCAATATTCCCCTTTGAACTGTCTTAATATAGTCTTTCCAGGAAACTATGATCAATTTCTTCACATTAATTGAGCCACTCCAAAAAAAGTTTCTAATTTTTTAACTTAATTCATTAATCAGTGATCTCAGCCCCTTGTACAGAGAAAAGGAATAAACCAACATTGAGGTAATCACTGAGTTAACTAGTCATATTCTCACAGCTTGGGACATATTTTTCACTTTACAGCCTGATAATTTATTTATGATTCGTAGTTCAATATTTTCTAAGTGACAACTTTTAACCCTGCCCTAAAAAATAGGTACACCGAGATATGTGAAAGGGAGAGAAACCCTTTTAACTCATAGCTTCATAACAGTTCTGTTTTTCCTTGAAGTAGTAACTCCATAACCTAAAAACACATAGGACTTTCTCTAATTAATGACCTGACCTTAAACCTCATTATAGTGAGAGAAAATTACATTAATACAAGATATGGTAGCATTTCCTGCCTTCCCAAATAGCAGAATATCATCAGCATAAAATAAATGTAAAGCGGAACTCAAATCTAGATTCGTGTCTGTAATCTAAATTAGCTCTATTGGCATCCTCATATTCTTTGGGACATTTCCCCGTTGGTTGGAAACCAAATTCGACTTGATAAACACACTAAGAATCCTAAATTTGGACAGTATACGAGAATTTTAGTTGAATTTGATATGGTTGCCACTCTTGTCGAGGAAGTGGTGTTAACTAACCAAGATGACAGTCTCAACCATGGTATTATATATAAGAGAAAACCTAAATTCTGCCTGAATTGCCACTTCTTTGGTCATATTCTCTCTGAATTCAATTGAAATAAAACCTAAAAGCTTTGTAAGGGTTGAGGGCATGATGCTAAAAACTGTAGGAACAACAATAACAAGGTTATGGCACTCAAGACTGGTAGTAACCCCATTAATGGTAAGGGAGATATCAATGTTCCATCCAGGGCCTCTAGAAAAAATGAGATAGTGGATGATGGAATCCTTATAGATAAGAATCAATGTATGGAAGATGATGATAATGGTGTGAAGGTCAGTTCTAAGGCTGATGCAGGTTTCATAAAGCCTGATCTGGGTCATCTTGGCCCAGAAATCTCTGTTGGGGTACCTTCAAATGGGGAGGGCTTGAAGGGTAATGATAGGGAGGAACTGAAAGTTGCAAGAAATTCTCCTATCGTTGTTGATTATGATTCTTATATTGTGTCTACTGAAAGTGTAGAACCTGCTGATGGTACACAGTCTCAGGATGAAGACCTTCCTGATACCTTTGGAATTGTCCCTACCCATATTGATGTTGTTGCTTTAATAGCTGAAAGAATGGATGTTGTAGTGTCTGCTAAAAATTGTGAACCTGCTGATGATACACAGACACAAGAAGCAAACCCAGATTTTACATCAAACATTGTCCCTACTGCTATTGTGACCGTTGAAAGACATGTTGCAGAACATGCCAACCCTGAGATTCAGGGTCTTGATTCAAGTCCCGGAGTGGTCCCTTTGGTGGCCCAAGATCATGATTTGGGCCCTGGAATTTACCATGAACATGTTGCGGAGCATGATTATGGTCCTGCTGATCTGGGGGAATTCTCACATGTTCTCTATTTTAATGATTCAAAAAGGATATTACCTTCTAGAATGATGCCTGATCAAGCTAATTCGGTGAAAAGATTCGTATTACATAACTTGGTTGGGGAGGATAATGGAACTGACGTCGATGATCAAATATCAGATGGTGCGGGTGTTACTGGATTTTTGCCTCCTGAAAATTATGCTAAACAGATTTATGATAGGCCTAGCATTAGGCTCAGGTCAAAAAATTGAAGATTCTATTATGGAATTGTCAAGGGATTGTGAATCCTCCCACAGTCAAGTCCCATAGACATCTTTTTATGACTAATAAGAAAGTTCTTGTTGGTATTACAGAGCCAATGATGATTTTTGAGAATTGGAATTCCTTCAAATGGGTGTCCATGGGATATTCCATAGTTGCAAGCAATCAATTTACTGGAAATTCTGAATCTCTGTGGGTACTGAAACAAGAATGTGCTGTAGTTAATTCCATTTTGACTGATTTTCAGTCTGTCACTCTTTCATGTTACAATAATAATGTATCTATTGCGATGACATTTTTTATGCCTTCAATCTTTACACAAGAAGATGAGCGTTGTGGATAATCTTAGCTGATATCTCTGAGAGCACGACAAGCTCTTGGGTTCTTCTTGGTGACTTTAACACTGTTCTGAGGCCTGAGGAAAGAATTTGGGAGCACTTCTGTAGTGCTTCAGCCTCTGATTTTTTAGCTTGCATTGACAAATATATCTTTTCTGAGGTTCTCATTTCTGGTGCCAATTACACGTGAGGAAGATACACTATTAATGGGAGACAGGCAAGCAGGCTGGACAGGTTCTTCATTCTAGTGGATGATAAGAATATGCCAATTGATGTGGCTGGGAGAACCCTACCACCTTTACATTCTGATCACATGAGATATATATATATATGTGGAATAGATCAAATAAATTTTATTTTTCATCCATGGTCCTATTATTGTATATAATTTTCTACCAATTTTGGTGTATGATCCCCATATACATTGGATATTCTTCAACATGGACACAAACCAATATAAGAATATATGTTATCCCCTAAAAATGAGCTATACCTATTAAAATTTTCACATTTTACCAGGAATAATCTCATTGGTTATTCATATCCAAAATCCACCAAGATTTATAAGTGATGATTTTTTTTACCTATGTTACCTTATAAATTGATTATTTCTATTGTGAACAAATTTAATTCTAGGCATCTAGTTTGCACAAAGAAATTCATTACATGATTATTATTTTAGAATACAACACAAAGTCCACACCCAAAGGATATAAGCTGAGTTTGAGAAAAAAAATTATCCCAATATAACGTCCCAACCTAATATCCACTAACTGGTGCCCCGATCTAGTGGGTCACAAGTCATCAAGCATGCCTCCCTATATGTCAGAGGCATCCAACTACCAATGAGGGTCTATTTTGGTACATTAAGGAGGTTAACATTATACAAGGATGAACATGTTAGTTTCATATCATATGTATATGCCTTTATATTATTGAAGGGTGACACTTACATCCTAAAAGGGGTCACTTATGTTTATAAGGGTGAGTGGGATGTCTAGGAAGGTTGAGATGGACTAGAGAATCACGAGTATAGTTCCATGGATGACCATATTTCTAGCCTTTATATGGATGACCAGGTATACCACAAGACCTAATTCCATCCTTTAATAGATCGTTTCATGGTTTTTTCCATGAATAATTATCCAGATTTCCTCATGAGCGAGAGTTAGAGTTAACTAATGAACTAGTTCTATGAGGTTCACTAGAGTCCATCTTACTTTGAAGAACTAGTATCTCTTTATCATATAAATGACTTATTTGATTAGATCTGGAGATATGGAGTATTCTTGAATATCAATTTGAGGTTAGGCTATCATTAGGTATGTTTTACACTTACAGAAATATATTATAAAATGTTCCATGATAGGTATGGAATTTATGTATATCTGGTTAGGACGTTTTGTCTAATGAATGAACTATTTGTTTTCATTGAATTGATGATTCCATTTTCCACCCGTTTTTGGATTCATTTGTGGTAGTCTTTGTCGATAAAATATTGGTGTATTCTCATATTCTAGAAGAATATGAAAAACATGTTGACATCATTTTGAATACATTGAGAGAACACCAACCATATGATTACCTGACTAAATTCCATATTTGGATCGATAAATTCCACATCTGGTGTTATATTATCTCAGAGAATGGAGTATCAGTTGAGCCATATATTCTGATAACTGTAGACACCTGGGAGAATCACATGAACATATTTGAAATGTTTAGTTTATTAGGGCTATCCGGTTATTATGATAACATAAAATAAGAAATTTCACACCTATAGGCACCTCTTATAGTCTTGACTAATAAGGGTGTGAAATGTTTATGGTTCGAATCCATTGAGACATAATTTGAAGATCTAAAACGGAGAATGTATTCAGAACATTTTTTGATTCTTCAAGATTTGGGAAGAAGTTATTCAGTGTATTGTGATTCATCAGGTACTAGGTTAGGGTCATCTCTGATGTAAGAGGATTGATTCATTTCATATCGGTATCAGCATCAGATATTTCATTAGCAAAATTACATGATGCACTATCTGTTGTTGGAATATTTTGTTTAGTCTATGATTCATTGGTGTAATTCACTATAGGGAGATATTTTTTTTGGTGTTTACAGACCATGTAATCCTCTAGTACATTTTAACATTGTCTGACATGAACTGTAGGCAATGAATCTGGGTTGAATAACTGCACTCAATTAAATCCGAGCTTACATATATGCTTGTGAAAATAAAAATTATTTCCAATGCTTTGAGAAGGAGTAATTAGAAAGAGGATGATTAAGAGCCCATAAGTGAGTGAAATATTTTGGAGGTATTTTCTAATATGCTCATAGAGGTTCAGAATCATCAGCGATACATTGTACTTGGATCACTGTAAGTGACCTCTTAACTTCTAGTTAGATTTAATATGTGGTTATTTTCAAATCATGAAGTATTGGTACTACTGGGAAGTATTTGTAGTGGGAACCCACATCCATATTGATCTATTTATGGATATGATATCCTATATAATCATGGATGTATCTAGAATACTACGTACATGAGATTAGATTTGATGTAAGAGTCCAATTCTTCTCATTAGGAAGTGTACCCAACTATCTCTAAGAGGTATCATGATATGCATCATCAGTATTGGTGGTCAGGGTTGAAATTTCATATATCCCATTTCGTCACCAGGTTTTCCACCTTTTAGTAGGTGAATGTTGAACACTAGTATCCCGATGGCTTGTTACAACCACTACTATTTTCAGAATTTTAGTGGGATGATTTAATGACAGAATTTTTGGTTGGTTTACCATGGAAACAATGAGGTAGATACATGGTTTAGGTATTAATGGATCGATTAATTATGTTTTCCCACTTTTTTCCTACATATTGGACTATCTCAATTTTTGAGATGAGATAAATGTATGACTGTGAGATTATATGATCTCATAGGGTCCATTATGTCATCATTTTAGATAGGGATTCTCATTTCACATCAATTTTATGACACATTTTGTAGAAAACATTTCATACATAGGTGATTATAATAATATACTTTAACCCATAGATGGACGTCTTTTCAGAACGAAATATATAAGTGTTGGAGGATACAATCCATGCATGCATCCTTGGTTTTAGACATTCATGGGAGATGTGTATTCATATCATCAATTTTGGACATAATAATAGCTTCTAGGAAACAATATAGATGGTTCAGTAGAATGATTTTTATATTAGGTCATATTGTTAAATACTGTTCTGGTTTGAGTTAGAAAGTATGGATACTAGGTCCTCGTCTCATGTAGGAGACTTCAATGTAGTTATAGTTGATCATAAACTGGATGTATACTACATATTCTCAAGAGAAATCATAAGTTGTTTTTTATAACCTTAGGTATTTGAGGTTGTGGATTGAGTTTTCATGAGGGTATCACCTAGAATTGGGAATAGGTAGACACAAAGATAAGGGAAGCAATTTCCTTATTTTTTCAGGCTGTTTGAGATCTTGGATGTAGTCTAATCTCTACCATATCAGTTAATATAACCTCAGAGGCATAGTTCACGAATAACTTATTATACATTTCAAGTAATCACCATTTCCATACTGAACAATCTCATATTATTGATCCTAAGGATGTTGAAATAGATGATGATGATTCTTTTGAAGAGTATCCCATTAACACTATTGATCTTAGTACAAAGGCTCTCTGAGGAAAATATATTCCATTAGTAAGGTTTCTATGGTAGAAGGACCATGTGCAAGATGAGATATGGGTGTGGGAAGCTGATGTATGTGTTTATTGGATGGAGTTATTATCAATGGATGACACACTTCCCTTGGAAGGGAAACTTAGGGATGAGTTCCTTTACAGGTGGAAGACTTTAGGAAACTGAACGTTCTTTGAGGTACATATACTTTTATATTTTAGTTATATTCATTAGTTTTAGACTAATGTGTATAATTAGTGGGTCAATGGAGAAAACAAGGGTGTATGGGGCCTATTAATATTTCACAACCAGTATTTTTTGAAGAAATAACTCAGCCACATGGTTCTTTAAAACAATTTAGCCAAGCCTGCATGGTTTCTTATAAATTCATGTCGAATTTCAATGAAAATAAGTGAGCCTCATCATTTTCCATAACTGTGTAGCTGAGTCTACACGTCTATATATAGGATTGATATTTTTTAATAGTTCCAAATAATATTGGTTGGATAGGATTTTTCAAACTGTAGACAATAACCATTTGGGCTTCCTCATTAGAAAGTTGATGGTGTACGGTTGGTGCATGGTTTGGCCAACCATACGACCACTATTTTTTGGGTAAAAATTACATATTCACTTAAATTAATATAATCTTAAACCCCAATGTTATTTTCTTCCTCTAGAATATAGCGATTCATATTTCCTCCCATGGAGCTCCTCAAGCCTCTTCTAATAGGATTCAACCGCATTTTATCAATTAGCCATCAATTCAAGATCTGATCATCTCTGTGGATACCTCTCAAAAATTGATCCCCTTCTTATAATCATTTAATCAGTCTTATTTCTATCGATGATGCTATTTTGGTGAGAGAACATTTTCCCTATTTCCTTATTTTTCTTCTCCTTTTACATTTTCTTTTGATTTGAACCAAACTAGAGGCCGATACATGATTTGTTATTATCAACATGCATAAGGTAGGTGGTCTAGTATTTATCCCTTATGTGTTATTTATTTATGATTTGTTTTATTATTAATAAATTCATATTCTCTACAAGTTTTCCTAAAAATAAACTTAAGCCATGTTTAATTCAGCATCGTTGATATTGATTTCCTAGAACCCCCACCTCACTTTAGGCTAATTTGGATAGTCCCCCTTCAATTGTAGCCACCAATTGAGGTGTTAATAAATAAATTTCCATTGTTAATATAAATGTATATATTAACAAACATTATTTTATATAGTTTTAGCATTAACCATAATTATGATGTCTATAATGAATTGAATGGATGTGAGTGATAAAGCAGAATCACTTGATCAAACAAGTAAATGGTTACACCCTTGTCAAAGGAAAATGATTTTGAATCATGAAGTAATTATTGTCTCTTATTAAAAACACTGAGTAATTATCCCAGTTATGATAAATGAGAACAATGATCCCTATTCTTAATGAATTACTTGCATATATTCTGTTATGAAATTGTTATATATTGGAATGGAAACCCAAATTAATTTTGATGGATGGAAATGGTGACCCTTCTGAATTATGATGATTGGGAATGGTGAACCATATTAATTATGATGGATGGGTATGAAAGAAATTATGAATTATGATGAATGGGCCTAAAAAATTGTATTAATTATGATAAATTGGCATGGAGGCCCTTATGGATTATGATACCTGGGAATGAAGACCCTATAGTTATGATACACGGGAATGGACACCATACATTTATGATACAAAAATTTCGACCCAAATGATATAATTCAGGCATGATGAACCCAATATTTTTTTCAGGGATGGAAACCCTATTCCTATTATATGAGTCTAGTGAACATAGTATTTTGAAATTTTCATGGGGTCCCTTGTACTTTTATAACTGGGTGTAACATCCCTTTTTCTTGTGATATCAGTAATGAGATCCCTTAACCCATGTGAGACTCTTTCTACTAATCATGGATTCGAGGGTTACACCTTTGTTATAGTGTACTTACAGTATCCATATATATTGTTATAGACATTACTATTTATAAAGATTATATATATATACAAATGGTTACTTGATTAGTGATTATATGGCATGGGGTTAACCAGGTTGTGCTTTCCTAGTATGTTTCATAAATTAGATCCAACCCCTTCATAGTTTATGTTGTTCGGAGTGGATACTCAAGAGGGGGGGGGGGGGGTGAATTGAGTTCCAATAAAAATTTCTGTTAAAAATATTTCTCTTAAAATCCCCCAAATTACAAACAAAGTTGAAGTGTAGTGAATCTATACAGGGTGTAAATGTTCAATCATTTTATCAATGATTGATTAGGTCTCAGATAACTTAATATAAAGATTAAATTAACTTTTGAAAATAACTTACCGGTTTACAATAAGTATAAACACTTGCTAATTTAACTATCAAAGTAGCTTTAAAATAGTTTTGTATTTCAAAGTAATAGTAGCGGAATATGAAACATATGTATAGTGTGCTTATGACATAAATTAAAATACACAACAGATGTAACCAAGAGGTTCAGTCTCAAGGAGAGACTTAGTCCTCTCAACAATTTATATAAATTTATCCACACCCGTGATCAGGGTAAACAACAGTGAACACATTGTCCAGGTACAAATACCTCTACCATAGTTCTACGTGGGAACAATAAATAATAACTTATAGCTGTCCAGGTCTTACTTAACCTCTACCAATATCCACAATGGGAAACAAAGTGTTATTGAGTTTGAGTGAGGATTTAAGAATCCTCCAATTTAGCTCAGGAGACAATGTGTGAGTAAAATAAACAGGGTACACACACTGCTCAAAATGTAATCGATAGAATCACTAAAGTAAGTGAGAATGAGTTTAGAAGAGCTCTAGTGATTGGTAGTGCAGCTCTGGACTTGTTTGGTTGGTCAAAAAAACTTCTAAGTCCTTCTCTGGTTTCTGCTTAGAAAACAGAGAGTTGTTTTCTTCTTTGGTTCTTGGTCCAGCTTAGCAGCCTCAGTGCAAGAAGTGTTTGTTGTAGTTTTTCACTCAAGGTACAGCTTGTGTTATCCTTGAAAATGAGTAGCATTGTCTATGTCCAGTGTTCTTGGAGTATGGATTAATCCTTTCACGAATTCACCACGTTTTAATGATGTTCAACCCTTTTATTTTTCACCAGTGTGCCTTCTTAGTTCTTTGATTCTTGTCGTATGCACACCTAGTGTTCTCTAATTTTTTTTTCAGCTAGGTCTTTATCTTCCCGTATATAGCTTTCAGATCCGGAAAATGGGAATGATTCCCTTTTACATGGGTACTAGGTACAGTTCCTTGACATGGAAACAGAGATCATTAAATATCAGTAACTACATTAAAAACATCAAATGCATCCGTTAGCTTAATAAATAAATAGTATTGAGAGTATAGAGGTTTACTAGACGGTCAATAATTAGTAGCTCGTGTTGGTAAATGTGTATGGTGGTGTTTTTGTAGTAGTAGTTCCATCGGTAGCTCTTTAAACATGCATCGGTAGCTTGTTGGTATTAGTAGCTCTCGGTATCAGTAACTCCTTATATTGGTAGACTTACTCTATCGGTAGCTCGGTAGACTGGTTCTATCAGTAGCTCTATACTTGTATCGGTAGACTATGTGAGTCGGTTCATATCAGTCACCAGTCTATGTATCAATAGGCCGGTCGGTAGCTCATATCATTAGACATACTCAATCAGCAGACTTCTATCAATAACTGTCTCTGAACTGGTTCTATCGATAGACTTCTTCATATAAGTAGATCTGTAGCTCTAGTCTGTTCTATCGGTAGACTTGGTTTCTGTCGATAGCTCTTGTACATATCAGTAACCTTAGCTTATCGACGAATCTATATATTGGAAGACTAATTCTATCGGTAGACTGAGTACCGCTAGCTCTATATCAGTATTTATATGCAGACCAGTGACTTAACACTTGTCTGTTTTATTCAAACAATATTTGAATGGCTTAGAAGAACTTCAGAACTCATATAAACATAGATAGACAGGGATTAACATATCTCAGGGGTTATTTTAATATTATTATCATATTGATCACAAATTGAAAGAATTATTATATAGAAAAAAATTAGATTGAGATTATCAAAGTATATGAAAGCATAATTGGGATTATCAAAACAGGTGAGGTCAACAATCTCTCCCTTTTTGATAATCACAACTTATGATATTATCATTTTAAAATAGTGAGCAGCTGTATTAGGGGATATATCAATAAATTCAATTATCTCAGAGAAAGAATATATTATAGAACATAATAGATCATAGGTGGAAGAAAATGTGATTGCATCAGAGATAAAATTACATGCAATGATATCAAATGTAAAATTTAGTGGCATCAAAGAGTTAGAGAAAATGGTATCAGAAAATGAAATGTAACAGTATCAGAGGGGCGAAGCAAGATAGCTCTTCCTTAGATAAAAATTTCCCCCCCATTGATACTTTCTTTAATACATCACCCCCTTTGTAAAATCTTGGTAAAATATTTCTCCCCCTTTGTGATAATCAAAAAATGGGAAACAATAAGAATGATAAAAATTAGCACAATGAGAAAGAAAGGAAATCCAATTGTATGAGATTTTGAAAAAGGTACAGAGACATAAAACAAAATACAATGGATTATTATCAAATAGTCTACCCACTTGTTCAATCCACATCCTCAATGTGAGATTTTCTCTTGGGAGTAGAAGAGGATTCAGGTAAAGTGGAATCAGGTGAAGGCTAAGGAATTCCGAAAATGATCATTGGAGGATGAGACACAGAAACTATTCCTGGTCTGTAATGAGGAGTCCTTTCTGTGATCATAGGAGTGATGCTTAGAATTTATTGGGCAGGAGTCATCTAAACTAGACAAGAAGTAGAGTAAGAGGTTGGAAGGCAGGAGGTATAATCACTGGCCAGGCATCAACATGCAGAAAAGGCAGCAATAGATTTCTGAAAACCATAATTATTCCTCCTCCTCTATCCATAGCAGATATGAAGTCATCCTTTTTCTCTATAATATTTTCCAACACTGGAGTCAATTCCCTTAGCTTGATTACTTTCTCTCTGAAATCTTGATTGACAGGAGGCAGCTTCATATTTTCCAACAAACGTTTGAAGTGATTGTTGAGTTGATGCTTGGTGAAAATCATAGAGAAATCGGACTCCACCATATCTTTCACTTCATTTTGCTAGGCATATGCTTCCCTCATATAGTCTTGGACTATGTTCATTATCTCTCTAGCTGAATCTCGAGTATCAAGAACAACTTTCCTCAGTTTCGATGAGTCCACATAGCAACTAGTTGAAGCTTTTGAATTTTATTCAAATATACTAAGGGTTTAGATACAATAAAACCAACAGAGAAGGTTATTGTTTCCTTGGAGTTATTGGTCAACCCACGGAGAAGATTTTGAACTTTAGAATCTTGGGTTTTAGCATGATATTTCATGGAGGTTTTAAAACATTTAAAAACTAAAACCATCTGGCTTACCACACTCTTGACATAGGCTAAGTCCTTGTATGCTTGGGCTTTTGAGCTCATATAAGATTCCAAAGAGATAACCAATTTCTTTAAAGATTCATGATCTTCTTCCATCCTAGATACTTGAGTCTGGCAGTACTTAACTTTATCTACTATTTCCGCCATGAAGGTTGACAGATTAAAACCTAGAGAGAGTTCAAATTATCTTTCCAACATCCTCATCTCTTTAGCAAAACAAAGCTTCATCTCAGCAATTGAGGCATTAAAAGATTCTTTCAGCTCATCCTTCAGGGATTCCAGATCCGCCCTGGTGATCATATCAGTAGGTGAAACTATAGTGGGTATTCTTTCAGATGCAAAACTGACCACTGAGTTAGTCATGATCGATTGAACTGAAAAGACCAGAGAAACTTATATCTTTTTCACCTCTTCCACAAAATTGTCCTTAAGCTTTTTTTAATTTATCTAGGTCATTCATTCTGACCACATATTCAGGGAGTAACTCGGTCTCAACATAAAAAGTAATCTTAGGTCTATTGAGAGATGAATCATTATCAGAATCAGGATAGTCTAAACCAAAGACTAGAAAAACCTGGGTCTTCTTCCCAGTCCTCAATATCACTAGCCACTAGTTTGATGCTCCCCAATAACCGGTGCATCCTCAAGTAAAACAATAGAATTCTCAGCATCATTCTCAGCATGTTTTCCTTTTTCAGGAGAATCTTCCACTATCAATTATTTCTCTGCAAATAGCCGGAGAGTCCTCTGAATTAGGTATAACTTCTTCCACTTCTCCTACTGCATCCTCAGTAGGGACTAAATATTGTCCAATCACTGGACTAAGCCTCAAATCAGCTGACAGAGATGCTTTACTTTCATGAGCACCTTCTTCATTTTCTAATGCATCCATTTCATCATCCTCTATAGCAGCTTCTCCCTTGTCTGATTTATTTTCACCAAGACTTTCAGTATTTGGTCTAGGAGGCAAGTCAGGGTCTCCTCCTTCATCAGTAGAGGAATCTTCCTCTTCTAAATAATCAGTGTATTCTAGTTCTTCTTCATCTAGTCCTAGACCCAGATCCCTCATATCCTTTGGTCATGAAGGATGGTCCACATGATTAAATTTTTCATATACATTCTGGTCCTCATTGACCCATTCTCCTCTCCAAGGGTTCCAATTTATCCTCATGTATTTGCACATTGTGGATGTGATACAAAAGTTATTATTCACTATTAGTGTCTCATATTGAGACTCAACTACCCCTTTTACTTTAATCATCATAGAGATCATCTTAGAAGAGAAGAGATCATTTGTCTTTGATTTCGGCCTTGTCATGTCATCCATTTGGATAATCAACAATCTGCACAGATTCACCTTGAATCCATGTCTCAAAATATGTGTGAGATAGATATCCTAGTATCTCAAATTAGCAAGGACTCCTGTCCTCGGTATCAAGACATGTTGAACAAATTTTAACAACAATCTATTCTCTCCGTCCATTTATATAGAAACTACTTATCTTTGATTTCCATCACCAGTCAGCTCTTCCAAAGCAGTCTCATAGTCAAAAATATCACTGGTAGGTGGAATAGCACTAGAGACATATCCAGATACACCTTCGTGTGGAACTTTCTGGCAGTCATCCCACTCAACAGAGGAAAATGACTTCTCCTTTCCATTCATAAATGAGGTTACTCGATTTTCATTCTCAAATTTCTCAAATCTTACATAGTCATAAAATTTCTTCACAAGCTTCAGATAGTAGGGGCCATTTTTGTTTGAAAAACAATCTATCCATTTTTTATCTTCAAGTACTTCGAGCACTAACGATTTAATTTCCATAATCCATTCTACGCACAACTCATTTTTATTACAATAACTCTATTCTGTAAATAAGGATTTACTGGTCGTCTTCCTGATCTTGTTCTTCTAGCACTTCCACCTGCTTCTGGCTCAGACTTTATCTTCTTTGCTTTCGGCTCATCTACAACATCTCTAACAGAAGGGAGTTTGGTTTTTTCCATCTCAGATTCAAGGGATTTAGGGTTATCTATGAATTTTGGAGGTAAGGTTTAAGGGAAAATGATTGAGGCTCGGTGGTTGGGAAGTAGCTCTAACTTTAGTATTATCATCTAGGAATCATAAATAAATAAATAAAATGAAATAACGCAAAAAAGATTTAGATTCTTGCGGTAGACAGAAGTTTAAAATAGTTCACTCATCGGGAGGGTCTATCAGTGAGAATTCCTATCAGTGAGGTTACATCGGTGAGGATTCACCTCGATGAGAGTTTCACATCGGTGAGAATTTCACATCAGTGAGAATTTCACATCGGTGAGAATTTTACATTGGTTAGAATATCTACCGATCAAGGTTAAACATACCTAACTCATGTCTAATGTAACTTAACCTATCTGAACTCAAAGGTTTAGTGAAAATGTCCGCTAATTGATGTTCAATACCTATAAACTGAAGAGTAATATCACCCTTTTGATAACGATCTCTCAAGAAATGGTGCCTTACATCATCGTGTTTGGTCCTAGAGTGAGATATAGGGTTCTTAGAGATATTTATTTCACTAGTGTTGTCACAGTTTATAGATACATGATTAAATTCATATCCATAGTGCAAAATAGTGTGTTTCATCCACAAAATTTGTGCATAGAAACTACCAGCAGCTATGTACTCTACTTCGGCAGTGGACAAAGAAACAAAATTATACTTTTTACTACACCAAAGATACTAAGGAGTTTCCCAATAGATGACATGTTCCTGAAGTTCTTTTTATATCTAACTTGCAACCAGCAAAGTCAGAATCTGAATAACTCATTAACTCAAGGGATTGTCCATTTTGGTTAAACAAACCTAAGTTTATAGTATGGTTAAAATACTTAAAAATTCTTTTAACATCATGAAAATGAGATTCTTTTGGATTAGCTTGAAATATTGCACACATACACACACTAAAAATTATATCTGGTTGACTAGCATTAAGGTAAAGTAAGCTTCCAATCATACCTCTGTAATTGGTTTGATCCACTAGTTTCCCAGTTTCATCTGCATCCAATTTACAAACTGTACTCAAAGGAGTTTCACTTTCCTTAATATTATCCAAACCAAAAAGTTTTAGAAGATCTTTTTTATAATTACTTTGATTCAAAATAATACCATTTTCAATTTGGTAAACTTGAAATCCAAGAAAATATTTGAGTTCTCCCATTAAAATCATTTCAAACTCATTTTGCATACTCTTTGAAAAATCAGTACATAAAGAGAGTTTAGAAGATCCAAAAATAATATCATCAAAATAGATTCATACTATTAAAACAACTTTATAAATTATTTTGATAAAAAGGGTTGGATTAGAAATCTCTTTAGTAAAATTTTCATAAATAAGACAGTTAATAAGTTTATCATACCAAGATCTTGGAGCTTGTTTCAAACCATATAAAGCTTTAGAAAGTTTAAAAAAATGATTTGGAAAATGGGGATTAGTAAATCCAGGTGGTTGTTTAACAAAAAAATCATTAATTATAAAACCATTTAGAAAAGAAATTATAATATCCATTTGATATAACTTGAAATTCAAATGAGCAGCATAGTCACGTAGAATTATAATAGCTTCTAATAAGGCCACAGTTTCAAAGGTTTTCTCATATTCTATACCATCCACTTTATAATATCCTTGTGAAACAATTCTATCTTTGTTTCTATCTATGTTTGCAGACTCATCAACATTTTTTCTAAAAACCCACATAGTGCCTATTGTTAAAGTGTCCTTAGGTCTATCAACTAATTCCCAGACTTTGTTTCATTCCAATTGATTTAACTCTTCTAGCACAGCCATTACCCAAAATTCATCATTGATAGAATCATTGAAATTTTTAGGTTCTAGTTATGAAAGAAAGGATTGATGTTCAACCTAGTTTCTTAGAGAAGCTCTGGTATGTGTCCCTCTATCAAGATTACCAACAACATCATCTAAAGGATGATTCTTTAGAATCCTTTTTGATCTAGTAAAGGTAGGACTAAAAACTTGTGGTCCATCTATAGTTTCGGGTTCAATAGAATAATATTCTGATATATGTCTAGAACTGGATATTTTTATGGCAGGTTCTTTAGATTTATCATTAAGGTCCAGAATAGTCAAATCATCTTCAAGATTTTCAAGAGAGGTTTTAGGCTCATTTGGATCAGTTTCATCAATCTTTATGTGAACATATTCTTCCACACATTTGGTTATTTTATTAAAGACTCTATAGACTTTAATAGTTAAAGAATAACAAAGAAAAATACCTTCATCACTCTTAGAAGCAAACCTGTCAAGATTATATTTGTATTAAAAATAAAAACTTTGCAGCCAAAGACTCTAAAGTAACTAACTTTAGGATTTCTATTATTCGGTAATTCATATGGGGTATTCTTAAGAATAGGTCTAATTAAGACTCTATTAATAATATAATAAGTTTTATTCACAGCTTCATCCCAAATGTAAATAGGCAGGTCATATTCATTAAGCATGGTTCTAGCTATTTCTTGAAGGGTTCTATTCCTTCTTTCTATAACACCATTTTGCTGAGGTGTCCTAGGAGCCGAAAAGTTGTGACTATAGCCATTGTGTGAGAAATATGATTCAAACTCATGATTTTAAAACTCACGTCCATGATCACTTCTTAGTTTTTTAATCATAATTCCACTAAGATTTTATATAGATTTGGAGTATTTAATAATGTAATAACATGATTCACTTTTGTGAGCTAAGAAGTATACCCAAGTATATCTAGAAAATTCATATACTAGAACATAGACATAGTGCTTCCCATTTAAACTAGAAACTCTAGAAGGTCCAAACAAGTCCATGTGAACCAACTTGAGAGGTTGAGAAGTAGAAACTTCTTTCTTTGATTTAAAAGAAACTTTATGTTACATTCCCTTTTGACAGGGATTACAAACTTTGTCATTTGAGAATTCAATTTTAGGTAGGTCTCTAACTAAGTTATTCCTAGTCAACTTTCTAAGTGAATAGATGTTGCAGTGTCATAATCTTTTATGCCATAGCCAGGACTCTTTATGAAAATTATTTAAACAAGTAACATTTTGGTTAGCTAAAGAATTTAAATCAACATTATAAACATTTTCATTTCTTAATGAAAAAAATACTAAAACATTTTTAGAATTAAAAACATTACAAGAATCATTTTCAAACTTAACATTAAATCCATCATCACATAAATGAGAAATACTTAATAGGTTATACTTATGTCCATCAACAAATAAAACATTAGAAATTAAAATTGAATCGGTGTTACCAATCTGGACAAGGCCGATGATTTTTCCTTTGGAATTATCACCAAAGGTGACATGGCCTCCATAATCCTTTATTAAGCTTTTAAAGCATGAATAATCTCTAAACATATGTCTTGAACATCCACCATCCAAGTACCATACCCTCTTGTTAGAGCTACTCAAATAGGTTTCCTACAAAACAGATTTAGATGGAAAATGATTTTGGTACCCAGATCTTCTTGGGTCTAGAAAGGCTAGTAATCAAATCTCTCGGTACCCATATTTGTCTTATGGGTCTCATAAAATTTATAGAATCAATAGATTTTGAAAGACAAACTTTTTTCATCTACAACCATATGAATAACTAGTTGAAGAATAGGAATTTCCAGAAATGGAATAAGCAGAATTTTGTCCAGACTTAGGAATAAATCGGGTTTTAGTGAACTGTCTTTTTCCAGGTTGGTATCCCAAACCAGTAGTATATTTAGGAGAAAATTTCTTTCCTAATTTTTTTGTATGTGTATATTTTCCATTTGTGAGATTTTCTTAGTCCTTTCTAAGTTTCTCATTAGACATTTTTAATTCAGTATTTTCCTTTAGCAGTTGAGAAATATTATCCTTTTCTACATCAAAGGAAGATTTAATATTGGCAGTGAGAGCATGTTGTTTCTTTAGTGAATTATATTTGTTCTTAAGTTCATTACATTTTTCATCCAGCATATTACAGAATTATAACAAGTCAGCCTTGGACATATTTTCATCATTTTCTGAATCACTATTATTTCCAAAATAATAATCATTTAGAACAGGGGAAACATATACCTCGGATGTGTTGGTCATGAATCACATGTTGGCACGATTATTTTCATGATCAAAAACTTTAGATTCACTTGTGCTGTCCTCCGAAGCACTCCAAGTTGATTTCATAGCATTCTTGTACTTCTTGTCCTTATAATCATATTTATTTTTGAATTTCAGTTTTGGACAATCAGCCTTGATGTGTCTTTTTCTTTTGCACTCATAGCAGACTATATCATCTTCCTTGTCAGGAATTTTCCAGTCCTTTTTCCAATGTCCCTTGTTGTCATACTTTCCTTTGTAGTTAGATTTTCTTAAGAAATTCTTATTCCTATAGAACTTCTTGAATCTCCTGGCTATTTGATCCATTTCAGCATCACTGTCAGAGTCTGAATCTTCACTAATTGAACATTTAGTAGGTACATGTATTTTCTCCTTATCTTTAATCATAGATGCATTAGAGTTAAAAGTTACGGATTTTCTTTTGGGTTCATGATTTTCTTCATTATTTATCTTAAGTTCTTCCTCATACATCATTAATTTACTAATAATCTCTTTTATAGGCATATCTGCAATGTCACATGACTCTCTGATCGAAACAGAAGTTCCTCTCCATCGGTCCGGTAGACATCTCAAGATTCTCATGATTTGTTCCTTTTCTGGAACAACCTTTCCAAGTGAGCTCATAGTATTGACAATCTCATTGAACCTGAGATACATGTTAGAAATAGGTTCATCAGTCTTCATTTTAAAATTATCATATATAATAGTATAAGTAATTAATATCATTTCTTTATCATTGGTTGTTCCTTCATGAGAAACACCCAAAGTATCCCATATTTGATAAGCACTTTTGCAATAATATATTCTTTTAAATTCTTCATCTCAAAAAGTACAGTACAAGGCATTGATATATTTAAAATTATTATTATGAGAAGTCTTTGTAGGTTCATCCCATGTTGTTATTTCATTTTATATAATTTTATATTGTGACTCTATAGCAGTCCAGATATCAAAACCGATACATTCTAGATGAATTTTCATTTTCAGTTTTGACTGGGAATAGTTTGTACCATTAAATAAAGGTGGACGGTTAGTAGCAGCACCCTCTATTCTATTATCCATAGCTAGATTTTAGAAATGAAATTTTTAGAGATAAAATTTAGAACTAAAAGAAATTTAAGATCTTTAATGATGAAACTAAAATCACAGTTGAAAAATAGAGTATTTCAAAAACCCTTTAACAACAACAGCCTCTGATACCAAATATTGGTTGGTGTGGATACTCAAGAGGGAGGTGAATTGAGTTCCAATAAACATTTCTGTTACAAATATTTCTCTTAAAATCCCCCAAATAAAAAACAAAGTTAAACTGTAGTGAATCCATACAAAGTGTAAATGTTCAATCAGTTTCTCAAAGATTTATTTGGTCTCAGTTAACATAATCTGAAGATTAAATTAACTTTTGAAACTAACTTACTGGTTTACAATAAGTATAAAAACTTGCAAATGTAACTATAAAAGTATATTTAAAATAGTTTTTTGTTTCAAAGTAATAGAAGTGGAATATGAAAAATATGTATAGTATTCTTATAACTTAAACTAAAATGAACAGAAAATATAACCAATAGGGTCAGTCTCAAACAGAGACTTAGTCCTCTCAACAATTTATATAAATTGATCCACACCCTGGATTGGGGTAAACAACAGTGAACATGCTGTCTAGGTACAAATAAATCTACCATAGTTCTACGTGGTAATAATAAACAATAGCTTACAGCTATCCATGTCTTACTTGACCACTACCACTATCCATAGTGGGAAACAAAGAGTTATGTAGTTTGAGTGAGGATTTAAGAATCCCCCAGTTTATCTCAGGAGACAGTGTGTGTGTAAAATAAACAGGGTACACACACTGCTCGAAGTTTAAACAAAAGAATCAATAAAGTATGTGAGAATGAGTTTAGAAGAGCTCTAGTGATTGGTAGTGCAGCTCTGTACTCATTTGGTTGGTCATAAAAACTTCTGAGTCCTTCTCCGGTTTCTGCTCAGAAAATAGAGAGGTGTTTTCTTCTTTGGTTCTTGGTCATGCTTAGCAGCCTGAGTGCTTGAAGTGTTTGTTGTAGTTCTTTACTCAAGGTGAAGCTTCTGTTCTCCTTGAAAATGAGTAGCTTCATGTTTGTACAGTGTTCTTGGAGTATGGATTTATCCGTTCACGAATGCACCACGTTTGAATGATGTTCATCCCTTTTCTTTTTCACCAGTGTGCCTTCTTCGTTCCTTGATGCTTGTCGTATGAACACACAGTGTTATCTACTTCTATTTTTTTCAGGTAGGTCTTTATCTTCCATTTTATATATTTCAGCTCCAACAAATGGGAATGATTACCTTTTGCATGGGTACTAGGTATAGTTCCCTGACATGGCTACAGAGATCATTAAATAACATTAGCTGCATTAAAATTATCAAATGTATCAACTTTCTTAACAAATAAATAGTATTGAGAGTATAGAGTTTGACTAGATGGTCAATCATTAGTAGATCGTGTTGGTAAATGTGTACGGTGGTATTTCTATAACATTCATTCCATAAATAGATCTTTGAGTGTGAATCAGTAGCTTGTTGGTATCAGTAGCTCTAGGTGTCAGTAACTCCATCTATCAGTAGACTTACTCTATCAGTAGCTCGGTAGACTGGTTCTATCAGCAGCTCTACACTTGTATCAGTAGACTGTGTCAGTCGGTTCACATCAGTCGCCATTCTGTGTATCAGTAGGCTAGTCGGTAGCTCATATCGGTAGACTTACTCTATCGGTAGACTTCTATCGGTAACTGTCTGTGAACTGGTTCTATCAGTAGACTCTTCATATCGGTATCTCGGTAGCTCTAGTATATTCTATCGGTAGACTTGGTGTCTGTCGGTAGATCTTGTACATATCAGTATCCTTTTCTTATCGGTGACTCTGTCTATCGGTAGACTAAATCTTTTAGTAGATTGAGTACCGGTAGCTCTATATCAGTAGCTATACGTAGACCAGTGACTTAACACTTGTCTGTTTTATGCAAACCATATCAGAATGGGATAGAAGAACTTCAAAACTCATATAAACATAGATAGACCTGGATTAAAATATCTCATGGATTATTTTAATATTATTATCATCTTGATAATAGATTGAAAGAATTCATATATAGAAAAACATTGATTGAGATTATCAAAGTATATGAAAGTGTAATTGGGATTATCAAAATAGGTGAGGTCAATAGTTTATATTACTACATATAATTTATTATATATGTTCACTTATCATAGTATATCAATTGACTGGATATTCATAGATATTGTTGGTGGTGGCCTACATAGTTTATATTGCACACTATCTAAGCTAGTGATGGTACTCATACATATTATGTGAATAGAGGTAGGGACAAGGGGAATTACCTAGTTTTTGAGGATTGAGTATTTATAACATGTAATCATGGATGAAAAGACATATCTATGACTCATGATACTATTGGAGATAAACTATTTAGAATTTATATTCTCTTTATACATGTACTATATTCCATGCATGTTGTCATTCTTGATTATTTAATTTTTTCTATACACATGACATTACATTATTGTATATATAATTCTATTTATTTATGATGATGGTTATTTATTACAGTTGGATTATTTAACTTCAGATGTGAGTTATTTATTATGATTATATTATTTATATATTTACTTTACTATTATAATAATATGACCTAGAAGGTGCAGTATCTCAATTACGCTACCTTGGACTCACACTTATAGTTGGAAGCCCCTAGAATAAGAGGAGGCACAATATAATCCATGTGGCCCAATATCGTAAGCCATTGTTTAGTATAATCTGTGTTAGATCTTCAAACCCCTTTCCCAAAGTGTAAAAAATTATACTTCCATGTGTCTCATGACTACTCATACACCGAGTGCAATATGAACTCAAAATAAATTTAACCAATCTATATATATGGTGGAGATAACCACCCAATGGTAGTAGGTTGTGGATGTCTCACACTTCAGATGAAAAGTTTTATGAATCATCATAACCTACTTTTCACGATATTCTTATAACTATATAGTATCTAAATACAAATGATATAGTAAAATACTATATCCATGGGTGTATAAAATTTTTATGCTTTGATTTAATTGAATGTGGTGACAAAATAAATTTTTTTGTATAAAAACCATTAATTATTTTATTTTGATATTAATCATAACATGATGAAATTTTTTAAAATGTAATGTTTCCACATATTTCAATCAAAATCTAAATTACTCATAGAATTACTATTTATCATTAGGACCAAATTATTCTTTCATAGAACTTCTACTTATCTTATAGATTATGTGATTATTTCATGGAACACCTTATACTATCCATAACTGTGTGATTATTTTTTGGACCATGATAAACCCATTCATTTATTGATTAATGGTAGACCACTCATTCAATTAAAAAATAGACTCGATTTTCATAGTCTTTAAATTTATTTACCTTGTTTTTATAAACTCTCAATATTCTACCATCAATTTTTGGATGGTGCTTACCAATCATTTTCTACAAATACCCCATATCTATCTCCTAATATAGTGGTAAAAACAATAATATTGGGGAAACCTTTTTAATCATGGTGAAACCATTATTTAATTTTTAATCATGTCAATAAATACTTTAACAAAATACTTTAATGGGGGATAGTCCATGAAGTCCATCTACTTGATGAGTCTAGGAATACCTTCTATGAATACCATAATTCAAGGTTTCATCAAATATAAATTATGAAAAGGCCTTCACGGGGAGTACAACATGTATATTCATCATACGAAGTCAATCAGATAGCATCCATCATGTGGAGGGCATCATAAGGATCCATATCATGTATAATCCATTTCATATACTCCCTATGTGAGAACCGTTAATCTTCAGGAATTATCATTTTCATTGAGGTCGTAAACCTTTGTTCCCATTGGTGCATACCATAATCCCCTCCACCCCACATCACTGATTGAGATATATGATGGGTTTTCATCAATGGCCTCCAACTAAGTCACACACTTCCATAACTGACCCCCATGTAAATTCAAGTAACTGTATAATGTTTTCATGTTGATTTGGATATTTTGTATCAATACCAAGACCTATAAATTTATCCGTGACAATGATTTGAGTTATATAATCATCTAGTCTTCCCATAATATCTCATACAAGGATTATCCTCGTGGATTATTCAAATACCTTGTTTCAAGATGTTCCTCCTGGTTTCCCTATAAAGGGGAGTCTTTATATGGGTTATCCTTAAAATATAAAATTACCTCAATCACTTAATAGGCTTGGTATCTAATGAATTATCATTCATAAGCCCAAAATAATATCCCTAAGTTGGGATAATTATCTATTTTTCTCACTTGGGCCTCCCCCTTAGGTTTAATCCCCAATGACATCCATTATGGAATCATATATTCCTAAGACCCAAAAGATCACATGGATTTGAAATATTTATTTGTGTCTCAGTATACCCCTCAATTTGAGACACTCTTTTTGGTTTCCACCACATATGTTTCTTTTAATAAGTTTAATACACAACTATACCTTAAAGGGATAATATAAAGAATAACCCCCACTCAATCTCCAATTTTAAGACCTTGCATTATATAGGAATCATCATGGGATAAATTTTTACGTATTACCTTCAAAATCCATTATTTTAAAATATCATTCAATAAGGATGGTCATATGTTATCTCTTGTTTCTCACATTGATCATGAGTCATGGTGTGTTAGAGGTCTAGTTGATCATTTCTTTAACATAATTGTAATTCATCACTGCAATCACCAATAAGTTTTAGATGAATGACTCTAAACTACACCATACACATCCTTAATAAAAGAAATTAAAAATCATGGACTAGTCCTCATAATGGAAATTAAACTATGCCACTAAAAACTATATATACTTTGATACTTATTGACCAAGATACATACGATACCTCAGTCAGGTTTAGTCATAACACTCTCAAAAATACCTTTTCCCTTATGTGATAATCCGATGATAACCCACTCATCTTAGACACCTCAATTCAATATTCAACTTTTGATTTCCCCATATAAAACTTTTATTTAGATACATCAATTGGTTACCTTACACACCACGAGTTGAGATACTATTCTTGGTTCCCATATATGGGATTCTTATTTATTATACTCAATAACCTGAGATATATAACTCTTTATGCTGATGAGTATTATGAGAAATATCCTTCTCTAGTGATTATATAGGTATTACTCTAGTTATTATCAAGATATGATCTATACCTTCTCATACAGAGTGACCAATAAATAAGATTGACCACAAAGGGCCTCTTAGGAATAATCCACACACATGACATTACTAGAAACATATCACCTAGTAATCATTTCTATGCAATGTTTAAATTCCTGGAAACATAATTTTTCATATAAAATTAAAATGTATGACATATGATGTTGAGTGGAATTCAACTATATGGGTTTTGGTTTCCATCACATTGGTACATATAATTCAATTTTCTATGGCACAATCACAACATCACAACACCTTCCATATCTCTGAATAAAAATAATTTTATGATGCCCAATATGACAATCCATACCTAGTAACTATTATCCAATAATATAATGATTTAACACCACAAATAAATATCTATATTCTATTAAAATATAGTTGGAATTGGATAATTACATAGGGGTAATGAGCCATGCACTAGGATTTAGGATGGATTGTTGAAAATGTATTAATTTTATAAATACTTCCAAGAGTAGGAAATAATCCACTAAAAATATTATTATGAGACTAAATTTTAACCCATAAGACTAATTCACATTTATAAGAATATTTGGATACAAACCCTAGTGACCACCTGACATTTTAAATCCATCACACAATGACATTCACAGCAAACCGTTATGGATTTGGATGTGAATTAATTGTTTTTTAGAAACATTAAAAACGTTTTGTTATAAACTAATTGAGATGATGGTTTTGATACACATGGTTGGTGATTCATGAGACACAATATCATAATTTAAAATAATCACCTGTCTAAAAGGATTTATCTATTATATAAATATTTTATAATATATATATATATATATATATTAAATTTGAGATATTTATTCCCACCATCATATAGTGGCAGATTACAATGAATAATATTCTTTTAATGAGAATTCTATAAACATATGTAATATCATATTTGATATGAAAATAATAGTGTGTTTATTAAATATTTTCATGAAAGAAATATGTTTTTATTTCTGAAATAAAATATTTTTTGTATTTTAGTACTATATTATGAATAGAATATAGTAGATAATACGATAGTGGGTGTTTTTTTTTTAAATTTGATATTTTCAAAGATAACAAATAAATGTTTATTATAATTATATTTATTTTAAATTATTTATCCTATAATTTTTAGGGTATGTTGTTAATGAAATAATCTAAAAACATACATTAGTTACCAACAAATATAAATAAATAAAAGTTTGATGAAAAAATTACAATTATAATGATGATGGGTAAGAATGAAAAAGTTCTATGAAGATTAGAAAAGTTATAAATATAATAATATTTTATGTAGGGATATTAATTATTTTGAATACTATGTTCAAATAGTTGAACTATAGGTATATGATTCATAAGTCTCATCATTATTCTAACTATTATTATTTGACGATTTTACTCACTAAATGTTTAGTGGGAGGGTCTTATCTAATGGTTTCTTAAACATGTGAATGTAATTACATGGAGATATACTATGTTTTACAATACCCTATGCTTGTAGAAAACATATATGAAATCTATATTTTTTTTATTCTGTAATAGATTTATACACGCATGATGTGAAATGATTACTAACCTCTAAAATTAAAACACTAAGTTACCACTAACTGATCTTTTAATGGAGTTTTAATGGTTATGAAGATATTTTATGACTATCATGAGTATGAATCTTTTATCAAGATATTAAATATGTTCATACAGTATAAAATTTATTTTTTCGGATGGATGACCCACATTGTTTATAGAGTGGAGGGTCATACATTATATCTTTGGTATATTGGGGGGGTTCATGATTCATATTTTTATTCCTCTAATACCATCATTTAAGGAGATAATTATCATGAGAACCTTTATACATTCATATTGTTCTTATTAAAGGCTTATGGTATAGCTTGGAACATCCTATCCTGGAGTCCATTAAAATGGTGCCCAATCTAGTTCTCCACAAGACCTCAAGTGCACCTGCTCATGTACCAAAGGCTCCCAACTAGTAGGATGGGTATATGGTGGAATGGTGATGAGACTATACCCCCATATCGTAGTGCACAATGATAATTAAATAACAAAAAATCATACACATTATATTTTTTAGAATGAATAAATAAAATTAAATAGAAACATTCAATAAATGAATAAAATACAGTAACGCCCCAAATAGTCACATAATATATATATAACATAGATTTGTCACTAGGTTAATCACATATACAAAATAAAAAATTAGAAAAATAAATACATCATGCTCTATATCCAACTATGAGCCATGTCACATATAAAGTCCCTAGTGCCATGTTGAGATGCTCCATCCCAATTTTATGACTCCATAAGGGAATCATGCTCAATCATGAAATCCCAGGCCGTCACCATATACATCATGAATATATTATCAACCTATTATAATACACAATGTTAGAAAAAATGATGAGGTTCATGTATAGGCAGTGAGAAATAAATCATAGTAGGCCACCCCCAGTGGCGAAACTATAACATGATTCCATAAGTGCATGCTCAAGATATATTCTCAACCAAACCAAAACATAACTAAAATAAATAAATAAAAAATGTTGTTTGTTTTTTCTATGGAGTTGGATCATGAATTAGTGATGGAACTAATATAATGGATGTTTTCATGATGGTAGGAAGGATTGATCAGCAATCAGAGGATGGTAAGAAGGATCCTAAAGTAGAGGAAAATTGGGAGCTTATCATCAATTATAAGTAAGAGAGGATAAAAACAAGATGTAAAATATATTGATTATAGTGGCTAAAAGTAAAGATCATCATGAGTGGATTAACAATAAAGGACACATCTTTATTGAAGGATTGAAGGACAAGAATATAAATATAGAGGAGTTCATGCAAATATGTAAAAGATGTATTATAGTTTAGAAGACCTGGTCAAGGATGACTTGGATAGAGGTTTGTGGTTTGTAGTGGAAATTATATAGGTATAATGGATCTAATATGCTAAAACTAGATTAAAATGGGTCATTAATATCTTTATAAGCATGATACATTGTTGGTGTTTTTTGAGGTTTCTCACATTTTACATAAAAGTCATTGAAATTAATAAAAAAAAATTATCATTCATTCTTACTTGGTACATAGGTGAATAAATCCCATTTAAAAATATAATTCTAACGTATTATCAATTATCAAGTGTATCAGTGTGAAATATGATCCATATCTCAAAATAAGAGTGAACGGATCCTTAGTCCAAAACATAAACCATATATATAATATCGGTGTCTATTGGATCATTCTAACACCTAATCCATATAATATATTTTCCATGCTTGGTCCATAAGTATAAAATTTATACTATGGATTCAAAGTGAGATTCCAGTATCACATTCCGCCTAGTATACCATTGTTTTGTAGAGAATCAATCTAGAAATTGAACCTTAAAGTATATTATCAGTTTATAGATCCTTCATCTAAGAAATAATTCATATATTATACATTCCATGAATATATAATTAGTCTTTGATCAAACCATATATGTTTAGTGTCACATCCATTACACTCAACTATCATTACCCATCTAGATGGGAACTATGTAGTGACTACCCCATGCTTGCCTCTAATAGTCTATGGGATGGACATCAGTAATGAGTAGGCCTATCATGCACATGGGATGCCTTATCTTAATGTATCATTACAAATTCACACATCTCCATGACCATATATGGATTAAATATAAAACAACCAATAACCATGCATTTTTAAATCATGAATTCCTCCATTAGAGTATGGAACATTTATTGGAATGAAAATGCACCAAATATAATCCCACAACATATAAACTTAAAACAAGTCCATCTTATAATGTTGGTGGGGACTATGGTCCATCCAATTCACCATGTTCTTCCTGGTTTTAGTCTCTCTAGGACTCCTTGAAAATATTAAGCACCTGAATAAGAAATGAAGCATGTGGGAAAACCCCATGTAGGGGTGAGTATAACAATTCATAATATGACACCCTCAAACCAATGAGCATATAATATCAAGAAGAAAAGCTATCTCATCATTTTTATTTGTTATAAGCAATATGAAAAGGATATCAATAAACAATAAACATAGACATGTAGTCTTAAGGTAAAGTTACAATCATAATTCCATACTAGTAATCATTTTAGAGTGTTCTAAATAGAACTCTTATAAGAGAACTGTAGAGACCCGAAGCTTGACATAAATGGACATTACATCACTTTTGTGCCATACTTAATACATAACAAAAATATAAACATAATGACCGTAATAGTTTAGTGTCTTTGGAAACTCGGAATATTATCTTTTTAATCGTGGTGAAAGATCTTCAACATCTCCATTACTGATCTTCCCCTTTGTTATCTTACCTAAAAACATTCTTTAAATCCCAGGGAAGATAAAACATATAGAGGGTGAGCTCAAATGCTGAGTAAGTGAAAACATATAGAACATAAAACAATCCATAAATGTTTGAAAGAAAAAACTTGAACATGAAATTTAAACATCAAAGTCTTGAGTAAAGACAAAAATTATGGAAGTACGTAAGGCATATATCATAATGGAACATCAACCATGATAAAATATAATGGGAATAAAACATGTAATTATGGTAACCATTCAGCGCATGTTATGATTTACATAGTAGTCAAGGCATTGCTTCCAAGACCATCTTAGTGGACAATGTCCCTTTCTGAATCGAGTTCACTCCTCGTTTTAGTCCTGTAACACTGAACCAGATTAACATACCATTCCAGCCATGTCTATCTCATGAGATATAAATCTTTACCCAATGCATTGGAAGGAGATATAGGTCCCACCCATCTCATAATGAAATCATTCATACTTGTGCCACAAAATAAACATACATCATTCATAATAACCCAACGAATAAAATTGGTTTCATAAACATCACCCCATCATCACATAATCCATATAAAAGAAATGGATATCATTTCATAATAAGAAAATTGAAACCATGTAAATCATAGAGACTTTATACTTGAAACATACACATATGAAATAATTTCATCTTAGATGGAAAATGGTTTTGATAAAACACTTGAAATGAATTCTTGATGAAAATATCCTTTCTTCTTCAAAATCAATTTATTTTCACAAAACATAATCAATTTTAAAATAAAAAGTTTTTTTTGAAAATAGTCAAGAAATATTTTGGAGGAAGCTTCATGAAAATAATTCTTTATAAAACTGTAAAAAAATCAGTTCGTGCCATATAAGTTAAAAAAAATCTTCTCGTACTGTTGTCAGAAAATTCAAAAAGTACCTCGTAAAAGAAAGATTCCATACATACCAAGTAGTAAAAGTAAAAAATGGGTAAAAAGGACATTAAACATACATGAAACCATTTTTTAGGAAACATGGACATGTATGAGAACAAAAACTCCAGTAAATTCTTACGAATAAAAAATCTCGGATAAAAACAAGATTGGAAAAGTTATCCCTTACCTTAGGTCCGATATGCTTCTTACGTATCCGAACCTCCTGTATAATGATTTAAATAATGTCATCGAATTATTACAGAATCATATTCATTGTTATGATATCATATATGGTTCACTTATGACTTTATATTACCCGTTCTTTTGTAAATTCCATGTTAAAGAGCGTTTTGGGTAAAATCGTTTCATTTGTCGTCCGTGTTTTGACTTGTAATTATTCATATGATTACTTAGATCATGATTAATTAATTCCAGAATATAAAACATGATTTATATATAATATATATATTCAGAATATACACATATATAATAGGTCGATAAATGGAAAGAAATACACTGTTCGTGGAGACGGTAGGCCGTACGTACGCATGAACGTTGTTTTCATTTCCTCATTGAATTGAATGGAATTAATTGGATGACATACATAAATATATACATATATCCAGTATCATTATTATTTCATATATTTCATGATTAATTATTATATATACTTTATAATCATTCATTAATGGTTAATCATTGAGAATGAATCTCATCGCGTCGTGGAGACGGTAGTCCGTACGTACGCACGAGCGATGATATCATTCCCATAATTATTGAATTGAATTGGAGTGGATGATACAATATATAAGAATCAGTATTATGTTATAATAACTATGTATAGTTATTATTTATACCATTATACCCATCCAAGTAAGGTGGTGTTGGAAAAACAGATAACACCACGGCGTGGAGACGGTATTCCGTACGTACGCATGCGCAGGGATTTCGTTTTCAGTAGGATGGATAGAAGGTTAAATGGGGTTGTCTCATATTTATAATAACATATCAGTATAGTGATACTGATGTTATTACTTTATAATGAAAAAACTAAGGAAGAAGAAGTTGAAGGAGAAATAAAGATGAAAGAATCGGTAACAGACATTACCTCTTCTTTGAAGCGCCTCTTTGAGACCTCCTCTTAGGGCACTAAAATTGGTCTTTGAATAAGACCAGGACCTATAGGATGATTCTAGGGAAGAGGAGAAGAAAATTTGGTAGGGGTTGGCTGATATTTAAGGATCATAGTGGTGTGCGGAATAGAGGGAGGAGGTGCCCTTTTAAAAGGGAGAAGAGGGGCACCTTTGGAATCCTAAAAAATATTAGTTTATATTAAATCCCAACCCCACTTAAAAACTTCCAAAATGAGTAATATACAAATATTAGATGAGAGAAGGTTATAATAGCATCAACCAATAAAATTTAGACATGTTAGGAATTCATTTTAAACATTATCAACTTTATTTATCCTTATTTATTAATTTAATTTTATTTGTGGTAATAATATTCTAAATTTTAAATTATTATAAATAATTACATATATATTTTTAATTCTCCATAATTTGACACTTTATGAAATTTTAGACCATATAAATTTTAATTTACAATTTTTAAATATATTTGTGATTTTTAAACAATTTTATAATATGTTATTTTTATAAAATAACAATAGTGTCAATTTTAACACTAGTCATTTATTCAAATTTAAATAAAATATATACATAAGATATGATCAAACTAAAAGCATTAATAGATTTATAAAAAGTCATATCTATCTATAAAATTAGTGGAGCACATTAAATAGTTCATATAATATTTATTTTAATATTTTTAAAACCATTTATTTGATATTTTAATTAATAAAATAATTTCAACATCACTATTGTGTCATAATTAATGATAAATATTTAATCCCTAAAAATTATAAATAAATTCATATGGTGTAGATAATTTTATTATAATTCTAGAGAATATTCATGTTCGAAGTTTCATTAAGTTTATCACTAAAATAAAATTATTATACTTCTAATATTTAAGAAAGTGACATGATGTCACTTTCTTTGGTTTTAATAATAATTAAATTATTTTCATAGAAAAATGTCCATTAAATGAATCTAATCCGACCCTTAGGTGATATGGGTCGACTTGTAGTCATATAATAGGATTTTGGAAGGTATTAGGGTAATTTTATAATCTTATATTTACCCTTAATTACCCGATTTACCTTTAACTATGGTAAATAAAATTTACCGTAGTTACTACTCATAATGCACAAAAATAAAAAGTAGAATATTAACATAATTTGGACCCACTGATTCCAAATATCGAATCAATTCTTCAAAATTCAAAACACATAAGTTTCAGTAATTAATTTAAAATTAATCCCATTGTCAAAAGAAAACGGGTTTTTGTTTAAAACATTGCAAAAGATTGAATTGATTTAAACTACAAATTCAAGGTAAAATCAATTCTAATGACATAAATTGTATTAAATTGTAAAAATATATTCTATTTATACTTTAAAACCATTACATATTATAATTTAACCATATAAATTCTTACGATGAAAAAAGTTGTTTTTAATTAAGATATAGGGTGTTTTTACTATTCATTAAAATATGAAAGTTATCAAAAAATATCAAAACATTATCCAATGTAAATTTTTATATCCCGATTCAAAAGAAGATGTTTATTTTGTTAAATTGAACTTATAAACATGTCAAAACAGGATTTATTGTGGGTCCTCTATTAAAAGGCTGCAAAACTGCATTTTTTTTAAAATACTTATTTTACCAGAAAAATTTATTTTGTTCACATAGCATGTTATAGAAAATGTGTAAGATGAAATAATAATGTTATAAAATTCAAAATTTAGTTAATACTATTCATAACAGCTAGTTCATAAAAATATTATAACCATATATCATTTTTTAGTGAAACCTGATATTGCATACAACACACGCTATAGAAGAAAGTCATGATTTCATGTATTGCACGCCAAGTCAGGGTTGCATGTTGTGCAAGGATCCTTCATTGTTTCATATAACAGAATCCAACCATATTTAATTTATACATTGAATATATATATATATACACACACACACACTCAATGTTGCATAGAATGACTATTATAAAACAAACTTGAAATTGTGTGTAACACAATCTAAGAATAGTGTTGCGTATACTTCAAGCTAATACATTGTGGAGTATATCACAAGATAATCTTGTTTTAGAATAAAACACATGACATAAAATAAATTTAAAAAGAATACTTATCATAAAACATCCGGTTGTTACACTCTACCCCCTTAAAATGAATTTTGCCCTCGAAATTCGTAGGGGTTATACATGGTTTTCTACTTGAATGATTCTTTAATTGAAACCCATATCATAAAATGTAATACCAAAACATAACTTTAAAAACTATAGTATGAAACATAATTGTTATCCAAATTAACTAATCACTGGTTTTCCACATAGGAGAACATAGGTGAAAATATGGATATGGAAGAGAAATCTAACAATCATGTTCCGATGGAGAGTGGTAGAGGACATGGTTATGAAAAACCCAACAATCACAAAGACATAAATTTGTGATGATCTAAGTTACCATATGATTCTGCAGATATAAGAGATCTAGGAAAACATTTTTGGTTTTCAATATCATTTCCCTAAAGATGAAAAATTTGGATTAGAATAAATACTTGCTTGATTTTGGTACAATCTCACTGTTGTTCGTGCTTTGAACAATTTCCACTTCATCTCTTAACAAAATGAAGTTGAATTTATTATTCATGAAGTGTTAACAGGTCATGTGATATAATTATTGGTCATTCCATCTGTTTCAAACAAAAGGTTTGCAAAAGTTATCAAATATACATAAGTCCAACTATGGTGAGGTTAATCATATACGATTCCAAAAATGAACATATAATTCATATATCATACCTATAAATAAAATAAAACTAGTTCCTACTTATCAGGGACATCCTATAGGCCAGTGGTAGGCAATAAAGGCCAATCACTCTTTGGTTGTGGGTTCAATTACCACATCCTTGTCTGAAGCGATCGGCTATCGCCCGTCCTGCAGGTTTTCCTTTTTCTAAAAATACATTACTATAAAATCCCATCAATAATATCTAAAAATGTTCTATCCTTAAACAATTCTAACTTATGTCCAACATAATCCTTTCCAATCTTTCATCTTATCTAAAATATTTCGGTCCAATCTCATAGTATCAAAAAAATGATTACTTGAAATGTCACATAACAATCATGTGAATGCCATCATTTATCCCCCATATATCATAAGATATATCTTGTTGGTAAAATTAAAAACATGTGAATACCTTAATCATGTATTCTCTTGAAAAAATACAAACCCATTTAACATTAATGAAAACATGAATGCTGTCAAAAGTTAACTCTTTTGACATACCAAAATCCCAAAAATTCTATATACTCAAACCATGATATCACTTAGTCCTTATATCAATCATGAGCTCATGAATACTGTCAAATATTTCATTTTCTAATTATCCCTTCATTATATGCATATCATCTTCTTTCCAAAATATTTGAATCACTTTTCATGGTTACCGGTACCATAAATTTATTGAAAGCAACAATAGACTAATACAAAAATATTCTAATACACCATAAAAGTACCACAACAACATTTTCTTGAATACCAATACATAAACACTTAAATCCATACTCTTCAATGATTGTCATGGAATAAGACCTTCCTTGATTTATAAGTAACTTTTTAGGTGAGGGCATTGAGTTGGGTAATGCCCATGTTCTCCACAAATAAGACATTGAAATCCATAACAGTCTATCACTCTGTGACCCTTTTCTCCACACAGATAACATATGTCCCTCCATTTGAGGTATTCCTCAAGGTCATTCTTCCCTTATTTAGAAATCTCAATCTTCCATTCCTTATGCTCCTCAACATGTGAACATGCATAAAAGTCTATCTTCCTCTTATTTGGTGAATTAGGCATACCACTAAATTTCACCTTGTAAATCATATGTCGTGATGATTGATTCGGCATAATCACAATATCATTCTCTCTAGGCATTACACAATTTCTTTGCTCATAGTCACCAATTTCTCCATTGGATTCAATGTTAACTATAATCCTTCAGGTTCCCACCATTGACTAAAACACAAAAAGAATTCTGTGATAAGAAAAAATCATACAAGGAAAATAACATTATCAAGGGGGAGTACCTTCAACATCTAACATCTTAGGTTTAATTATAAGATCGTTACTGTAATTCTAGGATTATAACCTATACTTATACTTATCCTCAGGGACATCGCTAGACATACCTTAGAAATATCTCTAGGGGTCTCACTAAAGTTCTCACATCATAATTTCCAAAGGTTGACTAAACCTTTCCTCTAATACCAAATGTAGAGACCCGAAGCCTGATGTAAATGGACATTACATTACTTTTGTAGAATACTTAATACATAACAAAAACAGACACACAAGGACTGTAATAGTTTAGTGTCTTTGGAAACTCGGAATATTATATTCTAATCATGGTGAAAGATCTTCAACATCTCCATTAATGATCTTCCCCTTTGTTTTCTTACATAAAACCTTTCTTTAAATCCTGGGGAAGAGAAAAAATATAAAGGGTGAGCTCAAATGCTCAGTAAGGGAAAACATAGAGAACATAAAACAATCCATAAACATTTGGAAGTAAAAACTTGAGCATGAAATTTAAACATGAAAATATTGATAAAAGACATAAATCATGGAAGTACGTAAGGAATATATCATAATGGAACATCAACCATGATAAAATATAATGGGAATACACCATGTAATTGTGTCAACCATTCAGCACATGTTATGATTTCTATAGTAGCCAAGGCATTGCTACAATGACCATCTTAGTGGATAAATTCCCTTTCTGAATCGAGTTCACTCCTCGTTTCAGTCTTATAAAACTGAACCAGATTAACTTACCTTTCTAGCCATGTCTATCTCATGAGATATAAATCTTTACCTAATGCATTGGAGGGAGATATAGGTCCCACCCAAATCATTATTAAATCATTCTTACTTGTGCAACAAAATAAACATACATCATTCATAATAACCCAACGAATAAAATGGGTTTCATAAACATCACCCCATCATCACATAATCCATATAAAAGAAATAGATATCATTTCATAATAAGAAAAGTGAAACCATGTAAATCATAGAGACTTTATACTTGAAACATACACATATGAAATAATGTCATCTTAGATGGAAAATGGTTTTGATAAAACACTTGAAATTAATTCTTGAGGAAAATATCGTTTCTTCTTCAAAATCAATTTCATTTCACAAAATATCATGCAATCTTAAAAAAAATATTTTTTTGAAAATAGTCATGAAATCTATTGGAGGAAGCTTCCTGAAAATAATTCTTTATAAAACCGTAAAAATCCGTTCGTGCCGTATGAGTTAAAAAACATTCTTCTCGTACTTTTTCCAGAAAAGTCAAAAAGTACCTCATAAAAGAAAGATTCCATACATACCATGTAGTAAAAGTCAAAAAATGGGTAAAAAGGAAATTAAACATACATGAAACCATTTTTTAGGAAACATGGACATGTATGAGAATAATAACCCCAGTAAAAACTTAAGAATAAACAATCTCGGATAAAAACGAGTTTGGAAAAGTTATCCCTTACCTTAGGACTGATATGCTTCGTACGTATCCGAACCTCCTGGATAAAGATTTAAATAATGTCATTGAATTATTACATAATCATATTAATTTTATGATATCATATATGGTTCACTTATGACTTTATATTACTTGTTCGGTTGTAAATTCAATGTTAAATAGCATTTTGGGTAAAATTGTTCCATTTGTCGTCCGTGTTTTGACTTTTAATTATTCATATGATTACTTACATCAGGATTAACTAATTACAAAATATAAAACATTATTTATATATAATATATATTCATAATATACATATATATAATATATCGATAAATGGAAAGAAATACACTGTTCATAGAGACGGTAGGCCGTACGTACGCATGAACATTGTTTTCGTTTCCTCATTGAATTGAATGGAATTTATTGGATGACATACATATATATATACATAAATCCAGTATCATTATTATGTCATATATTTCATGATTACTTATTATATATACTTTATACTCATTAATTAATGGTTTATCATTGAGATTGAATCTAATCGCATTGTCGAGACGGTAGTCCGTACGTACGCACGATCGATGATATCATTCCAATAATTATGGAATAGAATTGGAGTGGATGATAAAATATATCAAAATTAGTATGATGTTATAATAACTATGTATAGTTATTCCTTACAGCATTATACCTATCCATGTAAGGTGGTGTTGGAAAAATAGATTACACCATGGCATGGAGACGGTATTCCATACGTACACACGCGCGGTGATATAGTTTTCCGTAGGATGGATAGAAGGTGAAATGAGGTTGTTTCATATTTATAATAAAATATCAGTATATTAGTGATACTTATGTTATTAAATTATAATGAAACAACTAATGAAGAAGAAGTTGAAGAAGAAATAAAGTTGAAAGAATCGGTAACGGACATTACCACTTCTTTGAAGCGCCTTTTTAAGACCTCCTCTTAGGGCACTAAAATATGTCTTTTAAGAATAGCAAGACCTCTAGGATGTTTCTATGGAAGTGGAGAAGATAATTTGACAGGGGTTGGCCAAGATTGAAGGCTCAATGTGGTGTGAGTAAGAGAGGGAGGAGGTGCCCTTTTATAAGGGACGAGAGGGGCACCTTTGGAATCCTCTAATATATTAGTTTTTATTAAATCCGAATCCCACATAAAAACTTCCGAAGTGACTCATATGCGAAGCTTAGATGAGATAGGGTTGTAATCTTATCAACAAATAAAATTGAGACATGTTAAGAATTTATTTTAAACATTATCATCTTTATTTATCCTTATTTATCAATTTAATTTTATTTGTGGTAATAATATTCTAAATTTTAAATTATTATAAATAATAACATATGTGTTGTGAATTTTCCATAATTTGACACTTTATGACATTTTAGACGTTATAAATTTTAATTTATAATTTTTAAATATTTTTGTGATTTTTAAACAGTTTTATAATATGTTATTTTTATAAAATAACAACAGTGTCAATTTTGACACTATTCATTTATTCGAATTTAAATAAAATATATACTTAATATATGTTCGAAATAAAAGCTTTAATTGATTCATAAAATTTTATTCGTATATAGAAAATTAGTGGATAACATTAAATAGTTCATATAATATTTATTTTAATATTTTTAAAACCATTTAATTGATATTTTAATTAATAAAATAATATCAACATCACTATTGTGTCATAATTAATGATAATTATTTAATCCCTAAAAATTATAAAAAAATTTATATTATGTAGATAATTTTATTATCTTTCTGTATAATATTCATGTTTGTAGTTTCATTAAGTTTATCACTAAATTAAAATTATTATACCTATAAGATTTAAGAATGTGACATGTTGTCACTTTCTTTGGTTTTAATAATAATTAAATTATTTTCAAGGACAACAGTCCATTAAATGAATATAATCAGACCCTTGGGTGATATGGGTCGACATTTATTCATCCAATATGATTTTTTCAGGTGTTAGTGTAATTTTATAATTTTATATTTACCCTTAATTACCAGATTTACCTTTAACTATGGTAAATAAAATTTACCGTAGTTACTATTCATAATGCCAAAAATTAAAAATTAGCCTATTAACATAATCTGGACCCACTAATTCCAAATATGGAATCAATTTTCCAAAATTCAAAACACATATGTTGTAGTAATTATTTTAAAATTAATCCCGTTGTTGAAAGAAAATGGGTTTTTGCTTAAAACATTGCAAAAGATTGAATTGATTTAACCTACGAATTCATGGTAAAATCAATGCTAATGAAATAAATTGCATTAAATGGTAAAAATATATTCTATTTATACTTTGAAACCATTAAATGTTATAATTTAACCATATAAATTATTACTATGAAAAAGTTGTTTTTAATTAAGATATAGCGTGTTTTTACTATTCATTAAAATATGAAAGTTATCAGAAAAATATAAAAAATTTATCCAATGTTAATTTATATACAATGATTCAAAAGAAGAAGTTTATTTGGTAAAATTGAACTTATAAACATGTCATAACTAGATTTAATGTGGGTGTGCCATTAAAAGGCGGCAAAACGACATTTTTTTAAGAATACTTATTTTACCCGAAAAATTTATTTTGTTCACATACCATGTACTACAAAATGTTTAAGATGAAATAATAATGTTATAATATTAAAAATTTAGTTAATACATTTCATAATGGCCTGTTCATAATGATATCATAACCATATATCATGGTTTAGTGAAACGAGATATTGCATACAACACACGCTATCGAGAAAAGTCATGATTGCGTGTAATGCAAGCCAAGTCAGTGTTGGGTGTTGTGAAAGAATCCTTCGTTGTATCATATAACAGAATCCAAACATATTTCATTTATACATGGAATATATATATATATATACAATCAATGTTTCGTAGAATGACTATTATAAAACGAAAATGAAATTGTGTGTAACACAATCTAAGAATAGTGTTGTGTATACTTCAAGCTAATACAGTGTGGTGTATAACACAAGATAATCTTGTTGTAGCATAAAACACATGACATCAAATAAATTAAAAAATAATACTTATCATAAAATATCAGATTTTTACAAGAACAATCTTCACTAGTATAATAGCATTGACGAAGTCTACCTCAGTTGTCATGTTCATTGGGTATCACCATAATAAGTACACAATGGAACTCTAAAGGGAACAATACAAAAATAGGGATCACACCCATTAACATGGGGTATACCAAAAATCCAATCTGTATTATACCTCTATGTAGGGGGTCAAATCCCATATAGTGTTGGTCATGAAGATACGAAGAACCACACCTAGTTAAAATATTATTATAGAGTATCTCACATTGGGCCTCATAGAAGAATTCAAATGCCTCATTCCATGAATAAAGATCCTCATAGGGGATCACCATCTTATGAATAAGACATGTCTCCATACTAAACCCTTAAAGAATTTCATCAATGTAAAATACCGAAATGAATATTTTCCTAGATTTATAAGACAAGTGATCCAATTCGTCTTTGACGGAGCACATGGTGTGTACTAGAAGTAACCAAAATTTCTCTTCATCATCAAGTCCTATCCATATATCCCGACCCACAACCATTCCCATTTTAGTGTATATTTCGTGTTAGATCCGATGAACCCTTGACCATTTATGTGTCTAGTTGGCTGTGTCTATGTACAACTATAAATGTTCAAGTCTAGGTATGTTAAATTTCCAATCTCAAGTATTCATGTTCATGTTAATTTACCCACTGAGGTACACATCGTGTCACCATTCATGTGTCCTTTATATCTATTTACATAGAGGTAAGGCAAGATCATCCTTGAAAAAATATATCTTCATACTCTTCCACCCCTCTTAAAAACTAAAGGATCATATAATCTATTTTATCATAGTTCATGTTATCAAACTGGTGTGTAATCAACCACACCCTCTTATTGATGAGCCTATCTTACCCTGTTTTATTTTCCATTTCACTCATAATAGAAAACCTCATACCATAATTATAGGCAATCCCATCATTTTCTAGAAAAAGAGTATATGGGCATGAACCATAGATAACTATTCCAAACATAATATTAAATCATAAGGACTTATCAATACTATAAAAATATCACATACAACACTCTCACATCCAAGAATCAAATCTCACCATTAATATAACTGTGTGATCACTAAGTCACCTCCATTAGGAGTATCCAAGTAGAAGAATAGAGCCTATTCTTCAACCATAATATCTATGTCTTAAACCAAATAAATGAAAATAAAGGATTTAATCACACCTGTGATTATAAGTACATCAGTTAAGTTAGGAAAGATATAGAGCATACCTCATGTCATCATGATAGCCTACGGGTTATAAGCCTTTAACTCCTTCAGTTACAATCTCCCCTATCCTCAAACACTATACTCTTGGTGGGTACCACCTAGGGTTGTGGTGGTACTAAATCAAAATGTATACAACCTCCAATTTCACTCACAACTATGTTTGATTTTTTTCAATAAAACAAAATCTTTTGTACTTTATGATAACATTATATTCAAGGTTTTCAATATTATGAAAATATTTATCAAATCCTTATTATTCTTTCACATAACATAGTATGTGATAATGTCCTAAGAGTAGTTATAGAAGAAAAAGGTCATAGCAGTTCCCCACTGTGATGTGATCCTAGAAATTCTATGACACTATTCTTGAATATATGTTTTATAGATGAATGATATCTTTTGAGGGACATAAATGATATAGTATATCATGTATGGAGGCTCATACGACATTGAGGAACCTTCTAATAGTGTACACCCTTGATAATATCTTGTATGATATTATGAGAACACGACCAATCAGTAGGAAATCATCATTTATATGTTTCATTGGATGTTCCTATCAATGGATGTTTGTGTTGGTCCCTTGAATTTAATATTATTATTAATGATTATTATGAGTCATTCAATTAGATTTATAGATGATAAACATGAGTGTAGATGTATTTAGTGAAGTAGGATATGTTAGATGAGTCACGAGTAATATTTCATTAATCAATAATTTGAGAAAGGATTTGTCCTTTATATTTATTAATGAAAGTTAATATCTAACACCCTTTAAGAGAAATGATGTAGGCTAAATAAATCCTTTTCCTTGGGGTTCTAAAGGAAAGTTCATTTTTTGAGAAGTCAATGGAAGATAATTCCGGAACATAGGTTTATTGCACCATCATACAACAAGTTTGATTAGAGATACAATTATAATGGGATTTTATTATATAATAAGTGTTCGTATGAGGTATTATTCCGTTACATCATTGCATTTTTTTCTCTATGGGTACCTTGGTGTCTTTTTGATGGATAAAAATATACATTAGGCCTCTCTTCATAATTCCACTAAAAGGCCTAGAGTGTCACACACTATGTGTATCCAGAATCTCAGTAAAATAATATATTATTATATATAATTTATTAGGATGAATAAATATTATTACTATATGTGGATTAAAAATTATTCACGTACTCTTGTCTTCATGTAAATTTATAGTTGTTATTTTATTAAATATAATATTTATTTATTTATTTATTGGTGAATAGTGAGGTGATATGTATTTAATAAATAAAGGAAAAAATTTCATGGAAGGATAAATAAAATGGAAGATATTAAGACATAGATTTAAGGTCCTCTTAAAAATAATAAATATTGAATATTATTTTATGAAATAATATATAATTAAAATTCACATGTTAATCACATGTCGAGAAATAATAAAATTTTTATTATTTGACATAGGGTTTCACTCGGATTAAATAAATAATTAAGCCTACTTGTGAAATTATTTTATTTTTACCCTAGAAATATACGAACCAAGTAATGTTATTTTTTCAAGAGAAAATTTTAATTTTATTGGTCATGCACAACAATCTTGGAGAATTATCTCATGTATAGGGATATCCCTTCTCAAAGAACTCTCCTATGAAGGAAGTGAAATTCCCCTCCAACTGATCAAGGAGAATAATTTGGAAGTAGGTATCAAAGAGATCAAATGTGGACAACACAAGCACAAGGATATACTGTGATAGAACCCAAAGATTTCATGAGAGGCATCTATAGATTTGAGGAACATGTTTGGATCATTGTTACAGTAAATATACACTTTGTTTCTATAACTCCATGATGGTGGACCTCTGATCTGTCACAAGATTCATCAATGAAGAAATAATCCCAATGAAGTTAATTAGTTATTAAATTAAATTAATTATCAATAATATGTGATGATACACTTTCTCGAATGTAAAATAATTATCCATTTCCTATTTCATTAACTAAATTTCGTTGATCACAATGTTCATCTTCTCATAGATTTTAGATTGATCATAATTCATAGAAAAAAGTTGGGCACCACCCATCACATGCTTTTATTGCACATGGAACCTAAAAATGTTATCAAAGGGGTTAAATAATTATTTATAATTATTTAAAGATCATTGGTAATTTATACATTTGATTTTATATTTTCAATTCAATTTTAATTATTCATTTAATCCAAATTGTGATATATTCTTCTTCATCATTGATTTATTATATATTCAGTTAAAATGATTAATTTTACAATTAAAATAAAATAATGTAACTCATCTAGAGGAGCCAGGGTTTCTGTATAGACAACACTAGACTACATGACTTGTAACCAGAGGTACACAACATGTAGTCATGTTCAATGAATCAGAATTGATTCAGATATCAAATTAAGTTTATGAATTTATTATTAAATTAATTACAAAATTAATTCCCCATGTGTTGACCAAAATTTAATGGTGAATGGTCAACTGAACTACACACCATCTATACCACGTATAAGGTGTTTAGTTCCTTTGAGTAATAGATGGGCTCTATATTCCATACATGACCTACCTGATTGGTGACTGTGTAACTCAGAGTTCACATGTCATGTGTCCCATTGGACACAGTGTGTACTCTAAAATTTGAGATTCGTAGATTACATAATGATTCCCTAGGTCTGTGCCTTAAATTGATGGTGATAGATGTACATTCCATGTAGAATAGATCTACACATCATGTAATTTTACCAATTACATAGATTTAAAATTTATTTGTTATAATATGTAAATATTGAGACATATTCATATGTGTGTTAATTAAGTTTATAAAACACGCCATGTGATTTTTTTAATTATATATATATATATATATATTTAATATATGTTTAATGTTCAATATCTATATATCATATATGAATTATATTATAGTTTTCACTCTATGTGCATTAAAGAATGACACATTATAAAAAAATCGTGTAATTTGTGTAATCATTAATTTGATACTACATGTCAGCAAAGTATGTGATAATTCATGTATTCAAAATGTTGTAGATAATAAACTGTATATGAGTATAATACATTATTCGTCAAATGTACATTTATGTACAAGGTTAATTTTAAATTAATTAATTTAATTTGTTTAAAACTATAATATATGACAATTTCAAAGAAATTTGGATGAGAGTTAAGAAAAATGGATTTATTAATTAAGGATAACAAATAACCAATTCATGTGATATTTATCTTAAATAATAATAAATAAGAATTGAATCATAGTTTCGTTAATTGTGTAATTTGTTGCATGTATGTGGATGATCATGATCTAGACCTAACCATTTTTATTTGACTAGTTACATTTAATTTATTATTAAATAAAATTATTACCATGTGTGGCTTCTCTCCCATAATTATGTGTGGCCTGCATGGTCGTGGCTTCTTTTTTGTATACACTTTTTCCCCTTAACCTCATGTGAGTAAAAGGAATATATATTGGATGGAGCTCCCAGGCCAGTGGATTCAGTTCTAGTATGGAGTCATGACCAAAATAATCCAAGGAGATACATAGGGGGATAGGTGGAAAGATGCAATGTAAACCTTAATTGGTTTATGGTGTTTTTCACTATGTCAATGGATATCTTATAAACTGATAGATAAACTGGCCACTATTAAGAGCTCAAGATCATAGAACGTTATTATTTTATTTCTATCAGTTGATTGGTTATTTCATTATAAATGTCTTCCCGCAATCACATAATTAATGAATTAATGAGCATGAAAGATAGAAATAAAATAAAATAACCTATTCATAAATTTTTCTTATACAAGGTTAGTCAGTAATATAATCCCAGTTTATATTAAAAAGAATGTGATAAAGATAATAATTATAAATTTATGCATAAAAAGACCAAATCCCATAATAAAGTATTATGTTTGTACAACCTTCTATTTCTTCTGTTAAAATCAAACCATAGTTAAACGTTTTTGACTAACCAATGTTTGTGTGCTTTCAATTATCATGGAATTATAACAAGAGGTTTTGGGTTTACTTAACATGGTTAACATCAAGGGTTAACATCCAATGCAGGACATTGTGTAACTAAGAGGCCCACGATTGAGGAAATATAAATTAAAGATTTCAGTATTGGGGAGTCCACTCAGTAGATAAATTAATTGTGAGTTAATGGTGTTTCCATTTGGAATGCATACCTAAAACCATTCGAGTTTCTTGACCAAACAATGCTGGGGTAATGAGAAGGGGAATATGGATCCTTGACATAAGAATATCCAAAAAACAAGATATTCTGAATTCAATGTTGAGGGATATTGGGTTTTGATAAAATAATTGGAGAATAATAAAAATAATACTTTTTATTTGTCTAAATTTTACTAGCTAAAGTACTAAAATTCATCTTATATTATTATTTGGAAATAATATTAAACTTAATTCAAACATATATTTATGATCCATACCTGAGAATGACAACCTTCTCACTATCAAAAATTTCCATGAATAGAAAAGTCACCTCAGATTCATCCTTCATCATGAATGGAAATTATATATACTCGAATAACCTATTCTAGTTGTTCCAGGTAATGAGGAAAGTGGTGAAGAGTTATCTCACTTTGTGAAAGATACGAATAATGCTATATATTCTCATTGGTTCATGATATCTTTCATGTCTGATGATAATTTGATACAACTAGAGGTCATGGATGTGTATAACATGATGTATCACCATTGGGATCTCTATAAAAAGAATTAAATGAGAGGTATGATATCTAAGATTCTATTTTCATAACTATTCTTCAAGTGTTTGGGCCAGCTAAACCATATGTATTCAATATTATCAACTACATTGAACTCATGTACATCTTATGGATTAAATTCCTAGATGATTTTCATGAAGATATTATACTTTTATCACTTCCAAGGACCATCTCTAGTTTTATTTTCAATTAAAATATGATCAAAAATGATACGCGTCTTTGAAAACATCTTACTTTAATTCTCTAAGTGGATAAGGACCAAGTGTATGATAAACTAGCAGTCCTTATGATAAATAAGAAAAGGAAGGATAGGGAAAGGGGGAATAAGGATTATAAATAGTATAAATATCCAGATCACAATCCTACTAAGAAGAATAAATATAGATCCAGGGCATGGAAAATGAAGTATTATGATTTTCATATGGAAAATCATGCCACTAAAAGAGAAACGACACCCAGAAGTAAAGTGAAGCTAAAGGTGCAATCATTATCAAGTGTAATCATTCAATATATACACATTGGGTATTAGATACATATTTTGGGGCTCATATTTGTATACAAATGAAAAAACCAAGTAGATTATGAAATATTAACAAAGAAGAGGTTGATATGAGAGATGCCAATGGAGCAAGGATGGATTCCTTCGCCATTGCTGACTATCACTTTTCATTGAAAATGGGAATGATTTTGGTTTTAAAAGATATTTAATATGTACCAACAGTTACAAATAACATAATTTAAAAATCTTTCTTAGATACATATGATTTTATTTAAAAATTTGGAAATTAATGTTGTTTAATTTTTAAGGAAAACATAAGTTATAGTATGGTGAATTTAAATAATGGTATTTATGAATTAAATTTTGAAAACCAACAATTGGAAATAAATAACGAATCATTCCCACATGACTTATATAACACCCAGTAGTGGAATAAATACCTTGGTTATGAATACGAGAAGTGTTTGTCAATGATATGTCATGATTCTTATTTATAAACCTCTAAGATAAAATCACTCGAAGGATGTAATGATTTTTTATGAGGAAAAATGACTAAACAACAATTCAGTGAATGACGTGAAAGAGCTATAGAGCTTTTAAGATTGGCACACACTGATTTATATGGATCATTTCTAGTAGAAACTAGAAGTGGATATTATAACTTTATAACATATATTAATGACTTTAGTATATATGTCAATGTTTACTTGACGACGTATAAGTTCGAGTCCTTTGAGAAATTGAAGGAATTAATGAATGAATTAGGGAATAAACTTGGTAAGAATATAAATATGATGTGATCCGATCGAGGTGAAGAGAATCTTAACCAAGTGTTTATAAAATGTCTACTTGAGCTTGAGATTATATCTCAAATCACTCCACATTTTATAACACAGTGGGATAGTGTAATTGAAAGGGGGAACTGTAGCTTGTTGGACATGGTAAGGTATGTATTGACTCATGTAGATATTACTTTATCCTTTTGTGGATATTCATTGAAAACTATGAAATAAAAATTAAACCAAGTAATAACTAAAGGGGAAAATGGAATCCCCTTCATGTTATGGAGTGGAAAGAAACCCATTTTGTCACCAAAATGTGTATGGGGTTGAAAGTAATTTTAAAGGCCTATTTATGAAACTAGATATGACCCCAAGGCATGAAGTATATCCTCATAGGGTATCCCAAGGAAGAAATGGATACTTCTATGTTCTGGTCATAACAGAATCCTTTGATGGCCGAATGATATCTTTGAATTTTTCTATAGTCAATGATCAATTAGAGATCTATGTGATGCTGAATACCACGATCAAAATAATTGAATAAAAGAAATAGACAATGGATAATCACGTCGGAATTGAGAAAGAGGATCATAAAATATTATTTATAATTTATTTAATTAAATAAAGAATTATCTTTTCTCGAATTACATCTTTGTCGATGATTCCAGTGATAGATCTTTGGTCCACTGTCATTGTGTTGTAGAAACCAAGAGTATATTTCCTATAGTAGTTATCCACAGATATTCCTATAATCTACAAATTTCACTAATAGAAAATCTGGGTGCTATCATCATAGATCGATATGCTTGTGTCATCATCCATTGATCTATTTTTGATTTAATATATAATAAAAATATTTTCAGTTTTTCATGAAATGAAAAATATAAAAAATATAAAATTAATTTGAAAAATAAGATATTTCACAAAATCATAGTGTGTTACACAACCTTCCCATAAAACTATTACCGAGGATATTGAAAAAATCTAACCCTCTTGAAACCACACCAAATCTAAAGATCTATCACATATGTTCTTTTTATCAAAATAAGAGGCATCCAACATCTATATACCCTATACTTGGTATTACCCATCAATAAATTTTTCGTAAGTCCCAAAAAAATTTTGTGCCTCATGAACCCAAAATCACTTACAAATCAGTTGAACCCTCTCATGAGTCACCCTTTAAATTAAAAATGAACCAACTCCATAAACTGAATTCATGTCAAAGAATGTCTCTAGGATCTACCACCAAGCCCTACCAGTGAAGTCACATGTCATGTCACCATATCTAACCACCTAGGTCCATGAAAGTTCACAAAAGGACACTACCCAAGGGGTGTCAAAAAAACTACCATAGAAATTTTACCTACCATAATCATGTCAATGAACCCATATATAGAGTCTGAAATACAATTAATACCATCTATAAAACCAATTACCCCAAATTTAGAAAATTATTTTATTCGAGAATCTTCACATTAGACCGTTCTCTGGAGGAAAAAGAAACACATCTAATGTAGCACCCCAAGGATTTACAAATAAATTTAATATATAATTTAATTCATGTAATATGGAGTCTTTTTGGAACAACAATATGTTATTTTAATTATTTAAATATGATAGTTATAGACTAACTGTTAAAGATTCAAATATTAGAAGTAATAACTTCTATTAAATGTTTTTTGTAATGGCATAAAATAAATAAAAAAATTTATAACAAAATATATAATATTTTTTAAAACAAAAATGATTTTTTCACAATTAACCTATGGTTAATTTTATGTATTTTTGTGGGAAGTTCTATTGTTTGATGAATAGTAAAAACTTATGAAATTAAGTTAAAAACTGTGTTTTTCATTTTAATAATTATTATAATTTTAATTTATTTTTAAAGTCACAAAATATCAATTACTCATACACTAATCTAATGTAGATAATTCAAATCATTTTTATATTTAAATTATATATAATGTCTTGTTGAACTTTTGAATATTATTTTTACCCACTTTGTCACCACACTTACAGGATTAACATTAAACATAATTTTTCCAATTCTATGACTTAATTTTCCAAAAAACTAAAATAAATGATTGTAATAAGTAAGATATTTAGTGTATGATAGGATCAACTTATTTTTGGTGAATTGTAGCTTGACCCTTTAGAATAGTAATGTTACCCTTATAAATAGTAATATGCCCAAATGATTAGTAAACTCACCCATGAACGTATAAATAAAATTTAGGTATATTATAAATAAATATACGATATAATTATATCATAGTATAAGTTTATTAATATTTTATAAACTGTTAAATTAAGTGTAATTATTTTTGTATATCATAAATATTTAATTAAATTTTTAAAATTAAAAAAATATTTAAAATAAATATATATTCATATAAATTTATTAATAAATTAACTTTTTTGTTATGATTTTAGTTTAATTTTATAAGACATTAGTTATTTATTAAAAAAATTTATAAAATCAGTTATAATTTTAAAATATGTATTTGTTGAGTAAATGATAATTTTAATTCAATTTTTTTTCATATTGATATAACAATATTCATAAATATAAGATCAGTTTTAAATTCTATAAATTGAAAAATGGTATGGTTAAGTTTTTTGTATTTTCTAAAATACATGAACTTTTGGTGAATAGTAAAATGCTATAATTTACGGTATAAATATATTACAATTTAAATAAACTATTCCTTAAGTCATTAATGATGTATGAAACATTGGTTCAAACTCAATGAATTTATTATTGTACATTATTAGAATAATAAACACTATTTCTTGTCTTGAGAAAAATAATAAAATAACTAGAAATCACCCCTCTCCTATACCATAAATACTTCCTCTCACCGCCACTTCTCCTCACACCTCTAAGCATTCATGATTTAAAATTTTCTACCCAATACACTCTTGAATACTCTAACCCATTTCCATGATCACATTGTCTTTGAAATTTTTTAAAACCAGTCACTTTAAGGAGGTTATGATGTAGGAGTATTCAAGAGGTAAAATCCTTTTCCTTTTCCTTTTAGTTTCTATCCATGTTATTTTCATTCATTATTCTATCCTCAACTCCAATATCCAAATGATCCTGATAACTCTACTATTATATATGTACTATAATGATATCCTATTAATATTATATCTTTTATAGAAATTTTTTATCTTTCTCTCATTTATTTAAAAAAATAGTCATCTGAGTGTTGCTGATTTACAAGCTTCATGGATGACGACTTTTCATTATTAAATTTATCTTTTAAGGAAGGTAATGAAACCTTTTTTCAGTTATAAAAAAATATAATATATTGATTAAAAAAATTCATATATATTTTGAGTAACATATTTAAATAATACTTAATGATAAAACAAAAAGAGTTCGTCATGTCCAATAACCATTGTAATAATTCAAACAATTACCATTAAATGTCTTTTCTAATGATTCATAATCATACTATATAAATAAATGATTTGTATAACCATTTGCAGTTATATATTTTTATTAATATCATATAAATTAAATACAGGACAATTATAAGTATTCTACATGAACTTCCATACTCATACACAAGTGTACCGATTGTGAAAACCATGTAAACAAATGCTGCTGAGAAATAAAATTATGTCCTATAACTCATCAAAATGGAAATATATAAACTTAATAAAATTATAATAAATCAAATAAATTTATATATGCTTATGAATTCATTAATAAATGTATTTGATTTAATTATCTAGGTTTTTTACTTCATGTGCATATCACATTCAGACATAAGGTCATGTTTTTTTTCACAAACCTCCAATTTCATCCATGTTATGCTTTCTTCATCTATAAACAATATTAATTCTTCATTATTTTTAAAAATTTATTATAAATTATATTTCTATACAAAATAATCATGATTAAAAATATTTTCATCTATTGTTTATATTAAATACATGTTTTTTCAAGGTTCCCATTTTAATTCATCCCAATACTAAAGCCTAATTAAAAGGAACATCTAAACTTCCTACTCATTTTAAAGTACCATCCATAATATGTTTTTATAAGCCATTATTTTTATAAAATAGGTAATTTTTTCATGAAAACCAATATTTTTTAATTAATGTTTTTTAAACAATTATTAAATGTAAAAATTATTTTTCTAAAATAACTATTCATTACAATGTAAAAGGGTTATTTATATCAAGAATTCCTTAATGATTTTATTAGATAAGTTTCCTATATTTCAAAAACTATATTGAACTTTATACATTATTTATATTGATATATCATTACTATCATCTAACATAGTTTATTAAATGGTTTATGGTCGGTTTGGCTATGGATGTTCTGCCTTGATATCATTCAACATGCTTGTCAGATTGGATAGTAATTACAATTAAAGATTGGGGAATGTTATTTACATTTCATATTTTCATGATGTTTATGTTTATCCCCATTGATATTTAAAATTAATTGGACATTTATAATGATAGGTGGTTCCTTCAATAGCCCCTCGATGCATCGGTAGATCTCATTATACAAAATAGAATTGGGTTTTGGCCGAGGCCTTACACTAGTTTTTTCAGACGTATTTGACGATGCCTTGATGATATGTTTCAGATATCCAAAATTATTCATTATATCATTACAATATTAATAATTTATAGAAAATGTGATATTTTTCTATCATAATATGCATGACTAAGTTTCATTCTATTATGATCAGTTATATGGGTTTATTTACACAACTTTTATTGCTTACATATTATGCTGAAGTTTATTTTTAAAGGGATTTGTTTTTAGTTATTGAACAAGACTAATATTTATGTTTATGATAAATTATAATGTATTACATTCCCTTAAAAAGAATATGAAATCAATCCTTTCCTATATTTTATTTTCCCCCAAGAGAAGAAGATGAATATTATGAATGACTTGCATTGATAATCTAGGATATATGGATTTTTCAATTTAATTGTTATATTGTATTTCCTTTCAAGTTGTAATGTAAATCATATGTTCGTATATGGTTTTCCAAAACTAATAAACTATTATTTTTTTTGATATATGAATTTTTTTTAATCATACTAATGTAATAAATTATTGCACTTGATCCAGGATACTAGAGACGTGGTCTTTACAACTGGTATTTGTGTATGTTTAGTAGAATCATTGGAAACTAGATTTATAAAACATAGATTAGGGAACATATAAATAATATAGAATTTGAGGATAAAAATATAATAACATGTTATAATATTGGTAAGGTATAGATTATGTGGGTCTTATTAGTATTAACACCAATATGGATACAACAAGTGGACACAGTTCTGGTACAAATGTACCTAGGTTTAACTACTCTAACAAGGTGTCCTAGGAATTACATGGGATAACCTAGTAGACGACAATAATACTTACCTCACACCTAGTTTGAAAATTTTAGAGGATATGATTAGGATAATTCATTTTTTTACAAACTATTATGAATAATTTAAAATTAAATATTCCCCAAAGAAACCTTGTTTATGATTATGAGATTAGCTACACAAAAATCATTTAATTAATGTTATATATTTATGTAGTTTAGTAATTATACATTATGTTTCATATTATTATTTTCTATAATAGTGTATTTAATTTATTAGAAATGTCTAATATATGAAGGAATGTGAAAAAAATAATTGCACATAATCCAATGTGTAACACTGATCATTTCTTCGATCGGTTTAAGTCATTATTTTGAAGGGAAGTAGTATAAAAAATATTTTCATTATAAGTAATAATAATATCATGTTATTACAAGATATATACATAATTATCCATGTATTATTGCTTCAAAGGGAATCAAGAGAAGAATAGAGAATCTAGGAAAATTATAGATAAATGGAAGAAGGGAAGAAGTATTTTACCACATATGACAATTTTTGAAGGAAAGACCTTGGTATATGCTTAATAGGAAAAGGCGTTTTCTTAATGTGTGGATAAAAGAACACAATTATCATAATTTTAATGTATTGAAATAATTTTACAATATTAAATTCATCAACAGCAAGGATATAGGGCACTACACAAATTAATTTACCAAGCACCAAAGAAATATAGATTAGAAAAATAAAGGGTTCAAGGTGAAGCTTATGATTCTACTATAGTGAATGTATAAAAATTAATTTATTTGTGTTCTTTGATTCATGAACTATGTTATGAAATTCTTTTTATAAGAATTATGACATATATAAGGATTTTAATAAAGTACATTTTCTTTAAGATATTCGAAGAATGAGCTCAATAAAACCAGTAATCATGAGAAGTGATTTTGTTGATGGAAGATATTTTTGAATACACATAAATCTGGAAACATAATCCTATATATGTGTTTGATACTTGAGATAATAATAAATAGATATTTATGGGAATTTATTAGTGAACATGAAGCTGGTTAGTGACCTGATGGTTAATGTTATGATAGAATTATTAGATGTTCAGATTTAAGGAAAACATAATATATTAATCTTGGGAGCATCCATGTTTTCAAATAAGTTAAAAAGAGATTAAGGTGTTCATATATTTAGCATGTGATTATAAGGCTACATTATTTGTTGAACCTTATATTATGTTTAATATGTTAATTCAGTGACCTTTCTTATAATTTCTTTTCATTGATTTTAGAATGATATATTTTAGATCAGTATAGAGTTTAAGTACTTAAGGAATGGATTAAGTAATATTATTAATTAAGATCAATGCGTGATTTATGATATAAGATAACTAGTCCGAACCATCTTGGTTTAAGTAAATATTTATAAAAATAAATGAATGTCTTCTGCATCTTATTATTCATAAATGTTTTTCATGTTTAAAAATTTCTCTAGAATATCCATCTCTAGATTTATAAAATGAAGTGGTGATAGATTGTGGCCTAGCAAAAGGATATGATTATGATAGAGAAATGAATTAAATATGTTTATGTTATCATGAGAATTTTTTTAAAGTTAACAAATCCGTCAATTATATGAAAAATATTTTGTAATAATAACATTATCAATTTAATTTTATTTCGGAAACATCAATGTACTTTTAACCGATGAAAAATTTACTAACTTTTTATGGTTAAAATTATAATGACCATGTTATCTATCACTCTACATCGGAACATGATAGATAGATTATTCTTCACTGTCCATATTTTCAATTTTCAAAAAATTTATCCTATTTAAACATATAGTTTATTGGTAACCCATGCATTTCCATTTCCCCCCTTATTAATAGAAAATTTTATTAACACTATTTCTGATGTGGGTTTCCCAGAAAAGAATTTTCAAGTAACAACCATTAAATTTTGAAGTAAAAATTAAAATTATGTGGTTGAAATTTATTTAAAGAGGTTATCATTTAAAACCCATTGGATTTATAAATAAATTTAAAATAGAATGTAATAGACACGATATTGAGTCTCTGTAAAACAACACATTGTTGTTATAGTTATTTAAGTAAAATATTTATGACCTCACCAATAAACAGATTAATATTAATATTTATAAGTACTATTTTATTTTATTTATAATTTATTAATATAAATAAAACATATTTTTATTGAAATATATAATTTTTGGTAAAATAAAAATAAATTTTTCAAAATTAACTTATTCTGAATTTTAAGTATTGTTTTGAGAACTTTCATTTTTGGATGAACAGTGAAAAATAATATATTTATGTTAGATATTATTTTTTAAAATATGTATCATAATTTACATTGATTTTAAAGTCAAAATATGTCAATTATACATATATTAATATAATTTACATCCTCAGAATCATTTTTTCTATTGAAATTATATTTAAAGTATTTTTAATATTTTGAACGTTCTTTTCACCCAAATTTTCATCACACATACCAAATTATCATTAAAAATAATGTTGCCACTTCTATGAATTGAATTTTTAAAAACATACATTCAGGGATGCGATTCGAATAATATTTATAGTGTGATGGGATCAACATAATATTTTGGAGAATTGTAACTTGACCCTTTGGAAAATTAATGCTTCCCTTATGAATAATAATATGTCCGAATGATTAGTAACCACACCCATGAAATTTTAAATAAAATATATGCATATTATAATTTAATTTATGATATAATTATATCATAGTATGAGTAAATTTATATTTTAATAATTGATGAATAATGTGTTGGTATTTTTGTAAGTCATAAATATTTAATTACAATGTAATAATTAGAAAAATTAATTAAAAGAAACGATATTCATATAAAATGTATTCATAAATTAAGATTTTATATTCATATGAGTTTAGGATAATTTTATGATACCTTAGATAACTTTTTAATGTGTTATAAGATCAGTTATAATTTTAAAATCTATATTTTTCATATAAATGATTATTTTAATTATATAATATAATTTTCATATTCTGAAAATTATTTTTATAAAATGGTGTTCATTATTGAATTTAAAACATCAATAAATGGTTAGGGGTAATTTTTTGGAATTTTATGAACTACTAGAGTGTTTGGTGAATAGTAAAATACGGGAATTTAAGGTATAAATACATTAGAAGTTAAAGACCCCATTCCATGAGTCATGAATGATGTAATTTGCATTGGTTTTACTCACATGCACATATTACTATATTTTTTCACAAGAATAAACACTATTTATTTTCTTTAGAAAAATTATAAAATAATGAATAAAATAATGAGAAATCTTCTCCCTCCTCCATTAGAAATATCACCCCTCACCACCACTAATCTTCACACATACAAGCCTTGATGCTTGTGATTTTTTCCCAATACTCTCTATAATACATTACCCCACTTCTAGGAGATCTTGGTATTAAATAATTAACAAAACCAATCCCTTTAATGAGGTTCTCAAAGAGGAGTATTCATGATGTAAAATGCTCTTCCTTTTCCTTTTAGTTTCTTCTTATGTTCTTTTCTTTTATTATTCTCTGCTCACCTCCACTATACAAATGATAATGATAAATAAATTATCAATTATATACTAGAATTATATCATTTTAATGTAATATAGTTACTCATACTTTATATCTATCTCTCTCTCTCTTATTTTAAAATTGAAATCATCGTCTTAGAAGAGCCGATTTAAAACCTTCATGGATGAAAAATTTTATTTCTTTGATTTATACTTCATGGATGGTAATGAAACCATTTTTATAGTTAAACTAGACTCTAATATTTTTATTACAAACTTTTTTATGTTCTTAATGAAAAATATTTATATAATAATAAATGATAGAACAAAATGAGTTTTTTATAATCAATAAAGGTCATAATAATGAAAACTATTATCACTAAATGTATTATCTAAAGATTTATCCTCATAAAATATATCCAAATGATATATATATATATATATATAATAATAATTTACAATTTTTTATGTTCATTCATATAATAATAATATAACTATGTATAATTATACCCATTCCACATGAACATCCATACTCATATACAAGTATAACGATCATAAAAACCATGTAAATGAACACTCTAGAGCAATAAAATTGTTTATAATAACTCAAGAAATCCATAAATAAAGTTAATAAAATTATAATACATCAAATAAATGTATAAAATTTTATGAATTATTAATTAATGTATTTAATTTTATTATCAATGATGTTAGGTTTGTGTTCATAACACATTAAGACTTACGGTAACAAATTTCATCCCAAACCACTATTTTTCATTCAGGTTATTATATCTTCCTATATAAAACAATGTAATTCAGAATTATTTTTATATAATTATTCTAAATTATGTTTATATATTCCAAACCCATGTTTCTATATTAGTTCATCTTTCATTTATAAGAAATAAATGTTTTTTCTTGGTTCACTTTTCAATTATGGATGATATACATGATCGATTAAAGGGAAGATCTTGATTTCTTACCCATTTTCAAGTATCATCTATAATATGTTTTAATACATCATTAATTTTATAAAATCTCTAATTATGTCATGTAAAACTATATTTTATTCATTAATGGGTTTATAAAAATAAATTATGTCAAATAAAAATGTTTTTTTCAAAAGAACTATTATTTGTAATGTAAAAGGCATATTTCTTTCAATAATTACTCAATGGGTTTTTAGTGTATTTTCATATAATTTAAAACCTCAGTTGATTTTCATGATTTATTACAATTGATATGTTATTATTTTCTTCTACCATATTTTAATAAGTCATTTCTAACTGGTTTTACATTGGATGTTCTATCTTGATACCCTTCACCATGATACTCAGATTAGTGATTATGATTATAGATTGGGGAATTTTATTAAATTTAATATGTTAATGTTGTTTATATTTATCCCAATTCATATGATGAAATAATTGGACTTAGAATGTGATTTGTGGGGTTCTCTATATCCCCTCAATGCATTAGTTGTTCTCATGAGGCAAAACAAAATAAGGATTTGGCCGAGGCATTGCCCTTTTATTTTCAGATGTCTTTGATGACACCTTGAAAAAATGATTCATATGTCCAATATTATGCATTCCTTCATTATTAAATTAGTAATTATTAAACCATGTGATATTTGAATATTTAATATCCATTTTTAAGGTTTATTATCTAATGATAAGTTATATTTATTTATTTAATCAGCTTTCATAGCCTCCATATTATGCTCATGTTTATTTTTTAGGGAATTTGTTTTGTGATTCACAGTGCATAAGGTTACTGTTTATGAAACAATCCTCTATATTACTTACCCTTACAAAGAATATGAGCTCACTCCCTTCTTGGGTTTTAATTTTCTCCAGGATGTGAAGATGAATAATATGAGTGACTTGTATAGATAATCTAGTAGTTATTAATGTTTTTAATTGAATTTCAATATTATATTTACTATCTTGTAGTAATTTAAATCTTATTTCCGTATTTCGTTTTACAAAACTACTAAACTGTTAGGTCCTTCAGTATATAACTTCCTTGTTATCATACCAATTTAACAAGGTTTGATATCAATTTTACATTATTGGGGCCCGGGTCTTTATATATGATTCTAAAAACAAACAACCCATATTACTTACAATGTTCATATACTTATACAATGAAAAAAAACTAAGGAAATTTCACCAACTATGCATAAGGACCACACATTCATCCCTATGGTTGAGTTCTTTATCATAGATCCACATAACCTGCCATCATATTGAGCTGTATATATATGTCATCCCAGCTAAATATAATACCATGAAGTACATAAATGGTGATACACTACATGATTAGTTGTTGAAAATTAAAAAAAAATTCAATTGTAGTAAAACAATTCACACACTATAAGGTTTATAACATGTGAGTCCTATGTTCTTACCATGATGTATGAGACACATCATGATTATACATGCCATGAGTCCAAACTAAACTGCATGCCTATTCCCAATATACCAAGATCCATAAATCCATCATAATCCAAAATGTAAAATCCTCAAGTGTGGAATAGTATGTGAAAAACATATACAATAGTAACATTGAATACCATGAACATCAATCTTATGCCTTGGACATGTGAACATCCAACCATAATAGGAGTTTGTGACATACCAACATATATCCATAATATTCTTAGACACATTCTTATATCTCAAGTATACAAGATCCAAAATATTAAAAAAAATTACATGCAAATCCACTAATGTAACTTTGTAACATCCTAGCCTTGATTCCACTAACTCGGTCCCCCGATCCAGTTCAACACCTAACCAGAAACATGCCACCTCATACACTAGAGATTCATAACTAACATTAGGGGCCTAAGGTTGAATTTATAGAAGCCTATATTCCTATATCATAGATTATACATAAAATGAAATATAAAAAAAACATACACATCATAGTAAATTGAAATAATAAATAAGATGAAACAAAATAATGTTGTAATAGAATGAAATACAAAAAATTCGTGAACATCCATGCCATACATAAAACATTTATAACCCACTAGGTCATTCAATTATAAAAAATAAAAAACAAAAAAAAAATAAATACATCTAGCTCTACATACAATTTTGAGTAGTGTCGCATACCCGGTTTCTAAAACCCTATCGAGCTGCGGAAGCCTAATTTCCATAATTCACATTAGTAACCCACTGAGTCATGATATCCTGGGCTTTATTTATATCCATCATGAATTCATGATCATCTTGAAATAAGGAATAAGGTATTCAAAAACACCAAGGTTTGTGTAAATGGGGTGAGAAATAAATATTAGTAGGTCATCCCCAGTGGATAGCCTATAATATGCATCCATAAGTGCATGTTCATGTAATATGCTAAAACAAGCCAAAAAATAACATAAATAAATAAAAATAAAACAAATTTAAATCATGAGGTCTATGAATCTAATCAAACACAACTAATTTAGAATGTATTGAGTTTCTATAAGAATGTCTTGAATACCGTATATCCCCAATAACATTCCGGCTTCACGTCTATGGAATCTCTAATCAAACACCACAACTTCACCCATTATCACTTACATAGTTCATTGACACTTCAGTACTAGGTACTCATTCCATTGACAAGTGATACCAAAATCATAAATAATCTACTTAAAATCTATCACATATCTCAATAAGGTAGTTCATATAAAATCATTCAAACACCTAAGCCATAAGTAGAAAATTAGTTTCATGGTCCTTAATATGACACCTAATCCACATAGTATATTATCCCTTCTTATATAATCTGATTGAAATATAAATCATGTATACTAAGTGCTCGTCCACCATCCCATTCCCTCAAGTATACCATTGTTACCTATAAAATCATTTTGCAACATGAACTATAATGAATATTATATGTTCTTAAATCCTCATTCTAATTCCTAATCCATATTGTATAATGTCCATTCTTAGAGAATGATCTAGATATCTTAGAAAATATGTGGAATTTTACTTCCATTATACTCAGAAATATCAATAAGAATACCTAGAACCCAGATCCATCACATACACTATAAAAAGTTTATTGTACCTATATAGATCCCCATGTCTAACTGTATATCCCACAGGCATGGAGAACCATGTCCAACCCACCCAAACCTAAATGTGGAGGGTCTTGTAAATCATCTAGTACCATATATTTGGATCATCAAGTAAAAATATATCAATAATGGCATCCCATAACATTAAATCAGGCTAAAAAATGGCACCCCAACTAGACCACGTCTTCACTATGGAAAAAACCAAGTCTCAACTTCAAAAAATAGAGAAACACAACTAGGGATGGAAGAATTCCTTTACCTTCTATTAATATCTCATCCCAAAAATGGGTCATACATTAGTTTTGGTACCAAAAAAACACCCATAACCATTTCTATCAAAGAAAATTTACCTTCTTAGGGTCATACTATCAATCGGCCAATGCTAGGCCTTTTTAGACAACCCATAAATAAAGGCATCCCTCTTTGGATACATAAAACTAGAACTCAAGAACATTAAACCCTTTTCAAATCCATAATAAAAACCAAACTCTTGAGATAATTAACGTTTCTCTGAGTTCACACATCTTATAACCTAGTATGTATAATTTCATAGCCTCGTTGCCCCCAATGCAGTAAATATTCATTGGTAGGTGGCCTCAAGACCAATTTCTTTCCAAGACACCCTAGGTTGGATTGTAAACCCATATTATCAAACTTGAGTCATTACTACATCTTTAAATCCTCATAAAATATAAATATAACAAAAAATGATGTATCTAGAATACTTATAATATATTATCCAATCATTCTTAGGACTATTTTTTGGGTCCTATCAAATTTCTCACCCTCAAGACATAGCTGGAGTCACTTTCTAAAGGAAAACATCTCTATCATATCTTTTTCACCCCAAACTCAATCATGGATGTTATCAAAACACCCCAAGGGTTACATAATTTAATTATATACAAAAAAATCCAAATATTTTTCTATTATGTCCAATTCAGTATCCAGATAATTGAATAACCCAAAATCATAAAATGGCAATAATAGGGAAATAAATAACATAAACCTTGAGACCATGGAATGCCTTATGAATTATTAGGGCTCAATATGTACTTATACATGTTATCGGTACACTGAGGGTCTATTGGTTCATTATTACACTACCACAACACACATGGGGTCTGGACGTGTACTACAACATGACCATGTCATACCTAGGGTCAGACCATTTAATTTTACATAATCATGTACCTTCTACATGGGGTGTCAACCCATGTACCCAACCTCATGGTAATGTCCCTACACATGTCATGTACTTAGACTATACATTCTGTAGTATATAAATTCTATTTTCTCAAGTACTCGGTCACATAGCCATTCCCTATAGCATGATGTATACTTCTTCCACACAATGTGCAGTTCCAATAGATGATATTCCTAGAATAGGAAGAACACATGGCATATGATCCATAATTACATAACATGTGATCAGGATTTCTGATTATAAAGACCCTCTAATGCCCTATTTTTACCAATTATGCATAGATCGACCCCTATGAAGTCCAAAATAGTCACAATAGGAATTTAAAACATAAAAAAAATCTATATGGATATGGAAATAAAAATAAAAACATAATTACCTTATCCATAAAATTTGAATATTTTTATCCAAATTTACTCCTGAAAAATAGTTCACCTCGATCGAATCTTCATCTATGCCATGGAAGAACTCTAGCATTATATCTGTCCACCTTACATATTGAATTGTCTTCCAATTAGAGGAGAAAACCTCCCCCACTTTATACCATGTATGGGAATCCAAAATGGGGGGAGTCATTTACTTATTTTAATTAATTATGTAATTAATTAATTAATTAATTTACATTTAAACACTCCTCTCATGTCCAGCAACATGATCAGGTTTATACCATGAATAAGTAAAACCCATCTTCCCAGACTCTACCAAATATTCAAAATATCTATGTGACACTTTATTCAACAGATATCACCACATGAATCTAAATGAATAATTTAATATTTACATAATTAAATATTTACTGTTCCACAAAAACATTAGTGACTTAAAATTATACCAAAAGCCTAAAATGTGGTAAATAAACCATTCTTAAACCAAATGAGTGGTCAGAAAAATTATATGAGATCACATGATAGAGTAAAATGTCTTTTTTATCCCCTCAAAAACAATAAAAAGGAAAATTTCAAAGTTGTACAGTGATTATAAATCATAATGAAAATATGTTTTTAAATATTGATTTAGGAGTGGTTGGGTATGTTACTGATAATGAAATCTATTATATCTTAACTAAGAATTTATTTTTCCTGACATGTGAAGTCTATGACTTGTGGTCCCTTGATTGAGATAGACTAATAAAGTGTAAATTTAATCATAGATAAAACATATGATATTCTTATCTATAAAGTGAGGGTATGTAATATTGTTGTATGTAAGGGAGACTAACATGTGATTTATTCAACAACATGATCAATGTATACAAAGAGAATTGACAAAAATAAGTAGGTGTATGAAATTGATATATCATGATTTATGGGTGACTAAATGTATTAGATAGAGGGATCAAATGAACATTCAGGATCTCTTATTATCAAAATACTAGTCATAGTTATATATATATATATATGTGTGTGTGTGTGTGTATGTGTGTGTGTTTTATAGAGATCTCACAAAATCCCTTGAAATTGTTAGTAACATAGATGCATTTTAGAGGTCACTCGTTGTATAAATTTATCAATACAAGAATGAATAATTTTTATCAACTCTAATTCAATAACATAGGGTTTTTCTCCATAGTTAAATATAGAAATTGATGACTTGGTCCACACACTACACCAAATTTTTTTTCCCATTATAATATTTCTATAAAATTATAATGTATAAATAGTTGAAAAATATAATTAAATATATATAAATAAATATATTTATAAAAAAACAAAAATTATAATTAAAATCCACTATAAATATTGAATCCATTAATATGACCAAGAATCTAATAAAATAACTTATTATGATTATAACTAATTTTATAAAAATGATATTTTTCATGTTTGATATGTTTATTATTCTCTTTTATTTTAAAATAATAATTCATATGTAAAAAATGATTTCATTTATGAAGTTGTTTTATATGATATTGTATAAATTTTTATTTAATGTTAAATTTATAAATTTTTGGATTTTAAATTGACAAATTTAACAATATTTTTTTATTTATCATATTCATATTATCCTATGGAGATATTTCAGGATCTTTTTGAAATAATTAATTTTTTGGTGAATTGAAAAAACTCTGATCTTATTAATGGTGTCACTTTTTATGGAATTACATTATTACAAATAAATTAAGAGTTTTTTTAACTATTTTATTTAAAATTATATATTTTTAGATATAAATAATTATTGTAAAATTTTATTTTTAATTTACAAAACTATTTTCTTCTTTTGAAAATTTTTAACCATTTTAATGAAATTAGATTTTTTGATAATTTTATTTATTTAATTATGACATGATGCAATGAAGTTTTTGATTTTATTTATTTTTAAATAAATAATATTTATTTAAAATTTATCAAAATGGGATTTGATAATTATACCCTAATCTTCAATCTTTTAGCTTAAAAACATTCTTTTAAAAAAATGTGTTTTTTAGAGTTTCATTTAAAACTAATTTTCTGTACATATAGGATATTTATATAATAAATTGGATTTTATATTCATAATAAGTGGATTCATATTATCTAATATGTCTCATATTATTTTTATTTCTAATGGATAAATTACCTATTTAAAAAATTATTACTATGATGAAAACTAAAATGGTAAATGTGAGTAACATTAGAGGTAAAGTGAATAACATGTTTATTATTTAACATTGATGGTTTTTATTGACCTTATATTTCCTAAACTACATTATTTATCTATTTTGGTTCACTTTTCTGGTTATATGTTTCCCATTATTGAATATTTTTAATTATTTAAAAAACATTGTCACTCATTTTTTCATATAAAAGGGGTACTCATATCTTTATTTCCCATCACTACAATACCCCCCCAAAGTTCAGAACATAATATTCACAATAATTTTATCTATGATACTTTACACATTAGTTATGTTCCTTAATTTTCAATATAATTTCCTTCAATATTTTATTCCCCTTCACAATGTTGATAATCCAAAAAGTGAGGTATATGTTCATAAACGTCTCTTTCTTTTGCTATTTCTTTACAAACTTGTTTTGTTACAAAAATTTAATTTCCCATAATTAAAATGATAAAATTACTATTATTATAATATTGGTATGCTATTATAAGTATGTTATAAGAATTAATCACTCTCACCTTTTCCATTAAAAATAATGTAAACATGAATCATGTGTAATGTAGATTACAAACTCTATGAATAAACATGTTACGTTTTTTCCAACCCTTGAAAAAATAGATGGTTTTAGTTTATATTTTATAAGTATATATAATATATATATATATATATATAATATAAATAAAATGGTTATTTTTTAATTAAACAAAAATTAATAATTGATATAAGTTAATCCAATGATAATGGTAAAATACAAAATTAGCTCTTCATTGATTCTAATTTCAAGAAATATGAAAAAAAACTCCCATGAAATTAAATTTAAATAATTATTAGTATTCATTAAAAAATAAATTATATAACCTTTAATAATTTATAAATTAATATATTTGGGATAAAAATGAATATTAACACAAATTTTCAAACCTAGTTCAAAATGGATTTGATTATTAGCACCCAATATTGATAATTTATTATAACAATCTAATACAATAAGAGAATTTTTATTAAGAATGAGTATAAATAGAAGTATATAATAATATGTTACTGAATATTAAATAAATATATTTATCTCTTTTATAGAGGAGGTTAAATCATTCCATGGAAATCACGGGTATATTTTAGGGACCTAGTAAGTCAAAATCATTTATTTGAGTTATGGACAATATTTTAGAACAAAATTTATCAAATAAATTCTATTTGGATTAATTTTAATCAATTATTTTTGTAGAAAAATTGTTTTTGGACAAAAAACACTTTCATGAAAAGTATTATTTTAATTTCTCTCAAATACCAAGGTGGATTTTTGAAATGGGACTTGTATGTATGAATTTTACGATGAATGATAAATTTTTTTAAAAAAAACTGTTCATGATTTAGTTATCATTATATAAAAATGATCTATATCTCATGAAGTGATTTTTTATATTTTATTATGTAATAAACTCTTTTTTATACTGAGATTATGATATCCTACGATCTATTATATTCATGTTATGGGATATGTTTAAGAAAACAATTCTTTTTTGATGGTTTATTTATGTGGTGATTTTGATTTTTTTAAGTGGAACACATATATATGGATGATGATGGGTCCAATATAGTGGAATAAGCATATATATAATGAGATATTAAAGCATAAAAATAATGTTTTTTTCATATTGGTGTGGGAATAATGGATTTTCTCACATTTTCAAGCATTAACATAATGAGTCGGTCCCCATAGGTGTCGCCATAATGGGTCTATTCTGATAGGTTTTCCTATTATTATGTTATTCTATAGTTTCTTATTTATAATGTTATGAAACATATCTGTGCTGTTTATAATGTAATTCAACGTTTCAATATGCATTTGATCTCTATGAAATTCCATGTTTTCATTATTATCTTATTTTCAATTTTCCCAAACCTTATGTCATGTTCACATGTTATATATTTTATCTTTTATGTAACCTTAAATGTATTTTTATTATCTTACCTATATTTGTAATGTTTTTTATTATCATACATATTTTCATGATCTCTTATATATATATTCCTCATATTTACCTTATTCTTATGGTGTATTACTTTGTGATATTTCATTTTAATTATTGAGTTTCAGAGTCCACCCATATCTTATATACCATTCCAAATGTTATAATGATTATTACATCATATTAGATATCTAGATATAGGTTCATAGTTGTTTAATTATGGGTAAAAAAATTCAAGTGTAATAGAATAAGATGTTTATATAACTAATTTTCATGAAACTAATCCTTTTTGTCCGTGGATTATGATACTGTTATGTGAATTACTATTTAAATATTAATAATAGTGTATACTTAATTTTGTCATTAGATTTTGTCACTATATTTAGTAGCAATGGAGTGAGTCGTTATAATTTGGATACTGGTTCTATTATTTATGGAGATTATTTTAGAGAATATTTGTTAACAATCTAAGGAAACGTTTATGGGATTATTCTATGTATAGGATAACATTCCAATATTTTGGAAACATTTTGATAATTGTTTCCAATGAAGAAAACACTATGTATATATTAAAAGTGAATGTGGTTTTGGAATGGATGCATATATGGATAATAATCCTAAAAGTGTTAATCGAGTTTATCTCAACTATCACTTTGGTGAAAAGTAAATTGGCATTGACTATTCATCTAGTTTGAAACTTCTAATGGATATCCATTGAATAATAACATTTTATTTAAGAACCATTGTGAAGGGTTTAAATATATATATAACTAGGGTAGTTATAAAATAAATAATAGGTATCCCAGATTTAATCCTATATTTTCATTGGCTCATGTATTCATGTCATCTATAAAATCCTTATTCAAAATTTCCACTTTAATTTTATGTTAAATCACTAATATAAGTACAGTCATTCCCATTTTTCTATTAGTCATGGTAATTGTGGGAACTCTAATGAGTCATTTTAATAATGGGTGAAATAGAAAATATAGATATTATATGAATGGGAAACCTAATAATGTTGGGGTAGTAAAAATATCATGATAATGATCATCTAACTATCTAATACTGTAGGAACTAACCTAAATATTTTTTATACCAAATACCCCATAGTGGGAGAAACATTATATCATGTCATTTATGAGAAAAAACCCACCCGCTTTTAATAGGTATTCTAATTCACTAATTTCTTGAGTATTGGGTCAATCCAATGAAAAATATATTTTCTACTCTCTAGTGCTCAGACTATGATAAGGTTTTTTACCTATCTATCATTTAGAACGTGATGTTGACTGGTGGTATAATCTCATTAATAACAATATAGAGTTGTAAGACATATAATATATATAATTGTAACAGTTCAAGAATATATTTTTACGATGTATTTTACATTAAATCTTCCCATAAGAATAGAGTGGGAATTAATGTAATTTAAGTAAAAAGAGTTTGACTCTATTAGGTTATATAATGAAAATTTCATAAAAATGATGTTGTATTCCTTAGGTTATATCACTGATACTAAGAGTAAAATAAATAAATTAATTAATATATTAAATCCATTTTTTAACAAATCCTTATCCATAAATGACTTTGGATGTTATGAAGAGATTGATTGATGTTACCTTAATGTTGTGATGGAAAATGGAACATCCCAATATCCAAATGAAATGAAAAGGAAAGTAGAGTATCATGTACCCACTGATGATAATAAATATGGTGAGAAGAAATATAAATTTCAAACATACAATAAAAGTGGGAGGATGAATCTGGGTAATTATCTCAACAGATCAGGGATGTTTTTTAAGTGTGGTAAAGTTAGACACCAGGCCCACAATTATCTAACAAAGGCTATGAGTTAGATTCACAACACACAACATAAGAAAATTCACCTTAATGATATTACCATAAAAAAATGGATAAACATAATGGATTTTGGTCATTATTTGAATCAATGCCTGAAATCTCAATCAATTAATAAAAGAGGCATTGTAAAATTCCCCAACCAAGGTAACGAGGTTGGTAATTCGTGATCAATAGAGATAAGTTATATCATGATAATGAAGTGTGTGGTGCACTTGATAAATTTTCTAGATCTATTAAAACATTATTTTATTTTGTTTCATCACATTGTATTAAATTTCATAAATTTTCTAACAATATGAATCACCCCCCAGAAATGGATATAGAACTATTATTGAAAAACCATTGTCTCACAATGATCTTGTTTATGTTTTAAAAATATTATCTAATTGGGATTTATGGGAGGATTATTATTATAAAACTAATTATTCTTCTTTTGGGTGAATTAAACATGGTAGGGGGTATGGATTGTTTTCCCTATACAAAGAACATATCAAAAATTCAGCTACGGAAGACTCATTTCATATCCCAAATCATCAAATTATCATATATTGATGAACGAATGATTTTTAACTACTTAAAGATAAAAATTATATAACACGATTTATGTAAACAATAATTAAGGACACTAGGATAAAAATATTATGGAGGAATTCAATATTAATATCATGATTATTATAGGGGAATATAATGATTTATTTCTGTATTAACCTCCCCATATTGCCCCAGTCTGTGAGGTTGATTTTTAATTAAAATTCATACCTATATACATTCCCATATCATGGAGTCTATATTTAATTAATCTCATTGAATTAGAGGAGTTAAATAACAAACTGTAATACAATTTAGAAATGTTCTTAATACACCACAGTTCATCCCTATTGTGTGCCCTGGTCCTCTTTTCAAAAAAAATAAGTATGGATTGATGAATCATTGAATTGATTATCAGGATCTTAATAAAATCCTAATAACAAATAGAATCATTTACCCCATATTGATGGTCTATTAGATCAAATATATAGAGATCAATACTATTATAAGGCTCATCTTCGACCAAGATACCATGTCTTTCAGGTCGAAAGGGTGGATATATCTAAGATGAATTTCTGAACATGATAAGAAAAATATGGGTTTATAGTGATGTAATATAGACCTTACAATTCCCATTCTATCTTTATGGATCTAATGATTATATTATAAAGATACTACATTGATAAATGCATGGTTTTATTTATAGTGGAAACTTCTATATATTCAAATTAAATAGGAGATCCTGATGATCTTTTAAAAATTGTGTTAAAAACATTGATAAAAAAATAATTTTAATGAAGAGTACAGCAAATGATAGTTATTGAAACAACATGTCACATTACTCGGTCATGTAGTTGCATTAAAAGGCATATTAGTGTATTCCTCAATGACGAAATTGTTGATAAATGGCATAGACTGACCAATATAATTAAAATATGTAATTTTCTTTGATAAGTAATATATTATCAATTCATTGGGATAAATTTATCATCAAAATAAAATACAATAAAAATGTTGATACAAAATGTAGTAATGTTTCTTTAGAGAGAGAAATTCAATGATTTTTTTTAAGGAAATGAAGAAGATGAAGTTTACAGAACCTTTAATCACATTACCTTATAGTGGGGAAGAGTTTAGAGTATATAATATTTATTTAAAAATGGGTTTAGTTATGTTATCATACATAATGATAATGTAATTTTTTATTGTTAATGATAATTAGAAGCACATGTAAAAAATTACATGATGTATGATTTATTCCTGACAATAGTGATCTTTTAATCGAATATTTATTGGGATTATCTTAATAGAGAAAAGTGTGATATATATACTTATCACAATATTTTGAAAAATATATCTACACTTATAGAATTGAACATCCATCAATGTATATGGTTAAAGGTGATAAAATATTATGATTGATTAATACATTACTAACTTGAGAAGGAAAATACATTGGATAGTTCTCTAAGAAGGAATGATCATGTTAATCTCTCCATAATGTGGATTTTAAAATACCCAAAACTCAAGGATTTGAAGAGGATGAATCTTGAAGTAATAATGGTGGATGGGTAAATCCTATATTTCCTAATTGAAAGAACATCCATATATTCAAATAGTGACTAAATAATTAAGAATATATTATGTACATATATAAAAGGTGGGGAATAAAATAGAGGTAAAATTTGATAAAGATGGAGTTATAAGGTTTGGAAGCCGGATGCGTATCCTATAAAATTTGGAATTGAATAAGGAAATTCTGGACGATTCTCATAGATTATCATTATATATCCATAATTGAGGTATTCATATGTATAAATATTTAAAACAAAATATATGGTGAGGTAGCATGAAGATATGGATTATAGAAAATATGTCTCAATGCTTGGCAAGAGAAAAATTTTAGGATGGAAAAAAGTCTAAGGGTATGCTAAAACCATGAACCATAAAAGTATATAGATAAGGAACCACCACCATTTTAAATTTTCATTAGAATCCAAAAAACATCTCAAGTCCATAATTCTATTTAGGTTTTAATAGACAACCCTACAATGTAATTTTATTTTACTTCTATTAAAAAATATTTGTCCCTTGACCAAATAACCAATATATATATATATAAACGAAGTGGAGAGGATTCATAAAGAACAAAAATCCATTTTATCTGATCATGATCTAAGGTTTACCTAGAGATTCTAGATAATTATTCATAAATATTTAGAGTCAAAATTGAGCTTTAATATTGCATACCATCATCATACATATGATCAATATGATATGAGAATTTAAACTCATGAGGATATACTGAGTTCATATTTGATGGATTTAAAAGGATCTTATGATCAAAAAGTTGTTATAATATAAAAATATCCTCCATTATAGCAATCAGATGTCATCGTATATGGCTCTTCATTAGAAGAAATTCAAGATATCAAATGTCTGGTACGAATATAGAGAGAGGAAGTTGATAGGTCCTTACCTTTTCTATAAAATGAAGGATATGGTTCAAACTGTTCAAAAAAATATGAATGTTCTATAAAGCTGATAGAAGAGTTACACGGGCAATATTCAACAAGATATTGACTTTGAAGTTAGTGGCAGTGTGTTCCTTTTAATATCTCTATGGAAGTGAGTTTTGAGATTTGTGGAGAAAGAGATGTTGATCCCTAGATACATTATGCACCTTGAAATACTAGAACATTTTAGGGTTATATCATATCACATAGCTCTCCCTCTATGCCTCTCCCAAACACACAATGTGTTTATTGAATCTATTTTGAGAATGTACATACCAGGCCCTTCACATGTGTTATGTTCAGATGCTTTGCAAAATTAATATAATAACTATTATGAGGCAAAACTAGTGGAATTTTCTAATCGATGAGATAATGATTTTTTGGATTAATACCAATCATCTAGTTAATGTTATATAGATAAATAATAATTTTTTAGGAGAATAGATGGGAACTACATGATATGATGAGAGAAAACCAGCCTCATATATTTTCTTCCATGTAATAAAATTTCAAGGATGAAACTCTTTTATAGGGGTAGAATGTAATGACCCTAGTTTTTAAAACCTAAACAAATAGTGTTTAATGAATTATTCCATATATAACAAAAAAATAAAAATATACCATTATAATATATCTGTAAAAGTAGAAGATATGAATAGTAGTAACAGAATTATGAAATATATATAAATAAATACATTTATAAATACAAAACAAATAAATTGAAAATACACATTAAATATTGAATAATTAAGTATAGTTAAGAAAATAAAATAAAATATTCTTATTCATAGAATGTACTTTAGTAAATGTATTTTTTGTATATTTGATATTTTAATAATTATTTGAAAAAAAAATTAAATAGATAATGTGCAATAAAAATATTTTCTTATAAATTATTATTTTCAATGATATATTTAACTTTATTTTAAATTTATGTTTATAAATTTTAAGACATTAAAATTAATTAAATAACATCATTTTTTTATTTATCATAGTCAAAATAGCTTAAAAAATAAGTATTTTTTAGAAATAAGTAATTTTTAGGTGAATCGTAAAAAATCAGATTTTATTGATGTCATCATATTTATAAAATTATTTCTTACATGAAAAATTAGAAGTATTTGAGATCATTTCATTCTAAATTATATATTATATAGTATAATAAAACATTTCAAAATACCATTTTAAATTTATAACCCCAAGCTCAACATTATGAAAAATAATGTAGCATTTTAATGAATTGTTTTTTGACATTTTTTTCCATTATTACATGATACAATGTGTTTTTTATCGTATTAATTATTTTATATACAATAAAAAAATAATAATAATTATTTAAAATTTATTGAATGAAATTTTCTTTTATAATTATACCATAATCATTAATAATTTTTTTTTTAAAAAATAAACTTTCTCAAAAAATGTTTTTTTTGATTTTCTGTTAAAATTAATTTTACACAAACATTGGATTTTTATTAGGTCAATTCGATTTAATATTTTGAAATATTTGTTCGAAATTAAATTATATGAATCAATTTATTTGTAGTTTTAACGTATAAATTACCTAGCTAAAATCAATTACCTGTGGAGACAATTATAAGGTTAAAAGTTAATGACCATAGAATTAAAGGACATAACATGTCTAAAACTTGTTTTTTAGCGTTTTATGTTTTTTATCGACCTTATTTTACCTCTAATAAGTTTTATATCAATTTATAGGCACTTTTATTTAGAAATACTTTCCATTATTGAATAGTTTTTTGAGTGTTTACAAAATGCACTTTCTTTTCACTTATAAAAGGGGAACTCTTCTCCTCACATCCCCTCACCCTAAACCCCCAAAAATTTTATAATTTTATTAAAAATGATATTTATTAATCTCTCATTAAATTTAAAGTGTATTTTTTCATCTCAAAATAACAACCCTAAATGTTTTAATCCCCACCAAAATGGTGATACTCGACGATGTGAGGTATAAGTTCTAAATAATATATATTTTCTATTTCATCATACCCTTTTATTCTACATAAAACTTAATTTCACCATGTTAAATGGATAAAATTATTATGATTATAAAACAAATATGTTATTATAATTATGTCACAATCATTATTCAACCTCCCTTTTTTCATTAAGAAGAATGAAAACATGAACATGTGTTGTGTGGACTACCGCCTCCAAGAATTAACATGTTTCATTTTTTTACCATTACTTATAAACATTAATGGTTTTATTTTAATTTTTATAATTATATATGATATTAAAATGTAGTTTATAATTCTTATGGATCTTTTTTAATAATAAAATATTAGTATCATTATAATGTAATCAATCGATATAAGTAAAAAAATATAAAACTAGTAATTCAACATTTTTGATTTCAAGAAACCTGACTAAAAATCCCATGTAATGGAATTATAAAATCATAAGTATTTATAAAAAATATTAAATAACCATTAATGGATTTAAAATTATGATATTTTAGATAAAAAGTAAGACCATAAGGTCTTTTACAAACATAGTTCAAAACAGTTAAAATTATTAACACCTAATGTCAAAAAATTTTACAAAAACCTAATACACGAAGGGAATTACTGTCAATGAAGAATATATATTAAATTATTGGAAAATAATTATATGAAAAAACTAATTAATATTTTTACCTATATGATACATGATTCGTATAAATTATTTAAAAAATAAGGGTTATCATAACGCAGTTGGTAACTCAAAATAAAAAATTTGGGATACAAAATGTATTATTGAACATTATTTCTCCAATAATTTTCATTTTGATTGATGTTATTTATTTATTTAACGGGGTGAAATTATTGGAAACAAAATTAATTTCATGTAATTTATTCATTTCATTTATCTTAAATACAATGCATAAATTTTTATAAGAGAATCGTAACAATGACTTTTATAATGATAAATAGAAAATGTATTAAGAAAATAATTTCATGATTTGGTTCTAATTTATTTAAATTTCCTATATACCATGAAGTGATTTTTTATATATTATTATGTTATTAAACCTTTTCAAAATTTATATTTTTATATTCAATGATTTCATAAGTTTATGTTTTGTGATATGTTTAAGAAACACATTCTTTTTTTCTGTGGTTTATTTATGTTATGATGATAAATGATTTATATAGACCAAAAATGTATGGATGATCATGGGTGGGGTCCTATATGACTATATAATTAATTATTATAAGATTTTATATCATGAGACAGTTAGTCATATACATATTGGGTTCTCTGACCCATTTTTTTGGCATGATGGGTTTTCTCACATTTTTAGGCATAGAAATAATGAGTTTGTTCAAGTAAGCATGTAAATAATGGATTTGTTAAGATATATTTTTCTATGATTATATATGTGATATATTTTCATGTTTATTATGTTATGAGACATTTCGATGTTTTTATCCATTTATTCACGTTTTAAGAAGCATTTTTCCTTGAATATTTCTATTAACGTATCCCATAACTTATATAATGTTCACATGTCAAATGTTTGGTCTTTTATGTTTTCTTGATGATATTTTTATAACCTTATATGGATTCATCATGTGTTCTTATTATCATACATGGTATAATGATCACATGTTATATATGTGTGTGTGTGTTCCCAATATTATCTACAGGCATACGATTAAATACATTAGGATATACCTTTTCCATTCCTAAGGGTTTGAGCTCACCGCTTTTTTAGGTTTCCATTATGTTGGTTTTGAAGATTATTAAATCTGGTGATATGTCTCCAAATGAATCTATAAGAAAACCACAATAGAAAAATATTTTCAACTCGTATAAAATAATATGTTTTAGTAAATAATTTCAATGATACTAAATTTTTTGGTCTTTGTATTATTTAATTACTGTTTGATTTGTTTTCTAAATTGTGAGATTATTGTATTATTTAAGTTATTTCTAGTTTGGATCATTATATCTTCACATTTCAATGTGGTCACTTTTTGGTTGAAAAAATTTAGATGTATTTTTACTCATATAATTTCTCTAAATGTTATTTAGAGTTTATCCAATAGGATTTTTGGATGAATATTTACAGGATGGTGTACACAATTTGATATAAGGGGAATTTAATAACATATTTCCAAAATCATGATTGGAGATATTAAAAAGGTATTTGGTGAGGAATTTCATAGGTTATTATATATGATACAATATAATGTGGAATGACAATAAATTTATTAGGCTTTAGTGCAAGTGAGATATTGAGGGACATATTCTCTAAAATAATATAAACCACGTAATGAATTTTTAATATCATAATATATGATATAATATTATCATAATGTAAAAAATACCAAAAACCTATAGTATATGATTTTATATGATATATGGATTACATATTACTATGGTTTGATCTATCTATAGTGTATATCATTGTTTCAAATTTGGATTTATCAGGTAGTCAAATAACAATAATTATCATTTTGATGATCCTTATATGATCTATCATTTACTATTAGTGTTTCATAAGATGAAATTTTGATAGGTAAAATAATTCATGAAAATGATTAATTCAAAAAGGGATGAATCATTAGTCATATGTTTTTTAATGCAAGAGTAAATTTAATTGGGACTTGGGAATATAGTGATGCCTTTATAAGGAGGAAAACACTATCATGATGTTTATTCATTTTTTTAATTATATTACTTCAAATTCTATCAATATTTACAAATATCTCTCTCCATAATATAATTTATATCAAAAGAAACTAGTGTTTCTTGGATATTATAATATTATTTTCCAAGAATTAGGCAATTAATATTTTTTAATGGGTACACCATGGAGGATGGAAACCATCTATTTCATCTAAGAGATCTTCCTAAAGTATGTTAATAGAATTATATGGTTTTCACCTTCACTAGTGTAAGGAACAAAAAATCATCATTATATTAGTCTATACATGGTAACACATTTCAACCCTGATAGGTATTGGGATTTTTTTTATTCTAATTGGTTCCACTACATTGATTAATTGAAATAGATCCTAGGAAATCCATCAATCGCATCATCATATCTTGGGATATGGGAGAGGGAAATTCATTGGTCAGTCAATAGTATCCCAATATTTTGATAATGGGTTTTACTTTTTTGTGAATGGTATTATCATTGATTCAAATGACATATAAAATAATATATGACTCTTTTATATCCCAAAATAACACGATATATATTCTTATTAATATTTTTCTCAATTTTCAATTTATTCACCGTCATATTTTTACAATACCATAATTTTTATACGTCATCTATTCATTGTTCCTCATAATATAAATTAATCAATATCATTACTGAAGATTATTTTTTCACTTTATTAAACTTATAATAATTTATGTAATAAATTTCATCTTCAAATTATTCTATTTTATAATCCCAATGTATATTACATTCCACCACCTCCCACAATAAATTTTTTTGAATTATTAAAGAATTATTTATGGGTAAGTGGGAACCTTACATAAATTTCACATAGTCACTATCACATACCCCATAAGGACATTCAATGACTACGTACCAAAATCAAACATCACAGGAAATATGAGACCATCGCCATGTGAAGCAACCAAACGTGGTCAACCATTCCATATTTCTGCCACAACAAAACTGATTCAAAATTTGAAATTAAAAAGTGGAAACCATCATACCGCAATGGGACCAAACCAAAATGAACCGTTCTACTGATCCATTGACACATCACCAACCTAATCACCTCGAGACAATCGCCTCCACTATCAACATATCTTTACCTACATCACCGCCATCAACGCACGTCCCAAAAACTCACCAGAGAGACTCACCAGAAACCATGAACATAGAAAGGGGACCGTCATTATCACCGTTGAGTCATTCTCATCATCGTCGAAGAGACGATTTTGTTGTGCCACCCATAGGACAAACATAAGAAACCCAGATGATGACCCATCCCAGGCAGCTCACCTTGAAGCGCCAAACTCTTTAGCACCAAGACAACAAACCACCAGCGATGTTTGACGTCCACCAGAACCCAACCAATAGTGCGAGATTCCTCGCAAAAATAGAAATACACCCAAGGAACATCACCACAGGTACCAACAACGCACAACCGACACGACCAGGAAGCAACAGACATGAACACCAATGAGAGAAACAACACAGGACAATGAAGGAATGAATGAACCCGGGGAAGAAACCCAAAAGGAACTAGAATAAAAAGAAAACTAGGCATGAAACTGGAGAAAAAACCAAATCAATAAGAGAGAGGAGAACCAGGGGATGAAACCCTAAGGAAAGTTGAGCCCAAAAACTGAAAGAGATGGCAACATGAATAAAACCCTAAGAGGTTAATGGGAATGAAACCCTAAAGAGAAACCCCAAAAGAATCACAAGAGACAAATGAGGGATCCACCAATGAAGAGTATCCTTATATTCCACACCCACCACCACAGTCCCAAAATAATTAAGAAAACCAACACATCTATCCAGGGTGGGGTTGTGTGCATCAGGCAAGATTAGCAGAGCAGGGGTGGGGGGGAGAAAACAGAGAAACATCAAAGGTCTAGAGGAGAACGAACTTTAGTGACTGAGAGCAGACGCCGGGAGAGGGGGAGGCAAGGTAAGAGCCAGAAAAAAGAGATATCGAAGGGGAGAATAAGAAAACGAGGATCTGAAGCCATCAGGGTGGGAACGAAGCCCTAGAAAGAAGAAGTAAAGCCGAGAGCCTAAGAGCGGTATCTAGGGGAGTGAGGCACCATCCCTTATGCCTCTAACATTCCACCCTAAAACACATTAGTCAAATAGTAATAATGTTTATTATAGAATTTATCTTGTCTGTAGATCATATCAGTATATATTTAGTATCTCCTAATTTTTATCATCATTATTTACCTAACATCACAAACCCAAATCAATGTCAAACATTTTGATCAGAAAAAAGTCACTAAATCACTCCCAAAAATTCCATTCCAATTATAAATATTTATCACACTTAATATCATCATTTATCTAATAAAAAACCAACTTATAGAATACTAGGAATATTTAATCTTTTTTTACACCCTAAACCCTTTTTAACATTCCATCCTTAAACATAATGGTTATTTACATACCTCATTTATTTCATACATAAATTAAAAAATATATTTATCGAACTTGATGATATGAATTATAGTTTTCCACATCACAGATTAATAGTGAATTTATCTCTCAATTTTCTCATCAAATCCCACATTTACCATAACACCTTACTATGTATAATCAATTCTCAAATCAAATTTATAATGTTTCTTATTAAAAAATAATTATTTCACCACAAAAATTAATATAACAAAAGAAATTATATTTTCACCACATAAAATGTTAAATATATATATTATCATTAATTTTTACAATTGGAAAATATATTATTTCCATCAAATAAACTTATTCAAAAAAATACACACTTTATTTTTCATTCCATGTACATCAATATTAACTTGTTCACCTTTCATGAAAATAACACAATTATTATAATATTATATATAAAATTGATATGAATGTAATCCAATGAAATTATTTTAATGAATATCAATATTTCACCAATTTAAAATGATTTTGTGTATAATTGATCATCTCAATGTCCCAATCACACAAAAATATATGTATTATAAATACAAGGTTATATATATAATTTATTTAGTAATTATTTTTTAGAAAATAAGATAAAAGTAAAATAAAATAAAAAGAGAGAGAGAGGTGGTGGATAAAGAGATAAGTGGAGATAGGGAATGAATTTTTTCCCATAGCATATTCCCCCCCCGAAAACCAACATTTCTCATTTTTAAACACATATTTTCATTTATACCCAAACAATTATAGATATATCCTTGAAAAGGAATTCAGCCTCCATTATTTAAATATTAAATTTATATAATATTAATAGTAATATCATTAATATTAATGATAATGATCGAAACAAGGTCATTAATTTTTAAGATTATTGGAGTCATGGTAGAATGTTTTAAGAGTTGATTTGTGTTTTATGTCTAGTGATTATATTAATTATCAATATTAAAAATAAATTATTTTTTAAATATAACTTTTCATTATAACAGTGTTAGATATGCATATGGGTACATTTATAAATCTTGATTGTGTCTTTTTGAGGGATTTAAATGAAGATTATTTTATGAACATATTCATGTCTTGTTGAAGATATGAATATGGTGGTTATCATGAAGAAAGGTTTTTCATGGAACATATTATTTAGTTAAAATATTAGATGAAATATAGTATTCTCTATGCCATATGATAGGCCATTTCATAAGAGAAAAATGGGGTGTACACTATTTTGAGCAGGAAGGTGAAACATCATGTGAGATATTATACAGGCTAAAAAAGAATTATTTGTTGAGATATGAACCCAAAATATAGATTCAAAGGAAACGAAACCATATTACAAGGTGTTATGAGTTTTAACATTCCCAAAAAAATGGAATTCATGAAAAATGGGAACAATGGGGGTCATTTTTCAGGTCATATATAATTACAAAAATGGGATGTTAGATGAAGTTATGACAAAGAGAAAGCCATTTCACACATTATGTTTTCAGGATTCTTGTTGAAACATGAAATATGTATTAGTGGTATAAATTAAATAAGTTATTTTTTATGGAAGAATCATTACACTGTGTGTAACATCCTGACCTAAATCGGTGGGTATGAGATGGAATACAACTAAAACTCAAGATTGAATCCCTATATGATATAGGTTTATTTCTAATAGTGAGGTCATATACTGGAACCATGTGAATATTATAGCCTCTTTCATAATGAACTGTAGAAAATAAATAACCAAATTTTGAAAATATAAAATCATAGTACATAGACACTAAAACAAAAAATCAATAATATATATTAATATAGAAAAAAATACCAAAAAATTAAAAAAAATATACAATAGTTGATCACCCACTAGGCCAATCAGGTATAGAAATAAATAAAGATAAAAAATTAAAATGAGGCTCTGATACTCCAAGACTCACATTATACCTATTTCCTAACTCATAGTGAGATGTCCCACTAGATGATCAAACTCAAGCATCATTGGAAAATTTTTCTACAAGTGCGGGCTTCTTGGGTACTTAAGTGCCACAGTTTCTTAAGAAAGGTGTGAGGAAAACTCACATGTACACCACCATAGATTTCCAGTACCCAATCAATAATATGAATCTATGTGATAATAGTACCATAAAGAAAATTGGAGACAAATAACTATGTTGGTATAACATAATATCATCATGAACACTCATGGAATAATAACCAACTGTTGAGTGGTTGTGTTCTTTTCGAGTCTCGACAAAACCCTACCATTCCATCTTCATATCCATGATGGAAGGATAACAATAACATATCTAAAAAGATACCAAACAAACCACATGTAATGTAAACCTGCCGCTCAACATCCTTATGGTATAATGTGTACATGCTACTTGACATTATCTTAGCATCTAGTATGACATGTTACTCGACATCCACTAGGAATAGAGAGAAACCTACCATTAATTAGGCATATAGGGACATGTATTTTAGGATCTAATAGAAATCGAGTGAATCCACTACACAACATCTATGGAATAATTGTATCTCAATAATGTACTTAGGTCTATCATCACCATCATTACATGTCATGTGCACACCCCTTTTAAGAGAAAATAATGTCATAATTGTGCACTTGTTTCATGAATCAAGAATGGTGACTTTAAATTCAATATAAAATTCATAAAAAGGTAGTCCATACAAGGAAGTCATAACATTTAATAACATCATGGGTATTATTTGAAATATAAAGAAACATGTTAATGACATTAAACCTGGAACGCCAGTCTATATATGTATACTGAAGTCATAAAACATTATAAAGTGGATTAAGGGATACACATGTATACACATGTGATCACAATCACTCATAGTAAACAAGTTATTCCAATACATTTATCACAAGAAGGAAAATGTGTTCACATATAAACATAGTAATAAATATCATCATGGGTCACAGTTGGTACACATGTGATCACAATCAAGTATGGTCAAATATGAAATATAATGATACTCATGGAATAATCATTATAAACGGTTTCACGGAATATACATTCCCAAACAATAAAAATAGAAGGTTTACATGTAAAAAAAGAACTCTATAGTGATAAATTCTTAGCCACTAGTGTCTAAAATCAAGCATGTTAACAAGGTTCCCCTAGGTCGCTTCTTACCTTTTATAATTTCATTAGGCATAATTTAATTCATTAATTAATAATTAATCCTCATTAAGAACTATTTTTTATTCATAACCTAATAATTATTTCATGTTCTGTGGCCAAAATTAGAGAACTCCATATCCCATACTAAAAAACATAATAATATTAAAGGTTAATGTACATATTAAAAGATACCTCAAACATAATCAATCCTTATACAATAAAACACATCCTTATTTGTATGATTTGTCCAAGCCTCTTTAGCCTCCATTGATCACCAGGAGTTTCTAACACATTCCCATGCATTCCAAATAATTAATTATAAATTAAGATTAATTAATTAAAATAATATATGAAGAACCCAAAACTACAGGAGAATGGTATGCATGGTAGAATGCATAATAGATATCAAAACATATATAGAACCACAACCATCCACCAATGGAAGGTGCATTCTATTCAACTTCTACCAAACATGTAATAATACATATAAAGTGGAAAAAAGCAACCAATTTAATATAATTAAATTTCAAAACAAGTGCATCTGATCTAGAGACAGAGCTTACCTAAAATCCACATCAATGAAAAATGTTTATATCATAGTTATATCATCATTCCACAGTGATCCAAAATCTTGTCATCCACATGCTATTACTTCTAGATCCAGTGGAATTTTAGTCATATTTAGTTAGTAGAAATCCTCCCATGATCAATAATAATTAAAATATTTAAAATTAATTAATGGATTTCATGTGAAAATACTTATGAAAAGAGATATGTCACAATATATGAAACTTTAATTAGTGAATTAATGAGATGAGATGACCTTTTGGAGACCAAAAACTCAAATTCCCATCAAAATTATCTAGCGGGGTTTTGGAGAATATATAGTAAGGGGGTTTGAATCAATTTATATACATTAAATCATCCAAAAAATCATCGAATAAGTTCAAAGTGTGAAACATGGTTTAATTTTAAGAAATTTTAGGAAAACAACCATTATTGGCCTTAGCCACCAAGTGTCACAATATGAAAATGTATGTCATAATGTGATTTCATAGGCACTACCTAACAAAACATTTTTTATACAATATTCCCTCCCAAGACACCCCATGAACCATATTCAAATTGTGAATACACTATTCATTGTATGAATGAGACACTATAGAACTCTTTTATAGACTGCAATTCCTAACCACTCTTCCAGTAATAACATACCATGTTCTTAAGTGGGTCAATAATCCCCAATGTGTTTGAATTTTGAGTTTGGTGATCAATGAAACATTATTTTTTTTCAAATTAAACAATAATTACAGGAGTTTAATTTACCATAATCCTTGATTTTATATGGTTTTAAAGGATATGTCTGTTTATTGATGGTTTTGATGTGTTTCAGGTGCATTGGGGCTAGAAAACTCTATTTTAGAAAATTACAGACTGAGGAAAATATACTGGAAAACCAACAAAGACTCTAAAGAGAAACCATGTGACCAAACTATTGAACTCGATAGATTTTTTTAAACTGTTTAGATAATATCTCATGACCATGAGATACCTCTATAGTTTTTATCAAATGGGATTTGGACGATATGTGCATGTTTTGAAAATCTGTGTTCCGAACCTGTGCATTTTTTGTGATGGGATATGGAGAACCACATCGTTGTTTCATTATTATCTTAACAGGAGGTCCAAACCATGGGTTTCAATTATTTTTGAAAAAATTATGAAAATCCCCCTTTTACATTTATCATTTTTATTCCCCACTCTTCTCGCATTCAAGCGCAACACACATGGGGTTCCTCCAATTTCACTTTTCCCAAATATATGGCATATATATTGAGGTGATGATGATCACCTGGGAGGAGGTGACTTCGTTTTTTAGGTTGGGATTGGCCCGAGACACATGGGGTGATGATGATCACCATGTTGAGATGAAATGGTCCTAAGATTGAGGTAATGAGGTTGTCATTATCAGGGCATGACATGTTTTATTGGATATGGTGTTGAACATTGGACCTCTAATTTTCATGTCATTAGAATAAGAACCATCTATAATATATAGGTTGAAACTACCCAAATGTTTCCTCCATTTGATAAAATCATTAAAACAAACATGCTCTTAATAACTTTATTCTCTATCAATATCAGGATTTACCTATTAAGACCAACATAGTAAGAAGTTGTTTTTTGAATATGAATGAATTTGATATTGAAAGTGCGCTATTTTTTTCAAAGAAAAAAATTCACCACAAACTTTTAAAGATGGTAATTAGACTCGTGATCCTAATTAAAATATTAGACACCTAATGTTTAAGAAATAACATTAGTTTGGGTAGAATTATTTAAGGGGAAAATGTTCATCAGACTCTCCATGGTTCCAAAATGAGTGGTTGAATTATAATGTGAAAGTGTAATGGAGGGTGAATGGATCTGCTGAAAATCTAGTGATGTTTCTCTCATCTTGAAGTTAACATAAATAATAACATGTTTGGGAAAAAATTATGCAAATATTTTGAAACAAAGAGGGAGAAAATGTGCTACCAAATGGTTTGAAGTATGGTTGGAATGAACGATGATTTTATAAGGATGGGAAGATACAAAAATTCCCAATATAATATTGAATATTTTATACCGATCTCAAATCCAACAAAGTCATAAAGAATTCAATATCACAAGTTAGAGCTTGTGGAATAAGAAATATGAGATTTTTATCTTAGTTTATCAGCGTGAGATCACCAGATGTAAGATAGTTTGAAGGATGTGATGTTTTTTTATTGGAATGAGAGATGATAAGAAGTTGGTTTTCAGTAAAAAAAATATGACACAAGATTTATATATTCAGATAAATATGTTTGAGTGTACCATAATCAAGAAACTAATGGATTTTATAAATTCAACACAATAGATACCAATCCATCAGATGCATTATGCCATTGATAATTGGATTTATCTTGACATAGATTATCAGACATAGTGATGGTTGTTAAAGGGAATCAGATGAAGAATTTTTTTTGAAGAATATCAGTTGGTTTAGGTTGTCGGGATTGATGAAAAATGGTCTCATAGATCAATCAAAACTATAATCATCCATTTTCATTAGGTTGAATTGTTTTTTCAATTGTGTTAAAATTTAAAAGAATAACTTTGATATGTTTTAATAAAATTTGTTAAGTGTCATCAGTCAAAATGTGGAGCTAACTATTGGACTGATGGTGAAACTGATCCCTCAGAGGAAGAAAGAGACCGATTCATGAGGTGTAGAGTGGCACTGATAAATGTTATCATATGCTAGGATTTATCATAAATGATATCATAAAACTAATTAAAATAAATAAATTATTGTTTTTTAAAGCTATTGTTGAAAGGAAGTCAAGAAGGGATGATATATTTCTATGTTGAGACAATATTTACAGAAAAATAAATGAAACTAAACTATAATGATGTAGTAACCTGGTTTATATAAGAATGGTTTAAGTGGATATTTTTCTATAAGTTAGTACTAAGAAACATAAGGATGAACTTTTTTTTGTAAATTTTTATTCATCATAATGAAGAAATAAGAATGAAAATCGGAATAGGAAAGAAGAATGGTTATAATGTATGAAAAATGATGAAGTTCTGAGAAGATTTGAGCAGGTTCAAGAAGAAATGAGAGGAGTTGAGAAGCACTGGAGATGTAAATAGATTACATATCCACAATTATAGTCCTACTTGAGCTAAATAATTGTTAAAAATCGTAATAATTTATAGAAAAATAGTGTTTTCCAATAGTAATGAATCATGAAACTTCATCAATTTTTCTTCACATATTTCTTCACTTATAAAAATTTCATGTAAAATAATTATCCTAAAATCTGAATGAGGAATTATATTATGGAATCAGGCTAGGAATTTAGACTGAGTATCATAATAAAGTCCATAGAAGTTATTACTTTCTACTAAATATGAATGTGAAGAATTATTTTGATGATCTTATTCGTGAAAGTTGGAAATCCATCATATTAATGTGTTTTGAAATAATTTGGGAATGTTATTAAATTATTACAATGTATTATATTAAATATTTTGGGCTATATTATGCACTTAGACTTTTGTTTTGAAGATCGTGATACACAAATATAAGGGTATTTCCTATGTGTTTTATCCACATAATGTGGTTGTTTTCTAATAGTTTTTTTTTGTATAAGATTGTATCCAAACTATATGAAAGAATTAACTAATATTTTTGTGCTGTGAACATTTTAAATTATTTTTTTCCTTTATATATATTATTAATTTTTATGCAGAAAATTAATAATTTCAAAATAGGAGGTGAAGGCTGTTTCAAAAGAAAATAAAATTAAAATAAAAAGATATCATTGATACAAACCCTCCTCTTCTCAGTTATACTTCAATCTTGAATGGAAAATATCATTAACGACTTGGTCAGAGGGTCATGAAGTATCTGATGATGTTTCATATATTTTTTTGGTGAATTATACTCACCGTCGGTTGGATAATGCACTATTAGAGTCGTGCTCCAACAAATGGAACCCAATTGAGGTGGTGTTGACGACTCAAAGTTGGTGGAGCCCCCATGACTATGCATCATAGAGGACATTGTTAAAAATTGGACATGTTGGAGTTTATCACCACAAAAATCCATGTGGATGATGATGGACCAAAGAGTGATAGTGTCAGGACCATCAGTTTGGGTTTGAGGCTCAATGTTATTCTTAAGGCCATTGGTTCAGTAAATTAGGAGGATAGGTATTTTTGTGCCTTATAATTTCATCTCATAAGACAACAATGATTAATATTATTGAAGGATATAAATTATTTTTCCTCACTTAATCTAGATTCTAAGTTGATTCAGACACATTTAGTGAAGCTACATGGTACCTGGACCATAACTGTTGGGTCTATGATATGGACATCAAATATTTTATTGATTTCAAGTAGTTCTAGTGGCATGGTTACTGGTGGAACATTAGGCTTTAGTAGATATTATAATCATAAGGGGATGTATTAGACAATAATACATATAAACTATCTAATGAATTTATATATTTATCCATATGCTATATGTTATGTATATAATTGGGTGAACATGTTCACACATATACCGGTGATGGCTGAAGTAGGTATAACATTCACTTCTGGATATTGATCATAAGTGGAGTATATATATTATTATATGTGTATATTATTAATTTTAATATTTTTTAAGAATAAATCTATATAACATAAATGTAATTCAAAAATTCATTGGAGGTGTCCTACTAATATTATTCTTACACCCATCACTAGCCCTTCAGGATGTGTGTAGACTTTATGTCTATGATATAATGTAAAAGATCAGGAATGAGAGATGGAACTTAGTGAACAAGATGGAAATTTTTCATGGGATATATAGCGTTAGAACATGTCGTTCTTACATCACAATGAAGTTTCATTTTTCATTTTTCATGACTTAATTTTATACTGATATTTTCAATCGCAAGTGACTCAACATGTCTATTGTTATTTATGACTTGTATGGCATGATTTATGTACTAATTGTATTATTATCATGCTATTGTTTTATTATGTTCCCACTGGTTTTTTATTCTAATGAATGTGAACTTTTTACATTATGTTATATACATATATAAATTTTTTTTATCACAAACATAGGGTATATTATTCATGTTACTAGCTCATTAAGCCCTCACTTATAGTTGGAATCCAATGGAGTACATGGAGGAATGTCTATGTCCATGTGGAAAACTAGAATGGAGCACTATTTTTATGTGTCTTATGGGTTTGGTTACTATACCATTGGCCAAATATACCCCTAGGTCATCATCCAATTCTTAAACCCCATCCCAAAAAAACATTCTAGGATGATGAAACACTAAAAAACTCATTCTAATTCTGGATTATAAAAAATGAACCATTCAAAAATGAATGTTTCAATTTTCCTCATGAAATTTCAACACGTAACGATGTAGGTCGCTACACTATAGTTAGGTGTAACTAATTCCATGGTCAATGAAAATATACACAATATTCAAATTCAATTTGGATGAAATTTGATGGAGATATATCTAAAAATATCTTGCTGTTTTGAGATTTTGGAATGTATTGGTCATCACTATGACGATTTTTGATTCCCATTCATGTCATCATGCAAGGATATTTTAAAAAATTAATTATCAATTATAATTTATTGTAATATCATAATTAATTTAAATAGTAATTTAATTCATTTAATTATGGATAAATTTAATTTACAATCAGTAGATGCCATATAGTATTCATAATTTGATGAATTTATTGGCGTAAATGAGAGATACTTTAAAGGAAAATGTACAATGGTTAATATGATATAAAGAATAATGGAAGGAAAATTGTTATATTTATTATTATAGAGAGGTTTTATAACATTATGGAATTTGTTATGATTTATAATAGTGGATGTTGAAGTATATCTATAACACCTATGCATGTACGGTGTAGTTGTTTTTATTATATAGTTTTTCTATGAGATTTTATTATGTGGTATTTATACATTAAACTATTCATGAAGTTGTGAATGATTAAAGAGAAATATATACTAACCATTAGAATAAGTGTGATCTCTACATATTATTTATATCACATATAATAGGTACTGATATCCTTGATCTGTAAACACATCATCAGCATAGGCTCATTAGAGATTCCATTAGTTATAAAAAAAGTGTCCAAAAATTTAATGAATTTAATTTTCAACAAATAGATCCATAGATTTATTATTTGTTGCTACAATTTTACATCAATATTTTTTATGTGTTAACAATATATAGTGGAAGTAAAAAATTGTTGACACCCCAATTCTCTCCCTCCTCCCTTATAGTATATTTTAAATGTCATCGTTGCTAAATTTTATATTATAGTTGTGAGTTCATCAATCAGAATATGTTAGGGAATTTTTAATCATATAAAATACTATCAACATGAAAGGTGTTCTATTTTTTGAAATTAGTAACTATCAATTTTGGAAGAATATAATGAGATCCTAATATTTCTCTCCCAATATATATGTTTTATCACCTTTAATACAAAGGATACATGTTAGTGATGTTACAGAGTTGTCAACGACTGATGTGGATAAGATATTATGAAATATGGACAAGAAAACTCAATTTTTGAACGTATTTTATTTTTTATATAATTATTCTAGGAATTAAATGTAGTTTTATAATGTATCATTATAATGATGAATTTTTGTGATGATGTTTGGAGTAACCAATTTTATTGATAAAATGATGAATAAGATCTATAATGTAACCATGAATGTTATTATTATGTATAATTAATTATTTATAATATATTATTCATATAATAATTAAATTTCTATTCCGTAATTGGTATTTTCATAAAATATAAATTATGTTTCTCCTATTATAGTTCTTTAGATTCATTCATGTGAATGAAAATCCATTTTAAAAATTTATAAAAATGTACCATTAATTTTTTTCTAAATGATTAAAAAGAATAAAATATTCTAGGATAATTTTTAGGAATTTTAAAAACAATTATGTAGAATGATTTTGAGGTGAATGAATGGAAATTATAGTCCTAGAAGTTTTTTTGAAAATGAAAAATGACAGTTAAGCAAAACAATTGACCAAATCTAGTTCATATCAACCAACTGAGCAACCTAGCCTATATGATCACAATCATTTATGCTAAATGATGTGATTCATACAAGAATATAATAAAGGGTGCATGAATTTTTCACATGGTGGAATATGAGGAATAACCGTGGTAAGCTACAAAAAGACATACCTATAGGGTAATGTGGTCCAAAGGGATTTGTTCAATATGATGATAGTATATTAAATATAATAATAATTTACCACTCCATGTAAAACTATGACATTGGATAATTTAAAGTAGGATATTGTTTAAAATTAAGTGATTCATTTTTCATTGATAAGACATTGAGTATATTGTATTTTCTTCATGTTAGTATTCATTCTCCCATACATAATGTTGTTTTAGTGTTTATATGTTGGGGAATTCAACAACTAATTAGATGAAACATGTGGAAATTCATAAAAAGGTATGGAAAATGTATGTACATATATGATGTGTTATAGAATATCAAAAGTACACACATTAAAACGTTTTATATATTTTAATAACGAACACCTGAAGAAGATTGAGGTTATGGTAAACAAGGATACTGTTTATTTAGAATATTTATATAGTAAATATGATTTGAGATAATTATTATATGATGTTTCTATATGCGTGACTTGAATTTCTAAAATATTATTCAGTAACCCTAATGGATTATCTACCTAAATAAGTGATCAATTAAAGATAATGAAGTTTAAAAGAGTTATTGAATTTATAATAGTTAATTTTTTTTTGAAGAGTAGGTAGCTAATTCTTAAGATTCAATTTCATGACATAAGAGTATACTAATTATTTTTAAGTGTAAAACGTGGTTTAAAAGAATAGAATAGTGGTTCATAATATTACATTGTATCTTTGAAAGAGTAAACATTGAGTTCATAATTGTGATTATATTGTGAAATTTTTCATTAAATTAGTTTTTAATAAACGAATATTAATATGAAAATGTATATTGTTCATTCAATGAAAAAAATAATGATTCATTCATCATGATTTTATTAGTGAAAAAAGATGGAAGATTATTTTCTGAGAAGTTCACACTATAAAATGAGATGAGAATTTAATGTGTCATGCATAAATCAAGTCATATGTGGAGTTTTATGGTGATTAATTTATTGAAGAGTCATGAAGACAAAAAAATGTCAGATTTGCGGACATATATTTTTGAGTTATTAAATTCCAATTTATATGGTGAGTAGAAGATAATTATTTTTTAATAAATTTATATGATTATAGATGTTTTTAATGCTATGTGTTTTGGAAATTCATTGTTTTAATACTATGGAAACAAATTTTCACAAAATCAATGAATATATATTTTTTGAATCAATAAAAAGAAATATAGAGAATCCATCAATGATTATATTGTATATTGTATATGTTTCGGAACATAAAGAAGAAATAAGAGAAAAAGTTGACACATATTTGAGATGTAGATTCTATGTACCGAATTTAATGTTATCTAATTATGCATATAAGAAGATTCTTCATAAGAGATGAAGATTAAAATTATGAATAAGTACAAGAAAATATATCTTGTAATTTACTACTATAGAAAATATCAATGATGAATTAAGTGAGACATCCACCCTATAATATTATTGTATTGTAGAAGTCTGATGGATATCATTTTAGACCTTTATATTTATTATGTTATAGATCACCATAATGTTGAGTTCGATGTACAACTAATAATTGATTCACATTAAAGAAGGAGACCATACTTTTTAAATCAACAAAATACCTTTGTTATGTTATTTATCTCACATAATAAGAAAAATAATGAATTTTATATCTTTTTGAGGAGAATAATCGAGTTGTTTAATGTAATTTCAGTATATGGATCAAATGTCTTTATATATCCATGTCCATAAAATTTCTCATGATTCTTTTGAAAATAAAATTGAATTTTTGGGACTTTTATAACAGAAAACATACATTTGGGATATAGTCTACCTTGTTGGATAAATTCATCTTTTACAAAACCATGGTGTTCTAGTTATGATTCATTGTTATTTATATATGCTTGAATACCATCCAAATTCATGATAATTAAAGTGATAGATCCATTTACTAAAAAATTATTGGGGAGATAATGGATTGAAGTTTAAATTCTTTTAAAAGAACACCAACTCTAATTCACCACTCATATAAGTATTAGATACATCCCTTTATGATCCAATAAATAAGTACCATAGGAGGTCTCACCTCTAATTAGATCATCATGGTTGAAGTTTTTTTAATTATACGTTTTTATTCCACAATCAATGTAGAATAAAAACATTAGGGAGTTTTATAAACCACTTTTAAAATTTTTATATCTTCTTTAATATAGTATAATAGAAGGATGGTGTTGAAACAGATAAAAAAATCCATATTATGTAAAGATTAAGTTGAAGAAACATCCCAACATATGATTCTATTCAAGATAAATCTGATATGGAAGAATACGTTTAAAAGTTCATCCCCCTACCATGGAGTTTAGAAAATTCTATTCCTGAAAAGTTTCAATGAATTTATGTGATGAATAGGTATGTTGAAATTATTGTAATGAATATCTTAAGGAAATCTGACATCATGCTGGGGACATGATGTCTGACAGCACACCAGGGGAGAATTGGGACATAAATTCTAACAACGTGTTGGGGTTGGATTCTTTCCCTACCCCTTATTACAATGCTGATTTGGATTTTGTTAAAGGGCGTTGGATCAATGTGGTGAAATATTTCTTTCATTGAGGCAGTCTACCTAGAGTGGCTTGTGCTAATTTTTTTTTCATTTTCCCCAAGTTAAGGATCTTCAATCTCTAAATCATTTCATTCTATAATCTTCTTCAATGTTGCCTATAAAGTTATTGCTGGTGTCCTCAACAAAATACATTCCCATATTCTTCTTAGTTTGGTGGCTGAGGGACAACATGGGTTTGTGAAAGAAGGATCCATCTAGGATGCTATTTTTTATATCATGAAGTTAACAGTGATATCAATTTGAAAACTTCTGGTAGTATAGTGGTAATAAAATTGGACATGAGAAAGACATATGATAGTGTTGAGTAGTTCTTTATTATTATGGTTCATCGAAGCATGTGGTTTTCTGAGGGGTTCATCAATATTCTCTATCAATTTTTCAGCTCTCCTTGGGTGTCTAATTCATTTATGGGAAAACTGTTTGGATTATTTAAACATATCATAGGTTTAATGTAGGGAGATCCCCACTCCCCCTCCCTGTTTATCATTACACAAGATACCCTTAAAATGTACATTAATCATTTTATTTAGTTTGTTTTGTTGATTCATTTTCGTAATAAACATTTTATAGGAGGTATTTCTCATCTCATGTTTGCAGATGACACTATATACATTTATAATGGTTGTAGATGGTCAATTCATGTGTTTAATGAAGTTTTAGAGGTGTACTGTGTTTGGAGTGGGCAAATTGTCAATCGTGAGAAGAGTAGTTTCTTTTTCCTTGATAAATTTTCTGATATGAGAATTAGGGTGTTGGAATCCATTCATGGAATGAAAAAAAGGCTCCTTACATATGAATTATTTTGGGGCTTCAGTGTCTCCGAGTCCTATTCTTATTAAGTACTTTGATTCGGTGGTTGAAAAGCTTGTTGGTGTGCATTCTTAACTGAAAAAAAATAGGTTTATGTCTTTTGGAGGATTAATAAATTTGATTAATTATTTTTTATCCTCAATCCCTATACATATTTTGTTAACTCTGAAGATTATAAATATGGTGATCTCTTGAATAAGGATAACTACAATTTCTTTTCTTTGGGACAGACACTCAGAGGGTAAGCATCACTGGGAGTTTTTGGGCAAGATGGCTAAATCCAATAATGAAGGTGGTATCAATCTCAGGAGTATTTCAGGAACTATGTCTAGAGTTAATGACAAATTAGATTGGAAGATTATTGATGGGAAGTCATTATGGGGAAAATTAAGAAATGAACCTATAGAGTTAATGGATTTAATTCTAGATGCAAGCCTTCTAGAATCCAGAAGATGGTCTGACAATATCTTCTAATTCTTCAGTTCCATTCTTAGTGGATTATTGTCTATGTTGATCTAAGCTTTTGGAATCAGAATTGGGTTGTCACTTTTCTAGGCATTCCTCAATTAAAAACTCTATGTATTAGTTTTAGAGAAGCTTGTGCTTATCCCCTCCTCATCAATACCATTTTTAATGATAATCAGAAGTTTTTTTTGATAACATAATGATGTCTAATGACGCAGACTGAGGTGTCTTTACTGGAACTTCTACAGGTGTTTCTAAATTCGTACATTTTATATCTATTCAATCTATTTCTACTGTTTAGGATCCTTGGCTTGAGATTATATGGTTAAAATAGATTCCTTTGAAGTTCTTCTTTATTCTGTGGGACGTTCGGAGTAACACCTTTCCAACCTAGGAGTGCATTCAGTGTAGAGGGATCAAAATTGCTTCTAGATGTTAGTGATGCAAGACACCAAGCTGTGAGTCCACACTCCACATGTTCTCCAATAGTGAATGGGAGATGGAAACCTAGGGATCCTTTGGGAAGTTTTCTAGTTGATTGGTTGTCTTTACCTCTGCAGATTCTTTTCTCCATATTGAGTTTAAAAAAGTAAGTAGAGTTGGTCTAGAGAGGAAGGTAAGTTCACTAATTTTCACAACAGGGTGTTGGGTCATATGGTCGACCAGAAACGCTAGGAGCCAGTAGTCCTCTCTAGGAACGGTCTCTGGTATTCACTTTAACATTTGGATCATAGTGCAATATTTTAACATGTTAAGCAGGGATACAAAAATTGAACCTTCCATCATGGCCCTTCATCACCAGCTTCATTATACCAGCAACAACTTATCTACTAATGAGATTTGGGTCAAGTGGAATCCTCTGATGTAGAAAAACATGATAAACACTGACAGGTCATGTCTCATGGGTTTAATACGTGGAGGTGGAGTTATTAGGGATCATAAAGGCTCTATTGTAGAGGATTTATTATCTTCCTTCAACAAAAATGACACTCTTCAAGCGGAGGCCATCGATATGCTCACTGGATTGTCTCTTTGTGATTAGAGGAATATTTCCATCAGGGAGGTTGAAACTGATTTGTTGCTAATTTATAATTCTCTTTCAGGTCATGGCACCATTCTGTGATCTATTGATTACTAAATTCAAAGGTAAAAGCACCTTATGAACAATCAAATGTTCATTCTCCATACCTAGAATGAGGGTAATGTTGTTGTTGACTTCATTGCATCTAAATTTTTTTTAGGGGATATTCATTTATTTTTTAGTCTTAGTTCCTTTCCCTATGTGTGTATTCATTTTATTCGGGATGATGCTCTTGGGTTTCACTATTTTATGCCCCCTAAACAATCTCTGTATAGGCTTTTAGCATTTTTCCTTTTAAAAAAATAAAAATTCTGTTGTTTGGTAAAAATATCATAATGAATACCCATGAACTATTTTTGGTGATCATGCATCTATAGCTTCACATGAATAATTGAATTCAACCCAAAAGGTATTCGGAATAATATTCCCATATAAATAGTCATTTATATTTGTTGTATTTTTCAAATTATTTCTGAAGAGATCACCCAAATTGAGAATGATTTAGAAAAACGGGTTTCGTCACCCCTCCCAGCAAAGGTACTCTTTATTTTCTAACAATGAATGAAGTGAGATAATGACCCATGTGCCCTACCTCCACTAGGCCTTAGGTTAGTGACTAGCACCAAGGGTATAATGAAAGTCACCCATTTAGTAGGCATTTCCTAAAATAGTAATCTATGACTAGGGGATAGAATAAAAACACAAAAAAAATTCATCAAGTAAATTATAAATGATATCAATAATCCCAGAATGCATAAACAATTTTAAAGGAATATAATTATACTCTGTAGGAAAAGTGTTAAAAAAATCCTATGAAAGTATCCAAATGATAGTTCCAATTACCAATCTAGTAATTTCTCATTTAGTCTTCAACATCATCTTATAAACCTAAAATTTGTTTTTATATATTTAGGGTGATAATAATATTAATACTCAGTAGGATAATACTCAAGTTCTATCATAAAAATGTGAAACGATTGTACTAATGCACTAGTGAACAAACCAATAAGCCAACAAGAACATAATTAGGTCAAATATTCATTCCCAAACATAAATTTTACTCTCTAAAAATAACACATCCAAGAATAATAATATATCATAAAAATGAATTAATGAGAAGACACCCTATAACCACTTCCCCACAGATTTACATATCTCTAACACTAACATCAAATATCTTGTGCTCCCATTCCATCAGTGTCATCACATTACATCCATCCATATATGATGAGAGTATGGATGCATCTCTACCTTATATAGCCTCCCATGGGTCCTAGTATCCCATGTTGGCATCAATTTCAGTAGGTATATCTATCGTGCCACTTCCACATTATCATTTGCATCATCTTACAACGAAATATCCAATGAAATTGGGTATCATAATGATGATGTAAATCAACCTAATTTCATCCTCCCAACATGGATGATCCCTAGCCTATATTATGTATTCAACATCACTACAAATCTCCATAACCAGTCATAATAATATTGACTACCAAAGGAAGATTGGGGAAGAGGGGTAGTTTGTTAGCTATTTCACTACCAACATGGATGTTTGGGAAACACCATGAACCCAAAACATTCATCTTTTAATAATCATAAAAGATTAATTGATATAACACAATACCCAACCTAGGGGTTCACATAAAACACCACAAGTACATCCGAAAACACCACCATAGAAACACAAAACCTATTTCATCAAATGATTCCACCACTAATATAATACACTTCACAAACAAGACACACATAAGACACATTTCATTATTATCTTACATGTTATTCGGTTTCAATATTTACTATTTACAGATGAAAGTCCATTTATTATTCCATTTCTATTCGACTTTATAATAGACATGTAACACCCTAGAATGTTAATGGGTTAAATGACTAAATTATATGACTCATGTCAACAAGGTGAACCTTTCCATTCGAGAGCCTACTTTATTTTAAATCCATGATTTAGCATGCTTGGTCTAGAGTAGTGATGAGGATGGGTGACCTTCTAGGAAGATTCCGAGGGTGTGTTTGTGTGAGGTCAGAGAAAAATGGAAAATAATATGTCTTGGACTATGGGGATAGTAATTAGTCATATGACCCTTTCAGGCATGTGGGAGGGCCCTAGGGTGGGGACCATGTGTTTATAGAGAAACTTGTGGCACCTGGAAGGCCATGAACTAGAAAACTTGTTAGGGAAGGGTGTATACACTTTAAGTGGGGACCAGATGTTACATTTGGTATTAGATGAGGAACCCAACCATAAGTATGGCGTACTACCTGAGTTGTTATGTAGAGTCCACAATTAGGACATTGTGCTCTTAGGGGGGTGGTGGGGAATATAACACCCTAAAATGATAAAGGGTTAAATGAATAAATGATATGAATCATTTCAACATGGTGAATGTTTCTTTTTGGGATATTACTTGATTAGAAATGCACAATTATGAGTTCTTGAACTAGAGTACTTAAGAGAATGGGTGACTTTTTAGGATGCATCCCCTGATGTGTGTGAGAGAGGACAAATCACACTAGAAAAAAACATGTGTTTGAATTTGAGGACAATCATTAGAAAGATGACCCATTCAGGTACATGGGAGGCCCCAGGGCAGGGACCAAAATTCTTTGGGGTAACTTGTGGTAACTGGTGGGACATGACCCGAGAACCATGTTATGGTGGGGTGTTTGTGATGTTAGTGGGTCCCAGTTGTCACAAAACCATAGTAACTATCACATCGCTTTAAATTCCATAAATTAATTACTCATTTATTTATTAATACAATCACAAACATTTATTTTAGTCGATATAGATTTAATTTCTAACACATTCAATTTCATTTTCATCAATTCATGTTCATTTATAACACTCCATTCTATCTATACCAGGAATACACATCAACACAATACGAACCATCCAATACACAGTGCACTAACCATCATTATTCTTCATTCCCAACAATGACCTCAACCAATTAATTTCACCAAAATATCCTCACATCACAAACATCATATAACACACCTCATCATATCCCATTCCAACAACTATAGATTTTTTTCCTAAAACATTCAACATCAGAACCAAATCACCAAAATCTCTAAAATATTTCCCACAATATCAATACATAAACACAAGAAAAACATATTAATAACATGATTTATTAAAATATCAACTCAAATCTCAAACCATTATAATTTCAGAATCATAAAAATGGATTTCGTTGCATTATTTCATTAATTTCATAGAAATTCATAGACCAACAATTTATTGGGAAATAAGTTCATCAGAAATATATATATTCATTACAATTTTATGTATGGTGAGTTATATAAATAAAAATAATAATTTTCATAAATAATATTATTCCTATGAAAAACAATGCCTTTAATAGTTTTGATTTTTTGAAACAACAATGAACAAGGATGAACTCATAAGTGATATGATAAAAAAATTAAACATATAAGAGAACATCGATCCCCTTAAATTTTAATTAATTCCATTTAATTATATGATTATTTCAACCAATAATATCCCATAAAAGGAATTAAAAGTAATTAACGTTATAAAAATGCACATCAAATAAGGGGATAAGGAGGATCCCGAACCTCATATAGATGTTAATCATTTTACATGAAGGAATGAATGCTCACAAGATAGTCACCACTAAAGGAAACACTACAATTATGAGGGAAACCCCACTGTAACCTATCCACATAACAGATTCATTAATAATTTCATAAATTATAACTTATAACATTGTATCTATGCCCAAATTAACCTTTAGAATGAATAAAAATAATAATAATAATGAAGAAAATATAATAAGGGAGAGTATTTAGATTGATGAGAAATTAATCTAGATCAATAATGTGACCAGAACCCCAAGTGGATTTGAAAGATGGTGATGAGAGTTAAAGGGGTATTCTAGGTATTGAGAGGATATGAAAAAAAATGTAATTTGGAATACCCATTTTATAAGAGGATTATTTATAAGACTATCACCATTTAAAGGAGGTCCTCAAAACACCCATGGTGAGTCCAAAAAGAATTCACAGATCTAGAATCCAAGAATGAAACACCCCCATTCTTGGACATGGAGTTTTATAAATAATTTTAGGAACTAGATGCTGCCAATGAAAATATATTATAGTGTATAACCAATAACTTCGTGGTTTTCTCCTCACCAACCCCATGATAATGGCATAGTGAACTCTAGCTAGCTATGTTACATATACGAGCCTCAAAGGGAAACATCAGACACCAACCACAATTTAGGACTTCCCATAATATAGCTTTATATATGGATATACTATAGTAAAAGAAACCACAAAATTGGTTATACAAATAATTTCACTTGATTTGGTGCATTAGGCACCACACATTTAATTTAATGGAAAACAGTTATGCAACCACTACCAAAAGGGCTACCCCATACTCAATATCCCAATAGGGATTATATATAACAAACACTGCTCCCACCACCAAGGTGCGGTGAACCTATAAATGGCTATAACACCCACATAGCCTCTAGAACCCCTTTAAACTCCCACATAGAACCACCAAACCCTTATAATATAAATATAGTGTTCTAGGAATTTATTCCATGACACATTTTTTAATATCTTGCTGAAAAACAATGGATTTATATAAATATATCCATATGAGATAGATCCAAATAAGTAAAGAATATGATACATGAATAATGGAGATCCACATTTCAGAATGAATGGGTTAATAAAACGCCTCTGAGTTGGGAATCCATGAAAAATATTATGGACAATAACAATGAATTTAAAGATAGTACTACTATTAAAAATGATAAACTATTGGTAATGAAATTGATCATTGCATATCATAAATATATAATCATAATAAATATAATTATTCATATATTTAATTATTAAAATATTAAGAGGGAATGTGAAGATAGAAAAAATTTATAAAGAATATAAATATTTTTATCAATATGTTTTTATTTCAGCTTGATGCCATATATATAAAACAACAAATAACTTAACATGATCCTTCATCATAAACTGAAAAAGAGATTTGTCTTCACTTTTTGATACAATTATCTTTTTCATAAAAAAATACCTCAATATGATGGAAATAATCATGAGATCAACTAATGATGAATACAAAGTAACCTTAAAAGAAAAGGTAACATCCATATCTATTAGTAAAGTTTACATAGAAACTATTTTCATGAATAATTAATGTTTAAATTCAAAATATTTTAATTTATGGATAAGAAATATTATTTTTAAAATAACCATTACATATAATATGTCAAGGAAAAATAATATAAAATTTATTCTCTAAAGGAATCCCAAATTGAATGAAATAATAAATAATAATAATAAAATGTAAATTTTGTCAACCATCATTTCAATATATGAAACCATAATTTGTGGGCTTTGGATTTTGTTGTAACAGGTTTGGAAAATTGGATTCTAATTTGTGGAACAATAGGTCATATATTTTAAGAATATATATTCCCACATTAATAGGGAGAAATCATGAGACATTTCAACAACCATACATTCAAATGAATATCCTACCTGTATCAAACAGGTTTAAAAAAAATATATATGTCAAATGTAATAAAAGTTTTCAGTGGATGGATGAATGTGTGTTAAAATCTAGTAAGTAATATTCAAATGCATATGAAGAGAGAATAATATAAATTATAAAGAAATGTAATGTTAAGAATAATGATTAACCCTTCCTGGTTAAAATAATGACTAAATTTGGTAACCATAATATTCCCAAAAATATAGTGTAGAAGGATGAATATTTATCCTTTGGTTAAACACCCATGATTTATAGGAGGAATGATATTTCTAAAGAGATGATATTCTATTATTTTGGTAAAAAGAAAAATTCCATGAATCATATAAATATCCCATGTATGTCTCTATTAAATGAAGAAGGACGGAATAAGATAAACAATAAGCACAATAACAAATAATTAAAACTGATTTAGTTAAAAAACTTTAAAAAAAACATGAAACATTAAGATTGTTGATCATATTACAAAAAAGTGTATTATTAATTTTCTAGTGGACTTTGAGAAATGAAAAAATTGAATTAGTATTAAATATTTATAGTGAAAATGGTAAAGAAATATTGATATATGAATAATCTTATTTTTCGAATATGTTTTCAACAAATGATGAAAAAAATAATTAGAAGTGATATATTGGAGGTGAATAAAATTGGAAAAATTCATTTATTAATTTATAATTATACTATTCTAATAATTAATCCCTAAAAGTTTAAATATTTAAGAAAGTGATTAATATTCATTGATGGTTTATAAAAAGAATAAATTCCATCATAAATAGAATGATAAAAAATAAATTGTATCAATACTACCCATTATTTCATGGAAATCAAAAAATTCATTCTTGAGTAGTCCTCCTAAATATAGAGAAAAAATAGAAAGATAAAACCATTTGAAAAGAAATTATAAACCCTACTATTCACAAGGATGAGAAATGAGTTACACCTTATTCACTAATATTTATTATTTTATTTGTGTTAATATTATATTGGTAATTAAAATTTAATATAGTTATTAGGGGAAAATAAAGAATTTATATAAGTTATAACAAACAAAATAATATATTTTATGAATCATTCCCTTATTATGATCATAACATTTAATTTTTTGGAGTAAAATTTATTAAACGATCAAACCAAATAAAGAAGATTCATGAGTTCCACCATGTGAAAAATTTAGTTTATATTTACACGTTTTTTGAGACATATAATTCCTATAAATAATAATTCTCAATGATTCTTGAAAATTATCTTTTAAATCATATGTATTCAAAATATCTCATCCTTGGTTTTAAATGAATTAATTATGATATTATGGGGTAGAAATGTATTTAATTATTTATATGAAAATTAATTTGATTGATGGATATATTACGGATTAATTTTTAATGGGAACATTAAATTTTTATCATGAATATCTTTTTTTTATGTGTTGGTATGGGTATAAAAACTCTAATTATAATTCCACTAAGGATAATGTGATTAATTAGAATCATTGTGTTATATCCTAACGAAATTTTAGTATCCACTTAAAGGAATAACGTAATTAATATATGATGGTATCATATTTTTTTATAATAAACTTGAAAACTCTCATAGTTTTTACTCTAAGTATGAATCATATATAATTATAGTGGGATAATTTACATTACATTTATTATTTATGAAGTTATAAAAATTTCTATATGATCTTTATATTTTTTGCCAATAATGGTTAAATAAAAAATGATTTAATTTAATAAGAAAAGGGGATAGAAAAATAATTAGAGACACATATTGACATGTTATATTTCTAGGAGGTATTGGAATCAAATGAAAATTTGTTTATTATTGTACAAAATTTGTGAATTTTTTTTATATTTTTCAATAAGGATAAAAAAGTTAAGGGAACTTTCAAGATGTATGTCAACATATTGATGAAAATTTCATTTGAATTTCTTAAAATTTCAAAAGCCTATTGATGGGAATATGAATTAGTTGAATGGATTTACTAAGAAAGATCTTATTTTATGTAATGATTTTTTTATAATATATAAATACTGTAATTATTAAAGGTTAATACCACCATTGTATTTTTATAAAATAATATATTATTTTTATGTTATAGAAGTTTTGGAGATTAATTTACATAATGTAAATTCTATTTAAAGAGTTTATAATGAATTTTCATCCATTCATTTCAATGGTATTGAGTCGAATATAATATTTTTAGATGAAGTTTAGGATGATTAATATGAATATTGGAGGTTGAGTTATAAGTTTATTATATGATATTATATTCCTCAATATTATTTTAGAAAAGGACTGATAAGTGTTTAGAAAAATAATTATCCAACTAAACCACCTGAGAAGCCAACCCATTATAATGACATCTGGCTAAGATAAAAGATGTGATTTGGTTTAGAGAGGTAAAATGGTGATATAGATCCTACAAAATGAAGTATAAGAAAAATAACCACTTTTTGGGTGACATAACAGACCCACGGGGTGGATTCGCCCTATAGTATTTGTCCAAAGTGATGGTATCTCATTCTATCTAATTAAAAGTCACCCCTTATAGTGAAAATTTTAGGTTGGATTAATACATATGAGACACTTTTAACTTTTAAGTGATATGTGTTTTAAATTATAAAGTGTTTTATTTTTCATCTTCTTCTTCACTCTAGTATTCATATGTTTGTAGATCACACCACATCAGTGTCCATTTTTAGAGGATTTATAAAATAATATTAAGAAGCTTTGGTGGATCCAAAAAAATATGTATAAACTTTAAATAAATATATCTAGTCTTGTAGCATATTTGTAGTCGATGAAAAAAATTGTTTTAGAATAATATTATACGTGAAGAATATGGTGTTATTGAAAATATTGAGATTCATGATTCAGAATTTTATTAAAATAAGGGTGATATAATATACAATTTACTCAATGTTATTAAATTAATTAGTAACATTTTTAGAAGACAATTCATAAGAAATAAATATGTTATACTTGAAAAATTGGTCATTAAAATCTATAGATGTTTTTTTTATTAAGCCTGTTATAAAAATTTACTTCTTAAGAGTGAAAGGGACTAAAGAATAGTAGTTCATTAATTTTTAAGAGCGAAAAAATCATTGAAATATTATATATATACATTTTTTGTGTAAAAGTTATTTTAGTAGAGTAGTTTAGATGTTGGGAAGAGTAATCTTCCACTCTGGATGTGTAATTAAAGACTTCATAAAGGTCATTACATTCTAAGACATTGGTTTGAATGAGTTTTAAATAAAAGAATAAAAATCAGATGATGCATATGATATACATTCAATGTCCAAAATATCATGATACATTCATTTAGAATATATTGATGATAAAATATGGAAGAATTAAATATGAGAGATTCATGCTAAAAAATCTAGAGTGACCGAAACTATTTCATTCATGTTTTCATTCATATGTGGATTTTTATAAAGAATAGTTTGTTGGAATAACTATGAAGATAAGAAAGAAGAAATATTTTCTATGATATATGGTGACTAATTTAATCCCGTGTCCTTTACTATGTAAAAGGAGAAGATCATTTAATAAAATTCTAATATCTTAGTAGGTTTAATTAAAGAGATTTTTTGGATCTTATTGGATGAAAATTAAAAAGAATATTATATTGACAATATATGAATACACACTATCTATAGTATAAAAAATGGAAAGAATCTATCTCTATTTATGTTTCATATTCTACATGTCAAGACAAAATTATATGGACATGCAATTTTTAATACTTCTTTCAGATATAGATTTTGAGTGAGGATGTAATGGTGATATATCATTGCATATAAAAGATACTTCATTTTCACTATAAAAAAATAAGAGAATATATTTTAGCTAGGACTATGATTTTTCATTTCAATGAATAAGAAAGTGAGAGATCTGGAAAATAATAATATTTTGTTCTGGAAGATTATAGGAGATTATTGTATTCATTGTTTTCTGCAAGTGTGATACAACACCTTGATGTTTAGTTAGAGGTTGTGTTTAAAAATATACCACTTTGAGGATATATATAGTTTTATTAATTTCAATAGAATAATTAATCAATTTTGACAATAAAACATCATACATATATTTTATAATATTTTTCTATGTGAAGTGAATGTTGTTTAGAATGTAAAAATAAAGGCGTGTGGACTAAGCTTCAAATAAAATGGTTATTAAAAATATAAAATGAAATTTATTGAATCCTAAAAAACACACTTCTCTAGAATAATAAATATATACATTTATATATAATTTAAATGTTTCTCAATGTCTCAAAAAACAACCTAGTTAAAAAAACATAAAATCACTTCTACATTGGAAACATGTCTAATCATATAAGTACATGACCTTATATATTACATAATCATGAGTTTTAATTCATGAATTCATTTTAAAACATTTTAAAATAAATAAGATTTATATTTTTTTATATTTAGGTCATAAACCTTATATAGATAATTATAACAACAAAAAGTTTACACTTCATCTTAGTATCCATTTTTCCTACATAACAAAACATTTATGATATAATAAGTTTTATTTTCATCACATAAATCCAATATTGTAATCTTTACCTAATCCTTTCTCTCAAATCAACTTAAAAACTTGTGGAAACATTTAAAAATATATTATTATTATATAAAACTCAATAAAGGGAATAGAAAAATAATTCAACCCATTATTCCATGAATACTTATAATAATTTTCTTTTTGAAAATTATTATTGGGTTTAAAAAAACAATACCTTACCCATGAAATCAACATCTATGTGAAATGAATTAGAAAAATCATAAGAAATGTTAAAGGCATGATATAACTAATAAATAATTTTCTTCAATCATAAAAATGTAATCTTTTATTTATTTTATACTCTCCACCCTTAATAAGAAGAAAATACACTCTCTTTTTTAATAATACCATCATTTATTACCTATTTGAAATCACTATATTTCCATAAAAACCAATAAAATAACGGATATATCATATTGGTAACTTGAGGCATAATTTTAACATCACTATTATATATAGTATAACCATAATAGTTATAAATAGATTAACATTCATGGTTCACATGGAATAAACATAATAGTTATACTTTGATTAACCATCACAATAACAATTGGAATAAAAATCATGGCCAACATCCAAACATATATCATACAAAATGAATTGGAGGGATGACATTAACCCATAAGAACATTATTTATAACTGAACCACCCATCACCATAAATAATTTTCAACAACTATAATAAAATCATAGCAAATAAATGTTTGCATATTTAAAAATATTTTTTCACCAATATGAAAAAATTAATAGATATTGAAATATTAATTCTATTTTAAAACCCTTTTTTAAAATATTAAAATATATGGAGGATGATTTTTATTTTAATAAAACATGAAATATTATAAATTAATTAAATTATTAAATAATATATATAGTGGAGGGAAATTTTGTTTTCATCATTTATGGTAAAATTGAATATTCATTTTTTATTTTGTAAAGAAAGAAAAAATGTTCTCTATTAAATACCTAAAATGATACAAAATAGAGTAGTTTTAATGAAATTAAAAATGATACCTAAATATTGTTATATAATTAAATTATTTCTATACAAATTTATCCATTAAATAATTATAAAAAAATTAAAATGGAATAAAAAGTATTGAGAGGTAAACACTAAAAGATGATTTTTTAATAAAATCCCCTTACCTTAAGTCTGACATATCAAGTGTGTTCACTATCTTATTGAAAAATTAAATTATGTTAATTATTTAATTTATTGATAATTGATTTTATTATTATTCCTTTTAATGTGTTATAATATTTTAATGATTTAATTTCACATCAGAAATTTTTTATTATATTTATCTCAGATGTCCAAAAATAAATTATGTAGGTTGACTACAATCAATGAGGTTATTATTACGTCATATCTAGAATATTTATAATGATATAATTATAATTTTTATACATAAGGATTATATTTAAAACAAAACATGAAATATACTTATGAAAATAACTACATTAAACTCATGGAGATGGATGGTAATAACTACACATGGGTAACATTTCAATTTTTCAACGGTTATTATAGAAATATGTTTAATATTATTTAAGAATTAAATAATAATAATATCAATAATAACTTATCAATTTTTTATAATGTACAATTAAACACATTGTATAATGGAGGTAGTAGTTCATACACATGCATGAACGACGTTATCAATTTTCAGTGACTGAATTGTTATTAAATTAAATGATATATTATACTTTTAGAATGATAAATATGTCATGAATTTTATATATATATATATTTGTATATATATATATATATATTAAATCAATAATTACATCTACTCATAATATTCTAATATGAAAAAAACTTATATCAGTTTGTGAGGAGGTTGTCCGCTATACAAATGAATAAGGAATTCATTTCTTATTTGATAAAATATGGTATAGATACAGTTTATAAAATTAACATAATAACCACTTATTATAAGTTACATAATAGTGATATTATTTCTTCATGGATGAAGAATATTTTAATAAGTTATAATAGTAAACAATACGAAAATGTTTGGTTATGAATTATTACTCTTCTTCAAAAAATATGTTAAGGTTTACATAGAAAACATTCTTGGAGTGTATTAAGATAAAAAATAACTATAGGAACTTGGAGTGATGTAAGGATGATTTTTTTACTTGGGGTTTTATGAAATAATAGTATTTTTAGGTATGTAGAAACTAATATAAGTACTTCCCTTTTCTAAAAGAGGGGAGGGTCACTCTAAGAATTTTTTAATGTATAAAATAAATTTAAATTAATTATAATTTTAAGATGAATACAAAATGAAACTATTTGAGGCAATGATCATTGAAATCATAAATACTCTAATATCATAAAAAAAATATAGGTTTAGCTGATATTATCACCCGTATAGTTTTATTTAATCCTCATTTGACCATTAACATGGTATTAACGTTTTTATTCTTTAGGTGTCCAAAAAGTCCCTAAAAAACAAAAACATCATATAAATAGGAAATGGTTTCTATCATTGACCATTTTCTATTCAAATGGATGAAAAAAATATTTATAACAATATTAAATTATGAAAAAAATAGATTTTAAAAAGTACCATTGATGTCAATTTTGACACTATTCATTTAATATGATTCTTAAAACATAACAATGATAAGTGAATTTGAATGAATACCTATCAAAAATCCCCAAAATGAAATAATCATCTTTTTTTTAAACAAAATACTTTATTTTATTTATATTAATTTTATTGTATATAAAATTACTTTTTTATTATCCTTTTAGTTATATAAATATTATGTCTGCATTGCATAATCATTTAAGATAAATAAACTATAACTAAAATATGAAAATAAATCATAATTATAAAATATATATATATCTATTTAATATTTATAAAAAATATTTTATTTATACCAATCACAAAATATTATATTTTTTAAAAGAAGGATAGTTATATTTTTTGATTTTCATTACATAATGTATTATAAAGGTCACAACCATGATGTTATTGAATAAAATGTCACAATTAAAATTTTGGATAATTATGGATGAAATATACTAATAAAATAAACATAAATAATTTCTTAGGGATACTTTTTAGTCCTTCCAAAATTATTTCTACCATTTGTTAACAAATTTTACCATTACTATGGTCATAAATATTTAATATCATTAATATTCATAAGGAGGAAAAATAAAAAAGATAAAATTTACTAAATTTTGACTTTTTGATTCCAAATATAGAATAAATTTCCAAATATTAATTAAAAATAAGTAGAAATTTTAAATTTATGATTAAACTGACAAAATATGATGAATAATCATTTTTCAAAAAAATGAATTTTAAGAAACCAATCTTCTAACAATAACTCTATAACAAGTAATAATTATTATATGAATTTTCATTAATATAAATTGATATATGATCTATAAAATTAAATTAAATATTTATGTATTAGTGGTATATTAATAAATTAATATGGACACACTTTATTCAAATAATAAATAGTTTATAGAAAATAGCCATTTGAAGCATAAAAAACTGATACAAAAAATCTAGGAAATTAATTATTAAAATAAAATAAATATTAATATTATAGATTAAATGAGTCATATGTCACTTGATGTCTAAATAAAAAATTTAATGAATGTTTTATATTAATAAATTTAATGAAAATAAATAACAGTATTTGAAAAAACTGTAATTTTCACTAATCACTAAAAAATCAATAATTTTAGAAAAATCACAAAATTTCACTCTAAGATAATTTTTATGTAATGATTTAAATAATGGAGATAATTTTTTAAATTTAATTTTTTAAATTTTTTTATAAATAATTATAAAATATTCTAAAAAAACAATAAAAATATTTTTTTAATGAACGTTATTTTATATGATCAAAAATTTAGGTCATATATCATAATAATTTATAAATATATCTACAATGATTAATATATTTATGTATATATATTATAATGCTGTTAATATTATTCAGACCGAAGAGTTTAATAGCTAGGTTATAATAATAATATTTAAATAATAATAGTGCTTGTTTCATTTAGGCCCAGTGTTGCATATCATATACACTATAAAAAATAGTTTTACTTCTTACAATCATTGGTTGTTACATTCTATAACCCCTTAATAAATTTCACCCATGTAATTTTAACTTGATTTTGGCAATCAGGGGTTTTAAATCAAAAATAACTTTTTTGATAACACACATCATAAAAAGGGTTATTAAATCATTATCTAAAAAATATTGAATATGCAATATTATGGTCCACGTATTAATATATTTCAATATATGATAACATTAATGGGTGGTGAATATATAAACATGGTGATGAAAATTAATTTCTAAATGATTATGGGAGTTATATAAATCATCGGTCAGAAAAAATTTAATGATCATGAGAAAGTTGATAAACACAAACCATTTGCAGGTGAGATGTAAAAAAGGCTAATGATTTATTAGAAATAAAGGTAATATGATAATATCTTCACAAAAATATCAATTACCAAGAGTTTAGTAATTCTTTTACCTTACAAAAAAATAACATAAGAAACAAAATAATTACATGAAACAAATTATTTCTCCCTTTAATCAATTTATACAAAAATTTCATCTTATTATCCAAATGAAGATTATTCAAGGGAAATTTTTATTTAAAAAGTATTATAATCCAATTATAATTGATCATATAATTCATAAAAAGGATAAAAAGTTATTCCTCATGTCGTTATAAATTAACCAAAACCAAATAGGTTCAGAAAATGTAAGATAGTTCCAAAAATTAAAAGACCATCTTATGAAAAAATACAACATAAAATTATAAATACTAAACCAAAATACCCAAAGTTCAACTTAGATCACTATATAAATAAATTTCCTTCACATAATTAAAAGTATTCTTGAATTTTATTTAAACACAAAAATCAAAATCATGTGCTCACATATTCATCCAATATTAATTTTATATTAATTAATTAATGACACAATGTAATTTTAGAGTCTCATACCAAAATTGTATATGCCCAAATCATATAATCTCCAAGATTTAACAATAATTTCTATAAAAAACAGTAATCACTATAATTATATGGTAAAATCATATATGTTTCAAAAATATAATTTACTATTTATTCTTAAAATAAAATATATTATTATTATTTTTTCATTAATAATATATTTTCAATAAAATTATGGTGACCTTATTCGCAAATAACTGTAATTACCTAATACCCAAATCACTTTTCAAACACATAGATGTCTATATAATAAAACATATATACACATAATAATCTTTATCATTATCTATCAAATTTATTAAGTAAAAAAATTTGTTCATACTAATCAGGACATCATGCTGGCTAGTGGTAGGTAATACACCATTTTCACCTTTCATTTGTGGGATCAAGGCATACCACATTGATGGATGGAATGATATCTTACCTAGCCAATGGAGATTTATTATTCAAAAACTATATTAATATAATTCTTATAAATTTTATAGACATATGAGGAAGATACTAAAAAATAACCTTAATCATCAAATATCATATAAACTAGATTGGTTATAAATTCCATTAACATTATGTTCACAAAATGAGAAGAGCATTATTCCTCAAAAAAAAAATTTGCATGTTAAACTGAAGGGTTGTAGAAACCATAAAAATCTATAAAAACACAGTAAATATCTCCCAATGTACTTCCATCACATAAATCTTCAAAGGTATATTAATTTATTCAAACTTATGATCATCATTAAATCTAACACTACACCATAACTCTTGAATCCCTATATATATACACCTCAATCACTCATTATTCATTATAATCCATTAACCATGATTTTGAATCTAACTACATAATACTTAGTTCTTAAAAATATATGAATCATTCCATGATATTAAATAATTTCAGACAAAATCTAAGATATAATCTATACATTTTGGATTAAATTCATAATTTCATCATCTTCAAGAGTAATAGAATTATGTTTCTCTATAAATTTATATATACAATCGTGCTTATCAAGTATTATATATTTCTCACTTATATATCATTTTTTATAATTTCAATACTACCCAGGTATCAAACATTCAATTGATACGATGTGATGAAGTATATTATTCTTCATGGTGTTAACTGAATGATTCTATTTTCCTTTTAATATTATTTTCTTATTCCTACTGTTACCACATAAAAACATCTTTATGTTATTTTAATATATTTCCCTGGATTATTTTTCCCACATTCATGAAACATATATCATGTAATATTTATTAATTTATGTTATTTACCCCTTAATATTCCATTAATATTCATTTATCTCTTATTTAATGAATTATAAAACTCAAATATGTTTTTTTTATTCATAACTCATGATAGATGGTTAATAATAATCACACGAAGTATCACTACAGATCACATTCTATTTAGTTTCACATTCAGACAACCACAAAATTTTCCTTCACATCCATTATTAATTGGGTTCCTATTTAATACAACCATTTACTTAAACAAATGATTTTTGTGTGATAATATTAATAAAATCTCAATAAACTGTTGTATTAGGAGGAGAGACACTAAGATATCCTTAACCGTGTTATCCTAAACTCTTTTTATTTATCTAAAATAACTATAATTTTCTCTAACCTTGGTGGTTATATAGTAGTTTTAACTTATTATCAAATAATAACATATCATATATAATTACATAAACCTTTACACTGATACCAATTATAGAGATATGACTTTATTCTCTACAGAACTATGAAGATTATGTCAAGAATTAATTTTCATTCATTCGGGTTTAATTATGGTCAATATTTTTATAGAAATAGTCAATAACCCATAATAAAATAAATATTAAAACAAAACATGCATAAATCAATATAGTATCCATTTCTTCTATAAAAAACATTTTTAATATGACATGTTTTTTTCTTGTAGTATCTTCAAAATTTTCATCCTGACTACATCCTTATCCCTAATCATCCATAAATTATCGTGAAATTCATTTTTTAAATTTTGTATAAGGATAAAAATCTTATCAAGGTACGTAAGTATAAATAAAGAAACTCGTTACTCCATGAATACTTAGAAAAAATTTATCTTAATCAAAAAGGGTTTAAAATAAACATTTTCTTACCAATAAAATAAACTACTCTACCTTAATAATTTAATTAAAAATTTTATAAAAATATAAAAACAAAAAATACTCAAAAAGTGTTCTCTAAAATCATAAAAATATCATGTATACAATTTATAATTTTATAATATTCAACATAAAAAATCAACATATACATTTTCTTTTTAAAAATAGTGTTGTTTCTTAACTTTTACATATCATAATATTTCTATAAAAACCATCAACATAATAGAAAAATTATATTCAAAATTTGAGGAATATTATTATTATAACTCTTATATATGGAATAAATTTCATAGTTTAAATCGAATAACCTTCTTGGGTCACATATAATAACCATCACATTTATATATAGAGTATCCATCCACGTTACAATTGGAAATACCCTTATGATCAAATTCCAAACATAAATTATAGCTATTTCATATGAGGGATATCATAGAACAATCAATTATTGGATTATAATAGGACTACCTATTATAATAAATAATTCACAAAAATCATATCCTTATCTTAACACATAAAATCTTACAATTTTCATAATCTTCGATGCACCCATAAGAAAATATTTTATGATATTGAAATATCAATTTCATTCTAAAACCCTTCTTGAAAATACCCATATTATTTGGAAGTATTTTTTTGTTTGAATAGAAATATAATATTATAAGGTAATTAAAATACCAAATTATTGTTATAATGAAGAGAAAATTATTTTTCATTGTATAAGTTTAAATATAACAGTCCTTTTTTCTTTTATAAATAATGTGAAAATATTCTATATAAAATACAAAAAAAGATTAATTTTGATAACATATTTAATAATGTAAAAAGGGAAATAAAATTAAATTTATAATATATTTGTATCCAAATAATTATATCAATTAAATAATATTAAAAATATGGTCATTGAAGAAAATTTGTGTTATGGGTAACATTAAAATATGATTTTTAAAAAAGAATATCACTTTTTGTTAGTCCAACTCATCCCATTCATTATTTATCATTCTGAATTATTAAAATAGTTTATTTATATAATTTATTAAGAAAGAATATTTTGTGTTTGTAATTCATTTTATCATACTATTATCAATTAAATAATAAATTATGTTCATGTTGGGCATTTTGATGATATTTGGACCATATATCTAAAATGGATTTGGTATGTTGACTATGATCAGTGAGTTCATTATTAGATTATATATAGAATAAGAATCATTAAATAATTACCATTTTTATTCATTAATTATACCTTTTAAACCTAACATGAGATATTGTTATGAAAAATGAATGATGTTATAATCATGGATATGGTAGGTCGTATGCACGTATGAGTAACATTTCCATTATCAATGATCATTATAGAAACAAGGTAACTATTATTTTATATTTCCAGTGTGATAATCATAAAAAATGCCATATGATTTCATTAAATATTCACATATATTTCACCCTTATGATTTTTTGATAATAAATGAATCACATCACTTCGTGGAGGAGGTAGTCCAAACATATGTAAGAACATCATATTCATTTTTATTTGATTGTAAATTTTAGAAATTAAATGATATATTGTATTTTAAAATTATTAAATCTTGATTAATATAATTTTTATACATTAAATCCACCATTACAACTATATTTTATATGAATTAATGAAAAATGAATTACATCAATTCACAAGACATTAGTCCCCTGTACACATGAATGATGGTTTCATTTCCCATTTGATGATATATGAATTTGATATATGATATTAAATTAATATAATAACTTCTAAGTATATGGTAGATACTGTTGTTATTATTTTATAATGGTTAATTAATATTTTAATAAACTATAAGAACAAGATATGAAGATGACTGGTTAATAACTATAACTCATCTTTAGACAACATGTTAAGGTTTACAACAAATGATTTCCTAGGATGATATTTTTACCAAAATAATGATTCTAAAATGTGTGTAGGTATGTAATATATAGATTTTGGACGGTCATTACTACACCAATATTATTTTTATGTCTGAGGAAAATAAGAGAGTATGTTCCTTTTTTTAATATAGGGGGAACTCTTGGAATTTCATAATGTATTAAATTAATAGAGTTTGTTATTTATTTTTAAATGGATTAAAATTGATTATATTTTATAAAAATAAGATTATAACTGCAAATAATTTTGTACAATAATCATTTGAATAGTTTAGGTAATGTTTTCACCGTTATATTTTTTATGCACTTTTATCCCTTTTTTGATAATTACCAAGATATTATTATTTTTACTATTTAGGGTTAAAGAAAGTTCCTATAAATGGTAACGAACCCCATAAATGGAAAATTTTTTATATTTGAAACAATTTATAATTTATTTGGATTCATGTAAGATTTTTATGAATTTTTAGTCAATTAATAAAACATTATTTATTATAAAATATCATTAATGTCAATTTTGAGATATTATTTTGACATTAAAAACACCAAGGAAATGATGGAATTTGAATATATACAATAAAACTTCCCAAAAGTTTAATAATATTCTAAAATAAAATTAAACAAAATAATATATTTAGAATATATTAATTATAATATATGTAATATCTTTCTTTATTTTCCTTTTAATTATCTAATTATATAGTTGGTGTTTCATAATAATTTAAGGAAATTATATTATTAGTAAACAATAGTAATAAATTAACAGGATAAAAACACATTTATATTTAAATTGGATAATTATAACTGAAAATATGTTATTTTTATCAAAGTCAAAAAATATTATTGTTATTAAAATAAAGATAGAGACATTTTACTATTTTTTTAATATTATTTATTATAATGGTAACAATCATAACCATATGGGTAAAGGTTGTATACTATAATTTTGTATTATTATGGATAACATGTAGTCATCCAGTCAAAATACATATTTTGTTATGGTTACTGTTTAAGTTCTGTCAAATTATTTTCACCCTTGATTAACTCATTTAACATTTAACGAGGTAATAAGTATTTATTATGATTGTTATTCATAATAAAAAATGGGAAATACATAACAAATTTATACATCCAAATTCAAAATATATAATCCATTTTCTATTATTTTTAACAATGTAGTGGAAGAATTTAATTTAATATTAAACCACAAAAATGAAATAAACAATGGGGTTTTAGAATAATGCATTTTTAAGAAATAGATGATCTTATATAAAGTATATGATTAGTAATAATCATTATATTAATTTAAATTCATATAAATAGATAAATAATATATATATATATATTATTGAAAAATTCGTTATTTGGGGTTAATTTATTTTATTAAAATCTATAATACTTATCCACCAGAAAATAGTTTTTAAAAAACTCTATTTTATGCTAAAAATGCATTTGTTAAAAATAATGAAAATTTATGATTAAAATGATATTTATTAAATTATATTAAATAAAACATTTTATATATCTCATTAATAAAATAAAAAAATAATTTTACTTTTATATTACGTTATTTAATGAAATAAAATGATTATATTTGAAAAATAAGTAATTTTATCTAGTCACTAAAAAATTTATCATTTTAGGAAAAGCTCAAAATTTCACATATAGATATTTTTTATATGATTATTTGAAAAATTAATTACATTTTATAATATAAATATAATGAATGTTCTAAAAATAAATTATAATATTTTCTCACACAAGGGGATAAAAACATTTTTGGAGAAAACATATTTTTGATAGAATATAATACCTTCATTAAAATTACACAGTTTTTTTCCTAAAAATTTATAAATAAATTTTAATTTATTAGGATATTCATATATATTTAATAAATTATTTATTCTTATTAATACCCTCCAATTTAATGACTATGTTATAATGGCCATATTTAAGTAATAACATTTTAGTATACATTTAGGCTTGGGGATGCATTTTTTATATACTATCGAATATTTTTTTATTGTTTACAATATTAAGGGGTTACAAATAATGAAATATATATATTATCTATATATAATCGTTTTGTAATAATAAAAAATTGAAATCTTATACTAATTTTAAAACAGAGTCACCAAAAAGTTAATAACACATAGTAAAAATAAATACAAAAGGTTTGTTCTCAGGTTGAGGCATAATCTGCTAAACATTATTGTTACTAGATTACTATAACATTTTTTAAACAATAAATAGACCCAAAATTTGTATTAGGTATTCAAATTAAAAAAACAATGTTTCTCATGCTATAACAAAATCCCTTCCACTGTTTTTATAGGAGTATAATTATAAATGAAATATGTAAAGGGTATATGAGTACAATTTTATGATCTAAAAGAGTATGTTCTCTAATATATTTAGACAAATTTTTAAATAAAACACTATTTAAAAAAATAGAGATGCTGATAAGAAATAATATTTGATGAAGTCATTGATTGATACTCAATTTTTATATATTAGTTTCATGTCCTGTTAGAGTCTTCTATCAATTGTCAGATGAGATGTGATAAAATAATAATATTTGGTCTTTAGATGAATTTATTATGAAACAAAGTATCATATTTTATTGAATAACCTTTATCATTTTTGTTTTTCTACACCCATTGATCTTATTCCTTCGAGATTCTTTTTAAATACAACTTCCTTCAAAAGGACCCATTACTGAATAATCATTACAAATTCTCACACAAAGAGAAAAATATGATATAATTAAATCATTATAAACAATATTTAATTTTAAATCAAAATTGATTTGAATATATTTATATAATACCACATTAGATATGATCACATGGAGTATTCCTTGTCTGACTTCATAATGTATTTAATACTTATAAAAATCCTTAGATAGTCATGTTGTCACTTGCTCTGACCTCGTGCTTACATAAGTAAAAAAGAAAAGCCATAATTTTAATGACCTGTAGAATAAATAGACGATTCAATTAAACCAACTATTTTTTAATATTTAACCCTATCATTCAGTCTCTTACTTTAAACATGTAGTAGCTTGATGTTATATAATATCATTAGTGGTTTTCAAAAAAAAACTAATTACACCATACCATTAGTTGATTTCATTATATAGTAAATTAAAATTTATTGTGTGGTTTCTCTAATACATAATGATATTGATAACATAAGGATATACATTAAATTTTCTTCAAATATCCTAGTGATTTATATAATATTTTTAGAGAAATATAGCACAATCAATCAACTACGCACGTAGTTGATCCATTTGTTCATGCATTCACCTAAACACATAGAAAAAATAATGAAATATCATTTATGACATATATGTTATGTTAACTTAAATTGGTCTTACAGATGCTTCAGTGCTATGAAATGTTTTTATTTTGGTTGATTAGGTGGTCAAAAATTTGATGCATTTTTCATGCAGCTTCTTTTGTACTTAATAAAATTTAACTTCTTCATATTCCATTATATAGTCAATAAATGTTCTTCATGCAGTAAATACTCAATATTGTGGTACATTATATAAAAAAATATAACTTTCATAAATCATGTAATTGATTCGAAAGAAAATTAATATGATTTATGATTTATAAAATAAAGAATTTCTAGAAAAATTCAATAATCTCCATCTTTTTTATAATCATAAATTATGGAATAAATAAATACAAATAGTATAAAAATTGAATAATTTATGAAAAAATTATTACAATCTTTTATAACATTAAATAATATGTACTCCCTATTTTGGGATTATCATAAAGACTACATGAGAGAGGGTGATTAAAGAAAACATGGACACGAAACATTCAATAGAGGATGATATCATGATAATAAAGAAACGATTTAGAAAAAGATAAAGAGATAAGAAAGGAATAAAATATAATTCATTAATGATCAAAAATTCATTTTTTACAATTTCCCAATAATATATACTAATTTTAATTAGATTCAAAATGGCATCGAATGGTTGAAGGGTTACTATTGGATTTTACTTTGTTTGTGGATGGAGAAAGAGAAGGTGGATGGATGGGATAAGGAGTGTAAGGTAATCTTGTAATTAAAATTCATTTGGAAACATGTCTCATATCATGATCTTCTATAAGATGGTTGAGACTAAAATTTCATGTAAGATATATGGTAGGTGAATTAGTTTGTGTGACATAAGATGGTATAGGTGAATGAATGTTGTTGAGTACAGGAAGGCATCAGGATTCCAAAATTGGTGCATTATAAACATACAAATAGTTATTCAAGAGCCAAAAAAATATTTTGTAAAGCGCTAGAATAATTCTCTATAGTATGAAAAAATGTGTATTTCTCTAGCACACAGTAATCCAAGAGAGTATCCATAATCATCATCTTTTAAACTATTGACTTGTAATAATGTGTGATAGGAGACTGATAAAGACAATATCTTTCTAATTATTAATATATTTTTAATAATTTCATCCCATCCTATTAATGAATTTGAGATTGTTTTTATTATTTTAGGATTTCAGTGAGTTCTGTGCTGAAATGTGATAATTGGTTATTTCTAGAAATTTGATATATTTTGTCACTTCAGTATTTTGATAATAACTTTTAAAAAATTGATCCAAATTATTTAATAATAATTTTTTATTATTAATTTGTTTGTTGGAGTCAACTTTTTCTACTGTACCCCTGGCCTATTAAAACACCCACAAGTCAAAAAAAATCAATCATTTTGAAAAATAATTTAGGATGGAAGAATAGTCCATACCTCATTAAATTGGAATATCATGGGATACCAACCTCCAAATGAGATGATTTTAGGGATTCAAAGGGGAGTTGTATTTACTAGTTAAAATTAAATTTACTGAAGAAATTATATCATTATAGAATCATTTTAATGAGTAAATAAGGTGTAGGCTTAACTGTAATCGTCATCCAGAAAAAGACACTTTCATTAATGTGTCCATAACTTCTTGTACATGTGTCCAAATGATTTAAAATTCTAAGGGTTGATATAAAAATCCATCAAAAACATATTTTTTGAAGTTAATTTGGAAACTTTTTACCATCTAGTTTGAATATCCAAATAAAACTTCTAGATGACTGATTCTGGAAAGTAAACTTTTCTTTTCTTTCCTTTCTCTAATTGTTTCTTCTTACTTATGTAATGGATTATTCTTCCCCTATATTTATGGATAAAATTCACATAAATGTTAAAAATCTATGTGATTGTGGAATGAGAGGTTTCTCTTTTTGATATTATTGAGTTCTTAAATATAATGGTAAATATCCCTTTCTCTCTTCACCAAGTTGTTTTCAATTTTCATATAGTGGTTTGTATTATCATGTATAATTGTATTTTGTTTTTGATTTTGTTTTTTTATTTACACGATCAATGATATGTATCCCCCTCAACTAGGTTCTGTTTCATATATGATGAAATAGACAAGATCATTTGTGGTGAATAACTCAATGATCGCCAATACATGTGAGAGGGGTAGTGAACATTTTAAATAATTAGGGATAAAAATACCCTATTGGTAATTTACTATCTCTATTGAGGGTATTATATACAACTTTATCACACATTGGAAGGATGTTTGAATTGGTTCAGATTTAGGTAATGTTTATTCTCACCATAACCATTTGACTATGGGAGTGCGAGGAATCGATTATGGATTCTCATTTTTATTAACTTAGAGAAATAGTATTGGATAAATTAGAACTAGGATAGAATTACAACAAAAAAATAACCCCAAAATTATAATTAAAGGTTATATCTTTATTGTTGTGTGATTCTCCCCATGGAAAACATAGTTTATCCACTTAAATTAATTTTATCATAATAAATTATTATTATTATTATTCCTCAGGATAGGACCATGTAAAAAAGTAGTGTCATTTTCAAAAAAGCTTGTGTTAAAAAGATAATTCTCATATTATGTAAATAATTTTCTTTTCACTCATTAATAAACAATAAATAATCAATTTACATCATGTGTTACAACTGTAATTATTTAAATTGTATTGATAAATCATAAGAGAAAGGAGAAATTTAAGACAATGGTGAGGTAGGGATCATAAAAAGATTGATAAACGCAATATGTTTTCGAAGAAAATATTTATTGGGCATGTTGCAGGTCATTCTTTCCATGAACTTTTAGAAAAGATTAATCAATCCAAAATTGAATATAAAATACTAATGGATAAGGTTAACCTTTTATTAGATTAGGAACATTAACCTAAACCATAATTGAAATTTGTGGTGGATGTTATTTTACCACTCATTTTTCAAAAAGATGAGCCTGACTACCGACCTTTATTGAGTGAAATTATACTTCATGAGGAACTTTCCATAGAAAAAGAAATTGAAGCCAAAAAGTCTTAAGGAGATGATAAATTCTTGAACTCATTATATTCAAATTATATTTAAAATGAATTAATTATTACCTTTACTAGTTTTAATTTTTTATATTTTTCCAACACTTGTATTTCCTTTGAGTAAGAATATGAAAATAATGTTTCATCGGAAGAGGAACAGATGGATCTCCCCAAACAAGTTGAGCACTTATTAGAGGGAGGTCAAGAAGAGACCAAAGTGGGCTAGCCTAAAGAAATAACATCTCGGGATGCTTCATTTGAAAGGAAATAATTTGATATTTATTCTTCATGATTTAATTTTGTTCAATTAAATTTATACTCTGACTTTTTCTTTGATTATTCTATTGATTCCATATACTTTGATAAATCACTGGATAATAAAGTAGAACATATGAAAGTGGAAAAAAAGAAAGTGGAGGAATCATTCTTTTTACCAAACCCACCCAAAAATATGAAAATAATTTTTATGGGAGTGGATTTGTTGTACTATATCCTTAGATTACTCAACAAAATGTAATAGTTTCATGATGTAAAGAATACGTTCTATTGGTTTACCAAAAAAAATTCACCCACCATCAGATTAGAAATAACTAACTAAAAAATCCCTGGTAGAGGTAGTCAAAACCATGGCCCAGATTGGGGGATTAAATAAAGTCATATCCTTATATTCAAATTAAAATTATATTTTATATTATTTTAATAAATTTCTTATGTTTTAGTTTTTTTGGTTACAGGCTTTCAATGTGCAACACTCAGAATATTAACATACAGTTTCACTAATAATACATCTTGTTGTACCTCTATATAATAGTTTCGTGTTGTGATTGAATTAAAAATATAAATATATGTCAAATTTATATGAATGCATTGGGAAACTATATTATTTAACTATAGGAGAGTGAACATTTATAGTTTGTGATTTTCTATTTTCTATTTTCCAATTTTTCATAAAATAATAGTCTATTTTTAAAATTTTTGTCTATTTATTTTTAAATTATTTTTTGTTTTTAAAATTTTAGAGATTAAATAATTATCTTTTACATCATTGAATCTCATATCAATTAGTGAGCCAATTTATTCCATTAAGACTAGCTTAAATGATTATTAAAAATGACATTTTTTTATGATCAAACAAGTCAAATTTCAGAAAATGTACTCTATTTTTTGTATCTTATGCCACATATCACTATCTTTATCTTTTAAAAAAAATTCCGATGAGGCTTCTGAATCATTTTTTCATATTATTTACATTAAAATCACATATTTAGAGAACTATATCATTTCTATTTAAATATAATTTTATTTGTTTATATTAAAACATGATAATTTGAGGAACCTATGTTTTAAATTATTGTGGAATTATTTGGATTTTAACCCACCTTTTAAAAATAATACATTTTTATGACAGATTTATTTAAAAATTTAATCCTAGAATTCCTTATAACCCATTAGTAACCTTCTAGTTTTGGCACATTATATGCCAATTTTCCTTACCTAGCTTGATCTTAAAGTAAAATTATTATATCTAGTTGAACATAAGTGTTGGGGGGGGGGTGGAATTTAACTTTTCTCGTGATACATAAGTTTGAGATACATTGGGTGAAAAATAAAATTTGAAGAGATGATTTTTCATTTGAAAATATTGTTTTGTTTATCATTGTGCCTTTCTAGATATGTCAGGATAATAGAAGTTATTCATTTCTGTATCTTCAAAATGAGAAATAAAGTTGTACCTATGTAGAGATTTAATGAAAAATATTGTATGAGAATATTGAAATTTTTTCTTCTAAAATTATTATGGTTTATGATGGATGTGGTATTATAAAGGCAATTAGAAGTTATTTTATACATCACAGAGTTAGAAAGAGACCAGAATTGAGAGAGAATTGGAATCAAGAGTTTTTTTTAAAAGAGAAAAACCCATCTCATTTGGCATCATAATTTTTCAATTCAAAAAACTAGAAATAGAAATTCATAGAATAAAACTAAAAATTCATAATGATAAACATATTTAATTTACATATATTGGGTGAAGATATTGGAATTTGACAAAAATATGATGACCCTTCAATGAGTTTGGACGGGAAAATATTTTCTGAGAATTAACATTTTTGTGATGAGAGACAATGAATGTGATGTAAGGGTTTTTTTGCATGGGAGGAGGCATGAAGAGGAAATATATTGAATAATATTAATGGACACATTGAATTTTTTAGAGGAAGCATGACATATTTTGTTTCTTAGTGTCTAATTGGTTGATCTAATTGATATGTGTTTTAAATTTACTTTGATTTCAATTTGATGCTAAATTTTACATGGGTCAAAGTGATTAGTATAGGGGTATTGATAGATAAAATACTATAATAATTCGTTATACGTTTTTTAACGATTTAATCTCCACTGGTGAATTAATTTGACATAATTGTCTTCATTTTGGGATTTTTTTGTGAGTTTTGAGCGTAAATGTAAAAATGAGAAAAATGGGGAATATTTATTTTTTTAACTACTCTATTTAGATGATAAATTTTTTAAATTTGGTGAAAATGAAATGATTCATTTTTAGGATTCCTTTTCTGTGGGAATCAAATACATATTATCGGCCCATAGCCCATTCAAACTCCCATAAGCCTAACAAATTCAATCAATTTGAGAATTTTTTTGGATGACATAGTGGACCCAACCTCATTAAATTATGAATATATGAGTATAATTAACTCAAAATGAGGTGATTTAAGAAAGATTCAAAATAGGACCTGTAGTGGTAGTTCTAAAATAAATGTAATGGTGAAATTCTCCTATTAAAGATGCCTTTTCAGGAGTAAACATATAGTAGGTGGAAGAGTATTCTTAATCCATAAAAATTCATCTTCATTAATGAAGATATAAATTATTTAAAAAATTTTCCAATGATTTAAAATTTCAAAGTTAGATATCTAACTAAATTATAAACATCTTTTGAGAAGGGACCTTGAAAATTTTCAGCCGTCATGTGGGAAGAACCAAATATATATTTTTGAATAAATATTTTGGAGGATAAAATTTTATTTTCTTTCTTTTATCTCTTTTTTTATATTAGTTTTTAATGGATTCTAATCACCACTTTTTTATGTACACCATACACATGGAATTCTAAAAGTATTTATGATTGGAGAAAGTGTGGTTTTATTTTTTGTAACTATTGAGTTTTAACACTTTATGGTCTGTTTTTCATTTATCTTTTCTAAAAAGATGGTTTAAATTTATTATAGTGGGTTTTATTATCATGTACGACTATATTTTATTGTATAATGTTTTATTATTTTGTCTTTGATCAATGATAAATATATCTCTCAGCTAGGATATGGTTTTTTTATGATATAATAGACTAGGGATTACTATTGATGTACTTGGTGATCACCAGAATATGTGTGAGTGGTTGTGGACTTTCATGATTGTATGGGACAAACAAGAATCAATAGAGAATTGATTATGTCAGTTGGGAGTATTTTATACAACTCTATAACACATTATAATGAGTGTATACTGATCTGATATTGTGTTAATGTTTCTTCCCACCATTACCATTTGAATAAGGGAGTGAGAGGAAGAGACTATTGTTTTTCACTTTTATCAACTTAGTAGAAGAGGATTGGATAAATTGAAACTAGTATATAATTAAAAAAAATTAGAAAAATAACCCTTATATGATCACAATTCTTATATAGTATGTATCGATCACTTGTTTTTCCAATTTATTCTCAATATTTTTCTTAATTTCATTTAATTTTTTTGTTGATTTGTTTTTTTCAAAATAATACAAAAACAAACCCCCCCCCCATTTTCTTTATAATTTAATGCGAAAACTTGATTTTCGTGTGCTACTTCATATATACAAGCTTGGGTGACCTATTTACTGAATTTTTATGTTAGTAAATAATTTTTTTGTATGCCCTGTGACATTTACATGTCAGATATCTTTTTCAGATATCGGTCCAAATACATTATCTTGATTTTTAAATCCTTCAGAGTGAAAATTTTTCTGAGAAAATACATTATTTTATCTTTTATAGTAATTATTTACATTTGAGTCTTAACCACTTCAATATGAACCATATAAAATATCTCTTCAACATTGGTAACATGGTCCATCTATATAAAATTCTACGAATATTTAAATGTATACAATAGTATCTATATTTCCTCACTCACAATTTTTCGAATAAGATATTGATAAGTGAAAACAAGTACCAAAGGAAGAGCAAGAGAAGGGGGTCTAAAAGGACTGTTAACAATAAATAGATATATTTGATCAAGATTTATCAACATGGCTATTATATTCTATAATCAACATCTTAATTATGCACTAAATAGATTTGATTGTATATCGGTTAACACATTATCAATGGTAAATGTAATATCTTACTAATTATCATATTCTTTAGCATATCTTGTATCGAGAAATAATTATTTCAAAACATCCAACCAATCAATCTTAATCTATATAAATACAACTGATGGAATTATCGTGTCAGAAGCCTAAATTTCCAATATATAAGGTTCTGTGATAGGACTAAAATTTGAATAACTAGAAACTCATTCATTGGGTTATTTAAGACCTCCATGTGAACATTAGAAATTTGGAGTTAAATAAATACTCACCAAACAAGTGTCATTTTCCCATTTATGTAAAAGAATAAATGGTGAATATATGAGAGGAAACACACTGAGGCCATGTGATTAGGAGACCCTATTAAGAAATTATGACAACACAACTATTAAAGAATCATGAAATGTACTATATGGAGAAATAGAGTCACTATCCATGATAGTGTTTGTGAATTATGACAGGATCCATAACCGATAATGTGGAACCCCTTGGAATCATGTAATAGATTTCCTATCAATTATTCCATGTAATGTTCTCATTAGATTCTCATGATCTACTATACTTAATCACATGATGTTCTAGTGATTTTTCTGACAATCAGCAATGGGATCAAATGATATAAATCATAAAATTAGGGGATCATTTAATTATGGAATTCACATTTATTTTCATGCCAATGGATTTTGTGGTTTGAATGATTAGTTTATTGATCACATAAAGTCCCGTGGACAAGTTGTCCTTATAAAAAAAAGTATACATACGATTTGTTTTGGATCACATGAAGACCTCTCTACAGGTTGGCCTAATCATGTTAAGTCTTTTGGAAAAATATTTTCTAATCAGGAGAAGGCCTTTAGACATGATGACCTAGTTATGCAGAGGTCTTTTGACATGTTCATATGAAATATCATGTGATTCCCCTTCGATGTATGCTGATCAAGTCCATGGAAATTAGGTAACTTGAGAAGCTTACATGATTTAAGAGGTTGGAAATGGCAGACCAATCACATGGTTTCTATTTATCATTCCATAAAGGGAGAATATCAATAATGACATCTATGTTGATTACAAAAAGTGAATAAGATGTTTTTGACTTGTGTGGATGTCCCTTTCACTAACTTATTCTAAGGATTTCAGCTCGATTACCACATATAGTGGCATAGATAGAAGGATGGTTATTCCTATAAAAATCCCCTGGTAGATTAAATAGTGGTTAGAGACACTGTGGAGATACATATACAAATGGAGACATTCCATAGTGAGGGGAACAAATAATTACAAGAACCTTCCACAAAACAATGTATTTATAGTAACAAAGAATAAATAAAGAGAATATGTTACCTGATGGCCAATTTCAAGGTGTAATATTCATCATTTTATTACTCAGTAGAAAAGATCTTGATAAACATAAAGGTAATCCTGTGATGGAGGATGAAAATAAAAGAAGCCTCATGCAAATAAAGATACTCTATTCTTCATGAAAAGGGATTTCATGATTTTTATAATTAGTTTAATCATGAGAGAAACCCTATTACACTTCATATAGATCATGTGTCAACCCCCAAACATGTCAGCCTTGTCATGAAGACACCCTTAGACTTTTCATCCTCATTTAATGAATAACCATGTACATGTTATCACGATTTGATGAAAATACCCTAGACATGTTAACATGATGACATGATAGTCCCATGGACATATTTGTTGACTCACACAACAAACCCTTGACATTTCATCATAGTCATGTGATGAACCTTATAAATGTCAACCTGATCACATGTTAGACACTTGAACATGTTAGTTTGTTCATGTGAAAGTCCATATACATATTTTTATTTTCAGGAAAATATACCACAAACATGTTTTCTAGATCACATGGTATGCTTGATAAGTTCATTGATGACATAGAGACCATATATCTGTTTGATAAATCAAGAAGACACTCTAGAAATTTTTATCCACGTCTAGAATGTTGACTTAAATATGTACAAAAAACCATGGGTACCCCTTGCCATGAGATATTGTACGAGAACTACCTTTATGTTGGGAATTTCAATAATGGACTAGAGATATGAATTCATTCATCCCATTTCATGTGTTGTTCTGAAAAGGTCCTCATTACCATAAAAACTCATTCAATGGGCATTTCTTGGTCATTATATATATTTTATCCATTCATGGAGAAATAATTAATATGTGTCTCTTTTTTCGATTGAGAATGAAGAATGAATATGTGTATCTTTTTCCATAAGATGATAGAAATATTTATTTTAAATGATAATCAATTTTGGGGAAATTACCTCAACAATACTATTTTTCTTGTTATCTTGCAATTATATCATCCTTTTTCATTTGTTAATTGATTGGAGGTAGGTTCATACACGCTCATCCCTCTTGGTGTAATTCCCAAAAGTATTCCTGTATTTCCAATCTCTGGGCCATTAATTGTCAGGGGTAATGATTATCTATACTCACTCATCAGTGGGATTTTAAAAAACATGCATATGAGGAATCTGATTCCTAATATAAATAAATACACTTGGCACATTCATAAGGCTCGATATCCTTTCTATTATTCTAATTCCTCTTTATAAATCCTTATCGCATGACATTAAATATCATAGTATAGTCTTTAATGAACTACAGGGACTCTGATTCTTGTAAAAAATAGGATATGTAAGAAACCTTCCTAAGGCCCAATTTATATACCATGTTCTATAAAATACATGTAATAATCAGGTTGACATCTGTGTGTAAGCCACACAAAATTTTAATATTATGATCTCATTAAATTTGTCTGATCATATGATATTTATTTTTTCCCACATTGAGTATGACTCATGTGGTATCAGGTTTCACCTATTATTATTTCATTAGCTTAATGTGTGTACCGTAATACAGACCTATATTATGGTGTTTACAGATTACATCCTATCTCCATTCAGAGGTCCATAATCTTGATAAAGAAGCCCAGGATATACTTATATGCATAAAACCCACCAAAAATTCCAACCATCATACATTTCATGCCATGTGAATCTAATAAACTATGTGGGTTTTGATTCTTATCATAACATTATACATAGGATTCCTCCTTGAAGATCAATCACAATTCAAAAATACTAATCACCTCCCTAGATGATAGTAATCTCTATAGTTCCCAGTCATAGAACATGAAAACATAGGTGGCCCCTCATTGTTAACTAATAACATGAAACAAGATAGAAAAACTATGCTATATACTAATAATGTCATTAATAGAATTACCTCATACATATATGGGTATTCAACACATGATAATTTTGTTAGGGTAAGGCGACTCTAGCTGAGATTTGGGAAATATTCATGAACATATCATAAATCTATGAGAGATTCCTAAATTATGCAATAATTCCACGCAAATGTGAGCGATCATCCCAAACTCCTATCCTATTTATAAATGTCGGTTCTAAAGAATAATCAGCAAGAAACATCAATGAATTCTAGACATTGGAAAACTAGTTTGGGGATTTCTATGGATATGAGAGCTGTTTGGAATTTCTATTAGAAGTAAAAATGATAATTTAGATGTCAATCATATTAGAATTTCATTCAAAATGCAATTTTCAAGAAACAAAAATGAATAACCCTACATAAATCATTGAACAACCAAAAGAATATGGGTTTCCACACATTGTGAAATTTTTATTTGTATCACTACTATAAAAAAATAGGGAATATAATGTGAATATCTCAATAATTAAATATAATTGAGATTTCTATTGATAGGAAATTATTCATATTCCATGCAAGAAGATGGTCAAACCAACAACGGATATAAAAAAAATAATTCACCATGGATAAATGATTAGAAATGTTTCTAACCATAAATGTTTTACTAATTAGTGACTACGTTAATTATTTTTATTTTGATTAAAAATTATGTACTCACAAAATTCACCATAAATTGATGTCCTAGAATTATAAATAAACCATTTGGAACCTAAAATACAAAACCTATAACTATTTATTGTGAAGAAATGTCACCTGCATGATGCCTTCACCATTATGTAGAAAACACGTTCGTTAATGAATATGACCAACATATTATGACCTCGAATCTTGATTCCACACACATGGGTTTCAAAACACTAAGACATCTAATCCCACCTTTCTTAGGGAAGGTTTTGACGAAGTCGGTGATGCTTATCACCAGTTTAGGGGTTTTGAAAATGATTTGGAATCCTATACCCAAATAATGATAGTCAACAACATCCTTACCTAATGAAAGAGTACCATTGATTTGATTACAGCTCCATATTAATTTATAATAATTTCTAGAGATCCCATGTTGGCCTCATATATTAGCATCCCCCCACCAATTCCCCCTCATTCGCCTGCAAGGGGCACAAACCGATAGGTCACTTCCATGGACACTCATACCCAGGAACCATAGAGATGTTATTGGGAGTGAAAAGTAGTAGACAAAGGGGATCATACCCATATCCCAACCTCCTCTAACAAACCCATCAACATATTGTAGTGGCATCTAGTGAGAAGGCTTATATCCATATGCTCCCAAACCAATTATTCCCACATATCTCAACAAAAATCATGTGATGTACATATTATTAACACTACACATGAATATCATAATAAAAAATTTGATTTAAAAATTAAGAAAATTGTGGGTAAATATTACCACTTCAATCAAATACATCTTCTAGTATGTCCAACAACATACGAACATGTCAACATATGTGCCTAAATACATCCTATATAGGTGTATATATATTCTGGAAGGGATAGAGGAGTTTTATTAGTGTATTCTAGAAGTCATATATAGAAAAGAACAGATTCACATCAAAATATATAGAATATTTTATTAACGTGATAAAAATTAACTAAGTGAAACACTAGAGAGAGAACATATTTTTTCTCCCATGCATGAGGATTACTAAAATATTTTGATGAAGAGAAAGGCACATGGTTGTGCTCATACCAATATTCAGATTGGGGTTCAATATCCTTTCAAACCATAACCTTAGGAAATGAACATATTCTTATTAAACAAGGTCACTAACATATTCTAAATACCTAGGACTAGTCTCATATCCTTGAACCAACTAAAGATTTTCAAAATAGTCTGAAAGTCACATTAGGGTGGACTCATGTCCATGCAGATAAAACTATTCATTTTATTCCAAAAGATTATATAATCTAGGTACATATACATACTACCACCATGAAAAAAATGCACCATCATCCTTTAGAGGATATACTGGAGGATTCAAATATCCCTTCTTCCATTCCAAAGGCCTATTGGTATATTCGGATGGGTGATGAATATATGAACATTGATCATAACCCCTATTAAACCGAGGTTTATTGAAATATTATCGAAATCACTTAAAGTAAGTATTATATCCCCACTAATGATACAAAGTTTCATTGGAATAGTTTATAAAAATCTCAGTAGTGAGATAAGATTTCCACTGAAATAGATAGTCTTTAGCTTATTTCGACAACTTTCATGAAACAGTAACATATTTTAGATCAAAATAAAATGGAAGTTCATCATATTTAATCCTTGATAGAGGTTGGGACTCATATTCCTACTATTATCAATTCTAGTGTGCTCAATTCTATAAAACATGTATTTGTAATGAATTAAGGGTTTATCACCATTTTTTTCAAAGACGAAGGTGATAACTACAATGATAGTTATCCTCACGATAGTATAGATATGTTTTACAGAGATCATACTCTTAATATCCATCATGTACAAAATTATAATGGTGATACCTAACATATATAACAAAATACCCTCCATTTTAAGACACCTTCATATATAGAGGTTCTCAAAACACATAGGTATATTGTATATATTTTCCCATAAACCACTTCTAAAACCTCTCATTGGTCTGTATAAAACCATGAAATGTTAATTCCTTGACCTGACTAGGTAGAGGAGTATAAATTTGATGATAAAGTTCCCAAAATGGATATATGGTGGCGAGGTGGATTGAAAAACCTACCCACTGTTTTTCTTGTCAAATCACAACTTCCAATTATGAAATCCCATAATATCTAAAGGTGCAGTACATTCATTACATTTATAGGAATATGTGGAAAATATTTTAGCAGTTAAAGGATTGAAACCTCCTTTATTAGGGACATGAGTTACCCCTATATTCCATAAACATGCTCTACTATTTGAATGACCTAGCCACTATCCATATTTCTTAAGACCCTAGATCATAAAGGAATAAAAATCATATGATATAATTACCTCAAGATCATAGAACATCTCCATAAATTAATAACAAAATCCCAATTATATATTTGTATGTAAGTATTTTTTGATTATGGATCATTTCACTTCACCCCATCCAAAGTTAATCAATGCTCCCTAGATACAATATCCTGTAATTTCATAGTTAAAGGAGAGGTCACGTGATAGAGTAACAAAACGACTAGTTGGTTAATCCAATGAAACTCCATCACTTTGAGAATAAACAGTCATCAAAAAAACTGAGTGAGATCCAATAATAGGATTTTACGTCGAGCCTATTAAAAATTGAAAAGTATCCATAAAAATTCCATTGTTGTACACTACCTGATAGCTACTTGTAATATGCGACACCTAGCACAAGCATCTAGTTAACCCATCCATTCCATGACTGAAATTATTCGCAATTAGGCATATTGAAATGGGAGGAACCATGACATCCAACAATGAGTAAAACAATCCCAAAGGGATAATGGAATTGCTACCCCCACCTCCTCCCCCATGGTCATGAAACCACAGGAGGGTTCTAAAGAAATCATCAGAGGCTCCAAATCAACCCCATGCAATAGGTGTTGGGTAATTTTTATCTCAAATACCACCTTAGGTGTTTATGGATTCTCAAAAATCAAGATTATAGAGTTTTAACAATGGCCCTAAATCATCCCCTACCCATATAAATGGGGCTCTTTTAATTATCAACCCAAACTAAATCATCATTTTAAATGCTATGATGTAAAAAATTGCCAATGTACTCTTCATTCCTCTAACCATGAGATACACCCCTTTCATTTAGGGTCTTCTTAGAATGAATGATAAAAAACTCCCTCAAGGTCACTATTCATTGGTCATAATAAGGGGAACATTTGGAAATGATTACTACACAAATAAATGGTCAAAAGAAAAGATTTCTTAAAATAACCAAGGGTTAGAGAAAAGATCCTGATGTAATCCCTGAAGATGGATAAAGTATTATAGAACTACCCTTTAATATGTTGTGTGATGGGGTGACTACCATAAACCAGTATATCTCATATTATATCATAAAAATCAATCCAAAAAATGATATGGAGAAAGAGGAAAAATAGAGGGCTGCAACATTGAAATGTTACATTGAGAGGTAGGTGATATTAATGAACAAACAGATGTTATATATATGTAGAATGAGGGGAGAAATTGGATCATGGAACCTATAAATGAATAATTTTCACATACATGAAAAAATTACACCCTGGATAAAGGGAAGGTAATGGATACATCCCACTCACCAACTATAATGCGTAGAATCTCTTCTTCTTAGGAATGGAAAGCACAATATGAGAGAGATGGATACACCACCTATGACAGATCAATAACAAATTACTCATGGTAAATATTTATATTGGGTATCTAATTGAAAAAAAAACTTATACCCATTATCATTACCATTATGAGAGAGTTATTCTTCCGGAAAGGGTATACATTGAGCATTGGCTTGCTTTGGGTACCAGAAACCTGCCTATATAAATGTGGAAAGTGAAGATGACCATAATCTTTTCCCATTATGGTGACAGCCTCTTCTTTATTAGGGTAATCATCTTGTCCTAACATGTATTGAGAGTCAACATGATATTGAAACACTAAAATGATGTCAATAATCTCCCACTTTATATTCATAGGGGATTTTCTGGACAGTGGTACCTCTATAACTCATCAAGACCATTGAGTCCCTAGTTACATGGATGGAAGCTATAGAGGGTCAGCACACCCCTATGTAGCCTGAAAGGAATTTCAACCATGGATGGGTGGATGACACTTTTTCCCCACCAAATTTAATTTACCCTATAATCACAACCATTAATGAAACATGGTTACCAATATATAATGTCACAAACTTCGTATATCAATGAGGAAAAATGATAGTGCATTGGGACCAAAATGAAATAAAAAATATGATATTATTTTTATATAATATTGTGGGGTCTACCTTTATTTATTATAGTATCCTTCTAGTTGGTTCCATCACAGACTCAAAATACTTGTTTCATCGTATCCTATATCATATATTCTCTATGATAAGTAAAATAGAAACCTTCAACTTCATACAATTCAAACAACATGAAAATGAGAGGGTATCAACCTTTATTACAAGATGGAAAAATCTAACATACTCACTATACATCCCACTCTCACAAGGGAAATTATTAAATATTAGTGTCTGAAATATCCAATATGAAACAAAAAAACTTTGATCAAAATGAAATATTCATGGGGATTCCATTAGTTCATAGAAATGGATGAATTCCTAAAATATTACATTTTGGGAACTCCGGAAAAATCTCATCCCACACCCATGGAACAAGGGAAAAGGCCTAGAAGAGGAGAGACTAATACTTTCACCATAAAAGATGTAATGTTTTTTAAAAAAAGTAACATGAATGGTTCTTAATCAAACAACATCTCCCACTGAATGGCAGCAAGAGAAAACTTCCCTTGGCCAGAGATAATGAGAGATCAAGGATTCTTGAAAAATTTATGAATGAAAAAATAAATTATATTTCTATTGAAATGAATGGATTTGTGGATAATTTCTAGAAAACATGATAAAATATTGTAATGATACAAGAGCCTAGGAAACCTGGATTGTACGACCTCTGTGACTAACCTTACTATTGAAAATTTCATTAGATATCATGTTAAACCATATAATAATCTTTCATATTCAAATACATCCTCTATGATATATATTATTTGCGGTTGGTCATACTGGGAAAATCCTCAATGAAATTGACTACAGTGAGAACTACTCAACTAGAATAAGAGGGTGATTATTGAGAAGTTCCATCTAGTCATGGAATTTTTTTTACAACTTGATGAAATGGAAGACAATTTACCAATCTCATTCCACCCATAGAGAATAAATTTTTAAACTGATCAAAATTATGGAAACTAGTGACAGTCTATTTAATATTCCACCCATATGCAGACATAATCAAAAAATTATATAGAAGAAATAAGGAAAATATTCTCATCTAATTTCTCCACTATCTTTGAGTCATGCAAATTTATTTCTTTTATAATCTTGAGTATGGAAAGAACCCAAAAAATAAAATTATCATCATATAAATAGATCATTTCCAGTTACATTAATGTTATTAAAATAAAATAAACTTTTATTTGATGATGAATATGACCCTAAATATGAGATCCATATAACTAACTATGGAGGAAAAGTAAATATTGAAAATGAATGTACAATGGAGGAAGAAGTCATGGTTAAACCAAATACTCGGTTCAGATCCCTACCAAATCCAGATAAATAATTGAGACCCATGGGTTAACACTTTTAGAAGCCCCAATAGACCATGGTAAATTTCACTTATGCTATCATGGATTCTTTAAAACCAATATTTAAAAAAAAATTGGAAGTGTTGAAACTATATGATTATCCCAAACAGAGGGGTAGGCCATCAAGGCCCACACCATTACTAACAGATTCCCTCTCTACATATGTCCATTAAAATATGATCTTTTACCTTAGAAACTTATTCTCTTAATGTTCATTCTAAGGAGAAACCCCACCAAGGGATGTGCAGAACACTGGAATATAAATATGACATTAAAAATAATTAGAGTCTATCCCAGTCATGATTTCAATCCTTGATTCTATCCATTTGTTCGAAGGGTTTAGGGAGGTTTTTATTAAATCCCTTTGGAGTCCTTAAGATATTAATATAGATGTCTCCATAACCATGGTCAATTAGGTGGAGACTACTCTAGTATAATTTCATACCTCATTCTCATTCATTGAAAAAATCAAGAAGAAGCTATACGTGGACATATCAGACCCCTATATGTTTGAAGAAATCTCAATAATGGTAAAATATGAAGGCCCCAGATTGAATTTTTTTTGGAATTAACATTTTCTGGGTCATGTACATTGGATGTTTGTGATAAATTGAATAGTATCTTTAACCAACCAAACTAACCATCCTATGGTATTCTAAACATGGTAAAACCATCATAAATATCAATCGTATTACTTAGTTTGGGTTCTTTATGTTTAATTATGTGTTTGTGGTCATCCAACAATATATGTCATACCATGTCTTACTTTGGAGAACATGGATTCATATCCATGTATCGATGTGATAAATCATGTTATATAGTGATAATTCCCCATCTATATCTTCTGAATCCATATATTATGGGGAATTTTTCTCCAAATGATATGGAATGAAACCAATGATAAAGGGTGACATACATGTTTCCACATCCAATGTATTGGGAACCATCCCTATAAATCCATGGGGTTTGATCAGTAGAAATTATGTGAATCCTATGAAACTTATTGGTGTAGTATACTCTATCCAAGCGAGCTGTTATAAATCAAAAACATCACTAGATTATTGCTATGAAATGAGGACTACACAAACTGAAGTGGTTTTTCCAAAAGAATACAGAACTGATTCTCTATCTAAACTAGAAATTTTCAATTTCTATCAATAGAACCTAATAATTACCCCATTATTTCTTCTATAACATGTAGTATCATAAATTTCCTACCTATAATATCACTATAATGGGAAACAATCATATCCACAAGGACCTAATAATTATTTTAGTGGTTCATGGTGACAATTATTTTTCTTGTAGCCTATCATCCTTATCAATGATGCAGGTTCTCTTTTGTTGTATACCATAATTGAGAATACCTCCACCAAAAATAGAATGGAAGAGGAAAAGGATGAACCTTTGAAATCCCCCATAACATTTTTGGAATATTTCTCTTCAACCATTGATGAGCTCAGTATTGTGAATATAGGAATAAGAGAAGACAAGTGACATATGTTGATCAGTGTGAAAATGACTCTTTAAGAGTAGGACATATATATTTAATTTCCAAAGAATATTTGATATGTGTTTTCAAGGAATTATATAGAGATTCATTGGATGAAACTAGTTATCTCTACCCATTATCTAGGATTTCAATATGAAAATTGAGTTTTTTGAAATAATCCCATAGGATTAACCAATCTCATGAACCCATGGTAGAATTGGAAGTTAAAAATGATCATTGAAATCTTTGTTTGAGAGGTGAAGTACCAAAAATGTGTTGCTAACGTAGTTCATAATAAGAATAATAATGGGAAATCCGGTTCAACATCAATTTTAGGGACCTTAATCATCACTTCATGAAGGATGATTTCCTAGTACAGATCATAAATCTTTGGATGCATGAAACTGCTCGCATTCAATACACCTCAATTATGGAGGGGTAATAAATTGATGAACATATCGAGTTATCCCTTAGAGATGAGTAATAAAATTATATCATAAAGTGTAAATTTATATTTTTATACCATCTCATTCCCTTCATCTTAAATAACATTTTCACCACCTACCAATGTGTCATGCATCAAATATTTAAACCCATGTTGGTACAAATCTAGGAGTTCTATAGGATCATCCAGGTGGTTAATTATCAAAATTATAATGATCAACTAACTAATATTTTATAAATATTTATAAAAATAGACCATCACCCTTAGATATGAATCCACTCAAGTGTTCTTTTTGAGTAAGGTCATGGATGTTCGTCGACTTTTTGGTGCACCACTGTGTAACAAAATTTTATGCAGAAAATATTAGTGCAATCCCAGTGATTCCAACTCATCATAATTTTATTTAATTGAGGGGTTTAAAACAGAAACGTCCTTATATGATGCATTTCATAGCCAACATGGCTATCATATATCTCCCCTTCTATGAGTTATTAAAAAAGGGAGTCCCTTATCAGTTTAATGAAGACTTTTAAGAGTCTTTTGAAAACCTCAAGAAGTACCTGATACATCCACCAGTATTACTGAATTAAGTATAATTTAATCCACTTATCATATATATGGATAACATATAAAGGTCAGTCAATTCTATCCTATCATGATGAAAATATTAGGGGTATTGAAATAGTGTCTATTATATCAACTAAATAATACTAGATATTGAGTCTCAATAATCTAATATTGAGAATGACAACCTCAAAATAATATTTGGATATAAAAATATTAGGCATTACTTGTATCTTCACAAAGTCAATTTTGTGTCCTGTAACAACCCTCTCAAGTATATCATCGGAAAACCTATGTTAAATGGGTGTTTTTCATGATGGTTGGTCATGCAGATATTGTACGACATTCAATTTTTGTCAAAAAACGAAAACAAAGGGTGGGAAATCAATGATATACTTATAGAGCATACATACCTTGTAAACATTACTATGGAATATAAAATTATAGGATAATAAATTTTCAATTCCCATGACATTCCCCACACATGGGAGATGTATTTTGATATGGACACTAGAATTCAAGGTAGTACGAAAATCCAAAACCAGATTCCCAACCAGGTTGTTCTAGTAGATGTTTTTGTTTCCCCATATATGGTGATTTTTTCCTACACTTTCTCATTGAATGAAGGATTAAATAGTAATTAGGTGGAATATCAATAGATTATTTGAGGCATAGAACTATCTCAACAACTATATATAAATAACCTGAATGTTAAAGGTTACACAGAACTAGTGGCCAAATAGATTAACAAAAAGTATTCCATCTAGAAAGAAGAGTTATCACCTATAATCAGTTTTGTGAGAGGAATTTTAGATTAATTCTCTCATAAAACAACAATACATCTTGTCCCTTGATCACATAAGGGCCTCGTATTCTAGTTTATATATGAGTAAAGGGTCTTTCCCCAAAAATTATTTGGGTTTCCCTATTTTACCAACCCCCTTATCATCAAATGTTTTGACATGGTTGTTGATAGAATCATGGGAAACATTCATAATTATAAGAATTGAATTTTTTGATTTGGAGGAAGTATTATCTTGATAAACTCAGTACTCTCCCCCATCCCCATGCAGATTTTATTCACAATAATAGTTCCAAAAAAAGTAATTTCCAAATATTGAATGCACTCTGATGTCTTTTTTAAGGGATGGGAATTTGCAAGGTAAGGATCATTGGGCCTCTCGGGGGGGGTTTCTAAATAAATTAATTTGGGGGGGGGGTCTCAATATAATGAGTGTATTTGGCACTATGTCTTCATTTGAAGGAAAACTCTCTTGGGAATTTCTTGATGTGAAATCTATATGGGTAAAATACATGTAGGGTATGTTTGGCTTGGATGTGAGCTTGTCTCATTTGAAACCCTATAAAATAATGTAGGTGATATATCCTTATATTATTCTTATCTAACAACATTCTCACTGGTTAATTGGAAAGGGGGATGTTAGTTTTTGGTATCACAACTTGTGTGGGGATCTACTTGAATTCTAGTTTTTTCCATCTCTATATTTTACTTTAGGGAGGAAAGGGAGAATTATTTATTCATTTGTGCTATCTTGGATGAAAATCAGAGGTGGATTTTTTATAGTCTTGAGATGTCCAATGACCCAGATAAGTTTATCTTCATAGAATCTACATATGGTAACTTTTCTATTTATGACAATATCAAAATACATTCTGTCGCTTCCTCTTCAGATATTTGGTGAAATACTCTTGGGTGTATATAGAATCCTTTGAAATATCATGTCTTGATTATTTGTGTTCATAACAATGATCTCCCCTCTTTTGATATTATCTAGTAGCATGATATTAATCACACTTTGAGGTGTATGTGCTACATGGATCCACAACCCGCGCCTTCAGACCATCTGTTTCTAAGAAGAAATTGGGAAAAGGCTATTTGGAGCTCATTCGGATAGCGTACATGCTATTTTGTCAGGTTCTCTCAGCCAAAACCTTCCTCCATCACTAGTTTCTTAGCTCTGATAGAAAAAACAATGAGATAAAGGAAAAGATAATTAGTTTCACAATAGATTATTTGTTACTATGATTGTCTAGAAATTATAAAATACATCTCTTCTTTGATATCTATCATAGGTATTGTTTTAAACTCTTGAAACATAATCTTTCAAATCTCCCATTTTTGATAATATTCAAGGAATGCTCCATCTCATTTGCCATGTGTTTATTTGAATGGATCCCCTAACACAATATCTTCTATCTGGTGAAATTAGATTAGTTGGATCCCCCCTCATGGGGTATAAATTAAACACTTATGGTTCTTGTTATATGGGTTCTATTCATGAAAGATTTGTTATTAGAGACTCCAATGGATCAATAATTGTTGCTTTCACTACCTTATTTGGAAGTGTGGATTCTCTTCATGTGGAGGCCCTTTCAATGCTAACAAGAATTTTCTTTTGTCATCAGAGTTACATTTTTATCTACGAATTTGAGACTGATTCACTAGTTATCTTCAATGCAATTATATCTAAAGGCCCAACACCTTGTCCATAAAATTTACCATCAGAAGGTGAAAGTGGTTTTTGGCTAATGACATGTCTATTCTTCACATGTGGATAAAAGGTAATATTATGGATGGTTTTATATCTTCTATTTTATCCCAATGTGACCAGCTACATAACATTTCTAGACCTGGCTCTTTTCTTCATGAGGGTCTTAAATTTTTTCTGGCTGATTCCCTTTGTCTCCATTATATTAGAGCCCCTTAATTGTTTCTATTATAATACTTTCATAATTTTATTTTAAATAAATAAAAGAATCTTTTGTGCAATTCACTAGTAAATTAAAACATAATACTTGTTGATTTTGATCAAGATGATTTAATCATATGCATCACATACCGAAGGGTAGTGTCATGAACCAAAATATATGACATGGAGGAGATAAATCAGATCAATACTGCCCCATTTAATGATGAACCTTCATCAAACCCATGATGGATGTAGGATTGAATATGTAATTAGATTCTCAAATATAAGGGGGGTGAATTGTATTCTTTAAAAATTCATTTGGAACCTTTAATTTTTAGTTAGAAAAGCTAAAAAACATTAAAAAAATATTAATGAAACCTTTTCTTAAACATCACAACCTTTAGATAAAAACATAAGAATGATTTTATTAAAAGAGAGAATCTACCTTAATGTGTATAGAATATGTAATATAATCAGAGTAACGGAATTAGAAATTATAAGAATGTTATACTTTCTATCTTTATCAAAGTTAAGATTAGAACAAAAATAAAACAACATGAAATTGAAATAAAGTAACTATAATATTCTATTAACGCAAAGAGAAGGGTATCCAACAACATTGGATAAAGGTTCCTTGATTCATACTTTCAAGAACGTCTATCTTACACAAACCCTATTAATCCCTCAATCCAAAGGTTGGTATCTATCTTGTTATCCCTGTAAGCCCTCTATTTAAAAGAAAATTGAAACCTCTATCTTCTAGACCTGGAAGCCCATGATCATCATGATAGGATCCTACACAAAGCAAGTCTATACAAGTTGTTCACATCAGAACAAGTTGTTCAAGACCTCTGCATCAAGCACTGTGAGTTGTAAGATCCTCTCTTTCTTGAAATCACTTCACATGAATCATGTTCATCCTCTCTCTGCATTATTGTCGATATCGATGTAAAGTCTCATATTAATTACTTCTCTCATTAAAAAGGACTTGTATTTATAAGAAAAACATCCCAATGGTCAGCTCTAATCCAACGGTCATATTTTCCTTAGATTTAAGAGGGACCTAGACATGTTTCAAACAAATAACGGTTAGTTTGTAAATGATTGTACAACATCGTTTCAAGTATAATAAATAATGTTAAGATAAAGATGAGAATTATGTATAAGAAAACATGGAATCTGATAATATAGGAATGATACATTATATAACACTAACATTATTAAGAAAAAGGATTATTAAGAAAAAAATTATCATGAAAACTGATTCATAAGGAAAAGTAAATCGGATTTTGAAACCAGCATCATATTTGTTCTAGAATCAGAATCCTAAAATCAGAATGAATTTTGCACCAGATTCAAAATCATAAAATAGAATCACTTTGTCACCATATTCAGAATCACAAAACAGAATCACTTTTTCACTGAATTTATAATCACAAAGATGGTATCACTTATACATTGGAATCAGAATAAAAAATATGGTATATACACCGAAATCCGAATCACAAAGGTGGTATCACTTATACATCGGAATCAGTATCACAAAGATGATATCACTTATACACTAGAATCAGTATCATAAAGATGGTACCATAAAACAGAATTACTAATTGTTTAGTATAACAAAATGACAATATCAGAACTTAAGAAAAATAGTACTTAAGGAAAAGATCATGACTTAATAAAAGGTGTTTGTAATTTTTAGTACATAAGACCATAAGAAATGAAGAAGTCATAAGATAATCTTATTGACTCAACTATGTCCTCTTTTCTAGAAAGCACAATCAACTTTTCTAAGGAAGTATATATTTACTTTGATAAACAATTATGAAAAACTTATCTCCACCTCTAAATGAGATTTCTGATGAATACGACTAACTCCCCCTTAGGTTATGTTTCCCAAGAATCGTATTCTTAATCTTTAGTGTATGGTTTCCTTTATTATAAAATATCTTCTCCTAGATAAACATCTCTTATTAAAGAAAACTCTCCCTGACTTTGTCAGTATCCTTTCTTACCATACTCTCCCTCAGTAGATTCTCTTCATTTTAGATCTTCATTAAATTACTCCTTTATATAAATTTTCCCCCATTGTGATTCTCAAATATTAGGAAAAGATAATGGAGAATATAAGATGTACCTATAAGGTTAAGCAAAAATACAATCAAAAAAAGAATGATATGAAAGAATCTTCTTAATAATGTTTTTTAAATAAGGTTTAGATTACAACAAAACATCAAAATGTCAAAAAATTCATCCATCCTTCTTCTTATTAGACAAAATTTTATTTATCCAGGCTTTAAGTTTCATCACTTCTTTGTGTTCTTCTTCAAACATCTTAAAAAAATCTCTTAATCCAGATTCTTCTTTTATAATAAAAAGATTCTTTATTCTTGACCATCCACCTATCTCTCTAATTTAGATTTGACTACCTTCTCTCTACTTACAGATTGGGAACCAAAATTTAGTTGAATAGCCTTCTTAGATATTCATACCTTGACCTTTTTGAACTCGATTTCAAAAGTATTTAATGTTCCATTTTTTTAATTCATGAATTCATCAATCTATCTTAGTTCTTCAATGATAGTTTTGGTGCAGTTAAAGGCTTTCCAACAAGCCACCTTTTGAGCTTTGTAATCAATCAAAAGATTTCTAAATTATGCTTCTTTCTTGACGACCATGTCCATAAACATATTTGTTGATTCCAACTTTTGATTTAGAGTTCCTTCCATTATTTGAATCTGGGAATCTATATTTTCCAGAACCAGAATGGTACTAACCAACTTTATTAAAGATAGCTTGACAAAGTCATGTCAAATAGATGATGAGGATTCAGAACATGTAACAACTTTCCCTTTATGAGCTCCTCATAGATATAAAAAAACAGATTCATCTATTATTCTAGAGGACTTCAGAGGCGTTTTCATTTTCAGATGAGGCAATAAAAACACTCTTACCTTTGATAGGATTTCGAACTGGAGATTATTCATCAGATACTTGGATGACATTAAGATCAACTTGTTCATCTTCTTCCTCTTGAAACTCTTCTTCTTCAGTGTTAGGGTTTGTTTCTTGATAACCAACTGTTTAGTAATTTCATTATATGAATGAACACTTATTATATATTGTTCATTGTTCTGAATGACTATAATGTAATATTGTCCTGGAATATTTGTTTTATTGATAAGGTCATGGTAGATCCCTGCTATGATGAGAATCTTGAAATTCTATAAAAATATTCTTAAATAATGTTCTACGGTTGGATGACATACTATGATAGGACACATAGTATACAAACTGTCATGTGCGATTACTCATAAGAAGACGCAACTCCCTCTCATGGAGTTTGCACTTGGTAATCTACAAGATGGTATATTATGAGAATAGACCTTCCAGTAGTAGTTCTGCATGTCTTGTTGTCATCGGACATTGCTATCTACGAGCGTGTGTAATGTTCCTTAGACAAGAAGATTTTCATTAACACATGTCATGACTCGCGCACTTTGATTTTCTAATGAAAATCATCAAAAAGATAGTTGGTGGGATGTAGGTTACATTGGGTGTGTCACAAATGTCATGTTGTTAATGGATTAGTTGAGGAAGAATTTTTCCCTTCCATATTTATGGAAGTAGATATCTCAGGCCCTTTGATTGAAATAGAACCTTCAACCAAATTCCATGGCCATGGTGTAACTACGAGTTTATTTCTCGAAGTTAAAGAATGAAAGATCAAGCATATAGGTTTATTACACTACCATGATTCCTTCTTAATGAGATACAGAGACAAAGGGGTTAAATTACATAGTAAACATTCATATGAGGTGACACGTCAATGCAGTGTCAACTTCTTTCTCTTGGGTTCCTTGACCCACTGCTATACAGTAATCTTGGCCTTTAGGAAAGCCTGCCTAATTCCGACGAGAAAGAGGCCTAGAGGGTCACACACTAAGTGTATCCACATATCTCAACTAAAATAACAATTATTCCCGTACGTGGTTTAATAATTATTTAAGGACACCTAAATCATTTTAATGTTGGAGTAAGACTAAAATAAAAACAAGTACACACTATGTATTAATTATTAAATTCCATGTAGTTTTTATTTTTGAAAATAGATGCACACCGCATATTAATGATTACATTCCGTGTAGTTTTCATTTTGGAAAGGAACTGAAAAACAAGTACATGTCGTGTATTAATTATTACATGCCATGGAGTTTTTTTATGAAAACATACATATGCCGTGTATCAATAATTACACAAAATGTTGTTTTTACAGTTGGTATTTTGAGGATATAATATTGTTTTATTAAATGATATTTATTACAATCATCATAGGGTCATATCAAGGAATTAATTATTCGACATGGGGGATTTCATTAAGAGTTAATTAAATAAATAAAACACAGAACACATGTATTTATTATCATGACTCTATAACCTCAAAATAGATTATAAATATCCTCACAACCCCCACACTTTTCCCCAATTGTTATGTACAACAATTATAGGGAATTCTCTCTAGGCTGAAAGAAGAACTTCCTCTAAGAACGCTCTCAAGACCGAGAGAGAGATCCTCCTCCATTGGATCAACGCGATCTAAGGTGGACTATGCCAACAATGGTTTCTCCATGCTATCACCTGAAGACTCCTTTGGCAACATTAAGAGATACATGGGGCACATTTGGATCACCACTAGAGGAAGTATACACTTGTATTTTGCGATGCAATGACGAATCACATCGGCACGTGATCTGAAATATCAATGATGAAATAATTCCACAAAAGGTATTTCTTTTTAATTAATTAAATAAATTATAATCACCCTGTAATGATCTTCATTTGTTGTTCTGGTACTATTCTTCTTTTTTTTTCAATTTCTGTGATTCGATCCATGGAGTCTTGAATTTACCATTGTATAGATCTCAGATTGATCATTTCTAATGACAAAAATCGAAGTGGGAACATCCAACCACGAGCTGTCATTATGCCCAAAAACATCAATTGTTATCAAAGGGAGGTTACAACATTTATTATAGTTATTTAATTCTTGTTGATAATTTACGCATTTATATTTGATTTAATTCAAGATAAATTGTTCTATAAATCTGAATGAACGAGATATATTATTCCTCCTTTGTTTCTCGATTAACATCATAAAAAAGAAATTTTGATTTTGATTTTGATTAAAATAAAAACGAGGAACTCATCCAGAGGAGCCTCTATTTCTGTCTGTACAACACAAGAATACACGGAGTTTAGTGAAAACTACACGCTGTGTACTTAGGTTCTACGAACCAGTACTGGTCTTCCAAACCACGCCGTGTGAATTGAGTATACCTAAGTATTTATTACATGGTGTTGACATAAAATTAATGGTACATTGAAACCGGAACACACAACATGTATGTTGAATCAACACGCTGTGTAGTCCGATCTGGCCTAAGTGAAACCGGGTACAAGGAGAAGATATAGAACTAGTCATTAGAGGAAATGTAGATTCTAGTTTCCAGACTAATCTCGATGACATGAAGTCGTAGCCTGGATACATCTTCAGTTCGAATTGAGGTTCAGTGAGCTAGAAGAGCTCAAAGCATGGTGTGGTCAGAGATTCTACAGTAGAGTCTGAGTATATCGTAGCTTATAAGGTAGATAAATAAGTAGTATGGATGCGAATCATCATCCAAGAGCTGGATATAGTACCTAGCAGTAAAGATCCTATCAGACTCTATTGTGATAATACTATAGTGGTGGCACTTGAAAAAGATACAAGGTCTCATGAGTGGACAAAGCACATACTTCAAGAAGTGTCATCTATTGAGGGATTTTTCTCAGAGAGGTGAAGTTGCAGTGAGCAGTATTTCCATGGAAGGCAACTTGGTGGACCCCTTGAATTAAGCCTTGAATCAGCAGAAACACGATAATCATGTGAGGCTAGAGGACTAAAAGCCATAGGTAGTTGGCTCAAAAACCAGAGGGTGTTTTTTAGGGTTGATTCCCTGAGAACCAACTATTTTTTAATTTTATTACATGAATGTACACTTATTATATATTGTTCATTATTCTCCATGAATTTTATATAATAATGTCTTGGAATATCTATTATATTGATAAGGTCATGGAAGATCCCCACTATGATGAGAACCTAGAAATGCTATAATAATATTCATGAATAAATTTATATGGTTAGATTACATACTATGATATGACACATAGTATATAGACCATCATGTGCGAGTACTCATAAGAATATGAGTCTTTCTCTCATGGAGTTCTCAGGTGTTAACCTCCAAAATGGGAGATTATGAAAACAGACCCACCAGTAGTAATTCCACATGTCTTGGTGTCATCAGACATTTCTATCTATGATCATGTGTAATGGTCCTTACACTAGAAGATTACCATTAACTCATGTCATGACTCGCACACTTAGATTTGCTGATGAAAACCATCACGAAGACAGTTGGTGGGATGTAGGGTACGTTGGGTGTGTCAAGAATGAAATTTTTTTAATGGATAAGAGGAGGAAGGATTTTTCCCTTCCATATTTATGGATGTATATATCTCAATACCTTTGATTGAAATAATACTATTTCCCAAATTCCATGGCCATGCTGTAATGACGAGTTTATTTCTGGAAGTCATAAAATAACATATCAAGCATATAGGTTTATGAAATTTCCATGAATCCTGCATGATGAGATGTTTATACAAAGGGATTAAATTACACAGTAATCATTCGTATGAGGTGACACATTAATGTGGCATCAATTTCTTTCTCTTGCGTGACTTGACCCATTGCTAGACAGTAATATTGGACTTTAGGCAAGCCCTCTAAATGCTGATGAGAAAGAGGCCTAGAGGGTCACACACTAAGTGTATCCACGTATCTCAAGTAGAATAATGATAATTCCCGTACATGGTTTAATAATTATTCAAGGAAGCATAAATCATTTTAATGTTGTAGGAAGAATAAATTAAAAACAAGAACATGTCGTGTATTAATGATTGCATGCCGTGTATTTTTTATTTTTGAAAACAAGTACACGCCGTGTATTAATGATTTCACGCCTTGTAGTTTTCATTTGGGAAATAAAGTGAAAAACAAGTACATGCAATGTATTAATGATTACACATTGTCTAGTTTTTTTTGAAAAACAAGAATAGGCCATGTATCAATGATTACACGCCATGTAGTTTTTTTAGTTGGGATTTTGAGGATATAATGGTGTTTTATTAAATGATATTTATTATAATCAGTGTGGGTGCATGTAAAGGAATTAATTATTTGACATGTGGGTTTTAAATAAGAGTTATTAAAATAAATAAAATGTACAACACGTATGTTTATTGTCATAACTCTATAACCTCAAACCCGATTATAAATATCATCACAACCCCAACAAATTTCCCCAATCGTTGTGCCTAACAATTCTAGAGAATTCCTTCAATTCTGAAAGATCTCCTTCTTCCAAGAATGATCACATGACCGAGAGAGAGATCCTCCTCCATCGGATCAACGCGATCTAAGTCAGACAATGCAAGCAATGGTTTCTACACACTAGCACCCGGTGAATCCTTTGGCGATGTTTAGAGATACATAGTGCACATGTGGATCACCTTTAGAGGAAGTCTACACATGACTTCTGCGACACAACGATGAATCACATCGGAGCGCGACCAGAAATATAGACGAAGAAATAACACTACAAAATATTTTTCTTGTCAATTAATTAAATTAATTATTATCAACCTGTAATGATCCTTCTTTGTGGTTCTAGGACTATTCTTATTCTTTTTCTATTTCTATGATTCTATCTGTGGAGTCTAGTATTTACTGTCTTATTAATCTTGGATTGATCATTGCTAATGAAAAAAACCCAAGTGGGAACATCCACCCATGATCTTTCGCTGCGTCCTAAACCTTAATTCACCACCTTGATGATAAACCTCTTTTTTCTCTTCTTCTTCTACTTCAAATAAAACTTGTTATTATTCCTCAACTTGTATTTATTCCTCAACTTATAATTCTTCAACTTGTTCTTTGACTTGTTCTTCGGAAACATATTTAGAGACTGAACTCCAAGGAGTTATAATGTAGTCTTCCACTTACCTTAAAACATCATCATAGTTTTCTTGAACTAAGTGATCTTATATTTTTTGAATAGGTTCTGATAAAGATATAACATTCTTGGATTTTTTTGATTTCTGGAGTGATAGATGGATTCTTATGAACAACATCAATTTCAGGAACTTCTTGAGATTTTTTTATATATATTTTATTAATGACTGAAGAACATGAACTTCTAAGGATTTATTATTTAACTTATTCTCCTTGTTTTAATTCTAAATATTTTTAGCTTTCTTTATTTTTAAAGCCTTAGCCTCTTCAGGGTTTAAGCCAAAATAAGGACCTCCTTTCTTTTCGGTAGCATCTATTTCTCTCCACATTGCAACTACTGCAACGGAGTTGGATTTCAGTTTCTTTGCAGCAGGAGGAGATAATACCGAGACATAAGAAGCTGGTATTAGCAGGCCTGGAACATCAAGTTCCCTTTTGTTGGGTACTGATTTTAAATATTTTAGAACATCTCTATTGTTCTAGACAACCATTTCTTGAAATCCTATGGATTCCTGTAAAAGCACTATCTTCTTCTTCCTATGGGTTTCATCCCTGAGAAACAAAATCTTAAAAGTCTTTGAGAATGTCGGCATGGGAAATTTAGTTCTTTAAGATACATAGTAATTTTCCTAGAGATAGTTTCCTGACACATAATAATTTTACATCTGATGGATCTACCTTTTATTGCCTGGATAGAGAGGAAGATGTACTTAACGAAGTCAATAATCCTTAAGTTGAGGAGAAATTATAATAGAATGATATCACATATTTTTAGATATTCCTTATCTCTCTTTCATCAGATAAAAATGTCTTGCTCCCAGAGCACTACCATCTTGTGGTTTTTTGTAAGATTCATAATCTTCAGATTCTTAACATAATTGAGACTAAGATAATCCAAAGCCTTGCCTCTCTCAAAAGAACCTTCCTTATCAGGGAGTTTTTGATAACATAGAATAGATTCCCCTTCATATCGTATATTGATAACATTTTCTGCCTTCTGGTAAGAAACATTGTAAGTCTTATAATAACATTTGAACATAAAAATATCCTTACCTTCCTTTTGGAAGAAATTAACAGATTCGTAGAACTGAAAAACTAGGTGAGGAAAATCGGACCCTGACTCTTCTCTTTATCCACACAAACCCTTTCCCATCCGTTAGTTCTTATAACCTTAGAGATAAGGTATTCATATTTTTTATAGATGTTAGGGCACACCAACCTTTCTCTAAAGACTGAACAATCCTTTACTTCTTTGGAAATCGACATCTGATCTGCTAAAGATTCAGAAGTCATTCGGGATAATGTGTGAAAAATAATAGGAATGGGGACTTTGATTGCAACAGAACATAGGCACTGAGATAAGTAAGGATGGTGTGGTTCTTATAAACAAGGCACCCCTTATATACACATAGTTATGACATTCATCTTTTATAAGATAATAAAATGACTGAATATAACCTGATATGATCTAATAGTTGACGATGGATATAAGAAATATTAATTCTGATCTTTTGTAGTAAAGTAAACAGAAATTGAATATTTCAAAATACCAAAAATTGGAACTTAAGATAAGAAAATAAAGAGTAAGAAAATTCACCTTTTGGAATACTCTAAAGAGTTTATGGGTATTATAACAATTTTCTAGGATGTTTTAGATTCCGGGATTTCAATACAAAAATTTCCAATACTAAAATTTCAAAATTAGAAATTTCCAATATAAAAATTTCAAATACTAATATTTTCAAAAACCAATATTTCAGATATAAAATTTTCAAATACTGAAATTTTCAAAAATTAAAATTAAAAAAACATAAGTAAAGATAAAATTCTAAGAAAAAGAAAATGCTCAAGGAAAGAGGAAAAATCTATACTTCCCTTGAAATAAGAAGTAGTTTAATATTAGGAGATGATTTAAATAAGAAGTAGATATAAATGATTACCTTACAGAGATAATTCCTAGATTATTTTTAATTTATTCAAATCTATCAAAAGACAACGGTTTTGTTAAAATATCATTATGTTGCTCTTGAATTTTGATGAATTTAAGAATAATATCTCTTTTTACTGTGTGATCCCTAAGAAATTGATGTCTAGTATCTATGTTCTTTGTATGAGAGTGATGTGTAGGGTTTTACATAGGGAAATGACTCTATTCCAAATCCAAGATTGATCTTCAATTTCACATAAGCAAGGAAGATCTTGACTTCTATGGTTTTCTAAGTTTAGTGTGTATACATTCTCTTACCTATGGAAAGAGAGAATAAATTCATCCTTTGAATTGTGTAATAAGTACTTTTCATTCCTAAAATTCACAAGGAATCCTACATCACATAATTGAATTATGCTAATGTGGTTGTTCTTAAGAACATTAACAAAAAAACATTTGAAATTAAATATTTTCCAATAAGAATAATGTTACTTATAACGACAATTTCTCTTTAAGAGATATCTCCAATGGATACCTTTCCACTTTTAATCTTTAAAATATTTTCGAAATAGTATTTGTTACTTGTCATGTGTCGGGAACATCCACTATCCATGTACCATATGTTGTTGGTACTTTCTTCATTAACCTAAAAAAGAAAAGTTAGGTTCTTGGAATCAAAACTTGATTGGATTCGGAATTGTTAGATAATAAGATTTTGGGTATCTACATTTGTTTATAAAAGTATGATTTATGAAACCAAAGAGATTGAACTTTATTTAGAGAACATTTCTTCTTCCAATTCCCATGACTTTGACATTTAGTACAAAAAGGGTATCTTGGAAAAATAAAATAATTGTTTCTAAAAATAGGTTTTTCATGAGAATAACCTAATCCTTGATTATTACCATCAGGTCAGATCTGAGAGTACTTCATGTCAAAATTTCCCTTACTAGAAGTAAAATTTGCAAGATGTTTCATCAAGGAAAAAAATTCAAACATCATTCTTAAGACTATATTCCTATCATATGTAATAATAGACTTAGAGTTAAGTTTATCCTCTAAAACATCTTTTTCAAAAAAACATATTTGTAGCTTCTTTAGAAATCTTATCCTTCTCAGAATTATCTTTTTCAAGTTTCCTAGAAATATTTTCTAGAAAATCAATTTTTTATCAAGATCATTGGTAAGATCCAACATTTCTTTTGTTAAAAAAATTATCCGGAATTTTTGTTTTCAAGTTTCTTAGTAACTTTACAATTTCATAACACTAGAATCTTTGAAAAACTAGAATCTTCCTCATAGGAAGGCAAATAATTATCATTATCTGATGAAGTATATTCTTTATCTGAAGAAAAATATTTATCAGGAAAATTTTCACTCAAAAGACATTTTGGTTAAAGATTCAACAGTTCTTACATTTTTCATAAGACATTGACATTGAAATAGATCTAGGGCTATTAAACCAATATTTATTTTCTCAGAAGAATCATATTCTGAAGATTCATCTGAAGAATCTCCACCACTGGCACTCCAACTGTCATTGAATTTTAGGAATTTCTTATGCCTTGATCTGTATAACTTCTTCTTGTTTCTCTCAAAATTCCTATCCTTCTTGTCTCTTTTCTTAAGAAAGGGACAATCAGCTCTGATATGATATGCTCTTCTACATTCACAGAATGTCAGTTCATATTTCTTATCTTTTACATCTTTTTTCTTGTATCTATATTGAAAGTTAATTTTCCCAAAAATCATGTTAATACATCGAGCAAGATTGGATAACTCATTTTCTAAAGTTTCACTTTTACTAGATTCAGATTGAACAACAACCTTCTTAGATATAGATCTTGTAACTCTCTCAGGAGTCTTGTATTTCATATGATTTGATGTAGTTGTAATAGAAAAAACTCCATTTCCATTCTTATTCTTAATATTATCAGCATCTCTTTTCATTCTGGGTTCATGTTGAAGAAGGGTTCCAAACATTTCATCAAGATAAATCTATGTAACTTTTCTATTTTAATATATAGAAGTTCTCTTGGAATCCATTCATTTGGAATGATGTCTATAATCTTGTCTAAAAGAGCTTCATTTTCGTAAACCTTATTCACCCATTAGTTTCAAGGTGTTGACAATAGTCATGAATCTTTGTTGTACCTTACATATGGGTTCTCTATAAGGAAAAGAAAAAACCATGATACTCATCTCTGAGCATAGCTCTTCTAGTTTCAATAACATTGGAAGTTCCAAAGTGAGTTACTTCAAGCTTCTTCCAAATACTATTTTCAGCATCACAAGATGGAATTTGGCGATATATATTTCTAGTCATGGAAAAAAGAAAAGTATTACATACCTCAAAGTTCATCTGGTATTCCACCTTTTCTGGATTAGTGAAGGATATAAATTCTTTATCATGAATCTTATAATCTTTAGTTAACATAATGTAGTTCTTTACCCAAGTGTTTATCAAAAAGGTATTCATTCTGTCTCTCTATTACTCATAGTCATTTCCATAAATGATCTGTGGTCTAGTAGGATTGAGATTATCTAGAGATACAACATGAATTTTTTCAATACTAAAAATAATTTCTTTTCACAAAACATGTATGAAGTAAAATTTTATAATCAAATAAGAAATAGAAAACTTGAGCAGGAAAACATATATGTGGATATAAGAATTTTAGAGACCTCCTCTGATACCAATTGTAGGATCGAATATGTAATGAGATGATCAAATACAATAGGGGGTTTAATTTTATTCTTTAAAAATTACTTTGGAACCCTTAATGTTTAGTTTAACAATGTTAAAAAAAACATTCACAAAACCTCTTAAAGAAACATTTTCTTAAACATTACAACCTTAAGATAAAAACTTATGAAATATTTTCTTAAAAGAAAAATTCTACCTTAAAGAATAAATAATTTGTAATATAATCTGAGTAATAGAATTAGAATGTATACGAACTTTATAACTTTAACAATGTTTATATTAAAATGAAAATAAAAAAACATGAAATAAAAAACAATTAACAATAAGATTCTTTTAACCAAAAGAAAAGGGTATCCAAAAACCTTGGATAAAGGTTCTTTGATTTATACTTTCATAAAAGTCTGTATTACCCAAAACCATGTAATCCCTCAATCCAAAGATTGGTATCTATCTTACTATCCTCGTAAGGTCTCGATTTATAAGTAAATCGGAACCTCTGTCTTCCAATCCTAGAAACCCACGATCATCACTATCGGATTCTGCACAAAGAAAGTCAGAACAAGTTCTTCATTCCTAAAAAAGTTGTTTTGCAACATCTGCATGAATCACTGAGAGTGTTAAGAGCCTCTCTCTATTGAAATCACATTATAGATTTATCAAATGCATCAAGTTCATCCACTCTCTACATTGTAGTCGATGTCGAAGTAAAGTCTCTTCCAAATTATTTCTCTTGTTCAAAAAGACTTTTATTTATAAGAAAAACTTCCCAAAGGTCAGCTCCACTCCAACGGTCATATTTTCCTTTAATTTTGGAGGGACGTAGACATTTTCAAACATACAAAGGTCAGTTTGTAACAAATTGTATGACTTTGTTTCAAGTATAAAAAATGATGTTAAGTTAAAGATTAGTTTTATGTATAAGAAAACATGAAATCCAATAATATTGGAATGATACATTAAACAAGTATAAAATTTTAAAAAAATGGATTCTTTAGAAAAACATTATCAAAAATGGATTCATAAGGAAAATTAAATCGTATTGTGAAACATGTAACTCATTTGTTCCGGAATTGGAATCATAAAATCAAAATGACTTTTGCACCGGATTCGGAATCATAAAACAAAATGAAAATTTCACTAGATTCAGAATCATAAAATAGAATCACATTTGCACTGGATTCAAAATCATAATGATGGTATCACTTATACACTGGAATTAGAATCACAAATACGGTATCACTTATACACCAGAATCTGAATCACAAAGACAGTATCAATTATACACCAGAATCAGTATCACAAAGATGATATCACTTATACAAAGGAATTGGTATTATAAACATGGTATCATAAAATATAATTACTAATCTGTAAGTTTAACAGAATGACAATATCTGAACTTAGAAAAAACAGTACTTAAGAAAAAAAAAGAAATAATAAAAGGTGATTGTGATTTTCAAAAATAAGACCATAAGGAATGGAGATGTCATAAGATAACCTTATCGACTCAACAATGGCTGGGTTAAATAATATATTACATCCAAAATGGGTCCATCCTATCAGATCGATCCAAAAAGGGCCAAATTTTATACTAGTAAGTGAATTTTATTCTTTGTGATGGGCCAAATGGGAGGAAAGTTATCCATAAATTGGTATTTGATAGAGTCGTTGTCATATTATTTCTAGATAGAGAGACTCCCTCCATTATAAATGAAGTACATTAAACATACCGAGGCTCTAAATAGTCTAGAATGGGGAACTCCCACCCATGTAAGAGGCCTAGTTAGAAATAGACTATAATGATCCAAAACTATGTCGAAATCACTATGGAGTGCCCCACATGATAGATCCAAGAAAAATTCATATATTATACACTATAGATTATACAGTAGAAATGTTTTGTATAGTGAATGTATTTCATTGGCCCATATCCCCCATCCACTACTAAGAAAATTATGTACATACATATTTCTAATAAATTCTTTTCTAAATTGTTTGAGTCCATACCACTTAAATAATTTGGAATAAAGAGTTTCATGAAAATTGTAAAGTCAAATATTATCACTAGATTCTGATTCCATCACATGAAATTAATTGATAATGGAACCATATTCTTTTTTTAAATATGGTGAGATAATATCGGGAATATAATATCAGCTCCAACCCTTATTCTTGTTATCATGTAGTAGTAAACTGGAGGATAAAGGAATTCAAAAACACATTATCAAATATGATCTATGAAATGGTGTACAAGTAAAAGAGGTATTTTATAGGAAATATTCAATATTATTTATGGTCATATCATACCCCCATACACACTACCATGCAAGCAACCCGATATTTAATAGTTTATGGAACATTGGTATTGTTACCCATAAATGTAAATTTGAATCACTTATAAATTCTATATGTAGATATATCTAAACTATAAATAATCATATAACTGTCTCAATTAGGTAAAAATATTCAATGAGAAATTTTTATGATATAATATCAAATTTATATATATTCATATTGTTCCAGACCTCAATAAAAAGGTTAACCTCCATTCAATCCTTCAAAGAAAATTAATGCTAATTCTTGTAGTCCCAATGATATTAGAGAATAAAACCGAATGTTATAACCCACTTGTGAATATCCATACATCATACATAAGTTCTATTTCAATGGGGCTTACTCATTTTACATAGTGGATGGGGAACAAATTACCCCCCCCCCATAAACATGAAATTTCTAGAGAAGTAATTTGTATAATCTCCATTGTGAAAAAAGGTTATCTTGGTAAGAAATTAAACTTCACAACATCTCTATGTCCTTACCACATGATGTTAAAATTAATAAAATACATCATTACAACATGATGTTAAACTACACAAAAAACTTCCTTACTGAATGATGTTAAACTGTTCAAAATGTTTCCTTACCATATGACAATAAACTACATGAACATTGTCATTAACACATGATGTCAAACCACACAGAAGAGGTCCTTAACAAATGAAGATAAATAAAATGGATCAAATCCTTACCATATGATGTTAAACTTCATGAAGGATTTCCCTGCAAAATTTTGTTAAACTAAATGGAACACCATTTCAAATATAATACTTTAAATTTCACATCATCATATGTCCTAGTCATTGGACATTAAACTACACAATATGTGATTTTATTGTGGGATATACCCACCCTAAAACATATTATAAAAATATACATAGATAGTTTCTTTTATAGGGGTTTTCCATCTCATGATATTTTTTCACTATGAACATTACATGGGAGAAAAGTCTTCAAACTAGATTTTGGAACCAAAACCTTATTCACAATAGGATTCCCTCTATAATAATATAATAAATCACTACATTAAAATTTTAATATACATGATCTAGATCTTTGGAGAAATATAATGTCCTGCATCCCTAAGTGATAGTCAGATCTACAAAAGTGGTCATATATACGAAATTCACATGGCTTGATTCATATTAACCAAAGATACTTATTTACACATGCATCTCAAATCATGTGTTTAGATACAATGTAAAAAATACCCACTACAAGTTTATTGTTTAGACCTAAACATGAAATTTTATATATTATTACCACATGTGAATCAATTATCATATTATAGGATACATAGTGATTCCTCGATCTCACATTTCAAGCCAAAAAACATGTTTCCCTCACTCCAAACCATATCCATTCATGAGATTAATATCCATGTATATATTTTTGTCTTCATTAAAATGTATACATCTCAACATATTTTCTATCATTTACTCTCACACATATCATTCGACTACCAATTTTTCTCTTTTTTCACATGCCATGAATGACTAATGTGAACAAACGAAACTCAAAAATCCTCTTTTCCCAATGAAATCAAGGTTAATTTTACTCAATGACTGGGAAAAATGTCTTTATCATAATTTTTCAAACTGCATTGACATAAGGTCTTCTTGATAAACATATTTTCACTTTGGATACATTTGTATTGTGAATCACATGATTTATCACTTCACCTAGAAAACTTGTTCATTACATGATGTTGTAGAATTTAGGGTGACCTAACCCTTTTTGAATATTACTTTCGCCATGATCCAACATTATAACTTCTATATTTGAGTTCATACTTTCTAATTATATGAGTTGATACACCTCTCTTGGAACCCCATTGATCAAATCCTACGTACAATGGGATACCCCTATAAAAAATTTGTAACAGGGACTAGCTAATTTGAAGTGGAACCCATAAAATTTTCTAGGGAATAACACAATTAATTAGTGATTGTGCCTAAGGGATATCCTCAACCAAGAGGAGAGTATCCCTTTTAAATCTAGAATTAATTGTCATTGCTGCATGGGATATAGATTCTTGCACTACTGAGGGTTAACTAATGCCCACCAGTATTCACCTCTCGTTGACATTGATTTTATTGGATTCTTATTTATACCTCACATAACAAAACTATTCTAGTGGATTCAAATACCCTTTATGTTACTCATCATTTCATTTTCAATGTATGATTAAAACCTCACTTTATTATACCCTATAATTTCAGGATATGTTTCTCTCTAAAATACCCATATTCCTTGATTTTCAAAATCACTATGGAAACCCCCTTTTCCACCAACCGAAATTCATGAAAATTTTAATTTATAAGTAGCCTAATTACTTGAGAAAATATTCTCATAGAATTCCATTGATCTTGAGAACACCTTATCCTTTTTCTCCACTGTGGTATATCATTAACATGGACTGATTGACCTAAAGAGGCTATTCTAAAAATCACTGCTAATTAACATAATGCATAAAAAATTATGATTGTGGGGTTTTTTCACCCATAAAGGGACCCCATTAGGATTCAATAGTTAATTACATAGTACATAATAACATTTTACATGTTGTGGTTTTATGTACAAAGAAATGGTCCCCATTGACTCTATGAGCTATTTCTCCTTTATTGTAACATTAATCATACTTATTTTCAAACAATAATCCTTGATAGATTAATTTAAAGTCATTATTTATTTCCCAATGTTTTCCATACCAATGAGGGATCAAGTATTACTTAGTGTTATATGAAATCATACTAAATTCATAGTGGAATGACTATAAACTAAACCACATCTCTATATCCTTACCAAATGAAATTAAAATGCCTAAAACCCAACCTTACTATAGGATGGTAAATGGCCTTGATAACATCCTTTATCTATAAAAATTAACTGAACATAACATGTACTAGTCACATGAAATGAACCTACATAACATATTTACCCCATTTGGGACCTACCTCCCCATTTTATGTATGAGACAGATATGTGCAAAATGTTCTCTTGGTATGTTTTCACCAATAAATATAATGTTTTCCCCAACAACCCTTAATGAGTAAAAAGTGGTCCCACCCATATCTAGCCACCAAATACACACCCACACCAAGTTTCCTTCTTTCCAAAGATGTGTTACTAACTCAACGGAGACACTACTATAAATATGATCTATACCAACAGTTTATAACCATTGGTATAGGACTTGAAACCGTTGGTGTAACCTAAACCAACGGTTTGGAGAACCGTTTCCAAGTAAGTCATGTAGATATGTCTATACCAATGGTTCCATAAAACGGTTGGTATATGTAATCCATTGGGATAGGAAAATATATAAAAAAATGTTCCAGTGGAGGTTTGAACTCACAACCTTCAAATTATATATGAATGAAGTTACCACTATCCTAGAGTTTACTTTGTGAATATATTTGGATATATATATATATGTAATTTATATTTTGATTTATTTGACAATATTAGATAAATATACTCATATAAAATAAGTGTACCTATCCCAATGGTTCTCATAACCGTTGGGATAGGGCTTTCCCAACGGTTTGGAGAAACCATTGGTAAAAGTGGCCTCAAAGTGGAATTTTCCCAATGGTTTGGCCAAACTGTTGGGAAATCCATACCCTTTCCCAATAGTTTTGGAAAACTATTGGGAAAAGTGACCTCAAAGTGGGCTTTTCCCAATTTTTTGGCTAAACCATTAGGAAATACATGCCCTTTTCCAATGGTTTTGGAAAACTGTTGGGAAAAGTTACCTCAAAGTGGGATTTTCCCTATAGTTTGGCCAAACCTTTGGGAAAGGGGACCTATACCAACGGTTTTTACCAACCGTTTGTATAGATGTGTTGGTATAGGTGATATTTCTAGTAGTGAGACATACTGTATTTGATATGGATCTACACTGAAAATAAGATTTAGTTATCCCTTTGTGGGTGTACCATTGATATAATGGATCATATTTAATAATAGTATGTGGATCTATTCCTAGTACCAAAGGATAGGAAGTGATTCCTAAATATCAAAATCATGGGTTAAAATGTAACATAAGAGTAAATCCCCCCTTGAGTATGTTCTAAACCAGTGTTTATAATTTTTCATATAAGAACTATGTGTGGATTGATTCTTATTAACCCAAGATATGCAGTGATTCCCAAATATAGAATCCCATGTATATCTACAATATAAAAATTACCCCCTCCTGACATATGGGATAAAACTATGACGAGAGTATTATCTAGAGCTACACATGGATTGATTCATATTTCCACATGATACGTACTGACTCTTAAATCCTATGTCATTGGAACAACTGTAATATAAAATAAAAAACATCAGTATTTAAAATTCCACCTACTTAAATGTGTGTCATACCTATGTAATGATTTTTTTTCTATGAACTATGTGTGGAGTGAGTATTTATAATAAACTTGAAAGAGATATTTTATTGAATGAAATTTCAATGAGGTTTTATGTACAAAAAATACAACAATATAGTGCAAAAACATCCTAAGATAAACTCATGACAAATGCACAGGAGAAAAAAATTAAAAAGTAACAACCAAACCTATGCATAATTGTTACATATAATTTATTATCTTGATTAATATAAGTTTAAATTAAAAATATGTACAAATATGGATGTGGAAAAATATTGTGGAGACCATAATTACATTTAATGTGGTTAGAAGAATCCAGATTATAATCTATTCTCATAATTAATTTTTGATAAAAAGAAATAATTTACAAAAATTAAATCATCAAATACATGCATGACTATTTCTTAAAACATGAAAATAAGATTTAGTTTCCTTCTGTTGGTATTGTAATGTGTTAAGTAACATGTATAATTTTTTTGATTGAATGGTTTAACTATTATAAGAATTGGGAAGCCAACATTAAGTGGAATTGATTATAGTATTGTGAAATAACCATAGATTAAAAATAAGAATATTCATTTCTTAATTTTTTTAAAGAATTTAAAATTTATGATGAAAATGTAATGAAAATTTTCACAGTAATGAATCATGATGGCATACACACACTATCTCTATGTAAAATTATATGGAAAAGTGTATAAACAAAAATACAAATAAACAACATGTTAAAAAGAATAGTAAACTAGTATTGGGAATGAAAATGAATGTAGTTTGGTACCATAGTAGTCTTATGAAGACCATAAAGAACGCATAAGTGTTATCCTTAAGTAAATGACTAAATATGTCTAAGTGGAGTTATATATCTATGGAAAATAGTTTCTTTTATTATTGTAGAAAAATAAATATTATGTAATAGTATGAAAATTTTTAGGATGCATGTATTATAGAAAGGATGATTGAATAGATTAAAAAAAATCCAGGAAAAAAACTAAAACATTGATTTAGTGAAAAATATCCCATTGAATCCATGTGGTAAGATTAAAAAAACTTATAACATACCAAAATAGTGTATGATTATTTGGATAAATTTCATATAGAATGTAATAAAACTAGTTTAAACACGTGAAATTGATACTAAAATTTATAATGAAATGGTCCCATATGAAGAATCTAAATATCTTGAGGGGGTTTTAAAAAACATTGACCCATGAAATTCATAAGATTTGTTTGGTAGGGGAAAGATAATTAGGTACAATTCATAGGATTTTCATTCAATCATACGTTCCAGGAATAATTCCTAAAAATTATAAATATTTCACCAAGTGATGTATGTGCCTTTAAGACTTATAAAAGGAATAAATCTCTATATAAAGAGAATAATGATAACAAAAAAGTATTTTTACTAAAAAATATATCTCGAAAATATAGAAATATAAAGATTTATAGTTCATCTAAACATAATTATAAAATGGGAAATTAAAATAAATTTATAATAAATTCTCTAGACAACATATCACATTGATGAGAAAGGGGTTACACATTATTCCCAAATATTTTTATTGCATTTGTGTTCAATATATATATAGAATTATCTCTGAATCTAGTTATTTGTGGAATAAGTAGAGATGATATATAACATGTCCCAGACATGATATCATATGTTAAGAAATTCTATATTTGACTAGCCAAAACATTTAATATCTTAGTGTGTAATTGAATAAATTATTTATCCAAATGAATAATTTCTTTAGGATTCTACCTGAAAAAATTGATATTATTTTGGAAATACTATAGAAACATGTATCTCATATAAATTTTGAAACTTGAAGGTTCTAGAAAAATTTTCATTTGAATATGTGTGTATGAATACTCTCCCATAAATAGATGCATGATAAAAATTTACGATATTACCAGAGAAAATTTTATTTAATAAATTAAAATAAAATTAAGAAGGTTAATGGATATTTTATAGTTGAGTTTAAAATACAATTATTCGTATTTTGAATATTTTTTATTTGTGTGTTGAGATGAGTAGAGGGACTCAGTATATAATTCCATTAAGGGTCATGTTATCCTTTTTTATTATCTTTATTAATCATGTGGAATTTTGAGATACCACTAGATGATATATGTTACTTAGTAGGATTTGGTATCATATTATTTTTATAATGGGGAGGTTTGGTGTCAAAATCAAACCATCTTGTTTTCTATACTGATAATGGATCATGTAAAGGGAGAGTGGGGTGATTAGTGATATATTTCAAAAATATAATGGGATTAAATAATCTTCCATATTCATTGAATTTATTATCAATAAGGATGAGAGAATAAAATGGATGTATTCATTGAGTAAAGAGGATGAAATAATAATTCGTGTCACATATTTACATAATATTTTGTATGAAGGTATTTAAAAAATAAAGTGGGTAATTGTTAAATGAACACTGTGTTTGTGTTGAATTTTTTGTCCTTAAGCACTGAAGACACTAAGGTATGTTGCATGACATATTTCAATATCTTTTTGATGAATTTTATGAATTATGTATTGAGTTCCTAGTCATTATGATTGGAAGATAAATAAGTTTAATGATATTATAAATAATGTTTTTATTATGTGTAATGATTTATGTATATTATATGAGCCTTATAAGAATATGAGGATGATCTCACCATGGACTTGGTGTAAAAGGTTATATAAATATTTTTTATTGATGTTTTGGAGAAGCATTCACATAAAGGAAATGTTTTTAATAAGTTTGAAAATAAGTCTGATACTTGTGTTTCAAAAGGAGGTAAATATCCTTCCAACCAGAAACTCCAATGTTACAGAGTTTGGAAGTGGTCATGGAAAAGACAATATTTGCGAGAACCCCATCCTTATCGCTTAAAAGGAGAAAAATCTAATGTATTTAGATAATCCAACCTTATTAGAAAGTTGTTGATATTGAATTCTTCTAGTCAGAAAAATAAATGGGAAAAGGAATGTGTAAAATGAAGTAGGGGTAAATATTGATTAGTTGATAAAGGGGTGAAGATCCAAATTTCATAGAAAATTGATGGTGATATTAAATTCTCCTTCATATGAAAAAGTCATTTTCATTCTCTTCATTGGTGGGGGTGCATGGTGAGGAATTATCATGTTCCATTCATCATTATTATTGTATTTGAGCTGGTACTCCACAATAGAATCACAGTTTGAGGATTTATTTCCCACTAATTTTGAGGATACCTTTTGAATATTTTGAGGATGAGTGGGAGCTTAGAAGAAAAGATAGGGGTTTTATGTGAAAAAAATGGCATAATCTAGTGTTGACTATAAATTATTCATAAAATATTCCTCAAAAACTAAAAAAACCACCTCCTCTCACCTAGAAACCCCGTTAAGAGGTGGTGACTATAGTGGCACCATGAGTAGGTAATAAATGGATATGGACCCACACTTTCTCACCCATGAACAATATTCTTTAGGCATAAGATCATAGAGCTACTACATTAGTAATGTTTTTTGTGGTAATCCAGAAAGTCGTGAAGTGTCTCTTTGAACATGATCATTTTCCTAATCCATCATGGGTGGATTAATATGTTAAATGGAAACATATAGTTAAATTCTTTCCAAATTAATGGATGTGGGGTTTTATTTAGTTTAAAGGGTACATGGTTTTGATAATTGGTTTTTTTGGTAATGAAGCATAAGATTAATTGATACTTTTGGATTTAACCTTAAAAGTGTTAACTCAACTAGAGCCTTTGAGGCGATTTATAAAACAACACATGAATTGTAATTTTTCACCCATTCCCATCCTATTTTAAATTTATAATTCTATATGTTTTTATAATTCCACACACACACACACACAGATATATATATATATATATATATATATCTGTGTGTGTTTATAATTATATATATATATAATTATAAATATTTTTAATCAAAAAATTATAAATAATTTCACCTTTTAAATATACATATAATATATATATATATATAGATATCCCATAGAAATTTAAAATTACGATGTGTTTAAATGTATCTTAAATATTATAAGTATAAATATATTTTAAATGTATATCTAAATATATATTAATAAATATATAATTTTAAATATATACATATATATATATATTTATATAATTATAAATAATTTTTCAGAACGATATATTTTTGATTATATAATAATAAATATATTTCTAATAATATAATTAAGAAAATATATTAAATAGTATTATATATATTAATATAAATAAATATAAATTTTATAAATGATTATAGATTTATATTATTCGGTCATGTTTGGATTACTCAATGACAAAGAAGGATGTTTACAAAGAAGATTTAAAGACCTTCCGTTGTTTTTTAGAGGGATCTTTTGTCCCACTGACGAATCGTGTTCGAATCAAATCCTCCGAAAAGGGTCCATTGCACATATATCAACTTCTGAAAATGCTATCATAGATAGTGCTGATTTTTAAAAACACTCATTTATAGCTTGTATTTCCATTATTAATGTTATGAAACCCTAGAAAATGAATGATCTTGTCTCATGTTCAGCTATTATTTGGGGCTTCACCAATTTCACATGTGTACCACTTGGTCGGGGATTGTCTCACAAACTATTTCCATAAACAGAAGTCAAAGGTCATGCTTAGAGTATAAGATCTATTAATCTTAGGCTGAAACCCTTCGAATACATGATTGGATACTGTGTTTTTGATGGAATGACATCAGAGACACATGCACTCAGGTATGGGTGAAAAATAATGGACTTAATTGGGCATTAGGTCATGATGCGATATTTTTTGACATCAGTTCTACAATTGATTTTTTGATTAGAGTGGATTATGAAACTAAAAAGTCTAGTAATGGTTATTATTCTTAGGTTTTGGTGGAAATTGATCTTTGTGTTACACCAATTAATTGGGTCATTTTATCTACATCGAATGGTGAAATTTACCTCAGAATTAAATATAAAAAATGCCAGGTTTTTTAAATTTTGTCAAATTATTGGGCACTCAGACTCATTTTTCATAAGATATATACATAGTTCCAAATATAATAAAAAAGGACATGATGTACTGCACTACTTGAATAAGATGAATCAGGATCCTAGAAATAATAAAATTAATGCTTCAGTCCCTGATCCAGTGGTTGTAAACTCTCTTTCTAGACAAATGAAAACTAATGAAATTTTTGAGAATGAACAAAAAATATAAGCTGAAGACCCTTTACTATGGACGATTTCTTTACATGTGATAATGTAAAGCTTGTTTCCCCTCTACATACAATTAGTAATACAGCCCTGGTTTGATATGATCATGGAGAATATATACTCTTGTTAGTTAATAGTGATTTTGGTAATGATTTATCTTATGGAGTTTTTTAATGACATGATTTATAGGGGTCTTGGAAATGAGGAAAATAATGAATCGGTTGATTCTCTAGCTGCTAAGGAACTATCGTCCCAGGATGAGGTATATCTCAACTTATTGAAAGAGAATATTGGGGTTCATGCCTAAAATAGAAAGGGAAATGATAAAGTGGTTGTTAGTTTTCCTAGTAAGTCTAAGGACAAAAGGGGAGTTTCTCAATATTATATTGTGAAAGAGAATAAAAAGGTCAGTCTACCAATGAATTAATTCTCTATAAGACACTTTTATTTTTAATATGAATCCACTACATTTGACTATGTCTCTATTGATGTTAAAATCTATTTGGGGCCAGCTTGATTCCCTCCGGTCCTCCTTTATAACAAGGACCCGATTCAAGGGGAATTATTAATCCTAGGAGTTTTTCCCAAAAGTCTAATCTGGACATGCAACCAACATATTTATCTTATATCTACACTCAAACCTATGCGGGATCACCTTCTCCCACTATAATGATAGTTTCTACCTCTTCTAATGATAAAGAAAACAATAATTTGTGAATTTATAATTCCTATTCTATACATTATTATGCAAGGATTGATGCTATGGTTAAATCAAACGATGTTGTGTTTGGAGGTGAAGTAATAAAAGAATATGGGAAGGTTGATCTTTCAGATAATGGTGGCGGGCCTTGGGCGCAAGTCAAGACTTGGAGGCGAGGAATAATTCCTCATGGAAGGGGTGTGAGAGTGTCACATCACACCATGACCACTAGATCTTGAGTTTGTGGATGAACACTTGTTAATGTTTAGTGAACTTTTCTGATCTTTTATATTCTTATGCTATTTGCATCTTTTAATTTCAATAAAATGGGTCTTTTTTTTCCAACCTTTAAAAAAATTTAATAATATAATTTCACTAATTAAAAATGTAATGTAATTTAAAAAATTATATAATTACAAATAAATACAAATTTATATAATTATAAAATAATATATATATTTTTATAACTATTTTTATTGAATTAAAACTATGTATATATAAATTTAATTATAAATAAATATAAATAAATAAAATTATAAATATTAATTTATTTATGTAATTATAATTATAATAAATATATTTATTATTTAAATATATTTATTATAATTTCATGGTGATGTAAATATATAATTGTTTTATTTATAAATATTTAAATTTATTTAAAAAATCATGTATATTTATTTATATATTTAATTATATAATTATATATATACAAAATTAATAAGATTCAATAATATTAAAATAATTAATAACATTATATCATAATGTAATTAATAATATGATACTTAATAAGAAATATTCCCTTAAATAATATAAAATGTAATTATAATGTTTTTAAATAATAATTTTTTTTCATGTAATAAATTTTTGTTTACTATAATTTTGGGTTTATTTTAATTTTACAATACTTTATTATAAGTTTAGTAAGTGTGAAAATTTTAATTTTGATTATATTTTTAATTTATAATTTATACAATTTCATCATCACATACTTGAAACATAATAAAGTTACAACTATGTAGCATTTAAATTCTATAAATTATAAATTATAAATACATTTTAAATGAAATTTTTAGTAGAGACAAAAATATAATAAATTATTGAAAAATGGAAATAATTTTTCATATAAAGTTAATGAAAAATAAATTTGATGAAATAAAGTATCATTGTTTCAAAAACATAATTGTTGTACATAATTGTTTTTCACATTCCCATGACTGCTAAAAATGAAATATTTAGAAAAAGAATAGATCAATGTTGAAATTATAGATCCAATTTCCTATAGTGAAAGGAGTGCCATAATAATTTATAATTAAAATTGTTATGTTATAATAAATATCATTAAAAAATAAACTATAAATACAATTTTTAATATGTACAACGTGGCATCATAATACATCTACATCGATGCCCCTTCGTACCCCGACCTAGCATATGAACCAGACTCCCACTATACATTCGATGTATTTGTCACTCAGTTGTCCAAGATAATGGCACGAGATCTTCCTAATGAGGTGTTGTGAGTGCCTTCTCGTGGAGATGTGTAGAGGATTTATTGAAACCATATATGGAGGACAATCCAACATCATATGTGGACCCATATGCACATGGGATTTTCAATACGGGGAAAGAGTGATTTTAATGAAATCATCATCAGTTGGAGTAATGTCCACCACATGTTGTGTTACCACAACCACCTCATCATCTATCATTGTCAGTGGAGAAGAAATATGTAGAACATAAAACTCGCCCGGATGTGCAATATCCTCAGTTGTTAGTACAAGATCATCTCTCTATAGTGCAACATATTTTTCCAGAGACTCTATTGAACATCATTATCATCACCTCTATTCTCATTGATGTCATCATCTCTAGAATCTAGATAAAGGTGATGTTGGTGGTGAATCATCCTCAACATGAACAATAGGGATATCATCATCATCATGATCCTTATCTACAGCATAAGGATCAGGATATAATTATATCTTATTATCATACAAAACATATTATAAAAAATGCAGAGGATCACTTAGATCCACCAGATCTAGGTGATATACATCCAACAAAAAGGATTTATCCTCTTGATGATTTGTGATTTGTACAAGATGACCAATGATGTTTGAGTACAAATGAAATAATATCCAATTTTTTATTAAATATGATCACATCAAAAATAATAAATCTTAATAAACATAAAACTACATAATTACTATCCAATACGCATAAGGTACATGATCATGTGTCCAGTTTACCAATATGAATAATCCCCTTGACCAGCTAACAAATAGTGTGTTGTGAGATATCTATGCTGAAAGATAATTTATTGCGAACGAATTTTCAAATAATTTATATAACATGAATAAAACAATGTCCGATTTTCCATCTGTCGGCTTATATGTGTAATGGAATGTAACCCACCAAACTATCATGTTTCCATGGGAGATATATAGTATATATCCAAACTGGCACTTGACTCGATCTATCTAGTTCCACTCAATGATGTGGAAGTGGATTATTGTCGCCACTTCACCTTGATCTCCAATCATAAATGTGAAGTACAGTGGAACCAATTTGTAGAAAAATCATGTATATAGGGTCCCTAAAACCTAAAATATATACTCAATAAAGAATAGATAAATTATCATTATAATGTTACTAATATGACATTTAAATTATATAAAAAATTGTAACAAAAATATTTTTTCTTTAAAAAAATTAATGTTTACCTTAACCTAGTTTGTTTTATGGAGTCAAATATCTGTCAAATGTTTTGCAGACCACATCTCAGAATATGTAAATAATACTGATCCAGACTCCACATTGTTAAAAATAATTAACACATGGAAATTTCATAAAATTAATTAATAAATTTACTAAAATAACTCATTGTAGTGATGTAAAAATACCAGTGTCCCTGAGATTAGTCTCTAAATTACTGATATGGAAGTAGTAAAAAAACTCTAGGAGTGATGTTTGTAAAATTATCTTAGTCCCACATCTATTCCAAATTAATATAAACTATAATAGGATGTTAATATTCTTGAAAACTAGTAAATAGACATCAATATAGATGTGACAATATAGTGGACCCCAACTATATGTAGACATATTGTCATGATCTTCATGTAATGGTAGGTACATCATGTGTACAAAGGTGCTGGATCAGTCCACACACAACATAGTTCCGATCAGTCACATAATATTTGCATGTGTCTGATAAACAAGTGTCTCCTCATCATCATCATCCGGAGTGGTGAATAAATAATCATAAAGAAACTCCATGTGCAAGAGGGAATCTTGGAGGATATGTTGTATCCTGATTATTTCAATAAGTAGTAGGCAGTGTATGACCACACACCAATATCTTATAGTGGAATGTGTAACTTCTTGTCTGTGGATGGGTAGAATGATCATATAGTCAACATCTTCTAAAGTAATGGTCATCTCCCCCTCACTAAGATGGAATATGTTCGTCTATGGCCTCCATCTCTCAAATAATGTAGTAATCAAGTGGTGAAAAATGGTCGTGAAGTCACACATGATGAATCCATAAAATATATCTTGAATGAGGTATGGAAAAGTGGATACTGGAGGTGTATCATAATTAATATTATGTTCTCACTGAATACAAATAATTCTAAAAGGACCTCGCATGAACACGTTTGTGACACATGTTACTATTTGGTAGATAAAAAAGGCTTCTTCATCTGAATATATGAATATAAGAACATCAATATTGATAGATATTTTACTCATACCTGTTTTTTTAGATGAATTATATTTATCCCGGTGAACACATATATTCTGTGATTTTAATTTTACTTTTTATACACCCAACACTTCCTTTGTGAACTATGTTTTTTATACTATGAAATGATTTTAAATTACACATAACATATTTAACATGCATTTTTTACTAATGAATACATATTTTAAAATTATTAAATATAACATTTTCAAAATAAAATATTTTTTCTAATTTTTTTATGATGTAGAATATAAAAATCATTTAAATTTAAGTTAATTAGTGATAATTGAATATATGTTTTGTGTTTGAACAATAAATTATTTATTTGAAAAAAATCATTTATAAATTTTATATTATGATTGAAAATGATTTCAATTTTACAGAAAACATATGTTACTTGAGAATTGAAATATATTTTTTTAGAATTAATAATTGTTATATTTCCATTATTTATATGGTTAAATAAAGAAAATATATTTTTTATACTTTCCAATGTAATATACAATATAGTTTTGATATATATTTTTATATACCAAATATTTTTTGTACTATAACATATAAGTAAATTTTTAAATGTTATACTATATAAAAAATTACATATGCAAAAAATGACACATTATATAAATAAATTATATCCATTTTTTCATAAATGTGATTGTTCTGAAAAAAATAATAACAATATGATTTAAAATGGTGAGAATGGAAAGAATGATTACATGTACAATCTTTTAAATTTATAGATAGAGCACATGAACTATTTTATCTATTAGATTATTTTCCTTTGAAACTAAAGAAATGTGTCCTCCTGAAACTGTACTTGCTTTATATGCTAAAACTCCCTCTTGGAACCCATTCACTGGGCCAATCCATATCATTTTAAATACAATTTAAATTTGGAAACCCATTTTTCCGTAGCCCAGTCATGTTCGGTAGAAGTATGGGTCTTCCATCTGATATCCAAAAGGTATGATATTTTGCAACAGACATCAATGAAGTACTATAACAGTTGTTAATACTCTCTAGTCAATAAACTGAATCAAAAAAATAATCCCAATATAAGTGTATATATGAACATGTTATGGTCACATAGCTTCATGGATATCATAATGCTTGAATGTTTCCTTTTTAGGAGTGACGCATGTCGAGTAAAACAAATCATATACGACCACTGATATAACACATAGAATCCCATGGATTAGCAACCTCAAATAATTTCTATGCATAATAAAAAAAAATTGAATTTAAATGTTTCAGACTCTATAAGAACTCTATATATTTCTCACAAAAAACATTGACTATACCACATACCTCTATTTAGACCCTCCTCATCCTTATTTCCACATTCCAAAAAATATTTTACAATGTGATATAAGGTGTCTTGTACAAAACATGTAATTCATATTTAAAATATTATACTAATATTATATCATAATTTTAGGTTATATAATTAATATATAATAAAATCATATTAATTAAATGTGATTTTTAATTTTCAAACTCCCTTGAACACTCAATTTTTACATTCTATGAAGTTGGTCATCAGAAGTCCATATCTCTTGCCATAAATATATTCCAACAACTATTTATGCATTAGAATTTTCATCATACAATCATAAACATCCTGATTATCTTTCTGAATATCTTAATGATTCTCCTCCATCCTTTACTGTGGAGCTCATATGGTAACAAATAATAACTAATCATAGAACATATGACAATATCCAGGAAAATTTCTTTTAAAACAAAAATATAATTTCCATACAAATTTTAATGCTTTCATTCTTTATGAACTCTTCCTTGAACTTCCATCACACATTATCGGCACTGTGTTGAATATAGTACTCATGATGAGTATAGGATGGTCTCTAGGATAGAAATTCATACCATAATCCACCTTTTATTTATGTATAAATATCTAATATAATTAGAATCCCTTCTAGGACTGTAACCAACTCTTTATAGAAGTTCAGAAACCATATCCATGATGATATGTCATCCTTCTCAACAATAGAAAATTTCAACAGTAGAGGGGATCAATTACCAACTAATGTGAAAGAAATCAATAGTGTTATGGTATTCATTACACAGAGGAACTTTTAATAAATATATATAAACTACATACAATGTATACAAGATGAAACACAAGGTAAAAATTTATAAAATAATATATAAAACATAACCACTGACCGATTAAATATTTTGTGTTGGTTAATATATTCAGTATTATGTAACTTATAGAGAAGTTGATTTTTGGGGTGTAAATGCTCTATAAGTTTTGGTATAACTTGCTAAGAGTCATCCCAGTCACCAAAAAATTTATAATAACACTCTTTCATGCCTCTCATGCACTCTAGTAAAGGATTTAATACCTAGAAAACGGTTTTATTGTCTCAACCAATAGAACTATAACAATGTATTTAGATGATCTTATCGTATAAACAATAATATTTTAAACAACCCCACTACTGAATGAAAAATTTTCATTCAGAAATATTGGGTTCACACTTCTGTGTTGAGTAAATATAGTGATGTTCTAATATTGAAAAGTGTTATCAAGTATATCTCACAAATGCATATTACCATTCAAATCATATTTTCTCACACCAAACCTCATAATAAATCCCTTTTCCTCTTCTATAACATAACAATTATGTCTTTCAATAGGATATATTTTTATCACATTTTCTATTTCTTATTTTATACCGAAATCCATTCCATTATATATAACACCTTTATTTGAAAATCAATTTGTTAGACCAATAATTCCTAGAAACTATATACAAGGAGTAATAATAGATCAATAAAATTGTGGTAAGTGAATCATGCATTCAATCATCCATGAAGAAAATAATAGAGGATAGTTTGATGATCACTTGAACCTTATAGGTGTGGGCATAGATTGATGTTTGAAAATCTTTTCTTCTTCAAATACCTATTCATCTTATTTTTATAAATTTTCTGAATCCTAAAAATTATCAACCAATTCATTTAATGTACATGGAGGAATATCCATAGAAATATCACTTCTTCTAGGACACATCACAACTTAAGGATACGAAATTATGGAAAGAGGAAATGACAGAACAAACACCATTTTTGTTCGAACATATTGACATGTTATTGCTTGAGGATATGACATAGTATCAAGAAGATGTGATTGAACAAAAACTAATGTCGATGGAACCTCCACTATAACAACAGTGACATATAACTCTATAATTTTATTATCATATTGATACTTAAATAATGACAGCATGTGTTCCCATTCTTCATCATCAGTTATGTAATAGTCCCCATGTAACAATGTATCATTCAATTGAATATGTTAATATATGATGGACTCAATAACTTGATTCTTCATCGGTTTTATCTTTCAATGAATTTTTATTTGAACTGATTCTGGAGATGTATAGCCTATAAGACTCAAAAAACCTTCTATACATAAAATATAACTACATTTTTATTCAGTCCATATTGTTTAACCATTGCAATAAATAAATGAAACCATATTTTTGTATCTAATATAAACCATCATAATTAATTATATATGATTAGTGACACAATATATACATTTCAAATATTTTATAATTCTCAATAAATATGACACTTAGTATTTTAGGGGGATTTATGTCGACCATATTATCTCATATTATTCCATTTTATGTATGGATGTTTCTAGTAACTTTGGTTATAATTCTATTCCCTCCACCTAATCGATATGTTGAAACCATATTGATGGGTAACTCTTTTCATGACCCATGAGTTTGTGTTACATACCCAAAAATAGAAGTCAAAAATCATAATACATAACAACATGAATCATATTCACGAGATACACAAACGATTCATCTAGAAGAATATAGTTATATGATATTGGAAATGCCTACATGAGTAATCATGAAGAAACAAATAGCCATTGCTATTCACATTTCTAACCATGGAAATCCTCCAAAAAGTTAGGTGGTCTAGACCAAATCCCCTCTACCCAAGGATACACCACTCAAGAGATAATTTAATTCTTGGAAACTATATCCCTTAATATAATCAAAATATTTTCAACAACTAAATTTAAGTTCATAAGTTTAACTACAAACCAAGGTCAAGGTAGATGAAAAACTAAATTCATTATTATTCCTTGATTGAAATGAAAGGATCTATTATAGAATAAATTTATCAAATGTACTCATAAATACAATCATCCATAAAGTAAACAATATAAAAATAGGAATATATTTTTTAATTAATCAGTTTAATAAAAATAAGTAATTGTAAATTGTTTTTTATTAATTATTAATTTTTTTTAATTAAAATTAAATAATAATAAAATTTTAATTAGTTATTTGAGTAATTTTAATGAATTAATTAATAATTACACTTAACTAACCCCTAATAAAAATTTAGTTACACTAAATTATCTACTAATTCCTATTAAAATAATCAATTACTAATTACAATTAAGTAATACTAAGTAGTAAATGAAATTTTTCTTCGGAATGAAGATAAATAACCTACTTCGTGGGGCTCTTATACACCGATTAAAAAATTCCACTTCAGGTGGTCTTTCTCAGTGAGTAAAATAAAAAAAGAGTGCCACATGAAGTGGCCCCCATATTTTATTTTATTGACAGAAAAATTCCACTTAAATAAGTGTTTTGGAATCGATGATAAAGAGCCACCTTATGTGGCCCTTTAATCATTATTTCAAAAATCGCTATTTCATTTGGCACCTCATAGTGAATGAATAATAAATTAGTTAACTAAAACCTAATTAAAACTAATTATTAATGGTGTAATTACTACTTAAATAAATGAAATTACTAATTACACTTAATTAATTACTAATTGCAACTAATTACCAAATTAATCAATCACTAATTATAATCAACTAAGTACTATTTAAATTAATTTAATTTCTAATTACATTAACTAATTTAATAATTGAATAATTCCTAATTTTAATTAATAAATAATAAATTTATTAATAATAACATTTAATTAATTAATAATTCCAATTAATTACTTAATTAATTAATCCTCAATTACAATTAACTAAGTACAAATTAAAATTAATGAATTTCTAATTAAGTAAATTTATTTTTTAATTAATTAATTACATTTTAAAATTAATTCACATTTAATTAATTAATAATTAAAATTATTTAATTAATAATTACATATATGAAACTGCTAATTACAGTTAATCAATTACTAGTTATAGTTAATCACTTAAATAATTAATCTATAATTTAAATTAAACAAGATTTATTCACTACTAAATAACTGGTTACTACATGAATTTATTCAATAATTCCAATTTACTAAGGCCTAACTAAAATTAATTAATAACAATTTAATTAGAAATTATAATTATTCAATTACAAATTATAATTAACTAATTACTCATAATTAATTAATTAATTAACTAATTACTAATAATAATTAATTAATTAATTAACTAATTACTAATTATAATTAACTAACTATTAATTACAACTAATTATATTCTAATAACATAAATACATTTCATAATTAAACTTAACTAATTCATACTTAAAATCAATTAATCATAAATTAATTAATAATTACAATTATATAATTATAAATTACAATTAATTAATTAATTACAATTAAAAATATTTACTTAATTAATTTAATACTAATTACAATTTATTGAGTACAAATTACAATTAATTAATTATAATTACATTAATTTATTTAGTAATTATAATTAACTAATCCTTTTTTATAATTAAGTAATAATAAATTAATTACTGATTAGAACTATGGAATCACTAATTATAGTTAATTAATTACGGATTACAATTTATTAATAAATTAATTGTTAGTTATATTTAACTAAGTACTAATTACAATTAATTCATTTTTAATTAAATTAACTTATTAACTAACTACAACATACTAATTCTTAGTAATAATTTATTAATGAAAAATCAATTACTAATCATAGTGAATTAAATAGTAATTACAATTAAGTAATTATTAACTACCATTTTTAATACTAAATTAAATACTAAATACCATTATATATTTAAGACCTTTTACTAATAAGACACACACAATTAAATTTACTATTAATTACAATTATATTATTTTTATGTTCTTATTATAATTTATTAAATATTTACTAATTAACAAACCATTACTAAAAATTATATATATAAGTTAAATTATAAAACAAATTAAATGAATATAAATATAAATTGAATTACCTTGGTATCTAGACGAGGGTAGGGAAGTTATTCGGATTGGAGGGTTATTGAGGAAACAAATCTTCCGAACGGATTTGGGAGAGGATTGTTAGAGTGTTTGAAAGGGAGGTGGCAGTTGATTGTTAGAATAAAGGGAGGGGTGGAAACCCTTTTATAGTGTTGAAAATAAATTGTGTCACTTCTAGTTTCTCCATTCAGCATTATTTTCCAATCAAGAGTACAACAACAAGTGGTTCCCTAAATTGAGCATTTTTCTCCATGGGTTCCACTTCAAGAATAACTTTGTGAATCTTTCCACAAAGGGACAATTGAAGTGATGAGTTATGCTTGGATACCCTAAATCACTAGTATAACAGGCACAATTGTGTTTTAAGACAAAATCACTATTTGAACCAGTGCTTCACCACCACTTCTACCTAAATATAAATTTCATATACCCATATAATTAAAGATAATCATTGTATTAAAAAATTTTAGTTAGATTCATCCAAGTACTTATAGAGGAATGATGGATGAAAAGGGGGATCTTCTAGTGTCATTTTCATGGAAGCTGTTGTATCTTTAGAGTAGATTCACCAGGGTCAACAACAACATCAGCTGAAACATAAAAAACAACACCAACATCAATAAAAACCACAACTTGTTTCGCTAATCAATTAAATTCATTACCAGGGTTCTTCTGGATGTGGGTAGTAAGTTGGACATGGAAATCTAAATATCATCTACTGAGGGGTAACATCAAGTAACTTGCAATCCAAAACATTAAATGGGAATCATGGAATAGGACAATGACTCTTGATATATGGTTGATCAAAAAGGTACTACTTAACATGGTAAATATTTTTTTTCTAATAAAATATTTCTCATATGATTTTTTTATAGTAGGATTGAAAATAATAAATTATTCTTTTATTAAGTTATGAATATTAAAATATATTATTGTTGGTTTCTTTTTTTGTTCATTATATATAGTTATAGTCTTCACATTTTTTTAAGAGAGTTACATAAAAGTGTTAACCCAAAAAAATTGACAAACGAAATTGTAACACCCCATGTAAATAAAGAACATGACATTTTTATATTTATCCCTATTTGTAGAAAAAATATTAATATTACTTTAAAGGGAACTCTATGCTCAATGGCGTACCCAATACGCGACAACGAGTTCCTTAGAAATCTTACATTGCACTCTAATAATAAAATAATATTATTTTAAATGTTAGTTAACACCTAGCCATTATAATGGCGGGAAAGAATGAAACTAACTAAAAAATGATTATGTATGTTTGTCAAATATTTTTACTTTTTACACTAAATTTTAGAGGATTAAAAATGTGAATGAATCCAATTTTAAGCGTATACATTCTAATATTTTTTAAAAGGTCGATTAACCACCTTTTAATGGTGAACCTATTTTAAATCCACTTTTTGACAATTTTATGTGTTATATATGACCAAATAAAATTCTTCTTTAGAATCGGGACATCAAAATTTACTTTGTGTAAATTTTTGGTATTTTTTTTGACAAAGTTCATTTTTTAATGAATTGTGAAAAATGTTGTATTTTAATTCAAAACCTCTTTTTAATATAATTTATTTATTTGATTAGATTATATTTTTAATTGGTTTTAAAGTTCAATTAGAATATATTTTTTCCATTTAATCCAATTTTGGTCATTGAATTAATTTCACTTTAAAATCAGACTTAAAATAGTGTCAATCTTTTGATACTTATTATTTCATAAAAACAAGCTATTTGCTCTGTCAGCGGGAATTAATTATTAAATTAACTAATTCAACTTATATGTTTTGAATTTTGTAAAATAGAATTCATTTTTGAATTCATAATATCAAATATATCTTAGTGTAAAGTTTTGGTATTTTTCTGAAAAACATCAATTTTTTATGAATAGTGAAACCACTAAGTGGTACTTATAAAAACTGATTTTCCGTTTAAATGAAATTTTACCACCTCTATGTTTTGAATTCCAAAAACTGACATACATGGTTGTCATTAAGAAGTAAAATGTTGTTCAATGGAATTAAAATATTTTTTTTGGTGAATAGTAACTTTTAAGATTTTAATCGCGATTGGAGGTAATTAGTGTAGTTGAAGGTCAAAATAATGTTTTAATAATATGAAATGACCTAGAGACATGTACTACCCTTATTGGTTGAGTCATGGTCGACCAAGACAATCCATGTTTCAACTTGGGGACCCCATGGATCCACTTTGGTAGGAAAATGACATTAAAACCTTTTTATTTAAAGTTAAAATTAAAAGGTCACAAACATGTGTTGTTTTACTAAAACAATTTTTACATGGGGTTATTAAAGTCATATTTTTTACTATAAATATTCATTATAAATATAAAATTATTTCCAACATCATGATATTTTTTTCATAATTTTTAGACATTAAAGAAATTAAATTATTTATGACACTATGATGATGTAGTGATTACCTCATTATTTATCGATTTAATTAAAATTAAAAGATAATGTAAAATATAAGAACTATACTTGTAAAAAACCAATTTAATGTGTTTATTTAAAACTATTATCTCCTTATCCTTGAAATATATAATTTTTGGACCTTTAAAATCCAAAATTTATTTTATAATAATGTTACTTTTCAAGACTCTCCATGAGTGCCCCTCCTCTCCTCTTATAAAAGGCCCCACCTCTACCACCTTACCCACACCTCTAAAGCCTTTGGATAAGCCAAACCCTACAAATGTTTTCTCTCCACATCCCTCTGTTACTTCTAGAAGCCTCACTTTGGGCAGAAATCTTTCAAAGAATCCTTTGAGCTCAAATCAAAAAGAGTTACCTGATATAAAGGTAGTGTCTTCTCTTGTGTTCTTATGTTTTATTTTGCTTCTCTAACCCCCTAAACTCTTTTTATTCCTTTATTTTGTAACAACACCAGTATATTCAATATACTAGGATGTTGTTATAAGAATTATTAGATCTACAATTACACACACATCCGTATAATTGTTAAATAACATATTGTTTCTGTGGATGGAGAATTATTGCCTCACGAAACGATGATTGTTCAATATTCTTTTAACACCTTTAAATGTGGCCATTATGATGTCACTGTATTTTATATATGATATATATGGTATTTATGTTTCCCATATGGTTCTTTACATTATATTTAAAACATACCTTTATGCTTTTCATGTTGTGCAAATGCGATAATTTCATACGAGGAAGTGTGGACTACCGCCCCCTCAAGTGATGTGACTCGTTCATGCAATAAATGGAATGTATAAAGAATGAAATTAATGAACTTATGTGACCTATTAAACATATATATTATACTGGAATTATAATATATATATATCTCAATTGTTTTTAATTCCATTAATATGTCAAAGAAATGAAAGTAGCGTTCATGCGTATGTACGGCCTACCATCTCCATCAATGGTGTATTTCATTTATTTTTATCTCCAAATGTTATGGAATAGTATAAAATGAATATGTAATGGATATATAAGATATTTAAATAATTAATAATTTTCAGAAGATGATTTAATTATAACTACATGGACAATCATTTTCAAACAAATTCATTTTTGACTCATGTACCAAACATCGACAAAAACGTCTGATATGAACTCACATTATTAACGAATTATTATAACATTATAATATGTGATATTAACTGAATAATAATCTTTAAAGGAGGACCTTACGAAATTATAAATTGACCAAAGTTTATTATTCAGGAATATAAAGAAATGAATAAGACAAGTTGGACTTGAGGTAAGGGATCCGACCTCTAGCTTTCTTTTCAAGTACCCTCTTTTATGTCATTTCATTTATTCTCCATGTTCTTAAGTTGGAGGATTTTTTTTATTAACCATACTGTAATTTCTATTTTTATATGAGGAGATACCCCCTATTACTATCATCAATTCTTTTTTTTAGAATTTCTATGTGGCGTCGTTAGGCTGCCGAATTATCGTAATGTATCCTACCCCTCTCTTTCTTTTTTTGTGCACTCTTTTATGTCATTCCATTTATGCTCATATTTATTATGATTGTGATGTTATTTTATATTACTTTTACTGTAATTTTTATGTTCAAATGATGAGTGACCCTATTTTCTCTCATCAATCCATTTTGAGAGTTTTGAGTGGCGCTGTTAGGCTGTCGAATTCTCGTAAGAGATCTAACCTCTCTCTTTATTTTTAAGTACTATCCTTTATGTCGCTTCTTTTAAGCACCTATTTTTTATGTTAGGGGATGTTATTTTATATTCCTCTTGATGTAAATTTTATTTAAATATTATGATAGACCTATTTTATCTCATCAATCTATTTTTGGAAGTTTTAAGTGGCGCTGTTAGGCTGACGAGTTTTGGTAAGGTATTTTCCATCTCACTTTTATTCCCGTTAGATTTATGCTACATTTTCCACAATTTCCGTTGAGTTTTGAAGGTACTTCCCATTATTATACTCTTTGTGTAATATAATTTCATTATGGGTATTTATATATTCATTGTATAACCCTTCTTCAATGGGGTGTACGTTTTGAAAGTTACCTAAGTCGGTAAGGGAACGTTTCACCCTCTTCTTTTTAAAAGACTTCTTTTGTTATGTATTTTAAATTCACATAATATTATGTTGTTATTTTTTCTTCTGTATCCTTATTGATGTAAATTTTATGTCCATGTTATGGGATACCCTTTTTATCTGTCATCGACTCACTTTCTGAATTTTGAAGTGACGTCGTTAGGCTGTCGAATTTTTTCAAAGGAACTTCTTAACCCAATTTTGATTCTTTGGGATAAACTTGTACTCCTTGAAATTGTCATTCTATAAATATGTGTGAATAACCTATGATTGTTTTATACATAATATCCACTTATATTTGGTGTATTCGTTTTTCACACATAATTATGTAATTGATTTATACATAATCCAAGGATGCCGTCTTTATATGAGACTTCATCTCAATCTCCATTCATTGAGACATTTTTTGTTTTATACACAAACTTCATTTATATGGTTTATAAACCTCTTTGATTTTTATGTTTATCTAAAAGGAATCTTTTTTATACGAATTGTTTTACTAAACGACAAAAGGGAATGTTTTTGTCTTACGTATGCGGCGATAATGACTTCTCTGCCACCGTGACCATTATTTGAGTTTTGGATTTCTCTACAAGCCATACCTTTTTTTTAAATGAAAATAAATACCATGTTTTACTTTTCTTTTATTTTGGTATTGAAAATGGTTTTCATAACGTTTTTATATCAATATGTTGTATTTATATCTTGTGATTGAAATGTGGAAGTGTTATGTTTCCTTTATGCATGTTTTATGTGATACGATTATGTTATGGTTCTTGGGCATTATTATGAAGATGGGTAGTTCCGTGATAAACTAAGGGCTGGTGAGCTTGATATAGCTCTCCAATGCATTGGGTAACACAAAGGGGTTAAACATTGAGGTTTCTCCAAAGAGATTTAGGGAATATACTGTGATGGGTATTCCAAACGTAACCAAGAGGGTTACTCACTACGTAAGAATGTTATGAATGCCTCAAGTTACCTTTATGTCTTGTGATTTCTATGATTTATTCATGATTTTATAAGGTATGTTAAAGTTCATATGTTTTATGGGTAAAGTATGACTTTATTCTTATGTATATATTTACTCATGTTTCCTTTCCATATTTTTATATCCCTTACTGAGCTTTTTATTCTCATCGCATGTTATTGAAATGTTTTTCACAGGTCAAGGGAAAGCTAAATGATGTGATGATAGTGTCAAGGAAGTGTCAAGAAAGAATCCATGTTTTATTTTAAATATGTTTCCATTGATGGAAAAAATGAATACTATCATTTATGTAACCACTTTTTTTATATGTGGAATGTAATGAAATCTTTAAGATCTAATTCTCTAAAACTGTAAACCTGAAATGATCCTCAATGTGAATTATTCATATAATTTAATATTAAGTAAGGTTTAAGGCTAGGGCCATATAGTTGGTATCAGAGGTCGTTTTAGACAAATTTAGGGATTAAGAGTTTTTGTTAGACACATGATTAGTCCGTATATCTATTATTTCAGTTAAATCCTTTTTTTATAACTTTTTTTCAGGTCAAGTAAAGTCAGTTACGAATGGAAGGAGAAGGATCTCAAAGGAAATTCCTATCTCTTCCTGATGACATGCTTGCAATAATAATTACAAAGTCATGTTCCGATGATTGTGAAACGTTTTCTAGAATACAACTCACTTGAAAGAAGTTTTTTGAGATATCAAACACCTCCACTATACCTCATTATCATCGTGGATCATGGGTTGTTTTTAGAAAAATACTATTTTCACAATATTCTCATATTTTCATGAAAGGTAAATATTATCAAGTTATTTTCAAATATTTTACTTTATCACAAGAATTTGAAGCATATTATGATTTTAAAAGTGCTACTTAGGAAGGAGACCCTTGCACAACCTATTTATATTTTCTATTAAAATATAGTCTCTCAGCACATACATATGGTATTTTAAACGGACCAAATATAGAAATTTTCAACTCAAATTCTGTTCGACTATTTTATAGGAATCATGTTTTATCAGATGTTTTGGAATTATATGTCATACATGATTATTTTCCAAAAAAAATTTCTGTGAACACCCATATGACCCATGTTGTACAAGGTGTATTTGGATGGAGGAAGAAAATGATTTTGAAGGATCCCTAAATCATTATTGTAATGCATGGGACTTCTACCTACGTGAGCAAGATGACGATGAAACCGAGTGGACTCCATGATCAAGGTATGCTGTTATTCTTTTTGGGAATCGTTTTCTTTTATCTTATGGTGGTGAAATATGACTTCAAGAATTAATATGTATAGATCACAAATAAATTTGGATGAAAATGAGAGGTATAAGGAAACTATTGGGGTTAAAACATGTTAGGGTTATTTTTAGAGTTTTATAAAAAGGACAACACGTAGACCGTGTGACAACCCATCTCATCGGACATAGCTGTGGGAATCAAACCCACAACCAAAGTGTGACTAGTATTTATCACCTACCACTGGACTACGTGAAGTCTCTAGTTAGTATGACTTATTCTTTTTAGTTAGATGATTTTATGAATTAAGAGTAAGTTTATTTTGGGTTATCTATGAAAATTATTAACCTATTATTAAGGATATGTGATTATGTTAATTACTTTTCAATATGAGACTTTAAGAGCAACTGATGTTATTTCAAGATTAGTGATAATTTGTACCTTGGAATACTATGTGATTAAATCCTTCAAATATTTGGGTTTCAATCTTAGTTTGGTTTACTTTGAAGAATTTTATTGACAAATTGTTTATCGAATGGTCTTCGTTGAACTTTGGGTTTTGTTGGACAAATTTTGGAGATTAAGAATAGATTTTTTTTATAAAGGGTTATCCTTTTCTGGAGTATATGATCTTGTTCTAATAATTTTAGTTTTGGTAAGGGTATAAAGACATGGGAAATATATAGTCCTTTTTTGTGGATTAGGTGATTCTCTAGATGTTGATTATAGTACTCTTAGTGTGAACAAGTCTTCCTAAATACTCATCATTTGGGGAAAGTATGAGTTTGTGTAAGAAATTTAGTAAAAGTTGAAAGTCAACATGACATGTAAATATGTTTCCTTAAGATCAAAAATAAATTCCACAATGAAAGGTAACTTCAAACAAGAATTTTGTCTATTAACGTTTCCTACTGGAGAATCGAATACTGTTTAACTCACCACAAGTTTGTGATTTTATTGTGGTTAACTTTCTCCTAAAAATGTTTTCTGTCAGTATCCCTCAGAACATGACCCTTTGATTTTTATTCCATATCCATGTTTTCCTACATGGAATCCTATTATGGGTTAACTCGGGTGACCTTTTTACTTCCCTTTCTTTCTTTTAAAGTAATAGTTTAATTTACTCAATTTTCGATGTGGGACTTTCAATGGAGTTTCCAAGACCAATTTTGAAATAGCGAGAACGCAATTCCAAAAAGGGGGGAAGGATGTAACACCCCAGGTAAATAAAGAATACGAAATTTTTATATTAATCCCTATTTGTGAAAAAAATATTAATATTACTTTAAAGGGAACGCTATACTTGATGGCGTACCCAATACGCGACAACGAGTTCCTTTGAAATCTTACGCTGCACTCTAATTATTAAATAATATTATTTTAAATGGTAGTTAATGCATATCCATTATAATAATGTTAAATTTCAAGACTTTCCAAGAGTGCCCCTCCTCTCCTCTTATAAAAGGCCCCCACCTCTACCACCTTACCCACACCTCTCAAGCCTTTGGCTTGCCCAACCCCTGCCCATTTTGTCTCTCCAAATCCCTATATTACTCCTAGAAGCCTCACTTTTGGCAGAAGTCTTTCCAAGGAAGCCTTTGAGCTCAAATCAAAAAGAGATACCTGATTTAAAGGTAGTGTATTCTCTTTTGTTCTTATATTTTCTTTTTCTTCTCCAACCCCCTAAATTCATTTTATTCATTTATTTTGTAACAACACCAGTATCATAAATATACTAGGATGTTTTTATAATAAGGATTCGATCTACACTTACAAACATCCGTCTAATGGTTAATGAACATACAGTTTCTGTGGATGGCGAATTACTGCCTCATGAAACGATGATTGTTCAATATTCTTTTAACAACCTTAAAGGTGGCCATTATGATGTCACTGTATTTTATATATGATATATATGGTATTTATGTTTTCCATATGATTCTGTATTTTATATTTAAAACATTCCTTTATGCTTTGCATGTTGTTCAAATGCGATAATTTCATACGAGGAAGTGTGGACTACCGCCCCCTCAAGTGATGTGACTCATTCATGCAATACATGGAATGTATAAAGAATGAAATTAATGAACTTATATAACCTATATAACATATATATTATTCTGGAATTATAATATATATATATATATATATATATCTCAATTGATTTTAATTCAATTAATATGTCAAAGAAATGAAAGTAGCGTTCATGCGTACGTACGGCCTACCGTCTCCATGAACGGTGCATTTCATTTGTTTTTATCTACAAATGTTATGGAATAGTATAAAATGAATGTGTACTGGATATATAAGATATTTAAATCATTAATACTATTCTGGATATGATTTACTTATAACTACATGGACAATCATTTTCAAACAAGTTCATTTTTGACTCATGTACCTTACATCGACAAAAAGATCTGATATGAAGTCACATTATTAACCAATAATTATAACATTATAATATGTGATATTAACTGAATAATAATCTTTAAAGGAGTAACTTAATCAATTATAAATTGACCAATGTTTATTATTTAGGAATATAAATAAATGAACAAGACAAGTCAGACTTGAGGTAAGGGATGCGACCTCTCGCTTTCTTTTCAAGTACCCTCTTTTATGTCATTTCATTTATGCTCCATGTTATTATGTTGGAGGATGTTATTTTATATTAACCATACTTTAATTTTTATTTTTATGTGATTATATACCCCGTCTTACTGTCATCAATTCTTTTTTTATAATTTTTAAGTGGCGCCGTTAGGCTGCCTAATTATCGTAAGGGAACCTACCCCTCTCTTTCTTTTTAAGTACACTCTTTTGTGTCATTACTTTTAAGCTCATATTTCTTATTATTGGGATTTTATTTTATATTACTCCTAATTTACTTTTTATTTTCATATGATGAGAGACCCTATTTTCTCTCATCAGTCCATTTTGGACGTTTTGAGTGGCGACGTAAGGCTGTCAAATTTTTGTAAGAGATCCAACCTCTCTTTCTCTTTAAGTACTCTCTGTTATGTCAGTTATTTTATGCTCCTCTTTGTTTTGTTGGGTGATGTTATTTTATATTCCTCTTCCTATAAATTTTATTTAAATATGATGAGAGACCCTATTTGATCTCATCAATCCATTTTTGGAAGTTTTAAGTGTCGTCGTTAGGCTACCGAGTTTTCGTAAGGGATTTTTCATCTCACTTTTATTCCAGGGAGATTTATGCTACATTTTCCACCATTTCCTTTGATTTGTGTATGTACTTCCAATTATTATACACTTTGTGTAATATAATTTCATTTATGGTTATTTACATATTCATTGTATGACCCTTCTTCAATGGGGTGTACGTTTCGAAAGTTACCCAAGTTGGTAAAGGAACCTTTCACCCTCCTCTATTTAAAAGACTTCTTTTGTTATGTCTTTTAAATTCACATACTATTAGGTTGTGATTTGTTATTCTATATCGTTATTGATGTAAATTTTATGTCAAAGTTATGAGATACCCTTTTTATCTCTCAACGACTCATTTTCTGAATTTTGAAGTGACGTCATTAGGCCGTCGAATTTTTGGAAGGGAACTTCTTAACCCAATTTTGATTCTTTGGGATAAACTTGTACTCCTTGAATATTTCATTATATGAATATGTGTGAGTATCCTATGATTACTTTAGACTTAATATCCACTTATATTTGGTGTATTCGTTTGTCACACATAATTATGTAATTGATTTATCCATAACCCAAGGATACCATCTTTGTTTGGGACTTCACCTAAATCTCCTTTCATTGAGACATATTTTGTTTTATACACAACCTTCTTTTATATGGTTTATAAATTCCTTTTAATTTTACGTTTATCCAAAAGAAATATTTTTTATACGAAGCATTTTACTAAACGACAAAAGGGAATGTTTTTGTCGTACGCATGCGGTGACAATGACTTCTCTGCCGCTATGACCATTATTTGAGTTTCGGCTTCCTCTACAAGCCATACCTTTTTTTAAAAGAGAAATAAATACCATGTTTTACTTTTAATTTATTTTGGTATTGAAAATGGTTTTCATAATGTTTTTATATCAATGTGTTGTATTTATATCTTGTGATTGAAAAGTGGATGTCTTATGTTTCCTTTATGCATGTTTTATGTGATACGATTACGTTATGGTTCTTGGGAATTATTATGAAGACGGCTAGTTCCATGATAAACTAAGGGTGGGTGAGCCCGATAAAGCTCTCCAATGCATTGGGCAATGCGAAGGGTTTAAACATTGAGGTTTCTCCAAAGAGATTTAGGGAATATACTGTGATGGGTATTCCAAACGTAACCAAGAGGGTTACTCCCTACGTAAGAATGTTATGAATGCCTTAAGTTACCTTTATGTCTTACGATTTCTATGATTTATTCATGATTTGATGAGGTATGTTAAAGTGGTTATGTTTTATGGGTAATTTGTGACTTCATTCTTATGTATATATGTACTCATGTTTCCTTTCCATATTTTTATATCCCTTACTGAGCTTTTTATGCTCATCCCAAATTTTTGTAATGTTTTTCAAAGGTCAAGGGAAATGTATATGATGTGATGATAGTGTCAAAGAAGTGTCATGAAATAATCCATATTTTATTTTAAATATGTTTCCGTTAATGGAAAAAGTTAATACTATCTTTTATGTAACCACTTTGTTTAAATGTGGAATGTAATGCAAGTTTTATTATCTAATTCTCTAAAACTCTAATCCTGAAAAGATCCTCAATGTGAATTATTCATTTAATTCAATATTAAGTAAGGTTTAAGGCTGGGGCCTTATAACAATCTAACACAACCACCTGACTATCCTGACCATGATGAAGAAAATATGAATGAGATAAAATAAATGATGAATTTAAGAGTAAGATGACAGGTTTATATATCGTTCATAAAATGTTTTAATAGTAATATCTACCACACATGGTAGTGTGATAGAACTTCCAGGTGCATCATGAATTCTTGGAGGATTTGTTTTTTTATTGATTTTTTTAATCCCATTTTATCGTTGGAGGGGTAACCATTACATATTCTGTAGACCCAGAGGAACTAATCCTTGTATGCGTGGCCATTTTTAAACATAACTACCAAACACTAAACTGCAATCCCAACACAACTGATACAAATTCCTGTTCAAAAGAGACCAACCTACACGGAACCTAGTTATCAATCCAAATTCATGATACAAGGTTATAGTATAGTTATAAAAGAAATTACTTCTCATTCAACCAGATCTAATATCATTGATGATGGATGATCTATTTTTTTCGTTGAGGGGTTTGTTCGATGTGATAAAAGTGTGTAACAGGTAATAAAATTCACTACTCATAATGAAACATTGAATTGGAATAAGCATATATGTGACACTATTCAAACATATGTAACACACTTTTAGTTGATATGATGTTGTATATGTCATATTCCTTCATGTTCCAATATTAATTTTTTGATAGATCATGCCAAATCATTGCTCAATTTTATTAGATGATTAATATAATTAGAAAAATGATGAGTATATGAACCATAAGATATTGAAAACTTGAGTATGTGTATGAAATGATATAGTATATTGGGTTTCCCTAGAAGAAAAAGTTCATTCTTTCTATTAGATAGCATATTAGAAGAATATTGAGGCAATGAAAAACATGGAGATAGGTTCTTCATAAGATGTTAATAATAAATATGATCATATATATATATTTCCCAAAATTTGTGAAAATATGAGTTGAAATTTTGGAAGTTTATTAATGCCCACATATGAGTTGAATACAATATAAAGTATAAACTAATATATATATAATTATATATATACAAGTCACATTAGAAATGTTATTATGTATGAGTGAAATGTACTTAGAAATATGATATCACTAATTTATAAGTGTAAAATAGATCTTCTAATAGTGTAATTATACTTCATAATTGAAAAAGAGAGTTCGTTGTATTAGAGTGGAAGTTTGGAAGAATAATTTTCCACTTTTTAAAAGAAAACAATGAATTTTTAAGAATCATTACATTGCGATATTTTCATAGAAATTAGTTTTAAATGAAGGATTTTAAAAAATTTCAATTATTATTCTATTATTTCAATGTTTACAATATTATCATTCATTTTAATTAGTGTATTAGCGATGAAATATATATGAATAATATTTCAAATAATCATGTCACTTAGTGAGGAGTAATTGTGACTCTTCCAAGCTTGACTGCAGGCTTATTTGGATTTTTATAAAGTTGTTTTTTTTGAATAATTAAGAATAGAAGAAATAAATGAGACTCCTGGAGAAAATTTTTTATTGGTTCAATAATGATTTTTTGGGTGGTTAAAAGTGAATATTGGTGAAGTAAATTCTATGAACATAATTGATTATGATAGAAATATTTTCAAAAAATTAATGGCCTAATATTATAGAAACTAATATTCACAAATTTAGTGAATATATATTCTATGAAGTAGAAAAAATAATATTTATTATATAAATCTAATAATATTTAATATTCTATAAGTCTCGAAAAAATAAATATATAAATGACAATAATATGATATTATTTTAAGTTAAATATTTTGATTGTCAATGTAATGGTGATCGAATGTTGTATATAAGAGACAATTTAAAATCACTAAAGAAGAAGAATAGGATAGAAGATTTAGGACATGGATATTATAGATCATATCATGGACAAAAATTAAGTGATATGTCTCAATGTATTCTTACACTGTAGATTTATAAAAGATATCATTTTATCCCTTATTTTCTTTATGTGTGAGATAACACCTTGATTCATAGTTTGAGCGAGTTCTGAAAATTAATTCACATTGAAGGAGATGATATTTTTTATTTCAAGAGAATAAATAATATTTGTTTTCTTTCACACATCGTAAGGGGTGAGTGAAATCATATACATATATAAAGATAAGAAGAAATTAAATACTATATATTTCCTTAGATTGATCCAATATATGTATGAGTTCAAGGTCATACCCTTGGTTGATATTCTTTTGATAACAAGAAGGGAACTATGCAAGCGTGGTATAATATTCACTATACAGTAAGGACATAGTCATCCTAAATGGAAGTAAACCTTATTAACAAATAATGATGTTACTATTGTGTTCCTTTTCTACTTATATCTCTATACATATTGATAAAATTTGAGATAATTAAATAGAGTGTAACATTCAATGAACATGTTATGAGGTGGTAAGGGAGAAAAGTAAAAATTTAATGTAAACAAATATTGGCCCTGATTCACCACCCTCGTATTGTTGGATACATCAATTTGTGATATCTTCAAGATGATGAGGATAAAAATTTAATTTTTAATCATTTTATAATAATATATATATAAATATGGTGACTTTTATATAATAAATATTTATTTTGAAAAACTATCCATCATATTTTAAGATGATTGGAAAGGGAAAAAGGTGAAGCTAAAGGTTTTTCATAGCTGATTTGATAATTTGAAGATGAACTCAAGTGAAAACATACGCTTCTTCCAAATATTACATTGAGGCTGTTGTATGTATATATTTAATTATTTATATGATAAAAGATATTGAAATCATAAAAAAATTATAAGAATACTTATAGAGATATAAAATCCAAAGGTGATACCTTTAGAAGAATGAAATCTTACAGAGTTATTTCACAATGACTTACACAACAATCTAGTTTCTTATGAGATGTTAATACAAATGGAATAATTATTAATATATTCAACCAAAGAGATAAAATTATAGTGATTCGATAAATCATACAACAAAATGGTTAGAGGAGAGGAATAAGAAGATTGTCCTGATTTCTTATCACTAATGGGAAGAAAGTTGAAGTGAGGTAATGGTAGGTTAGAAATAACTATAAAATGTTCATTCTTTATTTGAAAAAAATCTTTTAATATTTCCATTATATATCATATTAATGTTGATGGATAGATTGACGATAAATTGGCAATAAAATAGTAAAGAATTATGCCCATAAAATGAAACTTCAAACCTATAAATTCATTTAAAAATAGATTTCAAAGGGAAATTTTGGGGAGAATAGAAGAAGGTGAAGATGATGAATGATTTGAAAAATATTAAATTATATTAATTTTATATACCAACGATCATATTAATGAAATATTAGATAAGTAACAATCTGAAACTAATGATGAAAATAAAACTATAGTTGTTTTTGACTTAATGGTTGATCTCAAGGGTGATCATAAGAAGCTAGAATAAAAAAGTATAATGATTAATGGTATATTAATGGATTTGTTGGAGTACATTGACCAACTCAAAGGCAATATTAATCAATTAGATAATTTTATGGATGTTTAAGGGGTTCCTCTTGAAAATAAAACAACAGTTGTGGATTTTATGTTGAAATTTGAAGAAAAATCTACAGTGATTGACAACATTAATGTTTTTATCACTGATCTAGAGTAATTTTTTCATAATTTTATGATTGTTTCTCAAGTAAATTTAATTTTTTTGATATCATGAGCAACATGAAAAACTTCTATCTAACAAACCGTGATATACTATAAGTATTATAAATTAAAATTGGCTGTTATAAATTATAAAATAAATTTAGGTGGATGAATAAGAATAACCACATATATAAAAGTAATTATAAATGTTTTATATAAATATAAAATATTTATGAATAATTACATACTATTTATTAAATTATTTAGATGCTTCATAAATATCTTTTTCTAAAAGATCTTTTTTATTTATTATTAAGATCAAAAAAAATAAATGTTTGAATAATTTACAATACTTAATAGAAATAAATTCACTTATTTTTAAAATAAAAATTTCAAAATTATCTTGAGTGGAACTAATTTACAATTATATAAAAATATTAATTTATCGGTGAATAGTTAAAAATACAGATGTTACAGAAATACTTTATTTTGTATAAAATATTTATAATGTTAAATTTTGTTTCAAATTATTTTTAAAAGTAAAATTACATAAATTATATTATAATGAAACCATTTATGTCATTTTAAATAATTTTATATTTAATTTTGGTTTTAAAAGTATTTTATACATTTGAATATTTTATATTTTGAAGAAATTTTTTTCTCATCACATCCAAAGTGTTAATTTTAAATACAATTAGTCCATTTATGTGAATTGGATTTGTCAAAATTGATTCCATATTTATAATAAAAAAATTAACATTATATAATATAGGAAAATCAAATTATTTTTAAAATGAATATTTAACTAAGTAAAAATTAATTCATATAGTTGAAGTTTAAATAAGTTTATAAGAGTTATACTAATAATATAACGATTAAAAGAAACAAAATTTGAAATGATGTTTTATGTACATATTTAAACTTTATATCATCTATGGTTCGATAATATGTTACTTTGGATCCTTCTAACATGATTAAAACATGGGTATACCTTTCTATTTCTTAAAATTCCAATTTACTCTAATCCCCAAATTATAAAAGGGAGCCCCCTCTCCCCACCTTTCAAAACATAAAAAAATATTTTGTTCAAAAAGTCCATATCCAAATAAATTCCTTCATTACATCCCCATATCCTAGAGGTCTTAGTTTAATTATTAAACCCTACTAAGAAGACTTTTATGGCTAACCTAAGGAGGTTGTTTGAAAATGTGGGGGAGTTTGTAACTGAGTGTTTTATTTTATTTCTTCATCCACCTACTTCAAATATTATAAAACTTATCTAATATAATAAAATAATTGTATGATTTATATTAAGATGATATTATGTTAATGGAGTAAAATACATCTATATCCACTTCCATCAAATGGGAAATGAAACCTTCGGTCATGTGAATGACGGACTACCGGTTCGCGTATCAATGTAAATCATTTTCCATCACAACCTATAACAACTCAATATAATGAAATATTTAAATTATATATATTATAATAAAAACAAAATTATACTTTTTTAATTATAATATTATTATACCTTCTTAATTTCTACTCCTTGGGAATACGATAACACTACTTGTGTTTATGGTGGACGTCCTCCTCCCAATACGATGTAATTTTTTTTCAATTACTCAATATATATATAATGATAAGAATAAATTTACTGAAAATATGTCATATATTTTACAGAAAATGGATCTATATTAGTGATATTTCATTAATTTTTCTTCCAGAAAATGGAAACAACATTAATGCATTTGTATTACCTATTATATCAATGAAAGAATTGATTAATTTTCTATATAAAAATATTATGGATTACAATAAACACATATTTGATGAATTTATATGATATTTTTATCATGGTTATAATTATAGATATTATTGAACTATTATCAAAGTAAATATAAGGAAAATATTAAATTAAAACATAGATAAAAATGAATATGTAATTACCTAAAATGTGATTTTAACATGGAATTATTAATAACCCGGTAATAAAAGGTCATAAGTAAATCATATATGGTATTATTTATATGATTATGGTTTTAAAATTAATAAATATATATATATATATAATAAAAATAAATTTATTATACCTGAGGTTTGAATGTGTACAAAAGAATTTGATGCTTAAGTTAAGAGATTTTCAACTCAATTTTATTTTTATGAGACACATGAATTATACACCACTTGTTTCGTTTGTGTGGTGTATATAATTAAAATTAATATATTTCTTGATACTTTCATTAAATTTAATGGATATAAATATATATAATCTTATTTATATAATGAATTTTAGGGTTTATAAGATTTCAAAGTGGTAAAAACTTTATGTTGCAACATCTTAATATAAGATGATCATTTATTATTATGCTTCCAATTATGTTTTCTTAATATCTAACAATAAGGAATAACAATAATTATATTTTTATATGGTTATTTTGTAAGCATAAAAGCTTTCATTTTACTTTTATCCCATTATGAAATCAAGAGTCTAAAATAATGTTTTTAAGGATAAATTACATTATTTCTTTCTTCGGTTGAAATTCCTTTTTTCCTTCATGTCAACATTTTATAAAAAAAATTAAACAAAGGATTTTTATTATTCTTAAGTGATTTTTAAATACATTTTTACCTATTATTTATTTTTTTCATAAAATTATTTTAAAATAATAATATCATTATTTTCTAAATGAGGGAATTTTACATTTTACTAAACAGTGTGAAAAGATTATTAATATTAACACGCATCACACGTAAAATATTTTATTCCATAACAATGAAATTTTTTATGAATAAATTTTAATATTAAAATATTAGTGGAAAATAAAAGGATCTTCAAATACCTTATGAACTTTTAGTTAAGAAAATATGATTTTCAACGTGAAAATATTATTTTTCTAAAGAATTTTTTTAAGTGATCATTCAATATCATTTTAAATCTAAGATGATATCCTATGATTTAGATTAAGCATTATTGTTGATGTAGTTTTAGTGCAACATCCTTATAATTTTTTATATGGTTTATGTTTGTAATAATAATATGTTTAGAAAAATTATTCCTTTTCCATGGGTTATTATATGATGAAATGATTATAAATCCCATTACATTTCCATGAGTTATTATTTGAAGAAATATTGAAATTTTTATAAAACAAATTTCATATCTTGGGATCTGATAAGATGAATCTTTTATGATCTTTTGGAACACCAATGTATGGTTTTAATTATGAGATGGTGGTTAGGATAAAACAAAAGAATTGTTTACATTATAACCATGAATAAGTGGGACCTATATATTCCTACAATGCATTTAGTAAATATTGATATCTTATGATATAAAAATGGTTGGAATGGGGAGTCAACCCAGTTTAGTAATGGACTCCTTCAAATATTATATTCTTGCAAGTGAACCTTAACTAGTAGGATGGTTTGGGGAGAGAACCCATTCGATTATGATAATCATGTATATAACCATTGAATATTAGGGAAATTTTATTCTATGATTATGTATATACAGAAATGTATTCCTTATTAAAAAATCATCTTCCATGAAACATATTCTTTCCTTTACGATTAATATCATATTAAGAATCAAAATTTATTCCATGAATTAGGTGTATGATCTATGGTATGCAAGGTATAATTCTCATATGTTATTTTCATGTTCTGATACCCTTTTAGTTATTTTGTTATATCCCATGTTTACCCTAGATAAGTATCGTACATCAAATTTTTTAAAGTTTTCAATACTCATGTTATGAAGAAATTTACATTGTAATATATGTCTAAGAAGGATTATAGTAATAAAGAACTATGTGGGAGACTATGTAGAACCCTTATGAATTACTGTTTTTATGATTCTATATTTAAAAAGACACTACACCTATATTATGATCCAATAGATAATTATTTTATGTAATTAATCAACGTATTTTAAATTTTAATATTTATGTATGAAAATATTGGGTCGTTATAGTTGGAACATGATGATGGTTTAGTAAAACTTTGAAAAACTAAGATGAGAAAATAGTAGTCAGATCCATATATATGAGTCTAAGTATATGAAATTATACTTGAATATTATTGAATGATACAAAGACCGGTTTCTGGGAAATTACATATCTACCTATATATGATAAGTATATATGGGTCTCGTATAGTTTTACCTAGATAAAATAACATTGGTAATGCCACACCGATATAGACTCAATCATCACCTAGTTTATGATAATTGGCCTTTCTTCACACCTTGTTTTATACCCTTAGTGGATATTTTTTGGAAATTCAAATACTCTTTAAGAACTATAATTATGGATTTGAATAATGACCAGGAATGGCATAGAATAATCCTATGGTCTCATAAATTGAAAATAGTGTGTCATGATTTAGACATCCTTTTAGTCATTCTTCATGATTATGTGGTAACCCACTATGATTATTTTCACTTACACTACAATTTATTGTTTTAGTCAATGGATAGAACTTGAATGAACTATGTAAATGTGATGTGTGATGGAATGTAGAATGACTGTCCTCTAGAGAAACCAAAATTCAAGGGATGTGGAATGAAATATCATTTTCTTATGATCACAATACATTCACAGGATACAAATCATGTTGAATTTCTAAATGAGAAAAGGATGGAACAATTTTTTATTATGTCCTCCACAAGGAAACATCCACATATTTATTATGATTTTTTCATCCAATACTTGTTGAGTAATGGATTTGTACTACTAAATTTATTTTTTACCTTCTCTAGTGTTTAGGGAATGAAAATTTCATTTCGGTTGTCTATCATTTATATGGAGAAGTGGATCAATGGAAAACTCTTATGAAGAATATGATTCAACAAGATGAAATTGGATCCATGGAAATGAATGAGTTTAAGAACATTATTTCAATATGTAATTTTATCATATTATTCCGAAAAAATTGAGAAGTAATCCCTTAAGTTAATGCACAATTTGGATTAATATGTCAGTACCTATGAGGATAATTTTACATAACTTATCAGGTAAATTCCTAGTATTATCATCGAACTAGAAATTAGTGTTGATCGATTCATCAGTGGTTAAAAACCACATCTCTAAATGTAGTTGGGCATAAGGGACTTTATTTCCTATGCAAAAATCAGTCATTTTTTCTATCAGTGTTAGAATGGATATTTGTGTTACCCAAAACTCTATGGTTTTTTATAAGAAAATAAATATAGAATTGAATGTAATCTATAAAAACCATGGAAAAGAAGTAAATGATATTTCTTTCATGTACAATTTGTGGAAGGAAACATGGATGAAATTATATAAAGGGAACTGGTAATATTATTATTTATTGTAAAGAAGGTTACCAAGAAAATTGATTGCCGAAGTGATAGAAAGACGTTGTCGAACGATGCGAATAGAGAGAAAGATCAACATATTTCACCACCCATACTAATGTTTGTCAAACCCAAAGAGTATGTGTATTATAATAATCAGTTCCCAAACCCTAATGTAAAAGATGATGATTAACATCAGTATCCTCTAATGTTGAGTGAAAAAGAGAAATATCACAATATTTCTATTTTAGAAGAGGGGTGTGATAACAATGTAATGAAATTTTAACTTAACATCTAGTCTAGAACTACTAATGTATTATTTGACTATGTATATATCCACTATTTTATATATGAATAATTTTATAATGGAATAAAAAATTCCACCCCATTGATTATATGTTGAATTAGCAGTGAAAACCCATAATCTCACAATTATAACATCACAAATCTATTATCCATTTCTTGTTAATGTTAATGGGAATATGCATCTTGTAAATATTATCATTCTCCCTTTAGGTGAATTTGATGCTATCTTAGGCTTGAATATGTTTCACTACATAAATCCCTGATCAATTTAATAGGAAGTGAAGTCACATTTGATATTTCAAATGCATATATACAAGCATCTATCCATGAGATGAAAAATATGAACTTTTTATGGAATCAATATCAATAGTTTGGGTCTTCATTCTCATTGAAAATGGGGTTTTATCTCAATTGGATGGAGAAAAACACAACATCAATGATACAATGATTTTTTGGGATCCTATTTCATTATTTATGGAAGAGTTTTCTAGTCTCCCACCTAATCCTGAAGTTGAGATCTCAATAGAAATCATTCTTGGTGTTGCAACTATTTCATATAATCACTTTATAATGACCTATATTGAGTAATAAGAATTAAATAGGCATGTCTAGGAGACTCCTGATAGGGGATTCAATCAGACAAGCATCTAACCTTGTGGTTCGCCTTTTTTAGTTTCTAAAAATGAATATGGATCTATGTGACCCTATATTTATTTTTAGTAGTTCAACAATATAACAATCAATTAAAAGTATCTTCTACCCCCATATTGTTTACGTGTTTGATCAAATGTGTAAAAGACTAAAAGTTTCCAATATTGAATATATTCTTGATATCATCATTTGAGGGATAAAGGGGATGATATAACTATTACAATATTCCTTACATGTTATGGACACTATTAATATGTAGTGATGAAAAATTCTTTTGATAATTCCCAAATTATCATCATAGACTTAATTAATGGAGTCCATAAATATTACATCAATATGTTTTTTGTATTCATTATAGATGATATTCCCATTTATTGAAATAATAATGAAGTAAAATATGGTCACTCGAGGATTATTCTAGAGACCTTAATGAAGATAAAATATATGAAAATTTTCAGTTGTGTGAATTTGGGCTATAAAATGTTTCATTTTTTGGGTAATATAATCTTAATAGAGTGTATATTAGTGGATACATCAAAGAAAAAGGCTTTTTAACATTGAAAAAAATAACCACAGTAACATAGATATGATGTTTTCGTTACATGGATAGACATTATTGATGGTATATGGATAATTTCTCAAAACTATATAATCCACTCGCAATTTAACCTATAATAGTACCATGTTTATACATATGGATTAATGTGAGGAAAATTTTAGGAAAATAAGAATAATATAAGTTAGTGCACCTGTACTTACATTACCCTATAATAGAGAAGGGTTAGTATTCTATAGTGATGCATCCATGAAGGGATTAGGATGTTTTATCATGTAGAATGAGTTTTAATGGCTTATTCCTCACTAAAATTGAAGGATAATATGAAAAGTTACCCAAAAAATAATTTAATATTAGATGTGGTTTTTTTGGGATTAGTGATATAGAGGCATTGTCTTTATGAAAAAAAGTTTGATATATATTCCAATCACTAATGATTAATTTGTATAGTCTCACAGAAGGAGTTGAATATGCAACAGAGAAGATGGTTGGAGATGAAGATTAGGGCATATCAATAAATTTTGATCCTAGGAATGTAAACAAGGTGGAAAAATTATTATTCGAAAGGATCAAATTAGATTATCCTTGATGAGTGTCACGACCCTACCCCCTGGGCCCATGCCCTGACAACCCCAAGCCTGTCTTATATAGGACAGTGGCTAGAGACTAGCACTAAAAGGAATATTCCCTAAAACAAAAAGGCATTGCCTTTAACCTGTACAAACACACAGTACGGGAACACAAAAAAAAGGAATTTTGAAGTAAACTATTGTAGTAAAAGAGTGTTGAAAGTAAAAGGGGCTAGAATACAATCCCAATTGTAAGATTACAAGTACAAATAAAAGAAACATACAACTAAAAAATGGAAAATAACTACTGGGTCATCCTCTGAGGATCCTACCTGAAGGGTAAATATAAATCACCTCCTCAACACTCCCCATCCTTCAGTCTCTTCCATGTCATGTCACGTCAAATGGTCCACCTCCGAGCACTGTCCAGTCCTGGCTCCCTTAGCTGCGATCAGTATTGTCCATCATCTGCAGAAGACACAACAAGGTGCAATTGAATCCCATGTAGGGGTGAGTATAACAATTATCAGTAGGGACCTCGATACTTCCGTTGGTCTCCTAGAGTTCCACAAAGGAAAAACCAAAAATCTAGACCTCAATCTAAAAGCATGAAGCAATAGACATCTACCCTACTTAGATATATGCCCATACATATAACTACGTTATCAAGTCATAATCATATCATACATGAGGGATGAATACCACAAATGTAACACCATGAAGGTAGAATTACCACACATGTAACACCACAGAGACAACACCTTGAAGGTAGAAGTGCCACATAGGTAACATCACAAAGATAGAAGTACCGCAGAGGTAAAATTACAACACAAGTATCACCACGGAGATAGTACCACGAATGTAAATTACCACACATGTATCACCTTGTAAATAGTACCACGATGGTAAGAGAACCACATAGGTATCACCACTAATATAGTTCCACGAAGCTAAAAGTAACATAGATATCACTGCGTTGATAGTACCACGAAGGTAGAAGTACCACACAAGTTTCACCACAACGATTGTACCACGAAGAAAAAAGTAACTCACAGGTATCACCATGAAAATAGTACCATGAAGTTAAAATTACCACATTGGTATCACCATGAAGATAGTACCAGAAATGTAAAAGTACCACTATCACGACCTGTCCTTGGGGCCCGTGTCGTGACTACCCCAAGCCCGCCTTCCATAGGCCAGGGGATGGCGACTAGCACCAATGCCGTAAATCCTGTTAACTGGGAAGGCATTGCCTTTATAATAGTGAACAAAACACCCCAGAGTAGAAGCGGAAGTAAAACACTAAGTACAAAAGAAGTGATGAAAATTAAATGGTCTAGAATACAAACCCAACTGAAAGTACAACTACAACTGAATGAAAGTACAATAGAAAATACAAACAGCTGGAAGAATGGAAGAAGCTCCTGGGTCATCCACCACGGATCCTACCTAAAGGGTAGGTACAGATAGCGCAGCTCTTGGATCGTCCTCCACGGATCCTACCTGAAGGGTAGGTACAGATAGCCTCTATAACGCTCTCGCCCGTCAACCTCCTCCGAGTATTGTCACATCATGTAGTCCACCTCTAGATACTGACTCGTCGTGAGATCCACATCCGGTTACCGTCCAATCCTCAAACACTCGGCCTCTATCAGCACTCCCCATCGTCTGTAACCAACACAACGAGGTGTGGGAATAGCACGTGCAGGGGTGAGTATAACAAAACTCAGTAGGGACCCCAAGACCCTCAAGGTCTCACTAAATCCAAAAAGGATAACCAAAAAGAAGGATCTCAACAGATAACCCATACATAGGTATAAGCCCATACTTATACCTAAGCTATCAAGTAACCCATCTCAATCATGAAGAAACACAATGGTTATGAAATCAACGGATAACCACTACCTAGGTATATTCCCATACATATACCTAAGTTATCATGTGACCCATCTCAATCATGAGGTAAACCCAAAGGTCATAGACTTAGCTCAAACCAGGATTTTCATTATAGAAACCCTAACTGTTGGAGAGCTTAGTTCTGGAGAGTACAGTGATCCTGTCACGACTCCGAGGTACTGCTCACTTACCAAAGACTGCTGAGGTACTCCTCCTGTCGAGTACCGCGGGTCTGAAAACTCACACAGTAGTGCTCTTCCACCATGCGTCTGCCACCTCACATAGTAGTGCTCCCCCTCATAGACTACAGAGATACTCCTCCTGTCGAGGACTGCGAGTCTGCCACCTCACATAGTAGTGCTCCTCCCCCATGGGTTTGCCACCTCACAAAGTAGTGCTCCCCACTGGGCTATGCGAGTCACTCTGAATCGAATCAGACAAGTAGTCTTCAGGTCACAGTCAGCTACACGGTCTCTGTACTCTGTACACTCGTCTTTGGGAGGGTTGACTCCACGAGCTATAGGTAGATACTCAAATTATCACAAAGTCCCATAAAGAATTATCTCAAAGGACCGCCACATCATAGGGGTCTCAACGCAACAGACGGCGCGTCATTCAAACGCACGGTCTGTTATTTATTAGCCTTTTTGTCCCAGGGGCCCGGTTGGTTTCGTGTGCGAACCAACCTGGCCGTATCTCAACTGTACCCTTAACTCTCATAGGGTATACTCATAGGGACCATTTCTCAATGTTATCACCAACGCTGCTGACGGTTTGTCAAACAGACGTCCGGTCTGAAAGTTATCAGCTTTTCCCTTCTAGGGGCCCTGTTGGATTTCAGGTACAATCCAACCCGGTCATACTCCAACTGCGTCCAAAACTCAGGAAAAGTATGCCAAAAGTTTCGTCTCATCTAGATGAATCCAACAAAGTTGATGGCACGTCAATCGGACGTCCGGAGCTCAAATAATTAGCGTTTCCGCTTCGAGGGCCCGGTTTGTTTCGTGTTCGAACCAACCCGGCCAAACCCAATGTTTTTTGAAACCATGAGTGTAATATACCAAAACGATCGTCGCGATCCAAGTATCACATTGCAGCTGACGGTGCGTCGATCGGAGGCTTGCAGCCCATGTTATGGGCAAAAGACCAAAAGAGGTCCGCGAATAGGGGGTTTGGGCCAGGTCCGACCCGGCCCGAATTGGGTCGACCCGACCCGGGTCCGGGTCTGGCCCATTAGGGCATGGACTGGCCCTATGGGTGCGGCCCGGACTGGCCAGGGCGGGCAGACCCGGCCTGGGCGCGACCCGACCCGGCCTGGGCGCATCCTGGCCCGGCGGCCTTGCCAGGCCAGCATGGCCAGGCGGCTCAGCCGTAACGGAAGACCGGAAGGGAGCGGGGGGCGCGCTGCCCCCATGTGTGAAACCGCGGCCCCCCATGAGGTTGGACGCTCTTTTCGGCCAGCAGAGGCTTATGAACCCTGACCCTCCTTGGATGTCGGTCAGCCCGGTCCCGCCGGTCGGTTTTTGCCGTCGCGGGACTGCCGGGGTCCCGTTCTCCTACTCCAGCGCCGATGGCCACAAGCCAGACGACGCTTCCTGCTCCTCCACAGCCAAAAGCCACGGCCTTTGTCCTATCGGCGTAGCGCGATGGATTCTCTCCCCTCCGCCACGGCCCCGCTACGGCTTTGGCCTCTTCAACGTTCTCCGACGCGGCGCGACGGCACCGTGGCTTGTTCGACTTCAACGGCGTGGCGCGACGGCGCTGCACTTCTTCACCCAAACTTTATTATTTTCTGCGTGTTGCATCGGCACCATGCTGCGTTGCTCGTGCTGCAAACAAAACAACAATCAAGGGGGGAGGAGGGTTGGCCGTGTTCGTGCTTCCGACATCCTCTCGTTATTGCGATATCAGGAGGCTCAAATAAAGATGATAACCAGCGAAAAAAGTAATCATGAACAAAAAAGAAAATAAACCCCTACCTCAAAAAAATTTGAATGATGGTTCATTGTGGAATTGCACGTCGCGGAAGAAGGCGTCCCAGAAGAGGGATCCTTGCGTCGCGGAGAAAATATTCACCAGCATCGCGTCGTCGATCTCTGAGGATTCAGCGTTCTTGTCGACCTTTGTCGGAGGTCGGCATTCCTCGCATTCTTCACATTCTACGTCGAGGAAGGAGTGATTCAAGGCTTGAGTGATTCCTCCCAAGCCCTCTCGCACAACGAACCCCTTTAATAAAATTAGACTTGTCTTATTTTATTATCACACAAGCCAATCGTTTAGAAATTCAAAAATTGAATCAATCAATTAATTGAATTAATTGAGGAGTTTAAACTTACGAATTAAAGAGGCGTTTATTTTTAGTTTAAATGCAATAGATGACTTACAAAAAAGGGGGGTGCGGGTGCGTTACCTTGCTAAAGGTGGGGGTTTCGTGGAAGTTGAAAAGGTGCGGCACGTGTGGGCCCCACCCCACAAATATCTTACCTAGTGGATTAGGATATAGTGGATCCCACTTCAACCACTTAGCTTAGGTTAAACAACTTAAATAAAATAAATTGGTTGCCCCATTTTATTTTATTCATTTACTTAAACCAAAATTTAATAACCACACCCGAGGAAATGCAACTCCGAAAAAAGGCGTTCCTAAGAAATAACCGGCACTGCGAGTTCATCAGTGCCCTCAGAATTCAATTCTGAGCATCGGTTAAAAATTTAGAAAAACCCACTCATTCGTTCACTGAACGTACACGATCCTAACTTAGGAAATTGATTCCAGGCACACTGGGACTTTGAATTTGGCGCCGTCAGAAACGGTGTTCTTGTAAAATCTCAAAGAAAATTAACAAAAAAAATTCCGTTGAATTTTACAGGTCTTTACAACCACACAGGTAAAATATATAGTTCAAACACGGTCTCAGCTCAAACTAGGTTTTTAGTGAAGTATAGAAGTATAGATGATTATTCACGAAGCAAGATCATATTATTCTATCAAAAGGCACTAATTATGACTATACGAAGTCAGACAGACCCAGAATCGATAGGTAACTAACCACTGCAATGATCCACACATGATTTAACCCATCCAGAGTCAATATATACTAACCCCTGCAATGACCCACATAAGATATGAACCACACAGGATCGGTATGCGCTGACCCACACAGGATCTATGAATGCTGACCCACATAGGATTTGACCCACATAGGATAGGTATGCTCTGACCCACACATGATCGCTGAGCGCTGACCCACAAATAATTTTACCCACACAGGATCAGTGCTGACCCACACAGGATCGCACAGTACTAACCTCCGTATGATTTGTCTCCGACCTCTGCCTTACTCCTAGCCGCTGGATTCTCACTAGTACCATGTTTAAGAGATCCTATCCTCAATTCATATATCATACCTCATTCACATCTAAGTTCTATGAAAAAGTATCCCAATGTTCCATCATGTCATAAGGGACCCAATGCATCAGATGGTGCCCCAATCAAACACTCATTTTGTAAGTTATTAGATATTCTGCTCCGAGGGCCCAGTTGGATATGGGGTTCGATCCAACCTAGCCATAATCCAAATTTATCTAAAACTCATTTAGATTATACCAAAAGGATCTTCTAAATCCAACAATTCTGGTGCCATATACTGTTCATCAAACAAACAGCTGATTCTCAACATACGACCACAAAGGTGTATCTGGGTTCACAAGGGCCCAAGACTTGTTCGATCCAATTCAGTTTGACCCAAACTACTTCGAGTCCATCCCGGATGGGCTGGACTGAGGTGGGCCTGGTCCGCTGGGCTGCGGTCTGGCCTGGCCCCCAAAAAGGCGGTCTGTCTCGCTCCAATGGGTGGTCCACCATGGCGGGGTCTGACCGAGCCGACACCTGGGGGAGAGGCATCCCTTGTATTTCAAATGGTCCATGGATCGTCCGTCTAGTTCACATTGGTGTGTGGGACCCGCCATAGATGGTCCTGATAGGTGCGTTAGGGCCGGCTGGTTTTACAACCGATCCTCCTCCCAGCGGCCCGACGACACTGCTATCCTCCCACGGTCGGCCGGGTGTCAGCCACTCTCTGGCTGTGCTGCATGCTCAAGCCATGAATGAACGAATATTGGACACCCTCCAGTGCACCGCCTGCTCGAACAGTGGCTGGTCAGATGTTGGCCACACTCTGGTGCACCGCTGCTCGACCTGCTGCCTCCTTCTCTACCGGCTGCATGGACACATGCCTCCCTCTTCTATGTGGTCGGTCGGTGTTCCAGCCACCACCTTCTTCCATACTCCATCGCATCATTGCTCTAAGCTCGAAAAAAATGGCTTCTACATATTCATGATCCTTTCGTTGAGATATCCATGTCAATAGGTCACACTCAACAAGATATTGTATTTTTAGCAGACTAAATTATTTGGCGTCGAAGAACACACAAAAAACATGCGAAGAACGTAAGAAACAAATCATTTTATAAGTGCGGATCGATGGCCATGTTTGTTTGTCCATTATCATTGTGAATCACGAATATAAAGATTAAACAGAAATATTTAATCATACTTCAAATTAAAACCCCCTACCAGAAAGAGACGTTCTCTAATGACCGTCGATATAATCTTCTTCGTCATTGTCATCAGTTCGCGACTCAGTGGCACTCGTCACTGCTTACTAAAACTAGTCTTGTCTTCTTAGTGGATGGAATTGCAGTACTTTTCGAGGATTTTATCTCTTGGTGAATCCATTACAACACCCATCCTCGAGCTCTATATAAATAAGTTAAGAGAAGGAGTGTCCAACACTTGGGGGAATTAATGAGGTTTATTTAACTGATAAACCTCCCAAATTCCCAACGGTGTAGTTATGGAAAAAGATGATTCAATCCACTTATTGTCTTGACATGTTGCCAGTCCCCCTATTATCGTTCTTCTGTTATTATTCAGGAATATAAAGAAACGAATAAGACAAGTCGGACTTGAGGTAAGGGATCCGACCTCTCGCTTTGTTTTCAAGTACCCTCTTTTATGTCATTTCATTTATTCTCCATGTTCTTAAGTTGGAGGATTTATTTTATATTAACCATACTGTAATTTGTATTTTTATATGAGGAGATACCCCCTATTACTATCATCAATTATTTTTTTAGAATTTCTATGTGGCGTCGTTAGGCTGCCGAATTATCGTAATGGATCATACCCCTCTCTTTCTTTTTTTGTGCACTCTGTTATGTCTTTACCTTTAAGATCATATTTATTATAATTGGGATGCTATTTTATATTAATTTTACTGTAATTTTTATGTTCATATGATGAGAGACCCTATTTTCTCTCATCAATCCATTTTGAGTGTTTTGAGTGGCGCCGTTAGGCTGTCGAATTTTCGTAAGAGATCTAACCTCTCTCTTTCTTTTTAAGAACTCTCCTTTATGTCACTACTTTTAAGCACCTATTTGTTATGTTGGGGTATGTTATTTTATATTCCACTTGCTGTAAATTTTATTTAAATATTATGAGAGACCCTATTTTATCTCATCAATCTATTTTTGGAAGTTTTAAGTGGCGCCGTTAGGCAGACGAGTTTTCGTAAGGGATTTTTCATCTCACTTTTATTCCAGTTAGATTTATGCTACATTTTCCACAATTTCCTTTGAGTTTTGTATGTACTGCCCATTATTATACTCTTTGTGTAATATAATTTCATTTATGGGTATTTATATATTCATTGTATGACCCTTCTACAATGGGGTATATGTTTCGAAAGTTACCCAAGTCGGTAAGTGAACCTTTCACCCTCTTCTTTCTAAAAGACTTCTTTTGTTATATCTTTTAAATTCACATAATATTATGTTGGTATTTTTTCTTATATATCCTTATTGATGTACATTTTATGTCCAAGTGATGAGATACCCTTTTTATCTCTCATCGACTCATTTTCTGAATTTTGAAGTGACGTCGTTAGGCTGTCGAATTTTTTCAAGGGAACTTCTTATCCCAATTTTTATTCTTTGGGATAACCTTTTACTCTTTGAATATGTCATTCTATGAATATGTGTGAATAACCTATGATTGTTTTATACTTAATATCCACTTATATTTGGTGTATTTGTTTTTCACACATAATTATGTAATTGATTTATACATAATCCAATGATACCGTCTTTGTATGGGACTTCGTCTCAATCTCCATTCATTGAGACATATTTTGTTTTATACACAACCTTCATTTATATGGTGTATAAACCTATTTGACTTTTATTTTTATCCAAAAAGAATCTTTTTTATATGAAGAATTTTACTAAACAACAAAAGGGAATGTTTTTGTCTTACGTATGCGGCGACAATGACTTCTCTGCCGCCATGACCATTATTTGAGTTTTGGCTTGCTCTAAGAGCCATACCTTTTTTAGAGGAAAATAATACCATGCTTTACTTTTCTTTTATTTTGGTATTGAAAATAGTTTTCATAATGTTTTTATATCAATGTGTTGTATTGATATCTTGGGATTGAAATGTGGAAGTGTTATGTTTCCTTTATGCATGTTTTATGTGATACGATTATGTTACGGTTCATGGGCATTATTATGAAGACGGGTGGTTCCGTGATAAACTAAGGTCTGGTGAGCCTGATATAGCTATCCAATGAATTGGGTAACACGAAGGGATTAAACGTTGAGGTTTATCCGAAGAGATTTAGGGAATATACTATGATGGGTATTCAAAATGTAACCAAGAGGGTTACCCACTACGTAAGAATGTTATGAATGCCTCAAGTTACCTTTATGTCTTGTGATTTCTATGATTTATTCATGATTTTATGAGGTATGTTACAGTGCTTATGTTTTATGGGTAAAGTGTGACTTTATTATTATGTATATATGTACTCATGTTTCCTTTCCATATTTTTATATCCCTTACGGAGCTTTTTATGCTCATCACTTGTTATTGAAATGTTTTTCACAGGTCAAGGGAAAGATACATGATGTGATGATAGTGTCAAGGAAGTGTCATGAAAGAATCCATGTTTTATTTTAAATATATTTCCATTGATTTGAAAAATGAATACTATCTTTTATGTAACCACTTTTTTTATATGTGGAATGTAATGAAATTTTTATGATCTTATTCTCTAAAATTGTAAACCTGAAATGATCCTCAACGGGAATTATTCATTTAATTTAATATTAAGTAAGGTTTAAGGCTAGGGCCATATAGTTGGTATCAGAGGTCGTTTTATACAACTTTAGGGATTAAGAGTTTTTGTTAGACACATGATTATTCCCTATATCTATTATTTCAGTTAAATCCTTGTTTTATAACTTTTTTTTCAGGTCATGTAATGTCAGTTACGAATGGAAGGAGAAGGATCTCAAAGGATATTCCTATATCTTCCTGATGACATGCTTGCAATAATAATTGAAAAGTCATGTTCAGATGATTGTGAAACTTTTTCTAGAATACAACTCACTTGAAATAAGTAGTTTGAGATATCAAACACCTCCACTATACCTCATTATCATCCTGGATCATGGGTTGTTTTCAGACAAATACTATTTTCACAATATTCTCATATTTTCACGAAAGGTAAATTTTATCAAGGTATTTTCAAATATTTTACTTTATCACAAGAATTTGAAGCATATTATGATTTTAAAAGTGCTGCTGAGGAAGGAGACCCTTGCACAACCTATTTTTGTTTTCTTTTAAAATATAGTCTCTCAGCACATACATATGGTATTTTAAAAGGACCAATAATAGAAATTTTCAACTCAAATTATGTTCGACTATTTTATAGGAATCATGTTTTATCAAATGTTTTGGAATTATATGTCATACATGATTATTTTGCAAAACTGTTTTTCTGTGAACACCCATATGACCCATGTTGTACAAGGTGTATTTGGATGGAGAAAGAAAATGATTTTGAAGGATCCCTAAATCATTGTTGTAATGCATGGGACTTCTACCTACGTGAGCAAGATGACGATGAAACCGAGTGGATTCCACGTTCAAGGTATGCTGTTATTCTTTTTGGGAATCGTTTTCTTTTATCTTATGGTGGTGAAGTATGACTTCATGAATTAAGATGTTTAGATCATAACAAATTTGGATGAAAATTAGAGTTATAAGGAAACTATTGAGGTTAAAACATGTTAGGGTTATTTTTAGAGTTTTATAAAAAGGACAACACGTAGACCGTGTGACAACCCATCGCGTCGGACAAAGCTGTGGGAATCAAACCCACAACCAAAGTGAGCTGGTATTTATCACCTACCACTGGACTACATGATGTCTCTAGTTACTATGACTTATTATTTTTAGTTATATGATTTTATGAATTAAGAGTAAGTTGATTTTGGGTTATCTATGAAAATTATTAACCTATCATGAAGGATATGTGATTATGTTAATTACTTTTCAATATGAGACTTTAAGAGTAACTGATGTTATTTCAAGATAAGTGTTAATTTGTACCTTAGAATACTATGTGATTAAATACTTCAAATATTTGGGTTTCAATCTTAGTTTGGTTTACTTTGAATAATTTTACTGACAAATTTTTTATCGAATGGTCTTCATTGAACTTTGGGTTTTGTTGGACAAATTTTAGAGATTAAGAATAGATTTTCTTTTTATAAAGGGTTATCCTTTTCTGGATTATTTGATCTTGTTCTAATAATTTTGGTTTTGGTAAGGGTCTAAAGACATGGGAAATATATAGTCCTATTTTGTGGATTAGGTGATTCTCTAGATGTTGATTATAGTACTCTTAGTGTGAACAAGTCTTCCTAAATACTCATCATTTGGGGAAAGTATGAGTTTGTGTAAGAAATCTAGTAAAATTTCAAAGTCAACATGACATATAAATATGTTTCCTTAAGATCAAAAATAAATTCCTCAATGAAAAGTAACATAAAACAAGAATTTTTTCTATTAACTTTTCCTAATGTGGAATCGAATACTATTAAACTCACCACAAGTTTGTGATTTTCTTGTGGTTAACTTTCTCCTAAAAATGTTTTCTGTCTGTCTCCCGCCGAACATGACCCTTTGATTTTTCTTCTATATCCATGTTTTCCAACATTTAATCCTAGTATGGGTTAACTCGGGTGACATTTTTACTTCCATTTCATTCTTTTAAAGTGATAGTTTAATTTACTCAATTTCCGATGTGGGACTTTCAATGGAGTTTCCAAGACCAATTTTGAAATAGCGAGGACGCAATTTCCAAAAGGGGGGAAGGATGTAACACCCCAGGTAAATAAAGAATATGAAATTTATATATTTATCCCTATTTTTGAAAAAAATATTAATATTACTTTAAAGGGAACGCTGTGCTCGATGGCGTACCCAATACGCGACAACGAGTTCCTTTGAAATCTTACGTTGCACTCTAATTATTAAATAATATTATTTTAAATGGTAGTTAATGCATAACCATTGTAATGGAGGGAAAGAATGGAACTAACTAAAAAATGATTATGTATGTTTTTCAAATATTATTAGTTTTTACAATAAATGTTTGAGGTTTAAAAATGTGAATGAATCCAATTATAAGCATAAACATTATAATATTCTTTAAAAGGTGGATTAACTGCCTTTTGATAGCGAACCTCTTTTAAATCCACTTTTTGACAGTTTTATGTGTTATATTTTACAATATAAAATTCTTCTTTACAATCGGGGCATCAAAATTTACTTTGTGTAAATTTTTGATATTTTTCCGACAAAGTTCATTTTTTAATGAATAGTGAAAAATGTTGTATTTTAATTCAAAACCTCTTTTTAATATAATTTATTTATATGATTAGATTATATTTTTAATTGGTTTTAAAGTTCAATTAGAATATATTTTTACCATTTAATTCAATTTTGGTCATTGCAATTAATTTCATTTTGAAATCGGACTTAAACTAGTGTCAATATTTTGATACTTTTTGTTTCATAAAAACATGTTATTTGCTCTATCAGAGGGAATTAATTATTAAATTAATTAATGAAAATTATATGTTTTGAATTTTGTAAAAAAGACTTCATTTTTGAATTTGGAATATCAAATATAGCTTAAGGTGATGTTTTGGTATTTTTATTAAAAATTTCAATTTTTGATGAATAGTGAAACCACTAAGTGGTACATATAAAAAATGATTTTCCATTTAAATGAAATATTACCACCTCTGTGTTTTGAATTTCAATAATCCGACATACATGGTTGTCATTACGATGTAAAATGTGGTTTAATAGAATTAAAATAATTTTATTCTGAAGAGTAACTTTTATGTTTTTAATAGCGATTAGAGGTAATTAGTGTAGTTTAAGGTAAAAATAATGTTTTAATAATATGAAATGACCTAGACACATGTACTACCCCTATTAAATGAGTCATGGTCAACCCAAAAAATCGATGGGTCCACTTGGGGACCCCATGGAGCCACTTTGGTAGAAAAATGAAATTAAAACCTTTTTATTTAAAGTTAAAACTAAAAGGACACAAACATGTGTTGTTTTACTAAAACAATTTTGGCATGGGGTTATACAAGTCATATTTTTTACTATGACAATTAATTATAAAGCTAAAACAATTTCCTACATCATGATATTTTTTATAATTTTTAGACATTAATGAAATTAAATTATTTATGACACCATGATGATGCAGTGATTACCTCATTATTTAACGATTTAAATAAAATAGAAAGATAATGTAAAATCTAATACCTACACTTGTAAAAAACCTATTGGATGTGTTCATTTAGAACTATAATCACCTTATCCTCGAAAAATATAATTGTGGGACCTTTAAAATCCAAAATGCATTTTATAATAATGTTAAATTTCAAGACTTTCCAAGAGTGCCCCTCCTCTCCTCTTATAAAAGGCCCCCACCTATACCACCTTACCCACACCTCTCAAGCCTTTGGATTGGCCAAAACCTGCCCATTTTGTCTCTAAAAATCCCTATATTAATCCTAGAAGCCTCACTTTTTGCAGAAGTCTTTCCAAGGAAGCCTTTGAGCTCAAATCAAAAAGAGTTACCCGATTTAATGGTAGTGTATTCTATTTTGTTCTTTTGTTTTATTTTTCTTCTCAAAACCCCTAAACTCATTTTATTGATTTATTTTGTAACAACCCCAGTATCCTAAATATACTAGGATGTTGTTATAAGAAGGATTCGATCTACACTTACACACATCTGTCTAATGGTTAAAGAACATACTGTTTCTGTGGATGGAGAATTACTGCCTCAAGAAAAAATGATTGTTCAATATTCTTTTAACAACTTTAAAGGTGGCCATTATGATTTCAATGCATTTTATATACGATATATATATTATTTATGTTTTCCATATGATTATGTATTTTATATTTAAAACATACCTTTATGCATTGCATGTTGTGAAAATGCGATAATTTCATACGAGGAAGTGTGGACTACCGCCCCCTCAAGTGATGTGACTCATTCATACAATACATGGAATGTATAAAGAATGAAATTAATGAACTTATGTAACCTATATAACATATATATTATACTGGAATTATAATATATATATATATCTCAATTTTTTTAATTCAATTAATATTTCAAAGAAATGAAAGTAGCGTTCATGCGTACGTACGACCTACTGTCTTCATGAACGATGCATTTCATTTATTTTTATCTCCAAATGTTATGGAATAGTATAAAATGAATATTTAATGGATATATAAGATATTTAAATCATTAATACTATTCTGGAGATGATTTACTTATAACTACATGGACAATCATTTTCAAACAAGTTCATTTTTGACTCATGTACCTTACATCGACAAAAATGTCTGATATGAACTCACATTATTAACCAATTATTATAACATTAAAATATTTTATATTAACTGAATAATAATCTTTAAAGGAGGAACTTAATCATTTATAAATTTACCAATGTTTATTATTTAGGAATATAAATAAACGAACAAGGCAAGTCAGACTTGAGGTAAGGGATGCGACCTCTCGCTTTCTTTTCAAGTACCCTCTTTTATGTCATTTCATTTATGCTCCACATTCTTATGTTGGAGGATGTTATTTTATATTAACCATACATTAATTTGTATTTTTATGTGATTATATCCCCCCTATTACTGTCATCAATTCTTTTTTTTATAATTTTTATGTGGCGCCGTTAGGCTGCCGAATTATCGTAAGGGAACCTACCCCTCTCTTTCTTTTTAAGTACACTCTTTTATGTCATTCCTTTTAAGATCATATTTCTTATGATTGGGATGTTATTTTATATTACTCATAATTTAATTTTTATGTTCATATGATGAGAGACCCTATTTTCTCTCAATAGTCCATTTTGGACGTTTTGAGTGGCGACATTAGGCTGTCGAATTTTCGTAAGAGATCCAACCTCTCTTTCTTTTTATGTACTCTCTGTTATGTCACTTATTTTAAGCTCCTCTTTGTTTTGTTGGGGGATGTTATTTTATATTCCTCTTACTGTAAATTTTATTTAAATATGATGAAAGACCCTATTTGATCTCATCAATCCATTTTTGGACGTTTTAAGTGGCGTCGTTAGGCTACCGAGTTTTCGTAAGGGATTTTTCATCTCACTTTTATTCCCGTGAGATTTATGCTACATTTTCCACCATTTCATTTGATTTGTGTATGTACGGCCCATTATTATACACTTTTTGTAATATAATTTCATTTATGGTTATTTACATATTCATTGTATGACCCTTCTTCAATGGGGTGTACGTTTTGAAAGTTACCCAAGTCGGTAAATGAACCTTTCACCCTCCTCTTTTTAAAAGACTTCTTTTTTTATGTCTTTTAAAATCACATACTATTATGTTGGGATTTGTTATTATATATCCTTATTGATGTAAATTTACTTTCCAAGTTATGAGATACCCTTTTTATCTCTCAACAACTCATTTTATGAATTTTGATGTGACGTCATTAGGCCGTTGAATTTTTGCAAGGGAACTTCTTAACCCAATTTTGATTCATTGGGATAAACTTGTACTCCTTGAATATGCCATTCTATGAATATGTGTGAATAACCTATGATTGGTTTAGACTTAATATCCACTTATATTTGGTGTATTCGTTTGTCACACATAATTATGTAATTGATAATTTCCATAATCCAAGGATACCATCTTTGTATGGGACTTTGTATAAATCTCATTTCATTGAGACATATTTTCTTTTATACACAACCTTCTTTTATATGGTTTATAAATTCCTTTTACTTTTACGTTTATCCAAAAGAAATATTTTTTATACTATGCATTTTACTAAATGACAAAACGGAATGTTTTTGTCGTACGCATGTGGTGACAATGACTTCTCTGCCACCGTGACCATTATTTAGGTTTCAGCTTCCTCTACAAGCCATACATTTTTTTTAAAAGAAAAATAAATACCATGTTTTAATTTTCTTTTATTTTGGTATTTAAAATGGTTTTCATAATGTTTTTTATATCAATGTGTTGTATTTATATCTTGTGATTGAATAGTGGATGTGTTATGTTTCCTTTATGCATGTTTTATGTGATACGATTACGTTATGGTTCTTGGGAATTATTATGAAGACGGCTGGTTCCATGATAAACTAAGGGTGGGTGAGCCAGATATAGCTCTCCAATGCATTGGGAAATGCGAAGGGGTTAAACGTTGAGGTTTCCCCGAAGATATTTAGGGAATATACTGTGATGGGTATTCCAAACATAACCAAGAGGGTTACTCCCTATGTAAGAATGTTATGAATGCCTCAAGTTACCTTTATGTCTTATGATTTCTATGATTTATTCATGATTTGATGAGGTATGATAAAGTAATTATGTTTTATAGGAAAATAATGACTTCATTCTTATGTATATATGTACTCATGTTTCCTTTCCATATTTTTATATCCCTTACTGAGATTTTTATGCTCATCCCAAATTTTTGAAATGTTTATCACAGGTCAAGGGAAATGTACATGATGTGATTATAGTGTCAAAGAAGTGTCATGAAATAATCCATATTTTATTTTAAATATGTTTCCATTGATGGAAATAGTTAATACTATCTTTTATGTAACCACATTGTTTAAATGTGGAATGTAATGCAAATTTTATGATCTAATTATCTAAAACTCTAAACTTGAAACGATCCACAATGTGAATTATTCATTTAATTCAATATTAATTAAGGTTTAAGGATGGGGCCTTATAACAATCTAACACAACCACCTGAGTATCCTGACTATGATGAAGAAAATATGAATGAGATAAAATAAATGATGAATTTAAGAGTAAGATGACAGGTTTATAGATCCTTCATAAAATGTTTTAATAGTAATATCTACCACACATGGTAGTGTGATAGAACTTCCAGGTGCATCATGTATTCCTGGAGGATTTATTTTTTTATTTATTTTTTTAATCCCATTTTATCGTTAGAGGGGTAACCATTACATATTCTGTAGACCCAGAGGCACTAATCCTTGTGTGCATGGCCATTTTTAAACATAAGTACCAAACACTAAACTAAAATCCCAACACAACTGATAAAAATTTCAATTCAAAAACGACCATCCTACAAGGCACCTAGTTATCAATCTGAATTCATGATACAAGGTTCTAGTATAGTTATAAAAGCAATTCCTTCTCATTCAACCAGATCTAATATCATTGATGATGGATGCTCTATATTTTTCTTTGAGGGGTTTGTTCGATGTGATAAAAGTGTGTAACAAGTAATAAAATTCACCACTCACAATGAAACATTAAAGTGGAATAAGAATATATGTGACACTATTCAAACATATGTAACACACTTTTAGTTGATATGATGTTGTATATATCATATTCCTTCACGTTCCAATATTAATTTTATGATAGATCATGCCAAATCCCTGTTCAATTTTATTGGATGATTAATATAATTAGAAAAATCATGATTATATGAAACATAAGATATTTAAAGCTTGAGTATGTGTATGCAATGATGTAGTATATTAGGTTTCCCTAGACGAACAAGTTCATGCTTTCTATAAGATAGCATATTAGAAGAATAATGAGGCAATGAAAAACATAGAGATAGGTTCTTCATAAGATGTTAATAATAAATATGACCATAGATAAATATTTCCCAAAATTTGTGAAAATATGAGTTGAAATTTTGGAAGTTTATTAATGCCCACATATGAGTTGAATACAATATAAAGTATAAACTAATATATATAAAATTATATATATACAAGTCACATTAGAAATTTTTTTATGTATGAGTGAAATGTACTTAGAAATATGATATCACTAATTTATAAGTATAAAATAGATCTTCTAATAGTGCAATTATACATCATAAGTGAAAAAGAGAGTTCGTTATATTAGAATGGAAGTTTGGAAGAATAATTTTCCACTTTTTAAACGAAAACAATGAATTTTTAAGTATCATTACATTGTGATATTTTCTTAGAAATTAGTTTTAAATGAAGGATTTAAAATATTTTCAATTATTATTCTATGATTTCAATGTTTACAATATCATTATTTATTTTAATTAGTGTATTAGCGATGAAATATATTAGAATAATATTTCAAATAGTCATGTCACTCAGTGAGGAGTAATTGTGACTCTTCCAAGCATGACTGCAGGCTTATTTGGATTTTTATAAAGTTTTTTTTTTGAATAATTAAGAATAGAAGAAATAAATGAGACTCCTGGAGAAAATTTTTTATTGTCTAAATAATGATTATTTGGGTGGCTAAAAGTGAATATTGGTGAAGTAAATTCTATGAAATTAATTGAATATGAAAGAAATATTTTCAAAAAATTAATGGTCTAATATTAAAGAAACTAATATTCACAAAATCAGTGAATATATATTCTATGAAGTAGACAAAATAATATTTATTACATAAATCTAATTATATTTAATATTCTATAAGTCTCGAAAAAATAAATATATAAATGATAATAATATGATATTATTTTAAGTTAAATATTTTGATTGTCAATGTAATTGTGATAGAATGTTGTATATAAGAGACAATTTAAAATCAATAAAGAAGAAGAATATGATAGAAGATTTAGGACATGGATATTATAGATCATATCATAGATAAAAATTAAGAGATATGTCCCAATGTATTCTTACACTGTAGATTTATAAAAGAGATCATTTTATCCCTTATTTTCTTTATGTGTGAGATAACACCTTGATTCATAGTTTGAGCGAGTGATGAAAATTAATTCACATTGAGGAAGGAGATGATATTTTTTATTTCAAGAGAATAAATAATATTTGTTTTCTTTCACACATCGTAAGGGGTCAGTGAAATCATATACATCTATGAAGATAAGAAGAAATTAAATACTATATATTTCCTTAGATTGATCCAATATATTTATGAGTTCAAGTTCATACCCTTGATTGATATTCTTTTGATAACAAGAAGGGAACTATGCAAGAGTGGTATAATATTCACTATACAGTAAGGACATATTCATCCTAAATGGAATTAAACCTTATTAACAGATAATGATTTTACTATTGTGTTACTTTTCTACTTATATCTCCATACATATTGATAAAATTTGAGATAATAAAATAGAGTGTAACATTCATTGAACAAGTTATGAGGTGGTAAGGGATAAAAGTAACAATTTAATGTAAATAAATATTGGCCCTGATTCACCACCCTCGCATTGTTGGATACATTAATTTTTGATATTATCAAGATGATGAGGATAAAAATTTAATTTTTAATCATTTCATAACAAAATATATATAAATATGGTAGGTTTTATATAATAAATATTTATTTTGAAAAACTATCTAACATATTTTAAGATGATTGGAAAGAGAACAAGGTGAAGCTAAAGGTTTTCCATAGCTGATTTGATAATTTGAAGATGAACTCAAGTGAAAACATACACTTCTTCCAAATATCACATTGAGGCTGTTGTATGTATATATTTAATTATTTATATGATAAAATATATTGAAATCATAAAAAAATTATAAGAATACTTACAGAGATATAAAATCCAAAGGTGATACCTTTAGAAGAATGAAATATTACAGAGTTATTTCACAATGACTTACACAACAATCTAGTTTCTTATGAGATGTAAATATAAATGGAATAATTATTAATATATTCAATAAAAGAGATAAAATTATAGTAATTAGATAAATCATACACCAAAATGGTTGGAGGAGAGGAATAAGATGATTGTCCTGATTTCTTATCACTAATGGGAAGAAAGTTGAAGTGAGGTCATGGTAGGTTAGAAATAACTATAAAATGTTCATTCTTTATTTGAAAAAAATCTTTTAATATTTCCATGATATATCATATTAAAGTTGATGGATTGATTGACGATAAATTGGCAATAAATTAGTAAATAATGATGCCCATAAAATGAACCTTCAAACATAAAAATGCATTTAAAAATAGATTTCAAAGGGAAATTTTGGGGAGAATAGAAGAAGGTGAAGATGATGAATGATTTGAAAAATATTAAATTATATTAATTTTATATACCAAGGATCATATTAATGAAATATTAGATAAGTAACAATCTGAAAATAAAGATGAAAATAAACCTATAGTTGTTTTTGACCTAATGGTTGATCTCAAGGGTGATCATAAGAAGCTGGAATAAAAAAAGTATAATTATTAATGGTATATTAATGGATTTATTGGAGTACATTGACCAACTCAAAGGCAATATTAAAAAATTAGATAATTTTATGGATGTTTAAGGGGTTCGTCTTGAAAATATAACAAAAGTTGTGGATTTTATGTTGAAATTTGAAGAAAAATCTACAGTGATTGACAACATTAATTTTTTTATCACTGATCTAGAGTAATGTTTTCATAATTTTATGATTTTTTCTCAAGTAAATTTAATTTTTTTGATATCATGACCAACATGAAAAACTTCTATCTAACAAACCGTGATATATTATAAGTATTATAAATTAAACTTGACTGTTATAAATTATAAAATAAATTTAGGTGGATCAATAAGAATAACCACATATTTAAAATTAATTATAAATGTTTTATATAAATATAAAATATTTATGAATAATTAGATACTATTTATTAAATTATTTAGATGCTTCATAAATATCTTTTTCTAAAAGAACTTTTTTATTTATTATTGAGAACAAATAAAAAATAAATGTTTGAATAATTTACAATACTTATTAGAAATAAATTCACTTATTTTTAAAATAAAAATTTCAAAATTATCTTGAGTGGAACTAATTTACAATTATATAAAAATATTTATTTGTTGGTGAATAGTTAAAAATACAGATGTTACAGAAATCCTTTATTTTTTATAAAAGATTTATAATGTTAAATTTTGTTTAAAATTAGTTTTAAAAGTAAAATTACATAAATTATATTATAATGAAACCAATTATGTCATTTTAAATAATTTTGTATTTAATTTTGGTTTTAAAACTATTTTATACATTTGAATATTTTATATTTTGTAGAACATTTTTTCTCATCACATCCAAAGTGTTAATTTTAAATACAATTAGTCAATTTATGTTAATTGGATTTGTCAAAATTGATTCCATGTTTATAATAACAAAATTAACATTATATAATATGGGAAAATAAAATTATTTTCAAAATGAATATTTAACCAAGTAAAAATTAATTCCTATAGTTGAAATTTAAATAAGTTTATAAGAGTTATACTAATAATATAAGGATTAAAAGAAAAAAAAAATTGAAATGATGTTTTTTGTACATATTTACACTTTATATCATCTATGGTTTGATAATATGTTACTTTGGAGCCTAGTAACATGATTAAAACATGGGTATACCTTTCTATTTTTTAAAATTCCAATTTACTCTAATCGCCAAATTATAAAAGGGAGCCCCACTATCCCCACCTTTTAAAACATAAAAAAATATTTGGTTCAAGAAGTCCATATCCAAATAAATTCCTTCATTACATCCCCATATCCTATAGGTCTTAGTTTAATTATTAAATCCTACTATGAAGTCTTTTGTGGCTAACCTAAGGAGGTTGTTTGAAAAAGTGGGGGAGGTTGTAACCGAGTGTTTTATTTTATTTCTTCATCCACCTACTTCAAATATTATAAAACTTATCTAATATAATAACATAATTCTATGATTTATATTAAGATGATATTATGTTAATGGATTAAAATACATATATATCCACTTCCATCAAATGGGAAATGAAGCCTTCGCTCATGTGAATGACGGACTACCGGTTCGCGTATCGATGTAAATCATTTTCCATCACAACCTATAACAACTCGATATAATGAAATATTTAAATTATATATATTATAATAAAAACAAAATTATACTTTTTTAATTATAATATTATTCTACCTTCTTAATTTCTACTCCTTGGGAATACGATAACACTGCTTGTGTGTATGGTGGACGACCTGCTCCCAATACGATGTAATTTTTTTTTCAATTTCTCAATATATAGATAATGATAAGAATAAATTTACTGAAAATATGTCATATATTTTAAATAAAATAAATCTATATTAGTGATATTTCATTAATTTTTCTTCCAGAAAATGGAAACAACATTAATGCATTTGTATTACCTATTATATCAATGAAAGAATTGAATAATTTTCTATATAAAAATAATATGGATTACAATAAACACATATTTGATGAATATATATGATATTTTTATCATGGTTATAATTATAGATATTATTGAACTATAATCAAAGTAAATATAAGGAAAATATTAAATTAAAACATAGATAAAAATGAAGATGTAATTACCTAAAATGTGATTTTAACATGGAATTATTAATAACCCGGTAATAAAAGGCCATAAGTAAATCATATATGGTATTATTTATATGATTATGGTTTTAAAATTAATAAATATATATATATAATAAAAATAAATTTATTATACCTGAGGTTTAAATGTGTACAAAATAATTGGATGCTTAAGTTATGAGATTTTCATCTCAATTTTATTTTTATGAGACACATAACTTATACACCACTTGTTTCTTTTGTGTTGTGTATATAATTAAAATTAATATATTTCTTGATTCTTTCATTAAATTTAATGGATATAAATATATATAATCTAATTTATATCATGAAATTTAGGGTTTATAAGATTTCAAAGTGGTAAAAACTTAATGTTGCAACATCTTAATATAGCATGATCATTTATTATTATGCTTCAAATTATGATTTCTTAAGATCTAACAATAAGGAATAAAAATAATTATATTCTTATACGGTTATTTTTTAAGCATAAATGTTTTCATTTTACTTTTATCCCATTATGAAATCAAGAGTCTAAAATAAAGTTTTTAAGGATAAATAACATTATTTCTTTCTTCGGTTGAAATTACTTTTTCCTTCATGTCAACATTTTATAAAAAAAATTAAACAAAGGATTTTTACTATTCTTAAGTAACTTTTAAATACATTTTTACCTATTATTTATTTTTTTCATAAAATTATTTTAAAATAATAATATCATTATTTTCTACATGAAGGAATTTTTCGTTTTACTAAACAATGTGAAAAGATTATTAATATTAACACGCATCACATGTAATATATTTTATTCCATAATAATGAAATTTTTTATGTATAAATTTTAATATTAAAATATTATTTGAAAATAAAAGGATCTTCAAATACCTTATTAACTTTTAGTTAAGAAAATATGATTTTCAATGTGAAATTATTATTTTTCTAAAGAAGTGTTTTAAGTGATCATTCAATATCATTTTAAATCTAAGATGATATACTATGATTTAGATTAAGCATTATTGTTGATGTAGTTTTAGTGCAACTTCCTTATAATTTTTTATTTGGTTTGTGTTTGTGATAACAATATGTTTAGAAAAATTATTCCTTTTCCATGGGTTATTATATGATGAAATGTTTATAAATCCCATTACATTTCCATGAGTTATTATTTGAAGAAATATTGAAATTTTTATAAAACAAATTTCATTTCTTGGGATCTGATACGATGAATGTTTTATGATATTTTGGAACACCAATGTATGGTTTTAATTATGAGATGGCGGTTAGGTTATAACAAAAGAAGTTGGTTACATTAAAACCAAGAATAAGTGGGACCTATATATTCCTACAATGCATTTAGTAAATATTGATATCTCATGATATAAAAATGGTTGGAATGGGGAGTCAACCCAGTTTAGTAATGGACCCTTTCAAATAATATATTCTTTCAAGTGAACCTTGACTAGTAGGATGGTTTGGGGAGAGAACCCATTCGATTATGATAATCATGTATGTAACCATTGAATATTAGGGAAATTTTATTCTATGATTATGTGTATACAAAAATGTATTCCTTATTAAAAAATCATCTTCCATGAAACATGTTCTTTCCATTATGATTAATATCATATTAAGAATCAAAATTTATTCCATGAATTAGGTGTATGATATATGGTATGAAAGGTATAATTCTCATATGTTATTTTCATGTTCTGATACCCTTTTAGTTATGTTGTTATATCACATGTTTACACTAGATAAGTATTGTACATCAACATTTTTAATGTTTTCATTACTCATGTTATGATGAAATTTACATTGTAATATATGTCTAAGAAGGATTCTAGTAATAAAGAACTATGTGGGAGATTATGTAGAACCCTTATGAATTAGTTTTTTTATGATTCTATATTTAAAAAGGAACTACACCTATATTATGATCCAATAGATCATTATTTTATGTAATTAATCAACATATATTAAAATTTAATATTTATGTATGAAAATATTGGGTCGTTATAGTTGGAACCAGATGATGGTTTAGTAAAACTTTGAAAAACTAAGATGAGAAAATAGTAGTAAGATCCATATAAATGAGTCTAAGTATATGAAATTATACTTGAATATTATTGAATGATACAAAGACCGGTTTCTGGGAAATTACATATCTACCTATATATGATACGTATATGTGGGTCTCAAATAGTTTTACCTAGAGAAAATAACATTGGTAAAGCCACACCGATATAGACTCAATCATCACCTAGTGTATGATAATTGGCCTTTCTTCACACCTAGTTTGATATCCTTAGTGGATATTTTTTGGAAATTCAAATACTCTTTAAGAACTATCATTAAGGATTTGAATAATGACCATGAATGACATAGAATAATCCTATGGTCTCATAAATTGTAAATAGTGTGTCATGATTTAGATATCCTTTTAGTCATTCTTCATGATTATGTGGTAACCCAATATGATTATTTTCCCTTATACTCCAATTTATTGTTTTAGTAAATGGATAGAACTTGAATTAACTATGTAAATGTGATGTGTGATGGAAAGCAGAATGACTGTCCTCTAGAGAAACCAAAATTCAAGGGATGTGGAATGAAATATCATTTTCTTATGATCACAATACTTTCGCCGGATATAAATCATGTTGAATTTCTATATGAGAAAAGGATGGAACAATATTTTATTATGTCCTCCACAAGGAAAAATCCACATATTTATTATGATTTTTTCATCCAATACTTGTTGAGTAATGGATTTGTACCACTAAATTTATTTTTTACCTTCTCTAGTGTTTAGGGAATGAAAATTTCATTTTGGTTGTCGATCATTTAGATGGAGAAGCGGATCAATGGAAGACTCTTATGAAGAATACGATTCAACAAGATGAAATTGGATCCGTGGAAATGAATGAGTTTAAGAACATTATTTCAATATGTAATTTTATCATATTATTCGGAGAAAATTGAGATGTAATCCCTTAAGTTAATGCACAGTTAGGATGAATATGTCAGTACCTATGAGGATAATTTTACATAACTTATTAGGTAAATTTCTAGTATTATCATCCAACTAGAAATTAGTGTTGATCGATTTATCTGTGGTTAAAAACCACATCTCTAAATGTAGTTGGGCATAAGGGACTTTATTTCCTATGCGAAAATCAGTCATTTTTTCTATCAAAGTTAGAATGGATATCTGTGTTACCCAAAACTCTATGGTTTTTTTATAAGAAAATAAATATGGAATTGAATGGAAACTATAAAAACCATGGAAAAAAAGTAAATTATATTTCTTTCATATTCAATGTGTGGAAGGAAACATGGATGAAATTATATAAAGGTAACTGGTAATATTTTAATGTATTGTAAAGAATGTTACCAGGAAATTGATTGTCGAGGTGATTGAAAGACGTTGTCAAACGATTCGAATAGAGAGAAAGATCAATATATTACACCACCCATACTCATGTTTGTCAAACCCAAAGAGTATGTGTATTATAATAATCAGTTCCCAAACCCTAATGTAAAAGATGACGATTAACATCAGTATCCTCTAAAGTGGAGTGAAAAAGAGAAATATCACAATATTGCTATTTTAGAAGAGGGGTGTGATAACAATGTAATGAAATGTTAACTTAACATCCATTATAGAACTACTAATGTATTATTTGTCTATGTATCTATCCACAATTTTATATAAGAATAATTTTATAATGGAATAAAAAATTCCACCCCATTGATTATATGTTGAATTAGTAGTGAAAACCCATAATCTCACAATTATAGCATCACAAGTCTATGATACATTTCTTGTTAATGTTAATGGGAATATACATCTTGTAAATATTATCATTCTCCCTTTAGGTGAGTTTGATGCTATCTTAGGCTTGAATATGTTTCACTACATAAATCCCTGATCAATTTAATAGGAAGTGAAGTCACATTTGATATTTCAAATGAATATATATAAGAATATATCCATGAGATGAAAAATATGAACTTTTTATGGAATCAATATCAATAGTTTGGGTCTTCATTCTCATTGAAAATGGGTTTTTATCTCAATTGGATGGAGAGAAACTCAACATCAATGATACAACTAATTTTTGGGATTCTATTTCTCTATTTATGGAAGAGTTTTCTAGTCTCCCACCTAATCCTGAAGTTGAGATCTCAATAGAACTCATTATTGGTGTCGCAAATATTTTATATAATCCCTTTATAATGACCTATATTGAGTAATAAGAATAAAATAGGCATGTCTAGGAAACTCCTGACAGGGGATTCAATCACACAAGCATCTAACCTTGTGGTTCGCCTTTTTTAGTTTCTATAAATGAATTTGGATCTATGTGACCCTATATTTATTTTTAGTAGTTCAACAATATAACAATCAATTACAAGTATCTGCTACCCCCATATTCTTTACGTTTTTGATCAAATGTGTAAAAGTCTAAAATTTTCCAATATTGAATATATTCTAGATATCATAATTTGAGGGTTGAATAAGATGATATAACTATTACAATATTCTTTACATGTTATGGACACTATTAATATGTAGTGATGAAAAATTATTTTGATAATTCCCAAATTATCATCATAGACTTAATTAATGGAGTCCATAAATATTACTTCGATATGTTTTTTTATTCTTTATAGATGATATTCCCATTTATTCAAATAATAATGAAGAAAAATAAGGTCACTCGAGGATTATTCTAGAGATCTTAATGAAGATAAAATATATTAAAATGTTCAGTTGTGTGAATTTGTGCTATAAAATTTTTCATTTTTGGGTAATATAATCTTAATAGAGTGTATATTAGTGGATACATCAAAGAAAAAGACTTTTGAACATTGAAAAAAACAACCACAGTAACTTAGATATGATGTTTTCGTTACATGGATGGACATTATTGATGGTATATGGATAATTTCTCATAACTATATAATCCACTCACAATTTAACCTATAATAATACAATGTTTATATATATGGATTAATGTGAGGAAAATTTTAGGAAACTAAGAATAATATAAGTTAGTGCACTTGTACTTACATTACCCTATAATAGAGAAGGGTTAGTATTCTATAGTGATGCATCCATGAAGGTATTAGGATGTTTTATCATGTAGAATGAGTTTTAATAGCTTATTCCTCACTAAAATTGAACGATAATATGAAAAGATACCCAGAAAATAATTTAATATTAGTTGTGGTATTTTTGGTATTAGTGATATAGAGGCATTATCTTTATGAAAAAAATTTGATATATATTCCAATCACTAATGATTAATTTGTATACTCTCACAGAAGGAGTTGAATATGCACCAGAGAAGATGGTTGGAGCTGAAGACTAGGGAATTTCAATATATTTTGATCCTAGTAATGTAAAAAAGGTGGAAAAGTTTTTATTCAAAAGGATCAAATTAGATTATCCATGATTAGTGTCACGACCCTACTCCCTGGGCCCATGCCATGACAACCCCAAGCCTGTCTTCCATAGGCCAGTGGCTAGAGACTAGCACTGAAAGGCATATTCCCTAAAATAAAAAGGCATTTCCTTTAACCTGTACAAACACACTATACAGGAACACAAAAAAAGAAATTTTGAAGTAAACTGTTGTAGTAAAAGAGTGTTGAAAGTAAAAGGGGCTGGAATACAAGCCCAATTGTAAGAGTACGAGTAAAATTGATAGAAAAATACAACAAAAAAATGGAAAATAACTACTGGGTCATCCTCTGAGGATCCTACATGAAGGGTAAATATAGATCGCCTCCTCAGCACTCCCCGTCCTTCAGTCTATTCCATGTCATGTCACGTCAAATGGTCCGACTCCGAGCACTGTCCAGTCCTGGCTCCCTTAGCTGCGATCAATATTGTCCATCATCTGAAAAAGACACAACAAGTTTCAAGTGAAGCCCGTGTAGGGGTTAGTATAACAATTATCAGTAGGGACCTCGATACTTCCATTGGTCTCCTAGAGTTCCACAAAGGAAAAACCACAAATCTAGACCTCAATCTAAAATCATGTAGCAATAGACATCTACCCTACATAGATATATGCCCATACATATAACTACGTTATCAAGTCATAATCATATCATACACGAGGGATAAATACCAAAAATGTAACACCATGAATGTATAAGTACCACACATGTAACACCACAGAGACAACACCTTGAAGGTAGAAGTGCCACATAGGTAACATCACAAAGATAGAAGTACCACACAGGTAAAATTACAACACAAGTATCACCACGGAGATAGTACCACGAATGTAAATTACCACACATGTATCACCATGTAAATAGTACCACGAAGGTAAAAGAATCACACAGGTATCACCACTAATATAGTTCCACGACGGTAAAAGTAACACAGGTATCACCGCGTTGATAGTACCACGAAGGTAGAAGTACCACACAGGGTTCACCACGACGATTGTACCACGAAGAAAAAAGTACCTCACAGGTATCACCATGAAAATAGTACCATGAAGTTAAAATTACCACATTGGTATCACCATGAAGATAGTTCCAGAAAGGTAAAAGTACCACTATCACGACCTGTCCTCGGGGCCCGTGTCGTGACTACCCCAAGCCCGCCTTCCATAGGCCAGGGGATGGCGACTAGCACCAAAGCCATAAATCCCGTTAATTGGGAAGGCATTGCCTTTATAATAGTAAACAAAACACCACAGAGTAGAAGTGGAAGTAAAACACTAAGTACAAAAGAAGTGCTGAAAATTAAATGGCCTAGAATACAAACCCAACTGAATGTACAACTACAACTGAATGAAAGTACAATAGAAAAGACAAACAGCTGGAAGAATGGAAGCAGCTCCTGGGTCATCCACCACGGATCCTACCTAAAGGGTAGGTACAGATAGCGCAACCCCTGGATTGTCCTCCATGGATCCTACATTTAGGGTAGGTACAGATAGCCTCTATAACGCTCTCGCCCATGAACCTCCTCCGAGTATTGTCACATCGTGTAGTCCACCTATGGATACTGACTCATCGTGAGATCTACTTCCGGTTACCGTCCAATCCTCAAACACTCGGCCTCTATCAGCACTCCCCATCGTCTGTAACCAACACAACGAGGTGTGGGTATAGCATGTGCAGGGGTGAGTATAACAATACTCAGTAGGGACCCAAAGACCCTCAAGGTCTCACTAAATCCAACCAGGATATCCAAATAGAAGGATCTCAACAGATAACCCATACTTATGTATAAGCCCATACTTATACCTAAGTTATCAAGTAACCCATCTCAATCATGAAGAAACTCAATGGTTATAAAATCAATGGATAACCACTACCTAGGTATATTCCCATACATATAGCTAAGTTATCAAGTGACCCATCTCAATCATGAGGTAAACACAAAGGTCATAGACTTAGCTCAAACCAGGATTTTCATTATGGAAACCATAACTATTGGAGAGCTTAGTCTCTAGAGAGTACATTGATCCTGTCATGTCTCCGAGGTACTGCTCACTTACCTACTACTGCTGAGGTACTCCTCCTATTGAGTACCGCAGGTCTGAAAACTCACACAGTAGTGCTCCTCCACCATGGGTCTGCCACCTCACACAGTAGTGCTCCCCCTCATAGCCTACGGAGATACTCCTCCTGTCGAGGACTGCGAGTATGCCACCTCACACAGTAGTTCTCCTACTCCATGGGTCTACCACCTCACAATTTAGTGCTCCCCACTAAGCTATGCGAGTCACTCTTAATCGAATCAGACAAGCAGTCATCGGGTCACAGTCAGCTACACAGTCTTTGTACTCCGTACACTCGTCTCCGGGAGGGTTCGCTCCACGAGCTATAGGTAGATACTCAAAGTATCACAAAGTCCCACAAATAAGTATCTCAAAGGACCGCCTCATCATAGTGGTCTCAACGCAACAGATGGCGCGTCATTCATACACACAGTCTGTGATTTATTAGCCTTTTCGTCCCAGGAGCCCGGTTGGTTTCATGTGCGAACCAACCCGGCCGTATCTCAACTGTACCCCAAACTCTCATAGGGTATACTCATAGGGACTGTTTCTCAACGTGATTACCAACGCTGCTAAGGGTTTGTCAAACGGATGTCCGGTCTGAAAGTTATCATCTTTCCCCTTCTAGGGGCCTGGTTGGATTTCGGGTACAATCCAAACCAGCCATACTCCAACTGCATCCAAAACTCAGGCGAAGTATTTCAAAAGTTCCGTCTCATCCAGAGGAATCCAACAAAGTCTACGGAACATCAATCGGACGTCCGGAGCTCAAATTATTATCGTCTCCGCTCCAAGGGCCCGGTTGGTTTCGTGTTCGAAACAACCCGGCCAAACCCAAAGTTTTCCGAAACCTTGAGTGTAATATACCGAAATGATCGTCGTGATCCAAGGATCACATTGCAGCTGATGGTGCGTCGATCGGAGGCCTTCAGCCCATGTTATGGGAAAAAACCAAAAGAGGTCCGCAAATAGGGGGTTCGGGCCGGGTCCGACCCGGCCCGAACTGGGTCGACCCGACCCGGGTCCGGGTCTGGCCCATTAGGGAGTGGAATGGCCCTGTGGGTGCGGCCCGGCCAGGCCGGGGCAGACCGACCCGGCCTGGGCGCGGCCTGGCCCGGCGGCCCGGCCAGGCCAGCATGGCTAGGTGGCTCAGCCGTAACGGATGACCGGAAGGGAGCGGGGGGGCGCGCTGCCCCATGTGTGAAATCGCGGCCCCCCATGAGGATGGACGCTCCTGTCGGCCAGCCGGGGGTTACGACCCCCGACCCTCCTTGGAAGCCGGTCAGCCCGATCCAGCCAGTCGGTTTTTTCCACCGCGGGACTGCCGGGGTCCCGTTCTCCTACTCCGACCCCGACGGCCACAAGCTGGCCGCCTCTTCCTGCTCCTCCGCAGCCAAAGGCCGCAGCCTTGGTCCAACTGGCGCAGCGCGATGGATCCTCTCCCCTCCGCCACGGCCCCGCTCCGGCTGTGGCCTCTTCAACGTTCTCCGACGCGGTGCGACAGCACCGTGGCTTGTTCGACTTCAACGGCGTGGCGCGAGGGCACTGCGCTTCTTCACCCAAACTTTATTATTTTCTGTGTGGTGCATCGGCACCATGTTGCGTTGCTCATGCTACAAACAAAACAACAATCAAGGGGGGAGGAGGGTAGGCCATGTTCATGCGGTCCGACCTCCTCTAGTTATTCCAATATTAGGCGGCTCAAATAAAGATGATAACCAGCGACAAAAGTAATCATGAAAAAAAAGAAAATAAACTCCTACCTCAAAAAAAGTTGAATTAAGGTTCGTTGTGGAATTACACGTCGCGGAAGAAGGCCTCCCGGAAGAGGGATCCTTGCGCCGCGGAGAAAATATTCGTCGGCGTCGCGTCGTCGATCTCCGAGGATCAAACGTTCTTGTCGACTTTCTTCGGAGGTTGGAATTCTTCGCATTCATCGCATTCTACGTCGAGGAAGGAGTGCTTCAAGGCTTGAGTGATTTCTCCCAAGCCCTCTCGCACAACGAACCCCTTTAATAAAATAAGACTTGTCTTATTTTATTATCACACAATCCAAACGTTTCGAAATTCAAAAATTGAATCAATCAATTAATTGAATTAATTGAGGAGTTTAAACTGCCGAATTAAAGAGGCGTTTATTTTCAGTTTAATCCCAATAGGTGACTTACAAAGAAAGGGGGGTGCGGGTGAGTTACCTAGTTAAAGGTGGGTGTTTTGTGGAAGTTGAAAAGGTGGGGCTCTTGTGGGCCCCAACCCACAAATATCCTACCTAGTGGAGTAGGAAATAGTGGATCCCACTTCAACCACTTATCTTAGGTTAAACAACTTAAATAAAATAAATTGGCTACTCCATTTTATTTTATTCATTTACTTAATCCAAAATTTAATAACCACACCCGAGCAAATGCAACCCCGAGAAAGGTGTTCCTAAGAAATAACCGGCACTGCGAGTTCATCAGTTCCCTCGGAGTTCAATTCTGAGAATTGGTTCAAAATTTAGAAAAACCCACTCATTCGTTCACTAAACGTACCCAAGTCTAACATAGGAAATTGATTCCGGGTACACCGGGACTTAGAATTTGGCTCCATCAGAAACTGTGTTCTTGTAAAATCTCAAAGAAAATTGACAAAAAAAAATTCCCTTGAATTTTACAAGTCTTTACAACCACATAGGTAAAATATATAGTTCAAACACGGTCTCAACTCAAACCAGGTTTTTAGTGAAGTATAGAAGTATAGATGATTATTCGCGAAGCTAGATCATATTATTCTGTCAAAAGGCACTAATTCTGACAATACGAAGTCAGACACACCCAGAATCAATAGGTAACAAACCACTTCAATGATCCACACATGATTTTACCCATCCAGATTCAATATGTACTAACCCCTGCAATGACCCACATTGGATATGACCCACACAGGATCGGTATGCGCTGACCCACATAGGATCTATGAATGCTGACCTAGATAGGATTTGACCCACATAGGATAGGTATGCTCTAACCCACACATGATCACTGAGCGCTGACCCACAAAGAATTTTACCCACACATAATCAGTGCTGACCTATGCAGGATCGCACAGTACTAACCTCTGTATGATTTGTCTCTGACCTCTGCCTTACTCCCAGCCGCTGTATTCTCACTAATATCATGTTTAAGAGATCCTCTCCTAAATTCATCTATCATACCTCATTAACATCTAAGATACATGAAAAATTACCCCAAAGTTCCATCATGTCATAAGGGACCCAACGCATCAGACGATGCACCAATGAGACACTCATTTTGTAAGTTATTAGAAATTCTGCTCCGGGGGCCCGGTTGGATATGGGGTTCGATCCAACCTATCCATAATCCAAATTTATCCAAAACTCATTCGGATTATACCAAAAGGATCGTCTAAATCCAACAATTCTGGTGCCATATACTGTTCATCAAACAGACGGTTGATTCTCAAGATACGACCACAAAGGTGTATCTGGGTCCACATGGGCCCAAGACTTGTTCGAACCAGTTCAGTTTGACCTAAACTACTCCGAGTCCAGCCCGGATGGGCTGGACTGAGGTGGTCCTGGTCCGCTAGGCTGCGGTCTGGCCTGGCCCCCAAAAAGGCGGTCTGTCTCGCTCAGATGGGTGGTCCACCATGGCAGGGTCTGACCGAGCCGACACCTGGGGGCGAGGCATCCCTGGTATTTATAATGGTCCATAGACCATCCTTCTTGTTCTCGTTGGTGTGTGGGACCCGCCATATATGGTCCTGATAGGTGCGTCAGCGCTGGCCGGTTTTACAACTGATCCTTCTCCCAGCAGCCCGACGACACTGCTATCCTCCCACGGTCGGCCGGGTGTCAGCCACTCTCTGGTTGTGATGCCTGCTCAAGACACGAATGAACGGATGTTGGACACCATCCAGTGCACCGCCTGCTCGAACCGCGGCTGGTCAGATGTTGGCCGCCCTCTTGTGTGCCGCTGCTCGACCTGCTGCCTCCTTCTCTACCGGCAGCATGGACACATGCCGCCCTCTTCCACGTGGTCGGCCGGTGTTCCAGTCACCACCTTCTTCCACACTCCATCGCATCATTGTTCAAAGCTCAAAAAAATGGCGTCTACATATTCATGATCCTTTGGTTGAGATATCCATGTCAATAAGTCACACCCAACAAGATATTGTATTTTTAGCGGACTTAATTATTTTGTGTCGAAGAATGCACAAAAAACATGCAATGAACGTAAGAAACTAATCAATTTTTAAGTGCGGATCGATGGCCATGTTTGTTTGGCCATTATCATTGTGAATAAAGAATATAAAGATTAAACAGAAATATTTAATCATACTTCAAATTAAAACCCCCTACCAGAAAGAGACGTTCTCTAACGACAGTCGATATAATCATCTTCGTCATTTTCATTAGTTCGCGACTCAGGGGAACTCGTCACCGCTTACTAAAACCAGTCTCGTCCTCTTGGTGGTTGGCATTGCAGTACGTTGCGGGGGTTTCATATCTTCGTGAATCCATTACAACACCCCTCCTCGAGCTCTATATAAATAAGTTAGGAGAAGGAGTGTCCGACACTCGGGGGAATTAATGAGGTTCATTTAATTGATAAACCTCCCAAGTTCCCAATGGCGTAGTTATGGAAAAAGTTGATTCAATCCACTTATTGTCTTGACATGTCGCCAGTCCCCCCATTATCGTTCTTCTATTAGTGGATAGAATAAAAATACAATAACAAAAAATGTTATTTAATTAATCTTTAGAAATTATGCAAAAAAACGTTTTCACCCAACCTACTGTGGTCAACATAAAGCCTCCCTTAAGTGAATCTCAGCACGGAAAATTCAACAGTGCCCTTAGATTTTTAATCTGAGCACCAGTTCAAATGTTAGAAAATGAAACTCATGGATTTACTGAAAGTAGTTGGAAAAAACATCATAAAATTATTAACAGTTACCCTCAACCCACGCTGGTCAAGGTTATGCTCTGCCTAACTACATCATGCCCCAACAAATCCAACGATACTCTCATATTTTTAAATCCAATTTACCATTTATAAGTTTTGGATTTTACAATAAAATAAATGTCACTTATTTATTTTAATTATGGCCAAAAACTAACTTTCATTGGTGGCTCATGCTGGCCATGTTAGTATCTTCCTAAAGAAAGCATACCCTCACAATTTCAGCGATGGTCTATTATTTTTAATCCAAGTTACCATTCCTGTGTTATAAGCATTAGAAAAAATAAAATAACTTTATTTAGTTATTTTATTTATGGTTATTCAATTTTTGGGTTTTCTTACCATAGGCTTGTGCCGACTAGATATAAGTCTCGCTAAGTATAAACTCGCCATCTTGAACGAAAAAGTGCCCTCAAATTTTAGATCCGAGAAACCACCTAAGAGTTATTCCTTTTTTTCAGGAAAATTTCTTACACGTGTTAATTAAATATTAACAAAACTTTGATGGATCATTCCAGGCTCTCTGAACCTCTGAATCGTGCGAAGTCAGATTTTGCGGTCTTGAAATAATTCCGTATAATTAAAAAAATATACAAAAATTTCGGGACATTATAATGAGGGTTATAAATGATCCAATATTTATGGATTTAGAATGGATGGATCTTTAAATATTTAAAGAAGGGGAGAAATATTATCTTTTATAAATAAATATTCAACCATTTCTCAATGTGATAATTAAAGCCGAATATATGGACGTATAGAGCTGAATAAGAAGGTGATAAATGTACACGATATTTATCCGTGATTATTATGGAATTAGAAAGCTCAAGAACCATGTATGTGTTCTGTCTATAGAAGATTTGATGAAATATTCATTAGAAGAGGCTTATAGTACTTCATTCTCTCTATACCCTAAATGTAAAAATATTTATCAAGATCATAAAGGGTATTCATAGTTGGAATATATAAAGAAAGATATATTAGAGTTTTTATCTCAGTGTTAGGTATGTCAGAATGTTTGGGATGAGAGAAAAAATCTAAGGGGATGTTATAACCATTACCCATATTAGAATGGAAATGAGAAAAAATAACTATGGATTTTATCTTCAGACACCCCAAAATATATAAAGGGTAAAATTATATATGATTTGAATCAGATCATATTTTTAACATGTTGAAATTTAAAAAATTAATTATTTTTGATATCATATTCAACACGCAACACTGAGTCTAGACAAAACTGTGATATGATATAGAACTATTACTACCTAAACCTGACCGATATAACCTAGTTGTCAAATTATTTGGTATGAATTGTATTAATAAAATTATGAAATATAAATGAAGGTAATATTCATTATAAATTAATTTAGAAATTTTTACTAAATATGAACTCAACTGTAATAAATATATTGTATTCAATAAAAAATAAAATTCCATTCAAAAGGGTTTTTATTTATTTTTTTATAAAATATTATAATTAATTTTTGGAACTTTTATAATTTTTTTTATAAAATAAACATATTTTTTTTAAATAATAATTTCCATATTAACTAATTTTTAATTTTTTTTTATTATTTTAGAAAAAATATTTTCCCTCCAATATATAGTGAAAATTCCAATTTTATGTAAAACTGTCATCTCTTTTTAATAAATTAAATAATTTAGAAAACCAATTAATATTTTAAATCAATTTAAGAATTAAATAAAATATTATTTATTTCTATTTAATAAATCCAATTTCATGTAAAACATATTTATAATATATTTTTATATATATATTTATTTTTAGGCATTAAAAAATTTTAAAAATTTATTTTAATGTTCTTAATGTTTCTCCATTTTAAATATTTTAAATAACTGCTAAATAAAAATTTTTTAAATGAAATGTATATATTGAATATATAAAAATATTAATTTAATTAATTTAATAATTTTTACTTTTAATAAAGATTATATGATATCATCATATTCCGCAAAAAATGAATTTCTTAAAATAATCATATTTTGACATGTTTGTGGGTTTAATTGAATTTAACCATTTCTAATTAACCGAGTTGAATTTGGAAAAAATTAGTCCATATATGTAATCATCATAAATTATAATATAATATATAGTCAACTTAATTCTTGATTATAATGAACAGCGAAAATAGTACATATTATTTACTATATTAAAGAACAAAACAAGTTTATCAAGGCTTAATATAAATTATTATGGTTTCAAAATTACCCAAAAATTGTCTAATTTATATTTTATGTTCATATATAGATCTCAAATCTTATAAGGTTCTTAATTTTTTCATATATATATACTTTTATCATGAGAAAAATGTTTCTGTAAATCATTCTTTTCAAAAATTCCAAATGTATACTCTCCACCACTTATAAAATGACACCGCACTGTTATAATTTCCACACATAAAAAAACTGTTTTATAATATAACTGACCAATTAAAATACTAACATACCTCCACTCATCCTATAATTATTTTGTTGATCAGAAATCTATCCTAGAATGAATTTTGGTGCAGTCCTAATGATGTTTTCCCAAGAAGAGATAATGTTATTAACCAAGAATTTAATTTTATTTCTTCTTCCACATCCTCAAAATATTGTTAAAAATAATTAAATTGTTACCATATAATATTTCTCTATAGATATTTTTTTATTTTATGTCAATGAACAACAACTATATACTCCTCCCCCCAATGGGAAACTTAACCACTGATTGTAGACTACTACCACATGAAGATATGTAAATCATTTTGGATCACCACTTATCATGAATATATATAATGATGTATAAAATATTCATACATGATATTAATGATATAATTATACAAATATAATTTAAATAACACAAATACCTTCTTTATTTACATTATATATAGAATAAAATAACATTATCATTATGTTCGGTGGACTACTGCCTCACGAAGCGATGTGATTCATTTTTTACATAAAATTTACATGAAAGGTAATAAGTTTTAATTTTAAGTTCATATATTATATTAATTACATATTAATAATTCTTCAAAATAAAGATATAATATACTTTTGAACAAAACACCAATTGAATTAATTATATCATCATTTATTTGTATGGAAGACTACCCCCGCATGGAGCGTTTTGATTAGTTTTTATTACTGAATTACATGGATGGTACATATAAGTGTATTTGAACAAATAATTTGATATTTATGATATAATATTAATATTGGATATATAAAATTACATTTATCTTCCTTCCATCTTGATCATTGATAGATGTAACTGTGACCCATGTTTGTGTATGACCTACTGTATTTATGATTGTAATGTGGTTAGTTTTTCAATACCATAATTAATGGTTATTTTGAAAAGTATAATTTATTCATAGAAATTATAATAATTTAATTATTATAATTTTTGGATGATTAAATAATAATCTCTTGGACCATTGTAAACTTACCAAAGTGATTTTTTACATTTGACTCATTCATCATTAATATGTTTGCTATGAAATTAATTATTAACTAATAGAATATAACATGGTAAAACATATAATTAATGGAATACTAAAATTTAAATATGTACTTATAAAATTTAAGAATTAACTTTTGTTTATTATTCACAAATACATGGAACACAGCTGATGATTCAGTCTTGAGCTAACTGTTTCTTCTCAAAACTTTATTCTTTGAGTAGCATGTTTTTTATGAACCTAATTTCCATTATATGGTGTATATACTACAACATTACATATTATATCAAAAAATATTCATAATTAAGGGAATATTACTTTATAGTTAATTTAATTAATTCATTTGGTTTTTAAATCAAATGTTACCATGATGGTAAGGTTTTGTGCTTTAATCTCATTTTATCCAGAGTTATTTGTGAATAAAGTTTCATTAAAGGGAATTATTTGATAATTTTATAATAAAAAAATTTTATTTTATTATTATATGGTTATTCATGAACCTTTATAGTAATATTACAACTTTCCTCTCTTTTATAATTATAAATATTTAGAAATTTTTTAAGGAAAACAAATACATTTTTATCTTCAGTTGAAACCCTTTCCCTTCTATTTCATTGTTGTAATTAAATTTTTCATTGATATATTTAATATTATCCTATGATTTTTTAAAATAATTTTCATCCATAATTTTATTTTTACAAAATATTTTAAATGGAATCAACCTATATCTTTCCGAATGATGTAGTTTTTATTTTTATTACAGAAAAATGAAATGATTTTTAAAAAAATACTCAATATTTACAGAATTAAATGTCATCATGAACACTCAAATCATTAAATATTTCATTATATATTTCCGCGGTTAGATTTCTATAAAATATTTTCTAAAATATTTTTTGATATTAATTTTTTTTTTCAAAAGTGATTTTCAATGTGTAAATGTTATTTTCCTCAAGAATATTTTTAATTATTTTAGATGTATTTATATTTATAAATGAAAAGATAATTTAATGTTATATAATATCTTTAAACTATATATATATATGTCTCTCACATATATACCAATCTTATTCACATTTCCATTAACATGGTAATGAATTTCTTGTTGTAATTTTTTAAATTCATCTATTTTGAAATTTCCAATGATTTTGATTTAAAGCAGGATAATGAAACTCATTTTCATGGCATGGGTAAATCTTATGTTAAGCAATAAGATTGATTAAATTTTTTTGGAACACATAGATAAAGAACAAGTTATTTTTGGTGTGCATATATAGAACTCTAATACATTGGGTAAATTTGTAGACTCTTGATTCACACGTATGTGGTTGGGAGTAATCCTAATACATTATGTGAAATTGTCTATCATGTGAAATTATTTGGGAAATTTGCATTTTATCATATTTTTTTTCATGTTTTAGATTAATTCCACATTCTGTATGATTCCATGACCCTATGATACAATGTTCTTTATTTTATTCATCAATTTTATTACTCACATCCCTTCACATTTATGTTATTTTGTTATATACTTGACTAATACAATATGTTTCATTATCATGTCAATTACTTTAATAGTATTTCTAAATCATCCAATTCTTCAATGTATTCCCCAGGTTATTTGATGTGGTTTTAAGAGCTCATTGGATATAGTGTCATAGTTTTCAAAATGATGAAATAAGAATGTAATGCTTCAATTTCCATTCCTGTATTTGGATCATTGTCTTACAACGACACTAGGACTCCAGATCTTCGGGTTATAATTAACGAATGTTTATTTTAAAAAATAATGTAATAATATTTGTAAAAGGAATCATTAGTTATAGTTGGTATCAGAGTAATGTAACATATTCATTCATTGGGAAATCCCACGTGCATGTGCTGGATGAAGCATCTTTATTTTTGTAAGGGCTTCATGAGGAAAGGGATTCCATTGTGGAAAGTGGGGTGTTTCACCTAAGAGGTGTAGCCTTCCATGGATCACTTTGTTAGGTAAAAATTAGATTACACAATATATAATTAAATACAACTATTGTTGGTAAGAGTGAAGTTGTTTAGATAAGCTTTATAAACGTGTATAATAATACTTTAGTGGGAACCCTAGGGATAATTATAAGGATAGTACTAGTGTAGAAAATTATCATGAAATATCGATGACATATAGAGACCATGGATTCTATGAAATTAAATAACATTATGTATATTACAAGTGGATATGGTTTTTGAATTTATGCACATATGGGTAATAAATCTGAAAAAGGAACGTCGGACTGGACTCATTTGTTACCTAGGACATGAAAATGGGCATGACTTTTCACCTAGCTTGACAATATCTATGGGATATTCTTTGAAAATTCACAAACTCTTTAGGGACTATCATGAATAATTGAATATATGGAGATCGTTAATGACCTATATTTAACATAATGTGTCTTATAATAATATATAGTTATTATTAATCATACATCTTGAAAATAAGATTCATGATTATGTTGTTCCCCACTTTTAGTATTATTTCTCATACTATAATTTCTAGTTTTAGTCAATGGATAGCACAAGAAGAAATCATATTAAAACTGAATGTGATGTTTACATTTTCAATTATGAGAAACTAAATTTGATGATGACTGGAGGGAAGGATATTGTGATTATTCTTAATCATCTATTCTAAAATATGATTAACTATTTGAAATCTAGAGAGATTACTAACAAGTAAAATAATATGAGGACGAATTTCATAATTTTCATGTGGTAAAAAAAATAGAATAAAAAAATATTCATCATTATACATGTCAAAAATGTGAGGAGAATCACCTAGAAGAATATATCAAATGGATGGTAATATTATTTCTATGTAGAAATAAAGGCCATATAGAAATGAATTATCATGTAATTTGATGTCGTATATGTGGGGAACATGGGAATTATTTTATTCAATTTAATAAACAGTGGGACATCCCTTATAAATGAAGGATGTTTTTTTATAAAAAGTCATTTAAGTAAAAGAGTTGAAATATTATACTATTATGATTCTAGATTCATATTGTAGAATAGTTTTTACTAATGGAATTTTGATTTTAAGAATCATGAAACATATAAAGATATTGTAAATTTTATAAGAATATATGTACTCATGTAATGTTATCTTACAAATTATTGATACCATCATAAGAATATGATTTTAAGTATAATATGTTCAGAGTTTTAGTCCCCCGATTTAGGGTTTTAAGTAATTTTATTTTGAGGTGGAGTTTTTTTTAGGATACATTTTTTTGGGTTAAAGTGTATAAAATCATTTAGTTTACCATGAAAGACTATTTTGGAAGATTGCAGTTATGTTTTTAGGGTATGTAAGCTAAATGGTTTTATGGATAGTCAGTTGTGGAATTGATTAAGTATAAATCTCAGAGTAACTATTGAGGTATTAGATATTAATGTATTATATTGGATAAATTGGGAAAAACAATTTAGTTTTATTAAAGGGAAGATAAATATATTATAATTATTTTGGGGATTATGTGGTAAGTTATAATATATTTATAGTGATCCAGAAAAAATTAATCTCTAATACTCATAGTTTGGATACAAATATAATATTTTGGTGGAAATTTATTAGAGGAATAAATTCTACTTTTAAAGTAAACATATTATTTTATGTTCTTTTTATAGAATGTAAAATCATTCCTAAAATACATGAAAATGATATCAAAACAAAAATATTATCCTATTACCTTCATATCCATGGAGTCAATAGTCATTTAAATCATTATAGATTTCAGGTTTTGCTATCCATAATGTTCAATTGATCATTGAATTCCTTAAAATCAATTATTTTCAACAATCTAAAATATTATTTAAACTATTTTTACATGTTCATATCTTAATTGTCTTCCAATGTTATATATTTGGAAACATAATATGTGTTATTCCAGATAACCTTATAATTCAGCTCTCCCACTTTTATGTGGAAGTTTTATTTACCCCATTTGTGATGCATTTTTTCCACAAAATAATGTTCTAATGTGAAACCTTTGATTAATAATAAAGAATTTAAATTATGAGAATGAAATTTATTTAATGGGGTTATTATGTAACACCCTAAGATTTTAAAATATGACTATTATCGATATGCTATTCAACATGAAATACTAGGTTTAAATGAAAGCACAACATAATATTAAAATATTATTATCCAAACACAACTGATATAACCAAGCCGTTAAACTGGATGGTATGCATAGTATTAATTTTGTTCGAAATATATATAAATTTCTTACTCATTAATAATTTATTAAAATTTTATTAGTATAGAAGAATAAAACTTAAATATAGATATATTTTTCTTAGAAAATAAGTTTCCTTCCAAAATGGATTTTTTTTATTTTATGGGAAAATATTAAAATTAATTTTGAGATATTTTAGAAACACTATTTTATAAAATAAATATAATTTTTCATGTTGACATATCTATAGTAACATATGGTAAAATGTTTAGTTTTTTTATAAAATAACACTTTTAGTGAATAGTTAGAAATAATATTTTTTGTAAAACTCTCACATATATTTAATAAATTATGAAATTTAAAAGTTATATTATTATATTAATTTCATTTAAAGATTAAAATAAGTAATATTTAGTTTTATTTAATAAAATTAATTATATTTTAATCAATGTTATACTTGATTTTTTTATATATTTTTTCAGAAAAAAATAATTTTTTTGAAAACCAATTTTAAAATTCATGATGTTTCTCTATTTTAAATAATTCAAATAACCCCTAAATAGGAATTATTTAAATTAACCTATTGATTATATATCTATAAATACTATTTTAATTTACATTAATTTTTATTAATGTTTATATATCTAATATGCGATTATCATTTCCTTCAAAATCCATTTATTAGGAAACTATTTTTTATATACGTTTGCAGGTTTAATTTCAAATTAAATTCTTCAAGTTAGGTGAGTATAATTTCAAAAAATAGATTCCATATTTGTTAATAAAAATTAATTTATATTATCTTGTAAGTTAAATATATTTTTTTACCATAATGAATAGTGAAAATATTAAAAATATTTACGACGATTAATAAAAAGACATGTTCACCGAGAGGGTTAAAATAAAAATACATCGGTCACCAAAAATCCAAAGAATAAATAATTCTTATGATATTTTCTTATATGGACATTAAATTTTATAAGTTTCTAGTATAGTCCATTTTTATTCTTTTCTAATTATAAAAATTTTGTTTTAAATTATTCTTTTCAAAAATTCCAAATGTGTTCTCTCACCCACTTATAAAAGGCTACCCCTATCCTCCCCTTTTACCTCATACAAGATCCATTGGTTAAGAAAATACCTAACAAAATAACTTAATTAATTCCATATCATAATCCTAGATACCTTGTGTAACACCCCGGGTAAATAAAGAATATGACATTTTTATATTTATCCCTATTTGTGGAAAAAATGTCAATATTAATTTAAATGGAATGCTATACTCGATGGCTTACCCAATACGCAAAAATGAGTTCCTTTGAAATCGTACATTGCACTCTAATAATAAAATAATATTATTTTAAATGGTAGTTAACACATAGTTGTTGTATTGGCAGGAATGAATAGAAATAACTAAAATACGATTATATTTGTTTGTTAAATGTTTTTAATTTTATCCAATAAATTTTAGAGGCTTAAATTACAAATGAATCCAATCTTAAGCATTGAATACACTAGTATTTTTAAAAGATTGTTTTACTACCTTTTGATGGAAAACCATTTTTAAATCAAACTTTTGACAATTTTATAAGCTCTATTTTCCAAAATAAACATATTATTTATGATTGGGACATTGAAATTTACCTTGGGTTAATTTTTGGTATTTTTCTGACAATGTTCATTTTTCAATGAATAGTGAAAAATACTACATTTTACATCAAAACTGCTTTTTCATATAATTTAATTATATGGTTATATTATATTTTAAATTTATTTTAAAGTGTAATTATAATATATTTTTACCATTAAATTCAATTATGGTCATTGGGATTAATTACACTTTGGAATTAGGCATAAACAAGTGCCAAACATTTCATAAATATTGTTTCTGAAAAACCCGCTATTTGTTTTGACAACGGGAAGTTTTTTTAAATTCATTATTGCAATTTTTGTGTTTGGAATTTTGTAAAACTGATTACATATTTGGAATCAGAATTTCCAAATTATGTATTTATGATTCTTTGTTTTTGGACATTATGAATAGTAACGACGGTAATTATCTTTAATTATCTTGATTAATGAGTAATCAGGTAGTTAAAGATAATAAAATAATACCATAATAATTAAAAATGACCACAACATGGGTCATAAGGCTACTGGTTTTCTCATGGGAGACCATGGTATTCCTTGTGCCAAACTTGGGGGCCCCATGTAATCACTTTTGTGAGAAAGTGACTTTTTATCTTTTTATTTTTTAAAGAATGTTAAATGTAACAAAGAATGTATCACCTAAGTAAAATATTTTTAATTTTGTCTACATAAATGATATTTTGTACTATAAAAAATCATTCGAAATATAAACATATTTCCTACATCATGATATTTTTTATAATTTTTAGATATTAAATTTATTAAATTATTTATGACATCATGATGATGCAGCAATTACCTCATTAATAAAGGATTTAAATAAAATGGAATGATAATGTCAAATCTAAGACCTACATATTAAAAAACCTATTAGATGGGTGAATTTCGAACCCTTATCACCTTATCCTCGAAAAACACTAATGTGGGACCATTAAATTCTGAAACGCTTTCTAAAATAATGTAACATTTCCTTACTTTCCAAGAGTGCCCCTCCTCTCCTCTTATAAAAGGCCCCCACCTCTACCTCCTTACCCACACTTCCAAAACCTTTGACTCAGCCAAAACCTGACCATTGTGTCTCTCCACATCCATCTATAACACCTTGAGGCCTCAATTTGGGCAGAAGCCTTCCCAAGGAAGCCTTTGAGCTCAAACCAAAGGGAGTTACCCGATTTTAAGGTAATGTCTTAAATTGAGTCCTTTTGTTTTATTTTGCTTCTCCAACCCCATAAACTATTTTTATTCATTTATTTTGTAAAATCTCCAGTATCTTCAATATACCAGTATGTTTTTATAATAATTATTAGAGCTACACTGATACACACCTTCGTCTAATGGTTAAAGAACATACTGTTTTTATGGTTCGCGATTTTATGCCTCACGAAACGATGATGGTTCAATATTGTTTTAACACCTTTAAAGGTGGCCATTATGATGTCCCTGTATTTTTTATATGATATATATGGTATTTATGTATAATATATGCTTTTGTATTTTATATTTAAAACATACCTTTATTCTTTTCGTGTTGTGTAAATGCGATAATTTCATATGAGGAAGTGTGGACTACCACCCCCTCAAGTGATGTGACTCGTACATGCAATACATCGAATGTATAAAGTATGAAATTAATGAACATATGTGACCTATATAACATATATATTATAATGGAATTATAATATATATATATATCATTTATTTTTAATTCCATTGATATGAAAAAGAAAAAAATAAAAGTAGCGTTCTTGCGTACGTACGACCTACCGTCTCCATGAATGGTGTTTTTCATTTTATATCTCCAAATGATATGGAATAGTATAAAATGAATATTTAATAGATATATATGATATTTTAATCATTAATTCTATTCTGGAAATTATTTACTTATAACTACATGGGAAATCTTTTTTCAAACAAGTTTATTTTTGACTCATGTACCAAAAATCGGCAAAAACGTCTGATATGAAATAACATTATTAAACAATTATTATAACATTATAATAAGTGATATGAACTGAATAATAATTTCAAAAGGAGTTACTTAGGCAATTATTAATTGACCAAAGTTTATTATTCAGGAATATAATGAAACGAACAAGACAAGTTGGACTTGAGGTAAGAGATCCTACTCCTCTCTTTATTTTTAAGTACACTCTTTTATGTCATTCCTTTTAAATCTCATCTTTCTTGTTATTGGGATGTTCTTTTATATTAATCCTATAGTAATTTTTTTGTTCATGTGATGAGAGACCCTATTCTCTCTCATCAATCCATTTTGGACGTTTTGAGTGGCGCCGTTATGCTGCCGAATTTTTGTAAGAGATCTAACCTCTGTCTTTCTTTTTAAGTACTCTCCTTTATGTCACTTTTTTAAGCTCTTCTTTATTAATATGGGGGATGTTATTTTATATTATTATTTCTATAAACATTATGTTAATATGATGAGATACCCTATTTGATCTCATCAATCCATTTTTGTAAGTTTTATGTGGAGCCGTTAGGCTGCCGAGTTTTCGGAAGGGATTTTTCAGCTCAATTTTATTCCCATGAGATTTATGATACATTTGCGATAATTTCTTTTGAGTGGTGTATGTACTGCCTATTATTTTACTCATTGTGTAATATAATTTCTTTTATGAGTATTTACATAAATGTTGTATTGTCTTTATTTCACTAGGTGTATGTTTCGAAAGATACCCATATCGGTAAGGGAACCTTTCACCCTCCTCTCGTTAAAAGACTTCTTTTGCTGGGTCTTTTAATTTAAAAATTTTATGTTGGGATATGTTCTCATATATCCTTATTAATATAAATTTTATGTCCAAGTGATGAGATACCCTTTTTTTATCTCTCATCAACTCATTTTGATGTGATGCCATTAGGCTGTCAAGGGAACTTCTTAACCCAATTTCGATTTCTTTGGGTTCAACATGCAGTTATTGAATATGGCATCATTTGAAAATGTGTGAATGAACTTTGATTATTTTACACTTAATATCCACTTATATTTGGTGTATTTGTTTGTCACACATAATTATGTAATTGATTTATCCTTAAACCAAGGATACCATCTTTATAAGGGACTTCGTCTCAATCTCCATTCATTGAGGAATATTTTGTTTTATACACAACCTTCTTTTATAAGGTGTATAAACCCCTTTAACTTTTACATTTATCTAAAAAGGAATCTTTTTTATATGAATTGTTTTACTAAACGACAAAGGGGAATTTTTTTGTCGTGCGTATGTGGTGACAACGACTTCTCCGCCTCCGTGACCATTATTTGAGTTTCGGCTTCTTCTATAAGACATACCTTCTTTTTAAAAGAAAAATAAATACCATGTTTTACTTTTCTTTTATTTTGGTATTGAAAATGGTTTTCATAATGTTTTTATATCAATGTGTTTTATTGATATCTTGTTATTGAAAGGTGGAAATTTTATGTTTCTTTTATGCATGTTTTATGTGATAAGATTATGTTATGGTTCTTGGGCATTGTTATGAAGACAGGTGGTTCCGTGATAAACTAAGTGAAGGTGATCCCGATATAGCTCTCAAATGAATTGGGTAACATAAAGGAGTGAAACATTAAGGTTTCTCCGAAGAGATTTAGGGAATATACTGTGGTGGGTATTCCAAACGTAACCAAGAGGGTTACTCCTTACGTAAGAATGTTATGAATGCCTCATGTGACCTTTTATGTATTATGATTTCTATTATTGATTCATGATTTGATGAGGTATGTTAATGTGCCTATTTTTTATGGGTAAAGTATGATTTCATTCTTATGTATATATGAACTCATGTTTCCTTTACATATTTTTTATAACCCTTACTGAGATTTTTATGCTCATCCCATGTTTTTTGAAATGTTTTTCACTGGTCGAGGGAAAGGTGCATGATATGATGATAGTGTCAAGGAAGTTTCATGAAAGAATCCGTGCTCTATTTTTAAATATGTTTCTATTGATGGAAAAAAATGAATACTATCTTTTATGTAACCAAATTATTTAAATGTGGAATGTAATGCAAGTTTTATGATATAATTCCCTAAAACTCTAAACCTGAAAAGATCCTCAATGTGTAATCATGTAATAACTCAAGATTAAGTAAGGTTTAAGGCTGGGGCCTTATACCTTGGTTTTATCTTTGATACAGCCTTGAATGGATTATAGTGTAATTCAAAAGAAGTTATCTTAATAATAAGTAACATCCATAACCGATCATTTTAAATTATTTCTTCTTTCACATCACTAAAATATTATTAAACCATGAAGATACAATAAATTCAGTATATTATTTATTGTTATATGTTTTTAAGTTAATTTAATGACATAAAACCATCCCCTCCTCCCAAAAATTGTAATCAAGAAATATGGTCGTCTCTATGGCAGACTACCATCTCAGGAACTGATGTAACATGTTTTTCACAACCACTTAACACTAGAGGATATAATGATGTATTTAATTTATATATATAATTTTTATGAAATAATTATACATATACAATTATAATAAAACATATAACTTCGTACTTTTTATTCTGTATAGAATACGATAGTGTTGGTTGTCTAAACAATATGCTACCCCCTCATGAAGCGATGTGATTTGTTTTTAACATACGATTTACCATGAAAATAATAAGGATTAATATTATGTTCATATACTATATTAATTAAAAATTATTAACTCTTTAATATAAATTTACCATATAATTTCTTAACCTATCATCCATTGAATAAATTATAAGATCATTTATTTTTTCGATAGCCTATCGCCTCAAGAAACGATGTGATTGTTTTTTATTAACCCATCACATGGATGTAATAAGTAAGTGTATATAAATAAATAATATTATAATTATTTTAATATTATAATTATATAAATATAAAATAATACTTAACTTTTTTCCATCACAATCATTTAAAAATGGAAATGTTATACTTGTGTGTGTATGAGCTACCGTCTCCTTGATTGTATCATAGTTTAGTTTTCATAACAATATTTCATTATTATATTTATAATTTTAGTATACGTATAGAAATTTTATTTATTTCAAGATTTCAATTCTTTATATTATTAAACACTCATCACTTTTACCTTAGTAAACATATTAATGTTCTTTTTGGACCAATGAGTCGTTTATTTTTTAAACGAATATTGTGAAATTAAATGGTTATGTAATTTGATATGACATGGTAGAAAATAAAATAAATGAGATAATAAAATTTAAAAGTTTATTTAGTAAGTAAATAATAAAATAATTTTTTTATTCAGGAATATAATCTATGAAAGTTATCATTTTGTCCAAAGGTAGGGGTTTCATTAAGAAAACTTCTTTCTTTGAGACACATGATCATTTATTAACATATTTACTTTATATTTTGTATATAATTCAATATTACATATTATATCATGAATCCTTCATAAATTATGATATTTTAATATACAATTATTTTAATTTATTTGTGATTGTTTTTATTAAAATGTAACCATAGCGAAAAAGGTTTCTACTTCAATATAATTTTATTTAAGATTGTGTCTGATTTAATTTTCAATAAATGTTTATTTTTTATAATTGTTTGATAAAAAACATAAATTTAATTATAATATGGTTATTAATACTATTTCTAAATAATTTTACCATTTCATACTATATAGTAATTTATAATTCAAAGTAAAAGGCTTTTATGGAAAATTGATATAATTTTTCACTTCGGTCAAAATACATTTACCTTCCATGCCCTTGTTTTATTTGAAGTGTTTGAGAAAAATAATTTAATATTATCCTATGATTTTATCAGATAATGTTTACATATTATTTCATTAAAAAAATTTAAATTAATCTTTCTACCTTTTTCCAAATGAGGTACTTTTGACTTCTCATATAAAAATGGGAATGGTATATTTTTTTACGTACTCAAAATCTTCCAAATTACGCACCACCTTGACCACTAAACTATTTGAAGACTCCTTTATAATTTTCCAATTTTATTTTTAAATAATTATTTATTATATTTTTTGTAAATTTAAAATTTTTCAAAACTGATTTTCAATGTGAAAATGATATTTTCCTCATGTTTTTTATCATTTTAAAAGTATTTTGATTCATTGAAAACATAAATGTTTAATGTTATGGAATGATTATAAACTCAATATATATATACCTCACAAATATTTTCTTTTCTTATTATCCTATCCTATTATGGTGCAATAAATTCCTTATTATCATTTCTCAAATAAATTACTTTGAAATTTCCTACGACTATGATATAATAAAATATTATGAAACCCATTTTCATTGTATGGGTAATTATTATTTTATGACTTATGATTGATTTCTTTTATGATTCACATGTAGATCATAAATATGTTATTTTAGGTCTTCCTTGATAGTTCTCTAATGAATTGAATAAATATTTAGTCTATTGATGTGTCATGTATGGGATTAGGAAGTAATTCTATTCCATTATTGGACATTGTCCGCCATGTGATATTGTTTAGAAAATTATCTCTCACTCATGTTTATGTCGTGTTACATGTTTATGTGGCATTAATATGACACCATTACCTTTTGATATCATTTCATCTATGTAATTATTATATGTGATTACTCACTTTAATTCTCTTTTAAGATATCATATTATATATTTGACTCGGATATTATGATTCCTTATAATTCTTATTCCCTTACTAGGATTTCTAGCTCACCCCTTTCTTCTATCTATTCCTTTGGTTATTCCATGTATTATTAAGAGTTGACCTTGATTTAGGATCTCCCTATTAAAATGTGAATGAATAAAAAAATTCATGTTTTAGTTTCATTTGATTTATTAAGAACCCAATCTTCCAAAGACACTAGACCTCATGATTTTTAGGTTTTAATTAATAGATTTTTATGTTAAAAACACATAATAATATGTGTAAATAGAATGGGTCACTATATTATTACACTTTAAAAATAATTCATTGATATTAGATAATATTTATCTCTATATCATAAATTCATAATATATATTAAGTATGTGGGAATGTTTCATGGTGTACCACATTCAAATGTATCTGATTAGGATCAAAGGTTCAAATTGATGTTCTGGTTAAGTCTTTAAAAATCCCTTGACACATAATTGAGTTTCATCATAGTGTGTTATCCTCAGACAAATTTTTAATGTTATATAACTATTCAAATCCTAGTAGATATGTTGAGACATTGTCATATGGATTTTAAGGTTGGTTGGAATCCACACCGTCCACTAGTTTCACCTTTTTACAATAATAGCGTTTACCCAAGAATTTAGATGGATATTTATAAATTCTTTTGTGGAATGAAGTTCATAAAAACAATTTAATTTTATAAATTTGTTGACATTAAAATATTTGGGCTCGGTTATCTATTGAAATTGAATAGATGTTCAGATCTATTCAACAACTCATAAGGGTAGCACAAAGTCATCAAAAAAGATATACTAACAATCTCTAGTGTTATGTAGAATTTGAAGTTGGTGATAACGATTTTCTAAGAATTTCTCCACGGAATTAGGAAAATTTATTTTTAAAGAAGGTCAATATGAGACCTAGTAATATCATTCACATTTAAATTCTCAGTCCTATCAACATGGTTGTTTATCGATTTGTCCTTCCAGCACATGTCTCTTATTTCCAAGATGTGTTACATGTTTGTATCTTGAGGAATTATATACCCAATCCTTCAGATGTACTAAACTGAGAATTAATATCACTATATCATGATAGTCATTATAAAGAAAAACCAATGAATATTATGGGACATAAAGTGAATTTTCTATGAAACAAGACTATTCACCTTGTTAATATTTAATGGAGAATCCCCCAATTTAAATAAGTTACATAAGATATTAATAAGATGATAAGGAAAAAGTATCCTCATCGTTTCGAATAGAAGTGAAAATTTTAGAGGTTGAGATTCATTGTAAGGGAGAATAATGTAATATCTCAACAAATTTATTATTATTTTCAAATATATTTAATTTATCTCGTAGCATGTGTTATATGCCACATCAAGTTTTAAAAAACTATGATATTCTGCTGATATTATTATTTAAACATGACCATGATTAATAGGCCATTAAATATGAAATCATGACTATGAATTAAATTATTTTTAGAATTATTTATAATTTGTTTTTCTAAAAAAAATTTTTTATTAGTAATTACTTAATTTTTAGTATTCTAATTTTTTTCTTCAAAAATACATTTTTCTAAAAAAAGTATTAAATTTATTTTGTGAATAAATAATAAGTTTTATTTTTCGAAATTTTCTGAGAATTAATTTTTGAAAAAATAACTTCATTTTTTAATTAAAATTCAAAATTATCTTAGGATTATTTTTTCATAATTTTCTTAAAAGATTATTCTTTTAGTAAAAAGTTAAAAATAATTGTTTTTATTAAAAACCATATTTTTGTTTTAAAAACTTATAAGGATAATTTTTTTAGAAAAACTGTTTTAAATGTAAAATAGGTTCAATTATATTATAATTAATATATTTTATGTCATTTTAATCAATTTCATATTGAATATTCATATAATTTTTTTTAATTTTTTTTTAATATTTTTCATTGGAAACCCATTTTTTATCTTATTTATGGGTTTAATTTTAAATAAAATTCCAGTAATTTTGTAAATTTAATCTGAAAAAACATAATAAATATTTTTAATCATTATAATTAATTTAATACAATAATATCAACTTTATTTTTGTTCAAAATAAATAGTGAAATAGTAAAAATTGATTACTACTTCTCTAAAATGGGTTTATCCGCGTTTAAAATAAAAATAAGGGTTAAAATACATAAAATCATATCTAAATCCAATTTTGTAAACATATGTATACCTAATATCATATAATTTTTCATAATGAGAATGTTTTTAGCCTTTCTAAAATTTTAAAATGTGGTTACAACATTTTATTTCCAAAAATTTCTAGTGTCAGCTCTATCCCACTTATAAAAGGGAACCCCATATCCACCCTATAAAACTATAAAACCCATTGTTTTATTTATCCTTAACCCCTATTAATTTCCAAATTCGCTAATTATATCATATAGTCTTCAGTTTTATTATGAAACCCTCATAAAAAGGATTTTATCGCTAACCTAAGGAAGTTGTTCGATGAAGTGGTAATGTTATTAACCAAGCATTTTTATTTAATTTTTTCTTCCTCCTCCTTAAAATCCAAATAAGATATTATTATTTTAAAAAAATAGTATCTCTATTATACTAAGATATTATTATGGAAATTTAATAACTTATATCTATTTCTTTTTCCAACAAATGTGAAATTAAACCATCGATCATGTGTATAGTGGACTACCGCCTCACGAACAGATGTAATTCATTTCCATCACCACCTCTCAATTATGAATATAATGAAAAAATAAAATTATATATATGATATTGTTAACATAATTATAGTTCTATAATTATGATTTCATATAAAAAATTTTATGTTTTATTCCTTGGTGTTAGACTAGTAATGTTGATTAAACACATCCCATATACTTTAGGTTTTGAGGATATCAAAATCACATTCATTCATTATAGATGATCTTGTTTTCTAGGTGTTTTTATTATATTTTATTATATTCCTTTGTTTTTGGTTATTTATTTCATTAAATATTTCTTATGTTTGTTTTCGATGGAATCTTCCTAGGTCTAAAAATGGCAATATGGAATTTTTGGCTATATAGTCGAAACAACTACACTGGTCAAATATATTTCATGAATGAAATGACTATGTCATATAAAAATAATCAATATATTACATATGTGTAAATTTCATACATTAGTAAGATCACCTATGTAAAAAATCATCCATGTGATTATTTAGAAACAAAAAATGGTTTCACGGAGTAATCAGATACGTGAGAAATCATCTAAGGGGTCACTTAGCTATATTAATATGAATCGGGATGATAGATGTAACATGAATCAACTACATGATGACATAGGCTACATAAATATAATGAACTATATCAGATTTGATGATTCGTCAATATGAAGAATATCGATATCTCATTTTAATCAGCTACATCAAATTTGGCTATGTGAATGAGAAGCTAACATGATTCTATTTGCCTACATTATGTAAAACTACATACATGGTTAAAATATGCAATCTTTTTCATATGATTAAATTGTGAAATTTTTCTATGTCATTCTTTATGTTGGTATTTATTATCATTGAACTACTCAAGTAATGTTTTTTATATTGTTATAAAATCTTTAACATCCATATTTCCTGTTTATGATAAAATCGAATATAATAATACCTATGTATCGATATAGAATAAAAGGAATAAATTTTTTATTTTCTTCTATGTTTGATAAAAAATATCAATGAATTGGACATGTCACTGACCTTATTTTCTATTCATAATGTACATGGCCTTCAAATAAGAAGTAGGGAATGAATTTTAAATAGGAAGGCATTAAAAGTGTGGAATTTAGTATGAGAAGTGAAGTGGATAAGGGAATATAATGAATACCTTCAAAAATTGCTCCAAAATTACTCCCTATTTTTTTCAAAATTAAGGAATGAGAAGTATTGTTTAATTTTTTATACTTTTCCACATTTCATTCTGAGTTTAATAATCCACTATTTTAGATTTTCATCCATCATATCATTTCTCTTGGAGACCCTTTATATTATATCCGTTGTATCCTCCTAATGTGAGTTTAAATTTGTAAACAATTTTTATTTATTTTTCTTTTTTTTGGAATAGATTCCCTATAAAAGAACCTTTGGATTATTTTTCTTATAAAGTGTTTATTTATCCTGGTTGAAATCTCATGTGCTTGTAAAATGTGTCGACTACAGGCACTCAGTCATGAATTCTCTAGAAAAATGAATAGATGTCCCTGGGAAACAGATTGATCAACTGTAAATCATAACATTTATGGGAAGGAGTGGTGGTGGAGTGAGATAAGAGAGTTATATTCCCCAAAACCATATAAATCTCTTTGTATCTGTTTCACTTTTTATTCTCTTTTTCAACATAATGGATTGTTAATAAAGAAATTATAAATCATTCATAAAAAATAAGGCTGTCTTTTAGAAATTGAATAAAATTTCTGATGATTTTAGTTAACCCACCCCATCTAGATTCTTAATATGGCCGGTCTCTAACCACACTTCGGGATACGATAACATCACTCGTGAATAAAGTGGACAACCACTTCACTAAGGGTTGAAGTTCATTTTTCACATACAATTTTCATGGAATACAAAAAGGATAAATTTAATAAAAATATTTTCTATATATTACATAACAATGAACCTATATAGGTGATATATTATTTATCTTACTTCTATTCATTACGTCAATAAAAAGTAAGCACCATTTAGGAATTTTTATGACCTACTATCTCCTAAAAAAGTTTAATTAATTGTCTACATCGAAATATAATAGATTATTATAATAAAATACATAATTAATATATATATGATATTCTTATCATTGTTAAATTTATGTAGATAATGGAACCATGATCAATTTAACTAGAAAAAAAATACTAAATCAAAATATAAGGACCCAACCTTGAACATTACATAATATTGAATTAAAATAATAATTCACATTGAGGATCTTTTCAGGTTTAGAGTTTTAGGGAATTAGGACATAACTATTACATCTCAAAATATTACAAAGTAGGCACTTCTACCCAGAATCAACTTTCTTTTCATAAAATAAAAACTCTTGAAATAAAAAGTCATGTCTAATTCCATGTTAAAGAGAGCATGGCTTTTCCTTGATCACATCCTTGACCCTGTTCATCTTCAAGTCATGTGAAAAACATTTCAAAACTTGGGATGAGCATAAAAGGATCAATAAGGGTTATAAAACAGTGATTGAAAACAATTGTTCATAAATACATACAAAACATGAACTCTTTTACTTACCTCATGAAATCATATGATTTATGAAATACATATAGAAATCATAAATCATAAAGGTAACTTGCAGCATCTATACCATAATTACATTATAGCTATCACAGCTACATAGGAAGTTAATTTGAAATACCCATATCAGTATATTCCCTAAATATATTAGTATAAACATTCACGTTTACCTCCGTCACATTACCCAATGCATTGGAGAGCTATCTCGGGCTCACCCGCCTTAGGTTTATCCTGGAAGCGCCCGTATACGTAAATAATGCCCAAGAACCATAACATGATCTTAACACATAACATAAGCATAAAGGAAAGATAACATTTCCACATAAAATATCATTTCAAGATATTGAAATAATAAATCCATTCTCAAAATCATTTTCAATACCAAAATACGTAAAAATAGTATTAGGTATTTATTTTTCCTTTTAAAAACATTTCAACTTATTAAGGAAGCCAAATATCAAATAATACTTGCGGCGGCGGAAAGGTCGTTGTCACCGCTTACATTAAAGAAACATTCCTTTTTTATGTTTATTAAAATGATTCGTTGAGAAATATTCCTTTTGAATAGAAGTAAAAGTCAAAGGGTTTTATACATCGTATAAAAGAAATCCATGTATAAAACTAAAAATGCCTCAATGAAAGGAGATTGAGACGAAGTCCCTTACCTCATGTCCGACTTGACCCGTTCATTCTTTAATCTCATGAATAATAAACTAAAGTTAATTTCTAGTTTATTAAGAAACATTTTCAAGTTTATTATTCCTTTTATATCACTTATTATCATGTTATAATCATTATGTAATCATTTAAGTTAATAATGTTCATTTTGTCGATATTTGGTACTTGAGTCAAAAATGGACTTCTTATAATTACATGTTGTTCACGTGGTAAAAGATTCATTATATCCAAAATTATATTCATGATTTGGGTATCATATATATCATATATATCCAGCTTGTACATGTATTTATAATAGTACATAACATTTGGACGTACGAAATGAAATGTACCGTTCATGGAGATGGTAAGCCGTACGTACGCATGAACACTAGTTTAATTTCTATTTCTTATTTTAATGGAAATAAAATATAATGATACATAGGTATATTATATTTCCTGTATAATATCACATATAATATCATTAACTCTATCCTTTATACATCCCACACAGGGCATTAACGAGTCACATCACTTTGAGGGGGCGGTAGTCCGCACTTCCTCAAATGAGATTACCATATTTACCCACCATTGAAACTATAAAGGTTTGATATAATTGATAAGTACAAAAGAATAAAGAAATAATAAACATCATATATATCATATGTAAATATATTTCCATCATAATGTCCACCATGAAAGTTGGTAATATGTAATTGAACAATCATCGTTTTGTTAGGCGTTAGTTTTCCATCCAAAAAAACATTATGTTCTTCATCCATTAGATTGAGGTTTGTGTAAGTGTAGTTCTAATACATATCATAAAAACATCCTACTATATTGATGATACTGGTGTTGTTACAAAATAATGGAAATAAAAATATTTTAGGGGTTGGAGAAGCAAAATAAATGAAAACAATTTAAGAGAAACTGTTACCTTTAATTTGAGTAACTCAGTTTGGTTTGAACTAAAGGACATCTCAAAGTGCATTATTCCTAAGGTAAGTATTTTAGGAGAAGTAGAGGGATGTTGGGAGATTAATTGGTCAGATTTTGGACGATCCACATTGCTTTAGAGGTGTGAGGAATTGCATAAAAGTGGTCTCTTTTTATAAGGGAGAGGAGGAGCTCTTCCGGAAAGAGTGAAAATATTATTTTATAATATAATGATATTCAGTTTCTAATGATCCAAAAATAATTATGATCGAAGATAAGATGACTCATAGTCGAAATAAAATCATCCAATCATAATTTCACATGTTTTGGATAATATTTTATTCATTATAATCTTATTTAATTAAATCATTTATTAATGAGGTAAATATTACATCATGATTAGGTCATAACTAATTTAATTTATTTGATGTCTAAAAATAATAACAAAAATACCATAATGTAAGAAATCATTTTAGATTTCCAATGAATATTTATAGATGAAAATATAACTTTTATAACCCAATGTAAACATTAATTTAGTAAAAGATATTTGTTTATTTAATTTTGTCCTTTACTTTAAGTTAATTAAAATAAAGTGTCATAATCACATTTAAGTGTCTCAATGGGGTCCCCAAATCGACCCATGGATGAAAATTATCGGATATGACTCAACCAATAGGATTACTACACCTGTTAGGGTAAATAAATATTATTTTTTACCCTTCTTTACCTGATTTACCCTTTAACCATGGTAAATAAAATAATTAATGAGGAAAATACATAAAATGTCTAAAAATAAATGTTACCTAATTTCACAATTTGAACCTCGTGATTCCAAATATGGAATCTATTTATCCAAATTCAAAACACATAAGTGGAAGAAATTGATTTAAAATTAATTCCCGCTGTCAAAACAAAAGGCGTGTTTTTAAGAAATATTAATTATCAAAAGATTGACAGTTGATTATATATAATTTAAATGTGAAATTGATTCTAATGACAAAAATTAGATTAAATGGTAAAAATATAATCTATTTACACTTTAAAACCAATTAAAAGGATAATCTATCCATATAAATAAATTATATTAAAACATAGTTTTGAATTAAAATACAATATTTTCATTATTCCTTAAAAAATGAAATTTATCAGAAAAATACCAAAAAATTACCCAAAGTAAATTATGATGTCCTAATTATAAATAAGGATTTTATTGGGTCATATAGAATGTATTAAAGTGACCAAAACTATATTTAAAAAGGGTTCTCCATTAAAAGGCGATAAATCGGCCTTTTAATGAAAATTATGCTTAAAATTAGATTCATTCACTTTTTTAGCCTCTAACTTTTATTTGATAAATGTAAATATATTTACCAAACATGTATAATCATATTTTAGTTAGTTTTTTTCATTCCTACCAGTACAATGGCTAGGTGTTAACTACCGTTCAAAATAATAATAATAATATATTATTAGTGTGCATCATAAGATTCCAAAGAAACCCGCTGTTGCATATCGGGTACGCTATCGAACATATCAACCCCTTTAAAGATAAAATTAATATTTAATTCGCAAATATTAATAAATATGAAAATCTCGTATTCTTCATTTACCTGGGATGTTACATCCTTCCCCCCTTTTTGAAATTGCTTCCTCGCAATTTTTATCCACTTATCAAAATAAGTGGGGGTATTTATCCCTCATAGCATTTTAAAATTTCCACATTGCCTCTTCAACCATATGGGTTTTCCCCAAAACCTTTACCTGGTGAATTACTGTATTCCACAACACCAACTCTCTACAGTCGAGAATCTGTACTATTTGTTCTTCATAAAAGAGATTCTCTTCCAACTGAACTACCTTTGGGCTCAAAACATTAGATGGGTATGGCATATACTTTCTGAACATCGAAACATGAAAAACATTGTGTACCTGAGATAAACTCGGCGATAAAGACACTCGGTAAGAAACTAATCCAACTCTCTCCAGAATTTCATATAGTCCAATGAACCTTGGACTCAGATTTCCTTTCTTACCAAATTGCATCACACCTTTCCACGGCGAAACTTTGAGAAAAACATGATCACCTAACTTGAAATATAGATCCTTCCTCCGGTTATCCGCATAACTCTTCTGCCTGCTCTGAGATGTTCTCATGTGTTTTTGAATCAACTGAACTTTTTTGTCATCTCTTCCACCAATTTTGGTCCCATCGGCTTCCATTCACTCACTTCATCCTAAAAAGATGGAGTTCAACACTGCTTCCTATATAATACCTCAAACGGTTACATCTGTATACTGGAATGAAAACTGTTATTATATGAAAATTCAACCATAGAAATATGTTGGTCCCAACATCCTTGATAATCCATCGAACAAGCACATAGCATATCCTCCAGAGTCTGAATTGTTTGTTTCGACTGCCCATATGATTGAGGATGAAAAGCTATACTAAAATTTAATTCAGTACCCAACGACTTCTAAAGGCCTTTCCAAAAATATAGAAGTAAACATGGGATCACGATCAGATAAAATGGATAGGGGAACTGAATGAAACCTGACTATATCATTATGATACAATCGAGAAAGTTGATATAGAGAGAAAGTATCTCAAATAATAAGGAAATGAGCAAATTTAGTCAAGCGATCAACAATAACCCAGATTGCATTATTTCCTCGAGATGTCTTCGGTAATCCCACAACAAAGTTCATGGATATATTTTCCCATTTCCACTATGGAACATGTATATATTGAAGCTTCCCTTTCGGTAACTGCTGCTCTTCTTTAACCTGCTGATAAGTCAAACACTTCACAGTAAAATCACCAATATCTCTTTTCATTCCATCCCACCAGTAATACTCTTGAAGATCTCTGTACATCTTAGTACTCCTAGGATGAACTGAAAACAGAGAACTATGAGCTTCACATAAGAACTCATTCTTCAACTGTGAATCACAAGGCACACATAATCTCTTTCCAAAACTCAAAACACAATCATTATCATTGTTAAATTCAGGCAACTTACACTTCTGAACCAACTCTACCTTTTTCTACAACTCACTATCTTCCTTATGTTCTTTCTTTATTCTGTCTGATAGAGATGATCTCACTAACCCATGAAACAAAATAAAAGAATTTCATGCACTAACAACTGCTATGCCAAATTTCATCAAATCAAAAATCAAATTATCTTTTTCCAAATGTATCATGGATAATGAGACATTACTTTTCCGACTCAATGCATCGACCACTTTATTTTATTTTCCCATATGGTAATGGATCGTGCAATCATAATCCTTGATTAATTCCAACCATCTCCTCTGTCTCATGTTAAATTCTTTTTGAGTGAATATATACATCAATCTTTTGTGATTAGTATATATTTCACACTTCACTCCATACAAATGATGTCTCTAAATTTTTAAAGCAAAAAACAACAGCAGCTAATTTAAAATCTTGTGTAGGGTAATTTAACTCATGTTCTTTCAACTGACGTGAAGCATAAGAAATTACTTGATCATTTTTCATTAGGACGCAACCCAGTCCTTTCAACGAAGCATCATTGTAGATAAAAAACTCACCATTTCTTGAATTCAATGCCAAAACTGGAGCATTCACCAATATCCTTTTCAATTCCTAAAAACAATCATCACATTCTTTTTTCCCGATGAACTTAACACCTTTTCAAGTAAACATAGTCATTTGACTACATAACCATGAAAAGTTTTCAACAAACTTCTGGTAATAAACTGCCAAACCAAGAAAACTACTTATCTCGGTTATATTTGTAGGTCTTATCCATTCTTTAAAAAAAAATTTGTAGGATCAACAGTTATACCATTTTTTGAAACAATGTGACCAAGGAAAGAAATTTGTTTTAACTATAACTCACACTTGTTGAATTTTCCATTAAATTTATTTTCTTTTAAGGCTTGAAAGACAACCCTTAAATGACTTTCATGATCATCTTTACTTTTAGAAAACATCAAAATATCATCAATAAAAACAACCAATATTTTCACCTGAGTCAACTGAGCCATCATTGCAACAAACTGTTCAGTTCTGATTCTGACCATCTCAGGATACTGATTTGAAAGGTCATTTCCCCTTGTATGCCTTTCCATAAAATCTTTTCTGTTTCCTCTATGAAAATCCATTCTTTACACTGAAACATCTTAGGAGAAGCAACATGGTAATCTTCAAATGCTATATCATTTCAATCATAGCATAAATCAATTTATAATATAAATTTTTTTAACTCCTAAAGTAGTCTAAACTGACCTCTGATACCAACTATAAGGACCCGACCTTAAACATTACATAATATTGAATTAAATGAATAATTCACATTGAGTATCTTTTCAGTATTAGAGTTTTAGGGAATTATGAAATAACTATTACATCTCAAAATATTACAAAGTAGGCACTTCTACCCAGAATCAACTTTTTTTCATAAAATAAATACTCTTGAAAAAAAAAGTCATGTCTAATTCCATGTTAAAGAGAGCATGGCATTTCCTTGATCCCATCCTTGACCCTATTCATTGTTAATTCCTGTGAAAAAACAATTCAAAACATGGGATGAGCATAAAAGGCTCAGTAAGGGTTATAAAACAGTGAATGAAAACATTTTTTCATAAATACATACAGAACATGAACTCTTTTACTTACCTCATTAAATAAAAAGATTTATTAAAGCCACATAGAAATCATAAATCATAAAGGTAGCTTGCAGTATCCATACCATACAAACATTATAGTTATCACAGCCACATAAGGAGTTACTTTGGAATACCCATCGTAGTATATTCCCTAAATCTCTTAGAAGAAACATTCACGTTTACCTCAGTCACGTTAACCAATTCATTGGAGAGCTATCTCGGGCTCACCCGCCATAAGTTTATCACGGAACCACTCGTATACGTAAATAATTACCAAGAACCATCACATGATCTTAACACATAACATAAGCATAAAGGAAATATAACATTTCCACATAAAATATCATTTCAAGATATTGAAATAATAAATCCATTCTCAAAATCTTTTTCAATACCAAAATACTTAGAAAGAGTATTTGGTATTTATTTTTCCTTTTAAAAACATTCCGACTTGTTAAGGAATCCAAATATCAAATAATACTCGTGGTGGCAGAAAGGTCATTGTCACCGCTTATGTTAAAGAAACATTAATTTTTATCGTTTAGTAAAACTCTTCGTAGAGAAAATATTCATTTTGAATAGAAGTAAATGTCAAAGGGTTTTATACGTCGTATAAAAAAGTCATGTATAAAACTAAAAATGCCTCGATGAAAGGAGATTGGGTTGAAGTCCCTTACCTCGCGTCTGACTTTACCCGTTCATTCTTTAATCTCATGAATAATAAACTAAAGTTAATTTATACTTGCATAAGAAACTTTTTCAAGTTTATTATTCCTTTTATATCACTTATTACCATTTTAGAATCATTATGTAATCATTTAAGTTAATAACATTCATTTGGTCGATATTTGGTACATGAGTCAAAAATGGACTTCTTATAATTACATGTTGTTCACGTGGTAAAAGGTTAATTATATCCAGAATTATATTCATTATTTGGGTATCATATATATCATATATATCCAGTATGTACATGTATTTATAATACATTTGGATGTACGAAATGAAATGCACCGTTCATGGAGACAGTAAGTCGTACGTATGCATGAATGTTAGTTTCATTTCTATTTCTTATTTTAATGGAATTAAAACATAATTATACATAGGTATATTATAATTCCATTATAATATCATATATAATATCATTAACTCTATCCTTTATACACCCCACATAGGGCATTAATGAGTCACATCACTTTGTGGGGGCGGTAGTCTGCACTTCCTCAAATGAGATTATAATATTTTCCTACCATGGAAACCATAAAGGTTTGATATAATTGGGAGGTACAGAATATTAAATAAATAATACACATAATATATATCATATATAAATACAGTTCCATCATAATGGCCACCATGAGAGGCGGTATGATGTAATTGAACAATCATCGTTTCGTGAGGTGTTAGTTTTCCATCCACAGAAACATTATTTTATTCATCCATTAGATGGAGGTGTGTGTAAGAATAGTTTGAATACATATCATAAAAACATCATATTATATTGAGTATACTGGTGTTGTTACAAAATAAAGGAAATAAAAAGATTTTAGGGGTTGGAGAAGCAAAATAAAAGAAAACAATTTAAGAGAAACTGTTACCTTTAATTTTGGTAACTCACTTTGGTTTGAACCAAAGGACTTATTGAAGTGCCTTCGTCCAAAGTTAAGGATTATAGGAGGAGGATAGGGATGTATGGAGATTAATTGGGCTGATATTGGACGAGCCAAATGTCTTGATAGGTGCGAGGAATTGCATGGAAGTGGACTTTTTTTATAAGGGAGAAGAGGGGCTCTTTAGGAAAGAGTGAAAATATTATTTTATAATATAATGATATTCGGTTTATAGGGGTCTAAAAATACTTTTGGTTGAATATAAGATGACTCATAATCGAAATACAATCATCCAATCAGCATTGGACATGTTTTGGATAATATTCTAATCATTATAATCTTATTTATTTAAATCATTTATTAATGAGGTAAATAATGCCTCATGATTGTGTCATAAATAAATTAATTTATTTAATGTCTAAAAATTATAAGACAATTACCGTGATCTAAGAAATTTCTTTATCTTTCCAATGAATATTTATAGTCGAAAATATAACTTGTATTACCCCATGTAATAATTAATTTACTAAAAGATATTTGTTTATTTCATTTTGGCCTTTACTTTATGTTAATTAAAATAAAGTGTCATAATCACTTTTAAGTGGCTCCATGGGGTCCCCAAATCTCCCCAAGGATGTCCATGGTCGGATATGACTCAACCAATATGATTAGGACACCTGTTAGGGTAAATAAATATTATTCTTTTACCATTATTTACCTGATTTACCCTTTAACCATGGTAAATAAAATATTTACTGAGGTAAATATTTAAAATGCCTAAAAATAAAAGTAACCTATTTTCATAATCTGAACATCCTGATTCAAAATATGGATTCCATTTCTCCAAATACAAAACACAGAAGTGGCAGAAATTAAATTAAAATTAATTGCCACTGTCAAAACAAAAGGCGTGTTTTTAAGAAATATTAACTATGAAAATATTGACAGTTGATTATATGCAATTTAAATGTGGAATTGCTTCTAATGAACAACATTATATTAAATGGTAAAAATATAATCTATTTAAACTTTAAAACCAATTAAAAGGATAATATAACCATATAAAGAAATTATATTAAAACATAGTTTTGAATTTAAATACAATACTTTCACTATTCCTTAAAAAATAAACGTTATCAGAAAAATACCAAAAAATTACCCAAAGTAAATTATGATGTCCTAATTCTAAAGAAGGATTTTATTTGGACATATAGAATGTATTAGGGTGACCAAAACTAGATTTAAAAAAGATTCTCCATTAAAAGGTGATAAATCGGTCTTTTAATGAAAATTATGCTTAAAATTAGATTCATTCAATTTTTAAGTTTCTAACATATATTTGATAAATGTAAATATATTTAACAAACATGTATAATAATATTTTAGTTAGTTTTTCTCATTACTGCTAGTACACCAGCTAGGAGTTAACTACAGTTTAAAATAATAATATTATATTATTTGTGTGCAACGTAAGATTCCAATGAAACTCATTGTTGCATATCGGGTACGCTATCGAACATAGAAACTTTTTTTTACTATTTGTTAAAATATGATTATACATGTTTGATTTTAGATTATGAGATTTCATCATACATGAACAAAAATATGATGTTTGTGCAGGATTTGATTGTTTCTGTGGATGGTAAAATTTTGTTTTGAAAATATTTGTCTTTGTAGATCAAATCAATTTTATGAAAAATTCATTGAAGTGATGATTTAAGGAACACCAATGTGATCTATGTGGGTAGTAATTAGACTAATATCTTTCTTGTGTTCCAAATATATTACTCAAAACTTGAATTCACATTCACTAAGAGGGATTCTAAATCAAAGACAAGTTTTTAAATAATTTGATGAAATGGTGGAAGAATTGGGAATATATATAATTTTCATAGATTGTAGATAACATTACAACTTATTGTGAAAGAGGATATATATTTATGTCATTGAATTATTTAGTATATATATTAAAAACTCATGTAGAATTCATCCAAGGTAATGTTTATGGATGAAATTATAAATTTAAAGCATGATTTGGAGAATTATTTTGATGCATGTATGACATAGAATATGGTGAGGAATACCTAATGAGAAAATAATAAACGGGAGTAAAATATATTCGATTTAATCCATGTTTAATTGGATTGTCCAGTGGAAAATACTATAGTACGAGTTAAAAGATACATTATCATAATTGTTAGGATTATAGTTGATAGGGTTGTGCTATCATCATACAGACTAAAAATGAAGCCATTGATTGAATATATTGATTTAGAAATTAAACAAAAATTCAATCAAAAATATCAATAAAAACTCTCATATGAGATAATAGTACAAAGTACACTTCTATTACAGTAGAAGAGTATTTATAACAGAATGGAATCAAGGTATAATTTTTATTGGTGAGGATGCCAATACAAAATCATGTCTCGAAAATAATGAATTGGATGGAAGATTATATGGTAACGAAACCACACATCAAAATATCATCTCATGTAATAATTATAAATATGAAATATATTTGCTTATGTACATAAAAAATAAATATTTTTGATGTGATGGAGATAAAGGAACATCATATAGAATGTTATATAGATGTAGCCCAATACTTAAACATTTAAATGTTCTTGAAAGAAAGTGTTACATTCAAATAAGAAATGGATCCAAGGTAAATATAATGATGTTACAAATAATGGCATCCTTTTAGACCATTCAACAAAGATTAAGGCCTAAAATTTTTTCAAAAATATCATAGATAAGATTGTGGAGATTCATAATGTAAATTTTATTAATTAAGAGGATGGTAATATAAATTAAAATACATATTTGGAATTTTTAAATAAAAATTATGATTTTGGATCAAATTCCCAAGGCATTTAAGGTTTAATAAAACAATATGATATTAAGGTTATGTCAGGAGATGAATATTATGTTGTAGAAGGATTATTATTGACTCATTTGAGGAAGAAAAATGTTCAAATTTATGAATAAATCATATTCTATGATAGATCTACTCTAATACAGACTCAAAGAATGACAAGTATGAAGAACACTACTCTAATATCTCCATTGGATCCAACATCATTTGAATATGAAGTGAAGCATGAGTATAGACAATGTCCTTGAATGAGGATGTAAACTAAACAATTAATTAGATCTTGTGAAGAGAAAAGATAATCAAAATTTTATTAAAATTATGACGGTGTTTAAGAAAAAATCTACAAGAAGGTTGTAACGGCCCAGTCCATCCCACGATCATGATATTGTCCAATGTTTCCTTAGCCCACACGATTTGGTTTTTCCCAGGGTTATGGAAATCCCACATCGAAGGAGGAGGATCATGAAGTAGCCATTTATAAGGTAAAAAAACAAAACCATGCGGGCTAGGCCTAAAAAGGACAATATCATGATCGTGGGCTGGATTGGGCCACTACAAATGGTTATGGAAATACCACATTGAAGGAGGAGGAGCATAAAGAACCCCTTTATAAGGTTGTGTGGATTCCTCTCCCATCGTGAGGCCTTTTCATGGGGGGGTGTCTGAGGGCCATAACCCAGGGAAAACAAAACTGTGCAGGTTAGGCCCAAATTGGACAATGTAATGATCATGGGTTGGACTGGGCCGTTACAAATGGTATCAGAGCTAGTGTCCATTGGATGTGCCAATGAGGAAGCTGGACCCTTCTAGGGGGTGGGTGGGTGGGTTATAAAGATCCCACATTTATGGAGGAGGATCACAAAGCACCCATTTATAAGGTGGTGTGGATACCACTTCCATCATGAGGCATTTTTTTGGTGGTGCCTGAGGGCCAGAACCCAGGGATAAAAACTCTTCAGGCTAAGCCCAAAGTGAACAATATCATGATCGTGGGCTGGACTGGGTCATTAAAAAGGTAAAGTATATTAAAAAAATAATTATTGGTGTTTAGGAAATATGAAAAAAATCAAAATAATTTATCTAAAATAAACATTCAATTAAATAGTCAGAGTTGAGTAAAAAATGCTCTTACTTTTCATCACTATTAAAAGAGGAATCAAGGTGTACCAAATGAATCTGAAGATGAAAATATGAAATGGGGTTCTCAATGAGTATTTACACATTGAACTATTTTTTTATATCATAGTAGAGATGAAGAATACATTGTATGCATATTGAAAATGTCCACGTATGGATTAATGAAAGAACCACAATATTTTATGCCCAATTGGACATTTATTTGAAAGAGCTATAATTAAATATATATGGTTTCAATAAAAACCTCTATGTTAAATTAATCAAGGATGATCTAATCATGATACTAATTTATTTCAATTATAGAATATTAAATAGAAATAAAATTAAATTATGGTGGATTTTATCATAATAATGATCCTAGAGTTTGATATTTCTATATTTAGGGGGATTATATTTTTTCTTGACCAATAAGTTAATTAGAGTAAGGGATAATCACTTATTTCATAGAAAAAAATTCAAAGGATTTTCTAAGAAAAATTTAAATGTATGAAAGAAAACCCAATATGATCAAAATTTTCATTGGAACCATTATTAGGAAAAAAAATAAAGCAATTTGATTGATCATAATATTTAACAAAAAATGATTACATTTTTTTTAATTTAATATTGAAAATAAAAAACATTGATTATATGAATTATTTAACAACATAGTATTACTAAATGAAATATAGTTTTTTACATCATTGTTTTAAAGAGAAGAATAAGGTATATTTAAGAAACAATTTTTTATGGTTTCATTTTTTATATAGGAAATGAGAAGTAGTTTATTGTATATTCAAAAGATTGTTGTACATGATGTGTTATGGATAGGAAATCCAAATTTTCCAGAGTATTATTCATTATAATAAAGTTTGTTGGATGGATAATAATGATAGAGGAGAGCACATATTGTAGAATATATTAAGTGGTGTACACTTCTACTATAAATAAATTCACTCAGTTGATATGGATGAAGAAAGAACTAGATAGTATTAGTGAATATAATTATATTACCATAGTTATCTATTATGATAATAATAGTGAGATTACGTTGATGAAGAACTAAGTACATCATTGATTCATGACGAATATTGAAATTTTTAACCATTTAATTAAATAAAATTTGGGTAAAGGAGGGATAAACTAAAAACATGTTTGAACATATCAGAATGATATATATAGTTTCAAAAAACAATCAAAACAATAATTAATTAAAATGTATTTGTTGATCCTTGAAGTTAAACAACGACCCTCATCTTTTGAAGGTTTGTATTTCCCAATACCAATATATTTTAATTTTAAGACTAAATACTAGTGTTTTGATAGAAAATTTCCTTTATTTTTTATTTTCAAATAGATAGAAATGTAGTTACTGATAGTTGGAATTGATGTCATAGGGTGAGAAAACTTCTACTTCTATAAAGTGTAGTCGTTGGTTTATATTATTTTATTATGGTGGGGGAATTTAAATTTGATGTTGAGTACTTATTATGATTTTAAAAGGGATATATATTAATTTCTATGATCTAAATACCCTAATGAAGCTCAAATCATGCTGAATACTTCCCCCAGAGATCTCCTTAATCCCTTGGGGTAGAAATCAAGCATCATGCTCCATGATATACATTTGGGAATTTATTTAATCACATTAATTTAAGAGATAAACGATCTATGGGTTTTAATGAAAATATAGATTGAATTATCCACAGGGTAAATATGATAAATAGACTATAAGAACATTATAAAACAAAAAATATCATAGTATTTTAAAATGAGTAAAAATAAACTAAAAATATTTTAATGATTGAAAAAAATAATCATCTCATGTAGACCATCTAAAATAGAAAATTCCTTGATAAGGGTGCACAAGAAATGGGTCCTAAGAGAAAGGTAAAAAAAGAGGAAGGAACATTAAATGAATAAAACCTATTTACAAATCGAGTGGATCAAACTCTCAATTAGGAGCCAATATCACTTTTACAACCAACAACAATGATATTATATTGAGAGGAAATAACTACTAGTACCAATATATATATATATATATGAAAGGTTTCAGAATAGTGGTTTCATGTTCCATGAGGTTCCCATGAAAGGTATGATAATAAAATACTCAGTAGGGAACCACTAATGGTGTCTCAACATAGCAGCGATAGACAGGTGTGCAAAAACATGTCTACACATTTTAGATATATTAAAACAAAATTGGTTATCATTATAAAATACATAGTATTAGATTAAAATTAGGAAATTGGTATATAAAAACAACTAAATCTAATGACACTCAAGATTAGGAGGGTCCATAAATATTCAACGTACTTTTAATCTTATCTCGGGATTTGACATGAGTAAGAAGAGTACAAATTGAAAAAATATCTATTAAATAATCTTAAATATATCATGGTAAAAAAATAATACTATAGGCGATAAAGGTTTGTTTATAATCTAGTGAAGAAAAGATTATAGTACGTCCCACCAAGAATTTGGAAAAAGGTAAAACATAGATGAGGCACTCCGATCCCCTCTTATATCATCAACATGTCTATTGAAGAAATGTTTTCTTGGGAACCAGTTTATACCTATATAACTGGACATTTTAATGTAAATAATATACCAAATATAATGATCATCATGATCAATAAAAAATTTAAATAACATAATTGATGTAATAATGTAATAACATTCTTGTTGTAATAATGAAAATATTACTCTGTACTACATAACAGCAATACGATTACCATATAAAAAATAATTATACTAATAAAAATTAAAAACATGAAGAGAAATCCTTATTAATTTACCTAATCTAGATTAAATAAATATAGAAAAATTCCTAAAACTATAACCAAGATCAATTCTTAACTACCATATCACATATGTGTAAAGTTAGCTGACATAGATAACAGTTAAGAAATGGGTATCTTATTAATACACTATATTTCATGATATATATATATATATATATTTAAAAATGATAATCATGTTCCTAGATAACTAAAATGGTGTGAAAAAACCCATATATGAAGACATAGTCCTTAGACATCAGTTAAGGACAGGTTTGGGGTATCAAAATAAATCCCCCTTGTAAATAACACTCAAAAACAGTTCTAAATCATAGAATAATAGAGATCATAATTTGGTTAAAATGGGTATGGAATGGACATAAAATATATTTATTAGTTTTTAAAATATTTTCTATTACCATAACATAGGTTTTGGATTTATATTTATTAAAAAATAATATTCTAACACTTGATATGGTAGAGTATATTTTTAAATCCATGGGTTTTAATGAAGAAATTTCTGTTACTTTGGATAATAGTGATTAGTATAAATTTTTAATATTAATAATGTTGGAATAATAATTTTTAGAATTTATTTTCTAAATGATACCTCATTTAAATATATCCTTCTTATATAACATTAATCACCATAATTTTCTTATTAAAATTATTTTTATTAATAATTACTAAAAACTAAATACTAACACTAAACCATCTTGTAATAAATCAACACACCACTTCCTTTCAAGAAAACCCATCCACAAATCACCATTTAATCACTATCTTAAAAGAGTTTTAGTCGTGGTTCATAGAAGTAAATACATTTTTATTTAAGTTTAATGAGTTGATATCACTAATATAACATATTTAAGACCGAAGAGTGTGCACATTATTTAATCCATGACAATACAAGATAGTTTATAGAGGGTAATAATCCTAGATTATTATATTTACATGACATGGTTTGAGGATATTGGTAGATAATATTTTCTAGTGTTGATAAGAATTATTATCAATTAATATATTCAATTATTTATGAAAATTGGTCTTTGAGAAAAGATCCTAGAATGGTATACCCAACACAAAAATTAAAATAAATTACAAAACAAGACATAATATATTCATGATAATAAAAAATTAAATCCATTTTAAATTAAATTTATCTATAATAAAGAAGTAAACTATATTTTAGTTAAAATTTACTAGGAATATAAAATCAAGAACCTTTTTATTAATATAATAAACAATACCTAAATATAATTCTCTCATATCTATTAAATATTAAAAAGGGTTCATTATAAATTTAGGAAAATAAAATGATGGCTTGTTATAGTCATGATTTGAGAAAATATTGGTGAGTCAATAATTCTTACCAATAATAATGAGAAGCATTCTAATTCCCACCCATCTTTGAGTAGCACCTAAAATACAATAAATAATAAATTCTTAATGCAAGATAAATGAAAAAAAACACAGTTTTTACACATATATTTTCGCAAAAAACATAACAGCCTAAAGCCATAAATATCACTAATAGAACATCTGGAAGAAACCACCTTAAAAAACATAAACTAAAGTCATGTTATAATATATTTCATTTATCCCAAATAGAGCTAAATATAAATAATAAATTATATAAATAATTGTTCATTGTAAGAGGGATCACCCCTATAATTTTTTGTGAATCCTGCCATTCTCTGGTGGAATTAACTATATAATTCCTAATCAACACAAGACAAATCCTAAAATAAGATTAAAGAATGAATTAGAAAGGGGAATGAAGAATAAACATTTTTTTTTCAAAATAATCCAATGAAACCACCGTTAATCAAATTAAATGAAGATGGATGATGAAGGGAATTAAAGGATCTTCAAAGGGTGATGCATTTGTAAGGGAAAAATTTAAGCTCAAATGAGACCCAAAATGGGGTTAAAATAATGGGTGAAAATTAATATATCATTTTTTTAAATAAAAATGTGTTAGGCAACCTGATGCCTCTTTTAGGTCTACTAGGAACTAGATTGGCACACCCCGAATACATAAGATTATGCCTAGGACTTTAGGTATCTATTTCCACTTGAAGTCCTTAAACCATATTTGGATATATACCTTCCACCTAAAATCATGATCCCCACTTATAAAATCAAAATATCCACAAAATCACCCAAACCCCATCCTTGAACACCTAAGATAAATTATGAATCATCAATTTAGAAAAACCACAATAAAAATAAAAAATAAAAAATACAAAATTTGAATGTCCTAGAGTTGTAATGATGGAAATAAATCAATATTTTCCTGAAATGTATTTTTATATCCTCCCTAATATATGACATAAAGTCCCCAAAAATTACTAGGATGTATTTAAAGAAATCTAATTTATTTTTATTTTTTTCAAATAATTATATTTAAAAATCTATTAACTACATAATACCTACCTTCCAAACTAACCTAAAATAAACAAAGATAGATAAATCCAGATCCCAATTCACTGAACGATTGTCATATCACCAATACAAGATCCAAAACTCAACTCGTTATATGTCACACAAAACCATTACATTTTTCATTTATGATTCCTAAATCAGATCAAAAACATCAAAAAACACTAATGTCATATATATCAACATCAAAATTCTCAAATTAAAAAATTTAAAATACATGGAAACAAATACTCTCACATTATTATAAAATTAACGTAAACCAATGGAAGCCGTTAATTTGCAACATTTAAAATGATTAAAAAAATATGAAACTCAATTATATGGCACGATTATTGTGTTTTAATCCTAAAACCCAAAACAAAATATTTACCATAATGAAATACACATATTAAAGGACATAAAATCACCAACTTACCTCTCCAAATACCATCAACTCGTCAAAAAAAAAACATACTCCCTACTATGTGATTTTAATAGTTCTATTCATGTTTTCCTTTCCATGTATTTATGTTAAATTAACAGCGTCATTAATCAAATGGTTTATAAAAAACTATTCCTTATGTCAAAAACAACACACTAATAAATATCCAATAGAAAATTTATATTGGGAATGAAAAAAACTAGCTTATTTAATCACATTACCCACATTTTTAAAAGGAATGTATCATAACATTTAAAAGGATTAATTAATAGTTATATGCATATTACATTTCATTTTCAAAATAAAAAATCTATTTCAAAATTGTTTCCCTAGATTAAACAATGTTAATTATAATAAAATTTTTTCCATAATCTTTTCAGTTCAAATCTAATTCTAATGTTCTTATTCGAAAGACCCATATTTTTTCCAATACAAATTCATTGAGATAACTAGTTTTATAATGGTAATATAATTGTCTTTTTAAAATACCACTATTTAAAGCACATTTATATTGAATCACTACTTCCATTTTTTATAACATAATATTATAAAACATTTCCATTACATAATAACACCAATAAACTCATTATATTCCCTTATATTTGGTGTCACATGTTCCCATTGTGTTTGATCGATAAGTAAAAACGATCATGTTTAACTACTCGAAAAAATTACACCCAACCTAGTTCACCCAAAAAACACCTAAGTGGGAATAGTTCATGAACATAGGTGTGACTCCCCATATGTGAGAGTCTTATGACTATTTTAGTGGGCTTAAACCAAATGTGGGGAGACTATTCCCTAAAAATTGAATCTTGAGGGTTATGCATGAACTTACTAAAAATAGACCAAGACACATCTATATTATAGATATCCAAATTACCTATAGTTAAAAATATGGAACCAAGGGGCTACCATAGTCCATAATATAAATTAAATAAATAGTTTATATGATGCATCACGGTATAATATAGTTCTAGTAGATACACATGTAAAGGATCCTCAAAATAAATACAACAGTACTACACCGGTTGGAACATGTACATAAAAATTAATGGAAGGAAAACTATAATTTCCTCTATAAAAACATAAATAATCATCCCTATCAATTCCTTAGCTTATGAAAATTTATATACTCAAATCACATGTCATAATATAAGAGATACTTATTCCAAAAAGGAAACAATGTTTTATACCACCATACATAAAAAATCAGTCCATGTATGTGAGTAGGAGGTGAGTCTAATGACCTAATGGGATTCACCTAATCTCCAAAAAATAATAATTGTTGTCATGATCTTTTGAATGTGAATTAAATAAATATAATGTGGATAATTAATTCTTTTTCAACACACCCACCTAATAACTGAACATAAAATTGACACAAAAGGTAATTTGTCTGATCATCCCCCATTAATCAAGACATAATGAGAACAAACCATACCTTCATTTTCCATTATTGTTGAAAGGATCTCTAAAAAACACACAAACCATAACCCTTAATCCGGGAAAGAACCTATATCCGAGTCCAGACCACTACACACTTTCTAGGGGTGGGGGTGATATACAATGTATCATCTTCACGTCTCATCTCATTTTCCACGCTCTTACTTAGGGTGAGTTCCCATCCCATGTCTCATATAAAATCATATACCTCCACCATTTCACTTATGGTGATGTCTTAGGTATTATCATGTTACTTATCTTATATAATAACTAGACCAATACCCTATCCCTCATTGTGGTCCCCACCAATTCCCTCTCACTCAGGTTAAATAAAAACATATATTTTTATTCAATATTGCAGTTACCACTCCCCTCTATCTAGATAGGAATACAAATATAGTGTGAACCAATACCATATCACTATGTAAAGTCCCTAATTGAATCCTTTGAATCTAGGAAAGACCTCAACTCATATGATTTTGTCACCCATATCAGATCTTTAACCACACCATGTTTCTGACCACACCTCCTCAATCAATATTGGTCAAACATTATTTTCCACACCATCTCACTCATGTAAGGGCCTACATCAATTACTATTATATTTTTAATATAATAAATTATAGCATCCCATCATAGTCTATTTAGGATAGCCATCATTATCTCATAACCAAACCTCAAAGCTCACATTTTTTCGCAACACCCACAATCACATATCATAAAATAATAACACACCATCGACTAAATTTGGGACATGATCACCACCATCATTATTAGAATATAAATTACTAGTCCTCAAGAAAAAATCAATACAAACTATATGAAAACTAACACTAGCACAATAATAAATCTCAACTATATGTGACCCACATGGACACCCCAATTCTTATCCCTTACCAACTTTTCTTGGATACTCAAATGAACCTTGTCCAAGAATTTAAGAAATTTTCTAGTGAAGAAAATCATAAATAATCTCACATGGATAACCAAAAGGTCACTTATGATATATCTAATCCTTAATGACTCACTCTATACCAACATTATTCTAGTGGATATTCATACCTCTCTCTATAAAACCATAAATGGTTCTATTGAACAGAATCAATTTTCACCATCTCTACCCTCTAAGGGTTAATTACATAATCTCAAACTAATATAGGATATTTGACACTAAAAGAAGCATATCATAATACCTAATTATGTAGTCATAAACCATAATGGAAAAAATATAGAAAATGGAGATCTCAATCAGAAAACCCATAATATAGAAATCCTACATTGGGAAACAAGGAATTTCCCACAAGAGGTCTAATGAACCAAAACAAATTTCAATCTAGTACCTCCAAGATATTCCTTAAAAATTAATACAAATACACTTTATAAACAATTTATAAAATGTATCATTTTCTATATTTATTTGAAATCAGCCAATGAAAAAAAATTAAAATATTAGTTAGAAATCCTATATTGGTTTTGAAGTAACATTTCAAAACCACTTATGAAATAATTGATTTTTCTTAAAATTACATTCTAATAAAACATATTTTTTGAATAACATTTTAAAATGAAAACATGTTTATTATTATAAACCCAAATCATTCCACCTAACAATCTATAAATAGAATCACTAATTCTCATTCCACGAAACAACCACCAATGAACCGTTTAGAAAGCAATGGTATACTTATTAAATATTAGGCCAATGTGGCATGTGATAATTTTTGGAAAAAAACACACAATTTATAATAAATAATAAAAAAATTATAGTGATATAATATGAATATAAAATCACAATAATAATTAATAAAAATAAACATCTATATGTAACCAACCTCAATTCGAAACCTATAAATCAATACATTCATTATGAAACCCTCCTATGAGTTTAAGGGAACATATATAAAATATAAATACCATAAAAATAATGAAAAAAACATTTGAAATCAAAATACGATGATAGAATTACAAACACCAAACTCACTATCTGGTATAATGTTTCTAAAACTATAAGAAATGTGGTGTGTTCCACTAATATCGTTCATTTAGTCCTAAGCCTAAGAAACAAAAATTTATTTACCCAAATCAATGGTCATTTAAATATAATTTTATCAAAAACCCGAAATAAATTCAAATAGATACATACCTCAAGGAAAATTGAAAATAATGATACAAGCCCCATTTTTAGGATCTTATATTCAAACCATACACTAAATACACATGAATCAAGATTATTCCTTTATGATCAAGTAGAATATTCATCCCTAAACCCATGTAGATAATTTAATATCAGTGAGAATAAAATTGGAATAAAAAAGAGGATAATGGATGATATTTTATCTTGAATCTATTTGATAACGCACTATTGAACAATCCATATTTAAGGGATAAAAAGAGTGTAGAATGGTGATATATATAGTTATCAACCCTTATTCCAGTCAATTGAAGATGACGGTGAAAAAGGATGTTTTAAATAGGAATTATGATAAATTACCAAATTTCCACTCTAAAAAATGTTTAAAATCTTCTTGGTCATATCATAACCATTATGGCCATGTCATGATTATACCATGTCAGGTCCATGTTGTGGTATGGTCTTATGGTTCATAAAACAACCACACCCCCTCTCAATGGTGTGTTTTATTAGGGATTTTGGGTCACAGTGAAACAACCCTCCTATTGGTAGAACACCTCACACCAAATTGATAATTAACATGGAAAGGCCATGATAGTCATTCCATGAAGGTGTACATTGTAGAGGCCTCATGAAAAAACTCCCAACAATAAATATGTGATCCTTCTTACCTTTAAGATATTATGTTGTGGTATGATCCACCATGTTGTGATCTTACATAATGGTGAACTATTAAACATTGTGACCTTTATGTTGGAAACATAGCCATTTTTTGAAAAATATTTTCATCCTGATACGGAACACCCCAGTCAAATTGTGATATTGATTCAAACCACATATCAAACCCTAACAGCCTTATTCATGGCCTATCAACATAATTACTACAAAATTTCATCCACTAATATCTGAGAGATCACATAAGGCACTCTTACACAAAACTATCACTATTGAAACATACCATAATGCATTTAAAACATGATCAAAACACTATGACATCACTTAAAGAGAAAAAATATAATTTCAACACAACAATTACTTAAAATTTTCTGGATAATTAAAAAATCCAATAAATAATAATTTATAGTATAAAATTGATACATAGAAAATTAGAAGCATTCTAAATTGATTGAAACCACATGATCTTATATCAAAATTTAAGTATAAATATTAGCATGATTCAAAAAATGAATCATCAAGCATGGATAAGTATCTATAAAAATAAAAAAAGCATGTTTATATCAATCTAATGAACTCATTATAAAGCCATATTAAACTAATCATCATCAATATTTATAAATATATAAGAAAACACTATATATATATATATATGTATTATTGATGACTCAATTAATAAAATCTAAATTTTGTTCCAATATAATTTAACAATCATAGAATATATTTCCTTATGGAATGACATCCAATGTGTTCCAAAATATCAACACCTATCATAATTCATGTATCCAAATAAAGGATCAATCGTAATTGTGTCTCAAATTAATGCCTTAGGCTCTCTTAAATCACGGCTGAGAAAAAATATCAAAAATTGTAGTTCATAATGAGCATCGAGAAATAACTTAATAAATTATGATTACATTATAAAAATAACCATGTCAAATTTTATAGGATAATTACCATGTCTAAAAATTTATAACTTTAGTATACACCTAAAAATGAGAAAAATTAGACAACCTCAAAATACCTTTATGATACCACTTTGAAATATCTAGGACATAGATAACACTATTTCACCTAAATCACATGTTCTAAAACGCTAAGAGTTCTCTCTAATTTTTAGGGGGAAGAAACTAGAATTGTGAGAACATATATACCATTTAAGACTGATTATCTCACTTTTATTGATGATATAATCAATATTTGTAATTCTATGGAGAATCCAACCAGAATCCTTCATAAGGCCAACATTATAAAACAATCCATTAAAACAAATCAATACCAAACATGCCATATTTGAATAAAAAAAATTAAAATAATCTATAACTCTATAAATTATTAAATAAAAGACTCATTTAACGTATTAAATTTCACATAAACAATTCCTTGATAAGGTTGATTTTAAAATAGTGTTCAAGACTAAAACCATACCAAGAGGAATTGTGATGATCTAAATAGGACCTTGAACCACCTCTATTATATGTATATCTGGTGAGAGAAGTTATCCCACATCTAAATTGACAATAAAAAACTATTATAGGGTGATCCAATAGCTAATACTACTTATAAGTACCTAAAATAGTAGAATAGAGGTTTCATGTTCACCAAGGAGCCCATGTAGCATGTGAGAATATAACACTCAGTAAGACAATACCAATGAATCCTCATCATAGTATTGATACAAAATGTGTATGGATTAACATATGTACCCAGAAAAAAACATAGATATAACTTCATATATAATTATTTTTTATTAATCATCATATAATATTTATTAGTAGTTTTATTGTAAGTTACTTCAAATATCATAAATAATATAACTAAAAAGTCCCTACACCGGTAGGATCTGTACTTATACTACATGCTTAGAGCCTCATGTTGGGAACTAGGATGAGTAGGATTTTCCAATATCTAATAATTTCCTACTAATAACCCATAAATATGTTTGGGAATAATATACATCCTATAATGGATAAGGGATTTTGTTTTCTCAAGTCCGAGAAATCATGTAGCATGTTGCTTCAGCATTGAGAAAAACGTTATAAAAGAGTTAATGTGATAATATACCATCACATATAATCATCCTCTATTATAAACAATGTTATACCTTGGAACCATATTATACACACAAAACATTTCACCTTCAACTAAATAATATTATTTTTATAATGATCGTCATTCTCGATACGACAAATAAATTCATAGTTAGGGTAATTATGTACTAACATGATTGGAATAAAATTGAAACTATAAATATGTACAATATAATAAAAAATTCCTATTATGGTAAAACTAAATCCATTTTTATAAAAATAATGTTAATTATATATATTATCTTTTCAAACATGAAGAGAAAATAATATTCTTTTAACCAATATAGATTTAACATGCCAAACACAACAAAAAAACTATAACCTTGATCAGTGATCACCTGTCATAAGTATAGAGACAGATAACATGTATTATAATAAACACATGTTTATGAAGTTGTAAAATTACATGGTATGATATATAATCTTTCTGTCATGCTATTAGTAGTTTATTAGAACTTAACCAGTGTGGAAACCCTATCCCCTAGAACATACAATGAATACACAAGTTATGATAATGGTTGAGTTAGAAGTATAACTCATCCAAGATAATACATAAGAAAAATGGTAATAAAGTTGGTAATACTATTAAACATATGTCGATTTACATGATCAAGGCATAACCTTCAAATATAGGTGTTAATTTGTGAATAATTCTTCTATTACAACAATAATGTATCATGGTATCTATTTATTAAAAAAACTATATAAGACTTGATATAACTTATTTTATTTTGAAATACATGGTCTTAAAATAAAATAGGTGCATACCATATTATAGATAGTTTGATAGAACCTCTGATATATTAATTAATAGGAAACACGCTTTTATGAATTTATTTTAAAAATGAGTCATCCTTTAAAGAAAGATTTCATATATATATATATATATATATCATCTCCATAATTTTCTAATGATATCTAATGAGAATAACATTCACTAAAAATTAAATAATTAAACTTAACATAAACACCTTTTTCCATTGAGAGAGACCATCGACCACCTCACCACTGAAGCACTATCTTAGTTGAGGGTTATGTGTCATACTTTTATTTATAGATTGTATTAGATTAAAAAAAGTAAATGGTCTCAATTATTTAACTAATTTAACATAAAAAAGAGTATAGTTTAGTTAATACCTGATAAAAAATAGTGGATTGGGACTAGAAGACACTTGTTATATATGTTTTCTAGAATGTGGATTGAGTCTAATAACACAGTGTGTTATCGTGTTCAACTCCTACCCATTATTAAAGAAAATTAGAAATGTATTATTATCATTGGGTTGTGAGACAAGACCTATTAATTTTTTATTTAACACACACATTAATAGTGAATCCAATATAGATCATAATAAAATAATGGATCGTAATGTGTAACCAATTTAATGTGAATTAACAATAGAATAAAAATAAAATTAGGTTTTCATTATAAATTGTTACCAACAAAAACTTTGAAACCCAGTTACTTATAATAACAATGTATATTTTAAAACTATTAAAATATAAATTTGTTTTATTTTTAATTTTGGGAAACAAATTTAGTCATATTATCAACATATCCCAATAATCACTTAGTGAGACGAGTCCACCTAACCTTAACAAAAAAAATATTTTTGGTTCCAAACCATCTCTAAAAAATAACTAAAATTCAATGAACCCAAATTCCATATAAAATAGAATCAAATTATTATCCCCCATTAATAAATATTATTAAAAAACTTATAAAAAAATAGTTTACTCTATAATTTTCGTAGATAAACATTGTTACCTGAATCCATAATTATCACCAAGAGTACATCACCAAATATCCCTCCTAAATGAAGAAAAAACCTATGTAAATATTTATATTAATATATTTTAAACTAAATAAATATTAAAATAATTAATAAAACCATAAAATAATACATGAGTAAATGGGGAAGAAATCCCAATGATCTTATGTGAATTTCACTAATCTTTGGTTGAAATCACATTATAATACTTAATCACAACTAGAGAAATACATAAAATGGGGTAATTGATAATGAGATTGGAATGAAAAATAACCCTTCATTATGGAATTATAAAATCCCCTAAAAACATAGATTCGACTAGAAATAAGATGGGGTGTTAATGTACTTATAATATTATTAAGGAGATTTCCAATATGTTATAAAAGAATGGTATGTGAAGGAGACCCACGATGCTCTCAAAAGAATGTGGGAAAATAAAAAATAACCATTATTTTAAATTCATGAATCATTCTAGATCACTAGGTTCCAATTTTGGGGCCATTGGGTACCCACTTTTCACCCCTAGAGTTCCTAGGGTTTTATCCAAGACCTTATCTACACAGTACAACTTATAGTCCTTAAACTATATGTGTCTACACTCCATGGGATCTTGAACTCATTATACCACTTATTAACCTAATTCCATATAAAATGTCACATGAAAATCTATCCTCAAGCTCATAATACAAAATTATAAAATGTGAATGAAAAACTTTCCATAAATAAAAATGAAAACATTAGAGAGACTCAAACATTATCTATAAAATAGTCATAACTAAAACCATAAATTATTTTATTTTGGACATGTATCATAAAAATACAAAAGGGGTTTTAGGGTTTTTATTATAGAAAATGAGATATTAATGAGGTGTTGTAATTTTATACCAAGAGGATAATTTGTTTTTAAAGTTAAAGATTGAAAATAATCGTATAATCCTCTCATGATATTTTTTTATCATCGATCAATGGTTGTGTAGACATTAAGTGATAGATTAACTATTATGTTATAATTATAGAATTTTTTAATATGAATATAATTGAAGTAAATTATAATTTACAATAGACGAAATGGTGGATATTGTTATAAACAAGGATTATAATGAGTTTGATTTTTTGAGTCTTGAGATATTGTTGGAAAATAGGTGTTATATTTTTAAGTGGTTTCATGTTATCTCTAAATAATGGTTGTATATCATGTTTTCACAAAATTATGTTTCAACAGATAGTTTCCATATAATTTTATATGAATATATGTAGATCTTGGAATTAATTTTTGTAAAGGATTCTTAGGAAACACCAATTATAAAATAGTCTTTTCCATGATAAATATAAAATGGAGGAGGCCATCATACCTGAAGAAATTTTAGTATGCATTGTGAAAAGGTGATATATATTTATAAAATATCATTCACTCCACTGCATGGTTACTGTCATTTTAATAGAGTAAAAAGGGTGTATTCCATTTTATGACGGAAGGTATAATTGTATATTAGTTATTACGAAGGTCATAGTGAGAATCATGGCATTATGGGATGTAAAATAAATGGGTACTAAGATTCAACCACAACATAATAAAATATTTTTTGAGTTTTAAAATGCAATATACAGAACTAGATCCATGAAAATCAAGTACATATATGGTCATTGGGGGATTTATGTTTCAATAAAAAAATAGGGCGCTAGACTATCCAATGTTGTATAAAATACCATTTCACACATCAAGTTTTTGAGATTCTATTTCAACTGGTAACAATGTCATAGGGGGTGTTATGGAATAGTCTATTTCACCTAAATATTTATTATATCATTGTGTTGATTTATCTATAACATGTTAGTTCATGATTCACTAAAAATTGAATAAAAATTTGGAATAATTATTGAACCATTAATATAATGATGTCATTATATTTAAAGGTTATGGGATGAGATTGACCCCACCATTCCCAATTTAACTCCCATAAATGACGTGTTACATGGACTTTTCTTTAAAAATGTAGATTAATTTTGATTTTTTATGAACATCAAATAGATTTAAATGAGGCTTAATTTGATTAATTATGGAATATTTTAAGGTCCAATAAATATTTCACACTTGTAATTAAAAATAAAAAGAATTTATATACTGAAATGGAGGATTTCATGAAATATAACTTATAATGTTTTCTATATTATATTGAATAATAGATGGAAAAATACTATATTTGGTATTATTAGAGGATTTGTAGCTATATGAATTTTTTTGAATATCTAGTTCATTATATATGAAATTTAAGATCATCCATAACACCCACACTGGTTCAATGTTATTATATTCCTTATAACTACTCTTTTTGAGAAATTATTGAGTCATGTACTATCCTATGACTCTTACATAAAAGAGTGAATGAATTAGGATAAAGAGGCAATGACCCTTATATTTGTAGTGATACCTTCTAAAAATTGTCAACATCAATACTATGTATTTTTATATCCCTGGTACATTAACACATCATTGGTGTATGCTCCTTAGAGTATCCATTAGTGGTTAACCAATTAAAACCTTAGTTTTGTTGCATTTAATTTTTTGTATTTTGATTCCATGGATATATTATTTAATGTAATGGTATGTATCATTATTTAAATTGAAGGAAAAATATCCTATTATGTATGAGATACTTTTTAGATTATATTTCACCCCCAACTCAGGGTGTATTTGAGATTTCATGGTTGAAAATGATAAAAAATACACACATAAATGAATTAATATTAAGATTAAATACCTATTGAATATAATTATATATTTTATTATATTTACATGAAAATAAATATTTGTTTAAGTGTCAATAAAATAAAAAAATATTCAATCATAAATATATATATATATATATCATTAATAAATAAAGAATTTCAATAAAATATTTTTATACTTTGAAATAAATAATTACTCATAAAATAAACATATCCTATCATTTAATTATATATTATTTACACTATAACATATCGTTAAATTAACCAATGAAATTATAGAAAAATAATCATGCCATTGATTTGTTAAAGATAAAATAACATTGTTTTAATTAATAAAAATATTACTTAACTTATTTATTTCAATATTATGTCAAGAAATTTAAATTTAATAATTATAAAATAATAATAAATTTCTTACAATATTACATTATTTTTTAATGTAATAATTTATACCCATATTAATTATTAATTATAATAAAATCAAATTAATGACATGATCATTATAATAATATTTTAATACTTAAAATATCATAATAATACCTTTTTATTAATAAGTTATCTTCAACAAGTAAAATAAAATACATTACAATATAAATCATATATGTGCATGTATAATTTAGAATCAACGATACAATTTTCATAAAAATTATAAATTTTTTAGAAAATATATTTTTCAATTTCAAAATTATATATCTCTAACTGAACCTGATATGTCAAATTATAATATTCTATATATACATTAACTCTATATTTATTTAGTTTAATAAATATAAATTATTTATTCAAATGTATCACAATAAAATTACCATTTTATTTATAATAGGTAAATAATTATTTATAAAACATTACTAGGAATGAAATTTCTATTATTTTTATTAAATGAAAATTATTTTCTTATTACCAAAGTGAAAATCTATCAAAAATTTATGAACTCTAAATTTATTAGTTTCCCAGTTTTTGTATACAGTTGTGTAGTTTTAGACATGGTTTCTTGTAAATATATCAATTTTATGAATTATATTTTGTACCAAATTTTTGAGTGGGTTATTTTCTATATGATTAGAATGAACCTATAAAATTATCATTAAATAAATTTACATGTAAGGAAAAAGATATTAATAAATAATAATATTTCAAAAAATTAATAACGAATAATTCTTTGCGTAAAGGATGAACTCCATCATGTCTTGAATATATATTTTTTTACTTAAAATTCATCCTCATAATTGAGTTTTTCTAATAAAAACATCATATTATAAAAATAAGTGTTTCTAATGATTTATATAAAAATAAATATATTTAGTATTTGAAATCTAAGAGTAATAAAATGCTCAAAATTGTTTCACATTAAAAATAACAACATTAATAAATTCTTCATTAATATATTCATATTTGCGATAGAAGATATCCACTTTTTGAGTCAAATTAAAATAAATTTTCCTTTTTAAAAAATTGATATTTAATTACAATACATTAATTAAACATCTAGTGAATAAAAATGTTATATAATGAAAATTTAAGCCCATTTTTATTAGTCCAAATCTAATTATGATCATAAATTAGTTAGGAAATTTATATGTGTCAAATTTAGCATTATTTTCTAGGGTAATATTTCAGAATTTTTGAGTAACTGATACACTAATTAGATTGACTATTTTGAATACTCAATCCAAAATTTATGTCAATTATTACTCATTGGAAGCCTATTTTGTTCTATTGGGTACCCATTATGGATTCTTATAAAATTCCCAACCACTTAACTCAATACCATAAACTCGAAACAGAACCACAAGGTATATAATGGTATTATATCAAATCATACTAAAAAAATACACATATCCATTATTCAAATAATTAATAATTTATTTTAAATTTTATTAAACATTAGTGAAAATTTTCTTTAATATGATATAATCATCTTAATAAATTTTCTAAAACCTATACAACAAATATATATATATATATATATATATGGTTATACAAAAAAATCAATATGATTTTTCTTTTTCATCCACTTTTTATTCATTTTAGACTTCTTTTAATATAATAACTCCCAAGTAATGGTTCTTATCACAACAACAAAATAACATACAATTTTTCAAGAAAAATTCCTTTTTTATTATCTAATTACTCATATATGATTGTAATATCTTCATTATTTATAATGATTGCATTTAAATGAAATTTTTATCGTCACTACAATTACATCCTTATAAATTTAGTATTCTTGTCAAGAATATGAGCATTAGTGGTGGATATATAGTGGAATATTTTATGAAAAATCCTTTTTTATTTCAATTTTTACATTGATCTTGTTAATATATATATATATATATATATATTATTAACTCAATTACAAATATTTATACTTGAATGCATTAAATGATTGTAAACTGTATTTTTTCTAATAAAAAACTATATGGTTTGAGAAATCGTGACTATATCATTGATGATCATATTAGGAATAACAATGAAATAATAGTACATGTAAGGTAATGTGTTTATTGGTAACCAACAATCATCACAATTTTTATTAGATCTAATACTTGATTTTGGTGAATGTTTCATACATTATAAAAATAAATATGTATTATATTTTATGGTCTATATGTGAGAATTTCATAAATGGATCATGTGATAGTAACATGAATCTAAACAAATGAATGAATATTAAAACTATCATAAAATATTAATAATTAAAAAATATAAAATGAATTAAATTTTTGGGATTTGACTTTCTGAAATCAAAATATTAGGATAATGATAATTGTGTAATAAATAATTTTTCTTTGGTGGTTATAATTACCTAATGAAAAATTGTTTCCTAATTATTATAATTACTCATTCAATACTAATTCTCTAATAGTCTTACTCATTTACTATAAAAATTTCTTTCAATTTATGAATCCATCACGAACTTGAGAAACAATATATTTGTGAAAAATGTATAGAAATTAGATTTGAGGTTTTTTATCTGGAGTATTTTTGTTTAAAAATACTATAATATAGACGTTTTCCTTTGGAACATTCAATTATATAACAAATTTTTAAACTTATAAAATATAGAAAAATTAATTTAATATTCTATTTTTTTAATTATTCCCATTTGTGTTTCTTGATCATTGGAGGTTTCAAGAGAGAGTTAGGAGGTACTCAGGATGTGGGGAGTAGAATTTTGGGATCTCTCAATATAAAATTTATGTGGTGGAATTTATAGTGGTAGTATTATTGAGTCGTATTTTAGTGTTATGGAAAATGGGGCTATCCAATATATAGTTTGATGAACCATGGGTGTATAGTTCATATTTTGAGTTGTGTGGTGTGTGAGTAATTTCCATGTGCAACACATGGAATGGTGAAACACACATAGTGATAGGCATGGTGCATATAGAACTTCGATGTGGAAAATGAGAAGACTAAAACATACATTTTTATCAATGGTCAACCTGTACTGACAAAAGGTCATAGTATGTGAGCAGGAGGTGAAACAATCATAGTCTCTCTATGATGTGTCATTAGTTGTGGTGAAGTATAAATAGAATGGAAATTTCCCCTATGTAATGGTGAGAAACCAAAGTGGTTACCTAGGAATTGAAAAAACTCATTCCACAGAGTAATTAATGTCATAGTACTATCTATCTATATATTTTATATAGGTATTTGGCCTTTCCGAAGGGATTAAAAATCATTTTATTTTTCAAAAATTAATGTTATAATTGTCTTTAATTCTTCCACATCATGGTGGAATACTATAGATTTTTCCTTAAAATGGTTGGATCTCCTCTAATCCCACTTTTATCTCTCCCATTAAATCCTTAGTATAATTTTCATGTCCCTGTCTCGGCTGGCACTAAATAGATGCTTGGAGCCAGACTATCACATGACATAAAGCACTCCACCCCATATGCCAAAGGTTGCTGACTAATAGAGATGGTCTAGATTTTTCATTGGGGGGAATGTACCCTCTCGGTCAGAGTAATCCATATTAGTAAATATACAAAATCGTGGGGATAACATGAACTAATAAATTAAAATCATAAATAACGATTTACCAACTAGGTACCAACCACAACCAACTGTAAATATGCCATGTCATACTACAGTACCAGGTAGACAAAACCCAAAATAAGAAAAACAAACATAAACACCAAAACGGTCCTGACTCGTTTCTTGGAACATCATCCATTCATGTCCCATGTCTAACTCAACTCCCTAACATAGGTACATTTCCATAATCCAGATCTTCATGTGTGAAATCCACTCAGGTACCCAAAAGTGTCCTAAAACTGTTGGGAGTACAACTCATTAGGCCACCACAAATGGTGTCTATAAATATCTTGTCTAATAGATAGTGTATAGATGTACAAATAAATAAAATTAATGGAAGACAATTCAAAGGCCACTAGTTAACAATCGCTACTTTTTAATTACTAACCATGTGCTATTTCATTGTGTCTATTTTAATACTAGTTCATCATCAATCATGAAGAGAATAAGTTATAGATTCACATAACTCACACAATGTTATTGTTATTTGTCATTTTTTATATGATAAACTAGTTATCATCTTATAACACTATGGATGGTCATATCAAATTGTCACAATACTTATATTGGTGCCTCAGTCCATGTATTTTAATTGAATGTAACCATTGGGGTAATAGAGCATCATTTTGACTCCCCAACCTACTCATTCATGGGTAGGTTACAGCATCAGTCCAACCCTACTCATGGGAGGAGCATCATTCCTTTATCCCACCACCATTCCAGGTGAATGTTCCTATAATTCCATTTACTGCACAAACCATATCAAAACTAAACAAAATAAATACATATACGAATCATACCATAATATAACAAACATAAAAAACATCAATGGAAATAATAATCAATGTGGGATATAATAATATGACATATACCATTAATACATTTTCCATTTACATTTCCATTCCCATTTGACCCAATTTCCCATTCCTATGCCTTAACCCATTATGTATATTCATAGATTTCCACACATTAACCAACAATCAAAAATTACCATGTATGAACCCAATTATCCCATTTATTATTTCATTATCATTTCCCAATTATTCATATCAAGTAAAATTCCTATATTACATAACAAAACCACTTTATCACATTCAATCCATTAGGTGTACTTCGTTATTTACATGTATTTACCCATATTTAATATTCAATAATTTACTTATGCTTTCCCATTCAAATGTTCTTCCTTTTACAATCCATTTCCAATGTAACATGATTATCATTTCATATATTTACTATTTATTTTTGGAAAACTCAATATAATTCATAACAATTTTACACAATCTCCTATAACCCATTTAACCCTTTACTAAGTCATTCCAAACACACCACTTAAATCAATTACCATCCTTGGCATAACTATCAATATTCCATTTTCCATTAAACTACACATATTACATGTTCAATAAGGACTCTATTTAATCTGACATTAATTTCACATTTAACATTACCAATTTCTAGGTCTAATAAGGTCATCTCACCCCATAGGTGACAGTAAAACGTTCAATTCATCCTCAAAACATCCCACGGGAATAGTAAGGGTTTATAATAGTCATTTGACCACCCATGTTACCAAATCATACACATGGAAACAAATTCAAACCAATTGGAAGGTAATATCTCAACACACATGTGAAAATCTATAACAAAACTATGGGATATAACTGGTAGACCAGGTACCTCAAATTCGATGATAAACGTACTCTTAAACACGGCCTTAGATGCTAATCCAACCCCCCACCATGTTCCAACATTGATTACACCACAAAACAAATATGGTTTTAGATATTTGAAAAAAGATGATAGAGCCAAAAAACACCAATCTAGATAAGAGATACAAGAGGAAGATTAGACTTACCCAGATCATCAATTAACAACCAATGACATCCAAAATGGAATAGAATTGAGGGAGGTTGATCCTTGGAAGGTCTTAGAGGGCATGGTTTGTATCTAGAATTTATATGGGAATAAAGGAGTAAAATATCATGTGAGGCTTTAAAATCCTATACATGAAATTTGGTAAAATGTTCAACTTTATGGGGTTGCACAGTTTGCCCATACAGTTTTCCAAACCGTATGCAAACCGTTTAAGAGTTACTATCCCCAAAGCACCTCTTTTTCACTGTTGTTGGGAATTAAATATAGTTACTTAAACAATGTAATAACTATAAGAATTATTCTATCCAAGGTTACATGGTTACCATGTATGATTTCTATAGTTTTCAATAACCATGCATGCACTGTGAAACATGCCCAAAAAACTCCTTTTTCATCGTCTTTCATGCCATGAACCCCTTGAAACACCCCTAAGCCTTCTCAAATACTTGGGAAATAGTTGTTTAACAAAAATATAGGACTTAAACTGAAATATAAACATACAAAAAAACCTTACAAAAATTTGGGATCTTACAACCACCTCACCTTATAATGGCTCGTCAATTAGCCGCACTTCCCGATAATCACTAAACTTCCATAACTAGAGGTCAGGCCACTACGCCCTCCTATACCTTTCCACATGAACAAGGTTTTGCTTGAACATTACAATTCTACCATAAAAAGTGAACTAATCATGGTCTGGACACTAAATAATTTCTCCCAACAACCCCCAACACGAACTAGATACTTTTTAATGATGCACCAACTTTATCCACACCTGGCCACTAGGACATAATTGAGGAAAATTAGGAAACATTTCCCAAATCACAATATATTGGAACTTCACACACGTAATTAAATCATCACAGAGGAACCAATAGGAACTCCATAATTATGATCCTCTTCACAACTCATGTCCCAAATTAGTTGGTGTCATTTTCATTCATCTTCAAACTCCAATGGTGACCATAAATGATATCATCCCGAGGAAAAAATACGATCTTCCAAACCATATTTCTTGACATTCGTTGGTCCACAACTCATGCATCAAAGATCAAATTCCATAACCATACAACCAAAATCAACCAAAACACTATGGTACTTAATAGATTCACCCCTTTCCAAATCTCACTACCAGATCCTACTCACCCAAAAAGTGACCACTTGAGTCCCTCTAACCGGATTCTATGATCATATTGTCAAACTACCATTTATCCACTATAGTTATCTCCACCCTTTTTAGTTACATGGAACCTCCGCAACAGATGAATGACCACATGTATCTCAACAAGACTTTCATATCATTCCTGATGCACCCACTGAGGTCTTTCGCGGACTTATGTTAGAATCCATTCATCACAACACCAATACCCTCCAAACCATCATTAGGCTCCACTGTCTCAACAACATTTCCATCACTATCACACCTAAAATTCATACAATATATAAATAAGTATATGTTCTCACTCAAGACCATTTTAAAATTTGACAAAAATATCTCCCTCTAAATCATCTAACAAAAGAGATTTACCACTCTCCACAGTTGTCCCTTGCTTAAAATTTAGTCATGTTTCCCCAGTAGAATCATCTTGGAATGATTGGCCTCACCATTTTCATGACACTAAATAACATTTACAAGGTTCCATCTAGCATCATGGCCCTCTATAATAGTGAGGGACCCTTAGTCAAGTCTACTTTATATCTCCATTGTAGTAATAGAACTCATCCTCTACTACCAAAAAATGATTTTACATCTCACCACAAACTTGATGACTAAAAAATATCCACTCAGATTCCATTATGAACCACATTGAGCCCCAAATCCAAAGTTTGACTCAATCAATCACTATAATCGAGGCCCACCTGGCCCCTCTAAGAGACCCATCATGTACCTCAAATATTCTTCATTAGCATCCCCATACTGCTATATCAACTCAAAGTTATCCTACCCACATTCAGGACTAACCCATCACTCCACACCATAGGAGTGTCGTTACCATTGATCAACATGTAGGACTACAATCACCATGTCCCACACCCAAAAACTAGCCAAATCCCAAAACATAGACTCAACTGTCTAGCCATCTCTACAAAAAACTGAACATCAACCAGTGCCCACCCCTAGAATCCATGGGCGGTAACAACGACATTCTTCAACACCCAACCCATCCTAAGGACTCACCCGAAACAATTGATGTTGTGCATCACACCATCCCACATCACATATACTACCCCATGACCATAAAATACACTATTTTATTTATCTTTCCGAGACACCTCCAAGTTGATAGGCATAAATCCATAGCTTCTCATCATACCTAGGATGATGTCAATATGTTGGGTATGATCGTCACTATATGAGGTATGCTAATAAGTTATCCAAAAACCCCACAACCATCATATTTATTTATTATATCACCTCCCATGATGGAACACCAAGATCTGGTAAGGATTTTAGGATTCCCTGATGCACAACTCTCATTAGTATTTAACCACAACTACACAAGTGATATTTCTAACTAAGACTTACCACCCCCATATAACCATCAGTCAAGTAGTAATGAACCAATTTTTTATTTGGTACAACTTCCACTACACCAGTTGAGTTCTTCAAGTATGTACCTAACAATTTACGATCAAACATTATTGTTTTCCATGCCAATAACAAAACAGTTTCTCACATGACCATGTTTCATACTTTTATTTTTTTAGGAATGAAAGAAGAATATCCCATTTTAAATCTTTCCCTACCAATGTGTTACCATATCTATACCCCTTAGATCCCTCATGGTTTCACACTTTCCTTTGACCACTCTCATACCAGCATTATTTTCCACAACCAAACCATCATTTAGGCATAGTACAACATACACTTTCTCACCTAACAATGCCTTTTGGTTAGTCATTCTCATGGGTCCCATGGCATTCTCAACATATCACCCAACTACCAATTCATTCAAAAATGTAATACCATCCTTGAGATTCAGTTTACCGAATCATAAAGGTACTCATATGAATCGATCCATCCTTTAAAACATTCCCCATGTCACCAAATCCGAAGCACACGAATAACTAGGATAGCCTCCCATGGGGTCAATATTTATTTCTCTAAAACCACCATCACATCACTATAATATAATTCTCATCACCAAATCATCAACTATCTAACTTATACATCTAGGCTAACCTTCACTTGACAACATCTTCTGCATCCCATTGTCAATGTCTATCATCCACCCATATGACACACACATAATAGCACAATGAATAATTTATGACCTCTCTCATAGGAAACCTTGTTTCTAGAGAAATACCAGTCCCTAAAATGGAGTCGTGATATAGAAATTCTATTTATTCATACATGCATCACATTATAAAATGAATAAATGTTTTTGAACGAAACACTCACAACTGTTTTGATACACACTACACCTAGGGAACCATGAAACCATTTTCTCTAGGTTTCTCACGAAAGGTAATCATACAAATACATATACTTAAGCACCATGAGTGAAAACCATCACTCTTTGGCCTTAGATACAAATCACAAGGCCTGAAACCATATTGATCACCACACCCACAACAACACCCATCTATAATGAAACTACAACAAAAAAATTCATTCTTATGTCCATAATACATGCCACACAATTACAACCAACAATGTTTAATAATATGACATTATAAAACATCACCTTAAGACCTCATGGCCACCACATAGAAAAAGAAACAACAAGGAACTCCCAAAGGATCATTCCTTAGAACAATCTACTTATAGAAATTCTCAAAATCCCTACATACATGGATTCATTTCCCCCAAATATTTTCCTCAACAAACCTTTCAATGGATGTCATATCGACGTAGTCTAAAAAAGAAGAATTAACTACCTCCCATAAGTAACCCTCTCCATATACAATATTCCAAGATATGTGTTAACATGTCTACCAATACCCTCAACCCTTCAATCAATGGTTCATGGTCAACATGGGGAAACCCAAATTACTTAATCACAAACCATTCACCAAACATACCTTTAAACCATTACTCTTTTACACAAGAGTGTTTTCTCTTAAGAATATTTCTCATGTAAAAACTTATTATAACCATCATTTTAACCCATTTACACTTTTCATTAGAAAAAATTAATTAACTATTTCATCATCAATTAAAAAATATTTATCTTTTAGACACCATTAATTATTTACAATATTCCACAACCCAAAACTTCATCCCGGTCAAAATGTTTTTTATACACAATATTAATTAATTATAAATATAATTCCATTCATTTACCCACATTAATTTCCATTATTAGGTACAATTTTCTAAAAAAATTACAATAAAGTAATATACATTTTACTCTTTATGCCACAGACACCCATCTAGTGTGTTCCTATCATGATGTATTCCACCTATATCCTCTAGTTCCAACAATGAATCATGAATGAAAAACCGCATTCCATTCTGGCCTTGATAAATATGTCATAAATAAATTTAATCACATGACATTTGCATCAACCAATGTTGAAAATTCATTCAAATATAACAAAATGCATCAAGAACAATAATCCCCAGCCTCTGTGACTTGGGTTTTCCCTCATACATGGGTTAGCTACTCTTAAACACATACTCAACACTAACCTCAGACACTATCCTAATCTACAATATACCATCCCCAAATAGTAAGATGACAAATTAACTCCTCTGATACCACTTTATAATTTCCTTGGCTCGGGTACCTCTAAACCGATGCCCCAAGCTAGGTCGTCACATGACCTCATGTGTACCTCACCACATGCTAGAGGTTGCTGACTAGCAGCGAGGGTATAGATTGGTCATGTGGGGAGTCTATACCCTATAGGGAAAAGTAATCCTTAATAGTTAACATATTAAAAAATTTATATATCATGAAATAATCAATGAAAAATAATATATAATCATTTCCCAACTGAATACAAACCACAACCAATAGTAAATATGTCATGTCGTCTTTCAATACCAGGTGACCAAAACCCAAAATAAGAAAAACATTGGAAATACCATAATGGTCATGAATCCATGTGTGGAACCCCATCAATTCATTCCCCATGTCCAAATCAACTCCCTAACATAGAGACATTTCCTATCTCCTATACTGCAAGCATGAAATATGTTATGGTACCCAATGGCGGCCCAAGAAGGGTGTGAGAACAACTTAGTAGGGCCCCACCAATGGTGTCTACAAATTTTATATCTAACAAATAGTTAATGAAAGTATAAATAAATAACAAGTAAAGGAAGACAGTTTGGGGGGACTCTAGTTAACAATATCTACATTTCTATTACTAACCATGTTCTAATTCATTATATATCTTTTACTTTTATTTCATAATCAATAAAAATGTGAATAAGATAGGATTTCATATCAGTCACAAAATGTTCATGGAATTTGTTATTTTTCATAAGAGAAACAAGTTAAGTCCCTATCTCATTAGGGATGATCATATCATGTATTCAAAACACATAACTTATATAAGGCCCGAACCATAAACCATACACAATCTTGAATTTAGTTAATATTTCACATTTTGGATCTTTTATGTTTAGAGTTTTAGTTAATTAGGCCATAACTTATTACATTACATATTGAATATTATAATGTAAACACTTCTACTCAGTATCTATTTTTTTATAAAATAAAATATCTTTATAAATGATTCATGTATAATTAAATATTTTAGACAGGATGAATTTTCCTTAATCCCATCCATTACCCTATTCGTCTTTATGTACTATGAAAAAAAAATTCAAGAAAACATGGTTGGAGCGTAAAAAGCTCAGTAAAGGATTCCCAAATAAAGAAAACTGTTAGTTTTTTCAAAACAACAAGTAAACTAGGAATAATTTATCATAAGTATTACTTTTCACAATTACGAAGTAATAAATATGCTTCACTGAATAAAATATCATTGCGTACACCTTTGTTCCCAAAATATTATTATAAAACCCAAATAAAGAACACAAAACATATTAAAGTAACATGGGAAAAATGTATTTAAATAGAATAACCATATGGTTGACTTCCACACATATCATTAAATAAAATTTCCATACATCCAACTTCAAAACCCACTGCATTGGAGGTTATAACGTAAGAACCAATCCTGGTTTATCACGACACCACCTGTCATTTGGTCTATCACATAATCACCCATCAAATGTCCAAGTACCATTATAAAATCATAACACATAAAATATTGAAAATATAAATATTTCACTAATAACATTTCATTTTAAATCACTATAATCATTTAAAGATATTGAGATAATATATAAATTTTAGACACCATTTTCAATTCCAAAACACCCAAAAATATAATAAGGGGTTTCTTTTTCATTTAAAAAAATATTAATGCTTATAGAGGAATCCAAATAATGGCGGTGACGGTGGAGAGTTCATTGTCACCACTTATGTCAAAAACCTTTCTCTTTTGTCATTTAGTAAAAATATTTATAGAAAAAAATTCTCACTGAATGAAAGAAAAATTAAAATGGTTTTATTATACATTGGGTAGAATGAGGTTTTATATATTATCAAAACATGCCTCAATAAAAGGAGATTGAGGCAATGTCCCTTACCTTGTGTCCGACTAGAATTGTTCGTTATTTAATATCCGGAATAATAAATTAAAGTTAATTTCTACTTGATTTAGAACTTTTTCTATGTTTATTATTCCTTTTATATTACTTATTACCACATTATAATCACTTTATAATCATTTAAGTTAATAATATTCATTTTGTCGATATTTGGTACTTGCGTCAAAAATGAATTTCTTATAATTATAAGTTGTCCTTGTGGTAAAAATTCCATTATATGTAGATTGATTTTCCTGATTTTGATATCATATATATTAGATATATGAAATATATATTTGTATTTATAATAGTACATAACATTTGAAGATATGAAATGAAATAAACCGTTCATGGAGATGGTAAGTCGTATGTACGCATGAATGCTACCTTCATTTCTATTTCATATTTAATGGTATGAAAACATAATGATACATATGTATATTATAAATCCAGTATAATATCAAATATAATTTCATTAACTCTATCATTTATTCATTCCACGTATGGAATGAATGAGTCATGTCACTTTGAGGGGGTGGTTTTTCGCACTTCCTCAAATGAAATTATAGTATTTACCCTTTATGAAACCCATAATGTTATTTAATAAATAAAAAATAAATAGGCATATAAAAAATATAAATATAACATATATCACATATAATCACATTTTCATCTTAATGTGGACTATAAGAGGTTGTAGTAGAAGATAGAATAATCATTGTTTCGTGATGTAGGAGTTTTTCATCCACAGAAACAATATGTTCTATACCCATTAGATAGTGGTGTGTGTAAGTGTAGTTTGGATAATTCTCATAACAACAACCTAGTCTATTGAGGATACTGGTGATCTAATGTAATCCATGAATAAGAATATAATAGGGAGTGAATAAGTAAAATAAAAGAAGAGAACTTGAGAGGATATGTTACCTTTAAATCAAGTAACTCCCTTTGGTTCGAACCAAAAGGCTTCCATGAAGTTCCATCTACGTAAGGTAAGGCTTATAAGAAGACAAGAGGGATATTGGAAGCTTATTTGGGAAGATTTTTTATGATACAAGCTGCTTGAGAGGTTAGAGTAATGGGTAAGAAGTGGTGTCCAATTATAAGAGGGAGGAGGGTCTCTTTATGAAATTTTGAAATTATTATTTTATTACAAAATGAATTTTTATAATAAAGGTCACCAAATTAATAAATTCAAAGATAAGGTGAAATTATTCTAAATCCTCTCATCCAATAAGTTTTAGACATGTTATGGAAACCTTATCTTTTATCTTTAACCTTTTGTTAACTAATTTAATTTTTACCATGTCCTCTTGTATATTCACACTACATGGTTAATATATTTACAATAAAATTCCAATGAAACCCCAGGTGGTTAATTAATGACATTATCAACCTTATCTATGTTATTTGGCATAATCATCGATTTTCAATATTATTATATCATTTCATAATATATAAATTTATTAAAAAACTTATTTATGTCAATTTTTTTACTAACCATATCATGTATTTTTAAAAATCCAAAACAACTTGATTCTTTAGAAAAACCTTCATAAATTCGATAATAACAAGTCACACTAATCTATGAAATTCGTGGATGGTATGAAAAGGTTCAAAATAAATTTATTTTAACTTTTATAATATCATTTGTATAAATTGTTCATTAATGAGGTGATCATTACATCATCATTGTGTGTAAATAAAGAAATTTATTTGAAGTCTAAAAATTATAAATAAATTACCATGATTTCAGAAATATTTTTATATTTATAATGACTATTTATAGTTAAATATAAAAATTGTAAAACCCCACATTAAAATTGTTTTATCAAAATAATACATGTTTATGATATTAATATTTTTACTTTAAATAAAAAAAGTTATTAATGTCATTATCTTACCCAAATGGATTTTAAAGGACAAACGTCTCACCCAAAAATTTTATTGGTCGGTCATGACCCATCCAATAAGTTTATGACAAGTTATAAGTTAATTTTATATGATTATAATATAATTTTTTACCTTGAATTACCCTATTTACCTTTAACCGTGGTAAATAAATGTCAAAAGTTACTATTCACCAAAAAATAATTTCATTTTATTGGACAAAGTTTTACTTACTTATGAAAACCATGTATTTCAAGATTTTTAAACCCAATTCATAGAAGTGGTAAAATTTTATTTAAATGAAAAAGATGGTTTTTAACTACTATGGATTGTTTTTTCACTATTCATCAAAAATTGAACATTTTCAGAAAAAATACCTAGAATTCACCTAAAGCTAATTCTGATATTCCGAATTCAAATATTATTCCCATTTTACCAAATAAAAAAAATAGAATTTTCACTAATTAATTTATAATTAATTTTAGTTGTCAAAACCAAAAATCTTGTTTATAAGAAATAATAACTACCAAAAGATTAACATGTATTTATGTCCAATATCAAATTTAAATTACATAAATTGACCGACATTGTATTAAATGGTAAAAATATAATCCAATTACACTTTAAAACCATTTAAAGAGATAATCTAACTATAAAAATAAATTATATTAAAAGGAATTTTTGAATTCAAATGCAGTATTTTTCACTATTCATTAAAAATGAACTTTATCAGAAAAATAAAAAACATTTACCCAATGTAAATATTAAGGTACCAATTCTAATGAAGACTTTTATTTTATCAAATGAAACATATAAAAGTGATTAAAATTAGATCCAAGAAAATGGTTCGCCATCAAAAGGCGGTAAATCAACCTTTTCAAAAATAGTAATGTGTTTATTCATAAAATTGGATTCTTTCACATTTGAAGCCCATAAAATTTGTTGGATAAATTTTAAAACATTTAAAAACATGTTTAATCATATTTTAATTATTTCTATTCATTCTTGCAAATACAACGGCTATGTGTTAACTACCATTTAAAATAATAAAATTATATTATTATTTTTCAGTATAACTCAACATTGTGTGCAATGTAATATTTCAAAGAAACCCATTTTTGTGTGTCCAGTGAGCCATCAATAATATCATCCACTTTAAAGTAAAATTCTTATTTATTTCCCAAATATTAGTAATTAATAAAATTTTATATTATTTTTTTACATGGGATGTTACATCCTTCCCCCCTTTTGGAAATTGTGTCCTAAAATTTTTATTCACTTATAAAACAAATGGGGGTATCTATCTCTCATAGAATTTTTAGATTCTAATTTTTCCTCTTCAACCATATAGTTTTTCCAAAAAACCATTACCAAATAAATTACCTTCATCCGCAACACTTGCTCTCTTAGGTAAAGATTATGGACATGTTTTTCTTTATAAGAGATATTATCTTATAACTGAACAACCTCTGGACTCAAACCATTTGATGTATCTATAAAATTTTTTTCTCAACATTGAAACATGAAAATCATTGTGTAACTCGGATAAACATGGTTGTAGACCCACTCTATAGGTAACTGATCCAACATTCTATATGATTTCCGAAGGTTCATTGAACCTCATACTCATGTTTCACTTATTACCAAAACACATAACACTTATTCTATAGAGAAACATTGAGAAATACATGATCTCCTTCCTTGAAAAAAAGATCCTTCCACTGGTTATCCACGTAACTTTTTTTCCTTCTCTAAGATGTTATCATGTGCTTCTGAATCAGATGAACTTTCGCAGCCATATCTTTTACCAATTCTGGTCACATCGACATCATTTCACCAACATCATCCCAAAAAGTTGGAGTTTGACACAACTTTTCATATAGTTCCTCAAACGGAGCCATCTATATACTGGAATAAAAAATGTTAGTATAAGAAAATTCATCCATAGAAAAATGTTGGATCCAACATCCCCAGTAATCCATTGAGAAAGCACGTAACATATCTTCCAATTTCTGAATTGTTCATTCTGACTTACCATTTGATTGTGGATGAAAAGATTTAATAAAATTTAATTCTCTATCGAACGACCTCCGAAGGACTTTCCATAATTAAGAAGTAATCCTGGGAACATGATCAGAAACAATAGAGGGGGGAACTCCCTTCAACTTGACTATCTCGTTAACATACAATCAAGAAAGTTGATCTAGAGACAATGTATCTCGAATAGGAAGGTAATATGTAGATTTAGTCAATCGATCAACAATAACCCATATTTCATTATTACCTTGAAATGTATTTGGTAATCCCATAAATAAATCCATGGACACATTATCACATTTCTACTCTAGCACCGGTAAAGGATGATGCATCCCTTTCAGTAATTGTTCTATTCTTTAACCTATTGACAAGTCAAACACTTCATAGTAAAGTCAGAAGTATCTATTTTCATTCTATCCCACTAGTAATACTCCTGATTATCTATGCGCATATTAGTACTACCAGGATGAATTGAAAATAGAGAACAACAAAATTCACATAACAACTCTTTCATCGACCATGAATCACAAGGCACACATAATCTCATTCCAAACCACAAAAAAATCATTATCAATGTTAAAATCATCCAACATACCCTTCTAAAAAACCTAAACCTTTTTCTATAACTCACTATCTTCCTTCTTTGCTTTCTTAATTTTGTCTGATAAAGATTATTTCACTTACAACAGAAACAAATTATAAGAATTTCTGGTACCAAAAACTTCTATTACAAAGTTCAAAAAATATTTAATCAAAGATCTTGTTCTATCTTTAACTTGGATAATGTATCATTACTTTTTTAACTTAAGGAATCTTCCACTTTATTTTCCTTTCATGGATAGTAATTAATTGTGTAATCATAAAACGTGATTAATTCTATCCATCTCCTCTGTCTCATGTTCAATTCTTTCTGAGTGAATATATACTTAAAACATTTTTTGTCAATATATATGTCAACTTTTACTCCCAACAGATGATGCCTCAAAATTCATAAATAAAAAACAACAGTAGCTAATTCCAAATCTTGTGTAGTGTAATTTAACTCATGAGGTTTCAGCTGACATGATGAATAAGCATTTACCTAGTCATTATCCAGTTGTACTAAACTATGTCCTTTCAATGAAGCATCACTGTAGATAAAAAACTCACCATTTATGGAAGGTAAAACCAAAACTGGATAATTCACCAATCTTCTTTTCAATTATGGAAGACAATCATCACATTCTTTTGTCCAAATGAACTTAAGAAATTTTCGATTAAACATAGTTAGTGGGATAAATAAACATGAAAATTTCTCAACAAACCTTCTGTAATAGCCTGAAAAAATAATAAAACTATGAATCTGGGTTATATTTGTAGGTATTGTCCATTCTTCAACAACTTTTGTTTTAGAAGGATCAAAATTTATGCAATTTTTTAAACAATGTGACCAAGGAAATTGATTTTTTGTGACCAAAACCTATATTTTTTTATTTTCCCAAACAATTTATTTTTTTAGATACTGTGAGAAAAACCATAACTGAATATCATTTCCCTATTTAATTTTAGAATAAACCAAAATATCATATATAAAAACATCTAAATTTTTTCACCAGAGTCAATTGATCCATCACTGCAACAAACTATTCAATTCTGATTCTGACCATATTAGGATGTTGATTTTGATGGTTGTTTCCCTCTATATGAATTCCCAGCACAACAACCCTATTTCCTCTTTGGAAAACCATCTTGAACACTGAAATATCTTAGGTGAAGCATCATGGTAATCTGGAAATGATATATCATTTCAATATTAACATAAATTAATTTATGAATACTAATTCAACAATACCCTAACTCTTAATGTTGTCCAAACTAACCTATGATACCAAATATAAGGCCATAGCCTTACACATTACATAGTATTTAATTATGCTAATAATTAACATTGTGGATTTTATCAATATTAGAGTTTTAGATAATTATTCCATAAAATATTTCATTACATATCGAATATTAAAATTTAGACACTTCTACGCAGTATCCATTCTTTCATAGAATAAAAACTCTTGAAAAAAAGATTCATATCTAGTTTCATATTTTATAATTCATGAATTTTCCTTGATCCCATCCTTGACCATATTCATATTTATTTCCTGTGAAAAAAATTTCGAAAAAATGGATAATCATAAAAAGCTCTGTACGGGATACACAAAGAAGGAAAACTATTAGTTTTTTCAAAAAAATTACTAAACCATGAATAATTAATCATAATTAATACTTTTCACCTTTTTGAAGTAGTTAATAATTTACACCTAATAAAATCTCATTGCATACCCTTTTTTAACCAAAATAGAAACATAAAATCCATAGAAAGCACAAATAACATATAAAAGTAACTTGGGAAAAATATACATAAATGGAATAACCATACGGTCGAAATCCACACATATCACTAAATGTAATAGCCCTAAGTCTAAAATCCATACCTAAGGAATTAGAGTATATCACATAACCACCCATCCTGGTTTATCACGACACCACCCGTCATTTGGTTTATCACTTAACCACCCTTCAAATATCCAACTGCCATTATAAAATCATTACAAATAAAATATTGCAAATATAAATATTTCAATAATAACATTTCATTTGAAATCACAATATATAATTTAAAGATATTTAGACTATCAACCCATTTCAAAAACCATTTTCAATACTAAAACACAAAAAATAGAATAAGGGTTTTTTTTATTTAAATAAACATTAAGGAATATATAGGAATCCAAATAATTATTGCAGAGGTGGAGAGGTCATTATCACAGCATACATTAAAAAAATTAATTTTTTTCATTAAGTAAAATTATTCATAGAAAAATATTCCCTGTTAATGAAATTAAAAGTCAAATTTTTTTATTATACACCCGGTAGAAGAATGAGGTGTATATTATCAAAAAATTCCTCAATAAATGGATATTGAGATGAAGTCCCTTACCTCATGTCTGACTTGACTCGTTTGTTCTTTAATATCATGAATAATAAAGTGAAGTTAATTTCTACTTACTTCAGAACCATTTTCATGTTTATTATTCCTTTTATATCATTTATTACCATGTTTTAAACATTAAATTATCATTTATGTTAATAATGGTCATTTTGTCGATATTTGGTACTTGAGTCAAAAATGAACTTCTTATAATTTTAAGTTGTCCATGTGGTAAAAGGTCTATTATATCTAGAATGATATTTATGATTTATATATCATATATATCATATATATCCATTATATATATATATATATGTATTTATAATTGTACATAACATTTGGAGATAAGAAATGAAATGTCGTTCATGGAGATGGTAAGCCATGTGTGCCCGGAATCAATTTATGAAGTTCTGTTCAGTTACTTTTAGTAAACGTATGTGCGAGTTTCTATATTTTTTGAACTAGTTCTCAGAATTAAAATATGAGGATACCAATGAACTCACTGTGCTGGTATTCACTTAAGGGGTCCTTTACAGAAGTTGTGTTTTATGCGGGGTGAGAGTTAATTTTAGGGGATTTAGAATAAAATAAATAAAATTGTAGCACACAATTTTATTTTAATGTAGGTTAATTCCAGCAATGGGGAGTTAGGGGTGAGGGGCACACCCACATAATCTCCCATGAGAGGAATTAGTGTGGTGGGTCCCACATGAGCCCTAATCCTTTCATCTTCCTTAAACATCCCATTAACACTCCCCTTTATTTAATTTTTGACACCCCACATTAAACCATTGGACTTCCACATAAATGTAGAGCCTCTACATCTCCCATCCACTAATGTTTCCAACTCTAATGCCTTAATTAATTCAATTTAAATTTTGAATTATTTTGGAAATACATGGTAGTGTCATATTATGGGAGGGCCTTATTATTATTTGGGTTGGAATATATTTTTTGGGGAGAACTCCTGAGAACTAGAAGAATGCGTTTCTCTCTTCAACTAAGAACACAACCCTTCAAATGAAGAGCCACCGAAGAATAATGATCACCTCGTTTGATCTTCAGCCAATCCAAATAAGAAGGAGCCACCCGCATGGAACGCCAATGATATACTATCCTTGGCTCCATCTTCCCCGACATCAATGTGTTGATGTCGTCTCCCCACGATGCCATCTTCCACGATGCCCAACTACGGCGAACCTTATTTCATGGTAGGGGTGTGTTTTTATTGGATCAACGCTGAATCTTTTTTTCCTTGTTTTGTTTCTCCTTAACGTACTACTACCAAACTAATGCGGAGAGACTGGGCCAAACTAACACGGTCTGAATCCTCTTCCATTTTTGTGATTGTTGGTGGTTCTTCGTGTTCTTCATGGGTGACAAAAAACAGATCGTTACAGGTTCATTATGTGATGCAACAAGCACAAAATTGAAGACTCAACTTCACAGTGACCTAGAGGAGGTGTGACAACGATAGTGGGCGACGGTTTGGACCAGAATGAGATGGACCGTTCCTCGAACATTCTTCGAGCGGTAAATTAAAATGTGTTTTTGTAGCTGATCGGAAGGCCAAAAACACCGGAATTGACTTCGGGACATCGAGGTGACCTAGATTCTGAGGTTTCATGATGGACGAACTGTCGGAAAAAAGAACGAGCATCAAGGTAGGAAAGTTTTCCAGAGGCGTCATTTCTGGAAAATTCCAGACTACACGACATGTAATCCTGGAGAACACGCCATGTAGTTCAGGCATTCTACGGCTAGGGTTTTGGACTTCAGATGGATAACACACAGCATGTCACCTCTGTCACACGACATGTACTCACCACACAACAAGGAGGTGGAAACTACGCGAGACTTGACATATATTCTGGGGAAACACTGACACGGTGTGGAGTAAATAGGAATGTAATCTACCACACAGTCAGACATGTCCAGTGGTATGGGAAAATCGTTTACCAATTACACGGGTTAGAGAACACAGGTTGAAGCCATGTACGAGGACATGGCCATTGTACATGGAGCCGACCCCGGATGTTTGGACGTGATGTGTAACCATACCACACGCCGTGTACTTACTTTTCTACATGACCTGCACTTCAACAAGGGCACTGGGACACGGGTAGTACCCGAGGTCAGACTACACAGCATGTACCGTATACCAACACGCCATGTACTCTTTGGTAAAATTCTTGGTCATCTTGTACACAGTATCTTGAATACATTTTTTTTGGATTAGCCCCCTAAGACATGGCCAACCTTCGGAATACATCAACTTGAGACTTTTTGGTAGTTTTTGTATCGATCCCTTGGATTTAGGAGAGGACCCTCCCGGAATCGAGCATGCTGTGTGCGGGAAACCTAGATCTGGTTGTGAATATGATGACTATCGTATTAGAATCCTCCATGGCTTCGGCAACGAAGAAAAACGTAACGGAATCCTCCGTGGGATTGACGGTGATGGCCACTGTTCTCGTATCCTATGTGGGTCCAACAGTTTGACTTCTGTTCTAGTATCCTACTGGGTCCGACAAAGTAGCTGGTAATGTTTCCTACATGGGTCTGATAGCTTAGCTGGTCTAGTATCCTATGTGGGTCCGACAGCTTAGGAGAATCAGCGACTACATCTGATCATCTTTATAACTTTATGAAAGACGTATACCTGTGTGAGATGAGTCTTGATTTTAATCATTACCATCGATGTGATTGAATTTTTTCTTGTGTGGACTGGGTTGTGATTGGGCTCAAGAGTCAGAGAAAAACTAGAATTGATGTCTTAGGTATATATATGGGCATATAACTAAGTATATTTGGTTGATACTTTGTGATTGTATCTTTTCATTGTGGTTTATCATTCTTGTATTCTGGGAGACCGTCGGGGTCTCAGAATCCCTACTAAGAATCGTTATACTCACCCTTACATGAGAAATTCTCTCACTACGTTGTGTTGGATTCAGACGACGGACAACTCTGATAGTGGTAGAGACCTGTAGAGCTAGACGGTACCCAGAGGTGGAACACTTGGCGGGATGTACACTGAGCAGATGGAGGGACCTGAGGTGCCGAGGAGACCATATGTACCCACCCTTTAGGTGGGATTACTGGATGATGACTCAGTGATTGCTACTTCACACTGTTGCATTTGTAGTAGTCTTTCAGCTGTATTGTACTTATTGTTAGGCTTGTATTTCCAGCACCTTTCTTTTCAGCACTTACTTTTGTATATAGTTTTACATTGTGATTACTACTGTTTCATATTCTATTGTGTTTGTTTACTATATAATGGAAATTCCTTCCGTTTTCATTGGGATTTACTCCTTTGGTGCTAGTCTCCATCCCCAAGCCTATGGAAGGTGGGCTTAGGGTAGTCACAGCATGGGCCCCAAGGATGGGTCATGACAAATTCGTATTAGAGGAGTCGGTTCTACCTCCAAACTCAGGACTCTGATCATTATTTCTATGAAGCAATAGTGTTAAGGGTAATGAGTGTGGTTTTCAGTCCAAGGAGTCCAGTGTTGGTGTGGCAGCCAATGTATCCATAAACTAGGACCCTGACCTCTGATTTCCAACTCAGTGCACGAAAACACTGATTCCATGTGTGTTTCAAAAGTTGTTTTTGTGATTACTTTATGTCAGCTCACCATGATTAATATTTGACCATAGCTCACCTATTTCTTTTCAGGATGGCCCCATGAAGGCAGCCACATAGTGTTCTGAGTCCCATGAAAGATGGTATCCCACAGAGCGACGAGGCCTCGGTGCAGGGCCCCATAATAGCGGAGGCACCAGCGGTACCACTACCCGCTAAGCCACCGATACCACCAGCCCCAGAAGCAGAGAGTGCATGCTGTCTGAGTGCTTTGCATGAGTTACAGCGATAGAGGCTGCCCAGGTTTTGCGGAGAGACAGACCCGTAGGTAGCTGAGGACTAGATGGAGGCTGTCGTCAATGTTTTTAGATTGGTAGGGACACTAGTCGATCTTATGGTGATTCTTCCTACGAGTCTCTTGCACGCAGTAGCAGGTAGTTGGTGGAACCTGATACTCTAGGTGCATGGCAATGCATATTTACTCTGGATGGACTTTGAGAGTCACTTCCACTCAGAGTTTTTCCCAGCCACCCTTCATGTGGTGCATATTCAAGAGGTAGTTCATCTGCAGCAGGGCACCATGATAGTAGCTCAGTACTCAGCATGGTTTATCGACCTATCTCACTACACCACAAACATGTTACAGGACCCATTCTTCTGTGCTTGGGCTTTTTAGCAGGGACTCAGACATGATTTTAGGTCTTCGATGATCTCCCTCCGCATTCCGATGTATGCGGGAGTGTTGGAGCGAGCCCTTATTATGGAGAGCTTTCTCGCAGAGCCAACACTAGCAGCGAGACCCACCTCAGGGTGACACATAGCAGAGTCTTCTGAAGCCGGTAGTAGATAGTTGATGCAGAGGTCCTAGAGAACCAGGACATTAGGCGAGCGACCACATGATATGGGTTCAGTTGTGTGGCCACATGGAACAGAGCCAACTATATGAGGAGCAAGCAGTGCTATGCATGCGGCGGGTAGGGTCACATGGATTGAGACTACTCAACTCGCCATCCAGATGAGCTGCAGACAGTGGAGGGACCTCCCAAGAAGAGGTAGAGGTTTGCCCGTGGTGGTCTTTGAGGAGCAGGCAGACGTGGAAGAGGAGCTGGTAGAGCAGCGGGTGGTGGATGAAGTTTTGAGGCTCTACCACCACCACCACTAAGAGGTCCACACCGACCACATGGAGTTGGCGGATAGAGATAGTCTCAGCTCCTCGCACTCAAGACCTACGACCACGGTGCACCTAAGATGATTCTAGGTACTATATGTGTCTACTATACCCTTGATGTAGTACTTATAGAAACAGGTGAGAGACATTATTTTATTGTCGCTACCCTTGTTCAGAGCTCGGAGATTCCGACGGAGCCGTGTGATCGATTATTATGGCTATAGACTCCTACGATAGTAGACATGATGATTACGCACTGGTGCCTGTACTGTGAGCTTACTCTAGGAGTCGAGATCTTCGTCTAGGATCTTCTTGTAGTGGCATTGAGTCCTTACTACGTCATCTTGGGTATGAACTGGTTGTCTACAATTCATGCTCAGATCGACTACAATAGGCACAAAGTGCGGTGTGTCTGCACGGATGGGAGCATGTTCACCTTCACCAGTGAGAAGGGAGCCTTTGCAGAATAGGATGGACTTTCACAGAGGTGAGGGCAGCCGATCACACATCCGTTGGCTAGTATAATCCATGAAGCGGTTGATGTGTGGAGTCTGAGTTTTCCTATTGTGGTGGATCAGTATGCAGATGTTTTTCCAGACGACGTTCCAGGACTACCTCCTCGCAGAGAAGTGACTTTTATATAGACATGTACCCCGGGAAAACACATATATCGACTCTAGCATATCAAATGGATTCCGCTGAGGTTCAGGTACAACTAGAGTACTTGCAGGGGAAGGGATTTATCAGACCCAGTGTTTCACCCTGGGCTTCTCCAATTTTGTTCACTAAGAAGTCAGATGGGAGCTTGCGACTCTATGTCAACTACCACCTCATGAATTAGGTGACTGTGAAGAACAAGTTCCCACATCCTAGGATTGAAGACCTCTTTATAAGCTCAAGGGATCATGATGGTTCTCAAAGATAGACCTCAGGTCTGGCTATCACCAGCTCAGTGTTCAAGACATGGATGTGCAGAGGACAGCCTTCAGCTGTCAGAATGGCCACAACGAGTTCTTGGATATTCACTTCGGCATAACCAACGCTCTAGCAGTGTTCATGAGTCTCATGAATAGAATCTTCCAGGAATAGCTTGATTGATTTATCATAGTTTTCAACGATGACATACTGATTTACTCGACTACTAAGGATGAGTATGCCTACCACTTACGGGTTTTACTGGATACACTTAGAGAGCACCAGCTTTATGGTAAGCTCTCGAAATTAAAATTATGGATTCAAGAGGTTCACTTATTGGGACATGTCATCTTAGAGGCTGGAGTTGTGGTAGATCCAGCAATGATCAAGGCAGTTCATGCTTGGGAGCCACCCATGAGCTTGACGAAGGTGTGGAGTTTCCTGGGTCTGGCTGGGTACTATCAGAGATTTTTTTCAGACTTCTCCTGAGATGCAGCACTACTTTCAGCCTTGAAGAATAAGGGGGAACCCTTCATGTGGTCAAAGAGATTCCAGTAGAGTATTTAGGAGTAGAGGTAGAGATTGACCAGTGCGCCCATCTTGAGGCTACCGAAGGAGGGCGTAGGGTAAGTAATATACTGTAATGCATCGGGGACCAAATTCAAGTGTGTCCTGATGTAGGATCAAGTAGTGATCGCTTGGGGTTCCTGAAATTTGGGATAACACAAGCAAAACTATGATACCCATGACCAAGAGTTAGCAATTGTGGTCTTTGCCATGAAAATTTGGTGGAACTATCTGATGGGAGAGCGCTTTACAGCCTATTCTGACCGCTAGAGTCTCATGTACATCTTCTCACAGAAGGAACTTAACCGGAGACATTACCTATGGATCGAGTTACTCTAGGACAATGAATTTGAGATAGTCTATACTCCTAGGAAGGGTAAAGTTGTAGCTGATGATCTCAATAGCAGATCGGGAATTCAGCGGCTAGGAGAGGCGATGAAGTAGCTGGCCGCATTGCTGATATCCTTCATGGATAGATATGGAGCATATTTTCTACAGTCTCTCACAGTTACACTACCTCTCCTTAATCGATTCAGGGAGGCACAACGTGAGGACGTTGACTGTGAGATGTGATGTGCTCAGATATCCTCAAGGGAGGCACCTGATGGATTTTCTGAAGGAGGGGAGCATGTCATCCTCTTCAGGGGATGTACTATGGTACCTATTGAACTGCAGGAGGAAGTGCTGAGGAATTTTCACACTTCCCCTCTTGCGGTACATCTAAGAGTGGTGAAGATTTACTAAGATCTCAGACGACAACACTGGTGGCCGGGTATGAAGATGGTTGTAGCAGAGTTCGTTTCATGATGCATCACTTGTCAGCAAGTGAGGGTGGAGAACCAGTTACCAATAGGCTTGGATCAGCCCTTAGAGGTCCCAGAATTGAAGTGGGATGGGATATCAATGGATTTTGTGACGGGGCTTCCACGTACATATAGAGAACATGACTCTCTCTGGGTGATCGTAGATCGACTCACCAAGTCGTCCCACTTCCTACCGATCAGAGAGCATGGCTCAGTAGAGAGTTTGGGACGTGTCAACATTCAAGAGATCGTATAGCTTCATGGTGTGCCATTATCTATATTTTCTGATTGAGATGCTCAACTCACTTCCTGGCTGTGGAAGGGGTTACATAAGGCTTTTGGGACGTAGTTACGTCTGAGAACTGCCTTCTATCCTCATACGGATGGTCAGACTGAGAGGACTATTCAGACTCTCGAGGACATGCTCTGTACATGCGTCATCGACTTTGGTCACAGCGAGGAGGATCATTTACCCTTGGAGGAGTTTTCATAAAACAACAGCTATAACTCCACCATAGGGATGGAACCATACGAGGCACTGTACGGCCGACCACGCAGATCACCTCTCTGTTGGACTGACCTTGGGGAGTCTGCACTTGTAGGACCAGAGATGGTTTAAGCTATGAAGAAGAAGGTGTAGATCATCCAGGAGTGAATTAAGACTGCATAGAGTTGACATAAGTCCTATGCTGATATGTGATGTAGACCACTGGAGTTCGAGGATGGTGAGCACGTCTTCTTACGGGTCTTACCTCGATGAGGTCTACGGAGATGTGGATGAGGGGGAAAGTTATCTCTGTACTTCATAGGGCCTTTCCAAGTCCTCAACAGAGTAGGTGAGGTGGCTTACCACTGGGACCTTCCACCTCAGTTGCATCAGGTGCATGTTGTCTTTCACGTATCTCAGATGAGGAGATATGTGCACGACATTTCCCAAATCATCGACCATAGGGAACTGGACATCATTGACAGGGAGAATATCACGAAGGTCCCAGGAGATATCATGGATCGACAAGAGCGGGTCCTACGTGGATAGTCAATTCCTCTAGTGCACATTCGCTGGTAGCACGGGAACCTCCAGGAGAGCACTTGGTAACGGGAGGCTCTGATGCGAGCTCAGTAGCCCCATTTGTTTCCCTACTATGTGTTGTAGCTTAATGGATACATAAAGCCCTTATGTGGGAGTAATGTAAGGACCAAAAAATTTAACAGAAATTTTTTTTCTTAAATACTTTGGAATTTTACGAGTCAGCAGTTTCTGACGACACTTGATTCTGAGGCCCGATGTGCCCAGAATCAATTTTTGAAGTTTTGTTCGGCTAAGTTCAGAAAACGTACCTAGAGGGTTTTCTATCATTTGAACCAGTGCTCCGAATTAGAATATTAGGACACCGATGAACTCGCAGCGCCAGTATTCGCTAAAGGGGACCTTTACCACAATTGCGCTTTATGCGGGTTAAGAGATAATTTTAGGGGATTTAGAATAAAATAAATAAAATTGTAGCACACAATTTTATTTAAAGATGTTGGTTTATTCATACAATGAAGAGTTAGGGGTGGGTCCCACACCCACATAATCTCCCATGAGTGGAATTAGTGTGGTGGGGCCCACACAAGCCCTAATCCTTTCATCTTCCTTAAACTCCCAATTAATACTCCCCTTTATTTAATTTTTGATAACTAACATTAAACCTTTGGACTTCCACTTAAATGTGGAGCCTCTCCATCTCCCATCCATTAATGATGCCAACTCTAATTCCTTTACTAATTCAATTTACATTTTGAATAAATTTTAATATACATGTCAATGTTATGTTATGGGAGGGCCTTTTATTATTTTGGTTGGAAAATATTTTTTTGGGAGAACTCTTGAGAACTAGAAGAAAGAGTTTCTCTCTTAAAAAAAGAACACCGTCCTTCCAACGAAGAAATGCCAAAGAAAGATGATCATGTCCTTTGGTCTTCGGCCAAGCCAATGAAGAAGGATCCACCCGCAGGGAATGCCTCCGATGCGCCATCCTTGGCTTCGTCTTCCCTGAAATCAACAAGTTGACGCCGTCTCCCCGTGACGTTGTCTTCCGCGACGCCCGACTACCACGAATCTTATTTTGAGGTAGGGGTGTGTTTTGATTGGATAAACATTGAATCTTATTTATTTATTGTTTTGTTTCTCCTTGACCTCATGCTACCGAACTAATGCGGAGAGACTGGGCCAAACAAACACGGTCTGAATCCTCCGAAATTATTGTGATTGTTTGTGGTTCTTCATGTTCTTCAAGGGTGATGAACAAGAGATCGTTAGTAGTTTGTTTTGGGATACAATAAACCCGAAATGGAAGACTCAACATGATGGTGACCTACCGGAGGTGGGACGACGATAGTGGGTGATGGTTCGGACTAGAATGGGATGGACTGTTCCTTGATTGTTCTTCGAGCATGAATTCAAAAAGTTTTTTTGGAGCTGATCGATAGCCCAAAAACATAGGAATCGACTTCGGGACATCCGGGCGACCTTGAGACTAATGTTTCGTGAAGAAAAAACTGTCATAATGAAGAACATGCATCATGGGATGCACACTAGCCAGAGGTGTCATTTTTGGAAAATTCCATACTACACAGCGTGTACTCCAGGAGAACATGCCATGCAGTTCTGGTATTCTATAGCTAGGGTTTCAGATGTCAGATGGCTAACACATGGCGTGTGACCTCTGTCACATGGCTTGTACTCACCACACAACAAGGAGGATACGGCTACGTGAGACTCGTTGTGTATCCCTGGGATACACGAACATGGTGTGGAGTACATAGGCATGTATTCTACCACACGGGTAGACATGTCCAGTAGTACAGGCTAACTCGTGTACCAATTACACGGGTTAGAGAACATGGGTTGAGGCCTTGTACGGGCACATGGCCAATGTACATGGAGCTGACCCCAGATGTTTAGACATGTAGTGTAACCATGCCACATGACGTGTACTTACATTTCTACACGACCATCCCATCGACACAGGCTATTGAACACATGCAGTACCTGAGGTCGGACTACACGGGGTGTACCATATACCAAAACGCCATGTACATTTCGGTAAAAGGCATGGTCATATTGTACACAGTGTCTTGGATACACTTTTTTTGAATTATCCCCCTAAGACATGGTGGACCTTCGGAATAAATCAACTTGAGACTTTGTGGTAGTGGATGTATTGATCTCTTAGATCAAGGAGTAGAGCCTCCCGTAATCGAGCGTGATGTGTGCGAGAACCCTAGAGCTGACTGTGACTACGATGACTGTCTTACTGAAATCCTCCATGGGTTCGGCAACGATGACTACCATACCTGAAACCTACGTGGTTTTGATGGTGATGACTACTTTTCTTGTATCCTACATGGGTCTGATAGTTTGACTTATGTTCTAGTATCCTACATGGGTCTAACAGAGTAGTTGGTCTAGTATCATAGGTGGGTCTGACAGCATAGCTGGTCTAGTATCCTACGTGGGTACAAAATCATAGATGAATTAGTGACTAAATTTGATCATCTTTATCACTTTACAAAATATGTATACATGTGTGAGATGAGTCTTGATTTTAAATCATTACCATCGGTGTGATTGACTTTTTTCCTATGTGGACTGGGTTGTGCTTGGGCTCGAGAGTTGGTGTTGAACTGGAATTGATGACTTAGGTATATTTTTGGTATCATACCTAAGTAGAGTTGGTTGATACTTTGTGATTGTATCTTGTCATTGTGTTTTATCCTTTCTAAATTTTGGGATTCCTTTGGGGGTCTCAGGGTCCCTACTGAGTATCGTTATACTCACCCCTGCACGAGCAATGCTCGCACTAAATTATGCTGGACGCAGATGATGTATATCATTGATCGTGGTAGAGAATTGTAGAGATAGACCCTACCCGGAGGTGGACCACTTGGTGGGACGTACACAGAGCGTACGTACGGACCCAAGGTTCTGGGGAGACCATCTGTACCCACACTTCATATGGGATTCCTGGAGGACGACTCAGTGGTTTCTGCTTTACTTTACTACTATTGTACTTGTCTTTCAGTTGTACTGTACTTACTGTTGATCTTGTATTTATGACCCCTTTCTTTTCATCACTTACTTTTGTATATAGTTTTACTTTTTTGTAACATCTGTTGCATACTCTGTTGTGTTTTTTACTATATAAAGTCAATGTATTCCCTTTTTATTGTGATTTACGCCTCTGGTGCTAGTCGCCAGCCCCTGGCCTATGGAAGGTGGGCTTGGGGTAGTCACAAAACACGCCCCGAGGACCAGTCATGAAAATACTAGTGTTGTAAAGAAATAAAAAACTAATAAGATAATAGGGAGTGATGAAGTAAAATAATAGAAGGTAACTTGAGAGGAGACAATACCATTAAATCGGGTAACTCCCTTTGGATTGAACCAAAAATCATCCTTGAAGTGCCATCTAACTAAGGTAATCCTCTTGTGAGGAAGAGAGGGACCTTGGAAGATTATTTGTACAGATTTTGGATGAGCCAAGGGGTTTGAGAGGTTAGAGTAATGGGTTATAAGTTGTGTCCTTTATAAGAGGGAGTAGGGTATCTTTAGGAATGTTTGAAAATATTATTTTTTTATAAACTGAATTTCGATTTCAAAAAGTTACCAAATCATTAAATTCAAATATAAGTTAACTATTATTCTATATCTGTTAAACCAATAGGTTTTAGAAAAGTCTTGGTTTCAAATTTAACATTATATTTTATCATTAACCTTTGGTTAACTAATTTTACTTTTACCACGTCCTCTTGTATATTCATATAATATGGTTAATATATTTACTATAAAATGCCAATAGAACAACAATTTTTTATTTAATGAAATTATAAACCTTATCTACGTTATTTTTTCTAAATAATATATTTTTAGTATAGTTATATCAATTAATAAAATATTCATTTATTTTAAAACTCTTTTATATCAATTTTTATACTATTCTTGTCATTATTTTAAAAATAATCCAAAACAACTTAATTCATCAAACAAAATTCATTAATTCAAATATAATAATTCGTAATAATCTATAAAATTCTTGGATGGTGTAATAAAGTTCAAAAATAAATTTAATTTAACTTTTATAATATCATTTATTTAAATCTTTCATTAATGAGGTAATCGTTACATCATCATTGTGTCATAAATAAATAAATTTATTTGATGTCTAAAAATTATAAATAAATTACCATTATTTAAGAAATATTTTTAAATTAATAATTACTAGGTATTGTTAAATATATCAATTATATAACCCCACATTTATAATTTTTTATAAAAATAGAACATGTTTATGATATTATTAATTTTAACTTTTAATATAAAAGTTATTAATGTCATTATCTTACCCAAATGGATTTCAAACACCAAAAGTCCCACACAAGGATTGTATTGGTAGGTCATGACTCATACAATAAGGTTAGGACAAGTGTTAATATAATTTTATATTATTACAATATTATTTTTAGCTTTAATTACCATATTTAGCTTTAACTACGGTAAATAAAAGTCAAAAGTTACGATTAACCAAAAATTATTTTCATCTTATTGAATAAAATTTTACTTACTGATGAAAAAAATTTGTGTTGGTTTTTTGAAATTCCATTCACAGAAGTGGTAAAATTACATTTAAATGAAAAAGTTAGGTTTAACGTACTGTACAGTGTTTTTCACTATTCATAAAAAATTTGATATTTTTCAGAAAAATACCAAAAATTCACCCAAAGACAATTATGATATTATGAACTCAAAAATGATCTATATTTTACCAAATTCAAAAAATTAAAGTTTCATTAATTAATTTCAAATTAATTATTATTGTCAAATCCAAAAACCATGTTTTTATGAAATAATAAATACCAAAAGATTGACGTGTATTTATATCCGATTTCAAAGTGAAATTACTTCAAATGATGAAAATTGGATAAAATGATAAAAACATAATCCAATTACACTTTAAAACAATTTAATAAGATAATATAACAATGTAAATAAATTATATTAATATGTAGTATTGAATTAAAATGGAGTGTTTTCAATATTCATTAAAAATGAACTTTATTAGAAAAATACCAAAAATTTTCCCATAGTAAATTTGATGTCCTGATTCTAAAGAAATTTTGTTTATCAAATAAAACATGTAAAAGTGATAAAAAAATTGATTTAAAAAAAGGGGTTTCCATCAAACTGCAATAAATAGGCATTTTAAAGAATATTAGTGTTTCTACTAAAAATTGGATTCATTCACTTTTTAAGTCTCAAAATTTTATTGGATAAATGTAAAATCATCTAACAAACATTTTTAATCATATTTTAGTTAAATCTATTCTATCGTGTCAATAAAATTACTATGCATTAACTACCAATGAAAAAATTATATTATATTATTATTTTTCTGTAAAACTCAACATTGTGTACAACATAAATTTTTAACGAAATGCTTTGTTGCATATCGGGAACAACATTAAACATAGAATCCAATGTAAATTAAAATTAGTATTTAATTCAAAAATGTTAATAAATATGAAAATATTATATTCATTATATATATGTGATGTTACACCTTTGATCCTCAGTTAAGGTATTTTCATTTCATACAAGCATTGGGGGCATAGAGAATCAATGCGACTCCCCAACTCATGCATTCTTCGGTAGGTTAAAGCATCAGTGCAACCCTACCCATGGGAGGACCATGACTCCTCTATCCCACCACAAAGCCTTCAGCACATTCCTATGCATCCATTTACCACTCAAACCATATCACAACAAAACCCAACCAATATATATACCAATCATACCACAGTAGAACAAAACATAACAAATATCAATGGAAATAATAATCCACAACGATCAATGTGGGAATTAATACTATTCTATAACCCATTAATGCATTTTCTATTTACATTTCAAATCCCATTGGGCACAATTTCCCAATCTTCTTCCTTAACCCATTATATATGTTCATAGATTTCCACACATTTACCAAAAATCAATATTTACCATGTATTAACCCAATTAGCCTGATTATTATTTCACAATCATTTCCCACTTATACATTTCGAGTACAAATCTTATATCACTTAACACAACCACCATATCACATTCAACCCATTAGGTGTACGTCATGATTTCTATGTATTTAACCCTTTTGTATATTAATAAATTCTATTATTCACACCCATTCACATGTTCTTCCATTCATAATAAATTTCTAATTTAACAAGAACATAATTTTATTTATATGAATTATTTTGGAAAACATATCATAATTCATAACATTTTTAAAAAAACCTTCTTTAACGTAATTAATCCATTACTAATTCATTCCAAACATACCTTTTTAATACATTAACAACCTCGAAATAACAATAAAAATTAAATTTATCATTCGAATAAACATATCACATGGTCAATATGGGCTTTACATTATCTCACATCAATTTCAAACTTAACATTACCAATTTCTAGGTCCAATAAGGCCGGTGCACCCCATAGGTGACCCTAAAACCTTCGATTCATCCTCAACACATCCCACAAGGACTCTAAGGGGTTCCAATAATCATTTAGAAACCCAAATCACCAAATCATACTCAATCCAACAAATTTACAACTAGAGGATGTAATGATCTCAATATGCATGCACAAATCTATACATAAGATATGGGATATGACTGGAAGACCGCCTACCTAGAATCCACTTGTGAATACAATCTTAAAAACAAACATTGATACCAATCCAACCCCCCTGGTGTTCTGATCGGGGTTCCACCAGAAAAAAGAGGGTTTTAGAGCTTTATAAATGGATGAGAGAATCTACAAACCCTAATCCTGAATAGAGAAACAAGTGGAATACTAGACTTAATAGGATCTTCGATTTGCAAGCAACGGTGTCCAAAATGGCCATAAAACAAGGGACATCAATCTTTGGAAGGTCTTATAGTTCATGGTTCATCACTAGGGTCGAGAGTGTAAGAAACAATGAAAATCTTGGAGTTTCAATTTTGTAATTTTTTTAAAATTACAGGGTTGCAATGTTTACTTGAACGGTTTTCCAAACAATGCGCAAACCGTGTGAGAGATACTATACCAAAATCATTGATTCATATGGTTTCATGGTAATTCTACATAGTTATCTTAATCATTCGATAACTGTTCTAAATCCTCTTCCCAAGGCTATTCGGTTACTTAGGATGTTCCACATGATTTGCACTAATCATGCGCAAACCATGTAACATGCCCATAAAGCTTTTTTCCTCCTCATTCATGCCCTGACCCCCCAAAACCCCTAATCCTTAAAATGACCCTGGGGAAAGAATATTTTAACCAAAATAAGGGACTTCAAATGAAAAAGAAATATACACACACACATTAAAAAAATAATTGATCTGACAATAATTATTTCAATCTTAGTAGTCCTCAGTCATATCTTTTGAGGGTTTAACTTATTGGTTCATCAAGATAAAAATTACATTATTTGAGATATTCCCTTCCCCTATTATCATATTCTTATGTATAAAATTTTAATCTAAATGTTTTTATCTTGGAATTTCTAGGATTTTGGTCAATATTTATCATGGTGTGATAGTGGTTTGTTATGGTTATGTTATAAGGTGGTGTCTTTTGAGTTTGGTGGTAATTGAATATATACATATATGTCCTAGTATAGTATTCCCTGATGTGTTGTATCTATGTATGGTATTTTTAAAATTATTATTCTTTTTCATTTTTATGTTGTATTAGTATTCTTTTTCTCCAATGAAAAAAATTGATGTGGTTGAACATAATAAATAAAATTAACCAAAAGTAAAAAAATAGAAAATCTGTAGGTGGGTGTTGAGATTCTATAAAATTTTATTTTGGTTATGATGGTTGCCGCATTATATTTTAAAGATAGTATGGATTATCATTTATTTGAATATTATTTTTCCTTGTAATATTTTACATCTATAGAATCTATATAACAACATAAAGATGGAAAGATGTAGAAAATAATGAATGACGCTTTCACTTAATTATTTAATCCAATAATTAATTGTTTTAGAATGGTGGAATGTTTCCTTAATAAATATCATTGATTTTTGTATTTTTTTCAACTATATATTATTAAGGGTCTTATTAATCAAACCTAATCATAATGAAAATTCTAAAAAAATAGAAATGGATTTTTTGATATATGATCAATATTGTGAGGCTATTTTAAATATTATCATTAATATCTATATATTATACTTTCTTATATTAGGTATATGGTTTGACAAAGGGTTTATTTAGCAACACATATTTTTTTCTAACATGTTAATACCATAGGACGCTATATCCGTTATTTTTAATTGATGTGAAACAAGTTCTTGTTTGATTAATTGGTTAGGGATGGGTTGTTTTTCGTAGATTGTGGAAATGGCTTGATGTCAAAAATTGTGGACAAGAATAGTTGGTGTGGGATAGTGTTAGGGATTAATCTTGGATGGTTGGTATGGGTTGATAGCTGGTCATTCCCATTTTATTTTTTTTCTGGTGGGTGGTCTTCTTTTTTTAGTCTTCCTAATTCAATATGAGTGCAACATTTTTATAGTGGATCGGGATGACTTATAAAACACATGGACTATAGAATGGTAAATAAATCATCTAAATTTATGGTTATGGATGTTAATTATTTAAATTATTAATTAAATAGAAACTAGAGATTTAGTAAGAATGAAATATTAAGATAATGACTTTAAATATTTAATATAAATGTGAATTATGAAAGAAACAATGATTTTCATGATTAATGTAAATGGAACAACTAAAGTAAAAACATGGGTTCTGTAATGTAAACAAAATTTTATAAATTATCAGATGATTCATGATGTTAATACTTATTTATTTTATGTTTTCTAGCTATCTAGTCCTTAGAAATGGCAGTTGGGTTTTCATGAGTGAGATTATTAATAGTTCAAGTCACAGGTAGAATAAAATCCCATTGACTAGTTTGGTGTGATATTATAATTATTCTTTATTATTTATTGCACTTTACCACCTAATATGGATTCTTTTAATGATCAATTTTTTTCGGATGTGGATGTTTTTCCAAAAATATTTGTTGTTATGGGAATGAGTGGCTGATTACCCCCTCTTTCTAACACTCCCTCCTCACATGGCATCATGTGTTAGAATCTATAAGATGGAATAGATTTAGGTATGAGGTATATTCTACATAGGATATGAGGGCACTTGATTTTACAATACTTGTGTATACAAGTCGTAGAATAATAAGTTTGTAGAATAAAAATACATCTTAGATATATTTTTATGGTTATTATAGGTATACATATGAACAAGTTCTAATGAATTGAGGTATACTTCATATTTAAAATGATTGTGTGGATTCATGTGTTAATAAATTTTATTGGAATGTGATGGAATATTTAAATGGTCTTGAATTTGGTATGTTTGTTATAAATTAATTCCAATATTATTTTTTGACCCTGTAGAGGGTTTGAGCATATAGGGTCAAGACCCGAACCTAATCAGATGAGACTATATACATAGTGAGATTTTAAGGGTACGGAAGGGATTTAGGAACATAATATTTATCCATGGGGATTGATAATAAATAACTAGTGAGGATGTTTAATATGGTGCCTTATTATATATATGATTTTGATTTTATGTTACCTGCACTTAAATATTACACGGTGAGTAATCCTTGGTGAGTTTCTGACATAGTTCATATCTACTTGATAACGAGTTGATCTCCTTTACTTATTTGTTTGTATTTTGTATGATTCTTTCTCATTTACATAAGAGGGTTTAGGTAGGATATTACTAATTATTCCTCTCATAGTAGACATATATATATATCATTTATTAGCTCAAGATGACTCGATTTGTGATTGGGTTTGGAATTACTTTCTTGTTTTGGTTATTTAGGTGTTTGAAAGTTTTTTGTCAAGTCCTTGGTGTAGTAAGAGGATTATTTTAATTTCATTCTAATTTTATGAAATTTCATGTATTAAGATTGTTATTTATTTATGTAATTGAGTTTATTGGAGGATAAATATCATTTACATATATATATATTGTGGGAAATTAATACAATATCATGAATCTTATACCATCAATGGTAATATCCAAATTATGGCCAATTGGTGGTGGGATATAGATGCCAATACCATCTTCACTCCTAGACCATTATGGGCACTTGTGGTGAGATTTATTATATAATGGTATTAAAAGTTTTTTTAGACATAAGATATAGTTTATTTATAAGAATTGGTGATAACTACATGGTTTGGTAGGGAAGTGGTATTAGTTGATCTTATTTCATTATGCAAAAAATCGATACATACTAATACAATGTATATTTTGTGCTAGTGAGGACCCTATAGAGGGGAAAATTGAATCTATAATGGAGAGTGTTTTTATTGTAATTTTCTCTTGAATTTTATGGGTTAAATATTTTTTGGGGCTAGAAAATGTGAGGTTTTATTAAATAAATTAAAAAAAGAGTTTGAAATATCTTTTAAAAGGCATGTGGTATAACCATGAATATCCATAAACTCTCCGATTAGATCATTATTATATTTTACTCCCCATCTCTCTCTCTCTCTCTCTCAAATCAAATGAGATCTCACTGATCACAATCACGTGATTATTTCATATTATATAGTGAGATGAAATGATCACTATATCCATTACACTTACCTATCAAAGTTGTTTAATATCTCTAATCACCTTGGGATCGACCCACCTCTCACCATCATAGGAAGTGAGGATGGTCTGAGTGGTATGCATGTTAAAAATAATAGTTATAATAGATTAATGCAAGTACATTGAGAAATTGAAACCTCATTATATCTATAAAAATCAAATACCTCCAGAGAGATTAACCTAATATAATAAACAACTAAAATTAAAATTCAATAATATGGGTATGGTGAATAAACTTGGATTAACCAATATGGACATATTTTTCACTCACCAAAAATTCTACAATAATGGAAGAAAAATGGAAATAAAAGTAGTAGATCATGTTTAATCAATGGAGCATATACTCCCTTGTTTAATATTATTAATATCAATGTTCTTATATAAGTTCTCCAAGGACCTCCTTGTGATTATGTAGATAAACACCATATATGAGTGACATGGCCTCATAATCTTCTTATCTGAAATCTAGTATCTTTAGAATCATATTACATGTTTTTGAAGAAAACCACTTCTTTAATTTTTTCCACATGTATAGACTAAGAGTATATATAATTTATTTGGCAATCTCAAACATTATTATCATGTCTCATCACCGTGATCTTCCCTTTTTGATTATTCAAAATACTATATGATGTTTTTGAGGGGGCATAGGAGTGTTGTTTCCCAATTTGTGAAATCTAGTATAATTGAAATAAATATTATGTTTATACATATTATTTTTCGTATTTCTTATTTCATTCCATAAAGCTATAAATTTCACAATGTATCCAAGTCATACAATTATTGGAAATCTGATTTCATATGTATTTGAATTCAAATGAAAAGGATAAATCACAAGTCATTTAAAAATTAAAGCAAAGTCATAAAATGGTGAATAAATATTTTACTAGGTGTAAAGTGATATGGTGGTAAAACAAAGTCATAATTTATAAAAAAAATTATTTGAACCCTTAAAATGAAATTCATTGGAATATGAGAAAATTCATTCAATATTCATGGGAATTCCTAAAAAATGACTATTTTCATTTGAAATTGTCCATTTTTATTTTCTAAGACCTGAAACACAAAGAACCGTCCAAATAGTGTTTTTTTACCAGGATAATATCAAAATGAATTAAAATTTTTAAACACATAATAATATACTTTAATAATTTAAAATACATAATCTAATAATTATATATGGATTCAAAATTAATTAAAAAAAATTAAGAAACCATTAGATATAAAATTTATAATATAAATAATTATATTCTATATTTTCTAATGTATAAAAAATAGGATAATTTCATGGGTAGTAACTTAATTTTGGGGTTAATTTCCAAAGATAAAATAGTTAAAATATTTGAAAAGATTTTATCCCTCCACTCCCCAACAATTATAATATTTTACATTTGGAAATTACAAATAATTTAACCTATTATAAAAATTTATCCTACCAAGGCTTAAAGAAACATACCAAAAAAACAAAGAATATAGATATTTATATGTTATTTTAATTATAATTACTTTTATATAAATTTATTCCACTACCCTATTCATTTTAAGTGAAATTTATATTTTCAAGAGTGAACTAAAAATATGTTTTATTGAAAATAAAACTGTTATAATGGGTGATTTAGTTTATTCCTCTCTATTCAATCATTATACCCATGATCTGTTTTCTAATTCCTCGAGGTAACATAAGGGATATTATTATAAGTTAATTTCCCCTTATTTTTCTAGTTTCAATATTTTCCTCACTAAAATCAAGGTTGTTATTTAAGTATAAACTTATTCATTTTTTTATATTTTTATATGCGTAGAACTGATATATTTTACATATGAATTTTATTACTCATACGCATAATGAATTACAATATTAGAACACAATGTCGGTTATAAATTTCCCATTTACACCAGTTTCAAAAGAATTATATTAACGATCTTAAAGTTAGATTTATGAAGAATTATTTTTCCTAATTTTCATGATATTTAGTTTCAATTAAAAAAATTTACATTCCTTATGTCATAATTTTAATTCCACCAAATTCCATTTTTTCACTCATTTTTCTTGTTCAAAAATAATAATTTCATTACCGTAAGTAAAAAAATAACAAAATAATTGATGATATTTATTTTCTTCTTATATATTCTGTTTAAATTACTATGTCGAGTTAGATCCTTTTATCTTTACTTCACCAAATAGAAAAATATTAGTTACTATAAAAGGTCTTGTCTACATGGATCAATGATTACCATGAATTAGCTTCATTCAAGAGGAAACCAAAATCACATTATCTCATACTTGAAATAATTTTTTCAATGTGTCTTTCATAAACTGATATTCATTTTTCTATGTACATCTAGGAACTTCCATATACCTCCATCCTCATATCTATTAATTCCATCATCTAAATTTTCTATTCTTTATGTCGTAAAAAAACATTTAGACCACTCTCTTCACAGTCCAGTAAGAATTGTGATATATCTCAATAGAAATGTGAACATTATTTACAAACAAATATGAATATGGACATAAGTTGTATATTTTTCAAAAAAATCATGTATACCCACAATGAAACTTATTTCTTTTCGCTCTATTTTTCCAGGTTCAAATGAACAATCCCATCAAAAATCATTTTGAATTCCCCATTAAAGACCTTTACCTACCATTTTTAGAGGTTGTATTAAGTGAACATATTTTTAGGAAACAAATATTTCATTAAATGGGATTCCAGGTTCATGTTGTAAAAATTTTCATTGTTTCATCACAAATTATATGTCTAAGAATAATAAACCTATAAAAATATGTGACCTTTGACACTCAATAAAAATACTTGGATCATCGGTTAGGGTTCATTTTGATTCAATGAATCTTGAGACATAATTAATTTATAAAATTATATAGGAATTTCCAATGATTATAGGTAATGAAACCACAAAATTTAATCCATATACAACAAATATTTCATTGAAAATAAAATTTTACTAGTGAATTTCATTTTTTTATATTTAGCATTTAATTTAGTAGTTTTGAAATGTTTTTAAAAAATCATGTAATTATTTAAAATTTATTTTAAAACATCAATTCATCTAAAAAAATTTAACCATTTATTGAGGCATATAGTGACCTTTTCATTCATGTGTATAAAATAATGTAATCATAGATTTTACAAATTCATCAGGTATAAATCTCAGAATGATTTTGTCAAAAAAAATCTTCTATAATTAAGTATCCTCCCAAAATTAATAATTGTATTGATATTTCATCCTAAGAGTTTGATAATTTCAAAATAGACCATTTTTAAAAGTTAACAAATAATTTACCTAGTTTTCAAGGAGACTTCAGTGAATTTTTAAAATAACTTACTAGGGGGGTTATTCATGGCTGTCTTGTCTGGTATTTCTTCCTCTGTTTTGTGTGACAACCATCTCATGTTTATTGAAACTATTTTATCACAATGAAAATTTTATTTTATATCATATTCCAATTATTATATTAGTAACATTAATCTCACTATTCAAATCTATGAATAAACATTATTTATTTGTTGTTATAGTAGACCCTGATTATAGTAAATAGTTACTTTACTTCCTAAAACAATTAATGATTTTTATGTTAAAAAATTAGAGAGTAAAATAGGTCTATATTGTTCTACAACTAAATTATTTTATTTCTTGATATTTTTAAGTTTAATCTATCATATGCAACTTACCATAAAACATTAGGGAGAACACCACACCATAATAATTTAGATACATCACAAAGTACTTAAAAAATATCATTCCTTGCTGTTGGATAGATCACAATGGTTTTTGTCTAGCACTCTTTAATTCTATCAATGGTTTTAGCAAATAAATCATCAAAAGAAATTAGATACCATCTTGATTATGTTAGTTAAGGTATTTTTTATTTCTAAAGTTCTATGTAAACTTTATATAAATTCCAACATGAACTAAATATGATAAAATATTAATCACATATATAGGTTAATAAATTATAAAAATGATGTCAAAATTGGCCTTATCCACCTAAATTATATGCATGGAATTATGTGGCTAAAAAATTCCAATTTTCTCCCATGATTTGACAATTTTAAAATTTAAAAAGTTGTTTTAATGTGATTCAATAAATCATATTCCTTATTTTCAGGACATCTTTTAAATATGGTTTCAAAAATACAAAAAAAATAATGAAATATCTTCAAACAACACTCAATCTAGTCTTAATTGTTTACCATGAAATCCTGAGTGGTTCTCAAGTCACATCATGATGGGAAAGGCATCCTTTGGAAATAAAATTCACTAATGTGATAAGAGAATGTTTATTTCATTATCTTTTAAGGCTATGTGAGACAAGAAATACCTAGAGTGTCTATAAAATTTTGTTTATCATCCTTTGGGGATGTTTTATAGATGTTGACTCTCTTTTTAATAGAATTTATTGCATAATGGTAATTGGAATAGTTTAGAGGATATCTTCTAATATCAATCATATGGACCTATAATTTTTGGATTGAATGTTAAAAAAATATTGTTATTTTTATGATGATATGTTGTTGAAATTTTGAAAGTCATGTTTCAATTTTATATAAGGAACTAATATTTCAAGTGATAGGGAAATTGCATTATTTACACATCAGAAAGCTACTGATGTGTTGGATTTAAATTATTATCCAAAATATATGAAACCAATATATGTAAGGATGTATTTATAGTTGATGATTTTAAAAAAACTTTAAAATTATAGAAATATTTCTCCCAAAATTTTAAAAACACCAAAAAAATTCTTATTTAAATAATTTTAAAAAACACATTATTATAAAATTTTAGTTGTTTTGATGATATTATTAGTCGAATTATGTCTTAAAACATTTCCATTTCTTCAAAAATAAGTTAGTATAAAAATATGATTCCCATAGTGGAGGTATTTGAATTAATCTAAAATTTTAGTTTTATATTATCCTCACCTAAATCTATTTGATGTGTTCCTTCAAAAACATTTATTAGGTTTTTAGCCTACATAAAAAATGATCTACACTAAAAGATTGTGGAATGAAATATACACTAAAGGATGCCAACTAGATGTGATGCTGTTAAGGTAGTTCAGTTGGGGGACTATACCCTCATACTCAAAGTGAAAAATAGTAAATAAATAGTTATATTAAGAAGCAATCCGTTTAGTATAAAAAACAATAATGTGAAATAAGAGAAATGTAATATCAACTAAAATAAAAAAACACCAGTTTATATAATGCATTCATGACATATTATAATAGTGAATAAGATGAAAATAGTAAATAACAAAATTATTTTCATTTCAGGAAAAAATAATGAAATGTAAAAACATTGCCATTGGAAATATCAACGAGCATACTGAGCACCATCTTAGTCCCTTCGCCATACTTGTTGGTGCATGCATGGTCCATAGATATAAAAATGTGTTGGTCTACTGAGATACCAATAGTGCATGAGCAGGGTGTGAGATATAAATCTCAGTAGGCTATCACCCATAGTGTCAAGTCCAATCCAAAATATGCTATGAAAATCTAGAATTATACCATAATATATAAAATAATTATGGAAGTACATTATGTGGTTGGTATCCAAGTTAATAGTCATACTTTTTTTATTTTACCAAATTAATATTAGGTTTTAACTAATTAATTTAAAAAGTCTTGAGACTCAGTGCATAGCCCAATCTACTCCATAATGGTATAATAAAAGTTTTCTAACCAGTCCATCTAAAAAAAAATAATGATTGAATCCAAGATTTTTCTTTGTCTTATAATATGAGTCACTTCATCGATTTTATTTATTAATAAATTTAGAACATAATTCTATCCATAACATTCCAAAGTTGGAATTTGTGTGTCACTCGAGGTATAATATCAACCATCTCCCTAAAAGACCCTCCCTAGAAAACCACTCTGAAACTTGGTATCACTCTAGGTGAGTTATATGGTCTAAGTCATCTTAGTTCGTCCTTGGTGGGCCGATATAGAAACCCCAAGTATCACCCATGATATTTAATTCTTACCCTATGAGTTCTTCCATGAAATACCTCATATAATTGGATCAATATATCACTCAAAATATAAGTCAAAAACCCATATAAGTCTATCCATTACCTTCTAATATGAATCCATGTATCACTCTACTTATAAGAAAAAATCCCATATGAGTTTGTCCATGGAATGAATCAATTGGATCCATGTATCATTCATAGCTTAGTTACATTTAACCATTGAACCCATCCATGTAATCCTAAGATAGATCCATGTATCACCAAATGTATAAAAATTAATAGCCACAAGAGTTTTTCCATTAAATTCCAATATGAATTCTTATATCACCCAAGGTTATTTATCATTTAACAAATACAATTTCATTTAAAAAATAAAATAACATGCCTAGGTCAAAACCAAGAGAATCCTTATATGAACTCACCTCAACTAGTTGATTCAAGTATTGGGCAACCTCATAAAGATTTTCCTTTCATTAAATCATGTGGGAAATTTATGATAATGATCCTACCATTATTAATAAATTCATTTCATAGTGTGGTCTCAACATAAATCACAAGGGATATCAATTCAAAATCAATTTAAATACACACATGCCCAGTTCCAATATAACAAGACTAGTAAGCCTATCAAGCTCCCACATGGATTAGTTATAATTTAACTCATATGGGAAAATCATTATAAAGAACTTCTGGTTATTAACAACCTACTAGATATCATTGTTATATCAAAATAACATTGTAATTTACATTCAAAAGAAAATTAATCCACAATCAATCAGAGAAAAAATAAGGTCCATGGGTCATGGTCACTCATCCCTTACCAATTAATTAGTTTCATTCAAAATCTAATTTGAAAATAAATTACATTTTTGACATCCAATGACATGGGGTAAAAAGGAACTCCAAAGGGTATAGAAGGCCAAATCCATTCAAGTTCTATTTAATAAAAAAACCCACGGTGTGCTTCAAGATTAAAAATCAATCCCGAGGAATATACTAAAGCATAACTCACATGGGAAACAATATATAAATTGAAGAATTACATTAATAAAAATTAATACAAGGGAAATTCAATATTAATCTCACGTGGGAAACATCAATTAATAACATCAAAGGGGTCATGCACTAATATTCCATATATCAACACTAATAGGAAGACATATAGAAAACTCAAACCATAACTTAGAATGATTTGACATATATCACTACTTTTTGTTTTAAGATAATTCACATAAATTGATGGATTTTATTATAAAAACATTTATTTATTGATCAATAAGCCACTTATCAAATTTTAGAATTTTATTCAAGCCTTATAGTTTAATTAATCAAGGAGACTGATAATTAACTTATTTAAATAAGAAATTTAATGCATTTTTAAATAAAAGGATCCAGAATTGGGATCCTACCTCAAATGAAGACCAATCCGATGCTTTTACACATTTCAGATTACATGGTGACCATTTCAAACCTCCCCACACATTCACAAACATAAAATATTATACATAAAAAATATATATATTTTAATTCAATTCATATATTACCCTCTCCATGAGGTAATACACAAAAAGAAGTTATATATATATACATATAGGTGTATGCATGTGAGAACCACTAAGGATGATTGAAACTCCCTATAATCAACTTTAGGGATTCAAAACACCATAAGACTACTAATTACAGGATGAAAAATAAAATAGTGGGTATGGAACCATACCCAAAACGTTGGAGGCAAGAAAAAATGAACCCATATTCTTCTCCTTTGGTGGAGGATGCTGGAACATAAACCCATGATTCTAGAGGGAGGTTCTGCACACTCTAAAAGTATATGAAAGCAATAAATATTGGGTTAATAGTAACCTATATATTTGGCCAAACTGTATAGGGTGGGAGAAAAGAAAAAATTAGTCGAGGTAAAGGAGGAGGAGTTGGTATATGTCTGTAATTAATCAAATCATATGAGAACCATGAAGAACCCACCTTCAATTGGAAAATAGATAGGAAGATCAAGGTGGCATGAGTATGTGGCTAAGGGGAAAAGGGTTCTTGCATCACAAAACCCAGTTGAGAGGGGATGAATCCAATAAGACTATTTTAATTTTAAGATAATTTAATTCTAAAAATAATATTTTTAAAATAGTGTCTCAGCAGACGATTTAGGATGCACAGTTTAATAGCACATGCACTAACTGTGCACCCATTACTGGTCACCTGGATCATTCTTCATAGTTTGTCCCATAAGGTTTAGAAACCATGAACCAACCATGTGATTAATAGTGTTTAGGTACTAACTCTTCCACTAACCATTTGGGCTAGGTTCGTGGTTTAAAAAATTGTGTGTAGCTTATGTGAAAGCCTTTTACCACCTAAAATTAAGCAGCATGGTAACCTAGTATTGGCCGCATGATTTCAAATAATCTTTGCACCCTCTTCTAGTCCTTAATAAGCTACTTTTCTCGATCGAGTGCTCCTAAAACTCCAAGGGCCACCCAATAATGTTTTATATCATTCACCAAAGTCTGAAAACATCACTTTGAAGTATTTCAACTCTTGGAATTAAATTTCAATCTTCTATTTATAAAATTTCCCAAACACTAATCACTAAAATTCAAATTCCCTTGGACTTTTACCAGGTTAAAAAACAATAGTTTTTAAAAACTAACCGCCTTAGAACATATCAACCTCAAGAAGCCTTGGGAAAAATAACTAAGGCCTCACCCTACCTCCAAGGGTTATTAAACTTCATTCAAATGGTCATGTCTTGTTTCTAAATGCCCAATGCACCTCAAAGTACCAATTCAACACATAGAACTCATTCCATAAAAAATCATGCCAATGATCAATTGGAAAATAAAACATTAACATAGCTTATACATGGTCTCACTTATCCAATGACATGATCACGTCATCATATTTTAAGAATATGGACAAATGTTCTCCCCACCTTAGGATTTGACATTAAAAAGAGGCCAATTTCTAATCATGGTTTTCCCCCACTGTATAAATTTCCCTTTAAATATGATCTTATGTGTATTAAAACAAATGATTCCACCAAAAATTCCATGAATTTTTAAGACCAATCCTATATTTGGTCATTTTAAACTGTTGTGAATCAACACAAAATAAGGCATAAACCAGTTCATGCCCACATGAATCATTACCCATAATGCGTTAAATTTGAGCTTAAAAAATGTTTAGAATAACCTAGGAGCCAACCCACTAGAGTCCATGGATTTATCCTTAGGTATCCCACACCCCCTAAAAAATTTAGATTTCAGTACAAAGCCAAAAATTACACAAAATACATTGAATGAGCCCAACGAGGCATTCTCATGGTGGTCATGTCAAACAAAATGGTAGGTGTACAAACTTCCATCCACGGAATTACAACATAGGAGCCCAAGTACCAATTAGGATTAACCAAAACTCAAAAAACACATTCACCCATCGTAAAACATAGATAGATATATCAAAAAACCCTACAACTACATAACATTAGCACAGTGTAAGATCGAAAATCTACTAGTGTTTCTAAGACGTTGTTATGATTGGGGAAATATTGTCTCCTTTATATGAGTACACTAAGAGTATACCAAGAGAAACTGTTGAACCACTACAATTCAAAATATTTAGATGAAACTGAGATTCACCTTTCTGATGCATCACCACCTGAACCACGTTTCCTATACCACCAGATTCATTCATGTTCTATCAAACATTACTACCTAAACTCTTCCAAGAATAACATATCTTTTAAAAGGGTTTCTCACAAATCAATCCATGTCACAATCGTGTTTCCAAGAAGGAAATGTCTGTAATAGAACATTAAATCCTCAAAGGCATTGAAAATAGAACTAACCATCTCAAAGGTATTCCATTACTAGGTTTCTTCTACTCAAATAGAAATAGTTAACCGAACTGACGTGATGATCCCCAAATATAGAGTGTCCTAGCCATATAAATATTGAATTAACTAGTCACAGACCAGTACTCAAGACCTATATTCAACTTAAACACACATGTGAAATTCCAAAAACCACGATCACAACATAAAATCATTTCGAAAGAAAGATGAAAACAAACCGACCAGAATTTCATGACACCCAATTCCAAGATAGTCCTCCAGAGAAGTTTAATATACTTGATTCTCAACTAATCATGTCACTATACTTTAAGGATAACCCAATATCATACTCAAAATCTCTAATCTCAATGATTCAATTGAACTTAAATGTCTGATTTTAATATTTGGTACTGAATGGGTACTTTGTGTGTCAATTAATACTACCCCGAGTTTACTGATGAAAAGGCACATCATGAGTACTATCAATAGGTTGTCTGCCCTATGAAATCAAGTACTAAATGGCTCACATAGAAACTAGATCAAAATCACATCATCATATTCTTCCAGTTACTTATATGATGATGTATCATGAAATCCATCACTGAGGAAAAGAGAGGTTTACAGGACCTACAAAGAATAAATCCATGACCAAGACAAATATAACCTACATAATTGATCATTATATGATGCTCATTCTCATATAAAGAGTAAACATGCAATGAAAACTGATCCAAACAAGGATTTACTTTTAAAAACCCCAAATTTACTACATGGGACAATGACACCATAGTGGCACAAACATCAGAAATGTCACTGTCGAATGCAGGGAATCAAACTCTAAGGGTGCTGCCTAATAGGGATAGCCCCTCACAAATCATATTTGTTGAACCTATAATTAGTTCATGAAAAATAAATTTCACAAGTCTCAATATCCTATTCAATTTAATCCAAATATAGTAAAGTAGCCTACAGATAAATTCTCACATCTCTCTTCCATGACATACCATCCAAATATTTAAAATACCACTATATGAGATTCCAATCAAATGAAACCACTTCAGATTACTATTTAAATCCATTTCATTAGGTCAATTCAACCAGTAGAAATTTTAAAGTATATTTAAAAAAACATAACCTTATGTGATGTTCTACAAAACAGGGAACATGGAAACCACATTAGCTAACAACATATGTAAAAGAATGAACATCACTTCAAATTCTTTTTTAACCATTAATATTCATAGACATTCCATGTTAATTAGGAAATTAAGTATATAATTTTTTGTAACTGAAAAGGAAAACTACTAGGGTCCCATTAAACCAACCTAGATTCTTTAGTAAAAACTAATAGTAGTTATTCAACTATAAAATCATAAACACCATAACAATTTATCTTATAAAATAATGCCCTAACTTACCAACATGGATCCACTTGAGAATTTTAAAAATTATTTATCCATTCAAGTTTAAAACAAAACAGCTTTCATTATCATAACCATTCCTAAATAAACCATGGTTATATAATGGTTTATTCATATGGTTGTCTATCTATCAATCCATATAGTACCCATACACCTTGTGGTTTTCATTTGGCTCCCATTAATTGAAATAATTTCACTTTATTATTTAAATTTTTCAACCTTATTCATTTCAAAAATATATATAGACAATTATAAATATTCATAGTTGGTTTAAGTATATAGGTTACACTTTTTCCAATCATAAGAAACCCATAAAACATAGTGTTTAAACTGGATATTGGTTAAACTGCAACGAAATAATTTTATCCCATGTAACCATTTTCATATATCAAAACATGCATGCTATAACAAGATGTACACACCAAGATCTTGATAAAACGAAAAAAAATCATAGAATATAATCAAATAAGCATGTTACTTCACATGAAAGTCATTCTAAATAAACATGCATGATAAAAAATTACATCGACAGTTAAAAAACTAAGCATGGAATTACTCAAGTCACACAATTAATTGAAGAAGACAACCCAGTAATGTAGCTACATGGAATGAAATATGAATGGAATGTGAATTTAAAAGTTCCAATAATGATGCATGTCATGTTACTTCTCTTACATGCCTAGATAAGGGAATATTTGCCATAAATTTCCATAAATCCATATTTCATAGAAAATAAAACATTCATCCAAGGTGAAATCACATCAATTGTAACATATAATAGTATGACAGTTATCCCAATCCCTATACACTTGGTCATTTCTCGTATGTTGGGTGATCAGTCCCAAGAATGGCTATTTACAAAGCACAAACACATTTTTAGACTCCATTATACCAGCCCAAAATAGTAATACAAAAGGAAGAATATCCTTTGATACCCTTTGTAACATCCCGAATTGAATTACCAATAAACTGGTAGGTGAACTTGTCACCACATGTCCATAAGAACTTGTCCCTCTATACTAGAGGCTCCCAACTAGTAGCAAGGGTGTAAAGGTAGTTCAGTGGGGAGACTATACCCTCATACTCAATGTTCAAAGTGGTGAACATATATTTATATAAAGCAACAATAGGTTTAGCATAATCAATCGATAATGTATTGGAAGAAAAATGTAATATCAACTGAAATAGAAACTATAAAACACCAGTTTATACAATATGTTCATGTTATAAAATGATAGTACATAAGAAAAAATAGTTACTATCATTAGGATTTACATTTCAGTACAAAAATAAAGAAACAAAAACAAATCCCAAAGGGTGATCTCCATGAGCATCCCGAGCTCCATATGGGTCCTTTTCTCCCAACCTCTATGTAAGATCAAGGTCCATATACATGCAAACAAGTTGGTCTTTTAGGTACTAATGGTTCCGGACCAGGGTGTGAGATATAAATCTCAGTAGTCTTGAACCCATAGTATCAAGACCAATCCAAACTATGCAATAAAAGTCTACTAGTGTATAAGAAGATATATGACATGTAAAGAAGTACTACGAAGTAGGAAACCTATAATGTTCGTGCTTCCAAGATAACTCAAATATTTTTAAATAATACTCATTTAAGTGAGAAGTATCTATTTTTTCATTCAAAATTATTTCATTTTACCAAATTTAGATGAGGTTACAACTCATTAATTACATAAGTCATGAGACTCGTCACATAGCCTGATGTCCCCCATAATGATATAATAAATACTGTCTGACCTAGAGATCTATAAGAAAAATCAAAACTGAATCCAAGAATATTATTTGTCTTGGAAGAGGCATTACTTAATTAATTTATCCATTAATGAATCTATAACATGAGCCCATTATTGACATTCCTGTGTTGGAAGTCATCTATCACTCGAGGTATAATATCACCCACCACCCTAAAATCCCATCCCTAGAGAATCACATTGAATCTCGATATAGATCTACATGAGGTATAAGGTTCATGTAATCTGTAACCATCCATAGAGGTCCTATATAGAAACCCCAAGTATCACTCGTGATATAAAATAATTTCCTATTGAGTCCATCCATTTCATCCCTCATATAATTAGATCCATGTATCACTCGATATATAAATCAAAAGACCCTTTGAGTCAATCCATGTAATTTTAATATTAACCCATTTATCACTCGACTTATAATTCAAAATCCCCAATGAGTTCATCCATAACAAAAATCAATTGGATCCATTTATCACCCATGTCTTATTTACATTTAACTGTCGTGTCAATTCATGGAATCCTAAGGTGGATCCATTTATAACCCAAGCTATTATGATCAATAGTCAAACAATTCCATCATAGAAATTAAAAATTGAATTCATGTATCACCCAAATCTATTTATCATTTAACCCCAAAAATATCATTTAAACTAATCATAAAACATTCCACAGTTAAAACCAACCGCATCATTAAACAGAATCACCTCAAGAGGGTGATTCAAGCATTGGAATACATCATATGCCTTTTCCATTCATATAATAATATCGGAATATCATGATACCGATCTTCTCATGACTAATCAATCCATTTCATATGATCACCTCAATATAACTCATATGGTCTATTGAATCAGAATCCATTTAAATATTCACATGGACTATTCTAATATAACATTACTAATAAGCCTACAATGGTACCACATGGATTAGTTATCATTTTACTCACATGGGAAAATATTTATAATGATATTCTAATGGTTGAAAACCTACTACATGGCATGGTAGTATCAAACTCACATGTGCATAGCCATAGAAAGTCAATTAATGCTGAATCACGTATTAACATAATAAGGTCCAAGGGTCGTGGTCACTCATCCCTTTTCAGTTAATCCATTTAATTGACAAATTGATGTGAAAATCAATTATCGGTTTGAAATCCCATGACATGGGTTAAAAATTCACACATAAGGGTGTCCAAGGAAAAATAAATTTAATTTCTATTTAAAATGAAAACCCAAGGGGTGATTTATGTTTAACAATCTATCCCATGGAATACACATAAACATTAATCATATGGCCAATAAGTGATATAATAAGCATCATATTATTAACAACAAATACATGGAAGAGTACTCATTTCTCTCAATTGGGAAACATCAATTAATAAAATAAAAGGGTCCATGCAGTAACATGTCATATATCAAAACCATCAAGAATACATATGCAAAGCTTAGACCATAACTAAGAATGATATAAAAACTATCACAAATTTTTCTTTAAAGAAAATGAACCTACATTTAAAGGGTTATATTAAAAACAAGACTTTATTTATCAATAAGTCACTTATAACATTTAATCATTTAATTCAATACTTCTTGTTCAATAAATCAAGAAAACTCATAATTCAATAAATTTAAAGAATAAATTTACAGTATTATTAAATAAAAATGTCAAGGATAGAGACATACCTCAAAGAAATACCAAAAGAATAATTTGAATCTTGTCATATTAGACAGAAACCACTCCAAACCTCTTCGTACTCTCACACAAATACATTCCTCAACACACACATGCACACACACACGCACACACACACAGATATATATATATATCCTTTAATCCAGGGCATGTATTCCCCTTTCAATGAGAGAAAAAGCATGAGGAAGACATATATATATATTCATACCTATGTATGTATGTTCACACCCCCATGGATGATTAAAACTCCTTATAATAATATTTAGGGATTAAAAACAACTTAAGACTATCCATTTAAGGGTGTGAAACAACACAACGAGTATGGAACCTCACCCAAAATGATGGAGGCAAGACAAACTGAACCTATACACTTATCCTTCGGTATAAGATTCTAGAACATGAACCCAAGAGTCTTGAGGGAGAAACCACACACCCTAACTCTAGAACAAACCAATTTTTTTGGGCTAACCCTAATCTATGGTTTTTTCTGAACCATATAGGGTGATGGAAAGACCCAAATCGGCCAAGGTGAAGGAAGAAGAGTATAGGGAATCTCATACCTCATTGAATTGAAATAGAAACCAGATTAAACCACCTTCAATTATACAATGGATAGGATGTTGGTGGATGCTCGAGAGAATGTCCAAGGGGAAATGATTTCATGCGTCACATGACACAGGTTAGAGGAGAGGAGCCCCTTAATACCATTTTTATTTAATGATACTTTATTTTTAAAAAAATAACATTCAAAATAGGCTATCAGAGCATGGTTTAGGTTATACAGTTTAACAGACTTTGTGCCAACCGTACACCCATTTCTGGGAACTAGGAGACCACACATGTCTTTTAATGCATGGTTTGAAGTTGTATGGAAATCGTGTAGTGAAAAGTGTTTAGGTACTAACTCATCCACTAACCGTGTGGGATAGGTATATAGTTTTGAAAACTGTTTATTGACCATGTGACAGCCTCCACCCACCTAAAAATAAGCATCACAGTTACCTTCTATGGATCTCACTGTTTCAGACAAATAGTGATCCCACTATTGGCCAATGAAAGCCTAATTTTTCTAGTCTATCTTTCTAGAAACTCCTCGAGCCGCATAAGAATGTTCGTGGGCCTTCACCATAGTACAAAAAACATCAAATTGAATCATTAAAACTCTCAGAATAATGTATTTAAAATCTGTTTTAAAAATGAATAATTTTGTAATAACCAAAATTAGATTTCCCATTAAATTTATTCTGGATCAAAAACATGGGTTCTTACATCATTGAATACTGTAATGTTTCTTTGTGGCTTCTAGTACTGTGATTAATACATTGAATCAAATATATCTTTCACTTGAGGTTATCTGTTGGAGTAATTATCTTGACAATCAAAATTCTAGAACACTCTATAAGGGGGTGTATAAGGTAATTCGTAATAAACAGTGCTCAATGTTAATAATCACATAAGAGAGGTTAGTTATTCATTATTAGTTTCATCTAAAAGATATTTGGAGCTATTTAACTCATTTAATCCTCTATTAATTGATATTTTAATACACTATTGGGTGTTTTGTAAGATATTTTATATCTTATATCGTTATTTGTTCAGTGACATATCAATTTGGGATCCTTTAAAAGAAGAATCTAACTAGATTCAATAATTTTCCTACAATCCTTGGTAATATAAATTAAAAAATTCTGATCTTCAAATGGTTGGTATAGGAAATATGATTTCATCTTATTTAATCTCTCCCAAAACATGTATATAACTTCTACACTAGATTTATGGATTATATAGATTCATTTTTTATCAATTAGACAGTCCATGAAGTGTGGAATAAAATCTTGTGGAAATTTATCTAAAGTACATCAGAGGTGGTTACTTTTATTGTTTGGAAGTTAAAATCCACTCCAGAGACAATCCTTTCATGGAAAATGTAAAGGCATTCCATATAATCCTAATAACAAGGTTTCCTATGGGTTTGATGTAAAAACATATAAACAGATATTCCATTAAATTTCATTTCAGATCCAGTCTTCCTAGACGATGACATTAGGAATAATTGTATCAATCTAGGCAAATTCTCACAATTAAAATGATAATTTCTTATATCTAATTAATATTCTTAAGGTCTGGTGGATAATTTCTATAAGTTTCTTTATTCAGTATAGCTAAATTTTCGGAAATATTTTACTTCATAAGGTGGATCTTGTTGAGGAAAAAAGGAATCACGACATTATATTGCTGAAATTTGGACAAACATCCTCTCCACATTCTTAGTAATTCTTTGAGTTCTTACTCATGCCAGTAATGTTTCTTTACCCTCTGGACCAAATCAAATAAAGTAGTTTTAATAAGAAATGTTCATTAACAAAAATTATTTTAAATAAATTAAAAACAAAATGGAAAATTGATACAGAAGAATTCATCACCAGAAATCGCGACAATTGGATTAGGAGACTATCACGGGGCTCCATTCAAACAATATTTTTAATCTAAGAAATTTATTAAATATTATAACATGGGTATTATTTATTATGGTGGGTGTTTTTAATTTGTTTTTTTCTTGAAATATTTTGGTTCAATATGTTTGTATATAGTTAATGTATTTTGTGTTTAAATAAATTTTAAAAATATAACTCAAATAATGATTAAAGTTTAATGATCAAACCTTGGATATCCCCCCGATCACATATAAGATCATTATTCCATTTTATATAATTTAATCTCTATAATCAGATAATACCTCACTGATCACCCTCACTTGTTGGTTTCATCTTATGTAATTACATGAAATGATCATTGTATCAACTACTCTTACCTATCTGAGTGATTGAAAATATCTAATCACCATTGGATTGACTCAATACTCACCATTTTTGGTCGATAAGAATGTAAAGGTGGAATGTCTGTAAAAAGAAAGCATGAGGGAAGAATAATTATTGTGTATAGGATAATGGAAACACCCTTGTATCTAAAATAATAAATGACTTTCAAGGAATTGATCTAAAAATAATAATCAACTAAAATCAAAATTAATTAATAGGGTTAAGGGAACTAACCTTGGATTTTCCAAAATGGGCCTAGTTTTACATCACTGAAGAGTTTATAGAAAATGTAAAATGAATGAAAATAAAAATAGTATCTCTTTATTAATCAATCAATTTGATGATCCATACCTTTATCTTTTGAATTTTCATGTTCATATTGATGTAATCATGGATCATCATTACAAGATTCAGTAGATCCACATACCATATGGGTAGAATGGCCTCCTCTTCATCCTCTATTGACTATAGTATATATAGAATTTTTTATAGACTTTGACCAACTCCCTGTTCATTGATTTCTTCTATAAATACCAGATGAGGTTCCAAATTCATCAACTTGTCATCTCCAATATTCCTAGAATGGCTTAACTCTAGGATCCTCTACTTATCCATTTTCATATTGTTTGACGATGGTCATATGGAATCTTAGGATTTTCAATTCATTATTTTTTTAGACCAATGTAATGAAAATCATGTTTCAGGGAAATCCCACGGAATTTCTATATGTATGATTATATTTTATGTAGAAATAAACATTTAAGAGTCCCGTAGTCATATGTTAACTGTGGAATATAACCTCTTATGACTTATAATTTAAAAAAATGCATAACTCTCATTTCATACACAATTTTTGTGTAAAAGTCATATTATAGGTATTGAATGAATTATATGGTGGAAATTCACACACTGGGTAAATAAATTATTATGAAATAACTGATTTCATATGTAATGGACATTGATATCTTGTGATACATGTTATATAAAATACACATAAATCCATAATAAAATCTTATGAGGTAATAAAAATGGCTAAATTAATTTTAAATGGACCCTCTGTAAATTTATGACATACAACTATAAAAATTATCAAATTAGAATTGGATTTTGCTGATTAATATAAAAAAATTAAGACAATGAAAATCAAATTAAAATAATTTAATCGGTTAGAAATTAGTATCCATAAATAAATGATTAGCTCCATAGTTAATTAAAATTTTATTAACCCATTTAATTAAATATTTCCTTCATTAAACAACAAAATTAAATATTTTCTAATGTATAAAAAATGTGATTATTTACAATTTATTAACAATATTTTGTGGTTAGTTTCAATGAAAATGTTAAAACATATTATAATATTGTCTCGCATTAGGCACCCATGTGGTTTAATGAAAGTACCTTAATATAATTGAATTTAATATGAATATTGATGATGTTTGAAGGGTAGATACCTATGAAATGATCATTAATTATAATGTTATATGAATGTTATTTAATTAGTTAAAAAACAAGAATAAGAATGAATATAAATTAATTTCTATTAATTATTCAATATTTATGTATTATGGAATCTATAATAATTAGAATTTTATAAAAATGGATCCAGGTCGATGTCCACATTAGGTTCATGTATATGATGTTTGGTAGGATATTATAAGAGATCACCACATACTTTATATTGATGAAAACAATACTTGTAGGAAGAAACATTAAAAGGATTTGAGGTAATTCCTTTAAAAGAATAATGGAGATATTTCAAAAAATAATACTGATGATTAATTTGAGGAGTTAAAAATTTTCATGAGCTTGATTTAAGCCTTAAGGGGGAACAAGATTCCATTTTATATTTGTATACTACATGGTTCTGGTTGAGATTTATGGTTTTTCGTCCACATGGATTGTCAGGAATTATCCATTTATCGGGATAAGATGCGTGATCTATTTTAGGATGAGTTTATTTTGTCGACCATTAAGGTAGAATATTGGTAGTATATTATTCTTCTTATAGTGGAGTTATAGTTTTTTGGATTTTATAATTTATGCTAAGAACCTATCCCATTATTCCTTTGAAATTATTCCATATGGAGAGGCAACAATGAGGCATTTTGAGGATGTTCTGATTCCATAAATCTAGTAACAAATCACCCAATTAACATTATCAATGTTTCTTTAGGTGTTGATTATGTTAGATCTCAATGAGAGGATTCTATATAGCACTATAACCTCTTGGGATAATGATTATAAAGTTTCTCCATAAGAAAAATATGAGATTAGAGATTATTTGGTTTATATTTAGAAGAATTTTAATATAGTAGAGGATTTATTCTGTCCTTCCTCATCAAATTTCATTGGGTTTGGCAGTTATTATACCATTCATAAAGGATCATATGAGGTTTTAATTTTTATTTGGAGGTTGTGGTCAATAGAATCATCAGTTCCAAGACATCATCTTCTATCATCACGGAAGCAAACCCTCCTTGTAGGGTAAGTGGTTGAATTTGTATACTTTTACGTAGAATTAACACCATGGTTTCCTAGGATTTAATTATCCGAGAGGGGATGTTTTTTGTAAAGGATATCCCCATGATTTCCCATATACATATGTATAGAGAGTGTAGCATGGCCAATGAGGTGGTAGGTATTAGGTATAAAAATATATTGGAAATGATATTTTTACATACATGTTTGAAAATTATCAGTGATTAGTTAGATAAACATATTATGTGGTATGATATTATTATATTCTTAATGTTTGAATGAATCTTTTTATTTGAGAGCTATAAACCCATTCATTACATCCACCAAAGTATATTTTTTAGACCTGATGTAGCGAGTATTTCACTCCCCTTATCATTAACAGTGCTAGCTGGAGTTTAAGATAGAATGTGTGATGTGTGTAGTGAATTTGAGTTGATTTTAGGGAAACATATTTCTTATTTTTATTTTATTATGTTTCTGGATACATCCATAAAACCTCATCCTAGGAATGGAATAACTTCATTTGGTTGATTATGTTGTTTATTAATTAAATAGGCGGGTTATATTCTTCTATGCGAACAAAAATTATGTCAAGTTCATTAGAGTGTAATACCATTGGGTGGGTCAAAGTGTGTTCAGTACTTATCTTAATTGATGTATAACCTGAATTTGATTTTAGTGGAACATTAAAAAGATATTTTCCCAAGGTATTTTAGGAGTACCTAATGTCTTTACAGATAAGGTTGTAATACCACCCCTAAACATGAGACCTTGTTCGGGATAAAGTTGATTTCAAGTGTTTCCATGATATGGATATCTGTATATAGAATTTAACCTTTTGTGTTATGGGTACTATGAATTCAGATTTATGAAATTTTATAATGAGGTTTTACTCATCACAGTGTGTCACCTTAGGGTGCTCTTATTTTTCTTGTGACAAAGGAAGATGGTAGACTGTGATTGTGAATTGGTTTCTTTCACCCGATCCAAGTGAATGTTAAGAACCACTGTCCTCCTTGATGGATTTATAATTTATCTTATAAATTTATGGGATATAGATTATTCTCAAAGATTATTTTTAGGTTATTATCATATTTTATTAATGGTTGTGTATATTAAAATTAAAATATCCAATTTTTTTTACCTACATTATGAGTTAATAGTAGTGGATATATGTTTCTTGAATCCTCTTATCATATTTATCATAATGATGAGTTTTTTATGTTTATAATTTTTGGTTTAGTTCATAGTAGGGTTCATTTACAACATCATTGTTTTGGATTATCTTAAAGTGAATTTTATAAGCCTTAATGTTTAATTTCATATAACATAACATGTGTCATCATGGATTAGTAATGAGTATTTTAAAAAGGGAGGGGGTCTTTATTATCCCCCAAAATAATTTTGTGGTGGAGATTTTCTTCGATCATTCATGTTTTTGATGGAATTTTATTCAATATTTCTCTTAGATTGTGACCCCTCTAATATACTTGGCCCAAAATTATTGCTAAAATTTCTAGACTAATAAATTATAGTATTATTTTTACAATTAGAAGGATAAAATTCTCTTATATTTTATTCTATTTTTCATAGGAGGGTGTTGTGGTTGATGTTTCTTATAATTCTTCTCATATTAGAGTAGGTTGGATGAAGATGGATTATTAAGAGGTTACCTTATATGGGTCTTAATAGTTTAACCTTATTGAGAATAAATATTATACCCACAATCTAAATATTTGTTTTTTTATTTCCCCTCAGTTATGGCTACATTATCTCAATGTTAAACACATTGTGATCATCATAGATCATGAGATCCTAAGTTATATCATCTACCATTTTTATTTTAATTCCTAGTAATTATGGTGGACGTAATTAATATAGGATAAAAACTTCATGATTTCATATACACTAAGACAATGTATTTTTTTAAATAAATAGATTTTTAATTTATGTGGTCAGGTTGATTTTCACATGATTCGTATAAGAGATGGAAGATCTTATAGTAGAACAACATGATATAGAAGTAGATAATGGAAGATGGTTTCTTTATCATATGAATGTGCAGTATTACATGGTGTAATTATTGAAAGAATATATGTGGGATATTGTTATAAATAACTTTATAGGTATCATATTATTTTTTGGGGTTCTCATAAGGGTTTTCTAAATATGATCAGCATGAAGTACTGTTCTCGAGGAGGTTATTTGTTCCTCAAAAGATTCATATTGTGTTTTTCTATAATTTACATCATTTTCCATTATAATTAAATCATAGCTATTATAATATGATCCATGCATTTATAGTTTATTATTGGTGGATTGGGATGAAGATATCATTTGTATAGTTTTTTTGTTTTTCATTTTGTAGAAGGTAATGGTTGAGAACCATGTTCCAAATGGTTTTATTCAACTTCTTGATTTTCCCAAATAAAATTGCAAGGAAAATTTTATATAAATAATAACTATTTTACCTTGATATTGTATATGATATTATGTTATAAATATTATCACTAATCACATGATTATGTTTTTGTACTTATTAATGATTAAAGAGTCATGATTTGTTGATTTTTTATCAAAGAAATTATTATAGGAGGTTGTGATGATCCATGGGATTATAAATAAGACCTTATTTGGTCATGAAACTTATTACACCTCCCAAGTGTAGGTATGACTCAAAATATATTTAATATATCATATATGGATTAGTAAATATTTAAACCCACAAATGGGAAGTTAGATAGAACAAACCATCCAATCTATGAAAGATATGTTCTGTGTGTGTGCTATGGATTTTGAAGGTTCATGGATAGTGATTGTACCCTTAGACTAGTATTATTATAATAATGGTTACCACTCATCCATTAATATGGACATGTTCTAACTATTTCATGGGAGGAATTTCCTATCTATATTATGTTATAACAATGTTTGAGAGATAATTATTCTCATATAAAAAATGATATTGGGAATGATAGAGAATTTTTCTATGATTTGTGAATTCATATATGTTTTTTAGGATTTATAGATGTCATAAGTTTATCGTATTAATAGTATTATAGTTTTGGACGTTGAAAATTATGTAATTTTGATGTTATCTCCTTGTCTTTTACAACAATGGTCTGATTTTGAGGGTATTCTTTCTCCTCGATTTTATAACCTTTCAAGGCAATGAAGAATATTAAATATATGGCGATGAGAATTTCAATTCCCCCATAGATGAATTAGATATTTGTATTCTTTATCATATATCATATTTTATGGTATCATCATGAGGTTTTAAATGTAATTCACTATGGTGAGTTGGAAGTTTAAGATGATGCACTCATTGTGTAATGACTTGTTGATATTTATGATCATAAGGATTTTGTATTGTATGGGTGTAAAATACCTCTAATTAGTATCTCACGTCAATAAAGGGGTTCTGGAGGAGTGTATATTAGAATATAAATAGAATATTCGAGCTCAATATAATTATGATTCTATGATCTCACACTCCATAAGCAGGTGCTCATAACACTTCACATAATTTTTATGATTCTAACTGTACAGTACTAGATATAACCACACTTAATTATAAAAACATAATGATTATTTCATTTCATACAAATAAAATAAATTTTGGGGTTTATATATCTATAGAATTTGGAAAAAATAACTATCGTAACCCATGTTATTGGTATCAAAAATAATTTTATTCTATTATATATGAAACTTATTAATATATAAGAAGTTTTTTATATTACATAAATATTCAAACACATGTTATCAACCTAAACATGTCATGTTTACTACCTTTCTTCATAACCATGGGAAATGGAAACATAAGAAGTGGTGAACTCAAATACTCAATATTTTATCCATATAACTGATGAAATCATGGAATCAACATGGAATAAATATTATGGCTCATATATGTAAAAAATATGTATACATAATATACATGAAAATGGTTGCATTATATATCCATGAAAATAAATTAAATTGGTTATTATTAATTCTTACACCTTGCGAAGGGAATATAATTTTTTTGGAATTAAAAAGCTGTTGTCACGGGCTTTTCCAAAAAACCTTAATTATTTTTGATAGAATAGTCATTAAATCATGATAAATTTTGATGTAATATAATAAATACCCAAAAATATTTTTTCTCATGATACCTGATGATGTATCATGGGGATATTTAAAATAGGGCCAGACCCATCATTTATTTATGTCCAACACATTAATCATTAGATTCATCAAGACCTTTCATACCATTACACGGGGAACCACTTTTTGAATAAAAGCATGGAAATACATATAATGAAAAATATGGAATTTAAATACTTTTTCTATATATCAATAAAATGTATAATATGATTATAACTCATTTATATATAAGGTGGATGGTAAAATTATTTATAACCAATATTCCAATAATAATTAGGATTAGAATTCCAAAAATCCCCCCATTAAAAATAGAATAAAAAATTGTTGGTGAATTTCATTCATCATGATTTATATAAAATTTGATGTTCACATTATATAGAAAAATTGGTCTAAATTTTGGACAATATTGTAACATCTTGATAATAACTCATCTAGAGAATGAATGTGGATTTTTTTAACATATATCAAGAAGATAAAAGAACTTTTCAATAGGTTTATGTAGTTGTAATGTAAATCCATAAAAATAATGTTATAATATATCATAATACAATAAAAATTCATTATTTACCAACCTTATATCGAATTAGTTCATGAAATGATCATATCTAAGTAAACAAAAAATGAGTTACCAAAATTCCTCACTATTGGGGAAACAACAGAAACAATATCCACCTAAATAAGGGAACATGATTTTTATAGTAAATAAAATGAAATTAAAGGAGTAATAAAAAATTACCATGGGTTTTTATTTCACCATTAATAGAAAAAATGGTACATAAATTTTATTATGTCTCAAAAAATCAGAATTGAGAATAAGAAAACCCCCACATCATTAAAAACATTCAAATCAAAACCCCTTGAATGATTGGGCTTGTAATTGAGCATAAAATACAATAATTAAATTTTAGTTAATGATATTTTATCAAAAATGAAAAATATATACACCACATTAATAAAATTAGTTTCCTAAAACCAAATATGTATTAAAGCGAGAATTTTGAAATAAAAACCACCACCGTTGTCCTGATCCACTCTAAACTTCCACAAAACATCATAAATGATTAAATTATGCTCATTAAATACATTAATAATAACTATACTAATAATTATTATCATATATACCCAATTTTTACAGTCATTATATGTATGAATATAAATACTTTTTAGTATTTACCTATTTTCAACACCACGTGTAAGAAATCTTTATCACCTTCAACTTTTTTTAATAGAGGTGTTGATATCAAATAATCATATTTGATACGTTAATATATTATCCATTATAGTTTATTAATTTATAATTTCATTTTATGCATGTTTTGATTATGATCCAAGAAGATGAAATTGATGGTGATCTTGTTTATGTGATTCTTAACTAAAAAATGTGTTTTCATAATTTATTTGTTACATATTTATATAAAGTCTCATGAACAAAATAATAATAATTATTTACAGATTTAAATAATATTATACTATTAATTATGTAATCATATTAATTCATGATATAAATTAATATTATTTTTAAATTTGGTTGTTAAAATGACCCAAACATTATAAAACATTGATTTAATGAATGATTATGACGTGGTTTTGTTATAATATCATTATACAAGAAGAATAATGATGTTATTTTGTTTTTTAATTATTATATATAAAACTTTTAACGATGTATAATAATAAATAACGGATATGAAAACCTTAAATTTTTTAATAAATTATTACACTATTTGTACGCTTATTTGGAATTATAAACTTAACAATGATCATTTATTGAACAAACGACTAATGAGTCCTTAAATGTTTCAAAAGATAAATTTAATGAAATAATGAAAATCATATTTACTGTTAATATTATTCTCACATCCTTCCTCATTATGTTTTTAATAAAATGAATCATGTTACATCATGATAGAGGTAGTCCGGACAATGCACAAACGATGATTTTTTTCTTAATGGGTGGGGTATAAAAATAAATAAGATAACAAAATTAATATAGTAACATTAATGTATATAAATGATACTAATATTATTATACTATTATGTTTAGAAAAAATTTTAAGAGGATAATTAAGAATAAAAACTAAGTAGTTGATAGTACTAATGTTCTGGACATGAAATTTCCTTAGAAGTATCATTGAATTTAAAGGGAATAAGATACATATGAATCTACTGGGTGATTATTTTAGTTGGATATAGTTCTAGGGAGACTAAAATGAAACATTTAAAAATATAATTTTTTATGAAAGGTGTTTCTATAATGTGTGAAGATGTTACTCTTTTATAAATTATGTAAATGGTAGTTTTGGGTAGAAAAACTAAGGTTTCATTAATGCAATGTTACTATTAAAGTGTAAAAATATAAAAATTTAAAAAATGAGGTTGAAATAAATGTGGTTATAAAATTTCCTCAAATTTTTTTAATACAACAATGAGAGGTTTATGACTTTTGTTTTATCCTTTTACCTTTTATCCTAATTTTCATTTACCCGGGATAATAGTTATTATCCATTGTTGTTAATTTTATTGATAAGTATTACAATTAAACTTTTTTACCAACTTCATTTATTATAATTAGAAATTAAATAAATATATTTATCATATAAAAATATGTAAATGTGTGAAAATTAAATTTTAAAATAAATAAACTTAATCACATATAAACAGTTATTAGAGAAATCAATTTTTCAAATTTATATTTATATATAATATAAAATTATCATAAATTATATTATTAATGATGTATATAGAATTATTATAAAAATAATAAAATATATATGGCTAATAAGGGAAAAAAATAATGAAGCTCCCTTGTAAAATACTCGATTAATTGAAAAGATTGAGAGTTTTTATTATATTAAAGTATCATTTTAATAAGTTATGAAAATGTTTTTCATATGTTAAATGAATTTAAAAAATATTTTGAAAAAAAAATATTATTTAAAAAATTTATATATGATAACATTAAATGTTTTATAAATTTATTGGTGAATTTTTTAGAATATTATATTTATATAAATTATATCTTTTATGAAATCCATTTTTTTACTACAATCTGACATTTTCATAAATAGTTCTAAAATTAATTATAAAAAATATTCAATAAAATAAAATAAAAAATGAATTTCATTTTTTTAATTTCATATTAAAAATATTTAAAACATCATTTTTTAAAATAAAATCACAATATATAGTGAAAATATACTTTTATTAGAAAATGAATTTTTTAATATTGAATATTATTATAATTATCATGTATTATTTACCAACCTAATTAGTTTTAACCAATTATTAACATGATATATAATATATCTTCATTATATAAGTTTTTTTTGAAATATAAAATCATATCTTATAGAGTATAATTTTTCAAAAAAGTTCTAAACAATAAATCCACTTATTTGTCATTTTGGGTAAAAAAATTTATATTAATTTATAATAATGGATGACTTAATTTTCTATAAAAATATAATTCATAAGGTTATTATACCTATTAATTCCTAATAATTAAATGCCTTTTATTTTAATTTTCATATTTAAATATTTATATTTTTATATATATAGAAGGGATTCATTTACATTTTTTGTTGTGTGTATTGAAAGTTATCAAACACATTGAATTATATAAAAGGTAATTACATGTTATAATTTTATGTTGTTACATTATACACCATAAATAAACATCCTCCAAAAAAATTTAATCATTATACCACATTACTTTATATTGGGATATCAGAACTAACTATAAAATGTTAGAAGATCATGTAATTATTTAGGATGTAGAATGCGATGTATCTATAAAAAAATCATTTTAATTGATTTATAAAGAGATATATTCTATTAGTAATATCACATATATTTATAAAGATGCATGAAGTTCTAGATATATAATGAATAACATCCAAAGATCCCTAAAAATGATTGATTTGATATTCATACAATGAAGGGTTTTTATTTATAACCCAATATCTAGTTGTATTTGAAAACTCACATTACATATGATAATAAAATATCTAGAGTGAAAAATAACTATTAAATTTATTATTAATATTTTCACAAGATTTTACTTTTTAAAGTGGTTTTTGGTGAATATATCATACATTGGAACCTATATTGGGACATTGAATCTCATAATGCACAAATCGATTGGAATTTTAAAAAATAAATGTTAGTTTCTTCTCTATTTTCCTTACACTTGTGAGTTTGGTGACCTTAAAACTCAAAACCTGTAGAATTCAACCATCCTTATCTAGAAATATCCCTTATGTTTCTTCTCAAATTTTTGACATATATGAAATTATATCATTCCTAATTCACCATATTCATCATTTGAACATTCATGAGACTATACATTTATTTTCTATGGTTTGTTTTAGACATAAACTCTGTTAAATTTGTAAATTCTATTTCATGATAGTTGGTTTCGCATAATCAAAAGGTTTCTTGATCCATATCTATTTTTTGTTTTTTCAATGATATAATCTTCACATAATCCTTCACAATCATGGTTTATTGTCGTTCCAATAATTTCTAAATAAAAAATAGTAATCATGACTTATGATACTTATAATTCAATTATAATAAATAACCAGATGAAAATTTTACCTTAAGATGGATAACTTTATAGCACTCTCATGTTAGCCTATTATTATTAAAACTCAACTTATATTTGTCTTAGTTCAGCTTATTTCGCTCTTAGTTTAGAATATATCATTATTGGTTCAACCTATGTTACATAAACTTTGATTCAATCATATGTAATAACATAATCCTTATAATAGAAATCCCAATTTACCATGGAATTTCTTAAAATTTGTTAATCCCAATAATCATTTAAATATATTCTTTCAAAATCCCACTTATTAGTTATTACTATAATCATATACTCATGTATTTATAAACCATGATGATTCAATACTATAAAGTGTACTTTCCAAAAATCAATATAAATAACTAATACAATAAACAACAATTGAACAATATATTCTTCTAGAAATTGACATTATATTTAACCATAAAATAATATTAAGCAATAAATTATAAGGTCATATATTTGTAAATATATATAATAGTTCATAAAATATAATAAAAATTTCCAAAAATATAATAACTCAATTACCAATCCCATGATTACCAATTATTATCTATCTTACTTCTTAAAAATCAAATCACCCTTTATTATCAAAATAGTACATGTATATTAAACCTAAGAGTAATACATACCTTAATTATTTGGTCTCCAATATTTACCCCAAAAATTTTACATTTTCATAAAATAAATTTTCATGGTTATTAATAAAATTCAATATATGATGTCAAACCAATGATGAAAACTACAAAATAATAAGCCTTATATTGTTCACTTAATTAATAATAATAATTATAATAGAATAGAATATCATTGATAAATATCACTCAATAAAAGAGGATAGATATATGTGTCAAAAAATAATTTATATTAAGACATATTACTCATAGCCTTAGTTAATACTAGAAAGCTCATAGTTTCTATCATAGAAGGAATATTTCAACATTCTCAACCATTTGTGAATGCTCCATTATTTCGCTATATGACATAGTGGTTTAAAGATTGGTTCCATTCGTAGATTTATACTCATGATCCTATTTATACCATCTATTGAAGAAATAGTTATTTTAATCCCAAATATTGAATATGCAAACATAAATCAAATTATTTATTCCATTATGAATTTTTTTTAACATACTATACTTTTAGATCAATCTAAAGCTCTCTTTTTTCCACCCTTGGTCTTTCATAGTGAGAATTCTAATAGGATCTCTAACATAATTATATAAAAGAATTATTAAATTCTTAATAATTTCATGTAAAGTGATTGTGATTAACTGAAAGATATCCCTAAGAGTTTATCTTCAGGTGTTCAGTCTTAGGCCAACTCATCATGCATATGAGTGATGGTTGAGTCATTGCTCACCTAACCCTTTTTAGGGTGATTACCCCAACATTTGTATGTCCTATGACCATATGCACTTGGTAGTATCTATAGAGGGATTTATTTTATATAAAAAACATATAATATCTACTTTTCCAAAAGATTCGTGATGTTATATAGTATATAGAATTACTCATATGGTTTTTACTAATGATTTCTAATCCATATCCCAAAATAAAATTTTCATTGTTACCCTAACATTAAATCAAACACATATCCCAAAGGGTTATCTGTTATTATGAAACATAGTTTATAAACTATTAAATCATTATCAATAAACATCGTAATCTCTAATGTCATATAAACCATTCCTTTAAGACCAATTGTGATGTCTCAGACTCAAACAACCAAATCCTGGGCCCATAACACTTACATTTCATTCTTTCTCAAATTCCAAATGTAAATTCCTAGATATAACCATTTATAATTATATAATCAATAATAATTATTGAGTCTCTTATATCGTAGGGATCTATTTAGGTTTAGATCATTATAAAATTATAAAAATAATAATTAACATAACCCATGATTTTTAATCAAATTTTTTTTACCCTCATAGATGAATTTACATAATACATACCAAGTCTTCACTATCTCCAACAAATTATCCTTCACATGTTATCCTTATAAATATGGCATGTGTATTACTTCTCTTCATAGCCTAGGGAAAATGACTACATAAGAATGTGAGATCTCAAATGATCATAAACAAAAACATATAATTGAAGATATAATTTCATAAATATAGAAGATATATTACCTTTATAATAAGAAAAAAACATGAATCCATAACGGAATTTTTAACAACATGAATGATTATTAATAAAATTCAACTATTTATTTAATTAAATGTCTTATTTTGTAATATGTTTATAAAAAAAATCATTTACTTATTTTTTATATTATATCCAATTAGATTTAAAATACAGTTATGTATCCTTACCATTGATAATATAACCATTGAATAAATATAAAAAGATTATTATAAATACTGGGTTTTAACAAAGCTAGTGGACATACAAAAATAGAATTCGTGTCCTTGACCCATAGGGCCATACAATATGATGCTGATTAATATGTTCATATGAAGTATATAGATTTATTGGGTTTCTCCCATGACCAAGAAAAAGATGAGATCCAACAACTTAATCATAATCGAAACCATTTCCCGGTAATTTCAAGATAATCGAGATCACATCCCAAACCATGTTCATCGAACCACTACATGTATGTCCCACCATCTCACACCTTAACCTTTGGGAATTTTCTCTAGTATTAAATGTATATCTATCAATTCCCTAGAAATATTATCATGTACATTATCTTTATAAAATAATGAATATATTTTCACCCTATTATTTTTAATTTTATAAATGTTTTTTATTTTCATTTAATATTACAAAATGGTATTTTTTTTGTTATTGAAATTCCACTAATGAATTTAGTTATGATGAATTAATGGATTTATCAAATGCATAAAAATTTAATAATATAATGTTACTAAAATATTTTTTATTAAATATAAATGATCATATAATTTCTATGAAATTAAAATTAATTTTTATAAGGGTTTAAAAATTTGTATTGTAAAAAACATGTCATTTATTAATAAATAACTATTTTATTTTAATAGTGAAAATGGAAATATATAGAAAATTATTTTGATAAAATAAATACTTTTTGGAATCAAAATTATTAAATTATCCAATGGTAAATTTTTCATAATTTTCTCAGAAAGGCAAATTTTTTAGTAATAATTAAATACCATATAAATAAACCATGTGTATTATCACCTCATGACAGCCAACCGTGACGTAATAAATACTATAAAGGGTATAAAAAACCAAATTTATGATCTAAATTTAATGTAATGATATTTTATGTTTGTTTTATTAATTATATAGAGCCATTATGAATCCTCCAAAACAATTAATATATTTTAAGGTTTCAAAATAATTTAATTAGGTGTGTGAATAACCTCCACATATGTAAGGAAACTAATTTTAAATTTGGGAAATTGGAATTATAAAATAATGACATCCAAAACCATTTGTAGTAAATCACATGATGTTTTTTGGTTTTTGTTTATTATTTTGAGCCTAAAACATAAATAATAATAATAAATCCATCATTTCATATATAAACCCACAAATCCCCCACTTCTATTCACTCTAACTCCTCAGAGAACATTAATATTCATACTTAAATTCTATAGATTCCACCTAAGGTTCCATAAATCTCTAAATAATTTCCCTTAAATAATTTTGAGTTATAAACTTAGGTAAGTTATTTTTATCTTCTTATTTCCATTCATGAACTTATTTTATGTTATGCATCTTAAATTAAATTTTCTAATGTTGGGATAAGTTCTTATATATTCCCCTTACATTACATTTAATTTAAAAACTATTGGAGTCCCCTTTCACACGCATTAATCGTCCCATTATTGTTTATGCACAATGGTTATGATTTCAAAATATAGTTCTGATTATTTTCTTTATCTAGGTCTATTAATTACCTTATGACATATATTTAAAATTTATAACATTGGGATATGTTTTTACATATCCCTATTACTTCACATTTATTGTATATTTTCAGGATATAACCCTTTATCACTAATCATTCCATTTTTTGTAATATTTTTGTGATGCCGTTATGCTATAGAAATGTCACCATGTTTTTTATGAAAAACCAACTATGTAGTGAATACAATATCAGTTATTTTCAAGGGTGTTTACATTTATTCACATATACCATTTGATTTTTCAATTACATGTATGTATTCCAAACTACATGATCATGTAATAAATTATAATGATGAATGAATCCATGTTTTTTTATATGTGTGGAAAATGTTAGAATGAGAGTGAAATTAATGTGATAGATGAACCTAGAATTATATATCACTAAAATGCATTGATAAATGTTTAGTATCATGATAATTCATGTTGGGACAGGAATTCAGCCTGATTCCTTTTTTGGATCTTTTTCCACCACAATGCATTGGCAGTTTTTCCTTGACCAATGTTTATGATTTTGTGTTTTAATTTGTTTCTAAATTTCCAATGTTATGATTATAATTCTATCTCATGTTTTATTGTTCATGTTTATCATTCCTACTCTTTTTATACCACATTGAGGTTCCAATTTTTGAACATTTATTATTATCACCACACTATTCCTTTTTTATTCAATTACTAGGATTTATAGCTCACCCATTTCCTATGTATGTCCCGAAGTTATCATGTGATGTTTTAATATCCAGGTAACTTTAGAAGCCTGATATGGATGTTATTAATAATCTTTTTTTATCCCATGTTTAAAATGTTATGCTATGTAAGTAATTTTCAAAAACACGAGGCATATAAATATATAATGTTTTATTATGTGTAATATTATGTAATAAATCACATACTAATATGAAATAAATAGTAGGGTTTATATAGTTCGTATCAATGGAACCGTTTAGTTATTTTGTTGGGAATATTGTTAGTAAACTCTAATGATATCCTTGGAAGTAATAAAAAGTATAAGACAACATCCTTATATTTTGGTATGTATATATTAAGTGGTTTGTCTAGAAAATAAATCCCTTCTAGGATACTACAAGTGGACATGGTTCTAGAACATATCAACCTACGTGTAGCAACTCTAACAAGGTTTGTTAGGCCTATCTCAGCATAACCTTGTACATGACAATGGCCCATACTACATACCTGGTTTGTCACATCCTAGGGATATGCTTTGGTTAATTCATAAAATCATTATAAAACATTATTAAGGGAACCAAAAATGACCATAAGTGTATAAGTTAAGAAATAGATAATGTATAACATGGAATGAATCATAGAATTTCAAAAGTAATGAAATAAATGTAATTTATATATTATCCCTTTACTATTATTGGATTCGCATATATTGTGTTTAATTCTTTAAAGATAATTAACCAAATTTTTTATTTTATTTTAGACAATGGTTAGAAACATGGGGAATTAGGTATTCAATCAATGTGAAGGGAAATGTGATGATTGACCCAATGAGATACCCAAATCAACGGGATTGGGAATGATGAATGTCATGAAAATAATCTCTTAGCTAACTTAGGTTATGTATAAAAATTATCATTAGGATGAGTGACCAAATCCCCCTAAGAGGGAAGAATCTGAGATTGAGGATTTTATGTTAAAATGGCCACAAAATTTTAATAAATTATCTGAACCCTTAATTACGGAATAATGGATAAACTCCACTAAGAATATCTTATCCATACTTCAATATTTGGAACAAGATAATGTTATACTAGTTATTTACCATATGGATGGAGAATTAGATAAATGGTTGGCATTAATCATTAATATGTATCATAGGGAATATATCGAAACAATGGAGTGGATAGAATTACTGATTTTTTTATAAATATTTTCCTTTCACTCTCCATCTTAAAATGGAAAGGGATTCCCTTGGTCTAAAGAATAAAGAAGATGAAATTATCTTGGAATACAAGAATAAATTCACAAGAATTCCATGATACACATCTGGATTTATCTTTTACCCATTAATGAAGCCATACATGAATTTTCATACATGTCTATGTAAATTTCAATCAATTTGTGACTTTGATATCTATGTTGAAATTTTCTGATGTGCCCTCAAATTTTAAATGGTGATTTTCGATTCTCAAGGGTATCACAGGGATTAGATGTTGTAGTTGGTTCCCTAAAACCAACTTCTGTCATGACATGTCCCTACCCGAGCTCGAGCCGCAACTACACCAAGCCCGTCTCCATAGGCCAGGGGATGGCGACCAGTGCCGAAGGCACAACAACTTAGCGAGGCCTTTTCCTAAGTACCTGTACACACACACACACACATCACACTCAATGCAAAAGTGCAGAGTAAAAATAAAATCAAGGTAACAACTTCTATAAATAAATCACAAGAGTGCATCGACCTCTAAACAGTACAATGAAAGTGCTAAGTTAAACTGAAAAGAAAAGTGGCAAAACATGCACCCAAACAAAAAGTTCCACAACCCGGAAACACGTAAACAAAAGAAAAATAGCTGTAAGGGTCCCCCACCTGGAACCTGACTACAAACACCACACGCGGTCCAAGCTTTTGAAATTCTAAGCTCCACTAAAGTCATGAACAACCTGTCCGTCCTCTGTAAGGGTACACCAAGTGCGGGAAAAGCCCAATCATGGGTGAGTATAAAAATACTCAGTAGGATAGATCGAAAGCTCAAGGGAGAAACAGAGGAGGCACCGAAGGGTGAGCAGTATATTGAACAAGAAGAAGTAAGGAGTACAACAGAGAGTGCAGTAATGAGTAATAGTAAAGAGTCTAGCTCAACCTAACAGGAGGAAAGAAGGTAGACTCATCCAAACACAAGGAGCTGGAAATGGTGAGAAGATGAACTTCCTGTCGAGTCTTCACTACCTATAGTAGGAGAGTAGACTCATCCAACCATGAGAATATAGACACGGAAATCATGTGGCATACCCTGCGCGTCTTCGCCTCTCCTATAAGGAAAGTAACCAAACCCAAGAAGTGGGTACTAGAACGAGGTATACACATATATATATGCTCTGTCAAGAAGCCCAAATAAGATCGTAAGGGGATCTCCATCCTGTATCTCAGCCTAAGAAAGGTGAGTAGACAACATTCCCAGAAGTAAACCACATTGATGCCCAACATCCCACATGTCTTCCCCGAACTGCAAGTCAAGGGCTCAAATCACCACACCTTGAAACTATCTACTTTGGATGGAACTAACTCACCCACATGGTTTTAGCTCGCGTCACAAGGACGTGTCTCGATGGGGAAAGTGACTCTCATACTTGAGAGTTCTAGGGAGTACGTCAAACCACACCTCGTCACTGCCCAACAGTCGAGAGGTCTCCTCAAAATCGACCGGTGACCCCCTGCCCAGCACCGTTGGAGGGTCCTTGGACGTCGACGGGTTCCCAGTATAGGGAGACTTGGAAAGAGTCGACGGGTTCCACACTGCACTGTCCCAAAAAGGGTGATCCTCTGGAGGGAGACCCTAATAATGTCTGTGACGGGACCCCTGCTCAGCCTAGTTGGAGGTAACCTGGCATCGAGGACCACTACCCAGCCCAGCTGGAGGTAAGCACGACATCAGGGACCACTGCCCAACCGAGCTGGAGGTAAGCCCAGCATCAGGGACCACTGCCCAGCCCCGCCGGAAGTAAACCTAGAACTACTCTGGCTATCCCTGCTGGATGGTAATTCTCGGTGAACACCGTTGTACTGGCCAACCCTCCTTGATGGTACCCCACTGACCAGCCCTGCTAGAAACATCCATTTGGCTAGCGCTGTTAGAAACAACCTCAGCCCCGCTGGAAACAACCCTAGCCCTGCTGGAAACAACCTCAGCCCTGATAGAAACAACCTTATCCCTGCTGTAAACAACCTCATGGGTAGAGGATCAGTGCCCGCCTAAAGTTTTGGTCACACCAAATCCACAAGAACTCTACCAGGGATCACGAGGGAATGAGAGAAACTCCTCGGGCCTCTCAAGGCGATCACGTCCAATCCACTGAGTCTCTGTCGAAGCGGACCGAGTCAAATCATCCTAGAATGTGTGGAAAAAACCAACACTATACAAACACCTATAGTCATAAATGGTGCCGCAGTCCGTTGAAAGGGCACGGTACTGAAAGCCCTCATAGCTGATGAAACAGAGGAAACGAACCATCTCTGCTGGCCAAATGAGAACAGAACTGGGGGAAAACTCAACCCTTATGGTCAACAAATAAGAACCAAGGAACCCTCTACGTCACGAGAGGTCAAGAGTACGCAAAACAGACCACGACCCGTACATGGGGCCCACACGACATGTGGCCCAAAGTCAACCCTAATGGAATGCACAAACGTTCTCAGGTACAAATCACCACATGTACCTCCAAGCATTCCCATATTATCCCAGATTATTCCATGTTCCAGCCCAAAGTCTATCATGCACACAGCACCAAACGTCAACGCAAAGGCGTAACATAACAACTCCAACTTGCCACCTCAACGGCTAAGGCATGACCGACCACACCTCTTCAAGCATATACATCATTCACACAGGAGTGCACGCGATCATATGCCAAGGGTTCCCTACAAACACCGCGGAAGGAACCACCACCGGTAGACCTTTTATATTTCCACATTTAATAAGAACGTGTATGAGGCTCCACTCGCATGAACAGATTACACCATTGTAATCCTCGCGAAAAAACACACTGAATCAACTACATACTCGACTCCAACGGATATCCGACGGGAAAGTCACCAACACGGCCTCACGCCCGAACGACGTCCCATGATCCCGAGCCTCAGTCGCAAAAATAGTCAGGCCCAATCACACCATTGTGATCCCCTAGGGAAAACACGTCAAAAAGACTGCTCATTTGAGCGCAACAGATATCCAGAGAAAAAATGCATTTCCTCATACCACAGATGAGCGGTGCTTCGTGGGACCCTCCCCCTGGTCCTGATGCACTACGAATGGACCGCACTGTTGTGATCCTCTCGAAAAATTACACAAGATGGACTATTCACTTGTCCAAAATAAACAACCGGTGATAAAGCTGGAAATCACCACCAACTCCCAAAATGTCCCTCGTGGGGCCCGAACATGCGTGTGGAATTAGAGTGCCGAATTGCATCATTGCAATGACCTCGAAAAAACACCCAACAACGACTACTCGCACGCCCCAAATGGACGTCCGATGAAAAAGTTACAGAACCCTCCTCGCAGCTCAACAGACTGGTTGTGGGGCCCACGCCTCAACTCCGACTTCAACGGCCGAAACCACCCTGGAAAACATTTCTCCGGCGCCAGGGTCCCAATGCCACTCACAGCACTCAAAACGGACGTCAGACGCATCTGCGCCGTCCAAAACAAGATCCCGCCCGGAAAAACGTCAAACTACTTAAAGACGTGTCGCGCCTCCAAGGTCCCCGTTTCAAGGGTTAAAAACTTCCTGAAACCATCTCAGAATATTCGTCTCTATTTAAGGGACGTGTCGCCACAGACGACACCCAAAACGGACGCCCTACGGATGATTTATCAAAATAAATCATTTTCATAATAATAATAATAATATTATTATTATTATTATTATATACTTATATATATATATATATATTAAAAAAACCATACCGGCCATTCGGCCGGACTTCTTCTCCCGACAGGACCCTCCGCGTGTGGGTCCTTGTCGGCCAGCCGGGGTCCGTAGTCCCCTGTCCTCCCTTGTAACAACCGGCCAAATCCGGTCTTGCCCGCATCGACACCCCGATGGCGCCCGTTGCCGATGACCCCGCAACCCAGTGCTCCCCTGGTCTCCCCCGTGGCATCCCCTGCTGACAGCTTGCCCAGTCACCTTCACTGGCCGCTCACCCAACTGAGCCAGCCACGCCAAATGCCTGCGCTGCCCGCACCTTGCTGCGCCCAGCCGAAACCCCTGGGCGCCTCCTCTGCTCAAGGCCCACCAGAAAAAAAACAAAACCCGAAACTTATACGATCATTTGAGAGCTGTTCGAAACTCGAAAATCAAATTTAAAACAAGCATCCGAAATAGCATAAAATCTACTACATGTTCATGTGCTTTGTTCGATGATTCGATAGAGTTTTGATACAAAAATTCGATCTCAAAGTATATGCATAAATAAAAATTGAATCTGCAACGATCCTACCTTGTTGGGCTTCGGTCGACGCTTCATAGAGAGTCTGCCACTACGCCACTACATTGCTAGAGGGGAGGAGGAGAGGTAGGATGTGTAGGAGATCCTTGGTGTGTTCCTTCCACCAGGGGTTCCAAAAGAGAAGAGAAGTGGGGTTTGGTTTAAATATATTAATTAACATTTTAATTACTTTATTCCTTAATTTTAACCTGCATCTGAAACTCTCGACAGGGTCAAGGTTAAGCCTCCCCTAGGGTAAACAACACCTCTTGAGCAAAATAGTGGTCTTGGAGTTTCAATCCGATACCCCATTAAAAAGTTATTAAACATAGCGCCTGATGCCGCAAAATTACAAAAATGCCCCTGGGGCCATTTTTCACTGATGGCCCGCACCCGAAAAACTTATACCCCTAATAGGGTAAAAAGAATGCTCCAAACATAACAGTTCCCTCAGTTTTCCAATCCAAGCCACCATTTAAGAGATACTTGAGTTTCAACATTAAACGAATAAATTAATTTATTTATTTATCCGTTTAACGTTCTGATAGCGAGTGAGGGGTCCCAAAGTCCCGTGCCGACACATTTTATGTCGTTACTAGGGTAAACACCCCATTTCAGACCCATCTGTACACTCAGATCTCTGATCCAAAACTCCATTTAGGAGTTATCCCTTTTATTTGGCGTTTCCAGTGTGAACGCACTGAAAATTTAATTTCCGCCACACCGGGGCTTGGAAACGCACGTCGTCTGAAGGCGCTGCTCTGGAATAACATCAAGAATATTCCAAAGTCTTTCGTGGCAAAAACATAGTTCTTACATCATTCCCTCCTTCATGCGTTTTGTCTGCAAAAAGAAAAACCAGGGAATAACTCAGGGTACTAAGCCCACACCTGGCTCTCCCGTACCCAGAAGAACTCTTGCACAGTTCTGCACCACCACAAACAGACCAAAGGATTTGATCTATTCACGTGAGGTATACCCTTGCCGATGACGTGAATATAAGCAGGAACACTTCTTCTCAGGTGAGTCATGTTGGAGACGTTGTGCACCCACTCCAGAATTTGGGGTTAGGGAAAGGTGGTATGGAACCTCGCCATCACTTTGCACGGTCTCAAACAGCCTCAAGGATCTTGGGGGTAGCTCACCTCTCCATCCAAACCCTTACATCGTTCGTCATGACTAGAATCACTGCCCCCACCTGGAACAATGCCTGGTGATTCCCTCCTTCAGAATATCCATATGTTGGAACACCCAAGGAAATATGGTCGCGCAAGGTTTCACAGTCGATGTCTCTAAAACAAGACTCTCTTACACACCCGGAGAGTGATGGAGTCGACGCCATCGACTAAAGAGGAAGGATACACACCATCTACTCTACCAACACAGGGTTACTCACAATGCCCTGTGTCGCCCTGGTAACACCTCAAACAAAGATCAGGGAGAAAATCATTTAACAAACAGAGTCTAAAAATTCTACTGAAAAAGTAGAAGAGCTATAGAGTGTACCTCTTATCACCTCAAGCTCTGTAGGATCGTTGACATCCAAAGCTCGCGGTTGTCTGCGGTCCCAACTCTTAGCTCCCAGAGCCTGAAGTGGACCGCCTAGTGGTGATGGGAAGACCTAGCAAGGTCATCCCCCACTTCCAGCTCCTCCCTCTCCTATTCAAGCACCACCTCTCTGGGTAATACTATGATCACGGTGCTGCCTCAGTCGAGGTGGTGCACCCACTGCCTGCCCGAAGCTCTCTGCATTCCTGGTTGGGCAGTCTCGTTCTAGGTGACCTCGCCCAACGCAAGCATAGCACAGACTCTCTTCGGGATGCACTTGTGCCCTCCGGTGCCACTATGGTGTACGACCATGCCCCAGCGTCCGGTTGTTAGAAAGCCACCTGCGTCGAGGTTCTTCTTGCCGACGCCCGCTAGCTGTGACAGACATCTCAGATCCAACGTGCATGCTACCACCACCAACTCTAGAACGTTACAAGAATCTATCTGCCACCAGCGCCTTCTCTAGTACCCCGGCATATGTGAAAATGACCAAGGGTACTATGATAGTACGATTCTCTCAGTGGAGACCCTTATCGAACCTCTGCGCTCAGATGTTATCATCATGGACCAAGTCTAGTTAAAAGTGTGCTTGGTATGCGAAACTAGCCGCATACTCGGCCACCATCATCCCTCCCTATTGAAACTACAGAAGCTCCTGAATCCGAACAGAGCTTAATCAGGAGGGTAAAAACACCATACGAAACAAAAACTAAAATTCACTCCATAAAAGAGATGACTTGTCAAGAAACTGAGTCACAAGACTCCACCAATTCCATGCTGCTCCATGAAAAACATTGGCTGTCAAGGCTACCATAAGATATGTCAGTGTCTGCACAAGCCTGAAAAGGTGAACCACTATCTCGAGCCAATCCAATGTTGCCTGAGGGTCTGGCTAACCACTGAACTTCAGTGGTCTATGCCGATGGAACTCACGGAGCATGATCAACTTGCGCTCAAGCTCAGTCTGCTCTTCTGAAGTTGTGTGCTGCTCAACAGGTGGAGGTGATGCTATCGGCCCACCCCGAGAAAGGGTCTCGCATGATGGGTCTTGGACTGTGGCCTCAGAGCTCACAGGGTCATCATCACGAACCAAAGCTAGTATCCTGGCCGTCTTCCTTCATGAAGAAACCCTAAATATTATCAAGGAGTGTCGTGGTAAGATGAGAATATATGTATATCACAACAACAACAGCGATAGGGAGCTGACTCAAGAAGGACAATAAAAGACTCAATACTATGTGATGAAAAAACCAATTTTACATGAAACATGTGTCTCAGCATGCCGATTTGACAAGCGGGTTATCATGGTCCTGGTGAATGGATACGTCGGCCGCTGCACCATCACTGGACTCCCTGTCCCGAGAGCCGCTCTCGAGACACGTTAACACTCTTGCCCTAAATCCCAACCAATTACTTTTTAGGGACGTCCGATCAATAACCCAAGGAATAAAACTAGCTCTGATACCTCTTTGTCACGACCCTACCCTACCCGGGCTCAAGGCGCAACTACCCCAAGCCCACCTTCAAAGGCCAGGGGCTGGCGATGAGCGCCGGAGGCACAACAACTCAGAGAGGCCGTTGCCTAAGTACCTGTACACACACACGAATCACACTCAATGAAAAAGTGAAGAGTAAAAATAAAATCAAAGTACCGACTACTATTAATAAACCACAATAGTGCATCGACCAATAAACAGTATAATGATAGCTCTGAGTGAAACTAAAAAGAAATGGTGTAAAACACGCACCCAACCAAAAAGTTCCACAACCCGGCAATAGGTAAACAAAAGAAAAACAGCTGTAAGGGTCCCCCACCTGAAACCCGACTACGACCACCGCACGGGGTCCATGCTCCAGAACTCCTAATCTCCACTGATGTCACGACCAACCTATCTGTCGTCTGCAAGGGCACACCATGTGTGGGAAAATCCCAAGCAGGGGTGAGTATAAAAATACTCAGTAGGATACCAAGAAGGCTCGAGGGAGCAACAAAGGAGGCACCTAAGTGTGAGCAGTAGAACAAATAGAAAAATGTAAGGATTACAATCGGGAGTATAGTAAAAAGTAATAGTAAAGTGTCCAACTCAACCCAACAAGAGGAAAAAAGGTAGACTCCTCCAAACACAAAGAGCTGCAAACTGTGATAAGATGAACTTCCCATCAAGTCTTTTCTACCTATAGAAGGAGAGTAGACTCATCCAACCATGAGAATCTAGACATAGAAAGCACGTGGTAGACCATGCACATCTTCCCCTCTCCTAGAAGGAGAGTAAACAAACCCAAGAAGTGGGTACTATAATAAGGTATATACATATATATCTGCTCTGTCAAGAATCCCAAACATAATTTTAAGGGGATCTCCATCCCGTAGCTCATGCCAAGAAATGTGAGAAGCCAACAGTCCTAGAAGTAAACCACATCGATGCCCAGCATCCCAAATGTCTGCCCTAAACTGCAAGTCAAGGGCTCAAATCACCGCACCTCGAAACTATCCACTTTGGGTGGAACTGACTCGCCCACACAGTTTTAACTCATGTCAAAAGGACGTGTCTCGGTGGGGAAAGTGACTCCCGTACTTGAGAGTTTTGGGGGTATGTAAAACCACACCTCGTCACTGCCCCACAGTCGAGAGGTCTCCTCAATGTCGACAGGCAACCCCCTGCCCAGCCCCACTGGAGGGTCCCTGGAAGTCGATGAGATCCAACTATAGGGAGACCTGGCAAGATTTGATGGGTTCCACACTAACAAGTCATGAAAAAGGGTGATCCATTGGAGGGAGACCCAACTAAAGTCAACGACGGGACCACTGCCCAGCCTAGCTGGTGGTAACCTGGCATCGGGGACCACTGCCCAGCCCAGCTGGAGGTAAGCTCGGCATCGGGGACCACTATCCAGCCTAGGTAGAGATAAGTCTGGCATCGTGGACCACTGCCCAACCCTACTGGAGGTAAAACTAGAACTGCTCTGGCCATCCCTACTAGATGGTACTAATCGGTGAAGACCGCTATCCTGAACATCCCGCGTGGATGGTACCACACTTTCCAGCCCTGCTGGAAACATCCACCAGGCTAGTGCTACTGGAAACAACCTCAGCCCCCCTGGAAACAACCCCAACCCTGCTGGAAACAACCTTATCCCTACTGGAAACAACCTCAGCCCTACTAGAAACAACCTTATGGGTAAAGGATCGGTGGCCGCATAAAGTGTCGGTCACATCGAATCCACAAGAACTCTACTTGGGAACACGAAGTAACGGGAGAAACTCCCCAGGCCTCTCAAGGCGATCACGCTCCAATCTGCTGAGTCACTATCGAAGCAGACCGAGTCAACTCACCCCATAAAGTGGGGAAAACACCCACACTATACGAACACTTGTAGTCATAAATGGTGTTGTAGTCCAGTGAAAGGTCACGGTACTGAAACCCCTCACAGCTGATGAAATAGGGGAAACAACCCAACTCATCTAGCCAAAAGAGAAACAAACTAGGGGAAAAATCAGCCCTGTTGGTCAACAAACGATAACCGAACAACCCTCTATGTCGCGAAAGGTCAATAGAACGCAAAGCAGAACACGACACACACATGGGGCTCACACAACATGTGGCCCCAAGTCAACCCCAACCGAACGCAAAAATGTTCTCAAGTACAAACAACCACATGTACCTCCAAGCGTTCTTGTATACTCCCATAGTATACCACGTTCTATCGCAAAGGCTATCATGCACACGACACCCAACATCAACGCGAAGGTGTAACATAACAACTCCAACCTGCCACCTCAACGGCTGATGCACGACCAACCACATCTCTTCAAGCATATACTTCATTCACACAGGAGTGCACGCGATCATATGCCAAGGGTTCCCTGCAAACACCGCGGAAGGAACCATCACCGGTACACCTTTCAAATTTACACATTTAATAAGATCACATATGAGGCTCCACTCACCAGAACAGATAAAACTGTTGTAATCCTCGCGAAAAAACACGTGGAATCGACTACTCACTCGCCTCCAATGGATATCCGACAGAAAATTCACCAACACCACCCCACGCTCAAAGGGCGTCCCGTGATCCCGAGCCTCAACCCCAAAAATAGTCAGGAACATCGCACCATTGCGATCCCCTCTAGAAAACACGTCAAAAAGACTTCTCACTTGAGTGCAACAGATAACCGAAAAAAAAGATGCATTTCATTGTACCGCACACGAGCACTGTTTCATGGGACCCACACCCCGGTCCAGAAGTGCTACGAACGGACCCCAATGTTATGATACTCTCCAAAAATTATACAATATGGGCCATTCACTTGTCCAAAATAGACACCCGGTGATAAAGTTGGAAATCACCGCCAACTCCCAAAACGGCCCTCACGGGGCCCGCACCAGTGTGCAGAATTAGAGCAGGTGGATTGCACCGTTGCAATGCCCTTGAAAAAACACCAAATAACGACTGATCGCACACCTTGAATGGATGTCCGATGAAAAAGTTACAGAACGCTGCTCGCAGCTCAACAAATGGGTCATGGGGCCCACACCTCAACTTCGGCTTCAACACCCGAAACCACCCTGGAAAACTTCTCCCCTGTGCCAGGGTCACAACTACACTTACAGTGCTCAAAATGAACATCGGACACGTCTACGCCGTCCAAAACAAGATCCCTCGGAAAATGTCAATCTACTTAAAGGTGCGTCACGCCTCCGAGGCCCCTGCTTCGAGAGTTAAAACCCCCCAAAACCATCTCAAAATATTCGTCTCTATTTAAGGGACGCGTCGCCGTAGACGATAGCCAAAACGGACGCCCTAATTATGATTTATCAAAATAAATCATTTTCATAATAATAATAATATTATTATTATTAATATTATTATTATTATAAACATATTATTATTATTATTATTATATATATATATATTCAAAACCAGACCGGCCATTCGGCCGGTCTTCTTCTCCCGACAGGACCAGCAGCGTGCGGGTCCTTGTTGTCCAGCTGGGGTCTATAGACCCCAATACTCCCTTGCAATGACCAGCCAAAGCCGGTCTTTCCCATGTTGTCACCCCACTGGCGCCCGCTGTCGACGACCCCGCGACCCAGCGCTCCGCCGGCCTCCCCGCGGCGTCCCCAACTTACCGTTCGCCCGACCACCTCTGCTAGCCGCTCGCGCGACTGATCCTGCCACATCGAACGCCTATTCCGCTTGCACCTTGCTGCATCCGGCCAAAACACCTGGCCGCCTCCTCCGCTGAAGGCCCTCCAGAAAAAAAACAAAACCCGCAAACATCGACGATCATTTGCGAGATGCTCGGAACTCAGAATTCAAATATGAAACTCTCTACGGGGTCAAGGTTAGGCATCCCATAGGGTAAACACCACCTCCCAGGCACAACGGTGGTCTCATAATTTCAATCTGAGGCCCCGTTAAAAAGTTATTAAACTTAGCCCCCAAGGCTGCCAAATTACGAAAACACCCTTGGGGCCATTTTTCACTGACGGACTGCACCCGCAAAACTTATACCCCTCCTATGGTAAACGGAACGCTCCAAACTCAACGGTTCCCTCATTTATTCAATCTGAGCCACCGTTTAAGAGATACTCTAGTTTCAGCATTAAACAAATAAATTAATTAATTTAATTATCTATTTAACGTTCCGATAGTGTGTGTGGGGCCCTAAAGTCCTACAACGACATACTTTATTTCGTTCCTAGGGTAAACACCTCATTCCAGACCCATCCGTACACTCATATCTATGATCTGAAACTCCGTTTAGGATTTATACCATTTATTTTGTGTTTCCAATGTGAACGCACTGAAAATTTAATTCCAGCCACACCGGGGCTCGGAAACGCACATAGTCTAAAGGCACTACTCTGGAATAACATCAAGAATATTCCAAAGCCTTTCGTAGTAATAACTGTTTTCATAAAACTTCAAATTACATTATGATAAATGTGTATTAAATTCTTTTAATATTTATAAACTACCTATATCATTATTATTATTCCGTGTGACATAGTATGTGATAATGTCTTAAGAGCATCCTTCACGCAAAAATTTTATATTACTTCCCTAATATGATGATAACCTAGAAGTGCCACGAAACTATTCATGAATATATGTTTCATATCTAGATGATATCATTTAAGGGGATAATATTTTATATTCTATTACGTTTGGGGACTCATAAGACATTGAGGCATTTTCTCATGGAATGAATACTTCGTAATACCAAAACGATATTATAAGAACGTGACTAGCTACTAGGAAATATATATTTTTTATTCATTAGATTTTCTTATATGAAAATATGTGTATTGGGCCTTATATATTTGGACTATTATTAATGATTATAATGAGTTGTGCAGCTTGATGTATTGATTAAAACTCTAATTATAGTAGTTCGTAATGAGGTATGATACATTTGTTGAGTCATGAGTAATATTGCAGTAATGAATATTGAGATAAAGGATTTATCCCTTTTTTTCTTTAATGGATGTTAATATAACAAGAACATTAATGGAAATAATATATCCCAAATAAATCCATTAACATGGTTTTATATAGGCAATTTTTATTTCTAAAAAGTCAATGAAACAAACCTCAAGTACATAGGTTGATTTAACTTACATGAAACCTTCTCGATTTGATATATTGGGATAAATGGATTATATTTAACAGTAAGCACTCATATGAGGTATTATGTCATTATGACATTAAATTCATTCTATATGGGTACCTAGTTGAGTTTCTAGATGCTAACATTGGTCATTAGGCTACTCCACCTACTGACACTGAGAAAGAGGCCTAGAAGGTCAAACACCAAGTATAACAAGAATCTCAGTTAAATATTTTATTATTATAGATTATTTAACATTATTAATAAATATTCATCTCACACGTGGTACAATAATTATTAATATATGTTTTGTTGCATATAAATATATAATATATGTTTTAGTATATATAATATTTATTTATTTATTGGTGAATAATTTCATGGTATTTATTTAATAAACGGATAAACATTATTCAAGTTCTGATAAATAATATGGAGGAATGGTGAACTTAGATTTCGGGTCCTATGAGAAATCATAATTATTAAATATTATATGATTAAATAATATTTAATTATAATTCACATGTTATGCGCATGTCAAGAAATAATTATATTATTAATATTATTTGACATGGGGTTTCACTAAGATTAAATAAATTATTTATGTCACTTGTGAAATTATTTTATTTTAACCCTAGTGATAAAAAACATTATTGTGTTATTTTCTCAATAGATAATTCATTTGTCCGGGTTGTGCATAATGGATGTTGCGAATTATCTCCATCCCAGAGAGCTTCCTTCTCTAAGAAATCTCCTATGAATGAAGAGAAATCCTCCTCCACCAGATCAAGGAGAACACTTTGGATGAAATTATGAAATATATCAAAGGTTAACAACACATGTATTATGATCTATCATGATAGAACTTGGAGACTTCTCTGGAAACATATGGATATTCTTGGAACACATGCAGATCACCACTGGAGGGAATCTCCACATGATTCAAATAATGAAATGGAACAGCCATGCATATTTATTTACCAACACATCAATAAAGTATGAATTCTAACAAAGGTATTTACTTAATTAATTAATTTAATTACAAATAATATTCTATGATCCTCCCTCTAGTTCCGATGTAATTTATATTTTTTGATTCATTGATTTAATTTTTTGATCATGATGTTCATGGTTATGTTAAATCACAGATTAATCATCGATCATGGGAAAAAAAGAGTTGGGAACCTCTTATTGAATACATCCACAATTCCGAGAACCTAAAAGTTGTATCATATGGGTCTCACAATTTTTGGTCATTATTTCATGAATATTGGTGATTTATTCATTTTAATTTATTTTTTCAATTGACGTTTAATCATTATTTCAATCTGAATTGTGATATATGTTTCTTCCTCCTTTGTTTCCCATATATCTAATCAAGATTTTTAATTTTTGATAAAAATAAAATTAAGAAATGAATTCGGAGGTTCCATGGATTCTTGTTGGATAACATCAGAATACACCCATGTAAATGGATTTACATGCTGGGTAGTCATGTTCAATGCATCATAATTGATTCAAGATTCAATTGAAGATTATTCATTGATTACTTCATTAATTAAATACATAATGCAAATAAAATTGACCATAATATAATGGTTCATAGTCAACTAGACTACATTCCATGTATCCTATGTACACATAATGTGGTTCCTTTTCGACACAGATAGGTTGTGTATTATTTACAAGGATTACCTTACTGCTGATAGTGTGGGTCGGAGTTCATAGGAAGTGTGGCCCAATATACACATTGTGAAATACAAATTTTCAAATTCCCTAATTTCAAGATAAGCCCCTATGGGTTTTTCTATAATAGATGTTGAGAGATGTACACACAGTGTAGATCAGATTAATACATCTTGTGCTTATACCAAGTTACACAGATTCAAAATTTAACTATTTTACTATGTAAGCCTTGAGATATATAATTTCATGCGGTCATAATGATAGGACACACCATGTGGGTTTTAATATAAATAAATATTTCACTGTGTAATTAATATAATTGTAATGTTAAATTATGTAGATCACGTATGAGTTGTATTAAATGTTTTTAATCTATGTGTATTTAACGATAACATGTGGAAAAAATATCAAGCAATTTTTGTAATCATATATGAAATACATGTCATAATATTACATGATAATTAATGTATTCCATATATCACAATAAAACAGTATATGAGTATAGTACATTTCAATTAGATTAGGATATGCATTCACCATATTGCCTCTAAGGTACAGTTATTTTTTTTAAAGGTGGCGACAAGAACTGTTTTCCCAGCACATGCCCCATAGGAATTTATTAATATAAAAAATGATTTTACAAAACAGGTTCGAGGTGTAACATACTTACACCAGTAGGGAATTAGAGATTAAAAATCACAACAAAAAAATAGACACCAGCGGTGTACCTTCATTGAGAGAAATATGTGCCTCCATGACCAGCCCTTATAAACTTTAGAAAGTATTAGATAGCATGAACGGATTCTTCAGATAAGCAATGTTATTTTAGATGCATTATTCCTTAAAATTAAATCATGAAGGATGAGAGTCTAAACTCAAGAAAAGGATTCCAAACAATAAGCAGAAGTACTACATCCAAGAGATGCCTCTAAATAGCATGTCAGTAAATTCATGAATCATACCCAACACCAACTCGAAACAGAGAAAGCAACCAAAAAATAATGGAGAAGGCATACCAGGGCTTCCACAACAAATAAACTAGTGGTATAATCTTCACAAACTGTTATCTTCTGTCCATAATCATGAAAGAATATAAAATCCTGATTCAACAAAGCAGTATGGCATGCATCCATGACAATACTTTCAGGAGCATGGCTTCAACATTGAGAGCAGAGATGGAGTGCGGCAGGGGGCACCCAGCCAACATGCAGCCAAGCATCCTAATTCTAGGGGTGTAGCACCAAGGAACAGAAGGACTCAATTTAAACTAAATCAGAGGTAAACAGGGATGGGAAAACAGCATCAAATAGATCCAAATAGCACCAATTCAGAAATGAAAAGCTGATCTGATTAATAGGTCACAGCCAAGTCCCCAAACAGGTTGAAAGGTCTCAGCCAAAAAAAAGCACTAAAACCTATACTGTCCAAGAAACTAGACCAGTCCAGATGAACTCCAAATTAAGCAGATACATCCTTGAGAAAATTATTATAAGACAGACTTTAAGCATAAATTGGAAAAATACAAACAGCAACCAGATTTAGACTAGTGAACCAGGAGCATGTTCCAAGACAAGAAGAAAACATTCAGAAGCAAACATTAATAATGAAATCATTCAGTATCCACCAGAGTCATCAATACAGAATTTCAATCAAAGATCGAACCATATCCAAAACTTATTTCCATGGAAGACTCTTGAAATTAAAGTTTGTATCCTTATTTAATTCCTCAGCAACATTGATAAACATCCTATTTCTGATATCAAGGTAATATTGAGCAGTTATATCACCACTTTTATACATCCTAAATGTATTTGTCTCATTTTCCCTGAACCAGGAGTCAAGCTCTTCTATAAAATCTAGATCATTATCATGCTGGTAGGCATCCCTATATGCTAGGTCATTTTCATCAACTTCAATTGAAGAAGTGTCTGAATCTGAACAATTAGATTTTTGTGAATATTCAGGCAGGGGCTCTATAGGAACTGGCTGTGGAGGAACTTCAAGGGAAGATCTTTTGGCCGAAAATGATCTTGTGATGATGGTTCTTCCATATCTAACACTGTCTCTATGTTTCCATGTTTTCATGGGGAATGGAGTGATGAAACCATCTGAGTCCACAATAACTTTTTTACCTTTTCGATCAAGTAGATGAAAAGATTACCCTACTTTAGGTATCTTATCAACAACAACCTAGAGAGACTCCACTGTATTCCAATCTTTATTAATCACATGACCCTTATATTTTTCAACTTCTTTCATAGTTGGTTGGGTGGAATCACTCTTTTCTGCATCAATATGTTCTTGCTACTTGGTGACAACAAGAACTTCATTAACAAAGTCTGAGAGTTGATCTTGAGATGTCTGAGAATTCAATTGTCCTTTTACCCCATCATCTCTTTCCTTGAAAACACAATCAGGGATTTTTTCATTGTCCTTAACCACATGATCATCTTCTCTACTATCAAATATAGATGGTCCAGCCAGGTTTTCATGGTTATTTTTACACTTTTCTATCCAAATTGGTTTAAGGATTCTAAAATGAACAATAGTTTGGCCTCAATTTTCTTATATAGTGCCCTAATCTGAAGCACTTAGAGCATTAGTCCGACAATATTTCATAAATAACTTCTTGGGAGATGGAAAAGTCCCCACTTTGAATCCAAATACTAGAGGGAAATAGCTAAGAAACATCTAACTCAATACAAATCCAAGAAATCGAGGGTCTTGAAAGAATTTTTTTTGCAAAATCCGACATTAGAGGATTCCAAAAATGATTATCAATAGGGAAAAGGGCTTCCTTCTTGAACAGGTGAAGTTGTAACTCTAGGAAGCTATCCCAGATAGGAACAATAGGGGATTCAGTATAGGCATCAAACTCTGGAGTCCACTTAAGAATTTTCAATAAACAACCTCCAAAGGACCATGACCACTTTACCAAAATCCTATAGTATCCCTCCTCAGATACGAACTAAAAAACTATGTGTGAGGAGTTCATGAGACCAATTTGAAAACTCTTAGAGCCTATTTCTTTAAGGGATGAGCGATGATACTTCAAAGATGGCCTTCGATTAGCAAATTTTCCAACCAAAACAAATCTTAGATCAGAAGAAATCAAGTTTACCTCATTTGTTGAGAATTAAATCGTGGGTTTCCCATAATGTCAAAAATATTTAGGAAAAATCTTAATTTCTTGAGTCGCGTTAGGTTGATCAGGAAGCTCATCTCTTGATTTCCCAGCAACTACATCAACAAAAGATCGAGAATCCAATTTAGGTTTTTCCTCTCACGACGGGTTCTTCGAGAGCGCTCTGTGGGTCTCCATCTGCCTCTATGGTAAATTTATATACACAAATAATTTTTAATGAATCTATATAGTTTATTTGAAATTATAACAGATGTTTATTTTAAGAAAATTAATATAAAAATTAGGATAAAATAATTTATTAATTAAAGATTATTTTTAATTTATTCGAGATTGATTTATATTAAATAAGAATGATGATGAGTTGAATGTTTGTTTTATTAAATTCTTAATTCATTGCATGCATGTGCATGATCATGAACTAGAACAATCCTTTTTTATGTGATTGGTTTCATTTAATTTATTACAAAGTTGAATTTTTTGGAATTTGTGACTTCTCTCCATTTAATATATAGGGCCTTCATGCCCATGGATTCTTTTATGTTAACACCCTTTTCCCATGAGCTGTGTGTGATTATAATGCATATGTAATGGATTGAGCTCCCAAGCTAGTGGAGTCAGTTCATTTTTAGAGCCAAGGAAAACCCAATCCACATAGATACATAGGTGTATAGGTGGAAAGATACCACACAAACCTTAACTAGTTCTGAGTGTTTTCCCTATGGTCAATGATTAGTTTATTAACCACTTGATAAACTAACTTCTAGTAATATCTCATGATCATAAATCATTATTATATTATTTATGTTTGATTCATGGTTTTTTCATTTTTTTCATGTCATGATCACATAATTAACGTATTAACAATCATGAAAGGTAAGAATAAAAGAAACCAAATTATGTGTAAATTTTATCTAATACATAATTAATTAGTTATTTATTCCCATTAAATATTAATAGGGATGTGATATAGATTACAATTTTAAATTTACCGATAAAATGAAAAAAATCCCTTGATAAAATATTAAGCAAGTATTTCCTTTCATTACTGTTGTTAAAATCAAACCATAGTTAAAATTGATTGAACAAAAAATGTTAGGGTTCATTAAATTATTAGGGAATTATAACATTATGTTTTGGGTTGAAATTACTTGGGTCACATCAAGGGTTGACTTCCAAAGAAGGAATTGGTGTAACTGAGAGGCAAAGGATGAGGAAATATAAAATTAAGGATTTCAGGATTTGGGAGTCCACTCATTAGAGCAAGGAAATTTGAGTTAATGCTATTTTAATTTTTAATACCTACCTAAAACCATTAACATTACTTGACCTACCTTTTGTGATGATTCAGGAAGGGCAATATGGATCCTTGACAATAGAATATCACAGAAATAAAATATTCCATTTCCAATTTCATGGGATATTTGGTTTTGATAAAAATGTGGGAGAATAATAAATATAATATTTAATCACTTGTAAAAATATTATCAAATAATGTACAAAAATTATTCATATCCTATTTTTTAGAAAAAAAATTAAAATTACATAAAACATATCATTTTGATACATAATTTAGAAGGACAACCTTCTAACTAACACAAATCTCCATTAGTGGAAAAGGAGCCTATATGTTATACTTCTCCATGAAATGAAATTTTATACGATAGAAGAACATTTACCAGTTGTGCCTAGCAAAGAAGAATGTGATTAAGATATATCTCTCTATAAGAAACATATTAATGATGCTACTGATGTTCATTGATTAATTATATCATCCATGTCTAATGATATTATTAAAAAACATGACTATTTGGTTGTATATAGAATGATGTCTCACAAATGGGATCTATATCTAGAGAAGGTGAGACAATATAGTTACGAGAACTACAAGTATTTTTACACAACTATACATGGAGAGTCTGGGCCTTCTAGGCCTCATGTAGCCAAAAATATATGTTATATTGAATTTCTGAACATATTACTGATTAAATTACTAGATGAGTTGCGTAGTGATCTCACACTTCATCAATTCATAATACCTTCTCCTGTTTTATTATCTACTATTGTATGAGCAATAATAAGAGGATTATTTCAGAAAATCTTACATTGATTCACTAAGGGGATAAAAACATGTGTCTTGATAAACCTATGGTCCTTTTGGTGAATAAGAAAATGGTGAAAAAGGACAGAGTTCTTAAGACATAGAAATATTCTAAAGCTCTTGAGCACTATCATTCAACAAAGTAGAAGATCCATAGTTAGGGCAAGGGAAAAAGGTATTATGTTTTTCATGTGGTAATCCGGGACACTGGAAGAGGAATTACACCCAAATGTAAGGGGAATCCAACAGTGTGATAGTTATCAAATGTAATTTTTCTATTTCTACACCTTGGGTATTATATACATCTTGTGGTGCCCACATATATATTAAATGACAAGAAATAATTATATTCTATAAGATTAATATAGGATAGGTGGATATATGAGCTTCCAATGGTGTGAGTCTAGATGCTCTAGACATTGGTGACATCAACCATTCATTAGAACTGGGAATGATTATTATTTCAAGGGATTTTTATTATGCCCTTTTATTTATTAAGATCAAAATTTATGTGTCAAGTTTAGATCCATCTTGTTTTATTTTTAAATTTATAAAAAAAATCTGTTTCTTTTAGAAGGAAACCAAATATTATTATATGGTGCATTTAAATAATGGTCTTTATGTACTAAACTAATAAACAATAGTGTTGGAAACCGATAAATAATCATGTTCACATCACTCATATAATACTTAGATGTGGAATCAAAAAATTGGTCTCCTAAATTTGAATGGTTTGAAAAGTCTCTATCAAGATGGTTATTTAGCCACTTCTGAGATAAAACCACTTGATATATTTCATGCATGTTTACAAGGAAAAATAGACAAAACACTATTCTGTGGATAGGTCGAAAAGTCCACAAAACTTATAGGATTGATATACCCGGATGTGTGTAGACTATTTCTAGTAGAATCTAGAGGATGATATTCATACATCATAAATTTTACTAATTAATTGAGTAGATATGGCTATTTCTACATGATGAGGTATAAGTCTATGTCCATTAAGAAATTCATTAAATTTAGGAAATAAATAAATGATCATCATATTTTGAAGATAAAGAAGATTCAATTAGATCATGGTGTTGAATATCTCAACCGAGACTTCATATAATTTCTATGTGATTTAGTGATTCTATCTTAAATAAATTCACCTTATACACCATTGTGGAATAGTTTTAGTGGAAGGATGAACTATACATTATTGGAAATGGTAATTTTGATGAATATTAATGTAGATCATCCATTATCCTTTTGGGGATATTCATTACAAACTGCGACACACACATTAAACAATGTACATACTAAAGTGGAAAATTTAATTTACTTTTTGTTATATAGCTGATAGAAATTGATTTTGTCAATACAAAAGCATGGTGTTATATGTAATTTTTATGTACTTCTCTAGAAAGAAACTATCATTCCAAGGAACAATGTTAATATTTACTAGGTATCCCAATGAAACAATGGGATAATACTTATAAATCCCCTTAAACAAGAAAGTGAAAATCGTTATAAAATATATATTTCATCAGAGGGATCACATAATCAAAAAGGATTTTGGGAGAAATATTTACGTTGATGAAGTTGATTCTAAAGATACACAAGAGTTGGTACAAGAATAGATTCTAGAAGTCCCCAGGGAATAAGTTGTTCTTGAATCCTAAGTACTACATATGAGTGTAAGAGAGGTAAGATAACTAGAGAGATATGATTTTTTAGTCAACAAGGATTGTGAATCATTATATGTTGATAATGATTAACCTCTCTCCTATAAGGTTTCAGTAGAGAGATTAGTAGCTCCATGATGGAAAGAATACATGAATTTTAAAATGGATTTCATATATTAGATCCAAGTTTGGGTTTTAGTCAATGCACCAATTGATGTAAGGAATATTGGATTCAAATGGGTATTCAATAGGAAACTGGATCAGGAAGGTAAAGTATATACCTATGAAGAAAGGATGGTGGCCAAGGGTTTAAAAACATAATATAATTAAATATGATTAATCCTTTTTCACATGTTTTCATGTTTAAATATATCATAAATTTACATTCCATATAAGCTTACCATGACTATGATATCTTTAATATGGACGTCAAAAATACATTCCATAATGGGATCCTTCATGAAGATGTCTATATGACATAGCCAGAAGGGTTGGTGGCTCCAGGTGATGCCAAAAAGACTCAAAAGTTGCAGATATCCATTTTTGGTTTGAAGTAATCATCCAGGTACTAAAACATTATATTCGATGAATCTGTAATATAATATGGTTTCATTATGAATAAATGACAGTTGTGTGCTTAAATAATATTAATGGGAATGAATTCGTTATAGTAGTAGTACATATTGAAGACATATTACATATTTGAATAGATATATCATTCTTAAATCTTGTTAAGGATAATCTAAAAAAGTGTTTCTCTATGAAGGACTTAGTTTAAGCAGCCTATAGTCTAGGGATCATGATAATTCGTGATAGATCCAAGAGTGTTCATGGACTATGTTAATGTATATATTTTGGCCGAATATTAAATATACATAGTTTCAAAAAATCCAATATGGTATTGGTTCTACTGTCACTATTTTTAAATCTTTCTATGAAAATGCATCCTCAGACACAACATAAGATTTATAAAATGAGTATGATCCCATATAATTCGATGGTAGGATCAATATTGTATACCATGTTATGTACTAGACTTGATCTTGACTGTTCACTAATTATGGTAGGCATATACTATGAAAATCCAGGAGAAAAAAATTGGACTACTCTTAAGGACATTCTTTTGTATATGATAAGAAATAAAGATATGTTCCTAGAGTATAGAGAAGATGAAGAGCTGGTCATCATTAGTTATATTAATTTTTTTTAAGAGATGTTAATTATCTAATATCACAATATGGATATGTTTTATTTTTCAATTGAGGAGTTTTGAGATGGAATAGTTCAAAGAATCCAATTGTTGCTAATTTTAAAGAAGTTTGGATTATAACATAACTTTTGATGCATCCATGAAATCCATTTGGATTCGTAAATTATTCCTAGAGCATGATATGGTACCAATAAGTAATGACCCTATTACATTGTATTGGGATAATATGGCAGTGGAAGATCTTGAAAAAGATATGTCACACCAATAGAAAAATCATATACAATGGAAGTATCAAATCTTAAATGATTTCTGTTATAGGGGAGAAGATAGAGTGAAAATTTTACCCATGTAAGAGAATTTGGAACACCCATTCACTATAGGATAATCATGGTATATGGATGATTGTCACATAAGAGTTTAGAGACTGAATGTTGTTAGCAGTTGGATCTATTTTGAGTGGGAGTCTATTGGAGTCAGTTCCCTAGAAAAAACTTATATGTACTTTATGATAAGCATGTATTCACTTTTTTTATTATTAATAACCTACATATCACATCAATTTTGATCATTATCATGACATAGTATTTGGTAATTTTCAAAGAGTTTCTATCACACTAGAAGGTTATAGTAGTTCCCCTCTATGATGAAAACACCATAGTGATATGACACTATTATTGAATATATGCTCTATATCTGGATGATATCATTTGAGGAAAACAAATGATATAGGATTTCATGGTTGGATTCTTGTAGGACTTTGATGTACCTTCTAATGTTGGGCACCCTTGTAATATCTAGTAAGATATTTTGATAATGAGGCCTTCCAGTTGGAAACCCATATTTTTATGTGTCATTGGATGTTCCTATCTACAGATGTGTATATTCGTACGTAGACTTTTATATTATTATTAATGATTTTTTTAATCATACACTTTGATGTATTGAGGAAAAACACGATGAAAAATGTCTGCAGTGAGGTAGGATATGTTGGTTGCGTCAGGAGTAATAGTTCATTAATAAGTAATGTGAGAAATAATGTACCCCTTTTGTTCTTTAACAAACTTTAATATTTTAGAAACTCTGAGTTAAATTACATATAGTAAATAAATCCATGTACATGGTGTTCTATAGGCATGTTCTATTTATAGAAACTAAAATAATGATACATTGAGCACATAGGTTTATGAAAATAGAATTCACCCTACTCGATTTTAGATAATTTGATAAATGGGGTTATATTACATATCATGTATCCATTTAATTTATTATGTCATTAACTTTTTACACTTGGGGAGAATTGGCATGAAACTAGAATCTAACCTTTAACTTTATCTGGATCAGCCTAATTCCACAAAGAAATTGGCATAGAGGGTCACAAAATAAATGTATCTAGAATCATAGTTAAGAAATATATTTTTATTTATTATTTAATAGGTTGAATATATATTATTCCCTTATTTGGTTTAATAATTAATAATGTATTCTTGGTCGCATATAAATACTTCTTTTCTATTAGAAAACATAATATTAATTTATTTATTAGTGAATAATTATGCTTTATTTATTTAATAAAAAATATATATTATTGAATGTCTAATAAATATAATGGAAGAATGGAAGACCAAGATTTTAGGTATGGTGAGGAATAATAAATAATAAATATTATTCGATTAAATAATATTTAATTATAATTTTTATCTTATCCACATATTATGAAAAAAAGATATTATTATTATTATTAGTCATGTGTTTTTCATGTATTAAATAAATAATTATGGGCACTTGTGAAATAATTTTATTTTAAACCTAGTGATATATAATCCCAGTTATGTGTTTTAATAAACAATTCATTTATATTGGTTGTGAACAGTGGAATTGAAAAATTATCTCAAACCAAGGGACCTCCCTTATCTAATAACACCCCCCCCAAGAACAAAGAGAAATCCTCCCCCACAAGATCAAGGAGAACAGTTTTGAAGTGGTTCAAAAAGAAATCAAAGGCATAAAACACAAGCACAATGATCCACATAGCTATAACCTAGAGATTTCTTTGGCGATGTCTGGAGATTCTAGGAACAATTATAGATCATAGATATATGTAATCTTCACTTGATTTTTACAATGAAATGACACACCAATACAGATTTTTTTCTTGATTCATTAATGAACAATGAATTCAAAAAAAAATTAATTCATTTTTAATTAAATTAATTATAAATAATATTTTATGATCATCCATCTAATTCCGATGTAATTTATATTGTTTGATTCATTGATTTAATTCCATCGATCACAATTTTTAACATTAGGTTAAATATCTGATTAATCATCGATTATGGGAAAAAAGAAGAGTTGGTCACAGCCCATCACATGCTTTTACTTCTCCAGAAACCAACATAAGAAGTGGGAATTTGACCTTAACTCAGGTATTCTGATGAAGAAATAAAATGGTTCCCAGAAATTTCATCATCCCACATGATAATTATGTAGAAAGAAGTACCTAAATAATTTACCAAGGGTTATGAGGATATTATTATTTTGTGGGAATGTAGGAAACCTAGATAATGATTGCTGATAAGAGAAACCATCTAATGAAACATATGAAATAAATTCGCTGGTAAGCATTCATCACACTTTTCAATGCTTAAACTTCAATGAACCAGGGAACCTTACAAATAAATGGACTAAGCTAGGGGTTTTTAGTTATAACCAACAACCTCCATGGTATAAAGTGAGAGATTTTTTCCATCAAAACAACCGAATGTGGTTCTGAACAACTAAGCGGTGATAGGCCATCCAGTTATTCATTCCATAGAAGAGAACATATATTTTTTATTCTACATTTAAACATTCCTTCAACTTAGAAAATTTTAGTAGAACTATTCAACCACCACCAAAAATCATGGATGTAGAGATATCGATGAAGATGACCAATGGGGAAATTGTTTCCTCCCAAGTATATAACTCATACCCTACAACAATTTTTGGGATGTAAATCCTTGAGAACCCTTTCATCATTAATTTGGTGTAATTATATGCAATTCAGTGCATGGATTATATTTTTCCATTATGGATCCAACATAAATTCATTTGAGACAGAAATCACTCCCCCTAAGGAAAATCGACACCCGATTTTGTACATGACTAAGGATGATGATGAATCTTCTTTAGAAATAACCTTTCAACTATAGATATAATTTACCTATTAGAAATAGTATCTAGCTCAACTGATTGAGTATAAGGAATGGTCATCTGTGAATAAATACCCATTGTGAGGGAATATTCTGACATGTTTCCTGAGGATTTTTTAGGCCTTCCTCATAGTTGAGAGGTTGAATTTTTAATTGAGATTATACTTGGGGAATTTCCATTATCAAATAATCTATATAGAATGGTTTTTTTACCTTGATGTGATAAAGAAAAAACTATAGAAGAATATAGATAAATGGTTCATACTCCCATGTGCATCATCATGGGGTGTAGTAGTAATCTTCAATAAGAAGAAGGATTTGTCAATGATCCTTTTAATTGTTTATCTTAATCTCAACAAGATCAAGATAAAGAAAATGTTTCCTCTTCCTTGGATTTATTTCTTGCTCGATAAGATATATGGAGAAGAATAATTCTCTAAGGTAGATCAGTGGAAAATATATAACCAAGTTAAGGTAAAGATAAAGAAATCCTAAAGACTACCTTTCATACAAGTTACAAAGACTACGAGTTCATATAAATACCATTATTACTCACTAATTAACTAGTAATAATCACCGACCAGATGAATAAAGTATTTAAATTGAACCTTAACAATTTTCTGGTTGTCTTTATTCATGATATTATAATATGCACCCAAAATAAGGAGTTCCATGAAGAGAATCTTAGAAATGTTCCCAAGACATTGTGAAAGTTGAAGCTTTATGCCAAGTAAAAAAATGTGAGTTCTATTTAATGGAATTATTATTCATGGGGAATATCATCACAGGAAATTGGACGTCAGTGGAAACTCTGAAGTAAAAAATTGAAGGATTGAAAAATATTACATATATGATAGATATCAATAGTTTCCATGGATTTGTAGGGTACTATCATTAATTTAGTGTAAAATTCACATGATTTTAAAACCATCTAACCAATATACATAGTAAGGGATTGATATTTTTTTAATGATGAATGTGAAGGGAGATTTAAATATTGAAAAAGGAGTCTTATCACTACACCTTTTATCACACAACCAACAAGTGGATAAATTTTTAGGGTATTCATCTATACTTCAAAAAAGGGCTTGGGTTGTGTGTTAATGAAAAATGACAAAGTCATAGCCTATGGTTCATGGAAGTTGAATTTTCAAGTACATAATTACTCAACACATGACCTATGTCGGATAGTATAATATTTCCTTTAAAAATATGGTTTTATTACCACTTTGTAGAGTTGTGTGAAATACATACTTATCGAAAAAGTGAAAATTATATTCTCTCAAAGAAATAGTTGAATATGTTCCAATGAAGTCGTTCGACCTGGTGAAGGATTATGAATTCCCAATCCACTACCACCCCTAAAAAGAGTAAAATGTGTGAGATTATCTATGTATAATGGATCTATAAATTCTCTCATTAATGATAATTGAGAGTGATCTAATATTCATTGATTTGAATAGGATTGATGTAGGAATCATAAAGGATAGAAAATCATCAATCCATTTAGAATTGATTTCTCTAATGCCCTTTATGGTAATGATAATGGTTTATTGGATAAATGATGTGGGGATTAAAAAATAGATACTGTATAAAACGTTAAATCCTCCGCGTTCAATTTTAATGAAGATAGTTTTGTACAATTTGGGTCAAGACTATGTGTACTGTAAAATCCTGAGTTAAAGAAGGATATTTTGGATGATGTACATAGATCAACCTTCTCCATATAGTCAGGAACCCCAATGATCTATTGAGATCTCATATATAACTATTGGTTAGAAAATATTGGTATAATGGAGTATACATCATAATGCATTGTATTTCAGCAAGTGAAAGAGAAAATGAAAATTTCTAATGGTATGATGGAACCATTACCCATACCTATATGGAAATGGGAAAACACCACTATTTAAATTTTCATTGTAAAAATGATTAAATCCATAGGAAACAATGATATCTTGGTTGTGGTAGATTTTCTTACAAATACTATACACTTCATTGTGATTCGAGAGGATTTTTCATGGGATCAAACTACATGGATATACATTAGAGATGTAGTGAGACTTCATGGAGTACCATTATCGATAGTATTTGATTGTGATCCAAGATTAATCTATAAGTTCTAAAAGAGTCTCCATCACACTATAAATACAATGTGGAACATCAACACATCTTATAACACTTAAATTAATGTACAATCAAAGTGGACTATCCAGATACTTGAGGATATGTTGAAATCATACTCAATTGATTTCAAATGAAGATGTGACCAAATACATCCTCTTGTCTTGTTCTATGACAACAACAGTTTCCACTCGATAATCTGAATGGCTCTATATGAAGCCCTTTATGGGAAGAGGTGAAAATCACCTTCATGTTGGGATGATGTTGGGTAATGAAAACTTCTAGACCATAAAATATTGGAAAAGGTTTGAACCATTCAATAACACATCAAGGCTACTGAAATTTTATAGAACAACTGTGATGACAGTTAACGGTGGAACCTAGAGTTTGATATTGGATAATGTAATTCCTCTACATACATTCATGAAATAAATAGATAATATTTTTGATGAATTAAAATCTTCATCCAATATACATCGTCCCCTTGGAGATCCATGGTCGCATCAGAGTGGTGGCCTGCAAACTAGCACTTATACATAACCTATTTCAAATACATGATATATTACATGTATTCGTATTAATAAAGTATATATAGACTCATCACATGTACTGAATACAGACTTGTTACCATTAGATAATGATCTATCATATGATGAAATGTTTGTGAGGATATTAGATCATAGAGAAAAATTTCTACAAAATAAGACAATACTCCTGGTCAATGTATAGTATCGAACCCCCATGTTTGAACAATAGAAATGGGAAAAATAGGAATTGATGAAATATATTTAGCCACATTTTTTCTATTTGGGAAATGTAAAATTTGAGAGCCAAATTTCATAATGGGGAGATATTGTAATGGCCTAAACTGTTATAAATGAAATTCCCCTTATAATATAATTATCTGTATTATTATGTAATATGTTTATAGAAAAAACATGTACCTATTTTGATTTATTATATATAATGGGATTTAAAATACCATTATGTATTATTACTATTGATAATATATCCATTGAATAATAATCACATGATTATTATAAATATAGTATTTTAAAAAAATTCAATTAACACGTACAAGGGATGTGATAGTCTCAACCGGTATGATGGTACCCCATGAATCCCATTTATTAGAGCTTCTTAGAGAGATAACATTAATGGTATTGATCTTTGACCAATCCAAACCTCATATCCCACAACTTGATCATTATAAAAACATTTTCCAGGATATTATCAAGCTCATCAAGATAACGACCCAAACCTTATTCTCCAAACCACCCCACAAAAGTCCCAATATTTCACACCAAACACATAGCATGTTTTCTAGAGGATTAGATGGATATGTATCAAGAACCTATAAATATGAGTATGTACATTATTTTTTATTGAATAATAAATATATTTTCATCCTTTTATTTTAATTATATAACTTAGTTTCTATTCAATAGAAAACAAATTGAGCTTTTTGTTATTTTTTAAATTCAAATACGATATTTATTTTCATGAATTAATTTCATTTTTAATAGAAATTATTTTGATAAAACATTATTATAAAATAAGTTTTATTAAATATAAATGATCATAAAATTTTATGAAGTAAAACTTAATTTTCATAAGTGTTCGAAAAATGTTATTGTAAAAAATCCATCATTTATTAATAAATGTGTATTTTATTTTAAATATAAAAATTCAAAAATTTAAAATATTACATAGATAAAATGAATATTGTTTTTGGAATCGTAACATTGAGATTATCCAATGGTGAATTCTTTATAATTTAATGAGACAGTTGAATATTCTAGTAAAAATTTAATACAATTATAAATGTAATTACTGTATTATTAAATCATAATGGGTCAAAAGAGATGTAATAAGTACTATAAAGGGTAAACATGATTACATATATGTATTAATTTCAAAATATTTTGTTTTTATTTTTATTTTATTAATTTTATAATGACATTATGAATCCACCATAACCAATAATATATTTTAATATTTTAAATTTATTTCATTAAAGTATGACTATCCTCCACAAAATAAAGACATTATTTTGATAATTTATAACCCTATAATTATAAAATATTTATAAATAATCTCATTTGGTATAAAAAATTGGAAAAAATCATGGGAAGTTTTGTGGTTTATTTTATTTTATTATGTAGAGTCCAAAACCAAAATAATAAAGAAATCCCCCTAACATCATATATATACCCAAACAAGCTCCAATGTTTATTTACTCAAACTCCTTGGATCATGTCCATACTATTCCTTAATCTTTTTAGAGTCATCCCAAGGTTTCCAAATCTCTCAATAAACCCCTTTCAGCCATTTGGATTCCCACACTCAAGTAAAGGATTTATCTCTTATCATTTACATTGAAGAACTTCTTTTACATTATGAATCTTGAATTTCATTATCTTATGTTGGAATATATTATTCCATGTTACCCATAATTTCCATTTAATATATAAATGATGATATCCCCATTTAAATATCATTAATCATCCAATGATGTATTATGTACACCTGTTACTCTACCAAATTATAGTTCGGATTATTTTCCTTATTCATGTTTCTTCATTACCTTATACCTGATATTTACCGTTTCAAATGTGGGGATATGTTTTCAAATATACTTTTTACTAAAAATTTATTCACTATTTTCCTAGATATATTTTTCCCGATCATCAACCCATTTTTATTTATCATTATGTTATGTCGTTATGCTACAAAAATATCACTGCAATTTTTTTTCCAAACCAATTGTGTAGTAAATAATATACCCATTACCTGACAAGGGTGTTCAACATTTGGATCATATAATTTTTTATTGGGTAATTACATGTATGTATTCTAAACTCATTGATAATGGAAGAAAATAATATTATTAATGAATTCATGTTTGGTGATTTATGTGGCACACTTAAGAAAGATAATGAAATGAATATGAATGGTGCACTTAAAACGTATATATAAATACAAAGTATTGTGTTATTTTTAGAATCATGATAATTTATGATGGGATAGGGAGTGATCCTAATTATTTTATTGTAATGTATTCACAATGATGTCTCGGTTGTTTATCTTTGACTTATGTTTATTATGTAGTGTTTTAATTCATTTTCACATTTCCCATTTTATGATTATTATTATATATAATGTTTCATTTTTCATTTTTATGATTCCAACTATTTTTGGGCCCATCTGATATGATTATTTCTTACCATCTATTATTCTCTTCATGTTATACCTTTCTGTTCCCTTAATAGACTACATAGATCAACCATTTTTATAAATGTACCCAGGTTATCCCGTGAAATTCTACAAGTGGTGGAATTTTAGAAGCGTGGTAAGAATGTTTTTAAAAAGGTTTTTTCATCACATGATAAATATGTTATGCTATATATGAAATTCCAAAAGACACTACACTTATCGAACTTTTTGGTTTTATTCAATATAATCTTACCTAATAAATAATGTATTAATATGAAATAATCAGCATGGTTATTCTAAAAATTAAATTGGGAAAATTCTCAATATATGATGATAAATGAAAACATGGATATAAATAACACTAATCTAATACATACAAAATTTATAATTTCAAAAATCAATAAATGTGTATTTAGGGACATTCACTATGCAATGTTACATTATTTGTGAGCCCACAGTTAAGACATGTTGCTAAAATGGGTAGACATATACCAAATACTCAAACCTCTTTTGTCTCATAGGACTTATGGATACATCAAAAAGCTATATAATTTTTATTCTGACATATCACATGTTTAAGTCAAATGTATTCATGATAATATTCATCAATACCTTTAATACCATACCCAAATAAACATTTTTCAGAATAAAAACTCATTTATCCATATAACAAAAAAATTTAATGACAATAATTTTGTCTATGTTAATAAAATGGATATTATGATCACAACCCAATTCATAGTAAACATTAGAATACTCATCCATATTTGAATAAAAATATTTTTCCACAAGAAAATAGAATAAAAATATTCTAATTGACATTATCCAATATATGTTACGTAAAATATAATTTCCACAGCATATAAGGAAATGGGTATATGTCTAAGACAATATAAGATAACATGATCATAATCTATATGGAGAAAGAATGTTATTGGTTTGATCATATTCTAGGAAGTTAGAAATATGTTTTCAAGGTTTTATGTGGAACTAATTTATATCACTAAAAAAATTACATTATAACACATGAAACAATATAATTGAATGATTTACTTGAATTATGTGAAATAAGTTAATAAAATTATCATAAATAAATAAATTAAAATTAAATTACCAAAATCATCACTATTGGGGAAATAAATTAATCAAGAGAGATAAGAATAAGTGAAATAATTTATCTAGTAAAATACTGGAAGAAAATTTATTATGAAAAAATATATACATGGGTAGTGAATAGACAATTCAAAGTAACCTTGAGGCCAAAAATTTATTATATACCCAAGAATCAGAATTTATACCATGTAAACCCTTATGGATTTAGTAACTTTTGAATCAAACCCACTTGATGGAATTTTTGTTAATTGAAAATAAAATAACATTATTGAAATATAATTCATGATATGATATCTTATATAACTATTATATCAACCACATCAATGAAATAATGTGCATTAAACCAAATGTGCATTAAAGAGAGTAATTTGAGATAAAAATCCTTACAGTGTCCTGATCAATTACATACTTGCACCGAATACCCTGAATAATAAAATTAGGTTCATTAAATAAAAACCCATGAAGATAATTCATAAATATAACCATATATAATCTTTATTTAAAATCGTTTTATACATATAAATATTGGTTAGTATTTACTTATTTTCAACACTGGGTGTAAGTAGTCTTTATCACCATAAACTTGGATCATAAAAGAGGTGTTGGTATATATTTCATTCCAAAATTACATCACCATTACATCATCTAATAATCCATAACATATGTTCCAAGATAGTTTAAAAATCTATAATTTATTATTTTTGTTAATTCTTGTTATAGACCATGAAGATGAAATCTATGATGATCATATTAAAGTGATTCTCAATGAACGAAAGGTTTTTACATAATTAATGAATTTTATATAGATGTAAAATCTTCATAATGAAAAATAAATCATCATTTTCATATTTATATAATTATAAATTATTATTTATGTTCCCATAGTCGTTCATGATATAAATTTTATGTATTGATCAATTAGGTAGATGAATAGAACCAAACCTGAACATTCTCTGATTTAATGAATGATTATGAGGTGTTTTTATTTTAATATCATTATACAAAAGACTAAATATATTTATTATTATTTATTAGTGTGATATAGAAGACAAAAAAATATTATAAGAATAAATAATAGATACAAAAACCTTACAAAAGTTTAATAAATGACTTCCCTCTTAGTATGCCTATATTAAAATTTGAAATTAATTATTATCATTTTAGAATAGATCATTAATATTTCATTAAATTTATCTTACTATAACCTGAGTGATATCATAAAAATAATATTTATCCTTTTATACCATCCTTGTAAGGAGATGATAGAAAAAAACTTGTTATGTTGTGGAGAAGATACTTCACAAAATACCCGAACGACAATCTATTTTATTTCTAATGGATGGGGTATATGAATAAAAAGAGATAATAACATTTGTAATGTAACAATAATCAATATAAATTGTAATAATATCCTTATATTAGTATGGTTAGTTGGATTTTTTAAAAAATATATTTAAGAAGAAAAACTATATTGTTGATAAAGACCATATTTGTGGAATGAAAATTTCTTAAAAGACATCCAAAATTTAATGGGATTATTTTAACAATGACTGACTAAGGGATTACATTTATTTGATATGGTTCTTGTTATATTAAAATTAAATACTTTGAAGGAGTAATTAAAATAGATTTTTTTTGAATTGGTGAAGACATTACCCTTTAATAAGTGAAGGAATGGATAGTTTGGGGTGTAACCCTATGATTTTAAATATTGTATGGTTACTACTAATGATTAAATAGAAAAAATGGGAAAGGGAATAAAAATTTATTTTGGATCAAAAATCACCTAAAACGGTTCTTTTTTAGACAAACTTGAGTAATTTTATTCTATTTTTTAACCTTTTAACTTTTACACCAATCTAATTTAATAATGGTAAATAATTTTCGTCCTTAGTAAATAATTTAAATGAAAAATACCAAAATTGATATTTTGACCTAATTAGACACGTGTAATTATAAATTTTAAAATATATTTATCTAAATAAATTTATAATGTAGTGAAATGTTAGTTTTAAAATAAATACACTTAATCAAGTAATTTTTTTATAAAAGTAACATTTTTAATGATTAAATTTCTATATAAGAAAAATTATCTCAGATTCTAATTTTAATGATATATATTGAATTTTTATAAAATAAATAAAAAATATAAGGATTCTATGTAAATACAATTCTAAATCACTATTGAAAAATAAATGATTTAATGAAAAGACAAAAAATAGTATTTATATTAAATAAACATTTTAATTAGTTTTAAACTTTTTTTCAAATGTTTTATAAGTTCAAAAAATATTTTAATGTTAAAAATTCTTATTTAAAATTCATATATGATTACATAAAAGGATTTTTAAACATCTATCCAATTATTATATATTGTTAATGACATAAAAATTAATTGTTTCAAGAATACCATATTTTTAAACTACAAACCGAACTTCTCAAAATATGTTAAAAAAGTCATACTAAATAATTTTGATATCATGAATTCAATAATTAAGATAATTTTTTAACAAATAAATTTCCAAAATTTATAAATAAAATTCTTAAATAAAATAATAAAATATAATGAAAAGCAATTTTAATTGGAAAATATTATTATTAATAATAACTTCTTTAATTATAATTTCATAGAATTTTTGAACTATATTATTGTTAACCAATTTGTAGTATCAAATATAATTTATTTTAAGTATCCATATTTTTATTGGAATATAAATGTATATCATATAAAAAAATATTTCAAAAATATTTTTTCCAAATTGTAAATGATATTATTATTAATTTTATGTTAACTAATTAAATTTAATTCTAATTATAGGTATCATTTTTTTTATCTATATATAATTGAAAAAGAAAGTCACTCCTATTAATTATTTCTAATTTAAGGGATATTTTCTTTAATGGTCATGCTGAAATATTTATAGATAATCTAAATACATTATTGTTTCATTTAAGTTTAGTGTAGCTTATAGAAAAAGCTATCTAAAACATTAAATTATTTAACAATGATCATATATTATAATTTTGGAGCGTTAAAATCTAATATTGTTATAGGATTTATTATTTGTGTATTATATTTATGACCTTTTTATATTGTGAGATTATTGGTAATGTTGAGTGTTAGGATCTTTATTTCCTCAGTTGTCATAGTTGTGTTATTCTTATAGTATCATCCCTAAAAAGAATCTCATGGGGTAGTTGAATGATTTCCTTTATTATGCTTCCTGTATATTGTTTTAATTCATGTTTTTGAGAGTAATTTAGAGGTATGTGATATAATGGATTGGTTTTTTGAATCATCCTCTTTGAGTTTTTTGGGCATTGGAGGTGTTGATTGAGATTTAAAGTGAGTATTATATTCTTGGAGTAGAATTTTGGGCTCCCAATTCCATAAATAGAACACATTAATAGGTGTAGTGGTGGTCATGGTGTGTTTGGTTTCGAATATATATTCATGGGAGAATTATTTTTAGGATCATTGATTACCCAAGGCCTGAAACACACATTTTGATGGGTGTGGTGTGTAAGTAATGTACCTATGGGAGACAAAGAATGATGAAATGCCTGTTCTCAATGTAATAGTGCTTGGATAACATTCCCCTGGAAGCTGAAATAGCCATTTTATTGGTTATAGTGGAGTTAAATCAAGTAGTGGGATATCTTATTAAGGATAAGTGAAAATGTAGAGCATGGTCTCTGCACACAATGGTCAAGGACATTGTGAGATAATCCCAAATGGGGAATTTCCTCTATGATTTCAGGAGAGGGTGTGGGGATTCTATAATGATTGAATCAGGGTATTCCATACTACATTAGATTCCATGGTTCTGGAAAATTCTATATACAGTAGTTTAAATGGTCATAAGGTCTATGTGTTGGTGTTGTCCAGTTCAAATAGATGGAAACTCAAATATATATTTTATCGGAGGTTGTTAGGGACATTTTAAATTCTTCCATGATGTGATGGAATCTTATCAAGAATGATCCATAGGTAGGGTGCTCTAAATTATGTTGTTTGACATTTCTATCCTCCCTTAAAACTATAGCTGACCCCGTGACCTCTTGGTTCTCCACAATCCTTCCTCCTGAGAGTTTAAACCATTTAGTTTTTCATGATAAAAATATTTTCATTCAAGGTATTATTTTCTCCTCTTCTCCTCATTATCCTTGCACTATTTAATTATAGTGGGTTTTATGGTGATTTTTCTCTATTATGCATCAAAACATGAGCATGGTCTGATGGTGGATCATTAGGTTTAGTATCAAAGGTGGTCCCTTTTGAGTTTGGTGATGATTGATTCCCTTTCCCTCAGTTCTTGTGAGGTGTTTCATAAAGCATCAAAGAAAGTTAGAGGATTAAAAATATTCTCCTTATTTTATTATGTTGTAATTTGGGCCATTCATAATTTATCCCCAATGGGTAAATAATTAAGATTTAATCTAAAAAATAATTTACTTAGAGTAAAGTGGGTGTTGTGATTTCTTTTGGTTTCTATTTGTTTATGATGATTTCAAAATGATATTTTCTAGACATTATGATTTATTATTTTTGATATTATTATTTTTCCTTGTAATATTTTATATTCATGGAATCTAGATAAAAAGGGAAATATGGTTTCATAATGAAAACACTTAACTACTCTAAAACATAATTATACAATCCAACCATAGAATTGATTAGTAATGTGTGGTCTCATTAATAAATTTCATTAGTTATTTTAGTTGTGGTTTAATGTAGATTATTTGGATTGTTATTTATAAAACCTATCCACTAAAAGTAAGATAACTTATCAGGATGATAAAAGAATACATTTTTTTGATAGTATTTAATTGTTGATATTATTTTAAATATCATGCTTGATTTATATATGTTGTATTCTATGATGTTATGATCTTGGTTTTTCCTTGAAATTTTTATGATATAGATATATTTTTCATTAGTATTTATTCCATAACATGGAAGATCCATTATCGTTAAATAATTTGGAACTAGGTCTAGTATGATGAATTGGAAAGGGATGGGGGTGTTTATCATAGGTTATGGTAGTTGATTGATGTTGGTGACGGTGTAATGTTATAATACAAAGGTTTTGAGGATGAAATTGAGATAATAGGTATGAGATGAGAGATATGATTTACTATTTTGTTTATTTAATTGTAACTATATTACTTGTTGTATTTTGACTAATAAAATAAAAGTGGATCATTCTTGTGGTATCTCAGGTTGAGTCACGGAATACCAAGAATATGTAATGGTAAATGAAGCATTAATCAATTGATGATAATGGGAGAAAATGATAGAAATGATTCATTTATTGTAAGTCGTTGGATTCATTAGCATAAATTATCTAAGAGAAAGGATTGACATTTAGAATTGAAATGTGAATTTTAAAAAAACCCTGGAATTAAATGGTTAAATTAAATGTTAAACTATATATGAATATAGGTACTATAAATTAAATTCTAATTCTTAAATTTTTGGATGTTTCAAAAGGATGATACTTATTGAATTTATTTTTTCTGGTTGTCCATTCCTTAGAGAAGGAATTTGGGTTGTTATGAGGGATATTTTCTATAGTTTAAGCCTAGAGTAGGATAGTTTCTCAGATATCAGTTGTGTGATATATTATAATTCTCTTGTATTATTTCTTATGTTTCAAAACCAGAGTTGGATTCTTCCAATACTCTAATGTTTTCAGTTTTTGATGATTTGGTTAATATAAAGGCTGGTGAGGTAATATATGGTTGAATCCTCCATCACCTCCATGCTCTCTTCTGAAATAGAAATGTTTGAATGTATATTCAGGTTATAATGGCCTAAATTTTAGGATATTTGCTACATATAATTTGAAGGGTCTCAGTTTCATGACACTAGTATGTATGAGCGATAAAGGATAAAGTTTATAGAAAATTTATGTATCCTGACAATATTAGATATGGTTATTTGAATTGTTCATAGGAAGGGGATGTAATTGATTGACATATGTTTTCAAATTACAGGGGTTCTAAAGGCCTGCAGTCTTACTATATAGTTATGGGTTGTGATAGAATTTGTCCATGGTTAGGATTCTGAGGTGGCTATTGATGGTTGATTCCAACGAGAATATTGGACTGTTCGGGAGGTTGGGGTAGGAAATTCGAAGGCCTGACCCACATCAGATGTGACTTTATATATGTGGTGTGATTGCACAGATATAGTAGGTATTAAATCTTAAGATGATTCACTATGGAAAAAGGGTTATTTTCTCTAGGTAGGGCATGCATTGCAAATAGTCTTGATGATCGACTTATTGATGACGATATTCAATTTTCATTACAGATAACTATTTATTTTATTTTATTTTCAACAGGAAAAGAGTCCTATGACAAATTCATTTGGAATGAATCCACGTTATAAGAACTGAAGGTATATTTGAGATGAGAAACATATTCCCATCGCAAATAATATTTCTCTATAGGAGAATTTATGATGGGTTTTTTCAAAAATGATTTTTATATCACTACCTCAATTTGCAATGGAACCAGTCTCAAATAATATATAGATGAAGTAGAATTTGTGACAAGTTCCATCATAAATGTGTTTATATCACCACAGAAATTATTTATAGGATAGACTATTTGCAATAGAAGTCTATCGCAAAAAGTCCTATTAGAACCAATCTTTCATGAATATATGGATCTGATAGAATTTTTCAAACACAACACTTACACTACTTTCCTTGGAATCTCTCTGGCATATTTGTTTATGACTTTTAATTTTCAAGGGATCTCTTCAATTCAGCATCAAATCAATATTTTAATTCTCTAAAGAATCATTTTTTGGGAATTTCTTTTATTCATTATAATTTATAATTACATTATATTATTTTATACAAGAAATTACTACCATTAATATGAAATAATTAATTGCAATTAATAGTAACTTGTTACAATTTATATTAATTATAAAATATTGATAAATAATTAGTAATGAATATAATAATTAGTAAATGATTATTGATAATTAGTTAACATTTGTTAATGATTAACAATAATTACTAATAATGATTAATTATTAACATTAATTAGTATTAATTACCAATATTTAATAAATATCCAGAAATATTTATCAACAATTAATAAAAATTAGAACAATTTATCGATAATTATCCAAAATTATCTACAGTTAGGGAAAATAACTGATTATTAGTAATAAATTTCCATAGATAGTAAAAAGTAGTAATCATTAGTTAAAAAAATTCAAATAATTTGTAAAAAATGTAATATTTTCTGATAATTAGTAAAAATTAATGATAATTACTAATAATTAGTATAAATCATCAATAATTTTTAAAAATCACTGATAATGAACATTAATTAGTATGTAGTTAACAAAAATAGTAAGTAATTAACAAAAATTAGAAATAAACTAATAATAATTAGTTAGTAATAAGTAAAAAATAATGATAATGACTGATATTAAAAGATAATTGGTAATAATTAACCATAAATTGAAATAATTAATGATAATAGGTAATAATTAAAAATATTTAGTAATAATTAATTACAATTAATAATAATAGATGACAATTAGTAATAATTAACAATAATTATCAAAAATTAAAAATATTTAATAATGATTAACAATACTTAACAATATATATCAATAATGTCACGACCTATCCCTCGGGGCCTGTATCATGACTACCCAAAGCCTGCCTTCCATAGGCCAGAGGCTGGCGACTAGCACCAAAGGCGTAAATCCATAAACTACGAAGGAATTTCCATTATAACAGTAAACAAACACAACATAGTACGCAATTCTAAGTAAAACAGTATGTAAAACTATATACAAAAGAGTTTGATGAAAGTAAATGGGTCGGAAATACAATCCCAATAGTAAAGTAAAATACAGGTGAAAAGATAGTACATCTTAAGAAATGATGTAAAGAAGCTACTGGGACATCCACTAGGGTTACTACCTGATGGGTAGGTATAGATGGCCTCCTCATAACTCCATGCCCGTCCGTCCGCTTTGAGTACGTCTCGTCGAGTGGTCCACCTCCAGGTACCGTATAGTCCTGCTACTCTTTGCCTCGATCAGCATTGTTCGTCATCTGGAACCAACACAATGAGGTGCAGGAACAGCCCATACAGGGGTGAGTATAATAATACTCAGTAGGGACCCTGAGACCCTCATGGTCTCAGAATATCCATCAAAGATAACCAAAAAGGTTTATCTCAAAGGACCAAAATGTCGTAAGGGTTCCAATGCGACAGACGGTGTGTCAATCGGATTCCCAGTCTATGAGTTATAGGCATTTCCGTTCTAGAGGTCTGGTTTGTTTTTTAGGTTAAAAACAACCTGAACGTACTCCAACTATGTCAAAAACTCAAGTGGGGTATGCCAAAAAAAATCCTTGCTCTAATCCTTCCATCACCGTAAGAGGTTTGTCAATCAGATACCCATAGCCCAATATAGGGGCGAATAGGTGTAAACTGGCCATAGCGGGTCTGAGTCCAGTCCGACCTAGTCGGAGCGACCTGGCCTGACCTGGTATGAGAAAAATGACTAGCCCAAGGGGGTAACCCTACTGAAAGGGCGGCCCGACCTGAGGGGGGGGCCGTCCTTAGGGCGACTTGGCCCGGCAGCCCAGCAAACAGGCCTGCGTGGCCGACCGACCGACCCGCGTGGCCATACTGGCCACGCCGTGGGGGGGGGGGGGGGGTGCTCCACCGCCTGGCTTCCAAAGGGACTGGCGCTATGCATCAGTTCGGTGACCCAAGGGACCTGAGGGGTCCCACCTGTAGTTCCCACCAGCAGTCGGCTGAGCTGACCGCCCATGTCTCCTCCACCGCGGCGCGACGGGGCTGCGGTTTTGCTGGCCTCCGTGCGGTGCGATGGCCCCGCGCCCCCTCGACTGCGGCCCTTCCTGGCCGCAGCCTACAGCTTCTCCGCATAGGGCGGCGGCACTGCGCTCATCGTCCGACCACCACGGCCCTCATAGTTGTGGCCCCCTTCTTCTGGCGCAGTGCGATGACACCCTGTCCCTATGGAAACGATGTGGCCCACCTTGTTGCGGCTTAGTTTCCTATGCAGCATAGCGGTGACGTGCCCTTATGGCGACTTAGTGGTGTTGCACCCTTGTGGAGAGCCGGGGGCCTTGCGCAGCCGGCTTCCCCACAGTCCACCTCCGTCTTCAACAACAATAACAACCAAAGGGGGATGGTCGGGCCGTTTTCATGCGGTTCGAACCCTCCTCATAATGGAGATAACATTTCACATACCATTATCCAGAAATTTTAATGACGAAGAACGTAGGCTTATACTCATATATAAAATAACTCAAATTACCCTACCTCGATTGCCGATGATCGTTGACGATGTCGCGGAATGGCATACGTCATCCCATTAACATTGTAAGAAGAGGATGAAGTTGACGTCATCGGAGTTCTTCAAAGATGGTGGTGTTTCTTATTCCTTCCCCGGTTGAAGAGGGAGAGAGAGATGTATGTCGTTCTTCATTGGAGTGGGGAATTCTTTGTTGGGAGAATAAAGTTCTCCAAGGGTTCTCCAAAGCTCTACCAAAATGAATGTGCCAACTAAAATAATCGGCTAAGCTAACCCATTATTTAATTATTGGCCAAAAGAATTCAATGGATTTCGAATTAATTAATTAATGCCATTAATTAATTTGTGGTTTGTCACAATTATGAGGGAAGGTGGAAATATACAATTAAATGAAGTGAGGGTTGGCTTCATTAACTCAAGGGAAGTTTAATGGTTTCATCCTACATAAATGAGTGCTTTAAAGCTTGTGTGGGCCCCACATAAAAATAGCTTCCCTAGGGTAGTTATGTGCGGGTGGGCCCCTCTACTGTCCTCCCCTTGGATGTTTTAACTACCAAGAAATAAAAATAAGCTAACACTTATTTATATTTATCTTAATTAAAAACCCCCAAAATCTACCTTCCACTCGCGTTAGAACGCAACTTCGGTGAAGGTATCACTAAGAAATTATTGATGTTGTGAGTTCAACAGTGCCCTCGAATTTCAATTCTGAGCACTAGTTCAAATTTTATAAAATCTGGTACTTACGTTTACTGAATGTACCCGAACAAAACTTTAGAAATTGATTCCGGTCACACTGGGCCTCAGAATCAAGTGCCGTCAGAAACTGCAAACTTTTAAATTTCGCATGAATTTAAGAAAATATTTCCATGGAATTTCTAGGTCCAAAAATTCTCCCAACCTCAGGGCTCTACTTCCCTGTAAGCTATAAATCACACTAAGAGAACATATGGGGGTACTGAGCAAGCATCTGAGCCTCCCGCTCCCATGTGCTCTCTTGGAGGTTTCCGTACTTCCAACAAACACACACTAGAGGTATAGACCATCCACATAGGACCTACTCCTATCAATCCTCAATATCCACTAGAACCTCCATGAAATTCCCCCCATCATTGATGTCCAGCTCCATATGGTCGATTATGTGGGACGGGTCATGCAGGTATCTCCTCACCTGAGATATGTGGAAGGCGTCGTGCACCCGGTGCAACTAAGGTGGAAGAGCTAAGTGGTAATCCACCTCTCTTACTATGCCGAGGACTTGGAATGGACGTATGAACCTCAGAGATAACTTTCTGCCTCAGAAAAATCTCCATAGACCATGTCAAGGTGAGTCCCGTTTAAAGATGTGGTCGCCATCCTCGAACTCCAGAGTTCTTCGTCTCCTGTCAGTATATGACTTATGTCTGCTCTGTGTAGTCTTCATCCACTCCCGGATGATTTGATCCTTCTCCATGCTAGCGCATACCATCTCTGGTCCCACTAGTTCTGAATCTCCTGGTTATGTCTAGTACATTTTCAATCTACAAGGTTGGCCATAAAAGGCCTCAAAAGGTGCCATGCCAATGGTAGAGTGATAGTTGTTTTTGTAGGAGAACTCCAGCAAAGGTATGTGATCCTCCAAGATGTGACTGAAGTCGAGGACACAAGTACGGAGCATGTCCTCATGGGTCTGGATGGTCCGCTCAGTCTGACAATCTGTCTGAGGATGGAAGGCGGTGCTCAAGTGAGGTTGTGTCCCAAAATCTTCCTACAACCCATTCCATAGCCAGGAAGTAAACCATGCCTCACGGTCAGAGACAATAGAAGAAGGTACTCAATGAAAATTCAAAATCTCCTTCACTAGTGGCGCCTAGATCTCTCTTCTCAGCCCTAATATCAGATCAGTAGGAAGTGGGCTGACTTGGTGAGCTGGTCAATGATCACCAATATTGAATTGTGACTCCTGGATGAATGTGGGAGACCCGTCATGAAGTCCATGGATATCCCATCCCACTTCTACTCTAGGACCTCTATGGGCTGAACTAAGCCTGTCGGTACCTGGTGTTCTTCCTTCACTTGATGAAAAGTGAGGCATCGTGAGATAAACTCAGCTATTACCTTCTTCATATCCAGCCACCAGTGTTGTCGTCTGAGGTCCTAATACATCTTCGCCATTCTTGGATGTACCACTAATGGGGAAGTGTCGAACTCTAAGTGCAACTAGTACCATGGTACATCCACTAAAAAAATAACTTGCTCCCCAACTTCATAAAATCCATCAGGTGACTACCCTGTGGATATATGAGGACGTCGCATCTCACAGTTATCTTCTCCACGTTGTGCATCCCAGACTAAATGAAAAAGTAGAGGAGTTACTGTAAGAGAATGAAGAAAGGATGCTCCATCCCTATCCACAAAGGATATCTACAAGGCAGCCACCTACTCTGTCTCCTTTCCTAGCAGCTAAATTCTTGAAATCTTGCTGAGAGAATCTACTACAACATTCCCCTTCTCAGGACTATAGACTATCTCGAAGTCATAGTCCTGGAGGAACTCAATAAAATGCCGATGCCTTAGGTTCAGGTCCTTTTGCGAGAAGATATACCTGAGACTCTTTTCATTAGAGTACATGGTAAAATGTTCACCCATTAGATAGTTCCGCCACATATTCAAGGTGAAGACCACTGCTTCTAACTCCAGGACATGGGTAGTGTAGTTCTGCTCCTGTTGTCTTAGCTTCTGAGAACGATACGCGATCATATCTCTCTCTCTTACATCAAGACACATCCGAGTCCGGTCTCTGATGCATCGCAGTAAATTATGTACCCAACTCCCACCTATGGAAGCCTCAAAATGGGGGAAATAGTCAACCTCTGCCTCATCTCTTAGAATCTCTGCTGACATCTCTCCGACCACACGAAGGTTTTCCACTTCTTTGTCAAGGCTGATAGTGGTGCTAAAACTCTGGAGAAGTCTGGAACGAACTTCCGATAGTATCCAGCCAAACCGTAGAAACATCTTACCTCTGTCACACTACTGGGTGTCTCCCAAGCAAGTATCGCTTCAATAATTGCTGGATCTACTGCAACTCCACCCTCCAAGATGACCTCTCCTAAGAAGTGAACCTCTCGAATCCAGAACTTTCACTTAGAGTGATTACCATAAAGAAGGTGCTCTCGGTGTGTGTCCTGTACTACCTGAAAATGGTAGCCATGCCCCTCCTCATTAGTTGAGTAGATCAAGATGTCTTCAATGAAGACTAAAACAAAGCAATCGAGGTAAGGCTGGATGATCCTGTTTGTGATACACATGAACACTACTGGTGCATTGGTTATGCCGAAGGGCATAACCAAGAACTCATAGTGGATATACCAACATCTGAAGGTCGTCTTCTTCACGTCCTCATCTCAAACTCTAAGCTGGTGATAGACTGATCTGAGGTTTATCTTCGAGAACCATCACGATCCTTTGAGATGATAAAATAGGTCGTCAATCATTGGGAGTGGGTACATGTTCTTTACGGTGACCTGGTTCAGGAGATGGTAGTCTACATAGAGCCTCAAGCTCCCATCCTCCTTCTTGGCGAACAGAATTGGGGCTGCCCACGGAGAAATACTCGGTCGGATGAATCCCTTTCCCCGCAAGTCCTATAGTTGTACCTGCAACTCACAATGCTCAGAGGGAGCCATCCGATATGCTGGTGTAGATATCGGTGCTGTCCTGGGGTATAGATCTATGTAGAAGTACAACTCTCTATGAGGAGGTAGTCCTGAGTCATTGTCTGGGAAAACGTCCATGTACTGGTCCACCACTACAGAAAAATTATGACTCTCCACATCTACTAATCTGAGGGTGAGGCAAGACAACTGATGAGTGATCGGACGAACCCTCCTCCGAGTATGTATGTCATGTGCTGAAAAGGTTCCCTTCTCGTCAGTGAAGATGAACCTGGTCCCATCCGTGTGAACTCACCACACATTTTTCCTAATACATTCAATATGAGCATGGACTTAAGATAACCAGTCCATACCCAAGATGTCGTAGTAAGGCCTCGTCACTGCTATGAGGAGATACCAGCCATATCCCTCACCTCCTAGAGTAATCTCACACTGCCGGCACCAGTGCGTAATCGTCGAGTCTGCTCCCGTAAGAGTCTCTAGTCGTAAGGATTGAGCCAACAGATCCGTCGGAATCTCCAAGATTTGAACGAGGGGCAGTGGAAATGAAAGAGTGACTGACAACCATGTCTATAAGAACTACAGATGAGGAGTATTAAACACAAATAGTACCTTGAATCATCTCTAGAGCACTGTGGTTATATGCCCCAGCTGCTTGAAATTGAGCTCTCCCCTATCCACCTTCTCTTTGCGGTCGGGGTGGACCTCCTGGTGGAGGTGGTGGAAACACCTGGAAACATCGTCCACCACCAACAGCTTGACCAGCTCCTCTTCCATGTCCACCTATGACCTGTGGACTGCCTCGGTCAAACCACTTACTATGCATGGGAGGTCCCTCAACTAACTATTGATGGTCTGTACGACGGGTCGGATAGTCACATGCCATTTGACCCAGCCCGCCGTATGAGTAGCACTGTCTTCTCCTGGTATATAAGTCTCTGCTCTGTGTGCCCCACACAACCGATCATGAGTCATGTGGTCAACCACCTGTGGGTCTGGTTCTCTTGGACCTCTACATCATTTGTCTACTGCCAGCTGCAGAAGACACAGTAGTAGGTCAACTAGTAGTGGGTCTCGCTGCCGGTGACTGCTCAGAAAGGAAACTCTCCACTTGGAGGGCTCCCATCAACACCCCCACCTGTATCGGGATGATGAGGGAGATCATCGAGGATCTGATCTCCTGCCTAAGCCCCAACTCCAAGGTCTAGGGCTTGAAGAATGGGTCCTGCACCATATCTGTGGAGTAGCGCGAGATGTCGGTGAACCTCGTTGAGTACTGTTCCACTATCTTGATACCCTTCTGTAGATTTAGTAGCTTCTATATCTACACCGCACAAAGGGTTGCTGGAACAAACTCTGCACGTCATAGGCTCTCGAAGTCCATACAGATTAATGTCGTCACGTCGTGGACCTGAAGCATTAGGATCCACCATCTGCCTGCTGTTGCCTGAAGGAGACTTGCAGCAAGAATCACTATGAGGTCTGCTGGTGTCCCTTCCAGCCTGAAGACTCTCACCACACACTCCAGCCAATCCTTAGCCTCTTGTGGGTACATCTCTCCCTGAAACCTAGGTGGCCTCTAGAACTGTAACTCATACAACACGCTCAAGCGGCGTGCATCGTCTTATGCTGAGGCTAGTGGCATAGGTGGCCCAACAGGAAGTGGTACCACTGGTGCCTCCACTGGTAAAGGGCCCTGCAATGAGGCATCATCGCTTGGTTGGATTTCAGAGCATACGACTCTCGGGTCTCTAACTGGTCACCGTGGGGAGGCATACTGAAATGAATAGATGTGACACAGTTAAAAGACTTATACCTGGTGAGCTGATTTGGTTGAACTAATTTAATGAATAACTTTTGAAATCACACACACAATCATTCTTTTCATGCACTAAGTTGGAAATCAGTATACAGGATCCTGGTGTATGGATACGTCGGTCGACGCACCAACACTAGATTCCCTGAACTAAAAACTACACTCGGTACTCTTAACACTATTGCTTCATAGAAAATAAATATTAGAGTCCTATGTTATACGGTAGAACTGACTCCTCTGATACCAATTTTTCATGACCCATACCATGGGGCCCGTATCGTGACTACCCCATGCCCGCCATCCATAGGCCTGGGGCTGACGACTAGAACCAAAGGCATAAATCCCTAAACTGGGAAGCCATTTCCTTTATAACAGTCAAGAAACTCAACATAGTACGCAACTGAAAGTAAAACGCTAAGTGAAACTGTATAAAAAAGTGTGTGTTGAAAGTAAAGGGGCCGAAAATACAATCCCAAAAGTAAAGTAAAATACAACTGAAAAGCTAGTAAAACTGAAGAAAGGAAGTAAAGAAGATAATGGGCCTTCCACCAGGGTTCCTACTTGAAGGGTAGGTACAGATGGCCTCCTCTGCACTCTACGTCCATCCGTCCACTCCATGTACATCTCACCATGTGGTCCACCTCCGGGTACCATCCAGTCCTACTACTCTCTTCCCTGATCAGCACTATCCGTCATTTACAACCAACACAATGAGGTGCGGGCATAGCCCGTGCAGGGGTGAGTATAACAATACTTAGTAGGGACCTTGAGACCCTCAAGGTCTCATAATATCCATCAAGGATAACCAAAAAGTATGGAAACAATGGATAGCCCTTACTTAGGTATATGCCCATACATATACCTAAGTTATTTAGTAACCCATCTCAATCATAAGGAAAAAACGAAAGTCATTGACTCAGATCAAACCAGGATTTCAGTGAAGTATAGAAGTACATATGATTAGTCACAAAGCTAGATCATCTTATTCTACCAAGAGGCACTACATCATACCATACAGAGTCTGACCCACATAGGATCGATAGGTACTAACCCCCGCAATGACCCACACAGGATCTGACCCACATAGGATCGGTATGTGCTGACCCACATAGGTTCGTTGAGTGCTGACCCAAATAAAATCTAACCCACATAGTATTGGTATACGCTGACCGACACAGGATCGTTGAGCACTGTCCTCTGCATGATATGTCTCCAACCTCCGCCTCACTATCAGCCATTGGATTCCTCGCACCCGGTGCGCTCGAGTTCCACAGAAGTTGCCCTCAAGATATCAGTCGTACCTCAACTGCAACTAAACTCCACAAAGGAGTATCCCAAAGTACATAAATGTAATAAGGGTTCCAACACAATAGACGGTGCATCAATCGGACGCGTAGTCTTTGAGTTATTGGCATTTTGGTTCTAGGGGCCCTGTTGGTTTTTAGGTTCAAACCAACCTAACCGTACTCCAACTGTGTCCAAACCTCGTGTAGGGTATCCCAAAAGAACTGTCTCGCTCTAGGACTTCTATCACTGCATGTGGTTCATAAATTGAACACCCATAGCCCATGATAGGGGAGAATAGGTGTAAACTGGCCATTGTGGGTCTGGGTCTGTTCCAACCCAGTCAAACCGACCCGACCCAACCCGGTCAGGACCGGGGTTTGACCCGGTCTAAGAGTCTATCCTGTTCTGTGGAACCGGCCTGGCCTAAGGGGGTGGCCCGACCCAAGGGGGAGCCCGACCTGAGGGTGGCCCGACCTGGCAGCCCGGCTAGCTGGCCCCCGTGGCTAGGCTGGCCACGCCGTGTGGGGGGGGGGTGTGGCATCCCCCTGGCTTCCAAAGGAACTTGCGCTAGGCATCGGTTCGGGGACCCGCCTATAGCATGTACCAGCGACCAGATCATCCGGCCACCCCTCGCTCCTCCCCCACAACGAGATGGCACCGCTGTTCTGCTGGCCTCTGTGCGGCGCGACGGTGCCACGCCACCTCCGCTGCGGCCCGGCCTGGCCGCGGCCTTCAGCTTCTCCACAGGGTGTGACGGCTCCACACTCATCGTATGACCGTCGCGGCCCACCAGGACACATCCCCCCTTCTTCTGGGCCAGTGCGACGACACCTCCAAATCCCACCAGGCCGCGGCTTGGTTCCCTGTGTGGCCCAACTGTGTCGCTGCCTTGTGGAGACCCGACGACCTTGCGCGACTAGCTTCCTCACGGTCCGCCTCCATCTTCAACAACAAGAACAACCAAAGGGGGAGGGTCGGGCTATGATTGTGTGGTCCATGCCCCCCGAATCATGGAAATAACAATTGGCACAACATAATCAAGAAATTTGAACAACGAAGAAGAGAGGTTTATACTCACATATAAAATAACTCAAATTCCCCTACCTCGATTGTCGACAATCGTTGACGAAGTCATGGAAAGGCAGACGTCATTCTGTTGATGTTGGAAGAAGATGAAGAAGTTGATGTCTCCAGCATTCTTCAAGTACTTCTTTGTTTCCTCTTCTTGCCTTAGTTGAAGAGGGAGAGAGAGATGTACGTCGTTCTTTATGGGAGAGTGGCGTTCTTCATTGGGAGAATAACGTTCTCCAAGGGTTCTCCAAAGCTCCAACAAAAATAATGTGCCAACAAAAATAATGGATTAAGCTATCCTATTATTTAATTATTATCCAAAAGAATTCAAATGATTTAAAATTAATGAATTAATGACATTAATTAATTTTTGGTTTGGCACACTTATGACGGGAGGTGGAAAGGTAAAATTAAATGAAGAGAGGGTTGTCTTCATTAACTCAAGGGAATTTTAAGGTTTTCATCCCACATAAATGGGGGGTTAGGGGGTTTGAAGCTTGTGTGGGCCTCACTTGATAATATCCACCCATGGGAGGTTATGTGTGGGTGGGCCCTACTACTAACCTCCACTTAGAGGTTTTAACTACCAAGAAATAAAAATAAGATAACACTTATTTTTATTTAACTTAATTAAAAACCCCCAAAATCTATCTTCCACTATCATTAGAACGCAACTGCGGTGAAGGTCTCCCTAAGAAATTTTCGAAGCTGTGAGTTCATCGGAGCCCTCAGATTTCAATTCCAAGAACCAGTTCAAAAGTTAGAAAATCACGTACGTACATTTATTGAATGTACCCAAACAAAACTTCAAAAATTGATTCAGGGCACACCGGGTGTCGGAATCAAGCGCCGTCAGAAATTGTGGACTCCTAAAATTCCAATGAATTTAGGAAAAAAATTTCCACAAAATTTCTGAGTATTTACAAATAATTAGTAAAAATATATTAATAATAATTAAATAATTAAAATTAATTGGTAGTAATTCATTATAATTAGCAATAATTCACAATAATTATAAATAGTTTATAATAATTTCCAAAAAAATAATAATTTGATGTAATTTTAAATTATTAGATATAATTATATATAATTACCAATAAATAATAAAAAATATCCATGTATATTAATAAATAAAAAAATTTCAGATTATTAGCAAAAATTATCCATAATTAATTAAAATTATAAAACATTAGTTAATAATAGAAAAAAGGTTATTTTGTAAAAATATATAATATTTATAGTGAATTAGTAAAAATTACTGATAATTACATATAATTAGTAAATTCAATTATAATTAATAAAAAACATAGATAATTTCAGTAATTAGTATAAATTAATATTAATTTTTATGTAATTAACAATAATAAGTAAATATGTAACAGTAATTATTAATTAATTTGTAATAAATAATGATAATTAGAAAAATTTTATGATTTTTAATAATAATTAAATAATTAACAATACTTAGCAACATAAAAATTAGTAATAATCGGTAATAATTTGAAATAATTTCTAATAATAACTAATAATTAATATTAATGAGAAGAAACATGAAATAATTAGCAATAACTAGAAAAATATAACAAAAATGAGAAAAAAATATCGATAATTAGAAATAATTAGCAATAATTATCAATAATTAGCAGTAATTAAAAATAATTACTGAGAATTAAAAAATTGTTTCTAGTGAGTGCTGATAATTACTAATAATTAACAATAATTACTTATAGTTAAAAATAATTTTTAATAATAACAATAATTTCAAATAATTACAAATAATTAGTAATAATTATAAAAAATTAGCAATAATTGGTAATATTTGGTAATAATTACTAATAATTGTAAATAATAATAAATAATTAGAAGAACATGTAAACAATTAAAAAAAATTAACAAATGTTTTTAATAATTTGCAATAATTAGTAAAAATTATTGGAAGATATAAAATAATAGTAATAATTTAAAAAATTGTATTAATTTACAATAATTGTTTATAATTATAAATAACTAATAATTATTAAAAATAAATAATGATAATTAGTTATTATTAACAGAAATTGGTAATAATTACTTATAAATAATTATTATTGGTAAATTTTTTAAATTTACAATTATTATAAATAATTAGTTATAATTTATAGTTATTGATAATAATTTGTAATAATAACTGGTAAATGATAATAAATATTAATAGTTGTTAATAATTAGTATTAATTACTGTTCAGTAATGATAATTAGTAAAAAATATTATTAGTTATAAATAATTGGTAGTAATGTGTAATTATTTAAATTTAATGATATTTTGTAAATTTTGAATATAATATTAAGTTTATGATATTTATTTTTATTTTAATAATAATTATCGATATTTTCTCATAACTACATATTATTTATAATGTTAAAATTTTCTGTTTTTCTTCTATTATAGTCAATTATTTCGATCCAATTAATAACAATAAATTTTTTATTTTCTGTTTTTTAGAAAAATAATGAACAAGAATATAGATAGAGATATTTTTTCAAAGATAATGATTGAATGATTCATCATTATATTCTAAACAGATTTAGAATAAATCATGTATATATTGAGGTTTTTGAAACCTTTTTATCATTTATATCATTAAAAAAAGTTTGTCTTAGAAGGGGCAATTAAGTGTCTATATAATAAATGTGATATGTGGATATTTGAAACATTTTATAGTGTTGGGGTTCATATATTGTGTTTTATTTAAGAAAAAAATATGTCTTTTGGTATCAAAATGGTGAATGAAATTTATAAAATACATTTAATTTTGTTCTAGATCCATCATAGTTTCAAACATTATTACACAAAGCTGATGGTCAATTTTTCTGAATATAGAGACTCAGAATGATGATTAAACTCCTTGGATTGAATGATAAAAATATTTTGAGTTGATGAAGTCTACTAAGAATTCCTTGTAGTAGGTTTCAAGGAAAAAATATAAATATATTACTTAATTTATATAAATTAAATTATATAATATAATTTAATATAGGTTTTTTTAGGAAATTTATTTTTTTAAATAACTATTACCTTATGGGAATTTATTCCCTATAAATTTATATAGAATTTAGAGGATGGCCAATAATGTGGGTCTTTTATATCTAAAGATCAATCCATGTTCAAGTTAGTATATACTATATTATGGTGAAAATGAGTTATATGTTAATTGTGCTACATATGGATAATCGAGGTAAAAAGAGGAACAATAAAGGAAGTTTATATGGGATCTCATTAAATAGTAAACATATTTCATACTTTCAACTATATTGAGGCTTCAATTAATGTCTCAAAACACATAATTATGACATGGAATAAGTCCAATATTTATTTTGGTAAAAGCATAAATCATTTTTGGGATGGTCAATCAGAGAAACATTTTTATCAAATGAACCCTTATTTTTCTTATGAATCCTAAACTTGTGACTATGTATTTCCAATGATGGTTTATTTCTATTTAGTTTTGATAATAGTCAATAATATTTATGTCTTTCCTTTATAACTCCATTCAACATATCTTTTTGTACGTTGATGAGTGAAACATATAACTTTTTCACATTACTAATTCCAGGAAATCAAAAAATATTGTTGATGTGTATTTCAAGTCATTGATTGATGAGTTAAATTTATTATGGGGTAATGGTGTAATTATATATGATGTTGTTGAGAAATATAATTTTATAATGAAAGCTACAATAATGTGGACAACTAGTTACTTCCCAGCATGTGACATATTATCTGGACGTAGTACACCTTGTCCAAAATCTTGTTCAAAATGAATGATTTGTAGGAAAACCTTAATAGTAACCAATGGATGAGAATCATTTTCTTTTGATATTAATTATAGAATTCTTCCAAAAACAAATCATTTCTAAAAAAACTATAAATAATTTTAGAAAACGTACAAATGATAGAGATGTGCCTCCAACAATGATATTCGTTATTGATTTAAAACATATTATCTATTTATTAACTCTCATTACCTTTGGATTGACTGTAAAACAAAAACAAATACAGACTAAGAAATAATCATAATTTTATAAGACATAGTATTTTACAAGATTTGTCACATTATTTTGATTTATTGGTTCTCAAAATGGTAGATGTCATGCATGTTGTGAAAAACTATTTTCATATTATATTTTATATTTTTTTGCAAACTTGGTAAGACTAAAGATAATTTAAATTCATGATAATATCTTTCCCAAATTTACTGGAGTTCAAAACATGAGTTATTTAGAAATAAAAGATTAAAAAAAATCTAATAATCCCAAGTAGATACAGTTTTTAAAGAAAATCATTTTCTATCATATCAGTGTATTACATACTTAAGGTTACTAGATAGATATGTTACTAATTTGGAAAAATATATCAGAAATTATATTATTAATATATTATATTGAAATTATTGTCATATTAAACATTAAAAGGTAATACTAATTGGGATTATAATTTTCTAGAATTTTCCAATTTCATATGTGCTGATAGAAAAATCATACCTTTTATAAAACATTTGTGCGGTGATAGAAGTATATGATGAACCAAAAATTATTCAAGTTGATATTGTCTAAATTTTATGTAAATTGAAATGTCAATCCTCTAGCATTATTTAATTTAATATAACATTTAATATTTCATTTTATGAATGATAAAAATTTTGGAGGACGATTATAGTTCAATTAGATGTACCCATAATAGAAATACTTGTAGAAGTTGAAGAAAAAGGTACGAAAAAAATCTTCACTTTAAAGATCATTTATGGAATTCTATTTTCATTATAAATTATCATTTTTATGATCCCATTATTTTCAGCCAGAATATCCTTCAAAACAAATCCAAATGGGACATAATGATAGGAACATTGAGGATAACATAAAACATCAATTATCAATTTTTCTTCTGCTAGAACTTGGATTTAGTGGATTTCATGAATGACAGAGTTGAAATAATGAATATCACAAGGATTTTACATATTTTATACTCATTTTTAATCAAATGAAATTATTTTTAAAATGATTTCTACTATCACCAAATCTTTATATTTGATTGAATAGTAAATTAATATTATTTCATCATAGAATTCATGATGATCATACCAAGAATCAGTTTACTAAAATTGCATGAGCTACTCATAATGAATGCTGATGATATAAATTTTTCTCACTATTTCTAATAAATGTAATTAAATTGTTTATGGTTGAATATATGAAATTACTTTATTATTTTTTATATTTATTATTATATTTCAAATTTTCATGTTTTTTAAAATACATATATAATTGATAATTGGTTATGTGTATTGATTAGGCCACCATCAAATTTAGTTAAATATTATAACACACATGTGGTGAATGGTTTTAAATTTCATACATGTGAATATTTTCAATCAAAAAAATGAATAATTGTGGCTTTTTAAAATTATTTTTAATAGTGAAATTGAAGATGAATTTTACTGAATGTCAGATGAAATAATTTAAGCATTTTATCTGGGATATAATTATGTAATTGTGTTTCAACATGACTATTTAATATTGATTTAATCTTGTTAATATATCCAAGACATGAAATAATTTACATATAATATAAAATACTACTTTTAGAAAACAAAAAAAATATTCTAGATCATCAAGAAAAAAAAATTTATTTTGCATTCTTTACTGCTTAGATAGATTTAACTAGACGGGGAAGAATTATAAAAAGAATATCCCATGAATATTATTTCGGTAAAGTGAAAGTGGTTCTTTTGATGTGAATGGAATTGATATTTTTCCAGGGGAAAATCAAAATAAAATTTTTTCATGATGTTAATAAAATATTTTTGATGTAAAACCTTAGTTATGTGTTGTTGGTAATGTTGATGTTTCTAATTATCAAATGAAATTGAAATAATAATAGATGATCAAAGGTAAAGCTCATATAGAAATTTATGATACTTAAATGTATTATAGATATAGTGACAACATCAAATATTGAAATTAGGGTAAATATGATGAATTATGATAATAAATTATGAATATATTTATAATTAATATATAATTTTCATTTTAAATTATTTGAAAACAACATTCATTTCACATTCTAGAAGTATGGTGGTGATTTTAATGAGATATTCCGAATCCCTGATGATATTGTTCTTCCTGGTGATAATCTATATGACTCATCATCTGACTCTTATGTCAATCTCAGTTCATCATTGATTCATAGGGGTATTGGTCTCATGAGATTACTGGTTGTTGACCACAATTCCACGAAATTATAACATCTTTATTTCAATCAACTCATGTTGAGGTAAGCTCTGTTTTTTTATTTACTATATATTAATTATCATAAATTTTATATAATATATCTATAAATTAATTATTTTACATTTTTCCCCATAGTTTATCCTCTATAGCTATTAGATTGGGTGGTGTGATTCTATGTAATTATTTTTCTAGACCACGGGTGATGTGGGATCAGATTCCAATTTATGTTCAACATTACTTGATTGATTATTAGATTATAAATAAATAAATAATACCTATTTTAAAATTTATTTAATTATTAAATTTTTATTATTAATTATTTATGGGGTTTATGGTTTCCAATCAAAAATAGCATGATGGGCTCTATCTAAGGGTTACAAGAGATCAATATTCATGAGTGTTGTTTCTTGTTTTTGTGTAATATAAGAAATAGGTCCCTAGAGACTGTTAGAGCTATCATTTTTATCTGTCTTATTTCAGCCATCGAAATTATTACATCTCATATAATGTTTGGGATTGATTTTTTTCATAAAGGATGGGATATAGTTTTCCAATGAGATCATCATTTTGTTCGAAGAAATGAGGGAGGTAGGGAGTCAAACATAGATCTAGTATTCATAAATTTAGTACTCATCCATGATATATGGTACGTAAATATATTTAATAATTTAAATATATATTAAATATAAATTTTTTAACTTTATATATAAATAGAAAATTGAGAATCTTGATGTTACAAAGTTTGATGTTTTGATGAGTATGTACACAAATCCTACCAATTGAGATATCATTGTTGGTCAACATCTTCAGATTTTGATACATATATTTTTTTTGTTACTTAAAAATAAATATTTAATTATTTTAATTTTAAATTTCATTTGAAGGTGGAATATGAGGCTACATCTTCTCACACACATGATGAGTGTTAATACATGACTGAGGGATAAATTACAAGTGCACTAGGATTAGATGAGGCAACATGGATTTATAAAAAAAATTTACGCACTCGAGAATCATTGAGTGGTGGTTCAGTTATTGATTGATGCCTTATATGTAGTATGGTAATGAGGTTTTTCAGTCATCCATCTTGTGGGGATCTCATGTAGATTCATAATCTCCATCTGTGGAATATAGGGAGAATCATTGATAATAGAATGAGCCTATAAATTTATTCTATAGAGAGTATGCAGAGATTCATCGACACCTATATTGTGAGGAGGATATGTAGTTTCAATGTAATTAGAACCAACCTATGTTGATAATGTAGTATGTGAAATTATTAGAATAGGTTATAGGGATGGAGTTCCCACCACCTAGTCCTCCTAATGACCACCCCTTAAAATTTATTTCTATATTTTGTTGATAAAAATATTATTATGAGATTTGAAGGAATATTTAATGTGTAATATTGTTATTAGTTCACATTTTGATAATTTATTATATATTTTCTTTAAATGCCTATGACATGTGTTTAATATTTTTAAATTTTTATAGTTATTTTCATTAGAATATATTTCCCATAATAGTAGGTTATTTTTTATAGATGTTTACTTCCATCAAAAATTAAAATCCTACTATATTTGGTGATAAAATATTTATGAAAAGGACATGTCCCATTGAAAAAAAATTATGACAGGCCGTCAGAATTTTTTTGTGACCCCATTTTCAACCATTACATAGTTTCAATAAGATACCATTGTATTTGATTTTGTTTATCGGATCCCATCAAAAATAATTTATTTTGTAGTTCTGTTTACAATTGGAGTGTCAGAACAATATACAAGTAGTAAATTAATGTGGGGTTACTTATTATATATATATATATATTCTTTTGATATTATGTTATGTATTCCAATGTGTTACAAAGTGAGAGAGAGTTTGTGAGGATATGATATAGTTCACCAAACTTAGGTAATGGATTGGTTTTCAATATTTTTTCACAAGGATTTAACATGATTATTTCACACTAACATGAATGATTTTAAAATTTATCCTTCCATGTATACATGTATTCTCACCCCTATATAATCATATAATAAATTTTCATGTCATCTGGGGAATCTTGGAGATCGAATGAGACATTACTACCACAAAGTGGTTATTCTGGAGCTGTTTGTGTTTTTGGTCACTTCCTAGGTGTTCTTCAAGGTTTATTTTCAATTGTTTCTGCTTTTATGAAATTTCATGTATTCAGATTCACTATAATTTTATATAGTGATGTTTATTATTGTATTTTTATAATTTTCAAAAATAAATATTAATGGTAATAACTCCCATTTCAAATATTTTATACCCAAGGTTATAGTAACAGATCTATATCCAATTGGAATAGAAATTTAGTGGTCAATGTTGTATTTACTTACATACCAATATAAAAACCAGTGGAAGGATGTTCATGAAATATAATTTTAGTAACCAAATTATGGAACTCCACATCATAATACATATACTAAATCTAAAAACAAATAAAAAACATATTCTATAAGAATTAGAAAACAAATAAGTAAATGGAAATACAATAAAAATGAATTTACATGGTATGGGATAAATCTTACACCATTTTAGGATAACTAGATGTAACATCAAAGGTAAATAAAAAACATGAAATGTTTCATATTTATTAATATTTGTGAATTAAAAATTAATTTTACTATAAAAGAGATGTTATGTGACAACCCTGCTTTCTATTATAACTTAAACATGATTTTTTACATAAACAATCACTTGATACAACAAAGAAGATCGATAAGTTTAGTTTATTTGGGGTTTAGGATCATTACATAAAAACTTAAAACATGAAATACAACATATTTATAGAAAACTTCCTTTACATGACCACTACATTTCCTCGTACTTATCATTGCATGGGATAACCTGAGGACATGCATAAGAAAAGGGGGAGCTGTTAAGCCCAATAATGGAATACACATGAAATAACATGAGGATTAAAATAATTTTTAGACATTATGCATATTAATAGAGTACAAGAGAAACATGAACATAAAGGCATGATAAAGCATGATATTCATAACATTGATATTTGGAAACAACACTTAACATGGAATTAGCATGAGCCAAGGCTCATTTCACATAGAGCATGAGTAAATCCTCATTGAACATGAAGCATGAGTAAACCCTCATTTCACATGAATTTTCATGAGTCAACACTCATTGCCCATGACGTATCATGATACTATACTTTACCCAATGCATTGAAGAGCTATAAGGGTGCACCCTTCTTAAACATTTCATTTTATGCTAAAGTGTGCCACAAGGATCATAAAACATGGATTTATAAAACATAATCATCTATTCCACAATAAAAGAATGTGGAATTAATAAATAAAACTTTATAATCAATAAGTCAATGTTTATAAAGGTGAATTCCCTTGATGGAGCAATGGGCATGGTATTCACTACACAATGGCATTGTCTTAGAAAATTGGTGCAATTTAGGCAGCGTAACGGCGTGACATAAGAATTCATAGAAATTGTTGATGAGAGAGAAAGGGGTGTCTAATCATATTTATAGGAAATGGAAAGTAAGGAGGTTATATAGATACGTGTCCCAACAATTTTAATGGAATTTAGATTCAAGATACAAAAGTATTACATGAATGTAAAAGAAGACAGAGAAGTTCCTTTTGAAATTTCTGTATAGTAATGGGTGTACATGGGAGGAATTTAATGAGAGCGAAATGGGACTCCCATAATTCAAAAATAAAGAGGGAATTATTAGGTAGGTAAGAAACCACACCCCAACATTTATAATTGAAATTAAATGGTCCAAAAACATTAATAAAATTGGACAAAAATGAGAATGGAAGAAAACACCCTTACTTGGAAGTGTGCTCCAAATGCTAGAGAGAGGCTTGTGAGGAGATTCATTGGAGCTTGGGGAACCTTAAGAGGATTCTATAGAGAGTAGGGAAGAGTTTTGATTAACCCCAAAGGCTTTTAGTTAGGAGTTAGTGGGAGCTTGGGTGGGTTTATATAGGAAAGGTGAGGGAATTATTTATTATTTAGGTTTGGGTCCCCTTACATTAAATTAATCCAAACCACAAAACATCCCATGGTTTTTTCCCAAGGTTTTTGGAAAAGGGAATAGGAAAAAAATATTTTATAAGGCCAAAGTCAGAAAATCTTAAAATAATAGGGTTGCTTATGTGGAGGTGAGTCACACTCCCATGGAAAACAATTTAAAAAGACAAGGTGTTTAATAATTCTTGAGGGGTCCATTATTGCTTTGAAAGGTAAAACATACAAAACCAAAATCAAATTATTTTAATGTTAAACCATATATTGGCCGAACATAAATATTATAGTATTTTATTACATCACAATTGGGTCGTTATGTTGTCATAAAACACATTATATATTTAAACAATATTTAATTTTTACTCAAAAATTTGACTGTCTCAGGAAATTATGAAAAATTCACCATTGGATAATTTCTACGTCCTGATTCCAAAAATAAAATTTATTTTATCTAAATAATTTTCTAAATATTTTAATTTTCACTTTTAAAATAAAAACCCACATTTATCGAAAATTCACGGGTTTTGACACAAATGACTTTCAAACCAGAATAAAAATTATAATTGCATTCATACAATTATATGATCATTTATATATAATAAATTTAATCTAATAATAATAATAATAATTTACTAAAATAATATTTAATTCAAAAATCCCTTAATTTAATAAAATAGATTTCATAATTAAATAATAACTAAAAACACCATTTGCACTTTAAAAACTATTGACAATGTATCAATAATGACAAGAAATTATATTCATTATTATATAAAAAAATAATGTACATGAACATAGTACTATCGATTAATTATATAACCCCTTAAAACAGCCGCATAAAACCTCAGGGTAAGGTGTGCGATGGTGACAGACTCTTGGGGTGGCTCGGATAACATCACTCAGGTGGTAATTTATATCAACTTACACTTCTACTATAGACTGTCCCATTCAAGCTTGACATGATGAAGCTCATCTTGGGCTTGGTCAAGAGAGATTCCCAAGGATGCCACCTCTTTTCTGTGTTCCAATAAATGGGATTCTTATGGGGAAATTCTACTAGATGAGGTCATCGCTTCCTTGGTCTAAGTAAATTTGGATTTGTTAAAGCCCTATATTTATACTAATCATGTGATCACCGTTCAACTGCTATATTATCAATGGTCAAAATACATAACATAAAACCAAAGAAGTTGACATTATATATAAACATAAAGTGACATTTAATTATATCAAGATGTATTTCCATTAACAAAACTTTGGGTTGTTACAATATTCCCCCTTAAGAAATTTCTCCATCAAAATTGTTCCTTTTCCCACACTAAAACAGATGTCGGTAACTCAGCTTCATCATTTCCTCTGATTCCCAAGTCGCTTATTCTAACTTTTGGTTTCTCCAAAACACCTTGGAAAGTGGCATTGTCTTATTTCGTATACCATTTTCTCTACGATCTAAGATCTTCACTGGTTGCATCCTCCAACTGTACCACCTCAGAAAAGAGTACATGTGAAGGGTCTAGTATGTACTTCCTTAATAGGGATACATGAAGGACATCACGTACTTTGGCCAAGGTAGGTGGATGTTCTAGTCGATGAGACACAGCCCCAACGCGATCAAGTATCTCTAAGGGGCCGATGTACCTTGGACATAACTTCCCTTTCATTCCAATCCTCATGACCTTCTTCTACGAAGATATGGGTAGAAAAACCATGTATCCAGCTTTAAACTCAAGGTCTCATCAACGATTATCAGGATAAATCTTCTGTCGACTCTGGTCTGCCTTGATATGCTGGTGAATGGTTTTCACCTTCTCCACCATTTCCTTGACCATTTCTGGCACAAGTATCTTATGTTCACCAACCTCATCCCAACATGCCGATGTTCTGCACCTTTTCCAATAAATGGCATCATATGGTGCCATTTGGATGCTCGAGTGGAAACTGTTATTGTAAGAGAACTCAACCGGAGAAAGATGTTTATCCCATCCTCCTTTAAAGTCCATTTAGAATGTTCTCAACATGTACTCATGTGTTTGGATAGTCTGCTCAGATTGGCCATCAATTTGAGGATGATAGGCCGTACTGAAGTTAAGTTCAGTATTCAGAGCATGTTGAAGACTCTTCCAAAACATAGAGGTGAATCTTGGTTCTCGGTCAGACAAAATAGATAATGGTACTCCATGAAACCTCACCACTTCCCTAATATATATCTGTTCCAGTTGATTCAATGAGAATCCAACCGAATAGCAATGAAGTGCGTAGTCTTTGTAAGATGATCCACAAAAACCCAGATTGCATTGTTTCCTTTGGATGTCCTCGGAAGTCCGGTGACAAAGTCCATGGTGATGTTCTCCCATTTCCATTATGGTATGGGCAATGGTTGCATCATCCCCTTAGACTTCTTCCTCTCTACCTTCACTTTTTGGCACACCAGGCACTTTGATGTATATTCCACGATCTCTTTCATCATATTATCCCACCAAAAGTTTTCTCGGAGATCTCGTTACATCTTTGTGCTCCCTGGGTGAATAGAGAAATTTGAACTATGTGCGTCCTTTAAAAGTTCCTTCATCAGCTCCAGACTTTATGGAACACATATTATTTTCCCAAACCTCACAATTCCTTCTTAAATAACATTATACTATGAGGATTTCCCTTTTTCGATAGCTTCCACTTTTTCTTGAATTCCCACATCATCCTTTTGAGCATCCTTTAACCTTTACAAAAGAGACGGTTGAGAAATAATTTGTGAAAGGATTGATGGTGTTCCCTTCTCTATTATTACCATGTCTACCTTCATCAGGTCTAAGAAGATTGGATCCTCCTCAATTCTCATCATTTGTAGAATCGCTGGATCCTTTCATCTTAGTGAGTCTGCCACCTTGTTCGCTTTCCCAGGGTAGTAATGGATTGAACAGTCATAATCCTTGATGAGCTCTATCCATCTTATCTGTCTCATATTAAGCTCTTTCTATGTTAATATATATTTAAAACTCTTGGGGTCAGTATATATCTCAAATTTCTCTCCATAGAGATAATGCCACCAGATTTTCAAGGCAAAGATCACTGCCGCCAACTCTAGATCATGTGTTGGATAGTTTCTCTCATTGATTTTTAACTTATTTGAGGCATAGGATATAACTCTATCATTCTGTATCAGCACAAAACCTAATCCCTTATTTAAAGCATCACATAAAACAACAAAAAGTTCCCCACTCGTGGGTAATGTGAGCACGGGCATAGTGATAAGCCTCTTTTTCAACTCCATGAAGCTTTATTCGCATTCATCAATCCAAGAAAACACTACTCCCTTTTGAGTTATCTTGGTAAGATGGTTGGACAATCGTGAGAAATTTCTCACAAATTTTCTATAATATCAAGCTAACCCTAAGAAGCTACGGATATCCATTACCAATGTTGGCCTCAGCCAACCCTAAATATCATCTGTTTTGGAGGGATCCACATATATCCCATTTCTTGTGATGATATGGCCCAAGAATGAGACATCCTTCAATCAGAACTCACACTCATTGTACTTTGCATAGAGCTTCTCCTTGCGCAATGTCTCCAGTACAGTTCTTAAATTCTCCTCATGATCCTCCATGGTTTTGGAGTATATTAGAATATCATCTATAAAGACTACCAAAAATATGTCTAGGTAATCTCTAAAGACCCTATCCATTAAGTCCATGAAGATTTCCAAATCATTGGTGAGTTTGAAAGGCATCACTATGAATTCATAGTGCCTGTATCTTGTATGAAAATCAGTCTTGGGGATATCTTCCTTCTTTACCCTTACTTGATAATATCCCAACCGCTTTGGAGAAGTATTGTGCTCCACGCAGCTGATCGAACAAGTCATCGATCAATGGAAGAGGATACTAGTTCTTTATTGTGATTTTGTTATCTTCACGACAATCATTGCAAATCCACATTGACCCATCCTTCTTATTGACGAAGAGGGCTGCTGCACCCCATGGTGAAGCACTTTGGTGTTAAACCCTTTATCAAAATTATCCTGTAGTTGATTCTTCAGCTCTTCAAGCTCTACAACAGCCATTCTATATGGAGTCTGGATATTGGTAAAGCCCCAGGTATATGTTCAATTGAGAATCTAACATCTCTTATAGGCAGAAGACCAGATAGCTCCTCAGTGAACACTTCAGCAAATTCCCTCACAATAGGCATTTCTTCAAGGGTGGTTACTTCCTTGGACTCAATCATCTGATCCAGATACGTATTCTCATAAGGCAGTAATATCCATGCTTGAGATGATGGGACAAAAGGAGATTCATCTTCCTCCTTACACTTGTAAAGAATCGAGGGTTCATTCTCCATATGGAGTGTGATTCCCCTCTCCCTACAATTTATGTTGGCTCTATATAAGTAAAGCCAATCTATGCCCTGAATTGCATCAAATTCGACCAGAGGGAGTATGATGAGGTTCTCTGAGAAATTAAATCCATAGATTATAATATGGGAGGACATATATTCATGGGATGCAATGATTTCCCCATTTCGGTAATCACTGACATCTTCACTTCCATGATTTGTGGTGGTGCTGGGATTGTTCTACTAAACTTTCGATATATAAAAGAATGCGTAGAACTTGAATAAATAATTACATTCACTATTATTGAATGAATAACTAGCATACATATCACCACTTCATTGTCGGGGTTCACTTCGTCAGAGGTGATGGAAAAATCTCTTCCTTGCTGTATTGGAGGTTGTTGGTTGCCTCCAAAAACCCTTGGATTAGGGCACTGATCTGCCAAATGATGCGGTTCTTTTCATTTTTAGCATTGAACAATGTGTTGAGGTTCGAATGGATCATTCCTCTCCTCTTTCATAGGCTCGGGACTTTCTTGGCGACAGTTAACAGCTAGATGCCCTTCTCTTCCACAACTGAAGCATTTCCTCGTCCCCTTAAGGAAATTTCTAGGGTGCTTCTTTCTGCACTTTTGGCAAGTGGGGTGCTGGATCTTCTTAGCACCATTGGATTTATCCATCGGACCACCATCATTGATGTCCACCTTACACTTTTTATCCCCATGATACCCCTATGATTCACTGATCACCATTTCAACTTTGAGAGGACATCGAACAATTTCCTCATAGCTATCGAAGTCACGGATCGCCAATGATTTCCGTAGGCTAGGCTTTAACCCACCAAAGAAGTGGTCAACATTGCATTCTAGGGTAATGAAAAAGCCGAAAGCATATCGTGAAATCCTTGTGAAGTTTCCCTCGTACACTCCAACATATTCTTCATCTTTTTGCTTGAGGGAACGGAGGTCCCTTTCCATCTTAAGCCGGAGGGTGTGCGAAAAATATTTATCGAAAAACATCTTCCTGAAATCCTTCCATTCCAATGCCTTGATCTCCACCTTAGGATTCGTATTTTTATCAACATCCACCATTGATCTGCTTCACCCTCCATACGATAAGCTTCCTTGAGAACCTTCTCTTTTTCAGAACAATTAAGGATGGAGAAGATCTTTTCAATGAATTTTATCCATTTTTCAGCGATCGTGGGATCAGATGGTCCACTAAAAGTAGAAGGCCTTTGTCTCATAAAGCTCTTGATTGTGACTTGTTCATTCTTTGGGGGGGTTTAATGTTCCTCTTGACCCATGTTTCTTTTCAAAACTTGAATTATCTGAGAGAGAAGCATGACAATATTCGTGATTCCCGCTCCCATTGGATTGGGCATCTCATTAATATAGTCATCACACTAATCTTCACAATGGTTGTTAGCCTGAGTCCTCCTATTACAGGCCATTGGATGAAATAAAAGGAATGTTGGGGGTAACACATTAATGGTCATCCCAAGACAAAAGTTGATGACTTATAAATAGACTTGTATTTCCTTAACTCATGAGTATATAGGCTTCAATCTAGGCTCTTCATGATCTACCTTCTAACATATATTTTGAGGGGATTTTTTTTTAATTCCCTTTTTAAGGGTTCATACTAAGCTTGTGAATTTATCAAAACATATCCCCTTGGTGTGTCGCAACCATGAGTGCAGCAAGGCCCATTGTCATGCCTCAGTTCCTATTTGACTATAGCTCAAAACGGTGTTTTCGGGTTTTACCCCTAGGATACATCTGTGCCAAAGCCACTTCTACCTGCTCGTATCCAGAAAGGGATGTATTTTCTTGATAACCCACTTAATCAATACTCATCAAAACATAGGGATGTTTCTATTGTACTTATACTTGTCTCTAAGGATTTACTAGGCTTCTCTAATCCTAACTCCAAAAATAACTAACCCAATCCTCTGATACCAACTGTGACAACCATGCTTTTAATTACCACATAAACATGATTTATTACATAAAACATCACTTGATACAAAAAATAATATCGAGAGGTTTAGTGTCTTTGGGGATTAAGATCATTACATAAAAACTAAAAACATGAAATACAATATCATTATTGAAAACATCCTTTACATGACCACTACATTCCCTCGTACTTAGCATTGCATGGGATAACCTGAGGACATGCATAAGAAAAGGGTGAGCTATTAAGCCCAGTAAGGGAATACACATGGAATAACATGAGGAGTAAAACACATGTTAGACATTTGGAATATCAATATAGCACAAGAGAAACATGAACATAAAGTCATGATAAAACATGATAATCATAACATGGAAATGTGGCAACAACACTTAACCTGGAATTAGCATGAGCCAAGGTTCATTGCACATAGAGCATGAGTAAATCCTCATTACATATGAAGAATGAGTAAACCCTAGTTACAATTGAATTAGCATGAGTCAACACTCATTGCACATGACGTATCATGATACTATACTTTACCCAATGCATTGAAGCGCTATAAGGGTGCACCCTTCTTAAACATTTCATTTCATGCATATGTGTGCCACATGGATCATAAAACATGGATTCATAAAACATAATAATTTATTCCACGATAAAGGAATGTGGAATTCAAACATATATCATTATAATAAATAAGTAAATGTACATAATTTTGAATACCAATGATGGAGAAATGGTCATGGTATTCACTACACAATGACATTGGCTTAGAAAATCAGTGCAATTTCAGTAGCGTAACATCGTGACATAAGAATTCATAAAAATGGTTGATGAGAGGGAAATGGGTGTCCCATCATATTTACATGTAATGGAATGTAAGTTGGTCATATAGATACATGTACCAATAATTGTAATGGAATTTAGATTCATGATACAAAAGTAATGCTTGAATGTAAAAGAGGAGAGAGAAGTTCCTTTCGGAATTTTGGCATAGCAACGGGTGTACATGAGAGGAATTTAATCGGAGATAAAGGGGTTTACCATCATTCAAACATAAATATGGAAGTATGAGGTAGGTGTGAAATCATACCCCAACATTCATAATTGAAATTAAAAGGAAACAACAACTTAAATAAAATTGGACAAAAATGAGAAAGGAAGAAAAAACCCTTACTTGGAAGTGTGCTTCCAAAGGCTAGAGAGAGGTATGTGAGAGGCCTCTTGGGAGCTTGGGGAACCTTGGGAGGATTATAGAGAGAGTAGGTCATAGGTTGGATGAACTCCAAAGGCTTTTAGTGAGGAGGAAGTTGGAGCTTGGTTGGGTTTATATAGGAAAGGTGAGGGAATTCATTATTATTTAGGTTTGGGCCCCGTTACATTAAATTAATCCAAAACACAAACCGTTCCGTGGTTTTTGCCCATGGTTTTTGGAAAAGGGAAGAGGAAAACAATATTTTATAAAGCCAAATTCCGAACTTCTTAACACAATAGGGTTGGTTATGTGGAGGTGAGTCACACTCCCATGGAAAACAATTTAAAAAGACAAGGTGTTTAATAAGTCTTGAGGGGTCCATTAATGCTTTGAAAAGTAAACCAAACAAACCCAAAATCACATAATTTTAATTTTAAAACATAAATTGTCCAAAAAAAAGATTATAGTATTTTATTACATCATTATTGGGTCATTATGATGTCATAAAACACATTATATATTTATATGGTATTAAATTTTTCCTCAAAAATTTGAGTGTCTCAGAAAATTATGCAAAATTCACCGTTGGATAATTTAGACATCCTGATTCCAAAAATAACATTTATCTTATCTAAATTACTTTCTAAATATGTTAATTTTCATTTTTAAAATAAAAACCGACATTTATAAACAATTCACGGGTTTTGACAGAAATGGATTTCAAACCTTAATAAAAATTATAACTGCATTCATACAACTATATTATCATTTATATATAATAAAATTAATCTAATAATAATAATATTAATATTTTATTAAAATATTATTTAATTTAAAAATCACTTAATTTAATAAAATAGATTTCTTAATTAAATAATAACTAAAAGCACCATTTGTACTTTAAAAACTATTTAAAATGTGTCAATAATGACAAAAAATTATAGTCATTATTACATACAAAAATGATTTACATGAACATAGTACTATTGATTAGTTACATGAGACCTTAAAACAGCAGCATAAGACCTAAGGGTAAGGTGTGCGATGGTGACAGACTCTTGGGGTGGCTCGGATAACATCGCTCGAGTGGTAATTTCTGTCAACTTCCATTTCTCCTGTAGACGGTCCCGTTCGAGCTTGACATGATGAAGCTCAGCTTGGGCTTAGTCAAGAGAGATGCCCAAGGATGCCACCTCTTTTCTGAGCTCTGACAAATTGGCTTCATATGGGGAAATTCTACTAGATTAGGCCATCGCTTCCTTGGTCTAAGTAAATTTTGATTTGTTAAAGCCGCATATTTATACTAATCATGTGATCACTGTTCAACAACTATATTAGCAATGGTCAAAATTCTTAACAAAAAACCAAATAAGATGACATTTTATATAAACATAAAGAGACATGTAATTAGATAAAAAGGTATTTCCATTAATTAAACTTTGGGTCATTACATGCTTTGTTTGATGGCATACCCGATATGCTACATCATGTTTCTTTGAAATCTTACGTTGCACACTAATAATATAATATTATTATTTTAAATGGTAGTTAACTCCTAGCCATAATAATTGGATGAATCAATAGAACTAAAAAAATATGATTATACATGTTTTTTAAATGTTTTTACATTTATCCAATAAAAGTTAGAGGCTTAAAACGTGAATGAATCTTAGCAAAAATACTCTAATATTGTTCAAACGATCGATTTAACGCCTTTTGATGGTGATCCCTCTTTAATTCTAGTTTTGGTCATTTTTATATGTTAAATTTGACAAAATAAAATTATTCATTAGATTTGGCACATCAAAATTTACTTTGGGTAAATTTTTGTTATTTTTCGGATAATGTTCATATTTTAATATATATTGAAAACTACAATATTTTAATTCAAAGGTGAATTTTAATATAATTAATTTATATGGATAGATTATATTTTTAATTGGTTATGAAGTTTAATTAGAATATATTATTACCACTTATTCCAATGTTGGATATTGTAATTAATTTCACTTTTAAATTCGACATAAATAAGTGTCAATCTTTTGATAATTATTATTTCATAAAAACATGCTTTTTGTTTTGACAGCGGGAATTAATTTTAAAATAATTTTTTTCCAGTTCTGTGTTTTGAATTTAAAAAAATGGATTCTATTTGTATAATCATTTTTTCCAAATTGTGTAAATAGGTAGCTTTTATTTTTAGATTTTTTAAATATTTACTTCAGTAAATATTTTATTTATCATGATTAAAGGGTAAATATAGTAAATAAGGGTAAAATATAATATTATAATAATATTAAATTATCCGAACATGTGTTATAATCCTATTGGATGGTACATATACGACCATGGGAATCCTTGGGTCAAATTTGGGACCCCATGGAGCCACATGGGAGTAATAATGACTCTTTATATTAATAAATTTTAAGAAAGACATCAATGACATAAACAAATAGTTTTTAGTAAATCAATTTTTACATTGGGTAATATAAGTTATCTTTTCGACTATAAATATTATATAAAAATATTTCCTACATCATCATATTTTTTTTTTATAATTTTTGAACATCACATAAATTAAATTAATAATGACACAATAATGATGCAATATATACCTCATTAATAAATGATTTAAATAAATAATGTTATAAATAGTTAAAAAATCTCCAAAACCTGTCCAATTCTTATTGAATGATTTTAGTTTGACCACGAGTCTTCTTAACTTCGTCTTTAACAATTATTTTACCATTTGAAACCGAATATGAGTTTATAATAAAATAATTGTTTCAAACTTTTCTAAAGAGACCATTTGTCCCTTATAAAAATACTTCACATCCTACCCATTTATTACATTTATCAAGACATTATCATGTACGAAATCTTCTCCAATAAGCTCCCAGTATTCCTCTATTCATCATAGAATAATTACCTTAGGCAGAAAGCAATTTAAGAGACCCTTTTGGTTCAAACCGATGTGAGTTACCCAATTTAATGGTAACATTTTCTCTTCAGTTCTTTTGTTTTATTTTACTTCTCCAACCCCCTAAACTCTATTTATTCCTTTATTTTATAACCACACAAGTAAACTAAATATATTATGATGTTTTTATGATAAGGATTAGAACTACACATACACACACCTTCATCTAATGGGAAAAACATAATGTTTCTGTGGATGGAAAACTAACGCCTCACGAAATGATGATTGTTCAATTAACTCTTACCGCCTATCTTGGTGACCATTATGATGGTACTATATTTATATATGATATATATTATGTTTCTGTTTTCTTTATGATTATGTATTTTTAATTTATAGAATAAATTTATGGTTTCCATAATAGGTAAATGTGATAATTTTATTTTAGGATGTGTGGACTACCGCCCCCTCAGTGTGATATGATTCGTTAATCACATACATGGAAAGTACAAAGATGGATCTAATGAAATTATGTAACATATATACATAATATGATATTATACTGGAATTTTAATATACCTATTTGTCATTAAGTTTTCATTCCATTAAATATTATGTAGAAATGAATGAAGCGTTCAGGCGTACGTACGACTTACCGTCTCTATGAACGGTGCATTTCATTTCTTATCTCCAAATGTTTTTTACTATTATAAATATATATATATATATACACTATATATATGATACATAAGATATATAAATCATTAATATCATTCTAGAGATAATGGAGTTTTGACCACATGGACAAATTATAATTATAACAAGTTCATTTTTATCTCAAATTTCGAACATCGACAAAATGTCCTATATGAACTCAAATAATTAAATAAATATTATTTCAAGGTAATAAGTGATATAAAAAGTGATAATAAGAATTAAAAATTTTAATAAGAAAGAAAAATTAATTTAAGTTTATTATTCAGGAAGAACAAGGAACATACGAGTCAAGTTGGACAGAAGGAAAAATATTTCTTATCTCACTTTTAATTCCGTGAGATTTCCATTGTTCACCACTTATTTATTGCATGTGGTGTATTTTTTACTGACATTTTATATATATTATCATGATTATATTTATATTTTTGGTATTATGTTTTAAATTTAGTGGTTATTAACTTTTTCTCATACAACTTGGTTGATTATAATGTGGTAAGGGGTTTTCATCTCACTTTTTATTCCCGTAAGATTAATGCTATATTAGAAACTAGTTACTTTTGTGTGGTGGATATACTGCCCATGATTGTATTATTTGTCTAATATACTTTAATTTATGGGTATTTACATATTCATTTTGTGATCTTTCTTTCATGGGGTGTATGTTTCGTTTTTTTCCAAATCGGTAAGAGAAACTTTCACCCTCTTCTTTTTAAAAGACTTATATTTGTTATGTCTTTTAATTTACTTATTATTAAGTTGGGATATGTTATTATATAACCTTATTGATGTAAATTTTATATCAAAGTGATGAGATATCCTTTTCTCTCTCATCAACTTATTTTCTGAATTTTAATGTGATGTTGTTAAGCTGTCAAGTTTCTGTAAGAAAACTTCTTAACCCAATTTCAATTTTTGGGTTAAACATCTATTTATTCATTATGTCATTCTATGAATATGTGTGAATAACCTCAGATTTTTTTAAACATAATATCCACTTATATTGGGTGTATTTATATTTTTTACACTTAATTACGTAATTGATTATTCCTTAATCTAAGGATACATTCTTTACAAGGGACTTCATCTCAATCCCATTTCATTGAGGCATATTTGTTTTATTATCAACTTTATTTTATACGGTTTATAAATACCTTTGAATTTTCATTTCATTCAAGGGAATATTTTCCTATGAGGTGTTTTACTAAATGAATAAAAAAGAATGTTTCTTTTTATCGTAAGCGGTGTCAACGACCTTTTCTGTAGCTGTGAGTATTATTTAATATTTGGATTCCTTAACAAGCCGTATTTTTTTAATGTAAAATAAATACCATATACTCTTTTTACGTATTTTGGGATTGAAAATAGTATTGATAATAGTTTAGTTATGTTAATATATTTAAATGATATATTATGATTAAAATCTGGAAATATTATCTTTCCTTTATTTTTGTTTTATGTTTTATGAAAAGTTTATGGTTCTTCGGCATTGTTTATGCATACAGGTGGTTGTATGATAAACCTAGGGCAGGTGATCCCGAGATAGATGTCCAACAAATTGGGTAACGTGACAGAGGTAAACGTGAATTTTTCTCCTAAGAGATTTAGGAAATATACTGGGATGTGTATTCTAAATGTGACTCCCTATTTTTTTATGATAACTACAATTTATGTTTGATATGGATTCCTGAAGTTAACTTTATGATTTATGATTTATTTGTGTAATTAATAAATCTAATGATTTCGTGAGGTATGTTATGATTGAAAATTGTGGTTTCATTATTTTGTATTTGTTGATGGGATAATGTTTTCATTCATTAATTTATATCCCTTACTGAGCTTTTTATGATCATCCCTAGTTTTTGATATGTTTTAAAGAGGAATTAAAGATGAATACGGTTCAACGATGGGATCAAGGAAAATTTATGCTATCTAAAACATGTAAGTAGACATGACTCTTTTTCTCCGAAGTTTTTCTTTAATGAAAAAATAGATACTGTGTAGAATTGTCTGCACGTAATATTCAGGTTGTTATGTAAATGTTATAACCTAATTCTCTAAAAATATAAACTTGAAATCATCATCAATATGAATTATCTATTTAATTCAAGATTATGTAATGTTTAAGGAGTGTTCCTTACATTTGGTATCAGAGGTCGGTTTAAAAAAATTAGGGATTAGGAGTTTTTGTTTGACACATGGTTAGTCTCTATGTCTACTCATTAAGTTAAATCCTGATTTTTGAAACATCATCAGATCAAGGAATTTAGGTTACAAATGGAAGGAGGAGTATGTATAACGACATTCCTATCTCTTCCTAATGACTTGCTTGCAATAATTATTGCAATTTCGTGTTTGGATGATTGTGAAATTTTCTCTAACATACAACTCACTTGCAAGAAATTGTTTGAGATATCAAACACCTGCATTGTACCTAGATATCATCATGGATCAGGGGTTGAATTTAATTAAATCTTATTTTCACAACATTCTCATATTTTCAAGAAAGGAAAATATTTTCATGGAATTTTAAAATATTTTTCCTTATCACAATATTTTGAGGAATATTATGATTTTGAAAAAAGGTACTGAACAAAGAGACCCTTGCACAACCTATTTACATTTGATTATAAAATATAGTCACCCAGAACATACTTATGGTTTTTTAAAAGGACTACTAATTGAATGTTTCAACCCAAACTAAGTCTAACTATTTTATAAAACTCATTTTTTATGAGATATTTTGAAATTATATGTCATACATGATAATTTTCAAAAACTATTTTTCTATGAACACCCTTGTGACCCAATATGTACTAGGTGTTTTTGGATGAAGGAATAAAATGATTTTGAAGGATCTATAAATCATTTTTGAAATGCATAGACCATCTACCTATGTGAACAAGATAAAGATTAAACCAAGTGGACACCATGATCAAGGTATGATGTTGTTTATTCTGGGGATCGTTTCATTTTATCATATACTGGTGAAATTAATAAAATAAAAATATATATAAGACATAAATAATTAATATGTAGAGATCATAATGATTTGGGATTAAAATTAGGGGTATAATGAAACCATTGAGGTTAAAACATGTGAGGGTTATTTTTTAATTTTATAAAATGGACAACATACAGACCATGGGACAACCTGTTCTGTCCCACAAAGCTGCAGGAATCAAACCCACAACCAAAGTGTGATTGGGATTTACCGCCTACCACTAGATTACGTGAAGTCCCAAGTTAGTATGACTTATTATTTTTAGTTAAATGATTTTATGGATCAAGAATATGTTTATTTTGGGAACTTATGTTTTATTAAATGGATATCCTTAATATAGGAAAATTATTTGGTGATTAATTGATAATGAAATATGTTCTCTATTTTGGGGAAACACTATATGCCTATGGAAAATAGAATACTTTGGGATTTCAATTGATAAGTAATGTTTAAATTTTATTTTAAAAAAAAAATTTGTGTGGAAATATAGTGATTTGGGTTATTTATGGAAATGATTAACCTATCATAGAGAATATGTTATTTGGCTAATTATCCTTCAGTATGAGACTTTATGAGTAGTCTATGTTTTTGGAGTCAAATGTTAATATTTACTGTGGTTGACTATGTGATTAAATCCTTCAATGTTTTGGGTTTCAATCATAGTTTTCGTTATTCTGAAAAATTTCAATGACAATTGTGTATTGAATGGTCTCTCTTGAACTTTTTGGTACTTTTTGTCGAATTTTAGAGATTAAGAGTAGTATTTATTTTTTATAAAGGATTATATTTTTTGAGGATTATATGATCCCGTACAAACCATTTTGGTATTATTTTATGTCTAAAGTCAAGGGAAATATATAGTTCTTTTTTTGGATGATGTGATTATCTAGAAGTTGATTCTGGCCTTTTGATTGGACCAAGTCTTTTTTTATAATCTTTGTTTAGAGAAAAGATAGCTTTTTGGTAAAAAACTATTAAAGAATGAAACTCTACTTGAAGGTAACAATATTTTATTATGTTCATATTCTATGTAGTATATTAATTTCTAAAATTATGAAAAGGAACTTAAAACAAAAATGTTGTCATTTTACATTTCCTACTAGTTTATCAAAGACCGCTTAAAACATCACAAGTTTGGGATTTTCTAGTGGTTAACTTTCTCCTAATCTTGATTTCTATCACTCTTCATCAGAACTAGATTATCTTCTTTCTCTTAAATATCCATGTTTTCTTACATGGAATCCTAATATAGGTTATCTCAGGTAATTTTTGTGTTTCTTTTTCTTTCTTTTAATAGTGATAATTTTTTTGACTCTTTATCCAACGTGAGACATTAAATGTTGTTTTCGAGACCAATTTTAAAATTGTGAGGATGCAATTCCCAAAAGGGGGGAAGGATGTAACATCCCAGGTAAATAAACAACATTAAAATTTTTATGTTTATTAATATTTGTGAATTAAATATTAATTTTACTTTAAAGTGGATTCTATGTTTGAAGGCGTACTTGATTTTCGACAACGGGTTTCCTCAAAATCTTTCGTTGCACACTAATAATAAAATATTATTATTTTAAATGGTAGTTAACACCTAGCCGTTATAATGGTGGGAATAAATAGAACTAATAAAAATATGATTATATATGTTTGTTAAATGTATTTACATTTATCCAATAAAAGTTAGGGGCATAAAACGTGAATGAATCTAAGCATAAATACTCTAATATTCTTTAAAGGTCGATTTATCACCTTTTGATGGAGAACCCTATTTGAATCTAGTTTTGGTAATTTTTATATGTTTTATCTAAAAAAATAAAATTATTTTTCAAATTCGAGACATCAAAATTTACTTTGGGTAAATTTTTGTATTTTTCTGATAATGTTCATTTTTTAATGAATAGATAAAATTGCTATATTTTAATTTAAAAGTGCATTTTAATCTAATTTATTTATATGGTAAGATTATCTTTTTATTTTTTTCAAAAGTTTAATTATAATATATTATTTCCAGTTAATCCAATGTTTGACATTGGAATTAATTTCACTTTGAAATTTGAAATAAAAAAGTGTCAATATTTTGATAGTTATTATTTCATAAAGACACACTTTTTGTTTTGACAATGGAAATTAATTTTAAATTATGTTCTTCCAGTTTGGTTTTTTGAATTTAGAAAAATGGATTCCATATTTGGAATCAGTGTGTCCAAATTGTGTTAATTGGTAACTTTTATTTTTAGACATTTTAAATATTTACTTTAGTAAATATTTTATTTACCATGATTAAAGGGTAAATATATTAAATAAGGGTAAAATATAATATTACAATAATATAAAATTTCCCTAACATGTTTCCTAATCATATTGGCTGATACAAAGCCAACTATAGGAATCCTTGGGTCTAATTTGGGACACCATGGAACCACATGGGAGTAATAATGACACTTTATATTAATTAATTTAAAGTAAAGACAAAAATGACATAAGAAAATATAATTTTTTAAATTAATTGACCGTGAGTCATCTTAACTTTTACTTTAATTATTATTTGACCTTTTTAAACTGAATATGTGTTTATTATAAAATAATTGTTTCAAACTTTTTTAAAGAGCCCCTCCTCTCCCTTATAAAAAGTGTTCACTTCCTACCCATTTATAACACTTCTCAAGCCTTTGGTGTGACAACCGAGTCCCAGTGACAGCACAACCACCCCGCCTTAACATGGCCGTCGGGTCCTGGCCCACTAGGTACCACCAGTTTCCCCTTAGACACGTGGGTCCCACCCCAGGGTCCACCCACATGCCTGAAAATGTCATATGACTAATGATTGTTCCCACATGCCAACACTTGTCCTTTCCAGTATGCTTTTTCTCACTCACACACACCCTGGGAAACTTCCCAGAAGATCACCCATCCTGATCACTACTCTAGGCCAAGCACGCTTAACTATGGAGTTCTAATCAGGTAGGCTCCCGAAAATGAAGGTGCACCTTGTTGACAGGAGTCATATCATATAGTCATTTAACCCTGTATCATTTGGGGATGTAACAATCACCCCCCTTTAGAGCACAACGCCCTCGTTGTGGGCCCTACATCTCAACCCAGGCAGTACACCGCACTAAAGGATGGGTTCCTCCTCTGATACCAAATGTGACAACCGAATCCCAGTGACAGCACAACCACCCCGCCTTAACATGGCCATCGGGTCCTAGCGCACTAGGTACCACCAGTTGCCCCGCAGACACCCCCCCCCCCCCTTTAGAGCACAACACCCTTGTTGTGGGCCTTAAATCTCAACCCAGGCAGTGCACCGTACTTAAGGTTGGGTTCCTCATCTGATACCAAATGTGACAATCGGGTCCCAGGGACAGCATAGACGCCCCGCCTTAACAAGGCCGTTAGGTCCAGACCCACCAGGTACCACCAGTTTCCCCACAGACACGTGGGGTCCACCCACGTGCCCGAACGAGTTATTTGACTAATGACAGCCCCCACAGGCCAACACTTGTCCTTTCCAGTGTGCTTTGTCCTCACTCACACACACCCTGTGAAACATCCCAAAAGGTCACCAATCCTGATTTCTACTCCAGGCCAAGCATGCTTAACTATGGAGTTCTAATCAGGTAGGCTCCTGAAAAGGAAGGTGCACCTAGTTGACATGGGTCATATCAATTAGTCATTTAACCCTTTATCATTTGGGGATGTTACATTTGGATTGTAATAACTCTACTCCAATAAACTCCCAAAATACCTCTCTTCATCCTAGAAGCCTTACCTTTTACTTAAATCACTTCAATAAATCATTTTGGTTTAAAACAAATAAAGTTACTCAATTTAAAGGTAACATCTTCTCTTGAGTTCTTTGGTTTTATTTTAATTCTCCAACCCCCAAAACTATTTTTATCACTTTATTTTATAAAAAAACAGTATCCTAAATATAATAGTATGATTTTATGAGATTTATTAGAACAACATATACAAAATCCACCATATAATGGGTACAGAACATTATGTTTCGGGAGAGAGAAAACCAATGCCTCACGAAATGATGATTGTTCAATTAACTCCTACTGCCTCTCATGGTGGCCATTATGATGGAACTGTATTTATATATGATATATATTATGTTTATGTTTTTTATGTTTATTTATTTTTCATTTAAATCATACCATTATGGTTTCCATAATGGGTAAATGCGATAATTTCATTTTAGGAAGTGCGGACTACCGCCCCCTCAAAGTGATATGATTCATTAATGACAAATATGGAACGTATAAATATGGAGTTAATGAAATTATGTTACACATATATATATCATGTGATATATTAATGGAATTATAATATACATATGTATCATTATGTTTTCATTCAGTATAATTTTAAATAGAAATGAAAGTAGCGTTCATGCGTACGTACGACTTACCGTCTCCATGAATGGTGCATTTCATTTTTATCTCCAAATGGTTTGTACTATCATATATATATATATATATATATATATTAACTAGATATATTTTATATATATGATTTCTAAATCATTAATATCATTCTTGAGATAATGGAGTTTTGACCAGATGGACAAATTGTAATTATAACTTGTTCATTTTTTACTCAAATTCTGAACAACGACAAAATGTCTGATATGAACTCAAATAAATAAATAACATTTATTTCATGGTAATAATTGACATAAGAGTAATAATAAATATTTAAAAGGTTATTAATAATTTATAAATTAACATAAGATTATTATTCAGTATGAACAAGTAATATACAAGTCAAGTTGGATACGAGGTAAGAGATTTCTTATCTCACTTTTAATTCTGTGAGATTTCCATTTTTCACCACTTATTTATTTCATGTGGTGTATTTTTTAATGAAATTTGATATATATTATCATTATTATATTTATATTCGTGGTAATATTTGATTCATTTGGTGGTTATTAACTTTTTCTCATATGACTCGATCGACTTCAACGTGGTAAGGGTTTTACATCTCACTTTTTATTCCCGTGAGATTCATGCTATATTAGCCACTATTTCCTTTTTTGTGGTGAATTTACTACCCATGATTGTATTCTTTGTGTAATATAATTTAATTTATGGGTATTTACATATTAATTGTGTGATATTTTTTCATGGGGTGTATGTTTCGTAAGTTAACAAATCGGTAAGGGAACCTTTCACACTCCTCTTTTTAGAAGACTTATTTTTGTTATGTCTTTTAATTTACATATTATTATGTTGGGATAAGTTCTTATATATCATTATGGATGTAAATTTTAATTCCAAGTGATGAGATATCCTTTTCTCTCCCATAAAATTATTATCTGAATTTTAAAATGACGCAGTTAAGCTGTCAAATTTTTGTAAGAAAACTTCTTAACTCAATTTAAATTTTTGGGTTAAACATATACTTCTGGATTATGTCATGCTATGAATATGTGTGAATAACCTCTGATTTTTTTACACTTTATATCCACTTATATTGGGAGTATTTATCCAATAATTATGTAATTGATTTTTTTAATCTAAGGATACATTTTTTATAAGTGACTTCGTCTCAATCCCCTTTCATTAAGGCATATTTTTTTCTTCTAAACATTCTTTTATAAGGTGTATAAATACCTTTGAATTTCCATTTCATTCATAGGGAATTTTTTCCTACGTGGAGTTTAACAAAATGAAAAAAAAGAATGTTTCTTTTTAACATAAGTGGTCACAACAACCTTTTCCACCACCGCGAGTATTATTTAATCTTTGGCTTCCTTAACAAGCAATAATGTTTTTAAAAGGAAAATAAATACCATATACTCTTTTCATGTATTTTGGTATTGATAATGGTTTGGATTATGGATTTGTTATGTAAATATTTTTAAATGATATATTGTGATTAAAATGTGGAAATGTTGTCTTTCCTTTATTTTTGTTTTATGTGTTTTGAATATGTAATAGTTCTTGGGCATTGTTTATGAATACTAGTGGTTCCATGATAAACCTATGGTAGGAGAGCCCTAGATATCTCTCCAATGAATTAGTTAATGTGAAAATGGTAAACATGAAGGTTTCTCCTAAGAGAGATAGGGAATATACTATGATGGTTATTCTAAATGTGACTCCCTATGTAGATGTGATAACTACAAAGTATGATTGATATGAATTCCACGAGTTACCCTTATGATTTATGATTTCAGTGAGTTATTCCTAAATAATATGATTTCATGAGGTATGTTATGATTGAAAAGAATATTTTTATTGTTTTGTATTTATTGATGGGCTAATAATTTCATTCCTTATTTTATATCCCTCACTAAGCTTTTAATGGCCATCCCTAGTTTTTGAAATGTTTTCCACAGAACATAAGGATGAATAAGGGTCAATGATGGGATCAAAGAAAAGTAATGACTTCTAAAACATGGAAGTAAACATGAATATATTTTTCAAGAATTTTTATTTTATGAAAAAATGGATACTGAGTAGAATTGTATACATGTTGTATTCATGTTGTTATGTAAATGTTATGCCCTAATTATCTAAAAATCTAAACCTAAAAAAATCCTCAATGTGGATTATCCATTTAATTCACGATTAAGTAATGTTTAAGGATGCATCCTTACACTAAATCTTTGAATGAAGGGAGAACACGCCAAACATTAAATATCTCTAAATATCATAACTATACTAAAAAAATACTATAACACTACAATTGAAAAGATAGTTCAATAAAATTGTCATATCCCATATATTTATATATTAGTCTTGATAATACTATTCTACCACCATTTTATATTTTAAATGAATACCACAAGATAAAATTAATAAATGGAAGAAAAAAGGTTTCATTACCTCAAATTATATCATTCAAATAATACTGACAAATTATGAATTCGACCTCTTCTTCTTAAGCAATTATGAATCATGTTGTCCACTTATTTTTATATCCATAGAACCTAATTTTTTACACCCAACACTTAACAAGTATTTTCATAATAAATTTTGAATTAACTCTTATCAAAATATTGAGACACCCAGCTAAAAAATAATATCTTTATATTGAATACCAATACCCCCCTCAATTTTATTTAAGTATTCATAAATTCTTCAAGATCACTTATTTTATTCTCTATTTCTCTCTTTTAGGGTGGTTCCACGGTCCTACGCCATGATTCTGGTCATATATGCTATTTTGAGGAACAAAAAAAACCATGAATTCTCTTAGACTATGAACTTCATCAAATTTTCTGTTGGATTCAAAAATCCAATAATTTTCTAATATTTGAGAACTATAACCTCCAAAAAATTCTAGATAACGAAATACATTAGTGAAATATGTTTTTTATTGGATTAAATTTTTTTAGATGATGAATAAAAATAGTACAATCATAGAAAAATATTCCATTTTTATTCCTTTTTCCAAGATTATCCAATAGCTAATTCTACTAGATGAAATCCTTCCCAGCTTAAATGATTTCCATGTAAGATAATATTATTATAGACATCAATACTACTAGTGGATATTTAGACATCCTCATATTCATTCCTTTGAAATGTAAACTTATATCCAATTGTACATCTCTATGTTTCTGTATCTCATTCAAATTCGGAATCTATAAAACCATGCTACATATTATATAATATAAAATTGAGTTACATGTATTCCAATCCTTTGAGATACTAACATATCCACTTCAATTCTTCTTAGTAAACATTTATTATGTTCTCCATGAACTTTCTGGTGAATATCAATACCTATGAAAGGTATTTCCCCCAAAAAAAACAATGGAATATATCAATCTTATGATCACAAATTCATATGGAACCATTCATTTATACTCAACCTCATATTTCATTCTTGTGTAATTACATGGGATAACATAACATTTTTAGTTAGGGGAGTGATTTTATTCTTGGATTCAATCATTCTAAATACTTTAACTACCTTCATCATATATGATAAATATGATAGGAATAGGGATTAATACATTATATTGATTTTAGTATACATTGGGAACACCTATTTTTTGGAACAAGGTTATTTCATATTAAATTCTATAAATAATTCAACTTCTAGCATAGCAGTCTGATCTCTCATCATTACCACTAGAATGATATCATCCACATTGATAAGAAGTATGAAAATATTTTTATCACTGAACAAATTCCAATATTTACAATGATCTATATTACTACAAAATGATGAATTATCTGTTGTAAAATCAATAATATTTTCGTTATAATTCAAGGGATCCTATTTTTACCCATAAAACTTCTATTTATGATAACACATCCGAACACCCATCCCACATTCAATGAAACCATTCATTCACTACATGCAAATTTACTCCTTCAATTTAGCATTAAAGAATGTGATATTCACATAACTAATGAATATGTAGGCACTCCATGGTAGGTATTATGAGCACTATTTGAAATTTTAAATTCTTTAAAATAACAAAAAATATATATCCAATAATTCCGAAATAGTTTTTTATTTAATTTCCTTTACAAAATTCACTCCCTTATATTATTTATTATCACCTTCTTCTTCCTTAAACAGATAGACCCGCCTATTTTTTGTTATACTTTTCCAATATATTGTTTTGTTGGCATTCATATTATAAAAAAAGAAAGGGATACAATTATTTTTTTATGAAAAAATCCCACTATCTCAATTCAGTCAATAGTTCTACTATTATTGGATCATTAGTTTTCTATTTCCCATAAATATAATCATGTAAGTGTTTCTTATAACACTATGAATTATGCACCAACCCCTAGAAAACCTCCACATTGTTCCATTTATCAACCCCATGATTCATTATACCTCAAATTTTATAATATATAATCTCTTAGTGATACTAAAAGGTTATATATTTCATTTGAAAATTCACCTTTTAAAAAATTTTGTATCTCCATAAATATCATACCCAATAACCATAGCATTTTTTTCAAAATTGTATTTAGGTTAACTTTATAAAAAAGAAATTATTTTTTATTCTCTACAAATTACATTAATTCTTGATCCTTCCAAAGGTAACCATAAATATTGGGAAAATTATAACTTATATGGTCCTTCCATAAGTCATTATCTTTAAATTACAAATCAAATTCATCAGAATTATACCAAAAAAAGATACAAACTGTATAATTTTTCACCGAATTATTCCTCTCCCATGAATTGGTGTGGACATATTTTATACTTGTAGAAATTTGAGATGGTATATATCTATTGTTCTACTCAAAAAGCGTGCTTTTATAAACTCCTTCCCTAATATAATAGAAAGAACATGATTCACCATAAATGAAGGATATTTTCAAACCACAACTAATAATTACATTAAAAATAGATATGATATCTCATACTCCAATCCATCACAAGTATAATATAATTTATCATCACCATGATACCATTATGATTATTTGTTTCTAGTATAGTTTTCTAAAAACATATTCTATTTCCCAAAATAACCCTCAAAACTATATACTTCTTTGTTCTCCCTTATTATCACACCTAAAACATTGTTTCTTACATTCAATATATATTTCCAGCATGGATATCCTTCTAACTAGTGTTAATAAAACCACATAAATTTTATTGATAAACAAAACCATCATTTTCAAGCCTCATTTCAGATGAAGGTGAAATAGTATAGTGATTTTCTATAAAAACTATGGTTGCCCTCCCGTATATCCTTATAAAATATCTCTAACATATGATACCTTTTAGTCTTAAATATAAAATTTATGGATTGATTACCTTAAACTTAAAGGGTACACTTCACAAATGTTCCATACTCAATTATTTTTATATTATGTATTCCATTAATTGAAAATACATTCTTCCCCTTTTAACCAATATGACTAAGAAAACCATGCCAAATCAGTAATGATATAGATGAAAATTTCATATTATTTATTTATCCTTCCACGTTCCTAGTCAGATATGTTACACCATCATTCAAACATTTGAACACCACCATGGAACGTTTTCTGGATTTTCACATGATATCTATAAATTTAAGATACTGGCATGTGTTTTGGGATGTTGTGTAAATATTATGGTCTTCCATAACCTCATCATGTCACATACACCATGAAATTAATATAATAATATATTCAAATGTCAAACCAAAACACCCAATTTTAGTAATTTTGATAGTCTCATAATCCAAAAGGTGATCCCTGTTGGATCTTCAGACAACATAGTTTCTTAGGATTCTTCTATATAATTTAAACTGAAAAAAATTATTTGATGAACTAATCCATGGCTCAATTAGAATGGTAAAAGTCATATTTAAATTTTAATTAAATATTGAAATAATATTCATAGATGATGTTCTAGAATCATATATTCTTGAATTGATAATTCAGTTCTTATAGTATTTCTTCCCATTCACTTTCATATTTTAATACATGTATTTGACTCTAAACATAGCTTAATTACCATGATTCCTATATCTATTTAATTTTCCCTTCATCTAACATTCTATACAAATATAATACCCATTTTCATTATGAAATGAATAAATTCTTTCAAGAATCCCATGTTTCATTCTTCTATGTTTTCATATTCAAAATCAGATCCTAAATATCCTCAAACTCCAAGTCTGACTTACCATGAAAATTTATATAATAAATAATACCATAATGAACCAATAATTAGAATATTTCTTACAAGACTTTCATATTATATATTTTCCATGAACTTGTTTATTTAGATTTTTAGATAATTAGATAAAACAATTTACAACAAATTGTACATTTTCTCACATTGTCAATTTACCCAACAAAAAACCTATTTATAAGGATTGACCTCCTTCGTTCAATGTAACTCACATAAATGGAACATAGAATTATAAAACATTTTTAATCATCCTTATGACTTGTGAAAAATATATCAAAATGGGGGATGAGAAAAAAATCTCATTAAAGGACATTAAGGAAAATAAACTTGTAAGTTCATTTATAAAACATATAAATATATAATAATCTTTTAATTTTACATAATAATCATTTGAGAATAGATATATGTTTACATTATTATGGAAATAACATAACGGATAAGTAGAATTCATAGAAAATTTAATTAGAAATCATAAATCATAAATCAAAAATATAAGGGTTTCTTGGAAAACATGAGTAATAATTATTACCCATACATGGAAAATAATCATTTCATTTCATTAAAAGTCATATACATCCCATATATAAATAATCACAATTAATTACCTTTTTATATAAAAATATTTAATTTAAAAACTATCATATGAATGTTATGTAGGTACCTTAATACATTGTCTATAAATCCAACCTCAAGCTCCAAATTAAAATTTCAATTTCAAAAACACTTTTAAGGAAAAATTGGGAAATCAAAAAGATTCATAATACAAAAAATCTAACCTCATAACAAATGGTTGAGCCATTCCATAAAAAACTAAAGCTGTTAGAATTTGGAACCTTAAGGAGACACCATTTAATAGAGGCCACTTCAATTGTTGGATTGTCCTTTATGAGATCCTCGAAGCATTGGGCCACCTTGCCCTGAGCCTGCACATGCTCATCTAATCTTTTTTTCCTATCATTGAAGCCACGAATCAGAATTATATTATGTTTATCAATACAATAAGACTATTTGTCATTCAAATCAACACGCAGTGGACTTTCAAACATATGGAGAGCATCTTTCTCTAAAATCATGATCAAAAAATGACTCTTCTAACATTTCTTTGTTAGAGTTCTTGAGGAGTTCATGGGATGATCCCTCCCCATCATTGTTGTAAAACATTGGCATAGGGCCATCTTGAACCCCTTCTCATGATTCAAGCGCCTCATTAACTGCTGACTCCACATGCTTTGAATATCTTTTGCACTTAGTCATTGACTGATCATCAGCATGAGTCAATTTTATTTTGGGGGGGGGGTTACCTTTTCCTGAAGATCTGGTAATGGGAGGACTAGGTAGATTTGAATAGACCTTTTGTCTCCATGGTCTCCATGAATGCATTATAAAACCATATGAATCCATGATAGTGTTCTTCCCTTTCATTGTGGATGATTTTAGATAATCTTCCACGAGTTCCACTTCCTTGGGCTCAACAGATAAAATTTTTGAAGCAGAATCATATACCACACCATTTTCATTTGGCCTCAAACACCGGTCTTATCAGTGATCAACTTCCACTTCAGCCCCTTCCATGGAAGTATGAAAATCACCTTCTCCCAACACCGCAAATTGATTGTGAGATCCATTACAAATGGAATCTACTTTTCCAATACCAGCAAGAAAATTGAGGTTTTCTGGCCTCCATAGGGTTATGTTCAACCCTTATATAGTATTCCATGCCCACTATCCCCAACATATCCCCCTGATCCACAACAGCCTCCTCATGAGGAAGACTAACAACAGATTTCACAACATCAGAAAAAGTTGTAGGGGTACTTGAACAACTTTTTAGAGTAGAGTCTTCCCCCTGTTCATCACCTGAGGCAGATTTACTAATAACCAAATCCCTTCACAGTCTATCAAACACTTCCACAACTCTCGGATCAGGAAACTTTTGTTTGAACTACTTCGAAAGGGCAGTTGAAGTTCCAGTATCACCAGAGCCCACCTAGTCCATACCGGTTGCATTGCACTCATATGTAAGATTGTCTTCCAGAGGAACAAGAGCTCTCCGAGAATAAACAGAGGAGCCACTATGGCATCTAATAGAATCATGACCCAAGTTCCTACAACAAACACATATGGGAACCCAAAAATCATAGCATACATTTTGATTCCAATGAAGTTGTCCTTCGACCTCAATGCTGATGAATTCCAGTGGTTCCTATGAAACATCTATGCCAACACAAATTCTAGGAGCAACAGGTGACAAATAGCTCGGGTTCGAGAATCCCAGCATAGATAACGACGTAACATGTTGACAATCAACCAGAGGATCTTTGGATTTTGAAAGGGTAACGGAATCCCTGGAAGGGATAACCAGATCACCGTGACCAGGGAATCATGTCTCAGGTGAAACTCAAACGACCACCGAAATAGAGAAAACTGAAAACCTTCCATATTTCATGGAGCATTAGCCAAGGAATATATCAATTCATATTCATTAAAAAAACAAATCAGAAAATGCCTCGAGTCCAAAAGACCAACAACTACCCTATCATGCATATTCCAAGACGAAAAGACATACCTGTCGAAGGCGTCGACGGAGGGACGTTGCTTCCCAAAGCGAACAACAAGAGTAAGATCCAATAACACTGGGGATCTTGTGAACTCCAGCGAAGAGATCGGAATAGAAGGAACACCATTCACATGATTTTGAACTTTAGGGCTAACATCAATTGAGGGAAAGCTAGTGATAAGAGATAGATCTGTGAAAGGGGAAATGGGCGGGTCATTGAAGAGGGAAGAGAGAGGATCCTTCCTCCCCCTCCCTGGCCGAGGCGGGTCGAGGAAGGGCTGCGACAGTGCGGCCATTACCTACGCCATCGAGGGAGAGGGGAACGGCGAGAGGCAAGATGACGGTGGATTATAAATCCTCTCTTATAATAATCCATATAATGGACTCACCTAACTGGTCAGTTCTCATATCAGTAAGGAGTAACATGTCACTATTAAACACTATCACTTTATCTAATGCATTAGAGTGGTCTATTAGGATATACCTTCAACAAAAATATATCACGATCATCCATAAATTATACAAAATTTAGAAAAAATATATTTTTAATAAAATATATATATTTTACTTCTCTATCATAAAATCAATTTGAAATTATCATTCCATCCCATGAGTAATAACACTATCATTTATCTCCTAAATATGATATAAAGATTATATTTTCATAGAAAAAAATTTTACAACCCAAAGAATGGAAAAATATTGAATGAAATATTTTCAATTTAAATAACCATGGAAACATTAAAATTAATATTCATTGTTTATAATGGATATTATGGTGGTAAAATGTTATTAAAATATACACATTTGAAAAAGTCATTGTTTTAGTTGGTAAAATGTAAAAAACCCATAAAAATATGTGAAGGATTTTTTATAATAACTAAATAAAGTAAAAAATAATTAGAAATAACATTTATAATAATTAGAATAATAATTACTGACATAAATTAAACATGTAAAAACATCTACATACATGAAAATGAGATGTAAGGTTGACTTTAAAAAATATTTTAAGTGAAAGTTTCTTACTATGAGTCTCGACTCGTATTATTTGTATGTACACCCTCATGACCAATAAAATTATATTAGTCTTATATATTCTAATTAATTTTTTTCATGTTCATATAATTATAATTATTCACTTTATTTCATTTTTTTCTTGTTTTATTTATTAACTGAAATATATTGGTTCATATTGGACGTTTTTTGTACATTTTGTTTAGAAGTCTAAAATGACATTAGTATGTTGAATATGGTAAAAGGGATAAGGGTTATATAATTTATAGAATATTAATAAAAAAATTATTTTAAAATATTAAAAAAAAATTTGAAACCTTTCAAGTCCAACGGATTTGAGAAATAAAAAACAATTTATCATACAACCGATATTTTTCATACACACATGAACAATGTTTACATTTTTATACATGATAAAAATTAAATAAAGTATATAGTATTTTTATGTTAAAAAAGAAAAATCATGTTATAAATTTACTAATAAATCAATATTTAAATCCTTATGACAATCTATGTGAGGCCGTAATGAAAAATTAATCACATCATAAAGTGGATGTGGTATTCCACACGTAAGCATGAGTGAGATTATCAACATCAAAGAGACAAAAATGGTAATAAGGTAGCTAATATATTTTATTTACATAATAATTATAATTTTTTAATCATCATATAAATTTATTTCTTACATCTATATGACTATCTTTGCAATGTGGAAAATGAAGGCAAAACAAATCACTTCATGGAGGTGAAAGTCCACATGTATTTGTGAGAGATGTTTTCATAAATGATATAATGAAAAAAAGTTATAAAACAGTTAATATATTAATATAATTACATGTTATAAATAATATTATACTAATTTAATTATTTGATAATGTTTTTAAATTTATTTCAAGGAATAATATGAAGAACTATATTGGAAATATGTCGTTTTTGGATTATTAATTCTTAGATATTTACCTTTGGATTACACCTTAGGCCTTAAATAATTTATATTTAGAGTATAAAAGGATCACTAGTATGTGGTAAAGAAATTTGGGAACGTTTTTTGGTATGTATTTTCAAATATATGTGGCTAAAGTGTATGATAATGTTAGGAGAGGAGGTGGACTTTTGAAATGAGGGGAGTGGTACTCTTTTAAATATTTTAAATGATAAATTATTATAAAATTAATTTACAATTAAAGTGGATCCAATTTAGTCATATTTTAAATAGAATATTTTTAAGTCCTAAATTATCTCATATAATCACATATAGGATTTTTTATAGATATTTTATTCTTTATCTCTTAGTTTAACCCCTTATATTAACCCTTTTAACCATTACCATGGTGAAAATGTTATACCATGGTAAATATTAATTATTACCAAAAAATAAATCAAACACATTTCCAAATTTGGAAATATTAATGCCAAATATGAAAAAAAAATTAGGATTAAATTTTTAGAATTGGTATAAATTAATTTCAATATATATGTTAAAAACACAATGAAGAACAATTTTTGGATATTTTTCATTTTTAATCATAAACATTCTTTGATATTTTAATAAAATAAAATACAAATTCTTATGGAACAATTTGGAATACTTTTTTAAAAGGGTAATTATTTGAATTTAAAAATATCGATACCCATATTGGACTTTCTAATTACTTTAAAATAATTGAAAGATTTTATAAAAAAATTATTTTCCATTATTCAAACAATAATTTAATAATTTCTGTATAATCCCAAAAAACTCCCCTTAAAAAATTTTAACATGATGAATCAAAAAATATAGTTCATTTAAATAGTTTAAAACTCTTAAATGTTGAGTTATAAATATTTAATAAAAAAATTTATTTCATAAATAATATTTATGCTATAAAAACATCATTTTGATTCAAATTGAAAATAATATAAAATTATCATATTATATATAAAACCAAAATAATGTATTAATTTTAATTAATAATATTTTAAATTTTTTATTACTAAAATTAACTAGGTTTTAAAATTCATCTCCCAATTTAAAAATTATATCCTCTCATTTTTATTAATTAATTAAACAAGTTATGGAATTTTTCCCACATAGATTTTTTTTATTCACATCTCCCCATTTCAATCATATAGTTTTTTCATAAATCCTTAACAATTTTAGTTATCTTATTCTGTAAAAAATTATTCTTTGTGATCTTCAATCCATAATTTATTTTCCTGAGATAAAAAATTCTCTTATAACTTTACCACTATAGGGATCAAAACAAGAGAGGCATTTGGTGAATATATCCTTAGAAAAGAATCTTGAAACACAACATGTTCCTGAGATAAAATTGGATTAAAATCTGCTAATTAAAAAAATGATCCTACCTAATCTATAATTTCATTGATTTAAAGGAACCATGTTCTCAATATTAAATATTTACCAAAACACATTACACCTTTACAAGGACATATTTTCTAAATGAAAAGTCACATACCTCAAACAAAATACCATTCCTCATGTTATCTTTATAAATCTTCTTCATAATATATGTTTCACTCAAGTGATGCTAAATCATCTATACCTTCTAAACCACTTATTCATGTTTCTTTGGTCCCATCCCAATTCTTTAACTTAATTTGTCCCAACATTTCAGAATTGGACATTTCATTCCATATAATTCCTCTAACGTTTTAATCATAATATTGGAATGAAAATGTTATTATAAGAAAAACCAACTAAATATAGATACATATTTAAGAATTCCCCATGACCAAGGTAAAATATTATCCTCTAAATTAAAATTTTAATTCCCTAATTTTCCATCAGATTTTGGATAATTTTTTTAATAATATTAAACATAGCATGAATAATCCTTTTAATTCCTTTCAAAAACATAGATGTAAACATGATATCATGATCCCAAACAATAAATTTCAGAACACCATGTAACCTGACTATCCACTTAAGATAAAATCATGATATCTAATCCAAAGACATAATGACCCTAATAGGATGAAAATTCATAAATTTAGTCAAATCATCAACACTTACACAAATGGAATTGTTGCCTCAATATATCTTTGGTAATCCAATAAAAAAATACATGGATATGTTATATCAATGACATTATAGATTTTAAAATCCCTAAGGATCCACTTAAAAAGTTGTATTTTTTACATTACCCTATTCATAAGTGAAACATTTCATTGTAAAACTATCTATATCATTCTTCATAACATTATGCTAATAATATTTTTGAGAATAATTATAAATCATTTACCTATTTAAAAGAAAAAAATAACGATTTGTGAACTTCACTTAGAATTTATTCTTCTACTATAAATCACTCAAAACATATAACCTCTTTTAAAATTTCAAAAAACATTATTCATCAAAAATAGTGTCATGAAACATGACATTTATGAAAAACTATACTCCTCAATGCTTAGCATGATCTTTTTTTGAGCTACTTAATATTTTCTGAAAAAGTTGAATGCACTGATACCTAATCCAAAAAAGAATGAGTTTCTATATAAAAATTTTCAATGACATAATTTATCATAATATTAACTAAATAAACATGTTACAAACATATCATAGTTAATTATGTAATATCTTTTTGAGTGAATGTAATAACTGATACCCTTTTATGGTGGGAAATAATCATATGTCAAACTATTCTAAAATGAACACACAAAAGATCATTTATCCATGATTATATATAAAAGTACAATTTAATAATTTTTTGATTATTCTGACAAGGTAAAATTAATTTTTGATATCATTTTACCAAAATTTTAAAAAATATAAAGGTTTATATTTTTCAAAAAAATAGGTTTTATGCCTAAATGGGTTAAAATTAAATATCACTACCTATATTAATTTTATATAATAACATGGAATTTATATTTATAATCAATATAACCAAATTATATTACAATATTGATCTTATTTTTATCTATTGAAATAATTTAAATTATATAACTATTAATTACCACAATAAAAGTAAAATAGATGTTTTCAAAGAATTAATATAATAAATAAATAATTATTATCTAAAAAAATTATATTAATTAAATATAAATTATAACTAGAGAATGATTATTAAAGAAATAAAAAAATATATAAATACTCACGTAGTAAAAAACTAATAGGGAATAATAGTAATAAAATAATAAATATATAAAAAGACATTTTTTCTATAAATAAAATTTCCCAAATATTTTATGTTTTAACATAATGTTTAATTTTATAATATTTTGAAATTTAAAAATGTTAAATGTATTATAAATTCATATTAATAATGTTATGATTTGGTAAAAATGACTGACTAACTTTTGTAATCAATGAAATTTTCACCATTGTTAATTTTTAATCATGATTAATAAGGTTAAAATGGGTAAATGAGGTAGCTCCAATCTTTAATAATGTAAAGATAAATAACCCCTTAAATGAAGAGTTATTACATATTGATGTCATACCCACATGTTCCACCTACTATTTATCTACCTAATTCACCAAACCCACTTACCACCCATGCTATTCCTTTCATAACTCTTACTTAAACTTAGATTAAATGAAAAATACCCCTTTCACAAATAAAATGTCATCTCACCACCACATAATTACCACTCCTTAAATCTTGGTTTACTCATAAAAATATTGCAACATTACATACTCATTAACCACATTTCACCAAAATAATATTATGGTAAAAATAGATTATCCCAACCCTTGCTTTCCAAATAATCCTCCAAGAGAAACCTAATGTTTTAAAAGTAAGTTTAATCATTTCAAAAATTATTTTTTCATTTATATTTCCTTTTAGAATTTATTTATTCTAATATTATATGATGACAAAATTATTTATAATCTAATTAATTTTTTAATATTTTTTTAAATAAACAGTAAATACATATCCCCCTTTCCCTTATGAAAAACAAAATCAGCATTTGTGTGTTGCATGAACTACTGCCTCCAAGATGAAATGTGTGTCATCTGTTTAACTCTTTATAAGGAATGTTATAAGGATTGGATTAAAGATACCAAATATTATTATCATCCCATTAAATTAATATTATAACAAATTATAGAACCTATTAATGATATGATAAAAAAGGATCAGTATTAATTTAATTTTAAAAATAATCGTACTATGAAGATAACTTTTTACTAAAACAGTGTAATATTTTACATTCCAATAATTATTATTTTTAAATACTTAAAATTATTATATATAAAATTAATAATCACTAAATAATATCATTATTCATCATTTATAATTATATTACAATAAAACCAATTCATAATCATTCATTAAATCCATGTATATTCATGTTTGGGTTAATTGAACCACATACTTGAACAATAATATGAATATATATCTTGAGTGAGTATCAGAAAATAATTAATAGTATAATATGTTATAAATGTGTAAATAATAATTAGTTTTTCTATAAATTCACTATAAATATTTAAATTATTAATTAATAAAAAACACATCCATTATCATGATTCATCGAAACATACTTGATATCAATTTTAGCATCAATGAGAATGAATATAAGCTTAATAAATGAATTTGAAACATCCAGAATAATTTTAAATAATACTTAAAGAAACTATAACTAATAAATAATTATGATATTTAGAATTATAATGAATATGGACACTACTATTTTGAAACTAGTCCAAACGATGAAAACTAGAAACACCGAATGTGGGAAATCTTTTGATTTTATATAAATAAGGACCATTGTAGAAGATTATAAATGAAAATTGATATTATATTGGTTCTTAATTAATTGATTAATATATATATCTTTTTAGAAAATGAGGTTAAATTACATTCTGATGTGAGTATAATATTTAATGGTTTTCCTTTGAAATTCATCATAATGGGACAAGTTTGGTGCTATGCACCGAAAATACTTTGTGTACTATATAGAATAACTATTTGAAATGTTTTATCAAGAAATTAATTTATTCATTTTATTAAATTAAAATTTTTTATCCATTTATTTTAGTGTTTCTATTAAATTTCTACCCAATCTATATGAACGGTTTATTTTTCTCTGTTATCATTCTTTGGGACTGAGGTTTTATTGATCACCTAATTTAAGTTCATACATTTCCATGGAATAATTTTTTAGTATTAATAATGAAATTTATGAGATTCAAAATTATATATTATTTTCCCTCTATAATATTCGTTTTATTCATGAGAAACTAAAAATGAAATAAAACTCAACCTTTTCAATAGTGGGAAACCCATATTATGTTTTGGTATGGTAAGAGTTTGTATAATATCATAGGAAATAAGTCCCTATTTGGATAATGAAATGTGGATAGGTTGTAGTATATGTTTACATAGGGGTAATCTGTCTAAAAGGGGTCGGTTTAGAATTGACTCAATCATCACTTGAATGGTCGATAGGTAGACCTAAGACAACAGAAATGGGGAGAAACACTTGGGGGATGTCATTTGGAATACTCACACACTCTTAATGAACAATGATAAATAATGTTTTCATACCATTTATGTTGTCTACATATAATGAATACTATATAAACCAATTAATATATTCCATGGATATGTTAAAACATTATAAATTCCCTCTCCCCTATATTTCATTGATGATTATTGGTAATATTATAAGAGGATGCTGAAATTCCTCCTGAACTGCAACATAATTCGATTGCCTCTGTTCAGGCTGCATCTTTGGGTAACTATGATTTTATTCCATCTCAAGTTCAAACTGAAATTCAATGATAAAATTACATTGACAGAGACACTCTTGATTGGATGCTAGGCTCCACTGGTGTTTTAATTCCCAGAACAATGTGTCTCTACATATGTAATGGGATTATCATCACAGCTAGATGGATGTTTGCTTTTAGGATTCAATTTATTCCTCTTTCTGAGTATCTATTGTTATGTAGGTTGTGGAAATGCAAGATTTCAGTGCATAACCTCCTCCAAAATAATATAATCCAACTTTCATAATACTACCCACTGTGTTCTGTAGTATAGGATACAATTGAGCATGTATTTTTGTCATGTGATTTTACTTGATGGTTATGGAATTACATACAGGATAAACTGGGTGTTTCCTAGAGATTAAGAACTTTGAGAACCTACTTTCTTCTGTTGCTACTGAACAGTGCAGGGATCAGGTCCATAATCTGCTCATGTTTGCAATAGTAGCCACCTTCGGATTCATCCGGAAGGCATGAAATGGAATGGTATTTGATTATTTAATCCTACCTTTTAGTCTAGTGTTAGGTCCATTCACAAGGCTGTATGTAATTCTTCCAAAGTACAATATGGCTGCATGAATAACTACTTTGGTGATATATTTATACTGAGGAACTCTGGTGTCTCAGGAATAATTAAAAAACCTTTGGTGATGAAATCTATTAGGTGGATTCCTCTGATTCCTTATTGGGTGAAATTCAATGATGATGGGGTGGCCTCAGGTGCACTGAGGCCTTTGGGTTGTGGTGGTGTTTTCTGCACCTATCGGGGCTTCGTTACGGAATTTTTTTATCATTATATGGGACTGGTCTCTGACATTGATGTTGAGATATGGGTAATGATAAAAGTTATTACCTTTGCGGTTTATCATGGTTGGTTATTTCATTGTCTGGAATCAGATTAAATGGTGGCTATTGACATTATTAAAATTCAGTCTATGAATGTCCCATGGGTGATGTTGTCTTCTTGGATTGAATGTCTATATCTCCGTGGTGGTCTCACCCTTGATGTGACACATGTTTACAGGGAGACTAATCAGGTTGATGATGCTTTCTTAAATAAGTCCATTGTGGATTCATGATCGAAGTGGTCTTCCATGGTCCCAGAATGTTGTTTAACTTTTGTTGAAGTGGATCCACATGGAACTTGTTTTACTAGGTTATATAATTATCCCTTTTGATGTGTTTATTTAGTCTTTTACTTTTATTAATAACGTTTGGTAAGAGTGGGTCTGACCTGCTCCTGGGACTTTTTCATCTACATTAATACATATAATGGGGGTTTATTTAATTTCCATATTTCTCATTATATGAATATCTATGTTTTATAAAGTAATAGGATCCTTAAGAAATGGTATAAAAGTTATTTAGGAATCCTATGTGTAATACATTGAACATTATCATGTGATAGGTGTGAACCATAATTATATAGCCCCTAGATGCACTGATAGTCCACATGAGATAAATCAAGTTTAATTTTGATGTTTACCAGTTTCTGTAAAAGGAATGTTTCTTAGAACATGGCCATAACATCATGATTTTATTCTTTAAATTATGAATTCAATCAATATAAGACCAATGATTATTTTTAACTATGTTTTCATTACCTATCATGGACTTTGTTGTCCTTTGGTTTTAGTTGTATATATAATTATTATATCTTTTCATTCCTACCATATCACATATTTCATGTTTAAACTATGTAATATTCTACTATATGTTACCCATTACTGATAATATAATCTATCCATTATTATTTTACTTTCTCTAAGAAACCTATAATAGGTCTATGTATAATTTTTAGCGACATGATATATGAGGTCACAATGTTCTTGAAATTTGTTCAAGTTGAATATTATGTTTTAAAATGTCATGTATGTATCCATACAGTCCTCTAAGGAAACTATGTAATTCTATATTATAGTATCACTTTTATTATATACAAATAATGTAACATAACTACTACCTCTATATTTCATTATTCCTGGATGTTATAGTTGGTATTATTATATGTTTAGTTGAAACCATGGGGACAATATTTAGAGGAACCAAGTTGGAAAAGATAATTGATATGAAAAAACTTTTAATATTTCTATGTAACACTCAATAATACATAATGGAAATGTTATCTTAAAATTAAACATCATGAAATAATAATATGCATCCCATTGTATATATATGGTGACTAATGAAAGGGATGGGAACCATATCAACACCAATATTAAGTGAAGGGGATTCCCCCCTCAGGAAGTTAATGAGGTTGGAATTGGGGTTAACTAATACATAGCTATATTAGGGTAGTTGGACGAAATTATGAAAATGAATCTCACCCATATAAAAAGACATGCTGATCCACAACATGGTGCACCATTACTAGGTTACTTTATATGAAAACAACCTCCAACATTCAGTGGAACTACTATTCCATTTGTAGTTGAACAAAGCATTAATCCTATAGAGACTACCCTGCACAACCCTGGAAGTACTGAAAATGAAAAAATTCATGAAGGTGCTCTCTCATCTAAATGAAGATGGAGACCATTAGTGGTCACTAATTCAAAATAATTAGGATTAATATGAGATTAGGTGAATTAAATGGGTAGCATTCAAGGAAGTATTATATGAATAACCCTTTCCAAAATAGTTATGATAATAAATATGTTGGATGTTGATCAGTATTAGATAAAAGGAGGTGGAAATTGTTTCTATGTACGTGGATAACCATAAAAGGTTAGCTAGTCTTGCAAAAAAACTATGTACATAAACCTAAAAAACATTGGTTTGTGATTAGAATAGCTAATGTCCGGACATAAAAGAATTTTTGTATCTTAAACCTTTTATGAGATGATAATACATCCTCAAAAACTATTAATATATAATAAAGGTTCTCCAAAAATAATATATCTGAAAGAATTCATGAGAAGAAGATATTACCTAGGTATTATGGGAAGAGAAATATTGGAAAGTGAATTAATGGATGATTGGGATTTCCCTCATGTGATACAGTTTGGATGAACCCACTTGGGATTTGAAGAATGGAAAAGGAGTTTGTTAAAAGTTTAGTGAAAAAGTACATCATGCTTGAAAATTAATGGGAAATGTAGAAGCTTTCTATATTCAATACATTAACTAGGGGTAGAAGGGACATTATGACATACAATGCACTAAACATAAAGGGAATTAAACTCTGAAAATAAAAGGAGATAAAGGACAGGAATATGTGATTAACACACCTAAATTATATGTTAATAAATATATCTTGGAAGGTATGTTGATCATTTCATTAAAGTTATATACTATTTTATATCACTGCATATATTCACACTCTTTGAATGACCAATGTCTTACAAAACAAGATATGAATCCCTATAACCATTATAAGTGAGTTATAAATTCTGAAAATTTGTGGTTGTTTTATATAAATAATGTTGTTTCATGTTTTTTTAATTATAATTTATGGGAATACCCTATTTGAAAACTTTGATGTGTTACATAAGGTTGAATTTGAAATAATACATAGTAGGGATTTAATTTCTAATTGAAATGAAAAAATGTGTTTCTAATAGAAGGATATTATGATTCATTAAGTTATAGTATACTATATTATCTTTATAGAGAAGACATCATCAATACAATTATTCATGAATCCTCCCCTGAATAGATCTTCATAATGAAATTCTAGGTAGATATGATAATCATACATGATATATGGATAAGGAATATATTATAAGAATAGATAATCTATCTTTTTTAAAAATATCCATTTATTCTTTTCCAAAAGTAATATATTTTCATCCACTAGATCATGAAATTGAGTTATCTGATTAACTCATTATTGGTGGAACAAATATATCTTAATCTTCATATAGAATAAAACTAGTGGAGTTAGTGTAGTTGAGGAAATAGTTGCACGAGTAGAGTGATATGGGGTTAATATACACTAGTTTTTGAATGTGGGGATCCCTTCCTTTATTCATTAAAAATAATGATGGGACTATGAGACTGTATATTTATTGTTAATAGATCAATTACATTACTATATTGAATACATATCATTTACCATGTGTTGAGAAAATAATTAATCCACTTCAAGTATCCTAATGAATTTCAAAGATGAATCATCAACCTGTTTATAATCAATTATGGGCGATGAAGGATGACATACCAAGGTCAAAATATCAAATAACGTAAGAGAATTTTGATTTTATGGTAATTCATTTTGGATCTACTAATGCCCATTTTTTCTTTATTCATTTAATGAATAGAGTATTCAAGGATTATCATGATAACTTTTTGGTAGTATTAATTGATGATATCTTAATATATTCTAAGAGTTTTTAATAACATTTATTCCTTCAAAAAATAATGTTGTACACCCTTATGAAAAAAAACAAAATGGTAAATATTATAAGTGTGAATTTTGGATTAATAATGTCTCTTTTATTTGTAATATTTTCTCCAATGATGGAATATAAATTAACCATTGAAAGATAATGTTAGTAAAATAATGGCCTACACCAATGAAGATAATAGTTATCTGATCTTTCCTGGACGTAATAGGTTACTTGTGGAAATATTTTCATGATTGTTCTTTTTTGTCCAACCCATTAACCAAATTAACTTGTAAGGTGTAAAAATTCACATGGCCTAGGAAATGTGAGGAATTTTATGGATATATAAATTGAGGATTGATTGATTCAACATATTTAACACTAAAATTAAGTAATGGTGGAATTATAAAATATAGTGATGCATAAAAGATGAATTGGTTATGTCCATATGAATAATGATATATTTAATTTCTATGAGTTGTGGAAACTGAAAATATGGGAATAGAATTATCCAACTCAAGACCATGAGTTGTTTTTCATAATATTTTCTTTGATATTATGGAGACACTATATATATGGATGAAGATGTGATATGAATATGGACCACAAGATTTTGAAGTATATATTTACTCAGAAGGTGTTCAACATGTTCCAAATAAGGTGGTTTGAACTACCCAAGGACTACAATTTCTGAATACACTATCGCAATGGGGAGAAAACCAGAGTGGATAAAGAATTGAATAGGAAGGACCATATAGTTCTAACAATGATGTGGATTAAAAACAATACTATATATAGAGATCCATTAATGGTGGATATAATGATATCTAAAAAATGATAGATAGAAATAGTTTTATAAGAAATTGTTGAACCATCCTTACTAGAAAATTTAGATAATTCCTTGAATGATTACTAGAAATTACAAATGATGTTTAATGTAATAAATGATATGAAACTGACAGAAAAAATCTATAAAGAATGAGTATTTAGGTTTAGTAAGATGTTGTTTGTTTCATCCATACCAATGTTGAAAAGGGAACTGCTATATTAACCATATAGCTCAAATTTATTTATACACACTACAAGTACACATATGTATATGGATTTAAGAGAATAATTATAGTGGTATTTTATAAAGTGGGAAATTATGGATTACGTGTTTATATTAATAGTATTCTAGTAGTTAATAGATTAAGGGAAACACCCTATGGTATTTATGAAACCTCTCCCTATATATATTTTGTTGTGGGACAATGTTATAATGAAATATTTCTCTAGAATTCTAAAGAATCCAAGTAAGAGTGACGTTATATATGTCATTGTCGATCATCTTACTACGTGTACTCATTTTATAGGGATAAGATAATATCTACCCCTTGAGACCCTTACCCAAATCCATATCAATCAATTCATAAGGATTCACACATAAACTATTTTGACTATATTAGATCATGACACTAAGTTCTCATAATAATTTTAGAAGAGTCTTAAAAGTACACTCAACACTAAGAATCATGAAAGAATATCATATAATCCGCAAACTAATTGGAAGTCTAAAAGGACTATCCAGCCTTTTAAAGACATGATGGGACTGTGTTCTCTTCACTTCTAATGTCTGTGGTAATAGTATCAACTTTTTTTTACAATTTTCATACAATAATTTATTCCATTTATGCATCTAAATAGAACCATAAAAATTATTGTAATAGAATATGTGTCATGCTCCAAACAACTAGGAATAATATAGAAAAAATATTATTAATTGGACAAGGTCTTGTAGAGGATAAGATAGTTGGGGTATGAACTGTTCATGATCATAGTAAAGAATCATAAAGAAGAAAAATGATTTGTGTTGATAATTGAAGGAAATAATTGAAATTTAATTTTGGGGATCATTCATTACTGAATGTTTGACCATTGGAGGTTATAAATTTTTTTTAAAAGTTGATGTACATTGGGGATTTTAAAAAACAAGAATGAACGGGAATTGTAGCTTTTTGATTGGTTGTGCCATCTAACCTTTATAAACTATAATATGCCTTCCATGAAACATTACTTTGGAAATCCATGCATGATCCAACACACATTATTTCTTTTTAGATAATATAAATGAATTTTTAATTTTCTTATAATAAATAACTTGTCATGATTCTTGACACCATAGAGAATGTGTTGCAGAATTAGAAAAATAAAGTAATGAAATTCATTTGGATAAATCAAAAATTAGAAGTGGAAAAATGGGAGACTAATGAAGCTATAATGAAAAAATATTTACATTTGTTCAATAACTACAATATATCCCAATATTTAGGATTAAATATTTTTAGGGTATATAATTTAATACCTGATACATTACAATAGCAGGTAAAAAACATATATATAACTATCAAACAAGTCATACTCTAAATAACCATTATTCATAATTATATTTAAGGATTAATTTATTAATTTTAGAATATTTGTTTATCAAAATATACATTATTTTTGAATGATTCATAAATAAATTATCTAGAGATTAATTATTTTTTCTAAAAATTATTTTTATTCCTGCAAATGATACAATTAATTATCTCTATCCATATTAAATTTTCTTACTAACATGGAATTTATATTTAGAATCATTACGTACAAATTATGTAACAAATAAAATTAAATTTTTAAGTATTTAAAAATAACTAATAAGGATAAAAATTAATTACCATGGTAAGAGTGAAATAGTTCTTTTCAAAGTGTAAATTTTTTAAAAGATAAAAAATTGCGTCTAAATAAATGAGATTAATATACATTAAAATATAACATTAAGATGAATTTAAAGAAATAACAAATATATATAAACACTCATTCAGTTCATACTTAATATTAAATAATAATAATAAATACTTAATAGATTAAATAAATTTTTTTATAAAAATATTTTTTCCTATATTTTATGTTTTAATTTAAAAGTTATTTTTCCTATATTTAACAAATATATTAGGATAAATAGATACCAAATTAAAATTTATCATATATAAATTTTTTAATAAGGTTCATATCAAATTTTTAATAATAAAATCATTTGTACTGTTAATTTTTAATCTTGATTAAAAAGGGTAAAATGGGTAAATGAGGTATCTAAAATTTTACAAAATTAAAAGGCCATAAATACCATATAGGAATAAAATTAGGTATTAAATTTATACCCACCTATGTGATTTACCATTTATCATCCTAATTTACCTAAACCACCCAACACCCTTTTGATTCCATTCCTAATCCTTACCAAACATTAGTTTCAATAAAAAATCCCATCTTTTTCACAGATGAAAGAGACCATTCACCACCCCATTAATATCAATATAAAAATGAAGTTTAATAATAAAACTATATCTTATTTAATTAACCTGGAATCCCATTTCACCCATATAATCTTCCGGTCATAAGATATTACTCTAATCCTTTCCTTTACAAGGAATCCTCAAAGGGTGACTCAAAGTTCTCAATATAAGCTCAATATTTTCACTAAAATATTGTTTAATAACCATTCTATTTAAAATTTAAATTTCCCAATAATATATGATTAATTAAGTTTATATATTATAATAAAGTTTGTTATATATTTTAAATAAATACTATCAAACTTACCCCTTTCACTTATGAAATAATGATATGTCATTTGTGCATTTTGTGGACTATCGCAACCAGGATTCAACATGTTTTGTTTTCCTTAAACAACAAATAAAGATTGATATAAGGATGGTATTAAAAAATAAAAATAATTTTTATGATATTTTTAATGTTTTTATGAATATTTTGAGAACATATTATTAAAATAATCAATAAACCATTGTCATTTATTTATACATTAAAACTTAATGTTCTAAGTGGAGAGTGTTTTATTCAAATTGTATAAAAATTTAATAAAAATAAATTATTGTTATAAATCATTAAAATTATAATATATCACACAAGTATAAAAAATATTATTATTATTCTTTAATTTTAATGTTATTCCAAATAAAACCACGTCAAAATCATTCATTAAATCAGGGTATGATCATGTCTGTGTAGTTCCAACCACTAACTTGACAAATAATATATATTTATATCATGAATTACTATTGGAGCATAATTAAATGCAAATATGATGTAAATTTTTATATTAAAACTTTTTATGGATATATTTTATCAATATTTAATTCTTTATTTTATATAACTCAATTTGATCATCAAGAACCATTAAACCATGATTGTTATGAATTTTGTTGGTAAGTATAAAAACTAAAACACTCATGAAAGAAATTTAAAACCCCCTAAATAAAAAAAACATTTTAGTATCATTAATTATATATTAATAACAAACATCATATGAAAAATGAATATATATATTATTATTACTAAATTGCTACAAATGATAAAAACTATGGAGATATAATGTGGAAAATTGATAAACTTCATATAGATAATTGAAATTTATGAAGAGTATGAATGAAAATAAAAATTATTAGAGTTGTATATATTTATTAAGATATATATGTTTTTATACAAGATGTTAAATTACATTCATGAAATTCATGACAAGAGGTATGGTTTTTGTCTTAGTTTCCTCTAATTGGGACATGTTTGTTATTATGCATCAACCTTTTATTACATGTTGCTTACAATACAAATTTGAAATCTTGTTTCATGAAATAAATTTATGAATGGAATTTAAAATCTATTTTAATCACGGTATTTAAAGTAGTTTTGACTAAATTTATAGCCAATCCATATGAGTAGGTCTGTTTTCCCCAATTATCATTCTTTAGGACTCATTTTTTATTAACCACCTATTTTATTTTTTGTGGTTCATACATTTACATGGAATAAATTTTCTATATTTATAATAAACATTATAGGTTATAAAAAACTATATTTTTATTCCATTCTAATATTATATTAATTCAAGTGTTAAAAAACCTTTTAAAAGACAATATTTAATATATTGGAGAACCATTCCTATGTTTTGATAAGGTAAACGTGTGTGTGATTTCATAGAATATAAATCATTTTTTTGATACTACAATGTAGATGTGGTTTTTGGTGTAGATTCATTTACAGATAATGACCATAAAAAGGGTTGGTTGATCATTTACTCAGTAATCACACGGACGAAAAATGAGCGGCTTTAAGAATGCACGTATAGGGAGAAACTCTTAGGGGTATGCTTCATAATATTAACATGTTCTTAAAAATTCATGATAACGTCTATTTTCTACATTTTATTTGTCTATTACCAAAGAAAATTTTTAAACCAAATTATAGTCTTTCTTGGAATAACCACCAGATTGTCAGTACCATTTCCACTATATTTCTTCAATGATGGTATTTAATGTTTAATTGCTGATACCCCAAAACATATATATTTATTAAGTGGTTTTCTCTTATACACCCAGGATATTAATTTTATTGGGGAATTATTTTATTTCTAATTTTTTCATTATATATATATATATATATTTAAATGTTATTAAGTTAGAGGTTCCTTAGAGAATGGTCTTAAAAGAAATAATTAATCTTATAGAGAATATATTATACACAGATCAGTATTAGGTGGGTCATAGATTTATATTGTACCTCGATGCACTGATATATATAATGAGATCAAACAAATTAGTTTTTAAAATATACCTTTTCTCGTAATAGGAAAGTGTGTTGGCATAAGGTCTTGATATTATTATTTTTTTGATTTTCTGCATTATTAATTCCAAAAATATGAGAGTAATGATTATGGTTATACATATATTCATTTTAGTTTTATAAATATAAAAATCCCTCATTTGATGTTTCTTATGCCTTCATGTTATTCATTTATTCCATCTATTTCAGGTTTTTCTTGTTTATGTTTTCAAAGACTCCATTGTATGTTAACCTTATTGATAATCAAGAATACACTTATTTTTTTATTTACTAAAATAATCTGGTGAAGAATATGTTTAATTACTAAAGGTGTTGTGGATGAGATAAAAATTTTCTTGCAATATTTTAAGTTACATTCTATGTTTTCAAATATTATCTAGGTATTTATCTTTTTTTATAAGACTACATAGTTTTTTGATCCTTTGGGTAACTATTATATAAAATACGAATAATGTTATGTAACTACCACATTTATGTTTATGGAGGAAAACATGTTAAACCAAAGGCATCAACTACCTTTTTCTCTTTACCTGTATGATTGTAAATTGTGAATCCATAATCCTTAATTTGTTATAGTTATCTTTTATGCATCGCGTTTAAATATTTTATAGTGAATATATATTATAATCATTTCTAATTTTTATATATTTCACATTTCTTCCCATATAAATGATATCTATAGATTTTAAAAATAATACTACATCCAACTTAAGGTCATGTTTCTTCAATATTTTCTTATGGGGTTACAATTGATGAGATACAAACACAACAACACATTTATTATTCATCTAGATACAACTGAGGCCCTTTAATGAATCAACATTTTAAATAAAAAACTCCATATTTATATATGGAAAGTCTAAAATATGGGATTGAACTAATATTTATTTCAATTCATGGGAAAATTCATAATTTCACTTTTTATTGATTAATTTTACTCCTTTTTAGTTAACTTTGTTAGTGGTAAAGATGATTGAGAAAAGATATCACCAAACCAATAGTAGAAACCCACTAATCCAAAAAAAATATTTTAATATTAGTGATTTTTATTGGCCTTTTACACTCTTCTAAAACCGTAGTTTTATATTATAAATAATTATTCTATCATTAGAAATAATATATCCAAGGAATGAAATTGGTTGCAAGAAAAATTCACATTTACTAAAATTTCCCTAAAAATTATTCTCTATTAAACTCTATAGAATAATAATTAGATTTTTTATCTTATGTTTAATTATTTTAGAGTATTCATAAATATTATCGACAAAAGAAAAAAAATTCTAAATAATCATAGAACACTATTTTCATCAAATCCATAAATAGTGGGTGTGTTTTTTCAAACTAAAAGTCATAACCACAAAATCATAATTGTTATACCTATTTTAAAAGGTGATATTCAAGATTTTCTAATCATTTAATTTTAAAAAATTATTCCTACATCTTAAATCAATCTTTAAAAAATACAACGACCACTCTATTTGATCAAATAATTCATTAGTATAAGGTAAAGTGTACTTTTTATTAAAAATGATGTTATAGATAAATTTATAATCAATAAAATTTCTTATGGAACAAACCAAATGTTTAATAAGTAGAAATGGAGAACCTCAATGTGAATTTCCAGTGTAGATAAATCCCTTATTAAGAAAATACAGAAACATATTTCTCAATTCTAACAACTCAACTGAATCCATTAAATATGGATGTTTTGATATTTTATAAACATTATAATCTATATCGATAGAAATATTAACCACAAAATTCGTAATAAACCCCTTACACCATTAAGAAATACATACATTTATTCAGTTACTATTTACACATCCCCAATCCATCTTATTATGAAAAACTAAAAATCAATCCATACCCTTAATAACATAACACTATATAATGTGAAATAAAACATGGTTTTAATGGAAACCCAATAAAATTACTATAAGGATATGTTTTTGATAAATTAATGTCACATTTATAAAAACCCATGATTTTTTACTAGGTGTTATAATTTTTTTTCAATTAGTATTTTTATTTTACATCAAAATTTCCATGATATGAAAGAAATTGTGGATCCTAGATCAATCAAAAAATTTTCTTAATATGAATAAAAAATAATATACCCATCACCTAATCATTTAAGAGTCCCACATATTCCATATTAGTAAAAATAGAAATTTATACTCCTTTTTCATTCTAATATTTATAATCCCAGCCTTGAGCTACTATCTTTAGACAAGAATTAAAATAATTTCCCAATTCATTGAAATTAAAACATTTCACTTCTTACTTTTCATTATTTCCTTGACCATTAGCATTAATTTTTATTTTCCATCAATAAAAACACATCTAATATTTTTACATCGATAAGACTGTGCAGATATCATAAGATGAATTTTAAAATAGATTTTTACACATTTATCACAAGTTGGTACTCTTTTGGTTTCTTTGATGAGTACATATGGAATTAATACCATCAATCTTGATTCATATACTTGTTATTATAAAATACCAGAAAAATATCTTCACTTTCCCAGCACAGATCATAATTTACTCATAATATCTAAACTCATGAGTGCCCCGATCCCATTACAAACATGGATTTAATCTTGATTAAAATTAAAAAAATTATTATCATTATGCATAATAAGATTTAGTACATACCATGTCAATCCAGTAACATTATATTGATATGCATTAATAGTGTCCTCCTCCTTTTACATCAAGTTAAGGAATTGAATTTCTATTATACGTCAAATTACATTAGTAAAATACTTCTTATTGAAAAAACCCTTAAATTCATTACATTCCATTGAATAAATTTATTCTATTTCTTATTTTTTCTTTTCAAAGAGTAAAAGTGTTCAACTTCACCATAAATATGATAAATATAATGGCTCACCTGCTCATGTTTTGAAAATCCCATAACTTCAAATTCATTCTCCAAAGAACTTATCCATCATCCACCATCACAAAGTCTTAGGATCCACCAAATTGTTCAGGTGTTGTTTCATTGAATGATCTAAACTAAAAATATTATTATATGGACAATCCCCTCACCACATTACATTGGTATCTCCATTAATAACTAACCTTATTTTATTTGACATAGATACAAAATTCTATATTCCAATTATTACCATTCTATTTTACTAGTTTGAAATGATATTATCCTCTTAATGAAATTCTACCTTCTTCTCCTTGTTTTCTATATTGAAAACCATTTTTGAAAAAAAAATAGATTATGTAACATGGATTTTATCAAAATCTATCTTATTATAAAATAAAAACTAAATAATAATCACTTAATTGTATATATTTTCACCATACCAATATATAAAGTAATCTAAACATTTTTTATTATACAAAATATATTACTCATACCTTAATCAACCCATAATTACATGATTTTTTTATAGGGGATTCAATTTATTAAATGTAGAAAATTATTTTAGTTCATATTTTTTTAGAATTAGGTAAACCATTATTTAACAATGTATAAACTCTTATACTATATCCATATTCCCCTTAAAATAAGTTATTTATAATGATACCCTAGATTCATTAATGGTAACAACCATTATTGGGACTATATCATTATTATAATTTCTAATCATCGTTAATTACCATGTAAAAAATTTTAAACAATGGAATGGGAAAAAATTTAGTAAGGAAAATAAATGTAAAAGAACGTGATATTACATTTTTATACATAAAAATTTGATGATAATTTTTAATTTTTTCCATAGTAAACATTTTAAATTAGATATATATTTACTTTAATGTGATTAAAATTTAACATTTAAATAGATTTTATGCAATATTTTATATATAAACATAAATTTGAATAACAATCATAATAAGTTCTTGGAAAAAATTAATACTATGAATACATTTCCCTAAAAAGTTATACATTAATTTAAAAATGACATAAACTTTAATTAAAAACACAATCCATTTTACATAATTTTTTTCTGATAGAAGAATATCGTTTAAAAACCATTGAAATCATATCATGTAGGTAAATTGGGAAATTACCTGTAAATTCACCCTTATAAGAACACTTAATATGGAATCATCTAACCCGATAATCCTTCTATCTCTTAGGATTAATGAATCTTTCATAAAATCAGTCACATTATTAAATGAATTATATAGATTTATTTTTTGATCTCACATTCATAAAATATTTCCAAGAACAATAGCATGAATAAACCACATGTATATTTGAATTTAATAATATATCACATATGAAATAAGAAATATTGTTTATATGAAGTAAAACATTTTTTATCTCATAAATATGAGATAAACATTTCATTTTTATAGAGAAAATATTAAAATTAATGTTTCTTATATATTTAAAGAAATATTCTTCTTTAAAATAATTGTCACATCTCATCTCAACTAACCACTAATATGACAGGTGGGCTGGTAGGTCACATGGCCTCATGTGCGCCTCCCCGTATTCCAGAGGCTGTCGACTAATAGTGAGGGTCTCAAGAGGTGATTGCGGGGATACTATAACATCATAATCAGAGTATCATAGTAGTATATCAGAATATAAATAGCAATAAATTGGGAAACATGTAATAAATGTAAAACATATTAGATGATGAATAATATAAAATTAATAAATAAGATGGAAAATTCCAATATACAATAATTAATGAATGTCCAGATGATGATAGATAATCTAAAAATAGTAGATATACAAAATAAAACTTTATAAATATATGAAAATAATAGGAAAATAAAGAAATCATTAAAAATAACCCAAGGAAATCCCAATGATCTTCTAGAGATCTAGCTCGGTCTTATGATCCTAACTCCCATGAACTAGAATTATAGCTCAAGAAACAATATGTGGCTCTATGAACATAAGGTCTACTCAGGTAACATAAAAAATAGCAGCCTAATTTGCGTTTGAGATATGAATCATAGTTGTTTCCCACCGACATTATCTAAAAAAGCATTCATTATGTGAATATATTGTAAATCATTGTGTAGGTAATTTGAGTAATAAATTGAAACTAAACAAATAAATAAACATTAGTCAGCTCATGTTCCAATAAGACATGTAGCTCACTCTACCTACTGTAGGTCACGGTTGTAAAATTATGTATGATAAAAAACTATATATATAGTAATATATATATATATATAGTAATATATTTCATCCACCTATATGAAGAATGTGTATTTGGATATAAGTAGCTATATAACGAGAGTACAAGGTGCTGGACGAAACCAGCGTAACACAGTCATCCCTAACAAGTCTGAATAAGCCTATAAGCTCATGAAAAATGGTACTTTTCCTATATAAAAATAATGTGTGAGACTCTATGCACGATACCTGGGATGGTGAGTGACTCATCCGGTCATCAGTTTGAATAGGGAGTCTGGTGGCTTCTCCCAACAACCTACTAGTATCATTACTATGAGATGCCAGGAAACAACACTTGATGTAAGGAAGCATGATTTTCAACCATTATCAATAGAACTCTTTCCATCATTCCACAACATATGTATAAGGTATAATAATATTTCCAATAAATATCCATGAGGTAGTACATCCCATGATCATAATTTAACAGGACCAATATATAATCAAGGGCATCACAAATATAATTATAGCATGTAATTTGAATAATATGATCACAATGGCCTTACCACCCTATACAATCCATTTAAATTAAAATATTTAATTTTATTAACATAATACATGATCATTTAAATAAAACAACAGGTGTGGTTATACAACAAAATTCAATTTCATTTCAATAATTATTTTGATACATTCAAATGAAAAAAAATCCTTAATGATCATTTCAATACATTTTAATACATCGCCTAAAATATATTAAAACAAGGAGATTCAATTTATAAGTCAACGAGGGACCTTAGAAGGTACCATGGTCAAATTGGGAAATTACCTACATGTGTAATACCATTTGCAAAGCAAGATTATCTCTTAGGGGGAGTTTGGTTATTCTATCAATTGTTTTGGAGTGAGCCATGTCTTGTACATAGAAGGTGCATTGGTTCAACGAAAATTTATAAATGAAGGGGAAACTACATTTAATAACATCATTTTAGGGCATGTACTATACATTATATATAATAAAAAATTTCATCAATGAATTTATGAATTCCAAAGCATTAATCCAAGCATGCTTTAAATAACTAGTCACCACCTTGTAATTTCCAGGACAACACACCTCATTGAGGGGTTTTCTTATAAAATCGTGAAATTATTTATTAAAAATTACTTAATCCTAATTAAGAATAACATTCAAGAAACACAACAATATTCATATTAAAGAGGCATTCTTGAAACTATTAAACAAATCTAATCCATTATATATGGTTCACATGGAACGTAGATGGTGTTAAAATCATAGAGATATTACCTATAATGGGAAAATATACTTAATTTTAAATAGAAATATTATCTCACACACTGAAGGGGTGTCTGTGATCAATGATGACATCATCTAACTACTAAACAAGAATCATAGAGATTGTATCTATGTGTGTTGATCAATTTGATAAGAAGACTCAATTAAAAGGAAATGCTAAGCAATTATTTTTGCGCTCCACAATGACACTATTTAAAAGTCAATAATTTTTTTGAAAAAATACATATACCACCTACCTTAAGATTTTCAAATCATCCTATATCACACATTGGATTGGTCTTGTTTGTAAGAAATCTATGAAATGTACATTCACCTAAAATATAAGGAAAATTATCTTTCCCAATGACAACTCAATCTACAATAGATCAAAAGAATAATGATAAAAAAAAGAAATCAATATATTACAAATGCGAATCTATAGAGACTAATTACATTTGATTCAGACTTTAAATAGAGTACTCAACTCCATGAAAGAGTTTGGGAGCTCCTTTTTCATAGGGAGGAGGTACCACATGAGTTCCAAGAGGTTAAGTAGAAGTAAAATGATTTTTATAACTCATTGAAAGAAAAATATTCATTTTCCCCATAAAAAAATTTGTTTCATGGATTTTCCAAATTGTACACAAGCCATGCAACATACATTCCTTATTAAACTACCTCTTACAGTTTGTCTTGCACGATTAAACTAGTTGTGCACCAACCATATGTTCAACAGTGAAAGCATACTACCAATGTGGCACTATCTATATAGGACAGATGCATAGTTTCATAAATTAGCGTGTATCCCATGTGGGGAGACTCTACCCACATTATGAAGCCACACAGTTTCATGTTGGGGCTGTAAAGTTCCAGGAAAACCATGCTCACTGTCTAGTCCTCTTCCATTTTGGGTAACCAAAGTTCAATGCTCTAAAAACTCAACAGGGAACCTGAGGGACCCTTTAGACCTTCCAAAAGATTGTGAAAAACTCATTGATTTGATCTAAATCTAAAAAGTATATTCTGCTGGTCTGTTCAGATAACATATTGTAAAGTAAATGCCACGAATCAAATTCCATTGGAATTATACCTTGGTTTAAAGAAATAGGTTGTGAAAACCTCCCCAACATAAAATATCACATCCCCAAGAATCCTTTGTAAAATGGTAAAATCACTCTATATACAAGGTTCATGATGTCTCATTCAAAGGTTTATTTTACATCACAAATCTACTAACACACATTCAGGAATCACTCTATCATAGGACCCTTAAGCACTCAAAACTAGATCCAATTCTCAATTACCAACTAGAACAATGATACATAGTTTACATGAGAACATTTATCAAGATAGGTAACCATTTCACTGTCCCATTAAACATATGTCCAATATTGATCACCACATTAGATTTTAACGTTATAAGGGAAAAATTATGAACCACAACATAGTCTAACGTTGTATTTTTCTATGAATCACACCCATAAGTGTTCTAATGACACTCCTAGCATTATCTCATTGACAAGGTTATCACATTTACATATGAGGACATCTTAGAGACCTATCTGTAATGATATGGTCAAATCAGGATTGACCAAAGTGAAACTAGTCATGAGATATTTCATTTAAAGACACTGAAACACATACACCACACTCACCTTAAATCGAAAAGACACGTAGAAATGGTTCCTGTCGATTGTATCCACTGAAAAAGAAGGATAAAAAGTCGGACTGTCTCTATCTGGTCATTCTCAATATGCTCAACTAAGACTTCTAGGAAAATATCAAACTGAAATATGTTTCCTTTTACCTAGAAACTTCATACTCACCCCAGATACATTCACTAATGTCCATAATTTACTTTCGATGCTATTTCGTGATTAAAAAATCACATGGAAATTAAAATATCATTCCTCAAAAGGAAAAAATGTAATAACCTAGAACTAATCTTCCTGAAATTTTCTCCCATTAAGAATCACTTATGAGACTGACAACAAGTACAGGTGACCACATATTCACTAAACTGGAGTCCAATGAACTATCCCAAGGTAGTTCATACTCCATTTTTACCAGTGAGATGTTGATAAATATCTAAGATATCCACATTAGGTCATAGAATATGTCAAGGGTGGAATATTTCTTGTAGTAATGTCAATAGAAGACCAGTTGTATAAGAGAGCCTATCCAATGTGTTCCTACATGGGAACCCAAGTATAAATGAGGAATAAAAATTCCTTGGAGTAAACTATGCATCCATTATAAATATTTGATAGGGATTTATTGTCAAGAACAATAAATTTTAAAAAATAGTGTGGTGTAATACTGTTCCTATCTTGGTGATTCAGGGATGATACTAAGATAGGGGACATTATTATTTCTTTTATAAGACAAAACGGTGAGGATTTTAATGGTTTCGCACCAATGAAGAAAACCAAAAGCAGAACACTTGAACCACTAATGGACAACTTCCCTTGATTGAATATCAACTACACATGCCAACACATTTCCATTGTCAAGTCATTATCCTTTACCATCAAAATTCATTTCGTGATTTCTCAAAAATAACCATCTAATTCCATCCCAAACAAATGATTATTCTCAGGGGTTTCATTCAAATCCAACCACGTCAATAGTGTGATTCTTATAAAGAACGGACATGATCCAAATCCTGCAGTCCTGAAGGGTATTCAAGGAAGACGGGGCATTTACAAATGGTCTTATTTGGTTTTGATCATTCTACTTGGATGGGAACATATCAAATAGAACAGAAAAGATGCTTCCCTTCTTAGAAGTGTACTAGTCATTGAAATAAGAGAGATAGACTAGCCGCTCACAAGGATGCTTGGTCAGATTCACCTTAGATGCACATGTGATGCTCCTCCAAGCCATACACACATACCTCATAAAATTTGGCATAAGAGCCAAAACCAACCATATCGATTTGTAAAAATACCCAACCCTCTATGAAGGTTATCTTATGTATTGGAAAAAATGTTATCTCTTTAACACTTATGTAATTATACTCCGTAGTTGACTAGAGATTGTACATAATAACACAAGCTTTAACAATTTAATAAAACTCAACCAGTTTCTTATGTCCTTTTGAAATTGGATGGCTACTCCCTTTATCAAAAAAAAACATCCTAGAGATTACATAAGAAAATAGATAATCTTGAATACCACCCATTGGCTTTTTAGCCCTATAAATTCAAGTATTTTATGGATTATATAAGATATTTAACCGATATTTGTATTTAATTATACAAAAAACATGTATGATGAACTCAAGTCATCCAGTATTGTGTAAAGTTATAGTTTCACATGAACTAAAATGTGGTCGGCCATGCCAATGGAATGTATTACCAGATGAAACTGAGAATTACTCAATTCATGTGCATGTAATAATGGTAGAGGAAAAAAGGACCATCATATTCTAACAAGGGTTTCATGTAGATGTTAGGAGTCCTATTGGGGAAAAAGACATCTACACGACCCCATTATACAAAAATATCATAAAATTTAGCATGGGGTTTAATATTTATGTGTTCCACATACTTTTGGATAGCCACTTAGAAAAATGAAATCATCAAACATTTCACTAGTTCATTCTAAACAATTCACACTGGCCATACACCTGTCATTTAATCTATTTCAAAAAAAATAGAGGCCTATGGAAGTCATAAAAGTTTTCATTCCATGTAAACACAAAATAAAAGTTGAACTACACTTACATGATTTTTAATGAAATTAACACCACCCAATATTCCCTTTTTAAGTCATCACAAAAATTCACATCAACTTTAAAAATTTAAAATATTTTCAAATAGTACATGATGTAATAATTATATACCATAATCACATGGAACTTAATTTAACCGAATCCCCCGGGAAAAAAATATATATGTATTATCAAAATCATTTTCAAACATTAAACATGTATTGACATCCCGTCACAAGTGGGGAATTTATAAACATAATTCTTTTCTAGGTTATAGAAGATGTGGAAATCTATGATGTGACCATTAACCCAACCTTGGTTCATATGAATACAAAACAATATCAGTTTCATAATTATAGGAATTACAATCACCCAAATGGGTCATCTCATAAGAAACATGCACCAATAGAGCTACTTTAGACTAGAAGGTGCATTTATGAGGTTAAATATAAGACATTATAAGGGAAACAATTTCATTTTATCTCAAAATTATTTAAAATATTTCAAATTTATAATGATTTGAAAATATAACATGGTCATATAAATAATGGATCAATTATATAGGTGGCCATATACCAATCCATATTGCACCCATTCACTTTTCAAGTTGGAATTCAGATCCCATTTAATCATTCCCAATTCACATTAAATATTATTATTAAAAGACTTATTAATTTAGAAAATAGTCTATATATATTTATATAAGGGTCCAAAGATGGTTCGAGAATATATGTTACCTTTTTTCCAATAATAAGACATTGATTAACTCTACATCTAAAAATTATTTCCCATTTAATTGCAATAGATTTCCTTTTAAAATTCAAAATCATTAACCTTTTTCATTTAAACAATTTACTTTATAGATGTATAAAGATCAAGGATGGTTTGAGTACACAGGTTTCCTTTTTACCAATCATAATTCACCCATAAACCATACAACTAACAAATGTCTCCCATTTTCTCATAACACATATATTTATCACATGAAACCAATTATATATAAAAAACTAGAATGAAATAAAAAATAGTATACATAGATAAAAATTCTATATGAACTGAATCATTAAACATTATTAGAACATGATAAATATGTATTAACCATGGAATATAATTACCAAAACATTATATATATGAATTAATTCTAAAGACGACAAAAACATAGGATAAAACTCAAGGAACCAAATAAGATTAGTAGGAAAGTTGTAAATACAACAATCTGGCATAGAATATTCTTGGATTTTAAATATCTATGAACTTATAATGATTTATTTAATGAATAAACCATGATGTACCATGAAAAGGGTAATTATTATAAACATTATTAATCAATATGTAGTAAAAATGAAACCATTCACCCATGGTGAAATCATAAATTATAGTAACTACAAATAGAATGAATATCAATCCTATCCCTAGAAACATGTACTTTTCCCCATGGGTGTGGTGATAAGTCATAGACACTAATATTTAAAATGTGTAGAAGAGTTTCTAGTCTCTTGTATACCATCCCAAACTAGTAAGACAATGGAAAAAACAACTCCTCTAATATAAATTTGTAGTATCTCAACCTGTCTAACAATTATGACAGTGCTGGAATGGTTGGTCACATGGACTCAAGCATGCCTCCCCATATTCCAGATGCTGCCAACCATTATTGGGGGAATTGTGATGTGATAGTGGGTATAGTTTTCCCTCATAATCAGAGTAGAATAGTGGTATATCAGAATATAATTAAATGAAAATATAAAAAGAGGTAATAAACATAATTCATAGTAGTGGTAGAATAATATTAACTGAATAATGAAGATGGACAATTCCAATATACAACAATGCATGAATTTCCAGAAAATGATTCATGATCTAAAAAAGTAAACATACAAAATATAATATGATTTAATAAAATAAAATAATAAGAAAATATGGAAGGTAGAAAATTTCGATAAAGTAAATCTCCATGATCATCTCGAGCTCTAGCATGATCAGGTTCTCCTAAATCCCATGTACTAGCAACACAACATAAGAAATAATCAATGATACAGTGAACATAAGGTCTACTTGGTTACCCTTTTGTAATGGCAGCCTGAGTAGGTTGTGAGATATAAATCATAATAGATTCCCACCCATGGTGTCTAAAACAAAATCCAGTAATTTTATATATGGAAAAGTAGTGTGGCAGTAATATAAATAATAAACAAAAAATAAATAAATAAATAAACACCAGTCAGATTAAGTTCTAATAGGACATGTGGTTTTCTCTACCTACTTATACACATTGACAAAAAATGATCTTTTATAATTAATTATATATAGAGTAATGATATATATATAGTATGGTTATATATTGAGACCACCAATATGAACAACATACATGCAGATGTATGTGGGTATATACCAAGAATACTAGGCGTTGGCTGGACTGGGCATAACTTAGTCAAACTTTACCAGTCTAAAAGATATAATATGAAAAATGAAAATAATACCTGCCAATATCCAAATAGAGTGTGAGATTCCATGCAATAAACTCAGTTTGGTGTGTGATATATCAATTAATCACTCTAAAAAGGGATCATGGTGCCACATCCAATTGTCCTACTAGTATCACTAGTGTGATATTCCATGTCTCAATACCAACTGTATGGGAGTGTGATCTTCCACCATGGTCAATAGAACTCTTACCATCATTCCACTTCCTATTGATAAGTTTTAATGATATTTCTAACAAATACACATTAGGTAGTACCTATAATGGTTTTCATTGAATAATACCATCATATAATCAAGGTTATCACAACTATTATGATATCTTTTATTATGAAAGAAATGATCTGTCTATCCTTTCCACCGTTTATAATCCATTTCATTTACAATATTTAATTGAACTCACATAATCCATGCTCATTTAATTATAAAAAAAGTTACGGTCATACCTCCCAAATAAATTCCACATAAATAAATACATTTAATACATTCAAGGAATATAATTTTTCATGAACATGTCATTCCCCAATAATAAATTCCATTTAATCTATTTAAATAAGGAAATTAATTTTAGATTTCATGGTGAGAACTTAGAAGGTACCATGATCAAATTTGGAAATTAACTACATGGGTAATCCCATTAATATATAAATGAAAGACCTTAGTAGTAGATTGGTTATTTTATAAATTATGTTGGAGTGGTCCATGTCATCCTTTTAAACGGTGCAATGGTATAATGGATGTTTTTGAAGGAAAGGAAAAATCCATTTAATAACAACATTTGATCTCATTTTCTAAGAATTACATATAGTATAAAATAAAATCAAAGCATAGATGAATACTATAAAATTAATCCAATAATAATTTAAATAACTAGTTACTAATTTGTAATTTCAAATACAGTGCATTTCATTGAAGAGTTTTATTATAAAATCGTGAAATTATTTATAAAAAAATAATATAAACTTAAATAATCATTAAATTAAATATTCAAAACTCAATTCACTATAAATAATATTTTTAGAAACAATTATGAAAAGCCAATAAATTACATAAGTCACACATGATGCATAGAAGGTACTGTATGAGGTAGAAATTTACCGAGAACGGGAAAATCCTTTTAATTATCAAAGAGAAATATATTACGGCACACCAAATGGATGTTCGTGACTGAGGTTGAAATCCTTTAACTACCAAAAAAGGATCATAGGGAGTGTATCTAGGTGACTTTATCAATTTGAAATGAATAACTCAATTAGAAGGAAATGCTCGACAAAGGCTGATTCGCGACAAAATGAAACTATTCATAACTCAATGAAAATTTATAAAAATTTAGTATGGGTCATAACTTAAGATTTAGACGTTCCACTCAACCAATATCATGATTTTATTTGGTCTGGTTTAGATGAAACCTATGAAATTGCAATTTTTCTTTGATAATAAGAAGTATGAGCTTCTACCTAGATATCTCAATTGAGATGAGGTTAAATGAAGAATAATCAGAAATGAATCAATAGCTTACCGATGTTGATCATATATACTGATGACGTTCAATTAGTATATCATATGGGTTATTAAAATAACCATGGAATATTTTAAAGGATTCATGATAATGTATAACTGCTATGATGATTGGAAAGGGTGGTCAATCTGTATGCATTAAAAAATAGTATTTTTCTACTTTTAAATTTTTTTGAAAAAAACCCTTTCATAAAATGACAAAATTTAGTTTTTAATATTTTGTAAAGAAGTAAAAAATTACTATAAATTAACTATATAAACATTTGTATCATCATTTAGAATAATCATGAAACATTTATATGATCCTACATATGGAAGAAGAATAGTTAGATGGAAGACATTAAAACCAGATTTAAAAAAGTAGTTTCAAACTAAAAATCCAAAATCAAATCATTCCTATTTATATATTCCTAGGTAATAAAATTACATCAATTTTATACAAACATAATAAAAAATTTCATGTTTATTCAATTCTCAGAATTCATTTTTTTTGTTAGCAAGTTTTTTTAGTTCCCAAAATTGTGAAGTTTATTGTGGATGTTTTGAGGTTGTTCAATTTAGAAGTTCAAAATGACATCATAAAGTTGAATAATGAAAAAGGGATCATTGTATCGAACTATATAGAATATTATTCATGACAAATTATTATCTTCATAAATTAATAAAATTATAACCATCCATAGAAGGTATAAAGAAAAACATAAATATGTTGTATCATGGATGCGATTGTCCTCACATATATATAAGTTGTGATTCCACTTTTTTAATGGATGAAAAATAAATAAGGTAAATAATATTATAATTTTAAAAAACATTAATATATTTCAAAATTAATTTTAATTTATTATTTCCATCCCTATGATGTACCTTTTGAGGCGGTAGTGAAAATCGAATCACATTACTTCATAGAGGTGGAATTCCATATGTGTGTGTGAGGGACATTATCAATTTAAAAAAGACGAAAAGTGTAAAATTTCATGATACGTTTTATCTAAAAAATCATAATAGTGTCAATATATAAATATTTACTCATTAATTCTGTTAATATATCTTTTCATGTTAGGTGTCAATGGAAAATGAAACACATCTCTTTATGGGGGTGGTTGTCCACATGTATACAGATATGTTGTTTTCATTTCCCCTAAGTTGGAAAAGAATTATAAATGAGTGGATACATTAATATAAATACATATTATTATAGATAAGTTACTCATGAAGTATTTTTTTAAGGGTTATAAATACATTTTCCAGATGTAGAAGAAATAATAAATTGAAATACATCGGTTAGGACTTATACATATTCCCTTGATATCTCCCTTTTGAATAAACCTTTCACCTTCTAGTATTTGTATTTTTTAATGACTAGGACATATTAAAAGTTGGTATGGTAGTTCTGTAGGGGTTTTTGTCATGTATTTGATGAGCTATATGGATCAAAATTTGTGAATAAGTGGGGATAAGTGGATCCCATTTATAATTGTGGGAAGTGGCAGCCATATAAAAATATAAAACATTAAATTATCATAAATATATTTTTCAAGGAATGTGGATACAATTTAGTAAAATATATAATTAAATATAGGGTTATGAATATATATACACAAAAATTACATTTATCCATGTTTTAAAGATATTCTCTACCTTATATCTTAGTTTACCCCCATTAACTCTTTTAAACCTTACTGTAGTGAAATACCTTGACCCTAATAATTATAAATTATGACAGAAAATGAAATTGAACACATTACCAAATTCTATAAGCTTCTCAAATATGTTTGCAAGAGTATTCATCATCATAACAGAGGTATTCTGTTCCAAAATATTAAAGGATAAATTTTTAGATTAAATAATATTAATAAGCCCCTATTATTTGTTATAAAGGGCTTACCATTATTCATAAAAACTCAATTATGATTTGAATTATATCAATGAAACCTATATATCACTTTTGAATAAATAGGATTAAATTTATAACCTCCAAATCAAAATCCTACCTTGTTGAATTTATCAATCTAGACCATACAGTCTTCCTCAACCATCATTTTGGAATCATGAAATTATTAATAGAATTATCTTATAAGTATATGTATAGAGTAATTCATTAAATTTATTCGTGATCTCTTCACTAGTATATATCCCATAAAACTCTATAATTAATCTGTAATACCACTTTTTTGCCAAAACCCAATATTATAGAAGAAATCCTCTAGAACCTTAAATTAAAAAAAGGTTCAAAATTAATAAAATAAAAAAAACAGATTTCATGTAACCATACTTTAGAAATATGATATAGAATATTCATACTAAATCACCTCATAGTCAAAAAGAAACATTCATATGAAAATTAATTTAATGAAAAAAACAATAAATAGAACAGTATAAATACTCTTATCAGAAATAAGAAGAATATTTCAATAGAACAATTTCTCTGATATATGTGATCCCACCCATCTATAAATATACATGTAAAATAAGTATCATTTGTTCCATACGAAAACTATATTTTTAAAAAATTAAGGATAAATCATGGATAATGATTCTTTTCAACATTCATCACTTTAGAAGTCATCCACCACATCCTATCCACTTTCAGAACATGCTGCCTACTAATTCCTAGTTCTAAAATACCTAGTTTTCCTATACCCTACCTCTATCTAGAATATCAAACATGACTTATGAACTCACTAATTATATAATTCTTTGTTACATAATCAAATGAAATTATTAATATCCGACACTAAAATAATATCAACATGGATCGAGGTATGATTTTATTATTTTATAAGATACTAAATCATGGATTTCATGATTTAAGAAGTTATGGTAAGAATATGTTGTCCTAGTAAACAAAATTATAGAACTGTCAAGAGGGTGTTCATTGAAGTCATAAATTCAAATTAAAATTTTCTCACTCTAGAAATTCAATTATGCAAAGGATTCAATCTCTAATCAAGTCAATTAATATTAATAAAAAATTAAATAATCACATTGGAAATAAACTCTACGATGTTAGAAACTAAAAATTATATAAAAAATAATTGTAAATAAGAAAAATAATTTAGTTGAAAAATAAACAAGGGGTTACATATGAAAAAAACAAAAACACTTATAGAGGATAATATTACAAATTGTTTTAATTTAGACGAACACTTCTAGATTATCCCAAAGAATTGGAATTTTCGGTACTAAGATCATATGGATAAAACACTAAAACCAATAGCTTATTCAATATAACTAATTATGAAGGCAAAATTTCCCTAGTATGGTTTTTTAAATAAATCAATTTGGATGTAGATTCCTCACCCTCAATCTCACCAATAAAAAAGATCATATATAATGATTAAAATAACAAAAACATATAGCTATATCAATAATTACTCACATAGTTAATTACCCAATAAAACCTCGTAAAAAGTATTAAAAGTGAGAACTCTGAAATAATTGATGTAATTGTAACTGATATGAAATGTTTTCATAATCTCATTGTATTCCATGAAACCCCATATGTTAATAATATTTTTAGTTATATTATTAACAATATAAGATAAATTAGGTTAATTTATTCTGTTAACAATAATTTTAGTCCTTTAGAGATAGAATATTAAATTATTTATAGAAAACATATCATAACTTCTCTTAACGCATGATATTTGTTTTTATTGTGAATGAATTTTTTCTCCAAAATATATCATAACAAATATTCTATTTTAAATGTTTTTTACATGTATATATTTTATCATGATATTTTCATCATTTATTGAATCTTTTATGCCATAATAAAATGGGTATCCTACTGATTTCTATTAACATAAAAATATGTAAATTTACTTTACAGTTTAAATTTTATAGATACAATTTCATTCTGTTGTTTGAAAAAGATAGTATAGTTAAAAAAATAAAAGCATTGTTATTGGGATAAAAAAAAATATTTCCATCTTAGTAAAAATATATATTTTTTGGATTTATATCAAATATTTGATGGGTAAATTTTTGTAAAATCAACTAAATTTAGAGTGTTAATAAAGTATTATTACAGTTTACAATATATAAATCTCTATAATTTAAAATCTAATTAATTTTTTAAAATTTATTATAGATTTGTGATTAAATATATGAGACTATAATCGGTTATCCCATTAAATATATACTTAGGTAACTTAAAAATTATCACTCATGTTATTCTTCAGCACACATATGGGTTTACGATTAATAAAACGACCTCTATTTCATGTTCAATTAAATATAATTTTAATAAAAACTAAAAAATATGAGATAACTATTAAAATTCTTATCATATTAAATAGACATATTTATAAGTAGGTTTTATGGAGGTCTCTAGATAAACAATAAAATATTGTTACTTTTGATCATCATATTAGATATATATATAAAAACCTCAAAACATCACCATCAAATTAAAGATTTCATTTATCATGTTATGAGGTAAAATAGGGACATAGTTATGATGATTTCTCTACTAATGTTTTTATTATTATATATAATAGAATTTTTATTTTATATATATATTTCTTCAACATTTATTTATTTATATTATTGAGATTATAACACATCATGTGATTTTTCACTGATTATGAAAGATCATTGAATAATTTAAAAATCACATATAAATGAGGTCAGACAAAAAATGAGTTATAATGAATATAAGACAAGTATTTCCTAAAATTTTATGAATGTATAAAGTATAGTTATTTAAAAAAAATTAAAAATTATATGGTAAATGAATGATCATGTGGATGAAGTAGAGTGTAGATAGCCAATTATTGCCTAAAAGAGAAAATTTTTGGATTTTGTAAATTAAAACATTAACACTTGTGGAAGATACATGAACTTATTTAGAGAATCTGTGAATAAATATTATAAAAAGGTGGAGGATAGATATATTTATCCCTTATTTAAGCCACAAAAATTATATGATATAAATATTAGGGACTTTAAAACATGTTAACAGTTAATTAGATCTATAATTAGAGTGATAAATATATAAAAGTTATTGTTTTAATATATAAAAAATGAAATAATTGAAGGATTTTTATTATATTAAATCTTTATTTGGGTTTTATAATGATTCTTTTTAATAATAAGAGTTTATGTAAGAGGTATTTATCTTCATTATAAATATAATATTAATCTTTTAGTTTAATAATATTCTCAATGTCATAATTTTTAATTCTATGATTACAAATTCTATGAATTGTTTTTATAAGAATGAATAGTTTTCCATGTAAATGAGATAAATATTGAACAATTAAACTAATTATGTTTTTTTGAGAGGATAATCAAGGTCCAAAAATTCTAAGAGGTGATATAAATTTAATTCAATGAAATTATAATTCTAAAAGAGTATTTTTTTCAATATAAATTTGATTCAATTTTTTGAAGAAGTTATTGGAGAGATAGAACGTTAAAATATTTTTTTGATGGTGAGGTAATAAAATGGAATTATGTAAGTAACATATATTCTTTATTTTGTGAATGACTTTATATTTTTTTATAGATTAGAAAATTTTATATCCATTTTATGGAGTTTCATGCATCCCACCAGTTTCAGCCTGTCGATGTCCCATTTTTCATTTATAAGTTATTGTATATGGAATTACAGTCGAATAAAGAAACTCTTATATTTAAATTTTTGTGGTTAAAATGTCAATATTTTGACGAAATTTGTACATCCTTTGGGAATTAATGGTGTGAATGTTTAATAGAAAAAGTACATTATATCAACAATAACATATATAAATGGAGTTATAATATATATTTTCATGGTGATACTGTACTAAATAAAATATAGATGGAATCTTATAAAAAATATTATACTGTACATAATGATTCATATCTTCATAAAACATTAATTTTTTTTAAATGGAAATAGATTATCATATTAATATTAAATAATAGTTCATTTATATGAGATTAATATAGAATCATATTAATGAATGGGATCAATATACATCTTATATCTACTAAAAGGATATCTATATAAAGAGAAAAAAGAATTATTTATCGATTTAGACATAGTAGAAGAGTTTATATAGTTGAATCTTTTCGGAATAAAGATATTATTTTTGATTTATAAGACAAATTATTTTTTATTGATCAATATTTTATATTTGATTTAATTTCAAATTGTATAACTTTTGTGTTCACACCGGTATGGGTGGTTACAAAAGTAGGGATATTTAATAAAATATAGTATACAATGTTCTTAATTGAATGAATCCAAAAAGGGGGACTAGACCTGGCATGCTCTTTGAATTATTTTTATTTGGTTTTGGAAAATTTTTGGTGATTATATTATATAGATAACAAATAACTTTTTTTGGTAATGGGTGGTTTGGATTATTTTTAAAAACGACTCATCACATTTATTCCAAAAATGGAAAACCATTCACTTGTTTCTCATTTTTGGACAATCTGATTATGTAAAGTTATTTTTAAATTTGTTTGGAAAACACTTATGAATAGGATTTTGAATATTTTATCACATATTTTCTCAATGAAGCAAAGTGATATAGAAAGTAATAGGTTTATATAATATAATTTTTTTATTGAACGTGAGGTTTTTCATTCCATAAATATTGTTTCCACTTTGAGTATGGGTACTATAAATTTATAAAATCATATGATTTAATCATGTAAAATAGAAGAACAAAATATGTTAAATTATATTCTAATAAAAATAGGTTTTAATAAGAAATTTATTGATACAATTATTAAATTTATTTCAAAATTATCTTACAAAAACTATATTAATTGAGAGATTTTAAAATTTCTCAAGCATTTAAGGGGATTTCACCAAGAGGTTCCAATTTAATGATAATTATCATTATTTTTTGATGAGGTTTTCTAAAAGATGATTTGTTTTATTGCTTAAGATAGAAAATTTTTTGTTTTGAAAGAATGTATGTGGGGTCCATGGGTGACCAATATTTTTATTATAAATGACTAGTTAGTCATTTTCTACAAAAAACAATAGTGTATCCATGAAATTGTTAGTTTAAATAATAATAATGAGTGGGATTTGGGATAAGATGTGAATTTTTGAAATTAGAATATTTTATAGAAATGTTGTGTTGATAGGGAAAATTGTTTATCAATAGGGTTTTCATTAAAAAATTATTAATTCCAACATATAAATATATTTCATGATCCATGGATTTAAAATATTTTTGATATGTGGCTTATTATTCATATTATTTTGAGTATAAAAGGTCCATTTGTTTGGGATTTTATAAATGATGATGTTATATATTAACTTGTGAAAAAGATTAATTTTTGGTTTAATGAGTTGAATTTTAGTATCTAATAAGTTATCAAATTTTTTAGAGAGTTTTGTGGAAAATATTTATTATCCTTATACCCAAAAATTAATTCATTAAATTTTATTAGGATCTTATTTTTAAATTAGTTATAGTACATCAATAAAAAATAATATTTGGAAACATGTATGGCACATTGATCTTCCCCATGAGCTTCATCAATATTAGTGGATGTTTTACATGGATATTCTAGCTAAAAAATATTCATAATAATATTATTTCATATTAATTTTCTCTTACATTTTCAAAGTATAAAAATATAAATGTGCATGTTTTTTTTTGTATCCATGGAAGTGAAAAGTATCTAGAATATGTGGTAACAATTTTCCTAATAATTATGATCATGGTTGATGATGTTAAAAAACATTATTGTGGTAGATATAATTCAGGAATCATGCGTTATTTAAATGTTAGTTTTGATAAATTGTAATTAATTGCATTATATTAGTATTTTTTTACTAAAAAAAGTGTGGATATGGTGGATGATTTATATTCATGATATTTGAAAACGAAAAAAGATTTATTTTATGTTGTTTAAAAATTGATTTCCAAATAATCCAGGTATACTTTTTTTCTATTGTAATGATGAATTTTGTTTTTTGTTTTGTATATCCAATGAAGTGGGTTTTAATTATATGATTAAAGAGAAGTATGAATTTTTTGTAATTTTTTATAAAGTATATTTTTACTAATTATAGTCCTCTTTTACTAAATTATATGAAATTGTTGTTGGTTTCTATTCTGAAATTGCATATGGATTGAAAATTATAGTTTTTTAGTCATATTTCCATGTTTTGATCCATGATCCCATCACTCATTAATGTATTCTTCTTTGGTCTATTTATGGATACAATTCATAATATTATGGTTTTTTGGGTGTTTTGAATAACAAATTTTTACAAGGAATTTTAACAATGTTGGGCATTATTGTGCACTTTTTTTAATGAGGGTTGTGATAAGGTTTGTTTTTTGGAAATACCTATCATTATTGAAGTATTTTTTTATTAAATAATTGAACTATATAAAATGGGTTTATTATTTTCAAAAAAAGAAATAATATGAAAATAAGTGTTACATCCCCATAAATTATTAATCTTAAAATTTCTATATCATCCCCATAGGGTTAGATTCTTTATAGATTGGTCACATCACAATGAATTTCTCTATCATGGGGATCTAAATTTGGAATTAAATAATATTATTCAACTATGGGGTGTTTTTAATGTGAATCAAAAAAAGATTTTTATTTCTCTCTAGGAATGAGATTTCAAACTCAACAAACCTAGTGGATATTTATCAAATCTTCATATGAAGATTCCAATGATGGACATAAATATGATTCCTGATTGTGATGAAAATAAATTCAACTAACCAAATATAATTATCTAATATACTAATGTAAGAATAGATACAAGTTAGTGAGAAGGCTCATGTTGGGTGGCTCAAGGCGTTCTGTCATAAAATATATTTCTTTCAGGAAATTTTTTAATATAAATATAGTTATAGATATCATAAACTTAAATGTAAGAATGAATATTTCACTAATGAAATTGTTTTGATAAGTTATTTGGATCTGGATAATTTTTATTTTATCTTTTCAACTCATATTTTGGTTCCTTGTCATCATAATGGAGATAAAAGGTAATCTCTTCCTCACTATTATTTGATTCCATTACGAGTATGGTCTCTAAGAAGAATAATGTACTCCATGATGCTTTCCAAATAGAGTCTGATATCTACAATTCTATTCATAACTGGATAATTGATAGTTCCACTAGTCCAATTTTTTTTTCAGGGATACTATTTACATGTGCATGGGATATCACGTGAGTTTACTTGATCAAGCCTATTCATGAATTTATACATGGGTCTATGTTCTTTGGGATATTTCATTTCCCACATTGGTTTCTCTTGAAATGATATAGAACCCAGCTCAATTCAATCAAATCAGCTGAATTGTTTTATGAAAATTATCATATAAAATAATAGTTATGCTTCATAATCAAATTATATTTAATCACTTATCAGTATATATCTTAGATGAGAAACATCGTATTATTGTATGGAAAGGTGTTCAAGGAGTAGTGTACATTTTTTATAGGATACTGAAGGACATGGACCATAACATTCATTTTGGGAACCATATGGTCCAATTGGATATTAATAGGGCCTATGAAATAATTGTTTGGGGATTTATCATCATGGTTATCAGTCATATATAATTCTCAAATTTTGGAATTGATATTATCTTCTACTGTTTCCCATCCACTTATTTATATATAATTATGATGGGGGGAAATTTTAATTATTTTAAATCTATTTTATTTTTGAGATAAGGAGACTATATTTTACCCATTTATTTCATTTTAGCTAATAAGTCCCATCAGTAGTTATTTGAGTTCTTGCATAGTTCTTATTCATATGTGAAACATTCATATAAGTCTTTGTCGACTTTTTGTCTCCCATATTTTCTTTGCAAAAAATATTTTTATTTACAAAAATGTTATTTTCCATTCAATTAATTCCTCTAAACATATATTATATAGAGTTGATACGAGCATAAATATTCATTGAGTAAAATCTTTACATCTATATGCTTATAGGATAGATGGGATAAATATTTGGTGAATTTTCATGGATTCTTTAAATCATTTATCCTATTCAATTACAATGGGGTTCTTTTATTGTTTTGTAAAGTTAAAATGATGCATTTATAATTCCTCAATAACCAAATTTATACTAAAATTTGTAATTGGATTCATAGAGTCTAGTTTTTTTATTGTAATATTACCCTGATCCAATATATTCTTGGGAAATTTTCTTTTCCTTTCTTCACCATTTTTAATTTGTGTAAGGGTGTGAATAAGAATATGAGATTTATTTTCAAAATTTTTTGGTACTAGAATTAATTATAATAATAATGGGTTAGTGGGAAGTACATATATTATCCTACCAAAAAGGGTATGATGAAGACTAATAGTCTTCTAATTTCATTTATTTTTTCTCATATAAAAAGGGATTGGAATTTTGTGATGGGAGGAAATTTTTTAGAAAAATATATTTAGTATCTATTTGTATATCATTATTATCATATTAGTATGAAGGGTATTTTAAAATCTACACATAGTTTGAATTAGATCATTAATCACCTCTATTATATTCTTAGTAGTTCTAGGGTGGTGGTTTTTAAAAAAAACTATCTTTTTAGAATTATTCATGGGATAACATTATATTGTTCTTCCTTATGTTTCATTTCCATGATTAAATCCTCAAATCATCTTGAAGAGTTAATCCTAAATTGGATTCCATCCGTGATGCACATGGAAATATTGTGGCCTGGTCCTAGACGACTCATCTTCACTAGAAGCACAGATGGATTGTTCTTCTCTTATACATATAAAAACATGATTCAACATTCATGTCCATATTTGAAGTCTGGGTGTTAACTATCTAAATATATCATTAAAAATAAAATAATATTCTTATATCCATAGATATATAGATATGAACGTTCTATGGAAATCACATAGTGTGGGAGGGGAATCTTTATTTTTAATCATTTTAGGTTCTCTCACTCTCATAAAATGAAATCCATGTTGCAATTTTTTGTTGGGGGTGAAGGATCTCTAGAATCATTTTTCATTATTATTGATATATTTTATTTTTTGGGATCCTTTGATCTTATTCTTTAATAATTCTTATCTGGTTATAAAATAGGCACATATAGTGGAGGTATTGTCTAACAAATCTGATTTTATTATATATTGTTGTAGAATATTGTATGTATTATTATTGGATTTATGTGCAGAGACTATGTGAGATTCCAAGGATTAGTGAGAATGTAATTAATTTTTTAAATATATTAAAAATATTAAATATCATACATGAAAAACATTTATTGAAAATTTTAATATATACTAAACAGAGGCTCATGTGAGAAATATCATGTCTCCATTGAGTTTAGATCACGGTTTGTACCCTAAGTGTCACATAATCTTTGATTGTGTCATGTATTATGCTTGAGTGCCTTTGTGGGTAATTAATTAAATAAAATTAATTATACTTATTTAATTATTTCATTAAATGTAAACCTATAATGGTTCATTATAAATAAACTTCCAAGGAAGAAATTTTGAGATTTCCACATAACTCAGAAAAAATGGGAGGAGCCTTTAGAGAAGAATGTTGTAGGAGATATAAGTAAATGATGCTAGATCAGATGGGGATAGATGATCAGAGAGCTAACAGAACATGTGGATGTTTCCAATGATAGAGAATTTGAATAATTCATCTTGATTGATTTATCTACATTTAGATAAGATACCTTTTTTAATTAACCCCCATTTTATTTTCCCTTTGATGAATGTGAATTAATTTGAAAGAGGATTGATTTAATGGTATATCATATTGTGGGTGTAGGATTATTTTATAGGGAATTTTTGGAGAATTTTTGATTTATTTTGGATCTTGATTCAATGTTCTAAAGGAAAATAATCGAGGCTGACCCAAACATGGTTTATGTTCACTCTTATTTGGAATTCGTTGGATTTCTTCGACTGTTCATTATGGTATCATAACTAGAATTGGTTTTGGATGGGGATTCAAAAAATATAGAATAATCAATTATTGTACACTATATTCTTGGTGTAATTTCTTGATATCACATATCTATATTCAGATCAATGATGAGATTGAACTATGATGATGGTTCCATACCGTATATGATTTCTTAATTGTTTATTTTGATGTGAGGTTACTATCTGATGCGATAGAGGGATTTCCTACATGTTTTGGTGGGTAGATTTTGATGAGTAGTGTAAGAAAGGCTCCGGCAGACCATTTCCTTACTCTCTGGCATGATTCATGGATGGATCAGTGATCAAAGGATAAAATGAAGACACATGTGGAAGATCCATATGTTTCAAGAAATTATGGGTTACACAACATGTCATCCGAGATCACGTGCCACATGGGACCCAATATACAGTGCTGGGGTTTCCACATAAAATAATAGTATAACACTTCAAGTTACACGTGTCACATTCCTTTTGACCATTACATGGATCCTTTTTGTTTACTTGTGAAGGTACATACATATGGACATTCCTATCTAGACACAAGCATAGCCAGTTAAACATGGACACTGGTTGGAGTACATTTTCTTAGAGAAGTCTTGTACTCAAGGTAAGACATAGATGTGGGAATAGACCAAGATATATGACAATGACTTAGTGATGAATGGACATGAAATGTACTACAAGTACAAGTTGTTTTCTTCCTTAAATAAGTCTTCAAGCCCTTTTCATCTTCATCTTGGAACAATTTCATTATGGTGCGTTCCCTTGATCCATCCTCTATGGGTTTAGTATAGAATTACATTCTACACCTAGGATGGTGATATCTTAAGAGGGACAACAATGTTAGATAGAGTTATTGGAGAACTTTATGGGTTGTGTAGTGTGATCCTCTATCAACATATCTTCCCCAAGTTTGGTTCTTAGTATCATCATGACCAATACTACTTGAGCACTGATCTTGTATTTAGTAGGTTAAATTATATTAGGATGTTGGTATAACCCATGTCGTTGGGTGTAATCCCCATTTTTTATATCGATATCTTTATACTTTTAATGTTTACTCCTTATAGTGAGACTCAATGATTATGAAATTTTGGATGAACATCATTAGATCTATTTTACTCATGGATTTTGTTCCCCTAATGAGTTATATGTTGAACCTTCAAGTAGGAATCCTTGGATCGTATATCAATTTTGAAATTAACTTGAGACTATATATCTATGTTGAGTATATCATGATATTATTTTCGTATTTTAAACTTACATTTCTCTGTGATGACTTGATTTTTATTCTTGATGATATATTCTTAGGGATTCATGGTGTTATAAGGGGTATTGTTATACTCCCTCATGCATTGAATATTCCTAAACATATCATGTCTTATAAATATGAAAAACCTTTTTGTAGATCCCTAGAGGTACTATGAGTAGGGGGATCTTAGTGATGTAGATTTACCAAGGTATTTCCTATGTGTTTGTTTATAGTATTCCTTACACACATTACATGTTGGAAATGTTTTTCATTTTATTATGGTGGGATTTTATTTCCCCCCTTTGTTTTATAGTACATTTTGTCATACTTTAATGGTGGGATTTTAGATTTATGAATTCATGGTTATTATTTTTTTAAAATTTGAACATTGAATTGGATAGAAGATGTCTATGGGGGGGTATTGCTACATTAGGATAAGGAATTGCATGTGTGTGATATGCCTAATCAGCACTAGTTTCCAGTTATTGGACTTGTAGATTTGGAATTGGGGGTAGTCCAGACATTTTATCCATTATGATGAGTCATGAAAGATTGGTATTGGAGTTATTGTTCTTTATGTAGGTCTTGAGTATGTGAGATGCATTTGGGGAAACAGAGTTTTGTGTTCCAATTTTGGATTTTAGGCTAGAGACTCTAGTGTTGGTGTGACAGATGACATATCCATACAAACGAACTATAATAACCTGAAACTCATCATAGTAAATATAGAAATTGATAATAGGGAATTAATTTCTACATGGATCATATAGGAATGAGTTGTAGTTTCCATGTCCTTATTGAGTCATCTATCCAGATATACTTATTGACGTTGTATATCTTTTTTATTTCAGTGTACCTCTATAATGTTTTTTAATTAGTATTACAGTTTAGAATCATGAGGATGATCCCCTATGTGATAAGGCTTTAATACAACGATATGTTCAGTAGGTGTTACATGAGGTGGTGCACCCGCCATACCACCACCTATCGAGAAGTAGATGGTATCTGTAGTAGCAGTAGATTTGGAATGTAGGATGAGAATTTTTCATGAGTTTTAGTGACAGTAAAACCTTAGGTTTTTTGGGATTGAAACCCATATGTGGCTAAGGACTGGCTTGAGGTAGTGAGAAAACTCTTCCTTCTTGTCAGAAAACCATTAGGCTAGATGGTGGTCCCACCAATGAAATTTTTTTATGTATATACTAGATGATGGTGAGTGTTGGTGACAAAATCATATGATGAGGTGATTCTAGAATTTTTAGATTGAAAAATAATTTTTATATAGAAGTATTCTCTAGCTACGTTGGGGATTGTGAAAATGTGGGATATTATAAAGCATTGGTAGGGAAGTGTGACTATGGATGATTATTCATCTAGGATCACCAACCTATCTCGTTAGTTGATATATATGGTATGTGATCAGTTAATTTAGGATCAGATATTAGAGTGAGTTATATTCAGTAACATCTGAGAAAATGTGACTCTTATATTAATTTCTACATATGTTGGGGTTTTGGAGCATGCATTGGTGGGTGAGAGTTTCATAACTAAGTAAAAATAGATAGTATTTTCTATTAGTGGGAATACATGGTAAAAGTTTTTAAAAATATTTTTTCATTGATAAAATCAGGGACCAAGATGTGTGATACATTTCCAGAGTTTATCCTAATATAGATGTTATGTGGTCTATAGCTCATAAGATGGATCAAGTCATCCTACATATAGTTGGTGATACTCTTTTGATGGCTGAGGACATTATACCTGATATAATCTAAATTTAATTATGGCTAAAAGAGAGTAATTATATGGGCCAAATAAGAATAGACAAAGGTATGTGAATAAAGTTCCCCATGGTGGTAGATGTAGAAGAGGAGTTGGGACAGCAACGGGAGGTGGAAATAGTTGTGACTTTTTTCCACCACCACTCCTAGGTGGTCCACACCAAGCTTAGAGAGCTGGGGATATGGTGATGGAAATTAGAGGAAGTTGAGGATTATGACCCATAGGCTCCAAGGATGATATGAGGTATGATATTGGTATTCTATAACATAGATACATTATAGATAAAAATAGGTTTGATTTAGATATTTAGTTCCAATTATCTGGTTCGATATTAATAGATTTTGGTCGAGCTTTAGGCTCATCCCTTGTGCTTGGAAAATCCTATATTATATTACTGAATGATCAAAACAATTTACTAATAATGTTACCTAACACTTGTGGGTGAGTTTTTCATTTGGGATGACATTTCATTAGTGACGGGGCCTTATAATTTCATCTTAGGTACAAAATGGTTCAATATAGTTCATTCCCAGATTGACTATTTAATGTAGAGGGTGTGGTGTGTCTATAGTTATGGGAAAAGGATTTCTATATTGGGTAAAAAGGAAACCTAGTCATAGTTGTATGGACTCATGCATTGGAGGGTGCATTTTATTACAAACTATTTGGATAGAATGACCCTTGGTGTAGTTAATTCTATAATCCTTCAGTTTCCAATAGTGGTGGTGGAGTATGATGACATATCTCCCGAGGATGTGTCAAGATTACCTCTTTGTCAAGAGATATACGTCATCATTCAACTAAAACCTAGGATAATACAAATATCAGTAGAAGTATATCAGATGAATCCTATAGGTATTCATAAGGAGAGAGTGTAGTTAGAGGACTTGTAGAGGAAGGGATTTGTTAGGATTTCTGATTCACCCTTGGAATGACCCATGTTATCTTCCAAGAAGGTGGATTGAAGAATAAGGATTTGTGTCGATTATGATCACTTAAACAAGGTAAAAATAATGAGTATGTGTCCACTCTAAAGGACCTATGACCTATTCAATAATTTAAGAGGGGAAAGATGGTTCTAAAAGGATAAAATCTAGTCATTCTATCATGAGTAGTGATTAATAAATGACGGTATACTGAATATGGAATGAATATATTCTAACAGTGGATATGATTACTTTGTGTGCACTTTAGAATTAAGAATGCCCAAGCTGTGTTAATGGGACACATGAATCATGTATTCTTTTTTTCCCTAGACCTGTTTGTGGTATTATTCATTAATGACATCCAAGTTTACGCATTGTATGATTTGGATCATGAGAGACACTTGATGGTGATTTGGTAAATACTCTAGGATAAGAAGGATTATAGGAAAATCTTATAGGTCTATTTCTAGATTTAGGAGGACCACTTCTTGGGACATGTTATCTTAGTATATGGTGTATCAGTGGGTCAGTAATGGTTGGGTCAATATTAGCTTGGGTGCCACCCAAGATTGTGATGAATGTGAAAAAACATCATCTAGTTGGAGGGATACTATCAAATATTCATACAAGATTTCTCCATGATATTATTTCCCTTAAAATCTTTGACTCAAAAGTGAATGCATTTTGTGTGGAGATGGGGGTGACAACAAGATTTCAAGGAGTTGAGGTAGAGATTGATGAGTTCTCCCATCATTAGATTTATAGAAGAGGGTGTCAAGTGTGTATTGTTAGGTGATGTATTAATAATAATGAATGGTTATGTTATTATGTGGTGGTATTTTGTGACTTCTTATAGTTCACATCATTTAAGACCACATGAGATGAACCATGTGACCCAATATATTAAGTTAGTAGTGGTAGATTTAACACTAATGATGTGGCAACACAACCTGATGGGATAATGGTTTATCATCTATTCTAACAAAAATATCTCAAATATAACTTCTCTCATAAAGATATTAACTAGGTAATAGAAATTTCTAGGTTTCCATCATGAGTACGACATCAATATTTTCTATACTCTTGGGAGGGGGAAAGTGGTAGTAGACTCTCTCAAAAAGCTATCTTGTTTGAGGTTTATGAGTGTGATCTCAATTTATTTGGCCTCATTAAATTAATATTTTTTATTAGAATAAATAAACTTGCCTCCAGTTAATGGTTTTTACCTATCAACTTTTTTACTGATTCAGGGTTGCACTAATTGGGGATTCCGACTATGAGACCCTACATACTAAGATATCCACCAGATGTGCTCATGATAGATTCTATAAATTCACTGAGCAAGAAGTCCTTTTTATAGGATGGAAAAAGAAACCAATTTATCTGAGAGTGGATTTTCTAAGGGTGTTCCCTATATCACAATTAGTAGTACATCAAGGTGTGTCAAAGATGTTCCATAACCTTTTGTGCTTGTTTTGGTTTCCATAGATGATCAATGGAGTTTCATAGATTGTCTCTCGATCCCTTACACTTCATAAAGAGGGAATGAGCACTATGATCTAGAGGGTTTTGATCATCCCCATGAGGTTCCATAGTATAAGAGGGTTGGGATATCTGTAGACAGTATGATGGGGTAACAATGAATGTTTAGGGGACACAATTCCATCTGGTTTATCGTAGACTGGATCACCAAGTTATCCAACTTCCATGATTTTTGTGAGATGAGTTTAGTAGATATCATAAGGAACCACAATGTTTAAAAGATAGTTTGATTCCATTGAGTTCTCTCAATGATTTTTTTTACTGGGATGCATATTTCACATCCCAATTACAGAAGGGATTATAAGAGGTTTTCAGGACTTTGTTTCTTTTTATTAAGTCATTTCACCCACAAAATGATTTCCAAACATAGAAGACCATTTTTTCATGGAGGAAATGTTGCAGGTTTTCTTGTTGGACTTTTGATGTATTTGTTACAATCACCTAACATTATAGAATTTTGTCTACAAAACCACTACCATTCCTCCATTTGTATAGAATTGTTAAAGGCCTTTTGTGGGTGACCTTATGTGTTAACACAATGATTTATCGACCCCGAAGAGTAAATTATTATGAGCATAGAGTTGCTACAAGCCACTATAGATAAGGTTTATATCATCCAAGAGAAGATGAGAACATTAAGGATCTATCGAAAGTCCTATTTGGATCAATGATTTAGGCCTTTGGAGTTCGATGATAGAGATAACATGTTCCTGAGGGTCCCACCTATTCATGGAATATAGAGATTTGGCTGGGGTGGAATGATATATTTGGGATTCATTGTCCCTTTCAAGATACTTCTTAGGGTTGGGGAGGTGATGTACCACATAACTCTGTCATCATAGTTAGACTAGGTACATGATTTCTTCCATGTGTTCTTATGTCGTGGTATGTTAATGACCAATCACATGTTATCGACTAGGGAGAGATGGATTTCAAGTGTGGAGACACATTTTTTGATTAGCTTGTATATATTGAGGATTATAAGGAGGGCATCCTATACATGTGATCTATTTCCCTAGTTATGTTTGGTTGTAGCATAAGAATCCTTATGTGAGCATCTAGGTGCGGGAGACCAGGGTGTGTACTCAGTACCTGCATCCCTCTTTGTAGCCTTTCATTTTGGATTATTGGGACATAATGTGAGAAGGTGGGGGAAAATGTAACGACTCTTATTTTTCCATATATTTCTTTATAATATTGTATAGATTATTTTTTATGCGAAATGCTATGACAGAGTGATATTTAGAGGCCTGGTGGGCCTATAATAAATTATTTAAATATATTAAATATATAAAATATCATAAATGAATTATTTACCATTAAAATTGAATAACTATTAAATTGAGAAATAAATTAGAAATATGAGGCCCTAATTGAGTTCAGATCATAGGTTTTAACCCAGGCATGACATAATTATATCAGCATCAGGCATTAGGCTAGAGCACCATAATGGGAGAGTAATTAAAAAATTAAATTAATGTAACTTAATTATTTAGTCTGTTAAAATCCAAAATGTAATTTTTGTTTATAAATATACTTACATGAAAAAAATATATGGTTAGATGTGTAACCCTTGAAATTGATAGAGTCTACTATAGAAGAACATTATATAAAATTGTGGTGAATAACACAGGATCAGTGGGGATCGAGGATCGATATACAAAAAAATAGGTAGATATTTCCAATGATATTGATGAATGATCTTTATTAACTTTTGATTGATCTGAATGGAATTAGGAAGTTGTTTTATTTTTGTTATATCCCTATTTTATTTTTTTTATAAAATGAACATAAGTCAATAAATTCTTGGATTGATTAATGGGATACTAGTATTCCATCTATGAGCTTATTTAATGGGGAAAGATTGGAGAATTGTTTATTTTTTTATCGTAATTTAGAATTATAATAGAAGAAATAGTGCCCAACCTATTAATAGCTAAGGTTTTTTTCCCATTTGTTGTTTCTTAGATTTCATCTATGGTTCTTCATGAAATAATCACCAATTTTTTTTGGTTGGTGCATCCATAAATACTAGATAATAAATAGTTTTACACCCATTTCATGGTTCAAAGGAATGATATTATTGATCTATGTTTGAATATATGATTGTATTGAACTAAGATGAATGATTAGGTCAATGTTATAGGTTTTTATGCAATTTTCTTATGTAGTTATCATAAGATGGGATAGATGAATTTCTCATGCATTTTGGTGGACAAATTATTGAAATTGGAGATAGAAAGTCTCCTCTATATCATATATAAACTCTTAGGTGTGATTATCATGTGTATTTAATGTTGGAGGAGTATATGATCATTTTTTATTATGATCCATGGGTTTCTGAAAATTTTGGGTTACACGGTGTGGCATCCAGGACAACACACTGTGTGGTACCCCCTATGAAACACTAGTGTTTATATGGAAAATTAATTTATCAAAATCCATGTTACGCTTGTCACATGCCATGAGATCCTTACATGGTGAATAGGTGTGTACCTGAGGAGGTACGAGAACATGGAACCAACTATCGGGACAAGGATATGGCTAGCTGAACACGAACATAGTCTAGAGTAGTTGGGATCAGACATGTTTTGGACTTAGTCCATACATAGATAGAAGCCTGGACTGTGACACACAGCCATGGCCTAGTGCCGAAGGTTCATTCAGTGTACTACTAGAAAAGACCATTATCTTCATCAAATAATTCTTGTATCCCTTTTTCTATTCATCTTGGTTGAGTTTCGTTTGGATATGTTTCCTTGATTGATCACGAGAGGGTTAGCATAGAATCATGGGCTTTACCAATGATGGTGATCCTTTTATAAGGACTTCTATCTTGGTTAGATTTGTTGGAATAACAATGTGATGCCCATAGTGAGATCTTATATCATCAAATATTTTCTATGTGGGGTACTTGGTATCATCATGACTGACACTACCTAGGAGTCGATCCCTAAATTTCCGAGTTAATCCAGATTGGGTTGTTGGTATACCCCATGGACTTTGTTTTGATCTCCATTCAATGTATCAATCCCTACATTCTTCTATCATGTACACCTTATCGAAATACCTGATTATCATGATATCTTGGAAAAATTTCATTAGTGTTACTTTACATGTGGAGTGTGTTCTTCCAAATGACTGTTGTGTGGAACCTTTGAGTAGAAATACTAGGATGGCATATCAGTTGTGACTTTACCTTGAGATTTCATGTCTGAGCTGAGTATATATAGATATTCTTGTTATATCTATTGTAGAAATATTTCTCTACTTAGTTGATTATTATTTTTTATTCTCTATGATTAGAGATTTTGGGGTATCCTACTGGGAACTATTATACTCATCCCAGTATAGGATTTTCCATCACATGTTGTGTCTTTTGAAGGTTCGCAACCTTTTAACAGATTCCATGAGGGCATAAGACTAGGTATATATTTGTGATCTAGGCAGATTTAGGTCTTTTATGTGGTTTCTTTGTCAGTATTACTCACCCACATTATGAAGGGCCTCTGAAGACCCTTAGAGGGGAGAGGGGAATTAGAGTTTCAATTTTTATTTTAAATTGACAAATCCTATTCCCATTTCGGAAGGAACTTGTTAAATAATTTTGTTGGTAATGTGCAGTAATTTAATAATTCATACACAAAAGGACCACAAATCATTTTTAATGGGTTCACCACTAAGGGCCATCCCCTGGAGCATATACTAAAAGGTTTTCAGTCATACCAAATTCCACTAATCTTCCATAGTTGTGTATTACAAAAGTCATGAATAGTCACTATATTCTAGAAACACTAGCTTTACAAGGTTTGAGGGATAGCACACTACATCCCCCACATCACTCCCGTTGACTCCTCCTTTATCAAAATGTTGGGAAGATTCAGAACTAAGTTTATTGACATGTAGGCCGCCTCTATGGGTTATCATTAAATCATGAATCTTCAACTATAGATAGATGCTCAGTTGAACTCACCTTTTCCCCAATAGATGTAATCTACTTTTCAGCGTACTATTCGGTCATGATATTTTCCTCCATGAATTGGCCTTCTTCCTCCAAATACCACACTACATAGCATACTACATGTGATTCACGATCCACCGCTACATGCTTCCTCCACAAACCAACTCATCGAATGATTTTCACATACCTCTTCTTATCCACATTCTAACTCCACTTCCGCTAATTGTCTTCCATGAACCATATTACTCTAAACATCTTTCATGAACCATCTTCCAGGAACCATTTTTTTCAATCCATTCTGGACTTCCCTGAATTCTTACCATATTTCTAATGAATGTATCCTTTTAGAGGCTATCATCCCATGAAATGCTCTAGGAATCAACTAAATCATCGTGGTATTTAATTTCAATGATAGTCCATTATCAAGGGATTAGTGCTCCTTATACAAGAAAAGAGATCTCTAAAATCAGTTAATCCGAGATTTAAAAAATATTCACCATGCACCATGCTCCATCACTCAGTTCTATCCTACGTGGTCCATATACCACTTTTCCTTCATTTCCACCAAAATCACAATCTCATTTTTTTGAATAACACACCATCCTATGAAAAAAATATTCTTCAAACCGATCTCATCCACATTTTGATCAATATCAATCCATCCTGTGAATAGATTTTTCTTTCATGTACTATTAACCTTCCTAGGAACCATTTTTTATCATGTTCCAAATACCGTGCATCTATGTGAAAATCCCATTCCGCATACCTCCTTATGTTTTTTGTGAACTATGTTTCATGGTCAGTGTACCATGTACCCCAATTTAGAAATCATCATTTTCCAAAAACCAACCTCCCAATATTGAGGATAAAAAATTTGGAAAAAATTAGGAAATTACATCACCTTAAAAAATTAATTTGGACTATACTATAATATTATATGACCTAAATAACCCTTGATCTAACCAATGTGGAATGAAAAAAAAAATAATAATCTTTTTCTAGCAAAGAACATCTTTGGTTCCAACAATATCCCCCTTTGGGATTGTTTGAAATTAGAAAATAAATTCAATGATGCACTAGAAAAAACATGATAAACGAGAAACAACTCTACCCACTCTCAAAGTCTTTGTAAGAAATGATTAGTGTAGAAAACAGTAGGGTAAGCCTGAATTGGATTATCATTTCATGGAATTAGTTAAATATGTTTATGAAATCATAAACAGTTTCTCATAACACCAAATAGTTTCCTCTATTCATATTCTCTTTATGATTGAATTGTTTTTTTCCATTATATTTTTTGAACTATTGAATTTATCCATTATCCCACATTTTAAATAATCCCAATGACCAGTATTTAAACATGGTAGATCTCAAAACACACTCCCCCTAGAATGTATCTCCCCCATAAAACTACATCAAATTCACAAATATATTAAAACGTTAATACAATTGGAGGGAGGGGAATAACTGAAACCACCTCATGAATTCAGATCTTGTTGAACACCGAGTTTCAATCAATGTATCTCAAAAATATATGTTGACAATGTCTTGTTTATTATGTCAGCAACCTGATCATCAGTTCCAACATGACCAATTTTAATCATGACTTGTTCCACTTTTTATTTGATGATGTGATATCTGATTTCAATGTGTTTCGTATGAGAATTATAAACATGATTCTTCCTAAGAACAACTGAACTCTTATAATAAAAGTGGATAACTATTGGCTATTTCACCTCAATAACAATATTAGTTAGATGTTACTTCGTCCAAAGTAATTGAGTGAAAGCCTTTGTAGCATAGATATACATTGCTTCAGAAGTACTGAGAGAAGTGATTTAATATTTCTTACACAACAAGCACACATATTTCTTGGAAATACAGAATGCTCACCCAATATTGGATTTTATATCAAACAACATATCTGGTCCAGTCAGCATCATAAAATATTGACAGTTCACTATCACTTCTTGGAGAAAATTATAATCCATAATTATGAGTTCCTTGGGTGTTCCTCATTATTCTTTTAACCACTGCCATATGTTACTCCTACAGATTACATTGATAGATGACCACTAAGAATTCTTTAAAGACAATATATGGTCTGAATCAGTAAATTGTAGTATGCTTCCACTAATTCTCTTATATATGGTGGGATCCACATAATTCCCATCTTCATTCTTTTGTAGTTTAGTTCCAACCGAAATCAGAGTCGGCATTGGTTTAGAGTCATGCATATTAAATATCATCAAAAACTATCTTGAATAATTTTATAGAGAAATAAAAGTGTATCCTTTCTTCTAAATTACATGAAATTCCAAGAAGAATGTGATTTCACCAATAATAGTCATTTAAAATTAGGATTTCATGAGATTAAAATATACATACACTATTCGATGTATTCTTCCACCAAATATAATATCATCAATGTACACCAAAACCAAAAATTTATTTTTCTTATAATTATTCTCATATACATTGTGATCCAATCCTTATCTTTTAAATTCTATTTTTTAAGATAAAACTCTATCAGTGAATACCATGCTCGTGGTGCCTACTTCAAAAAATTGATTTATTTATTTTATATAAAAACCTTCATTTCATCTTTACTGAGTGGGAAATCCACTAGTTGTTCAATGTATACTTCTTCTTTGAGATCACTATTTAAGATACCTGTTTTGAAATCCATTTGATACACTTTGTATCCTTTTTCGATTTCCAATACAAGAAAAAGCCAGATTGACTCCAGTATAGCCATCATAGAAAATGTTTCTTTTACATCAACACATTTAATCTAATAATATCCTTTACACATGTGCCATGACTTATTTCTAAATATATTTCCCTTCCTATAAAATTTAATTTTGAACATCCACTTTTTAAGAATCACATTTTGGTTTTGGGTCCTCTTAACTAGATCTCATTATCGGTTTTTATCAATCTGATCCAACTTTACATGCATGGCCTTAACCCATGATTCATTATATGTATCTTATTCAAACAAGGATGGTTACACAACTAATAGTAATGCATATTGTGCATTATTACACATTATAATTGTCTGATAGGGAGTTTCCTAATACCTAATAATGTTGGATCGATCAATTTCTTATCTTCTATTTTTTCTTTGAGTTATAGATGAATTATCTTCTTCCATGGTTTCCTCCTCTGGTTATTATTTTGAGTCAACATCATGATGTGAATATAAATTGTTTTTACTCATTCATACACTTGTGTATTTGTAACCATTCTACATACACATTCATCATGTTCTTATATCACATTAGTAAACAAATTTCTAGAGGTATTTGTGGTTTTATATTTAATTATTTTCACATCACTGATTTTCACTATTTTTTATGAAATTTATTGAATCATTTGTAGGTTTTATATTTATTGAATATCTATGGAATATTCATTCATCTACATCATCACTATACTTTCATTGATTTCTTTCATTTCATTGGATAAACAATTTACATCTAAAAAATTGAAAATAATACAAAGTGGGATTTCTTCCAAGACATAACTCACAAGGTGTCTTGTATTCCCAAATATAAATCCCTATTCATTTATGAATATAAAATACAGTTTGAATGGAATCATTATAGTATTGTAAAGAGATATTACTCTCAATCATAATAGTTTTGGGCATAATATTCACCTATTGATTTTGGTGTTCAACAACTCCATTTTGTTGTGGAGTTAACACTTCATCAAACTCATGTTGTATTCCCTGTTTCTATAGGAAATATTCAAATTAAATGGATGTGAATTACTCTACATTTTCAGATGGAATATCATTGATTGTCCATCCGGTATCATTATCAGCTATTCGTTGATAAGTTTTCATGAAATCAAGCACTTGTTTTTCCCTGTGTATACCCATCAGAAATGCAATTATACTAAAATTATAAATGAAAATGATAATGTATACTTCTATGTATCAGACCATGTACATCATTAGTAATGAGATCAAGAAGATTTTATGCTCTTTTCTTCGTGGGAAGACATGAACTGCACACCAACTTTCCTTTCATGGAAGCATTAGAAGTGTTCTCCCATTAATGATTCCAATTTTGGATGTCCATGAAAATCCTCACATTAGATTTATTTTCCACATATTTTTGATTGATAGGACCCATCCTACATTTTCATAAGTTTTTCAATTCTAGAAATGTTAGGTAAAAAATGTTCTCTTTACTATCAACCTGATAGATGTTTCCTTTTATTCTGTAACCATTTATGAGAGAATTACCTATTCATCCTTCTATAGTTCACCCCTTTTTATTGAATGACACTATAATTCATGAGTCATAGAGTCTGAATCAAATATAGGATATTTTTATGCAACACATCCACATAAGGAACATCAATCTTATTCATCTCGCCATTAGCTAGTTTAGTATGTTCACTAACATTGATCTTCAAAGCACCATCATTACTGAATCTCACTATTTTGTTTACCTTTTTCTTAACATTAATTAATAGATATGAATTTACTATAATATGGGATGAGAATCCACCATCATGAATATAGGTGATTATGTTCTTGGTATCTTTGAGATATACTTCAACGAGGTTTCATTTTTAAATTTTTTATTTTCCTTCAGCAAAATATTTTTTTGTATAAAGGATAAAGATAGATTTCCAAATATATTCTCCATGTTCATAGGTTAATCATAATGACATTATTATTTCATAGGAGAGAATCCATTTTTAAGAACAACACAATCTATTTGGAGAGTATTGATTTTTCTTTGAGGTCTGTACGAATTGTTAATACAATTCCTCTACATAAAATCAATATCTTTATGGACAATGTTTGAACAATTAAAACTATATATGTATATAAATAGATTCTTCTATAAGAATTAGGATATTAATTCTTTATTCTTTGTAAAAATCATAGAGTTTTTCCATTCTAATAGAACCTTGAATCTTTAGAATATGCCATGGTATAGCCCATATAGCCACAAAATTAACATTTAATTAGTGAAAATTTATTTTAATATCTATTATGTCTCATGTAAAATTCTTCAGGATGATAGTTTGGATGACGATATTCTTGGGAAACATGAGGTATATTCTAAATCTTCTATTCAGTGTATTTTGATACTTTCTTTTCTTTTTGTATTGTAGGTCTCTTTATGATATGTCTGACTTTCATCTTGACATTATTTTTTCCCAATTTACTTCCACAATCTGATTTTTTAGAATCCCAACCAATTTTTTTTGTTCCCCATGCATGAGTGTCATTGATCATTCAAATACTTTTCAACTCCATTCGAACCATGGGTATCTCTCTCTAGTAGCTCAACATTTTATATTTTTTTCAAACTAAATTTTCTTGTTTGTTTCTTTTGGACTTGATTAACTTTCAAGTATAATCCTAAAAGAAACCCCATCTTCTTCAAGTCCCTTAATAGTTTTGGACTTCTCCCCTGATATTTATAGAAGGTTATTAATAACCTATTTTTGTTATTCAATTTTGAGCTTTAGTTCTAATATATCTTATAATATTTAAAATATTGTGGAATACTACTTTACTACTTCCTCAGGTTGATAAATTTCATCTTCCAGTATATCAACATATTCTGATGACTGTTCCACATTTGATCACCAATTTTTGCATCTCTTTCACTGATTCTCAAGCATACCAAAAAAATAATTAAGTTGAAACTTTATATCATCATCAGTGGTAAACTGATTATCTCTGTATTTATCTCTTGATAGTTATTACTTTTCCATGGTATCCATCATTGACACATGTGTTTTATATTTTAATTCTGGTTATTCTATCTCAAATAATTCAAAATCATCATCTTCTTATTCATATAAATAAATTATTATCCATAATTTCAAACCAATCATGAAGTCTCCCATTTTGAAATATAGTTTACCTAGCTACTTCATGTCTCTAACTTCACTTTCTTAATCATTGATCTTTCTTATGCACTGAGAGGTAATGCGCGCAACTCTTCCACAACAAAAACAAGCTAGAGGTAACCTACCCTAAAATTTCCCTTTTCCCTTCTTGAATTTCATGGAAATATGAGAAAGAACTTAATTTAACTCATTATCTATATCAATATAATCTCTTTAAATTTCATTATTTTTTATGTATATGAATGCCATTTTATTTCATACTCAAGTCATTCCATCTTCTTGTTTGACTCCCACCTCATATGCCACTAATCAACTCAACAGGTTATATAGAGGATGTTTGGGAAGATCCCCTTCTTCAAGGGATAAAACTTCTTCATTCTATATAGGCAAAATTATTATACAGATTTTATTTATAATATCAATGTCTTTTATTTCTTTACCATTTCCTCATATTTCTTGAATAGCTTGAGTAATTAAATTGAAAAATTCTTCTACATTTTCATCAGGATATATCTTTGGATCATCAAACCTATTATTCCAAACATGATGTTTTGCCTCCTTCACTTTAATGTAACCTTCATAAATATTCCCAAATTTTTCCCGCATAAACTTTTCTAATGTACAACTCATCACCATTATATATATCCCTTCATAAAGATTTGATGTTGGGGCATTTTGTGATTTCACATCTCTAACAAGAACGTTTTTGTCTGTATCAGTCATAGATAGGCCAGTCAGATCAACGATGTGTATTCCATTTCCAGTGAAAAAAATGAATTTTATTCCAAGATATCTCATATGAGATCTATCATTTTATTACAGATATACATGTTTCTTCCATAAAAGAGGGGTGCTCCCCTAACCTTCACTGCAATTTCCAAGGATTAAATGAATAGAATATTTAACACATGTAACCATTACCCTTTGATACCACTTGAAGTACCCTAGAACACCCAAAGAGGGGTAGGGGATGAATCATGATGGAAATTTTTTATTTCAATGAGTATAATCTTGTTCACACATTGGTAAGAACTTGTTAAATATGTCTATTGGTAATGTGATGAAATTTGAACATTCACATGGAGAAGTACCACACAACAATTTTACTTCGTTCGCCGCGAATGTCTAGTCCAGGGATAATACAATGAATGGTTTTTGGTCATACCAAATTACAATAATATTTACTATATTTGGATTAAAATAGTTTAGCATAGTCACTATTTTCGAGGTGCACATCCTTTACAAGGTTTTAGGGATAGCACACTACATCCCTCATATCACTTCTATTTACTCATCCTTGCTCACTATGTTGGGAAGAAATTAAACTATGTCTATTGAAATTAATGTCACTTCAATGGGTTGGAATTAAATCATTCATTATCCATAGTTGATAGATGCTATTTTAAAGACTTTTTTTCCCATGAAGATGTAGTCAAATTTTATATGTAATATTCGTTCATGATCTCTTCCTCGATGATTTGGACTTCTTTTTTCACATATCGCACTGCACCATGTATTTTAAGTACTTCATGACCCCACTCTATGTAATGACTATGAAAACCACATCTACATACCACTTTAATATACCTATTCTTCTCTGCAGGCCAACTCCTCTTCTTCTTATTGCCTTCCACAAACCATCTTCCATGACCCATTCTAGATTTCACCAAATTCCATTGGGATTTCTAATCAATGTATTGTTTTTAGAAATATCTTCCCATGAACCACTCAATATATCACCAAATTCCTCGGGGATTTTTAATCATAGTGCCTCTTCATAATGAAGGGACTATTTCTTCTAATATTGGTATATAGATTTGTATAATCAGCTAAATGGACACATACCAAATATTCACCACATATCATGCTCTCCTGAACCATTCTACCCTCTACGGTCTATGTACCACCTTTTCTTTCATGGAATCAAAAATCATCATCTCATATTCATGAGTAAAATATGATCCCCTGAACTTTCTCTTCCACGAACTGACCTCTACCTCATTTCTTCCAATGACAATCCATCCCATGAACTCTTTGCATTCTACATACTGAAACCCTTCCTGCGAACTGAATTCATCCCACAAACGATTTTTTCAATCACAGACCTCATACCATGCTTCTATGTATAAATAACATTCCACATACCTTCTTATGCATTCCAAGAACTATGGTGCATGGTCTACATATCATGTACCCATATATGGAAATCATCCTTTTCCAAAAACCAAAATCTCGATTTGGGGGCCCAAAAATTTGGAAAACACTAGGAAAATATGCGACCTTAAACACTTACATCAGCCTATACGTTAAGATTCCTTATCTTGAAAACCACTTGATCAACCAACGTGGATTGACAACAAACATGAATCATAATACACTTCCATCAATGAATAGTCTTGGTTCTAATACTTTATTGGTTGGAATTATTTCTAGATTCATTATGGGGGGTTTTATTTTCACACTTTTTTCTTGGTACTTTTTGTTTTAATATGATTTTTGTATATTAGTTGTATTCATGTATGATTATAAGTTATTTTAAATTTTATAATTTTATGGGCTAAGTGATGTGTGTGTATGTGTGTGTGTGAAGGCACATTGTTCTGATGCCTCCCATGTTTATGATATGCCTATTCATCACTGGTCACTAACACATAGAATATTGGAGGTGGGATTACAATAGTTGCAGCATGGGCTCCATTGGGACAAATAATGACATAATGGAAATATATTTTTCTACACCACAATTGGTATTTTGTATTTTTTTATAATGATGTTTTTCATCGAGTTATCCAACTATCCTTTACCAAAGTTTTTGGAAGGATCATATCCATCTTAGTGAACATATTATTTGTTCACTGTATAATAAATCTATCTCCTTTCTACAGATTATCAGAATGAAATATCTTTATATCCCTCCTCATATTCAGATATTCATGTGAGGTTAACGGGTAAAATATCTACCACTATTCCATTGTTTGAAAATCGTTATGTATAGGCATTATGATGTGAGTGTGAATTTAATATGCAGTGTGTTAAAGAATCATACGGGTGACATTCAACTCTCCTTTAAAACCCAATCATGAATCTCACCAGTGGAACCTCATCTTTTTTTTGATATAAAATGTATTCTTGAGGGGGATCTCCATATATAAGAGTATTGTAATTTTCCTAAGCTATTTTAATTCGGAATCATTTATAATTGTTATTATGGATCATTGTTTTCTAAAGAAGGATCAATAGCCTATCATGTATAATAATCATTTGTGTCTCAGTATCTATGGTGTCCAACATTATTTTCAACAGTGTCTTAGAGAGGGTAATTATATTGTAGATTCACTTACTCAATTGATTTATTACATGGTTTCTCTAAAAGTTTTTTTAAAATTTTAGTTTCTTTTCCATGATTATAAATAGTTTTCAAGGGAAGATTTTTTTGACATCATTTTTTAGTCCCCCATGATTTCTCACCACTCTTTGCTGCACATTTTTTTTAATAAAAACAGTATTATTATTATTATTAATATTAATTCTTTAACTCAAGGTTATTTCTTAGAACATTGGGTTTGAGTTAGTTCTTACTAAAGTGTGTTTAGATGATTCTATATGCTCATTTACACCTACAAAATTATAATATAATTTATTTGGGTAATTTATTTCCATCAACTGCAATAGTATATAAAAATGATGATGCATAATGACATAAAAATTTGATAGGGTATTCTTTATTTTATTATATATATCATTTCACATTGAGAGACTTGTGGAATTTTATAATTCTTACACTTCATCTCTAGAATATATATGTCCCAAAAAAACACATCCATGGTATCTGATCTAGCTATGTGATGAATGTATGTGTGTTTTTGAAATCTAGTTAATAGAAATTATGAAGAACAATAAAACACTAATATTGAATAAGGTAAATTCTTATATGTGTAAATAATGGTATAAAACATAATGGGGAGAATTTTATCTAGGAAAATATAAACATATTGAATTTTTATTAGCTGCATTGAAATATTATGAATTTTTTTATATTTTTATCCTAAGGGAATTAAGTGATAATATTTCACTGTAGTTAATCAAGAAACCCATAGTTTTTCCTAAAATTAAATATTATAATACCCTCACTTCAAAAAATTCACGATTCCCACGTCCAAATAGAATAATTATTGTAATATCCATCCACATAATTATCATAAGGAAATGTTTCTATTATATAACCTGATATTCAATTATAGTAAGTCAGCTTTTATCCCTAAAGAAACAATAGTATAACATACAATTATTTTTTAGATAATTTCATTAAAAAGAAAATTCTCAAATTTTATAAATTAAATTTAAATATATTTATTCTATTATTTAATTCACCATGTGAAAATTATAATAGGATTATTGATTGAGATTCTCCAAAAATTAAATATTTTTTAGTTATTAGTAAAGAAAATATTGTTTTTATAACTCTATAAATTTAATGAAATTATAATGTTATAAGAATAAATTGAATTTTTTTAAAAACATTCTTATTTAATAAACAAAATTTTAATATTTAATATAATTCATATATAATTAAAATATTGAATTAGAAAAATATGCATAAAATTTTAGGATTGTATATAATGGGTTTCTTTATATAAAAAATTAGTTCTTTTCTAATTATAAAGAATATACAAGGTTCCCATTGGTTTTGGTTTATTTAAATAAAAATGAGTATAATTTTATTTTTAAAAATATAATTATTTATATTGAAAATAATATTGTACAACCCTTAATTTCAAATAATTAACCCTTTATCAATGAAATTTATCTATGTAAAGTGTTTGTTATAGCTTTAGGAAGTTTTTAATTAATTTGTAATGTTTTTAGGTTCTTTATAGAGGTTCATTGTTTGAGAATGGTTATTAAATACTATGAAAAACATATAAGATATAGTGAAATGTAAAACTTTGGATTTTTGGGAGGCACATGGTGAGGTGTATAGTTTTTTTGAGCCATGTACCCACTTAAGAGTAACCATGAAATGTGATATAGGTGGATTATAAATTTCTTGAACATATTTTTTCTAACTATGCCAATAAACTTTGTGAGGATCCCCTTGAGGGTAAGTCTATAATTTTTTTAGTTCACTGTTTTCATAATCGTGCAATCCAACAGTGATCTGGTAAATCATAGATCATAAAAAACTATATATAAGTCAGTTTTACCTAAAATCCCCTCATTTTTCCTCCAACTCAAGCCTAAATCATTATTTCCATCATCCAAAAGGCTGTGGTGACATTTCCCTTTGACTCTGAAGTGATTTGTTAGAAAATCATGGTGCATTGAAGCCTGATTCCCTCACTATGTTTTTTGTTTAAGGTGTTTTTAAATATATTTACATCTCTTCTATACTTTAGATCCATATATCTAGTCTTTTATAGATATATCCATGGAATTTTATGTCAGTATTGTTGATATTTGGATGTTTTTATGTATGAAAAAGAGATATAAGGAGGGGTTTACAGATTCATCATGGTTTAGTTGAATAATTCAAATTTTTATTCATTTTATCCATAATTTATGGTGTATGTGGGTACAATGTCGACTAAAATTTTTATAACATGATGTATTTGTTTCAAATTGATTGAATTTAATAAAATATGTTTTTAGTTTTATGTGAAAACAATGGTAGAAACTATATTTAGTGATATTTTTTTGTTTTCTAGAATTGTGGGAAGTGTTTATTTCAAACTGACGTATTTTAATTATTATAAAATGTTGTTTTTAAAATATTGATTTGTTTGATTTGTGAAAAATGGTTTGATTGAAATTCAATAAATAAAAGAATTGTTGGTTTGAAATGATTGGTCTGATATGGTTTTAGCATACATGGGTTGGCTTGAGTTCATGGTCTTAATGTGATACTGAATAAGGGGCATGTACCATTGGAGTATAGAGGGGCGTGACCCCCGATAAGAGGTATGTTCCACTTGGGAAAAATAATATTTGACACTTAGTGACTACTTTTTGGATGGGAGAGAAATTGTTCATATGTATGTAACTATCATTGACGTATGCTTCAGTCGGTGTGTGAATGAATCATGGTTTGGGTTGTCCAAAAAGGAGGGGGAAATATATTTAAGAGTTGTTTTAATACATTACATGGAAAATGTATTGTAATGAAAATTTTATTATTATTTTATATAAAATTAAAAATTATTGTAAATTGTTATATATAAATTATTTTATATAAATGTTCTAACTTGTGTTACCCGTGTAGTGTGATTAGAGATGCCATTTGGGGGAATCCTTGTAAGCTCCATTACTCACCCCCTACATCGACACATTGGTTACATTAAAAATATTTTTTATAGAGACATGAGTAAAAGTAAATGTAACTCATTTATTTAGTGAGGCATCATGATACATTGGGAAGGATGGTGGAGTTAGAGCATGGAGAATGCTGGGAGTTGTGGAGTAGTAACATAGACTCTTTGGGATTTTTTGTTTAGTTTTCTACTATGGTACTCTAATTCTGGTTATGATGTAGATTGGTTGTGGTACTGTTTTCTAATATTTTGGTATAACATTATATTGTATTACTGTTTTATCATGTATGATGTAATGGTTTTAGTCATTTTTTTGTTATGGTTGTTTCACTTTTTAAGGGAAAATTTTCCCCTAGTAGATAATGAATCCCTTGGAATTTATTACCATCCATGGAACATTGGGGATGTCACATAAGGACTAGTATAATTTAATAGTCAAATAAAGAAAATGAGGATGGGAGTTATGCTACCAATGATATCATATTGTCCAGACCATTCCTTCTAAATGTTGTTTCTTATTTCACTTAGAGTTGAAAATCATTCTGATTTAGTCCTTATATTGGGTTGGGAAAAATATTAGGATTGTTGGAAAGTGAAATTTAGAGCATAAAAATATTTATTTAACATATCTATGTTGAATATTAAGATACAATGGATTTGGATACCTAAGTATTTTGGAGGAACTTATAGGGGTTTCCCTCTCATATCGTTGGGACTATCCAATGAGAAGAGAAATTCATGCATTCATCGAAATGAATTTCCATGGGGAGTGCATATTTAATTTTTGAAAAATGATTTATGAACATGCATATTTCTAAAAAATGATGAATTTTATTTTCAAATGTGAGATATTTTAATAATTGTATGTTTAACGTATTTTAAAAATGTGTCATTTTTAAAATGTATGGGGAAATGTTCAAAAATAATTAACAATAAAAAGTGTGGAATTTTTAGGGAATGATTTTTTGATACTTGGGAGATGGAAACATTGAATAATTAAAAAATCAGTTACCAAAGAGTGAGAGTTATGGAATTTTTTTGGGTTAAATAATTGTAATTGAGTAGGCAAAGAATAAACTAATCGGAAGAGGCTATTGAGAATGTGGTTGCACCTATCAACATGTTAACCTATATCTGGTTTAGAGTATATTTAATGGCATCTAAGAAACATATATAATGAATAAAAGGGATTAACAAAGTCCACAAGATCATTCCATTCAATTAAATAAGTATAATACACTCATATTTCAATGTGATTTGGAACCACATAAGGAAGTGGTTTGAATGAATTAGATGAATTGAATCCTTTATTTCCTAGTCAAACCAGTAGAGTTAAAAGTCATGTGGGTGATGTATTTGATTAAGGATCTTGCATGATAGTGGTGGGATTTATCATTTTAGGATAAACTAAACCAAGCCTTTCATGGGTGGATTTTGAAGAGGAATTCAACAAACAATTCATTCCTCATAAGATCATGATTGTATGAAAAATATAATTTTGTTATCTTGCAGCAAGGAAATCTATATGTGATAGATTATGCGGCTAAATTTATGAATTTAGTCATATTTCTAACCAATTTTTTGGGTAGTGAATCCTTGAAGGCACACATTTTCAACTTGAGGATGATGTAAGAGATTCCCTCAAATATTTTCATACTTTATATTTTGGATTATATAGAGATGTTCAATAGAGTAATTGTGGATGAAAGGGAAATATCAAGAGATATAGGTGGAGGGAGCATGTTAGTGCCTATAGGAAATAATGGGAACTCTAATGCAGGTAATAAGTGGAAGTGGGTCACCAATTTCCACGGTATTGGGATGCCATATAATTAGATGGATGAATTGGTGAATCTTCCCTTTTATTACAAGAGGAAAGATTGATATTTCCAATCTAGATTGTTTGACCACATGACGTGATAACATACTGAACCACTGAAGGAATTCCACAATTAAAATGAGTTGTGGAATCATCAATGCTATTTTCTTCGAGTTCTGAGGTTGGTTGTTTGAGACACATCAAATTTTTCACCGACATAGTATGTTTTAATGAGAAGAGGGTAGAAAAATACCTCTCATCAGCTGGGCCAAGCTATCCAGGGTTATTTTAGGAATGAAATTACTTCTCAACAACAAAACTATCAACAGGGAAATAAAAAACAAAGTCTCCCAAGAAAAAAATTATATGGAATCAAGAATTTTATTATGAAAGATCAATCTGTAACATCAACGGTGAGAGGTATTATTATTTTTTAATTCTACCCTTATGTATGGTTTCTAGGATATGGTTTCATACAAATAATTATTTTCTTCACATAGTATTTATTTATAGGATCTTCATGTGGATATGATTCCACCTTTTTAAACCATAAAATTCCTCTTAGGTAAAAATAATATTAATCAATTATGTGTAGATCATGTTCTATTACAATAACATCCTTGATCTAGGCGCTGCCCAATGGTGCCCCAAACTAGGTTTGTAATATAAACTCCAGCTCATTTCTCCAAATCCTAGTGGATGTCTACTAATAGTAAAGACCGAGTTGTGATATTGGGAAAAATATGCCCTCATTGTCCTAGTATACACAATGGAAAAAATAGAGTGTAAACAATAGAAGAAGCAGTATTACCATACAAAAGAAGTAAACAACATAAGACTGATAGTAATAAAACAACTAGATCATATATATAAATGATTCATGTCACAAGTTTCTAAGAAATCATCCAAAAATGTCACACTTCTCTAAACCTAATACATAAACTACATAATAGAAAAACTAGTATACTCCAACATCATCGTATGCCTCAGCTTGGTCCCATTCTTTCCATCTCCAACAGTAATCAAGTACCTAATGAAGAAGGGATATTTCCCCTATCTATACCTAAAATCATATAATCATCTTAGGTCCAACACATGACCAAAATAGGGTGCGAGGTGAATCCTAGTAGGAAACCACTAAAAGAATTGTTCCTAACTATATATGAATATATATAGAAGGTAGAATGCAGGAATGAAGCAATAAACTATGAGTACTCGAAAGAAAATAATCCTATTGTTTTCAGATATGTTCATTCACATTTATTATTCATCCGTTGAATGATGTAATATAGGTATATATTATAACCTATATATCCCCTTGTATAATAGTAAAAAAAATAGATGACATAGAAGACCATCTAATCAATGAAGTAAGAAAGAGTCCAAGAATGTTCTTTGTCTAAAAATACTGGTCACAATCACTCAATCATACATGAACAACCCTTTGGGAATGCACTCATGGTATGACCCCTTTGGATTAATATATCACCAATTCATTAAATAAAGACCACCTGGACAACTCTCATGGTAAATACCCTTGGGTCAACATGGAACTAATAAATTATAAATGAAATCCTTGGTAGCTCTCAGGGTCAATACCCATGGGTCAAACATCTACACAAAGGCTCTCACAGTTCTTTGTAAATAATCTGAAAGTCCCCTCAGTGTTCTTAGCCCATGGCTATCATCATCCATCAAAAAACATGCACATATAATATCAATGAAGCTCATGTAATTTGAAATTATTAATGGTTAAAAATTCACAATACATATCACATGAATTTCATATAACCATTAGAAATCCATAATTTCAACCAAGTCATGGAAAAAAAATCCAATACTAATAGTCATCCTTGACCAAACTTCCATAATTAATCAATTAATGGAAATACACCCTTAGACTATTCCATTAAAAAGTTATCCCACCTTACACATAATAATCTACCCTTAAGAATTAAATGACTATAACAAGTAATAAAAAAGTTTAAATTCCAAATCAACCAATTTCCTAAACATTGGTATGCACGACATTAATCATATATAATCCAATACAGCAGAACAAAAATCACAAACCACCTAATCTATGTCGTATGATCTTTATACATGAACTTTTGCATTGGAATAGGGTGAAAATGGCATAGATCAATAAAAATGGGAAAAACCCCCAACCTTGAATAACTCACAAGGGGTAGTTATAAGTAATAATTGATCTAGGGGTTTGGAGAACTCACTTATAGAATTCTAACACACCTGATAAAATCTCATTCGGAGGTTGTATGGAGAATTAGGAGGTGTTTAAAGTTCACTGGCCATTCTGTTTCTCTCTTATATGAACCATGGGGAGAAGAAGTTCTTTATGGAAATAAGACACGACCCGATCAGTTATATCAAATAAAAAAGAAAACTACAATGCATGTTAGTTAAATGTATATGTCGTGTAGTAGCCTTAATTGGACCCTTACATAATCGGTCATCCAAGTCACCACAGAACCATGTACCCAGTCGTTACATAATCAACACACAAATGTACGCAGCATGGTTGGTACACCACATGTACTCAGAAGAAAAAGACATGTACTTAAAAAATACCATTTTCTTCATTTTCCGAAGAAAACCTAAAAAATAGTTCCATTCATGAAATGATGATCTGGTTTCTTACAAAAATCCCCCCTTAAAAAAATTCATACTCAAAGTTCCCTTCCAAGTGTGGTGAATAAGAATCTGTTAACAACTTTGGACACTATGTTCACGGATCGACCTCCCTGTCCCATGCCTCGTCCTACACCCACTTATGCTTCCATTTCACCTGTACCAGAGGAATGGACCGACCATTGAGATCATTTATGTTGCAATCTACAATGCAAATAGGGTTCTCCTTGAAGGATACATAAACCTAAAACTCAACATCGCCAGGTAAAAAAATATGACTCAAATGTGAAAATTATTTCTGTAGGTGAGAAACATGAACGATGTAATGAACAGATCATTACCTCTAATGTAACTACAACCGATAGGCAAATATCCAAACTATCTCCCAAACCTTAAATGGCCCGATGTATCTCGGTGAAAGAATTCTGTGTCTTATAATCCTTCTGTGTCCTATCCTTGGTGTTACATGTAGGAAAACATGATCTCTGACCTCAAAATCCAGAGTTCATCTCCATTGATCAGAATATGATTTATGGAGAGATTGTGTAGTAGCCATCCTTTTTTAAATCAACTCTACCTACTCAGTGGCCTCCATGAAAAAAATACGGTCCCAAAAAATCTGCATCTTCTACTTTTATCCAAAAAAATGGTGATCAGAATGGCCTACCATACAAAGCCTTATAAGGTGTCATCTAAATCATTTCATGAAAACAATTGTGGCAGGAGACCTCCACCATGGGTATATGTATCTCCCATGATCCCTGAAATCCAGGACACATGCTTGAATAATGTCCTCCAAAACCTAAATCGGGTCCTCAAATAGCCCATATGTTTATGGTTGGTATGATATACTCATAATTATCTTAGTACTCCAAGCCCTCTGTAGTCATTTATAGACATGAGAAGCAAACAAGGCATCCCTATATGATATGATAGTGTGTGGAGCACCAATAAAATGTATAGTGTCTTAGATGCACAACTTTACATGATCATCAACAGTAAAGGTTTCCACGGTCGATAATAAATGTTCATCCTTCTTGATTCTATCAACAACAACCTATACAACATCATTTTCTTTGGGTGATGTTTGTAAAACCTTCAAGAAATTTGTTGTAAAATTATTTTTCTTCCACTCAAAAATTGGTAACTACTATAATATCCCTGACAGTCATTGATTCTTTGTGTTCACCATTTGATAGGTGGAACATCTCACAATAATAACATCTACATCCCACTTCATACATGACAACCAATACTAACGATGTATATCTCGAAACATCTTCGTGAAACCAGGATGAACTTCCCATACTGAGGAATAAAAAACATGCAACAACTCCTCATGAATGTCTACTAACACCCATACATGTCAATGAAAACCCAAAACCTCACCCTCTACTATAGTCCACCCATGGGTAGGATCCTCACCTAACACACTCCCTCGTAGAACTAGGGCTTCAGAATCTGATAGCTGCCTCATTCACACTCGATCCGGTAGACTAGAGATAACAACTATATAAGAAGGAAACTAAAACCCATATTTATTATGCACCTCCAAATGCATCTCATAGAATAGACACATAAGCTACCACTCACTATTGGCCTCATAAAATACTTGTATTTGAGTCCTACAACTCAACACAACAGCCATTACATTCCCTTTCACTGGCGCATAGACAAGATAAATGTCAAAAAGCTAAAGGTACTCAACCCAGCTTCATTGTCTCAAATTATTATCTCAGTGAGAAAAGATATACTTGAGAATTTTTTTGTCTATGTACACCAAAAAGTAATGTCCCAAAAGTTAGTGTCTCCAATATTGAAAATAATGCACAACCATAGACAAATGGAGATCGTGCATCTGGTAATTCCTCTCATGTTTCCTCAACTTCCAAGACTGGTACGTAATGACTCCCTTACCATTCATAATCACTACTCCCAACCGGATACACGATGCATTGCAATAAACAATGTAACTCTTACCTGGATCCGAGAAAATCTAGATCAATCAATCTCTCTGTCAGCTGTTGAAAGGTTGAATCATATGAATTTATCCACAAGCACATTGTCCCCTTCTTATTCAGGCCTGTCAATGGTGCTGGTAAGTGTGAAATGATCTAAAGAAAATGTCGGTGGTAAACTGCCATCCCCAGAAACTTCTGCACCTCAAAGACATTCTTGGGAATATACCAGGAAACAACATATCTCACCATCTCTTGGTCTATTGGTACTAATTTCTATGAGATGATGTGATCCAAGGGGTAGATCTGATCCATCCAAAAGAGTATTTTTGTGGTCTTATCATATAACTGATGCTCTCACAGTATACTCAATATGATCTCAAGATGGATGGAATGGTTTTTTTGAGTGTAAGAGTACACCAATATATCGTCAATGAATACAACCACATAATAATTAATGTAAGGATGGATCACTTGTATCATCAGTGCCATTAACTTTTTTGGCATGTTTGTGAGATCAAAGAGAATAACCAAATACTCTCACAAACCATACCTGCTTCATAAATCTGTTAGAGGTATATTTGATGGTCTAACATGAAACTACAAATAACTAGATTTCAAGTCTGTCCTCAAGAAAACCCAGGCTCCTTGAATATGATCAAAGAGATCATCAATCCTTAGTAAGGGATCTAGGTTCTTAATCATTAACTAGTTCAGCTTCCAATAATATATAAAAAGTCTAATGGTATTGTCTTCCTTCTTCGCAAAAAGGACCAGCTCACCCCCATGAGAAGTACTAGGTTAGATGAAACCCTTTTCCTGCAACTCCTCTTAATTCTTCATGAGATATTGTAACTCTTGTGTATACATCATATATGGAGTAATGAACACTAGTGTTTCTCATGGAAGAAGATTAATATAGAAATATACCTCTCTTTCTAGAGGTAAACTAGAAAATTAAACATGGAAGACATCTCTGAAATAATCCACCACTAGAGAACAGTCTATCTGTAAAGTTCCCTAGTCATCAAGATATAAAGTAGAAACTTGGGTTATAAATCTATCCTACCCATGATGCTCAGGTGCTTCTCTAATCTCTTGGAAATACCATTCAACCTTGTATAGAAACAATCCTCCCTCTGGTGATCTGAAACTCACCCTATGGTGATAGTAGTCAACAATGCCCTGAAAGGAGATCAACCAGTCCATTCTAAGAATGATCTCAAAAACATTCATATCTAAGACATAGAGGTACCATAAGAAGTGACATCGGAAAATCTCAAGAGGGAACTCTTTGAACTGACATACACTATCCATGATACTGCCCAACAAATCTTATATCATAATAACATCATCAGAAGTAATGATATAGAGTAAAAAGATCTCCAAAACTACAACATATATAAAACTATGGGAAGCACCTATATCAAAAAGATAAGAAGGTAAAACTGAGGCAATTAGAATCATACCTTTAACTATAGAGGGACCAAGATCCTTATCTTACAAGGTCTTCGTAATTGAAAAAGTATGACATATACTAAGGCTTTTCGACCCTTCTTGTATACCCTGAGATGATCATCCCTAGTATCACTATAAATATATCATCCAGCTTCCATGACCATGACTAACCCCTCATCATGAATGGCCTACAAAAACTAAGCTTCCATAACTGAGGAGAAACTGGTGGTCCTTCTCATAATCCTAGAGTCATATTAGATCCCCTCTCACTAACTGGTGGTGATAACATGTAGAAAAAACAATGATGATGGCCCATCATTCAACAATATTGGATCTCAACTAGGACTCTCTACCATTGTTGTCTCATGTGACCACTCTTCCAACACTAGTAGCACCTCACCTGACTACCTGAATATACATCCCGACTATTGGAATCACCACGCAAAGGCTCCCATGAAACACTTCCTGTAATCAAATGATGGAGTACCAGCCCTATATGCTGAACTTCCCAAGCTCATATCTCTAAACTCCCTTAGATTTCACTCGTTAATCAGAACCTGATTTTATATATCCATTGTAAAATTCATCCGGAAAACACTCACATGCAATCAAATGTTTTACCTGAGACCATCTTCAAAACATATAGCCAGTGACAACTCGTCACCCTCTGAATAACTATGAAGCACTGAAGATCTGTAAAGTGAGAAGATTATTCCATCCTTTAGAGGGATCCCTAATCCAAATGCATGAAATTTTAGTCTCGTTCAGCTATCAATATCTCAAGGTAGATATAATCATAGAAGGTCCCATAAAACTATTTCTAATCCATATCCCGATGGCGTCCGACCTGTGAGATAAAATCCCACCATCTCTTGGAGGAATCACACATCATGTATGTTTTGAGCTTCACCCTCCTATTAGGAAGCTTCTTTGGATTCTCAAAGAAATAACGCATCACCTCCAACTATAAATTTGTAGCTTGAGGTCCACCATCCCGTGGAAAAGTGGAATGCTCCTGCTACGAGAACATTGGTGTTAACTATTCCATATTTAGGATAGGATGTGGTGCTCCCTCAAAGGACTGTATCATCCTTATGTAGCCTTTATGAAACTATTTATCAAAACCTCTATATGGTATAACAGCTAGTTCAAATAAGGTCACGATGGGAGGATCTGCTGGTAGACTATGATTTCCCATCTCAGGTGTCTAATCATCACCATGTACGTGGCATTTGACCAAAGGATTTCTCAGTGTCATGAATCTGCAAGGTCAAGGGCACAACTTTTTACAATATTATCAAGGACTGTAATATATAAGTGAAAGAATGGAACAAGAGAAGGAAAACATTTAAGATATACCAAATAGGGTTACATGTCATGTAGAACCACTACAAGATGAGTTCCATCAATACTTAACATGGGTGTGAACCTCTGCCTACTTGGTCAGGTAACAACCTATACACATTACATGTTCCCCCCGAGACATGGCATGTACTAGAACATTCCCTCATGCCTAGGTACGTCTACACTACTATAACTACATGGTTATCTTCTGGTGTAACACTAAATAGCGTGAAAAACATAATTTCCATCCACCCATGTCGTTAGTCACACAGTCAGATACATGGTCAATTTTGAATGGAATTTACTCCCAGTACATTGTGTGTTCTACCAAATGATTATCACTCCCATGTCTCTGCTCACACAGTTAGTCACACGGTCAAAAACTACACTACTTATACTTAAGAAAAGTAATTTTTTCATAATAGAATAACACATGGAAATTTTTTATATCATCGCACACCATGTTTTCTAGGATTCATGGTTAGTAAGCCTCTAAAACTTCTACAGAACCCCCAAAATTATAAAATTTTCCAGGAAATTCCATGTTCCAATATGTGAGATCTCATACTCCTCAAAAATCAATGTTTGACATCCCTATTCATATCATATCATAACATAATTTCATTAAAGTTAAAAAATGACCCACCAAATTCTAATCCATGAGGGCCCATAACACCTCAGGGACCAAATATCAGCATCCATCCAAATGAAACATTACATAAATCAGTACTCTATCAAAATAGCATGTATTTCTATCACGACATCTAGCACAACAACGTGAAAATCTTACACAACATCTACTATAATATCATCCAATTATTAATGCACCCTAAATGGAATGGCAATAATGCTTGACATGTGATCTCTAGAAAGTACCTATATGATGCATGAGATGGAATACCCTCATCTCATCATGTTTTAATAGAAATAGAACCACAATGATATTAATCATAATAGAAAAAACCAAGTGAATCTCCAACGGGTGAAATCAACTCAATTGTAGTAATTGACAAACTAGATAAATTGAAATATTCAAGGTAATGTGGGTTTTCCACTTACACATGTAAGATACTCCAAAGCACAACATATTATCGACTACCTATGCTTTCCTATCGAATACTATTGACTCCAATTAGTAATGAAAAGATGAAAGGAACTCCTCTAATACCACATTGTAATTTATTGGATTCGGGTACCGCCCAAAGGTTTCTCGAACCCGATTGGTCAAATAACTTCAAGGTCATCTCCTAAAATGACATAGGCTTCTGACTAGTAGTGAGGGAAAGGTGCGATATTGGGAAAACAATACCCTCATTATAGAGTATACATAGTGAAAAATAAAGATCAAACAATTGCAGAAGCAGTAATACCATACAATAGAAGTAAATACCGAAAGAATGATTTTAATAAAACCACTAGAGAATATATAAATCTTGCATGTCACATGTGACTAGGAAAAAATCCAAACAAGTCAAAATTCTAGAAATACAATAAAAAATACAATGTACAGAAAAACAAGTAAATTCCAATATCATCGCAAGCCTCATCTTGGTCCCATGCTCTCTATCTCCCACATCAATAATGTACCTGATGAAGAACGGTGATTTCCCTTATCTATACCTGCAATCATATACTCTTCTTGAGTCCAACATGTAACCCAAACTAGGTGTGAGAAAAATCCTAGTATGCAACCACAAAAAGTTATGTGCCTGACCGTAATTGAATATATATAGCAATTAATATGAAATCATGAAGCAATAAACTAGGAGTACTCCAAATTAATCAATTCTATAGTTTTCAGATACATTAATTTATATTTATTATTTATCCTATTAATCAAGTAATTTTGGGAATAATCGTAATCCTTATATCCCCTGTATAATATTATTAAATCATATATCACAAAATACAATCAAAACAATCAAGTAATTCCATTTCCGAGCATGTGATTTGGATTGCAATAATTCACAATAATTCAATCATACATAAACAACCCTCTCTGATAACTCTCACGTTCTAAACCCTTTGTTTTAACATAGTACCAATTCATTAAATATAAACCACTTGGAAAACTCTCATAGTCAATACCCTTGGGTCAACCTGTAATTAATAAATTATAAACAACCTCCTCGATAGCTCTCATGGTCAATAGCCCTGGGTCAAACATCCACACCAAAGCTCTCATGGTCCTATGTAAATATTTTAAAAGTCACCTCAATCTTCCTAGTCCAAGGATCTTATGGTCCATTGGAAAACATGGACATATAATATCAAATAATTTCGTGTAATTAACAACTACTACATGGATAAAAATTCACAATGCAGATCAAAGTAATTTCATTTAATCAATCAAACTCTATCATAATCAACCAAGGCATGAAAAAAAGGAAATACAAATTGGAATCATAGACCAAACAACCATCATTAATAAACAATGGAAACACAAAATTGGGGGGGGTCCCATGAACAAGGTATCCCACCATACTCATAAAAAACTGCCCATCATCAATAAGATTACCATAGCAAGTGATAATCACAGTTAAATTCCAAATCAAGAAATACCCAAAAGTTTTGTATGGGGAACATTAAGCATATATAATCAATGAAAATACAATGAAAGTCACAAACTAGTTACATGATGTTGTATGATTATTATACTTGAACATAGACCCTTGAATCAGCCTAAAATGGCATAGATATAAGAAAAGGAAATAAATTACCAACCTGGAATAACTCAAAATAGAGATAGAATCAGGTAGAAAGGCACAAGGCGTTTTGTTAACTCACTAGTGAGATTCCAACACACCTGATGGTGTCTCAATAGAAGGTCGGATGGATAATTTGGAGGGTTTTGAGGTCTGTTGTCAATTCTGGTACTCTCTTGTATGAACCATTGGGAGAATAATATGTTTACAAAAAATAAGACGTGATCCGACTCTAATATATCAAGTATATATAAAACTACAAGACATGTTCACTAAATGTTAAACCATGTAGTAGACTTAACTGGCCCAATACTTATGCGGTCTTTCAGGTAACCATACGACCTTGTACTATGCTATTACATGTCCAGTGCATGGCTATACGTGGCAAGCTAGGTACATGGTGTATACTCATTAGTACATGACATGTACATAGAAAATCCCATTTTCTTCCTTTTCCTAAAAATATCACAAAAACACGATTCATACCTGAAATGATAATTCAGGTTCTTCTAATAACTATTGATGGAATAGAGTAGATATGATATTTATATGTTCTTGAAATTGGAATCAATGAAAAAATCATGGTTATGGATTGGTTGACTATATTCAAAGCTCATATCGACTGGTATACATAGAGAGTCAGTTTTATGACTGATGATGGCATACAAAATCTTTTTAAAGGGGATTGGATTGTAAATGTAGGTCAAATGAGCTTGTTGACACTAGTAGTTGGAAAAATCTCATAACATTCAGTAGTGTTATCTATGAAATCAGTGGAAAATATCAAAAATATATGTTTTCCATTGTTTTTTGAATGTTTTTAGAATGTTTTTTTTTTGAAAAAATTATAAGGTTTTTCACCCAAAATAAAAGTTGAGATTATGATTAATATAATTTCAAGTACCAGTAATATCTCACTTATGTCTTATCAAATTGTACAAACAAATATAAAGGGGAATGAAATTGAAAATAGATAAGGTTGAAGGTAAAGTTTTGATTAGGAAAAGCACATATATGTCGGTCGCACCATTATTATTTGTCATAATTATGGATAGAACTCTTTATTTGGGTATAAGTTATCATAATCATTAACAAGTCATGAAAAATAATGGCTATCCACTTATACATACTGATTATACATTCAGTAAATTGGGGGGAGATCAGTGGTTCTCTATGATTGACATGTGCTCAGAATATAACCAATTGTGAGTTTAGAAGGAGAATATGCTAAAACATATTTTAAGAGTATATATATATTACGGCTATGTGTTTATGACTTTCATTATTACTAATAACCCACAACTCTTTATTGAATTGATGAATTAAATAATTAAAAGGTATCTGGATGCTTTTATGGTGGAGTTTGTGGATGAAATATTTGTGTATTCAAGGATAAGGACTAAGAATTAGCAGCACCGAGAAACGGTGTGGGGAAGCTTGATAGATCATTGTCGGTATGAAAAACTATCATAGTATAATATTTGGATAAAAGATGTATGTTTACATAGATATATTATCTATAAATATATGATTATATAGATCTATAAATGATATAGGTTGTTACCTTTTTGAAACCACAAATTAATGTCTTCTAGATACACAGTTTCTATGTTTGGATGGTTCTTATATAAGTTTTGTTCATGATGTTTCATGAAAAAATTAACCTATTAGAAAATTAAAAAGTGAAAATTTTACATCACATATGAGTGAGGAATGTAAAAAAAATTATGTATCTTAATGTACACCTTACATCAGTACCAATCTTGGTTTTCCCATAATTAGTATAATAAATAGTGTATTGTTATACTTTGAGATCTAGGTTGGGATTCATTCTCATACATGGAGATAATATTTTTTTCATATATAATAACTATGTTATAGGTTCCTGAGAATGAATTCCAAACACATGATTTGGTTATAGATTTTATAGTCCATGATATGAAAACACAGGGTCATTCCCAATTGGGTTATAAATTTTAATTTTTTATGGAACATAATATCCTGAAATATATTTTCTCATAGAGATATTTGAATCTGAGAAAAATAATATGGATAGAGTATCTAATTTTTTTTGACTTGATTTATATAGCAAGAATAAGAAATTGTATGGTAGATGAATTAAGAATGATGTTTTATGATTGTCTGGAAATGAGGCTTCAGATTAGTGGCATTGATCTTTTTTATAAATGACCTGAACTTGGAATGTGGTTACTAAGTTGAATTTTTAGTTTCTTTCATTTTTTCGCTCTTGATATAGTTAATATATTTAATAAGGGGTAATTTTTATTCATAATTCATTTCTATGTGGTAAAAACTCAATCATGGAGAGGCCATTGGTGTATAGAAGTTGGATGGAAGTTAAATGTTGTGGTTTCAAAATTGGATGGTCATGACTTTTGATTTTTTGGAATTACTAATTCATGATTACCAAAAATTTATATGGGTTGTTCATCCTCGAATACATAAGATATATATGGCCTTGGAAGCAAAATTGTTTTGGTTTGGCATGAAATGGAAGGTGGATGTGTTTGTTTCAATATTGTTAACGTATCAGCTGGGTAAGGTAGATCATCAATAGATAGGTGGTATTTTGAAATCATTACCAATATTTATTTTGAAATGAGAGAAGATAACCATTATGTTTGTGATGGGTCTCCCATTGATGGTTCAAAAACATGATTCCATATGGGTTATAGTGGATCATATCATAAATTCAGTCCATTTCATCCCTATTTTTAAATCACATATAGTAAACGACATTCCAAAAAATATATATCCAAGATGTGGAAAAGTGGCATGTCATACAAGTTTCAATACTAGCAGACAAAGATCTAAGGTTTATGCCTCATTTCTATAAATTCTTTTAGTTATCCCTTGGGACTCAGTTGACCATCATTATGAAATATGATTCTAAGAAAAAAGAAAAATCTAAAATAATAATAAAAATGTTGGAAGACAAGATTCAATCATGTGTAATGGATTTTGAAGGCTCATGGGATGACTATATACTATTAGTGGTATCCTCACATAATAAAAATTATCACGACTCAATACATATGTATCCTATTGAACAATTTTATGGAAATATTTTCATTCTCCACTTTGTTGGGTAGAAAATTTTGAGACATCACTAGTATGGTCATGCCATGTCCAACAGATTATGGATAAGAATCAATTAATCCAGAAAAGGCTTATAATGGCTCAGATTTGTCATAAATCCTTTGTAGATAATCAGAAATATTTTTTTCATTTGAGGTGAGTGATAATTTGTTCTTGATAATCTCCCCAGGTATTGAGAACTATCATTTTAGGAAACATGGAATGTTATTTCCTCGACACATAGTTTATTTTGAGATACATGAACAAGTTATTTAGGTGTCATATCAAATGGATTTTCAACCATTTTTTAGTAAAAAGAATAATAGGATTAATTTATCATTAATGAAAAAGCATCATACTGATCCTAAATATGTGATTTTATGTGTTCAGAGTGTCCTAGAGTCAAATTCTTTGTTGGTTAATATTTAGGGATGAATTGTGGCTATAGAAAAAGTATCAGACTACTGTGGGGTTTTTTGAAACATGGTTAGATTCAAGAAGAAACATGGTAATGGGAGAAATAAATGGTTGAGAAATGGCCTAATAACATTTCGGATAGTTGTGGTTATGTACTTGTCAAGGATGGAAATGCCCATTTTTTGGAGAATGTACCACCCTATATTTCTATAGAGACCATAATCTTGACGTACATGGAAAATACATTACTTTTTCAGAATACTTAATACATAACAAAAAACAAAAACTCAAGGATCGGAATAGTTTAGTGTCTTTGGAAACTTGGAACTTAATCTTCTCATATTGGTGAAAGATATTCAACATCTCCCATAAAGATATTCCCCTTTTGTTTTCTAAACTAAAAACTTTCTTTAAATCCTAGGGAAAAGAAAACATATAATGGGTGATCTCAAATTCTCAGTAAGGCTATACATAGAGAACATAAAATAATCCATAAACATTTGAATGAAAAAACATGAACAAAAAATCTAAACATCAAAATCTTGAGCAAAGACATAAATCATGGAAGTACATAAAGCATAGATCATAAAGGATCATTAATCGTGATAAAATAGCATGTGAATAAAAAATGTAATTGTGGAAACCATTCAGCACTTGTTATGATTTCCATAGTAGCCAAGGCATTTCTGCGAAGACCATCTTAGTGGACAAAGTCCCTTTCTGAATCCAGTTCACTCCTCGTTTCAGTCCGGTAACACTGAACCAGTTTAACTTACCATTCCAGCCATGCCTATCTCATGAGATATAAATCTTTACCAAATGCATTGGAGGGATATATAGGTCCCACCCATCTCATAATGATACCATTCTTATGTGTTCCCCAAAATCAAAAACCATACATCATTGCATAACCCATGTAATAAAAATGCGATTCTTAAACATCATGCCATTATAACATAATCCATATAAGATAAAAAGACATTATAAAAATAATTCCATCATAACATAAAAAAATCAATGTAAAAATAGGGATATAAACATAACCCCATATTTTCTTAGACGGAAAATAATTTTGATAAAACACTTGAACTCCATTCTTGAGGAAAATATCCTTTCTACTTCAAAAACATTTGTCCTTTCTTAAAATTTCATACAATTTTAAACTAAAAGATGTTGATTATAAATAAAAATGAAAACTTGTTAAGGATTCTTCATGGAAATAATGTTCTAAAATCCATTCAGGCCGTATAAGTTAAAAAACATTCTTCCCGTACTTTGGTCGGAGAAGTAAAAAAGTACCTCATACTAAAAATGACAAAATATTCCTTTCATATCTTTTACTAAAAAGTCACCGAAGGGTAAAATTGGATTTAAATAATTCTATGAGGATTGAAATAGTATTAAATATTGAACAAACATGGATGTGGATGATAAATATTTCCCAGTAAATTCTGAAGTATAAACAATCTCGGATAAAAAATTAGATTGCGAGATTTTCCCTTACCTTAGGTCCGATTTGCTTCGTATGTGTCCGAACCTCCAGTATAATGATTTAAGAAATGTTATTGACTTATTCTAGAATCATAATTATCGTTATGATATCATATATGGTCATATTCTTAGCTTTTTATTAGTAATATTTCATTTCTACTTGTTATTCGGGTGTTTATTACTTTTTGTTCTTATGCGGGTTTTGTCGAATAAATTCTTATTCATGTCTTTAGGTTATAGATACCTCATTTAAAGAATGGTAATTGTGTACTATATATCATATTTATTCATTAAATTCATTTATACAATCATTATGCAATGAAGATCATGTAGAACGGGTCGCATCACATCGTGGAGACGGTATTCCGTACGTACGCACGAGCGATGATATCGTTCCCATGATCGTGGAATTGTATTGGAGTGTATGTATACTATTTCAGAATCAATAACACTTTAAAATAATCATATATAGTCATTATTTACACCATTATACCTATCCAAGTAAGTTGGTGGTGGGAAATAGATTACACCACGGCGTGGAGACGGTATTCCGTACGTACGCACGCGCGGTGATTTCATTTTCCGTAGGATGGATAGATGGTGAAATAGGGTTGTTTCATACTTATAATAAAATATCTGTATATGAGTGATACTGATGTTATTACTTCATAATGAAACAACTAAAGATGAATAAGTGGAATATGAAATAAAGTTGAAAGAATCAGTAACGGACATTACCTCTTCTTTGAAGCGCCTCTTTGAGACCTCCTCTTATGGCAATATAATTGGTCTTTGAAGAAAACCAGGTCCTCTAGAATGTTTCTAGGTTAGTGGAGAAGGGAATTTTTCCAGGGTTGGTCGAGAATGGAGGCACAATGTGGTTTGAGTAAGAGAGGGAGGAGGTGCCCCTTTATAAGGGAGGAGAGGGGCACCTTTGGAAAAACTAAAAATATTATTTTATTATAAAGTAATATTCCATTTTTAATAGCTCCAAATTGATTTATTTAAAAGCTAAGGTGGGGATGGGTCGAAATCCTCTCATCCAATAGAATTTATACAAGTTTAGGTTTCTATTTTAACCTTATCATTTAGATTTAACTTTAAGTTAAATAATTTACTTTTACCGTGTCTTCTTGTTTTCTTACACTATAAGGTAAATAAACATACTATATCAAGCCAAATGAACCCCAAGTCGTTTATTATTAATATATAAATCCTTATATAAGTAATTTTGGTGATCCTTAGATTTTTTTAGAGTAAAATAACAATTAATAATATAATATTTTTTTTAAAAACTATTTTATGTCAATTTTGACACAATTTGGTAATTGCTTTTTGTCAAAATCATAACAGAGAGATTAGTTCGAAAAAAAATAATTAAATCAATACTAACATGTTATATTAACATAGAACATTATTTTAATTCATAAAAAGTCACCAATTACATTTATTTGTGTTTTTATAACATCAATTATGTCAATATTGCATTATTAAGATAATTACTATATCATCATTATGTCATAAATAAATTAAATTATTTATTATCTAAAAAATATAAATAATATACAATTATGTAGGAAATTGGTTTATATTTCTAATTAATATTTATAGTCAATTGTTTCTTCTGTATAACTCTATATTAAAAATTATTTTGTTATTAAACTTTGATTTTAACTATTTTAACCATTCTTTAAATAAATTAACAATAAATGTCCTAATCTAATCCAAATGGGACTAAATGGTCATATTTAATTCCTAAGGTTGTTTTTGGTCGAATTACACTTATCTAACAGAATTAGGACATGTTTTAGGGTAATAATAATATCATTTTTACCCTTAATTTCCCTATTTACTTTTAACCGTGCTAAATAAAAGTAAAAAGTTACTATTCACCAAAAATTATTTTCATCTCATTGAACCGCATTATAATTACTGACATCAACTGTGTCTCTCGGATTTTTAAAATTCCATTCACAAAAACGGTAAAATTTAGTTTTATGTAAATTTTCAAATTCTCATAGGAGGTGGGTAAAAGACGGTGAAATGTTCAATAAAATTTTTATATATCTAAAATTATTATAAAATGACTCCAATGAATTTAATTGAACTTATATAGGTATTATGTATCAAATCTGACCTAAAATAAATTTAAATAAAATAAATAATTATTTAAATAAAAAGTCGGTTTTTAAATAGTAACCCAGTATTTTCACTATTCATCAAATATTGATAGTTTTCAGAAAAATACCAAAATTTCATCCTAGTATAATTTCAATATTCCGAATCCAAAAATGAAGTCCATTTTTATAATTAAAATTTACATAAATTTCAAAAATTTGGTATTACTATTCATAACGGCTAGTTTTAATAATATTTTAATAGCATATCGTTGTTTAGTGAAACTCGGTATTACATATGATACAATCTATCAAGGAAGGTCACCATTGTGTGTAAAGAAAGCTATGCTAGTGTTATGTGTTGTGAAAGATTCTTTGATGATGTATAAAAACAAAATATTTCTCATCAAAGTCTCAAGTGTTACATTCTACACCCCTTAAAATAAATTTTGCCCTCTAAATTCGTCACTTCATTACAAACAGATGAGGATACCTCTCTCTCATTATATCCTCATGTTCCCATGTAGATTATTCTAATTGGTGGTTCCTCCATAAAACTTTCACCAAGCGAGTGGTCTTGTTCGGTAGGAATTTTTCGCTACGATCCAGAATCTCTATCGGTTGTTCTTCCTAAGAAAGATCTTTCTCCAGCGGTACAAATTCTGAGCTGAGTACATGTGAAGGATTAGGTATGTACTTTCTCTGGAGAGATACATGGAACACATCGTGAACTTGAGAGAGATTGGGTGGAATTTCCAATCGTTAAGCTACCTTCCCAACACGATCCAGTATTTTGAAAGGACTGATATACCTAGGGCTCAACTTTTCCTTCTTTCCAAATCTCATTACTCTATTCCAATGAGATATTCGTAAGAACACTTTATCACCCACTTCAAACTCTAGGCCTTTTCTTCGGTTGTTGGCATAACTTTTTTTGTCGACTCTGAGCTTCTCTTATGTGTTGTTGAATAGATCGGATCTTTTTTGCCATCTCATCAACAAGATCAGGTCCTAATAGCTTTCTATCCCAAACTTCATCCCAGCAAGTTGCAGTCCTTCATTTCTTCCCATAGAGAGCTTCATAAGGAGCCATTTGAATACTGGAGTGAAAGGTATTATTATAAGAAAATTCTACCAAAGGTAGGGGTTGATCCCAACCACCGTTTAAATCCATAGAGCAAGCTCTCAACATATCTTCTAGAGTTTGAATTGTCCTCTCAGACTGACCATCTGTTTGAGGATGATAAGCAGTGCTGAAACTCAACTCTGTATCCAGAGTATGCTGAAGACTTCACCAAAACTTCACGGTAAACCTCAGATCCCTATCAGATATAATGGAAAGTTGTACTCCATGCAATCTTACCACTTCCTTCACATATATCCTGTCAAGCTGATCCAGAGAGAAATCCTCTCTAATAGAGATGAAGTGTGCAGACTTTGTAAGACGATCAACTATGACCCATATAGAATTATTGCATTTGGATGTTTTAGGAAGTCCAGTAACAAAATCCATAGTGATGTTTTCCCATTTCCATTTGGGTATGGGTAATGGTTGTAACATCCCCTTAGACTTCTGTCTCTCAGATTTAACATGTTTACAAACCAAGCATCGATATACATATTCAGAAACATCTCTTTTCATTCCATCCCACTAAAAGTACTCTTTTATGTCCCTATACATCTTCGTGCTTCCACGATGAATAGAGAAGGAAGAATTATGAGACTCATCCAGCAGCTCCTTCTTTAATTCTGGGATGGGTGAACTTTATTATCCCATCACAATTAAGGTTGAATTCAGGAACATTTCTCACCTACTTTTGTAACTCTACATCTTCTTTCTATGCCTCTTTAATCTTCACATGTATAGATGGTTGAACATTCAGTTGAGAATGATACGATTTTCCCCTTCCATTATAATTCAAATATCCATCATTTGAAAATCCATAAATATTGGATCTTTTGTGATCCTCATCATGGATAAAATGGGATGGTCTTGTGGACTTAATGCATCTGCCACCTTGTTTTCTTTCCCAGGGTGGTAATAAATTGAGCAGTCGCAATCCGTAATCAGCTCCAACCATCTTCTTTGGCGCATATTCAGCTCCTTTTTGTGAAAATATACTTTAAACTTTTATGATCAGTATAAATGTCACACCATTCTCCATAAAGATAATGCCTCCAAATCATTAATGTAAAGATTACTGCAGCTAACTCCAAATCATGATTTGGGTAATTTTCCTCATGGATTTTCAGCTTTCATGAGGCATAAGCTATCACCATATCATTTTGCATAAGAACACACCCCAACCCCTTCTTGGATGCATCACTGTAGATCACAAACCTTTCTCCACTACAAGGAAGTGTGAGTACAGGTGCACTGGATAACCTTCTTTTCAACTCCTTGAAATTCTATTCACATTACTCCATCCAAACAAACGTAACTCCTTTCCGACTCAACTTTGTCAGTGGAATAGATAATCGTGAAAAATCTTTCATGAAACGTCGATAATATTCATCCAAAAAAAGAAAACTTTGGATCTCAGTTACTATTGTTGGTCTCGACCATCTTTCGGTAACCTCTGTTTTTGCTGGATCCACAGATATCCCCTGTTTTGTGATTATGTGACCAAAAAATGCAATTTTTTGATGCGTAAATTCACACTTGGTAAATTTGTCAAAAATCTTCTCCTTTATCAGGGTCTTCAAATATAATTCTCAAGTGATCTTCATGTTCTTCCTTTCTCTTTTAATATACAAGAATATCGTCTGTAAAGACTACCACAAACTGATCAAGATAGTCTCTAAAAAATCTATTCATCAAATCCATGAAGATAGCAGGGGCATTAGTAAGACCAAATGACATCACTATAAATTCATAGTGTACATACCTTGTAAGGAAATTTGTATTTGGTATATCCTCCTTTTTGACCCTTAATTGATGATACCCTAAATGAAGATCAATCTTGGAAAAGTATTGAGCTCCACGTTGTTGGTCAAATAAGTCATCAATGCATGGGAGAGGATATTTTTTCTTGATAGTGATCTTGTTAAGTTCTCAATAATCAATGCAGAGTCTCATTGATCCATATTTCTTCTTAACAAACAGAACAGGTGCTCCCCAAGGTGATGCACTAGGGCATATGAATCCCTTATCAAGATTTTCTTGGAGTTGCTTCTTCAATTCTTGCAACTCAATTGGGGATATTCTATAAGCTGTCTTTGAAATATGTAAAGCACCCGGTATGAGTTCTATTGAAAACTGAACTTCACGATTTGGTGGAAGAACCGACAATTCCTCTGGAAAGACACTATAAAACTCCCGTACAATGGGAATATACATAATTGTGAGTTTCTCACCAACCATTTGAGATAAATAACCTTCATTTAGTGGAATCAAGACCCATAAGATGGAAGAAATTTCCACTAGAAGGTTATGTTCATCCTTGCATCGATAGACGATCATAGATTGATCTATAATATGAAATGTGACTTCCCTTCTTTGGAAATTGATATGAGCTCCATGTAGATAAAGCCAATCCATGCCATGAATCACATCAAATTTAACTATAGGAAGGATCACAATATTTGCAGGAAGCACTTTCACACAAACTTCAATCAGAGAAGAATTATAAACTATTGATGTGATTGTTGTTCCATTAGGGGTTGTCACAGCTAACTCAACATCTAATTGATGAGGTAATACGGTGACACCCTTATAAAATTCTTCATAAATAAAAGAGTGGGTGGATCCAGAATCAAATAAAACATTTTCTACTTTAGAGTGGATGGTAAGTGTACCTTTCACCACATCATTATCGTACTCCACATCGCTGATATAAATTGCATGTGACTTTCCTTTGCCTTTAGCCTTAAGAGTTTGTTGACATCGATCATCATCAACAACCCTTGGATTAGTGAATTGATTGGCATAATACCCCATTTCCTTGCACTTGTAACATTAATGTGTATGAGGTGCACTCCGTGTAGACTTTTCTTTGTTTACATCACTAGACATCTTCTTCCCATCATTACTGCATTCAAATGCCCGATGACCTTCTTTTCCATATTTGAAACATTTACTTGTCCCTTTAAGACAACTCCCTCCATGTTTCATTCCTCACTTTGAGAATAAGAGAAAACTCATCTTATTTTCAGTGAGCTCTTTAGATTTTCCTTTGAATTCCATTTTCCTTTTCTTATCAACCCCATATGACTGATGGGTTACTCCAATATCTATCTCAAATTTGAGATCACATTGAATGATTTCTTCATAGCTATTGAAGTCCCTTATGGATAAGTCCCTACGAAGACTTGTTTTTAAGCCACTAAAGAATCGATCGATCTTACTCTCATGTTGGATAATAATACCATAAGTGTACCTTGAAAGTCTTGTGAAATTTTCTTCATAGGTACCAACAGATTCATCATCCTTTTGCTTCAGTTCAAGAAACTACTTCTCCATCTTTGTTCGGAGAATACGAGGGAAGTACTTATTGAAAAATATGTTCATGAACTCTTTCCATTCCATGGTCTCAATTTCATCCATTTTCCTCATATTCATAATAAGATTCCACCATTGGTCAGCATCACCTTCCAAATGATAAACTCCTAAGATTACTTTATCATGTTCAGTACATTGAAGAACTGAAAATACCTTTTCAGTAGTATTGATCCATTGTTCAGCAACTAATGGATCAGTAGACCCGCTGAATGAAGGTGGGAGCTGCCTCATGAAGGATTCAACAGAATGTTGCTCCATCCTTTTCTTGTTTGGAAGTCTTGAAAGATTCATAACATGAGAATTTGTGTGAGCATGGCTACAAGATTTTTCATTCCATCTCCCATAACGTTTGGTTGCTTATAGGGACAATCATTGCATTGCCCGTCGCATTCCGCATTAACACGGTTCCTTCGGGTTCTAGACATTCAATAAAACCAAGAAGAATAGTGTGAGTGACACTAATTATAATAGGAAAACCACATAATCAAGAATAAAATTTCACACTTAAGGTCTTATCATATGTTTTTCATGCTAATTTCTAAAACACTAAGATTGTGTTCTATGCGTAGACATATCCTTAGGTTTCTTACTAAGGCTTTCATGTCCTAGTTTGCAATGGTTGACTATACCTTTCCTCTGATACCAACTATAGAGACCCAAATCTTGAATTATATGGACAATACATTACATTTACAGAATACCTAATACATAACAAAAAACCAAAACTCAAGGACCATAATAGTTTAGTGTCTTTGGAAACTCGGAACGTAATCTTCTAATCTTGGTGAAAGATCTTCAACATCTCCCATAAAGATCTTCCCATTTTGTTTTATTAACTAAAAACATTCTTTAAATCCTGGAGAAATGAAAACATATAAAGGGTGAGCTCAAATTCTTAGTAATGGTAAGCATAGAAAATATAAAATAATCCATAAATATTTTAATGCAAAAACATGAACATAAAATCTAAACATCAGAATCTTGATAAAAGACATAAATCATGGAAGTACATAAAGCATAGATCATAAAGGATAATTAATCATGATAAACTAGTATGGGAATAAAAAATATACTTGTGGAAACCATTCAGCACTTGTTATGATTTCCATTGTAGCCAAGGCATTGCTGCCAAGACCATCTTAGTTGACAAAGTCCCTTTCTGAATCGAGTTCACTCCTCGTTTCAGTCCTATAACACTGAACAAGATTAACTTACCGTTCTAGCCATGTCTATCTCATGAGATATAAATCCTTACCCAATTCCGTGGAGGGAGATATAGGTCCCACACATCACATAATGATACCATTCTTATGTGTGCCACAAAATCAAAAATCATACATCATTGCATAACCCATGTAATAAAAATGGGATTCTTAAACATCATGCCATCATTACATAATCCATATAAGATAAAACGACATCATAAAAATAATTCCATCATAACATAAAAAAAATAAATGTAAAAATAGGGATATAAACAGAACGCCAGATTATCATATATGGAAAATAATTTTGATAAAACACTTGAACTCCATTCTTGAGGAAAATATCCTTTCTACATCAAAAACATTTTTCCTTTCATAAAATGTCATACAATTTTTAACTAAAAGAAGTTGATTAAAAATAAACTTGAAAACTTATAAAGGAAGCTTCATTGAAATAATGTTCTAAAATCCATTCAGGTTGTATAAGTTAAAAAACATTCTTCCTGTACTTTGGTCGGAAAAGTCAAAAAGTACCTCGTACGAAATATGACAGCTGATTCCTTTAATATCTTTTACTAAAAACTCACCGAAGGGTAAAATTGGGTTTAAATAATTTTAGGAGGATAGAAATAATATTACATATTGATGAAACATGGATGTGGATGATAAATATTCCCCGGTAAATTCTGATTTATAAACAATCTCAAATAAAAATTGAGATTGCGAGATTTTCCCTTACCTTAGGTCTGATTTGCTTCGTAAGTGTCTGAACCTCCTGTATAATTATTTAAATAATGTTACTAACTTATTCCAGAATCATACTTATTTTTATGATATCATATATGGTCATATTCTTAGCTTCTTATTAGTAATATTTCATTGCTACTTGTTATTTGGGTGTTTATTACTTTTTGTTATTATGCGTGTTTTGTGGAATAAATTCTTATTATTCTCTTAAGGTTATATATACCAAATTTACATAATGGTATTAGTGTAATATATATAATATTTATTCATTCAATTCATTTATATAATCATTATGCAATGAAGATCATGTAGAACGAGTCGCATCACATCGTGGAGACGGTATTCTGTACGTACACATGAGCGATGATATCATTCCCATGATTGTGGAATTGTATTGGAGTGTATGTATAGTATTTCAGAATCAATAAAACTTTACAATTATCATATATAGTCATTATTTACACCATTATACCCATCCAAGTATGGTGGTGGTGGAAAATAGATTACACCACTGCGTGGAGACGGTATTCCATACGTACGCATGCGCGGTGATTTCGTTTTCCGTAGGATGGATAGATGGTGAAATAGGGTTGTTTCATAATTATAATAACATATACGTATATGAGTGATACTGATTTTATTACTTCATAATGAAACAACTAAATAATAAGAAGTGGAAGGAGAAATAAAGTGGAAAGAATAGGTAACAGACATTACCTCTTCTTTGAAGAGCCTCTTTGAGAAGTCCTCTTAGAGCACTAAAATTGGTCTTTGAAGAAGCCCAGGACCTCTAGAATGTTTCTAGGGAAGTGGAGATGATAATTTGGCAGGGGTTGGCCAACCCTTAAGGCTCAAAGTGGTGTGAGGAAGAGAAGGAGGAGGTGCCCTTTTATAAGGGAGGAGAGGGGCACCTTTAGAAAAACAAAAAATAATATTTTATTATAAAGTCATATTCGGTTTTTAATAGCTCAAAATTGATTTATTTAGAAGATAATGTGGGGATGGGTCGTTAACCTCTCATAAAATAGAATTTAGAAAAGTTTATGTTTCTATTTTAACTTTATCATTTAGATTTAACTTTAAGTTAAATAATTTTACTTTACAGTGTCTTCTTGTTTTCTTACACTATAAGGTTAATAAACATACTATAACAAGAAAAACGAACCCAAAGTTGTTTATTAATAATATATAAATCCTTATATAAGTAATTTTTCTAAACCATAGATTTTTAGGAATAAAATAACAATTAATAATATAGTATTTGTTTTAAAGCCTATTTTATGTGAATTTTGACACTATATAGTAATTGATTTTTGTGAAAATCGTACTAGAAATATTAGTAAGAAAAAAGTTAATTAAATCAATACTAACATGTCATATTAAAATATAAAATTATTGGAATTCATATAAAGTCTCAAATTACATTTATTTTGGTATTTATAACATCAATTATTTCAATATTTCATTAATAAGATAATTACTTCATCATTATTGTGTCATAAATAAATTAGATTATTTAATGTCTAAAAATTAAAAATAAAATACCATTATGTAGGAAATAATTTTTTCTTTCTAATTAATATATATAGTCCAATTTATATTATGTATAACTCTATATTAAAAATTATTTAGTTATTAAAATTTGATTTTAACTATTTTAACCCTTCATTAAATAAATTAATAATAAATTTCCTAATCTAATCCAAGTGAGGCCAAATAGTCATATTTAATTCATAAGGTTGTTTTTGGTGAAATAACACTTATCCAATAGAATTGGGACATGTTTTAGAATAATAATAATATCATTTTTATCCTTAATTACCCTATAAACTTTTAACCGTGGTAAATAAAATTAAAAAGTTACCATTCACCAAAAATTATTTTCATCTAATTGAAGCACAGTTTATTTACTAAAATCAACCGTGTCTCTCAGATTTTTAAAATTCCATTCAAAAAAGTTGTAAAATTATGTTTTATGTAAATTTGAAAATTCTCCTAGGAGGTGGGTAAAAGACGGTGAAAAGTTCAATAAAATTTCTATATATCTAAAATTATTATAAAATGACTCCAATTAATTGAATTGAACTTATATAGGTATTATGTATCAATTTTGACCTAAAATAAATTTAAATAAAATAAATAATTATTTAAATAAAAAGTCGGTTTTTAAATAGTAACCTAGTGTTTTCACTATTCATCAAAAATTGAATGTTTTTAGAAAAATACCAAAATTTCACACTAGGCTAATTTAGATATAAAGTATCCAAAAATGAAGTCTATTTTCAAAAATAATAATTAAAATTTTTGAAAAAGTGGGTATTACTATACATAACGCATAGTTTTAATAATATTTTAATAGCATATCATTATTTAGTGATGCTCGGTATTGCCTACGATGCAAGCTATCGAGGAAGGTCGCGATTGTGTGTAAAGCAAGCCAGGCTAGTGTTGTGTGTAGTGAAATATTCTTTGATGATGTATAAAACAAAATATTTCTCATAAAATCCTTAGGTGTTACAATTTCAATTAGTTAACCATGTCTTTATGTATTATAAATACATAATGTGTTTGAGTAAGGTTTGGGAGGTTTTTTATTACTCTTAGAAAGTTTTTGGGTATTTTATAGAGGTGAATAGATTGATCATGGTTAGTATAACCCATGAATACCCTATAAAAATATGTGCAAAGTGATATAATGGATTCTAGGGAAGTGAATAGTTTTACCCCAAATCACCATGTATTTTCTCCATATCAACCCAAACATAGTTTTTTATTCCTCATAGTGGTTTTAGATACATTTGGTTTTGACTCAAGAACAATATATTGGAAAATCATAGTTCGTTGATGCCCAATTCCCTTAGTAAGTCATCATTTTAGGTGTTTTTACAGAGTTGTAGTTCTCTTCTCTAACCAAGATTTATAGATTTAGTTAGTTTGTTATAGATCTATGGTAGTTGATTCCAATAATTTTGATATTTGTCTTTATTGTTGTAGGTATACATATTTAAGGTGGGTTTTTTGATATTCTACCCGATTTTGTTGATTAATTCATCTCATTCTTAGATTCTTCCATAATTTATGAGGTAGGTAGATTAAATATCGACTCAAATTAATTTATTTGGAAGTATTAGTATCAAAATGATTGAGTTTAGTTAAATTAGTTAAGACATTTCTTTTAAAATCAGGATAGAAACCTACTTTAGTGTAGGTTTGTGGTTGTATGGATTTGAGGGAACACTTTGTGAAAATTGAATTGTTTTGTTGATTTTAAAAAGTTTATTTTAAAATATATATTTATTGGGTTTATGTAATATGGTTTTTTGAAATGTTTCTAGTAATATAATGGTTGGTATTAAATGGTTTTGTCACACATTGGTTGATTTATGTTCATGATTTCAATGTGATCTTGAATAAGGGGAATGTACCATTGGGTTGAAAAGGGACATGGCTCAGGATAAGGGTTAGCTGAGATTGGATTCTTAGTGACAACTTGGTGGATGGATGAGAAACCTCTCATGAGTATAGAACTTCTACTGAATAATTCATGTGTGGGTGTCTGTGTGAATCACAGTTTGGCTCTGAAAAATAGTAATGATAACTATTTTGAAGAGTTGTTTGTATAAATTACATGGAAAATATTTTATCATGGAAATTGTTTTATTATTTGATATAAACTATTAATGTTTTTATGTGGTTTGATAAAAAATATATATAAATGTGCTATGTTGTTCTGTCCTAGTGGCCTGATAGAGAAGTAATTTGTGCAAAACCTACAGAGTTTCTTTCCTCATCCCCTAATTTGTAACGTTGGTTATTTGTTTGTATATTTTGTCAAGGAATATTTAATGTAAAATTATCTCATTTATTTATTAATTCATCATGATAATTTGGATTGGATTGTGGAGTTTGAGCATAGTGCATTTTGGGACCTCTAAAGTAGTGTCTTAGAGTGTTTGAGCTTTGTGGCTTAATTTTCCACTTTTTTCCCTTAAATTTGGTTATGATGTAGATTCATTTTGGTTAGGTATTGTTATATTTTGTTATTAATTTGATTTTTATTAACTTTTTATCATCCATCATATAATGGTTTTATTCTTCATATGTTTGGTTGTGGTTGTTTCACTTCCAATAGGGAATATCTCCCCTAATTGTTAATAAATCCCATGGAATTTGTTTCCAATATTTAGTACATTAAAGATGTATCCTAAGGTCTAGTATAAATTCCACCTCAAATTTTTCAAATAAGGAGGTTTTATTTTTACTAACATTATAATTTATATTGGTGTAATATGATTTTAATGCTTAAAATAATCATTTTTTTGAAAGTGGTTTTGAATATATTTTGGGTAATTATATTAAAATTGTTTTCTCCATGTTATAAAAATTGAATCCTGTAAAATTCATTAAATACTAGTAATCATAAGTAATAATATTATTTAATGAGGTAAAATTAATTTTGGTTCGTTATGAATAGTAAAAAATATAAAAAATTCCATGGTTAAGATATAAATAGGTTTATCTAGGGTTAAACTAAGAGAAACGGTTAATAAATACTCCTAAATATTTCCAATTACTATTTTTAAAACATATATAATAATTCTATGTCCATTATTTTAATACTTATACATTTTATAGAATTATAATTTAGATATACAATAATTATATTAGAATCTTTCCAGTAATTTCATGTGTGCCCTATCCCTCATTTAGAAATAGAACCTTACTATCCAATCATATTTAAAAACTTTTACCCTCAAATAATTGAAAATAACTTAAATAACATCTTCATAAATTCTTATCCTTAATCCAAGATCCAATTTTATTATTTTAAGGGCAAAATATCATGGCCTAAGGTGTATGAAAATAGAGGTCACTAAAATAAGTGGTCATTTTCTTTACAGGCCCTTTCGTGTTTATTTATTCTTCTATTTCATATAAATATATTGTAATAATCGTAAATTAATAAATAAAAACATAATGATAATTTATTATTATTATGTGGAAACCATTGTCCACCTCTTTTTCATCATATAGAAATTGGATACATTGCTCATGAGTACATATAACTTTCCATCCGCATGTAGCATCCTAATAATGATTTCATTTTCAAATTAAATTTATGTATATAATTATATAAATAATTAATAGATACAATATTTATGAAATAATTAGGATTTTCGTAATGATAATATATCATTTACCCATTTAACCTTCCAAAAATTAAGAAATTATAACGTCTATCTGCCATATGTGTGGACTACCATATCCACAAAGCAATGTGATTTTGTTTTCATGTATTCATTTCATGGTAATTATATATATATATATATATAATTAATATATTCCATATTTATATCATTATTAATATTCTTGGGACGATATAGCCATGAGAAATATGAATGACCAAAACTACTGAACTAAAACTTGCATGAAAAGTGATACAATTAACACTCAGAAATGACAATCCTAATAATGAATTATTAATATTTGGTTGTTTGAATATTATAAGGGATTATATATGATATTATAATATGGTTTATGGTTCCCATATAAAATTATAACAAATTAAAATTTATTATTACATATGTTTTAAGAACTTTGGAAGAAATTCATACGGGATGTAAGGGTTTATTTGAAAATCTCATACTTATTTGAGACTGTATATATTTAAGTTTCCATTAGTGAAATTATATAATATTTATATATTAAAACCAATATATTTTAAAATAATGTGATTATTTATATTTTTATTAAATTATTATTTCCTTTTTTACATTCTTTATAATGGAAAAAGACAAAAATAATGATTTAATGGAAAGCCTTGCTTCTATTTCAATTTGTTCGACATTTTTCTACCATTTCCATGTTTTCTATACAATATTTTATTTATTTTTTACTATACTAAAATTATTTATTAAATTAATTTTTTCCTATGCTTTATGATTTATAATATGGTTTAAAATAACTATTATTATAATTTTTCAAATGAGGTACTTTTTACCGGATGTGTGATTAGAATATTTTTTTTAATGATTACCAATCAAACATGTTTTCCCTCTATCACAAATTTGATTTTACTTGATGATTTATTTAAAATTTCACATTTTTTTCAATTAACGTTGTTTTCCTAATATTCAATAATTCATAGATTTAAATTATGTGCTTTTTTAAAGAAAATGGTATTTTTCTTCATAAATATTTCCATGATCTTTTAAAAGTATTTATATCAATTTCATCATACTTTGATGTATTTTATGTCTTATTAGGAGTATAATCTAATGATACCATCCTCCATATTACTCTGTATGGATTTTTATTATGATATTATATTTTTTGACGGAGGAATAATATTAAAATTTTGTATACTAGTTTTTCAATATGAATGCCTATATGTTTTATGCATTGAATTATTATTAATTTCTTTTATATGATGAATTAATTTTAATTAGTATGTGATGGGTGATACCCATTATAGCTCAGTGATGGATCATTTTGTCACATGAGATAAATGATTTTGGATATTTAGTTCCCACCATACCTATTTACATATGATGTATTAGCATAAGGTTGTCCAATATGTTTATGGTGTCAAACGTTTTGTATTATATCCTTATGAAACTGTTTTTATATACAAGAAATTAGTTGTGTTATTATGTCATCCTTTTATTAATTATCATTTTATTATATTATTTATATGTAATATTTGATTATTGAACTTTTGATATATATTATATTGATTTATTTATTCAATCATAGATGTTTTTGTACAGTTTCCAATAATAAGAATCTGAGCTTTCCATTAATTATGTTATTAATTCCCTATGATATCAAGAAATGATCTATGAATGATATCTTGTATTTACTTGAATAAATATAATTTTCTCACAAGAATTTTTAAACTTTATTTCTTGTTTTTATATATAATGTGAGAATCAAATAAGTATTGAGTATCCCAGGAAAACTAAATTATTTGATACATTAGGATTTGATCCATTGTATTTTATACCAATTTAGTAAAATAACACTCGATTATAGGATCATGGAGTCAAGGTGTTATAGTTGGTGTTAGAATATGTTTATTAAAAACCATGAAGACTAGATTTATGAAAACAAATATTAGAGAACATAACTCAATTATATACTATAAGGATAAGTCTATATAGATGATAATATAATAAAGTGTTGGTATAGTATAAATTATGATCTTTAAATAGCCAATACAACCATTTAATTATACTGTAAAGTGGATATGGTTCTAGTAAATATGCCCATAGGGATAATAACTCTAAATAAGGGGGATTTGGTGTTATCTCTATGATCACTCATGCATGATGAGTGAGCCTATAACTACACACCTGGTTAAGAAATCCTACGGGATATGCTTTTGTTAATTTATATTCAATTTAAATACCATTATAAATGATTTTAAGGAAAACATGATTTGATTATATACTTAATGATACTAGGCTTATGGTTTAGATATTTGATATGCAGAAATCATTAAATTATGTCATCTCAAAAATAATATTGAGAATCATTTAATATGGTTTAAAATTAAAAATGTAATGAGAATATTCAATACATTCCATTGCTTAAAAATCTATCCTAGAGAAAAAAATGAAATATATATCAAGTAACATAATCTATGCAGGGATTTCCTTTCTTGGATAGACAATGTAGTTTTTGCTAGAGTTAGAGATGAAAAAGTTATAAGCATAATGTGGTAGAAAACTCTAGTATTAACTAATAACCCTTAATGTATGGAGAATCCTATAGATCACCAACTTGATTCAACAATGTTGGACCACTTCAATTGTTATAAAACACTATCATTAAATGGAGCTACTAATCAATTATTAGCTGAGAGAAATTAATGATCTCCAAAAAAAATATTTCTCAATTTGGGAATTTGGGAATTAGAGAAAGTCATCATGATATTTGTTCATCTTAAAGGATATAATGATCAATGGAGATCATTGATCTAGAAAACTAAGGATAAAATGTAAATAAATAATATAGAATTGATGATATTCAGGTATATGTTATTAAAAAATAATTTCCTCATCTGCAATGAGAATAAATTGGGGGCTAATTCCTCAATATTTGGTAAATGTGAAGATTAAATGTTATCTTATATGAACTTAACTTTATAGTGTTAAAAAATCTTGTTGAAGATTATGTACATGTTATAAGGAGTTATATTTTTCAATAATATAATGGAAAAATCCTATACTTCAAAGGGTAATATTCACAAATACATTTAGTTCATGTTATGATATAGTATAATGTTCCATCAAGATAAAGAAATAATTCTCTTAGTATTACACATTCTAGGGAAATGAGAAAATAAGCAGGTAGATGAGCACTCGTGAAAAGGAAATATGAAAAAAGTGAAGAAAGAAGGGGTGAAATTTTTAACTTGTAATAATTCTGAAGAGAAATTTCATGGAACATGCATGATGGGAAGTGTAATTTTACTCTAATTTGAAGAGAAGGGACATCATCCTAGTGATTGTAAGGGAAAAAATAAGTGTCTCATGTTCAACGATTTAACTATAAAGATATGAGGAACTATGTAAATGAATTCCTGATTAATTAATGTAATTTTCCACAAAAAACATACTTGGGAGAAAGGTTTACCTTATATGATATCTATAAATGATATTTTTCAAAAACCCATTAATGGTTCTGGGTACAGAAGATGAATCCTTTGATGTTATGACCATCTTAGATTTTAGTCATAATTCACATGTTATAATTTCTTCAAATAATCAAAGAACCATTTCCAATGGAATAGTAGACTACGTGACTAGATTAATATATCAGAATAATAATTGGAGGATCATCATATATAATTTTTTTTAATTTCTGAGTAAATATAAAATTACTTCAACTTATAATTATTATTACATTGATAATCTGATGGAATTTTCATTGGTGCACAATCATTTCACTATAGGATCCAAGTGATGAATCCATTTTGGATTGATTCACAGGTGTTCCAAAATATCTGAACAATGTCATATAATCATCAGGTGTTATCATGAATGGTGTTGGTCATTTATGTTTTTCATCATTGATCACAGAAAATTTATTCTCAATTTATGAATCGTTATTTATGATCTCTCGTTGGATTGGGGAAGGAGGGAAGGAGAGAAATCTATATACCTTAATCTATCTCTGTGAATTTTAGGACTCTCACCCAATCCCTTGTGAACACTAATTACCATTTTTGAATTATATTTTATTAGATATTTATTTTGGTAGGTATAGGGGTGGAAATTGACACACAATACCTTTCTCAATTCCATAATTGTTAGTTATCCCCATGTACAATAATAATAATATAAATATTATTATTAAATGTGATATATTTTCAACACACAAATAATATAAATAAATAACATTTACATTCTTTTGAATTGGACTATTAGACACAGTCACTATCCACCATCAATATTCACCGATCCTTGAATAATGACTTTTTAATAAATAAATTTCACTACATTATTATATGAAAATTATAATAAATACTATATTCAACAAAAATAGAAATAATTTTTTTTATTTTGCTCCCTTATTATTTAAATTGTTGAAATAAACAAAATGGTAAATAAATATTATTTATTCTATCTTTTAAAATTCATTACTATAATTTAACTAAGATTGCAGATACACATAGTGTGTAACCCTCTAGTCCTATTTCATAGTAAAATTATGTGTAACAACCAAAATGACATGTTTATAATCTAGTAACATGCCCAGGAATCCATTTATAAATAAGATGATGTCATAATAATAACCAAAACTACTATGAATGTTTACCATGTAATATAATTTTTTCATAATAATATATCAAAAAACTAGATTGCATGATAGTTCCGTCAGCCTATATTTTCAATGTCTCTTTCTTTGAATTTATAGACTCAAACACTCCCATAGAACATCATGTTCATGGATTTATTTTTTAATTTATATTACCATTAGTGTTCCTAGTATATTAACATTCATTAATAGATTAAAATGGATAAATAATTCTACTGGTTATCCAATAATGTAATATCACTTGTGACTCACCCAATCCAACCTAAAATATTGTGAGAATATATCATCAAGGTTTTCAGTAATACATCAAAGTATATTTTTCATGACATTCATTAATGATAATATTAAATTTTATGGATAAATAACCTTCTCTTCATATAGGAAAATACATTAACATATAGATATATGTATTTTTTATTTATAGGATCATTCTCATAACCACATATATTAGAAATTACCTAAGAAAAACAATAAATTATAAGGTTTATCAATGTATTATGAGTATCCTATTTTTTATATCTAATATTTTATATATCCCATTAGTTAATTGCATTCATCCATATAACATGGTTCAAGAATAACATCATGGAATGCGTATGTTCTCATCATAATGGGTAATTTTTGTGACCTTTTAGTGAAACATATATTCTTAAGACATTATCACAAAAACATTTAATATAGATAAAAACTAATAAGTTGGAAATTTTTTTATTAATAATGAAAAACACATAGTCATGTATTATATAATTCATTTCCAGGGCACCAACTCCAATAGACACTCGCATTCACTAGAGACAAGTGACACCAACATTCACTCTAAAATCTCACACATGATACTCATACTTATTAAATGATATATCCTTTGTAAGGGGTCTTCCATGTTTTCCCCCATTGATACTATGCTCACCTCAACATCACCTCATTGAGGAAAATCCATCAAGAGATGAAACTTTTTATATGTGGGAGTTTTCCTTTGGGGGGACCCTAGATCCATGGAGAGATCAACCATTTTAATATTATAACAGTAAACTAGGATAAAATATTTACTACAAGGAACCACATTAGTCTCTTCAAAAAACATGTGATTCTATAAATAAACTTGTAAACTACATAAGTCGAAATTTAATTATAATATATTATAGAATAGGTGAGAACTGTTTTTTTAACTCTCAAACTCATAGCTCCTTTTTTGAGAAAAAAAATATATATTGCGACATCAGATCATTCATAATATTAAAGAAGAATTCATATGAATAACCCATGAGGGATACATATCCTTCTCTTCTGCACAGCAGAAGCACATCCTTATTGTGACTCAACACTTAACGATAGTCTTAACAATACCCAAATAATGTTCACTCAGGTTGATTGATATCATTCTACCATTCCAAAATCCTAGAAAACATCAAACATGAAACATAACATGTAATACATGATTGATCATATCTCATAAGTGTATAGAATATTACACATTAAATATCTTTATTATTTGGTCTGAGGCCATATTTTCATAGAAAGATATAATCTATGTGACATGAGAACCAATCCCCTCGTGAACTGTTCAATTATAAACATCTTAAATATCTAGTTAGTGTATGTACCGTGATTTATTTCAACCCACATTATGGGTTTATCATGCTTGATCTTGATACCCAGATTGTAGTATTTTTTACATAAATCATTTATGAGTATCCACATTTTCAAACATGACATAACATCTTATAATACTACTATATCTATAAATACCTGGAAATCCTGTGGTTTTTAAAATACATTGGATATTTACAAGTCTGTGAAAATTTTCGGCACTTGATTCTGAGGCCCGGTGTGCACGGAGTCGATTTATGAAGTTTTGTTCGTGTGCATTCAGTAAATGTATGATATGGTTTTTATAAATTTTGAGCCGATGCTTGGAACTGAAATTTGAGGGCACAGTAGAACTCACAGCGCCAGTATTCACTAAATAAAACATTCACTTTGATGGTACTGAGTCGAAGATAAAAGATAGTTTTTCGGTTTTCTTAAAAAAATAAAAATAATGTGTAACACTTTATTTTATTTCACTGAGCCGACATGCGAGAGTGGGTAGTTAGAACCTCCACTTGGGAGTTTATGGTGGGACCACCACACCCCAACCGCCCATGAGAGGTTATGGTGGTGGGTCCCACCCCAACATAACCTCCCATGGGAGGATAATTGAGGTGGGGACCACCCGAACCCTATTGATGGTAGAGGATGAAACCTCTCCACTCCCCCTCATTTATGTGGTATGACCTCTAGACCTCATTTGGGCAATTAATTGCACCAACCTGCATGCCAATTAATTGCACCAACGCACGTGCCAATTAATTTCGCCAACGCCCGTGCCAATTAATTGTGCCAATGCTGGTGCCAATTAACTGCACCGACATGTGTTTTTTTATTAAGGGTTGTTTCTTTCTCTATTTGAATTTCCTACCAACAACAAAATAATAGACAACCTATTATTATTATTTGGTTGGCATTCTCTTTTGGTGGAACAGATGAAGAGGAGAGCTAGGGAGAACCGTTCATCCAACAAAGAATGCGAACAACGTGAAGAACACGAAGAACGCCGACAACACTCTTTCTTCTTCGACTTCTTCCTTGGCCACCTAGCGACCAACCCTCCACAATATCGTCAACGAACTGACACATCTCGCAATCAAGGACGCACTACGGAGACGATGAAAAATGGTTTCCTCCGTCATCCTTTTGTGACTCGGTCAACAAATGAAGACCATCGAGCAACAAATAAAAAGGTAGGGGGTTTTCCTTAAGAAGTATTCCTTTTTTGTTTCACATCTTATTTGAAAGGAATCTTTGTGATGTATTGTAATTAAATTATAGTTCATCTTACATTTGATGACCCAACTGCTATCACCTTAAATGCAGAGGGTTCAGGAAAACCTCACATGGCCCTACACCCTTCGTATATCATTCTTTGTGGTGTTCTTCGAAGCGGAAACGAGGTGACGAAGATGGAGAACAAAGGCCGCGCTACCCGCAGCCTTCCTGCGCACCGCCGCGCCCCACGCTAGCCTACCCACACGCCACCACGCCACCTGCCCCCACGCAGCCATGCCCCACGCCAGCCTGCCAGCATGCTTTGCGCTCTGCATGGCGCCTGGCACTTTGGTGCCCTACTTGACTCCTGTGCCGCCTTCCTGTGCGCCCCATGCACTGCCAGCGCTCTCACGCACTACCCGAACCCTCGTGAACTGCCCCGACACTCTTCCCGTGCCCAAGAACGATGCCCGGTGCCCCAAAGCTATGTCCGTCACCCATGCCCCCCTACCGTGGCCTGCCCGATGCCCCCGTGACCCCCTGCCACGACTCGCCCGGTGTCCAGCCAGCCTGCCCGCACCGCGTGCAACTTTCCGCTGGCCTCCCCGCTGCCAAACCTCCAAGACGTATCCCTCACGGTGCTAGCCGAACTGGCCCTGGCCTTTGGGTCGAGCCGCCTGTGAGCCAGCATCTGGGCTGAACTTCCATTACAATCCGTTGGGCCGAGCCCAGCAGACTAGGTCTAACATAACGGGATGACCCACCCAACAGGTTGGGTCAGACCCCTCAGATCTGTTCGGGTTGACCCAGACATGGTCAGCTAAGACTAGGTTGGGACAAGTTGGTCTGACTAGGTCAGATCGGACCTGGGCCCACTACCGACTCTTTGCTTCTTTGGAAATATCTTTGGCACCAGGCGTCCGTTTGATGAACTGTCAGTGGAACTGGTAATCTCAATGAGAGACGGTAACTTTGAATATACCCCACTAGAGTTTGGGAGTATAGTTGATATATGTCCGGGTTGGTTCGTACCAAAATCCAACTGGGCCCCTGGGACTAAAAGGCTAATAAATGACCGACCAGGAATCCAATTGATTCGTCGTCAGTTACATTGAGACCCCTATGACATGGAGGTCCTTTTTGTTACTTCTACGCAAGACATCGTGACACATGGAATTTCGACTTATAGCTCAGGGAGAGGACCCCCTGGTGATGAGTGAGTTGATTGTGGAGACCTAGTAGCTGGATAAGACTTGATGTCTCGTGAATGATCGACTCAGAGTGATTCGGATGGCCTAGTGGGGAGTGCTTGGTTGTAGCATCAGACCCACGGTGGAGGAGGGCATGGTTTTAGTGGAAGACCTGAGGTAATCGACAGAAGTAGTACCTTTGTAGGCTATGAGGGGGAGCATTTGGTTGTAGCAGTAGACCCATGGTGGGTAGTGCCTCTGTGTGAGTGCGGCAGACCCACATTAATCGAAAGGTGGAGTACCACAGTAGTCCAATGTTAGTGGGAAGTGCTTGGTTGTAGCGGCAGGCCCACTGTACTCAACAGAGGAGGAGTTCTCCAGCATCTGTGGTTTTGAAATCGTGAATAAAAATCCTGGTTTGAGCTGAGTCAATTACTTTTGTGTTTTCCTCATGATTGAGATGGGTTACTAGATAACATAGGTATATGCATGAGAATATATTTAAGTAATGGTTATCCTTTTATTTCATACTTTTTTATTTTTCCTTGTTGGATTTTTTGAGACCTTGAGGGTCTCGGGGTCTCTATTGAGTACCGTTATACTCACCCCTGCAAAGGCTATGCCTGCACCTCATTGTGTTTGTTGCATACGACAGACAGTGCTGATCGGGGCAGAGAGTTACAGGACTGGACAGTACCTAGAGGTGGACCACTTGGCAAGATGTACACAGAGCAGACAGCCGGACGTGGAGTGATGAGGATGCCAATTGTACCTACACATCATGTAGTAATCCTAGAGAACAACACAGTTGCTGCTTTACCTATTCTTAGTTGTTCTTTTCACTTTTTCTTGTACTTTACTGTTGGGATTGTATTTACAGCCCCTTTACTTTTAGCAATATCTTTTTGTACACAGTTTTTACATAGTGTTTTGCTTCCAGTTGTGTACTCTGTTTTGTTTGTTTACGATTATAAAGGAAATGCCATCCCAGTTTAGATATATACACTTTTGGTGCTAGTCTCTAGCCCCTAGCCTATGGAAGGTGAGTTTGGGGTAGTTATGACACGGGACCCAGGGGACGAGTCATGATAAATTGGTATCATAGGGTTGTTCTACCCTAGAACTTAGGACTATGATATATTTTTTTCATTTAAGCAATAGTGTTAAGGGTACTAAGTGTGGTTTTTAGTTCAAGGAGTTCTGGGTTAGTGCGGGCGGCCGAGGTATCCATACACCAGGACCCTGACTTCTGATTTCTGACTCAATGCATGAAAACACTAATTGTGTGTGTGTTTTCAATAGTTTTTCATTAAGTTATCCCAACCAGGTAAACTCACTAGGTACAGTCTTTTGACTATGTCACATTTGTACCATTCAGGATGCCTCCCCATGGATGAGCGGTTAGAGCCTCAAGAGTCGTACGTACGATATCCCATCAAGCGATGAGGCTTCGATACAGGGCCCTCTTCTAGTTGAGGCACCAGCAGAGGCACCAGCGGTACCACTTCTCGTTGGGCCACTGATTCCACTAGCCCCAACAGCAGACGATGCATGCCGCTTTAGCACATTTCATAAGTTCCAGTGCCAGAGGCCGCCAAGGTTCAGGGGATAGAGAGACCCACTTGTGGATGAGGATTGGCTGGAGGCTATGGAAATAGACTTACGAATGGTAGGGACACCAACCGACTTCATGGTGATCCTTTCTGGCAGCCTCCTCTAGGCAGCCGCAAGCAGATGGTGGAGCCTGATACTCCAAATGCATGATGAGGCGACAATACCTTAGTCAGACTTCGAGATCCTATTTTGGGAGGACTTTGTACCATCCACCCTTTGTGTGGTGCGGATAGAGGAGATATTGCATCTACAGAAGGGTAGCATGATGGTGGTGTATTACTCAATGAGGTTCACCAACCTCTCACGTTACTCCACTGATATGGTTCATGACCCTTTCTTTAGGGCCCGATCATTCATGCAGGGACTCAGGAGAGAGATCAGAGCTTCGATGATCTCACTTAGCATCCCAACACAGATGGGGGTGTTGGAGAGAACCATCCTAGTAGAGAGTTTCCTTTCTGAGTTGCCTCCAGCAGTGAGACCCCCCACTAGCCGACATGCAGCGGAGTCTTCTGCAACAGGCAGAAGATAGTTGACACAGAGGTCCAAGAGGACCATACCTACTGGTGGTCGACTGCATGAATTAGGATTGGAAGTGCAAGGCACCTGGGGTGGAGGCAGACCTACCAAGAGCGGGCAGTGTTGCACATGTGGCAGATAGGGTCACATGGCTTTTGACTGTCCGACCTAGCTCATAGACGATCATAAGATTTTTGAGGGACCTCCGAGGTAGAAGTAGAGGTTCGTTTGAGTCGGTACACAAGGCAGAAGTGGACGTGTTAGAGGATTTGGACGTACAGCTAGTGGTGGACGACATTTCGAGGTGCTACCACCACCACCACCAGGAGGTCCACCCCAACCGTAGGGAATAGGTTAACAAGGTAGAGCTAATCTTCAGGCAGCTGAAGCATACGACCATGGTGCCCCAGAGATGATTCGAGGTACGATCTATTTCTATTCTACCTTAGCTGTAGTTCTTATAGACACAGGTTCCAGTCACTCTTTCTTTTCCACATCTCTCATTCGAATCTCGAAGATTCTGAAGGAGCCGTTAGTTTGATCCATACGGCTAGAGACTCCAACGGGAACTAGTTTGATGATTACACACTGTTTCCGGAATTTTAAGCTTACTCTAGGAGGTGAGAACATCACCTGGGATCTCCTAGAAGTAGAGTCAAATCCATAAAATGTCATCTTGGGTATGGAATGGTTATCTATATTCCATGATCAGATCAACTTTATTAGGCGAAAAGTGCAGTGTGTCTGCACGGATGTGACCAGGTATACCTTCACCGGTGAGAAGAGGAACTTTGAAACACCGAATGAACTTACTCGGAGGAGGGTACAGGTGATAATTCAACAGTTGTCTTGACTTACCCTTGGAGTAGTAGATTGGGAGAGTCTGACAAATCCTGTAGTGATGGACCAGTACGTGGATGTTTTCCCTGACGATGTGCAAGGACTACATCCTCACAGAGATTTGGAATTCTATATAGACTTGTACCCCAAGAGATCACCAATATCTACTACAGCATATCGTATGGATTCCGCTGAGCTTCGCGAGCTGCCGGTATAGCTAGAGGACTTGCAGGATAAGGGATTCATCGAGCCCAGTGTTCGTCCCTAGGCAGCCCCAATTCTGTTCACCAAGAAGGATGATGTGAGCTTGAGGCTCTATGTAGACTACCATCAACTGAACCAAGTGACCATGAAGAACAAGTACCCACTCTAGAGGATTGAAGACCTCTTTTATCAACTCAAGGGAGAATGTTGGTTATCTAAGATAGAACTCAGATCAGGCTATCACCAGCTTAGAGCTCAAGATGAGGATGTGCAGAGGACGACCTTCAGGTGTTGATACGACCACTATGAGTTCTTGGTTATTCCCTTCAGTGTAACCAACACTTCTGAAGTGTTCATGAGTCTCATGAATAGGATCTTGCAGCCTTACCTCGATCTATTTTTCATAGCCTTCATCTACGACATTTTTATTTACTCGACTACTAAGGAGGAGCATGCCTACCTTTTGCGTGTAGTACTGGACACACTCTGAGAGAACCTGCTTTATGGTAATCTCTCGAAGTTACAGTTTTGGAATCGATGGGTTCACTTCATGGGACATTTCATCTCGGAGGGTGGAGTTGCATTGGACCCAGTGAAGATCGAGACGATACTTGCTTGGGATCCACCCAGAAGTGTGACGGACGTACGGACTTTCATAGGTTTGGCTGGGACCTTTTGGAGGTTCGTTCCAGACTTCTCTAAAGTTTTAGCCCCACATTTATCCTTGAAAAAGATGGTGAAACTCTTCGTGTGGTCAGAGAGATTCTAGCAGAGCTTTCAGGAGCTGAGGCAGAGGCTAACTAGTGCCACCATACTGAGGCTTCTGGAAGGAGGCGTAGGGTACATAGTTTACTACGATGCATCAGGGACTAGAAATGGGTGTGTCTTGATGCTGGAGAAAGTAGTGATCACTTATGGTTATCGGTAGCTGAGGAATCATGAGCATAACTATGCTACCCATAACTTTGATTTAGAAGCAATGATATTCAGCTTGGAGATATGGTGGCACTATTTGATGGGTGAACGTTTTACCATGTACTCTAATCACAAGAGTCTCATGTATATCTTTTCTCAGATGGACCTGAACCTGAGATAGTGGTGATGACTCGAGATCCTCCAAGACAACGACTTTGAGATAGTCTATACTCTAGGGAAGGGGAATGTTGTAGTAGATTCTCTCAGCAGGAGGACTGGTATACAGCTTCTAGGAGAGGTGACAGAGTAGCAGGCCACCTTGCAAATATCCTTTGTGGATAAAGATGGAGTATCCTATCTATAGTCTCTTTCAATCACTCCTACCCTTATTCAGTGAGTCAGGGAAGCACAGCATGGGGACGCTGACTATGAGACATGATGTGCTCATATATCCACAGGATAAGCACCTAATGTATTTTCTGAAGGTCGGATCATGTCATCCTCTTCTGGAGATGTACCAATGTACCATAAGAACTTCAGGAGGATGTGTTGAGGTAATTCCACACATATCCTCTAGTGGTACATCCAGGAGTGATGAATATGTACCAGGAACTTCTATGAAAACACTGGTGGCTAGGTATGAAGAAGGAGGTACAGATTTTGTCTCATGATTCCTCACTTTTCCGAAAGTGAAGGTGGAGCCCTAGGTACCAGCAGGCTTGGTTCAGCCTTTGGAGGTCCCAGAGTGGTAGTGGGATGGGATATACATAGACTTCATGATACGTATTCCACATACATCTATGAGTCACGACTCAATTTGGGTGATTATCGACCGACACACCAAGTCGTCCCACTTCCTACCGATCATAGATCAGGGCTCAGTGGAGAGCTTGGGACACCTCTATGTGTAGAAGATTGTGCATTTACATGGAGTACCTTCTTCCATTGTCTCCAACCATGACGCTTGGTTCACTTCTCAGCTATAGAAGGGGTTGTAGGAAGCTTTCGAGACATATCTTCGCTTGAGCACCTCCTTCCATCCTCAGAATGATGGTCAGACCTAGAGGACTGTCCAGACCATTGAGGACATGCTCTGTGCATGTGTCCTCTACTTTGGTCATATCTGTGAGGACCAAATACCTTCTGTGTAGTTTTCCCAAAACAACTGCTATCACTCCACCATCAGTATGACACCCTTTGATGCCGTGTATGGTCGAACTTACAGATCGCAATTGTGATTGATAGACCTAGAGGAGTCAGCACTAGTTGGAATAGATATGGTACGAGCTACCACGGAGAAGGTGTAGATCATCCAAGAGTGGATGAAGACTGCACAGAGTAGAAAGGAGTTGTATGATAATAGAATATGGAGATATCTAGAGTTCAAGGATGGTGACCACGTCTTCCTAGGGGTCTCACCTTGACAAGGTCTATGAAGATTTGGCCGAGGAGGAAAGTTATATCCCAGGTTCATCGGACCTTTCTAGGTTATCAGCAGAGTAGGCGAGGTGGCTTACAGCTTAGATCTTCTACCTTAGATGCACCGGGTGTAGGATGTCTTCCACGTATCTCAGATTGGGAGATACGTGCATGATCCTTCCCACATTATCGACTATGGGGAGCTGGACGTCGATGATGGGGCGACATTCACGGAGGTTCCAGTAGAGATTGAGTATCGATAGGATCAGGTCCTATGTGGATAGCAGATACCACTACTGTACGTACACTGGAAGCACAGGAATCTCCAGGAGAGCACATGGGAGTGGGAGGCTCAGATGCGTGCTCAGTATCCCCATTTGTTCCCTTAGTTCGATTTGTAGCTTATGGGAACGTAAAGCCCTAAGGTGGGGAGAATGTAAATACAAGAAAATACTATTGATTTTTTTTTTAAATACATGAGATTTTTAATAGTATGTGAAAATTTATAGAGCTTCATTTTGAGGCCCAGTGTGCCCGGAATAAATTTCTGAAGTTTTGTCCAGGTGCGTTTAGTAAATGTATAAGCGGGTTTTTATAACTTTTGAGTTGGTGCTCGGAACTGAAATATTAGGGCACCATTGAACTCGCATCGATGATATTCTCTTAAGGATATTTTTGCTTCGATGGCAGTGAATCAAGGATAAAAGATAGATATTGAGTTTTCTTAAAAAATAATAAAATAAAGTATAATAGTTTATTTTATTTATTTAAGATGCCATGTCAGTGCGGGTAGTTGGAACCTCCACTTGGGAGTTGATAGTGGGACCACCACACCCCAACCTCCCATGAGAGGTTATGGTGGTGGGGCCCACCCAATCATAACCTCCCATGGGAGGTTAATTGAGGTGGGGACCAGTGGACCCCTACTTATGGTAGACGAAGAAACCTCTCCACTCACCCTCATTTATGAGGGAGGACCTCATGACCTCATATGTGGAATTAATTGGGACAACGCATGTGCCAATTATTTGCACCAATGCCCGTGTCAATTAATTGTGCCAACACGCGTGCCAATTAACTGAGCCAACACGTGTGCTTTATTAAGGGGAGTGTCTTTATCTGATTGAATTGCGCGCCAATAAGAAAATAATAGACAACCTATTATTATTATTTGGTTGGCAGTCTCTTTTGGTGGAATGGAGGAAGAGGAGATCAAGGGAGAACCGTTCTTCCAACGAAGAACACGAAGAATGCTGATGACACTCTTTTTTTTCTTCGACTTCTTCCCCGACCAACAACAGATCAACCCTCTGCAACATCGTCAACGAAATGATGCAACTCAGAATTAAGGACGTGTGGCAGACACAATGAACGACGGTCTCCTCCGTCATCCTTTCTTGACTCTGTCAATAAAGCACTAGAATCGAGTGACAAATAAAAAGGTAGGGGGTTTACCTTAAAAATTATTCCTTTTTAATTTCTCATCTTCTTTAAAAGAAATCAATGCAAAGTATAGTGATTAAATTGTTGTTCATCGTAACATTGATGAACCAACTTCTATCACTGTAAATGTGGAGGGTTTGGGTCAACCTGACATGGTCTGACACCCTCAGTCGATCTTTCTTTGTGGTGTTGTTCGAAGCGGCAATGCGGCGACGAAGCCAGTGAACAAAGGCTGCGCTACCCGCGACCTGCCCACATGCCTCCACACCCCGTGCCGGCCTGCCTAGCACCCTTGCGCCGCCTCTCCTAGTGGCACCCTGCCTGATGCCCCGGTGCTGCCTGCCTGCGCACCACTATGCCCCGCGCCGGCACCCCTGCACACTGCCCGACACCGCTGTCAATCTGCCCGGTGCCCCGGCACGTAGCATGCGGCCTGGTGCCCTTCCCGGCGCCTCGGCGCTCTACCCGACGCCCCCCCCCTTGCCCCCTTCGGTGGCCTTCACAGCGCCCCCGTGGCCCCCTTACGTGGCCCGCCCGGTGTCCAGCCAGCCTCCCTGCGCCCTGTGCAGTCTGTCACTGGACTCCCAGCTACCGACCTCTCGAGCAGCATCCATCGCGTCGCTGGTCGAACTGTCCCGGGCCGAGATGCCTGCACGGCGGCATCCGGGCCGAACCACCCATGCCATCCGCTGGTCTGGGCCCTGCAGATTGGGTCTAACGTAACAGGATAACCCTCCCAATAGGTTGGGTCATACCCATCAGGTCTATCTGGGTTGACCCAGACCTGGTCGTCTCAGACTGGGTTGGGCCGAGTCGATCCAACCAGGTCGGACCAGACCCAGGCCCACTACCGACCCTTTGCTTCATTGGCCATTTCTTTGGCACCGGACGTCTATTTGAAGAACTTTTAGTGGTACTGGTATTATCAATGAGAGATAGTTCCTTTGAGTATACTCAACTGGAGTTTGTGGTATTGTTGAGATACAGACGGGTTGGTTCGTACACGAATCCAACTGGGCCCCGGGACTAAAAGGCTAATAACTCATAGATCGGGCGTCCGATTGACGCGCCGTCAGTTGCGTTGAGACCCCTATGATGTGTCAGTTCATTGTGTTACTTATATGCGAGACTTAGTGACAGATGGAGAAATGACTAGTAGATCTTGAAGCGGACCCTCCTGATGATGAGTGAGCATATTGTAGAGACCTAGTAGCTGTATGAGACTTGACCACTGCTGACTGATCGACTTGTAGTGATTCAGATGGCCTAGTGGGGAGTGCTTGGTTGTAGCAGCAGAACCATGATAGAGGAGCGCTTGGTTGTAGTGGCAGACCAGTGATACTTGACAAAAGTAGTGCCTCTGTAGGCTATGAGGGGGAGCGCTTGGTTATAGCGGTAGACCCATGGTGGGGAGTGCCTCTGTGTGAGTGCAGTAGACCCACAGTATTTGACAGGTGGAGAACCTCAGCAGTCCAAGGTTAGTGGAATGCGCTTGGTTGTAGTGGTAGGACCACTATTCTCGACAAATAAGGAGTTCTCCCAGAGCAGTGGTTTCGACATCGTGAATAAAAATCCTGGATTGAGCCGAGTCAATGACTTTAGGGTTTTCCTAATGATTGAGATGGTTTATTAGATAAATTAGAAATATGTATGAGAATATTCCTATGTAATGGTTATCCATTGTTTCATACATTTTTATTTATCCTTTTTGGATTTTTTGAGACCTTGACTATCTCGGGAACCCTACTGAGTATCATTATACTCACCCCTGCAAGGGCTATGCCCGCACCTCATTTTATTGTTTATAAATGACAGAAAACACTGATCGGGGAAGAGAGTAGCAAGACTGGACGGTACTCAGAGGTGGCCCACTCGGCGAGACGTACACGGAGTAGATGGACGAATGTGGAGTGCTGAGGAGGCCAACTGCACCTACCCTTCAGGTAGGAATCCCGGAGGACAACCCAATTTTTGCATTACCTATTTTCCGTTGTAATTTTCGATTTTACTTGTACTTTACAGCAGGGCTTATATTTCTAGCCCCTTTACTTTCAGCACTCTGTTTTATGTATATTGTTTTTACTTATTGTTTTTCTTCTAGTTGTGTACTCTATTATGTTTTTTTACAATTATAAAGGTAATGCCTTCCCAGTTTAGGGATATACTCCTTTAGTTCTAGTCGCAAGCCCCTGGCCTATGAAAGGCGGTCTTGGGGTAGTTACGACATGGGCCCCGTGGGACAGGTCGTGACAATATCATTTTCAATTAGTAATATGTGATCAAAATATACTACTATGAAAAGAACTATTCTCCCACTAAATTGTTGTTAAACACATCGATGACATTCATTCTTAATAAAACCAAATTTTTTTTGTCTTCGTATTGTTGAATGACAGATAACATGGATTATTACATTAATCTATAAATAGAATTATATAACTTGAATCCATTCCTAGTATTTCCACGAGTCACAGACCCTTATAGTTATGTCATATACACATCCTCTTAAAGGTTCACATTATGAAGTGGTGTCTTGACATCTACTTTTTAAATCTCATTGTAATTTTATGCAACCATGGAAAGTAGGATTCAAGATGATTTAAAATTGACCACTAGAGAAAATGTTTCTTAATAGTCAATTTCTTTATGTTGTATGAACCATTTGGAAACAATCCATGATTTATAAGAATTTGATTTACCTTCCATGATAAATTTTATTTTGAATGAAAATTTACACAAAACATGTTTTATATCTTCCGGTAGATCAATAAAAACCCAAACATGTTTTTGAAAGATGGAATACAACTCAAAATTCATGGATCTTATCTATATTACATATTTTAATTTCTCCACTACATCCCTTTACGACAGGGGATCTTCATTACAAACCAATAATGAGTCACATTCATCATTTCACCTAGAACCATTTATCTAGAGTTCACTTACTTTAATAGTGATCTTATACAGTACATGTGTTTCAAGAACATAAACATCCATAGGGACCTATGGAATCTGTTCCTATACCATATTTTGTTTATATTGAGTATCCACCTCATCAAAGTTAATCTAGATCTCTAAATCCTCCTCGACGATGTTCACTCTCCTAAGAAAGATGGCCTATCTTGTGGTAATTACATTCATATATTAGTGATTGTATAGATAATTTCGTTATATTTCTCTAGGATATTATATAAAGGTGCATGTGATTTCTTGGGTTCTAGATTGTTTCTTTAGATATCCTTAACTAATACCTCACAACCCCACACACAGACATGTGACAAAATGGGTTTCTTTCTACTCCATTACTCAATGTCAATACTATTTTCTACTCTGTTTGTTATGTTTTATAGTTAGTATAATGTTTTATATAATGAATATCCTTTAAAGAATAGTATAATGATTTTCTGACTCAAAATTTACCTTTCTATTTCCAACAATGTTTTGATACTCCTTTCACTAGAACCATTACACTATAGTGTATAAGGTTGAGTGAGTTTGGATAAAATCACATATTCCCATAGAAATTATTTAATGTATTGGTTATGTTATTCACTACCTAAATCTGATCGAAGATTATTTATCTTCTCTCTATGATGATCCAGAACCTCATTCGTGAACTTATGTAAAATATCGATGGGTTCACACTTATACCTCATCATGTAGATGTATACCAAACCTTCTCAAGTCATCAGTTAAATTAAAAATGTCTATGAATCCACATCTAGATTCAATATGAAAATTTCCACACACAGGGATGTGTAACCATTATAGAAGATTTATATACTTTCCATCTTAATCATAAAATGGTGGTATGGTAGCATTACCTTGTAATCAAGCATGAAATAATTCCAGTGGATATCCTTTAATGGAGTTAAGTAACCTTCTCGATATTGTTTTTCCAAAAACTTCTCATTTATTTGACCAAGTAGATGATTCCATAATTGAGTATTATATGAGACTCACATGTTTATTACATTTTCTATTTCTAATGTTTTGTTTTTTATGTTAATACATAAATACCATTATTTATTTATATCAAACCATATAATAAGTTATATTTAAAATAGTAGTAAACCATATTTATAAAGCTAAAAATATGTTCATCCAAATATAAAAAATAAATGGAAATATTGTTCTTGGTCACATTGGTAACATAATAAAAGTTCATTAAAACCAAATTCAATCATTCAAACAATGTGACATAGTACTCTCCAGTGGTTAGAGCATCCAACCATTCTTCATTGGCATACAACAATTCCACCTCATCTCTAGTAATTTTCTAAAATCCACTTGGTTATTGTATTTTGATATAACTATGATCACCATAAGAAATATCTAACAACAAACATGTATATATTGAAATATTAAACCTAATAATGAACTCATGATACTTTCCCTTTTCTTCATTGGTTGGGTGAAATTTCTCTTCCCATGGCTCTACTATCCACATGAAAAATATACCACATCATATTCTTTTATTTTTCACTTATCATCTACTTCACAGAAGAATAGTGCTATGGAGCCTTAGACATGGAATGAAACTTTTTTCCAGTTATACTAGTTCTTTTCATTCTTATTCATCGTAATGAAATTGAGTTTTTCATTTCCAATTTCATCATCAACATGGTGAATAAGTGTAATATACTCTAGAAGTGTCTTATCACTATTTATCATAATATAACTCACAATAAAAACTATAGATGTTTTTTGGAAAATGATTATATAATTAGATCTATTTGTATCCCATCATAGATCATAAATCCTCGTATGTCTAGCAACTTAATTTAGACAATCATCATGACTACATTATTCCAAAATGGAACTAAACCTCTATTGTTTTACTTGAACATTTCATTGGACATATCATATCAATATGATCTTTCCTTCTCTTTATAAGGATTCTTAATGTGAGAAATAACGATATGTGCATCCATAAACTCATATTTATTTATAATATCATTGGAAACAGGGGATATAATGAATAATTAGACATCCAGAGAATCATCCATGTTCTTCATATAGATTGATACTAATTCTTCATTACTATCATTGGAAATAAACTCCGAAAGTGGGTCTTCTGGATTCAATTATGGGATTGTATAAAGTGAAAATGCGTATACTATTCATAGAAGTTCACTTACATTAGAAGGTTAGCCTTATCATTTATAGAACATAGTGATATTTTAAAATTCGTAGGATTTTATGTTTCTAAAATTTATAGTAGGGATGTTTTACCATGTTTTGTTATGAAAAACAGATTAATAAATATATGATTTAAATAAATTCCTCTAATATCCCACAATTTTTTGAAACCAAATATCCACCACCACCGGTTTTTAAATTTCTTATCAATTATAAATTCTTGTTTAAAGGATCCATATTACTTTTCTCATAACCTCGACCTGAGATCGATATGTTATTTGAATAGCTTCAGGTATGTGTAACTTTCCATCTATATTAAATCGTAGTTCCTTGATCTGTTTAGTTGACTCCCTAATCAGAAAATCATCTTTTAATATTTCCTCACCCTTTTCCTCTTATTTATACCATGTACTATATTCGAAGTCAACCATTGATATAAACTAAGTTATTTCAACAAAAAACATTAGGATAAAATTTCAACAATAATAGAAATCACCCCAACTTTGGTTTGTCAAGCACTTTTCATTATGGGGTTGATTGTAACATAAGTTGTGGAAGGATAATATTATAGAATATTTTAGTTTTATTTTTTTTATCTTTAAAATAAAGACCATTTCTATCCTTTTACATTAATTTTTATCATTATGTGTAAACTACATATGTTACTATCCTTGGGTGATAAAACATCTACGAATAATATGGTTATAAGTTATTTCTTTTTTATTTCTTATTAATTGATTAATTTTGTGATTGTAAATAATTAAAACACAAAGTTAAATTACCTTGAAAATAAAAATTATTATATAATAAGCATGACCATGATATTCTCTATTGGTTAGTTTATCCAATGGATGAAAAATTAACCCTTGACCCTAGGGTAAAACACCATGAATGGTATCTCTATTCAGGATGTAGTATTCTTTATTGGACTCTACATATGACATTGATTTCATTATCATAGGATTCTTGACTCGATCAACCTCCACTAACATGGGAGCTCCACCGTAACTTAATACTTTACTCAATGCTGGTGAGGGGATCCAATGCATTTCATAAGTGGTTTTTATTTAAAATAAATCATTGGTACACAAGACCTAATATAATAAGTATTTTGGGATGACTCGTATTCCATAGGTGATAATTTAACAAAGATAAATTAAAAGAAACCAATAACATAAAAGGGATGGTTTAATCTCGTGATTATCTGCACATTCAGTAGTGAGAATACTTTTTCAATATTTTTCTCAATTACATTGATTCGTTCAATAATTAAGATAATTCACCAAAAATTAACCCAATTATTTCTATTTATCTTTATTCATTCCAATCATAATTACCTCACCAACATATATAATCTTGATAAAAAATTAACTCAATTAAATATTAATGTATTACATGAGTATTATTGGAGGAAACAATGTGTGTTTATATAAAACCTTAAAAATAGATTAATTTAATATATAATTGTTAATATAGTGACAAGGTTTGTATTTTTGAAGGAATAAAACATGGAATATATAATCAATGGGTTTAATTATATTTTTAAATATTTATTTCCTAGAAATTTGAGAAAACTAATAGAATAATACTACATGGCTTGTAAAAAAGCACACAAAGTGTACATTTCTTCTACCCATGTCCGTAGCACACTACTTGGGACTTGGCATGTTCCCTTCCTACAAAAAACCTTGAGGTAAACCAAATTTAGTCTAATAAAAAGTGTGTGTGACCATGTTTTTTATGTAATTTTACTCTTCATGTCATGTTTCTAATCGACAGTATGTATGGTACACCCTATATAGTCATCAAAGATATAACGACGACTTGACATCATGTGTAGTGGTTACACGTTTTATTATATTTTATGTTGTGTGTTGGAATATCCATATTGACATGCCAATATGATCGATTTTGATCATTGATGCGATTATTTCAGATTTTTAATGATATAAGGATATACATGGGAGAAAACAAAATACATGGTGTTTATTTTGGAAGTACACAACGTGTCATCTGTTTTTTTCTAGGAATAATATTTGGAACCCCTAGGTGGTTTTTTTTATAAGTGCCTTCTTTTTTAATTTTAACTGATTACTATTAGTGTTATCCATAATGAATAAAATGAATATATAATGATGTTGAATAATAAAATAAATCACTATAAGTAAAATAAAAAAAACACATGATACCAATAAACAAATAATAAATAATTATAAATTAAACATGTGATAACATTGATACCACTTGAATGTCCCAGGAAGAACACAAGTTCACTTTGATGGTATACCCATCTTAGGTTATAGTCATAAATCACATGAAATAATTTCTTCAAATGATAAAAAAACGATTTCCAAAAAAACATATTATATTAATTGAATAGATTAAAATACAGAAACAATAAGTGAAGGATGTTCACAAGTAATTTATAATTTATTTATAAGATGATATAAAATTAACTGAACTTCTAATTACACCTTAATTGAAGATCTTATGGAATAGATATTGCCTCGCCTTCACTGAAATGCATGATCAAAGTGGAAAATTTCTCGAGCGGTGATCTACATATGCACTATAATATCTGAATTATTCCATATAATCACTAGGTCATGGAATGATCTATCATGATCACTTGCATGAATCATGGTTTATTGTAGAATAATTATTCTCTAAAGAGGAGTAACTCTTGATAATATATCATTAGATTGAGTGAGTAGGGGAGGAGTTCACTCTGTATCACTTGATCTCTCCATAGGGACTGAGAGAGTCTCACTACGTCTATTTTTGACACCAATTATAATATAATTATTAAATATGATTATATATTTATTTTGATAGGTTTTCAGTTTGCAAATAGCACAAAGTTTCTATTTGAATTACATTATTTATAGTTGAACACTTATAATATATTAATAATATAAATAATATTATAAAATACATGTTATCTTCCCTAATTTCCAATTAATTTTATTTTGATTATAAAAAAGGGTTGCTAGAGGCCATGTACAAAAATAGGAAGGAGTCTATGGTGGTCTAAAATACTGGAGACCATGATAATTACTAAAAAAAATATCCACCACATATGAGGGAAATTAACCCAAATTAGAGAATTATGAGACCATCATTCCATGATGTGTTTGATAAGACAAATATTCTGCATCTTAATTTCTATTTAATTGATTTTGAAGAACCTCCTTGGGTGCATTGATGTACCACAAGAACTTTTATATTAGATATGCGACAATCCATTGGGGTCACAATGATATTTCAAGGAGTTGTGTAGGATTTTGGAGTCTCTCTCAATAATTTCCTATTTAATGTTATTTTGACAAAATAATTAAAGTATTACAATCATCCCATTATCCTTATCTTCGAGAGATTCACCATTACCAATGATGATAGTGAAAGAAAGAATAATTGAACCCCTAGTATCAGAATCCAATCTACCACCATTCATGATCTCTATTCTAAAAGCACCATCTATGTTTATTTTGAGCCCATTTTAATGAGAATATTAGAGAATCTGTTATTCCTAAAGGTTATTAGAGAGAGGGTAAATATAATATGAGATTATTTGAAGACACTGAAGAGAGGGATCCTCGTTCTTATTTTCAATGACCCTGGAAAACTTGAGAGAAGAGATACTGGTACTAGAAAAAAGAAACATCCTAGAGCAAAAAACATCTTTATACTACGTTTATTGCAAGATCTTAGTGTTCACCAATAGCCAGAAACAAGTACAACTATTTAGTACTAATTTTTAATGGTGTTGCGCCATGTATCTTGGAACCAGAGGTTAAGAAATGGTCATAATAAAAATACCTAGTACGAAAAGCTAGAAAACTCCCAAAAAATAACCCCATACCTCATACGATAAATCACACTCAAAGAATAAATAGGTAGAGGATTCTTACAAGGGTTTCTGAGAACATGGGAACCAGAATTAAATATTTATTCCTCTCCACATGACCGAATCCTCAGAAAGGATTTCCTTATTGAGAATAATAACAATAAAAAAAGTGATATTTTTAGGGATATATTTACACTAATTTGTTTCACCCTACCATTTCAAATAACTATAATCCATTTGGAGATGGAAGTATTTCAACCAATAGAATACACCGGATGAAGTGACTAAAAAATGCATCTATCAAGTTGGGTGAAAATCGATATGATTAATGTGATTGTGCTGGTAATTATTCAGGAAAACATGCATAAAGGTAGGATACTTTTTCATATTCCTGAAGGTCATATTTAGAAGATAATATTTTGGAAACATGAGGGCAGAGCCAACAACAATCTGATAACAGAAGTTTATCTTACCATTTTTGATAGGCCACTAAGAATTATGAAAAAGGGCCAACAAACATGATTGAATCAAAAGAGATAAATGGGAAGAGTTACATCATTATAGATCCCTCTTATTCCCATATTTTTGAGCTGCTAACCTCCCCCCAAAACATTTGTACTTTGATTTATTCCCAATACATATTTTCATGTAGGTCTTGGAACTCATCCAACACACTCATAACATTGATGCCACCATACTGATTTGGCCACACCATCTTTGACAATGAATCCTATGGGTGCATTACATTTAAGTTTGAATCCCAGATGAAAAATATTTTCTCAATTCTCAAAAAAACAATTTGTAGAACTTTAAGGGGAGATAACGCATGCATGGGGATGAGGAATGAACATTTCTAACCAATATTATAAAGCGACCACAATACATGGGAATATTTTTCTAGTTGAGATTTTGTTAAGTTATTTTATCTACATCTCTGTAGAAATAATGGATTCATATAATGTACATTGATAATGGATCTCCAAGATAATCCATTAGAAAACATAATCTACAATTACCCAAAAAAAAATCATATAGATCGATACCTCCTATCCAAGCACCACTTCGAGACATACACACTTCTATTTTCTGACTTATGAAGTTTTTGACTCTAGGGGAATTACACCCCAAAGTTAATGTTGATGCCTTAATGGGATATTATACTATCATCGGTAAAAATAATAGTACCTTTTTAATAGATCTTGTGAGTGATGCCACCAATGTTATACCTAAAACGATAAGGAAGAATATCTTCATCTGTGGTCCTTCTATGCATGAGTTGTGTTAGAGTATTGTGAATTATAATAAAGATATTGGGAGGGACCAAATTGCATTTCCTGATCCACCAAATCACTTTTATGATGTAGTAGTTCTTACCCGTGATTGTGACAACAAGAAAAGTTTACCTGAATCGCCTATAATAAAGGGAAGATGTCCAGGTGTAGAAACACATGCATGAACAAACACCCATTATTGTTTTATATTCAAACTGGTCACATGTTTTATTTATTTCATGATTTATCAACACATAAGAATAGACAACCTTATGATTTACGTCCCTTATCATCACCTGCATTGTCCCAATTTCTACAACAATTTGTCTAACTTTAATGAAACTATAGTTCTCATCAGAAATCCAATAGAAAAGGTGTGATGTGATCCTCCTTTTAAGAACACGTGACAACAACTTATATGGGATATTATATATAATTATTGGATGGTAATGATCAATATATTATGGTTCCAAGATCATAGGAAGGAGAACTATATAAGTTTCACACACAAAGAGGGGAATATAACCCCCATTGAACTGGTATTGAACTAAACCATCCTCGGGTATAATGTGGTCTTGTAAAATGACCCTAAGAAACCATCATGGATAGCTTAAATATTATAGTTAAGACCCTATACCTCCTTGTATATTTCACATTCATCTAAAACCTTTTTCCCTCATTGAAATTTACCAAAACTCTAATGATTAATCTTTAATAAATAAATATCACTAAATAATTATATGATTAATATTATAACCATTATATTCTAAACACATGAAATAAAAATGTTATTATAGTTAAATCTATTTTTCTTTAAAATAAGTTGTTTTTTATTTATGATGATAAACTAATCCTTAAATAAATATTATTTATTCTATCTTGTAAAATTGAATACTATAATTTAATTTTGGTTGTGGATACACATAGGGTGTATCCCTCAAGCCCTATTTATATTTAGAATTAGGTGTATCCACCTAAATTCTAAGGATAGTGTCTAAAAATACACCCCAATATCGATAGAGAATGAAGTTGATGTCATAATAATATTGAACATCCTATGAACATTTTATGTGTAGTATAGTAATTTTTCACAATATCTCAAAACAATCATGTTTCAGGTCGGTGCCTTTAGACTATATGATTGATGTCTATTTATTTACTTTTTTGGAAACAAACTCAACAATTGAACACCATGGGCATGGATTTATTTATGTGGTTTCATTCTCATCATAGGTTCGAAGATATTAAATTATATCAAGAGATAAAAAAGGATAAATCTATTACTGCAATATCAATTAATATAATATCATCCCTAACACACACAAAACACCCAAATTGTTTATCATCATATATCATCATGTTTTTAATAAATACATCAATTTATATGAGTCATGATATCAATTAATGATAATAAAAAAGTATATGGATCGATACATGTGGCTGAAGATAGAAAATCTAATGACACTTGGAAATGTGGATTTTTTATTAATATGACTATTATTATAACCTACTATCTTGGAGATTACCAAGGGATAACATGTTAAGATGGTGTCACAATGTTTTATATTTCCTTAACGCTTGATATCATATATTATATGTTTCTTATTAAAAAAACGTCATCTGAACATAAAAGGTGGTTTGAGAATAATGTCATGAAACCTCTAGGTTCTCATCATAGAATGAAAATTTTATGACCTTTCAGTGTGACATAAATTCATAGGATATTATGACATACAAATTCCTCATAGAGGAATGTAATAATATGATATGAAAAATTCATTAACAATGAAAAAAGGAAATAATGTACTATATAATTTAGTTGTCTATATCAAACTCCAAAACCCCTCCCTCTAAGGTACCCCTCTTAGGGTAAAGAAAGAGAGATAATGTCCTTTTAATCCCACCGCCAGTAGGCCTTAGGCTAGAAACTAGAACCGAGGGTATAAAAATCTCATAAATGGGAGGCATTACCATCTATAATAATATGTTTGGGGGATATGATATTTCTGATAATTTATCTCCGTGTCATAATATAAAATAAATTAACCTGAACTATCCAATAATGCATTTATAAAATGAATAGATATAAGAAAATATTTCAAAAAAGTACCCTACAAAAATATAATGAAAAAACACTATGGAAGTCCAACTTTATGAGAATTTAATGCCTAGATAAACTTGGATAGTCCTCCTAGAAATGTGAAAAATAGTTGTATATTTATGGGGTAATCATAAATGTATTCTCAATAAGGAAGCTAATGTATCTTGTTAACATATAAAAAGAATATATTAATGCACTAGTGAGAAGATATCATAACCAATTTCACCTTAATAGGCTAGATAACCAAACCATCATAATTCGGACTCGCCAACCAAATAAAACATCCAATTATAATAAAATAATATGATGTATACAAATTATAAGGATCCATTTACCACTTTCCCATTAAATATCCACTCCCACACCCCAATGATATACGTCCGGACGCTCCCATATCTTTTGTATCCTAACATTCATACAGGCACCTAGGTTATCACATAAGATATTTCACAATGACTAATGGTAAATAAAAGCACGTCACACCCCAAATGTAGAAACCTGGACCATCAAATATCATATAATCTAATAAATAGAATAGAAATGTATTAATAATATAAAATACATTAATTGTGTTCCCTCCCCATACCATAATAAACTAAAACCATAATCCATAACATCATCTCATCAAACAGTTATTTCTAGTAGACACTTGGGCCATCACACCACATCACAACACATCTCACCAATGTAATTTTAACTTATATCAATCATATATTAGGCTTGAAATATTCACCTAGAAGAAGGAATAGAGAGTATAAGGTTTCCATCCATCCATCCGTGCTAAAAGGATATTGTGAAAAAAGACCCAAAATTGTTGTTTATCGTCACTAGGTGCTCAAAATGGGTGGGGTGAATATAGAAATTCACAAGTAAATACAATGTATATAATATAATATCACCCAATACCAAACTATGTGTTCCTAATAAGCCACTTACCAACTCAAGATATTTCATCTTTTTCTACCACTTTTAATGTGTAACACCGCTCAACAAGCTGCATGCCACATTTAATCTTTTCATTACAAGACAAGACATTCCATTGGATCTGGCCCATTAATTTTATTATTTCAACCCATTATAAATAAAATTAACATTATCCATTTAAACCACACATACCAATTTAATTCATTCACTACCCAATTCCCCATTATCCAAACCAACCCATTCCTTTTTAATTTAAATATTATTATTTAGTTTCTATACTACCCCAAAAACTAGCAAAACATAACACCACAAAAAAAGAAGTCTATCATCCCAGTACAACAATCCTACATATCACCACTATTTCTCGACAACAACTATAAGAACATTCAACAAAATAGTCATCCTCCACATGGAAAAGCCATATTCCTTCACACGACCACCACACAACACACCATCACATAACCACCCCATAGAACCATAAAACACCAACCCCACACACCAAATCCTCACTTATCACATTCACATGACACAAAACTTTTCACATCATAAAATAAAAATTTCAAAATTTATCAAGGGTTTATTCATTACATCTACTTATTTATTTTTTAGAAAAAATATATAAATCCATATATCTAGGTGAAATCATTTTATTTTCCAAGAATAAGTTATTACCTATTTATTTAAGGTAGTGTAAAAATATTCACACATCAATTTATAAAACACTTATCAATTTAGCACAAACAGAATCTCCCAACATCAATGATTTTCAGTTGGTCATTTATCTCATACAATAATAGTAACAATAATGATATCCACATATATACATACATGAAAAACATTCCAATAAACCTTCAATTACAATAAAAAATTTATTTATTTTATTAGTTTAGTGAAATACATCTTCTCATAGATAAAATAGAGTAAAAACCCTCCCATTTGAAATACTGTATTTGAAAAAAGGGATCCCCTATATCAAAAGGAAATTTCTAATTCAATACATGAGGTTTAAGTACGAGAAAGGAAAACACTGAAAATCACAACATTGATGAAAAACTAGTTAACCCTAAAAAACACCCCACAACACCTCCTTATAAAAAACATCAAAAACCATTAGTTGCTGACATCATCCCCTCTTAGACGATGAAAAAATAAGAAACTGCAGAAAATATGGATGTGAACACCCATAAGCCACAATAGAACAATAGATAATGGATGGGGTTGATATCACCATAGGGGGGGGGGTAGAAAGGCATCCTTAGGATACACTTGTAGTGCCTAAGAAACAAGAGAAAAGATTGAAAAAAATTTGGTCTTGAGGGGATTTTAGAATTTTTACCCAGCATAAAAAATTGAGGGGCACGACACAACCATTAAAACCATGTTACTACCCTACTAGAAATGAGAAGGACCATAATATAGAACTCCCCAGTATGCGACAACCTGGATAGTCAAAGGACTATCTACGAACCAGAAATATATATACACTATAGATCCTATAAAATGGGGATGAATACCATGAACCATCCAAATGTAATATATTGTGAACCACCAATAACCAGAAATGGAAATGATATCACCCATGATCTTAGAAAAATAGTGTGATAATTGTAATAACCATTTAAAATAGTCCCCTGGTACTTCACACCACATTTGAGGAATCCACTTTGCAATGGCCACCTACCAGGAGGGGATATGATACAGCCAAGGCTCAATGACGTAGCTACCCCTAAATTGGCACTTGCAGTGAAAATGATCTACCCAAGACACCTTTTTATATCCTTACACCCTACAAAATTACCAATTCATTATAGAAAAACAACCAAGATCCACACCATAGCCATTATAAAATCGGTTGTATCACCACCCCTGTGTGAACTTCTCCAAACACATTGTGATCTCCCTAGAAAACTCCACCACCTGAATTCCCATAATGTAATAGGCAATATGGACATGTCCATTACATCAGATACCTCTCAAACTATTCATGTCCTTGATAATCAAAACCATCCTGATAAAAAATATTGATGGGGGGCAAGCAACCATCCCTAGATATGCCTATCATGGATCCCATTACAACCCAATCACAGCCACACCACCAACCAAAGAAACCAAATGTCCTTCACAACCACATTACCATAAAACTCTACATCAACTATTTCCCAACTCCCTTCTCACCTGAAAAACCACACCACTATCTCATCCCCAACAAATTCGAGGCCAACGATCACAACAAATACCACACAATAGATCACAAACACCAAAATAAAGGAATTACATCACATTTGTAAAAATATTATAATCATTTGGAAGCACTGACTCACCCACATATTTTTAATCATGTTATGTTATAACACATCTTGATTATGAGTCATGGTTTTTCTTATTCATGTGATTTATTACTTAATTACACACTACATAATCAATGAAAACAAATCTCACAAAATATGAAGATCAAAAAATCCTAATTTAATGAAAAATTATAACCAATAAAAATATTAAAAATTTTAAAAAAACATGGGTATTGGGAATCCATATACATATATCACCCTCATTTAATCTCTTATTGGACACTGTGAATCCCTGACACATAAAGTAAATTAATTACCCACCCTCACAAAATAGTCTTCTAATGAACTTGGATATTTACTGGCCACTCCATAAATGTTCATTCATCCTAGATATCAAAATATCATCATAAAATGAAATGAGATTAATTATGATGTTACTAAATGAGTAGATAGAAATAGAATAAGTCGTGGATCAAATATATTCATGGTGCAAGTGACAACCGATAAGACACTTCTCAAGAATGTTCTAACACATCAAAATACCGACCTAATAAATGTGAGAACTTAATCTCACTACCAAAACACTTCTTCCCACATCAAGGAGAATCCTTCAATACTATGTGGTAAACTACCTTAAACTACACGTTCCTCATCTTATGATCGACATAACCCTTCATTGAATCTCATTATTATTTCATCAACTCATTAACAAGATGAACCTTCCCTATCATTATTTTCACATCATATGGTCTATAAACCAAACAAACTACATCCTCAGTCTTTCATAATTGAGAATAAAACAACTGTATGTATAAAGCCTCAAATAGGGTCATGCCAATGGGTAAGTGATAAATATTATTACAAAAAAACTATAGAGACCCGAAGCGTGAAGTACAGGGACATTACATTACTTTTGTGGAATACTTAGTAGATAACAAAAACACACACACAAGGATCGTAATAGTTTAGTGTCTTGGAAAACTCAGAATATAATCTTCTAATCGTGGTGAAAGATCTTCAACAAATCCCATAATGATCTTCCTTTTTTTACCTAAAACCTTTCTTTATATCCTAGGGAAAAGAAAACATAAAAGGGTGAGCTCAAATGCTCAGTAAGGGTAAACAAAAGAAATATCAATCACAGCATTTTCCTAAGAATATAACATTTTGGAAATCTTAACCTGCAATAGAGAGCATAATTTCATAACATGGGATAAATCATAGTAGTGAAATGAAATCCCATTAATCATAAATTAAAACATGAAACCTTGTGGAATACACACATATTCATATAGAATCATATCTTATTAGTCAAGAATCATTGACAAGAATATCTTAGTGGACAAAGTCCATTTCTGAACCGAGTCACCCTAGTTTCAGTCCTGTTTCACTGAACCGGTATAACCTACCGTTCTAGCCATGTCTATCTCATGAGATATAAAATCTTTACCCAATGCATTGGAGGGAGATATATGTCCCACCCATCTCATAATTATACCATTCTTATGTGTGCCACAAAATCATAAACCATACATCATACCATAACCCATGTAATAAAAATGGGAATCTTCAAACATCGTGACATCATAAAACAATTCATATAAGATAAAAGAATTCATAAAAATATTTCCATCACAACATAATCAAATCAATTTAATAATAGGGATAGAAAAATAGGCCTATATTATCTTAGATGGAAAATAATTTTGATAAAACACTTGAACTCCATTCTTGAGGAAAATATCCTTTCTACTTCAAAAACATTTTCCTTTATTAACATGTCATACAATTTTAAACTAAAAGAAGTTGATTAAAATTAAACTTTAAAATTTGTAAAGGAAGCTTCTTGGAAATAATGTTTTAAAAATCCATTCATTCCGTAAAAGTTAAAAAAACATTCTTCGTACTTTTGTCAGAAAAGTCAAAAGTACCTCGTACGAAAAACGACAAAAGATTCCTTCCATATCTATTACTAAAAACTCACCGAAGGGTAAAATTGGATTTAAAAAATTTTAGGTCAATGGAAATAATATTATATATTGAGGAAACATGGATGTGGATGATAAAATACACCCCAGTAAATACCAAAGTATAAACAATCTCGGATAAAAATGAGATTGTGATATTTTCCCTTACCTTAGGTCTGATTTGCTTCATATGTGTCCAAACCTCCTGTATAATGATTTAAATAAAGTCATTGAATTATTCCAGAATCATACTCATTGTTATGATATCATATATGGTTCACTTATGGCTTTAAATTACCTGTTCTTTTGTAAATTCCATGTTAAAGAGCGTTTTGGGTAAAATCATTTCATTTGTCATCCGTGTTTTGACTTGTAATTATTCATATGATTACTCAGATCATGATTAAATAATTCCAGAGTATAAAAAATGATTTATATATAATATATATTCAGAATATATATATATATAATAGATCAGTAAATGTAAATAAATACACCGTTCATGGAGACGGTAGACCGTTCGTACGCATGAACGCTGTTTTCTTTTCCTTATTGAGTTGAATGGAATTAAGTAAATGACATACATATATATACACATAAATCCAGAATAATTATTATGTAATATATTTCATTATTACTTATTATATATACTTTATAATCATTCATGATTGGTTAACGTGGAGAATGAATCACATCGCGTCGTGGAGACGGTAGTCCGTACGTACGCACGAGCGATGATATCGTTCTAATGATTGTGGAATTGTATTGGAGTGTATGTATACTATTTCAGAATCAATATCACTTTACAATAATCATATATAGTTATTATGTACACCATTATACCCATCCAAGTAAGGTGGTGGTGGAAAATAGATTACACCACGGCGTGGAGACGGTATTCCGTACGTAGGCACGCGTGGTGATTTCTTTTTCCATAGGATGGATAGATGGTGAAATAGGGTTGTTTCATACGTATAATAACATATCCGTATATGAGTGATACTGATTTTTTTAATTCATAATGAAACAACTAATGAAGAAGAAGTGGAAGAAGAAATAAAAATGAAAGAATCAGTAATGGACATTACATCTTCTTTGAAGTGCTTCTTTGAGACCTCCTTTTAGGGCACTAAAATAGGTATTTGAAGAAGACTAGAACCTCTAGGATGTTTCTAGGGAAGTGGAGAAGGGAATTTGGAAGGGGTTGGCCGATCTTGAAGGCTCAATGTCGTGTGTGGAAGAGGGGGAGGAGGTGCCCTTTTATAAGGGAGGAGAGGGGCACCTTTGGAATAACAAACAATATTATTTTATTATAATGTCAAGTTCGGTTTTAAATAGCTCAAAATTGAGTTATTTCAAATATAAGGTGGGGATGGGTCGAAATACTATCATCCAATAGAATTTAGGCAAGTTTAGGTCATTATATTAACCTTATCTTTTAGTTTTAACTCTTAGTTAATTAGATTAAGATTTACCATGTCACTTTGTATTTTTATATTATATAGTTAATAAACTTACCATATACATCCAAGAGACCCCAAAGTTGTGTTTTATTAATATATATAACCTTATCTACGTTATTTGGTGCAAAAGTAGATTTTTAGGAATAAAATATCAATTAATAATATAATATTTGTTTTAAAAACTATTTTATGTCAATTTTGACACTATTCGATAGTTGATTTTTTTGAAACTCATAACAGAATGATTACTTCGACCAAAGTTAATTAAATTAATCCTAACATGTCATATTAACCTAGAAGATTAGTTTAATTCAGAAAAAGCCACAAATTATACTTATTTAGGTATTTATAATATCCATTATTCTAATTTTCACTGTTATGGTAATTACTGCATCATCATTGTGTCATAAATAAATTAAATTTTTTAAAGTATAAATATTACAAATAAAAAATCCTTACGTAAGAAATATTTTTAGATTTCTGATGAATATTTATAGTAGATTTTATCTTATGTATAACCTTATATTAAAAATCATTTAGTTATTAAACTTTGATTTTAACTATTTTAACCCTTCTTTAAATAAATTAATAATAAATGTCCTAATCTAATCCAAGTGGGCCTAAATTGTCATATTTTATTCCTAAAGTTGTTTTTGGTCGAATTACATTTGTCCAATAGAATTATGACATGTGTTAGGGTAATAATAATATCATTTTTACCCTTAATTACCCTATTTACTTTTAACCGTGGTAAAAAAAGTAAAAGGTTACTATTCACCAAAAATTATTTTCTCTCATTGAACGACATTTTAGTCCTTGATATTAACCTTGTCTCTCAGATTTTCATAATTCCACTCACATAAGTGGTAAAAATAATTTTTATGAAAAATTTAGTTTTTTAACTACCACTTAGTGGTTTCACTGTTCATCAAAAAATGAAAGTTTCCAGAAAAATACATAAAATTAGGCCTATGCTATATTTGATATTAAGAATTCAAAAATGATGTCTATTTTACCAAATTCAGACCATATCACTTTCATTAATTAATTTAAAAAATAGTTCCCGTCGTCAAAACAAATAGCGTGTTTTTAAGAGATAATAACTATCAAAAGATTGACACTTTTTTATAACTGGTTTAAATGTGAAATTACATCCAATGAAAAACATTGAATTAAATTGTAAAAATATATTCTAAATATACTTTAAAACCACTAAAATTAATAATTTATCACTATTAATTATTTCTATTAAAAAAGTTGTTTTTAATTATAATTTAGCAATTTTCACTATTCATCAAAATATGAAAGTTATCCGAAAAGTACAAAAATTTCACCCTAAGCTAATTTCGATATTCTGAATCAAAAAATGAATTCCATTTTGAAAAATAAAATTTACAAAATTTCAAAAAGTGGTTATTACTATTCATAACGGCAAGTTTTAATAATATTTTAATAGCATATTGTTATTTAGTGAAACTCGTTATTGCGTACTACACACACTATCAAGGAAGGTCACGATTGCGTGTAATGCAAGGCAAGTCAAGGATGCATGTTGTGCAAGCTCCTTTTGGTGTAGCATACAACAGAAGACATTAATGAAATTAAAAAGAATATTTTTCATAAAATCTCGGGCTGTTACATTCTACCCCTCTTAAAATGAATTTCGTCCTCGAAATTCTTCGGGGTTATAAATGGTTTACTACTCGAAAGTTTTTTTAATAGAAACCCACATCGTAAAAAGGAATACCAAAACTTGGATTTAAAAACCAAAGTATGAAATGTAACAATTACCCAAATAAACTAATCACTGGGTTACCACATAGGTGAAAATATGGATATGGAAGAGAAATCTAACCATCATGTTCTGATGGAGAGTGGTAGAGAACATGGATATGGAAAAGCCAGCAATCACAAAGCCATAAATTTGTGACGATCTAAGGTACCATCTAATTCATCAGATATAAGAGCACTAGGACAACATTTTTGGTTTTCAAGATCATTTCCCTAAAGTTTATGAAATTGGAATTAGAAGAAATACTTTCATTATTTTGGTATAGTGTCACCGTTTGTCATTCTTTGTACAATTTACACTTCATCTATTAAAGAAATGAAGTTGAATTTCCATTCCTGATGTGTTAGCAGATCATGTGATAGAATGATGGGTCAATCCATTTGTCTCAAACAAAAGGTTAGAAGAGTTATCAAAAAATACATAAGTCCATATATAGTGAAATTAATCATATATAGTTCCTAAAATGAACTTATACTTCATATATCATACCTATTAATAAAATAAAACTAGTTTCTACTAACTACGGACTTCCTGTAGGCCAGTGGTAGGCGATAAAGGCCAGTCGCACTTCGGTTGTGGGTTCGATTCCTACGACCTTGTCCGACGCGATGGGATGTCGCCCGTCCTGCAGGTTGTCCTTTTTCTAAAACTATATTACTATAACATCCCATCAATAATATCGAAAAAAACTTCTATCCTTAAACAATACTAACTTATGTCCAACATAATCCATTCTAGTCTTTAGAATTATCCATAATACTATAGTCCATTCTCATATTATAGTGAAAACGATTACCAAAGAGTTCATATAACAAGAATGTTAATACCATCATTGATCTCCGTATATCATGAGATATGTATTGTTGGTCACATTCCAAACATTCGAAGGCCTTAATCATGTATTCTCTTGAAAAATGAATACCCATTGAAACATAGGGAAAACATTAATGCAGTTAAAAGTTAACACTTTCCACATAACAAAATCCTCAAAATTCTATATCCTCAAACCATGATATCACTTAGTCCTTATATAAATCATGAGCTCATGAATACTGTCAAACATTTCATTTTCTCCTTATCCCTTAAATATGAGCATATTATCTGCTTTCCAAAAATATCTGAATAACCTTTCATGGTTACTGGTACCATTAATCATACACTTTCAAAACTTAAGGAAAGACAACAGTGTAACAATCCTTAGATTCCTCTTTATTCCATAGTACCACAAGATTACTTATACAACATTACACATGATAAACATGTAATCATTCCACTAAATTCTTAAACCATTGACCGAGCTTCAACAATTATTTCATCCCACATATCATTTTTAGTCTCTTCATCATCATCCACATAAATACTACCCATACGACCATACTGATTCTCTAAATGAGACTTTCCCTTAGGGCATTGGTTTGCATAATGCCCATACATTCCACATTTAAAACATTTAACAATTGTTGATGTCGTAGCAATACTATTATCCTCATCCCTGGTGTTAACTGAACCTTTTCCTTTGCACTTACTGGCTTTGTGTCCTTATTTTCCACACCCAAAGAATCTTCCAGTTCCGTTGAAACATTATCCTTGATGCCTCTTCCCACATGATTTACATAGGGGAAATTGAACTTTCATTTCTCTATGATCATCATTAAACTCCATCTTTCTCTTATTAGCCGAGTCAGGAAACTTGCCAAATTTTACTTTATTGATCATATTATGAGATTGCTGATTCGGTATAATAATGATATTTTGACTTCCAAATCCCATTTCATTTGGTTTCTCATGAAGAATATCATTCCATTGTCCATCATATCCTCCATTATCGTGAATCATCTTGTTTCCAGCCATTTTCTAAAACTAAAAAAGAATAGTGTGAGAGGCCAAAATTATAATAAAGGGGGATTAACATCAATATCTAACATCTTTGGTTTAATCTAATATCGTTACCATAGTTCTAGGACTATATTCTATATGTATACTTATCCTTAGGGACATCCCTAGACATACCTTAGAAATATCTCTAGGGATCTCACTAACGTTTTTGAATCCTAGTTTCCAAAGGTTGACTAATCCTTTCCTCTGATACAAACGGTAGAGACCCGAAGCATGACGTACATGGACATTACTTTACTTTTTCGGAATACTTAGTACATATCAAAAACACACACACAAGGATCAAAATAGTTTAGTGTCTTTGGAAACTAGAAATATAATCATCTAATCGTGGTGAAAGATCTTCAACATCTCCCATAAAGATCTTCCTTTTTTTACCTAAAACCTTTCTTTATATCCTAAGAAAAAGAAAACATAAAAGGGTGAGCTCAAATGCTCAGTAAGGGTTAACAAAAGAAATATCAATCACCACAATTTCAAAAGAACATAACATTTTGGAAATCTTAACCTGCAAAAGAGAGCATAATTTCATAACATGGGATAAATCATAGTAGTGAAATGAAATCCCAATAATCATAACATAAAACATGAAGCTTTGTGGCATACACACATAATCATAGAGAATCATATCTTATTAGTCAAGACTCATTGCCAAGACTATCTTAGTGGACAAAGTTCATTTCTGAACCGAGTCACCCTCGTTTCAGTCCTGTTTCACTGAACCGGTATAACCTACCATTCCAGCCATGTCTATCTCATGAGATATTAAATATTTACCCAATGCATTGGAGGGAGATATAGGTCCCACCCATCTCATAATGATACCATTCTTATGTGTGCCACAAAATCATAAACCATACATCATACCATAACCCATGTAATAAAAATGGGAATCTTTAAACATCGTGACATCATAAAACAATTCATATAAGATAAAATAATTCATAAAAATATTTCCATCACAACATAATCAAATCAATGTAATAATAGGGATAGAAACAGAACCCTATATTATCTTAGATGGAAAATAATTTTGATAAAACACTTGAACTCCATTCCTGAGGAAAATATCCTTTCTACTTCAAAAACATTTTCCTTTCTTAACATGTCATACAATTTTAAACTAAAAGAAGTTGATTAAAAATAAAAATGAAAATTTCTAAAGGAAGATTCTTGGAAATAATGTTTTGAAAATCCATTCAGGCCGTATAAGTTAAAAAAAATTCTTCGTACTTTTGTCAGAAAAGTCAAAAACTACCTCGTACGAAAAACGACAAAAGATTCCTTTCATATCTTTTACTAAAAAATCACCGAAGGGTAAAATTGGATTTAAAAAATAGTAGGTGGATGGAAATAATATTACATATTGAGGAAACATGGATGTGGATGATAAAATACACCCCAGTAAATACCAAAGTATAAACAATCTCAGATAAAAATGAGATTCTGATATTTTCCCTTACCTTAGGTCCGATTTGCTTTGTATGTGTCCTAACCTCCTGTATAATGATTTAAATAATGTCATTGAATTATTCCAGAATCATACTCATTGTTATGATATCATATGTGTTTCACTTATGGAATTATATTACCCGTTCTTTTGTAAATTCCATGTTAAAGAGCATTTTGGGTAAAATCGTTTCATTTGTCGTCCGTGTTTTGACTTGTAATTATTCATATGATTACATAGATCATGATTAATTAATTCCATAATATAAATCATGATTTATATATAATATATATTCAGAATATATATATATATATATAATAGATCAGTAAATGGAAATAAATACACCGTTCATGGAGACGGTAGACCGTTCGTACACATGAATGATGTTTTCTTTTCCTTATTGAGTTGAATGGAATTAAGTAAATGACATACATATATATAGACATAAATCTAGAATCATTATTATGTCATATATTTCATTATTACATATTATATATACTTTATAATCATTCATGAATGGTTAACGTGGAGAATGAATCTCATCGTGTCGTGGAGACGGTAGTCCGTACGTACGCACGAGCGATGATATCATTATCATGATCATGGAATTGTATTGGAGTGTATGTATACTCTTTCAGAATCAATATCACTTTAAAATAATCATATATAGTTATTATGTACACCATTTTACCCATCCAAGTAAGGTGGTGGTGGAAAATAGATTACACCACGGCGTGGAGACGGTATTCCGTACGTACGCACGCGCGGTGATTTCTTTTTCCGTAGGATGGATAGATGGTGAAATAGGGTTGTTTCATACGTATAATAACATATCAGTATATTATTGATACTGATGTTATTACTTCATAATGAAACAACTAATGAAGAATAAGTGGAATAAGAAATAAAGATAAAAGAATCGGTAATGGACATTACCTCTTCTTTGAAGTGCTTCTTTGAGACCTCCTTTTAGGGCACTAAATTAGGTCTTTGAAGAAGACCAGAACCTCTAGGATGTTCCTAGGGAAGTGGAGAAGAGAATTTGGCAGGGTTTGTCCGAGCTTTAAGGCTCAATGTGGTGTGAGTAAGAGGGGGAGGAGGTGCCCTTTTATAAGGGAGGAGAGGGGCACCTTTGGAATAACTAAAAATATTATTTTATTATAAAGTCATGTTCGGTTTTAAATAGCTCCAAATTGAGTTATTTCAAATAAAAGGTGGTTATGGGTCGAAATAATCTCATACAATAGAATTTAGACATGTTTAGGTCATTATATTAACCTTATCTTTTAGTTTTGTCTCTTAGTTAATTAGATTAACATTTACCATGTCACTTTGTATTTTTATATTATATAGTTAATAAACTTACCATATACATCCAAGAGACCCCCAAGTTGTGTTTTATTAGTAACTATAACCTTATCTATGTCATTGTTCCGAACCTTAGATTTTTAGGAATAAAATAACAATTAATAATATAATATTTGTTTTAAAAACTATTTTATGTCAATTTTGACACTATTCAATAGTTGATTTTTTTGAAACTTATAAGAGAATTATTACTTCTACCAAAGTTAATTAAATTAATCCTAACATGTCATATTAACCTATAAAATTATTTTAATTCATAAAAAGCCTCAAATTATACTTATTTATGTATTTATAATATCAATTATTGTAATTTTTCACTATTATGGTAATTACTGCATCATCATTGTGTCAGAAATAAATTAAATTATTTAAAGTCTAAAAATTACAAATAAAATATAATTATATAGGAAATCTTTTTATCTTTCTAATTAATATTTAGAGTAGAATTTATCTTATGTATAACCTGATATTAAAAATCATTTAGTTATTAAACTTTGATTTTAACTATTTTAACCCTTCTTTAACTAAATTAATAATAAATGTTCTAATCTAATCCAAGTGGGTCTAAATGGTAATATCTTATTCCTAAGGTTGTTTTTGGTCGAATTAAACTTGTAAAATAGAATTAGAACATGTGTTAGGGTAATAATAATATCATTTTTACCCTTAATTACACTATTTACTTTTAACCGTGGTAAAAAAAATAAAAAGTTACTATTCACAAAAAATTATTTTTATCTCATTGAACGACATTTTAGTCCTTGAAATTTACCGTGTCTTTCGGATGTTCAAAATTCCACTCACAGAAGTGGTAAAATTATGTTTTATGAAAAATTTAGTTTTTTAACTACCACTTAGTGGTTTCACTATTCATCAAAAAATGAATGTTTCCAGAATAATACCAAAAATTAGGCCAAAGCTATATTTGATATTAATAATTCAAAAATGATGTCTATTTTATCAAATTCAGAACATATCAGTTGCATTAATTAATTAAAAATTAGTTCCCGTCATCAAAACAAATAACGTGTTTTTAAGAGATAATAACTATCAAAAGATTGACACTTGTTTATAACTGGTTTAAATGTGAAATTACATCCAATGACCAACATTGTATTAAATTGTAAAAATATATTCTAAATATAATTTAAAACCACTCAAATTAATAATTTATCACTATTAATTATTTTGATTAAAAAAGTTGTTTTTAATTATAATTTAGTAATTTTCACTATTCATCAGAATATGAAAGTTATCCGAAAAGTACCAAAATTTCACCCTATGCTAATTTCGATATTTTGGATCAAAAAATGAATTCCATTTTGAAAAATAAAATTTACAAAATTTAAAAAAGTGGTTATTACTATTCATAACGGCTAGTTTTAATAATATTTTAATAGCATATTGTTGTTTAGTGAAACTCGTTATTGCGTACTACACACGCTATCGAGGAAGGTCACGATTTCGTGTAATGCAAGGCAAGTCAAGGATGTATGTTGTGAAAGCTCCTTTTGGTGTAGCGTACAACACAAGAAATTAATGAAATTAAAAAGAATATTTTTCATAAAATCTCGGGCTGTTACAAAAACTCAACCAAATGGAAGTGTTTTTCAAGATCCTCTGAAGTCAACAATACACAACTACAACATATCCTCATATTACTTAAAGGTCATCTCCATTTTTCTATCATTCTAAGGGAGTATAGTAGTGTTAATGAATTATATAGTACCAAGAGCATGATGCAATCACCTTCATACTATAATGGTATTACATGAATTTTGATCCTATAAAATGGGACATGGGACTCTATGCAACCATACCACCTCATCCATTGTAATGCCTCGACCCATGAAGCCCAGAGATGGTGCATTATATTAATAAATTATCATGATTACAATGAGTTAAGTCCCAAATGAATGATAATTTTAGCTGTCTTGGAAAATAGATTACATACATGAACGTTACATTAAAAATTAGAAAATGAAACAGAACATAAACGATCCTTTGAGAACTCCATTATTTCCATAGAATAATCCTACTTATCGATCATAATACACATCCTAGAATCCTGGGAAAATATAACATACGAAAGGGGTGAGCTCAGATGCTCAGTAAGGATATAAATATAGTGGTAACGTTCATAAATAAGCACAAACATTTAAGGAAATTAAAAAGACTAAAAAAATCCTTCTAAACTAAAACTTTATCAGAATATGGAAATTATAAATCAAATAATTACATTTAATTATTCACATGGATATTCTACTTGTCGAATAATCACATGTAATATCAATAGCCACTTTCATAATGATGTAATTCATAATGCCTAACTTCATAACCACATATTCAAGGCCTTGTGCCAAGAATACAAATAATATCTTGTCAATTCCTTGTTCTAAGATACTAGTTAATCTCATGAGACCTACTGATGCATTGAGGAGCTATAGTGGGATCCACCCGTCACTTACTATGTCTAATGCCTTCCACCTATGAAAAGTTTTAAACATAGCATAAAAATTAGTATTAAAACAAATATACGAAATGTCAATACTTTATCCATAAACCATTAATGGTATAAAAATGACACATCCATAGTCAAACATATCACAAAACCTTCAATATAATATGGAAGATTTGTATCATAATAAATCAACTTCAAATAAGTGTAATATCTATCAAAGGATGTTGACATAGATGAAATCATAACTATTTGAGAGAAATATGTCTTTAATTTTTAAAATAAATTAGAAATCACAAAATTTATTGAGGAAGACAATTATAGAATTTTTTTAATCAAAGTGTCACATACAACTTTGAATCATTGAATGTAATTATCATTTTAAAACAATGATGTCTATATAAATAAATCCTTAAAATCATTTTGTATACGAATAAATTAATTAAAAAGACTCTGAAAAATAAAATTTTAAAACATTTAAAATGAATATATTGTTAAATAGACCCTTCCAAACAACCTAAAAATATTCCTTTTGAAAACAGTTTTATGAAATATGGACATTGATGATAAATATTTCCCAATAAATACTTACTCATAAACAATCTCGGATAATAATGTGATTGAGGAATTAACCCTTACATTGTAATTTTCCTTGATAGATGGAACGTTAAACTCCTGAATAATAGTTAAATCATTGTTATTAAATAATACAATAACCATATACATAAATATGATATCTTATATGATTTTGTAATTTTTCTTTGTTAAAAATATTTCAGTTGTATAGTCATTTTGGGTATTAGCTGATTTATTTTCCTCTATATAGTTGGTCACATAAGTCATGTTTTTTAAGGATAGGATTTATTTGATTCTTATCCAGAATGATATTAAGGTTTTTAAACATTATCTTTAATCATAAAATGAAAATTATTCTCGAATGGTTAAGATGGGGAAACGAATCTCATCGCGTTCGTGAAGGCGGTATTCCGCACGTACACACGAGTTACAATATCATTCAATTAACCCTGAAATCATATATAATTTAATGGTATATCATATATACATAATCATAAAATGTTATATATATTATTTACATAAATTATACATCATTATGATACCCATCTAAATAATAATATATTGAATAACAACTACACCACGACGAGAAGACGGTAAGCCGTACGTACGCACGTATAGTGACATGTCATTCATAGGATGGATATAATAATGAATACGATTGTACCATTTTTATAATAACATCAAAATATGTATAAGATACTAGAGTTATTATTTTAGATTGGAAACAAAAACTAAAGGGGAAGTGTAAGAAAAAAATGAACTTGAAAGAGGTGATGAAATATTTACCTCTTCTTCGGGTTCATCCGATTGTTTTGATCAAAAGGGATCCTTAGGCTGGTTTTCTGATCAAATTTAGGAATCTAGGTAAAACATTGGATACTGTAGAGGATATTTGGGCAGTTTTTGGATGAGACAAATTGATTTAGAGGTGTTAATTTAAGGGAAGGGGAAGTGCCCATTAATAAGAGGGGTGAGGGTCATTTTAGGAAAAGATTTAAATACTAATTTATTATAAAATCTTATTCAGTTTGTAATGGATCCAAATGAATTTATTTTGAGAATTTTGTGGTTATGGGTCCAAATAATCTTAACCAATAGGTTTTAGACAAGTTTAGGTTTCTATTTTATCCTTATCTTTTAGATTTAACTCTTAGATAAATAGTATACCTTTTACCGTGTCTCCTTGTGTTCTTACACTATATGGTGAATAAACATACAATAAACTTATAAGAAACCCACAAGTAGTTATTTAATGACATATATATTATTATTTATGATATTTTGGCCAAACCATAGATTTTTAGGAATATTATATCAACCAATAATATTGTATTTGTTTTAAAAATTAATTTATGTCAATTTTGACATTGTTAGGTATTTTTTTGTGAAAGTCATAACAACCATATCACTTAAAAAAATATAATCAACCCTAACATGTCATAGTAACCTCTAAAATTCGTGGATGGTAACAAAAATTTTATATTCTATTTATTTTAATATTTATAATATAAACTATTTTAATATTTCATTAAAAAGGTAATTGTAGCATCATCATTGTGTCTTAAATAAATTTGATTATTTAATCTCAAAAAATTATAAATAAAATACCATTATGGAGGAAATATTTTTATATTTCTAATTAAAATTTAATGTCAATTTTATCTTATGTATAACCCTATATTAAAAATGGTTTAGTTAAAAAACTTTATATTTATCACTTTTAACTCTCCCTTAAATAAAATAATAATAAATGTCCTAATCTAATCCAAGTGGACCAAAAGGATCCTTTTTTTCCTAAGGTTGTTTTGGGTCTAATTAAACATATCCAATAGAATTAAGACATGTTTTAGGGTAATTATAATATCATTTTCACCTTTAATTACCCTGTTTACTTTTAACCATGGTAAATAAAAGTCAAAAGTTACTATTCACCAAAAAAATATTTTCATATTATTGAACAACATTTTACGTAATTTTTTGAATCACGTCTCTAGTGTTTTTGAAATTCAATTCAGAGAAGCGGTAAAATTATGATTTATGCAAATTAGCAAATGGTCCTAGTGGATGGGTAAAAGACGGAAAAAAGTTCAATAAAATTTTATATATCTAAACATATTATAAAATGACTGCAATTAATTACATTGTACTTATAAAGGTATTATGTATCTATTTGGAATTAAAATAAATTTAAATAACTTAAATAATTAATTGAATAAAAAGTCAGTTTTACATAAAAAATGATGTGTTTTTCACTATTCATCAAAAAATAGAACGTTTTTAGAAAAAATACCCAAAATCCACCTTAAGATGATTTTGACATTCTAAATTCAAAAATGAATTCTATTTTACCATATTAAATACATACAAGTTTCATTAATTAATTTTAAATTAATTCCAATTGTCAAAACAAAAAACAGGTTTTTAAAAAGTAAAAACCATCAGAAGATTTACATGTGTTTATGTCAAATATTAATGTTAAGTTAATTATAATGACCTCAATTGTATTAAATTATAAAAATATAATCTATTTATACCTCCAAACCATTACAATGAATAATTTAACCCAATAAATGATTTTGATTAAAAAAGTTTTTTTTAATTAATATTTAGTATTTTTCACTATTCATGATAATCTGAAAGTTATCGGAAAAGAACAAAAAATTTATCAAAACTAAATTTTTAATTACCAATTATATAGAATAATTTCATATCATTAAATTGAATATATAAATGTGTCAAATATTTGTTTTAAGAAGTGTTCTCCATTAAAAGGTGGTGAAATTGCATTTTTTGAAAAATAATTCTTTTATGTGAAAAAATGAATTTGTTCTTATATTATGTCTAAGAAACACATAATATGGATTCCAAAATTATAAGTATTATATAAAATTCAAAATTTAGTAAATACTATTCACAACCTATTTTTTCACTGCTATTTTGGTAAGTCGTGGTGCACTCGAACTCGGTATTGCGTGTAGCATAAAGTTATTTAATTACTATGAAGAGAGAACATACTATGAAATCTTGGGGTGTTAAATTATTACCTCTTTAAATAAATTGTGTTATCACAATTTGAAAATTTTCCTCAAAACTAAATGGTTAAAAATAGAAAAATACCTCTGTGGAAACCCTCATCGGAAATAGGGTTAATTAAATTTAGTCTTAATAAGTGGGAAGGAGAAATGAAAAAGTCACCACCAAATTATAATCTCGATTAAGAGAACATGGATGGAAATTAGAGATATTTAATAGGAGGAAAACATAAATATTTATAGTGAGTGATTGAGGCCATCATCGCAAAAAAGTATAAAAATGAGGGCCTCAAATACATCAATCTATGATGATTTAAAATATCATTAGTTAAACAAATCATAAGGTATTAGGAAAACAAATTTCTGTATTTAAGATCACTTCTCTAATGTTTAGGAATTAATTTATTCATAGAATAAGTGCAAAAAAATATACATGACAAGTAGAGTTTCATCTTTCAACTAATTCCTACCACAAACTCATCTATCACTCCAAAAGACAATAGACATCAAAAATATTCTATTTATCCTAATCGTATAGGGTTCAAAAATAATGTATTATTAATGAATTTTTATTAATATTTAAAAATACTAAATTATAAAAACCAGGACATCATGTATGCTAATGGCAGGTGATCCACCCTTTTCATCCTTCGTTTGTAGGTTCAAGTCTCGCGGCCTTACTGGATGTGATGGGTTGTTGCCTGACCTCTGTGTTGTCCTTTTTATTACAATCCAAAAATAATCTCAAGAAATTATTTAACTTTAACAATAGTGTCTAATGTCAAACATAATTGATTCCAACCCTTTGACATATCCAAAATACTTCTGTCCAAACTAACTATCCAAAATTTATAAAAAAAGGTAAACATAATGAAGATCCTTTTTTCCAAGTAATAACATGTGAACACCTTCATCATGTGTTATTTTAAAACACTGTAACATCCTGAGTTACTATATAAACTTATTTATTACATTAATTCTAACTTAATCTTTATAGAATACTAGATATACACCTTCTATCCAAAAATTATGTAATCTCTAACAATGATGGAATATAAAAATCATTAATCTGTTTCAAGGTAGTCAAGAATATTCAATATAAATTTTCAAAATCAATCCTATATTATTCCCAAATCACTAACACAGTATCAGAACCATATTATGGTTTATCTTTCTCTCTATAATATATATTCCTTAAAAATCACCTGCTACTGAGTCACTTTTGTTGGTTCCACACAATCTCAGGTCCTTAATGAAATAGGGCTGCAGTACAAAACTTATATATTCTATAATTATTATAACATTTACATCATTAAACAAATACTCAAATGACACAATACTTTAATAACAACATATAAAATCTAATCATTCCTCTTCTTCTTCGGTAGTATAATAACATGATTATTATCCAGTAATAGTATTTGGGGTATACTTTGATGATTGTGACAGTGATTGGCAAAGTTTTCCAAATCCTTACAGATGAATCATTATACATTTGAAAAAAAAATTAACCCTTGAAATCACGTACTTAGTGTCCTATTTCTTCATACTTATAACAAACTCCCATTCCCTTCAATCATTTACCAAGGTGATTATTTCCACAATTATCACATATGGTAAAATCCTTCTTTCCCCTCTTCCCTTTATCTATCTTTACCTCTTTCATCCTTTTTCTCTTTCTTCCCTTCAAAGCCATAAGACATAGAGAATTATTTACTTATCTTATTCACACATGATACTATTTCTTCATATGATGGGAATATATGGGAGACTATTTACCTTTTATATTTTGGATTAATTCCATGAAAGATATGATCCTTAATCTTTCTATAATGCGTATCACTAGAATTCTCATTCCTTCTACAACGCACCATTTCTAAACCATGGCATACACTAGGTTAGTTTATGAATCACAATGCATAATTCCAAAATTGTAAAATACCTGACTCAAATTGAAAATTTATGCATATAATATATAATAAAGAAATGTTTTCTTTTTGGATGTATTTACTTATAAATACTTCATAATGGCCTGTAATGAAAATGTGAATTATTCTAAGAAGATCCCCTAGGAGGGTCGTAACAATGAGTCCAGCAAGGCTCGTTGGCATGTACTATGATACCCCGAGTCAAGCCTGAAACTCCATGTCAGAGTTTTCACTCCAAGGTACATCTATGCCAGAGCTGCCTCTACCTTCTCGTATATAGATAGAGATGTATTGCTTGGAAAATACACAAAATATCTACATTACAAAATTTATAGAAATTGCTTCTATTCTAATCCTCAATGTATATCTTAGGGTAATGGTCACTAATTAGAGTTTATCTAAATCTATTTCCACGGTTGTTTCTAAACATTATCTGATATTAACTGTAACACCCCGACCCCAGAAGCCCAGATTCAGTGTATTATTTTAATACATTAACCCAATTACATGGAATCAAGTCCCGAATGACCGATCTGTTTAGAAGTCTTGGAAAATAGATTACATGCACGAACATTTCATTACACATTAGAAAATGAAACACAACATAAATGATCTTTTTATAATTCCATTAATCCCATAGCTTAACCCTACTTATCAATCATAATACACTTCCTGGAATCCTGGGAAAATAATACATAAGAATGGGGTGAGCTCAGATATCAACAAGATTAAAAATATAGCCTAAATTTTCATAAATAAGCATAAAAATTTAAGGAAATGTATAAGACTAAAACGAAATACTTTTAAACATAAACATAATTTTAATATGCTAAGATATATCAATTAATTACAATTACATACTCACATAGATATTATACTAGTTGAATAATTAGTTGTAATATCAATAGCCAATTTCATAACAATGGAATGCATAATGCCAAACATTACCACATAGTCAACGCCTTGTGGTAATACTAAAAATACTATTTATTCAAGACCTTGTTCCACGGCACTAGTTTGTCTCATGATACCTACTGATGCATCAAGGAGTTATAGTGGGCTCCAAATGTCACTTAATATGTCCAATTCATCTCTCATATGAAAAGGTTTAAACATAACATAAACATTTGTATTAAAACTAGCATATGAAATGTCAACACATTATCTATAAACAATGAATGGTATAAAAATGACACATCCACAGTAAAACATATCAAAAAACTATCAATACAATATGGATGATCTGTATCATAATTAATCAACTTCAAACAAGTGTAAAATCCATCAATTGATGTTGAAATAGATGAAATGAAAACTATTTGAGAGAAATATCTCTTTCTTTTTTTAAATCATTTAAAAGTCACATAATTTATAAAGGAAGGCATTTAACGAAATTTTTGAATCAAATTTTCTCATACAACAATGAAACATTGAAAGGAATTATCATTTTAAAACAATGATGTCCATATAAATAAATCCTTAAAATCATTTTGAAAACATGGAAATTAATTAAAAATATTTAGAAAAATAAAATTTTTAGCATTTAAAATGAATATATAATTATGTAGACCCTTCCATAAAACCATAAAATTTTAGTTTTGAAAACATTTTTATGAAATATGGACATTGATGATAAATATGTCCCAGTAAATACTTACTCATAAACAATCTCAGTTAATAATGACATTGAAGACTTAACCCTTACCTTGTAATTGTACTTGATAAAGGGTACATTAAACTCATTCATAATAGATAAATAATTGTTATTAAATTATAAAGGAACCACATAAATAAATATGATATCATATATGATCTTCTAATATTTGTTTGTAAATAATATTTCATTAGTATCATCATTTCGGGTGTTAACTGATTCATTTTGCTTTATATACATGGTATCATAAGTCATGTTTATTTTGGATAGGATGTATTTGATTCACATACAGAATTATATTAAGTTCATTAAAAATTATATTTAATCATAAAATGAAAATTATTCTTGAATGGTTACGATGGGGAAATGAATCTCATCGCGTTCATGGAAACAATAATTTGTATGTATGCAAGAGTGACAATATCATTCAATTAATGGTAAAATCATATATAGTTGAATGTTATATCATATATATAGAATAATTAACAAGTTATATTTATTATTTTACATCAATTATACATAAGTATGATACCCATCCAAATAATAATTGATTGAATAACAACTACACCACGACTTGGAGACGGTAAGTCGTACGTATGAACGTATGGTGGCAGGTCATTCATAGGATGGATATAATAATGAATATGATTGTACCATATTTATAATAACATCACAGTATGTAAAATATACTAGAGTTATTGTTTTATAATTGAAACAACAAATAAGGAGTAAGTGGAAGAAGTAAAGAACTTGAAAAAGGTGATGAAATATTTACATCTTCTCCAGGTTCTTCATTTTGATTTTACCAAAAGGGATCCATAGGCTAGCTTTGGGATAAAATTAAGGCCTCTAGGTCTGAGGGAGGATAGTTGGGAGGATATTTGTGCTGGTTTTGGCCTATCCAAATGGCTCTGGAGGTGTGAATTTAAGATAAGGGGAAGTTTCCCTCTATAAGAGGGGTGAGGGACGCTTTAGAAAAAAACTAAAATATTAATTTATTATACAATAATATTCGGTTTATAAGGGCTTCAAATAAATTTATTTAGAGACTTAGGTGGTTATGGGTATAAATCCTATAATCCAATTTGGTTTAGATAAGTTTAGTTTTCCATTTTGACATCTATTAGATTTCAGTCATAGTTAAATAGTTTAACATTTACTGTGTCTTCTTGTATTCTTACACTATATGGTTAATAAACATACTCTGAACTAACAAGAGAACTTAAAGTGGTTAATTAATGACATATATAATTTATCTGAGCCTTTTGTAAGAACTTTATATTTTTAGGAATATGATATCAACCAATAATATAGTATTTGTTTTCAAAATAAATTTATGTCAATTTTGTCACTATTTGTTATTTTGTTTTTCTAAAAGTCATAAAAAACCTATCACTTTGAAAATAAATAACCTAATAAACCCTAACATGTCATAGTAAAATATAAAATTTGTATATGGTATCAAAACTTTTAAATTCAATTTTTTTTATTATTTTTATTTTATACTATTTTAATATTTCATTAAGAAGGTAATTATTGCATCATCATTGTGTCATGAATAAATTTAATTATAAACCCTCTAAAATTTATAAATAAAATTCCATTATGTAGGAAATATTTTTTTCTTTCTAATTAATATATATAGTTATGTATAACCCGATATTAAAAATGGTTTAGTTAATAAACATTGAATTTAACACTTTTAACTATTCCTTAAATAAAATAATAGTAAAAGTTCTAATCTAATACAAGTGGACCAAAATGATCATATTTTATTCATAAGGTTGTTTTTAGTCTAAGTAAATTTATCCAATATAATTAAGACATGTGTTACGGTAATTATAATATCATTTTTACCTTTAATTACCCTATTTACTTTTAATCGTGGTAAATAAAAGTCCAAAGTTAATTTTCACCAAAAATTATTTTCATATTATTGAACTAAATTTTACACAATCATGTGAACCATGTCTCTAGTACTTTTGAAATTAAATTCACAGAAGCAGTAAAATAATGTTTTATAGAAATATTCAAATGCTCTTAGAAGGTGGGTAAATGACAGAAAAAAGTTCTATAAAATTATATATATATAAACTTATTATAAATTGAATCTTATGAATTTAAATTATTATATATATTTATTATGTATCTATTCTGACTTAAATTATATTTAAATAAAATAAATGATTATTTAAATAAAAATTCGGTTTTATATAATAACGCAGTGTTTTTCACTATTCATAAAAATTTGAATGTTTTCCAAAAAATACCAAAAATTCAACCTATGATAATTATGAAATTTTGAATTAAAAAATTAATTATATTTTAAAAAAATCAAATCATAAAAGTTGCATTAATTAATTTAAAATTAATTCTCATTGTCAAAACCAAAAACCGATTTTTAGAAAGTAAAAACTCTCAAAAGATTAACATGTATTTATATGAAATTCAAATGTTAAATTACTTATAATGACCTATATTGTATTAAATGATAAAAATCTAATCTAATTATACTTCCAACCTTTTCAAATGATTAATTTGACACTATAAAATATTTCGATTAAAAATGTTTTTTTCAATTAATATTTAGTATTTTTCACTATTCATGAAAATATTTCAGTTATCAGAAAAGTACCAAAAATTTATCAAAACTAAATTTTTATATCACAATTATAAAGAAGAATTTAATTTCATTAATTTGAATATATAAAAGATTCAAATATTAGTTTTGAGAAGGGTTCTCCATTAAAAGGCGTTAAAATTGCATTTTTTGAAAAATACCTCTTTTCTCTAAAAAAAATGAATGTGTTCTTATATTATGTCTAAGAAACACATTATATGGATTATAAAATATTAATTATTATATAAAATAAAAAATTCAGTTAATACTATTCATAAATACTTTTTGAACAACTAGTTTAGTAAGTCATGGTGTGCTCGAACTTGGTGTTACGTGTAGCGGATGTTATTGAATTACTTTGAAGATATAATGTACTATGAAATATTTGGGTGTTACATCCATTTTCCTACTCAAAAAGATATCTAGAACACATGAATCCTTTATCATTAAAAAGTGGTTTGATTTTTTCAAATGATCCATGATTACATATATAGAATCTCAACCTCTCAAAGCTTACGGTAGCCCTATAATAAAATCCATCAATATTGCATTCCATTTTCTCTAAGATAAATACATATAATACAAAAAAACATATAGGAACATGATTCCCAACCTTTACCGGCTCGAAAACCAACCAATTTTCCACAGACTATTTCACCCCTAATTTTATACTGGGAAACCAAATATACAACCTTATATGGTGACACATCTTCGAAACTCTTGGATTTACCACTATAGGAGATCTATGAAACTCTTGAACAATTCCCTCAGGCATAACTACTAAAAAATATCTTCCTCTAAGGAAAACCGATCATGAATACCCTATAACCATCCCTCTAGAGAATCTACGTATCTAAAAATATTTTGAATCACCTCTATCTCTGATTCACCCCACTGAGACTCCTCCACATGACACATTATAGAATACAAGTTTTCCATATAAAAAATTCCTCATACACCACAAACCACACTTAAATCCTAGTATTGGACTAGAAACTCTACAATCACATTCCAAGCATTGGAAGACTCCCAAACCACATCCCCATAGGATTTCTGAATTGACGCATTAGCAAAAAGATTCTAATTTCCTATAGTATAAGAGATCTCAAAAAAATAATATTGAATAAAATAAATCATCCACCACAAGTGTGGAGAAAATTTTGATGATAAAAAAATATTTCAGCCAATTTTGGTCCTTGAAAAAAACAAATCCATCACAAATGAGGTTGTGCCTTCACAACTATAGTGTGAACACAACTACCGTTAACAATATATCATGGGTGAAATAGTTATGCTCATGGGTTTGTAACTACCTTGAACTATATTTAATCACCACTCTCTACTAACCAAAATGTATCCCTATCCTAGAAATGATGCATGATATAAATCCTTAGATACCACACCCTCCTCAAGTAACCAATGTACTATTGAATTGACCAACTTCTCTTTCAGTTAACAAAATAAGAAGAAATTTTATAATCCTCTTCCATGTTATTTTGTTATTCCCAGGAAACAACTACCATGAGATTTAAGGAGTATACTAAAAACCCTATTGAGACACAACATTACCAAGTAAATGAACCTATAATGTCATGAACATCTAATGGGGAAACTTCTTAAAGTGATGGTGGTGTTTAAGATCCCACAAGATTGCTCGGAGATACATGGCATGCTCCTCTTCTAATTTCAATTAGATAAAAATATCATCGATGAATACGGTAATGAACCAGTCCAGAAACGTATTTGAGATGGATTTTATTGCCTCAATGAACATGGTTGGGTATTTCATAACACCAAATGAAATTATCGTGAAGTCAATGTGCACATAGCTATATATGAATGTAGTCTTCAAGATATATTCATATTTCATCCTCTATTGGTGATATCTACACTGCAGATTGACTTTAGAGAAGCAATTACCCTCTCTAAATAGGTAAAATAAATTTTTGATCTGTGAAGAGGGTAACATTTATTGAAAAATGTCTGATTTATCCATTAGTAGTCTATAAAAAATCTCAAACTACCATACTCCATATTATATAATATCACCGGAGAACCCCACAAATAGATACTGGGTCATATGAAACCTTTAATCATTAGATCATCCTCTTACAACCTCAACTCAGACAACTCTATAGGATCCACTTAATATGGATCCATCGAAATTAAAAACAGACCTATGAGTAACTCGATCCCAAAATTGACATCACATCATGGGGTAGTTCTTAATCCTCATCTAAAAAACATATAGAAACTCCTCCACAACAATGGGATCATCCTCCACCTAATATTCTACTGAAATACTTTCTAATAGAGAAAAAAGTGTCTTCACATTAAATCTAACCATCTAATAAACTCACTCACCAAAAAATGACACTAACTGGACATCCACATAATAAAATTAAACTCTATAAGAAAATTAAATGACCTCCCACACACCGTTTATCCAATACACACCAACGATAAAATCACATATATTTTTCTGTAATAATAATAAGTCCCTTTATTTGTGCTACCCCATCAACAATTTGTATCCTTGTAACCCATCTAACAAAGAGATCTAACCTCCAAAAAGTGTTAATAAAACTATTAAAACTAGATGTTGGCCCACATATAGTCCCAAAGCTTAAAAAAATTGGTATTAACAAAGGATTTGTAGGATCCTAAATCAAAAAAATCTCAAACAATCACATATGATAAATTGATCATACATTGAACAACTCCAGGCTCTCTTGGATTTACCGACACTAATGTTTACATATAACCAACCCATATCTTCTACCTCTCTTATATCTATTTCTAAATAATAAAACCTGGCATGGGACCCTGTGGATGAATACCATCATGAATATTCTCTTTGGGAAAACCATCCACCTAAGGTTACTGAATAAGAGTTGTAGGAACCTACTATTGAAACTGCCTAAGAGGAAACTATTTCAGCTTCTAAAAGGGTCCTAAACACCCATTTGAAACTATCCACATTTATTCAACAGACACTAATCCCGGTGTACCCCCCAGAAAAAAATCATGAAATCTAAATGTTTCTAGAATGTCCTCAGAAGCCACATAACATAGAAATATGAAAAAATACTAGATGAGGTCGACTAAACACTATTCAAAATCCTAACTACCTGAATTTCTGAGAGCCACAACATGAAGCCCTACTCCTTGAGACACCGTTATAGCCACTCTCTTGAGATTCAAATCCTAAATAAATCAACCACTCAATATCCCCTGCCATTATTTGCAGCAAAAAATATGTATGGATCATAAAATGAGTGACTAAATACCCGATCACTAAGCCTAAAGTATATTAAAAATCCCTCATTATAGAATCCTCATCTAGACATACAAGTAGACTAAAGTGTATAAGTCCCTTAAAACATATTCCAAACTCGATCACACTTATGCTCCCTTACTGAAGGGAGATCATCTCTTACCTCTCTTCTTCACAAACTATTGTTGTAGATAATTTTTAATTTAAGTCATTATAAAATTCTTACCACAACACATCTACCTATTTGAGGTCATCATGAAATAGTTCCAACCATGGAAGTGAAAATCCCCTCATCTTAATAACTTCAAAAAACATCAAGGACTCGTATGGTTCTTAAATAATATAAAAATTGGTTGGATGATCCTCCTACAATTACTCCATCTCTAGATCTAAGACACACCCCTCATATATCCTCAAACTCTTCCACTGAAAGGAAAAAAAGTATTAGGACCATTCCTCATCCACCTCTATCAATTTGATAAAATTATGTCTAATAACATCAGCCTGTTGAACCCAAAATGCATGATCCACTAGTAGATGTTGACAATGATCCATTCCAGAAAATAACGGAGAATACCCAATGTAAGGTAGCATGAAATTTAATCAAACATAATTTAATAATTATATTATAACATTCCAATGATCACCCAATTCCTTACGGAAAAAAACAATCATGATTCAGGTAACTCTCTTATGTCATTAACCTACAAATAGTCCCAATTCACATAGACATTCAATAAGATTAGAGCTCGTGCACTGTATCATGGGAACCTAAAATGTAGTTTCATATCAAGTTTTCCCAGTCAAGATCACACCCCAAGAAAAACTAGCACTATTTCCCTACAAAATCATGAAAACCTCATAAAGACTAACTATATAATCCATCATATCTCTCAAATAATACCTTTTACACCACTCAATAGAAATACCTCTCTCCAAATGGACCCATCCCAATCTAAAAAATAATGAAGATAAATAGTGACCCCTGAGTCCCGCCACCAGTATACCATAGGATGGAAACTCACACCATAGATATAAAAATCTAAAAAATTGGAGGCATCACCATATATTATAATAGTATTTAGAAATATGATATCAGTGGTTAATCAACTGCATGAAATAATAAAAATTAATTTAATTAAAAACATCCCATAAATCAAGTGTACAAAAAATTGATAAAGGAATAATTTTCTAAATATGTACAAAAATGAAAATCTAAGGTTTAATTAGTGACAGTTCAATGGTCCAATCTTGTAATGTTTATAGTGGTCCACATAATCTTCAAATAAAATTAAAATCATTTGCATATACACTGGGAGAATATACAATTGTAATCAGTTTAAAAACCAAAGTATCCCATTCTTATTTTAAAAGATAATAATACTGCACTAGTGATAAGAAATAAGAACTAATTGCACCTAAAAAGGTCTTCTAACCATCCCATCCTCACCAGGGACCACTCACCAAAAAAATCTCTGTATAATAACATAATATAAATCATATCAAGGAAAGGGTCCCACACAAGATTCCCACTAATTAGAACCTCTCAAACCACAACTACATACACCCTCGTGCCCCCACCTCATCCATACAAAAACCAAATCACATACACATCGATTTTCCCACGAAATCACATCAAATAAAACCCAAAACCACCTATATACAGATATTACATCACATCACATCTCATCTTGTAAAAAGGGAAGTAGCATATCATGAACATTAAGTACCAAAACTACGTGCCCTCCTCATTGCATGCACGAACCCCACCATAATCACTATCATTATCACATCAAACACATATTTCCTAAATACAATTGGTCTATTAGACAAATCACATATCGATAGTTCCCTTTTCACTTTTTCCTATCATATCCTATGAATTCCATCATATCAAAGAAGAGTAAGGGGGAAGAGTGGGTGGCCATCCATCCACCATCATCACCGGGATTTCAGAAAAAACACCGCCAAAACTATAGGTTTCCAGGTTAGTTACTTGATATGAGTGGGGAATTTATAGAAAATCACAATGAAATAACATGTATGTAATATGATAGTAAACAATCCCAAAATATGGGTTCCTAATAATAAAATAACCAAATGATGATATTCACACTTTTGCGAAAACATCTAAAGGCACCACACAACTCAACAAGACTCAAAATATTTACTATTCTCATCTTAGGTCATAGAATTAAAATATTTTTACAACATTCATTTCATTATTTCAATCGATTACTTAATATTTAACATTATCCATTTAAACATCATATCTAACTTTAATTTATTCATTATAAAACTTACTAACATTATCCAAACAAAATAATGAAAGTTCAATTTCAACATTAGAATTTAATTCCAATACTACAGAGACAACAAGTAAAAAAACTACCCCACAAAAAACAACAAATCTAACATGTTACCCAACCCAACATGCCCACACATCACCATACTGTGAAAACCATATCCACTTCTACATTCTAGATCACAATCATACTCCACATGCTATGTCCAATTTCCAACAAATAACCATCTGACATCACAACTGCATGTCACTACCCCACAACATTATAACACTCTATCACTACTCACCATACCTCACATCACATAATAACATGTCATAACACAATTCATATCATCCCAAAACATTTTAAAAATTTATCAAGTTGTTCTTAAATACTTTCACTTTTTTATTTCATGGTCATTCTCACACAATCAATATATCCATGTAAAACCAATTTATTATACAAGTATAATTGATTATAAATTTATTATATGTAGTTTCAAAATAACCACAATTCATGGGATTTTAAAAAATAACAATCCATCATAAACAATATCTCCCAAAACCCGTTATTTTTAGTGGGTCATTTAGTCTGTATAATTAAAATATTAATAATAATACCAAAAGATATAAATCAATGAGAACATTTCCTTAACATTTAATTTCAATAAATTTTTTCATTGACTTTATTATCTTTCTGATAACTATTGTCCTATATATAAACAATAGTAAAACCCCACCATCATGATATGAAATACTGGAAATGGGGGATCCCTTAACTCAAATGGAGTAATCTGATTTACTGTTCAATGGTTAATGAAAGAGGAAGGAAACAACCTCACACCAAAATGTGTAAGAATATATGTTTCACCCTAAACACAATACCCAATAATATCTTCATATCAAAAAACTATCAAAAAAATGATTCAATAACATAATCTCCACATAGATGAAGAAAAAATGAATAAAATATGAGAAAACAAGGAGGGTAACTCTCTTAACGCACCACAAATCAATCCTCAATGATCAGGGTTGAAAGCCCCTAAAAGGGGGATGAAAAGGGATATTTGAGATGAACAAGGGTTAAATAATAAATAATGAATAGGGTTGGATATTTTTTGGTCTTGAGTGGATTTAAAAATTTATACCTATCTAAAAAACATTGGACCACAAAATAGCCTCTAGAACCGTGACTAGACCCTAATAAAGAAGGAGATGACTATTGAACAATACTCCCCACTATGTTGTAACATAGTTAGTTAAAGTTCTCCTTGATAACTACTGCAATATCCCCATAGAATATCCTATAATAGGGGTATGAAGACTACCAAACATCCTAAGGAACTACACCTAAGACCCCCAACAACCAGAAAGGGTTATGATGCATCCCCTTATCCATGTAACAATTTTTCCAGAGATAGAATAACATCTAAAAATCAACCCGAGAGACTGCATACTATATTCACGGTCTCTCGAACACAACCACGACTTTCTAAAACTGGAGGCAATATAACCATGTCTCTACAGTAAAAGTAACCCAAAATTGGAAATTATACTGAAAAGGTTTCACCCATTCCACCACACCTCAGTCTACTACAATAATCCACAACCACTCCAATATGGAAAAACATCCATGTACATGCCAAGGCCTATACAAAATTATTATTGGTATACCTATTCTCTCCCAGAACAATAAAGAAACCTCAGGATATCCTCAAACACAACTTTACTTTAATTCTTACAAGTTCATGGTTATTAAGGTTTGGTTCATTATAAGGTTTAGTTCATAAAGATATTGAATAATTCACAATGAATATAACAAAAAATTTAGATAACTATTTATTTTGTTCTATAACATTTCACTCTTTAAAATAACTCATTTTTTTGAGAAAATTAAATATTTTACTATCACATTATGAAAATAATTGTCAATCAATACTTATATATGAAATATTACTGAAATAAAGATAAGTTTGTCCATCCCTATTATGACGCATAGACTTACACTGTTTAAAAAATTTATTACTATACTAATAGTTGAAATTGATATAATCCTTGGTATGGATTTTATTTCACATCATAATGTGAAAATTTATTGTAGATAGAAGAATATTACAATATTTGATATAGATAAGGCAGCCCTTTTAATTAATGTTGAGTATAAATTATTGAAATAATGTTTACATCCACCTTAAAAAGAATTATATTATGAAATTAATAAATAATAAGGGAATACATGACCTATATATGCATGTGGTACTGTTCTAATTGATTATGTATGTATTTTTTTATAATAAATTGATGTGTTTCCTAATTATTTAACTAGACACCCACCTGAGTTTTAATTTTGGATTTCCATTGAGCATATACCTCATCAAAAACTTATATATATCACTCCCTATAAGATAAAAATAGTGTAATTAGTGGAATTGATGAAAAAAATTTAACAATTGGGTGATAAGGGATTTATATGCCCTATTATTTCACCATGGAGGGACACTATTATTTTTTGATAAAAATCATGATGGGTCTACGATGTTGTGTATTTAGTATTGGGAAATCAGTGCAATTTATATGAAAAACAATTATAATATGCCCCATATTGATGACATGTTAGATCAATATAAAGGATTTAAATATTTTTTAAATATTTATCTTCATTATAGGTATCATTATTTTTTTGTATAAAAGGAGGATATTTGAAATACAGAATTTTATATGATGTTAAGAAATTATGAATTTATAACAATTCCCAATAGATTGAGAATTACACTATATGTTTTTATGTATATGATGAATTCTGTATTCAAGAATTGCCACTGTATTTTCATTATGGTATTTATTTGTGATATCTTGATATAATGTAAAATATATTATGATTATAAGAGTCATTTTTGAATCATTATTATTATGTTCAAAGAGAAATAGTTATATAGACATTTTTTCAAATGTGAATTATGGATTTTGAAATATTATTTTATCAGCCATATTTTCTCTAAGGATGTAATTTCAGTTGATCATTGAATTACAAAGACAATGATGGGAAATCTAAAACCAATGAATTTAACTGATATACATAGATTATTTTGGATAAAAAAGTTACTATCAAATTTTTTTCAAAACAATTAATGATCATCTAACCCATAAACTTAGTTGACACATAAAGGGATTATATTAATATGGTTTTAATAATTCTATAAATGTATTGATGAATAAAATATTATACTACAAAAATAACTAATATTGACTTTATCATTGGTAATTGGTGTATTTTTTATATATATTAATATTTCAATGAAAGTAATTTGGTTTATTCTTATAAAAAATTATAGATTTATTTCTTATGCATCAATGATGGTAAAGATTCATGTACAAAATTAGGCAACCCATGATCATTAGTTTGAATCAATAATATTTTCATTGATTATGTTGATAAATTACCATTTTGGTGAAACAGGTGAATTATATGTGGATCAAAAAATTTGAATACATCTTTATGTATGAATATCTCGACATTTGGAAAATGATAAGGTTAGGACTACTCAAGGATTATGATTGATCCATAAACTACCAACATGGGAGGAAAATATGGGACTGATGAATTTAGTAGGAAGGATAATTGAGTTTTGACTAAAATTAGGATAGAAAAAGATAAATATTCATAGATTTAATAAAATTTGGATGTGGGAATCGTGAAATAAAGAGAAATATCAGATCTATTTTGAATAATTTATAAAAAATCCTTACTAGGGAAAATGGAAATTATCAGGATGATTGTTTGAATATTCAAAATAAAATTAAATATGTGAATGATATGTAGTTGGTATAATTTATATATAAAAATAGTGCTTTGATATTTTTATAGAGGTTATGTGTTATCTCTATGCTAAAGCTGAAAATTGAATTATTAAAAGAAACCTATATCTCAAATTTCATTATCCCCCCATAGTAGAACAAAAATTTATTGACATTTGATAGAATCACTTTGGTGGGATAATATGAAATTAGAAATTATAGACTATGCATCATGATAATATTTTTCTATACTGGTAAACTTTTGGAGAGAACATTCTAATGTATTCATACAATCTCTACCTATTCCTATACAGAAATGGGATGATATTACACGAGACTTTGTCATTGTATTTCCAAATACACTGAGAAATAATGATTTCATATGGGTTATTATTTATCGAATTATAAATTCCTACCATTTACCCACTGAATGGGAAGATCTAACTCTTGATATTCTCATAGAACTCTATACAAATAATGTAGTGATAATTCATGTTCCACCTATTTTTATTATATTTTGTAATATTTTTTGGTTTACATTAAAATTCAAAAACAGAATTCAGAATGATCTCAAAACTGAGATATATTTGAGTACAACCTATCATCCAAAAATTGATGGGAACTATAAAAGGAATATACCGAAATTAGACGAAAATCTGAGGTTGTGCTCTCCTGACTTTTAACGTATGCGGTATCAGTATTTACATTTAGTATAATTCAAGTATAATAATAGATTTAATTAAAGCATTAAAATGATAGTGTATGAAGAATTTCATGGTAAAAGATTTCATACTTCGACTTATAAGGATGAAGTTGATTAAATTAATCTCATAGTTATAATTCTTGTAGAGGATACCATAGTGATAGTGAACATAATTTAGAATCATTTTATACAGCTCAATATTGGAAAAAGAGCTATGTAGATAACCTAAGGAAGTATCTACTATTAAATGTGTGAGATATTGTTTTCTTGAAGGTATTTACATGGAATTGATTTATAAGGATTTATAAAAATATGGAAAAAAATACAAGGTATATCAGGCCTTTTGAAATTATGGAATGAATTAAAGATCTAGCTTACCATTTGGAAATTTCACCTGGCCCCTCTAAATTTTGTGATGTGTTCCAAATCCCTTTATTAACTATGTACATTATATATCCAACCCATGTGATCATGTATAAATAAATATAAATAAAACCACATTTTTCTTATTATAATGATCCAATTCAAATTCTTAACATTATGGAACAAGGGATGCAAAATCAAACAACTCGGCTGGTAATGGTACTATGAAAAAAATCATAAGGTAGAAGAGGTGGCATGTGAAAAAGCGAAATTTAAAATGAAAAAATAGCCACTTATATTCCTGAGGTGATATTATAGATATCTCAATAATAATTTTTTTTAATTTTCAATAATGATGCACCTGAGATTCAATTATAGTAAATAAGATTTCTCTCTAAAGAAACAGTTGTATAATGCATATGTTTTTATTCAAGTTTTTTATTAAAACATAAATTATTAAATTCTATAAATTTAATTTAAATAAATTTATATTATCGTTGAAATCGTTATTTCAATATTATCTTATATTAATTTTTTTATTTATAAAATATAGTTGATTTGTAAGTGAATAGAAAAAATTACTGATTTTATATAACTATAACTTTTAGGTTGTCATAATGATATAAGAATAAATTGAAATATTATGAAACCTATTTTATATATTAAATACATATTAAATAAATAATATAATACATATAAAAATAAAATTTTAAAATGATAAATATATAATTAATATTTTAGAAATCTAAATAATTTTTTTATTCAAATAAAACTATTTTTAGTTATTTTATGTTAATCCAATGTATAAAAGTATACATTGAATTTTTTTTAAGTAGAAAATATAAATATGTCCCATTTATTTAAAGTAATATATTTAATTCTATTAGAACAAACATTTTACTTTAGTTTTCTGTAAAATCATTTTTTCCTTAAAACAAACATTTTTCGAAAAATGGTTTTCTTTTGGTTTTATTACCTTTTATTAAAATTATTTTATTATAATTATAAAAATATAATATTTTAAAATTTATTAACTATTTATAATATTCCAAATAAATATTAGGTAATAATTTTAACTTAATTTTTTGTCATAGTTAATAGTTAAAAAAATTATATATATGTTACCATTGTTTAGGTTATAATTGGTTTATCAGGTGTTAAACTGAAAGACAAGGGAACTAATTCTTGATAAACCTAACTAATTATCATTGGTTGAGTAAATTAAAAAAATATACTATCTTTATTCAAATAATTTTTAATTTTTATCCCTTATACATAATAAATACATTAATTTTATTCATTGTATTATGTAATTGCATGTGTGTTCTATCATTCACTTATAAACGGGAACATCCTATCTTACCTAGGTCCGACATAATTAACCATAAAAATGAATAAATCCAAGACATAATAATTTCCTTTATTTCTTCCCTTTTTCCTATATCCTCTTTTCTTCTCCTCTCACCAATCATTCAATGCTTAAGGTGTAAGCTAAAGGAGGTAACTCCAAGAAGATGTAATCGTCTTTACCTACTATTTCAAGTTGATTTATTATTCTACGTCGTATAAATAGTTTCTAACCTTCGTAAAAAAATTAATAAAATGTAATAAATATTATGATATGTTATTATGATTATGGTAAAACCATTTTCATCCTCTTTCCCTTCATATGGAAAATTAAAACACCGGTCTTGCGTGCGAATGACCTACCATCTCCATGTAAGAGTTTCATTCTTTTTTCATCACCAAATTAATTGGATGATTATAAATATGTATCTAATTAATATATAAGTTATTTATGACATAATTATTATTATGTAATTATATTATATCATTCACTTCCTTACCATTCCACTCGTTAAAAAAGATAATTTCGCATATGCATATGTGTAGACTACTACCACTACAAAGTAATGTGGTTAATTTTTTTATGTATTGCATCAATAAAATATTATAAATATGTTATAAATGAAATTATATAATATTTATATCATTATAAATATTCTGTGTATTATGAAACCTTGAGAAAGAATTAAGGACTGATGCTATCGAATTAAAACTTACATGAAAAATGAAACCATGAACACTCCAAAAATGATAATTTTTATATATATTTTGTAATAAAGAAGAATCTAGATATTATAATTTGATCATATATTATATTATAATTATATATATTATTCTTTTATAAAATTAAAATAAATTATAAGAATTATATAGGAGGTTAAATTTGGATATGATGAAAATCAGAATTGAGGTAATGGTTTATATCACAATCTCACCCTAATTCAAGATTATTTTTGTTATCATTTATGAAGGTTGAATTATGTGAAATTTAAATATTTAATATAGAATTTTTTATTTTACTCTAGTTATTTATTTGGTTTTCATATATTATCTCTACTATTATCTTCTTTGGAACTCAAATAAAAAAGATGAATGTTTTAAAAAGAAAAACCATTTTTTTCAATTTGGTTTAGAATATTTTTCTTACATGTATATATTTTCATTAAAATATTTTCAATAATGTTTCTATTATCCTCCAATTATGTATTAAATTAATTTTTTTCTATTTTTAATTTTTATATAAAATTAAAAGGAATATATTTTTCATTTTCTAAATGAAACACTTTTTACTAAAGTTGTGAGTAGAATCATTGATTTAATTCATGTCGCACGAATGAATTTTTCCAATACCAAAACTATTATTTTCCATGAATATTACATTAAATGTTTACATGGTTATTTTAAATGAACTTTTTTCTTAATATTCTAGAATACATTATTTTTAAAAATTTATTTCAAAAAGAAAAATGTATTTTCCTTAGGAAATGGTTACGTGATCATTTAAAATGATTTTTATTTATGCCATGATACATTGATGAATCTTGTAATTTATGGTATATGTAAACTAGAGATACAATCCACCATATTAATTGGGATATATTATGATCATGATGTTTTATTTTGGAGTGGGGAAGAATATTATCATTTTGTTTGCTATTTTTTTAATATGATTGTTTATGTTGAATATGTATTGAGTTTTTATTCATTAATCTAATAAGATGAAGGTATAATACTTAGTATGTGATGGGAGTGTCTTATTATAGATGCTAAATTCATTTATAGGACACATGATAAAAATGAAATTTAGTTTTAGGCATATGCCATACCTATGTATGTATGATTTAATGGCACAAGACCTTCACAGGTTGATTATGATGACTGCCATTATATATTTAATCATTAAGAAACTAGTTTATTTATCCATGTGATTATTTATGTTTATACTTTAAACATGTATTTAGTACCCTTTTGTGATATTATTTATATTTAATATTTAATTATTTTTAATCTCTTACATATTATTATGATATATTTAATCTATGTCGGATTTTTTATATGTTTTCCAATACTGAGTATAAGAGATAAACCATTATTTTGTTTTGATTCACCAAGTTACAAATAAGGGATAAACAAATAAAATCAAGGATTTAATAAAATAAATAATTATTTTCCCAAAAATCATTTAGATTTATTTTGTGTTTTCATAAGTAATATGATAATCATATACATATAAGGTGTCTCAAAAATACTACACTATATGATCTTTTGGGATGTGATCCCATTTATTTTGTACCGATGAAGAAAAATAACCCTTGGATATGATTTACTTGATATGGGGTGTTACATATATAAACTGGTAAGTATTGAAAAAATAAATCCTTTCATTCAATACAATAGCATATTATATCATAGACACCATTAACAAGTGTACACTATATACATTATAAAACCATTATACCACTTTATACCATTTCAAAATATGTTTTGGATGATTTATCATTTAAAAAAATTTTAATATCTCATAATTATTATGTAAATTGTTTTATTATTTATCATATACTGAATTTAAAATCATGAATATTGAGAGTCATAATGTATGCTAGTTGTCACATTAAGAGGGATGCCGAATTCGTGTGGCTAAATTTTACCCAATCCATTAATCTAAAAATTATATTGGAACTTCTTCAGTAGTTTGAATGAATGGATCTATTTAATGATACCTTACACAACACACCCTTTGAAAATTTATAATCAAAAGTGGAAAATCGCACGTGGTTTTTAAATTCTTTACAACTGTTATGGGTAAATACATCCTTGGTGAATTCAACTCAATTCTGAGGTGTATGTATCCCCAAAAATAAAAAGTGAGTATAACAGTGAAGGTGTCATACATCATTACAAAATGGTTTCCAAATAGTTAGTTGTCTCCTAACAAGTACTTTATACTAGATCCCCCTAGTATAAAAAGGTTGTTCAACTACAACAATCCTTCAAACTCTTACATGAACTATAGTTGACCTTCATCCTTATTGAAATGATAATGAATTCTAATAGATTCTAAGAAATAATGCCATGCATGTAAACCTCTTCACATATTTATAATAGTTAATGAACTAACCCTGAAATGAAACAAAATGTTCTTTTTGTCATGGTAATATAATTAGTTAGGATAATCAAAAATTTAATAATCTCACTTCAACATAGATTAAATTTTTAATTAGTTATTTCACAAAATTTTCTCATTATCCATTTTAATTCTCCAATGATAATAATACAATAATCAGCCGCAATAATTTAATATATTGTCAATCAATCCAATATCATATATTCACCTCTGAATCATATTATTTTTATAAACTCATCATTTATCACGCAGATATTTTTCATAATTTAACTATGTAAACACCATAAAATGTGAGGCATCATGAACTCTACACCCTAAAAGTGGTAAATTTGATAATCCTTTAATCCTTCAAAATCAATATTTATAATGTTATTTAAAATAACACATTTAAAACTCTAGATTTATTTCACGTAGCCCTTATCAAATATTCACTTGGTTTTATTCATTTAATTATTCTCAACACTTAGGTTTTTTTTAATTCTAGATTCCATAAATTTGGTAGATTTTTTTAACGTTATAATGTTTATATGAAAATATTATTATGGATTTTAAATAATTATCATGGTGAAATATTTTTCCTCAACTAGTAAATAAATGATATTTTCCCGGAATCATGGATTAACCATTTAAATTTTGATGTTTGTTAAAACAACATCATAGTTTTAATTGTTGAGGAAAAATAACAACAATGAATCATCGTATCTAATTTTACATATCACTTAACAAACTATTTTAACTTATATACCCATTTTAAATGTAATTTGTATTAATTGAACCATTAGTTTACTCTTACATATCATTCAAAATAATAATAAATAAATTTTAAACCACTGGGTTTCCCTTATGAATCAAAAAATTACTCTTACATATGCCCCGACATAAATTTAATTATAAAAATTCAAATACAGAGTTCAATTTTAACATCTTTTAAATTTTAAAAAATTTCACACTAATATATCTTAGATATGTCTGAGTAAAAAATAATCATTTTCCATTATGAAATTTCTTCCAAATCTATAATATTTCATAAAAATATTAGAAGTATAGTTATTCTTATATCGAGACTCAATTTATCTCAAATCAATGCAAAACATCCTCATAAGGACTCTATATACTTTATCTTATCATGTGATACCTAAAATCACATCATGAATCTATCATGATTTAATAAAATATTCAGTGTAATTTCCAAAGCTAATGTAGTATCTAATGAATCATTTTGAGTACTTTGCTATATATATAACTATTTACTCAACTCATTTTGAACATAATTTTCATCAAAATACACAAGTGGATATTTCAATAATTAATTGTCATATAATGTGGTACCTTTAATATCTATACTCAATATAATTGAAATTTGTCAATCAACATCCATTTGTGAAAATATGGACATTGAATTAACCATTATATTTACTAATAAATGTATGGAACTCACAATTTTAGAAATATATAATCTTCCGAAATAAAATATATCACATAAAGTTCTTCATAAATAAAAAATATATTATAGTGCAGATATTATTTTATTTTCATCAATCTGTAAAGAATTCCAAAAAAATCATCACACTTTAGGTTACAATAGATTCAGTCCAACAACTGCCTTTAATTCATATAAAATAAATTAATTCAATATTCCATAATCATTCATATTGATATATGTGCCTTAATTTAAATCTATAAATCCTCAACTAATTATATTCCTCTCAAACTCATTAAGATACACTTTGGATTCTGCATTTCAAATTTCCAAGGTAATAAAATCTTCTTCATCATCCATTCTTATTATTTATATAATAATATGTATGATACACTATTATTAATTTTTTTATCACTTTAATGGATTCATTAATCTTCTCCAATCCATGAAACATATCATAATTCTTCATGACATTCAATATTTTCACTTATTTAATCTGTTCTATATACTTCCATACGTATGAAGACATTAGATATTGTTTTTATAAAATATAGAAAAAATATAGAAATCATTAACAAAATATATTGGGAATTTCAATCTCCCCCATTGAATTTTTTATCAATTACCACTTCAAATTAATAGTCAATTTTTTTTATTATCTCTACCATTTTATTTCTTCTCCCAACTTATTTACAATAAATACATAATTTTAAATCCATTAGGGGTTAATAATTAATTGAATAATTTTTTTCATTATAGATTCTTTATTTATAAAACACGAGTGACAAATTAAATTCCTAACTCCTAGATTAATAAAAAAGTTTTCATGGAAAAAATGATATTTCTCTTATTATAAAATTATTAAATTTTATACACCTTAAATTAATAATTTATATGATCAAAATTATATTAGGAAAATATAATCACCATAATAAAAGTAATGAAAAATTAGGGATTTTTATGGATGTTAGGGTTTATATAAAGTTCTTTTGGTTATAGATTAACTCAAATCTCAATCAATGGGTATACACTATCTAGGTTTACTTCAAGAGAATCTACCTTTATGATGAAATCCAATAATATTTACCAAATAAAACCTTTATGAACACATGAAATTATTATAGATTACGTCAAGATATATATTTCAAATTTCTATAAAATAATAAAAAAAATATCCACCTCTAATCTACATACAACTCTTATATTACTCAATATATTTATAATAAATTCTAAAAAATATGGGAAAAAGGTTGAAAATAATTTTCTCATTAATACTAGAAACATAGATTATAGTTGTCAAACCATAAATTAATTTCTTTTAAACCCTAAAATCATAATATCATTTATTTCTTTATCTACTAATTTTTATATGTATAATTCTTATTGGATGGAATAATATTCATGATTTTTTTATCTTTTCCATTTTGTGGATTTTTCTTCTTTAAAATAATCAATATAGCACTTTAATTCCATTGTATATGATTCATCATTCACCTAATTTGTTATGATTAAATGCATTTCATGAATTCCTTATAAATATTTCCATCCTATTAGATCATTTATCACTTATTTATGATATGTATAAAGTGTAATATTATTATATCTTTCTCATGAAATTATAATTATTTTTAATTTTCACATATTATTCTATTTATTTCCTAGGATTGTTCAATTCAAAATTAAACATCATCACATTTTTATAATCATCCATGATGTGTTCTTTTCATTCATAGTAGAATTATATTCTATTTATCACATCATCCTTCTAAGTATTCTATAGTTTATTTTGTTCTACACTATTATTTTTATTACATGTTATTATAAATTCACTTCTTATTTGATTCAACCTCATTTTTTCTTGTCATTTAAATTTCAAAACATATAAATCAAGAATATTAGGTGTGAACCAACATTATTCATCAAATTGAAAAACTTTTTTATATATTTTTACATAATCATTTAGCGATTTCAAATCTATTTTTGAGGGATTGGTTGACTATATTAAGTGTACATTACCTCAATACAGAGGATGTATGCTTCATTATTTTTTTCTCTTTGATATAGATCATATTTGTCTTCTAATGATTAAAATTTAGTTCCAATATTCAATTTATTAATTTATAAACCTTCTAAAACACTAACAATGATCAATGAAATTTATTTGTTTTACTTAAATATATATATATATATGTATAATTTTTTTCATTTTTTTAGAAAAAATTACTATTTTTTCTATTTTTAGGGAATCCATGTTTTTTGTTGCTCATATCAACCTTTGATATATTGATGGGTTTCCAAAAAAAATTATCCAACATTATTTATCCGTAATTATTTTTTAACCTTGAATATATATTAAAACAACATTAATACAAACTATATATTCTATAGAAAGGGTTTTCCTTTTTAAAGAATATAGTAGGTATATCAATACCTTCTTTAAATAACTTATTTCTAGTAACTAAAAGTATTTTAGCAGAAAGGCTTTCACCAAGAGATATTACAGTAGAAACTGTATTCTTGGTATCATTGGATGAATCAACATGAGTAACATACATATTTCATACTTTTTACCCCAAACTCTAGACACTTCATGTTGTGAATATTTTTCTCATCCCTAACTAATCTTAATTTTTATTACAATTATTTCTCCATCCACTCAGTAGTTTTTTTTAATTTTGATAGTTTATTAAAAATAATTATAAATACCCATTATTTGGTTACCATTGAAATTGAATTAATCATTGTTGACATCAAAGATATCCATTTTGGAATCTTCCATTTTTTGAGTCCTTTAGATAATTATTTTAGACTCAGTTGACATAAATTTATTTATTCTATAATTCTTCAACAATGGAAAATTTTTTTAGATATCCAAAAATATTTTACATGTATACCATATCTTTCAAAAATTATATCATATTTCCAACTTCTTAGTCATTTCCTTTTCCAAAGATTTATTTTTCATATCCAGTTGTTTTTTCCCATCATTTTTACCCATAATAAAAAAAATCTGAGGGTGAAAATTTCAATTAGAATATTTTCCATATATTTAACTATTTCAGAGAAAAAATCACTATTTGTTTTAATAGGAACTTTCTAGTGTAATATTTAACTTTATTCTTCAAGATGTAATTTTTTGAAAAAATATTCTAGAAAAATTCTCATTTTGAATACCTTTAAGTACATCGAAATACTATTATCTCATTCTCAAATATGAGATATTTCTCAAATTCTTATATTCTCCCTTATTTTTGTTATTCAATGTTTTGGATGATAAATGACCCACATTTGATTTTAAAGGGTTTTCTAAAACTTCATCAAATATACACTTCATATATATGAATTAAAAAAATGAATCAATAGAGAGTGTAAGTGTATAATATAGACACATTGAGAGGGGAGGAGAACTAGTGTAACTCAATCTTTCTGAATTATTTAATCTAACACTAAAATATATTAAATTCAAACACCTACACCTATTTGAATGAATATTTTCAATTAATTATAAATAAAAAACACACCACATGAAAATTAATACATTAAATAATATAATAGAACCCCATATTTACAAGGTTTCCCCATTATATGGGTGACTATATCCCTGTTATGATTAGGTAAACCTTTTGGAAAAAATTTAGACTAAAATTAAAAGTGAATACTAGAAGTAATGTATCATCCATTACCTCTTAATCGTTTCCCAAAAATAATAAATCTCTTAACATGTTCATTATATTGGATCCCACCTTTTTATAATAGATGCTCTCTAATTTCATATAAGAAATATCTTCATTGATCCACCACAATTATTCAATAGAAAAAGTTGATATTATTACTCAATAAATGTACATGTACATATAAAAGATATTCATATTCAATGACATGCATATAGAACTCTTCTCAACTTCAGAATGATCAACACATGTGAAATGACAAGAAATAACACATTATATTATTCCATTATAGTAATAATAATTCTTGTGATAATTAATGAAATTATATCACCTCCAAATTACTGATAATTAGTAGTAGTAATTGATTACTATTCTCTCCTCTTCTATTCTTACTCTTCGATGACAATAAATGTATAATAAATAGAATTACATCACCATTTTAAAAATAAAAAAGATCTTATCTTTTCATATTTGACTCATATTCTCTCCTTAAACTCATAAATTAAATTATTTGGATATTATATAATTCAAATTTATAAACTCCTTACATTTTAATCAATATATATTGAAACTACGAAAATAATAATCATAATATCCTCTTAAATTAATGTTTATAAAGAGTGTTAAAATATAGGTTTTTAATTTCTATAAATCTCTAAAAAATTACTCATAAAATAATCACATGGTTTTATTAATTTATGTATCCTTAAAAATCAACTTTATTTTTCATTATTGATTCGAAAAATTATGATGTTTTATTTTCGATATCAGCATACACACATGAAAATATTATTCAGGTCGAGAAAACATGCTTATTGTGAAATAATTAACATCAAATATCATCACAATAATCTTTAAATTAAATCACATATAAAAGAATATATAAATTATATTTATTCACTAAATAACAATATAGAATATTAAAATTCAATCATATATATCACTTAAGAAAACCACTTTTAAATTGAAATAACCTTTTTAAAGATTTTATGTATCCATTAAAGCAATAAGTTATTAATACATAAGGTCGAAATTAATATTATATGATCTGCTAAAAATTTTAGTTGACTTTACATATCACCATGTTACACATAGGTATGATTCTTTTTATGCTATCATATCATAGTTCAAACATAGATTTATTCTTAAAAATCTCAATACTTTAACAAAATTCACTCTATAAGATCTTAATAATATAAAAGTTAATATTTTATATTTTTTCAGAATTCAATGCAGCTAATAGTTCTTCTACTGATTGTCAAATAATGAATTACCATAAAAATAAAAAAAATATAAAATCATCATTTCAATAATTATATATTTATACACATCATGATATTATAACAGCCTTCATGATTAATAAAATAAGGATAAACCTTTTATTTCCAACTACCTTCATTCATATCCAATCATACATGGCTCCTCAAATTTTTTAGAGAGACATAATACATTTTAATCTTCCTATTACATGAGACTCATAAATCAACTAATAAGTAATATAATATCTCCATACATTTTTAGATAATAGATTTAGTCCAGCATCCACCATTAATTCATTGATAACAAGGAACTCCTTCATTCCACAGTTTTCTCATCTAAATATGTAGGCCAATTATCATATACATAGCTCCTCATCAAATCATATTATTCTCAAATCCCCATTCTTTACTTATGATTCTATCTATGAAATCTAAAATGTATTAATAAATAATTTTTAATCTTTCTCATTCTTATTAGAAAATATTTATACTGCACAAGCTTCTAGTTATTTCACCTAATAATGGTTTCTCTAAAAATCATTTATCCATGATAATTTTTATATTTAATGGGTAATTAAATAACTTAAATAATTTAGAGTTTCATTCACTCTTACATACTCTATAAATCTCGCTATAAATTTACTTCTTCATATATTGAAAAAAATACAACAATCTTAATCCCAATTCATTAAGAATTTCAAATATAAATTGTCTATATTTTGAATATTGGTATAATTTAATTTAAAGTGATTAAATTTATTCTTATAAATAATATACCATAAATTTAAGGACTTACATGAATTGTATGAAATATAATTTTCTTCATTCAACCCATAATATGTTTTCTAGTTATAAAAACAGTAATAAATATTGGTTATTGTTTACATATATTAAGTTTTTTTTGTTTTTATTAGAATATATTTCTATATTGAGCGATTATATAGGGTTAGTGGAACCATGAGTAAGCTTATATTGTCTTGGAAACTATGGTTGTTTATTAAAAGTAATTATCCGAATAAATGTCTTAACATACATTCTATAAAGTAAGAATTTGGTTCCATATAATGTTAAACCATTTTATGAAAGGGATCCATGTATGATAATCATAGGATTCGTTTGGATATTATTGGTATAATTTTTTTTATTGTGGTATAAAATACAATTAATTAGTTGTATAATGTATTAAGAATTAATATTTTTGGAATATTTTAACATGTTTATGAATATATAAGATGTATAATTAGACTGATATAATCATTCATATATATATAGATTACATGAGATCAATGATACACATGAGATGGATATATAAATATTGAGACTTATAAAAACACTCAAAATACATAGAATAATATTATTTTAAAATTAAAAATGTTTTAGGGAATTATTCATCTAACCTAGTATTCCATTCCAAAGTGGTATGTTCATGGTCTATCTACTGTAAGTCATGTTGAATGTAACACACATATGACTTTTATAAACTATTTTCATTAAATAATTTTTATTCATCAATAGCTTGTATTGAATTCAATCTAGTGTATAAATGAACAGTGAGACACCCTTAGTATAAAATTATCGTTATATCCTATCTGTTAGGTTAGCAGAAAAAATTATTACTAACTCATGAAAGTGCATTGAGAATTATTTGACTACCAATTATTTATAATAAATACAAATCAATTAGATATTTCTATTTTTGAGTGAATTTATATTAATGTGACATATATGTTTTATATACCCTATAAAATATTTTTGATATACATCTAATTGATATTTTAGTCATAGGCTATGAATAAAACCATATTTAATGTATAAAAAATTATTTTTTAAAATATTATTTTTACTGCTTTGAATGGTGAACCCCTTCTAAATTAAGATTCTATCAAATTAATATGTTTTATATGAAAAAATAAACATGATATTTTTAATCAGGAAATAAAAATTTACTTTGGATGAATTTCTAATATTTTTCTAACAAATTTCATGTTTTCAGGAATAGTAAAAATATGCTAAATTTAAATTGAAAATATTTTTTTAATAAAATTAATTTATATAGTTAAATTATATTATTTAATGGTTTAATGTATAAAGAGAATATATTTTTTCCATTTAACATAATATAGCTCATTGGAATTAACTTTACATTAAATTCATATGTAAAAACATTTCAATCCTCTCTAATATTTTAACTTTTAAAACCTATTTTCTAATTTCAACAACAGGGTTAATTTTAAATTAATTACTGAAAATTATGTGTACTGAATTTTGAAAAATAGAATATATATTTGGAATCATTAAGTCCAAATTATGTTAAAAGGAAAATTTTATTTTTGGGAATTATTAAAAGTACCTTTGGTAAGGTTTTTTTACTATAGTTGAAAATAAATCGGGTCATTTAAGGTAAAAATAATATTATAAAATTACCATAACACCTGTAAAAATTCTATTGCTTCACTAAATTTTACCCTTATAATCTAATTTTTTATAAATTAAATCACTTAATGAGGAATTACCTATGAATATGACATGAATATAATAAAAACTAATGAATTTGAAATAATTTCACAATCTCATTTTAAATAAGTATATTAATTGTGTCATATAAGGATAACTATGAGATAATATAGAATATAGATAGTATATGGAAATATAAAAGAATTAACTATATCATATAAATTTATTTATAATTTTTATGGATTAAATAATTACCATTAATGATGACATAATATTGATGTTGAAATTATTTTATTAATAGAGATATCAAAAAAATTATTTTAAAAATATTAAAATGAATAACATATGAACTAATTAATGTGTTACACGAATTTTCTATGAGAAAATGAAATGTTAAGAGGGTTTTAAATACTTTTTTATAATTTATCATATGCGTGGATTTTATTTAAAGTCAAATAATGAATAGTGTCAAAATTGGCACTATTGATATTTTATAAAAACAACACTTTATTAAATAATATAAATTTTTTAAAAATATTCAAAAATTACAAAGTGATAATTAGAATGTCTAATATATCATAAATATTCATTTATGGTCAATTAACATCATATATGTAAATATATGTAACCATAAAATTTTTATAATGTTATTACCATAATAAAAGTTAAATAGAACAATTAAGTACAAATTAAAAATATATCATTTAAATTGAAACAATAACTTATCAAAAATTTATTGTTTGATGATATTACTAAACTATGTCATATTATATTTGAATTTTAGTCATTTTAGAGTATTTTATGTAGTTTTAGTTTTGTTATAAATTAATATTTTTGAGGATTCCAAAGGTGCCCCTCACCAAAATTATAAAAGGGCACCTCCTTCATCACCTAATAACTTTATTATGATCCTTCATGCTTGGACATACCCTAACCTATTTTCTTCTAAACCTCCCAATTTTTATTATATAGGTTCTGGTCATCATAAAAGAACATCTCTAGTGCTCTAAAAATAGATTTAGCAGAAGTACGTTAAGGAAGAGGTAATGACTTCTACCAATTCGTTCAAACATATTTCTTCTTATACTTCCTCTTCTTCAGTTGATTCAATATAAAAATACAACATCAGAATAACTCATATAATTTTTTGTTATTATAAATATTAAACAACCTTGTTTTACCTTTTATCCATCCTATGAAAAATTAAATCACCACGCGGGCGTAAGTACGACTTACCGTCTCCACATCGTTGTGTAATATGTTTTCCACCACCACCTAACATGGATGGGTATAATGATGGAAATAATTTTTATATATTATTATTATAATATTTTAAAAATTATGAAATATTTTACCCAAACCAATTCAAAAACATTCAACAATTTTGGGAATGATATCATCGATCATTCGTATGTATGACCTATCGTCTCCACGATGCTATGAGATTAATACCACGTTATCTTCATTAAACCATGATTATATACATGAATTGTGTGAATGAATATTATATATATATAATACTAATGACATTACTTAAATTATTTAACTATAACCTAAGAAGTAGATCATAAACTTATCTGACAAATCTTGTATAAGAACATAATGTAGTTAATATCCAAATATCGAGTGACAATGAAATGTTACTAACAAACGGATGATAATATAATGATTAATGAATCATAAAAATGATTATGATTTAGTAATATCTCAATAAAATTGTTTAAATCATTATACAGGAGGTTTAAACGCATACAAAGTATATCAGACCTAAGGTAAGGGATAATTCTACAATCTCATTTTTATCTAATATTGTTTATACGTAATTATATACTAGGGGTATATTTATCCTTCAAATAAATATTTCCAAACTATATAATATTATTTTTTTACTTCTACCAATTTCTAATTTTAATTTTACCCATTGGTGTATTTTGACTAAAATTTATGAATGAAATCTATTAACTTTTTCAGTATAAAGTACTTTTTGACTTTTCCAAAATAACGTAATAATAGAATGTTTTTTAACTTGTAATAGATGAACATATTTTTACACATTTAAAATTACTTATTTCTATGAATATTCCCCAACAATCTTAAAATTTTATTTTCACATAAAATTATTTCTTTTAAAATTGTTTGGCATTTTGATGAAGGATACCCATTTTGAAGATGAAATGATATTTTCCTCAAGAATTAATTTCATGTGTTTTCTCAAAATTATATTCCATATAAGATAACATTCCTCAAATAAGGTTATATTTTAGTCCCTATTATTACAATTATTTTATTATTTTTATGATATAATATTATTTAGGAAATCCATTTGTTTTATATCAATTATAATGGAAGGATGTGTAAGAAATCAATTTTATTTCATAGGTTATGCTATGGTTATGGTTCTTCTATTTTTGTAGAACATGTATGAATGGTTTTGTTATGATATGGGTGTGACCTATATCTATCTCCAATTAATTGGGTAAAAATTTATATCTCATGAGATAGACATTAATGGAATGTTAGGTAAATCTTGTTCAGCAATACATGGCTGGAACGAGGAGTGAACACAACTCAGTAATGGACTTAGTCCTCTATGATTGTCTTGGAAATGATAATTTACTAATATAAAATTTTTATCTATACATGTGTGCATATTCCATGATATTTAATGTCTTATTTTATGACCATTGGGATTACATTCCACTTTTATAAATTATCCCATGACATGAAGTTCAGATCTATTATATACCAGATATGATTTTCTAATGGTATGTTCTTATTATTATGATACAAATTATAATTCCATTTTTTACCCTTACTGAGTATTTTATCTCACCCTTTCATAAGTTTCTTTTCCCCTTGTCATGATGAAATGTATTAAGTAAGATATGTCAAAAAGGTGTGTAGTTTTGAATAAATATGCAGGAAACAATGTAGATGTTTTATGAACCAGTCGTTTATGTTTCTCAGTTTCTAAAGACACTGAACCTATACGGCCAAGCATGGATTATTTATGTTATGTAATAAATATTATTCAATTTTTATGTAATATCTAAATGTAAATTACGGGCCTCTATAGTTGGTATTAGAGAACATTTATAGTTAAACATTTTAAACTAGGATGTGAGAACCTTAGTAAGAACCCTAAAATATGTTCAATTATAGGTTGTTATCTCATCCTATTGTTTTAGATATTTTCATAAATAACTAGGATAAAATATATAGTGTCCTAAATTTATGTTTTATTCAGAAATTATGTGGTTTCCCTATTATTATTAGTTTTTCTCACACAATGCTTCTTGGTTTTAGTCAATGGTTGGAACCAGATGGAACTATGTTAATGCTGAATGTGACAGTCAATGTAATGATTATACCCTTAGTCAACCACATGTTATGAGAGTTTTAATGAAAAATCTTGTATCCATGCACACATAATTCTAAAGCTATGAATCATCCCAGAATTCCAAACGACCAAAGAGGGATCAACATTCTGTTGAATCCTTCACAGGGTATCATACAACTTCTTTCAGATGGTCATCTAATTCATTAGTGGATGAACAATGGATCAATACCACTAAAAAGATATTTTCAATTCCACAACGTGTTGAACATGATAATGTATTCTTTTCAGTATATCATTTGGAAGGTGAATTTGATCAATGGTGGAATCTTATTAATAATACGATGCAAAGAGATGAAATTAAGTCCTTGGAATGTGATGAGTTCATTGCCTTATTTTTTAATAACTACATTCCTCGTATTCACCAAAAAAAGATGGAGAAGGATTTAATTGAACATAATAAAATATATGATGAATGCATTGGTACCAATGAATAAAATTTTATAGGACTTCTAAGGTATGATTCAAGAATTATTGTCCAACCTAAGAGTAAATGTAATCCATTATTTATTGTCCTAAAACCAATTCTCTGATAGTAATTATCCATAAGATACTTCTATAGTTGTGAGGAAATTATTCGATGTTCTCTAAAGGTTGAGATAGAGTTAGATTAAACCGCCAGTCATTAGAGTTTGATAATAAGGGAAAATAGAATTCAAAGGAAAACTTAAAGACCACACTGAAAGAAGATTATTTTTTCTTCATGCTCAACGTGTGGAAAAAACATAGAGGGAACTGTCTTGAAGTAACTGGTAAATGTTTTATGTGTGGAATAGAATAACATCAGGTATTTGAATTATGAATTGATAGTAAAAAGATGTCTAATGATGAAAAAATAAAAGGATACAGAGAATTCACCACCTACACTTCCATGCTACAAGTACATGGAAATGGGAAAATCAATGACCTAATCCAAGAATTATTGATAATTATCAACATCAAAAAAATCTTAAGGCCAAATATAAGGTAAAGTCACATGTACTCACTATTAGTGGCATGGAGTATGATAATGAAGTGGTGAAAGGTATAATTACCAACCACTCTAATGTAGAAAATGTTTTATTGGATCATGGATCCACCCAATATTTTAATTTTATTGAATTTTCTAAAGGTATATTCATATTAACTCAACAATTAAGATGCTTAGTTAGCTGTGAAAACTCCAAATGGAACAACAACCACATCAAAAGACTATAATTCATCTCTGATTGGTGTTTTTTGGAAAGTACTTCTTACAAATCTCATGATCCTTCATATAGTGGAATTTTATGAGATTTATGGCATAGGATGAATTTCTCTATATGGATCTCATATCAATTACCAAGGAACGGAAGTCTTATTTCATATTCCAGATCAATCTATGATCATCTATCGATGCAAGGATAAATATTACTTTTAAGTAAACATTTCATTCATCTTATGGGTCATGATTCCTATTAATGAAGGTTATTTATCTCAAATGGTTGGGGAGAAAATCCTGATTAAGAATACAACCATTTTATAAGAATATGATGATGGCTTTCTGGAAGAATTTCATGGTTACCCCCAAATAATAAAGTTGATATTTCAATAGAACTCATTCTATATGCTATACCTATTTCAATGAAACCTTATAGAATGGACCAAATTGAGTTGTAGTAATTGAAGAAGAAATTCCAAGATAATCTGGATTAGGTATTCAGACACCCCTGTTTGTCACCTTGGTGGAAACATTTTATTTTTGTTATAGATAAAGATGGATCAATGAGACTCTACATTGATTACTGAGAACATAACAAGGTCACTCTCAAGGAAAAATATCATCTTACCCACATTGATGACATATTTGACCAACTATGTGGACCTCAACACTTTTCCAAGATTGATCATCATTTTGGAAATCTTTAATTAAGGGTCAAAAATGAAGATATACAAAAGATGACATTCTATACAATGTATGGATACTATGAATACATAGTGATGCATTTTGGTTATACTAATTTTCCATTAGCTTCATGGATATAATGAATAGATGCATTAGAGAATATATTGATCAATATGTGGAATCCTTTATAGATGATATTCTTGTCTATTTAAATGGAAAGGAAGAATATAAAGATCAATTGAGAATGGAACCAATGACCTTTAGAAATGAAAAGTGTTATTCCAAATTTACTATATGTTAATTTTGGCTACATAAAGTTTCATTTTGGGTCACAAAATCATAATATAGGGTATTTCTATGTATTAGACAAAGATAGTGGTTATTAAAAGATGGTAAAGACAAACAATGGTAACTATGTTCCGATGTTTTCTCGGTTTCAATGAATATTATTGATTTTCTATGAATAGTTTTTCACGATTATTTAATCCACATACCATGTTGACTTGTAAATGATTTATGTTTGTCCTAACATAGGAATGTGAATAGAATTTCAACAAGCTAAAAGGAAGGTTATCCAGAGAACCTGTGCTCACACTACCTCGTAGTGGAGGAAGGTTTGTGATCAACAATGTTTCATCCAATAAGGTTATGTAATGTGTTCTCTTCAAAAACTATATGGTGATAGCTTATGAATCAAAACAGTTGGAAATTCAAGAGTAAAATTACTGAACTCATGATTTTGAATTATATGTGCTAATATTTGTATTAAAGATATGGAGGCATTATCTTTATGGTGAAATGTGTGATATTTATACTGATCATAAACTTTTAAAGTATACTTTTTGAAAAAAGTAGTTGAATATGAGCCAAAGAAGATGTTTGGAGTTAATTAAATATTATAACTATTTAATACATTACCACCCTAGTAAAATGAACATGGTGGGATATGCTTTGAGTTGAAAAGACCATGATATCCTATCCATTATGAGGATCAAAAAAGGTAAAATATTTATGGATTTGAAAAGGATGGATGTGAAAATTTTAATAGTAGGGGGAATCTTATCTTTCTCAAATGAATGTTCATCCATTAATACATATATTGATTAACAAGGAACATTGGAAAGATGTTGAGATACATAAGAAGTTGATAAATTTTCCTGAATTCATCTTTTATTATGACAAAATAATAAGGATCATGAACTGGGTTTGTATTCCTCTAATACCAAAATCAAAGGATATTTTGGATAAGGATCATAGTTCTTCAATCTCTATTCACTCTGGAAGAAAAAAGATGTACAAGGACCTGAAAGAGTACTTCTGGTGGGATCGAATGAGAAGATATGTCTCCGAATATGTCTCTTGATGCTTGGTTTGTTAGCAAGTTATAAATAAGACATAGAATTATATTGGGTGGTTACAACCATTACCCATACCAAAATGGAAATGGGAAAACAAAAATATGGACTTTGACATCAGACTTTTCAAAACATCTAAAGGAAATAATTCTATCTATTTTATAGTTGATCGCCTTATCAAATTTGCACACTTTATTTCAATTAGATATAAATTATCTCTTAATCATCTGTCTAGGATAGATATAAAGGAAGTGGTACGGTTGAATGGAGTACCTCTTTCTATTATATTTGATCCAGATTTGAGGTTTACCTCAATGCTTTAGTGAAGTCATCAGCATGATTTGGATATATAGTTAAGTTTCAACAGTACTTATCATCCTCAGACAGGCGGTTAGTCTAAGAGGACAATTCAAACAATGGAAGACATGTTGAAAGATTTCTATATGTATTTCAATGTTGGTTGGGAAGAACACCTACCATTGGTTGAATTTTCATACAAAAATAGATTTCAATACAGTATTTATATGGAACTTTATAAAGCCCTCTATGGAATGAATTGCAGAACATGAACTTTTTGGGACGAAGTTGGGGGAATAAAGCTACTAGGACCTGATTTTGTTGATGAAATGGTAGAAAATGTCAGACCAATTCCACAACACATAAGAGAATCTCATAGCCGACAAAAAAATTATGGTTAAAACTGATTGAATGACTTAGAGCATGGAGTGGGTGATAAGGTGTCCTTACGAATATTTCCTCATATGTTGGTAAGGATATTTGGAAAGAAGGGCACGCAGAGCCCTATGTATATTGGTAATTTTGAAATTTGAGATCATGTTGGGAAGGCATATTTTCGATTGGTGCTTCCAATGAATCATTCCTAAGTTCACGATGTATTCAATGTATCTCTCCAGATAATGTACATACCTGATACTTCACATGTACTATGCTCTGAATTTGTACCGCTGGAACAAGATATTTCTTATGAAGAACAAATTTTAGTGATTCTAGATCGTAGCGAAAGTTTTCTAAGAGGCAAGGCCACTCACATGGTTAATGTTATTTTGAAAGTACAAAAATATTGAAGAAGCTACATGGTAACTTGAGGATGTGAAGAAGGAGAAATATCCTCATTTGTTTGTTTCCAAGAGATAAATTTTGAGGGTGAAATTTTGTTTAATAGAGGTAGAATGTAATACAAGAATGCTTTTTATGATATTTTTTCATTAAATAATTATTATTCATCAGCATCTTGTGTTTCTCAAAATCATGGGTTTTATTGAAACCTGAGATTCCCTCGGGATAAAATTTCCATTAGAGCTAATTCGTTAGGTTAGCGGGAATAATTATGACTAACTTACTTAAATGCATCGATAATTATTTGGCGATCAATTATTTATGAAAAATATAAATAAAGTAGATATTTTTATTTTTAAGTTAATTTATTTTAATTTAATATATATGTGTGTTATATACTAAATAAAATATATTTGATATTCATACAATGGATATTTTAGTCATAGGATATAAATAAAACCCTATTTGTCGTATAAAAACTTATTTTTTTAAATGATTAATTTTACACCTTTGTATGGTGAACCAATTTTAAATTATGATTTTGAAAACTTATTAAGTTTTATATAAAAAATAAATATGTTATTTTTAATTGGAATATAAAAATTTACTTTGGATAAATTTCTAATATTTTTATGATAATATTCATGTTCTGATGAATAGTTAAAATATGAAAAATTTTAATTGAAAATAACTTTTTTACTTGAAATAATTTAAATGGATATATTATATTATTGAATTATTTAAAATTATAAATAGTATATATTTTTAACAATTAATATAATATAGTAAATTTTAATTTATTTCACATTAAATTAACATGTAAAAACATTTCAATCTTTTTCAATATTTTCACTTTTAAAACTCGTTTTCTCATTTCAACCACGAGATTAATTTTTAATTAATTAATACAAATTTTGTGTTTTGAATTTTAAAAAATGAATTCCATATTTGGGATAATTATTTCCAAATTATGTTAATCGATTAATTTTATTTTTTTCCATTATGAATAGTAACATCGTTAATTATTTTTATTACCATGGTTGAAGATAAATCATGTGATTAAAGGTAAAAATAATATTATAAAATTACCTTAACACCTGAAAAATACTATTATATGAATATATTAAACCCTTATGATATATTTTTTCGATGTGGAATCTCTTAATGGACATTTACCTATGAATATGACATGAATATAATAAAAACTAATGAATTTGAGAAAATGTCACAATCTCATTTTATATAATTATACTAATTTTAATATATCCATAAATATGAGATAATATAAACTATATATAGTCTATTAAAAGATTAAAAAATTAAATATACCACTAAAATTTATTTATAATTTTTAATGATTACATAATTACAATTAATGATGACACAATAGTGATGTATAAAATATTTTATTGATGGAAATATCAACAAAATGTTTCTAAAAGTATTAAAATAAATATCATATGAACTAATTAATGTTATACAATTATTTTATTAATTATTATTAAATTTTTGGAGGGTATTAAATTTTTTTCTTTTTGTATTAATCTTATTTCTGTATTTTATTAAAAGTCAAATAAATGAATAGTGTCAAATATGACACTATTAAAATTTTATAAAAATTAAAATTTATTAAAATATTTTAAAATAATAAAGATATTCAAAAATTAAAAATCTATGAATATAATGTTCGAAATAATATAAAATATCCATTTACGATCAATTAAAACTATATAACCAAATATTTACAACTATTAAATATTTAGAATATTATTACTAGAATTAAATTTAAATAGAATAAATAAGCTCCAATTAAACATATATGGATTAAATAGACTAAATAACTTATCCAAAATTTATTTTTTGATGGTATTACAACCTTATATAATCTCATATTAAAATTTGGTATATTTTGGAGGTTTTTATATGCGGACTGATTTTATTATAAATTAATATTTTTGAGGATTCCAAATGTGCCACTCACCCCAATTATAAAAGGTCACCTCCTCCCTCACATATTCACCTCATTTTGAGCCTTCATGATCAGCCTTATCCTAAAATTTTTTCTTCTCAACTTACCAATTTTAATTCATGAGGCTCTGTTTATTTTTCAAACAACAACTCTAGTTCTCTAAGAAGAGATTTACAGGATGCACGTCAAGGTAGACGTAATCACTTCTACCAATTCTTTCAAACTTCTTCTTCTACTACTTACTATTAAATATTTGATTCTTTATAAAGTAATAAAATAAGTATAACTCATATACTGATATTTTATTATAACTATTTAAAACCCATAATTCACCTCTTATCCACCATATGGAAGACAAAATCACCACACATGCGTATGTACAACCTACCATCTCCTCAACGTGGTGTAATCTATTTTTCACCACATCATTACATGGATGGGTATACTTATGGAAATAATATCCATATTTTATTATTATATTATGTTACTAATTCTTAAATATTATACACTATCCACTTCAATACCATTTAGCAATTCTGGTATTGATATGGTCGCTCATGCATATGTACGTCCTACCCTCTCCACAATGTGATGTGATTCATTCTACATGATCTTCATTAAACCATTATTATATAAAAGAATTCAAGAAAAAAAATTAATATAGTTATTTTAATTATATCATTATAAAAATTATTTAACTATAACCCAAGAAGTGTAATAGGAACTTATCCAACAAATATTGAATAAAAACATAAAGTAGGTAATATCAGAATAACCAGTGACAAGGAAATGTTACTAATAAAGGGATGATACCATAATAATATATGACATCATAAAAAATACTAGGACTATGGAATAAGTCAATAACATTATTTATATCATTATACAGGAGGTGGAGATACATATGATGGATATCAGACCCAATGTAAGGGATAATTTTACAATTCAGTTTTATCTGATATTGTTTATATGTATGTTTTAACTATGGTATCATTAACATCCACATCCATGTTTCCTATTTAAGTAATATTTTTTTATTATACAAGTTTTTAAAGTTAATTTTACCCATTATTTAATTTTTAATAAATGGAATGGAGGGAATCCTTTGTCATTTTCTGTACAAGGTACTTATTGACTTTTTCATAAAAAATAAGAGAAGAATGTTTTTTAAAATTTACAACATGAATGGATTTTTATGATTTCATAATGTCTTATTTACATGAATAATACCTTAAAATATTTAAAGGTTATATTAATATAAAAATATTTTTTCTAAAATTATGTGGCATTTTGAGGAAGGAAAACTTGTTTAACGAAAGAGAGATATCTTCCTCAAAAATTATTATCAAGTGTTTTATCAAAATTATTTTCCATCTAAGGTGATCATATTTAAATAGATTTATATTTATATCCATATTATTACTATTATTTTACTATTTTTATTATGTAATGTGATTTAAGAAAACCATTTTTTAAATTAATTATGATGGAATGATGTTTAAAACCCCCATTTTATTTCATGGGTTATTCAATGGTGAATGTTTTTATGTTTTTTTGGAACACGTAAGAATGGTTTCATTATGAGATGAGAGAGACATATATATACCTCCAATGAATTTTTTAATTGTTCATATCTCATTAGATATACATGACTGGAATGACAAGTAAATTTGGTTCAGTAATATAGGGCTGGAACGATGAGTGAACTCGGTTCAGTAATGGAATTTGTCCACAATGATGGTCTTGGAAATGAGACTTTACTAATATGAAATGGTTTTCTATGCTTATGTGTGATAGAAATAAATTTCATGTGTTATGTTTTGACAATTAATATTATATTTTAATTTTATGATTTATCCTAGGATAAGATGTTCTGATCATTTATATGCAGGATAATATTTTCAAATGTTATGTACATAAGATTATGATATAATTTATATTTCCCTTATTTAACCTTACTTAGCATCTAACATCACCCATTAATATGGTTCTTTTTCCCATATAATGAATAAGGGTATTATATATGATATGTGAAAAAGGAGTCTAGTTTTGATGAAATAAGTTGTGGACAATGTGGATGTTTTATGAACCAGTTGTTTATGTTTCCAAGATTCTAAATACAATAAACTTATACGATCCTGGTGTGGTTTCATTTTTTGTTTTTTAATAAATATTATTCAATGTCGAAGTAATTTTTAAATGTAATGTATGGGCCATTATATTTAATATGGGTGACCAAACTAGTAATTTTTTCCCATATTCATTTTTTTATAAATATATTACATATAGTTATGTTAATATGATTTGGTTACAAGAGGAATAGTGTTATGACAATTTATTTCATAAATATGGTTAGGTGTTTTCCATAAAATTATCTATGACTGATATAAGATATAATATACATTACTTTCTACTTATATAGTTAAATATTAGGAGAATATATAAAGTGAAACAATATTTAATAAAATTATCTTAACCCACTAATAGTTATGAATAATGTGGGTCATAATTTTTGTGGGAGCGATTTCAATAAAATTCCTCACTAAATTAATAGAAAACCTCATACCCAATCAAAAAATATAATGTTTTTCAGATTTTTTACTGAACCATAGAAATAATTTTGTGATTTTTAAGTATGAAATATCGATGAATAGATTTATATATATTTTTGATAATTATTATCATGTATAATATTTAAATATTAGGATGTAAATGTTTTAAAAAAATTATAATTGTATTCCTTTAGTATTTTATATTGAATGTGAATCAAACATATTTGCTGATATAATAAAATAAAAAAATGATGGAATTTCTGAATGGAGATGTATATCTATGTGAAAAAAATGGGTATATGTTTTTAGAAGGTAGGAAAATATGATTTACAAATTCGAAGTGGATAAGTCAAAAATTGGAAAAATCATACTTTATTATTGATATAAATAGTAATTTTATTTGTAAATCATATTTTTATAAGAATGAATTTGTATTCTTGATTAAGAGAAAGAGGCATTATATATATATGAACTATTTTTTTGAGTTGGGAAACTGTTCAATGTTTATACATTTAATATAAGGATAATAAATTCTTTAAAATTCTAGATAATTGGTAAAGATAGTAGATTCCAAAAAAAATTCATTTTTAATTATTTCACTAGATACATTAGAGGGAAAGAAATTCGAATATTCTATAATTATAGTTTTTTTAATACTAAAATCATGAATCATCAGATAACCATGACTATTTTTTGTTAACAAACATAATTAAATAAAATTTTAATGGAATACGTGAGAGGGATAGTGGGTTATTGGATATTATAAATAGTTATGTATATAAATCATCCATTACATAAATAAATTATGGATATGGGTACTTTATAAACCTTACAGATGATTTTATTTGGTATGGTTATGTGATTATATTGAGATATAAGTTTTAAAAACCCATAATTCGATGATTTTTTAAAATTAAAGTACACTATCAACTTAGAAAAAATTATTACCATCCTTATATTTAGTCATTATGTTGAGTAATTGAGTTCAGTGTATATTGTACATTTGGGAGATTATGGGATATTTTCTTAATTCACTCCACCTAAATACCCATTGTGATATTTTAATTTTTGGAGGAGGAATCAAACATTTTTGGGAATGGTTCAACCAATTATGTGTTAGATTGAAATTGCTATATAATTTTACGTATATGATCAAAAATATATATTCAAATTGAATATTATAATATATAATGTATAAATAATTATTCCATATAGGATACAGACTGTATAGTATCCAAATGATATTTTATGAGGATTTGAGGGTTTGGTTCATATATTTGAAATTGGTTTTTGAATGGTTTTAAGGAAATATATATGCCCAAATATGGTAGAAAAAAGAAAAATAATTGTGCACATGATCCGTAAGAGTGGAATGAAAAATATGAAATGAATAAATCTAAACAATGTACAACTAACTATCTATGCTGAATATTCACCAACAATGAGTTTTATCATGTTTCTTTAGCGTTATCCAATATTTTATTGATTTAAAATGTTTCCACAAACCATTTGAATAACAAAATGCTTTGATATGAGACAATACCGTTAAAATATGTTCTAATACCTCCTCTATAAAGGTAAATAAAGAGAGGAATATGAGAGATATATTTTGATGCAAGAATAATGACCAATGTTTCATGTAAAAAAATGACTTCCAATAACTATATAATAAGATACTATAATATTAATAATGGATTATATTGGATTCTAATAGTTATTAAATATTGAAACTATAATTTTCTTTATTTCTACTATTATTACTTTTATCACACATACTCATTTATAAATGCGATTCTTCAACTCTGTTTAAATAATTTGTTAATAATATTAATGTAATATGATAGTCATCATAGGAGAGCTATATGAATGATGTACCATCTTATTCATCATGTACACTTTAATGTGGAATCGAGAACCATGAATCAATATAAAATATTATGTGGTGACTTTCAAGACATAATGGTTAATCCATTAGTGAACATTCTTAATATTATCCCAATTGAAAAAAAATATCCCAAAATATTATAAAAAATGTTATATATCATTATAAATACATCTATACTTATTTATATATAAAAATCCAACAGAATCTCTCAAATTTCAGATAAATATTTTGTACCAAAAGTAATGCCCATTCTAGGGCCTTCTGTGTAACACTATACACATTCATAGTTTTGAATCCAATTTTTTATTCCCTAAACTATAATTGTAATAAAAGATAATGCTATATAAAAAATTCAATTCTAATATAATTATAAAGGGTTCTCGAGTGGTCTCTATCAATCCCACACACTCATATCATCATATGAATATGTTTTTCAAAAAATATATATCTATACACCATACGAATTACAATATATTGTAACATTTCACCACAATCCCATTTTCTTGGGAAGATGATAATGTTCTACTAACCATAGGTGACAACCCCATACAACAAAGAGTGGAAATAAATTAAAAGGGATTACAAGATTTTTTTGTGAATATTTTCCCTAAGACAAAAAAATCAATAAGAAATAAAAGTTATAAAAAAACATGAAACTTTGTGATGCATGAGATAAAACCCAACAAATCAAAACCCCTAAAAATTAAATTAATTAATGTAGTAGTAGAAATAACTATAAAATATATCTAATACTCTAAAGTTATCCCAATACAATGAATCTAACATAGAATCTTTCCCAACATCTAAAATAAATATCTATAAGATCTCCTAACCATCACAAAAATCATATATTAAAAATGCTCTATTAGAGAAATATGAAACCGTCCCCTTAGTTTTATCTTGATAAACAAGATCTAAATATTCACACAACTATATATATAGGGGTGAGTATATTGAATAAGTAGGTAATCGATAGAAGCTTCCCTCATGTGACACTAATACTTCAAAAAGTTAGAATAAATTAAATAAAATAAATATGAGGATGATAATATTTATCAATAGTTTTGTATGTAAAATAAGAAAAGAGGCATATCAAAACAATTTATAGAAAGATAAAAATTTATCAATCATTACATTATTAAACAGATTAATAAAATAATAATTTTTATTATAATTATCTCTATTTTTTCTTATTGGCACACCCATTCCACATACTCAAACACACATGCATTAATAAAAGATGATAATCCCAAAACTGATGATCGATAACTGGTCTTTGGTGCCATGTTTTTAGTTTTTTGTGCACCCGTGTACCCCAATTAGAACCTACAATCAAGTCTAAATCGAACAAGTCACCCATTAGTAAATAATGAACACAAACCAACCCATTTATTCCATGGTCACTTTTAAACATTCATTTAGGAAACATTTTCCATATAAAATTTTATCAACCGAATAGTGATCGTTAACCAAATATATACTTCTAAGGATACTAAAATAAGGGGTTCAAACTAATATGAATTTGATATGATTTTACATTGAAAATAAAAAAAATTAATTTTATAAATCCAATCCATCATGTCATAGAGAATTCAGAGATATATATATAAAACACTTACCTAAAACTAATTCTGTATAAAAATTAATGCACTATGATCATTTTATATAAATAATCCATATATATTTACTTAAATGGATCCAAAATAAATTTAAAAAAACTTGATCCAAAAAAAATATTTATCCATTGTATATCCCATATAAGGTTCTTTCTAATTAAAGATGCTAAGATGATGAGGGAGAACCAAGAGAGTGTGAGTTTCAATTGATATCTACATCCAACGCACAAAGATTATATAAAATCAGAAATAGAAAGGATGTATATCATCTAAATTTACTAGATTTTGGAATATGGATGACAGGGTATTAAAAATAAGGATCGGTGATGTTTTTTATTTTTTAGTTCAAAATTTAATTTCTATATTTATTTAATTATTTCGCAATACAAAGCTACACAATTAACCATACTATATACATTCATGTGGGAATCACTACCTCAAAACACTAAGCCCTCACTATATAGCCACATGGTATGGTAAACCATTCACTAACCATGTGAAATTTCTATATCCCATGCTACAAAGTTACTATGGTAACCATCACAATTTCCCATAACTATGTTCCAATTGGTCACCTCTTTATGGAAATTTTCTCAAACCAAAAGGTTACATATGGAGTTAGCATGATTTAATATTACAATAACTGTGTTCCTTAAAAATATCTTCCAAAACAAATAAAAATATCCTTGAAACTTCCTAATACTAATACCAATCGAAATATAGCAGAAAACCAAAAATAGTATACCACTTAACTCAAGTTAATGGTTTACCATTCTCCGAACCATTTTTGTTTTCATCCTTAAATGGATGAACGTTGGATGTACATTAGAATTTCAGGGACCGTATTTGAAAAACGAAGTCTTATTGTTCCCATGTATTCACCTAAGTAGGTTGATTATTATATATTTACCATAATTAAAAAATAATCATCAGATTATATAGTTTTTTTCTTCAACCAAAAATAAATATTTTATCATTTACAAACATTGAATTTAGCAAATATTAATCATGATCCGAACAAATAACTTGTTAGGGTCAAAATGATACTTTTTTAGTTGTGATTTACAAAAAAATATGATCATAGTTGAACCATAGTGGTAAATCTAGTCAATAATCCACATTAACAATCCTTTCAAGTTTCTCAATATGGTATGATGTACTGAGGTGATAAATTAACATTATTACCCAAATGATGATGCCCTACCCATGGATATACCTTCAATAAAATATTACCCCTTACTAAAATTGATAAAATTTGAAGATGGAGATTTTTTTTTAATTTTCTAACAAATATTGGACATTTTATTTACTTTATTAATCATTAAGATCACCTCCATTATTTCATTTCCCTGGTGGGGTCCAATTAGTGAGTCTTTCATGTCTCTACCAAACACAATGGAGAGTGAAAATAATTTACATAAAATTATTCAAATTGATCCATATGTATCATGTCTTAAAAACTATTTTTAAATATGAATTCTAATAAAGGTAAAACATCCAAACATTATCCACAAAAATCCTTAAAATAATCATTGTGTGTGTTCTGTATTAACTGGATTATCCATTTGGACTACAAATCTTTTGAGAATGATATTTCATGATCATGTTTGACTTGGTTACAATGTCTTGCAGTAAGGATCACCAAAACAAATATATAAACCTTGTGTCTTCTTTAGATGTGATATAAATTGGTAAACTAATAAAATCTACTACTTAATATATATAAATATTTTCCCAAGGATTCTCTATATATCATTAATATATCAAAATTAGGTTGGATGAGTTTATGATTCAGTCCATAATCACCCATATGGCCTCATCCTTCTCAATAGTTATTGGTAAAAGCCTAAAAAAGTCTATAGAGATTCTCTCTCACATACTAACTAGTATATTTAATTATAGAAACATATATACTGGTTTTTAATTTTAATCCTTGACTTGTTGAAAGGTGAGGTATTTCGAAACATTTTTAGCCACTCTTTGATTATTTCCTGACAACAAAAAATCAAAAACGAACCCAAAAATAACTCAAAAAAGATATCGTAATAAAATGAAACCAATATGTTATCACTCCGAAATTACTACCTATAATTCTCCAAGATCCACCCACCACCACTATGATCCTAGAATAATCATTCACTACTGGAGAAATGTGAAACTATCCGTTTACAAATATCATGATAATAAAGGTTTGTGTGCACACCAAAGTGCATATGTCAGGCTGAGTATATCAACAAAATACGAAATTTTTGGAAAACAATCCCTCAAGGTAACATTGCATCATTTTTGTGTTGGTTGTGTGTGTTGACAATATAGGTTTCCATGGTGAATTTTCGAGTTCCAGAGATGTTGTTGAAAATCCATGTTCATAAATAACAATAAAAAAGATATGGATGATCTATATAAGGTACAAAATGAACAAATACAAAGTGGCGCCTTTTTCCAGTGTTTTCCAAATTTTTTGGGTCCAGAATTTGGAGTTCAGTGAGCATCGCAAAAATAAGATTTCTTTGGAGATATAATTTAAATATAGAAGAGGCATGAGTTTCATGAAGATAGGCTTCATGGTTTGGATATCGAGAAGACCAAAATAATTTTGATAGTGATTCTTCATGATTACGATAAGCTTCATGAACGGAAGCATCAAAGAACATTATAGCGGCGAAGGGAATTATGAGTGGAGCTTCACTACGATGACGTGAAGTAATTGACCGAACGCTCTGCAAATACGACGATCTCCACGATCAGAAAATTGTCATGGTGCTTCACGATATTGAGATAATTTCGGTGGGAATTTCAGAGCTACAAAATTTGTGATTATGTGGCACTGAATACGTATAGAAGGTTCGAGGGTCGGTGGAATCGGCTATAAATAGGCCTCTACCCCCTTGAGAGAAGTAGAGAGTTTTAAAAGAAATTATTTTTCTCTCGATTCGTGAAGGTAGTTCGTGAAGGTAGTGTGCTTCACGAATGGAAGGAGCTTCACAGTGGCAATTCTAGCTCTGTGAAATTTGCATGCTTAGCTTTTGCTCAGTGAGATTCATGAGGGATGTCACTATGCGAATAATTGAGCTTCACAATGACCTGAGCTCTGCAAAGGTGTGAGCTCCATGAAAAAGTAGGAGCTTTAAAAATGATTTTTTGTGCTTCGCGAAATTGGGAGCCTCGCGAAGTAGGGTACTTTGGGAAGGTATTTCCAATAGAATTTCCCAGTGTTCAGGGGCTAAGGGGTATTCATTAGTGGATGAAATTTACACATCAATAGATTATCTATATACAGTGGAGGATGCATTCATTAGTGATAAGGAAGAGACCTATAGTTCTATAAACTATGAGTGGATCTTATGAAGAAGCAGTGAGCACACTTTAGTTGAGAGAGTAGTGAGTTCTGAAATTGTGAATGGTTGTAAACCAGGAGGGACAATGAGTCCGCTTCAAACTTCTAAACATTATTGCACTTATAGTGGAATTGGTACATCAGCACACTGCCGCTGTATGGTCCTTGGATATAGCCCAGTGAGGGTGAACCAAGTAAAAATTTTTGTGACTTGTGCATTATTTAAGGTTGAATCGCACTCTGCAACAGGAAGGGGAGAGAAGATATTTTTTTCCAACAGCCAAACAACATCAAATGGGGAAGTTTTATTAAGTTTTTAAATCCTGATTCACCCCGTGTTAGGGTATCTAGCCTAGTGGACCTAATAGAAATAAACTAAAATATTCCAAAACAAATTAATAATAAAAAAATGTATCAATAATATATATATAATGTATATGTGGAAGAAAACATGTATCAATATTGTTTCATATATATAGGAAAGAAGCATATCAAAACAATGTATATCCAAATACTAATTTATCAATCATTTGATAATCCTTATATTTTATATAATATTTTTTGTAATAATAATATCCATTGTTTCATCTTATCATACCCATCCCATATACATACACAAACAAGCTTGCATCCAAGATGATAGTAACAAAACACATGGTCAATAACTCATCTTCTGTACCATGTTATCATTTAGTCATGCACCTATGTGACCCAACTAGAATAGGTAGAAAAGTATAAATACAAAATGACCCTCATAATGAAATCAAGAAATAATTCAAACCAATGTGTGTCAGGTTCTATTTTAAACATTACTTTTGAAAAAATTGTTCTTGTAAACGTTTTATCGAACACAAAGTGAGCGTCAACCAGAATTCATTATTTTATATCCATTAAACAAAGTAGTTTCAATGACATGAGTTTATCAATTTTTTAAATTTAAAATTAAAAAAACCCATCTTTTAAATCTAAGACTTTATGTTCTAGATAAAACATAGAGAGAGCAGGGGTACACCTATACTAATGAATCCAGTTTACGAAGAAACAAACTATGATATTATAAAGTAAAGATTCCTCTTCTCATTCCTAAAATGAATCCAAAATAAATCACATAAAAAATTAATAAAAACAAAATATATATCCATTATATATCCAATAGGATATTTATTTTATTTGAATATGAAAATAACAGGAAGTGGAATGAATATATAGAGACTTACCTTCGATTTATAGATCAAACGTACCATGATCCATTGAAATCGGCCTAAATAAAGTAGAATATCACCAAAACCATTAAGAGGATGGTAGAGGGATGAGTTAATATTTTAAGGGATTTTTTATGAGGGTTATGGTGTATATTTTTGTTTAGAAATATTTTTTTATAGTTCAATTAATTTCATAATAGGTTTAAGTAGCACGATTTACTAAACTATGCAAAAACGTTTCGGCACCATTACCTCAAAAATCCAAATTATCGTGGGATGGATGTAAGATTAGGTAAACCATACTCAAACCATATTTAATTCCATTTTCCCATTTCACACTATAACAAGGATAATCTATATATATTTCCCCAACCATGCAACTCCACATATATTTCCTCACAGATTTTCACAATTACCTTATGAAGTCAATTAGTTTTTTTAACTTTTTTCCAACCATACACCTTGTGAATTCTTTAAAAAACACTCTAAAACTTCTTATAATCTTCATGTGACTAATAATAACAAATTAATATATCAGAAACACATATAAATAATACTAATCTCAAATGAGGTGTGTTCCACATAATCTCTCAATCCAATACATATTGTGAAAAAATAGACATGGAACATGTCAATCGATTATATGGAATATCCTATATTCATGATTCACTAAAATTGGTTATAAAATATAAATTAATACATTTAAAGTCATTAATAAAAGTATTCCATAACATTACTTATCACTCAACTATACTTGGTTACAAATTTCATCAATATAGGTCAATCTTGGTCATATATCTCATATTTGATATACAATAGTATGAATCTAATCATGGTTAAAATTTAACTGATGAAATGATAAAAAAACAGAAAACTACCCATGATTTTATTTTCATTAATGATAGTGTATGATATGTATCAAAGTATACGAGTTTACATGATAAGTATCCTGTCAACATCTGGTAATGTTTTTCATATAAAGCATAAACCACTAATTATATCAATTAATATGTAGAGTCTTATGGGATATACTTTGGAGATTAATTCTTGATAAAAAACCTATACATATTATCTCAAGATTCTAAGATGTATCATATATAATATTACACACACATTAATATTAATATGTCATCACAATAAAAAACACACCATACTTTTCACCGATTTAAAATAATTCAAATTCATACATTCAATGTATTGTTATTCCACTATTCATGTAAAATACATCATACACATGATAGAATTATAAATCAAGATATTATTTATTATAAAACCATGATATTTTAACATCAACAATAACTATTACATGTAGTCTATCATGTATCTAATACCGAGGTACATTATATGACCCTCATGCTTCAACTATGTTAATGTAATTATCAATGAATCTTCTATATTCTCCTTTGTAACCACCTGATAGATATTTAAATTTCGATTATCAATGAGTTACCAAATGTGATTGGATTGGTGAATTATTGTTTTGAACCTATATTAATACAAAGTTTCTTTGGTTTGAGAAAATTATTCATTATTTTTTTTGTACTGAATAATTACACCTAAAATTTTAAAAACCACACCATGATCAGTGTTGAAATTATTGATTCAAATAGTGTCATTTTTTTAAATTAATTCATTTATGTACTTTACATAATTTTTATGTCTTTAATTATTGATTATATTAATTTATTTTAATTGATATCTCCACTATTGAGTAAAAACAGAAAGCAGAATTGATATCTCATAACATACACGTTAGTTGGGAAACTAAGATCAATGTAACCCTTTATAATTATCCCTCTCTCACCTTCAAAACCAAGAAAATAAATTTAATGCTTCTCAATAATTTAATCAAGTTATTTATAGAAATTTAGTTACTTTCTCAAAGATTATGTTGGCATCTACAAGTTATAATAAAATCATAAGAGACATCAAGGCGAGTATATATCATGGAATATATGATAGATATTATGGGGGATGGATAATGAATGTATATGGTTTCCCCTTTCTAACTATATATACGGACATTGAATATTTTAAATAATTTTTTAAATAAATATTGGTAAAACCCCATTTATGGGGTTTTTTGAAGGATTTTAGATGGGAAATGATTTTTCAATAACATCATAAACAATAAAATAACATATTACACTATAATATTATATAATTTATATTAAACTAAGTAAATAATTAAATAATGCATTCTATTTTATCTATTTATTTTATCTTTCCAAGATTCTTGACATTATATTGATGGTCATTTAGAGGGAGCCACAAAAATCCATCCTCCCAGAGTACACATAGGCTATTCTAATCAACTTTTTCTAGGATGGGTCCTTCTTTCCTCATGGTTTGATCGAACCCCATTATAGAGAGTGTGTGTGTGTATATTATTTGAATTAAATTTGTTAACATATTTTCATATACCCTTAAAAATATACTATAAAAAATAAACTCTAAGTGTATTTATATAACCACCTAAGGAAGATCATATATTTATAAATAAAATCAAAATTACTCAAATATTAAATGAAATGTTTCATAAGTTTCAGTGTTTATAGAGCTTAAATATAAATTTGTGAATAATTTGTGAATATTTAAATATTTATTTTTTAAATTTAAACCCCTTAAATCACCATCATATGATAATAAAACTAATTGTGATTGCTTATTATAACAGACATATGATTTCTTTGTTCATTATTTTTAAATATATAAACTATCATAAACCACAATTTCTGCATTCTACTTCACTAAATTGTATTTTTCATCACTAAATCATTGGTTATTATATCTCATTCCATAGTGTGGTTTATGCCAACAAAACATTATTTGGACTTTAGCGAATATTATAATAATTACACACTTATTTCAAAGCCTTATAGATTACATAATTTTTACCCTATACCACATTATATGTAACAAAATATAAAAAAATATCTAGAAATAATTTATAATATCTTCAAAAACTACTTTAGGAAAATATATACCTCAAATTCATTACACGTTATATTTTATGTATCATTATATGAAAAACCAGTAATAACATCTTTTAGATATCCTCTAAAACACTTTTGTGGTACCTCTCAATGTTTTATATGATAAAATTATAAATAACTTAATCCTTATTCCTATAACCAAAGTGTGTACAACCATGTGTCTTTGTAACATTGAAAAAAATTATGAATTCTTCAATAAAATATTATAATCAAAGAGGATCCCCATGAAAAGTGTCGATATTGATCCATCAACAAAGGAATATATCATAATATCTATTAAACATGCATATTTCTATACCTTTGTCCACTAGTGGTATCATATTCAAGTTAATATGTTCATATAATTCATTTTTACTGGAAATTGAGTGACCATGTACCATGAAATATTTCAATACCATATACTCAACCCATATATTGTTGATTCTCTGTGTATTGATCAACCATATGGATGAACACATCACATGTAATTACCTAGATATACGAGTACCTCACTGCCTATATCCCAAATACATAACCACATAATATGCACCTTATCTCGGTTCGAACCTACCATTCATCATTATATTTAAATTCAATAATAATATGTCATACTAATCATACAAGAGTAAAAGTATCATCTTGGTTAGACCTCAACTGATGAAAGGTATTTGATACATCATGTGATTTATGTATAGGGTCATCAAGTAAGAAGAACTTATTTTGTAATTTGTGAGTGAATCATGTATCTCTATAAAAAATCAATCCCAAAAAAATCATCACATTTTATCAGAACATATAATACTCCACTATGATCATCGATAAGGGATAACACAAACATGTACTATGAGTGGAAAATTATCATTTCACTTAATGAATATATACTTTTAATCTGAAAGAATGATAAATTATAGACTACATTATGTATAAAATTATACCTTTTATATTCTTAAAATTATTTTGGAATACTAAAAAACCCATAAATAAGAGCCTCTAAATCATATCCTTTCTTACCCAATTAAAGATAGGCCTTATGATACTTACAATTTTAGGATTTTTTAAAACTTTTTTACATCTTAATGTAGTTTCTATAACCTCACCATATAACCGTATTATATAACCTTCCACTAAACCACATTTAATTCCTAATATATTTAATGATTTTTTTAAATAATTGTGAGATCATATTCCAAACCTCATGTTAAAATATGAAAATATAATATTCAAATATATTTACTTAAAAAAATCAAATGATAAAATGTTAATAAAATGTTTCATTTAATAATAAAATTTTCTTTTTTCATAATTTTCATTATCATGGAACCTTTATATTAAAAATTTTATTTAAGATCATTATGTAAAAAAATTGCGTTCATTATTTACATTAAGATCATTCTTTTCCATCCAACACAAAAAAAAACATTATGATATAAAGTGGTTTACAATTTAAATTTGAAAGGTATAATAATTTTAACTTTTAAAATCCCAATTTTAAAACACAATTACACTATTTTCATAAAAATATACATTCTCTAAAATATACATTTGTAATAAAATATCTTTTATGTTAGGATATTAAATTGATTTTAATTATGATAATATTTTATAAATAATATATTAACATTCATATATTATATGGTATTCCATGTGTTTAGTGACATAATAAAAATTAAAATATTTGTTATTTAAATATTTAATTATTGGATAATGGAAACTAATCATTATATTTTAATTAAATAAATTGGGTAAAACACTTTTATACATTATAAAAATACTTTTTAACCTTATATTCTCTTAAAATTTCTTATAGAATCTAATTTATCATAATTCATGTTATGAAATGTGAAAATATTATGTTTTTTATAAAAAAATATATTTATAAACAACATATCTTATCCAAATAAAGAAATTAGATGAAAATAGATGATTTTTATTTAAGATTCATATGATCATTAAAATAATGCATTGTAACACCTTACATGGTGTAACAACCCTTTGAATCATAACTTGAAAGCAACTACATCAATATTTTCTATTATTTTAAACTCCTTTATATTTAAAAAATAAAATATACATTTGGATTTATATATACTTCAAAATATAAGAATTAACTGTTATAAAATTTATATCAAACATAGAGTCTTTACATAGTTTTCAAACCCCTTCAGGTATTCTATAAAATTATATCTCTAGTTGATAAAATTACCCTCGTTCTTGATACTTCATGTAGACTTCAATGACAGAGGATTATTATTGGACCATATAATAATCTAGTTTATAATTAAAACTTTATGATTTGGAAGTTCTAATATTACACCATAACAAAGCCATATCATATCAAACTCAGTTATTCTCAATTCCTTTAGAAAATTGGGTAAACATTTATTAAACTCATCTTTGTTACACTTTGTAATGTATTATCAAGTATTTTTAAATAGTGGTTATGAAATAGAGATTCTTTCCATATAAAGACTAAATAAGGATCAAAACCTCTATAAGTTGTTAATTCGCCATGTCATATTGGTTATGTGTGTAGAGACTAAAGTTTCTATAATTATATTCCATATAAATAATTCTATAAAAACCATATAACTCAAATAAATCACTTTTTCTTGATAGTTATTTTTTTTTATCCATCATATTGATTGCACCCATAATCTGATGTTATTTTCTCGACTTACAGTCTACGGTTAACTTAAGGTGAGTATAGAAAATAAGTGAATCGTTAAAATTAATTTCATAATATTTTACATCTATTTGTTTAATACCTTCACCAATAAGTTTCCTAGAATGTGGATTCGCTAACACATACAATTTGGTGTCTTATATAAAAAATATTTTCATGTTCTTATACTATTCTAAGAATATGATTATCTAAATTTTATCTTTGTATAAAATTGATCTCCATGTCATATTTAATGATGATGCAGAAATTATTATCCACAAAAAAGTTTTTATCAAATAAGTATCATGTTTTATAACCATTTAATAAGTAGTTTCATTTAATTTTACCTTACTAAAATGATGGTCCTTTTAAATTAAATCACATCTATTAGTTGTTCAATATCTATATTTCATGATGTAACATGTCTTATTTAGAATTTCTCTCATATCATAGTTATTTAGGTAGAAAATATTATCAATCATATCATTTATGACTTGAAGATATTTGAGTAGAGAAATTTCTACTGAAATAGATCGTATGGATTAACTCAACTCAATTACTTTGGTATTCTAACTATTAGGGTTTACCGGATAAGTTTGACTTAATGATCCTAGTGGTATTTATTTATCTACCTCTTAATTTTATCCATTTACATCATGAATTTAAAAATATTATCCATTTTTACTTTTATCTAGAATAGACATACTAAATTATATGATCGAGTTATTGAAATTTTTTGACTTTGGATGGAATTTGACATTAAGTATTTTTAAGGGTATTTGAATTGTCACCATATTATACCACGTGTTCCTCTTATTTATGAATGATTATAATGATTTTTTATATAATATTATATGTTAACTGATGTAATGTATTCAAAACTTGTTAATGAATAACTCTTTATAGAAATCATGATTTTTGTTACATATATAAAAATAATAACCAATTATATTAAAAAAATATCTCAATGAATCCCATGGATAAGGTAAAGAAAACATTTTCATGTAAAGAATTATAATTTTATGAAACAAAAATATTAATAAGAACAATTATCAAAGGATATGTAACTAAAAAATATATCTAAATAGTGCCTAAAATCTCATGATAGTGAGATGTTTAACCCAAGGTCCCACTATACCTGAATCAATGCACAGTGAAGACCTTAATTATAATATTCTATTATATCTAAAATGTATAAATAAAAGTTTAACTATACATTAAAAATGAAAATTCATAAATAAATCATAGAATAATAAAATTGAAAAAAAAAATCTTATGTTGTAGCTATGTTGTAACTCCTTATGTCCATGACATGGGATTTATAAGAAGTTTAACGCATTAAACTAAATCATACATTTATTCATAATATAAAATTTATATTCATAAATAATAAATCCATAAATGAAATAAATATATGAACCATTGAAATATCAAGATATGTAAAAATATATATTTAAATTTCTTAAATGAACAATTATAAGAACTGCATTATTATACATGATTTTATGGGAATTCCATAAATAAAAAAACATGGACATTTCATATCACATCCCAATCATTTCATGGTATGTTTCTCTTCAATACTTTTATTCATTAGATAGCCTATATTTCATGAAGAACTAAATCTTTTCTAAATAAAAATATTATAGGAGAATGTTATAAGCTATCCATTAAACATTAATTTTCTACTTATATGTTTTGAATTTCAAGAACTTGTCAGCTTGAGTTGTGACCAGTAAGTCATTTGGAGTCTGATAGAACAAACCTGGTTTTCTGATGAATAGTAACAAACCATTATGAATAGTAATATGAATAGTAATATGACCCTTATAAATAGTAAATAATGATTATATTTCATTTTTTAAGGTAATAAGATAATGAGATCTTAATTGATTATTTAAGGTGATATATAACTAATTATACCGTTAGAAATTGATTTTTAATTACTATGATTTTTATAAAAAATTAAATTAAAAATAATTGAAGAATTATTTTTTAAAAATTGAGTTCTTTTTTTAATTCTACACATTGAAAAATGGTTAGGGTTAATATTTTGGATTTTTCTAAAATACATAAATTTTTTGTGAATTTTAAAAATACTGTTTTGAGTTTTCGGTAGTTTAATGACATCATAAGGATGTAATAATCAAATATAAAGGAATGGTCGACTCTTTTACGATAAATTATGACATTAGGTGTCCAACTTTTTTAGAAACAAAAGAAAAATTCCATGGTCAAGCCCATGGTTGTTCAAAAAACACAAATGAGGTGCCCATTTTAATTAATAAAGAACTCTCTCGTAATTACTAAAAATACCCACTCACCACTACCATTAATTGTAGTTCAATACAAACTCAATATCCTCAAAGCTATGGTGGTATTTTATCCCTATGAGTTCTCCCATGGGGTTCTCAAACCCCCAAGTTCCCAACCTTCATGTTTTGGGAGTTACTCTACAAGGTAAAAGAATCATCCACCCTTCTCTTTTCATAAAGATTTCATATTATATTTTATCTTTTATTTTCAATTGGAATATGTGGGGATATTTCATTTCATATTCCCATTACATCCTATATTATGTAATAGTTATGAGATACCCCTTTTCTCTTATCAAATAATTTTAATAAATTTTAGGTGACGCCATTAAGCTGTTAAATTTTCGTATGAAATATCTCAATTTTTCTCTTATTTTGTGTTCCATTCTTTTATAATTCTTTCTCCATATCCCCTCATCAAAATTATATGATAGTTACAGTACCATACATGAACTGGATTTATATTATGATAATGGAATATTTCATCGTCATCTCTCTTTCCCCCTCCTCTTATACGAAAAATAAAAACACCATCTGAGATTTGTTAATTTATCACATTCAAAGACGACGGGTTCTCAATTTTAGTTACCATATTTAATTATGGTCATGAAACCATTTTTAGGGTTTAACAAGATTAAAATATATTTATTTCATCTCATTAATGTTTGTTAAACCCTATACACTCATAATATGGAATAATAATACAAAACTAGTTCATTGTATACAAAACTGCCAATCTAAATCCAAGCGATTATCAGAAACATTTAACAAATGATTCATCCTAAAGTAGACAACCCAAAATAATTATAAGATAATTTATATCTCTTTAATGTCAAAAATAATATCTATTAACAATTCTGGATGTTTAACCACATTTCAAAGGAACTTCCATTCATGAAAGTAAGTAAACGAATCATGTAAACAAAGGAAACAAATGCTTACAAAACAATAAAATTGAACCTTTTAGAACCATTAAAAGGGCCATGAATAAACCTAATAAGTTTATACTAAACCAGTTATATGTATATAAGGTTCTGTAATTATTAATTAATGAAGCTATTTTTATTATTCCGTTCATTAAAACAAACAAAGAACACACTCGAGCATAAGGTAAGGGGTTTCTCATCTCACTTTCATTTACGTGAGATTTTCATTGTTCACCAATACATTCTTGTATGTGGTATATTTTTACATTCATTTTATATATAATAACATGACTATATTTATATTCATGTTATTCAATGACTCATTTGGGTGTTATTAAGTTCTGGTCGTATGATTCAACCGATTACATTGTGGTAAGAGAATTTGTCTCAACTACTATTTTGTTGGGACTAAATTTGTATTGTGCGCCTAATAATCCTTATGTGGTGTACCTACTACCCATTTGAGACCACTTTTCATTCGAAATTTTATTACTTTTAAATATCCATAATCTTGTATCATTGATATGTTTATTGTCTAAACTTTATTCCATTTTATATATGGTGTTTATTTTGAAAGTAATTTTACTTTTGGAAATATTGATAAATCTGTGTACTCTACTCTATACAGATATATAAGAGGAATGTTGACCTTGTGTTTAATCAATGTATAAAGATGTTTTGGACATTAAGTGGGGGGTGGGTCCTGCTATCTCCCCTCAATGCATCGATGGGTCTCATGAGAATAATCTGTTGGTGACAAACCCTTCGAGTTTGTTTCCAAAAACCGACGGGTTTCCGCCAACTAAACTAAACTGTTTTTATGGTATTATGGTATCATGTTGCAGATACATGATGTAAAATTAATAATAATTCTCTTTATTCAATATCAGTTATTACTATCCATGAGTTTTAACTATGGCCAAATCTATGGATGCAGTTTTATTCTCAGTTTATTAATGGCATGAGTTTTTCATTTATTCACCATGCCATGTTGATTATGTCAAATTGATTACAATTAAGTTATTATTGATTCATGAATCTACCATTTTTAATCCTTACTAATAATTTAATATCACTCCTTTCATTTCTTACAATAAACAGGTGATGAAGAGGATATCACTTATTGAGTTCTTGTGGATGCAGTTTTCAGTTTTTGAAATATATTGTATTTTGTAACTGTCTCCAATGTAATTTTAGTTACATTTATGTATCTTGTTTCATCAAGACTACTAAATTTATCATTCCTTCATGATTTCATTCCTTCTAACCATTCCAATATAATAATTAATGCACCAAATCCGATCTATAGGGGTCTAGGTGTTATAGATGGTATAAGAGGAAGTTTAGTAGAAAACATGGAAACTTGAGTAGGAAAAGTATAGTGGGGAGCAATTCCATAAGGAATTATTTGAGGATAAACTTACAAGAATATCTTGGTATTTTGGTAAGGAATAGGTAATTTGAATCATTATAGTAAATACATAATTTTCTAGAAATGAGCAGGTAGAGGTGGCTCTGGCACATATGTACGTAGGAGTGAATGCTCCAACAAAGAGTTTCGGGTTTGACATGGGGTATCCTGGTACACGAAAACGAGCATTTCTCTTGTTCATGAAACTCCCAAGGTATATGCTTATGATAATTCGTGTTTTCATTACAAGCCATTATGAGGGATTGAAATGTAAATTATTCCTAAAAGAAACCATTTTTCATATAATGGGATTAACCATGCGTAGGATCTCAATTTATGCTAAGTATTTTGTTAAGTTAAGATTATACATTATGATTCATACCCTAATCTAGTGTGTTACATTATTTAGAAATGGATTATAATGGAATAAGGGGAATCAATACTCGTGGTAAATGTTAGGATATCCCCACAGAAAAAGTCAACACAGTCAATGTTGGAGCAGATCAGATCAAGGCCATATTGGGACAACTTACTCAGGTTGTAATGAAAATCCATTCCACACCCTTTTGGGATCATTTAATGTGGAAGAAGACCCTATATTTTAGTTAAAATACTTACCTAGTGTTTGCTTAGTAATGGATATAGTCCCTTAAAAAGATATTCATGGCATTAAGATGCAATGAAAATTATAAGGTAGTACTGGTAGTATATTGTCTCAAGGGTGACATTGATCAATGGTGGTCCTTGATTCAGAATACCATTGAGGAAGGAGAGATAGAATTTATGGAATGGAGTAATTTTAAGGAAATATTCTTTAAAAAATATTTCCCTCGTGAGCAACAAACCGAAATGAAGAGGAAATTCCCTGGATCAAAGCAAAGGGAAGAAGACAGTGTTGTAGAGTATGAGGCTACCATCACAAGGCTAGCCAGCTATGCCATAGATTACATATTTCACTCAAAAGACAATATTGATCATTTATTTGAAGGAATTATTCCATGTCTTTGAAGAGAACTGGCTTCTAAAAACAATTTCATCATATGATGAAATTGTATCAAGTGACATCAATAATGAGAAAAAATTTTCTAGATCAAATTTGTTCAAGGGGAACCAATATAAGAAGAGTTACTCTAATAACCAAGGGAAAGGTGAAGCTCCAAAGAATAAAAATGGAGCGAAGAAATTCCCATTATATGAAAAATATGGAAAGAATCATCTTAGGAAATGCTTAAAATGAATGAGAGTTGGCTATAAGTGTGGAGAAAAGGGTCATCTATCACATGAATATAAGGGGAAGAAACCATTTGATGATGTTCAACACAAAAACTATAGAGATATGGGACACTATGAAAATAAGAGTCCTTAGCAGCAAGGAAACATTCCTCAGAAAAATCCATGAGAACAAGGGAGGGCTTATGCGATTAAAACAATAGAAGTTGATGTTTTTATTGGTATGGTGTCAGGTACAATAATTGTTTCCTCAAACGTAGAAAACACATTATTTGATTTTGGATTATCGCATTAATTTATATCATTCCAATTTTCCACCAAATTTACACATGTCAAATTTGATTTAATGAAGGAGTTATCAGTAAAAATTTCTACAGGATGCATCATTGCAACAAAGGCATGTCGACTAGTTCCACTCGTGACACATAAACATGAATTAGTTTCTAACCTTATACTCAAAAAATGACTGATTTTGATATAATTATTGGTATGAATTGGCTGTCAAACTATAATGCGAAGACTTATGATAAGAAAAAGGAAGTTACAATTTTTGAAAATGGTGCAGAATATTCTATCTTTAGAGTAGAGATCTGTCATATGATTCTTATCTTGACCCACTCTAAGAAGATCTATTGAATGTAATTCTTGTAGAGGAATAAAACCCAATATCTATGGGTGAGGAAAGAAATCTTCAAATTGAATATGTGCTTATAGTGTAAGAATATATTGATTTGTTTCTATAGGATTTACCTGGACATCCTCTAGAGTGGGAAATTGAGTTTTCCATTGACTTAATTCTAGGTTCAAGACCTATATCAAAGACCCCCTATAGAATGTCCACTGTGGAGTTAGTGGAGCTAAATAAACAACTATAGGACTTGAATGACAAAGGATTTATTTGACCTAGTGTTTATTGATGTGGGTCCCCAATCTTATTTGTCAAAAAGAAAGATAGATCCATGGGGCTATGCATTGATTCAATGGAAATCAATGCTATTACAATAAATAATAAGTTTCCTCTTCCCTATATTGATGATTTATTTTATCAACATCGTGAAGCTCAATACTTTTCAAATATTGATCTACGATCCAGATATCATCAACTATGTGTGAAGAAGGAAGATATTCCGAAGGCAACATTTTGAACCAGGTATGGGAATTACGTGTTTATAGTGATGTCTTTTGTAATGAAGAATGTATCATATATTTTCATGGATTTAATGAATAATGTTTTCAAGGAATATCTTGATAACATTTTTGTGGTATTCATCAATGATATCCTGGTATATTTAAAAATATATGATGACCATGAGGATCACTTGTAGATTATTCTGAAAACTCTTAGATGAAACGAATTATATGGGATGTTTAAAAAGTGTGAATTCGTCCTCCAATCAGTTTCTTTTATTGGTCATATTGTCTCTATATATGTAATCCTAGTTGATCATGAAAGAAAAAGGCAATCCAAGATTGGACCATTCCAACAAACATAACCGAGCTACATAGATTTATTGGCTTTGATGGTTACTATCGGCGTTTCGTTCATAATTTCACCCAACTGGATAACCTGCTAACCAACCTCATATGTAAAGGAGTTCAGTTTGTGTGGAACAAATAATGCATAAAATGCCTCAAATAATTGTAAATAATATTGTTCAATGATCCAATTTTGACTCTTCCATATTGAAGTGATGGATTTGTAATATATAGTGATGCATCAAAGAATGGTCTGGGTTGCTTCCTTACGCAAAATGGTAAAGTTATTGCTTATTCATCAATGCATTTGAAGACTCGTGATAAAGATTATCCAACACATGATCTTGAGTTAGAAGTTATAATCCTTTCTATGAAGATATGGTGACATTATCTTTACAGTAAAAAATGAGAGATATACACAGATCACAAGAGTTTGAAAAACATTTTCACAAAAAAAGAACTCAATATGAGGAAAAGGATATGGATCGAGTTACTCAAAGATTATGATTGTTCAATACACTACCACCTAGGATAGGAAAATAAGGTGGTAAATGCATTATGTAGGAATGATCATGGGGTTCTGACTCAAATGATGATTGAATGAGATCCTATATTCATGGATCTACCAAAGATAGATAAGGTAATTTTTAAGGAAGGGGAAAAATATTTCCTCTTTCAAATAATTTCTAAACCATGTTTACTAGAGAAGATAAAAATATCACAATCTGATGGTGAAAATCTTCACAAGAAAATAATTGTTGTTAAGGATGGGAGAATGTAAGACTTCATGTATGAGGAAGGAGTTCTGAAGTTTGGGAAGAGGTTATGTGTTCCATCAGTAGCTGAGCTAAAAATTGAACTATTAGACAATGATCATAGATCAAATTTCTCTATACACCCAGTTAACAAAAATACGTATAGTGATATGAAGGAATATTTCTGGTGGGATAATATGAAGCGGGAAATTGCTGACTACGTGTCAAGGTGTCTAGTGTTTCAACAAGTGAAGGCAGAGAGGTAACAACCTAGAAGAGTGATGAAACCTCTACCTATTCATATGTGGATGTGGGATACCATTACGATGGATTTTGTCACTAGAGTATCGAGAACATCTAGAAGGAATGATGTAATGTGGGTAATTGTTGATCGTCTAACAAAATCAGCACATTTCCTTCCTATAAATGAGTATTTACAGATTGATCACCTATAAATACATTATATTAATGAAGTTTTAAGACTTCATGGTGAAACTCTATCGATTTTGTCTGATCGAGATCCCTAGTTTACATAAAAATTATAGAAAAGTATCTAGAAGGCTTTGAATACTGAGCTTCATATGAGTATTGCTTATCACCCCCCAACAGATAGACAGTCTAAAAGAACTATCCAAACTCTAAAATATATGTTGATGTCATTCTCTCTTGAATTCCTAGGTATGTGGTATCAATAAATTCCTTTGGTGGAATTTTCATACAACAATAGTTTCTATTATTTTATTCATATGGCTCCATATAATGCATTATATGGAAAGACCTGTCAAACTCCAACTTGTTGGGATGAAGTTGGTGAGAGGAAACTTATAGGCCCAGGTCTTATTTAAGAGACCACGACAAAAGTGATGAAAATACATTCCCATATTAAAGCATCCCAAAGTAGGCAGAAGATTTATGCTAACAACTAGAGGAAGGATTTAAAATTCCCAGTAGGAGATCATGTCTTTCTGAATGTATCTCCATAGAAGGGTGTCTTAAGGTTCGGTAAGAAAGGTAAACTGAGCCCCAGGTCCATTGGACCATTTGAAATTATGGAAAGTATCAGAGTTGTATCTTACGAATTAGCAATGCTGCCACATCTCTCCAAAGTCCATATGTAATCCATGAGTCATTGTTGAAAAAATATAATCCAGATGCAATGCACATACTCACCTGTGATGAAATGGAACTGGAACATGATTTATCATACTTTAAAGAGCCATTGGGATTCTTGACACTAGGGAGCATGTATTTAGAAATCGAACAACTCGTCTAGTAAATGTTCTATGGAAAAACCAGAATATGGAGGAAGTAACATGGTAAAATGAGGTTGTTATGAAGAAGAACCACCCACATCTTTTTGGTGGGATTTATACATAAAATTTCATGGTTGAAATTTCAGGAGGGAATAATATAACATCCCAAACATTTTATGGTATGTTCCACTTAAATACATTATATTCATTAGATAGCCTGTATTTCATGAAGCACTAAATAATTTGTTAATCAAAACAATATAGGAGAAAGTTATAAGTTGTCCATTAAACATACATTTTCCACATCTATGTTTTGAATTTCAAGAAACGATCATCTAGAGTTGTGATCAGTAAGTCATTTGGAGTCTGATAGAACCAATGTGATTTTTGGATGAATTGTAACATACCCTTATGAATATTAATATGAATAGTAATATGACCCTTTAAAAACAGTAAATAATTATTATAATTTTTTAATGTAATAAGATAATGATATCTTAATTGATTTTTTTAATGTGATATAGAACTAATTATACATTTAAAAATTGATTTGTTAATTAACTATGATTTCATGTAAAAAATAAATTAAAAATATTGCGAAAATTATTTTATAAAAATGGAGTATCTTTTTGAATTCTACACATTTAGAAATGCCAAGGGTGAATTTTTTGGGATTTTTCTAAAATAATTTAATTTTTCGTGAATAGTAAAAATTCAGTTTTGAGATTTCGGTCATTTAATGACATTATAATGATGTAATAATCAAATATAAAAGTATGGTAAACTTTTGTACAGTAAAATATGACATGAGGTGTCCCAAGTGGCTAAAAACATGGGCAAAAACCATGGGAAATCCCATGGTTGGCCAAAAACAACAAATGAGGTGTCCCTTTTAATTAATAAAAAACTCTCTCTTAATTACTATAAATACCCACTCACACCCCCTTATTTTCATTCATTAAAAACACAATATCATTAATTATATAGTATTATTACCTCCCTAGTAGTACTCCCAAGGTGTCCTAAAACCCCCATGGTCCCAACCTTCATGTTTTGGGAGATACTAGACAAGTTAAGAGAATCAACCACCCTTCTATTTTCTTAAAGATTTCATTTAATGGTTTCTGTTTTATTTTCATTTGGATTATATGGGGATAATTCATTCCATATTAATTGTACTTCCAATATTATTTAAGAGTGATTAGATACCCCTTTCTCTCTTCAAACTATTTTATAAAATTTTAGGTGACATCATTAGGCTCCCGAATTTTTGTAAGAGATTTCTCAATTTTTCTTTTATTTTGAGTTCATTTCTCTTATAACGTTTTCCTGATCTCCCTTAATCCAAATGATATGATACAACCATTACCATACATTATCTGGAATTATATTATTCTAATGTAATATTTCATCATCATATGTCTTTCCCCCTCCTCTGATACTTAAAATAAAAACACCGTCTCAGATGTGTGAATTTATCACATTCAAGAACTATGGGTTCTCAATGTTTTTTACGATATTTAATTATGGTCATGAAAATATTTTTATGTTTGAACTAGATCAAAATATATTTATTTCATTTCATTAATTTTCTGTAATCCCTACACACTCATAATATAGAATAAATCTACAAAATGAGTTCATTGTATACAAAACAGCCAAGCTAAATCCAAGAGTTTATCAATAACATTTATCTAATGATTAATCCTCAAGTATATAACGTAGAGTCATTATAAGATAAATTATATCTCATTAATTTCATAAATAATATATATTAAATTTTTTTGATGTTTTACCTCATTTGAAACAAACTTCCATTCATTAAAGCATGTAAACAAATCACGAAAACCAAGGAATAAAATGCTACCTAAACAATAGAATAGAACCTCTTAAAACCATTAAAACGGACATGAATGAACATAATAAGGTTATAATAAACCAAATAAATGTATACGAGGTTCTTTAATTATTAAGTACTGAAGCTAAATTTTGTTATTCAAGTCATTAAAACAAACGAAGAACACACTCGAGCATAAGGTAAGGGTTTCTCATCCCACTTTCATTTTTGTGAGATTTCCATTGTTCGTCAATTATTTATTTTATGTGGTATATGTGTTCTTATATTTGATATATATTAACATGATTATATTTATATTTATGGTAATAAATGACTCATTGCTGGGTTATTAATTTCTGGTCATATGATTCGACCGATTACATTTTGGTAAGAGACTTTTTCTCAACTACTATTTTGTTATGACTATCTTTGTATTGTGAACCGAATAATCCTTATGTGGTGTACCTACTGCCCATTTGAGATCACATTTTATTTTAAATTATATTTTTATTAAATATAAAAAATCTCATATAATGGATATGTTTTTTGTCTAACCCGTATCCTATTTTATACACGATGTTTATTTGGAAAGTAATTTTACTTATAAAAATATTGATGAATCCGTATACACTACTCTATAAAAATATTAAAAAGAAATATTTATCTTGTATTGAATAAATTTATAAAGAATATTTTTGAGATGATGTGGCGAGTGGGGCCTTCTATATCCCATCGATGCATTGAAAGGTCTCATTAGAAAAATCAGTGGGTGACAAACCCTTCGAGTTTGTTTCCAAAAAAATCAGACAGGTTTCTACCCACAGAACTAGACCGTTTTTACTGTATTATGGTATCATGATCTAGATACATGAAATAAAATTAATAATAATTTTCCTTATTCATTATCAGCTATTAATATCCAAGAGGTTTTCACTGTTGTAAAATCTATGGATGCAATTTCATTCTTAGTTTATTAACGGTGTGAGTTTTTCATTTATTCACCATGCCATATTGATTATGTCAAATTGTTTACAATTATTTTTTATTGATTCTTGATTCCACCATTTTCAACCCTTACTGATCATTTTAGAACCCCAATTCATTATTTACCTTCAATATTTGATGAAGAAGAGATCACTTATTGTGTTCCTGTGGATGAAGTTTTTAGTTTTTGTTAAGTATTATATTTTTTAACCTTATCCAATGTAATTTGAGTTACATTTATGTATCTAGCTTCTTCAAGACTACTAAACTTATCGTTCATTTGGGATTTTCATCCCTTCTAACCATTTTAATATAACAAGTAATGCACCGACTCTGATCTAGAGGGGTCTGGGTGTTACATTTTACATTTATTTAAATGAAAAATATATTAAATTAGTATTTTTCAATAGATTTGAATATGAAAACAATTATATTTATAAATATAAGATATTTGTGGAAACATTTATAATCATTAAACCATTTAATATAATTATTTATAAAAATTTGATAATCTAATATACCTTCTTTATATTTTCCATATTTAATAATTTATAAACTCTTAAAAATTTATTCGAAAGAAGTAATCCTATTTAAATCTAGACTATATCCACCCAAAAAAATTGTTATGGTTTAAATCCCCTTATATTGATGTACGTATTTGATAAATTTTGTAGAAACTATTTTTCACCTTAAAATTATAAATCAATGGTCTTTTCTTTTAAACTATGGTGTAATTTATACCTCGGGAGAGTCGAATAATTGATACACATTTGAGTAGCCATATGGGAGGTGTAAGGGTATGTCTCCTAAAAAACATTTAGTTATAGAATATTTTTATTACAATACCACCCCCAAACTGTGATTGTTATTATTTTATACATGTGGTTATTCCTGAAGATAAAACATGTCGAGGAAAATCCCAAATTATTTTATTAGGTTAATAGATTTTATGTAGAGCCATTAGAAGTGATAAGTTGAGGCACAATGAACTATTATCTCAACCAAGTTAGCTATGACCTCAGTGTTGATGGTTGCTGCACTGGTCCCTCCCCGACGATAGGGGATCGATGCTTGGTGTCTCCATCAGTCTATCAGCCACTCCCAATTACGCCTTTCACCAACCCTAACATTTTACCACCCTTCATTGAAATTATGATTAGCTATAAAGTTTCTTAAATTCATAATGGGAACCCAATTCTTCTTCTTTCACATTTGGAATTGAAAGAATCATTTCCCTTTGATAAAGCTATCCCTCATAGTATTTTTTAGACAGTGTTGACCGTTATGTGACTATTTTGACTAGTTTTTCTTCGATTATTAGGGCCTACAAGACCAACCAATAATATTACTTCATGATTCCCACCATTTTATGATATTATTTGGGAAATGTCCCGTATGTAATGGAAATAAAAAAAACTATTTTAAAAAATATGTAAATTGGGAAACTAATTCCCAATCTACTGTTGACTCTTGGTGGTTGTGAGTAGGAAGGTAGGGAAAGTTTCAAAAAGTCCCCACTTTAAAAATATTAAAGGAAATGCATTTTCTGAAACATTTCTGTCTTCATAATATTTTTGAAGAGTTCCTTATCCTAGAATGAATTTTCATCAGATGTATTCTAAAGAAGGCATTGTCTAGGACATCAACTTCTTCAAAAAATATTCTGAACAAGGCACTATTTCAGACATCACATTCCCTTTTTTATTTATTATCTTTTTCTATGGTTTGTCTATATATATATAAAATGAATTTTCAATAAATAATAAATGAATATAAATAAAATAATTATATACAGTTATTATTAAACATAAAAAAATTAAAAATTTAAACATTTAAATTTAAATTATTAAATATAAGAAATATTTTTTAAAAAAATAATATATTTTTTATTTTAATAGAAAAAAAATTTAATATCATATTATCATTCAATATTAATATTAAAAAATAAATATTCACATATAATCATTTCAACTTAATGATTATTTATTATTAACATCATTTTTAATTATATTATTTTTTAGTATAGTTAAATAAATAAATAATTAGAATGTATAAAAAATGTAAAGCAATTATTTATTAATCATTTTATAATTAAAATATTAATTATATTTTTATTATGTTTTTTTATATACGATTAAATATTGTATTTTAAATTGATGATATTAACACTATTATTTTCAATAATATTTCCTATATTAATATTTTAAATATCATTTTGTTATAATTTTTAATATTTAATAATTAATTAGTTGTATTGAGAATTATATTATTAAAACTATTATTTATAATCATTGTTTTAATTATTCAAAATAATTTAAAATACTATTGTTAATTATTTCAAATGTAATCAAAATATTTGACAATAATTAAAAAATTAATAATAACTGTTTATTATTATTAATTAATGTACATTTTAATTTCTATTAATTTTATTTTTCATTAAATATTTTAAATGGCATTGAGATTTTATTTATACTATATTTTATGTGCATAACTTGTTTTTAATTGAATGTTTTTTTTTAATAAATAATTTGTGTGTCATATAAATTATATTTGGTTTGTTATATTTGATATTTTTTTTAAATTTTAACAATTTTTAATATTTTTAACCCATTTTTGGGGAACATTTAAATTTTACATATAGTATATATTTTATAGGATTTAAAAGTCACCTTCATGAAATTTAATAATTTTTTAAGTTGTTGAGTTTGAACATCTATAAAATCTAAAGTATATATACAATATAAAAGAAATTTGAAATACTAAATGAACATATATAATATTATTGAAAATAAAAATAATCTCATAAAAATTCTTGATGAAATATAATTTTAACGTCACAAATCATTATTGAATGAAAATATAACATTTCTACTTATAAATTTTTTTACATAAATTATTTTGTTTATTATTTTCTTGATATACTGTTTATTTTCAATTAATAAATTATCACATTTAGTGTATTAAATTATATATAGATTTTATTTATACCATATTTTATGTGAATAATTTTTTAAAATTAAACATGTTATGATTTTATAACATAATGTTTTTGTCTTGTAAATTATTATTTTTTTGTTTACTAAATATTATATATTTTCAATTAATTTTTTATGTTTTAAACATGATTATTATATCATTTAGTTGGTTCTTATCATTTATATTTTATTGGCTTCCAAATTAACCTATATTAAACAATATAATTTTTCTTGTTGGTGACTTTGAAATATTACCAATTAATTTTCATCAAATGTTTTTACAAAATTCTTTTAATTTTCAACAATTTTTTATATTTTTAATCCATGTTTTCTATTTTATTTAGATTGGTAATATATTTTATATTATACAGGCTTTCAAAGTCTCTTATATAAAACATTAATATCTTTCAGGCAGGTGAATTTGGAAGCTTATAAAATATAAAATATAAGGAAAATATAAAAGAATGAAAATATATATATATTAAAAATATAATTTATTGTTATAAATAATTATTTTTAATAAATATATCAAACCAAAATTAATTTTCATGATAGAAACATTATTGATTTTAAAAAAAATATTTTCACTTCCAAAAATTTATGTGCATATAATATGGTCTAAATAATATCTATATTAAATTTAAAACATTATTGTACAAATATAAATTAACTTAATGTAAATGGAATTTTAACAAAATGATACATTTTATTTAAATATAAAATATTTGTAACAAAAATTTAACAGTAAAAAATTTATATTTTCAATGAATGTTTTTATTACATTTAAATTATTTTTGATCCATAAATTTTAATTTTTTTTATTTTTTACGATTTATTCTATATTTAATCCACTTTTTATGTTTCATAAACATTTACCATATAGCTTATTTATTGTAGGCTTTCAATGTAACCTACCTAAAGCATTATTTCATTTCATGTATGTGACTTTGGAAACCTATAATATATAAAATATAAGAGGAATCGGAATGAAATATTATACAAGGATTACAAATATTATAAATATTCAAAAATAAAAAAAAAATTAATACATATAAGAACAAAAAATAATTTAAATGACACAATTTTTTTTGATTAAATGTATAATATCTACAATTTTAAAATTTTACACGAATAAAATATAGTACAATAAATATACATGAAATTTAAACATTCACTTTAAAATAAAAAATAATTACAAATAAAAGTAACAAATAATATATATTAGTTATTTTATACATGTTAAATATTATGAATTACATTTTTAATAAATTATAATTATATTATAAAATATTCACAAAAATTAGAACAATAATTAGGAATAATGATCTTAATAATATAATTCTAAATGTAAATAATAAATTAGTTAATAATATATTTTAAAATAGATTTTACTTAAAATTTTAACATAGAAAATATAATTGTTAATAATAATGTTTTTATTAAAGATTTAAAATAGTATTATTAAAAAAAATTTACAACTATAATAGTACTACGATTTATGTTCAAATAATTATAAAAATTAATAATAATTTTAATTTTTATATAAAATTTATTTATTTATGTATTTAATAATAATAAATAATAATTTAATTAATAATTTTTTAATTATAATTAATTATTATATCTAAATGGTTATATACAATAAAATATTAATTAATAATTAATATAATTAATATAATTAATATTTTACTTTAATGAAGTCATTGTAGTTAATCAATTACTTAATTATATTAATATTTAAATGATCATTATTATTAAAAATAGTATTATTAGATATAAATATAACAAATTGAAAAAAAATTATATGAAACAAAATACAATTATTTATTAATAAATATTAGTAATAATTAATAATTAAAATGATAATAATATTATTATTATTATTAAATAATAATTAAAAAAATAATGAAAATTTATTATATATTAATTATAACTAATATTATTACATATCAAATTATATATATTTTTAATTACATTATTTATATTTAATATTAATAATAATTAATAATTACAATTTTATTATTAATTACATTATCCATAAAATCATCTAAAAACAATTAAATATTGTTTAATTGATTAGTTTTTTTATTTAAATATATATATATATATATATAACAAAACATAAAAAAATAGATGCATGAGGGTTTAATGAAAAATTGCCACTTGTAAAATGGTTTGGAAGAAATCTATTAATAATTTAACACTTTCAAAAAAAATTAGAAAGAAGGGTAAAATTTCCTCTATTGACTTAGAGTCTTCTTAAAACATTAATCAAAGAAGGGAGTTATTTATTGAGAATATTCTAAAAAACTTTCTTGAAGAAAGAACCAATTTAGATGTATCATTTCGTTTAAAAACCACAGCCTATGTGAGATGGTCATATAAGAATTTGTTTCCCCTAGGCAGTGGAGCAAGAAATCAATCTTTTTTTTGTGGTATATCAGAAAATTTTTCTACTCTTTGCTTCTAAAGAGGATCTAGTTGTTTCCTAATCCAAATCATTTCATGGCTTTAGTGGTTACAATTACACTCTGTGTAACATACTATTACTATTTTTATATATTTATATACTCTTATTTTTATCATGTTTCAGTAGGGTTTTATTTAAGGGTGAATCATGTGAATTTATTTAAATGTTTTGAATGTTTATGATCTAGTTCACAGATGGTACATAATTTTTCCAAGCCATGGTCTCCCTCAAGGAAAACCATGCAAACCTAGGACGTTGGGTTTTTCACAGTTGGTGCATGATTTTCAAACCGTGCACCCATTTAGAAGAAAATGTAAACCCCTTTAAAAAAACTTCAAAACTAAGGTGCGTGATTTTGTCTAATCATGCAGATTTTCTGAGGAAACCTTGTGTGACTTTTAATTAATATAAAAACCTAATTTTAAAATCCTAAAACCTCCCATTTAGGTTCCTGACAGACCTAGCATGACTTATATTGTTTATTCTTCCTCTAGAGCATCCAATATGTGATTTTGGCCCCTATATACTCTCTCGATGGAAGACCAAATCCACATGAACAATGTTCAATCTCATCCCTATAGTTTTTTTCTTCCCATTATTCATCTCCCACTCTCTCTTCATTTTCCCTAGGGCTTTATAGCACTCAATGAAATGTTGGAGGATCTAATACCCACTGTTTTGGATCTTAAACCTATGTTTTTTCAGATCTCATTCTCTATGTTCTTCATTAGTGAATCCCATTTATGGTTCGGTTTTTTCAGATCTATTCATCACAAGGTAGGTGGTTCCATCATGATTCCACATATTTATTTACCCTAAATTTCTTGGTTGTTATTATAAATTCATTTACTATTAAAAATGATTTTATTTCAATTGATTGATTAAAACCCCAATTCCATTGATTTAGGTTTTCAAAAAAATTAATTTTGGTATGAAATTGGAAAAACCCTCAAATTACATTGAATTGGGGTGTGATTATGAATTTGATGTAAAATTTTAAGCCATTTAAATTAATGAAATTAAATTATGAAATTTAAATAAGTTTTTCAAATTAAAACATGAATTTTATTATAGGAATTTTATTGTAAATTTATTTCAAATTTTTATTTGTAGAAAGTGGATTAAAATGGTTTTGATAAGAACATTTGAGATTAATCTTTGAAATATAATTCTTTTGATTAAAAAACTATTTTATTTAATAATTGAAAATTGCCATTTGTGAAATGGAGGAATGAGATTTAATTATATTTTAAGTAGTATTAATATAAACTTACCGTCATTGATTTGTACTAGAGCACATGAATTCATAGTTATTTAGTCATTTATTTCATACAAACATGTTAGGATGTGAATTCCCTCATAACGGTTTGATGTTTTACAACACAAAAATTCAATTTTTAGGACATATTATTCCCTAGTAATATATATATGAGTCCTATCTTTCCAATCTTGAGAGGCATGTGTACAATTTATAGTTATTATCACATAAGTGTGTGAGGGTCCCATAACCTATAACTATCGTACCCCTTATAAGATTACGATGATTTTTCACCTGTATATATATTTGATATAAATGTATGACAATGTTTACAAAATATTTTATTTTAATTTCATATTTATATGCATTGTTTTATATAAAAAAAATTAATTTGTGCCATTTTTTTAAATTATATTCATAATTTGAAAATTTATTACATCATTTGAATGTTAAATAATTATTTGTTTAAATGTGATTTAGATATTCCAAACCTATTTGTTTTGAAAAATAAAATCTATTTATTTTGTTAACTATTGTTGGAATATTATTATGGAATCCTTCATGTGACCTTACATGGATTTTATCTCACACCGTAACTATTTCTTCTAGTGTTTGTAAATTATCTTCTTCTAGGTCCGATCATGGGTAAAGCACCACATAGAGGTGGTTATAGCTGTTGATATGTGAACATGGAATGTTTCTGTAGAGACCCAAGTATGACATACTTGGAAATTAAATTTCATTTGTGGAATACTTAATACATAACAAAAACAGAATCCCAAGGATCGTAATAGTTTAGTGTCTTTGGAAACTCAGAACATAATCTTCTAATCATGGTGAAAGATCTTCAACATCTCCCATAAATATCTACCCCTTTGGGTTTCATAACCAAAACCATTCTTTATATCCCGGGGAAAATTAAACATAAAAAGGGTGAGTGAAAATTCTAATTAAGGGTAAGCATGGAGAAAATAAAACCAACTATATACATTTGAACATAAAAACATGAACATAAAGTTTAATCATTGAAATATTGAGCAATGACATAAAACATGGAAGTACATAATTCATAGATCATAATAAAACATTAATCATGATAAAATAGAATGGGAATAAAACATGTAATTGTGGAAACCATTAATCACATGTTATGATTTCCATAGTATCCAAGGAATTACTTCCAAGACCATCATTGTAGAGAAAGTCTATTATTGGACCGGGTTTACGTGACATTCCAGCCCTGTATTATTAAACCAGATTTACATTACGTTCCAGCCATTTCTATATCATGAGACATAAATCTTTACCCAATGCATTGGAGGGAGATATAAGTTCCCCCATCTCATAATGAAATCATTCTTACTTTTTTCACAAAATAAACATAAATCATTCATCATAACCCAAATAATAAAATGGGTTTCATAAACAGCATCCCATCATAACATAATCCATATAAAACAAATGGATATCATTTCCTCATAAGAAGAATCAAACCATTGAAATAATAGAGACATTATACTTGAAACATAATCATACTAAATAATTTCATCTTAGATGGGTAATAGTTTTGACAAAACACTTGAAATGAATTTTAGAGGAAAATATACTTTCTTCTTCAAAATCATTTTCTTTTCCCAAAATTCCATTCAATTTTAAAACAAAATGATTTTTTTTGAAAAATAATCATGAAATATTGTTGAGTAAACTTCATGAAAATAAGGCGTTATGAAACCATAAAAATCCGTTCCTGGAATATAAGTTAAAAAATCATTCTTCTCATACTTTTGCTGGAAAAGTCGAAAAGATCCCCTTATGGTAATCAAATGAAAGATTACTTCCATAACACAATCTAAAAGTAAAATAGGGTTAAAAATGACTTTAAACATACATGGAAGAATATTAGACAATGTATGAAAAACCTTTTTATAGACTTGGATGAAAAATATAACCCCAATAAATACTTACGTATAAGCAATCTCGGATAAAAATGAGATTTGAAAAATTATCCCTTACCATATTTTCAATTTCTTCTATATGTGTCCAAGACTCCTGTATAGTGGGTTTAAACATATTATTAACTTGTAACAAAACCATAATAACATTTATGATAGCATATATGATTCACTTATGACTTTATATTACCCGTTCTTTTGCCAATTCAATGTTAAAGCAATGTTTTGGGTAAAATTGTTTCATTTATCGTACATGTTTGGACTTGTTGTTCTTGATATTATTACTAATAACCTGATTTAATTAATTCCAAAATGTAAAAAAAGTATTTGTATATAATATATATTCCGCATATAAATATATATGATAGATCGATAAATGTAATGAAATACACCGTTCATGGAGACAGTAGGTCGTACGTACTCATGAACGCTATTTTCATTTCCTCATTAAGTAAATGAAAAATATCTATACATAAATAAAATATCATTATTATTTCATATCTTTCATGATTATTTATTATATATACTTTATAATCATTCTTGAATGGTTAACATAGAGAATGAATCTCATCGCGCCATGGAGACGATAATCCGTACGTACACACGAGCGATGATATCGTTATCATAATTATTGATTGGTATTTTAGTAGATTATATAATATATAATAAGTATTATCATGTTATAATAATCATATATAGAAATTATTTATACTATTATACCCATCCATGTAAGGTGATGTTGGAAAACATATTACACCACAGCGTGGAAATGGTATTCCGTACGTACGCACGTGCGGTGATTTCTTTTTCTATAGGATGAATAAAAGGTGAAATATAGTTTTTTCATATTTATAATAACATATCAGTATATTATTTATACTGATGTTATTACATTATAATGAATCAACTAAATAAGAAAAGGTATTAGAATAAAGAAACTTGAAAGAATCAGTATAAGACATTACCTCTTCTTCAATGCGCCTCTTCTAAACCACCTATTAGGGCACCACAGATGGTATTTGAAGAACACCAGGACCTCTAGTATGTTTCTAGGGAAGTGTAGAAGAGAAATTGTCCAGGTTTGTCTGAGCATGAAGTCTCAAAATGGTGTGATAAGGAGAGGGAGGAGGTTCCCTTTTATAAGGGAGGAGAGGGGAACCTTTGGAAACATACGAAATAATATTTATAGTAAATTAATACCCCAAATAAAAACCTCCAAAAATTACCCAAATATTAATATTAGACGAGATACGGTTGTAATCTCATCAAAAAAATAAAATTTAGACATGATTGGATTTTATTTTAAACCATATGAACTTAATTAATCCTTATTTAATCTATTTAATTTTATTTGCGGTAACAATATCCTAAATTTTAAATTGTTATAAATAAATACTTATGTGTTGTGAATTGTACATAATTGGATACTTTATGAACTTTTAGACCATATAAATTTTAATTTATAATTTTTAAATATTGTTGTGATTTTTAAAAAATTTTACAATGTGTTATTTTTATTAAATAACAATAGTGTCAATTTTTACACTATTCAATTATTTGAATTTAAATAAAATCCACAGAGAAGATATATTCGAACAAAAATATTTAATTTATTTATAACATGTTATATTAATCAATAAAATTAGTGGATAACATTAAATAGTTCATATACTATTTATTTTAATATTTTAAAACCATTTATTTGATATTTCTCTTAATAAAATAATTACTATGACATTTTGTATAATAATTTAATATACTTATTTGTTGCATAAAAATAAAAAACTAAAATACTATGATGAAGATAAATCTATTATCATTCATAATAATACTTTTAATCGAATTTATCATCTTAAAATCACAATTTTTTAATTTTTAAATTTATTAAGTTTTCAAGGTGACAACATTGACATTATTAAAAATAAAATCATATAATTGTTATAATCTCTTTTATATAGCTCCAAATGGTACCAAAGTAGTTCCTCGAATTCTTAGGGTATATATATACTCGAAAAATAGGTTTTGGTAAAGTTTTTGGGTCTTTTTATGGGTATTAATACTTTAATAAAAACAATATTACTGATTTTTTACTAAGTAAATAATTTCTGCATGATTAATGTATAAGCTATTAAGGTAATTAAATATTTTTTAACAATTAAAAATAAATTACCATAACAAATAAAAACATTTTATATTTAAAATGAGTGTTTATAATCTAATTTATATTCTTTATAACATTATTTTAAAAATAATTTAATTATTAATGTTTGAGAGAGACATATTTCACTTTCTTTAAATAAAATAAATTAAGGGTCTTAATAACATCCAAGTAGGTTACAATAGATTCTATTTCGACCCAATTATGATTTAGGGAAAATCATCCAATTATATTAAGACATGTTTAAGGGTAATTTTTAATATTATATTTACCCTTAATTACCCGATTTACATTTAATTATGGTATATAAAAATTTTCCCAGTTACTATTCATAATGCCTAAAAATAAAAAGTAGCTTATTAAAATAATTTAAACCTACTGATTCCAAATATGGAATCAATTTTTTCAAATAAAAAACATAAAATTTGCAGTATTTAATTTGAAATTAATCCCGCTGTTGAGAGAATGTGTTTTAAAAGTTAAAACGTTGAAAAATAATGAAATGTTTTTACTTATGAATTCAGTGTAAAATTAATGCTAATGAATTAAAAACATATAAATTATCTTGATGAAAAAAATTTGTTTTTAATTAAAATTTAGCATATTTTCACTATTCATCATGTTAAGAAACTTATTAGAAAATATCAAAAAATTATCCAAAGTATATTTTTATATCCTAATTCCAATGGAGAATTTTATTTTGTCAAATTGAACTTATAAAAATGTAAAAACTAGATTTAATGTGGTTCGACCATCAGAATGCGGCAAAACTGCATTTTTTTAAAATTACTTATTTGACCCGAAAAAATTATTTTGTTCTCAACCACATTCTATAAAATGTGTAAGAGGAATAATAATATCATAAAAATTAAAATTTATTTACTTCTAATTATAACGTCTAGTTCATAATAATATTATAACAATATATCATTATTTAGTGAAACTCAGTATTGCGTACAACACACGCTATTGAAGAAGGTTGCTCTTGCGTGTAATACATGCCAAGTCAGGGATGCATGTAGGGAAAGATTCCTTTGGTGTTGTGTATAAAATAATAAAAATATATTTCAATTATACATTGTTGAAAATCTATACACAGTGTTGTGTAAAATGAATTTTATTCATAAGAACTTGAAATTCTGTTCATCACAAGCCAGAAATAGTGTTGCGTATACAAAAAGCTAGTACAATGATGCATATAGAGAAAGATAATCATGGTGAAGCATACAACAAAGGACATCAAAGAAATTAAAAATAATAATTCTCATAAAATATCAGGGTGTTACAGTTTCATCCTTTGATACATAGGCTATTATTTCAAATTTTTTTAGTTTTCTATTATAATTTGGGTTGTATATACCTATTTGAATTTTAGTAAACTTTTCTATTGGTATTTTTTTGTATTCATAGTGGATTTTTCCTTTATATATGTAATGATTCTTCCAAAATTGTTGCCACATTCATTTCGTATAACGCAAATTACTTGTCACCAACCCATGGGCATCAAGAATTCCCATTGGGATATGCTAGTTCCAGATTAGTCATCAGGTTACCAGGGTTCCTAGGATGGTTTTTGGCAAAGTGGTATGAGACCTATAGGTTCAGATTCATGTCCTGAATTCAGTATGTATTTTAGTATTCTAATTAGGACATAGAAGATAGTTTTGATTTAGTTAATAGCCAACTCTCATGGAAATGAACTATAACTCACAATGTGTGGTTTGGTAAATACATATTGATTATTATTTGTAGTCCTTTCCATACTATTGTTTTGGATAGGATGAAATCTAAATCTTCTTTACCTATATATTTGGATTAATTTTCCCTTGTTGCTCTATTTTAGTGTTATCATGTGTCTTATTTGATGTCTGATGATGTTGTGTAGAATCATGTCTCCAAGAAGATGTAATAATCAAATCCCTGAGAAATCTAACACTAAAAAACATCATGAAAATCCTCTTGTGATCCTGATTCTGGTTGAGGTGATTGTGTGTACTAACCAAACTCTAGGATAGACACAACCACTATATCTCATTTAATCTCTTACTATAGAACCTTAGAGGGTTGTTCTCCAGGTTAGTTCTGAAGAGTTTCTTCACTAGAAACCAACAGTGTTCAAAGGCTCAAAGTTATCCTCAATTGTTTTAGAAATGGTTGAGTTGTATGAAAAAATTTTTTGTATCCTTGGAGACATCTGATGAAATCAAGGTGATTTGTGCATAGAGAATAAGACCATGGGACACTATAGTGATTTTAATGAAGCATGAGGGATGTGTGTGGGAAGACATTATATTTATTTTCACTAACTAGTTCTATCCAGATTTGATGTTGTTGGCCAAAGATATAGTTTTATTTAAGCTTGAGTAGTCTGTAAAAACCATGAAAGAGTAAAAAAACTAGTTTTATGAGTTATAATTGTTTACAACTGAGATGGTATTAAAGGATAAGATAAAGGATCAAAGGTTCTATTTAAGTCTTTGATAATATATTCTTTTTCCAATTTTCTTTCTAATGCTACACACATATAATGATGTTCCCAATAGTGTGATGTTGGTCAAAATGGACCTGGATGGAGATTTAGGGATTTCTAGAGTTCTTTTATCCCATTGGTGGTTAATGTTCATCAAAGGAACAGGAAATTATAATTATTCTCATTTTGGTTATCAATAGTATTATTTTTCTAATCATTTTACAGTTCCAAGAATATTCCCTTTTAATTGTTACCACTTTTGAAATCCAGGGCCTTCATACAATGTTTGCGATGAGGTGCCAGAGATTTGTGTCCCCTATGGACGATTAGGTCAATATCATAAATTCGTCCATATTTACTCCACTCCTTATAGAATGAGAGTATCATCATATCCTTATAAAATTATAGTCATTCACAGTCTTTATTTAAAAAGGGGTTCCATCCTAATGAATCTATAAGGACTCCTCTTTACATAGTGTATGATTATCCATAGGAAGAATATATATCTCCAACAACTATAAGAGTTTCCATTGTTATAGCATCATCATTTGTCACTTATATATCTGATACAAGTGCATTTCATTCATTTATTTCAACCTGTATTGTCAAAATTCTAAATATTAATATGGATATTTTTTCTTATGTAGCGGATATTACTAATCACCTGGTTACAAAAAGAAAGTTGGGTCTCCACAGTCCAGATTTTCGTTTCTCTCTATCAGATATCAATATTGCTTCTATTTTTCTAGTTACAAACATGAAATTTCTTGAATTTATATTCGATAGGGATTGAATCATTACTAATAAATTTAAGATTGATTGTTATCTTTGATGGGTCTCCTCCACTACACCAAATGGTGTGTTCTATTTCTTTTCATTAAAATTGAACCTACGGTTGAGTGGAGTCATATAACCTTATCAGGTGTTGTGGATAGTGTAATCTATGTAATCTTTTTTATTTTTTATGGGAATCATTTTCTGGTTATCTCACACTAGTTGATCTCAAGTTTCCTGATGTGTTTCCTTTTCACATATATCGTTTTCCACTGGTAATATTGGTAGATATTTCTTTTGATTTAGTTACTGATCCTCAGCCAATATCAATTCCCTCTTACCTCATGTTACAAACAGAATTGAAAGAGATGAAGACTCAGTTGTATGATCTTTTAGAGAAAGGATGTATACGCTCGAGTGTGTCATCTTGGGCGACATCCATTATCTTTGATAGGAAATATGATGGTTCCCTTTTCCTTTTTATTGATTACTAAAACGCCAGTCAAGTTACTATAAAGAAAAAATTTCCCTTTCCACTGATTTATTTTTTATTTGATCTTCTGAGAGGGGAATGTGGTTCTCTAAGATCAACCTTTGATCTGGTTAACATCAGTTTAGGTTAACCGAATATAACATCTAGAACATATAATTTCAAAGAAGGCATGACCATTATGAGTTCCTTATCATTCCCTCTGTTCAAACTAGATTGACCTTTTTAAATACTAACAAAATAATTTTTAGAACATATTATTCTCCAGTGGGATGTAGATGAGTCATCTCATACCTGTACTAAGGGGCATGTGTACACATTGTTGTTATCATCACATAAGTGTGTGAGGATCCCATAATTAAGAACTATGGTACCTATGGGTAGATGACCATGTTTCGTGCCTCTTTATATAGAAGATATGAATATATGAAAAAAATTAACTTTTTTTCATGCCCTTATAATTTATATAAAATATTTTATATAAAAGTGTTTATTTAATAAATTTTTGTAAAGTATATCCATCATTTGATAATGTATTCCATAATTTAAAATGAAAAGTATGATATTTTAAATATGAATTTGAAATGAAAAACCTATTTTTTAATAAAATTTACTACTCTTTATTTGGATAATTAATGTGGGAATATTATTATGAAATCAATGTTGAGACCCTACTCAGATTTTAGCTAACACCCTACCTATCCATTTGCATGTTTTTACATTATCTTTGTCCAGGTATGATTAGGGGTAAGGTGACACTTGGATTTTTTTCTAGCTATTGACACTTGGACATGAATAGCTTTTTTCTATGGGACTTAGTCTATTATTTTACTTTTATGGTACTTATCTATTGTAATTTCGGTCGTTTATACCTTGTTAATTTATGGTACACTTCTCCCTGTATTGTATCTTTTGTATGAATGTTGACTTTTGTATCTTTACATATGTAATTCATCGGAAAAAATCTTTCCCAATTTTGTTTCATATGATTCCAGGTGCTAGTTTTCAACCTTTGCGGATTGAGAACACAGTTCGGGATATGTTAATTCCATATTAGTTATCAGGTTACCAGGATACCCTAGATATTTTTTAAAACTCTATTTCACTAGCCTTATGATTTTCATATGTAATGTAACCTTCAAAAAATGAATCTATTTTTGATATTCCATATATTTTCCTTTTCCAAATATAGACATTATAATGATGTTATGGAATTTTATTTGTCATTATTCTTGCATGGACATTAGGACTACCTCAATCATCCTTCCAGTTTCCCCTCATGTCTGAATCAATTTTAATGTGTCCAAAAAACAATTGGATCTTATTTGGAATGTTTTGGGAAAATATTTTATATCAAAATAACTTGTATATGAATAATAAGGAACATTGATTTCATTTAGGGTGTTGTTGGTGTTACTATTTAGCAGGACAGTTCAGCTATTAAGGGTAGTAAGGATGATCGAGATTATAGAGATGTTTGTCTTACCACTTTTGATAAATCTCATATTGCGGATATATTTCATTGTATAATGGAATCAATGGGGTGGGAGTGATTGGGCCCTTACATTTGATGGATGTGATTGATGTCTCTAGAAATTTTTAAGGGAATTTATAATTTCTAGCACAACCAGAATGGTTTGTTTTCATTGGGTGTTCACACCCCCATAAAATATGTTGTAGAATATAAACAAGGATGGAACAACACATGATGACCTATTTGGCCCATTTGAATTGGATCTGATCCATAAACATGGTTATAATCAAATATTAACTCACATTAGGTGTTTTGGTATGATTCCAACTTTAGGAATTTAGTTGTGGGATTAGTTCATTCATTAAGAAGATTATTATTAAGATAGTTATGGAGAAAACACTGCTAATATCATGTATCTAAGTTGATCATCACTAGAATACTCTAATTATTCAGTAAAATACCATTCATATTAAGAACGAAATTCTATTAGAATATGAATAAGATCGAAGTCAAATCCTCAAGAGCTATGAAATTGTAAAGAGAGGGTCTCAAAGTATCTTGTGAAAAAATCATATGGGGATGATATATACTCTCAAGAGTCATATGATGGTGTAGGGGATAGTGAATCAGTAGATTTACCTTATTCATGAAAGATAAATAAGATAGAATTTGTAATGAAATGGCAATTTATCCTTTTAAAAAAATAACAAAAACCAAAAAAACGCAAAGAATATACTGAGCTACTGGGTCATAGGGTTAGGTTGTTGTGTCATGGGCATGGGGAATTTTACCAAAGAAAAAAAGATGGCATCAAAGTACCCAATTAGTTAGAAGGTTATATTGAAACTACAGAGTTCATGAAGGATGATTCCAGTAATGAAAAAATTGATAAAGAGTATGACAAAGAAAAGTTACATAAAAATGCAGAACTCAAAGAATGTTGGGAATCTATTGGTGAGTTGGATCTGATCATGAATTTAAGGGACAATAAATATAAGATAATGTGGTGATTGAATACTAAATAGAATATTTTGAAATGATTAATGTAAGAATGATTAAAGTTAACATCAATAAAGAGTAATGGGTTTGGATTGGTTCTCAATCATTAATATTTATATGTGGTTTCAATGAAAGGAAGATCAATATATAGGAGTATATCAAGGTCAGGAACAAGACTGGGAACCAATTTGGGAATATCATTCAAATGTAGTTGGGGTGGGAGAAAGTATTAGTTAATACACTATAAAAGTGATGGTTAATGGTAGTTTATTTTCATTGGTTATAGTAACCTTTGTGAAATAAATCAGGTTATAAATATAACATAGAGGTAGATTCATATTGCATTTATCAAATTTTTTAATTATTAGTAGTTATAATTAAACAGCCATAAAATATTTAAAATCACATAATACCTCTCCTTTCAATAATCCCTCTATGCTACCTCGAACCCTTACCCTCCCCCCAACCTCCCTCTCCCCGGCTTAGTTCCGCTCTTTGGTAGTGATAGAGACCCCCCCCCCAACCTCCCTCTTCCTGGCTGAGATTTCATCCTTGTCGTAAACATGGACACCCCTAAACGTTACATCATCCCCAACCAAAATTTATTATTGACTTGAATTAGATGTAAAATAATGGGTGATAAAAATAATATATTTTTATTTCTATTCATTAAATAATAATAATAATATATTTGTTTTTTATTTAAAATCTCTTACATTGTTTTTAAGTTGGTTTTTTAGAGTTATAATAATCAATAATTTTTGTTATGTTTTATTAAAATTAAAAAAAATCATTTATGATATATGTAGATTATGGAATCTAGATAATTCATAATTTCATGGTTTTTAATTGATATTAGTGAGTTAAACTTTCTTCTATATATGTTAATGCCTCTAATTATTGATAGATACATAATTTAGTATATTTTCCAAATCAAGACAAATTGGTGGTAGGATTTGGGGGCCCACATGGTTTCATCGCCAACCTAGGAAAGGTATATAAGCATAAAGGTCTTTAAAATGTGATATTAGACCCCTTTAAAATTTATCATAATGATTTAGGTTTTATAAATATGTGAGGAAAAAATTATATTAATAACCTCTATCAAATTATGATATAGTAGTTCAGGTTATGTTTTAAATGCATGATAATAAATTTTTGATTATAGTAACATGAACAACCAACATAGTTTCATTGATTTTAGTTTAACTAGAATGATTTTTAATAGAAATAATTATAGTTTCTAGTTTTTTGTTCAGTCAAATGACTAATTTCTTATCATTTGATTTGAAAATCACAATATAAATTATTTAAATTTTTGTTAGCATCATGTTATTTATGTTTACATCAAATTAAAGGAATATCGAAAATGATGTTATCTGAACTGTTTGATTTATACAATTCATAGACCAACATGAAGTCACACTAAAACAATTCAATAGAATATAAACATATAGAGTTGAATATTTTGGTTATGCATGATATATATTGATATCTAAAAACAATTATACATTTCATCCATATTTTTAAAATGTTTCTCTTGGTCTTCATTAGATCATGGGAAAGGGTTCAGACATTGACCAACGTAGATAATTTTCAATGGAATGTACCCTACATACTTACAATACTATAGTAGAGTACTTTGTTATCTTTTATTTGATTCTTACTATTTATATATATTTGTGAGAAATAATAATTTATTTTATTTATGTTATTATATTACTTGTTTAGTAAGAAAAATGTCATCATTTGATTGATCCCATTCCATTATAGTTATTATAAAAGTGTCAATGGAAAACTTGGGTGATATATTTTTTTGATTTAACATGTTTCATTTAAAATTTATATCTTTATATCTTAATGTATAGGTAGAATACATGCCAATAACTACAGATAATATTTGGACTAATTTACCTCAAAATACACCTAGATATGATAAGTGTTTGGAATAATTTTTTGATTATGAAATTGAAAATAGATCAATGGATTGTAAAGTAAAATATTTATATCCTGATTTTATATTCTGGTGATGGTTGTATAGAAATTAATTATAGTAGACATTAAAATTTAAAATGTATCATTCTTGATATGTATGTTCGATTTGGAATGGTGAATCAAATTTTATGGAAATTGAAATTAATTAAAATACTGTCAATGAAATATGAAGTGACCCGACATTGGATAATTCTATTATAAAATTTTTAAATTACACATTAGTTTTTTCAGAAAACAAATTCCATGATTTAAATAGATCAACAGAACCTTTAGATGATCATTATTATGTTTATCTAGCTTAGAACATCATTTTCAAAATATAAAATTTATTAATTAGATGAAGACAACCAATAATAAATATATGAAAGATGTACCAATTATTTGAAGTTGTATTTTCAAATTTTTTTGTATCATTTCATGTGTAATTTTGGAATTACTGACAAACAAGTGTCCATGATTTTAGATTTTATTTATGACACATTTAGTGAATTCAAGATCATTGCATCATTATATGATGTTTATAAATTCCTCAAAAAACATGTACTTGATTATACAAAGATACATATATGCCTTAATGATGGAATGATTTATTTGGCGGAGAAGTCTGATAAATAATAATGAAAAAGATTTCATATAATAATATTGAATTAAATGAACAATAGTGAGAGTATAAAACAATGAAACCCCAAGAAGAAACAGAAGAAGAAAATTCTTAGAAAGGTATTGCATTACATTCCTCTAAAAACATGCTTGAAAATATTATTCATGTCATCTAAAACTGACGGCATGAAGTGGCTTGCCTAGGACACTAAATATAGATTGATGAGACATCAAAATGGTTGAGAATAAAGGAATATGTTTGATTCTATCTATCATTATTTTTCTTCGGATCCTAGGAATGTGTGTTCGATATTGGATTATGATGGTTTTAACACTTTTTGTACTTAAGTACAAATTATATCATTTGACCAACTATTTGTATCCACTATTATCTACATCTATGGATGTGTATGAAGAAAATTTATTTCATTATTTCAATGATTATTCTAGGAAATAGACTTCTTTAAAATGACATCAATGGATACCTTCAACCACTAGTCAAATAATTGTAGAATAATGGGATTATGGGGTGGAATATATGATGCTTCAATGAGACATCAATTCAAAATTCTTGCTAAGTTAATGTGGATAATTAGTAATGTTCCTTAACCAGGACATTTATCTTATTTGAAAACTCATAATGTTTTGGATTGTCTAGTTATTTGTTCTTATTTTGAACCTCAACAATTACATCATAACAAAAATTGGTTTTTTCTATGTCATCATTAATTTCTTAATACATATCATAAATTTAGGATTAATAAGGCATGATTCAATGAAGTTATTGAAATAATAAAGTCACTGAAGGTGTTAACTGGTTCAGAAATCACGGGAAAATTAATGAATGTCACTGGAGGACTTGTAAATTGTCATCCATTTAAATAAGAGGGGGAAATTGTATAAGGTACAATATCAGAAGAATATGGAACACAAAAGTGGAAGAAAATAATTATATTTTACAAAATTCTTTTTTGGGAGTTTAATTTTATAGTTAATAATCTAGTAATATTTCATATTGAGTAGAACCTATGTGATAATGTAATTCTTACAATTCTCAATGATAAAGTTAAATCGAAGGATAACCTTAATGCTCGTATAGATTTCAATTCAATGAATATGAAGCATGTTTTAAGGTAAAATGAGAATATAAATTATCCTTTACCTCTTTTAACAATGAAAAATCTTGATAAATATGTAATCCTTTTTATATTAAAAAATGGTAAAGTTCCACAGTGATATTAATGTGACATATCAAGGTGTGTTTACTTAAAACACATAAAGTTACAAGGATTGAAAATTCATGACAAACATATTTTGTTGGAGCATCTATTTCTGTTGGATTCATTTAATACATTAGGTGAAAATGTAACTATAGTTCTCGTTGATATTTTTACCTTTTTAGGTGAGATTTTTTGAAAAAATATAAATCCAACCAAGCATGATAATCTTCAAGAAATACATTATTTGAAAATATTTCCTTTAGAGATGTTATTTACCCCTTTGTTCTCTATAGTCAAGATTTACTTGACTATTAATTTGGTTGAAGAGGATATACATATTGGAATAGTACACTATTGATGGGTGTATCCATTTGAGTGGAAAGTTGATATATTATTTAATTTCATTGGTGAATTTTATTTTATGAAATCATTCCATAATTTTTTTTAATATGTTTCTTTTTTCATCAGGTATATAGGTCATTAAAAATCATATGTGAGGAATAATGCTCAACCAAGATGATAAATTTCTAAATATTACATAGATGAATTATGATTAACTTTTATTACTATGTATTGGGATGGGATTGAGACTAGAATCAATCATGTTGGACTTCTTGAGGATATCTCCACCAATTCTAGTTTTAAAAATAATTCATCTGTATTTCCAACTATTGGATGACCAATTAGAAATGGATCAAATTTTACAGTGACTTAATTGGATTTACTTCATGAATGAAGATATGTGATACTCAATAGTGTTATTTCATATAAATTTATTAAATACATGAGACTATAAAAAACCAGTGACTTAGTGTTCTAGGTTGAAATGATATGGAATTAACAAAAGTTATTAATACAAAGCATGTCAAATGGTTCAACCATTTTGTAAGTATATAATCAAATTCATATTATTAATATATAGTTATTTTCTCTCTCTTAAAATTAACAACATATATATTTTTTATAGATAATAAATGTTCACAATTGAGTTGAAATTTTGAAGGATTTGATTTTTTTGGCACAAGGCCCTCTAAGGCGGGCTAAGTAATTCGATTCCTACAATATTCGGGTCTTCTGGATTCATATACTTTATCGTGAATAATACATGAAAAATCAAAATATTAGCATATTTACATTCATTATGTAGGGATACTATGGGGTGCTAATTGATATATTTAAATTAATGTTTCTTGGTAGTTTTTTTGTCTTATTCAAATGCAAGTGGGTAAACATTGACATGGGTATAATGAATGATTTGTTAAATTTAACTTCTATAGAGATCTCTCACATAATACATACTGATGAGAATATAGATCGTAATCCATTTATGTTGGATTTACAATAAAACATGGTTTATTATATAGATGACGATATACATTAATTTTGAAGTGTATTAGGAAACTTGAAGTATAGATAACTATATGATATAGGTGATGAAGATCAATTTGTGCTTCATGATAGTGAACACAATCCAAAACAAAATATTGAAAATTTTGTTCCTAACAATATCAAAATGGTATAATTTGAATGAGGGGGTTAAAATGAAACAATTTTTTCAATGAAGGTTGATAACAATGAATATAATGATGATAAAGATAATTGAATGTGTAAATTGGTAATGAAATTATATTATAATTTAGCACTGATATGTGTTTCATACATATATAAATTGTTCCAGTTTATCTCTTTTTAGTAAAAATATTTCATTTCTACATTTTTATATATCTATTATAACTTAACCATTTTAAACGCATGAATGTTGAGAACAAAAATCATAATTATTCTAGATGATCAACATCTCAGAGCACACCATCACTTTCATCATGTTCTATATGTCCTAGTTATTCTATTTTACTCGAGACTACTAAAGATCCATCAATTTCCCCATATGTTGATGGTATCCCACCACCTTATTTTCTTTCAGTGATAGAGTAGTTGGTCACCCCTCAATCAAGGGGATATTGGAGAGTTATCATTACTTATATTTATGTCATTTTTTCAATAAAAATATTAAAGATTATTAAATGTTTATGAATTTATAAAATAGATAAATACAACCATATAATGGATAGAAATTTGAACAAAATATATAAGTTTGTATTGAATTAATTCAATATTATCATTCAATTTGATGTGTTTACTGTAACACCCGAAGATTTTTGTGATTTTTTTTCTTTGAATTAATTTCTTCTTTTGATATTTTTCACTTTACAAAACACCAAAAATAGATTTTAACTAAGTAAAACACTCATATCTAATAGATCCAACTTGGTGTATGATACACGTAACCCCAAATGGGTTTAAGTTATACAGAACAACATAGTTAACATATATTATAGAAAATGTTGACCTTCCTCGATTTCTTGCATAACACGCAAGACAGAGTGTTACCTGACTATAATATATTATTAAAAATATTATTACAATAAAATATAACCTAGTAGATAATTATATTAATATCAATATTATTAACTAAATTATGAAAATATGTGGTTTACAAAAATATAAGATGAATTCATATTTAACAAATTAATTAGAAACGAATTTTAAAACTGATTGAATATAAAGGAAAAAATTGTTATAATAAAAATTATATTTTAAATTATTAAATTAAATTAAATATAATTTCTAAGGTATAATAATGTAATAAGTATGTTATATATACAACAATTTTTTTGATATCCATCCCACATATTCTATAGACATAAGATTAAAAGAAACAGAATTCTATTCATAAAACATATTTTTTATAAAGGTGGTTTTACCACCGTTTTAATGAGAACACTTTTTTAAATAAAATATTTATAACTTTTATTTATTTTATATGATAAATTGAACTTGTTATTTTTAGTAAAAACATAAAAAATTAGGTTACGGTAAATTTTTTTGTACATTTATTTATGGTTTCAGCTTATAATGAATAACTAAAAATACTAGATTTTAATTCTAAAATGATTTTTCATCAAATTTAATTATGACAATAAAATATAATTATAATTTGTTTAAAAGTTCATTTAGATAATATATTTATCAATAAATCAAATTTTGGTCATTGGAACCAATTTCAAATTGAAATTGGATATATAAACATAGCAAATTTGTTGATAATTTTTTTATTAAAAACCCACAAAGTCATCCGGTCAAGGGGATTAATCGTAAATTAATTTCTGCCAATTATATAATTATAATTTGGAAAATGGATTAAATATTAGTAATATTCATAATTTATAATTTCTAATAAGGTAAAAAAATTACCAAAAATATTAGTGAAAATGATTAAAATTAATTAAATCAGCTAAGAGAAAAATTAGGTTAATAAAGTACCGAACCATTTATATAAGACCCAAAATGACCTAGAAACATATCCAAACCCCATTTAATGGACTTATATAGACCCTAAAATCAATTTTAATGACTTTTGTTCCTTATTGGATCCACTTTTAACATAAAAAATGTAAACCTAATTCTCTATTCATATATTTACAAAAGTGCCCCTCCTCCACTACAAAAGGACACCACCTCTACCCATTACACACACATCTCAAACCTCTTAATTTCAGCCAATACCTGACCAATAAAATTAAAAAAATTCCTCCCCTATACCTTTAATCCTACCTTTTTTCCTAAATCCTCTCAAGGAAGCTTTTTGGAACAATCAAAATGGAGTTACCTGATTTAGAGGTAACATCTTATCTAATGCTCCTTTCCTTTATTTTCCCTTTTCAACCCATACCGTCTATTTATAAAATAATTATTTGAAAACACTAGTTTGAAACATATTCTATGATTTTTTATGCTAAGTGTTTTTCCTACACTTACACACACCCCTATCTAATGGTTATAGAACTTACTGTTTCTGTATATGACGAACTACTGCATCACGAAATGATGATTGTTAATTTTTTCATTTACCACCTATCATAGTGGACATTAATATAAACACTATATTTATATATTTAATGTATTATATTTATTTTGTCTTTAATATTGTTTTTTTAACACACATTGTTTTACTTTTCATTTGGTGTTAATATAATAATCTTGTTTGAGTAAGGGTGGACTACTGCCCACTCAGAGCAATATGATTTGTTCACACACTACATAGAATGTATTAAGGATGGGTTTAGTTAAATTATTTGATATAATAATTAAAATATAATAATTATATATTTATATATATATTTATATACATAAATATATACAAATTTAATTTACATACATTTTTTTAATACAACAGTAAAAACTGAAACAACTTTCTTTCTTACGAACAGCTTACCATCTCCATGAAATATGTGTTTTATATTTTAACTCCATATTCTATAGATTTTTATAATATAAATATAATGTATATATATGATATTTATTTCATGATTTAAATTATTTAATCAATATATAGGTATAGGGTCTAACAATATAACAAATTAAGATATATGTGTTAAATAAAGTGAATAATACCCGAAGTGAAACCTTATCATATTATCATTAAAAAGTGGGTAATAAAAGGTAATAATAAAACCATATAAGGAAGTACATATAAGTATATTATTTTATATGAAGATTTATAATAAACTTATATTTATTATAAAGGAATATTGTATGAGTACAGAGTGATTCAGTACACAATGTATGTGGATTTCGTCTCACATTCAATTTCTACGAGGTACATGTTTTGTTCTCCACTCTTTCCTTTTTGTGTGGGTTATGTACATCCCATGATAGTATTATATGTATCTAATACTTAAATTTATTGGTATTCGCAAATTTATTTATGATCCTTATTTCAAGGGGGTTGAGTTTCAAAAGATACCAAATCGGTAAAATAATTTTGTCTAAATTTTCATTCATTGAGACTCATGTATATTTATGCACCAAAACTCTTTCTTTGAGGTGTATATATTTCAATTTTACATGTTATATCATGAATATCAATATTTTTAGGATATTTTATGCTTAATTTATTTTAATTTATTACATGGATATTATAATTCCATGTTACCATGTTATAAGAGTTTATTGAGAAAATCTCATTGCTTTTTGAGAATACTTATGTTTATGCTTAATTTAATGAAATATGAAGATCTATATCTCAAATTAATTCATTAAATTGATTCTCCTATGGATATACATGATATAATCATGTATTCGTACAATTTATCTACACTTTTTTTTCAAAATATAGATAAGAATGTGTTTTTATGAAATCCTGACATTACCCTCCTTTTGGAAAGAAATAATTGTTTTCTAAAAAGGGCTCACAAGAATATTATATAATTATCCTATATTAATTAAAATAAATTTACCCCTTTTTCCTCTACGAATCACTTCATGGTAATATTATTGTCACTTTTCAAATAATGAATTTCTTATATCTTTATTACTGTGAAAAATTAATCATTTTTTACCTATTATGACATGTAGATATTTACCCCACGTCATTCCTTGAAGATTCATTTGTACTATTAAGAGGTTAATAATTAAGAAAATATTTTTAAAATATCATTTTCAATTAAAAATGTTTTCAGAATTATTTCAAGTATTATTTTTAATTTTTCAATTTATTTTTTAATAAAAATAGTTTAAATAGTTTTATAAATTATAAATACTTTTTAAAATATGTAACGTTATTTTCCTAAAGAAAAAATTTGAAAAATGTTTCAAAAATATTTTTTATCTAATATGAAATCAATTTACATCACTAATTCCCTTTTAGAAAAATACCTAATTTTTCCATTCATATCCTTTCAAAGAATGGGGTATGATTAATGTCATGGTCTCCAGGAAACATGTTTCTCTTGTATGGGTTATATGTTTATGTAATAAATATCTATTTTATGGGTAATGATTTGATGAAATGGTTTTGAAATCTATCTATTTTACACAGGTTATGATACGGTGAAATTTTAATGATACCCATTTCATTTTATGGGTTAAGATATCATGATTATAAGACCTATGTCTTTTTTTAAATCATGTTATGAGGAATGATTTATTATATTGTGGAAAATGTGTGAATGCTTTTAATATGATATGGGTGCGACCTATATCTATCTCCAATTCATTAGGAAAGGATAAGTTTTACATGAGCTCAATGTGTACACAGGTTGTATCCCATGCTCGAAAATAATGAGGGTGTATGGGTTGTAGCCCAAGTCTGAAAAAAGGAGGGTGTACGGATTGTAGGCCAAGCCCAAGAAAGTGGATATATGTGTAGTAGCCCAATCTTGAAAAGAAAGAGGGTATATGGGTTATAGATTAAGCCTAAAAAGAAAGAGGATATATGTGTTGTATCATAATCCTAATTGAAATAGGGTAAATGGGAAGTATCCTAAGCCTGAAAACAATAAGTTACATGTTTTTTCGCCCAAGCCTAAAATCAAGTGGGTACATAGGTTTTAGCCCAAGACCAAGTAGGAACACGGGACATATCCCAAGCATAACATGTTATAATGGTCATGGTAGGTATCCTTGACATAAATTTTTATATTCTTATATGCATTCCAAAAATCCTTTGTCATAATCCATTTTTATGATTTCATTTATCATGATGTTTATTTCCTTATGATTAATTTATTATCAACTTCCATGATTTATCTCATAACTCAGGTTAATGATCATTGTTATGCAGGGTATGATCTCCAAATGTTATGATCATGTTACGATACAAACATGTACATGTTTATGATTACGGGACACCCTTGTTTCCCCTTAATAAGCATATGAGGTCACCAATTTCTTAAGTTTTTTTCTATAGGTTATGAAGAAAGGTTTTTGGTAGATATACTAAAGGTGGAGATATTTATGGGGGATATTGAAGATATTTTACCATGATTAAATATTTTTTCCTTTCTTCCAATTAAAATAAACCATTTTGGTACTAGGGAATTTATTTTGGTAATGTACTACGAATTCATCTAAAATGATGTAATATCCTTGTCTATCAGGCCTAGGTCGCTATAGTTGTTATCAAAGAAAATGATTAGTTATCCTTTTTGAACTATGACTAGAAAACATTAGTGAGATCCATAGGTATATTTCTAAGGATATTTCATTGTATGTCTCTTAGGATAGGTAGATGAATTAGTTAACATTTATGAAAATGTCACAGAATATTGGTAAATTATAGAGTAAGATGTTTCTTAGAAATGCATGCATGTATAGACACTACATGTGGATGTGGATAATGTACACATGTACCTAGGGTTAACAACTATAACCTAATGTTTTTGTCTTGAATTTGGGTAATTTGGTACATGACAACTGGCCTTGCTGGAAACCTAATTTGACACTCACAAGGGATATGATTTGGGAATTCACAAAATCTTCAAGAAAATTCACGATAGATTTAAATATAATTTGGATATGAAACAACTACGAAAAACATAAGGAAGGTTTCATAATTTAGGCATCATATATGTGACATTTAATGACTATGTGGTTCCTCTATTTGATAAATATTTCATACTCAATGATTTTTTGGATTTAGTAAATTGATGGAATCCAAAGAAACAACATTAGTGGTGATTGTGAGGGACAATGCAATGATTTCTCTCTAATGAATCTGAATTCTTTGGGAGATGAATTGAAAATTATCGTTTCTATGCTCACACAACTGTCTAATGCTATGAATAATGATGATCAATTGAAAGAATACATTATATTCTGTCCTTCATGAGGAATATTCCACATTCATTCATCAGGTAATCTGATCAACTTGTTACTAAACATTGGATCAGTACCACTAAAATTATATTATCCATTCTCAAGTGTTTTTAATTCATGAGAAACACATTCTATCTATTTAGCAGTTATAAGGTGAATAAGAAAAATGGTGAAATCTAATCAAGAATATGAGGAAGTAAGAAAAAAGTAAATCTAAGGATTGGGATGAGTTGAAGAACTTATTATTCAAAAATTACTTTCCTCATTTCCTTCGTAAAAATAAGGAAAAGGAGTTCCTTATGTTGATGGAAAAGAAGTTCCTTGAGTTGAATAAAATGGTTGAAGAATTTGTTTGAACCTATAATGATAATTTCACATGACTTGGGAGATATGCTTCTAAAATTATCATCCAACCTGAAATTAAGGTTGATATGTTCGTCAGTGTCTTATATCCATGTCTCATAAGGGAATTATCAATAAGAGAATTTGGTATCTATAAAGAGATTATGAATTTTTCATTAATGATTGAAATTGATGTTGGATTTGTATATCAATATCATAATTTTAATATGTTGGGGAAGATGGAATTCAAAGGAAAATCAAAAGGCCATAGGGATAAGAAGATGAGCTTTCCATTGTGCTCTACACGTGGAAAGAGGCATGGCGGAAATTGTCTTAATTGGACTAGTAAATTATTTTATTGTTAAATGGAAGGAAATCATGTATCTAAATTCCTATGTGATTGGAATAAGTTATAAAATGATGAAAATAAGGATATAACACTTCAACATGAACCTTCTACACATCGATGCTTCAATTACAGGGAGATTGGGCATTTTTCCAAAAAGGGCCCAAATCCAAGGGTTCTTATTCGTGATTATCCCCAACAACCAATAAATATAACGGTAAAATGGAAATCATATGTGATCATAATCGATAAAGTGAACCATGATAATTAATAATTACATATCCTTTTGTAGTTGTTAATTTTATTCTTGATTTTGTATGAATAATACATATGGAAGTCTTATTGTCCATAATTTGGTGAGATTTCATGTGATTATATTTATCTACCTGGATTTTTGAATAATAAAATTGCATTTATTGTTCTATAAGAGAAAGGATGGACCCAAGTATCCAAAAAAATTTAGTTGGTATAATATAAGAGAATATTTTAGGAATTAAGGATTAATTATATTTTTTAAGTGATTTACTGTAAACCATTTATGGAAATTTTAATATAAAATTAATATAATTTTATTGATAGTAATGAATTATGTCACATCATGAGTACATATTCATATTAGATAACTTATTTTTGTATGGTAACCGATGATATATGGGTTGAATTATCCTAGATCTCATGATATGTTAATACTTCAAAAAAAGAGAATGCTCAATCAATTTTTAGGGTAAGAGATGAAGTGGAAATATATCAAGTAATAACTAAAGGATGAGATTGTATATAAGGAATGGTAAAACACCAAGTATAATTCATATATTCATGGTCATTAAAAAAATTACTCAATGATAGGATAACGATAAAAAAAATGTTTTCCTAATTCTTTAAATTCAATTGAACTAGTGGATTTTGGGATCATCCAAAATTTATGACTTTGAGGCCCTCATATTTCCTTTGATCATTCACTTGTTATTGATTTATGACCACTATTATTATTTATAAATATTTACTCATTTCCTCCATGTCTAATCTTCCCTTCCAACCTATCTTCTCCTATGTGCAAAACCAGTTATATGTTACTTTGGGTAACAGTTATTCTTCCAAATTTCCTTTTTTAAGGGATGTTTTTGAATTCATTATTACAATGTGGGTTTCCATGAACAAAAAATTAATGTATTAATCCTTTGAAAAATCAAACCATTTTCTAGTGAAAAATTTAATTTAAATGGGGTAGAATATAACAGCCTGAGATTTTGGTGACTTTTTTTCTTCAAATTAATTTAATTATTGGATATTTTTCACTTTATGAAACACTAAAATAGATTTTCAGGAAGTCAAACATTCCATTCACATGTAACCATCTTGCAGTATATTACACATAATCCTAACATGGAATACGTTATATGGAACTACAAGGTTAGCGTGCATTACATGCAAGATGGGCCTTCCTTGATGGCTTCTGTAACATGAAAAACTGAGTGCTACATAACTATAATAAATTATTAAAAGTATTTTTATAATGAAATACAACCTCGAAATTATGTTTATGTATATGAATATAATTATCTACATTATGAAAATATGTGGTTCACACAAATTGAAGATGAATTCATAGGTTACAAATTAATTAGAAATGAATATAAAACTCGATTGAATATAAAGGAATATATTGTTATTATCACAAATATATCTTAACCTAGTAAATTATATTAATTAAAATTGGTATGTGATATTAATGTAATAAATTTTTTATATATTCAATGAATATTTTTTTGATAATCATCACATATACTATGTATACATCAGATAAAAACAAACCAATTTATATACATAAATATCTATATTTATATAAAGGTTATTTTGCCACCATTTAATGAAGAACCATTTTTAAATCCAATGATTATAACATTTATAGATTTAATATTTTACAATAAATATAATATTATTATGAGAAACATAAAAAATTGGTTAGGATAATTTTTTGGTGTTTTTATGTAAGGATTCATCTTACAATTAATAATTAAGAATAAGGGATTTTAAATCAAAACTACTTTTTCATCTAATTTATTTATAAATACAAATTATAATATTACTTGTTTTAATAGTTATGTTAGATAATATTGTTATAAAATTATCCAATTTAGTTAATTAGAACAAATTTCCCATTGAGTTTGGATATATCAACTTGGCAATCTTTTGATCATTGTTACTTTAAAAACCCGCTGTGTCATCCTATCAGAATGATTAATTTTAAATTAAGTTATTAAAATAATGTGATTTAAATTCTTAAAACAGATTAAATATTTTTAAAAATCATAATTTATATTTTTTAATAATTTAAATGTTTTTGGATAAAAAAATATTAGTGAAAGTGATTAAAATTAATTACATCGGTTAAGAAAACAATTATGCTACTAAAGTACTAAACCATAACATTAATACCCAAAACAACCTATAAAATTGTCCATAACCCATTTTTTACAATATTTATACCCTATAATCAATTGGATATACTTTTTACCAATATTGGATCAACATTCAACATAAAAAATGTGGGTGAAATTCTCTCTTCAAATTTCTACTAGAGTGACACAAATCTTCCAATATGAAAGGCCACCACCCCTACGCATTCCTCAAACCTCTAAAACCGGTTAATTGCTTCCATTAACTACCCAATAAAATTAATAAAACATCCCTTTTACCTTTAATCCTCCCTTTTGGAATAAAACCTCTCAATTAATCATTTTGAAACAATCCAAAAGTGTAACCCTATTTAGAGGAAACATCTTCTCTCAAACTCATTTCCTTTATTTTTCTTCATCACCCTCCACTATTTTTATTATATTATGGTGTGAAAACACCCATATTCTATATATACTAGTATGTTTTTATTCTATGTGTTTTACCTATTCTTACACACAACTCTATCTAATGCATATCGAACATATTATTTCTGTGTACGGTGAACTACTGCCTTATAAAATGACGATTGTTTATTTTTCATTTATCACGAATAATGGTATCCATTATGATGGAAAATAAATTTACATATGTAATATATTATATTTATTATTTATTTAACATTTTTTATTCTTTTTTTAATATACATATTCATTACTTTCTAATTTTTTTTAATACGATAATCTCATTTTATGAAGTGTAGAATACCGCCCTTTCAATGTTATGTGATTCCTTAATAAACCACATGGATTGTATTAAGGATATGATTAGTGAATATATATTATATTATAATTATAATGGAATAATTATATATATATATATACATATGTTATTTAGATACATTCATTCAATTCCACAATAAAAATGGAAACAATATTCATGCGTACACACGACGTACCGCCTCTATGAACGGTGTATTCTATTTTGTACCTTAATATTATATAGATTATTATAATATAAATATAATAGTTATATATGATATTTATATCATTTTTTATATTCTGGAATAATTATTTAAGTATAATAACCAACAATATATCAAATTAAGACACATGCAACGAATAAAGAGAATATTACCCGAAGTGAACCTTTATCATATGAATGTTAACAAGAGGGAAATATAAGTTAATAATCAAAAAATATATAGTAATATATATAAGAATATTCTTAGGTAATTTATTTATAGTAAATTTATGTTTATTATACCATAATCTTTTATAGGTACATAGAGATTCAAGATATATGGTAAGGGGATTTCATCTTACTTTTAATTTTTGTGAGATACATGTTATGTTCGCCACTCAATACATTTGTTTGTGGTGTATGTACTGGACATGATTGTATTATATGTATCTTATACGTAAATTTTTGGGTATTCACCTATAAATTTTATGATCCTTCTTTCATGGGTTTTATGTTTCATAATTTACCAAATTTGCTAAATAGTTTTGTCTTAATTTGCCTTCTTTGAGACTCGGGGTTTTTTATACACCTAAAATATTTTTTAGAGGTGTATATACTTCAATTTTACATTTTATATCTTGAATATAAATATTTTCATGACATTTTAATCCTTATTTAATTTTTATTTCATCCATAGGGAATACAATGCCATGTTACCAAGTTATATGAGTTTACTGAGACTATCTCATATATTTTCATGATTGTTTTTGTTTATGCTTCATTTGATGAAGTATTATGATCCATTTATCAATTAAATTCATGAAATTTATTATGATATGGTTAAAAATTATATACTCATGTACTGGTACCGGTTTTATACACTTTAATTCAAAATATAGTTAAGAAAGTGTTTGTAAGAAATCTTTACATTACCCACCCATCAGTTAGAAATCTATGTTTTCTAAAAAAGAATATCCAATAATATTATACCATTACAATATATGGATTATAAGAAATATTTACCCTTTTTTCCCTTTACAAATATCATAATGAGAATATTCTTGTCAGTTTCCAAAAAAGGCGTTCCTTCTGTCCTTTTTATCATGAATAATGAATGTTCTTTTTACCTCATACTACATGTACAGATTTACCTATCGTCATTCCATTGAAAATTATTTTTCACTTTTAAAAAATTATGCTTTAACATATTATTTTTTAAAATAATATTCATGTAAAACAGTTTTCTAAATTATTTCTATTATTCTTTATAAGTTTTCAATGTATTTTATTTAGGAAAATTATTTTTACATTGTTTTATGTATAAAAAATAATTTTACAAATAAATAAGGATATTATCCTCAATAAACGTTTTTTAATGATATTTTCAAAACAATTTTCCTTATAATAGAACATATTTTGATGTTACTCATTCCCTTTTAGGAAATTATCTAAAGGCTACATCTATATAATTTTTATTAATGGGTTATGCTTATTATCATGGTCTTTATGAAACCTGCTAATCTTTCACAGGTTATATGTTTATGACATCCATTTCTCTTTCCCAGAATATTATTTGATTAAATGGTTATGAATCCTCTCTATTTTACATAGGTTATGACGTGATTAAATGTTAATAACACTCAATTCTTTTAATGGGTTATGATTTGAGGTTTATAAGACCTTTTCCTTTTTATATGGAATGATGTGATGATTTTTTTACTCTCTTGTGACACGTGAGTGAATGATTTTAATATAATATTGGTGGGACCTATATATCCCTCCAATGCATTATGTAATGAAATGTTTTATATAATAAAAAAGGGTACATTGGTTGTATCCCTATCCTGAAAATAATGAGGGTTTATTGGTTATATCACATGCCTGAAAAGAATTTGGGTGTATGGGTTGTATCCTAATCTCAAAAGGAAAGAGTGTATATGGGTTGTATCCCATGCATGAAAATAATTAAGGTATATAGATTTAGACCAAACCTAAATGATAGATGGTACAGTGGTAGTAGCTGAATACCAAAAACAAGATGGTGTAAAGGTTATAGCCCAAGCCTAAAAGAAAGTGGGTATAGGAGTTTCTAACCCAATCCCGATGTAGGTACATGGGTTGTAGCCCAATCATAAGATGTTATAAAGGCATTGGTAGTTATCCTTGACATAAATGTTTTTATTAGTATATGTAATCAACAATTCATATATCAAAATCCATAGATATGATTTATAGATCATTTATGTTTATTTACTTATGATTCAAGTTTTATGAACTACCTAGATTTATCTTGCAACTCAGTTTTATGATATATGATATGTAGGGTATGATCTTAAAATATTTTGGTCACATTATCAAAGCACTAGGTTTATTTTTATGAGTACATATCTCCATTGTTGACCCTTATGGAGCATCTGAGCTCACCCATTTCTTATGTTTCCTTTTCCAAATTATGGAGAAAGGTATTAGGTACATATACTAAAAGTGGAGAATATAATGGGAGATTATGAAGAAATTTTATCATGATGGAATATTTTGTTTCGGAGTTTCCAAAGACAATAAACTATTATGGTCGGGCATGTATTTTTTTAATTTAGTAATATTAATCTGGAAGGTTGTAATATCCATGTATGTCAAGCCTATTTTGCTATATTTATGGTTCCAGCTGGTAATGCTTCTATAATATATGGGAATATTCATGGGCTGGTTGATTACAAGACAATGATCTTTCACATTAATTATAATGATTGGAGTCACATTCCAACATCATATAAAAATTAAGTCTTTGAAACTCTAGTAAAGATATTATTAATTTAATTTTCCTTGATAACTAATTTAAAATGAACGAGTAACATTTTGTAATATACTTATGAAGGGTCATGTTTTTTATTTCTAGAGGTTTTTTTATATTGATGTCCCCAAATCGGTTCATGCTCGTGGAATTTCCAAAACACACATACAACATCCCTAAAAACCTTAATTGAATCATTTATATGGAAAACATGCATTTTGAGTTTTACTGACTACATCTTGTGTGGGATTGACATGTGGTTCATTCTAACTGATAAAAAATAAAATATAGATCATTATCCATATGTTTTATAATAACTTGATCTTGTTTTATTGGTTTTGAGTCATTAAACACATATGAAATGTAACAAAATAATTTAAATATTGTGTTGGTGGGTCAAAACCAAGAAAAAAAAATCAAATTTCCAAAAAATCATGGGACAATGACCATATATTTAATATTGAAATGTAGAAATCAGAAACATGTCATTTCGAATGAATATTTTACTATTATAGTTCCAAATATGTTTTTAGGGTTTTATGACACTAAAATGCATATGAAATGGTCAAAATCAGCAAAACAACATTGGAGTTTCCTGAAATTAGGGGGAACAATTGAATATTTAATTTTAATCTGCAATAACTGATGGAAAGTCATTCTAAATAATGGTTTTACTATTAGGGTCCATAAATGTATTTTTATTGTTTTAAAATAGTAAAATGTGAATTGAGTGGTAAAAACAAGTCAAATGACATCATATTGTCTATAATAATGGGAAAAAATAAAATATTTAACTCTGAAATGTAGAAATTGATGACATATAATTCCTAATGACAGGTTTCCTTTTATGGACATTAGTGTATTTTAAGTGGTTTAAAACACTAAAAAACTTCTGTAATAGGTAAAACAATTTAAAATGACGCAATATTGATGTTAAATCACGGGGAACCCTCAACAAGGTTTTTTTGTGTACTCATAGACCACATGTCAATATGACATGTTATGTGGTCATAATTACTCTATAAACACTTCTGAAAGGTACAAAAGCCTTTTAATTGATGGACGTTGGATGTGCCACACTGATGGTATGTCAATCTGATTAATGGTTTTCCCATTATGGGGTAATCATGTTTTTAGTGTCTTAAAACACTAAAACATGCCTTAAATGGTCACAAAAAATAAAACTATTTTTGATAGTCCTTATATAAGGGAAATGTACCATATATTTAATTTGGAAATGTAGGAACTGATGATACATCATTCTGAATGATGGTTTTCTCATTGTGGTAATAAATGCGTTTTTGGGGTTCAAAACACTAAAACATGCTTGGAATGGTCAAAAAATATAAAATGACCATATATTGATTTGAACCATGTAACTACAACTTATTTATATTATTTTATGTGTACACATAAAAAAATATTAGTTTGGCATGTAGTGTCATCAGAAATACTCAGTAAAAATTTATTAAAGGTACAAAATCCTTTAAAAACAAGTCTTGGGGGGGACAAAACCAAGAAAATGACATCGTATTTCCCTAAAATCTTTGAACAATGGCTGTAGATTTAATTGTGAAATAAATAAATTGATAGCCTATCATTCTGAATAACAATTTTTATATTATGGACACAAATGTGTTTTTAGTATTTTAAAAAACTAAAACATGTGTGCAATGGACAAAAATAATCAAATGACAAAAAATTATCCTCGAATAAGGGAAAAATGACTGTAGATTTAGTTTTGAAATATATGAACCGATGACATGTCATTTAGAATGATTATTCTCCTGGTATTGTTGTAAACATGTTTTTAGTGTTTTAAAACACTAAGACATGTGTGTTACAATCACAGCAGGAAAAAAGACATTGCATTGTTTTCAAATTGAGGGAAATTGACCATATATTTAATTTGGAAATATAGAAATTGTTTAAATTTCATTCCGAATGATGGTTCTTAAATTATGGTCATAAGCACATTTTTGGAGTTTTAAAACACTAAAACATGCATGGAATGATAAAATCCATGAGGATGGCATTTTATTGACTTGAAATTAAAGGAAAAGACCTTAGATTTAATTTTAATATATAAGAACTAAAGAAACATAACTAAGAATGAAAAAATTTCAGTTATGGATATGAATTCAAAATTAGTTTTTGAAGACACTAAAACATGTATGGAATGGTCCAAACCAATAAAAACTATTATATTGTCCTGATATCATGGGATAATGACCATATATTTTATTATTAAATGTAGGAACATAAGAAACATCACTCTAAATGACAGTTTTTCTATTATGGTTATAAATACATTATTAGTGTTTTAAAATGCTAAAATGTTCATGGAATGGTAGAAACCATGGCAACTAATTTTAGGTTTATAATAAATCATGGAAAACCATCACATAGTTTTTTTGAAATATAGGACATCATATGATATCAAAATCATTAACATTTGTTTATTAAATAAATTTCTTAAACACCACATGTCGGTTTGAAAATATATTATAATATTTATTAATACCCTTTCATTTTCACGGGTGGAATATTATCTTAAATAGGAATGTTTCTATTTTGATACTATTTTTCATTATATATTATTAATTTTACGTTAATATTAATTCTTTTCTATTAAAAAATATGACATTTTATGTGACTAATGATTAATATATTCTATTTCATTTGTCATTCTCATTTATTTTCCTAAATATACTATTTTTCATTGTAGTGGAAGTTAAAAGTAGTATGCAGGAGATTAAATATTCTAATCCATGAAATTTTTTAGAAGGAAGTCATGATACTTCTTAGTTTCTTTGGTATGTTTAAAAAATTTCAATTTCTCTAATGTAATTCCGATTTATTATGTTTAGGTTTAATTTTTATTTAATTTTTTGTTATAGTTGATGAGATGACGTGGTCATGTTCGTTTGATGAGATTATGTAGAGATATAAAGATGCAGTAGAGGTTGTGACATGGATGTATATTGTTCATGGGTTTTTTTGGACATATTTATATATATATATTGATGACCAAGGTATTGGTTGATGTATGGGGTGATTGAGAAATATTTTATGATGAATGTTAATGTTTATATGTGACATGATGTGTAATTTATTAATTATGGGTATGTCGTATATTTATTATTTTGTTTATATCATTTCTGTTTTTTTTATTTATAGTTTTTTATTGATTTTTTTAAATCAATAATGATTTAACAGTGGTTTGTAGAAACCACCTCTTGACATATAATAATGAATTTATTTAGCAATGGTTCATCCTAATAACCATTAAATGAAATTTAGGGGTTAATTATATTTTAGTTATATTCCAATCGGATATTTTTTATTAAGAAAGTACTGATAATTAAAAAAAATTCCCTTAAATTCTCCAAATATAACACTTCAAAAACCACCTTGAATAAATAAACTGCTTTTCTTGACTAGAGACCATGAAATATGCAGTGGTTTTATGAAATACAGAACAAAATATACATAGGTTTAAACCACCACTATACCCCTAAGGAACCTTCTCTAATTATCCTTTTATTGTAGCGTCTGTTGATAAGTTTATTTTCTTCATGTATTTAAATGTGTTTTTATATAATAATTTATATAATTTAATTGAGAATATATATAATTCTTGGACCTTCTAAATTGTTTGGAACTGTTTTGAAGGAAACAACAATTAAATGAAAAATGAAAAAGAATATATGGATTTGGGATACTAAAAATCTTTCATGAAAAACTAGGACTATGTACAAATGAAGAAGAAGTAGAGTTTAAATACAATACATCTCCATTTATAACAAAAAATTTAGAAGATATTGGAGTGTTGCGTGAAGAATAAGAAGAACTAGATGTACCATGTGATGATGATGTAGAGGAAACAAAAGAATCACCCACAATAGAAGAAGTTGAGGATCTGGATATTGAACAAGAAAAATTCAAAACATGTTACCAATAATTGAAAAGAATATTTTTAAAGAGTCTAAAGTGATGTTGAGACCCTATTAGATTTATTAATACTATCAATAATTTTGTCACCACTTATGAGTTCCATGCTAATTTTATTGATGATTAGATGATATGAGATGGGTCGAATCTAAATTCATAATTGGGATGAAACAATATGGTCAGATCTATACCACACTCCAATAAGCTAACCCATGTATGGTTGATGTAAATGACAAAAAAGTCCACTTTTCAAGAGGAAACCGGGTTTTTATTGATTTCTAAAAATTTATATTTATTTCATTATTAGGATTTAATTTAATATTAGGATTTAATTTCACTACACATTTTCTTTTTTAGGGTTATTTAATGGGTCTTCACTTTCACATGATTTTTTTCCAAGTCAATGAAATAAGCACTAGAAACAAAGAAGCATGAATACAGAAGAAAAGGTATAGAACCATTACACATTGTGAACGCATTTAAAATCATTAAATCAACAAAATAACTATTGTAAATTCTCTACACATTATAAATTTACTACAGGTAGAAACTATGTAGATAAATTTTATAATATCCAGACCCGACATAACAATAAACTGATTGATGGAATGGTCACCACATAACCTCATGCATGTCTCCCCATATGCTAGAGGTTTCTGACTAGTAGCAAGGGTGTAAAAGTAGTTTAGTGGAGATAATATAAACTCGTTCTCAAATTAGACTATGATAACAACATAATAATGCATTTATAACCATAGAAGTAGATATAATGAAATAAAAAAGCATCATAAGACAATTGAACTACACTGAATATAGAAAATGGCCAATGCTAGTTTATAAAAAGCATGCATGCCAAATGATGTTACATATATGAAAGTAGTACATAGTACAAAATGATTATCATTCCATTTCAAGAATAAATAAATGAACCAAACCTCAAGGGAGATCACCACATGGATCCAAAGTCCCTGCTCAGTCCTTAGCTCCTAACTCGCATGTACAAGAGTAAACAACACAAGTATAAGTCCATAGACATGAAAAAAAGAAGAGTCTACTGGGGTACTAATGGTATCTATGTAGGGTGTGAGATAGCATCTCAGTAGGTCATCACCTAAGGCGTCAATCCCAAACCAATATGTGAAATTTCTAAATTAGGTAGTGTGCAGGTAAATATGTAATCTATAAATGAAATAATGAATTTACCATGGCATATAAACTGCTACAAAAACCATGCCAACATATCACCACAAGGCTCCTTGCACAAAATATTCATGCTCTTATAAAGAAGCTACAAGTAATACAAAAATAAATAACACATATTTTCCATTCATCCAAACATGTCATACTATCATGACTTTTATATAACCACATATCACAATTTACCATAACAATGCTTAATATTTGAGTACATCACATACCTCACACCCATTACATATAAATACGTGTATACCATGAAGGTTCAGATATAAGGTGTCATGTACTAAAGAACCCACATTAGAAATATAGACCTCAAAAGGTCGAATCCAAATAACTCGCCTAGGAACCCACATCGAGTATCATGGGCATCCCTGTGGAATCCCAGTTTAGGCACTGAATGATGTCCTAGGAGATGGTGTACCGACATATCCTATGTGAGTCAAAGAAAGTGGGATCCATGGTGTATTAAAACCCGAGGTATCCCATGGAATCAAGTCCTAAGGGGAATCATCAACCAAAGTCATCAATCACCACATTCCAGATCCCTTGAAAGTAGTCCGTGGATCATATCATTCATTCCTTAAAACCATTCAACAAATCAAACCATATGAGTATAGACACTCATATAAACCATTCCATCATTTTCCATATGAGTATACTCACCCATATAATTATTTATAACAATTCCATTCCATATGAGTATACCCACTCATATCATCTGTTTAACTATTTACCATGGGTTTACCCACCCATTCATCACAATTCATATATGATTTTTTAAAAATAATAATAAGGTCATACCAACCCTTATATCTATATAAATACATTTAGTGAGTTTACCCACCCACATATGTCACACACAACATGTGTATACCACTCATGTGTTCTATTTCCTTTTAATAAATCTATATGGGTTTACCCCCCAATAAACCATCATTTAATAATTATATACATCCTATAAGTTTAGCTACTAATTTATCCAATTTCCATTCAAGGAATATATTGAGTGTACCCACTCATTATCCATCATTATTTAATTTACCCTTAAACCATTCCAATCCAACCTATTGAGTATTCCAACTCAATTAACCAATTACCGTCAAGCAGACCACATTAGTTTACCCACCCATATTCCCCATTGTAGTTTATTAGAACTAGTTTACACAATTGTGTTGACATGAAAAGATGGAAACACATATATAATCTAAGAAAATCACATTCCATTAATTTCAATAGTGTCCTCTAATTATGAATGTTAATAAAACATACGTAGTCTACTCAATATGTTTTTAGCTTCAAGGAAGTGCACCTCAAATGAGGAGTTAATTACAAAAACATGATTTTTTATTCTTAAAAATCATTTAACACATATAGGTAGTTCATTATAGGATATTAGTCCATGTTATAAAAAGAAGTTAATAAGAAACTACTAATATTTTTAAATTAAAGGCAAGGTTAAGGACCTTTCCTCCAAGGATGGACAAACCAAATATTTCTAAATCAATCAGTTTCCCACTCACCCACACATACTTCCATATACACACATATATATATATATCCTTAAATTGATGTATGTGTTCCCCACACCCTGAGGTAATCCACACATGAAATATATATATATATATATATTCATATAAGGGAAACATGTTTGTGAGCCCCTGGATTTGAAAAAAACTCCTTACACCAATTTAATTAGTCTCATAATCTCTATTAAAGCCTCAATAAAGGGTGAAAAACAAATAATTGGTATAAACACTTCACTCAAATTGAAGGTGACAGAATTAATTCACCTAAACAGCCTCATCTACGATAGAAATTTCTGTAACACAAACCGATGGGTCCCAAGACACCCTCCACACAACCTACAAAAATGTGGAAATTGAAAATATGGGTTATCACCAAGACCAAGGTTCGTCTGAAAACTTCTAATATTCTTGAGAGATCATGAAACATTCAAAAATTAAGTGAGGAGAGGGTAGATGACCTATGTTGATGATCCGGAGGAGAAGCCACAAGAGAATCGACCAAAAAATTGAATATCAGATAGAGTAGTTGTGGACGGGGTGCCCTACATCAAAGTGGGGAATCCCACTACCTAGGTGCGTCGCATATAATAGGGGAGGAGGGGTTAGTTTATGTTTTATTTTTAATTTTATTTTAGTTAAAATAAATTTAATTCCTTAAATAGATCCATCCACAATGTTTAACCCGCACGGATTGAAAAACCATGGGAAAACCCCTGTCTAAGAAACCACCTAGCATGGTTTCTCCCACATGGTTAGCAAAACCATGTGAAGACCATACAACCCCATCTTGTACATAAATTAATCCACAAGTTTACCATATATGTCCAGCATAGTTTTTAGAATAATTCTGTGACCACTACAACAATTTTTGAAACTGTCTTTCAGGGTTCGGTGATCCAGAAACTGATTGAGTCTCTCAGGAAACCCTTAAACCTTTACTAAATCCTAGTAACATAACCTTAATGGGTTTCATATCATTAAAAAAATCTTTCTAAATCTCATTTTTAAATTCATTCCATCTGGTAATTTCCAAAATTTCAAAAACCCACATAAAAGGAATCAGGTCTTAAAAATATTTTTCTAGATTCTACCCAACGTAAAACTTCTTGTCCCATAGAAGCCTTTAAAAAGTAAGAAAACATCACATATCCCATATTGATCATATGGTTTCATTAAAATTATTGGATTTTGATTCCAAATTCCAAACACTCCTATAACCATTTCATAATCCCGAAGCTCTTAATCCTTTAAAACCCGATCTAAATCTCAAAGTCTATCCCGAAGAATCGAAAAAATTAATAACAAGGCCCATGTAGCCATAGACATGATCTCATTGACTTCACTTTAACAATTCTCATGTTGGTGCTTTCCACCATGGTTATCATTTTTTTTGGCCAATTCCAAACAATGACCCCTCCATAGTTTGAATTTCCAAAATGTTAATGTTCTAATTGTTCTAGAGACTCTTCTCATGTGAATTCTTTAACTAGTAAAAATCGATTACATATGAGGTCATAACAAAGACCTCATAGACGGAAATATTCAATATCAATTGACCAAATAAAACTGGTTTCACTGGATTTCGTGGAAATACATCACCAACCCATAAAAAACAATGGTCATTAAACTGGCTACGTACTATTTAAAATGGTTTTGTTACAAACCATAAACAACTAAAAAATGGGAACCAACCAATTCATGTCATTCCAACCATTATAAAATATTCCCAGCATAGATGGTCGATGTATCCAATAAATAAACACAATTTTTTCCTCCCCGTGGAATTTACCAGTTAAATTAAATGTACACTATGATGTCCTTACCCGATATCTGGTGAATGTCCAAAACAACCCCATCATTAGGTCATTCTAAAATTGTCATGCCTCATCACACATAAGGGTTTCATCTAAAGAACCATGAATCCTAAGTAAAAACATGATAACAACAACTTATCAATCCCAATGACATTCAGAAAAGTATTGTAGTGTAAGAACAACTTTATCATAGTGCCTATAAGACTATGTCAAGATAGGGTACATGCTCCTCTCGTTTAGAAGAGCACACTAAGTGTAAACTGATAAGATCAGTCAAACCACAAATAGTCGACTCTTTACAAAAAATCCTAAATTCACATTCCATCACATCGTCAACTGAACCCTGATGTCTATACAACAGGAGGAATTTATGTTCTTTTAACTATAACACTAAAATTCTTCCAAAACTATCATAATTTCTATAAGGTATTTGTCTAATTCCAACCATATTGAGGTTATGCTACCAAGAATGGACGAACACGTACACTAAATATAATTTGATGCTTCTTAAATTATGAGTTTCCATGTCATGGATAGAAAATACCATCCACTCACAAGCGTGCTAGCCCATAACATCTTAAATTCATGTCTGACATTCCACGAACCACTATCACCAAGTCAAACATCTAGAATGAAACCAAAATTAAACTGAAAAGTGTGTCAAAATACTTGTGTCACAAAATTCCTCCCGAGTAGTGGGACGAACATACCTTACGCCCCAGTCACATAACATCATAGTTAACACGAGAGCGTAATGAAATGAAAACATATCACTGTTAAACCAAACTCAATCAGTTCATTACAACATTAAACACTTGATATTTATGTCATATGTCAACACATACAACCCTGAGTTCACAAAATCCAATGGAACATTATCTCATATAGCAATTAACATGGATGAAAACTTACAGAGTCATCTGTCACTAAAACAATAGAGGTCAACACAAGCTCCAGAACAACTCACCATGCCTGATGAAAGTCTAATCTACTGAACCAAGCATTCCTCAATGCTTATTTACACATCAAGAGTCATGGTATGGGGAATACCCCTCTGAACAAGGGTGTATTTTAAAACCCAAAAGTCCTAATGGGGATAACGACACCCAAATGGCTTAAACGTCAAAAACATCACAGTGAAAGAAAGTCATCTCAATCTCTTAGGGTGATACCTACCACATGCTATCCCCATACCAAGAACATGCATAGACCCAATCAATCAGTCATGAAAAAAAGATTTCACTAGCCTCAAAATCCCATTTTTCATTTAATCCATTACTAAAAGAAATTTTCTATGGATAATTATCATATTCCCATTCCAAGGAATACCAAAGAAAAAATTTTAAACTACCCTTCCACAGGGGTTCAAAAAAAGGACACCACTTCATGTTCTAATTAAAGCCATTGATTAATTCATTTCAGCCTTAAACATTTTAAAAAAATTTAACAAACCCAAATGTGAGATTTAACAAGAAAGGCACTTGGTTTTATTAAATTCCCCATGGGAAAACAAGTAAATCTGGCATCATAATTACTTTTAACCAAAAAAGAATCTTCTGAGGGTCCTATTTAATAAACCCAAATTCTTCACAATGAACTCCATACTAGTTCATTTAATAAATAATACCCCAAAAGACCTACTTGGGTTCACTTGATCATTTTAAAAATTAAAAAAGCCTTTCATTACATCACATTTTCACATTAGTAATTGTTGAGTGATATCAGTAGAAATCTACCATTCCCTAATGTTCCCATAGACATTAAAAGTTTCAATTGGGTCCCATTTAATCAAATGAATTCATTTAAGTTAAAAATATAACATCCTTCACATTACACCAATTCAAATCAAAACTCAATAATTTTACATTTATAACCATTCCCAAACACACCATAGTTATACAATGGCTCAGTCACATGGGTGTACATCTAACAATTGATAAGCCACCCATACACCTTATTACTGACATCTCACTCCCATTAATCACATCCAATTTCATTTAACATCTTACCATTAATATCCCATTTTCAATGGTTTAAATACATGGGTTACCCTTTTTCCAGTTATAAGGTGCCCATACACCTTAGCATTGAAACTGTCTCCCATCGTAAATGCAACCAAAAAATTTCATCCTATACAAACATTTTCACATCAAAAAATCTCTGACATGTTATCATTAGAAGAAACACAGAAACATAAGATAACATAGAAACATAGAATAATAAAAAAATGCGAAAAAATAAGCAACATGGAACATAATCAGTGAAACATTTTATATAATAAGGCGTGATAAATAAAATAAAAAATATGGAATTACACCTATAGAACACAACCAAAATTAATAGGCATCCTACTAAGGAAACAACCTAGAATTTCATAGTAAGGGAATGTGAATTTTTAAATGCCATATATAATTTATTTCATGCTCTATACGTTCCACACCATGCCAAGGGTAGATTTTCAAAATTATTGGAATCAATAAGAGGTGGAAAAGACACCATCCACCTAATGTGAAATCATATCACCTATAACACTAAAAAACATAAACTACAATTCCAAACCTGAACCACTAGGTCATTCCCCATACATGGGTGATTAGTCCAAATAAAATCCATCTACCATGTGCTGACACTTTCCTACTCTCCTATCTAGCATCCAAAAATATAAAGACAAAGTAAAAAACCTTTGAAAACACTTTTAAAGTTTCGTCTCGGTACTACTAAACTCGTTACTAGATCAATTTCCACATAACCTCAAGAACATCTCCCCATATGCTATAGGATGCTGACAAGAATCAAGGGTACACATGTAGTTCAAAGGGGATAATATACCCCCAGTCTCAGATTGCACAGTGTTAACCAGATAATAATATTTAGATAAAAACATAAGCACATATATAACAATAAATAAGCACTGGAAGAGGACTAAACAACATTGAATATAGAAAATGGCCAATGCTAGTTTATTCAATGCATGTATGCGATATTATGTTACATATGTGAAATCAGTAAATAGTACATCATGATTTATATTCCATCACAAAAATAGATAAAAAAGCCAATTTTAAAGGGCAATCACTATAACCATCCAAAGATCCCTCTCAGACCTTTTCTCATAATCCCTGGGTACAAGAGTAAACAACAGAAGCAAAAGTCCATATCCCTAAAAATAAGAAGATTCTACTTGGGTACCATTTTTATCCTAGCAGGGTGTGAGGCAACATCTCAATAGGCAATAACCCAAGGTTTCAAGCCCAATTCAATACGTGCAATATCTAAATTAGGTAGTTTGAATGTAAATACAAAAGTAGTAAGGGGAATTAAAAAAACTCACATGGAAGGTAAACTACTATGACAGTCATGTCAACATAGCCCTGTACGGCTCCCTGCTCAAAATGGTCCTACTCCTATAAGAAATCTACAAGTAATACCCAAATAAATAAAATATCTATTCCATTTATCCAAACATGTCATGCAACCATGATTGTTCTATATAATCACATATCACAATTGACCATGGAAAAAGCCGTATATTCGAGCGTATCATGTACCTCATAGTCGTTCCATATAAAGAAGTGTATACCACAGAGGGTCGTATCCGAAGATTAATGTAACAAGGAATCCATATAATAAATCTAGACAATGATGGGCCGGATCTAACTAATTCATCCACGGAATCCACCTCGAGTCCCATGGAATCCTAGTGGAAACTAGATCTAGGCACTGGTTGGAGTCCTAATAGTAAGTGTACCGATATTTAATATGTGATTTCAAGTAAGACAGACCCATGGGGTAGTAAGGCCCATGAAATCCCATGAAATCAAGACCAAAGGGGAATCATCACCCATAGCATCCAATACCACCTCCCAGATCCATGGATAAAATTCCACAGCATATATCATTCATTCATTAAAACCATTCGTCAAATCAAACCATATAATTATACCCACTCATATAAACCATGAAAAAAATTTCTATATTATTTTACTCACTCATATAATCCAACTAACAGTTATATTTCATAGGAGTAAACCCACTCATATCATCCATTTAACATTTTACCATGGGTTTACCCACCCATTCATTACAACTCAAAATGAGGCTTTAAACATAAAAATTAGAATATACCAACTCTTTTAACCATACAAATTAACTTAGTGAGTATACCCACTCAAATATGTCACACCCAACAAGAGTATACCACTCATGTATACTATTTCCTTTTAAACATTCAATATGAGTATACCCACCCATATACCCTCATTTCATAATTAAATACATCATACAAGTTTAACTATTCATTTATTCAATTTCCATTCAAGTATTATAATGCATATACCAAATAATTATACATCATTGATTAGTTACCCCTTAAACCATTATACGAAAACCTATTGAGTATTCCCACTCAATTAACGAATTATCCTCAAGCATACCGATGGGTATACCAACCCAAATGTTTCATTATAGTTTGGTAAAATTGTTTTCCCCAAGTGTATCAATACACAAAAGAGGAAACAAATATCATAGATAATAAAACCACATTCTTGTAAATAAATAGCTTCTTCTGACTATGAAATCATAGAAAAAACACACATCATCAAGAAATGAAAATAAAAATAGTCTGCTAACTAAATTTTTATCTTAAAGGGAGCATGCCTTAATAGAGAGATTTTATTCCAAAAACATTATTTTAAATTATAAAAAAATATCACTCAAACATGTAGTTTATTCCATGATTTCATTCCGTGTTGTCAAAAGTGTTAAATTAGAAACTACTACCCTTTTTAAATTAATGGAAATGTTAAGGAATCTACCTTAAAGGATGCCCAAGCCATAACTTTCTTACTCAATAAGCTCCCCACTCACCCACACGTACTTCCATATATATATATATATCATTAAAATAATGTATATATTACATAGGCCATGAGGGAAGCCACACATCGAATATATATATTTATATATTCATACAGGGAAAAACACATATGCACCCATGAAATTGATCTTAACTTCCTACATAAATTTTCCCTATTTTCATAAACACCACTAAACACTAAATAGAGGGTGTTAAAAAATCGTGGTATAAAACAATACATAAAATTGATATAGGTAGATAGAATGAGCCTAATCCTCCATGCCTTTAGAGGATATTTCATGAACATGGAATAATGGGTCATGAGACACCATACGCATAACCTCCAACAAAAAGGAAATCGAATATCAGAGTTTTCAACAAACCCAAGGTTCGATCTCCCTCTTCCTAGATGATTTAGATACAAAGAAATAGCTAGGAATGAAGATAAGAGATAGAATATTTCTTACCTTTATGATCTGGAAGATGATCCACAAGAGATTCAGTCAGAAAAATGATGATCAGAGGGAGCCGGGGTAGAGGGGTGTCACGTATCGAAGTGGGGAAGCCCTCTGTCCAAGTGAAATTAATAATAGAGGGAAGTAGGGGTGATTAATTTTATTTTAATTAAAATAAATTTAATACATTAAAAAGACCAATATTCATGGTTTATCCCTCATGGTTTGGAAAATTGTGTGTGAACCGTGCGCCAATCGTACAAAACCCCTATCTATTAAACTCCCCTCACACAATTCATCCTGCATGGTTAGATTAACCATGTGCAGACCATGTTACCACCTCTACCTATGTTAACTAAGACAAATGGTGAGATTCTATGGGCTACATGGTTTTCAAAAAAAAATGCGCCCTATGAAACCATTTTAAAAATCGAGTTTCTTTGTTTAGTGCCCCCGAAACAGGTCAACCCACCGAGGAAACTCTTCAATCCTTTAACCAAGCTCAGTATCATAACCATAACAAGTTACAACTCATGTAACTTCATAATGAATATTCTTTTTAAATTCCTCTCAACCGGTAATGGCCAAAAATACACGTTTCCTCATAAAAACCACCCAGTCCAAAACATGGGTATCTATAATATCAAAATTTAATGTAAAAGGAGAGTGTGTGATTCAATTATTTATTTTTATAATATATCCCAAAATTAAATTCATTAAATATATAAATAAAAATCTCATAAACTTATTTGAATCTTACATTACTCAGATGAGAATGGAGTTTTACACTGCCTAGGATAATTATCATTCCATGTGTGTAAATTCATTTTCAGTAAAATTGAAACTGATAAATGGGTGAAATTTTTATTAGTGATATTGGTGTGGATTAGGAATTAAAAAATGTATATTTTGGGGAGAATTTTGATTTTAGTAAATTGAAGCTATCTTATCTTTGATCAACCTTGAATTTCTAAGATTTGTACTAGTTGAATTATTTATTTTTATGCATTTACATTAGTGATTATACCAACCATCATTCTCATTCCTGGGATGTAATCTAAACCAAATATTTCCCTTTCATTCATTACTAATTTTTTTTGAGATATTTTGGGATGATCACTTATAGGAAATTATAGTAATCTTATAAAATCAATGACTAAAAAAATACTTTAAATATAAGTTATGAATCATTTATTTTACCCCTTTATCCATTGACACTACATTCATTAATCCTTTGTAAGCCCATATAATCTATGAAAAGAGTTGATAGAAAATGATCTGAGCTACAAGACTGTCTCATACATTATTACTATCCACTTAATTTATTGGAGGATATTTAAAAGTGTAAGTTTTAGGGAATTATTTTATAGCGTTTATTAGGATATAAATTAATGAGGATATTTTTGTATAGGATTTATCAATATTATTTTGGGAAAGAAAATGTATTTTTTAATTTTTTTATTATGAACTTCTCTTTCTAAATATTTTTTAAAAAACATTGGAAAAAATGTAAAAAAAGGGGTTTCGTATGAGGGTTCAAAATAAATATTTACATATGGATAATCATTTGATCATATATGGTTAGGTGTTAGATGTGATATTTATATTAAATATATATTTAAAAAAAAGGGGAAAAAATATATTGAAAATTAAATTTAATAAAATGAAAAATTGTGGTTGATTCATTCATTGTACATACATGTATCATGATTAAAATTTTATCTTTTTTGGGGAAAATATAGACGACATATGTAGAGATAGAATTTTGATGATATTATTTTTTTATAATATTCATTATATTTTAGAATCAATCCTCATTTTTGATCATTACTTTTTAATTCATTTACCCTCCATCCAAAATGCTTCAGAGTATTTTGATCATAAATGTTGAATACCTCATGATTATTTGTGATTCAATCTTTATTTGGTGATAATGTTATATTCCTTGAAATCCCATGATAAGTGGCATGCTGTTGAGGTATGTGATGAATTATATTTATAAATATACATTGATAAAGATTGTAAAACATACAGTAAGGTAAATTTAAAATGAAATTAATATTAATAATGAATTGAAAAATCAAAATAGAAGATTGAAATGGTTTTTTGTTTCAAAGATGATATGTAAGATACTCAGATTATTTGTTTACTTTTAAAAGTAAAGCATTCAATATTTTTTTATGTGATCCTTGAAAATATTATTTTTCATTTGAAAAATAGTTTTTATTAACATTGGATTTAAATCATGGTTAGATGTCGGTTCATTGTAGTATGTTAAGATTCCATTCTTGAGGAAAAGTGTGAATTCATGTACAAGGGTATTTGATAAGTGTGTTTTATGTGTGTATTTTAGGGTGTTTTGATAAAGTAATTTCATTAATTTAATTGATTATATTTCTAAAAGATATTCCATTTTACTTGTTTGGTATTTTTTGGAAAGATATAATAGATATTTGAAAATGGGGAAAAATGGATGGATTTGAGGTGTAACACGGTGTGAATCCAAAATAATTAAATGGAGGATGAGGTCAATTGAAGGAAGAGTATGATTATGATTTTATATATGGATATTTTTCACATCGTGTAATTTGTACATTATATGATTTCATCATGAGAGAATTTAATTCCACTCACAGTATTTCATAATGTGTATTATAGCTATGATAATCTATTAAAAACCATGTACCCATTTCTCATCATGTATGTTTTGAGGAAGAAGTAGATATGAAAATCTACAAATGATATATTTTCCATGACATGTAAAATATTAAAATCTTGAAACCCCTAGAAATGAAAATTTTATTTAGCTAGAAACTGAGGGTTTGATGAAAAATCTTATATACTCCCCCATTCGGTCACCAACATTGGAAATTAGAAGCAGGAGGGACTGAGAACATACCAGACCAAGGCAAGTGTAGAGCCCTACTACTATTACTATGTCAGGTTATTTAATTATTTATCTCACACTATCATGGATAACATGAAGGGGTTTTTTCTTTATGCCATCTTGTTCTTAAAGAATGGGGATTTATTCTATCAATTTTTTTATTTTTATTTCAATTTATATTGGGATTTACTATTTTTCTTCTATACTATATCATTCCTAATTCGTTTTTCATGACCATTATTATCAGGGTTAGGAAGTGCATTTGATTTATTTGATTCTTTGACCGTGACCATTTTTGGAGTTGATTGAAATTCTTTATTTAAATTAAGATCTAGGTTTTAATCTTCTACAGTGACCATTGGGCCAGTTCATACCTATTATTAAATAAGGTTTTTGGTTACACATTATTTACAATCTAGATAATTTATCCTTGATAAAAATAAATATTAGGATATATTGAGGTTACCAGGACCATTGTACTGTCTAGGACTGGATTATGATTACTAACTAATTTTTAATTAATTATTTCATACATTATTTACCCTTGAACCTAGATTCAATACATTATAACACCCTTTTTATAATTTATTCTCCCACTTTATTCACAGATCACATGGTTAGTATATTATATTGAATTTATTCAAAAAAAAATTAGTTTTGGAATTTTTTTAGTTTTTGTATTTTTTATATAATTAATATTTTAACCTACACTCTCTCTTTGGGATCCACCATGGACATTCATATCCTATACTACACTGTAGATCGGTGGATTTCTTGATTCTTGTTATAAATTTCTAAATTGTGTATTCCTGTGAAAATTACTGACACAAAATTGGTATCAGTTTTATTATTGAAAGGATTCAAGGTACTAACATGTCAAAATTCATCTAGGATGGAATATTCTTTTTTATTCATTTTTAATTTCCTGTAGTGTTTCTGATATGTTTAGTTTCCCACATAACCATCAAACGTGATCATTAAAGAAATTTGAAAAAAAAACAACTCAGATAATGATGTTGCAACTTCATATGTCAAACTTCTAAAACCATAAAATGTTTTATCCATTCTACACCAATTCTGTATATTTTAAATATTATTTTATTACTAACCCTGTATGTTTTTATTGTATATAATCACATAATGGTTATTGTTTTTGATGACTTAATCATCATGAAACATTTTCATGCACATTTCATCACAAAACGCATTGTGGTTTCATAATATTTGTTAATATATTATCATTATTATCATACAATAAATCAGGATTTTTAATAAATCATGATCTGGGACCATTTAAAAAAAACATTTCGTCACTTTGAAAAATATGTTTGTCTAGTTTAATCATTAATCTAGATTATCAATCCAAATGATATGGATGTAGATATGATACAAATTAAGGGTTTTATAAGTGACAATCATTTTCAAAATATTGTAGAAATAATCAAGCAAATTCAATTACGACATAGTATCATTCTGTTTGTAACAGAGTGAATAAATATACTAAGAATAGGTACAGTTTCCAAAGATGAACTAATATATCCCAGATTTATAAATAGAATCTAGATAGTGATAACTGAGAAGTATCCAATATATTCACTCCTCCCATAGTATCCATGAGCTTTGAAAATCTTCTAACTCTTTATAAGGATTAGAAAATCCTTGGAGACTTCTAGAACCATCCGTTATAAAGAGATAGAGAGAGATATTTAGATAGAGAAAGAATCGAATTGAGGAATTCTATTGACTTTCAGTCAAAATCCAAAATCAACAAGAAATAGAAACTATGAGCCTCCTAATATTTCCATAAAATAAAACATTGGGATAAAATAGGTCTCATAAATTATTTTCTATTGAATGAAATATTTCATAAATGATTCATAAGATACATATATAGTAACTCCCATCTCTCCATTTGTGATTAAATTATTATCTTCGAAATAATTACTTTGGAAACTCAAACATTAGTAATCATCATCATATGAATATTCAACCATATTTGATATCTTATAATAGTGGAAACAAGAAAACTACATGAATTATTAGAAAATTCATAAACAACCACACATAAAACCAAATCATATTGACCCCCAATACGTCATGATTGACACTAGCTCAAACTATGGCATGTATGATACCACCACATATTGGTTTAGTATTTAGAATCTATTTCCAATATTTTTCATGTATAATATCTACAAATTTACCAATATAGGTTTTATGGATAAATCTAAGATGTATATTTGAACTGTCTTTATAAATCTTCATACAAGATATGTTGGTTTCTTTAATTATGAATTTTATTGAGAAACATTTTCCAAACCATTCTTTTAAAAAATGTAATATTGAGCACATCCTCCACATAAAACACCATAAATACTATTTTAATATCACTTATATTTTAATATATTATTAAATATTTTATTCCTTGATAACATTTTATATATCACCACAAGTTTCAGGTTGTATCATATATTTTTTCCCACTAAAATATCATTTAAGAAATCAGTTTTTGAAATATATTTTTTATATCCCATAATCGTAATGAGCTAAAATGTTAAGAAATATATGAATTGAATTTATCAAAACTAATAATGAAAAAGTATCATTATAGGAAAATCCAAAAATAATTATAACCTTTTCAACCAAGTAATAATTTTGATAGAAAATTTATCATTCAATTGATTTTTTGTAAAAAAATCACTTATACCACATGTGACTCACCCCTTTAATTGTATCTATATAAATAAAAACATAGATTGAGTACATAGATTCCATATTCTATATTATAGAATCTAACCATTTCAATAGACAATTAATCTAAATGGTCTCTAAAACAATCGTAGAATTATTATCTATGAAAATTATTTCATCTTCATTTTCCATAAGACAAACTTATTTATCTAGTGCTTGATGAATCTTAGTAGATAATCAATATTTTTTATGTAACCTGAGTTTGTTTTGTTATTATGATACCCTGTCAAATAACATCACTATCCATCATTGTAAAAATAATTGATTATTTGTTTTAAATATCTCTAAGTTCAATTTTCTTCCCACTGATACTTTTTTATGTGATCCTTCTCTAAAAAAATACTATATCGTGAAACAAATAATTTTTTATTAGTAAGATAATAGAAATAGTATCCTATAATACACTTTAGAATAAAAAATAAGGAATTTTCTATTTTTATTATTTTATTTTCTGAATCCAAATACCATACATATGTTTTATTGTATCTTATCCCCATAAAATTTAGAATGAGGCTCCCCCAAATCCAAATTTCATATTGTTTTTTTAATACTAATTTATATGAAATCTATTAAATATGAATATTACAATTTCCATGTAATATCTCTAGAATTATATATCAATGTAACACTTACTCATCATCTATCAAATCATATCCAACATGTTATAATGACTCCTCTAAGAAACACCATTCCATTATGTTTTTTCGACGGGAGTGACTTGTGAAAAAATTAAAAATATCCAAAATGATCAGAAAACTAATGGCTTAACTATTCATCAAACCAATTGGTTTAGAGAATATTAATAAAATTTTATTATATTTAATATTTCACTTTTAAAGGCCTTGATCTTTTCAGTAGATTCAAGATTACATGTCACAAAAAAATATAATAGTTTCCATTTAAAAATCATTAATGGTTTTAATATACCTATACACACCATGTACTAAAAAATCATTGAAATATACATGTAAATATTTCAATGATCCAATATTATTCAAACCCTCTAACCATTTCTAACAAAATTTAATTGAGTCCCATAGGCTATGGATTTTGTCTGTACAAAAAGAACAGAATTGATAGAAACAAAATTTGTTTATCGTGTTATCTTTTTTTTCTGAAGACATAATTCACAAAGTAGATATGAGAGAGTATTTAGTTATTATGATTGATGAGAGGATATTATTTTCTATATAAGGTTCTTTGATGTTTTGAAATGTTCATTTGTTAAAAACATAATGATATTTCCTTATCAAATTTTTAGATGAAATCTTCTAAACATAATTGGATGAATCGAATAGAGGTAATCAGAAATAGTTGATTGGATAGAAGGTGGAAGAAAACTATTTGTTCTATTATATATAAATAAAATAGAGAATGGTAGGAAAAATAAAATTATCCAATTATTTTCTGATATTCAATGTTCTGATATTTATGTTATTACAAATATATTCATAATTTTAAATAAAGATTGTTTTTGGAAGAATTTGGTGGAACTTAGTTTCTAACCAACATATTCTAGACTATGTTTTTTTGATATAGTATTTGTAGACAATTTTATTACATAGAAAAGTAGTTGAATGTTTTGGATGAAATAAATCATAATGAATTATCAAAATAAAAAACATGAAAATTCAAGATGACGATTCTTCAGATTAAGAGTATTATGAAATATTTCAGACATAATTTGTGAGTCGATCAGACATATAAATCTATAATAAAGATATACAAGAAATTGAATCAGATATAAACATCCTCATAAAGTCATAAAACATAATTTTCTAGATAGAATCCATTAAATTAATATTGTCTTATTATGTTATCAAACATTGTCTTCCATGAAAGTTCAATGGAAATAGTATACTAAAGTGAAACCATCAAAAATAGGATGTTGGGTGAACATTTGTGAGTTTACAGAGAAGAAATGTTCTTATAGAGAAGTTCCAGAATAATGTTTTGTTAATATTTAAAAAGGTTTTTGATGTCATAAACTATGATGATGTTGACATATAAATTCAATGCTTTAATAATCCTTATGCAAGTATCTTGAATAATACCATAATTTTAAGAATGTTTTAAGAAGAATGTTGAATTAGATTTTAAGAAAATTATTCATCAATATTGTTGACTAAATATTTTTGGAGGGTTGATTGTGGTCAAAATAATAATATTTTGAGTGGGATATTGAAATGTTGAGTGGGAATTTTGAATTTGAAATTCATTCTCGTTCCTTTATTTTCAATGAAAATTTACCAATAAAAAGTGGAATAGGGGGGTTGTAAAAAGGATGATCGAGATGTTATTTTTCATTGATATATTAAATATTTTATGTTCTAAATGATGATATTAAAAGATAATTTTTTTGTACCATCATACATAGTATCAATAGACACATAAGCATCAAATAGAGGATACAAGACAGATGATATTAGAAAAAGGGTAACATATAGAGGTGTATCAGACTGGGTAAATCAGAAAGATTTTACCGAATGGAAAACTATTTGAGAAGTTATTGATTACTATTGTAAAATAAAAAATAAGAACTAGTAATAAGAAAGTGTATTAAATTTCATGAAGCGTAGTGAAATCTTTCACATCTCATCCCAGTAGCCACTAAATTGGAGTGCCGAGCCATTTGTAAATATAGACTCAAGCATGCCACACCATATACAAGAGGATACCAAGTAGCAGTAAGGGTATAAAGGAAGTATTATGGGGAGACTATACATTTTATAACAATACTATCATATGAATATATAAATAAATATTATAAATAAATTAAGTTAAATTAATCATTGTCAGGTAATAAGAATAGATAACCCATACAATAATAAATAATTAATCATGAATGAACATGCTAATCCATAAATACAAGGCGTAAACACAAATAATGCATTATATATAATATAACTATAAATATAAAATAATAAATAAATAAATACTCCAAATCTAGAAGGAATCCCAATCATTGGCTCAGCCAATCCTCTCATTCCATGTTCTGTACCCAAAAACACAATAATAAAAAATCAAGATCGATGTCATAACCTATAGTCTGGTAGACTTGTTGGATACTAATCGGTGGACTGAAGAGGATGTGAGTAAAACATAGTTGTCTAGCAACAAAAAAATATAATGAATATATAGTCTTAAAATATGAAATGTAGTAGTGTGTTTGTATAATAATAAGGTAGTGTAAATATAAACCACTCAGGGATCCAGATCATTGTAGTATCTCAGGCAGACTATACCCAGAATGTGTCTTCACATTTATATTTTATAAAAATTAACCCAAAACCTATGGTATGTAACTAAGAAATCCATATAAAATGATAACCATCAATGGTTTCAAAGTTACATATAGGTATCAACCAAAGCATTTCAAATAATTTAATATAAATCTCTATGAACAATAATCATAATAAAAACAAAGGAATTACATGTTCATTGAGTTAATTAAGAAAATGATGAATTCCTTGTCCAATTATTTAGTTAAATAATGAGGAACCCAATATCCAATTATTCAAATAAATAATAAGGAACTTCATGTTCAATGATTTCAATAAATAATGTAGAACACGATGTCCAATGATTTTTATAAATAAATAAGAAAACCACAATAAACTATGATTGGGATCATAATTTCCAAAATCTCTTAATTATTCAACATTTAATCATTTAAATTTTCCATATAATCATGTTCATTTCCTCCCATATCGAAACATAATTATCATTGGTGGAATGACTAGAAAATTGGAATTTGACATTTAATAATTAAATATAGGTTGTGGGAAGCATCTATGATAATTTACAATCCTAAAATACATCTAATCATTTACTTTTATATTTTCATGATGCCCACACCACCATTTTTAATTTTACTTATCTGTGAAATACAAAATAGAATATCTCAATCCAAAGGTGAGTTTAATCAAATGGGAATATAAGCTACTGATTCCATTTTTTCCATTATTTTAATTCGATATAGTCATTACAGAATTATAGATTATACATCACACCATAAAATGGTGTTTTTTTATATATCAAAATCATGGACACATAAATCATTTAATATCACACACCCTAAGAGTTCATACAAATCAAGGTTATCAACCTCTAATGGGACCAAGGTATTCATAGTCACGTTCAGTTCAATTTAAGTATAGGAGTCACAATTAATAATCAATTCCCTTTTTATCCAACAGCTTGACTCAGAATTTAACATGGTCCATGTTGGTATAAATTCCCTAGTGTAAATAACTCAATTTATTTATTATCATTTATACAATTCTTATTTTAGGAGACAACCGAAATACACATAAGTGTTGTGTTGTTCAATTGTAAACATTTTAAAATGAGGGTGACTAATAAAACTAACCCCAAGTGATGACCTAAATGGCGGTATCAACATTTTAGTAATGGATTCATGTACAATGACAGGTCTAGGTCATGATCTAGAAAATCTACTTAAGGTGTTAAAAATTTTAAGAGCAACACATAGAATGCCAAATGTGAAACACAAGTAAAAACTAATATAAAAAATGTAAATTAGAGGGAAACGTCATAGACCACCTAACATATATCAAGGGACCTTCACACACCCAATTTCAGCATTTGATTTGGGATGGAAGGAGAATGATTTTGGAAATAAACAATCACTATAAATATAAGGAATATTATAATGCACAGTGATTGTGTTAAAAAACAAGTATCTAAACATTTAAAAGATGTAAGTGGAATCATAAACTCACCTATATGCTTCTAATGAACCTTAAAACATTAAAATTAAACCCAAACTGAAGTATTTATCCCTTAGAGGAAGGGAGAGGGAGGAGAGGCATGTGGGTGAGTTTCTTGGTGTGAATAAAGAAGAAAAGGGTTAAAAATATTAAATCATTCAGGGAAAAAAATTTCATTTTTTCCATTTTAGGGGTTCTGTGGTTATTCCACATGTAAATGATAACATTGAACTAACTATATGGTACCATTTTCCAAGAACCCGCTTGTCTCTTTGTGGCCTCCCACATTATACCAATAGTACACCGACCATGTTTGCTTTATTTCCCATGCACCCATACCCCACAATTTTGTTGTGAATATTTTGATAAACCATGCGCCAAACAAGTGTTGTTATCTTAACCATTTTTACAAAGATGAGTTGGCTTCCAGATACACAATATAGTTTATAAAAATAGTATACCTATAAAAAATATGCTCGATATTTGTGACACACAAATAGTACTATATTAATGCCAACCATGCTCCCATGAATATCTCTCATGAAATTGATCCATCAAATATAGAGTCTCATAAAACACATAATTAATCACGAGACAACTTCCAAGACATAAGCCATGTCAAAAAACAACTGTTTAAATATTTTAAACTCATGAAATTTAATTTTTGAGGCCATTTCACTATTTTATCTTTCTACTAAAATGAAATTCAAATTCATATATAATTTTTAACTAGATTAAAAAAAGAGATCCTATAACCTCCCCATAATAGAACTTATTATCCCCATGAATACATGATTGAATTTTGAAAACATTAATTGAACCATTCAGGTAATTTATTTCCCACTAAAATGGATTTTTTTTCATTTCCAAACACCCTATGTGCCTCCAATAATAACTTTAAGCATACAACATATAAACCACCAAATCAAAATACCATGCCCATAACCACCAAGGAACCACTAAATTCAAATTTAATCATGCCTTTTTGACCCTAATACATGATCACGTATCCTTTTATTTCATCATGAACCATATAGAGTTCTATAGATTAGTTTCCATGCTTTAAGGGCCAATTCTAATCCATGGTACTTCCACCCTCAAAATTTTCAATAGAAACATACCCTTAGAATCAAAATAGAACTCTCAACATTATTCAAAATAGTAAATAATTGTAAAATTCCAATAAAAGAATCATAGTCTTTTCATGATACATTTTCCTTGAAAATCTCAATCCGACCCTTATACCGCACTCATATAATACCAACAAAATCGTTGAAGTGATTCCTTACTAGATACAACCATATATATGAAGAAAATCAATTCTAACTATCTCTAATAGATTGTTTTTAAAATTTATGGGGTTTAATATATGACTTAGCTCCAAAAACTGATTCTAAAAAACATTATCCCAAGGAATAATGAGATCATTTTTATCATAGTAACCAATTCTAGTACCTTGCTTCAGGTGAAATTTCTCATCCGAAACATTTAGTACTTAAAATTACTATCATTCCATAGAACAAGAACTAGAATATACCTGATCCAAAAACCATGTATTATGAAATGTCATCCCAAGCCTAACTCTCACCCTGAGAATCCAACAAATTCTTTTCCAAACGTATCCCAATAATTTACATAGAACACCACTCATACATTTTTCATTCATTCAATAGAATTTGAAATCCAAAATTACATTCACATAGTTGGTCCCAAGGTCCCATGAACCTTTACAAATGGGAGTCTCCCAAAAAATATGAAATCCTACTCCCCACCATTGAAGAATCATTGATGTTGGACCAATGAAATGTTCTCTTGATTACCATATCCCATCCCTCATACATAATGAACATGTGGAATATGAACCCACTCATCCAAGATCACTAACATAAGCATTACCAATCTATCATTCCCACTCCCTAAGATTGTTCACATGGAACTCACTAATTATCAAAACATAGTGAGGGTAACCTCCCTTGAATGACCAATGATATACAATCCTCCATTTCAATTATATTAAACTACTCTTCAAGAATAAATTATAATGATTTTTGTTTTATTGAACCCAAAAAATTATAGTTAGGTAGCTCCGTGTGTAGATGAAAATTTTTTAGTGCACTCATGATGATTTCATGATATTGGGAATCATCATCACTAACTAGGTGTACACTAAGAATCTATTAATAGGCATGTATCTCTCATACGGATCCATTCTTACTTCTAACCAAGATATACATTCCTTTCCCCACACCTGATACCACATCTCCCAAAAATGAATTTCAGGGTCCACCTACGGGATAACTATTCCATGGAATCTCACTTATGTTCAATTTTATCCCCATTCATCAAGAAACTTCATTTATTTTACAATAATATCCATGTCTCCTTTCCCGTAATAGGTTCTATTGAAACCGTCGATCATTAGACCATATATGTTCACTCACTAATGTTTCATACCAACTAATTACATCACATAACTGGAACATAACATTTCTATCTTTCTCATAAAAACAGGTGTATACTCCCTTTCCTCCCAATTCTAGATACAACTCACACTCCCATGAGTCATCCATAATCAAGGAAAAACTTAATGTGATACAAATTAAATCAGTTTCAAACACATCAAGAGGTACCTTGGATCTCTTTTTAAAAATTAGGCACCTTCATATTCCGTGATTTAATTAATGATCACCTGTTTCACAATATTATTTCATAAATTAAAGCATCAATCACACAAACACTATTCAACTAATCCAGGAACCAAAATAGTCATACCCATCTATTGTAGTCTCGATATGCAATATTCCTGGCATATCCACATAAAAAACGAATCACCGTGATTATATCACAAACCCCTAGGATGTCATATGAACCATTAATGAAATCAATTTAAAACCAATATCAACATCCCCAAGTTACCTGTAAACATAGGACAACAACTATTTTAGGTTTCCCTCAACCAAAATATACATTTTTCACCCCCTACGGTCTAAATCAAGACTGAGGGCCTCTAGGTCTTCTACTTATCCCTATCGATCAATCCTCAAAATGGGCCCACTAGGTCTATCCACTAACCCTAATATGTATCACATTAAAATCATATCCCACATAAGTCCTCTATTACATGGAATCAAACATACATATAATGTCTCTATAAAGAGATGAAATTGAAGATAGGAAAATAGATCATCAACCATTTAAGTTTAGGATGTCAATGTAATAGGATAAATAGTTGAAACTCATTGCGTATCCATATACAGTAATAACCCATCTTGGTTTAACTTAGAAGACAATCACCTATCTACCTGAGGTGTCATTTCATTACCTAAGATTCCTACCCAGCTCAAATGACTAGACGGAAAACCTTACCTTGACTAGAAACCCATCTCAAGGGTCTACTGGTTTCTCGTATACCAGTGAGCTACCACAAAAAATATTACCCATCATTTTATTATAATAAATTGAAGAATAACTAAATACAAGACTAAAATTTCAAAAGCCTCTATCACCTATCCTTTAGGTATAATGAAACATAAAAGGTTCAATAAAACATATGGTCAACATTTTCATTCCCATCTAATGTACTTATCAAGAAAAAATTTAAACTAACCCTTTCATGAAGGTCCATTATTTTCAAAACCAGGAAAGATTAAATTTTATTTCATTTCATAACATCTCATTTATTATAAATATTAAACAGTCTTTGATATATGTAATGTCAATCACCACTATTAAATGAATCTATACAAGACAATATATCAAGAAAACATCCCATAGCATTTAGAAAAACTACATCATAATTTAATTTATAACAATGGTTTATCCATTAGTTTTCACAACAGGGATTGGTTATAGAAAATTTCAAATCGAGGAGACATAGGAAAACTACATTTTGGTTAAAAATAGAATTTTAATTAACTGATTCCTTATATTGTTAATCCTAAAATGAAGAAAAATGTATTTTATCAAGGATAGGGGACTTTTTTAGTACGATGCCACTATATATTTATATCTAACACCATATAAGTGGTTATTTCACATTAAATATCCTTACATATCTATCAAAATCATACCCTAAGGGGCTAAATATGGGGACACAAAAATAACATAATATACCTAAAAGGTTCAATACATCTATTCCTAGGTCATATTATATGAGAAACCATTCCTAATTTATGGATTCAATACTCTAAATATTTAAATTATCATCTCATTTATGTTCCACCCAGGATAATAATTTTACTCGTGATTTAAAACACCCTTTCTGGGTTTATCTCATAGGAATATGATTCTAAAACACAACTAAAAGGATTGATTAAATCATATAATGATTATGTTATATGGATATTCCTTCCCAATATATAAAGGTACATTAATTTATAAGTTACAATTGACACACCATTTAGTTGAAATCTATAAACAATGTCATCAATTTTTTTAAAAAAATCAAATTCCTTAACATCTAGATATTTTATTCATTTTTAACTTATTTAAATATTTTGAAACCATTTTATTCTTTTCATTAACTTCATGATGATTAAATAAAATGTCACCATTAAGAAATACTGGAAAAACTGTTTAGGTTAATGTGGAAATGTCATCAAGGTCACCCTAAACAATAAAAATTATCCAAAATTCTAAAAAATTTGAAAATTATATAGGTTTCAAGCAAGAAAACACATATCATGTTATACAAATATTCATGCTAAATAACCACACAATAATGGTATACACATAATAATGATAATAAAATGTGAATCCTATTTACATGAATTGATGGATGAACACACCAGGTCTCCTCACATACCAGTAACGGTGGTAAATATCCTAAATATATAACCAACATAAATACGTTAATCACTCAAGATGAAATAATAATCGATTATAATTTTGACCATCATAAACATTAGTCCCATCCTGAGGAACTTTATCTTTCCCCCTTATGTGTGTTTGCCATTCCCACACATGAACAATTTACCATGTACTAATACATTCTTAGACTCCCATATAGAATAAAAAATTGTAATAAAAGAAATGAAAATTCTTGGATACCACATTGTCACGTCCTGACTTGAGATCTACAAAATTGGTTTCCTAATCTGGTTAGCGATGTGGCTTCAAATGTTCTTCCCCATATGCTGGAGGCTTCTGACTATTAGTAAGGTTATAATGGAGGTATAATGCAAATACTATTACCTATGGATATGTAATAAAATAGGATGTCATAAATGAATAATATAGATTGATTTATCTAAATAAATATTGGATAGGTAATAATAATAAAAACAACTCATTCAATGGTAAATAAATATCTATGCAAGAACATGTTATTCCATGATTACAGGGTAGTCAACATTAAATTAGTAATACATACAATAGGGCCATAAAGATAAAATAATTAATAAATAAAGTATCCAACATTATAAAGAAGCCTATGTACATGCTTTGTCAGTAATCTCACACCCATACCTAACACAGAAGACATAATATCATAGAAACACGATCCAAGTCCCAAACAATAGTTAGGAACATTGTCTGAGTACCAATAATTGGGCCGAATAGGGTGTGAGTAAAACATAGTAAATCAACAACAATTATTTCTAAGGATAATCCATTCTATGAATAAAAATGAAGCAACATGTAATAAGTTATTATAAATATAAACCATGTTGGGCTCAGTCTCCTCACAGGATCTGTGGGTGACTTTAAATTCTTCAGCCTAAAATGAAATGTACCTTAACATTTACATTTTATATAAGTTAACCAAGAATAAATGGTAGTTTACTAAGGCATCCATGTAAAATGATAACCATAAAGGGTTCCACTATTAATTATGGGAATCAAGATGAGTATTTTAAATGATTTAAAATGGATTTCTATATCCATTTCTCTCAATAAATAATACGGAACGCCATGCCCAGTGTGCCCAATATACAATGAGAAATTCCATATACAATGATTTTAATAAATTATGAATAACATCATATTCCATGAATTCAATAAATAATTATGAACTCAGTGTGTAAGGATTTTAATAAAAAAATGAAGAACTCCATGTCAATAATTTTGATAAATAATGAGGAACACCATGGAAATCTATGATTATGAGAATTATTTCCAACAAAACATAGTCATTCAACATTTACTCAATTCTATGTTACATATGATCCCATCCAAGACCATCCATATTATAACCCAAGTATCACTCAAGGCATAACAAGTGAATAGTAATATTATATTTAATAATTAAACACAAGCCATGGGAAAAATCTATTCCAATTTATAATCCAATCACAGTTTAACTAATTTTTTTATAAGATCCCAAGGCACAAATGAGGTATTTAATTTCACTCATCCATTAAATATATATGTAATATGTTCTAAGCCTAATGTGAGTTTAATCAAATGTTAATGTAAGATATAATTCACTTTTTAACACTCAATTAATTAAATTTCTCTCTTTATTCATTAGAGACAATACAACACACCCTAGAAGGGTGTTTTGTTGTATAAGAAAGTTGTGGTCATATCAAAAAATTAATACCACACACTCTAAGGGGTGGTTCAAATCAAGGCCATAAACCTCTAATGGGGTCAAGGGATTCCTAGTTATGGTCTACAAAATTTAATAATTAATGTCTATTTTTCACTCAACCACCTTTTTATCCAATGGAACACATTATTATTTATCTTGGCCAAAGTAGGTATACCTAGGGCAGTGTAAACTAATTCATTAATTTATTATTATTTAATAAATTAACATTTTTGGATCGAATCTATACACACCTAAGTTGTGTGTTGGTCAATTTCTAATAATTTCCAATATCGTACCATAATAAAACTCTCCCCAAGGGTTGATCTATTTGAAGGTATCAACCTTCCAATAATGTAATCATGTCTAATGAGGGGACTAGGTCATGGTATAGGTAAATAATTTAAGGTGTTAAACTATCTAGGTGTAATGATTGAAAATATCAACATACGGACGAACAACAATATAATATAAATAATGACAATTTGTGGTAAATCTCTTGACCACCTACCTTGTAACAAATAAGATTATCCCAGTCTATATCATCCTTTGATTTAGGCTATATGAGAGAAAATATAGAAATATACAAACACTCAAAACACATGTAATATTACCTCACACAATTATCTATTTAAAAATGATAAAATTATCTATGAAAAGTGAATAGTTGGATCATTTACCCACCTATAGACTTACAATTCACCTAAAGGTGTTGGAATCAGACTATGACCAATGATTTACTGTGGGGGGAGGGAGATAGAGGATAGGTGTGTGGGAAAGATACTGGTCATGAATGATGAATAAAGGGGTAAACCCCCTATAATGGTTGTAGGGGAAATAGTTATTTTAAAAATGTTTAAGAGTATCACGGTTAGTCTACATAGATAAGTAAACTATGTGCCAATAGTGAAACTCTACTATCCATAAACCCACATTCATCATGGTTTCCTCGCATAGTTTACCAACTATAATCTAAATGTGTGGGATTTATTTCCCAAGAAACCCTACCCCTAATGGTTATAATTCATATTTTTAAAAATGTACACCAACCATGAAAGGTCCTCACACATTCATCACCAAGACACAAAGCTTTTTGGATTCCCCACATGGTTTATAAAGACCATATCCCTATACAAAACAGGCCACATGGTGGTGCCACATAGTTAGTAATAACCATACTACAACCATGCACCCATGGTTGTCTCTCCAAAAACTATGAATTTGAAAATAGATTCCCCTAAAACTCATCTAGACTCCCAAGACACATTTCATGTATTAAACCACAAAAAAAATAAAAAATTAAATGGTTACAACAATTAGAAATTCAATTGCAATACCATTTCATTATTTGGCCCATCCACCAAATAAAAATTCAAATTCTGTTAGAATTTCCAACAACATTAAAAAAGATATATCATAATAAAATTATTGATTTCTTTTGGTGAAGTTAATTTTTATAGCCAAAATAAATTTATCATATGATTTATGTGAAGTGAATATGAACAATCAAAATTATACAGTGTCATGAAAGCGATTGATATTCCTTAACTACTGTAACAACTGAGGGATGGAATTCCTAAGGTTTTGTGGTCCATCCTTATAATGAATCTATTCCATGTACTAAAAACTTTTATTTAGTCATGAACAATGAAAATAATTGTTTTTATCAAATTTTTATTTTTTACTAATTTCTAGAAGACTAAATTCTCACTAACCTAAGGTTAAGATTTTTTTTAATTAGAAATCATAAAAATGGATGATCCCTAATTTGCCTCCCCCAATGATAAAACAAATTCAAACTAGTTCATAAAAATTTTGTAAGTTCAAAAAAAATTCATTCAATATTTTTTGTGTCATGTTTTAGTAAGAAGAATTCTTTTACAGATGTTAACAACTCAGTTCATAGTAAATGCATTCTTTTCATTGATGGGATGAAGTATCATATCTAGGTAGACAGAATATTACCCTATCTATTATCCATTTTCTTTGAAGTTAATTAAGCTACACTATATTGTTTCCCTCTTCCAAAAATATGTGATCTTTTAATATGGTTACAAAAAAGAATCATTAGAATTATGGTGGAAATGGAAATTAGATACATTCCTCACTCTTCAAATATAAATTTTAGAGGGTAAAGGTAATTGGAGTTCATAAATGAATTTGTGAGTAATGAAGGAAGGAGAAAAGTGAAGTAAAGTTATAGATATAGATATTGAAGTAAAAATATATTAATATGGGTTATGATGATTGTATTGGTGAATTATTTTCAAGGGTTAATGACACTATAAGTTCCATAAGATGTTTGTGAAGATAAGTGAGAAGATCTAAATATCATTGAAAAAAATCCTATGAAATATTAATGTACAATTTGATACCAAATAACATATTTATAAAAACAAGACCCTACAACTCTATATTTTTATTATCCACGTATAATTATCATCAAATATAAAATAAAAAGGGGAATGTTTTTTAGGATTAATGAAAATGTGTATTGGGAAATCACTTTCAATGTTGTAAATCAAGGACACTCTAAGATAATTCCCAAGAAGAATTCAGTGACTGTAAAAATGAAGTTGAATTAATTGAAATGTAATATTAATACATTTATTTGTTATATAAAATTGTGCAAATACTAATATGAAATTATAAAGTATGTTTACCATTGAATGTTATTGGCCACATAACTATCAGTTTTTTTGAAACTTTTCCAAGGATGAAGGAAGATGAAGACAGTGATGGAGAATATAGATATTCAAGATGATAAAAAAGATTAATAATAAAATAATTCCCTTATCAAAATTAATGTATAAGAACTTATCTAAATATAAAAATAGAAACATTTTATATAAATTTTAAGAAGATGATAATAGTAAAGGGAAAGCGAAAAACTCCAATGATGATGCTAGTAAGAAGTTTCTTGTTGAAAAGGTGGATGTTGAGAACTTTAATAATGATAAAATATGATGATGAAGGAAAAAATATATGAGACTATAATGTATTTTATTCATAGATGATAATTTATATAATATCATATAATGATATTTAAACTTCCAAAAGGGATCCTTAAGTTGAATAAAGAAGATCTATCAACAAATAATCAGCAATAAATACATGAAGACAAATATGTGTTATTAAAATTGGTTGATGAACTGAAGAAGTTACATGATGAAGGAAAAAATATTAACATAAAGGAAAAAAGAAATGATAAATATTAAAGAAAAATAATTTGATCTTATTTAGTACACAATTTTTGAAGGTGAGTTAGGAACAAAATATGTCCAAAACACTATCTTAGTAGTTAGTGGATGTTCTATGAGATTTAAACATAATAATGGTCCTAAAAGATCATCCATAGAGGTCAAAAACGGTTTGAAAGTTATATTATAAGATAAAATTTAGGGGAACAATTATATAGATTAAAAATATATAAAAAAAGTATAGTGTTTTAGAGGAATCAAAGTTTGAAGAAAATACTGCAACAATCGGTGAGTATGTTAAGGTTAAAAAGAACTATAAGTGGAAGAAAAAAAAGATCTTAATAGGATACCAAAACATTGTTTCTAAATAATGAGCCAAGGATAATTGTATGAGGTATAGTGAAAAACATATACCCAATTTTGGATGTGATATATGTTATAGAGAAAGATATGACTTTTATGGATATTGTAGCTATATAATATTTATTGAATCATAAACACTATAATGGATCTGGGAAGGGTCATAGGTAGATTTTTAGGGATATTAAACCAACTCAAATATGGAAACATTAAAAATTAAATTTGAAAAATAAAAATAGATTTCAACATATGGAAATTATTTCTGAAAGATGCGATCATCCTAAACTTTTTTGTAAAGGATGAATTTTTATGATACCACCTCACCAAATTTTATATAATATATTTGAAAATATGCATATGATGGAATTTTGTGTCAATGATAAGGCATTAGTTTTTGAAACTTCTCACATGGCCAAAAAAGGAGAATGAAGCAGGATATTAGATAGTGGATGTTCTTTAATTATGACTAGATATTTAAATTTATTAAAAATGTGAAAGATTATAAATACAGTAAATTGAATTTTTTAATTAATGTGTGTCTCATATTCAACGGTATTGGATCTGATATCATTGGAAAAGAAAATTGAAATCCAAAATTACGTTATTTATTGATGGATTGTAAAAACAATTGATAGTTTTATAGCTATGTGATGCATAAAAGAAATATATCATTAGAAAAATAATATTTTTTTCATAAATGGATTTAAGATATATAAATTTTAACTAGAGGAAAATAAAAAAACTAAAATCTATTTTAGGTTGGAGATACATAAGGGGAATTTTATCCATGCATGATGGACGAAAATTATATATGGTATAAAAGGCATAGACGTATGTGCCCTAGGAATATGAACAAGATGACAAAGTTAGAAAGTATTCATGATATTCTTATCATGAAAGAAAGAACATATTGATGTTTTTTGATATACCATAAAAAAGAGATCTAAAATTTAGTATATAATAATGTTGAGATACATTAAACTCTTTCCATAGAGATTATAAATTCTAACATATGTGGACCCATGAGAAATAAATCAAAAAATAAATATAAGTATTTTATTTCATTGATTAAGTATTTCTCTTGTATTGCATGTTTTCTGTTTTGAAACATAAATAAGAGGATCATAGTTTTTTTATACTTTTAGGGGATGTGACAAAAAAAATGTGGTTATCTCATAAATAAGATTTTAACTGATAATGGTTTTAAATAAACTAATGTTTTTTTCAAGGAATATCTTGAAAAATATGTCATTCATCCTAAACATTGTGTATCATATAAAAAAATGGTGTTTACGAAATAAAGAATAGTAGTTTAGTTTAATTGCACCAAATCATGTTGATTAATCATATTTCATACTGATTATTTGGAGACAATCTATTGAAGTAGTAATTCACAGTTAGAACCAATTTTTCTATAGGAATAATTCATATAAGACTATATAAAAAATGTATTAAAATGAATCCCCATGTTTTAAATACTTCTCGATGTTTATATACCTTTGTATTGAAAATTTCGATTGTGAGAAACATAGGAAATTTGATCAAATATGTTTTGAGGGAATATTTCATGACTATACACATAATATTATAGGATAAATGTGGTATAATAAGGAAACTAGAAATATTGATGAATCTATAAATGATAATGTTCTATAACATTCTAATAAAAAAGGTTCACTATTAGTTATAGATATAATAGAAAGTGAAGATATTGTTCTCTGTACTAAATAACATGACAATGTTTATAATAGAAGAGGTGACATAGAAGATGTACAAAATGAAGACATTTATTCCACCAATTCAAATGATTATGAAAAGTGTGGTCATCATATTCAACAATTAGAAAGAATGTGGAGGTAAGAATTATCATTTTAGGTCAAGGATTACATGTTGAAATTAGAAGAACAACATGCATTGTTTCACATACCTATGTTGATCTAATATTTTTTCAAGAATCCTTGGAGCATCAAGTGTGTACTAATGACATTAATTACTAATTTAATTAGATATATTTTATTAATAAAATTGACATTCTAAAAAAAATATAATATTAGAACGTTATTCAAAGAAACTGGGTTTTGCAAAAAAAGGTGAAGGAAAAAATTTAATGTGATGAGAAAAAAGAAAAGTCTTGTTTGTAAAAGACACACACGTGTTGAATGATTCGATCTTTATAAGACCTTTTCACAGTATACATAGTTCAAAACATCAAGGTATTTATTTATATTACAATAAAATGAAGATATAATTTATTCGATATGGATTTCAATTCTTCTCATATCAATAAAGATCTAGATTAATATATTTATATCAATAAATAATGTATCTTCATTATTGTTCATGATGAAATATATGTTTTCAAGTCAAAGTAGGATTTGTATAGGTTGAACAAGACTTCAAATCATTGTATTCTAAACTAGATACTCACTTTAAGAAGTTCAATTTCAAGAAAAGAGATGTTAACATCAACCTATAAATAAAATAAAATCAAGATGTTTCTTTCATTATTATTAATCAAATTGATGATAACATAGTCATTGGAAATGATGATGAAATGTGTAATTTTGTTACTGAGGAGATGAAGGATTTATTTGAAATTTAAATTTTAAATTATATAAAGTAGTATATTGTTCTAAAAATATATCAAAAAAATTATAATGTTTTCTTTCTGAAGATAATTTTGATAAGGATCTCTTGAATAAGTTTGATAGGAATGATTAAAATCTTGATTCCAACCCATTTCAGCAGAAAAAATGTATAAAAATATGACCAAAGTAGGTTGGTCCTAAAGATTTTTGGAATGTGTTTGCAACGACCAGGTTTTTTCCAAATAGGACATTGAAATATTTCTAAATATTATTCCATAGTGAGGTGATGAGAAAACATGTGATTTCATGGTCCGATGTTCCTATAATTAAATTTATAAAATTATTAAATATAATTTATATTACAAATGAGTATATTATTAAAGAAAATGGGATAGCTCTTAAATAGTTGATCAGATTGGAAATATGATACCATAGTTGGGTCTAGAATAGTGTTTCCCTTAGAAACGACATAAAATGAGTCAGTGTGGGTAGTCTATATCCCTTTATCATAGGCATAATCTTCATGTAATTAAATGAATTAAACTAATAAATTACAGAATTATTCTATTAACCATATATATGTTTATAAATTAATTCTTATTTGGTTTTATCCTAATAATCCTACTTTTCCAATTTCATCTACTCTCATCTTATCCTTTCCATTTGTGGAATGACGAAAGAATAATAAACGATGAGAAAACCATGGATCTAGATGGATCATGATGCAATGGATCCACTTCATTTGTCGATGAAAACATTATTCATCAATAATGATCGATCCAATCTATGTATGGCTAGACTTTATCATTTTTGAACCTTTGATTAAATTTTTGAGCCAGTTCAAACTCAATTATTCAACCTACACCTTTGACTTTGAACATTTCACGAGCCTGAGTACTGGTTTTCAATTCATTATCAGTTGGTTTATCGTGAATTGAACAATTATGATCAGTTGGCCAGAAACAACTGTATAATGATTCTACCCTTGATTTTGGTGCCTTTACACAATTTTTTTTTCATGTCCTTCACTATGGAATTCCAGTTAATCCCAGTTTAACGATTTCTGGGTGACCCAAGCTCGATCAGGGGCCTGAAAATGAAACAAATTCAAAGAACGACAATGTATTTATGGGTGAGGAACAAACCTAGAAATATAATGATGTAGGAATGATGATTCCTAATGTTTTGTGACACTCCAATGTTGTACAAAGCCATGGGGTTATCTGAAGATCTGGTCAAACCCTCATTTTTAGATGAGATCGATTCTAGATTAAAGATAAATCATTCCGAAATTATTTGTCCCTATCTTATTTTTTTAGCAGCATTAGGTAACTTTGACAATATATGGAGTATATATAATGTGAAGATGATGATTAGGTAGAAATATGTAGTTTCTGGAGAAATCATAACTACACACCATGTTGAGTGAAGAACACACTGTGTGTATCCTCACTCAAGGGTGGATCTAGGGTTTTGGAAAAGAAAAAGATGACACAAGGTTAAATCCCATTGACACATTGTGTACCAACGATCAATTTTAGATGTGGCATGTGAAGGACAACATGGTTTGGAACACACCATGTGCCAAGAACATGGGCATGTCTTTGTCACACGAGTAGTATCCCATGTGGAATAATATTAAGTGTGCCGATATATGTGGACATAGAGTCTGATTACACAGAAAAGGCCAGTAGCCACACCCTGGTCCTCAAATAGGTGGGATATTCAATAGAGTCCACATATATGTGGTGCTCTCCTACATGGGATGGGACACATGTACTGGCTAGATACATGACCAAGCAGTGAAGAGGATCCACACACCATGTGGGCCCCCTCACATGTTGTTTACTTTTTGAGCTCTACTGAGAAATATTCGATCCATTGTATATCCTTCATTTGAACATATATTTCAGCCCAATATATTCCTATACTAAGTGTTTTTTCATTTATAATGTTTTGGTTCTCTCAAAAGGGGCTTTCAAGATACGATGTAGATTTTCTGTGTTGGCACACATTTAGACGACACCTAATGATAGAAACGATCGGACATGATTACCTGGATGACCATTCGGAATGACCCTCTAGCTAGAATGGGTAGTGTATTCCACAATTATAGATACCAGGATTACCCTCCAACTAGACTGGTTATTGTAGTGCCTAAGGAAAGATATTTGGTTGTCCCTCCAACTAGGCCGGGTAGTGTATTCCCAGACGATAGATATCATGTTAACCCTCCATCTATGATGGGTATCTTAGTCCCATATGATATTAGGATAACCCTCCAGTTGGGTTGGGTAGTGTAGGCCCCAAAAAAATAGAGAATACCCTTTAATGTTTGATAGAGTGGTGAGGCATGGTTCAATTTACCTAAGGACTCACGAGAAAGATGGTCACTTTCGCCACCGAGACATGTCCTTGGGATGCGACCTAAAACTATGCAGTCAAGCCAGTGTTGCCCAATGTGGATCATATTGAGATGTGGTGATTGTATACCCTATGAATCATGTCTCCTGGGTAGAAAAATGAGGTGATGAGAATTATAGATGGGTTTACTTTAGAACAGTTGGCGACACATCTTCTTGGAATGAGATGTGAGATGGAGATCCCCTTATTCTCATTTTTGGATTCGTTGACTTAGAAAATATATATCTATCTATCCTTAAACTATACTCACTCCTTGGGTCTTGCTTACTCTCCTTCCAAGAGAGCCGAAGATGTGTGGGGTATTCCAAGTTCTTTTGGTGTCTAGCTTCTCATGGATTTGATGGGTAAAATCTCCAGCTCTAGGTTGCGACGACCCATTGTGGGGGGGGGGGGGGTCAACTCCTTGTCGTTTCAAGATCCTTATGTTTGGATGAGAATAATTACACACTCTTTTTGGGTTTATATGCACTATTTCTCTCCTATTTTACTGTATATTGTTCCATTTATTGATTCTATTCCATTATATCTCTTACTGTTGTCCCTTCACCATTTTGGGGTGTTCTATTGGGTATGAATATAATCACCCCTACATTGGATTTATCCATCACAAGCCATGTATTTTCAGATGGAGGATAGGTTGACATTGACTATAGAGGATCATAGGGATACATTCTATGTGGATCGCATACGGTGGTCATAGTTTGGATACATGAGTTGGGTTATCTCACTGGATACTCGTTTCCAATTTTCTTTATATTGGGACTAGATTCTGGGTTGTGTGTGTGTTTTTCTCTAGTATATTTTAGTATTCACTACCATTACCTTGTACTGTCTATATTTTTATGCATGATTATGTCACATTACACTAGTTTCATACTTTCATACTTTTTTAAGCGCTTTTGCAATGAGTTGGTTGTGTCGGTGTGTACCGGTTATTAAGAAAAAGCATCCCGATGATTTTTGTGGCTTTAGAACTTATCACCAATCCATGGCCTATAGAGGTGGGCTATGTGTAGTTGCAGATTGATCCCCGACTTAGGTCGGGCTGTGAAAGAGTTGTATTAGGGGAATTTCATTCCTTGGGATGTTTTCCCAATGCTACTTCTTAAAAAGGATCGATTGAGATTAGGGAACCCATTTCAATTTATCTCAAGAGCATATCTCTAGAAAGATATTCTAGTAATGGTACAGGTGGTCATTGTATCCATTCACGAGGACCCTTATTACCAGGTTGCTAACTTTACACTCAAAGACATTTTTTCGGGGAATAATAGTACAAGCATCATATATGATTGAGTCGTTGATTGTCCTTATGGAGCTATTTCCCCATTATTTTTTTGATATATATATATACATATATTTATATATATATATGTATCATCAAATAACTTTGGTACACCGTGATCATTATGATTATTCATCCACGATGATAGCCAACCAAGATACCATCTCTAGTTTCTGAAGACGACCTGATGAGCAACGAGGCCTCAGTTCATAGCCCATCATGTGATCCCCTCCCTCCTCGTAGATAGGTAGAAACATCTCCACCCATCGAATAGTAGAAAGTCTTAGCTGGGATGTTTGAGGACCTGTGTAGGTTGAATGCACTCCACGACTTCTAGCATTGTGACTATTGAGGTTCTATGGCGAGGCCGACCCTCAGGCAGTAGAGTATTGGTTGGAGTTAGTGGTTCGCATGTTCTGACTAGTTTTGACACCAATGTATTAGATAGTGGATTTGGTGGTTATCATTTTTTATATATCAAATGGGAGATACGGGATCGTAGAAACCTAGATATGAAATGAGGAGACACTTTTATGATATGAATTTCAGTAACTGTTTCGTGAGGTTTATTACACCTCTTACTTGCGCTATGTCCAAATTCATGTTCTTCAAGAGCTTCAGAAGGGAGGGATGATAGTGTCAGAGTACATGGAAAGATACACCAACCATACACTCTACTCTCTTTACATGATCAGATATTATTACATCCGAGCATTGAAGTTTAAGAAAGGACTCTGTAGAGAGATTCGAGCCAACATAGTTCCCTTGTGCATCCCCACCTATGTCGGGGTGCTGGAGCAGTCACTTGTGATGGAGATATTCCTGGAAGAGGGATTCCATATATTTGGAGCTAGTAGTAGGCATGATAGTGTTGAGTCATCTTTAGAGGCATGCTAGTGTCAGATGTCACGGAATAGGATACCCTTCTGTGATCAGCCTAAGGGGCATGTTTTCCGTGTTTAGGGGATGCATTGAGCATGGAAGAAACCTGAATAGGGACGATGTGACACTTTATATGGGAGAGTTCACATGGAAGGGGACTCCTCTGACATGCATACATAGAATCCAAGGAAGGCAGCATATGGACTGACACAGCAGAGGTAGTCCCGTGGTTCAGGATCTCCCGGGTAGGGACATGGTGGTCCCCATGGAGGTAGATCTAGAAGAGGAGTGGGAGGAGCTACATGTGTGGGACTACAATAAGATATTTTCCAAACACTACCACAAAGAGTTCCGGTATAGATTAGGGATCTAGTGACAGGGGTCGTCGATAGTTCTAGGCTATAACGTCTATGATCCAAAATCACACAAGATGATTCCAGATATGATCTTTGTTTACTCTAATCATTCCTGAGTATTAGTATAAATAGGGTCTAGCCATTCTTTTATCTCTTGAATCTTTTAGTGTGATTTGGAACTCGAAGTAGCAATTATTGCACAATAGTTGTGCCTTGAGATTCTAATAGGGAACACGATCTCTCTATCTTTCATATGTTGGAAGTGCAAGACATCGCTTGGAGGATAGAGGTTCACATGGGACCTACTGGTTATCATGATGGATCCCTAGGACATCATCCTAGGCATGTATTGTCTTTCTATGGTTTGAACCCAGTTATACTATTACCTTATGTTAGGCAGATTCCTATGTGCTGATGGAATGAGGTTCTCCTTTTTCAGCATGAGAGACCTCATAATAGGAAGAGTGGGTGCTATGAGAAATAAGTTTCATTCCATTACCCATCAACTAGTTATTATACCTTGTTTCATTTGACTATTTAGGTGTCTGGATCCCCTCAGTTGTGGATGATTATATTGAGGTCTTTCCCAAAGACATTCTGGGACTACTTATAAGGTGGGAGTTGGTGTTATGCATTGAATTATAGCTAGGGATTTCCCTGATATATTTTGCAGCATATTGGATGCAACCAACAATGATATGGCATCTAAGTATGCAGCTATAGGAACATTGTGAGAAAGGATTCAAGAAACCCAATGTGTCCCCTAGGAATCCCTAGTCTTGTTTGTGAAGAAGGGTGTCAAAATCTTAAACCTTTGTGTGGATTATCATCAACTATACCATGCCACAATAATTAAAAAGTATCCCTTTCCAAGAATTCACGACCTTATTCATCTGTTGAGAGGTGTGATATGGTTCTACAAGATAGATTTTAGATTCATCTACCACCAGTTGTGGGTTCCGGAGGATGATATTGTAATGTTGGACTTTTGATGTTACTATGGACGGTATGAGTTCTTAGTGATGCCCTTTGGTGTGACAAATGACCCAAAATATTTATGTATTTGATGAACCAAATTATCCCACCATACCTGGAAAAGATTGTTTTTGTCTTCATTGATGAAATAATCATCTACTCTGTGATAGAGGAGGAGCATGAAAAGCACTTGAGGAGGGTCCTTGATCTACTTCGAGAGCACCGTCTTTATGGAAAGCTCACAAAATCTTAGTTTTGAATACAATGCTTTACTTTTTAGGGCATGTCATTTCTGAGAATTGTTTATCCATGGTTCTAGTAAATGTCAAAGGAGTTCTTGCTTGGGACCCACCCTAGAATGTGTCTGAGGTGCAATGATTTCTTGGATTAACAGGGTATTGCCCGATATTTGTGGAATAATTATCCAGTATGAAATCCTTTTTGATCGCTCTAATGTAGAAGGGTTAGTTTTTTACCTAGTTTGAACAATGCTGGAAGACCATTAATGAGTTGAGGTAGAGGTTGATGAGTGCTCCAGGTTTGAGGCTACTAGAGGAACAAGTTTAGTTTGTGGTATATTGTGATACCTCAAGAGATAGGATCCATTTTATGTGGATGAAACGATGGGCGTTCATTGCATATTGGTCTAGGTAGTTGAGACCCTATGAGTTGAACTAATTAACTCATGATATGGGGTTAGAATTGGAAGTATTCTCTTTGAGAATGTAGAGGCACTACCATTAGGGAAAGTGCTTGGTAGATTACTCATACCACCAGAGTATGAGGTATATCATCACATAGAGAGGCGTGAACTTGAGGTAGTGATGTTTATTGGAGTTACTACATGACAATGAATTCAAGATAGTGTATACTCATGGAAATTATAGTATTGTACCCTATTCTTTTAGTAGGAAGTCCCAGTCTCACATAGTATGGGATGCTTCTAAGCAATTCACATCCCTATAGCTAACCCTGAGGGATTATGATGGTAAAATGTTCCTAAAGTCGATGGTGTTGACTGATACACTCTTTTTGAGTGTAAAGGATTCCCAAATAGGGGAAATTGACAATTAGTTTATGTGTGATTATATATCCACAAGTGAATCACTATATAGATATAATGAAGGAGGGAATCATGAGATATTGTTATTGAGGAAATCGGTGGTTCCAATGGTGATGTAGGAGGATGTAAAGCCGGAGTTCCACACTTATCCCTTAGTTGTACATCCCAGTGTGGAAAGATATACATGGATATTCTTAGAATGTTTTTGGGGCCCAGCCTGAGATGGAATATAGCTGAGCTCCTCTCACGATACCTTACCTCTCCGTAGGTGAATGTTGAGAACCAGGTTTGGGCCGGATTTTTGCAACCGCTCGATATCCCATATTAGAAATGGGACAACATATCCATGGACTTCATCACAGGTATTCCACAATTACTGAAGATCCATGATTCCATATGGGTGATATTGGATGAACTCATGATGTCAGTGCACATTCATAATATGAAAGAGTAGAGTTTGGCGGAGAGTTTGGGGAAGCTGTGTGTGCGAGAGATCATCCGCCTTCATAGGGTACCCTTGAAAATTGTCTCAGATTGTGATGGTTGGTTTATCTCATTATTGTGGATAGGCCTTCAAGAGGAATTCAAGACCCAGATTTGAACGAGTAAAACCTTTCACCCCCAGATCGATGGGAAGACCGAGAGCACTATCTAGGTTTTTCAGGATATGTTTAGAGCTTGTGTCTGGGATTTCTATAAAATATGGGAGGAATAATTTCTTTTGGTGGAGTTTTTGTATGACAATAACAACCACTACACGATCACCATGAAAATTTTTGAGGCCCTATATGGGAGACCATGCAGGTCACCCTTTTGCTGAACCGAGATTGAAGAGTAATCTTTTATGGGACCAAAGTTGGCACATGCAGTGATAGAGAAGGTGAACGTCTTTCGTCAATGGATGAAGAGTGCCCATAATAGGCCTAAGTCCTATGAAGATCGTCATTTTAGGCCCTTGGAGTATGATCAGGGATACCGTTCCTTCTTGAGATTCTCCCCACGATGTGGAATATAATGGTTTATCCAGGGTATCAAGATATCCCCCAGGTCCATTCGGCCATTCGAGATCATGTAGATGAGTGGAGAGGTTTCCTTCAACCTTGCCTTACCCCCACAGCTGGAGTGGGTGCACAACATTTTCCTTGGGTCTTATTTGAAGAGATAAGATCATGAACGTACACACATTATTGACTGGGGATAGTAGGTCATAGAGGATGGAGTCACCTTGTAAAGGATCTAGTGTTGATCAAGGACTGAGAGGAGTGGAACCAACAAGGAAAAGCCATCCATGTTTTCTGAGTGCTATGGTAGCATTGAAACGTGTAGGATAGTTCAAAGGAATGGGAGAGATAGATGTGGGCTCAGTATTCTGAGTTTTTTTGTTTAGTTTTTATTTTCATGGATGAAAATATTAATGGATGGAATGATTTATATACCTGGTTTTTCCCTAATAATACATTTATGTATTTATAAATATTATTCCAGATCTAGGTGCTCAGATGGTGTGTGATTCTGAGGCTCGGTGTGCCTTGAATTAATTTATTAAAGATAATAAAATATTTTTTATTACATACACACCTTTAATTAATGAAAATGGGATAACTCTTAAACAGTAGTCTTGATTTGAAATATAAAACCACTGTTTGGCCCAGAAAGTGGGTTTCCCCTTGGAGAAATATAAGAAGAGTCGGCAGGGACATCCAAACCCCTCAATCAATGGCATAATGTATATGTAACTAAATTAATTAATTAAATTAATTAATTAAATTAATTAATTAAATATTATATTAAAATAATTTAGGCTTATAAATTCTATGTTATGAGGTTTTAACCTCATAGTACTAATTTTCCATTGGTATCTACTCTACTCATCTTCTTTCCATTGGTGAAACAAAGAATAAAGAATGAATGATAAGAAAACCATCGATCTCTATGGATCAAGATGCAACAGATCCTCCTACCTCATCAACAGACACATTCTTCATCAATAGTGATCGATCCAATATATTTAGGACACATATTTAACTATTTTAAATGTGGATTAATTTTTTGTGCAAGTTGTATCTTAATTCTTCAACATATGCCTTTGAATTCGAACATTTCATGAGACCAAATACTAATTTTCAATTCATTGTCATTTGTTCTAACACAAATTGCACAATTATGATTTATTGGCCCAAAAAACTTGGAAAATGATCCAAACATTTCTATTGATGCATTTCCCCTTGTCGTATTTACATCCTTTATGGTGTAATTCCATTGAATCCCAATTTAACAATTTTCGGGAAACCCGAGCATGATTGGGCGCCAGGAAAGGAGATGAAATCAGAATATAACAATAGATTTGTGAGCATGGAATATATATTGTAAATAAATGATGATGGGATGAAGAAGAAGAAGGTTTCATGTTAATTAATCGAGGATCAAATCCATAATTGTTATCATATGATCCAGAAAAATCTTCTTTTTGAACAAGGTTGATTCACGAAAAACATTGAATAAATCCTGCATTCTTCAGCTATATCTGAATTTTTAATGTCATATTTAGGTGACATTGACCATGGTTATAAGAGATTCGATGTTCGGATGATGATTTGGGAGAATTATGGAGTTTATGGAGAAATCATCACAACACGCCGTGTTCATTGAATAACACATGGCAGGTAGCCTCCCTTTGCGGCAGTGCTAGCATTTGGGAAAAGATAAGGATAACGTGACATGTAATCCCCTTGGAATTCCATGTACCTACTATCTATGTGAGATGATTCATGTGAAGTAACAGATAGCTTGGAACACACCCTGTTCTGAGCATAACTTGGTCTTAGGGGCATCATCCTGTGTAGACCAACATGCAGTGTACCAAAATACAGGGACATAGAGTCGAAGTACACAGACATGGCATGTGGACACGACCCGGTCCCCAGATAGATGGGACACACCCTTTATTCCATCTATATGGTGTGTTCTCTTACATGGTATGGCACCCTTGTACCGACTAGAGATATGATTGAGCATTAAGGAGAGGTCATATAATGTGTGGTCTCTCTTACACACTGTGTACTTTTAGAGCTCTACTTTGCAATATTTAATTGATTATATATCATTCATTTGAACTCGTATTTTTTCTGATGATATTCCTACTGTAAGTGTTTTTTGTGTGTAGAACACTATTGTAACCTCAGGAGAACCTTTAGATATATGATTTGGATATTCCCAGTTGGTCCCTATAGAGATGACACTCTATGATGGTAGCGATCATACAAGCATACCAGGATGACCTTCCGTGATGACCATCTAGGTGGGATGGGTAGTCTAGTCCCTGATGAAACTAACCTAACTAACCCTCTAGAGAGGCAGGGTAGTGTATTCCCCAATGAGAGATACCAAGATGACCCTCTAGCTGGTCTGGGTGGTGTAATCCCTGATGGGAGATAACAACTGACCCTCCAATTGTGCTAGCTAGTGTAGTCCTTTATGAGAGATATTAGGATAACCCTCTTGTTGTGTTAGGTAGTGTATACCCCGATGATACAGGGCAAACCCTCCCTTTGGTTTGGGCTGTGTATCCCCTGATGATTTAGAGAAGACCCTCAAATATGTTACATAATTTTGAGTCATAGTTTGACTTACCTATGATGTCATAAGAAAGGGGAGCACTTTATCCGTTGAGATTCATCCTTATGACACAACCAAAAACCATATGGGTGAGTCAGTTCCACCCAATGTACATAGTATATTGGGGATGTGACTTGAACCCCTTTTACTTGTCTCTATGGAAGATACATGAGGTTATGGTAATTTCTGATGGTTTGACCTTTGAATTGTTGTCTACTCATCTTCTTAGGATGATTTATGAGATAGAGACCCCTTTACTCTCTTTTGGGAATCTTTGACTAAGAATATATATATACCACTACATTACCCACTCATTGGGTCTTGGTTACTAGTTTGACAATAGAGGCAATGATGTGATGGGTATTCCATGTGCTTTTGTGTCTAGATACATAGGGATTGGAAAGGTCTACTCTTCATCTATAGGTTTTGAAGACTCGATGAGGGGTTCACCTCCTCACTCTTTCAAGAAAATTGTGTTTGGATTAGCCTTATTTCACCCTCTTATTGGGTTGATATGAACTCTTTCCATACAATTTTATTGCACCTTTTCTCATTTATTTCTCTCTTCAGTTGTATCTCTTATTGCTACCACTTAGACATTTTAGTGTGTTATACTAGGTATGTATATACTCACCCCTACACAGGCTTTTCCCAACACATGTCATTTATTTTACAGATTGAAAGTAGTTTGATCATGACTATAGAAAAGAGTATGGATATGGGTAGTGTATACCATATATGGTGGTCATAGTTAGGATATATGAGCTGGGCTCTCTCGGTGGATACACTTTTCTAGTTGTCTTTGTGTTGGGACTAGATTATGGATTAGGCATGTTTTTTTCACCTTTAAATTTCAGTGTTCACTATAATACCCTTGCAGGGTCTAGAGGTTCATCAATGTTTATGTTACTTTACATAATTTTAATCTCTTCTACTTTTATCTGAACTTTTTTTATTGAGTTCGCTACGTACGTGTATACAGGTTCATATTCAAAGGCATCCCCATATTCTTTTTGCTTTCAGTTCTTGTATCTAACCCCTATCCTATAGTGTAGGGATTAATATATTTGTGGGACGAGCCCCATCTTGGGATGGGTCATGAATGTTTTTTGGAATACTCTTATATCTAGAATCATCAAAGATAGATCTAGTGTATTTTTTCAAATGTTCTTCTAGGTATCTAAATGCACCAAGGGAGTAAAATCTAGCGGATGGAAAAAATTATTATTTATTGAAGGCATAATTGATTTTAGGTTGAAATATGAATGCCTAAGAATGATTGATCAATTTGGATACAAAATTTATATTAGGATGAGTTGTGTTGATGAACAAATATTCAAATTTGGTGGAGTATTATTTTTTTAGAATAAGTTGTATGAGTTGGCATATAAAGAAGAAAAGTTCAGTAACACTCATCACTCATAAAGATGAGTATGTAACTTCCACAAATGTTATGACATAAATAAAAAGGTAAAATATATAGATGGGATCTTTGTTGGTTAATTTTATGTATCCACTTTTTATGACCATGATATTTAAAAAAATAACATTATGTTTGATATCATGTATTACACCGAACACCAAGCTTAAACAACCCATGAAATATATTATTTAAATAAGACCATTAAATACAAGATGTTGACTTTGATGTTGTAGAAATTAATAAATAAATTATTACAAATATGTGGTTTAAACATGTATATGATATTTTCATTAGTTTTGAATTGATTATAAATGAAAATAAACATCATTTGAATGTAAAATAATTGTTTTTTTAAAACTATTTATTCATGTGAAATAGTATTCATTATTAAATTGTTAATTATTATTGAATTATTTTAATTAAATTTATATATTACATATTCAATAAGAAAATTTACCATCCAAATAATAATTTTTTATGCATTAGATAATAATAAATGTAGTATTATTCAAAAAAACTACACTTTCCTAAAGAGTTGTTCTTTGGGGTCCATCAAAATTATATTAAAATTATTTATTACAACTATTAAAATAATTATTTGAAAAAATATACAAAACATTTTGAATTAAAATTTCAAAATTTTATTATAGTGGATTTTTGATAATTTTTTGAAAATATTGTTATTTATTATTAATAGTGAATAATACTGATTTTTTTTAAAACTATCTTTTAGGTTAACGTGTTAAAAAAAAATTTAAAAAAATTATACTAAAACTTAGATTTGTTGAATTATATTATTATTAATCTCATTTAGTTCATTGAAATAAATTCTTTGTTAAATTTTGTTATATTAACTTTTTATACAAATGAAAAAGTTTCTTTGGAAAACCTAATTTTCATCATGTTACGGGTTTAATTTTAATTTAAATTATGTCACTTTAGTTAATTGAATTTGGTATGAAAAATTTAATATTTCTAATCATAATAATAACTATTATTTAGTAATTTTAAATTAAACTTCATTCATATTTAGTAGTGAAAAGAGTAAATATTTAATTACTAAGATTATGGTTAAAATGGGGTTTTGCGCATTACAAAACTCAGTGTTAAAATAAGTTTTCCACACACATGGTTTTTTTGTTTGTTAAATTTTAATTAAAATTTATAATTAGTGTGCCCCAATTATCTAAAAGGTCTCTTTTATTTTTATTCTTAATGTATAAAATACATAGGTTAATCAAAAAATGATTTAGCATGTTGAAATTTAAAATTGTAAAAATAAGTAAACATAGAGTTACATGGAACAACATGTTTCAAAATGTTTGTTTTTAATGGGGTAGGATTAGATAAAACTTTTCTTTCCTATACCCCATTATTAATAAATTTTTGGTTACTCGGGTTGATAGTGACTCCCCATTGTTGAATAGATTTTTTTTATTTTCCAAATTGATAGTCCACCTCAATTATAAGAGGGAACATACTAACCTTACTTATTCGGACATATTAATCCATTTATCACAAAAAACAATAACAAATATCTCTCCAATATCATTATCTGTATTCATGATCTACTTTTCTTTCCAAAAATACCATTTCTATGGTTCCTAATATGAGATCCAAATGAATTTTTTCTATGTGAAGGTGACTATCTTCACTAAGCTATCTCTTTTACTTCTTCTCTTACCACCTTTGTTAGTGTATTAATAATTAAAATATAATAAAATTATTATCTACCATACACTTAATTTTTTTTATGTTGATGAAATAACTTATATCCATCGCCTCTTCTAAATAATGGGAAACGAAACAGTCAAACTTGTGTATGGTGGACTATCGCCTCATGAACTTCTTTAATTTCTTGTCCCTAAACCCCACTCATGAAGCGATATACTGATATATTTAATTATATATATATATATATATTATATTATATTTATGAAATAATTAAACATATGAAATTATAATATCATATCTACCTTATATCCTTCCAATATGTTGGAAAATGATAATGTTGCACTTGCATACGTGTGGACAAATGCCTCCACGAATCAATGTGATCATTATTTCATAACCTCTTTAAATATATGGTAATAAATAAGTTTTTTGAGGAAAATATATTATGTCTATGATATAATAATTATTATTTTATGGTGAGTTATTATTTACATTGCTTTCATTCTATCAGTAAAAAAATAGAAACAACATTTAACCGTACATATAACCTACTATCTCCATGAATGGTGTAATTCGTTTTTAAATATATAACTCAATTAGAAGACTCCAAATATGTGTATAATGAATATTTATTATATTTAAATCATGATTAATATTCATTATGTGATGTATCCATGATCAAATTATAATGAATGATACTACCAAAACAAAATATACTTGAAAAAATAAAGCTGTTATTACCCATAATAATGATTTCAACAACATATTGAAAATAATCATTTGAAAAATGAGATTGCGTAAATAAAATATGGAATTATATATAATATTAGGGTTATATAAAATATTTATATTAAATATATATTTAATATATAGGTGGGTTGGACACATAATAAGGACGTTGAACTTGAGGTAAGTATTTATTATCCCACTTTTACTTTCCGGAGACATATTACATATTCACAACTAATTTATATTTTGAGGATTATATACATAAACTTTTCAATTTTATATCTTGAATTTATTAATCATCATGTTAATTATAGTTTCATTTGAATTTATTTAATTAATGAGTTTTTTGTGTCAAAAGTTACCATAGGTGTAAAGGTTTATTTCTCAATCTCAAAATTATTTGGTGTTTCTTATGTTTATCTATCCACTAGAGAAACTATTCAATCTTTTTGTAATAAACCAATATTATTATATCATACTCTATTTACTTTTATAAATTTCATGTTTTCTCTTTCTATCCTAAACCCAACATAATTTAATTCACAGGTGGGTTGGACACATACAAAGGAAGTTGAGTAAAACAGAGTATATCTATTTAATGTTCTCTCCCTATAAATTATTATTCTCTTATGATCATTGGAATTAAATTTTAACAATTTTTTTAATTTTTAATAAATGGATTAAAAATAATATTCTTGTTGTTTTCCAAAGAAGGCACTATTTGTCTTTTTTATCAAAAATGTGAAAGTAATTTTTATTTTAACATACTCGACATGAACAAAATTTCTCACTACAAAGACCGCTAATTCTTTTGAATCATCCTTTAAAAATTTTTGTTATTATTTTTAAATAATATTTTCCCTAAAATTCTATTTTTTTATTTTTTAAAAGATTTTTTTAAAAAAGGGTATTTTCCTCAAATATGATTTTTATGAGTTTTTTTATATTTATTCATCAATAAAAAACAATTATTTTATTATTAGTACAATGGGGAAATGTTTTAATGAAACTGTTATTACTATTTATCTTTATGGTTTATGATCAATTGGAATGAGGATGTAGTATTTTAATACCATTCACTACATTACTCTGTATGGTTTATGATTATGTTTATTGATTTTGGGAAGTATTGAAATTTCATATGCTAGATTTTGAATATGAATATTTCTGTTTCTTATGTTTCACCCATTTTATCTGATAAGTGAATTAGGCATAGTAAGTGATGACTGAGGCCCATTATATCCCCTCAATGCATTGGTGGGTCTTAAGAGACAATCTTGTTTGGGTGTTTGGATGAGGCCTTACAATTTTTTTGTCGGATTATTTTATCCTCATTTATTACTTCCATATCATTAATTATACTCAAGTTATTGATTAATGTCATCTGTTTATAATCATTTAAATTACCATATTTACTATTCCTTATGTATTCATTATAGCCTTATCTATATGTGAACCCATACTTATAATCATCTCTCACCACTTTTTAAAGTTTCCATTCTTTATGATGCAAGGAAATGTACTATGATTGATATGCATGGATAATATAATCGGACTAATGGTGTTCTCCAAATAATACTATGATTTATTTTATATATTAAACTATTATTTGAAATTAAAGTATGTATCTATTTTTTCAATACTACTAAAATAATTTGTCCCATGGGGTCTGATCTATTATATCAAGAACCATTTTAATAATGTTTCTAATGAATTTAGGATACTGGTTTTGGGGTATTTATACCATTCTTTTTGGTTTTTATGATCATATTTTATTCAATTTCACCACGAATTTAGTACATCATTATAGATATAATTGAAAAATTGATGTTGTTTAAAGTAGTGCAACTTCACTCTATTTGAGTATAAGGTACGTGATATTTTCCCCCTTTACCTTCTTTTATATTGATAGATTTTTCAAAAAGGGAGAAGATACGTAACATAAATAAACCGATTCATATGTAATTTACCAATTTGAGTGAATATATATTTAGGGAGAGTTTTTAAAAGGGGTGATTTGTAATGTAATCATGTGCGAACTATTTTAATAGTCTGTTGAAGTGAACGTAAGAACTTATTTTTTATAAGTTGGAATTTGTTTGTGATGATGATGTTCTGAGTTTAGGGTGACATTCAAAATATAATAATAACTAATTTATGGATAAAATTGTATTATCCTTTGATTATTCTTTTTCAGACACTGCGTTTTCTCACATAGGATTATAATTTTTGGATAATAATCCTTCAAATGGGTTTCATGTTTTTCAATGATTTATATTCCTTGGTTAACAAAAAAATCAAATGGGGAAATTGTTTAGACCTATAGGTATTGTTTTTATATGTATAAAATGAGGTTGGTTTATAAAAACAATAGTTTTTTTGATGTGTTTATTTATTGTAAACACTTAAATCAGTATTATGTATTAGAAAGTTTTATAAATTATGATTATTATGGAGTTAATCATAATATTTTTCACATTTTCATTGATGTGTAGAGAATAACATGTGTTAAACACATTATGATGTTTCTTTATAATGTTTGAAAATTATGTTCTTCAGAGAGAGATGGAAAAAACTAACTGAGTTAATTGGATGAAATTTACCTGATGAGTAGCAGAACAAAAGTGTATATTAGATTATGCTCATAGTTGCAACTGACAAAAAATGATAAAATAATGATATTTAGGTGGTTATTTTTTGATATTAAATGTACCCAATATAATGTTTATAAAATGATATTGATGATTGTGACAAAATTTTGTCAATGCAAGAAGTTGTTTGAACTCAGTTTCCAAAAAAGGATTCTAGAATATGTTTTATGGATATAGGAGTCCTAACCTTGTTCATTGTATATATGAATGTTTGAATGTTATGGAAAATTAAATCATAAAGAAGTTCTAGAAAATTAAATATGTATATTTGGGATGAAGTTTCATCAAATAAAGTGTAGAATAATTTCTTTTTGTTTAATATTGTGAGTCGATCAGAAGGTGAAATATTGAAGTATGAAATTTGAATAAAGGTACCAAATTGAAGATTCCAAATAAAGATATCAAAAAATTAATTCTAGAAAGAATCCACAAAATGAAGAAATTATTATGAATTCATCATACTAATGCTTCCAAGAAATGTTATTGGATAAAGGTTTCTTATACGAATCAATCAATCAAACGGAGTTAAATGAACAATTATGAGTCTATCAAATAGATAAATTATTATAGATAAGTACTAGAAAAATGTTATATTAATTTTTAAATTTCTTTTAAATTCCTTATTTTTATGAGTTTAATTTTGATGTTCAACAAATTAATAATCATTAAGGAATTATTATGATTATTTACATGATTTTAAAAATGTTTGAAGAATAAAAATGACCCCAATTATTAAGGAAAGGCCTTATGAATATTGTTGAATTCATATTTTTTCAGGATTAAAGGTGTTAAAATGGATTTTTTTGAGCGGGATATTCGATCTTTGAGTGGGAATTGTGAATATGAAGTTCACATTCATCTCATTATTTTTGGGGAAATTCCCCTTATATAAAAGGGAGTAGGTCTTTTGAGAAAAATTTGATCAATTCCTTGTTTCTGGGAGAATCACTGAAGAAGTGATTTACCAATCGAAGATTTTAAGAGATTTTATCATCATTGTATATATTTTAATAGTATAAAAAACAAAATCGTCAGATAGAGGATGTCAGAAAGAGGGAATGAGATGGAGGGTAATAGATAAAGGTGTACCTAAATGATCATATCAGATTGAATTTTCTAGATATAAATCTTGTAGATGGACAATCTCTTTCTTTTTTTGTGTCAAAAACAAATGGGGAAGAAAAATACATTAAATAATGAAACTATGAGTAAATTTGAATAATCATAGTGAAAATGTTAAATCATATTGGTTATGATTATTTTATTGATATAGAAATTTATATATAATATCATATGTGAGAGGATCACATGCACTGTCAATGAACTATAATTCTATGTAAGTAATGTATATCTCATGATTGATGTATTCACTAAATAATTATTTTCTTGTGGTTGTGTGGTCCTGTATTATTTATAATCCATGTAACAAAATATCCACCCTTATTGAGTTATCAAACTTTTTAAACTAATGTTCCAAAGGGTGTGATTATTATGTTTAGTCTATCCATTTATTATTAACTATAGTTGACATGTGTTTTCAATCAGAAAACAAAAAATAAAACGATTACAGATTCACCCCCCCCCCCCTCACTTATTAGTGGTGTAACAAATCCTTAATTGGTCTAAAAAATTCCTTTTTTCATTTTTATTAATAAAGATGACTCATATTTTATGACATATTCATTTAATAAATATATAAAAAATAATCTATATGGAGTATTCACATTTATTTATCATTCATATTGAAAATTTTATAATTCTAAAGATAACTAGTGTTAGAATAATCTTCCTTGAAATTATTATCTTCAATATTATTAATCGAATTATCTAATTCCATAATTTATTAATCATACACTCTAGTCTAAATTCCTTAAAAACATTTCATTCATGTATATGTAAGAGCTATTATACTTAATAAATAATTAAAAACACTACTTCTCTAAACACGATAAAGAAATCAAATTTCTATTCCTGATCAAAACATAGTAACTATTTTAAAATTATATAATTGATCTATTATGTAGACTATGATCATTAATCTAAACATCCAAAATAATAACCATTTATAAATTATTAAAATGTACATATTTTATGCTTTATTATATTCACTCATATTTTGATCCTATGTTTATATGAGAAAATATATGATTCACACATGAAATCCAATACCCAAGGATTATATTTCTAAAAATTGATTTCTATAACATTAACATCAATTTTCACATAATGCATCTCCTTGTGATAAACTCTCATCCTTATATAACAATCCATTAAACCATTGTTCCATCAAATAATTGATATCCAAATCATGTTAAAGATAGAAAATATAATCTAAAAAAAGACATATATTTGGTATATTATCATTTTTTATATTTTTTCAACAATGTGTTTTATTTATTGTTCTAAAATAAACATTATTAACCCATATATCATTTACATTTTTTTGAAAATGACAAATATTTCACTAAATTTTTTATCTAATTCATTTTTCCTCTAAAAATTTGGATATTTTGTTAATTAATCAAGCTAATAACTACAGAAATTATAATTATATATTTGAGTGGAAAATCCCTTAAACAAATCCATCATTTGGATAAATTGGAATTTTATCCTCTTTTATCCTCGCTTATACAGTTTTCTTACTCTGTTTATTTTCAATATTATAAAATGAAATGGTTACCGAACTCATATGGTTATCTATATTCACTATTACTCACACAAGATAATCCTTGGGAACACATTAATAACACAAACTTACCTATTGTGATTATTAGGGCCTTGAAATATTTTTTATTTTAATCAAATATCACTCTTGATATTTTCATAATATTTTTTTATTTTTATTTACTTATAAATATTATGCATATCATAGGCAACAGTTTCATATTATGAAATATATGCATCACATATGTCTGCATAATTTAGGTGACTTTGTTTTTAAATATTATCCCATTAACCAATTTTATAGGTTCTAAATATATTCATCTAAAACACATTTTTTAGTATATTTTTTTTCATACTCAAAACTAATATACAATTATATTTATAAATATCCATATGTATTATATGAAATAGTTATATATAACCCTATAATGTAGACGATCATAAACCTAGTGAACTATAATCAACACAAGAAAAAGATTGTCTTGATAATTAGACAACCTATACTTTTTATAGATAGGGCATATCCCTCCCCGATAATCCAAATTCTATCCCAACGTCCCACTATACATGGATATATAGTCAATATAGACAATAATTTCAATACATCTATAACACCCAATAGAGAAAAATCATAACCAACCCTTAATATTGAATTCATAACTAAAATAATAAATTATATCATTGGTTGAATGAAAACTAAATATTTTAAATTTTTCATAGCATATAACCCTTATATATAGAGCATGAAAAATATAAGAATAAATTTTATCAATTTAAATTAAATTTTAGAACATTAATATTATAAAAATTTCACATACCAGAACACCAAATGGGTATTTCATAAATAAATGATAAACTCAAACATTTAACGTGTGATTTAATAACATCAGATATGTATATATTATATCAAAGTGAATTCTGATATAGTTTAAGGTCACACCAATTTGGAAGGATATTTTGGCCCTTTTCAGTGAATATTTTTGGGGAAAATAATTTTTAATGTTATAAAAACCATGATATGAAACTATGACGCGGTTTCTCTTTTGAAGCGATATTGGATTTTTTTCAAATCTCCCACCTTGATCCATTATGTATCCAAAAATGACAATTAATTTTTTTATATTTCCATAATATAAACAATAACCATTAAATATTTTCTACATCATGGTTTTCGTCATGAAAATATTTTTTTAATTATCCATTGCCATTTAGTTAGGAAACATGCAACACCTCGATATGGGAGCCCAAATCCTGAGACCGGAGATATGATTCCCCATGGCCACATGCACATCCCTAAATTTCAAGAGGCCACCAATAAAAATTGAGATATTTTCTTAAAATATTGGTAAAAATTTATTCCACATGTTTCTAAAACTAATAATCATGCATTCTCACGCAAACAATTAAAAAATAAATTAAATTACCTTTAAATGTTTAAACCATTAGCCACAATCTCCCCCACTATAACTCCATTGCATATATAATTTCTACTACTTATAAAAATGATTTTATCCAATTACCAATATCATGTAATATTATGTGTTCATGTTTAACAATGTTAACATGTAGGGGATGACTATAATCTCAGTAGAGCATGCGAAAGACTCCAATGTACATCAATAGATGAGTAATTTAAAATGTAAATCCAAAACTATGATATATCAAAAAAAAACATTAAATTAAACTCAATTGGTTTATATAAAATATTCCAAATCAAAACATATTTTTTTAAAATTCATTAATGTAAAAAAAAATCATCATGAAAAATAAAAATGATCCAAAAAAATCATTTTTAATCCAAAAATAAATAAAAACTCTTAAATAACCATTTATATCAATTTTCATGAAAAATATTCATTATAAAAAACTTATAAAAAATTCCAATTTATAAATATTAATATAATATTACCATTTATAACAAAATAAATATAATTTTTTCAGGATTACAAATATCAATCAAATAGAAAATCCAGCTTCCCTATATTTATATCACTATCAAGCTTTACCAGGGTATACATCCTTTTTCAAACATAAAAAACTCACAAAAAAAGAGTGTTGCTTTCTGAGACTTATTTTCCCAACACTTGATTACATTAATCCCCCCTCTCAATGATTCCCATTCTAATAGGTAAAATATTTATATTTCAATATATGGTCTCACTAAGACATTTTTAACACATGTACATACTAAGAGCATGAAATCCTGAAAAAACATATTTCAAACACATTTTAATATCAATACAATTTTGCAAAAAATATAACACAATTAATTGCCATTGAAAACTAGTTAATTTAAATTTAAAATAGAAACATTAAAAACATTAAAAAAAATTAATGAAAACCCAATTTTATTTCTCAACCAGACACATCAATTTAATTTTAGGAGCACATAGATTTTAAAATTACATATTAAATTAATTTTATACAATAGAAAATCGTTGTTTTCAATTTACAATTTTTACCAAAATAAATCAATATAAAAAACAAAAAAAAAACTCACAAAAAATTACATTGTGAAAAAAAAACAACATATATTTACATTAACCTAAACTTTTTCAGAATTAAATCAACTCATTCGTTAATAATCCACGGTTAATATACAACATGGATGAAACTATCCAAACCATAGATGAGATCGAAGCCATCTCACTAGTCTCATAAACCCTTAAATTTTCGAATTTAAACTGCATGAATAAATTAATAAATACATAAACATGATGAATTTATTCACTTAATTCCATATCTATGGGCCCCTAAATTTATCATCAATATATCTAAATCTAAGAGAATCAGAGATTTCAACAGAGAGAGAAGCTGAGGTTTAAGATCCAAAGAGAATCCTCAAACCATAATAATCAATTTTGTGGTGAATTAATCTTTCCCTGAAAGAAAACCATTATCCATTAATGTAGAACATCAAAAATCACATCCAAGATACCCTAGACTTGTCTTTAGTTGAAAGTGAGTAAGAATAGTGGATGAAAATCCATAAAATATGGTTTTCACAAAACCTGTATAGAATCAATCTATAATTATGGTTTTATAAAAAGATCTTATAGACAACTCAATAATTATTTTAATGAATTGGTGATGAAAAGTACAATATTTCAACCATATACATTTAGTAAAACAAATCAAATTATCATCCTCATCCATTATAGGGTGATACACGATATATTCTTTAACCTATGTTTTCAAATAATTCTTGAGCCCTCTATAGGATCCTGATGTTAAATGATGATCTCAACCTAATATAATAGAATTCAGAACTCCATGAATTCTAAAAAACTCAATCATATAAATCATTCCAAGATCATGACCCATAAATTTCCCTTGAATTATAAATAAATATATATTATTTATTAACCAATTAACTATAATAAAAACATTTTTATCATTCTATAGTGATCGGACCAAAAAAATGCAAATTTCTTTAGAAGTATCCTCCCATTATTTTGATTAATAATTATCAGTTTAATAACCGTATTAATTGTTTATTCTTTTTATTTGCCTATTAATAACTAATAAATGAGAAACAAATTATGGAACATTCATTTTTTTCTAATGAATCTTGATAAAAACATGCACCCATTATGGTATTTTAGAAACTAAATAATGTGTGAATTATATATCCTTTTTTTAAGAGCATGGTATTATTTAACTACATGCATGAACCCCCATGTAATATGAATGTATGTATTTTTTATAATAATTATTTTTATTGGAGTGCATGGATGTTTCTTCATAGAACATAAACATAAGAGTGAATGTGTCTAGTAGTGATATGTTCTTCTCTAGTTTCTCTGAAAGACTAGGGGATTCATATTAAATGATCCTTTGGAAACATTTCTCTAGGATTCATTTAGGATTCTTGCCATGGTTCTTCAGGGTCGATTTCAATTTCATAAGTATACGATTTTATTAAAAATAGGAAGAAAAAGGTAAAGAATCATCAAGGGGGAATAAATAAGTGGAGACCCAGAGAATCCCCAATAGAAGCATCAACACCCCTAAGGGGAAGATATAATATTTTATTAAACATTCTGAAGGGTACCCTAGAGGGTGATTTCAATATGATTGTAGAATATACAATGAAAAAATTATGAAAAAATTTCTCTAGAAAAAATTAAATACAATATAGAGTTTATGTAAGAAAATGGACTAATAGATATGGGTTTCTCAAGAGGTAATTTTATGTGGTGTAACATCACCAAATTGAGAAGGAGAAGTTTGTGTAGGCTAGAATGGTTCATATGAAATCATCATGGTTTTTTACTCTATTTAAAATGTCTCAGTATCCGGTCTTTCCATATTTCTCTCTAACGACTCACCAATAGTGGTTCTATAAAAAAAATAGGATTATGGATAAATTATTCTTCATTATAGTAACTATAACATTGTGTATAATGTTTTATAGATGGTTATAAGGTCGTGGGAGAAATCGGAGTAGGGTGTTGTATAGGATGGACTTGTTCATCTATTTCACTGATAGAATAAGAATCATATACAACAAATATTGATAAGGCATGAAAGTTGTCATTATAATTCATCAAGTATATTTTAGTAGGAGTAGAGAATATCAATAAAGTAAGAAAATGTTAAGTGAGTGGAGTATTTTTTTTCTTGAACTGCATACCCAATCTGGTGGAGGCAAGTTTAAATGGTGTTTTAGAGTCTATTATAGAGGAATATTAAATAAAGGATTCCATGTTTATCATGAATTCGGGATGTCCGCCAAGGTCTTGTGGATTTCTAGGTCTTTTTATTTTGCTATATATAATATTATTAAAGATCATATGGGGGAGGGGTTTTGATAGTTTTTCATAGGTGGAGAAAAAATATGGATATGAGAGTCCCCAAGAATATTCTCATTCTAAATATGATAGAACCTACTGGTCTTAATCATTATAGAATAATATGTATATTTAAAATATCTTAATAAATTATTACATGCCTTATTATGAGAAGAATTAAAGGTGGTATTCCAATATTGTTCTTGGAGTAGAAGTATATATTTATGAAAAGGGGTAATTATTATTTGGTAAATTTTAATTGAAAAATCAATGGTGGTGGATAATAATAAAAAATCATTGGGATCAAATGTTATGATTAAAGTGGACATGGATAAGGTGTATGATCTGTTCTAATTGAATTTTATAATATGATCAGTAAAGTATTTTAGGTTCAAAGAGTGGTTCTAGGATTTATTCATTAGGTGTTACATGTCCTTGGTGAATACCAATTCTTTAATTGGGTGGAACATTAAGTTTTTCAAATTTATGGGTGATTTTAGTCAAGGAGGCCCATTGTATCCATATCTTTTTATCAAAGCTTAAGAGCCTCTCAAAATGAACGTTAAACAAATCATAGAGGATGGGATGATTATTACATTTATAAATAGGTTTGTTTCTTTAATAGTGTCACATCCAATATTTTTTGAAGATATTTTTTTTTATCAATGGAAATGAAAAGACAATTAACGGGTTAATTAAAATTCTAGAAACCTATTGTAATTTGAGTTGACAATGGTTCAATAAAATGAAAATTATTGTTCTTATTTCAAACAAATTCTAATGAATCACAATTCAAAAATTCAACAAAAATTAGGAATTTAGGGGAAGAAACTTTTAATGGAGTACATTGGGGAACCAAAATCAAATGGAAGCCTCAAAAGGGTTTTTTTAAGTAACATTTACCAGATAATAAAATGGATCTATAACTAGAAAATAGATTCCTATATTTGGTAAGATACATTACCCTAATAAATAGTTCACCAACATCCATTACAATTCATGTGTTGTCTATTATCAAAAAATTGAAGGGAATAATAGTACAACTGGAGAAAATTTTGATAGGCTTCTTATAGGATGTGAAATATTTAGGGTGTTTCCAGTGGGAATCATAGAAATTAATAGCGAGGTTGATAAATGTAGGTTTAATAGAACTACATAGTGTTTCCAAAATTATGTAGGAAAATCAGAGAAACAAATTAAATGGAAAATAATTGAGGTAAACTCATCATGTGTGAGATTCATGAGAAATATTTATGGGAAGATTTGAAGAATTGAATTGGAAAAACTGGGATATCATCTAGACTGATGTAATGAAAGATAGGTCAAAATGGGTTAGTTTAACAGAAAATTAGTTAGATGAAGGGTTAGGGGGTACTAACTTATGGAAGGAGAATTGGGATGGGGAAACATAATATTTTAGGGTATTTCAGGTTCTGAATATATTGTACCATGAAAAAAATATGTTCCAATATTTTATCAATTCCATTATCAATAAATATAAAATTGTATTCACAGGAATATCATTTGGGTAGATGATCTATATAGATTTTTTTTTCAAGATTTCTATCATGAAACTTCAGTAGTTTGGATTTTAGAACAATGGTGTGTTAAATAAAGAGTAATGATAAATGCACCTTTACATTATAGTGAAAGGATATCCAAATTATGAATAATTTTCCAGTGATTATACTGAGTAACCAATAATTACTACAAATGTTAATGTGTTGAATAATGGTGAGGTTTTGGATACATGATGTTGGTGTTTTGCATTGTCATGGCTGGAATCAGTTTGGAATAAATAATATAAAGGTGACTCGGAGAAGGTAATTTGGAATAATTTGGGTTAGGGTATGAGTATAACAGAGAGTGGAGAGTCAATGCACATATTTATTTAGTTCTGGTTCTATGTAGATGTAAATAATGGCATATAAGTAAAGGTATATGTTGTTGCTTTTGCAACTATGTGTGGGATTCTCTCAATGGTGAGGAACAAAGGAAAAAAAGTAAAATCTATTATCATCGTTTTAGATGTGGGAGAAATCTATTTTGGTGGAACTCAATGATGTTATCGATGTTAGGGTTTATTATGTTTCCTTAAGAAGAATTATTCAAAGGATAATAATTAATATGGTAGGTGGAGGTCAAAGTAATCCAGGATGATCGTATAAATGGAAGATACCAATCATGGTGATAAAACTAAATGTTGAGGGATCGTGTGTCTCTGGGGATATGTGAGGACATAGGATGGGTTCAGTGAAGTTGTGATTAAGTTCCTTTTATGGTAGTGGTAATTCTATTAGAGAATAGGAAATAACTATAACAACCAATCACAACCTATGTGTGCTTTATAATTTTCATATTATAGAGGTTAAATCTGACATCGTTATATTGTCAAAGATCATTAATGGGATGTACATAACCATATGGGATCTGGAATATTAGGTTAGGATGTACATGATTTCTGTTATCCAAAGCATTTTTTATTCACAAATGGAGGGAAGATAATTATATGATAGATTTTTTGGCCTGTAAAGGGATTATATGAGAGAGTTTCAATTTATATTCTAGCATGGGGTCCTTACATAATTACTTTAAGATTGTTGTTATGGTTGATTCCCATGGCCTTCATCACTTTATCCCACCCTGATTTTGGTGATGATTTTGTTTTTCCTTCTTATTTAATAAAAAAATTCAATTTTTTGGTACATTTTTCACAATTTCACTCTTGAGATACATAAAATACTACCATTCACCCGTAAAAACTAAGTATTGAATCCACCATAACTGAATACCTTTTGGTTTCCTCCCTACTATTTTTGGAATCCCACTTCCTCCAATACTTCTCATTTAGAATATTAATTTCCATCAACTTTTACACTAACATAGAGATCACATTTAGGATAGAGAAAAATATAAAGTTCATTATATTTATCACCTCTGTGCGAACATCCACTAATAACCCCAATATTTGTCATTACTCACATTCCATTACTACTTGAATTATATACTTATGACTCAAATAATCTTCCAGTTAATTACCCCTTCTCTATTTATATATGTGTTCAAAATCAATGTTTTTATGGTATTAATCCCACATTTTTTGTCTCAGGTTGTAATCATGCTGTCGGAAGATTTTATTACAACCCTTATGATCAATATATACCTATAATTCCTCATAGAATAATTATTGTAATCAACAATTTAAATCATGCACAGATAATGATAAAATTATTTTTTGGGTATGTTAATTATTCTCATGAGGCCCTAATTTCAAGAACCCATATTCTTTAACTTTACTCCCCTATATTATGAAATATCTTAAAAGACCAAATGTGTCAGAAAAAACATCATAAAAACTCTTAATTCAAGGAGTAATTGAATTGGATGACCTTAATCTCCTCTTTATCTCCTTAAATACACCCAAAAATTTATCATTCCACTCAATATTTTCACATTTATACTTCAATTTTTTCATAGGAGAATCCATATTTCAGAAGACATTAATGAATCTATGATAATATCCAACCACACCCATAAATCATTAAATCCAAAATATATAATTGTATTTATTTAAGACATAAAAGCCTTAACATTCAATTAATAAATAGAGATTATTTTAAATGAAAAAACATGTTTAAGGAGCTTTACCTATTACATTAATCAATAAATTTTGTAGTACATAGTAAAAATGATATGATTGTGCACAGTTTCTAAAATTACCTCTAGAAAACTCCCCTGAAATTCCATTAACCCTAAATAAATATGGATGTAATCCATAAATACTATCACAAATGAATCCATGTACCCCATGAAAATAATATTTATTAGTTTGTTAAATACCTTTGGGGTATTATTAACATTAAAAAGAAATACCATAATCTAGGGATTCCCAAATCAAACGAAATAAATACATATTTGGTATATCATTTTCTTTTATTCATAACTGATGTTAAAAAACTAAAGTTCAATCATAGATAACTTATAATATCCCTTTAGGTAATAAAAATTATCATTTATTTCTAGTAAGGATATTTAATTTTCACCATTACTTGGGTTAGATTCTAATAGTTAACAAATGATATCATCAAATTATGTGGAAAAAACTAGTGATTTAAATTAAAAAATTCTTGGTCAAATCAACCCATTATACTCATTCTTATCAATATACACCTTCAATTGTCACAAGTCTACTAATTTCAAGCAATAAGATTGGAATGAAGTAGGATTCAATCAAATAAATAAATAAATTGAAAATGATGTATCTCTTATTGGTGGTAATCTAGATAAATACTATTGGATATTGACTCGTCCGACGAGCATGAACAACCCACTATACCCTAAAAATATAGATTAACTATTTTGATTCCATGAAAAGAACACATTGATTATAATAGTGGATTGAATATTTAAATTGACTAATTTAATCCTTCTAATGTAGAAAATATTATATCAATATCCCATGGTCTATAAATTCCCTATATACATTTACATTATTAAACATGAATTAAAATAATGGACACTTGAATCCTTACTCAATTATCTCAGCATTTGGATTATTAATTCTCATAAAATAAGGAATTGAATTTGTAAGAACCTAAAATAAATAAATTAGTCATTAATATATAATAGATTTTGTTTCCCCTTAATCAAATAATACAAATGTAATGGTGGATTATATCAAATTAGTATCTCACTCTATCGATTGAACTTTATCTACCTCAGACACCTTTTATTACAATTAAATAGTGACATGTATTCCCAATATTTTTTTCCAAACCTATCCTCCTAATTAAATTTTCCAAATATACTATGATTCTTTTCATTTACCGCCATCAAATTATAAACTTCTATTCCTAAATTATACATTTTATTAGATTCATTCCCACAACTCATCCATGAACAAATGTTAGAGTAATTCTTCATGTGGAAACAATTGACATGCTAGAAAAATGTATTAGGATGATTTAATCACTTTGACTTCAAAAAACCACATTTCTACATTAGAAGTACTATATTTATCATTTTCCTTAGAAAACCCAAGATTATGCCATAACCAACTATCCCTATAATTCCATACTCTTCTTCTTCTTATCATTTAATGATTTCTTTCATCCACCTAAAAAAGGGAGAAAATAACTCACCTCTCACTTGTCTAATATATTTTCATTTTCAAAATCCCATGAATTAATAATCTATACATTTGTAGGTAGCTTCATAATAATAATACCTAGCTGAATCATTAGCCACAGTAACATCTCAAACATTTTTTCCTTTTTCTTTTAATATAAAATTTGATCTAATACATACATTACCCTATATGATGCATAATTTGAAACCATCATATTTTACTACTAATAAATCCAATTACCATTGAGGTTGTTCAACATAAACACCAATAAATTGTATTGATTTATAAAGATCCTCTGTAATAACTTCATGTGAAGATATTTATCCTTCCCCTTTTTATAAATTACTTATTATCACTTTCGAGATGGACCATCTAGAAAAAATATCAAAAACATACCTTTAACATATCTGGTGTTCACAAAAACATTGAAGATGAGATTTATTGTTGCCAGCCCTTATATTCCTTTTCTGAACTTACATCACCACTTAATTATGGATATTTTCTCCATAAACTATGATAAAATATCCACCCATCTTGTACTGCCATGATTAGAATCCCAACCTATACCTTTGATATCGTACATTGTAAATCCTACAAAATAATGGTATACAAGAGGATTCCTCATTTATCCCTTCCATTTTCCACACCCATCCCAGGATGTCTATGAATTATATTCTAAAACTGTAAGAACCTGATTCTTATTTCTGAGGTATGGGTTTATTCTTTTCTCTTTTACTTAAGTAGTTTTGAGAAAATATGGAAAATGGGATAAATCACTAAATTTGGAAATTACACATCGGGTACTTTGTCTACACGCCGTGTACTTTTGGTCATGTGGAATGAGTACTCCGGGAATGTGCCCATGTCGGTGACGAAGGGTGAAAAGACTGACTACACACCTTGTAGTGGTCCCTTACATGCTGTGTAGTCAGTCGGCAGGCGAATAGTAAGGCGGTGGCTAGATTTTCAATAGAACACGCCGTGTACTCAAGGATACACACTGTGAAGTCATGTCAGCAGATGAACAGTTCCACGCTGGCGGGAAGCCGCCAGAGGAACAGTTTAAAAATTGAGAAGTACACACCGTGTACTTGGAAATACATGTCGTGTAATTTGTTTTTTCTCTTAAAATGGTTAGTAGACTCCCCGTTTCATAGGTAAGGCATAGAATGGGATGAGAGCTCGGGAGAGGAAGGTCGGAGCTTCGAGGATCCACTGAGTGCACGTCAGGAATCCATTTCCGCCTCCGTCGATCTCATTGGAACCGCGCGGGTAAACCCTCTCATCTCTTGGTGTGTCTCTTTCCAATTCTTCCTCTAATGGATGTTATTTTTGTATAAGAGAGAATTATTTAACCTCAAATATACGATGTCTTTAAGCGTTTCTGGAATCGACGTTCACGTATATCGTTCATTGGCATTTAAGGTAGGTGGCTTGGTGTTTATTTTCAAATGGTTGTGCATTTTTGTGTGTTTTTTGAGCTATGAACCCATATTTAGGGAGTCTTGTGGATGAGTTAGTGGTATTTTAAAATACCTATAATTGACTAAGTAATTGAATGTGATATAAAAATGTTGTTTGGAATCACCGTTTGGATCCAGGACCACCCCGGGGGTGCGTTCCTCTGTTTATCCGTTTGGCCAGGATACCCGAGGGTATGCCTTTAATGTAATGATTGTAGAATTACGTTGAGATTACTTGCTTGTTTACTGCTTTTTTACATGTTTGGCTTGGCCAGGTTACCGGCTTAGCCTGAGGGTGGTGTTGTGATTAGCCTATGGGCGCTCTACTATTAGCCAGTGGTCAACTTCTTCTGTGACTATGGGCAGTTGATTCTGTGCCTGTGGGCGACACTTCGTACTCCTGTGGGCAATATCCGTGTGCCCATGGGTAGATTCTTGTGGTTGGTTTCCTTTTACCTGAGGGTAGGAGTTTACATGTATATGGACATTGGTTGTTTACTTAGAATATTTAGTGTGGTGATATTTTAATTTAAATGATTAAATGGATTTTTAAATGGCAATATAACTGGTTAAGTTGTTACTTTTTAGTACTACTTACTTTATTGCATTTTACTGTTGCACACAGTTTTTGTATGCTTACACACAGTTGGACATGAGACTTTGGTGGGTGCCTACTAGGAATTTATTTCTCACACCATGTTTGGTTCATGCTTTTCGGCCCAAACAGATTACATCTCTGCAAGTGTGGATAGGGGAAATAGTCCCTTTATAGGTACTTGAGTGCTGTGGAGAAGTAGCGGAGCATGGGACCCGGCTTAGGCTCACGATGCTACCAGCTGTTTTGCTCTATTTTTTTATTGTACTTGTACTGCACTATGTTGTTGTGTAACATGTTCAGGATTCTTTCTTAGAATTCGAGTCATGTTGTACCATTTTACATACTGGTTGGTTATATCTACTATAGTTTTTTATCTCAGTTGTGTATGGTTTACTGCTTCCATTGTTGTTGTATGTTTATTTATATTCCGATGTGCTACACCTTGACAAATGAGGGAAAAGTTTCCCCACTATCATAACTGGGCCCTCGCTGCTAGTCGGCAGCCTCTGGGATTTGGGGAAATGCGCTTGTGGTCACTTGGTGAACCGGGTTCGGGGCACCCATGGAGTGGTACCTGGAACTGGGACGTTACAAAGTGGTATCAGATGGGTTATTTTCTTTGACTTACTATTTGGAGCCTTAGTTAGAGATAGGACAGGAACAGTAGTTAGTAATAAGCTGTGACCGGGCATAGCTAACATATGTATAGGGAATAGCCAATTTCCCTCGTATTGCAATTTTTCTGATTTTTCAATTTTACGGTTGAATTTATTTTAATCGTTGGGTGACGCACTTTTGATTGTGCTGTTGATATCTTATCTATGGCTTCTACTTAGTTTTAACCTGATGAGATGAGTGTATTCCATCTCATTCATCCTTCATGCAGATGGTAGAAATAACATGCCATGCATATTTTCCATGCCATGTAGGTGCATTAGAAATTGCATGTTGTTTTGATAGTGATTGTGCTAGAAAAGCATGTTGCTGTGACAACTTCTTGATAAGTACCTGCTATATGATAGGGTATTTTTGTATAAACTTTTTAAAAGAGTGGATGCCAATCTTTGGTCTTTGGGGAGTATGGGCCCCCATTTACTGGAATTTTGTGGATCATTGACTGTTTATTTCGTTATAAAACATATAAGATGTCAAACATTGATTCGTGGGGAGTATGGTCCCTCACAGATTGGAATTTGGAACTAAGGTGTTGTTTATCAGTGTTTTCTAGGTTCTAGGGTAGTTTCTGAGGGATACTGTTTGGAATTTCAAGTATACATGTCGTGTAGTACCTTCAACACACCGTGTATTCTCTTCTGTTCAGGAAGAAAAATAAACTTTTTGAGCACACACCATGTACCCAAAGTACACTCCATGTAGTCTCTTTCCGTGTCACAGACCTTATGGGTGGTGACATAGGGAAGGGAAATTCTTGGGGTGAACATGTCATGTACCGGATGTACACGCTGTGTAGTGTTGAGCCAGAGACCCGGCCGTGTAACTAACAAACATGGTCCGGTGTAGTCATTTCTTGAACATGCACTGTCAATGAAGAACACGCCATGTAGTGTGACCTAGGGACCCGACTGTGTAACTAACAACATGGGTCGGTGTTATCCTCTTGAGTACACAATGTGTCAATGATAAACATGTTGTGTGGTGCGACCTGGGGACTCAACCGTGTAACTAACAACACGGGTCGGTGTCACCTCTCCTTGAACACGCCGTGTACCTGTGGGACATGCCGTGTAGTCTTGTATGAGGACAGAGCGTGAGGACTTAGCTGTGGGACTAGGAAACGGGGTTGTTGAAACACCATGTGCTGGTGTAAAACGTCGTGTAGTGTCAAGCCGAGTAGTCGGCCGTGTCACAATTGATATAGGCAGTTGGAAATAACACCATACACGTCGTGTAGATGATATACTCCCCATATAGTTTTGCTCAAACGGAAGCCATCTGGCTTAGCCATGTAGAAGGACCCGGGCATGGGAAGAGGAGTTAGGTACACGCTGTGTAGTTAGTATACATGCCATGTAGTCTTGTTTTAAATTGTGAATTCCTTGTTCCTCCTATTTCTTTTTGGATTCTTCATTTTCGGTCATTGTTAATCTTGTTCTAAGGTGTGTATTTAACCTTGTAGTGTCATGACGCCAAGATGACCGCGCGTTGTTCGCCAGGAGAGTGGCGGCGACTATACTCTGTAGAAGGTGGGCCATGGGCTACCAGTGGATCCTCCGGTAGAGCCAGATGTGGCGCCAACCGTTATACAGGACACAGGCACAGATGCGCAGTTTCATGAAGGCATTATGTGGTTCATGCGGACTTTTCAGAGAGCACCTCTGGCTTCCACATTTATGGCCGAGCTGACACGTATCTTCTAGCAGCAGCATCCGCCTATGTTTTCAAGGGATGGAAGACCTCAGGCTGCGGAGTCTTGGCTAGGATCGATGTAGACTATTTTCGAGCATCTTAAGATTCCTCCAGGGTGGAGGGTCATGCTCACGACTTACATGCTATGTGATTCCGCCATGAGGTGGTGGGATGTTACCACCCAGTCAGAGCATCACAGAGACATGGCATGGGAAGATTTCCAGATAGCCTTATATGATTTGTTCTTCATCGAGACGCTAAGGGCAGAAAGAGATCAAGAGTTCACGAATCTGCAGTAGGGATCTATGTCAGTGATGGACTATTCTGCTCATTTCACCGAGCTTCAGCATTTTGCACCCGTTTTGGTGGGCGATGAGACAATGAGAGCCAGATGCTTTGAGGATGGACTTCGTTATGAAATACGGGCACTGGTGAATGTTTTCAGGTTTCCTTCAGTACATGATACTATGAACCAGGCGCTAATCACATAGAGGAACCTACTGGAATCTACTCGTGTGGGCCAAGGTGGTTCAGCACCAGTTACTGGTACTATTTCTTCTAGCAAGATGAATAGACAGATGAACTTCTCACAGGGTGGAAATACCATTCATAAGAATTCTTCAAGTGGCCTGGTCTTGTGCTACCAGTGTGGTAAAGAGGGGAACAAGAGGCCACAGTGTCCACGAGACACAGTGGAGTGCCGATCTTGCGGCAGGATGTGTCATCTGCAGTGCTTTTGCAGGGCGTTTCCATTGATGGCTATTGAGAGGGGTTCTATGAAGACTCTATGTGTGGGAGAAGGACTAGTGGCTTCGTACCAGTCAGGGAACCAGAATACGTCAGGGCGTGCAGGAAGAGATGGTGGTCGTGGCCATGGTAGCAAGACACCAGGATCTCAGAGGCATCAGGGAAGGAAAGCTCAGGGTAGTCAGGCTGTGTCGCAGGGCCGCGACACTAGGCAGACATATGCGGTGCAATCGACCCAGCTTGAGTAGGATCCCGGACCTTCTATAATAAGATGTACTATTCTAGTAGCTTCTGTTTTATCTTCAGTACTTTTTTATATGGGTGTGACACATCGTTTTATATTTGTGCCCGTTGTGGAGAGCCTTGGGCTCTATGTTTCTTCTTCTTCTGATATCATGACGCAAGACACTCCATTGGGGACTAGGACGGCTGGTACACGTCAGTGCAAGGAGTGCCCCCTTGAGGTTGGTGGGTGTCACTTCCTTTGGGAACTCTATATCTTAGAGATGACAAGCTATGAAATCATTCTCGGGATGGACTAGTTTGTTCCATTTTGAGACTTTGTAGATTGCTATCATCACAGGGTGTGTTTCACGTCACCAGAGGGAAGAGAGTTTCTAGACAAGGGAGACTGGGATGTTCAGGAAATTTGAGCTAGACAAGAGCATTGTGTGTGAGGTGGATTCACAACCCAGATTGCGATTTTATATCTGGACGACCATGGGACTTTTCAAAAAGATTTCCCTCCAGTGGTTGATCGTTTTAGGGATGTCTTCCCGGATGAATTTTCAGGTCATCCTCCAGAGCGTGTGGTGGATTTCTCTATTGATCTTGTGTCAGGAGCAGCGCCTGTGTCCATTCCTCTTTATAGGATGGATACACCTTAGTTGCAGAAGATCAAGAGGTAGTTAGAGGTGTTATAGTAAAAGGGTTTCATCCGACCCAGTACTTCTCCTTGGGGTTTGTCGGTCTTTTTTTCCATGAATTTGGACGGTACCCTCAGACTTTGTGTGGATTATCAGAAGCTGAACCAGTTGACGGTTAAGAACCGATATCCATTGCCGAGGATTGATGATATTTTTGATGAAATTTGAGGAGCAGGAGTGTTCTTGAAGATTGAATTGAGATCAAGATATCATCATCTGCACGTGAGACCATCAGATATACCGCTAACAGCTTTCAAAAGCAGGTATGGTCTATATGAGTATACGGTTATGCCGTTCGGACTCACGAACGTGTCGGTAGTTTTCATGGATCTGATGAATCGTGTGTTCCATCTTTATCTAGATTTTTTCATGGTAATATTCATGGACGACATCTTGGTGTACTCTCACACTCGACACGACCATGCCACCCATCTTGAGATCATATTGAGTACACTAAGAGAGAATCGACTATATGTTAAGCTCTCATAGTGCCACTTTTGGATGGACCAGATTCACTTCCTAGGTATTATCAACTCAGAGGTAGGATTTTCAGTAGAACCAGAGAATGTGAGAGTAGTAGTTTCTTGGGAGCAGCCTAAGAATGTGTTTGAGATACAAAGTTTCTTCGGGCTGGAAGGTTACTATAAGTGTTTCATACAGGAATTCTCCTACTTAATAGCATTGTTGATGGGCTTGAATAAGAAGGGTGTGAAGTTTGATTCGTCAGAAGTTTTCGAGACAGGCTTCCAAGAGTTGAAGGGAAAGTTAACATCAGCACCAATCTTGATACTCCCAGAGTAGGGGCAGAGCTATACAGTTTACTATGATGCATCAGGGATTGTTCTGGGAGCTGTGTTGATGCAGGGCGATTGAGTTTCTGCGTATGGGTCTCAGTAGTTGAGTTCACATGAGAGGAATTACCCGACGCATGATCTCAAGTTGGTTGTAGTTGTACATGTGTTGCACTGTTGGAGACACTATCTGTTGGGAGAATATTTTGTGGTTTTCACCGACCACAAAAGTCTCTTGTATATTATTACTCAGTGTGACTTGAATCTGAGACAGTGAAGGTGGGTTGAATACCTTCAGAACATTGATTTTGAGCATGCCTATACACCAGGTAAAGGTAATGTAGTAGCTGATGCACTGATAAGGAAGACTCATATATAGGCTGTGCAAGAGGCCAGTGATGAGTGTCAGCTTATGGCCTTGTTCTCTACGATGAATTTGGAGGTGCATGACAGTTAGGTGCAGACATATCTTTACTCTTTAGCTATGACTACTAATCTCCTGGATATAGTGAGTATGAAAAAGCTATCAAATCCAGAAGGCCTAGTTTTATGGGGGTCGGTGGCAATCGAGGACCCTCCTCTTGGTTGGATGATAGTAGATGATGAAATTCTTCATTTGCATGGACAAGTGTGGGTTCCAAGGTATATATGTGAGGAGATAATGTGGGAGTTTCATGTTTCATCTTGGGCAGTTCATCTAGGGGTTACCAAGATGTACCGAGACTTGAGACGTCAGTACTGGTGGCCGGGTATGAAGAGTGATGTAGCTATTTTTGTTACGAGATGTTCCACTTGTCAACAGGTGAAGGCGGAACATCAGAGACGAGCTGGGATGTTATAGCAGTTACCCATCCGAGAGTGGAAATGGGATGATGTCATGATGCACTTCATGACAGGATTTCCGAGGTCACCTAGAGGCAATGATGTTGTGTGGGTTGTTGTGGATAGACTCACAAAGGTAGCTCACTTTTTGTTGATCAAGGAGACCTTCAGAGTTGACGATCTTAGAAAGTTGTATATACGAGAGGTTGTACGTCTTCATGGGGTTCCTCGTTCTATCATTTCAGATAAGCATGCTCATTTTACGTCTCATTTCTGGAAGAGTTTTTAGAGGGCACTGGGCATACAGGTGATTCTGAGCACAACTTACCACCCTCAGACTGATGGTCAGTCAGAGCGTATGATACAGGTTCTTGAGGAAATGTCGTGTGCACGCGTCCTAGACTTTGGGGGCTCTTGGGAGAAGCATATACCCCTATTCGATTTTGCCTATAATAATAGTTTTCAGGAAACTATTGAGATGGAACCATACCAGGCTTTATACGGTAGGCCATGTTGATCACCCTTGTGCTGTTTAGAGGTAGGTGAGGCAGCTTTACTGGGACCACGTCTCGTGCCGGAGACTTCTGAGCAGGACCAATTGATTCCAAAGCGGGTGGCTACCACGTAGTCTTGCCGAAGACTTATGTAAATCGCCACAGATGACCTTTAGAGTTCATGTTCAGGGATTAGGTTTTCTTTAATGTTTCGCCGAGGCTGGGACACAGACGGATCATGAGGCAGGGTATACTTTCACCGAGGTATGTGGGGCCATTTGAGATTCTGGAGAGAGTCGGGCCAATTGCCTATCATTTGCAGTTACCTCAGAGGTACCGGGCCGTGCACGAAGTCTTCCAGGTATCTCAGTTGTGCCGCTATCATTCAAACACGTCTCACATATTTCAACCCGAGGAGGTTGAACTCGAGGCAGATGCGTCCTTTGAGGAGAATATGATTCATATCATTGATAGGAGCACAAAGGTCCTCTGAGGCCGGTCAGTTCAACTCGTACGGGTTCTATGGCAGCATGGCCGAGTGCAGGATGAATCCTGGGAGCGGGAAACTGATGTACGTGCTTAGTGTCTAGAGTTATTCTCATGTTTATCTTCTCCACCCTTGTAAAGAAAATTCGGTGATGAATTGTTATAAGGGGGGATGTTTGTAAGAACCCGGTTCTTATTTCTGAGGTACGGGTTTCTACTTTTCTCCTTTCCTTAAGTATTTTTGAGAAAATATGGAAAATGGAGAAAATTCCCAAAATTTGGAAAGTACACGCCGTGTACTTTGTCCACACGCCGTGTACTTTTGTCCGTGTGGAATGAGTACACAGGGCATGTGGCCATGTCGGCGACAAAGGGTGTAAAGACCGACTACATGTTGTGTAGTGGTCCCTTACACTCCGTTTAGTCAGTCAACAGGCGAATAGTAAGGCGGTGGGCAGCTGTGCGATAGAACATACTGTGTTCTCAAGGCGACACGTCGTGTAGTCATGTTGGTAGATGAACAGTGCCACATTGGTGGGAAGCCACCAGAGGAGCACTTTAACAAATGGGAAGTACACGCCGTGTACTTGGAAATACACACTGTTTAATTTTTTTTTCACTTAAAATGGGAAGTAGCCTCCCCTATACATAGGGAAGGCTTAGAACGGGAAAAGATATCAGGATAGGAAGGTCGGAGCTTCGAAGATCCGCTGAGTTCATGTCGGGAATCTGATTCCGCCTCCATCGATCTCGTTGGAACCGCGTGGGTATGCCCTCTCATCTCCTGGTGTGTCTCTTACCAATTCTTCCACTAATGGAAGTTATTTTCATTTAAGAGAGATTATTTTTACCTCAGATATATGACATATTTGGGAGTTTCAGGAATTGACATTCATGTATATCGTTCGTTGGCTTTTAAGGTTGGTGGCTTGGTGTATATTCTCCAACTATCATGCGTTTTTGTGTGTTTTGAGCTATGAACCAAAATTTTGGGTGTCCTATGGCTGAGGTTGTGGATATTTATAATACGTATAATTGACTAAGTAATTTAATGCGATATTAAAATGCTGTTTGGGATCACTGCTTGGATCCAGGACCACCCCGGGGGTGCGTTCCTCTGTTTAGTCGTTTGTCCAGGATACTCTAGGGTATGCCTTTAATGTAATGATTGTAGAATTTCCTTGAGAGGAATTACTTGTTTTATGCTTCTTTACATGTTGGGCTTGGCCTAGTTGCCTATTTAGCCTGAGGGCGGTGTTGTGATTAGCCTGTGGGCGTTGTACTATTAGCCCTTGGGAAACTTCTTCTATGCCTGTGGGTAGTTGATTATGTGCATGTGGGTGACACATCATTCACATGTGGGAAATATCTGTATGCCCATGGGTAGATTATTTTGGTTGGTTTTTATTTACCCGAGGGTAGGATTTTACGTGTCTGTGGACATTGGCTGTATACTTAGAATATTCACTGTGGTGATATTTTAATTTAAATGATTAAATGGATTTTAAAATGGCAATATAACTGGTTATGTTAGTTACTTTTCAGTACTTCATACTTTATTAAATTTTACCACTACACACTATTGTTGTATGTTTACAAAGAGTTGGGAACGGGCATTTGGTGGTTGCCTACTAGGAATTTATTTCTCACACCCTATTTGGGCCATGATTTTCGACCCAAACAGATTATATTTCGGCAGGTGTGGGTAGGGTCAAGAGTCCCTTTACAGGTACTTGATTGATGCTAAGAAGTAGAAGAACATGTGACCGGGCTTAGGCTAACAATGCTACCAGCATTTTTGTTATATTTTGCTTTCCTGTACTTGTACAACATTGTGTTGTTGTGTAACATTTTTTTGCTACTTTCCTAGAATTTGAGGCATGTTGCACCATTTTATATACTAGTTGTTTATATCTACTGCGGTTTTTTATCTCAGTTGTGTATGGTTTACTGCTTCCACTGTTTTTTTATGTTTATTTATATTCCGCTGCACTACAATTTGACAAACGATGGCATAGTTTCCCCACTATCAGACCATGGACCTCACTTCTAGTCGGCAGCCTCTGGCGGTTGGGGAAATGCTGTTGAGGTCACGTGGCGAACCGGGATTAGGGCACCCGTGGAGTGGTACCCAAAACCGAGACGTTACAAAAACACACAAAATATCTCATCAATAAACACAACCTATTTATCCATCATCATAAAAAAATCCATATTCAACACTGTTAAATGATGTAATCCTTCTCCCATGGATAATTTCAATCTAAATAGTTTAGTTCAATTTTTTAATTTGATTTCATAACCAACATCATTTCAGACAGTGTTATGACATATCAACACTATAAAGTCATTCGATATGCATTATCATTTGATAATTCTGCCTTTATTCGTTACAAACATTTCATGGGATATAGTTCCCACCATCCTTACCATTCTGTATAAATTTTTTTTATTTCTACCCCTCATGTATTAATGAAAAAATATTCAACCCGACGATGTTACCAATGACCTTTCTTTTACATGAACATTCTGGTACCTTTAAGTTCTCCCAAAAATAGATTGGTTTTATATTTTTATGGGTACATTATGATTCCTAACCATCCTCCTCTCAACATCTATTGGATAACCCAAAAATGACTCAAAAAACCACTTTGATTCGATGTTTGTAACACCTAGACCTGAAATCCTGCATCATAATACCTATGAGAGAGATTCCAGATGACATCAAGTTCATCCCATGGTAATAAATGTATAAAAAATATGATGATATAAAAATTATACCATGGATAATTATTTCCCATGAATATTTTAAAACATATAACTATTCTTGAAAATGATAATCTCATTTAAATAAAACCATTTGAATAGAATTTAACAATAGAATCAAAATTATCATACAAAAAATAGAAATTTTAAATAAAAAGAAAACATTTATATTAACTATAAAATAAATTTCATGAATAATGATCCACCATCTCCACTTCTATAACTTCATCAAGGAACTATTATTGAATAGTCACAAATAAGGATGACATGTCTTTAGGTGTATTACATATAATTGTGTATACATGTCAAATAATTTCCACATAGAGAGTGTGAGTATAAACTCCACAAGATATCCCCAAGACACTCATTCATGTCCATAAATTATTAATTTCAAAGGATATTTTAATATAATAGGATAAATAGAAAACATATTAAAATTAAAACATTTGATATTTATAATGTATTCTAAAAAAATTATTTTTTGAAAAAAAAAGACACCATTTAAAAAAAATGGTTTGTTTAGTGAAAACCTAAGTAATCCAAAAAAACATGATTTCTTCTTAAAACATTCAACTAAAAAAATACTATTTATATTAACATTAATAAAACTCCACATTTTCCAAATCATATGGGAAATCCCTATATTTTTAATCCTAATAAATTTTCTCTTTTCTTAAAAAAAATAAATTCCTCATTCTAAAGCTTCATGAGAAAAATTTAATTAAAAAACTAGTTCAAATATTTCAATCACTATAAAGATTTACCATGGTATGAATCCTTATCCAAAAATCAAATACATACATTGTATAAATTTTATCTTTTTGGCCCTATTTTTCAAAACCATTTATCACTTTAACACATCCTCTATAAGGCACATATCTTCATTGATAAAACATATAGTTTTCAAAAAAAGGTATCATGACAACATTTTTTAAAACATTTACACACCTAATGTGATGAAAAATAATCATGTTCCCAAAACATATCACAATAAAAATAATTCTAAAATAAATCCCATTAAATTAAATTTAATATAAAATTCTATAATATTCATTTAAAAAAAATACTCTATATAAAAAAAATTAACTATTAAAAACACCATTAAAATTACCTAGTAAAAATAAAAAATGGTTATTTTTTAGAAAATTTTAATTGAAAATTCAAAAATAATTTAATTTCACAGAATTGTAAAACATTATTTACTTCCTAATTTTTTCCAAAACCAGACGTTATGAACACCCCCAAAAATATATAAAAGATATAATTATTAATAATAATCGTTTTTTATATAATCCCGAAATATAACACCATTAAATAAATTCATACCTTGAAGAACCATAGTAAATAAATAATTAAAATGAAATTATCAATCACTGATGATATTAGCTCTACCCACATAGTCTTGTTATTCCCAAAATATTCAAACTTTACAAATCCATGAATTTCAGTTATGATATTGAATCCTTTAATCTCACCATGTTGAATAAAATTCCTTAATTCCCCATCAATGAACTCAAAAATCTATCATTAATATCTCTAAATTCTTGAGAATAAAATAATTTAGGAGAGAGAAATAGATATTCAATGTAAGAACCTAGTTTTTTGTTTGAGGTGTGAATCCCATATTTTTTATATAAATTGTTAAATATGGCCTTATGTGAGTTCTCAAATTGATCACATGTTTTTGGGAGGTGTCTGGGGCTTTTTAAGAGCTCAGAAACTATTTTTGGGGTGTTTTTATCATGGCACATAGTTTTTTAAAACAATGTGGGGAAGGCCGCATGGTTTCACAAAACATTCCTATAATGGATGGATGGGGTGTATAGGCCATACAGTTTGAGGAAAATGTGTGGGAGGAGGTGCAAGCCCGTGTGACCGGGTGTTCAGTTTCAGAATATTTTGATAGAGGCTCTCCACATGGTTTGCACAAGGTTAATAAACATTATGGTTAAACCATGTCAGTCCCCCTTGGAATATAGGAATGATGCATGATCAACACATGGTTTATGAAACTATTCATCCATCTATGCATCCCTGGATATTTGTTGTTTTTATTAATTCATAATCAAATTAATTTTCTATTTCAATCCAAAATCCATTTTATTTTAACCTAAAACGAGGGAAAAGATTGAGAGTAGTCTTTAAGTGGCTAACCTAGGATTTTAGTTAAGAATATATAATATTTTATCCATTCTCGATTATAATGCTTTTTGATTGCACTATTTGAATTTAGGTTCATATGCCCTAATTTCTTGTTCATCATCTATTCTTCATATTTCTCTTAAACCAAGTTCAATTAGGATTTGATATTGTGTTATCAGTCCACTACCAAGCTCGGTTAGGTAGTCTATAATTTTTTGGATTTTGGTTCTTTTTATAGTTATCTTCTATTATGATGCCCATTAAAAATTCCAGTGTGGTCCCAATTTTGAATTGGATACTTGAAATATATGTAATCAGACCTATTTGTGATGCCCATAGGAACTTTTTTGATGTATTGATACTTGTTTCTTGATCCAAAGTCATCTGTGGGTTGAACCTTATGAAAATTATATGATTTTCCATGTTAAACAACCCACAAGGTGGGTTTCGAGCATTCCTTGTTATATGAATCCAATTAAAAATGGAATGAGTTGAATGGGTTCATTAGGATATGGTTTTCTTGTATTACCTTTATATATTTTTATGTACTTGAATTAGTTAATTATTGAATTGATAATATTTTTAATGTGAAATGTGATGTGTTAAAAGGAAAACATGGAATTAATTGTTTGGTTTGTTAAACCCATGGGATATGTAAAATTATGAATGGTTATAAACAGGTGGGTATACCCATGTAATATCTTTCATTAAAATGGATGAAAAATGGGTGGGTATACCAATGTGTCTTCATTAAATGGAAATAGAATACATGAGTGGGTTTACGTATGTGATTTTTTGGTATGAAATGTAATAAAAGAGTGGTTATACTAATTATATGGAATTGAATGAATGTGATTATATGAGTTGAAAGACACATATAGGATTGTAATATTAATGGTATAAATGAATGTGTGTCTTTTATATATTCCATGGGAGGCTCTCCATGGATCTAGAATGTGGTAGTGGATGCATTGGGTAGATATACCCCTTGGGTCTTGATTACCTAGGATGCCTCGGCTTGTGCTACCCTTTACATCAGAATTTCTTAGACTCTCCTAGGACATGTTGGTATACATTATCCTAAGACTCTAAGAGATTCCTATAATAATTTTCCACCAAGTTGATCTTAGGGATCGATATGTAGGACTTGTTTCATGACACCTTGAATCCAACCCTTCATGGTCTGACACTTGACATACAACAGAACCATGAGATATATGACATTATCTTTTATACAGAATGGTTGTGGGTTTTTAATTAACTTTATTATATGGTAATTTCGAGGGTTTTTAATTTACTTTGTTATATAGTAAGTCCATCTGGATAGGATATATATGTTAGTAAGGTGAGGTCATGTTTTTTATTTATATTTCTTGTAGTTTCCCTATTATGATATTGACACATGTTTTGTAGGGATCCTTGAGATGTTATTTGGTATCACTTGTTTAAAGTGGATACCTACCATAGGAACATTACTTCTATTTAATTTCCTTCCATAAACTTCATATATTATATAGAATAGAATAAAATGTATAGATATTTGGGAGGAAACCTATATGGATGTTTATGTCACACCCTATTTGGGACACCTGAGGGACCCAAAAAAATTATATGGTTGTAGGTGATGGTAGGGGAAATAAACCTATCATAGGTTGCTGATTGTTTCATTAGAGCAGGAGAGCTAGGTACCAAGTAGAGTCTTGCAATTCTATTGGGATTCCTTTTTGGTATTTTTGGATTTTTGGAATCTTGTACTATATTCTACATTCGTACACTTGTTTTATATGTTCTATAGATACATATATTGTATGAATCATTATATATGACACATATATGGTTTGTTTGTTTATTTATTTCATGGTTACATCCCAATTTTCTACATGTTTATCTTCATTATCTATTTAATGTGATTAACTTCTATTGTGATAAACATTGGTAATGAGGGTATAGTCTCCCCAATGACTCTCTTAGGACCTCATTTCTAATCGTTAGCCACTTGCATTTGGGGAGATGCCCTTGAGTCCTTGTAGAGAACTTGGAACGGGGCAATGTTATGTGGGATCCAAGTATGGGACATTAAAAAGTGGTATTAGAGGTGTTATTTTATATTTTCACTTAATAGTTGGTGATAATAGATATGGATAGAAAGGAAATGGAATTTAATAATAACTTGTGCTCAAGAGTAAAATCTCTATATAGAGGGAAACAGCAATTTTACTCCAATAGAATTGTTTTTTTCTGGATTTTGACTATTCCATTTTATTTGATTTCAGCATTGGGTGAAAAAAATCATTTATGTTGTTATTATTTATGAAATTATGAGACCTATTAATTTTCAAACCTAATGTGATGAGGGTATACCATCTCATGCATCATATAGTAACTTGTTATAAAACACATGTCTTGCATTATTCCATTCCATTTAGTATGTATTACATTACAGATGTTGTTGTGATATATTTTGTTTAGTATATAGATAGAATGACACCATATTTCAATTCATAATGTTTTTGATTCCTATTAGACAGGTAAATGGTTCACCTTTATACTCTTTTTTAAAAGTGGAATAATGAGATAGAGTATGAATTATATGTAAACCATGTTTTGGGTTCAAAAGGTGTTGTGGGCCCTCATGGATTTGGAATTGGTTAACCAACCTAAATAACTGATTTATGGAAATAAAATTAAAATTGAATTTGATTTCAAGTGAAAAATAAATAGAAACTTCTAATAATAAATAGATACTTGTCCAAGACCTGACTTTGGAGTGGGAAAGAGGTTGTTTCTATAGTTTTGTTATGACTGTTCCTTTTTACAAACCTAGATTTAGGAGCCGGCTATAGGGTATGAATTTGTTTTAGGTGTTTTTGACTTATTCTACACTTTTGAGTTGTAGCTTTGATTTTGTTCTTTTTTGAGTTGTGTGTTCAGAATTGTCGGGAAATTCAACCACGATGCCCTCAAATAGTATACTACAACAGGGGAAAAGAACATACTCTAGAGATGGTGAGCCATGGGATACCTTTTGATCCTAATTTAGTGACTACTATGGAACTAGAGGTTATTCCAGATAGTGGTGTTGAGGCATAATTCCATGAGGGAATCTTTCTCTATATGTAAACTTTTTAGGGAGCACCACAACCTACCATGACTATGGCTGATCTAACATAGGTATTCTAGTAGAATCATCCACCCATGTTTTTAAGGAATTGAGGTCCATAGGCTACGGAATTATGGTTTGATACCATACAGTATATCATTGGGCATATTTAGATGCCTCTTGAGATGAGATTCAGGATCACCACATTTATGCTACATGGGGAAAAAAGCACTGGTGGGATGTTTTGAACCAAGATTATGGGACATGAAATATTGGTTTGAATGATGTCTATACATGATTCTATGAATAGTTTTTCCTGAGGACATTGTCTGTAGAGTAGGATAGTGATTTCATGCATCTGGAGGAGGGCGTGATGATAATTATGGTGTATTCAGTACACATTATAGAGGTGATTCATTTTAAAATAACATACCTTGCTGATGACATATTGAGACTGAGATGCATTGCGGAAGGTCTCATACAAGATATAAAAGCTCAGATCAATGTGTTTAGATTTACCGCTATCCCTGAGATTTTGAATCAGGAACTAATTACATAATGAAACTTGAGAGAATATATGATCATAGAGTAGGGAAATGCTACTTCTCGACCCAAGGGTTCTACATCTTCAGGAAAGAAACTTCATTTTGAGGCCTCCCATAAGATGAGTTCTAGTCAGGTTGTGAGTAATGGTATCTTGGTGTTCTATTATTACAATGTTAGGAGATGACACATAAAGAACCAGCGTGACCATGACCTAGTACAACACTGAGCTTGTGGAAATATGGGTCACGTGCAACATTTTTTTCATGACCTTCCTTCCAGCTATGAGTGGTAGATGGTTAAATCTTACACGAGGTTTAAAATTAGTTTCTTTATCTCTGTGTCAGGTTGGGATTTGGAGTAATGTTGAATGATTAGGCTGAGGTATTGGTGGTCATGGTAGTGGTATCCAAACACCAGTTACACTGAGACACCAGAGTGGGCCTACCCTATTTAGGGAGATTACATCACAAGACTATGGTGTATACTAGTTTAATTCTTTACAGCCTACCCCCAAGGAGCATGTTTCTAAACCATCAATGGTGAGAGGTACGATCTAGTAGAGCCTACTGGTGCATCTTCTCTTTTTGATATAGGTTCATCACATAGTTTTATATCTATACCAATGGTAAAAATCCTTGGTATTGTTTTTTGTTTCTGAGGATGTTATGACACTAGATTTGTCATTGGGAAATAGATCAAAGAATGTGAACTAGTGTTGGGAGTTCCCATTTATATTGGTGGATGTCACTTCATTTAGAGTTTGTATATCCACGAGATGATAGGGTTTGATTTTATTCATGGGATGGACATGCTAGTATATTATCAGGATTATGATTACTGCTATCCCTGGAGGGTAACTATCACATCACCAGTTGGTAAGGAGTATACTCACTAGGGTAAATATGATTTCTCGGTGAGAAAATTAGACAAGATCATTGTGATGTGAGAGTAATGACAAACCATATCACTAGTCTATTTTTTGATGATCTAGGAGTAAGTTAAGAGTAATTTCCTACTGTGGTTAAGTGCTTTCGGGATGTTATTCCAAATGAATTTTCTAGAATAACTCCTAAGAGATAGGTTGAGTTATCCATTTATCTAGTGTTGGGATCTACACTGGTATCAATTCCTCTTTACAGGATGACCACGATAGATTTTTAGAAGCTCAAGAGGTGTCTGGTAGATTTATAGGTGAATATTTTTATTCAATCTAGTTCATCTCCATGGGGTTTGTGGGTCCTTTTGCAAGCAGGTGGACAAAAATATTAGGCTATGTGTTGATTATCAGAAACTGAACCATCTGAAGGCTAAAACCTGATATCCATTTCCCAAAATCAATGGTCTATTTCATCAGATTCATGGAGCCTGAGTGTTCTAAAAAACTGACATGAGATCTAGATATCACCATGTACATTCTTGAACTCTAAGAATACCTCATAAAACCATTCATAGGAGGTATGGTCTATATGAGTATTAGGTTATGCTGTTTTTTCTCAGGAACACACCATGGGGTTTCAAGGATTTGATGAATGGCGTCTTCAATCCTTAAATGGATACTTTTGGGGTCGTTATTGTGGATGATATCATGGTCTATTCTCCTAATCAATTTGACCATGCCAACAATATTGAAATAATTTTTAATAAACTGATAACGAATCAGTTATATTCTACTCTCACAAAGTGAAACTTTTTAATAGGTTAAATTCACTTCCTAGGTCACATTATCTCAGAGATAGTCGTTTCAGTAGAACCAAAGATGTTGAGAGATACAATTTCTTAGGAAAAAAACAAGAATGATTTTTACAGATAGAGTTTCTTAAGGATAGTTGGTTACTACATTCATTTCATATAGGAATTCTCAATCTTAGTAGCACCATTGAAGGGCATGACAAAGAAATGTGAGATGTTTTATGGTCCAATTTTTGTGAAACAGCCTTTCAGAATCTATAAGGGACGATGACATCAACCCAATTCTTTATACTTCTAGAACAATATAGGATATATATTCTATATTAAGATTCATCATATATTAGGTTGGGAATAGTGATGATGATGGGCGATTGAGTAATGGAATACGTGTATTGGAAGCTAAGTCCATATGAGAGAAATTATCCAATACAAGATCATGAGTTTGCTGTAGTTGTTCTTGTATTTATTTTTTGGAGACATTACATATGGTAGAGTGTATTGTGGTGTATATAAACCACAAAATCCGTAAGTATATTTCAATATAGAATGATCTGAATTTTGGGTAGTGAATAAGTGTTGATTAACTATGGTGTTTTGATTTCAAGTTTTCCTACATGCTTGGTAAAGGCAATACAGTGGTTAATGCACTGAACAAAAGGACTCAGATATAGGGGGTGATGTAGGCTAGTAATGAATGTTAACTTATGAATTTTTTCTATGATATGCACTTGGAGGTGTACAATAGTCAATGATAGACATATATATCATCCTTAGACAAGACCTATACACTACAGGATAGTGTGAATATAATGTAGCTATTGAATTCTGATGGCCTAGTCATATAGGGGAGTGTGGAATGTGAGGATCCACCTCCTTGTCAAACTATTGGAGAGGATGATATCCTACGTATACATGGAAATTTTTGGGTTAAAATGGAAATACATGAAGTGTTTTTGTGGGTGTTTCATGATTTAGCATGGAAAGTACACCCTGGTGTCAAAAAGATTTATCGGGACTTGCGTCATCAGTAAATATGGTCGAGTATGAAGAGAGACATGGATGGTTTTGTTAAAATGTGTTCCACCTTTCTATAAGTGAATGTGGGACATGAAAGACCAGTAAATATTTTACATTAGTTACCTATTATGGAGTGAAAGTGGGATGTCATCAAGATGGATTTCATGGCATTTTTTAGGTCACCTTGTGGTAAAAATGATTTGTTGGTTGTTGTTTATAGGATTATGAATGTTTCTCATTTCCTTCCAATCAAGGAGACCTTATGTGTTGGTGATATGGTAAGGTATTACATCCATGGGATGGTATGACTTCATGGAATCCCACACACTATAGTTTCAGATAGGGATTCCTTATTTATGTCTCATTTATATCAGAGATTTCAAAGGGTACTTGGTACACATGGGCTTCTTAGAACAACATAACAACCATCAAACTGATGCCTAGTCAGAGTGTACAATATAGATTCTAGAGGACATACTATGAAAATGCGTCCAATTTTTTGGGTGCTCTTAGTAGAAGCACATACCCCTAGTTATGTTTCCATACACTAACATTTAACTGGAGACTATAGAGATGGATCCGTATGGGGATTTGTATGGAAGGTCATGTGGATCACCCCTGTTCAGGTTAGAGGCAAGTGAGGAAGCTTTAACAGGACAAAATCTTTTATAGGATACATCTGAGAAAGTCTAATTAATTCCAAAGTAGATGTCTTCTATAAAATCTACATATATATCTGACACAGATCTTCGTCGATGACCTCTAAATCTTGAGGTCATAGATCTGGTCTTTTGTGTGTTTCACTGAGGTTCAGACATCGGAGAACTATGGGATATGTATTCTTTTACCACAATATGTAGAGATGTTTGATATTTTTTAGAGAGTTGGTTCAATAGCCTATTGGTTGGAATTACCTCAGAGGTACTAATCCAGGCTTGATTTCTTCCACCAAACTCTGTTATGCCGTTATTATTCATACTCATCTCATAGTTTTCATTCTGAGGAGGTTTAGTTATAAGTTGGTAGATCCTTTAAAGATAATAAGATTCATATCATTAATAAGATCATGAAGGTTCTTTGAGGCTTGTGAGTCCATCTTGTTTGGGTGCTATAGTAGTACAACTGTTTACAGGATGAGAGTTGGGAGCTGAGGGGGGTGTACGTTCCTAGTGGCCAGAGTTGTTCATAGAGGAATCTTACCACCATTCAGAGTGAAATTTAGGGATAAATTTCTATAAGGGGGATATTGTAATAACCCAGGTTTTTGTATGAGGTATGAGTTCCATTTTGTTGAAATTATTAAATTTGTCCTTATAGGAGTCCAAAACAAGATCATTGATGTTTTGGAGGATTTCAGGGCTTGTTCGGATCCTGGAACCCGTTTTGGGGTGTTTTAAGATTGGCGCACAGTTATTTCATACCGTGTAGGGTAGGACATGTGGTTTCACAAAACCATTGAAGTCTAGATAGAGGGGTTGTATAGGTCACATGGTTTGATGAAACTGTGTGGGAGGGGGCACATTCCCTTCTGACTAGGTCTTCTATATTTTTAGATTCTGACAAACACTCCTCACACGGTTTGTGCATGTTTAGTAAATATTTTTGTTAAACCGTGCGAGTTCCCCTTGGACTATAGGATTTTTGAATGATAATCACACGTTTTAACAATCCATGTGCTTAAACTGTGCATCCCCTAATATTTGGGTTTTATTAATTTTTCAATAAATAAATTTTTTTTAAACCTAAAATACATTCCATTTCAACACATAGTAGAGTAAAATATTGATATCCCTCCTTAAATGGAAAACATAGTGTTTGAGCTAGACTCCTCTATAGATCTTCAATTCAAGGGTTGTTTGTCTCATCAAATCTGAAGCGGTAACATCTAAATTATTTTTTAGCTATTCTTGATTCTTTTGGATATCGATATGATGTGTGGATTTTTGATCATATGCCCTAATTTACCATTATTCATCCATTATTCATATTTCACCAAAACTAAATTAAATCATGACATGAAACTAGGAAAACAACCCACTAACGACCTAAGGTAGTTGGACAAAACTTTTCGTCTAGACTATGGTGCTTTTTATAGCTATCAACTATTACACCACCCACCGAACATTCTAGAATGGAATAGGTTTTGAATGGTTTTACATGAAATATATGTAATTATATTTATTTGGGATTACTATATGTTATATTGTGGTGTGTTTCTACTCATTTCTCAAACCAAGGTCACGATTGGGGACCAAATTATAAAAATTCTTTGATATACAAAGTTAAAAAAACCCAAAGGGTGTGTTTGGGGTTTTCTTTATTATAGAAATCCAATTATAAATGGAATGAGTTGAATATATTGATTAGGATAAAATTTGAATCCTTTAACATGATAAACTATGTTTAACTTGAATTGGTTAATTTTTTAATTGATCAAATGAGTTATGTTAAATGTGACTGTAGGATCGAAATAGTGATCTAGATGCTCAATATACAAGAGGGGGGGTGAATTGTATACTTTAAAAATTCCTTTGGAGTTAGTTAAGAATAACTATGTTTTCCTTAAGCAAAAGAAAATGATAAGTTTAACAAAGTTAAACTAAGAAAGTTCACAACACCTCTTAACACTGAAAGCAAACTAGGAAGGAGATTCTGAATGAGCGTTCTGAAAATATGGTTCCGGAAGTTGAAACATAACAAAAGATTACAATATGAGATTCTACCTTAAAGCGTATAGAATCTAAATTAATCAGAGTACAAGTAAGGAAGTATAAGAAAGTTATACTTTCCTTATAATACAAAATGCAGTGGAAATAAAACAAGTAGTTAAACTACAAGTAACAAGATATAAGTCTTTTAACCCAAAGAGAAGGGTATCCAAAAACCTTGGATAAAGGTCCCTTGATTTATACTTTCAAGCAAGTCTGTCTTACCCACACCAGGGTAAGCCATCAATACGAAGATCGGAGTCTCTGTCTTGCTATCCCCACAAGCCCTCAACTTCAAGGTAGTTGGCAAACTCTTTCTTCCTCAGCATGAAATCCCTCGAACTTTAAGGTAGTCGGCACCTCTGTCTTCCTATCCCCGGAAGCCCTCGAATGTAATCACCAACATTCGGAGTTGCACGAAGCTTTGAGAGTTAATAAGAGTATCTCTCTCTAGAAATCACTTCAAGCAAATTAGTCAGCCTTTCAGTACTTTTTCATCCATCAGCTCCGAGCTCTTTCAAATGAGCTCCTATTTATAGGTAAGGTCAGCTCCTTCTCCAACGGTCATATTTCCCTTAAAGATCGGAAGGACCTGTACACGTGTCACATAGACAACGGTTAGTTTATAACAAAACAGACGACATCGTTTTATAACAAAACAAGTGTAACAGAATGTACGACATAGTTTTAATTCTAACATAAAATTTTGGAATGAAAAATTCGGAGTGAAGGTTCGGAGTGTAAGGAACAATAGTAAAGAGTAGACAAATTTTAAAAGTGTAAGAAATATAAAAGTTCGGAGTCTAACAAAGATATTTTTCGGAGTCTGAATTATTTCAGAGTGTATAAAACAAAGATACTCAAATTCTGTTTAATAGGGGAATTCGGAATGCGAATTCGGAATAGGAATTCATCATCAGAAATTGTAATGAGAATTCATCATCAGGATTCGTAATGAGAATTCTTCATCAGAATTTGTAATGAGAATTCATCATCAGGATTCGTAATGAGAATTCGTCATCAGAATTCGTAATGAGAATTCTTCATCAGAATTCGTAATGAGAATTCTTCATCAGAATTAGTAATTAGAATTAGTCATCAGAATTCATAATGAGAATTCTTCATCAGAATTCGTAATGAGAATTCTTCATTAGAATTCGTAATGGGAATTCGGAATGAGATTTCTTCATTAGAACTCGTAATGAGAATTCTTCATTGGAATTCGTAATGAGAATTCTTCTTCAGAATTCATATCCTGAATCTGGAATAGAACTTAGTCAGAGTTCATATCCGGAATTCGGAATACTTCCTTATAGTTCTTATCCAGAATATGAATCCTAAAACAGAATGCTTTATATCAAAGTTTTAATGATTCCTAGAAAATGAATCTGAATCTCATACTTAAGAAAAATATGGATGAAAATATGATAAGGATAATTTTTATTATAAAAGTGATTTTCCTTAAGAAAGCAATTTTCCTTATAAAAGCGATTTTCCTTAAGAAAGCAATTTTCTTAAATATAAGGTGTTTGTGATTTTCAAAACAAGAAGGAATGGAAATTTCATAAGGAAAACCTTATTGACTCAACAATCTCCCCCTTTTTGGAAAGCACAAACATCCTTACGAAAAAGCTATTCTAAGAAGAAAAAAAACATTAAGGCTTATCTCCCTTTGCTTCAAGGATATTGATGAATACGACTAACTCCCCCTTAGGCTTTGAAACTCTAAGGATCGTATTCAGATTTCTGGAGTGAAAAATAAGAATTTCTTCTTTAATGAAAAAACTCCCCTTTAAACAAACTCTTATTAGAGTTTTTCCTTTTCTTAAAGATATTTTTATTCTCCCCCTTTGATAAACTCTTATTAGAGTTCTTCTTTTTATTAAGGATCTTTTCCTTCTCCCCCTTTGTGATTTTCAAAAAGAATTGGAGGGAATGGATAAAAAATAACAAAGTACCTGAAAAATTAGTAATGACAATAAAAGAAACGAGAGACACAAATTTCATTAGATTTGAAATCTCGACAACAAAGAAAAAATTACAACAAAAAGATCGGATTTGGTTATTTCGGATCTTTTTCCTTTTACATGAGGCCCTTTAGAATAGTCTTGATCTTCTTCAGGTCTTTATGATATTCTTCAGCTTGCTTCTCTAAGGCATCTATTCTTTTAGATTGAGCTTCAATTTTTTCTTCCTGAGCCTTCAGCTTTTCTTCCTGAGCTTTGATCTTCTCTTCCTGAGCCTTCATCTTTTCTTCAAAATCGATCCGATGATCCCTTTCAAATTTCCAATTCTGAGAAACAGAATTCAACTTCCCATTCAGATCTCTTACTTCTTGAATCCGAAAGTTCTTTTCTTCTGTCAGCTTCTCTTCAAAGTATGCCGTTAATTCATTTATCTTCTTGTCCTCGGTCTCAAAATCATCTTTAACACTGTCTTGAAACTCATCGAACAACCTCATCTCTTCAACAGTCTTCTTCGACCAGTTTGTCATCCTCTTACAAGACTTTCTATGAGCTTCGTAACCAAAAAAAACGTTTTAAACTGAGCCACAATCTCAACGCACTTTTCCATAACCATAGATACAGAGTCAGTTTTCTGATTCAACGCATGTTGGAGCATCTGGCATCTTGAATCGATACTAGAGAATGTCGAAATGGATCCCGCCAACTTCTTTAAAGACTGGACAACAAAATCATGCCCCAATGAGGATGACGCCGAATCTGAAATCTTGCTTGGAGAGTTTTCTTCCTCAATAAGCTCCAACTTCCTTTTAGACGAATCACCATATTCTCTTTTCTTGCTAGCCACTAATTTTGGTGTTTCAACAAGGAGTTTCTTTCCCTTGTCTTTTTTCAGAATAGATTCTTGATCAGGAGTTTTCTGCTCCCCAGTAGACACTTGAACAATCTCATCAACAACTTTCTGAACTACATCTTCCTCATTCTTATCCTTATCTGGAGTTACTAACTTAGAGGATTCAGCCTCTGAAGTTCGGAGTGATAGATGTTCTGAAGGTGATCCTTTATAATCATCCACTTGTTTTAAAAGATCTCCTGTTTCACCACTTCCTTCAGCAGCTTCATCTTCCTCTCCCACATGCTGAATCTACTCAATTTTCTCAACATGCTCAGCTGTAGTCTCTTCCGGAAAATCAAGGTTTCTTCCTGGAGTTTCAGGTAGAGATTCCAGGGAGAAAGTTCCCGGAACTGGGATTCTTCCGGATACCATCTCATTAATCTTCAACAACGCTTAGACTTCCTTGGCTTCTGACATCTTCTTCTTAAGCTTCTTTTCCTTTGCTTGTTTTTCAAGCTCATCAGCAGTTTTCTCCTTCAAGGCCTTAGCCTCCGCAGGGTCCAATCCGAACTGCGGATCCCCTAATTTCCTTTTCTCTTTATCAGCTCTCCACTTTGTAACTACCTCATCAGTATAGGTCTTCTTCTTCTTTGGTTTGGGAGGAGCGGTTTGAACTTCCTTAGACTTAGGATCTTCGACTACAGCTGCAACTTCCTTCAACTTTCTTTTCTTCACTGGTTTGGATGATTCTGGTTTAGCAGCCGTCGGAACCGTTTCTTCTTGATTAGGAAAATCAACGAACTCACCAATATCCTTGTTGAAAGCCACATCCATCCTCTTAAGGGTGTCATCACTAACCAACAAAATTTTACAAACCCTTGGCTTAGATCTTCAAGCTTCCTTGAAAGATTCAAGGCACCGAACTATCAACTTTGATAATATTGCTGGGTACATTACGATCTGAGCTCTGAGATTTCCATTCTTAAGATTCTCAATGGTTATAAGAATGTGCCTCATGAAGTTGAACTTCCTTAGATTTATCAGGAAATCTAAGATATAGATCTCACTCTTCTTCAAGCTGTCTTTATCACCTTTCCTCGGTACAATAAGTCCTTGCACCCACAACTCTAGAATTCGGAAGTTTGTGGATAGACTTGCAATCTTCGGAGCCTTGTCATCAGCCAGTCCGATAGTTTCTAATGCTTTTTCCTTGTCGAAGCTACCCTTAGAGTCCGGCAACACATGAGAAATAAATTCGTCTTCTCCTTCATAGGACAACCCTACCAAGATTGCTGCCTTGGTATAAGAAAGTTTGTAGGTCTTGCCATAAGATTTAAAAGAAAACTTCTCCCTATTATCTTCCTGGAAGAAGGAAACAGTTTCATAGAACTCAACAAGTAACTCTGTAAAAACATCATCTTGAGTCCCCGGTTTGGATATAGCAACATCTTCCCAGCCATTCAACTTAATGTTCTTTGAGATAAGAGAATCATAGTTGTTGAAGAAATCCGGATGGACTAACCTTTCTCTATAAAATAACCACTGAGAAATAGGCTTGGTGGAAGACATTTCTTGAGATTCTAACTCCGCAGAAATTCGGATCTGAAGTCCTCTAGAAAGTTCGGAACGGAGAAGACTGAAGTTCGGAACGGCCTTAAATCAGAGAGGCAGAGATTCAGGACGCGAGAGCTTGAGATCAATGTGATACGAGTATTTGGGTCCCCTTTATATAGGCAACGAGATGAAAGTTCACCTTCCACAGTTGATCTAACAGTTTGAATGAGCTGAGATCAGATCTGACGGTTGAAAACTTGAATCCGATCTTTTTGAGGTTTTTATTAAGACAAAGAATTAAGAAAACTATAATCCGAAAACATAGTACAAGAATATTCCAGCAAGTAAAATATGACTACGAAAACTTGAGTAGGAAAATCATACCTTTCGGATTGGATTAGGAGGATTATTCGTAAAGGGTAATATAAAAAGATGATTACAAATAAAACTTTATTATGAAAAGACAAAGTTCTCAAAATTTTACTACAGAAAAATATCTCAGTACGAAAACATTCATTACGGAAAACTCATTACGGAAAACAAATTTTAGAAAACTCTGTATGAAAAACAAACTTAGTAAGGAAAAAACGTAGTATGAAAAAAAAATTAGTACAAAAAACACATTACGAAAAGAATCGGTACAAAAATCTGGTTATGAAACTGCCAGTACGTAATTTTCCATTCCGGAAATTTTCAATACGAATACTTCCATTCCAAAAGTATTCTGTATGAGAATGTTCATTTTGGAAAATTTTAGTTCCAGAAGTTTCATTCCAGAAATATTTTTTCCGAAAAGTTTGAAAACAAATTTTGAAAAACTTTGTTAAACAAACAATCAAATGTACTCCCCCTATGAAAAGAAGTTTATTACTGTAAGGAGACTTTTTTTAACAGAAAGTTAATTAAGAAAGATTACATTACGGTTATCATTCCTAACTTCTGTTTAATATATTCAAATCTATCAAAAGGCAATGATTTTGTAAAAATATCAGCAAGTTGATCTTGTGTTCCGATAAACTGAAGAATAATATCTCCTTTGAGTGTGTGATCCCTAAGAAAGTGATGCCTAATATCTATATGTTTTGCACGGGAGTGATGTGCAGGGTTCTTACTAAGGGCTATGGCACTTGTGTTATCACACAAAATTTGAGTTTTAGTAAAACTCAAGCCATAGTCTGTGAGTGTGTGTTGCATCCACAACACTTGTGCACAACAATTTCCAGCTGCTACATATTCAGCTTCAGCAGTGGAGAGTGCTACAGAATGTTGCTTCTTGCAGGACCAAGAAACTAGTGAATCTCCTAAGAAATGACATCTTCCGGATGTACTTTTTCTATCCATTCTACATCCACCAAATTCAGCATCAGAAAAGATTTTTAGAACAAAATCATTTCCAGAAGTATAAAATAATCCTAGATCCATGGTTCCCTTAAGGTAGCGAAAAATTCTTTTTACTACCTTTAAGTGAGATTCCTTAGGATTGGATTGATATCTTGCACATAAGCATACTGAAAACATTAAGTCTGGTCGAGTAGCTGTTAAGTAAAGTAGACTTCCTATCATACCTCTAAAAGATGTTTGATCTACTGGTTTCCCAGCTTCATCAAGATCTAAAGAGTTTGAGGTACCAATGGGAATACTTATACTCTTAGTGTTGTCATAACCATACTTTTTAAGAAGATCTTTAATATACTTATGTTGAGATATGTAGGTTCCTTCTGGTTTTTGAGAAATTTGAAAACCAAGGAAAAATGTTAACTCACCCATCATACTCATTTCAAACTCAGATTTCATTAGACTAGCAAAAGAGTCAGTAAAAGATTGCTAAGTTGAACCAAATATAATGTCATCAACATAAATTTGAACAATAAAAACATTTTTCTTATATTTCTTTATAAAAAGGGTTGGATCTGCATTTCCCTTAACATAGTTATTTTGAAGCAAAAATCCAGTGAGTCTATCATACCATGCTTGTGGGGCTTGTTTAAGGCCATACAAGGCTTTGGTAAGTCTAAAAACATGATCAGGATGTTTTGTATCTTCAAAGCCAGGAGGATGTTCAACAAAAACTTCCTCTTAAACATAACCGTTAAGAAAAGCACATTTCACATCCATTTTGAAATGTTTTAAATTAAAGAATGCTGAAAAGGCAAGTAGAATACGGATAGATTCAAGTCTAGCTACTGGAGCATAGGTTTCTTCATAGTCTATTCCTTCTTGCTGATTAAAGCGTTTAGCAACAAGTCTAGATTTATTTCTAACAATGACTCCATTTTCGTCACATTTATTTCTGAAAACCCATTTTACTCCAATAACAGAAGTATCCTTAGGTCTTTCAACCAAGGTCCAAACATTATTCCTTTCGAATTCATTTAGTTCATCTTGCATTGCTTTGATCCAATCATCATCCCCTAAAGGTTCATCAGTGCTTTTAGGTTCTAATTGGGAAAGAAATGCTAGATGTTCTACTTCATTTCTTAAGGAACTTCTAGTCCTTACATGTTGGTTTACACCACCAATGATACTATCACTGGGATGATTCTTAAGAAACACCTGATTTGGGTTTTGTAAAACCTGTTCATCAACATAGGGTAGAAAGTCTTCTGGGGTAATGTTTCAGAAGTTTCTTCTAGAACCATTTCCTTATAAGAAGGTTCTTCTATCAAAGGTTGACAATCTGTTTTTGAAAACACATCCGAAGATGTAAGTTGATATGGTTTAAAAACAAAAGGATCAGACTCATCAAATTTCACATGTACTGTTTCCTCAACAGTACAAGTTTTTATATTATAAACTCTATAAGCCTTAGAGGTTGTGGAATATCCTAAGAAAATTCCTTCATCAGACTTTGGTGCGAATTTATGTAAGGTGTCTTTAGTATTCAAAATGAATACTTTGCAACCAAAAACCTTGAAGTAGGAAAGTCTTGGTTTTCTACCATTCCATAACTCATAAGGAGTTTTATTAAGAAAAGGTCTAATCAAAACTCGATTTATAGTATAGCAAGCAGTAATTACAGCTTCAGCCCAGAAATGTCTAGCAATAGAATATTCACTCAACATGGTTCTAGTTATCTTTTGAAGAATTCTATTTCTTCTTTCAACTACACCATTCTGTTGAGGAGTTCTAGGTGCTGAAAAATTGTGAGTAATACCTTTCATACTACAAAAAGTTTCAAAATCAGAATTTTGATATTCTCCTCCATGATCACTATGAATAGTTTTCAATGGAAGGTTTTTCTCATTTTTAACTTGAGCTCTAAAACTTTTGAAATAAGAAAAAGCTTCAGATTTCATTGCTAGAAAATAGACCCCAGTAAATCTGGTGTAATCATCAACTAGAACAAACACATAGTATTTGCCTCCAATACTTCCAGTTTGTGTTGGACCAAAAAGATCCATGTGAACTAACTGTAATGCATCAGTTGTTGAGACTTCACCGATTGACTTAAAACTAGATTTATGTTGCTTGACATATTGAAAAGGATCAAAAACTTTAGAAGAATCAAATCTAAGCTCTGGTAGATCCTTAACTAGTTTCTTCTTAGAGAGTTTACATAGGTTCCTAAGATTACAGTAACCTAGTCTTCTATGCCATAACCAAGAATGATCTTCCATTGCACTTAGGCAAGGTAAATCATGGCTCCTGAGGTCTTCTAGGTTCAATGTGTAGACATTCTCTTGCTAATTGGCTGAGAGAATAAATTCTTCCTTGGAATTGTGAACTAAGCATTTATCATTCCTAAAATTCACAAGGTAACCTTAATCACATAACTGACTTTTGCTAATGAGGTTGGGATTAAGACTTTTAACAAAAAGAACATTTGAAATCAATGTTTTACCGAAAAGAACAATATTACCAATACCAACAATCTCCCCCTTAGCATTGTCTCTGAAAGTTACCTTTCCTCCTTTCGTTTTGATAATCTTTTCAAAAAAGCTTTTGTTACCAGTCATGTGCCGGGAACATCCACTATCCATGTACCATGTATTGTTGCTGGTACATTCTTTATTTTCCTAAAATCAATAATAAAATTAGACTTTCGGAATCCAAACTTGTTTGGATCCGATATTTCCAGACAATAAAATTTTAGGAACCCACATTTTCTTAGAAAAGTAGGCTTTGTGAAATCCTAGAGATTGGGTTTTATTTAAGGAACAATTCTTTGCCCAGTGACCACCACATTGACACTTCGTACAGAATGGGGCACTTTGAGGAACAAAATAATTGTTACTGAAAATAGGTTTGGCATGGGTATAACCAAATCCAGATTTATTTCTTAAAGGTCCAAAATTTTCCTTACCATGGGTAAAGTTTGATAAACACTTCTTTAAGGAAAAAATTTCGGACTTGAGTTTTACAACCAAGTTTTTATCCTCAAAATCCTTAGTTTTAGAACTAGAGTTAGGCTCGAAAACATTTTTCTTAGAAATTAATTTTTCTAACTCTTTAAAAAGTTTTTTCTTCTCAGAACTTACTTCCTCAAGATTTTTTGAAATATTTTCAAAATCAGCATTTTTCTTATCAAGTTATTTAGAAATATCTAATATTTCTTTTGTAAGAATAGAATTCCTAGAGTTTGCCTTATCAAGTTTCTTATTGAGTTTGGAATTCTCAATCTCAAGAAGTTCAGCAAACCTAGAGACTTCTTCATAAGTAGGTAAAGTATTTTCCTCATCAGAAGATGATTCTTCATCAGAAGAGTTATAATACTTACTATCATTAGAATTTAAAGAATCATTGGTCAAAGATTGAGCACTTCGTACCTTATCCATAAGACAATGATTATCAATAGGTAATCTGGCTATAAGACCAAGATTTTTCTATCCTGAAGATTCATAATCAGAAGATTCATCTGAAGAATCACCACCACTGGCACTCCATGTGTCATTAGCTTTCAGAAATTTCTTAGCTTTGGCTTTATAATACTTCTTCATGTTCCTGTCTGAATTTCTTTCCTTCCTTTCTTTATTTTTGAGCATAGGGAAATCTGGTCTAATATGTCTAGCTCTTTTGCATTCATAACAAGTAACTTCTCCATCTTTCTTATCTTTCCTATCCTTTTTCTTATACTTAGATTGAAAATTTCTCTGTCCAGCTATCTTGTTCATCCTTCGAGAAAGATTTGCTAATTTATTTTCTAAGACTTCACTCTCACTAGATTCGTATTGGAAAATGACTTTCTTAGACTTGGATCTGGTTACTCTCTCAGGAGTCTTAGCTTTCATCTGATTTGAAGTTGTAGTAAAAGCAACTATACCATTTCCATTCTTCTTCTTGATGTTGTCACCATCTCTCTTCATTCTGGTTTCATGTTGTAGAAGAGTTCCAAATAATTCATCAAGAGTAATTTGAGTGACCTTCCTGTTCTCATCTATAGCTGTTCTCTTGGATTCCCACTCATTGGGCATAATATCAATTATCTTGTCCACAAGAGCTTCATCATCTAAACCTTTTTCTCCCATAGATTGTAGACTGTTGACAATAGTCATAAATCTTTGTTGAACTTTACAGATAGGTTCTCCATAAGGAAAATTGAAGCCATGATATTCAGCTCTAAGTATAGCTCTTCTAGTCTCAATCACTTTAGATGTCCCAAAGTGTGTAACCTCTAACTTCTTCCATGTACAATTAGCTGCTTCACAAGAAGAAATTTGGCTATATATATTTCTGGTCATTAAACATAGTAAAGTGTTTTGTACCTTATAGTTGAGTTGATATTCTTGCTTTTCCTGGTTAGTGAAAGATCTGACTTCATTGTCAGGAATTTTATAATCACCAGTAAGCATAACAAAGTTGTCTACTCCAGTATTGATAACAAAAGTCTTCATACGATCTCTCCAGTATTCATAGTCATTACTATCAAATATGGGTGGTCTTGTATAATTCAGATTATCAATTTATCCAACATTAATTCCTTCCATACTTAAAATAACTTTGCACACAAACTTGTTAGTATCAAAGAATCGTAATAACAAAGTTCGGAATGAGAAAAGATCAGAATGGAAATTCGGAATGACGAAGTTCGGAAGGATAAAGTGAGCAATAAAAACTTATTCGTGAGTATAATTATTTCAGAGACCTCCTCTGACACCAAATGTAATATTGGTATAGAGTAAGAGGTTTCCAACCTCTGATACCAATTGTAGGATCGAAATAGTGATGTAGATGCTCAATATACAAGAGGGGGTTGAATTGTATACTTTAAAAATTCCTTTGGAGTTAGTTAAGAATAACTATGTTTTCCTTAAGCAAAGGAAAAGGCTAAGTGTAACAAAGTTAAACTAAGAAATTTCACAACACCTCTTAACACCGAAAGCAAACTAGGAAGGAGATTCCGAATGAGCGTTCTGGAAATATGGTTCCGGAAGTTGAAACATAACAAAAGATTACAATATGAGAATCTACCTTAAAGCGTATAAAATCTAAATTAATAAGAGTAAAAGTAAGGAAGTATAAGAAAGTTATACTTTCCTTATAATACAAAATGCAGCGGAAATAAAACAAGTAGTTAAACTACAAGTAACAAGATATAAGTCTTTTAACCCAAAGGGAAGGGTATCCAACAACCTTGGATAAAGGTCCCTTGATTTATACTTTCAAGAAAGTCTGTCTTACCCACACAAGGGTAAGCCCTCGATACGAAGATCGGAGTCTCTGTCTTGCTATCCCCGCAATCCCTCAACTTCAAGTTAGTTGGCAACCCCTGTCTTCCTCATTAAGAAAGCCCTTGAACTTTAAGGTAGTCGGCACCTCTGTCTTCCTATCCCTAGAATCCCTCGAATGTAATCACCAACATTTGGAGTCACATGAATCTTTGAGAGTTAATAAGAGTCTCTCTCTCTAGAAATCACTTCAAGAAAATTAGTCAGCCTTGTAGTACTTTTTCAGCCATCAGCTCCTAGCTCTTTCAAATGAGCTCCTATTTATAGGTAAGGTCGGCTCCTTCCCCAACGGTAATATTTTACTTAAAGATCAGAGGGACCTTTACACGTGTCACTTAGACAACGGTTATTTTATAACAAAACAGACGACATCGTTTTATAACAAAACAAGTGTAACAGAATGTACGACATCGTTTTAATTCTAACATAAAAGTTTGGAATGAAAACTTCAGAGTGAAGGTTTGGAGTGTAAGGAACAATAGTAAAGAGTAGACAAATTTTAGAAGTGTAAGCAATATAAAAGTTCGGAGTCTAACAAAGATATTTTTCGGAGTCTGAATTATTTCAGAGTGTATAAAACAAAGATACTCAAATTCTGTTTAATAGGGGAATTCGGAATGCGAATTCGGAATAGGAATTCGTCATCAGAAATCATAATGAGAATTCATCATCAGGATTCGTAATGAGAATTATTCATCAGAATTCGTAATAATAATTCATCATCAGGATTCGTAATGAGAATTCGTCATCAGAATTCGTAATGAGAATTCGTAATCAGAATTCGTAATGAGAATTCGTCATCAGAATTCGTAATGAGAATTCCTCATCAGAATTCGTAATGAGAATTCTTCATCAGAATTCGTAATGAGAATTCTTCAGCAGAATTCATAATGGGAATTCGGAATGAGATTTCTTCATTAGAACTCGTAATGAGAATTCTTCATTGGAATTCATAATGAGAATTCTTCTTCAGAATTCGTATCCTGAATCTGGAATAGAACTTAGTCAGAGTTCATATCCGGAATTCGGAATACTTCCTTATAGTTCTTATCCAGAATCCGAATCCTAAAACAGAATGCTTTATATCAAAGTTTTAATGATTCCGAGAAAATGAATCTGAATCTCATACTTAAGAAAAATATGGATGAAAATATGATAAGGATAATTTTTCTTATAAAAGCGCTTTTCCTTAAGAAAGCAATTTTCCTTATAAAAGCGATTTTCCTTAAGAAAGCAATTTTCTTAAAGATAAGGTGTTTGTGATTTTCAAAACAAGAAGGAATGGAAAATTCATAAGGAAAACCTTATTGACTCAACAGTGATGTGTTAAATGGCATAAATGGAATTAATTTAATGGGTGGGTATAACGATGGGATATGTAGAATTGGGAATAGGGATAAATGGGTGGGTATACGCATGTGATATGTTTAATTGAAATGGAAGATAAATGGGCGAGTATACACGTGGGACTTGATTAAATGGAAATGGAATACCTGAGTGGGTATACTCATGTGATGTTTTAGTATGAAATGTTACAAATGAGTTGTTATACTCATTATATGAAATTGATTGGATATGATTATATGAGTGGGAATAATAATATGAAATTTAATTGTTAATGGGATAAATGAATGTTTGTGTTCTATAGATAACATTGATGACTCTCCATGGATATGGAATGCGGTAGTAGATTCCATGGGTAGAGTATGCGCATTGGGTCTTTATTCTATGGGATACCTCATTCATTGCTACCCCATGGATCCAGATTTCTTTGAATCACATAGGATGTGTTTGTATACATGCTCCTAGGACTCCAACTAGTACCTATACCAAGTTTGAAAAGAGATGATCCCCAAACTCAATGTAGATTCCATGGTTCTTGACTGCTTGGATCTAACCCTTCATGGTCTGACACTTGACATACGGAAAGGCCATGAGATATATGGTATGCTTGGTTATATAGTAAGTTAATGGGTTTGTGAATCAATTTATTATATGTAAATATCATGTGAATAGGATATATATGGAATTATGGTGAGGCAATGTTTTTTATTTATATTTTATATAGATTCTTTGTTATGATATTGAAACTTGTTTCATAGAGAGCCTAAAGAGGCTATTTGGAGTCACTTTTTTTTAGTATATATGTTCCATGGGATTATTACTTCTATTTACCGTCTTTACCTACACTTCATATCTTATATATGACAAACTATAATGTACAGATATTCGGGTGGAAACCTACTAGTATATTTATCTCACATTCCATTTGGGCCACCTTAGGGAACCAAACAGATTATATGGTCATAGTTAATGGTAGGGAAAGTATCCTAGAACATGTTGTTGATTGTTTCAATAGACAAATAGATCACGCGACCATGTTGAGGCTTGTGATGATACTAGGATACAATTTTGGCCTTTTTATATTTTTGAAAAATTATACTATATTGTAATGCCATGAACTTTTAGTTGTTGTTTTTTATATACATGTGTCCTCAATATCATTATATATGATATATATTTGGTTTGTTCATTTGTTTATTCCATGGTTACATTCGTGTTGCCTACATTTTTATCTTCTTCTACTATTGAGTGCGATTAAATTACACTGTGATATACTCTGGTGATGATGGAATAGTCTCCCCAATTACTCACCTAGGTCCTTGCTTCTAGTCAGTAGCCTCTGGCATTTGGGAAGATGTGCTTGAGTACATGTATCCAACCAGGCTCAAGGAACTTTTGAGTTACATCTAGGTCTGGCATGTTACATTCAATAACCAAAGACAATAACCACATGCTAACCTACAATTACACAATCATTCAAATAGTTAATTAAATAAAACTATTTACTACTAATATAGAATCATTAAAATCCATTCTAATATGTCATACCACCATCCAAATTCAAAATAAATTGTTAATGAAGTATAAATTAGTAAAAATGGGTACAAAAAAATTAATTAACATCGTGATCCTTGATATGCATGGCTAGATAATATAGTTTGTATATTCATGTTCATAACCACATGTCACTTAATGGGTTAAAAACCATAATTCATGGTTATTTAAAAGGGTTAGGGTAACCATATCCCTAACCATGTGATTCCAATAGATAAATTTTCAACCACACATGGTTGATATACATAGTTAGGATAACCATGATTTTAACTATTCTTATATCCTTGTTCATCAAAAAAATATATATTTTTACCCATAAAAACATAACACTAAATGGAAACATATGTTCCAAATTAATCATTACATATCATTTATTAAATAACAAAGAGGGAATATTTTTTGTGTTCTGATATGAAAACCATAGAATTTTTCAAAACACACACTCTTTTTCTAAAAATTTCAATATACTAATACATGATTTCATCAACCACATTATTTTAAAAATGATAATACATGATGTGGTTTTATAACCATGCACAAGATTTTGTAAAGAAGACATAACTATTTTTTTCTATCTTCATCTTATTGAATCATCACCTGTATTATAAAATTACCCTTGATTAGTTTATGGGATATCTATATGCACAAATTCAGTGGAAGAAAACACAAAATTCATGCACAATAGCTATCAAGAAAAGAGTAAATAAATTGAAATGTGGAAGGATAAATAATTCAAACCTCAAAATTAATGTTGAATCTTCTCTAATAATGATTTTGTTGGTACCAAGGAATTTTAAAGTTTGAATCATCATTTTTTACCAATCTACAATAGGTTGATTAAGGAATTATCAAGGAAACTAGTATTACAGTAATGGAGGATTTAGTGATGAATATTCTACTATTTCTCAATGTTTTAAAAATAATTGTATATAAAAATATGGATGACGGAGTAAGTTGTGTGAAAGGTGTTTTTACTTGACTTACACTTCTTAACTAGGGTGGAGGTTTAATTTTGGGAAGATTATAGTTTCCAGAAGATGTGGATTTTTGTGAAGGAATCTGGTGTAGTGAATGTTTGTAGGTATGTGAAAGAGGATTCATAAAATTGGGTGAGTCATGATGGAATGGTTGTAATATACATGACTATGAGAATCTTCATGAATGGAATAATTTCACAAATTGTTCCAAAAGAAAAGGATATTTATGTACATAAATAAATGAGGTTTATTAAAATTCCATGGCGAGCTTCAACGATTCCTCCAATAATGTTGGTTCACAAAAGAAGAAATATCTTTGAAGCCTAATGGTGTTTCATGAAGGCTAGGAGCTTCATGAATAGTAGTATTTAACATCTAGATTTAGTGAATAGTTATTTAACATGAATGAAATCATTTTTATGATGCATATAGAGTCTCATTATAATTGGGGACCAATAATTATATTCTGAATATATTGAATCAACCTTTAGTTTGATAAACTGAGTAATAATTATCCCAATATAGTGACTAAGGGGGAGTTGAAAGAAGTGATCTGAGGGACACAATATTATTTTTCTATAATCTTATAAAGGAAATGTTATATGTACGTACAAACCATTTCTGAAAACTTTTAATCCAAAATAACTAGTGAATATTAGTGAATTTTTGTATGACCAACACACTATCGGCATATACTTCTTGGACCAACCCTTAGTGGTGAACCAAGTGAAATTGTTATGCTATGATTATGTTTTTACATCTAGGTGTTAGATAACTACATGATCCCATAACAAATATTTAAAACATTCCTACCAATATGGGGAAAATATCCATCTCATTATAAGAAAATGTTTAAACCCTCATTCACCCCTCCCCTCTCAAGGAGTTCTAGGGTCCTACTAGTGGTATAAAAAAAGAGGTTATTCGTGTTAAATAAATCCCTTATTATTATAGAGAATTTAGTGAATCTTATGAGATTTCCAATTTTTTATGGATGAAACATTAATATTTGTATTAATAGAATATGATCTCATATGTGATATTTTTTAATGGATTTTCTCTATTCCATAGTTCAAGGGATTCAAGTTAGAGATGCAATATGACTTTTTATGACTAAAACATGTAGAATAATGATTAATGTAGATTCTAATGGTAAAAATTCTCTTATTGCTTCACCATCTGATCAATTATATCAAAAGGTGATAAGCTCAACTAATGAAATGTCCATGTAGGATAAAATAGAAAATATATATGAATGAAATAACAAAGTGAAGGAGGAAAAACCATAGGTTTCTCATAATCATTTTGATGATATGAAAATACATCATGTTGAAAATTCATATTGTTTCTCTAATCACATTACTAATGTTTTTGGAGCTATTCGAGGAATTGGGGAATAAATTAATGATATTAACATTGTGAATAAAATAATTTTAAGGATCTCATCACTACAAACTCCAAATTTTTCATCCATTGAGGAAGGATATCTATCTCGTTTTTTCTAGATTATCTACTAAGAATTATGGTGGTGTATGAATTGAGAGTAAAACTAGAAGATAAAATAATTATAGTAATCATGGAAATGGAATTAAAATCCATGGAAAAACATGAAATATCCAATCCTGCCATCCATAGGCCCGGGGATGACGACTAGCACCAAAGGCATAATTCCCTAAAACTGGGAAATCCTCCATTACCATAAGATGTCATGACCCATCCCTCGGGGCCCGTGCAGTGACTACCCCACTCCCGCCTTCCATAGGCCAGGTGCTGACGACTAGCACCAAAGGCTTAATTCCCTAAAACTGGGAATGGATTGCCTTTATAACCTATAAACACACAAATTAGAGCCCACATATTGATTCGAAACACTAAGTAAAACTATATAACAAAAGTGTTTTGAAAGTAAAAAGGGCTAGAATACAAGCCCAACACTAAATTACAAGATACTAAAAGTATAAGTTTCACTGAAGAAAATAAAAAACGCCTCTATTATCTTGCTTTTAGTGTGGTAAAGTATGGATGTTTTTTATCAATTCTCAACGAAAGTTTATGATGTTGAAAGTGATGTCTAAATCATTAAAAATACTAAAAATAAGTTCCCTCAAAATTGAGACATCAAATATAAAAATATTACAGATAAGGAATGTTTTCTATAATGAAGATCATGAAAACAATTGACATTTTGGTGGATGTAGAATCAAATTTTAAACTAGATACTGAAGTGTCTATTATGGTTACTGTTGAAAAAGTATAACTGATAAAAAATAAAGTCAATTAGTCGAATTATTTTGTATAACTCAAGGTAGAAATTTACGGTCCTATTGATGATATTGACATTAAAATAAAGGGAAAACAGAAATATAAGATACTTTTTCAAAGATTAATTCAAGTGTGTGTACTAGCTTGAAGCAGATATTGATCAAATATAAGTATAGGTAAAATAACATTTAACAACTTTTGAATGACCAAAAGGGATTTTGGAGTTCAAATTTAAAATTAAATAGAATGATAAATTCATCAATAGACATAAATTAGGACTAGGGTAAATGATAATATAATTTAGGGCCTTGATGAATAATTCATTACTTTAAAGAGTAAATTTGAAAATGAAACCCATTCAAGGGTAACAAGAATGAAATTATTTTTTGGAATATTTTCAGAAGTAGAGCTTCTAGAAATAGATAAACATGTTTATGAATGAGTATAGAAATAATTGAATGATATAATATCTAATTTTTAAGAAAAAATATAATTTAATGTGAAATTGAAACATCAATGTAAAGAAATATGATGATCGATTGTAATGGTAAGAAGAAAGTTAAAAATATCACAAAGGCACCTGATTTCCTAACAGAGACAACATTGGACCAAATAGAGAAGATATTTGTAAATAATTCTCCAATATCCAAAGAGTATCTCTAGTAAAATATCATTAATAATAAGGCTATGTGTGTAGGAATGTAAGTGAGAAGATATTTCCTCTTATAAAATGTCAATTTTATGGCTTTTTAGGTCATAGCAAATCTTACTATGAAGAGACAACTGTCTATCTAAATGGGGCGGCATATAAAATTCCAAAAAGGTGAATGATACCATATACATAAAAAATTTCTATGGATATTGTATTTACTATTTTAAATTTGTCTATAAACTATTAATTATAGAAATCGGAAAAGTTATAACAATAACTACATAACTCAATGGAACATCATTACTAATAAACTAAAAAAATTACCATTAAAAATAGGTATTCTCATATAAAATATGAATAGACTTGATGAACCCTTTCATAATTAAGAGATTTTTTAGAGGAAATCTTTTTCCTCTATAAAATCATGTGTCTCGTGGAAGGAAAATTAAGGATTTGGAAAAAATACCCTAGTAAAACATTCTCTCTAAGCTATAAAGAATTGTAGAACCTGTATTTTTAATTGAATATTATCATACCACATGAAAAGAAATGAATTTTTATAGAAAATTGGTATGAAATGGTTAACTGAATATTGAGATTCAGAAATGATGCTGCCGTAAAGAAAAATCATAGTGAAAATATAGATTTTTAAAATGATTAGATACTAAAAAAAAGTTCACTACATGGAATACGTGAATGAAAATCACCTAAGTGTCAGTCAACTCTGTGACTCAAGACTGGTAGTGACGTTTAATCATAAGGGTTTTACTATAAAAGTGATGAATGGTAATTCTCTCATGAATGTTTGCATATGAAATAGAAATCTTAACCAGTTTGACAATAAATAAGAATCTTGTTTCATGAAAATTTATGATGAAAAAAAAATTGTGGAATCAGAGGGTTAGTAACATTTATAAATATTGAAAGGAAAATTTATCTAGTAGAAATAATTTTTCACCATTACCAATTTGATGTGTGATGGAGAAAATTCATGTCAATCTTGAATATAGGGAAATTTTTCTGGAATTCATATTGACTAATGAAATAACGGTATTGAATCTTCTTGATATTATACAAATAAATGTGTGTCATCCAATAAACATGGTTGATACATATGAAGAGGGTTAATACATTTTTTATTAATGATTTTAGTCAAATGGATTTGGTTAATTTTATGGACTTAAATGGGAAAGTGATTAAATGTATTAAGAGATATCATTAAAGAGTTAAGAATTAAACATGCCAAATAATCAAGATATTAGGATATTAAAGTGGAATTGAGTTCACATTAATTGATTTTGAAAATTACATAAAAATCATTATCCAAAATTATGTTTCTTTAATGAGATATCATGACCCATCCCCTGGGGCTCATGCCATGACTACCCCAAGCCCTCCTTCCATAGGTTAGGGGCTGACGACTAGAACCAAAAGCGTAATTCCCTAAAAATGGGAAGGCATTGCCATTATAACCTATAAACATACAAAAAAGACACTATAGCTAGATCTGAAACACTAGGTAAAATTGTATAACAAAAGAGTGTTGAATGTAAGAAGGGCCAAAATACAAGCCCAACAGTAAATTACAAGAAACTGAAAGTATAAGTACAATTGAAGAAAAGAAAAACAGCCACTAGTTCATCCTCTAAAGTTCCTACCTGAAGGGTAGGTAAAGATCACCTCCTCGGCACTCCCCATCCATCCGTCTCCCCCGTGTATAAACTCGTCATATGATCCAGCTCCAGGTACCGTCAAGTCTTGATACTCTCAGCCTTGATCAGCGCTGTATGTCTTCTTCATCCAACACAATAAGCTGCGAGCATAGCCTGTGTAGGGGTGAGTATTACAATACTCAGTAGGGACCCTGAGACCCTCAAGGTCTCACATAATCTACCAAGGATAACCCAAAAACAGTGAAATCAACATATAGCCCTACTTAGGTATATTCCCATATATATACCTTAGTTATTAAGTGATCTGTCTCAATCATGAGGAAAACACATAATAATTGATGCAACTCAAACATGATTTTATACTAGGGGTAGTATCAAGTAACATCCCTAGTCTCATTTTCAAATCCTTGGCTAATGAAGAACTCATTCTATATTGAGTACAGTGGGCCTACCGTGATACCAAGTGTGCTTCGCACTAACCTTGGACTGCTGAGGTACTCCTCCTATGAAGTACCTTGGGTCTTCCATGTCACCAATGGCACTCCCCACAAAGGGTCTACCACGTCACCAAGCCCACTCTCCCTTGTATCCTGCTAAGGTATTCCTCCCATCAAGTACCTTAGGTTAGCCACGACACCAAGGCGATCCCCACTGGGCAAGTAGAGTCACTCCGAGTTGAAAACGGCCAGCAATCGTCAGGTCTCATCCAGCTACTATGTCTCCACACTATGCTTGCTCATCTTCAGGTGGATCCACTCCACAAGCTACTGGTCGATACTCCAACTATCACAAAGTCCCATGAATAGGTATATTAGTGGTCTGCCACATCATATGGGTCTCAATGCAATTGACAGCGCGTCAATCGGACACCCGGTCTGTGAGTTATTAGTCTTTTAGTCATGGGGACCCGGTTGGATTCGTACACGATCCAACCTGACCATATCTCAACTATACCCAAACTACAGTGGGGTACACTCAAAGGAACATTCATGCTCCAAGATTTATTGTGCCACATATGGTTCATCAAAGGGACGTGTGGGGCCAATGATATGGGCGAAGGTGCATAAATGGGTTGTAATGGGCCCGGGACAAGTCCGACCTAGTCGGACCCACTCTGCCCGACCCATCCAGGGCCGACCCATTGGGTGGGGCCAGCCATTGGGTTCATCTTGGCCAACTGGGGGACACCCAGTCAGTCTCAAGGGGCCGTGAAGAGCAGTGAGGGCATGGACTGGCCGTGAGGGCACTAACCGGCCACAGGTCGGTGCGAGGGCGGTTCAGATCATAGGGACACGAGGGCACAGCTCGGGGCGGCCCGGCCAGGGGGCCGGGGGGGGGGGGCGCCATGTTCGGTTCTGCTAGCGGTCGCCACGATCGGGGCCTGTTCAACTAGAAGGCCGGAGTGGCCGGGCTGGCTCTGTCAGTGGATGGCATGGCCAGGGCGGCATTGCCGGGAGGCCGGGTGTGGTGCGGCCATGGCACAACGCGGTTGGGGATAATTCAGCCGGCTACGGCATGGGGCCATTTTGGCCAGTGGCGGCACGACGCTGGTCTGGCCGTGAGGACGGGGTGTCGTAGGGGCACTGTGGGTAAAGGAAGCCACGGGTGATGGCGATGTTGCCTTCGTTTCCTTCGTCGCCTTTGTCACCTTTCTCCATTTCGAAGAACACCGCAAATCGGAACAAGTGTTACAGAGAGGACAAGCCATGTTAGTTTGGCCCGCACATTCCACATTATAGCAGTAGCTAGAGGTTCAAAAGAACAAAGCACATCAAACCCTCTCGCAAAGATTATACACCACCCGCAAAAGAAAAAATAGGGTGCACTTGTAAAGTAATAATCAAACAACATTAAAACCGTACTTTTTTATTGTTGGTTGATGTTGGTGCAAAAATGTGGACATTGATTCATTTTAGATGAACACTTCCTATGTTAGAGGAAGCTCCGAGGAATAAAATCGTTGTCGAGGTTGTTCTTCGTAATCGAAGCTGTTCCTCTTCCTCATTCGTCATCGGTGGAGAGTTCTTCACTCGAAGCATTCTCCCAAGTTCCTCCTCTCCCCAAATTCCACCCAAAAAGAAATGGCAGTCCAAGATAATAGATTAGAATATTTATTAATTCATTGGCACAAATCCCAAAAGTTTTAATTTATTAAGGGAGAGTTGGCATAATTAATGTTGTGGATTGTTATAATTAAATTGTGGTGGTGTTGAAGAGGCTCCCCCCCACATTTATTAGGGAGTTGAGGGTTTCCCCCAATTAAAGGGGGGTTTCAATGGGGTTTAATCTTAGGTAGTCCCACCACCAATACCTCTCTTGGGAGGTTATGGTTCAGGTGGTCCCTACCACCATAACCTCTCATGGGAGGTTAAGGTCTAGTGGTCCCCACTTCCGACATCCACATAGTGGTTTAGTTTCGGTAGACCCCACCCCTGAACATCCACATGGAGGGTGGTTACAACAAAAATAAAATAAATCGTGTTTTTATTTTATTTAATATTTCCACAAAAAACCCAAAAACTAACTTTCACCCTCGACCATCTGTCATCGAGGTGAAAGTCTCCTTAAGAGAATATCGGCGCTGGGAGTTCAACGGTGCCCTTGGATTTCAATTTTGAGTAACTGTTCAAAAGTTAGAAAAACCCACTCACACGTTCACTGAATGTACCTGAAATAATGTTCAGAAATTAATTCTGGGCACTCTGGGCCTCAGAATCATGCTCCATCATTTTTTACAGACTCATAAAATTCCCATATATTTAAAAAAAATTACATGGAAATTATGGGTCGTTACATTATCCCAAACTTAGGCTTTATGTCCCCGTAAGACACAACTCAAACGAATATAACAAGTGAGAGTATTGAGCACACAACTGAGCCTCCCACTCCCATGTGCTCTCCTAGAGGTTTCCATGCTTCCAGTGAACACGCAGCAGAGCTATCGACCATCTATGAAGGACCCACTCCTGTCGATCCTCAATCTCTACTGGAACATCTGTAAAAGTCTCCCCATCTTCGACATCCAACTCTCCATGGTCGATGATGTGAGAAGGGTTATGAACATATCTTCTCATCTGGGATACGTGGAAGACGTCGTGCACCCGGTGCAACTGAGGTGAAAGAGCTAAGCGGTATGCCACCATGACAACTCTGTTGAGGATATGAAAAGGTCTGATGAACCTCAGAGATTACTTTCTGCCTCAGCAAAATCTCTATAGACCTCGTCGGGGTGTGACCCGTAGAAAGACGTGGTCGCCATCCTTGAACTCTAGAGGTTTCCTTCTTCTATTGGCATACGACTTCTGCCTACATTGTGCAGTATTCATTCGCTCCTGGATTACTTGCACCTTCTATGTGGTAGTTCATACCATCTCTAGTCCCACTAGTCCTGACTCCCCTGGGTCAGTCCAGCACAAGGGTGATCTGCAAGGTCACCTATAAAATGCCTAAAATGGTGTCATCCCAATGGTGGAGTGATATCTGTTGTTGTACACAGACTCCACAATTGGAATGTGATCCTCCAAGCTACATCCAATGTAGAGATCACAAGGACACAGCATGCCCTCAAGGGTCTGAATGGTCTGCTCTGTCTGACCATCCATTTGAGGATGGATGGTGGTGCTCAAAAAAGTTGCATCCTGAAAGCCTCATACAACCCCTTCCATTGCTGGGAAGTAAATCATGCTTTACGGTATGATATAATAGTCATTGGTACTCTATGTAGCCGCATAATCTCCTGCACATAGAGACGTCCCAAGATCTCTACTGAACCCTGCTCTCTGGTCAGTAGGAAGTGGGCCAACTTGGTGAGTCGGTCGATGATCACCAAAATGGAGTCATGTCCACTGTATGTACGTGGAATAAAAATCATTAATTCCATGGATATCCCATCCCACTTCCACTCTAGGACCCATAAAGGTTAAACCAAGAAAGTTGGTACCTGATGCTCCACCTTCACTTACTGACAAGTCAGGCATCGAGAGACAAACTCATCAACTTCATTTTCATTCCCAACCGACAGTGCTGTCGTCGGAGGTCTTGGTACATCTTCGCCACCCATAGATGTACCTCTAGAGGGGATGTGGGGAACTCCCTCAACACTTCCTCTTGAAGTGACAGTGGTACCATAGTACGTCTTCTAAAGAGGGCGACGTGCTCCCCACCTTCATAAAATCCATCATGTGCATGTCCTGTAGATATTTGATCACATCGTGCCTCACATCTTGAGTCCCCACACTATGCCTCCCTGACTTGCTGAAGTAGTGGGGGAGTGACTCTAAGATACTTTAGGAAGGATGATCCATCTCTATCCACAAAAGATATCTGTAAAGTATCCAGCTGCTCTATCACCTCACCTAACAGCTGTTTACAAGACCATTTACTGAGTGCATCTGCAACAACGTTTCCCTTCCCAAGAGTATAGAATATCTCAAAGTCATAGTCCTTGAGGCACTCAAGACAAAGTTGTTGTCTCAAGTTCAGTTATTTTTTAGAGAAGATATACCTGAGACTCTTGTGATCAGATTACAATATAAAACATTTGCCCCTCAGATAGTGTCACCATATTATAAGGTGAATACCATTGCTTCTAACTCCATGTCATGTGTAATATAGTTTTTCTCGTACTTTCTCAGCTTTCAAAAAACATATTTGATCATTGCTCTCTCCTGCATCAGGACACATCCGAGTACGGTCCCTAATGCGTTGTAGTATACTATATACCCTACGCCTTCTTCTAGAAGACTCAATATGGGGACACTAGTCAGCCTCTCCCTCACCACCTGAAAGCACTGATTGAATCTCTACATTGACACAAAGGTTTTCCGCTTATTCTTAAAGGCTCATAGTGGTGCTGCAACTCTGGAGAAATCTGGAACAAATCTCTGGTAGTATCCAGCCAAGCCTAGGAAACTTCGTACCTCCATCATACTCTTATGTGGCTCCCAATAATGTATTGACTCAATATTTCCTGGATCCACTGAAATCCATCCACCGAGATGAAACTTCCTATAAAGTGAACCTCTCAGATCCAGAACTAGAACTTCAAGAGACTACCATAAAGCTGGTGCTCTCGAAGTGTGTCCAGTACTACCTGAAAATGATATGCATGGTCTTCCTCAGTAGCTGAGTAGATTAGAATTTCGTCAATGAAGACCAATACAAAGAGATCAAGCTACGACTGAAAGAACCTGTTCAAGAGTCCCATGAACATTGCAGGAGCATTGGTTATTCCGAATGGCATAACTAAGAACTCGTAGTGGTCATACTGACATCTGAAAGTTGTCTTCGGCACATCCTCATCTTGAACTCTGAGCTGGTGATAGCCTGATCTGAGGTCTATCTTTGAGAACCACCATGCTCCCTTCAGCTGATCAAATAGGTCATCAAACATCGGGAGTGGGTACTTATTCTACATGGTCACCTGATTCAGGCACCAGTAGTCGACACAAAGCCTCAAGCTCCCACCTGCCATTTTGGAGAATCGAATCGGGGATGCCGAAGGAGAAACACTGGGCCGGATGAATCCTTTCCCCTGAAAATATTCTTGTTATACACATAGCTCAAGAAGATCCACAGAAGCCATGTGATATGCTGGTGTAGATATTGGTGTCGTCCTGGGGTACAGGTCAATGTAAAAGGCCACCTCTCTGTAAGGAGGTAGACCTGAAACATCATCAGGGAAGACATCTGTGTACTGGTACACCACTACAGGATAGCTCAGACTCTCCACATCAATAGATCCAAGGGTAAGGCTAGCTAACAGATGAATTATCGGTTGAACTCTCTTCAGGGTAAGTCCATCCTGCACTGAAATAGCTCCCTTCTTGCCAGTGAAGGTAACCATGGTCCCATCCATGCAGACACACCGCACATTATGCCTAATACTTTCAATATGAGCATGGACCATAGAAAACCAGTCCATACCCCAGATGACATCGTAAGGCCTGGGAACTGCAACTAGGAGATCCCAGACGAAGCTCTCGCCTCCTAGAGTAATCTTACTCTACTGGCACTAGTGCATAATCTTCAAATCTACTCTCGCAAGAGTCTCTAGCCATAATGATCGAGCCAACAGCTCCGTCGGAATATCCAAGCTCCAAACAAGGGCAGTGGAAATGAAATAATGACTAGATCCTATGTCTTTATGTACTGCAGATATGGTGGAGTAGACATAGACCGTACAACGTATCATCTTCGGAGCACCATGATCATAAGCCTCAACTGCATGGAGTTGAGATCTCCCATGTCCACCTACTCCCTACAATCGGGGTGGACCTGTTGGTGGGGGTGGAGGTAATGTCTCGAATCATCTCCCACCACCAACTGCACGACTGTATCCTCTTCCAAATCCCACTTCTCCCTGCAGACCACCTCGATCGAATCTCTGTATCTGCCTAGGTTGTCCTTCAACTGTCTAATAATCATCTAAATGGCGGGTCGAGTAGTCATAAGTCATGTGACCCTACCCACCACATGCGAAATACTTCCCACTCCTGGCATGTATTGCTCTACTTCGGGTGCCCCGCAAAACTGATAATGAGTCATGCGGTCTTCCACCTATAGGTTTTTTCCTCTTGGACATCTGTGAAATCTGTCTGCTGCCAGCTGCAGAAGACTCCGCTATGTGTCGACTAGTGGGGGATCTCCCTACTAGAGGCTGTTCATAAAGTAATATCTACACTAGGAGGGAACTCTCTTACACCCCCACATGCATCGGTATGCTATTTGAGATCACCGTAGTCCTGATCTCCTACCTGAGTCCCTGTTCGAAGGTCCAGGCCCTGAAAATGGGTCTCGTACCATATCAGTGGAGTATTGTGAGAGGTATGTAAACCTCACTGAGTAATGAGCTATAATCAGGATGCCCTGCTACAGATGAAGTAGCTCAAATATGCACACTATGCGAAGAGTCACTGGAACATACTCTTCTCGAAACAGGCTCTCAAAGTCTTCCTAGAGAAGCGTCACCTCGTCATGATCCTGGAGTATCAAGATCCACCATCTACTTGTTGCTGTCAATATAAAGCTGGCAGAAAGTATCACAATGAGGTATGGTGGTGTCCCTACCAGTAAAAAAACTCTCACCACAGCCTCCATCCAATCCTCAGCCGCCTGTGGGTCCATCTATCCCCTGAACCTATGAGGACCCTAGAACTGGAACTCATGCAACGCTCTCAAATGGTGTGCACCATCTGCTGCGGGGGCTGGTGGCATCGTTGTCCCAATGGGTAATGGTACTGCTGGTGCCTCTTTTGTGCATCTACTAGAAGAGGGCCCTGCACTGAAGCCCCGTCGATCGGTGGGCTATCTGTGCATAAAACTCTTGGAACCCTAGGCGGCTGTCTACATGGAGGCATCCTAAAAATAAACAGGTGTGATGTGGTTAAATGTTATACCTGGTGAGATGACCTGGTGAGCTTCCAAAATGAAAAATTTTGAAAACACACACACAATTGGTGTTTCTATGCACTGAGTTAGAAATTATTACTTGGGGTCCTGGTGTATGGAGACGTTGGCCACTGCACCAACACTGGTCTCCCTAAAATAAAAACCACACTCACAACACTTAACACTGTTTAATCACATAAAAGATCAGATTCCTAAGTTATGCAGTAGAACCAATTCCTATAATACCATTTTTTCATGACATATCCACTAAGGCCCATGTTGTGACTACCCCAAGACCGCCTTCTATAGGCCAGGGGATGGCGACTAGCACCAAATGCATAATTCCCTAAAACTAGGAAGGAATTGCCTTTATAACCTGTAAACACACACAAGAGAGCCTATAGCTGGATCTGGAACACTATGTATAACTGTATAAAAAAAGAGTGATTAATGTAAAAAGGGCCAGAATACAAGACCAATAGTAAAGTACATGAAATTAAATGTATAAGTACATCTGAATAAAAAAACAGCCATTGGGTTGTCCTCCGAAAATCCTACATGAAGGGTAGTTACTGATAGCCTCCTCGGCTCTCCACGTCTATATGTCTCCCCTGTGTACCAACTCGTCATAGGATCCACCTCTGGGTACTGTTCGGTCTTGATACTCTTATCCTCGATCAGTGTTTTCCATCTTCTGCATCCAATAAAACACGGTGCAGGTGTAGCCCGTGTAGGGGTGAGTATAGCGATACTCAGCAGGAATCCCAAGACCCTAAACGTCTCACAAAACCCACCATGGATTAACAAAAAAGAATTAAATCAATAGATAACCCTATTAGGTGTATGCCCATTAATATAGCTATGTTATCAAGTGACCCATCTAAATCATGATGAAAACACAGAAAAACTGAATTAGCTCAACAATTATTTTATTCTAGGGGCGGTATCAAGTAACATCCCCAATCACATTGTCGAAACCTCAACTTCTAGAGAACTCCTCCAATATCGAGTACAGTGGGCCTGATGCAACACCAAGTGCACTTCCCACTAACCTTGGACTGATGAGGTACTTCTCCTATTGAGTACCATGGATCTGCTGCATCACCAAGCGCGCTCTCCACCGTGGGTTTCCTACGTCACCAAGCGTGCTCTCACTCATAGCCTACTAAGGTACTACTCTTGTCGAGTACCATGGGTCTACCGCGACACCAAGGCACTCCCCACTATGGGTCTTCCACGACACCAAGGTGCTCCCCCTAGGCTAGTAGAGTCACTCCGAGTCAAAATGGTCAGCAGTCGTCAGGTCTCAGCTAGCTACTAGGTATCCACACTACGCTTGATCGTATCCTGGCGATTCTGCTCCACAAGCTACTGGTCGATACAATAACAATTACCAAGTCCCACGAAGAAGTATCTCAAAGTTCTTCCATGTCATAGTGGTCTCAACACAACATACAACATGTCAATCAGACTCTCGGTCTATGAGTTATTTTTCCTTTTAGTCTCGGGGCCCCAGTTGGATTTGTGCATGATCCAACCTGATAGTATCTCAACTATAATCCAAACTCTAGTGGGGTATAGTCAAAGGGACCCTCATGCACCAATATTTTAGGCGTTGCTGACGGTTTGTCAAACGAATGTCCGGTGGAAAAGATATTGACGAAGGAACGTAAATGGGTCGTAGTGGGCCTAGGTCCGGTCCAACCCGGTCGGACTAACCTAGCCCGAACTCGCAAACGACAACCCAGTTCGGGTTGACCCGGCCTGACCCCTTGTGTCTGGATCGGCCCGTTGGGTGGGACAGCCCATTGGGTTCGGGCCGGACCGCTGGGCCTCGCCCAGCTGGCTACAAGGGGCCGTAGAGAGCCGTGTGGGTGCAGACCAGCTGTGAGGGCACTGACCGGCTGTGGTTCGGTGTGAGGGAAGTTCGGCTTAGAGGTCCGTGGGGGAGGGACTCGAGGCGGCTCATCTCAGGGGCCTGGGTGGTGTGGTCATGGACAGTTTGTCCAGTGGGTGGCACGACAGGGGCCGGTTCGGCCAGAAGACCGTAGCGGTCGGGGTGGCGCGGTCGGTGGAAGGCACTGCCAGGGTGGTAAGGCCAGGTCACGGTGGGGACAGGGAGTGGTGCAGTCAGGGTTGGTTCGGCTGGCGGTGGTGTGGGGACGGTTTGGTTGGGTGGCCGGGGTGGCGCGGGTCACAGAGGATGCTGGTGACGGCGTCGTTGCCTTCGTCACCTTTGTCGCCTTCCTCCATTTCGAAGAACGCTACAATTCAACACAAGGGTTATGGAGAGTACGAGCCATGTTAGGTTGTCCCACACTCTTCGTATAAGAGAAGCAGTAAGAGGTTCACAAGAAAAAAGCACATCAAACCCTCCCACAAAGATTCTTCCCAACTCGCAAAAGAATATAAGGGGTGTACTTGTGAAGTGATAATCAAACAGCATGAAACACCTACATGTTCTTTTTTGGTTGATGTTGGCGTGAAAGGGTGGATGTTGATTCATTGTAGATGAAAACTTCCTATGTTCGAAGAATCTCCAAGGAAGAAAATCGAAGTCAAGGTTGTTCTTCGTAGTCGAAGGAGTTCCTTGTCAACGTTCTTCATCAGTGGTGCATTCTTTGTCGGGATCTTTCTCCCATGTTCTTCCTCTCCTAAAATTCCACCCAAAAAGATATGGCAGCCCATGATAATAGATTATAATATCTATTAAGTCACTGCCACAAATTCAAAATGGTTTAATTGATTAAGGGAGAGTTGGCACAATTAATGTGGTGCATTGGCACAATTAAATTGTGGAGGTGTTTAAGAGGCTCCCCACACATGTATTAGGAATTTGAGGTTTTATCCCAATTAAATGGGGGTTTCAAGGGGGTTTAATCCCAGGTGGTCCCCTCCACCACAACCTCTCATGGGAGGTTATGGTTCAGGTGGTCCCTACCACCATAACCTCTCATGGGAGGTTAACGTCTGGCAGTCCCCAATTCCAGTTTCCACATGGAGGTTTAGTTCTGGTGGACCCCACCCCTAAACATCCACATGGAGGGTGGTTACAAAAAAAATCATATGTTTATTTTATTTATTATTTCCATGGAAAACCCAAAAACTATCTTTCACCCTCGACCATCTGTCATCGAGGTGAAAGTCTCCTTAAGGGAATACTGATGCTTTGTGTTCAATGGTGCCCTCAGATTTCAACTATGAGCACTGGTTCAAAAGTTAGAAAACCCCGCTCACATGTTTACTGAACGTACCCAAAATAAAGTTCAAAAATTAATTCCAGGAACCCCAGGCCTTGGAATCATACGACGTCAATTTTTGTGGACTCGTAAAATTTCCCATATATTTAAAAAAATTAACATGGAAATTCTAAGTCTTTACTTGAGAAAATCTTGAAAAATGAGGTCATTGAATGCAGAAATAAATAAGTGAAGAATATGGCTAGAACTTTGTTGGCTAAGAGTTGTGTTTCGCATCATTACCTGAAAGTGGATATTCTTGTGTTGGTTCACACATAAAATTGAAAGAGGTTATTTATAGGAGATAATATAAACCCATTTGAGATATGGTATGGAATGAGGCCCTTACTAATGTATTTTTGTGTTTTTCAAGTAATTTTTTCATATAAAATGAATAAATAAATCAAGGAAAATATAGTTATTCTATAGATGATAGAATTTTATATGGATATTAAATGAATATTAATGCCTATCGATTCTATAATAATCATCCTAGAACTATTTTGTATAGAAATTAAATCTATATAATTGAGGGAAAAACTCAGAAATCCTGAGGATGGGAAATATGTAGATCCCACCATTTATAAGTGTATCACTAGAATATTATTATATTTGATGGAAACATGAACAAATATAATCTTTGAAACATTTTTAGTGGATCAATGTCAATGTAATCTAATGTAATATCACTTTTCAGTAGTTAAAATAATAATGAGGTAAATTCAAGGTAGTCCCAACATTGGGATATAATTTTCATCACGAAGAGACAATAAATTATCATCATTTTATGATTTAGAATGGGATAGAGATGTGGTTATCAAAATTCATTAAGTGGTGGTGCATTATTTATTATAAAAAAATGTGTTGGATAGTTCATAAAGAAATAAGAAATAACTTCTCTTAGTATCCATGATTCAGAGTATATATTTATGAAAAGGGTTTACACTCATCTATTGTGGATGAATCGAAAACATACTATTATATTTTTTGAGGTGAAATAGCTGATTGTACCTCATTGGGATAAAAAGGTGTGATCAATATTATGAAAAATTTGATTAAATACTCTCTTAACAAACATATTGAGACTAGTTATCACATTATGAAAGAAAAAACTTGAAGAATGTGTGATTAAAATGGGTCATGATGTATGTAATAATCCCGTGGTTAACACTCTTACTAATCCATTGGTAGAAAAATATTTTAAAAACATAAGTTGATACTCATTGTTCATCCACCTCCCAGTGCATGAGGATGTCACTATGTGGGATATAATCTAAGAAAGTATTTTTAGTACTAAAAGTACATGTACGATTTTCTTGGGTTAATTTCCAATGGAGGAGATAAATGGAGTTCAATAAATTCTAGGTTTTCATGATTGTTTGGTAGACTACTGATGCATGAAATTCTATTTTTCTACTCTTGTTTTCTACTTTGATCATTGATTAGGTAGATTTAAGTTGAAGGATGATATATTTTAGGACTATAATACTTTTGACCAAGGATTTTGATTTATTGAATACATCTACATATTTCCAATATACTCAAAGGATGATATTGTTGTAACCAAGGGTTTTTATAGCTACACATCGAGTGTATTTTTTGTGTTTTTGGTCAATATACATAGGTTTGATCGGGTTGTCTTCCTAGAAATAGATCTTATGGTTCTAGAGGCATAGTATTAAATATATTGTCCTTTTACTTTTTTTCCTAATTTTTGAGCTAAAAATCAAGATGAAGGAGTAATATTTATGAATGGTGGTTTTCTAGGACTGTTGTTTATATAAATGGTGAAGGAATGTATTTTTTAAATATTAGAGTTTCATGAAAATTTGGACATTCATGATGTAATATAGTGTCATTAAGGTGTTAATGTTCATGAAACTAGCTAGAAAAAAAATGGATTAGTTGTGATAGAATGATGGTAATCTACAAAACTATGAGATGCTATATGGATGAAATAATTTTACTAATGCTTCTCGATGAAAATGATCCTCATCAATATGAATAATAGAGGTCCGGGAAAATTTCATAGTGAGATTATAAGCTTCATGAAATTATGTTTGTTTGCAAAGGATGAAATATATTTTAAACATAAATGGTTTTTTTGAAGGCTATGAGATTAGTAAAAGGTAGTATTTAACATATTGTTTTAGTGAATAGTGATTTCATATGCATTAAATCAAGACTATGATGCAAACAAAGTCCCATTCTAAACATGAAAAAATATTTTAATTCCCAAACTATTGAGGTGGCCATCAATTCTATAAACATAGTATGGATTCAAAAATTTAGTGAGAAAGGGGGAGTTGATGGATGTGATCTAAAGCAAGTAGTTTTATTTCTCTAAAATTCTTTTAAATGATGTGTTCCTAGAAAAAAGTGACATTGTATAAAAACATTTAATCTAGAAATACATAGTAATTCTTTGTTTAGTTAGGAATGACCAAAATACTTTTTGTGTATTCTCCACAGATTGTCCATTACTGGTTCATCATGTCAAAAAAATGTGTTCAATTTATATTTCTAAATATGGGGATTTAATAATTGAATGATTATATTAGATAGGATTAACATGTTCCTATCAAAGTGAGTACAAGATCTGTCTCATTTTAAGAATATTTTGACACCATAATCCACCCCCTAGGGTGTTCTAAGATCCTATATGTGGTATAAAATAGAATAGTGTATTAGTGTCAAATTTTTCCTCTATTATTGTGTATAATTTAGAGAATTATAGGGGGTTTTAATTTTTATGGAAACAAAATTTAAATTTTTATGAAAATAATGATATACCATCTGTGATCTCTTCTAATGAAAATAATTTAAAACCCTTCTTTAATCAATTTTTTAGAACCGTTTTCTAAGAAAACATCTTTAAAAATAAATTTATTGAATATTAAGAAAAAAATAATTAAATGGTGTAATATTGTGATCTTTAAAATTAATATTCTATGAAATGTAAATTATAGTGGTAGATAAATGTGTACATGTCGAACATTCCTTTTCCACCATAAAAAGTTTTGAATAGTTCTTCAATAAAAAATGAAAATAAGAATATGTATTTAAAAAATAGTTTAGAAGACAAAAAATATATAAAACGCTGTTCACAAATCATATTATATTATTACAATATCATAAATAGAATTTTTAGAAAACACGGTCTTTAATGAAAATAGATTTATGATCGAAGAGAGAAATAAAGGTGGATCTTCAGAAAAACGTTTTCATAAAAAATCATAAGTACCAAAGAGTGGAAAAAATGTAACCATTACATGAATATATCATGAATGCACATATAATAAGAGAAATAATGAGTTTTATTTGGAAATGGATCATTATTTTTGATCAATGGAAGCATAATCATAACTAAACTCGATAAACGATGAGATTGTATCAATAAACACTTAAGAATTTGGTAACCTTAAAACCAAAGAAAGATGAAGTAATAACATAAAATAAAACATAGAATATCATAACAATGAAACAATTCATGACATTACATGTGAACAGGTAGTATATACACCATGTAAAGAATATTGGTGCATGAGATAACATGTGTCTCAAAGAATAAACATTGAGACAAAAATACTGTACCGGTTTGGTATCTTTTGAACTATATATCCTTTGAAAGATAGATAAGAAAAAGGATATGTGAATAACCATAAATATAGTTATATTAATCATATAATAAATTCATGGGTATTATATATACTATAGAAAATTAAATGAGTGGTTATTAAGGCATAAATCTCGTAGTGATAAAAGTAAGATAAGAAATCCCCTTAATTTTTAGTAACATTAGAATTATGATATTAATAAAAGAAAAAAATGAATTTAAGCCTTTAAAATCATTGAATAAATTAAATTCATGATATAACATGTTATATTTCATTACATACACCACGTAACAAGAATAAGTGTTAAATATATCATATATCTTAAAGAAACAAAACTGAGATGAGAAAAATTTTAACTTACATCATGAATTTCTCCACACATTTTCAAAAATCATTTATAATAAATATAAAAAATGACCACATTCTTATATAACATACCATATATTATTTTATTATGATTTATATTTCCCATTTATTAAACATTCCATGCTAATATTGTCTTTTCTGTAATAATTACATTGTTTTCCTTAATGTTTTGCCTTGTTATCCATGAAACTCATAATTATATCATGATTAAGTTTTTTAAAGAATGAAAAACATGATATAAATATCATATATATTATGTATATAATTATTTATAATAATATATAAAATATAGAAATATTAAATTGAATACACAGTTCATGGGGACGGTAGGCAGTACGTATGCATGAACATTGTCTCCATTTTCTTACCATATTTAAAGAAATAAATTAAAAGACATATATGTATGTAGATATATTATCATTATTTTTTAATTTTTATCTCATAAATATCATATATCATTAAAATAACCATACCTAATAAATTCCATGTAAAGTGTGAATGAATCACACCGCTTTGAGAAGGCGGTAGTCCACACGTCCACAAACAAAGTTAACATATTCCCAAAAATGCAAAGAATGAAGTTATGTAATATATAGTAATTTTAGAAGAATAATGAAATAATAAATATCCAATATATCATATAAAATAAGTAATTCCATAATTATTACCAACCATAAAACTCAGTAATGAAAGTACAAAAGAGATCCATTCGTGATGTGGTAGAATTTCTTACACACAAATGATGATTGATTATCCCATTTGATGGAAGTTTTTATTGGTGTAGGATAAACCATAACAAAAAGATCCTAATATATTTAGGATATTGAGGTTATTATATAATCATGTAATAAAAATAATTTATATGGTCGAGAAACAAATATATCCAAAGTGTTTTTCAAGTTGTTACCTTTTCTTTGGGTATTTATATTTAGTTTACACCAAAGGACTCATTTGGTTTTATTTCTTCCCAATCTAAGGATTCCAGAATAATAGGATGGAGTTGGGAGAATATTTGGGCTCTATTTTTATGATCCAATGGGCTTCAGATGTGTAAACAATAGAGGGGGTGTGGTCCCTTTTGTATTGGAGGAGGAGTGAAATTCTTGTAAATATAGAAATGTAAAAAATATTTTGAGGCATACCTTACATATTGTTACATCAATAGTGGTCCATTTTCATGAAAAGGGATTAAATAGTGTAAATATTTCAATAAAATATATTTTTTACATGAGTCTTGGTTATTTGTTCCCTTAAGTTATTGTTTAGACACTATGTAAACAAGTTTTTACCTCTATTAATGTAATTAAATTTAATTAGTTTCACTAAATGTTTTTGGTAAAAAAATATTTTGAACTTGGTTAGAATAATAAATTATTCTAATTCAAAATATAAAATCCATTTTTCTATAATATAAATATAGAATATAAAAAAATAATTTAAAATTAAACCCAAAGATGGGACGAAATAATGAGTTTTTAATTTGAATATGTTCAAAATATGACAATATTTTAATATATTATTTCAAAATTAAATTTATTAAAATGACCTAAATAATATTAATATATTTATAATTTATCTAAAAATAATTTCAACCCAATTTAAAATATAATTTAATTATACAAATAAATTAGATGAAAATGTGGTTTTCAATTAAAATTTATTGTTCTTTCATTAGTCATGAAAAATGATACATCCAAGAACAATACAAAAAAATAACCCAAACTACATATTTATATTATTATTTAAAAATAAAACATTATTTTTCAATTTAAATTTATAATTTTTTTAAAAAAAATATATTTGAAATAGGTGCCCTATTTAAAGGTGGTAAAATTACATTTTAGAAAGGATATATATCATTGTGCATAAAATTAGATTTGCACTTATCTCTTGTCTATAAGACGCATAAGATGAATGTTAAATATTTGAATGATTATAATTTTTATATGTTTCATTAATATCATTTATCAAATTATGTTTAATTAATTTATTTAGGGAAACCTTTTTTAGTTTCTTAAATATAGTTTCAATCAAAAGACTTCTTATATTTTTAAATGGGTTTTATTAGAATTTCTTCGTAATTTTTTGACAAATAATTCATCTTATATACTTTTGTAAACTATATTTTTATAATTTAAATATTCAAATTCATAACAAATATCTCAATGTCAAGGTAGAAGCTATAATAAAATTTTAATATTTATATTAATACTACAATATAGTTTGGTAGAACTAGGTCATGCGTCTAATAGAAGTTATCGATAAAATTGGTATTATGTGTAACACAATACAGACCTAGTGTTTTATTTATAGAATGATAATATAAGTGTTTCTTGCAGTTCAATATTAACTTGTTGTTTCATGAAACTCAAACCAAACATATTGCATTCATATAACATAAGTGATATTCAAAGTTTCATGAAATGAAATACATATAAATGTTTAAGTTAATTAAAAAAATCACAAAGTATTTGGGTGTAATAAAATCAAAAAATTTAAATATCAAATTACTACTAGGGTAACCAATAATACCACATTTTTAAAATCTAAATCTAATTACTAACATTTTTATACGCATCCATGTTCATGTTTTGATATACCTTTCTAAAATATTTCACTAATCACTCAAGATAAATTATAAGATAGATTTTATCTTAATCTAGAGGAAATACATTCTATCAATATAATTACACAACAGCTTATTATTTTTTATAAAAGTTAATCAACACAAATTAATAGTACTTTTAAATATTATTTTAATATCATTGAGGCTAGTTATTCTTGGATAATGATGTAATCATAAAAATTATGTTCATCTCTTTTTTTACAATGCATGATATTACACACAAACTCACGGAAATCAATACTCCCCTTATCCTAACATAATCACCACCAACCTTATCTTATTCAATTATTCGTAGCTTTATCATGAAATAATATATAAGAAAATTTCATTCTATTTTACAATTTAATCTTTAAAAAAATTGTTTCATCATTTCTTTAATAGATATAATCTTGGAGAAAATATCATACCTATCACACAACCCCTATTTGATATACTAACGAATATAACTATATTATTTATATAATATCATATTTTTATTCAAAGAAATCATCAATAAGTCTAGTATACAACCCACTACAAATTTTTATATTCCAGTAATATAAGAGGAAACTCATTATTACAATGTAATATTGTTTTAATAGAATACCATATTTATAATAGAATCCTTGCACATTACCAAACCTATAATTCTCACCAGGATGATCCATGAATAAATAATCTCGCTCATTGATCGCAACATAAAAATCATACAGTAATACCAAAATAATAAGGGTGGGAAGTATTGGTTAGCATTTAATATGGATTACTATCAAGGTAGATCAAAGAAACTATAAGATTAAAATATGTTCAGATGTACCTTAATTCCAAATATCAAGAAGAACAAATAAAAGGCCCAAAAATTATTAGTGAGGTTCAAAAAATCATCATCCATTATCAATATAAAAGAACATGTTCAGGTAGCGATGCATGTATATAGTTCTCTCTAGAAATAGGGTATAAAAAGAGATATAAAAATAGATTAAAATACAACTCCTGAATGGAATGCAAAAATTTATTCAATCACTCATGATATTAATTAAAATTTATACATTTATCAATAAAAACATTATAAAAAGTCACTGTTAAAAAATTCAATTCACTAATAATGCTGAATTTTATCTTAGAAATTACCAAGAAATTGGCCTTCATTGAATTTCAAAAAAATCATCAATTTCTATAGTTTTTAAGAAATTGTGAATTCAAATTGAATTATCAAATACAATATATCTCATATAATAATTATTTAAATATAAAAGATATTTGGATTCCAATAATTCACCCCCCCCCAAACAGACATATAATCAAGTAGAGTTTTTATTGTTCGAATTAATGGGTAAAGTGTATCATTAAACACTTTTAAATTGTTTGGGAAAAGACATAATGATTGTGAGATAATTAAAATCAAAAAAATAGTTACGCATTGGGAATGTGTATTTACGCATAATATGAAAAATATTCTCTTGAATATAGTGATTTGAGAGAAAATTAGCAACAATCTTCATAAATAATTGCATGAAATAATAAATTTCTATGTATTATGAAAATATATTCAATACATATGGGAATAAATCACAAAATGATAAATGATACAAGAAAAGACCCAAAAAAACATCAAAATAAGTATATCTAGAAACAAAAAAAATCAATGGTGCAAGATCTTTAAATTTTAGTTTCACATCCACTAGCTCTCTCCTGGGCTCTAAAACTGGTAGAATATTAGTTTGAATCTTCTCTTCCATGCTATATACCTCAATAGTATAAAAGACTATATTTCTATCAACTAATAAATTTATGGTATTCATCTAAAAACTGTGCTCATTAGGAGCATCAACTGTGTGCACAATGCAAGATAATGGTATCTATTCGGAGTGTATAGTATAGTCTATACTCCTTACTATAGGTGGATATTTTATTAATATATATTTTATCTATCTGGAGTTCTAGGTAAATGAAAAAATATCCATCAAAATAATGGGGGAAAATAACATTCCATTACGGAATGCCTCAAATACATTCCCTTGATGGGAATCTTAGTCTATGATGTTATCCAAGACTATAAAAAATAGTTATTTGGAAGGTAATGGTTGATACCCAGTTGTTTGATGGGCCAAATCTAAATATACTTCCATAGGTATAGGTAGAACTAGTTATGGATGAAGAAGGTGGGTAAACTTGTGTAGTGTGGGATTTGGAAATGAAAACCCCATAGAATGAAATATTAGTCACTAGTTATCCATGATGAACTAAATGGAAACTTCATATTAATTAAGGCACTCCTACAAATTTTATGAGGGTGGGTTTGGATGATCGGGTATGGAAGCTACAATTTACTAATAATTCTTAGGGGCTATCCCAAAATTAGAAACATCTTTAGATGATCTCTACATGGATTGATTTCAAATGTAATCATACTCATCAACCCATTTATATTATTCCACTCATTTTTTAGTATTCACATCTTAGAGAAGATTTATTGATCAATATATTACAATATACCAAAAGATTAGAGGGGAAATGAAGACACAAAACTAAGTGTTTATCTAAGTGACTGATATAATTTTCCTCCATCAATGACTCTTCATAAAACCTCTCGATTACCTTCTAATAAAGTGATAATTTTATATCCATGTTGATGGTTAGACGTCATGAAATGGTAGATAATAATAGAACCTCCAACTAGCTCAGTGACCCAAGTGAATCTTCCATATCCCATAAATAATGATCAGGGCCCCTAATAACATTCCTCAATATAGGACCCCAAAATCCAGGGATCATTATGGTCTTTGAGTCAAATTTAATCATTGTGTTAGTTGATATATTATTCCAACTCTATCGTGAAAAACGCATATTGAAAATAATGATTACCACTTTGTTTTCTAAGGCCTTCAAAAAATAAAATTTATAGATTCCACACCAAAATCTATCAATGAAAAACTGTACCACTTCAATCCAAGATAGAAATGATCCTTGAACAACATTAGATCAACTATAGATAAAAACATCAACAATGCTCCAAGTATACCTCCTCCATTATATGAAAATTTTCTCTAAGTGAATATCCTAAAGAGACTCCATGAACTACTCCATGTTTATATTCTCAATGATGTTCATTTATACAATCTAATTAGACCAGATGGAATTAAATAGTAACATGGACAATCATTATTGGTGTCTTTTCTCTAAGAAGAGTTGGAAGTAATAGGTGTGATCTGATTAGGCATCCACCCCTTGTGGATAAGGGGAGGGGGATTATGAGGATGGATATTGGATGATGAAACGGTCAAGGAAGGATGTCGGTGGTTTAGTTTTCATTCTTTTGAAGAATCATGTGGGGATATTGGATGGGTGTTTATCTATGGAATATTATCCATGTTTTTTTCTACGATCGTCTTAACGTGATACATGGAAAATAGATTTATGGAAATAAAGAAAGGAATCAAGGATTTAAAGTCATTATAATAAATTGATTGAAATTGATTATGGTTTTATTTGGGTTAAAGATAATGTTTAGTAATAGGAAACAATTTCAAATAGAAAATAGTTTTGAATAGAAAAAATTAGGGTTTTAGGACTGGGAATGAATACAAATATCAATGGAGGGTCTTGAAAAGGGTTACCATAGAAATGGAAGATCATAGAGACTATGAAGACATTTGATTAGTGATAGTCAAGAAAACACTAGTAGTAGAGAAGGTAAAAATTCATCATATGTTTTAGGGTAAACAATAAAAATTTCTATACCCCTCAAAATCCTCATGATTTGGTTTACTCTATAACACCATGAATAGTTAATGTAAAATCCCACTAAATATTAGGTTCTTAGGGAAGTAAATGTCATGTTATAGGAATATCCTTTACAGTGTGGTGACTTGGTTACTTTCTCAATGAGTATTGATGGGGTTTTGTATAAAAGTGTGGTATTATGACTAACCTCAATCATGACGTGGTCTAATTTACCACTTTTATTAGTTTCCATTATAGAATTTATTTTCACCAAAATTTATAACCATTAGAAGTGAACTCTATATTGTTTCCATTATAATTCCCCCACATTGTTGGGGAATTTTATTTTCACTGAAAATTTAGTTACCATAGTAAATGTCACATTTTTGTATAATGGTTTCATTGAGTTATACATTATCCATTTAGAACTTTTATATGACTATTATGTGATGGACATAAGGTTGTAGTAGGGGATAAATGGAGAGTTATCCACTTCCCTAACTTAAATAATCATAATATTTTCTATAATGTTGAAAATATATAATAAAAAACATACCTAGGTTACCTAATAGAGAGTGCCTCATTTTATATTAAGAGCTTTAGATACTATTTAGATTCAATCAACCATCATGAAGAGAATAAAATCCTTTTGAAAATAGTATATGTATAACTCAATAATTTTTTTCCATTCAAATTAAATGGGGGCTCATTATCCCTTTGAATCTCCATATCCTTATGTGTAAGATCTCGAAGAAAGGACTCAATCACCACAGCTTTACCTTAACTGTAAATAATATTATCACTATGTTTTAAAAAAATAATATATTTTAGTGGGAACATTTTCATCAAGAGATACACCATTCATGAAAGTGCTTTGTATTTTCCATGAAGATGATTACATTCTCTTAATAATATCTTCTTAGTTCCTACAACTCATCTAGCTACATAACTTATTTCTAAATAAAATTTTTATCCATTTCCACCCATAAATTGCTCAATACATGTGTTTTTAAAGATTCACTAAAATATGGTATGGTTTATAATAGATGATAAAAAAATTGGATATAATAATTGGCATATTATATTAGGTTTTTTACACCCACAATTAATCATCTTGATTCTTTTTCTAATCATTCCTAGTTGATTGAAACGTCTTCTCGATAATTTTTGTGATTTTATATTGGGATGGATCCACTTTCTTCCACTTTTTGGATGATAATGGATGTTTTTATTGTAAATAACTACATATTTCTCAAAAAAATAATACTATAATGTGGTTATTTATGTGCGTACTACTATCATTAATGACTAATCGAGGGACTCCAAACCAATAAAATATATTCATCTTCAAAAATTTCATGATCAAAATGGTTGTATTGTTAGTAGTTTAATTTTCATCCACACATATAGAGAAATCATAAACACATTCTTACTTGTATGAGTGGTTTTACTAATTATCGAAGTGTCCTATAAAATTAGATTCTCACGCATTGAATAACTAATCATCCGGAATAGTGTGTTGTGGGATCTAGTTTCACATTTTTATATTTATTTTCTATTGGAAATAATCATAAATTTTCATAAAATATTCATTATCATTGTGAAGATTGGGTTAAAATAATTTTCTTTGAAATATTTTGAAAACTATTATATTAGGATTTTTTGTTTACTCTGATGGGTAAGGAAGGAAAACTTACAACACACTTATCATCTTCAATTCAAAAAATACCTGTAGATTAGGAAATGTCCTCCTTATTAGAAATAAATTAGATCATCCTGAAAATATTATATGATTCAATCAAAAATATATTCCTGTAAAACTGAAAATTCATAGGTTTTGATTGAGATATTAATGAAGAAATAGATAATAAAATCATGGTAGATAATAATCAGGGTAGATTGATATGATAGAGTTTGATGGAACCCCTTGAAATAGTGTAAACATAATATGGTGGAATGTATCTAATTCCCAAATAGATAATAATATCCTCCTCATAATCACCTCTGGAAGTAAGAAGATCAGCCTCCTTATTCCCCTCACACCTTGTGTGTATGACCTTAGCATTTTGATTGATTATAATTAAATATGTTCTAATGCTAAAAAAAATAGTCAAATTGATGGGGGAGGGACCCAATAATGATATGTCCATTTTGGATGAAATGGATTAAATTATAGAATTATAAATGTTGTTTGATGAGTATATATAGATGTTGGTTTCTATTGGGGTATCATTCAATTAAACAGATCTTCACTCCCCATAAAAGGATGAACAACACATAATGTTAAATTCCTAGTAATATATGATGATATCACCATTGTACATGATTCCATTTATATAAGATGATTTTATGTTGATATAAATACCTTGCTATGGTGGTCTCGAGTTCAATGATAGCCCTTAAGTGATATTATTTCATAAAATTTACTATAGTATATCACAAAATATGTTGATTGAGAAATTTTGGAAGATCTAAATAATTTTACAACTAACATAGACTTATGATCATAGAAAAAATGTACTTTGGAGGTAAAATTCATTTATTTTCAGTGTCTAGTGGTTGTAAACCTCACATAAATCCATTATTACCCTAACACATACTTAGACAAGGATGGATTATCCCAGGGAGTCTATGTGTTTTCCTATATAAATAATAAAACATACATCTATGAAATGATCCAATCATTTTCTCAATATATTAAACCTCAAAAGGTAACAAAGGGAATTCCATATGAATATTGACTAATACCCTACAGTAAGTAACTGAACAACTAAATCAAAAATTTAATTATTAAAACATAAAAATTTAGCGGAAATTTGAGTAACTTTCCTTTCGATATGATCATCAATAAGTATTTATTTATTTCTGATGTTCCACAAAATAGGGGTAAGTTTTACTTGTATTGAATTTCTATGAAGTCTACTGGCCCAAAAAATTAGAATAACGATTACCTATTTGAAAATAATATAGTATATCAATAGACCACAAATGGTCTTGTACATAATTATATAAATTTTTCTATTTTGAGAACTCATTAGTGATATAAATTTCATCCGCCTTTTCCACATGTGAGATATTGTTCTTTGATAAGTGATCCTCTACCACATTCTCTAAACCCTTCATATCCATGTTTTAATTGAAAATATTATACAATAAGGAAATATAAAACTAGGCTCGGATTGGAATCCTTATTTTCCAGTAAGTACTTAATGGTGTAATTATAAGTTTACATAATCTCCTTAGTGATGAAAATATATTATCTTAAGTTATCAAATAAAAATCCCATAGAAATATGATCCATATCTATAGTAGTAAATTATTTATACATCATTGACTGTGAGTCTTAAAAAAAATTGGTTTATTAATATGGTCAAATAAATTTCCGGAAACATCTACAATTGATAAATCACTTCAACAATATATTAGATGAAAATATTTTTCTTAAATTTATGGAAATATTAATTTTAGTGATCCAAAGATTTTTTTAGAATATAAAAGGCTTTGTTACATGAATTTTAAAATTTCAATGAAATATCATTCACTACAATATGAGTGAGTTGTTGATAAAACATAATAAATTATATAAAAAAACTACAGTGGAATCCCATATTTCTATAATATCATCTGATCCTCCTAATCATGCTGAATTCAATATCTTTTGAATCAGTCTTATATTTAGAATATTGTTATAAATTACTTATTGTGAAATTTTATTCCCATATAAAATTTATTATTATACTATGATGTTAAACATATCCTAGTTTAGTACCAAGTATTTTTCATTGCATATTTTTTGATTTAAATATAAATTACTTAATGAAACAATGAATGATTTCACATAGACTAAAAAAGCATCCATGATTATTTCTAAAAAGTCATCCACTATATCATAAAATATATATATTTCATGAACTTTTTGAAAGTAAATAATTAATTTCAAATAGTAAATAAAATTTAAATAAAGTTAAAGGTACCATATGGGTATGTTAAAGTATTCCTTGAATGATCATTCAAGTAAACTAGTATTTTGTTATTACCGAAGTACCCATCTAGTAAACAGTATATCTTGTTTATAACTAATCATTCTATCATCTAGTCCGTGAATTATTGTAGAAAGATATATTTTATTATAGATTCATCAAAAATAATATAGTCTACAAACACTCAACAACCCATATTTTTTCTTGTTTGTATGAGATCATTCTCTTTATTTTTTCACCATAGAGGGGCCTCGCATTATAGGTACCATTTAGAAGGGGATGACCCATTCATTGTATTATGTTAAAAAAAATATTCCTTATATCCTATATTTTCTTCATCTCATTCCCAACACTTCATTAATTTGTGGTGTGAGACTCCTTAGAGGTTTATGGATTATTTTGTACCCTATTTATAGTAGCACTTTGTTTTTAAAAACTATGAGACTAATAAACATGATATCGGTGATTCCCTAAAAATTTTCTTATTATAAACTCCTTAAAATATCAATTAACTTTTCATCTATTCACATGAAAATCATAAATTTTTTATTACTTGAAAAACATTTATATATTCACAAAATTAAAACCTCACTATTTTAGGTAGTGGATTTAACTGAAGAACCATCAGATTGTTGATTGAAGGAGTTAACTCTAGGTATGAGTCCATTGAAAATTATTTTTTCCAATTTTAACATTGAATTCTTGTAATATCATTATCAAAAATATTCTATAATTTTTCTTCCACCTTAGTATCAATGAGATTCATCATTTTTTCAACATCTACTTAATCGTTTAAATTGATGATTGTTCATCATTAGTATAGAAACTTACTTGAATTTTTTTTAAATCAGTTTCATGACCTGCAGCTTCCAAAAAGTCAAAAATAATCTACCCCTCGCCACTCTAAATAAATGTATCCTCTTATTTTCATCAATTAGTTCCTTTCAAATAGTTATGAATATTCTTTCATAAACTAAAGAATAATAACATTCTTATTCTATAAAAAGGATCATGAAATACAAAACAAAACATACATTTCCCATTACTGACATAAATACCGTCAAATATCCACTTAGGGTATTTTACTGATACATTTTGATACTATAGTTAAAATATTTTTTTTTATTTTTTTATCCATACCCAAATTTTAAAATACAATCATTAGCATGATATTGAAACTAATTCCCAAATCATTGAGAATATTTATAAAAGTGTATGACCCAATGATGCATAGAATAGAAAAGATCCCTAGATTCCTAATATTTTGAAATATATTATTCTTAACAATCATTTATAATTCCTCAATATGGATAATTAATCCTAGATACTATCACTTTCATTTATTTGTCAAACGATTCCCTTAAAAAAATTCAAATTGTGATATATGTGAAATTGTTTCATCATAAGAAATATTGAAATGAATTTATTTTAATATAACGAGAAATGTTTTGTACTTATAATCAAAATTCTTATCTCTTATACTATATGGTAATGAAAAAGTTGGATGATTGGTTTCTAAATTATTATATTCTTATTTTATTACATCTTCTTGAAATTTAGGTGCAGCTTCTCATTTCTACCATCTTTTTTTCTAATCGACCTTCTCCTCTATGAGTTTTTCATTTTATTTTTTAATTTCATTCCAATAAAATTCTATTTCATGATACTTATCTTAAGAATCATTCTTAACCATAAAAATATTCCTTCCCTCTTCCTCAAAAACTATTTAGAATAACACATCTTTTGACTCCTCCCTTGAGTGTTCATATGGTTTACCTTGAAGTGTACTTAATAACCATTTAAATATTGTTTGAAAAATCTATCCCACTTCATACTCAAGATTTTAGAGAGTGGAATTTTTCTTTAGTATTTTAACTATCTAGAAAATCAACCATTAATGTGGTTGTGAATTAAATCTTGAATAATATCTTCATGAGAAGAAAACTATGTCGAGGAAACTTTTAGTGGTATCAGTTGAAACTTTTTTTTATTGATAAAATTATTGTTCTATCTATATCTATTATTGTGAATATAATTATTGATCTTGAGGGGGGGTTCAATGGATGAAATAATATTATAGGTTAGTCCTTAGGTGGGTATTTGAGTGTTCTTTGGTTTTTATTAATGATATTCTTTCCATTTGTTTGTTTAAGCATTGATAGTATTGTATTGAGGAAAATACTAGCCTTCCATGAGCTTATGAATTTTGTACTATTATGGGCCTCAATTTTATCTGGAATATTTAAATTAAAATTGTTTATTTCTATAAACTTATTATAATTCTCAATAATAAAATGGACCACTAATCATCTATCATGTTTTCAATGCCATTGTTGTTACATGTGATAATGAATACTATGATGGAAATTTGAACGTATCCAACTTCTTTGTATGTGATTCCACCTGAGTGATAATGTGGGTTACCTTTTAAACATGATGCATTAATATCCTTATTGGTACCATCCAAAATTTAATTTTATATTATTAGAATATATTTCATCTATTAGAACCTATAAAAAAAATTTATAATCATCATGTGTCCACCATCTGCTAAACCATCGAAAGTGGGTTAAGCTACCAGATGTAATCCATCATTGAAATACCTCTTTAGAATATAGATATCATGTATTTATTATGGGAACATCAAATTTAGCTCCTGAAATATCACATAGTAATATAAATGAGACTCACATTCCAATATACAAAAGTACTGATATAAACCAATATCTTCCTTGTCTGACAAATAGAAAATTATTTTTACGAAATCATTTAGTCAGCTCATCACATGTAGTGATAGATCTAAATTGATGATTTTTCATCGAATATTTATCTATATACATGAGTGAGAATGGGAACACATTTAGTTTTATGGTTTCAAACATAAGACATTTTTTTAATGGGGTCATAGAACTATAGAAAGTTTTAAATATTATTATGCGGGTCCTACATCTGAAGAACTCATAACTGGACCACGTTTTCTGTAATTTGATGAGACTGGGATTTGTTTTATATTTGTCAAGATATATAGGTACATGAATAATTTTAATGGTACAAATATAAATGGATAATAATATGTATTTAATTATGGTATTTTTCTGAGTTTTTAATTTCATATATTCCATGGATCCATGTGGGAGAACTGAGTGTGATATCCTTTAGGAATAGTATAAAAATGTAGTTCTAACATGGATATAAATCAATGAATGAATAGGTAGGTCTCAATATTTGGGTTATATTTGAGTGGCTCCAAAGAGTATATTATTCCTAGATATTTCTTCAGTTACTTGTTCATTGACTACTATTTTTATAGAAAAAAATAAAACACAACACCCAAATAAAATAATGAAAAATTAAAAATGTAATTTATATGTTGAAAAAAAGTGTTAATAAATTTATTTTTAAAAATACTAATTCCAAAATGCCTCCCTAGAAATGGTTTAATTTTTTTTGTAAAACTAGACACATTAGCTATAATGTGGATCCCCAAGTATTAATTAATAAGCTTTCTTCATCATTCAGTGACTAAAAATATTCAGAATAACAGTGTCTAGGGTAGTCCCAAAAGAATGTACTATGATCAGTGAGAGTTATTTAATTCTATCATTTAACGAATTATCTCATAAATTTTAAAAGGAAGATGAATCTATAGTATTATGAAATAAACAATCTATAAAATATGGGGTTCATGATAAATATCAATAGATCATTTCAAAAGATACTACATCTCTAAACCAAGTTATAATTCAGTTAATTGTTATAAATATATTTGGAAGTTACTAAATTATTAGGTTCAATTTCATATATTTCTTATAAATCAATAAAAATCCTTTGGTTAGAGAAATCGATAAACATAGACGCATTATATTATAATAGTAATGAAAAGTCAAATAAATGCTACACGATATTACTCAATTTACACAATTTATTTGGGGTTCCTCCCTCCAAACTCCTCCTCATAAAATTCATGTAAAGTAATAATATTAAATTATGTTCTTGATAATTTCATAATCAATATAACTTTCTATTCATAATATCTGGAATACATTAATTCTCATATCCTTTAACATTAAATCCATAACCAATTAGGCTAACTATCCACACATGACAAAGTATATCCCCATCATAAATTATTGATTTATATTTTGAAATTATTTATATAAAATAGTAACTGAACTAAAGGAAAGAAAAATTAAAAGTGAATGAATATTTTCAGGATTAGTTATTATAATTATAAAAATTACTAGAATGAAATTATGAATGATTGCCTATAATAAAACCAAAACTAGTGAAAAAAACTAAAATAATTTTTAATCCGAACACCTCCTATGGTCTCAAATATTTCATTTATTATTAAACAATCACATTCTATGTCACACCCACATGAAATCAAATGTGAGGCTATATGGACCATTGAAAATATTATGTTTTTATCTCTTTTATTCAAATATGTCTCAATGTAGAACCTAGGTCAATGGAGGGATTGATATATCTCCCCATTCATAACTTTTAATCCTCTAGAAAAAAATCTATGTAATATTTCAATATATAGTTTGGGATATTTATATTATATCTTTGAAAAAAAAATCATAGTGTGGAAGTTCAAGGTCTCGGTTGAAAATCCTACACTCTTCACTACTTAGGATAACTTCCCAAGCTCATGGAAAAATTTACACTATCAATATTGTGATCATTTATTGGCTCATACTATGTGTTCTATATAAACTTATATTCCAATGTGAATTTATGATTTTTAGTGAGGCATGAAACATCTCCTATAGGGGCTAAGTATAATATCTTATTCTTCATAGGGATGGAAAAAAATATTCATATGAATATATATGAAAATTATTATGTTTCTCATGAATAAATCTAATTAGTGGGTTCCTAGTAGAAGAGTACATTGATAAATTTATGATTTTTTGGTCAAAACATGGATAAAATAGTCATGGAGTAAATAAATATTATGATCTTTAAGATATATCATTTGATATTTGAGATGAGTCTTAAAAAACAATTTGATATTTGAGATGAGTCCTAAAAAATTGGGAAGACTTTTCCATTCTAATTCTTCCATAGTCACATTGCTATCAAAATGTCACAGCATGAAGAATTTATATTAAAATGTTCCAAGATACAAATGTCCAATATTAAACATTTATTTGATATTTCCATAAATTTATAATATTGAGTGCTCATAAACTAATCATTGATGTATTGTTCTTCCACTTTACACTATGTCTAAAAGTTACATTGCCTTAGGTCATCCCACACCAGACTTTTCTCTGATCATCTAATTTTTAACACTACTAAAACTTACTACACCATACTACTAACTATAAATTCTTCAGTGGTTCTAGCTAGAGCTGGCCAAAATTTTAACATCTCTTCTATCTAATTCATTTTAAAAAAATTCTTTTATGTAAAGTCTTGATTCATCTGTCTTAAAATGAAGTAACTATAATTGAAAACAATTTCCTCTTCTTAAATATCCCCCATGATGTTTTATTTCAGCACTCATTCATGACAAATCAGAATATCTATAGATCATAGTCAGTTATCACCCTATCCTTTCTACAAACAATCCTATCATAATGAGAAATGTATTAAATTTTCTTATATATGGTCATAAATATCAAACATCACATCTTATTAAAAACCACTAATAAGTATTCTGAATTACACAACATTATATAGTATTAAGTTCATAAATAACTATGAATGACACTAATTCATTTTTTTCATAAATTCCATAAAGGTTCTAGTGACTCTTATTTCTTACAAATCAATAATAAATTACAATAATTATAAAAAATCATAAATTATTATGTTCAAATATCATAGATAATGGCACTAATAACATAGTAATTATTGTATATTTATATTGATAAACAATAATTCAACAATGTAAATTCTCATTTCTATAGAATAGAATGTTCAAAGTCTTTAATTTTAAGTCTTTTCACCTAGGTAATTGTGTCTATGTTTTTATTATCAGGTCCTTACACCTAATTCCATGTTCACAAACTAAATAACCATCAGTTTGTACACTACTAACTAGTGAAAACCTCAAATATGTTCCCTAGTTGGGTGCTTAGGAACTCTGCGTGAGGCATGCACCCAAGTTAACTGGGACCTATAAATATTCCCCATAACCACCATTTGGACAACTTTAAAGAAGAAAATTATAAATTAAAATATATTCTCAACCATATATTATTTTCTCTATTTAAAAGGGTTATTAAACCATGATATAAGGAAAATAACTAATATTTTGTGGTAACTGAGTCACCCAATGTTTGAAACTAATTTTTTTTAATACCACTTTTTATATTGTCCTCCAAATTAGGGAGATAAACCCCTCATTAATGATTCATAATGACCAATGAGGCCATATCAACCTTTGATAAAAACACTAATGAGAAAATATCACCCCAACCTTTCACTAGGTAAACACCTTTATTGTGTTCCAAATTAGGGTAACAAATTACTGTAACCTTCCAATAAGGTGAAACATTATTATAGTTTTCCACCAGGGTGATGGTTCATCGTACATAAAAATTAATGTTTCAAATTTACCTTAATTTTCCACTAGAGGGAACTTTTTACATATTTATTCACTAGGGTTCCCCGTATCCGAATGGTAACTATGGAAACCACTTCACCCTAGTTTAAGAAGGGTGACCACTTCACCCTAGGCTCACTAAGACAACCAATTTTCCCTAGCCTCACTAAAGTAACCTGTAACACCCTGAGAATTTATGTGATGGGTTCATTTTAATTTCTTTTATGTATTTTTTTGTATGATACACAAAGATTATCATGTGTTACACACAACACTATTCTTGGCTTGTGTTGCACACAATTTCAAGTTCTTTTGATAGAATCCATTTCATGAAACACTATGTATAGAATTTTTTCAATTTATAAATAAACTAATTTTTCATTATGTTATACACAACAACAATGGAAGATTTCACAACACACAAAACTAACATTGATTTCATTACATGCAAGAGCGACTTTCCTCGATAGCCTATGTTGTACAGAATATCAAGTTTCACAAAAAAAGATATATTATTAAAATATTATATAACTAGGATTTATGAATATTATTAACCAAATTTTGAATTTTATATAACATTATCATTCAGCTTACAAATTTTCTATAACATGATATTAGAATAAAATCAATTTTTCAGATAAAAGAAGTATTTTTTTTAAAATGTCGTTTCACCTCCTTTTGATGGAACATCGATTTTAAATCTTGTTTTTGAAACTTTAAGAAGTTAAATTTGACAAAATAAACTTATTATTAATAATTGGGACATAAAAATTTACTTCATTGAATTTTTGATATTTTTCTAATAAAATTAAAATTTTAATGAATAGTGAAAAATACTGCTTTATAATTCAAAACTGCATTTTTATCTAATTTATTTATATAGATAGATTATCTTTTAAATTGGTCTTAAAGTTTAATGGAATATATTTTTATAATTTAATCCAATTTTATTCATTAAAGTAATTTCACATTTAAATTGGACATACCCACATGTCAATATTTTGATAGTTATTACTTCTTAAAATCCAGCTTTTTTGTTTTAACAATGGGAATTAATTTTAAATTAATTAATCAAACTTTTGTGTTTTGTATTTGGAAAAATGGATTCTATATTTCGAGTCACAGGGTTCATATTATGTAAATGGGTGTTTTTTATTTTTTGACATTATGAATAGTGACTTTAGAAAATATTTTATTTACCATGGTTAAAAGGTAAATATAGTAAATAAGGGTAAAAGATAATATTATAATAATATTAAACTACCATAACACATGTCCTAATACTATTGGATGAAATATTTACGACCATGGAAATCCTTGGGTAGATTTTGGGCACCCATGGATTCACATGGACGTGAAAAAGACATTTTATAATAATTAATTTAATGTAAAGATAATTATAACCTAAACATAAATATTTTACTAAATCGATTTTAACATAAGGTTATATAACTTATATTGATTTCTAAAAATATTAATTAGAAATATAAAAATATTTCCCATATCATGGTAGTTTATTTATAATTTTTATACATTAGATAAATATATTTATTTATTACATGATTATGATGTATTGATTATCTCATTAATGAAAATTCCAATAAATGAATTTATAAATATTAAAATAAATATAATTTTAAAATTTTTACGCCATCCATGAGTTTTATTAATTAAAATTAAATATTTTTAATTAGTTAATGACTTTAGTTGGTGTGAATTACGTGGTAATAAATTTTTAAAAAATTCATGTATGAATTGTGTTTAAAATTGACATAATTCATAACATAAAACATTTAATAGTTTATTAAATAAATGTAAAATCCAGAAAACATAAGATTCTTTAAAATGGTTAATATAAGTCCTAATATGTCATAAATAACTTTTTTTTGTCTTTTTAGAAGATATGGTAATTAAATTAACCCATAATTTGCAAATAACATGATATTACTATAAGATTAAAAAGGGTAAAATAAGGGTTAAACCAAAACAATACGGATAAAAAAATATTAAAAACTTGTCTAAAAATTACTTAAAGATGGGTATTAGAACTAAAATCTTATTATAATTGACTTAAATTTATATTTGTACCATTTTAAATCGAAAGTGAATTTATAATAAATTAATATATTAGGACATTCCTAAAGTGCCCCTCTCCTCTCTTATAAAAGGGCACATCATCCCTCTCCTCTTCACTCCATCATGAGCCATCCGGCTCTTCGAAACCCTACCAATTTATCTTCTAAACTTATATAGTTACATTTTAGATGGTTTTCCCTTCTCAAACAACCAACTCTAGTGCCCTAAGAAAAAACTAAAAGGAGGAATATCAAGGATGTAACATCCTAGATAAATAAAGAAATATGATATTTTCATATTTCTTAATATTTTTGAATTAAATATTAATTCTACATTAAAGGGGTTTCTATTTTTGATAGCGTACCCGATACGCAACAACGGGTTTCTTTGAAATCTTAGGTTGCACACTAATAATATAATATTATTATTTTAAATGGTTGTTAACTCTTAGCCGTTGTATTGGAGGGAATGAACAAAACTAACTAAAATATGATTATCCATGTTTGTTAAATGTATCTACATTTATCCAATAAATGTTAGAGGCTTAAAATGCGAATGAATCTAATTTTAAGCCTAACTTACATTAAAAGGTCGATTTACCGCCTTTTGATGGCGAACCCTCTTTAAATTTAGTTTTGGTCATTATTATATGTTATTTTTTAAATAATAAAATTCTTCTTTATAATGGAGAAATCAAAATTTACTTTGGGTAAATTTTTTGTATTTTTTTGACAAAGTTCATTTTTAATGAATAGTGAAAAATACGATATTTTATTTCAAATATTCATTTTAATCTAATTTATTTATTGGGTTATATTATGTTTTTAATTATTTTTAATGTTTAATTAGAATATATTTTTACTATTTAATCCAATGTTGGTCATTGGAAGCAATTTTACTTTGAAATTGGTCTTAATCAACTGTTAATCTTTTGATAATTATTAATTCTTAAAAACACGCTTTTGGTTTTAACAGTGGGAATTAATTTTAAATTAATTTCTTCCACTTATGTGTTTTGAATTTGGAAAAATATATTCCATATTAGGAATTATGAGGAACAAATTTTTTAAATAGGTAAAAGTTTTTTACACATTTTAAATATTTACTTCAGTAAATATTTTATTTACCGTGGTTAAAGTGTAAATCAGGTAAATAAGGGTAACAAATAAAATTATAATAATATAAAATTACCCTTAAATGTGTCCTAATACTATTTTATGAGTCATTTCCGACCATGAGGATCCTTGGGTCCATTTTGAGACTCCATTGAGCCACATGGCAGTGATAATGACACTTTAGAGTAATTAACTTAAAGTAAAGGCAAAAATGACAAAAACAAATATATTTTAGTAAATTAATTATTACATGAGATTATATAAGTTTTATTTTCGACTATATATATTCATTTTAAAGATAAAACGGTTTCCAACAACATGGTAATTTATTTGAAATTTTTATACGTCAAATAAATTAAATTGTTTATGACACAATAATGATGTCGTGTTTACCTCATTAATAAATTATTTAAATAAATAAGATTATAATTATTAAAATATTATCAAAAACATTTCCAATTATTATTGTATGATTTTATTTCTATTATGAGTCATTTTAGTTTTAACTCTAATGATTTTTGCACCTTTATAAGCTGAATATCATTATATAATAAACTAATTTTTTTACACTTTCTTAAATAGCCCCTCCTCCTCCTTATAAAAAGAGACCATTTCTAACCAATTCCTCACACCTCTAAAGCATTTTGGCTCATCCAAAATCTGCCCAAATAATCTTCCTACATCCCCCTCTTCCTCCTATAATCATTACCTTAGGCAGAAGGCTCCTCAAGAAGTCCTTTTGGATCAAACCGCAGGATATAACCCCAATTAAAGTTAACAATTTCCCTTAAACTGTTTTCTTTTATTTTACTTCTCCAACCTGTAAACTATTTTTATCCTTTATTTTATAACAAAAACAGTATTATAAATATACTATAGTGTTGTTATGAGATGTATTTTAACTACACTTACACACACCTACATCATATTGGTAAAGAAGATAATGTTTCGGTGGATGGCAAACAAACGCCTCACGAGACAATAATTGTTCGGTTATCTCCTACCGCCTATCATGGTGGACATTATGATTAAAGTATATTTATATATGATATATATTATGTTTATTTTTTCTTTATGCTTCTGTATTTTTCATTTATAACATACCTTAATGGTTCCCATAGTGGGTAAATATGACAATCTCATTACAGGAAGTTAGGAATACCGCCCCCTCAAGTGATATGCCTCGTTAATTCATTATTCGGGAGGTATAAATGATGGAGTTAATAATATTATATATGATATTATACTATAATTATAATATAACTATGATTCATTATGTTTTAATTAATTAAAATAATAAATAGAAATGGAAGTAGCATTCATGCGTACGTATGGCATACCATCTCAATGAACGCTGCAATTCATTTCTTACCTCCAAATTTTATGATCTATTATAAATTCATTTATATAATTGATATATATGATATCTAAATAATTAATATAATTTTTGAAATAATTAAATTTTGACCATTTGAACAACTTGTAACTATATGGTGTTTATTTGTGACTCTAGTACCAAATATCGACAAAACAAACATTATTAACTAGAATGATTACATAATGTTTATAACATAGTTATAAGTGGTATAAAAGTAATAATAAACATTAAAAAGGGTTATTAAGTGAGTATAAATTAACTTTCGTTTATTATTCAGGAGATTAAAGGAACGATCGAGTCAAGTTGAACACAAGGTAAGGGATTTTCTTATCTCACTTTTAATTCTGTGAGATTTCCATTGTTCACCACTTATTCATTGCATGTGGTGTATTGTGTACTGAAATATGATATATATTATAATGATTCTCATTATATTCATGGTATTATGTGATTAATTTGGTGGTTATTAACTTTTGGTCATACGACTCAGTTGATTACAACATAGTAAAGGGTTTCATCTCACTTTTAATTCCCATGAGATTCATGCTATATTTGACACTATTTCATTTTTTTTGGTGTTTGTACTGCCCATTATTGTAATATTTGTGTAATATACATCCACTTATGGGTATTTAAATATTCATTTTATGATCTTTCTTTCATGTGGTGTTTGAATTGTAAGTTACCAATTCGGTAAGGGAACCTTTGACCCTCCTCTATCTGAAAGACTTCTTTTTGTTATGTCTATTAATTTAAATCTTATTATGTTGGTATATGTTCTTATATATACTCATTTCTGTAAAATTTATGTCCAACTGATTAGATACCCTTTTTATCTCATCAACTCATTTTCTGAATTTTAATGTGACGCATTTAGGCTGTCAAATTTTTACAAGGGAACTTCTTAACCCAATTTTAATTCATTGGGGACAACTTGTACTTGTTGAATATTTCATCCTATGAATATGTTTTAATAACCTCTTATTGATTTAAACATAATATCCACTTATATTTTTTTCATTAATTTTTTTCACACATAATTATGTGATTGATTTATCATTAATTTAAGGATACCATCTTTGTGAGGGATTTCATCTCAATTTACATTTCCACTGAGACGCCACTATTTTTATGCACCAATTCACTCTTATATGGTGTATATACTATCCTTTGACATATTATATCATGAATCCCTTTATTCCCATGATATTATAATGTTTTGATTAAATGTTATTCCTTAATTATTTGTATTCAAGCGTCTCTCTTTTTGTTAAAACCCTCTTTAAATAAAATATCGTTTTAAAGGTTTTAAAGATTTATTCTTCTAAATATTTTTCATTAATGTATATATTTTCCAAATAGGTTTTTGGATTTATTTATATGGACATTAATTCTTTAAAATGATAATTCATTTAGAATCATCAAAGTTGTATGGGACATTTTGATTCAAAAATCTCTTTTTAAATGGTTTTGAAAATGATTTGATAAAGCATTTTTTATTTAATTATCTTGATTTGATATATTGGAATGTGGAAATGTTATATTTCCTTTATACTTGTGTTATGTGTTATTATTATGTTATGGTTGTTTGGAATTTTTTACGTATACGGGTGGTTCCATGATAAACATCGTGCGGGTGAGCCCGAGATAGCTCTCTAATGCATTGGGTAATGAGACGGAGGTAAACGTGAAGTTTCTCCTAAGAGATTTAGGTAATATACTATGATGGGTATTCTATGTGTAACTCCCTACATAGCTATGATAGCTACAATGTAAGTATGTTATGAATGCCATAAGTTACCTTTATGATTTATGATTTCTGTGTGTTATTCATAGATTTTTTGATTTCGTAAGGTATGTTATGAATGAAAAGTTATAGATTCATTGAGTTGTATTTATTTATGGTTTAATATTACCTTTCCTTATTTTATAGCCCTTACTAATCTTTTTGTGCTCATCCCATGTATTTGAAATGTTTTCCATGGGACTTAAAGATGAATAGGTTCAAAAATGGGATCAAGGAAAATTCATGTTGATTAAAACATTCAACTTGACAAGTTTCTTTTTGAGAGTTTTTATTTTATGAAAAAAATTGATACTGAGTAGTTGTGTCTACAAGTAATATTCAATTTCTTATGTAATAGTTATGTCCTAATTCTCTAAAACTCCAAACCTTAAAAGATCCTTAATGTGAAATATTCATTTAATTTAAGATTATGTAATGTTTTAAGGTTACGTCCTTAAAGTAGGTGTCAGAGGTCGGTTTAGATAACTTTAGAGGTTAGGTTATTCTTTAAGCATAAGTGACATAACCTTAATTGTTAGGATTTTAGAAAGAGACATAGTCTTATTTAATAAATTAAATGACTTTAAGATAACTTGAATAAGTATATCTTAGTATTTACCATCCTTAAAAGATATTATATGATGATTTTATTGATATACTCACACTTATCTTTTTGGTTTTAGTAAATGGATGGATCTAGAAGGAACAAAAGTTACATTGGATGTGAAGAAAACTGTGGTAGTTTTATGAATGAACAACTAAATAAAATGGGAGCTCCAATAAAACTCTTGCGGTTATTCTCAACCAATTATCTGGAGTCATGATTGACATCCTGAACCTTGGTGATTTTTATAAGTCATCTTATGTGTAAGAAGAAAATCCCTACAGATGTTCAGGTAGTAATAATATAGGTATGTATGTTAAAAAACCGATGTATCAAGGATGTGGAAAGAAACACCTGGGAAAATGATTCAAAGGGATGGGAATATGCAATAGATGTGGTAATGAAGGTCATAAAGCAATAATCTTCCATAGAAAAAGGATTCATCTGGTTGACTCTAGGAAAGGGAAATAAGTTCTTTCTGAGGGATCAATTGAATGTTTTAACGATAGCGTAGATGGTCATTATACAAACAGATTTCCTACGAAGAATATTCGTGAATGGGATCACATCAATCAACAAAATATATGTTTACCAAAACTTAATGCCATTCCAATTGAGGATGAAGGAACTGACAATGACCAATGAAAGGTACGGATCATTTCTTAACATATGTTTTGATATTATTGAATGATATGATATGATTCATGATATTGATTTTAGGAAAGAATTATTTTAAAATAAGTTGGAAATGAATGGTTAATGGATAATGAAGAATGTTGAATGAGTAAAGAGTTAACATATAATGGATTCAATGGTTATAGAAGATTTTAAGATGATGAAATATTTAATAGTATTATGGCTCTTTTAATGATGGGATTAAATTAGAATACTTTTTATAGTATTTATAACCCTGAAGTTTGATATATGAAATTTTATTCAAGGAATAATTATCTTTTCTTTTGTGGATATAGTTATAAAGAACCATTTGGGTTTATATGATCCTTGAATTTGAGGAAATTACATGTTAATAGTTTTTGGGATGAAAAATTAAAGTAATAAGATAAATTTTTTTGTTAAAATATGTTATGGTTATTTTTGATTAATTTATATCTTTTTGGTAATGTTTCAAAATTATATAGTTTCTGAAAAAGGACAACACAAAGACTGCTTGACAACCTGTCGCGTCAGACAATGCTACGGGACTCGAACCCACAACAAAAGTGCGATTGGGATTTATCGCCTACCACAAGACTACATGAAGTCCCTAGTTATTATGACTAATTATTTTTAGTTATATGATTTTATAAATTAATAATATGTTGATTTTGGGTTATCTATGAAACTGATTAACCTAACATGGAGAATATGTTATTTGGTTATTTACTTTTCAATATAAGACATTAAGAGTAACTGATGTTATTTTGAGATAAATGATAAGATTTGTCTTGGAAGACTATGTGATTAAATACTTATGAGATTTGGGTTTCAATATTATTTTGGATTACAATGAATAATTTTAGGGATAGTTGTTTATTTAATGGTCTTTGTTGATCTGTGGGTTTTGTTTGAAACATTTTTGGATATTAAGAGTAGTTTTTTTCTTGTAAAAGATTGTTCTTTTTGGGTATTATATAATCTCTCACTAACCATTTTGGTTTTAGTTGATATATAGTTCTTCTTTTGTGTAATATGTGATTCTCTAGGGGATTATTCTTGTGCTTTTTATGTGACCATGTCTTTTTGAATGCTCATTGCTTGGAGAGATGATTAGTTTTTTATAGAAACTTATTGAATGATGAAACTCTACTTGAAGGTATGTATAATTCTTTATGTTCTTATTCTATGTAGTAAACTAATTCTTCAAAATTATGAAAAGGAACATGAAAAAAACATTTTTGGTTTATGTTTCATACTATGTAATAATTGACTGTTTAACCCATCACAAGTTTGTGATTTTCCGGGGGTTAACTTTCTCCTAATAATGCTTTCTATCACTCTCCATCAAAACTTGAAACTTTGTTTTTTCTTCCATATCCATATTTTACCTTTATGGAATCCTAATATAGGTTATCACATGTAACATTTGAATTTATTTTTCATTCTTTTAAAGTGATATTTTTATTGACTAGTTTTCCAATGTGGGACTTTAAATGATGTTTTCGAACCAAATTTTAAAATTGCGAGGACGTAATTCCCAAAATGGGGGAAGGATGTAAAATCCCATATAAATAAAGAAATGTGATATTTTAATTTTTTTTAATATTTTTGAATTAAATATTAATTTTACTTTAAAGGGGTTTCTATGTTCGATAGCGTACCCGATACGCAACAACGGGATTGATTGAAATCTTATGTTGCACACTAATAATAAAATATTATTATTTTAAATGGTAGTTAACTCCTTCCCATTATATTGGAGGGAATGAACAAAACAAACTAAAATATGATTATACATGTTTGTTAAATGTACCTACTTTTATCCAATAATGATTAGAGGCTAATAATGTGAATGAATCTAATTTTAAGCATAATTTACATTAAAAGGTCGCTTTACCGCCTTTTGAGAGAGAACCCTCTTTAAATTTAGTTATGATCATTCTTATATGTTCTTTTTTACACAATAAAATGCTTCTTTAGAATGGGGACATCAAAATTTATGTTGGGTAAATTTTTTGTATTTTTTCTGATGAACTTCATTTTTAATGAATAGTGAAAAATACTGTATTTTCTTTCAAAAGTGCACTTTAATCTAATTTATTTATAGGGTTAGACTATATTTTTAATTGGTTTTAAAGTGAAATTAGAATATATTTTTAAAATTTAATCCAATTTTGTCCATTGGAAGAAATTTTACCTTAAAATTGGACTTAATCAACTATTCATCTATTGATAATTATTAATTATTCAAAACATGCTTTTTGTTTTGAAAGCGAGAATTAATTATAAATTAATTTCTGCCACTTATGTGTTTTGAATTTAGAAAAATGGATTCCATGTTTTGAATCAGGGGTTCCAAATTTAGTAAATAGGTAACTTATATTTTTAGACATTTTAAATATTTACCTCAGCAAATATTTTATTTACTGTGGTTAAAGGGTAAATCAGGTAAATAAAGGTAAAATATAATATTATAATAAAGTAAAATTACACATAAACGTATCCTAATCCTATTTGATGAGTCATGGCCGACCAGGGTCATCCTTGGGTAGATTTTGGTACACCATTGAGCAACTTGGGAGAGATAGTGACACCTTAGATTAATTAACTTAAAGTAATGGGAAAAATGACAAAAACAAATATCTTTTAGTAAATTAATTTTTACATGTGGTTATATAAGTTATCTTCTTGACTGTAAATAATAATTAGAAAGATAAAAATATTTCCAACATCATGGCAATTGTTTTATAATTTTATACATAAATTAAATTAAATTCTTTATGACACAATAATGATGTAGTGTTTACTCTATTAATAAATGATTTAGATAAATAAGATTATAATTATTAAAATATTATTCAAAACATGTAAAATTATTATTGGATGATTTTATTTTGATTATGAGTCATCTTATCGTCATCTTTAATGATTTTTGGACCCTTACAAACTGAATAACATTATGTAATAAAATAATATTTTCACACTTTCCTAAAGAGCCCCTCCTCCCCCTTATAAAAGGATACCATTTATAACCAATTCCTCACACCACTCATGTAATTTGGCTCACCCAACATCTTTTAAATTAAGCTCCATACATCCAACTCTTCCTCCCAGAAGCCTTACTTTAGGAAGAATTCACCTCAAAAAATCATTTTGGTTCAAACCAAAGGGAGTTGCCAAAATTAAAGGTAACAGTTTCTCTTAAATTGTTTTCATTTATTTTACTTCTCCAACCCCTAAACTCTTTTGTTTTATTATTTTATAACAACACCAGTATCATCAATATACTAATTTTTTTTTGAGATTTATTTGAACTACACTTACACACACCTCCATTTAATGGGTAAAGAACATAATGTTTCTGTGGATGTCGAACAAACACCTCACAAAATGATGATTGTTCAGTTATCTCCTAACACCTCTCATGGTAGCCATTATTATGGAACTATATTTATATATGATATATATTATGTTTATGTTATCTTTATGATTCTTTATTTTTCATTTATATCATACCTTTATGGTTCCCATAGTGGGTAAATATGATAATCTCATTAGAGGAAGTGCGGACTACCACCCCCTCAAGTGATATGACTCATTAATACCTTATGTGGGACGTATAAAGGATGTAGTTAATAATATTATATATGATATTATACTGGAAGTATAATATAACTATGTATCATTATGTTTTAATTCAATTAAAATAAAAAATTGAAATAGAAGTAGCGTTCATGCGTACGTACGGCTTACCGTCTCCATGAACGGTGCATTTCATTTCTTACCTAAAAATGTTATGTACTATTAAAAATACATGTATATAATAGAGATATATTATATATATGATATTTAAATCATGAATATAATTCTGGATATAATGAAATTTTGACCATGTGAACAACTTGTAACTATATGGTGTTCATTTGTGACTCAAGTACCAAATATCGACAAAACAAACATTAATAACTAGAATGATTAAATAATGTTTATAACATGGTAATAAGTTGTATAAAAGTAATAATAAAAATGAAAAAAGGGTTCTTAATCAACTGTAAATTATCTTTAGTTTATTATTCAGGATATTGAAGGAATGATCGAGTCATATTTGACACGAGGTCAGAGATTTTCTTATCTCACTTTTAATTCAATGAGATTTCCATTGTTCACCACTTATTCATTACATGTGGTGTATTGTGTACTTACATTTTATATATATTATCTTTATTATCATCATATTCATGGTATTCTATGATTAATTTTTTAGTTATTATCTTTTGGCCATACGACTCAGTTAATTACAAAGTGGTAGAGGGTTTCATCTCACTTTTTATTCCCGTGAGATTCATGCTATATTTGCCACTATTTACTTTTGTGTAGTGTATGTACTGCCCATGGTTTTACTCTTTGTGTAATATACTTTCATTTATGAGTATTTACATCTTCATTGTATGATCCTTCTTTCATGTGGCGTATGTTTTGTATGTTACCAAATTAGTAAGGGAACCATTGACCCTCCTCTATTTAAAAGACTTATTTTTGTTATGTCTTTTAATTTACATATTATTATGTTGGGATATGTTCTTATATATCCTAATTTATGTACAATTTTTTTCCAAGCGATAATATACACTTTTTATCTCGTCAACTCATTTTCAGAATTTTAAAGTGACGTCGTTAGGCTATTGATGTTTTAGAAGGAATCTTCTTAACCCATCTTTAATTCTTTGGGGACAACATGTAATTATTGGATATTTCTTCCTATGAATATGTGGGAATGACCTCTGATTTATTTAAAAATAATATCCACTTATATTGGGTATATTTATATTTGTTACACATAATTATGTGATTGATTTATCCTTAATTTAAGGATACCATCTTTATAAGGGATTTAATCTCAATTTACATTTCCACTGAGACTTCATTGTTGTTATGCACAAATTCACTCTTATATGGTGTATATAACATCATTTTCAATATTATATCATTAATACCTTTATTTTCATGACACTTTGATTCAAAAATCTCTTTTTAAATGGTTTTGAAAATGATTTGATAAAGCATTGTTTATTTTAATATCTTGATTTGATATATTGGAATGTGTAAATGTTATCTTTACATTATACTTGTGTTATGTGTTATGATTATGTTATGTTTATTGGGAATTGATAATGTATATGGGTGGTTCCATGATAAACCTATGGTGGGTGAGCCCGAGACAGCTCTCTAATTCATTGGGTAACATGACGGAGGTAAACGCGATGTTTCTCTTAAGAGATTTAAGGAATATACTATGATGGGTATTCCAAGTGTAACTCCCTACGTAGTTGTGATAGATACAATGTAAGTATGTTATGAATTCCATAAGTTACCTTTGTGATTTATGATTTCTGTATCTTATTCATAAATCTTATGATTTTGTAATGGATGTTATGAATGAAAAGTATTGGTTTTAAGGATTTGTATTTATTGATGGGTTAATGTTTCCTTTATTTATTTGATAACCCTTAATGAGATTTTTGTGATCATATTATGTATTTGAAATATTTTCCATAGGACTTAAAGATGAATAGGTTCAACGATGGGATCAAGGAAAATTCATGTTGGTTATAACATAGAAGTAGATATGTTTTTTTTTCAAAGTTTTTATATTATGAAAAAATGGATATAGTGTAGTAGTGTATACATGTAATACTCAAGTTGTTATGTAATATTTATAGAGTAATTTTCTAAAACTCTAAACCTGAAATGATCCTTAAGGTGAATTATTCATTGTATTCAAGATTGTCTAATGTTTTAAGGATGGGTCCTTACAAAGGAAGAGGAAATCTCTTCTACCGATTCTTTTAAATTTATTTCTTCTTTTACTTCTTATTAATTGGATGTTTCATTATAATGTAATAACATCGGTGTCACTCATATTCTTATATGTTATTATATTTATTAAACAACCCTATATGACCTTCAATCCATCCTATGAAAAACAAAATCACCGCACGTGCATATGTACGGCTTACCATCTCCACTCCATGGTGTAATCTGTTTTTCACCACCGCCTTACATGGATGGGTATAATGGTAGAAATAATAACTATATATGATTATTATAACATGATACTAATTTTGGGATATTTTACACTATCAACTTCAATATCATTCAACAATTATAAGAACAATATCATCGCTCGTGCGTAGGTATGACTTTTCATATGCAAGACGCGATGAGATTCTATATCCACGTTAACCATTCATGAATGATTATAAATTATATATAATAAATAATCATTAAATATATGACATAATAATACTACAGTATTTATGTATATATATATATTTCATTTACTTACTTCTATTCAATTTAATAAGGTAACTAAAACAGTGTTCATTCATACGTATGATCTACCGTCTCCATGAACGGTGTGATGCATTTATTTTATATATCGATTATATATATACATAATATATATAATATATAAATCATTTTATACATTCTATAAATAATTAAATCATGATATATGTAATAATATAAGGAATAACATTTCACAACACATATGATAAGTAAAACGATTGTTTCCCAAAATGTTTCGTTAACATGGAATTGACAAATGAAAAAGTAATATAATGTAATAATTGAATAATATATGATATCATAAATATTATTATGGTTCTGTTACAAGTTAATAATATTTTTAAACCCACTCTATAGCTGTTTCTGACACATGGGGACGAAATTAGAGAAAATGTAAGGGATTACATTTCCAAACTCATTTTTATCCAAGAATTTTTATTCGTAAATATTTACTGGGGAAATATCTATCATCCATGTCCATGTTTTCTATAAATGTTTCCATAAAATGTTTTATATTCTTCTATAGTTGTTTAATTCAATTTTTACACATTTTTTAATTGTACTACATGGTATAGAGGAATATTTCTTTGGTTTACCATATGATGTACTTTTTGACTTATCCAAAAAAATTACAATGGGAATGTTAATTTAACATATATGGAATGAATGGATTTTTACAGTTTCATGACACCTTATTTTCATAAATCATCCCCTACATTATTTCATGTTTATTTTCAACTAAATTCTTTTCTTTTAAATTTTCACGACATTTTGAGAAAATAAAATGTTTTTGAAGAAGAAAGGATATTTTCCTCAAGAAATAAGTTCAAGTGTTTTACCCATATTATTATCCATATAAGATTACATAGTTTTATGTTTATATGCCCATTATTACATTGATTTGATTATATAAATGATGAAGTAATTTTTATGAAGTCCATTTCTGGATTATGTTATGATGGTTTGATGTTTAGGAAATCCAATTTATTTCATAAGTTATGCTATGGTGAATGTTTTTGTTTTTGTTTTTGTGTAAAACATAAGAATGGTTTCATTATAAGATGGGTGGGACCTATATATTCATCCAATTATTTGGGTAAATATTTATATCTCATGAGATATAAATGACTATAATGGTACATAAATATGGTTCAGTAATACAAAGATGGAACAACAAGTAAATCCAATTTATTAATACATGGTTGGTACAATATGTGATCCTAGTGGAGTAATGGAATATGTTCACATTAATGGTCTTGGCAGTAATTCCTTGGATAATTTTGAAATCATATTATGTGTTTATTATTTTACAACAATTACATGTTTTATGCTAATGCTAATCTATCATGGTTAATGTTCTTTTATGATCCATTCCTTATGTACTACCAAGATTTATTTCATGACTCATGGTTTTGATTTTTAATCATTATGTTCATGTTTTTATGTTCAATTGTTTGTGGTTTGTTTTTTGTTCTCCATGTTTTCCCTTACTAAAAATTTGAGCTCACCATTTCTATGTTTTATTTTCCCCAGTATATAATTCTCGGTTTTAGGTAGGAAAACAAAAGGGGTTGATCTTTGTGGGAGATGTTAAAGATCTTTCACCGTTATTAGAAGATTTTGTTCTTAGTTTCCAAATACACTAAACTAATATGATATTTTGGGTGTTTGTTTGTGTCATGTATTAAGTATTTTGTAAAAGAAATGTAATATCTATGTACATCAAGCTAGGGTCTCTACAGTTGGTATCATAGCTAAGGTTTAGTCAACATTGGGAAACAAGGATGCAAAAACTTTAGTGATATCCCAAGAGATATTTATAAGGTATGTCGGGGGATGTATCTGAGGGTATGTCAAATTATAGATTACTATCCAAGAATTATTGTAACGATCATTAATAACCTATTATTAAACCAATGATGTAGATATTTAAATTACTCCACTGTGATATGTTGTTTTCTAAGTACGCTTTTTTCCTCTCACATTATTATTTTTAGGTTTTATAAAATGGCTATAAATAAGAGGATCCATGTTAATAGAGAATATGATGGAAAATGGAATGATATTCTTCATGAGAAACCAAATAAAATGAGAGTTGGAAGAATAAACATAATTATTATGCCTTATCAGAAATCTCATAATATGATCAATAATCTCAACTTTGTTGAGTTTTCTAAACTAGCTAATAAAAGAAATATGGAGTTTCATGGTGATCATAGAGAAAATAAAGTTTAATTTTTCTCATGTAAATCATGTGGGAAGAAAAATCAAATAGAATGATACAAATGAACTAGAAGATGTATTGGGTGTGGAAAAGAAGGAAACAACAATACTAATTGCAATGGAAAAGGTTCCCTTTACACAATGGACAAGGATAGTGTTATTACAAAGACATCAACAAATATTGAATGTACAGGCATTATGCAAATCGATTCCCTATGGGAAAATATCATGAAGGGAATCAGAATGGTCACATGTGTAGTATTTATGTTGATGATGATGAAAATACTACAAAGAAATATATAAAATGAAATAAGTGTTGAGGAATAAAACAATGAAGCCCGTTCATGGTTTAAGAAGGTAGTGGAATTATTGCATGTTTACCAAGAATAATGTTGTAAAAGTAATTTAATGGTACTATGTAATAAATTAATATCTAAAGATTATTACTCTATTATTTTTCCTTCAGTATTATAAAGTATATGTTGAATTTTACCGGTAACCAATCAAGGTTATTCAAATATTTTTGGAAATCACATGATAAGCTAATAATGAAAAAATAAGGAGATAATTAGATGTTTGATAGTATTAATGAGTTCATGACAGATATAAGGAAAAAGTTATATCATGGTTTGATTATATATAATTTTCAGGATTTTGGTATTCCGAAAAAGTTAATTTTGACATAATTCATCTTTTCACTATGTTTCTATGGTAATTCATGTTATAAGAGAATATTATATTAAGGTATTCCCATGTTTGGAATGTGACCACCAAGAACCACCTGATGAGAGATGGGAGATAAATTTTATGTCAATTTAGTTCACATCTTTCTACATTTTATAAAGGATTATAATGTTTTTAATTATGGATATATATGTCATTTTCTATTTTAAGTTTATTGGATTAATGTATTATATCACTCTAGGTGGACATATTCCCATTTGATAACATGTTATTACCTTTTTGTTAATACATTTGGAATCACCAATCATTTTATTTCATGATCTTCTAACTCTTAACTAATTTCAAGTTTAACTTCATTTCTTTAAGAGATGAAGTGTAAATTGTTCAACGCACAAACAACTATTAGACTATACAAAAATAAAGTATGTATTTATTCTCATGAAAAAGTATTTAATGATAGGAAAAGGATCATGAAAAAAAATGTTATCTAGGTACCTTCTTATCTGATGAATTAGATGGTTCCCTAAATCATTCCAGATTTATGGATTTCTAGTAGTTAACTTTCTCCAAACCTTATTCTATATCACTATCCATCAGAAATTGATGTTAATATTTCTCTTATATATCCATGTTTTCTATTTTTAATTATGGTCTCCTATGTGGAAACCCAGTGGATAGTTACATTGGGTAATCGTAATGTTTCTAACTATCAATTATGGAATTAAGTTTTAGTATTCCTTTTTACGATGTGGGTTTCTATGAAAGAAACCTTCATGCAGTAATCCATTTATAACCCCGATGAATTTTGAGGGAAAAATTCATTTTAAGTCTGGTAGAATGTAATACCTTGAGAATTTATGAGATGTATTCGTTTTAATATCTTCAATGTCATGTGTTTTACGCTACACAAATATTATCTTTCAATATACACATCACAGTAATATCTTGTTGTATATTCAACACTAAACTTGGCTTGTGTTGTACACATTTTCAAGATCCTTTGATAGAATTAGTGGCACAAGACACTGAGTATAGATTCTTTCCAATGTATAAATAAAATAAGTTTGGATTATGTTATACTCAACACCAAGGGAAGAATTCACTACATGGAACAATTACTTGGATTACATTACACGCAAGGGTGACCTTCCATGATAGCTTGCAGTGTACTCAATATCAAGTTTCACTAAACAACGATATATTATTAAAATATTATATAAATAGCCATTATTAATAGTATAAACCAAAATTTTAATTTTATATAAAATTATAATTATTATTAAAAATTTATGTAGAACATTATATGAGATCAAAATCAATTTTTTAGACAATAGAATTATTTTTCAAAAAATACAGTTTTACCATTTTTTAACGGTGCACCTATTTTATATCTCTTTTTTGACACTTTTAGAAGTTAAATTTCACAAAATAAACTTATTTCATGGAATATGGACTTATATTTTTTAATTTCTTTGTAATTTAGGATATTTGCCTCATAAAATAATTATTTTAATCAATAGTGAAAAATACTAATTTTAAATTCGAAAATGATTTTTTTCTAAATTATATATATAGTTATATTATATTTATAATTCGTTTTAGAGTGTAATTTAATTATATTTTTATCATATATTCCAATTTTGGTCATTTTATGTAATTTTACTTTTAAATTGGACATACACACATTTCAATATTTTCACAGTTTTTACTTCCTAAAAACTCGCCTTTTGGTTTTGACAATGGAAATTGATTTTAAAATAATTACTGAAACTCCTGTGTTTTGAATTTTAAAAAATATATTTCATATTTGGAATCATATGGTTTAGATTGTGTAAATATGAACTTTTTATTTTTGGACATTATGAATAGTAACTTTAGTAAATATTTTATTTAACATTGTTAATGGTTAAATTTGGTAAATAAGGGTAAAAAATAAAATTATAACAATACTAAACTACCCTAACACATATATTAATCCTATTTTATGATATATTTCTGACTATGGCCATCCTTGGATCGATTTTTGACCCCATGGATTTACTTGGATGTGACAATTACATTTTTTAATATTTAATTTAAAGAGAATTATAACCTAAACATATATCTTTTACTAAATCGATTTTCATATATGGTAATATAACTTATATATATGTATATATATTAATTATAAATATAGAAACATTTCTTACATAATGTTATTTTATTTATAATTTTTGTACATTAGATAAATATACTTATTTTTTACAAAATTATGATGTATTGATTACCCCGTTATTGAAAGATTCAAATAAATGAATATAAAAATAAAGAAAATTAATTTGAAAATTTTGATCCCATATAAAAATTTTATGGATTAAATTGACATATTAGTTATGAGTTAATACATTTGGTTAAAATTAATCAGGTTGTTATGAATTTTTAAAAAATTCAAGTATGAATAGTGTCCAAAATTGACATAATTCATAACTTAAAACATAAAATAATTTATTAAAGGATATGAAATTCCTAATTTTATAAGATTCAGAAAAATGGTTAATATAAGTCCAAATATTTCATAAATTATTTTTTGTGGGTTGTTTATAATGATAATGTAATTTCATTAACCCATAATTTGTAAAAACACATGATATCATAGTAAGATTAAAAATGGTAACATAAGGGTTAAACCGAAATGATAAGGATAAAAAAATATTCTAAACTTGTCTATAAATTATTGTATTATTGTTATTTGAACTAAAATAATCTTATATTTGAACTAAATAAATTTTGAATGATTTTAGAATGAAATTGAATTTATAATAAATTAATATTTTAGGACTTTCTTAAAGTGTCTCTCTCCTCACTGATAAAAGATCACCTTCTCCCTCTCCTCTTAACTACATTTTGAGCGTTTAGTAACATCCAAACACTACCAATTTATCTTATCAACTTCCCTAGTTACATTCTAGAGGTTAGTTTCTTAAAAAAGTCCAACTCGAGTGCCCTAAGATGAAATTTAAAGGAGGCACATCGAGGAAGAGGTAATATCTTCTACCAATTATTTCAACTTTATGTATTCTTATACTTCCTAATATTTAGTTGTTTAATTATATAGTAATAAAATTAGTATAAATCATCTAATTATATATTATTATAAATATTAAACAAATCTATTTACCCTATTATTCATTCTATGAAAAAACATAATCAATACATGTGCGTACGTACGACTTACCGTCTCTATACTGCTGTGTAATATGTTTTTCACCACTACCTTACATGGATGGGTATAATGATGGAAATAATAACTATATATTATTATTATTATTATTAAATGATACTAATTATTTGAATTAAATCACCATATACTTAAATATCATTCCATAATTATGGGAATGATATTGTCACTTGTGTGTTTGTCCGACTTAGCGTCTCTACGACGCGATGTGATTCTTTCTCCACGTTAACCATTAATGAATAATTATAAAGTATATAAAACAAATAAAAATTAAATATATGATATTATAATACTGCTAGATTTATGTATATATATAAATATATCATTCACTTACTTTCTATCAATTTAATAAGGAAACGAAAATAGCATTCATGTGTATGTATGACCTACCATCTCCATGAACGGTGTATTCCATTACATTTATCTATCTATTATATAAAAATTAATAAACTGAACATATATAATATATAAATCACGTTTTTACTTCTAGGAATAATTAAATCATCATATAAGTAATAATATCAAAAATAACAATTCAAAACACGTACGATTTATAAAATGATTATCACCCAAAACATTGCTTTAATATGGAAATGACAAATTAATAGGTATTATAAAGTCGTAAGTGAATCATATATTATATCATAAATATTATTATGGTTCTATTAAAAGTTACTTATATTTTTAAACCCTTTATTTAAGAGTTTCAAACACATATGGAAGAAATTATATATAATGTACGGGACATATTTTCCAATATTTTTCTTATCTGGGATTTTTTATTCGTAAATATTTACTAGCAATATATTTATCATCCATGTCAATGTTTTCTAAAAATGTTTCCATAAAATATCCACTATTCTTATATGTTTGTTTATTTTATTTTTTACCCATTTTTTAATTTTACTACATGGTATGGAAGGAATATTTCTTTGCTTTACCATACGAGGTAAATTTTGACTTTTTTCAAAAAGTATAAAGAAGATTATTTTTTAACATATACGGTATGAATGAATTTTTATGGTTTTAGAACACCTTATTTAAATGAATCTTCCTCTACAATATCTCATATTTATTTTCAACTAAATTATTCTCATTTAAATTTCAATGGAATTTCGAGAAAATTAAATGTTTTTAAAGAAGAAAAGATATTTTCCTCAAGATGAAGTTTAAGTGTTTTATAAAAATTATTTTCTATTTTTGATTACATAAGTTTATGTTTATATATATATTATTATAATGATTTAATTTTGTAAATGATGAAATTATTTTTATGAAATCCAGTTATAGATTATGTTATGATGGTTTAATGTTTAAGAAATCCATTTTATTTCACGGGTTATGATATGGTGAATGTTTTTATGTTTTTATGACACACATAATAATGGTTTCATTATGAGATGGGTGGACCTATATATCTCTCCAATTCATTGATTAATGATTTATATCTCATGAGATAGACATGTCTGGAATGGCATGAAAATATGTTTCAGTAATACTTGGTTGGAACGGAATGTAAATATGGTTCCATAATACGTGGTTGGACGGAAAGTAAACACAGTTTACTAATAGACTATGTACAATATGATGGTCTTTGACGAAATTCCTTGGCTACTATGGAAATCATAATATGTGATTATTAGATTTCAACAACTTCATGTTTTATAACAATGTTATTCTATCATGGTTAATCTTCCATTATGATCATTGTCCTATGTACTGTCATGATTTATTTTGAGGCTCGAGATTTTGATGTTTAAACTTTATGTTCGTTTATTTACATTAAAATATTTATTGATTGTTTTATGTTATCCATTTTTACCTTTACTGATCATTTGAGCTCACCCTTTCTATGTTTTCTTTTCCCGAAGATATAATTAAATGTTTTAGGTAGGAAAACAAAAGGGTATGATATTTATGGGAGATTTTGATGATATTTTCCCATGATTAGAATATATTGTTCTGAGTATCCAAAGACACTAAACTAATATGATCATTGGGCATCTGTTTGTGTCGTGTACTTAGTATTCCACAAAATAAATGTAATATCCATGTACGTTAAGTTAGGGTCTATACATAACCACATATCGTTTTTCTTACTCGGGTGACCACTTCACCCTTACCTTACAAGGGAGACATCTTATCCCTATAATAATTTAGAAAACCACTTATCCCTAGACTTAATAGGTTGAATTTTTCACCATTCCCTAACCCAGTGAAGAAATACACCTTGGCACCCCGCTGCCGCATGATTTTCCCAGTCTCTTTTACCAAAACTACATGAAGTCCACCTATAAACCTAGTTTTCTCAGGTTTATCAAATGGGATAATATATTAACCTAAATTGACTTGTGGAAACTCATTATCTTAATTTCACAAAAAACTAGATGCTACAGCTCTAGGAATCCTCCATAGCACCCTAAGATCCATGATCAGTCCTTGAACATCAGTGTAACCCTATTTAATCATAAATTACCTTAACAAAATGTGTTTACAAATTTTTATCCCAAACCATTAGGTCCCCATGTGATTTGAAATCATGTATTCCCTTAATAATGAGGGTTTATATCCTTAAGACACTGGTGAAACCTCTCCTAGATCATGAATATTATTAATACTACTGATGTGTCTTATTGGATAACTGATTCCACTCAATGGAGCATGTGATAATTGGACTCCCCCTTAGGTATAGGTCACAACCCTATTCATATTGGTGATTTCATCACTAATAATCATCAATAATCTATCTAAATACATATAATGGATGCTCATGAATAAGACACAACCTCTTTATCATAGGTCATTGACTGGCATGATTCTGATCATCCTTTCTTTACCACCCATCAAACAGTGAGAAGTGGATATATACCTGGGATACCTATTACGGGTAATAACTAACTCATCCAATAAAGAAATCATACTTATTTTAATCCCAAAATCAACATTCCTTCACTTAAGTCACTAATTGGGATAGAAATATATGAGTCACCCATGCATAAGACTAATTTAGTCCTTTAGTGTTGTCCCTTTCATAAGATAAATGTCCTCATCACATGATATAAAAAATGGATGTCAACATTCTTGCATAATGATATTAAATTACAAGGTATATTCCTATCACATAAACATACATTATTAAATTTGAACTATGTTGGATTTGAATCCTTTTAATTGGGATAATAGGTATTCCTTTATAATGTTCAAACCCAACCTCCAGAATAATATTCTCACTGATTCATGTTCATTGGGTGTTATTTCACTCAACCTCATTGGTCTATATTTTCATATGAACCATATAATCCATTCACATTGGGTCTATATTCCCCGAATATCATATCACACATCCTCATATATAGTTATTAATAAATACGATAAGCTAGAAATTTTTTATCATGCATAATTCCCGCACTAACCATTTCTATAAATCCTGAACCTAATAATCCACTCTGCATGAACTTAAACTATATGAAATTGATCATGACTACATGAACATAAATAGATTTAAAATGTTGTTTTACTTATTAATATAAAATCTCTAAAGTGACCCATTCAGTGACACTAAACTATGTGGGTTTTGATTCCCCTCATAGAGCTACCCGGGATGCCCCTCTCTATGTCCCGATCTAAAATTCACAACACTCACTCCATCACTAAATTGAAATAAATCCCAGAGTTCCCATTTGTATGAATTAAACTATAAAATTAAAAAATGATAAAATTAATATGGGTAACATTATATATATACATATGATATCATTGGAATATAACCTCTAATATATACTAATATTTTCATCTATGGAAAACCTAACAAACATAAAAATTTTCAAATTGACACATGGCTTCAATCATATTTCTAGAAAATGGAAACTAATACTATACGAGGATTTATAAAAGATTAAATAACATATATTTGATATATAAGAGAATCTTAGAGTAAAAAATTACACCCCAAAAAAAGGTGTGATGATCTAAACATACCATCTTCTCGGATAATATTATACTCAATGACTCACTAGTAATATCCCAGGGACTACCTTCCATTAGAAACTTGAACCACATCAACTCAAAATAAACATATACATAGTGAATTTAGAATTATAATGACTATTGTGAAATCATTTAACCATAAATGGTTGAGTGACATTAGAAAAAATGAAGCATGATTCCAATGAGATAGACTAAGCATGTTGGCATAAAATACGAAAAATGGTGATCCCAATGTGAATATTTTACCCAGGTAATTTATTGATTGATAAAGATTTACTAGTGATTAATTATTTAAGGATTTATTATGTATTATTATTTATAATTGTAATAATCTTGAGTAACTCTGAAATATAAGGATATATTGTTAGTTTCAGGACCATTATTGAATAATATAGTGTTTCCATCAATCTAAATGAAAATATCTAGACACACCTCACATCACATTTTTTTCCCTATACAAATTGGTGGTCTACATATATTTCCATATGAAACTACTACTTGTTGGTAAGGGCAACCAATGTATGTCTCCTCGATTATGAGAGTATTGTCCTCATCACCATGAATTATATTTCTCCAAACCAATATCTCTAACACCAGGTTATGAGTGATACATTATGAGAGTCAAATTTCAATGTTTATATCAGAGAAATTGAGGCATATCACAAGATCATCTAGGATTTGATGACCAAATAACATACCTATCAATAAAAGAACATGATGAAGACTATTGAAATCATGTCCACATCTAAATACATTGCAATTAATTCCCTAGAGAATGAAAATTATAATCTCTATTATCTTAGGTAGGTAGAGTTTGATGTTCTCAACATCCTTATTGTTGTTCAAGAGTCACAAATAATGGGCTCTTGATATTATTTATTGTCACATTAAACACTAAAAGAACTTATCCATTCAGTATTTTAGTAAATATTCTACATAAAAAACCATCCTCGGTCATATACACCAATGTTCATGACATGAGTTATCAATAGAGGCAATGGATTATAAAATAGTGGGGTTATATCACTATAGCTACAAAATAATCCCATCATCACATCCGGAAATAATTATGAGGAGCATTTTGGAATATTAATTTAGTAACTATGGGTCAATCTTATATCCTTTATCTTAAATATAAATAACTTTAATATATTTTTGAGGAAATATAATAGAAGGATTATTTCCTTACTTGCACCTTTGAAATCCTACTAACATCTTCTAGAAGCAACAAAAGACAACGATCTTCAGAATCTAGTGGCTATCAAGGGATAAGACTATATTCATACACCTTTTAACACTAATGTAGATTATTATCAATTGTAGGAAGAAACAAGATAGTAATCTCATGTTCTTACTCCCATTAAAAAGGAAGATTTGATTAACTTAACTAAGAGTAAAGATCGAGGTATGTAATATATCCATGTTACTACTATATATCACGAAAATATCCTATTTTACTCTCTCAGATAATCCCATATAAATTCTCACTCAAATATTTATGAATATAGATGATATATACTCATTGATACTCAAGAGTGGGCCCATATTCTCATTCTTACTATGAAGGATCATTTTCATATCCCAATAATGATTAAAGATCATGGGTTGTTTTATATTCCAATTTTGAGTGGAGTAAACTTTTCATATTGGGGTATTAACTTCATGGAATTCCTATATTCTTACTCAATCCAATGTTGATGTAGCTTTTTGGTACATCTTGAAGGTTACTCAGGGTCAGGCCCATACTACCACTCACTTTCAAGAGAATCGTCTATATATTATTGTATGGAATGAAGAATGTGATCTTACTCATATTTTTATTCTAACAATAGTTTATCAAAATTCATGATAAATAACTTTACGGTGGGATCATGTTGAATCCAATACCATATGAGCTCACAAAAGTACCATAAAAACCTCTAAAGGGACTAATAATATTCTTGATCTCACTAGAAAATATCAGGGGAATGCTCTATAAATGATATAGTTTCACGCCCATATTCTTAACCACTTTTATATGAACCATAAACATACTCTAGTGTCCCATGCTGATGTGAAAGGATATATTATTTTCCTTAACCAAGTGGAAAGTCATCATATTCTGATAGTTTTTTAAGATCAAAAACATTTTCATATCCCTATACGTACTCATAATTTCAAATAACAAAATAATATATTAATGTAAATCCAAGGTGAACATAAGAATATTGCAATTAAAGAAACATGGTCACCATAGAGGGTTCCTATTCATCGAGGTTTCTTCCCACACTATGTGAATATGGTCAAGACAAATGTTCTACCCTCAGTCACCCAGCCATGAAGTTTCATGATGTTTCATTAAATGAAGCATTTAACACAAGAGTAGTATTATATTCCAAATTCAATAAACATTGAAATTATTGAGTCCCATAAATTAAATTTTATTGAAATAAAATAATATATTAGCTCCTCATCGACATGATAATGCAGTAGTGTCCATGGATGTCCTCCTCACTATACTCATATCAGTAACTCTAGAGGTCTTCCCTAGAGTACCATACATAATTTTAATCCCCATTTATAAATATATATCATCCATAGAGGTCCCACCCAAGGTAAAATTTATGTAGGTCTCCACAAAACAAGTCAATCAATAGTTTATATCATCCTTCATATACAAACCCATCAATGGAATGTAATCCTGAAGGACCATCCAATAAAAACCAAACCAATATTCAGGTATGTACAACCTCTAGTTTTCAATAGGTAGGTCCTCCTCACAATAAAATTCCATTTCAGTTAATAGGTCCTCCATGTGCTAACACAACTATTTTATTTATCTCATATCAATTAGAAATTGAGATTTGGGGATCAATTAACCTAATTGCTTCATCACTAACCTGCGACATCTCATTGTATTCAAAGTAATGTATGCGGTCATGGATATCATTGGGACTTTGACTAAATTTTTTAACTACAAATAAAATTGGGAATTTATTGAATAATGATGATTCCCTTGAAAAATTATGGGGGAAACAACAATTATGGTTAGATTAGGTTGATGAATCCCTATATATAGATGAGTAGAATAGCATTGGTTTGTGGAAAGGACTGGTGAGTAAAATATATTGTTCATGTTTTGGACTGTGGAAACTATCTGATATGATATTATTAATCCATTAAAATTGGAATAAATACCCTAATTATTATATAAACTGGAAAATTATTTTCCATATCATGTTAGGGAATGTTCCCATTGAATAACTATGCTTACTAGATAATGTGAGGACAAATCTCTACCAACACATTAATTTTATTTTCTTCTCATTAGCATGAACATTATGGTGGATTCATTTTATGATTTTCTCCAACAAATTTCCCTAATGGAATAAAAAAATTCTCAATATAATCATGAGTTTCTTACCAAACATCCACATTAGGGGGTTGGTGAGGGGATGAGGCTTTACACTTTTCCTTACTTGATGGGAAGCCTAGTTTCTTGGGGAGAAAAACATGTAACATCATTATTTCAGGCCATGTTTTAGGAATAATCACTTCATTCATAGGTATTTCTTTCTAATAAATTCATGTATTTCAGAAATCCCTTAAATTTTATATTCACAAAAAGAGATTTATTAGTATACTCACCTATAAAGAAACAAAAAATATCATGTATGTTTTCCATTTGTTGAAAGAGAAGCCAAAAAAACCCAAAACAGTCTATAATAGAAAGAATATATATTATTATAAAGGTAATTTATCCATTCCATGACCATATAAAATCCCAGAAAATCTAGATATTAAAAATATAATCTACAATTATAATAGTACACTAGAAACAGTAGCCTATAGGGATGTAATTTTATAACCTACACCACCACCCCTATGATCATAAAAATCAAAACATCTCTAAGATGTGATTTTGGATGAATAAAGTAAACCCCATCCCATAATGATAATAAATTTATATTAACTATTCCAACACTTCTAATAAAATTATTTTTCTTTAAGTTGGGTGATGTTTTGTAAAAAATAACCTTAAATTTCTTCCCATTGCATGATCATTCTTTGTCATTGGGGTAGTTATCACTGAATGTCACTAGAGACTCTGTTAAAGTCACCACACATAAAAGTGTGATATCAAACCTTCTTAGGTTATAAATAATAAGTGGTTAACTAAGAATAAAAATGTTAATTGTGATCACAATCCACCATGAAAAATATATCCCATGGGTGCAAAGTCCCCTTACTTCTCTGACAATGATGAGGATATGATTCCTAGTGTTCGCTATTAATTTGTAACATCATTGATTTTAGAATAATGTATATCCAAAAAATTACCATGAAATGGAATCACACACTAAAAATACATCCAATCTAAATATGGCCTTCAGTAATAAATATTTTTTTTCACACTAAGAATCAATGACATTCCCGTTATTAAGGAAATACTTGGTTATCTCCTACTCAGAATGCCTCTATAATACCCTAATATTTATTGATATGTTTATTTTTGAATAAATATAATATCATTGATATCTTTCATTATATGAAACATTGAGATCTTAAAATAACACTATGTTCGACAGTGAATAAAACATGAAATGCCGAGCATAAATAAACCCCAAAATATTATTATTTAAATATACCTATCATAACCAAGCTGTTAAATTGGAAGGTATTAGTAGTATAAAACAAATTATGAAATAAATATATAAACTAACTACTTGGTGAAAATTAATGGACTCATTCTTAGGTAATAATTACTCAGTTTTGAGAAAGTAACTTTGGGCTTCTGAAATACATTTTTGTCAAATATGATTTCTATTGAACAAATACCATAACTAAAATAAATAATGTGTATAATTTTAAAATAAAAATAATAACATTTTTACAACTTTTATATCTAAATTAACTTAGGGTAAATTGTTTTTATTTTTCTCAAAAGATAAATTTTCCAATGAATAACAAAAACCCTGATTTTTGCTGAATGATTTTTTATTTCAACCATGTGAAAATTTATACTTTTTTTTAAATGGTTTAAATTAATGTTTGTTATTTTATACTATTATTAATACAAGTAATTTCATTTGAATCATTTTTCTTATTTAATTGGGTACATGAACATTTTTATACATAAAAGACATTTCTCAAAAAACATGTTTCATTTAATTTTGTCAGTTTAATTTAAAATTAAATTATAACACTTATATGTTTTGAATTTTTAAAAAATAATTCAATTATTGGATTAATTGGTTCAAAATTAAGTAAATATGTCCCTTTTATTTTTAGACAATTTTAATAGTAATCTTAGTAATTTTTGTTACCACGGTAAAGGGTAAATCGTGTAATTAATGTTAACAATACAATTTTAAGGATTATAAAATGATTATAACACAAGAATTAATGTTATTTAATGATACCATTTAGTTAATAATCATCCAAATTTATATTAAATGTAATTTTATGTCCATTTTGATGATATTATAACCTTAAAAGTATTTTATTTAATGTAAATTAAAAATTTCACCCTATTTTTAATTACTATCATATATTTAATATCTGTTCATCCAGAGGAAATTTTTATCTATAAAAATTTAATTTAAATAAAAAATATTTATCTTTGTCATTATAACTTAATTTCAATTTTTAGTGAAAAAAATAAAGTTAAATTATCACACTACACTGACTCGTAAATTATTCAATTAATTAAAAATTAAAATAAATGAAATCTAAAATACTAAAAGTAATGTAATTTAAGATAAATAATGTGATACATGAAATTTATAGATCTACATGACATTTTAGGGATATAATAAAATATATTTTAATATTTTAAGTGTCGTCTTCGTGTTATTAAAGTCAATATAATGTATTGTTCCAAAATTGACACTCGTAATGAAATATAATTTATAATATTTTAGTAAATGATATAAAATAAAAAAATATTATATTATACCAAATGAATTATATATGGTCAATTAAATTGAAAACATTCTATATATGGCTCTTTTGGTATTTTATAGTAACATTATTGACCCTTTGACTTTAGAAAATCATAATGGTTTAGTAATTGTGAAAATGATTTATGAGGGGATAAAACTAAAATATAGGGGTGAAAATATCACTAATTTTTTTAAAATATTAATTTATAAAATTTTATTGAATTATACATACCTTATAATATAATTATATCAATTTGGAACCATTTTTACATGATAAATAATTTTTATTAATTTAATATTTTATGAAATTTTAAGAATACCCCTCCCCTCAATTATAAAACAGAACCCCTTCCTTCACATATTTACACCACATAAAACCATTTAGATTACCAAATCCATGAAATTTCCTATTATAAAGATATTTTACCATGTTATTATGTTTAAGGACACCTCAATGTATAAATACTAGGTCCCTTAAGAAGAGATATAAAGGGAGTCCATCAAAGATGATGTTACTGTCTTTACTAACTCATTCATGTTTCGTTATGCTCCTACATCCACTTCATGTGTTATACCGATATAAATAATTCCAATATATTAAATATAATTAGATATTATTATTATGGTACAAACATATTCCATATCTTTTCCATCCTATGAAATGTGAAAACATTGCTCGTGTGTATGTATGACATACCATCTCCAAGGACTGTTGTAAATCGTTTTTCATAAAAAATATATGTGATTGGTTATAAAGATAAAAATAATGAGTGTATATTATATATTTGAAATTTGTATTATTTTTAATATATAATACCATATATATCATCTTACCTATTAATCCTCTGGAAAATGAACATGTCAATCATGTATATGTGTGGACTACCACATCCATGAAGTGATGATCGATATCTTTCATTTACTATTTACATGGATGTAAATAAGGATATATTTAATAAATATATATTATATAATAATAATAATAATAGTATGATTAATATTTTTACCTTTATTTCAGTCTTCCCATCAACAACTGAAAACATTTTTCAAGAATATGTGTGACATGTCGTCTCTACGAACAGTGTACTTGATTTTTCACTCTATATATTTTATAGATGAATATAAATATATATATATATATATATATTTATATTGAATATATATTATATTAGTTTAATTAATAATTTATAGTGATTATGGAACCATAGTAATAGTATAATTACCAGAAATATTGAAACAAAACATACATGAAAAACAAAGCACTTAACACCCAAAATAATAATAATAGTAATAATATTGTAAACAAATGGGTAATAAAATATAATATATGGATAAAATACTTTATTATAGGTATTATATATAACTATAATCAATATATATGTATTATAGATGAGTTTAAAAGAACTTATGTGTAATGTCAGAACTGATATAAGGGTTTCTCATCTCACTTTAACTTCTAGGAGACATATTCCATATTCACCACTTATTTCTATTCTGTGGTGTATATACCACACCTTTGATATATTATAACATAACTATATTTTTCTTCATGGTATTTAATGTATCATATGAATATAATTCTTTTATTGGGACTATGATTGAAACGATACTCAAGTGGCAAGGGCTTATTTCACAATCTCATCATTATTCATGATTGTATATTTTAATGCCTTTTCTAAGGAATATTTCTCATCCATTTATATGATTTCTAAAAAATTAAAAAAATATAATTTTATATTATTAATGCTTAAATTCACATTTATTAATATTTTACTTTTAAAAAAATGATTTAAAGGAATCTTTCCATCGTTAAACAAAATAAGGAAATATTTATTAAAAATGTTTGAGAGGAATTTTTTAACTATTACAGAATGAATAAAAGTTTTAACTACAATGAAACCTAGTTTTGTTTAATATTCGTTTGATATTTTAAAACTTTATTTTCGATGAATATTATTTCATTATTACATGTGTAGTTTTTATATTTGGAAAATAATTTTTAATGAAAACAATTAGTATTTTTCTTGTGAAACCTTATAGAAATCTCTTTAATGTATTTTAAGTCATATAAAAATTCCATATGTAGTATTATGTTAAAGATATAATATAATAAAACCATTCCCCATATTTATTTTCAATTTTTATGATAAATTTTTCTATGTAATGTATTGATATTTTGTACGAATGGTTCTTCAAATAAATATAGTTATTGATTTTGTTATGGAATGTTATTCAGATGCATTATTTATTCATATAAGGAATGAATTAAAATTTGTAATTGATGGGAGTGGTCTTCTATAGACCGTCAATACCATGATAGTTCTCATGAAACAAACTTGATTTGGGTCTAGATGAGGCCTTATAAATTTTATTATATTTCATTGAACAAGAACATGATGATATTTTCAAATGTCATGGATGAGGCCTTGATGGTATGTTATAGATGTTTGTGATTATGAATTCAATCATTATTAAATCATTCATTAATTTCCATGTGATTATTTGTTATGTATAATATCCATGTATAAGATTCAAGTTCATGTGATTGTTTATATATATTATTTGATTATCCTGTAATCCTTCCATATAAGGCTCATGTTAATGTTTAAATCAAATTTGTTGTTGTTATTTACCTTTCTATATTTATTATTATTATTTTTCATGATTGATTCCTATATATGATTACCTTTATTGAGAATATGATATCTCCACCTTCTTATGTACTTTTTTCCTAGGATACCAGGATGTATTTTATGATTTATATAAAGGGATATGATAATGGGAATAATTTCATTCTTGAATAAAAGAATATGTTGTATTTTTTGTTTTGAAATGTAATGAAAATTTGATGTATATAGTTTACCAAGATTGATAAAATTTTTATTTATTTTGTATGTGATTTCTTATACCTAGTGCCAATATAATTATTTGACCATCAACTCTAGGATACCTGGATCATGGTATTTATCCTTGGTATTATATAAATTTTATACCAAACTTGGAGAATTAGATTTAAGAAGACTAAAATTAGGGATCACAACCTTGTGAATGGTTTTAGAATAGCATCATAATGTTTTGGTAATATGGAGATCATGTGGTTTCTAACTATGACTACTATTTATTAAACTTTACCAATTTGGTTTCAATCAATGGGTGAATCTTGAAATAATTTTGTTAACATTTAACAGGAAGAATAATTTCATGATTAGGAGAAACCAAATGCAATGACTAATAGAGTAAAAAATATTATGATTATTCCTAACAAATTCTCATAGTATATGATTAAAAACGTGAACCTTAACCAAATCTAAAACTAACCAAAAAAATTAGGGATAGTTTTTTCTAATAGATCAAGTAGTAGAGAGTATGGAGGGAATAAAGCTCAATTTCTTTCATATTAGAAATGCAGAGTGAGACACACCATATTATGTCTCAAAGGTATAATAAGTGTTTTTTTGGGTAAATGAATTTCATTGAGTGAATAATTTATGATTTTTTGAATATATTATTTGTGGGGAACATGGTCAATATCTGATTCAATACCAGAATAAGATAATTAAAATCAATAAAAATGAATTTACAAACTAATATCAATACTTTATGTAGAAGGATTGAAGAGTTTTTGTGTTTGGATTTGATAAATTATTTTTTCAAACTTTTTATATCAATGATATTTTTGTTATATTAATAATGAAACATTAATGAATTAATCTATAGTTTTTTTCTTAAATAATTTTAATGAATATAGAGAATGGTACTGGGGACCTAGAAACTTGATTTAATGGTTTGATGATTTTTTATGAAAGAAACCCATAATTAATATAAATATTACTCATAATTTTTTCATGATTATTATTTGAGTTAAATAGTTTATTGTTTAAGTAAATGGGATATTACTTTTAAACTTTCAAATGGTATGTGATTTAATGAAAAATTAATTAATGGTTATGTATAGAATATTTTTAGTTTTATTTTTGATAATATTATTTAGGTAATAATGAGAGGGATAATTTTTGTAATCATATATGTTTGCATTATGTTTTTATGGAAATTCATCTTATTACCATTTTTTACAAGAATATTTGATCAAGGTATTAACATATGACATTAAGTGATAATTTATGGGGGATTATTATAATGTTTATTTTGTAAATTTAGTGATCTTATTCCTAAATTTTTGGATTTTTTGGAGGAGCCTTAGGATCGAGTTCTTATGAAATAAATTAAGTTGAAATTTAGATATTATTTTTTGTGGTTAAAGTATGATTTATCATATTGGGGAACATATGTGGATGATTTTTTATTTGTGTAAATATTTAGAGGTTAAATGAATGTCTTATGGATATTTTTATTCATTAAAAGTGATTTAGGTATGAAAAATTATCTTGAGTATCCATCTCTTACAGAAATAGACGAAGTGTAAATGGATTGAAGCACAAAAAATGGTTGAGATTATGTTTGTGACACGGAAAGAATAAAGTATGATTATATTCTCAAGATCTTTATCTAGATAGTAAAATAATACCATAAATTTATGAAAAATACATGAAAAATGTAATTTGATTACTTTTATAGTTGAGATATAAATTTCAACTTAACCCATCACATGTTTATGGTTTTATGACCTATATCACTCTATATCAATCTCTATGATTTATATTTCTCTTACACGTACATATTTTAAATTCCCAATAATTCTCTCCTATTCATAATCTTTTATTGCTGACTTTAATACTCCTCTTACCTTCTTTTAACATGAATATTTTCACCCCTTTTATGATGTGGGTATTCCAAAAAGATATTTTCAAATGTCAATTCCATGATTACATATGAAAAGTTAAAATTTGGAGGGATGAATTTATTGAAGGGGGAGAATGTAAAACCCCAATATTTAATAGTATCTTAATTTTTAAATAAATTTAGTCTCTTTGATATTTTTGGTTCCCACAACTCTAATATTTTAAAAGAACGCCATATTCGATAGCATATACAACATGCAATACCAAGCTTAAATAGACAACTAAATATTGTTAGTTAAATATAAAAATTATAACATAGATATAAAATTGGAAGATATTATTTTTATTACGCAAATTATTTTGTTCATATATAATTTACCTAGTGATTAGAAAGTAATTTATTAATATTTATGAAATACGTACATTTTTGTAAAAGACTTATTTTATGTTTCTGAAATACATCTCATTAAAAAATAATTTTTATTAAGAAAAAATTATAATTATTTTCTATAATGTATATAAATTGTATTTTATAAATAAAATATCATTTTTAAAATCATCATATTAAAATTAAATAATTTTTAGAATTTTCAGAAAAGATTTATTTTTTAACTAATATGGAAAAATGTGGATTTTTTTAGAAATTTTTAGTTTTATTTTAACCATTTGAAAAGACAATATTTTATTTTTAAATTGATTAAATGTAAAATTAGTAATAAAATAATATTAATAATACAATTAAGTTTATTAGAATAAATTTTATCATTCAATTGGGTATAAAAATATTTTTAAGTAATAATTCTAAAAACAGTTTTTTAATGTGTTTTTCCAATTTAATTTGAAATTAAGTCCCACTAATTATTTATATAGAATTTTTTAAAAATTAATTCATATTCGGATTCATAGTTTAATTTTTTTTTTATAATTTCCTTTTATTTTTGGTCAATATGAATAATAACCATGGTAATTTTTGTTACCATAGTAAAGTGTAAATCGAGTAATTAATGTTAAAAAAAATTAAATTGAAATGGAAAGAAAATTACCCAAACACCTTATTAAATATTATTTTATGAGTCTGTTTATTTTATAATCCGATAATATTATATTATATGGTAATTAATGGAAATTTTATGGTATTATGACATATATAGTATTTTATTTCATCAAATGTGAATCATGTAACACTTTTGTTTTTAAAAACTATAATAATTTTAGTGTATGAATATCGAGAGGATATATTTGATTCTAAATATTATTTATAAATATAAAAGATTTATCTTCCTCATTATAATATGTTTTTATTTTTTAGATGTTAAATAATTACCTTAAATAGTTACACAACACTAACTCTAAAATTATTGAATTAATTGGAAAATGAAATTGAAAATAACTAAATAATATAGATTAATAGAAAAATAAATGATTTTTAAAATATTTAATGTAATATAATTTATTCAAAATAATGTGATCCAAAGGTTTTAGAGATTACCATGACATGTTAGGGATGTAGTAAAATAATTTATTTCTAATTCCAAGTGTTTTATTGATATTATTAATGTCAATGTAATGACTAGTTCTAAAAGTAGACATTATTGATAATTTATTGTAAATAATATTTTATTACATGATTTAAGTTCGTAAAAGTATTATATTCACCCAAATGGATTGTATAGGGTTAATGAATTATTCCAAATTATATTTATGTGTCTTTCTGAATTTTATTGAAACATTATTGACCCTTAATGAAGATAAAATTTTAATATTACAGTAATTATTCAAACGATTTATGAGTGTTTAAAAATAATAGATAAGGGTGAAAACATATCCAAATTTAATTGGATGAAATTATTTTCATATATATTCAACGAATATTATAATTATATTAAAATATATCCATTTATACATGATGAATAATTTATTTTAATTTAATATTTTTTGAAATTCCCAGAATACACATCCCCTTAATAATAAAAGGGCACCCCTTGCTTCAGTTATTTACATAACTTTGAGCCATATAGCTTGACCAAACCTTTCCCATTTATATTATCAACATACATATCCAATTTATTTATGTTATTAAACATCAAAATTAGAAATCTTATTTCCCTTATGAAAAGATCTAAAGGGATTCCACCAAAGAATATGTAATCCTCTTTAACAACTCATTCATGTTTATTTATTCTTCTAAAGCATATTTATGTGTTGTAATTATCTTTAAATAGTAATTATAGTATCATAAGTATATTGATATCGTATTATGATTATGGGAAGACTATATTCAATCATTTATCTATCCTATAAAAAGAAAAAACATCACACAATCATAGGTATGGATTACTATCTCTATGTGGCATTATAATTCAATTTTTAACACCAATTTACATGGATGGTTATAAATATGTAACTAATGAGTATATATGATATCTATGAGAAAAATATTATTTTAAACTATAATATCATACATATAATCTTAACATCCAATCCTTTGGAAAATAATAATGTCACTTATAAGAACATGTGGACTACCACCTTCATTAAATGATGTATAGGTTTTTCATTTACGCTTTACATGGATGGTAATAAGGATATATTTTATTAATATATTTGACATATATGATATAATAATTATTTGGAGATCCTTAAAATATGAAACTAATATAAATTATTTATCATGTATGAGTGGCTCCATATTGGACTCATTTGATGATAAAGTGATGATAAGTCAAAAATTATTCTTCCAATAAAACTGAGACAGGTTATAACGATATTTTTTACCATATAATTTGGTTTTAACACCTCATTTTCCCTTATTAAAATTATTACACTATCAAAATTTTATACACATTAAGGGTCAATAATTTTACAATAAAATACCAAAAGACCCATTAATGGACGAATATAGATTTATTTAATGATATTACATTCATTTAGTCTATTTTAAATATTTATAAGAATTTTTTATCATTTATTGAAATATTATATTTTTTAAAAAAATATACATAATGTCAATTTTCAGAAATATTCATTAATTTGACATTAATAATATCAATCTATGCCGAACAATTTGACCCAAATATTTTATTATATCTCTAACATGTCATGATCATATAAAAATTCATATATCACATAATTGGTTACAAATTATATTACTTTTAATATTTTAAATAGGATTTATTTTTTTTACATTAAATGATTAATTATTAAGTCATCATAGTGTATGAATTTGAGGTTGATATTTCATTATTGAAAAATTTGACCTCATAATATTCTTTTTATAGATTATTTTACCATATATTATTCCGTAAATATTATTCTCAATTTATTTTGTAAATGGAAGGTATTTTAGTTTTATAAAATTATATATTTATTATGATTATTTATTTATGATATCTCTTGATGTATGTTTACCCTTACCAATCATCTATGTTCACAGATTTCATATTTTAATATTTTACTCTGGATAATGGGAATTGTTTAATGATTGATTTATTGGGACATGATCAGGTAAATAAATTCATTCTCAAAGGAAATAATCTGTGGAATTTTATGTTTTGAAAAGTAATGATAATTTCAATAATGTATCTAGTATAAAAGACTATTAAAAAATTTCATCCATTGGGATTTCATTACTTGTATAAAGTGAAAATGTAGTTAAGTAACAATTGACATGGGTCTACTGGGGTTGGGGTCTTTATAGCCTCATACAATGAGATAGGGAATGGTATGTATTCATCCACAACCCACCCACCACCCGAGCAAGATGAAGCTCCTTAAATTTAGAAACTTTTCACATGATATGAAGTTCAGTCAGAATATCTAAAGTTGATGAAAGGTAAATCGCCTAAAGAAACTCTTATAGATAATTACACTTCCCAAATAGAGGTTAATCTCACTTATTAACTATAAAATCAATGAGAAAAATCTCCATAATAAGTATGATAAATATATAACCTCATGAATAGTTCTGGTTCTAGTGCATTAGTTTATCTTATCCCACTGAATAAAAAGTATAATGAAATTAATAGGATAGTCAATTCCATTTAAAAGAAGCTACCCCATATTGACTTGAATGTCATATCAGCCGTATTCATAGGATAGATGAATATATTAGGATCTTTCCATTGGTTCCAATAGAGTAATTTCCCAAGAACCATTTTTATCTGAGTTCATTGAATTCCTCATGTCCCTTGTTACTCAAATGGAAACTGTAGAGGGGTAGTGTATGGTAGTGTAGATAAATAGAAATATTTATATGTAAACCCATGAGATTTTGGAAAAATTAATCATTAAAATATAATATGAAATCATTTATTATATAGGTAGTTATAATTTTAAAAATAAATGAATATGTAAAAAGTGTGAAATTCAAATGAGGAAAACTGACTAATTTTTTAGAAATGTTTTGAAATATTTTATTGAATTGTGAATTTTTGATAAATTTAATACATTTTAGTATTTATATCAATAAAATTTAGTGTTGAAATTTTATTTATAACTAATTAAATCAATTAATGAAATAAAAGAAATGGTTAACCAATTATAAGGAATAATAGCCTAATAATTGTTGGTAAAATTGAAATATTTTGATTAAAGGAATTATTTTATGATATGTGTTTTATTTAGAAAAATTAATGATATATAAATTACTAAAATTATGTAAAATTATTTCTATATATTTATAAAAATTAATGATCACTCATAAATTTATTTTATTTTGTATAGAAGTGATGATAAAATCATTTGAAGGAAAATTGTTTTATTTCTCATAACACTATTTTTTTACCCATGTAATGTATTTCATGTCAAAATATTAAATTAATATATACTAATAAATGATATTTATGATATTTTGTGATAAAATAATCAATAAAATAAAGTAATGTTCATATAATTGCATTCAATAGGTACAACATGAGAATAAAATAATTTTTTCTATAAATTTATTTCCTGAATTTTGCATATAAATATTATAATTATTCATTACCGTATTTATAAATTCAACATGATGGAATGAATTTTATATTTTTAGTTATATTTTTTAAAAAATAATTACAATTATCATATTATTTATTTTCATAAAATTAATTAACAATGGTAAAATGTAAAGTTATCACATTAAAGTTTAAAATGGGTTTAATGGGGATAAACATAGGAATTAGGCATTCAATATCACAAAAACCTAACATTGTTTAGTCAGTTGAGTGTATTTATACCTATCAATACCTTATTTAGTGACACTTTCCTATGAATATTATTTTATATTATATTCAAGTCATGGGTACTTATGATGATGCCTCTTGCCTTACTTATAAACAAGAACAACTATTACTCACTTCTATGTATAGTTTTACAACAACATATAATCAAATATATACACAGTTCACTTGAAAAAATACCTCTCCATGTTTTAGAGGTTTTGATCTCACCAAAAGGAAATCCTTATTTAGTTCAATGTGTAAGCTAAAGGAGGATAACAAAAGAAGAGGTAATTTTATTAAACAAGAACTTCCTAGTTTATTTCATCTTCTACCTAATTATAAATATATTATATCAAAAATAAGAAGAAGAAATTAGTATAAAAAATATAATAATTTTTTATGCTGATATATTAATAGATTATCTACTTCTCTTCCAAATAATAGAAAATGAATGTTTCTCGCAGGCGTACATGTCGACGAAAACCTCCCTGAAGTAATGTAATTCATTTATTATCACCACCAATCATGAATTATTATATAAATATATTTAATGAATATGTACATATTTATAAACTTATTTTTATTCTATAAATATTAATTACTATTTACCATCCTTCTTTTCATCTATTTAATACTGAAAACAACACAAGTATATATGTACGAAATACCACCATGAAAAAGTGATAAAAATTATTTTACCATTAAAAACTAGAATGTATAGATATAAAATTGATTATAATTAATAAATTTTATATGTATATAATGATTATGATAACATATATTATAAAAACGTGAAAACGTTTTGACAACCATGATCATTGAATAAAAACATATGTGGAAAATAGAAACATTGATAGTAGAATATTGATTGTAATTAAGAATTATTAATAAATTAATAATTAAAAATTAATAGGGAATGATGTATAAAAATATAACTATTAATATTGTTATATATTGATGTTTATTATGAAAAAGATTATTATATAGGTGTTTTTATAATGTACGAAGAATGTGGGGACTTAAGGTAAAATCTAATGTTTCAATGTCACATTTAATCGATGTTATTTATATTTCAATTTCCAAAATATAAAATCACATGTCATTTTTCTCTTAAAACTCATATATTTTTTTCTTTTGTGGTTAATTATATTTTTTTCAAATATTTATTCCATTTTCCCTATTTATGGTACTCAAAAGGTCTAAAAAATGCATAAAAAAACTAACCCAACTTCTCTTTTTTAGTCTAGAATCCTTCCCCTCTATAACCATATTCATAAAAAAATTTCTATAAATGTTTTTATATAATTTAATGTGATTATAAAATATATATATATAATTTATAGTTTTTTTAAAACATTTTTATGTAACATTCTTTTCATTTCCATAATGGATCTTTTGATACTTTCATTACAAAAGTGTGAAAATATTGTTTTTAAGCATTTAAAAGAAGAATATATTTTCTTGTGTTCATTTACTTTCTACATCAAGAACATAATTTAATTGTATAAATTGTTTTCAAAAATAAATAAATATTCGAATTTTTAACGAATTTGTATTTTTCAAAAACTACTAAAGAAAATAGTTTTTCATCATGTTTTTCAAATCATATTTTAAATGCTTTCATAAAAATAAACTTCTCCCACTTCAAAATGATTTAAGGATTATCACGATTCATTGAAGATATGATATTTTGATTTTATACACTATTTCAAGGTTTTTATGATATTCAAATAAAAATTATCTAGTTAAGTGGAATTGATATAAAATTGTTGTTGAGAATATCAATGAATTATTATTTGAAAATTTATCTAATATACTAAAATCAAGATATTTGGTATTAGTGTGCATTTCAATAAATAATATGATTGAAACATTAATATTTATTTTACTAATTTGATGTATATTATTGGGTTAAAAAATCCTCCAATATATGTAGTGTATCTATTGGATTTTTCGAATCATTCAATGTTCATATGGGATTATTCAAATATTTTTTATTTGACAAAATCATGTATAAAAAAGGAAGAATAAATGAATTTTGAGTCCTGGAGTGTTTTGGATGAAAAACATTGAATCCCCACACAAGACCAATTACCATTTCCTAGAAGTGGTTAATATATGAAATCAATTATGATACTTAATTTTATCTACATTTATTCATCCACTGAAACACTTGAATAATTCTCATGTATAGTTGATGAATTTATGAATTAATTATATATATTTAATTCATATAATTATATGTCATATTACTAATTAATAATTGATATCCATATAGTATGATCGAAATACCTAGCAAACACTACTATCATAGTTATTTTGTAACGATAAACATGGTCCAGCATGAAAATTAAAAGTTTCATGCAATCCATAATAATATTAACACACACACACACAAATATATATATATATATATATGTAATTAGAGAATATTTACTTAAATATATTTTTTCACTAAAAACTAAATTATTTTTTTTTCAATTTCATGTTATATTATTTATATAGCATAACTTTTCAAATCATATATAAAACAACATTTGTATATATTCTAAAAAACTTTTTGCGATGAAATCACTTACTTAACCTAGTATCAGATAAAATAGAATACCCTTTGAATAACTATCCAAAAAATGTTTGGATTAACTCCAAAACATATTTAGAGTAGTAATATAAGTCAAAATAAATCCACATTTAGTGAAATATAGAGTTTGAACCCATGAGAACTTATAGAATTTTAAACAAATACAAATCTATAGAGCCATATATGTAAGAAAATAGTGTCCCTTAGTGGATCATCGATTATACTCAATATATAAAAGGATATGATGTGATATCCATAAAATACATATATCTCTATACCTATTTCTATCGGTCTACATAATATGAAAACATGAATCTTTATATTTTTCATTTTTCTATGACATTGAGCAACAACGGGACATAAAACATGTTATTCAAATTAGGTAACACATATATACTCAATTATTAGCGTGTAGACTGATCTGGTCAATGAATATGTATCTTTTAATTCATCCTCATACATAAGAGAATCATATGTATCTTATCAGGATTGATATATAAAACACAAGTGTTTTTACTCGCTCCCACAAACTACCTTAGTCATTAGACTAGATCCATAAATGTCATATGATATAATAAATTTAATATTGGTTAATCTAAAATAAACGACATCATCAAAAACAAACTAAACCACCCTCATATTAGATAACTTAATATATAGACTTTCATAAGTATGGTATTAGAGATAAAATGTTCTCATTCTAGGTATCTTTTCAATATCATGTGATGGGGATTCAAATATGATATATTCACTACTAGTATAACAAATACATCTATATGAAACTCCATCTGGTTTCCTTATTCAATCTTTTAGTGAAAAAATGAGTCTCATTCTCTATTTTATACCTCATGATCATAATCTATATCTTGGTACAATAATCCTACTCACTCTAACAATGTAATTTAATTATAACCTATAATACTCCACGACAAACATCAATTAATGATAAAATAAAAAATCATACTTTTAGAGGTTAGTTATCATTAAACATTATAAAATTTGTATATATATAATAATTTATTGTAGATAACATGAAATAATGATAAAATAGAGGATTAATATAATATTATACATTTTATTATTATTACAGTGATTATAAATTCTTAACAACACAAATATAAGAACCATTATATCATATCATATATGATAAACATTCAAATGAGGCTTATGTTTCCTAAGCATTCATGGTTCTTCTGTCTATTTAAATTATATTTAATTTATGCCACATCCTGTTATGACCATCTAATAAAACTCTCCCACTAATCTATTTTGTGGGAAAAGTATATAATGTAATATATTTTTAAAAATTGTATGACTAGTAAACATATTCATAACTATTAAACTTCTTGAACATATTTAAACTTCTAAAAAACACAACATCAAGTTTTTTCTTGTCAAATTTTATTATAAACATATAAATTTATTTAGGTCCATCATAAACATTATTGTAACCATATTTCATCAAAACAATCCTTCAAATAATGTAACTAACAAAATTATTGTTTTTTCATATCTCATAAACACTTTTACGATAAGATAAAAATTATATTAATATGGTAACAAAACGTAACTATTACATTTATCATTATATACCTTAACCAATTTTAGGATATCATGTGTCATTAACCATTATTTTTTACTAGTACACGCTATCAAGAAATAGTGTATTTATATTTTCATAATAACTAAATGTCACTATTTAAATTTTTTTATTTTCACCAATGCTAAGAACTTTTAGGATATTGAGTGAAAAATATTTAACCTTATACTTCTATAATCCTCTATTAAATAATGATATTCACTATTAAATATTAACTAAATATAGAACTTTTCATTTTTATTTACAATCACTTATTCTAAACAGTTTTTGTCATTATGTGGATATCACATTAACTAAATATTGTTGTAATTATTTATTTTTTAAATTTTAACTTCATTAAGTAAAAAACATAATACCTCTATCCATAAAGACATTATAATATTTTAAATTATCTGAATAATATTACAACTTTTATTTTGTAAAATAAAATATTTTTTTTAATTGGAATATTAAAACCACAATATTTTTCTATATCATATATCATTTATGATTTGTTTGAACATTTTTTATTTTAAATTAATTCTTCATCAAAATATACCACCAGTGGGTGGTGGGAACACATTCCCTCATATTTTCAAAAAATACTAGATTAACACATTTATTATGAATAAACACTTTAATCTATATCTTCTTCTTTTAACATGTTATAGTAACTGATAAATCATAAATCTTTATAAAATTATTTAACTTATGGTTTTTGTAATAATTATTTTTTATCAAAAATATTCTCCTATCACATAATATATTTCGTATGAATATACATATCTTTTAATTAGATTAATTTGAGCTTGATAAAATATTTTAATTAGACTATTATTTATGGTAACTATTTAAAAAATATCATAAATATAAACAACAAGATCAATCAATTATTCTTTTGATTTAAAACTCCTTTATATTTAAAACACTTTGTATAATGTACATTTGGTATCACATTTCATTAAAAATAATAGAATTAATTTCTATAACATCAATACCTTATAATTTCTATAAAAGATATAAAATGACCATGCTATGTATAGTACATTAGAACCATGACATTATACCAATTTTAAACCAAATTTAAGTCCTATAATTTGAACAATTACCTATGTGTAATCTATATATAGTATATTAGAACCAAGACATCATATTACAAGTTTATATATATATATTCATTATGATAAGAGAATATTGGGTAAATATTCTAGGATTTCTATAATAGTTTCAGAACATTTCTATGGATAACATTAGATTAAATTTCCATACTAGATCTTGTTATTTTTTCTCCAATTAAAAAATGTTGTAGAACCAAAAAAAATCAAAAATATTTATATTAAAAACACCCATCTTATTTCATTTAAAGAACTATTATTTTTCATTCTTTATTGTAGATCTACATGAGATAAAAACATACATCCTGTGATCAATTTATCGAATCATGAAGGATTAAAGGTATCAATATAAAACCTTAATGAAAACCTTACTCTCACTAATTAATTTAACATATAAAATCATACTGAATAGCATTTTATGTAACTAATAAAATTGAGTATATGAGACCAAATCTCCAAAAATCAGTGCCACAACCATTCATATTTATAACATATGTAGAAACTCTAATCCATTTGGCCATTTTGTATCTAATTCCATTAAAACCTTAAATTAATCACTCTATGGTTCCCAAAAATTCTAAATTAACTTATTAAACAATTTCAAAAAAAATTATGGATGCATGAATTGTTTTGACCCATATAATTTTCGTAAATAATTTTTCTTGTATAAATAATCTTACTTAATATTTTTTGTTAAGATACCAGTTTATGGATTATATAAATTAATCTTTTTTTATCAATGATTCATCAAAAAATTTAACACGACGATGATGACGATATTATATTCAGGGAAATATTTTAATAGATGAGTATAATGTATTATTAACCATTTAATAAAAAAATTTATTAATGATATTCCCCTGAAATGATGAACCACTTCATAAAAACACATAAAATCCATTTGTAGGCCAAGATCCATATTTCACTATGACTATTTCTGGTTATCACATCAATAATCCATGACTATATTTACTAGATGTTTTTTTCAATCACATCGTATATGAATCTTGGATTGTTGAGAAGAAAACTCTTTGTACAGTCAATCATATGGATATGCTCAATTATATTCCTCTGGTATCATAATTTTTAGGGCTTCCAAAAAAGTGTAACCAAAAAAATTCCATGAATAATCCAGCAAATGAAAATCAAGGGATAAATATGCTTAGATTGACAATACTATCAAGTTAATCAAAAGTCACATATAAATTTCAATCTTTACATAGGATAATCGATGATTACTTAGGAAGATCATGATAATACCCATTTTAATGATTAAGGTATTGACATGTGTCGATTTAGAATGAACCTCTCGCTTACTATTTTTAGGGGATTTTAATTTCACCATCATATATCATATGATTCTAATTTTTTATGAATGATTCAATTATTTTAGGTTGGTATCCAATTACATCCACCAAATTAATATGTTCAAACCATGTTAATGTGAAACACATTAAAAAAGATAATTTTGTTATTACTCACATAAAATGGAAATCAATTATATTCATACATATAAAAATTCATTATATGGGTAAGGTATATAAACAATTTAGGTAAAGTCATATTGTTATATAACATTGAAAATTTTCACATGGTTTATCCTAGGGAAACATATACTTAAACTCATTCACTCTTAGATTAGTTATTCACCACCCTTCCAAACCCATTCCCTCTACCCATTGATACACTACACAATAGAGAATCTAATTCATTATAAATATAACACCAAATATGGAGAAAATATATTCACTAAATAAATTTAAGATAATAAAATATATTATGAACTAAGTTCATGGTAGATGAAAAAATAAATTCATTATCATACCTTGAATTAAAGGTAAATATCTATTTTAGAAACCATTTAACATTTAATATAAATAGTACATAATAATAACATTTCATAAAAAAAATTACTAAATAAGAATATATCACTGAATAAACAATTAAATAAAAAAATCCAATTTTAATCATGAGTTAACAATTCATCAAAATTTCATTAATAGAATGTAACTATAAACCCTTTTGTAAATTCAACCTTTAAATTATAGAGATTCCATTATTTTGAATAGAAATATTTAATATTTATTTAAATGATAACTCTTACATATTATTCAATGAATAGAATTTATATTATAAGTATATGATTTTATATGAATTATAAAATATTTATATTCCAATTTATATTATGTAAACATTTTACATGACATACATATCATATACTTAGTCATTATTTGAACATTATTTATATCAGTCACCAAAAATAGTTTTTATGTGGTATAAATAATATCCAAATAAGGGCCAATTTTATTTTCAACAATTCAAAATAACTAATTATGAACAATTCAGATTTTAAATATAAAAATATTATATTTTAAATTTATTTCATAATTTATAACCCTTTATAAATCATTTTTATGATTTTTAAGTAAAAAATTCTTTTCCTATATCACAAATCATGCCATATAATTTTTTAAAGCTATTTTAAATATTAAACATTAATATTAGGGAATATAAAATTTCCATAAACATATATTTAGTTAATTATTAACCATATATAATGGATAAATTAATCATATAATCCTTTGAATATTATTGTTCCTAAAATATCATTATAATGATTTATAAACATTTCATAAATCATTCAAAATATTTTAAAATTAATAAAATACATTTAAGATTACCCTTATATAAAATAAATTTTTTATTTAATGTTATATTCCTTTTACCCTTACATAGATTCTCTGGTAGGATATTTATAATGGTTATTCACTATTAACCATTATTCAAATTAAAAATTACTTTTTTATAACTTTAATGGGGTGTTTACATTTATATAGGTTATCTGCATAAAGGATAACCTATAATTCTAAAGAATACGTTATGGTAACAATGAAACTATAAAAAATAAATCTATTTAGAATTTCTTAACATATATAAATGTATCAAAAAAATCAAAACATTCACAAAATAACAGAAAATAGGTGTTACCCTTTTGTGAAACCTGTTATATAATGGTATGTCATGGGTTACCTTAACGCAAAACTTTTAAAACCACAACCACCTTTATAGTCAAGTGTAAGAACCATAATATCCTTATATAACACTTTTATTAAAACCATATACATATGTGTTTCAATTAAGGCTACCTTTACATGATCCATTTATGTAAAGGTATTTCATATGTTTCCGTAATTGCATTTAGATAGTATGGGTTAATGATTCTGGTTGTTTTGCTCTCAAAGTATAGTTAATTCCTTGTGTACCATTATGTATCTATTATACATAAGGGTAAACATTTTTAAAAAATTTAAAATACATGAAAAACAGTTCCATTTATTTAGTTTCTTCTTCATTCAACAAAATATTTCATTAATCTAAGTCATGAGGTTTCCCTGATACCACTAAATGTTTTTATATTCTAAAATTAATTATCATATTAAGTGAAAGTGATTAAGAACCTTTATCAATAATATAATTGAAATATAATAAGAAAATGAATTTAAAATATTAAAATAAAGATATATTTTACTAGTATACCTTACACCAAGTAAGTTGATGAAACCCTTGATCTTCATGTGAGGATTTTGATAAAGATCAAATAATGTAAAATAAAGTATTATACACTTGTTAGTGTATCCATAAAAAATGATAAATCATCTAATATTCATCTAGGATAATTATTCAATTCATGATGAGATTGAATCTCATACACAAAGAAGGAAAACAAAGAGTGTCTCAGTTTACATGATGTTTTGTCTAAGAAGCATGAAATCACCACACCACACCCACTCCCATTGCATGGCGGCGATCTATATAGGTAATGAAGGATGATCCATAATTACATCTACATTAATTAATGCATTTAAATGGATTAATAAATTCCATGGATGATTTATGAATATATTAATTCATTGAATGAATTTACTTCATAGTATTGTATCTCAAATAAATCCTAAATAAATTATAGTTATGTGGTATTATTGAACAAGCCATAATATACTAATATACTTCTAAGTGTATAATGATAATCATCATTTTTCATGTAAATAACAATTTTCATGAAATCCATCTTAATATTGACACACACACACAGAGATATATATATGTATATATACATTGCAAACATATCTATCACATTAATTCCTAAAATGGGTTATGTTGATTTAATTTTAATATTATTTTCCTAAATCCCATTTCATTCCCATGGGATATTTACAATATAATGGAATAATTAATTCTCTAAAGTTATTATGTAATATACATGTATGGTTCATCATTATTTGGTCGATGGATCCTTTAAATCTATTCAGTACATTAGATAATGTTTTATAACTCATGACCTCAAAGTTTACACTAGTGGTTAGCCCAATACTACTATGTGGTGAATGTATTAGTGGGTAGTCATGGCATATTATTTCTATTATTATGTGTATTTCATAATATTTTCTTTTATTTCTATTATATTCTATCTAGGATCATGATTAAATAATGATGATTCCAAACTATTCTAAATCACTTATTATTTATTTTAAATTTATTTTCCCTAAGACATTATTTATAGTCGATGATTTCTTAGGTATGTTTTCTTAATTCATTATCATCTTCTCATGAACTTATTATTTTATTCTTGTTAGTTGTAATCATCTATTTATTTCTCTCATTCTTACCCTTACGAGACATATGATATCACAATTTATTTTGTTTTATTTTCCCAGGTAATGAAAAAAAATAAAGTATTAATTGATATAGAAGGATACTGTGTTTGATTAACTTTATGGTAGATTTTGAAGCTCATTCCAAAAAATAAATTGATTATGTTTCAAGTATCCAAATAGACTAAACCTTTATAGTTTATAGACATGTATTATTGTGAGATATATTTATTATTCATCTAAAATGATGTAATGCTTATTTAAGTTATGCTTGGATCACCATAGTTAGTATCAAATAAAGGTTTACTTATTTTTTTATATTAAATATTGAGTAAATTTAGGATAAAACCGTTGAAAATTTATTATAAACCAAGGTGATATTTGATGAACCATTAGGTTCATATATAGATAAGAATGTATCATAATTAATAAATAATGCAAATGTTTATCATCATCGGATGACTACTAACTCTTATTATTAATGCTAGATACTAAAACAATATTATTTGGTTTTATTAAAAGAATAAATCCTCGATGAATATAGATAATAATGAATGTGACAATTAATGAAGTGATAATCCTTATTAGAACCCAAATAGAATGGGAGATTCGATGTAAAATCTTCTGGATATGATCACCAAACTCACATTATCTATGAATAGTAACATGAATCATATTAAACATAAAAATGTCCAAAGTAATGAAAAAATAAACATCAATCAATTTATGTCACAATTGTTACCTTACTTAAGTGGGTCCTCAAATACAATCATTATATATAAATGGATTAGTGTTATATAAAATATATTGTGGGTTATGTAGTGTATGGATAGTCACATGTTTGTTTTGTTTGTGTACTATTTGGAAGGTGAAGCCAATCAATGGTGGTCTCTTATCAAGAATATGAGTTAAGAGGACATAATTGACTCTATAACATGGAAGTATATTAATAAATTATTTTTAAATAATTATTATCATGAACCAAATTTCACTAATATAGAGATTTTATTTCTATAATTAAAACAAAAGGATGATAAATACATTAACACCTATGAGGAAAATTTCACAGGACGTGCAAGGTGTTCATATAGTTTAATCATTAAAACGTGAAATAAAAATTGATGAATTTTTAGTGGATTAAAATATTCCACTAAAAGGAATTACATATAAAATACTATAACAGTATAAAAAATCATTTTATGTTCTCTTGAGGTTGAAATATAGAGTGTATACTCTCATTGTTCTTATGGGTTTAAGGAAAATAATTTAAAAAAGAATCATCAAGGATACTAATAATAGTAAAACACATAGAAAATTAAAATTAATATTCATTTGTACTAAAATTTTGGTAATAATTGTAGATGACATTTTCTCTAAGGGATAGGTAAATACTTTAAGTGTAAAATAAAATTTTATCGAACACATGAATGGTGGGGGGATAAGTATGAAAAAAAACCCTTTCAAATGGACCACCCACACTCCAATGATTAATTTTTTTGGATAATGTAAATTATTATAAGACCTATAGATTTTATGATATATCTCCCATTAGATAAGTTTTGTGTCTTTGATATCTTACTTTACATTCAGTACTACATTTAAATGAACAATGATATCCTATTTGAAAAATATTATTTATCATGATAATTATATCCTTTTCGTTGGATTGGAAGGTATGAATAGAAATAACTAAATTATGAAAATTTATTTTTAACACATGTATAAAACAAGTTCTTTTGTTATCAATTGTTTAAGAATGAAAATAAAATTATATGAACATAAAAAATATATTTTTCAAAAAAACCAATTTTATACACACAATATTTTTTATCCTATTCAATTATGTTAATCTACATTTATTAATTATTTTAATAAAATTATTAGATAATATATTAAATAAAATATTGTAACATTTTTCTAATTTTTTTTAATAGGGATGAAATATGAATAAATCAATTTCTCTAATGAAGAATCCATTTCTCTAGAATCCATTTTTGTTCTGTTTTGTGACCTTATATGATAAATAATATTTACTACTTATAGTTTTTAAATAGTAAAAAATAGATTCCATAATTGGAATTTTTATAATAAATATAATGTATGAAATTAAACCTAATTATTTTCATTATTAATATTAATCTAGGTATAAATTTATTATTATGATAAAGGTTAAAAAGGATTACAAAGGGGTTAAACATAAGAGATAAGGATTGAAATATCCTAAAAATGTCTAAATTTTACTCGATTAAGGGATTCAGATCTTATATAATGCTATCATTTAACATGTTCAAATTTTTCACCACATTCCCTTGAAATTGTATTTACTATATTTCAATATTATTAATAATGAAAAATGTTCCACTCCCTCACTTATAAAAGATAACCTCTTATCCCCTCTTCCCACTCCACTTTATCTATTTAGATTAACCAAAATAGGCTCAAATACTCTACCAACTACATTATCAATGATCTCGCGATGCTAGTATTCATAAAAACCCATCTAATTATCCAAAAAGTGATTTTTAATGTATGAACATGAAGATGAGAATGTTTGAATGCATACAAAGTAATATATGACATAAGGTATAGGTTTATATTAAATAATCATTTTATTCCATGATTATTTATATAAAATTTAAATTGATAGGAATTATATGATCCTTATTTTTTTAACTGCACTTATATTCTTCTCCTTTGGTTATTACAATATTTTTTATATATAAATACTATTTTCCTTTCTTAAGTACTTAAAAATATAGAAAAATGTTTTTGAGAACAACCAACCTTATTTTCTATTTGGTCAATGATCATTTTATCCAATGTAAGTTTTCTCTAAAATATTCCTAAAAATATTTTGTTATATGGTCAAATGATTATTTAATGTCATTTTCATCCATATATTACTTTATTTTTAATGTTTTAGAAGAAATATTATTTTTGATTTCTGAACGAGGTAATTTTTATTTTTACCAAAACTGTTAAAAAAATGTAATTTTAACATTTAATGAATGAAAATGTATTCCCCTAATCCTAACCATTATTTTTTGGAATATTTATTTACCAGTTTTCATTTATATTTTCAAAAAATGTTTTTATAAATATTATGAGAATATTTTGTTTTTTTATACCAAAAAATATTTTCCTTCTTTTCAAATAATGTTTCCAATTTATTTCTATTTGGTATTTTTCATCTTTGTAAATGTAATTTAGGGATTTTTTTCATTAAGTATATGATATAATAATACCATAAACTTTATTTCCCTAGATATCTTTTGATGATTTAGATTTTATTATAATTCTATGAAAGTCATTTCTTTCTCATGGGGTAATTAGGTAGTGATGAAATCTTTATAAAGCTAATTTACTTTCCATATGTTATTCTATGATCAAATAATGAAATATTTAGGAGACCCATTTCCTTTTAATGGTTTATTAAATGATGAAATGCTTATTATTTTATAATATTCTGTAATACATAAGTATTGTTTTTATTTTATGATCGATTATCCTAGATTTACATAAACCTCCAATGTATTCCCTAAATAATGGTATTTAATGAGATAATATGAACCCGAATGGGGAGTGAACCGAGTTCATTAAGGGTCACTGTCCAATATGATAGTTTTGAGAGTAAACAATAACTATAGAAATAATGTAATATAGAGGGAACTAAATCAACTATGGTGTTCTTGGTAGATGGACATAATTAAGAATATTTTTTTATATGATTAAATGTTTGAAAAAAACCTATGTATTATTCTTATGATATATTCACTTGGATCATTATTGACTATTAATGACTTTTCAGTATTACGAAATTTTTATTTTTTATGAGAAATACTTTTTCTATGATTCATGATTAAATATATTTGATATATTTTTCTAGAATTACTATTTATTATCATTTTATCATAACAATATGATTATCTTATTATAACATATGATTATTGATTAATATCTACCATGATTACCATATTTTAGAATAATATCTCACCAATAATCATGTTTATTTCCCCCACATTGTGAATATTGTTTTTAAATTGGTTTAATCTAAGATGTTTATTATGTGAGTATAACATTATGTGAGATGTTCAATAATGTCCATAAAATAAGTAGATTGTGTATCTAGTCTATATAAATTAACCATTCTTGTTTTCATGTAATATTCATATATAATGATGTAATATTTTTGTATAAAATGATCGGGTTACCTTAGTTGGTATTATATTAGGGTTTAGTTATTTTTGTATATTAGTATTAAAGAAATATAATGAAAACCTAGAGATAAGTCTAAGTGTAGGATAATGTCCTAAATTTTTAAAAATGTTGTGATTTTATAGTTTCCTAGAAATTAAATCCATATTTGGATGCTGGAAAGTTGATATGGTAATGGAAAGGATACAAAAATGGGTAAACATAATAATAGAATCTAGTTTATTATTGAATTAATCTTCAATTGGTTCCTCATGAGTGGGTCTAAGAATACAGCCATTGTTAGAAATTTATAGGTGATATGAATTTATTAATTTATATACTCATTATGAACCATTATGATGAATGAGAAGAAATAAAATATAATAACTAATTATAATGCATAATGATATGATATGAACATAATTTTTCCCGGATTGAAGAAATTTTTTATAATTATAAAGATATTAAGAATAAATTTAAAAAGAATATAATTGTTTCTCTGATAATTTATGTTTGATACTCACAATATGTTTTTATGTTTTATTAATTGAATATAACTAGAAAACATTATGTGAACTACTAATGTGATATCCTATGAAACAACTTCCATCATGAGGAATTAAATAAAATGGTAACTTGGATGTGAAATATTACAGTTATGATCTCCCAACTCTATCATGCTATGAATGGTAACATGATTCATTATGATATTATAAACTATAAAATGAAGGATAAAATAACTATTTAGTTTTTTATGCATCAGTTTAAACCATCCTATATAGGTTCTTCCAATCGACTTATTTATGAGGAAGGAATCAATTCTATTGAAAATATATTCTGTGTTCTCTAATTCTCAGAATATGTAAAGGTTATTTTTATTATGTATCATTTGGATAGTGAAGGATATCAATGGTTTATTATTATAAATAATAAGTAGAATGAGGAGTAAATTAACTCGATGATAATGAGATAGTTTATGAATATAATTTCCATAAGTATTTTCCCCAAATTATTTACAAAAAAAATAGGAATGAAATTTCTATAATTATATCACTAGGATGAAGACTCCATTACTTCCTATGAGGAAAATTTCACCAAACATGCAAGTTATACTTCTTGTTTAATGATTGATCCTTAAATTATATTTTAAAAATTATTTAGGGGTTAAGACCAATTATATTGAGGTAACTACTTATAAGAGTCTTTGATATCTATGTGGATATTTTTTAACATTCTATGAAGCTAGAAATTGATTTTATAGACTCTTGTTGTTCCCATAGTTTTGGGAGAAAAATAAAAAGATTGAATATTAAAAAAATTATAATAATATAACCCATGGAGGAAAGATAATTAATCATCATTAATGTTATATGTTTGGAAGGAATCGTTTTGGAAATTTTTATATGGGTTTTGGTAAACATAATATGAGTGAAAAAGAAGTTCCATGACTAAAACAAGGTGATGTTATGTTATGTTTCAAATCAATGTTTTTGAGACATTTTAAATTAATGTGCCACCAAAAATAAAATTCTATAATTATAATAACTATTTATATTATGAAAATCAATAATGAATATGAGGTTTAATGACAAAAATTGTCATCATCAACTTCTTATGTCAAGAGATAAGGGAAATATCATGAGATCATAATTTCTGATGTTGGTCACTAAAATGATGTGGTGAAAAGTACATTTAATATTCACTAGAGAATAAAATATATCTTACATGATTGTAGATATTACCACTCATTTGTATTTAAATATTTTTAAATGGGTGTCCTATCACTAACTCCATAATAAGATGTTGAGTTAGAAGTAAAAAACTCTTAATGGTATAATTAAAAAATCTCAAGTCAATTACTCCTCTATGATAAAAGTTTGTGTGAGTGTGTTTCCTAACTTTTTTTATTCTTCACATAGTTGAATTTGATGTTATTTTGGAATGGATTTGAATTATTTATATTGAACCCATACAAGCTCCCCTAAAAGTTAAATCCCATTTGATATCCCAAATCAACCTATGAATTCTTTTTAGTGTGAAGATGGAAAGGAACTTTTAATGGAAATTACTTCCATAGTATGTGTTTTTCATCAAATGAATAATAAATATTTATATCAAAATTTTTGTGATAAATTCAAAACTAAGGGTATTCTTATTACTAGTGAATATTTAGATGTGTTTTCCAAAGGCCTTCCAAGTTTTCTACTAAATCACGGAGTGGATTTTTCAATAGAACTAATACCTGGTGTCACCAATATTTCAAAATATATATATATATTGGACTCAAATTTAGTTTTATTATTTAGTAAATAGAGTTCAATAGAATATTGATTGGGGACTCATATGCTTGATTGTATCACCATGTGGTGAACCTTTTATTTTGGTTAGTATTAAAGAAGAATCATTTATTTATTGCATTTATTATCTGGAACATAAAAATATCACAATAAAAAATATGTGTCATATACCCCATATTTATGAAATTTTTTATCGATTACATGGATCTAGATACATTTAACATAATTATAGTCATTATTAATAACTATAATTGAGGACCAAAATAGAGTATAAACCTAAGATAACCTTGCATATGAGGTACGATCATTATAAATTATTATTGATTCCATTTGAACAATACAATGACCCACACTCTTCATGAATTTAATTAATAGATTCTTTAAATATTACCTATATCACATTGTGAATGTATTTATATATATTATTATTATATATTCCAATTGAAAGGAAGATCATGAAGTTCATTTGATGATTGTATTTAAGACCTCGAGGAAAGATAATTTTTATTCCAAATTCTATAAGTGTGAATTATTTTTATATAATGTTTCATTCATGGATAATTAAATCTCAAAAAATGGTACCCCTTGAAATCCTTAATAGATGGATGTTATTAAAAACAGGTCTATACCAACCAAAGTGACCAATATATTTTATTTTCAGAGGATTGATTGATACTATAAGTAATTTTTGGGATATTCCTCATGTATTTATAATCAAAAAACCAATTTTAATTTGAAGGGATCCATGTTCCATTGGATAGATTAATTATTGGAAGATTTGAAGGAATAGACGAGATGGTTATACAAAAAAACCTTTGCACACACTACCCTATAGTGGATAATGGTTTATGATCTATAGTGACTCATCGAATAAAGAATGTGATTCCTGCTCATACAAAATTCTTTGGGTAGGATCATATGATTACGATTTTTACTATAATTGGTGATAGAATTACAATTTATAAAATAAAACATTAAATTTTCACAATCCACTTTACATTTGTTTATCATAGATACCATTTTTTTGGTTTTAAAAGATGTAATCAGATAAAAATTTATATTAATACATTCTATTATTAGAGTTAAGAATTTTAAAAAACAAAATTAAAGATTATATAAAATACACTCTTCAATATACATAAAACTTTAAATATAGGTATTGAAAACATTATAAAAAAATATAGAAACATAAATATTCTTTATAATAATTATTTCAAAACATTAAATGTTAGGTTTTAGGATGTTAATAACCTTGAAATAATTTATCTGGTTTTAAAAGTAAAATTCCATCATATTTATATGATTCAATCTAAATAGGTTCATTCATAAAAAAATAAAAATGTTCCTTATGACGTATAAATTATTATACATCTTGTAAAAATATGTGTTTTTTGAATAAAAAATTATTAAATCATGGTATGTATAAGGTTATTAAAATTATTTATTTAAGGATGTGTGTAGTCTTTTTAAAAAATAAGGTTAGAAAGTGTAAAAATTAATCATTTGAATCAATAATATCCCATTTTTTAAAGGAAAAAAAAGACAACTCACAAAGATAAAATATAATGTTAAAGAGAATTTAAAATACTTACTCCTATATCTTACACAACTAAAAACATTATCCTATTTTAATTCAATTTAAATTTCTACCCTTTAGTTAATATCTCCCTCTTTCTTGAAAAAACTTTTCTAAGAAGATTTATTTTGAGATTTTATTTTATCATTATTTCTCCCCCTTTCATATTTTCTTAAAATATAAAGAGAAAAAACGTTAACCTAAAATTATAGAGAAAGAAATTCTATAATTTTTTTAAAAAAAATGGACATACATCCCTACAAAAAATATATTAAAGGGATATTAATTCAAAAAAAAAATAAAACTGAAAACATATAGAGAAACATTCATTCAAAAACATTCATAAAAATTGATATTAATTATTACACTAAAATTTAAATATTTTAGAAAAAAAATTATTTCTTAAAAAAATTCTTGAAAATTATTTTTATTTATTTTTATCTTATTGATAATTATTAGATTTTTTAACAACTAATTATTCATTCCCACTTCCTCTTCAATATATTGAAGAATCTTTTTTTCTTCTTTAATACTTCCACTTCATGAATTAATACCTTCTTGAACTCATACACCTTCTTAGAAAATTTTTATTATATGTCCTTTTATTCTTCCTCATATACAAAATTTAAGATCATAATATTTATCATTTAAAAACATATAGGGGAGAATTTTATTTTATAAAATAAAACATAAAATTCTTAATATCCTTCTTGATTTGGTTTATCAGATTAACAATTTGTATAATTTAAGAAAATGTAATCTGAAAAGAAAATTCACTGATACATTATATTATCAGAGTTAATAAAGTTTTATAAAAAATCAAATGTTCCTTAAAATAATAAAAAAATATAAAATTTTAATGACAATTAAATTCATCTTTTTAAAAAAACTATAAAAAATAAATAAAAGTTTTATAATCAAGATATCTACTCTTTAAACATAATATTTGAGTAATACTATAAACCTATCATTGATAATCCACAATTTTAACTAAATCATAAAGTATTATCTTCCTCCAGGATTAAATCCCTTGATATTCTTATAATAATGACCCCAACTTCACTATTCAAGGGAACCTTCGATAAACAATATTTGGTAATCTATATCTTTATATCCCTGGAGACCCTGGACCACACTTGATATAACAAATACATACACTAAGAAAAGTTATTGAGGAATTTATTAACATTCATAGATACATTAAAAAAATTTACCTACAGATTACAATGGATCGCAGGAGTGACACGATTTTTCAAAAGCGTTAAAGTATCTTTATATTAGAAGTTAGGTAAAATAATTAAAATATTAATTTAAAAAATATTTCTCCTCCTCGAATGATGCAACTATTTATCAAAAAGCGTTAATTTTTTATATTCTAGATTCTTTAGGGTTGGTTTAAATGGCTTCACACAAACTCATATTCCCTTGATATGGTTAAGTACATTTTATTCATCCAATGGATGATTATGATGAAGCACCATTAAAAGGGATGAATTTTTTCAACATGTTGAATTATTTTATTTCATCTAGAGAAGTATATAAGGTTTATCTGATTCATCTTTGTTGAAGATTTTACATAGAGCATGTCAAACTCTGTATAGTAAGTTTTTCCTATATAATTTATATATAATCATCTATTAAGACATTGTAATAATTACTATTATAAAATTTATAGAGCTTCATATGATTAGTATTGAAATATAATATTTAATATTCAATGAATAATTCTATCTGATATATATAATTTTCAAATTAATTTTATTCTTCTATAAAACTTTAACAAAGTTATATTCAATGTAAAAATTCTTCTATGTATGGTAAAAATATATATTTTCTAAAAAACATAATAAACACATCGGAACTAAAATGTTATTAAAAGGATTATTTAAGGATGTTTTTTGAGTTTATCAAAACCACTGCCTGAAAGTGTTGAAATTAAATTTTATTCTTAATAATATGGTTATAGAATATACCATACACCAATTGAAAATTCTTTAGAAAAAAATTATATAACTATTTATTTGGAGTTATAAACAGTATTTTTTGCATTGAAAGAATTCAGTCTCTATTTTTAATGTGAAATATCTTGCATATATATTGATCAAAATAGTAATATGTATATATTCACCAAAATAGGTTAATATATTCCAAGCATGATGATTAAATATGATTAAAGATTAAGAATTCTCAATATAATACCACCCTTGGAAGGTGAACAAGGTGGATGATGCACTGTGTTTATAAAATTATGCAAGTTTATCTATCATTAGTATTGATGGAGATCCAATACATATGGATTTTGTTAATATGTATCTTCCAATCATGATAAATGGGTACAAATATTATCTTTATTAGACGAATGGTCAACCATTAATAAATGTGAGGATTAAAGAGTCCCAAAAGGAAGATATATAACTCTAGAAGAAGGTGATGAATATTCCCGAGTTAAATCATAATTATAATAGAATTTCAATGTTTAGGATTAAATTTAGTGTCCCATAAATACCATGATAAATGAACGATCTATTGGACGATTCTCACAGTTCATAAGTCATTGTTTATCCTAGAAGAATGAAAATTTATAGATTTCTAATTGTGTATTTTTAGTGGGAAACATGAAAACTGGTATTATAAAGTATATATCGCAATGTTTAGTTATCATCATATTTAATCTAACAGATATAATTATGTGGTTATGTTATAACTATTAACCACACTAGAATGTAAATGGAAAAATTCACCTTGGATTTCATTACCACACTCCACAAAAAATCGAATGTCTATAATGTTGTTTAAGTTATAGTTGATTACATTATGATGTCATAATATTTAATTAAAATAATATAAGAATAATATAACATCACAATATTTAATAAAATATTTTTATTTGAAATTTTCTTATTTCATTTATTGTTTATTGTATATATAATGGCGAGTTAAACTAAATGTGATCTAAATTAAAATATTATTTTTTAATGTGAAATATAAACAATTCATTGGATTGGTGAGTATGAATTATACTAACTAAATTATAAAAAAAATTATTACATATTTATAAAATTAATTAATTAGTTTTAAGTTGGTCGGAAATTAAAATAACATCTTTTCAAGGTAAAAGGATATGTTTATCTAAAAAATTATATTCATGTGAAAGATATATTTTATTTATATAAATTTAATTTATCTATATTAATAAATAATTTTAACAAAACTTTTATATAATATATTAAAAAATATTTTAAAAAAATATAATAGTTTTTACATATAATTAAATGAATGTAATGTTCATTTTATGTGTAAAAAGGCATTAAAAACTAATTTCTTATGTATTTATCACTTATTTTTTAATGAATTTCTACCACATAATGAAATTGAATCATGAAAAATCAATTGTGTATTTTTATTAATTATAATAATGAATATAACTTAATAAATTCAACATAATTTTTTATCATGATGAATTGTAAAATAGTCAAAAAAATTACCATGTTTATGGTTAAACTGGGTTTACTGGGGGAATTAACCTATGAAATAAGAAATAAAATATCACAAATAACCTTATATAATTTGATCAGTTGATTTTATTTTTACCTTATCAATATTTTATTGTAATATTTGTCATTTTTTAGCCATATTACCTGAGTAAAACATTATTATATTTTAATATTTTTTTAAAAAAATTAATTGTTCCATGTCCATTCTTTATAAAAGGAAAAGACCTCTTCTAAATACTCGCACATGATGAGACTTCTATATCATCCAATACATACCCTAATACCTTTCTAAAATCTATAATCATTCCCCATATTTCACAGTTTTATCATAATACAATCCTTTCAAGGCTTAAGGCATAAGCCCAATGTAGCTTCTCAACTAAGGTATAACTCATAACTAAGTACCTTCATGTTTATTTATTCTTAAACCTCTTATAAATATATGTTTTCTATTTTAAAATAATTAATTCACTATATTAAATAAAAATAATTATTATTTTAATTATTTGAACATCATTTTACTCCTCATTTTCATCAAATAATAAACAAATGTATCGTATGTGCATCCTTGTGGACTACTTGCTCCATGTTGCGATATGATTCAATTTCAATCACCATTATCCAGGGTTATTTATTATGATGGATTTAATTTTATTACATTATATTTGTTATATAATTACACTTTTAAAATTATAATATCTTATTTATCATCTTATATTTCTATTCATTGGAAAATTATAACATCATTTGTACATACGTGTGAACTACCACTTCAACAAAGTGATGAGATTTACTTTTCATCAATGATATATATGAATAATTATAAAATTTTAATTTATTAGTTAATTATGATAAATATTTCATGATTGATATGATCTATTTGTGGAAACCATGACCAAGGTATAATTATTAAATCATTTGAACCATTATAAACCTAGAAAAAACACAAGTTTTTCTGAAAATAGTTATTTTAATCATGAAATTATTAATAAAATGATTATTGGAAATTATAAAGGAATGATAAATATTAATATATGTATGAATATAGTTTTTAATATTTGTATAACAAATATATATTTTTTATATATTATATTAAAATGTTTATGAAACAAAACATAACATGAGGTAAGGTTATATGTAACAATCTCATTACATTTCTAGATTATTTATGATAAATTTCTATTAAGGGAAATTATATTGATCTTATACTTTAAACACCATATTTTTTATCCTCCAATATTTATTCATGTAATTTTCATATATTAATACTATTTTCCTCTCATTGGTAGTTAAAATGACAAAAAGTGTTTTTATAGAAATGTTTCCATATTTCCTCTTGGATCGATGAGCATTTTTTTCATGTCCATACTCTTCAATATTGTTTTATGAGATTTTCTAAAAATAATTTAAATATTTAAAAAATTTCATGTTAAATACCTTAAATTTATTTACAAAGGTTAAAAAATTAATCTTTTTAATGAATTTGTTTTCCAGATATCTCATTTTTAACTTTTTACATAGTTATGTAATGAATCTTTTGTTTTATCATATATGAAATGAATTAATTTCTACACCATCATGTATATTATTTTATTTCAAGAATCCTTTAAAAATTTCTTTGGTTAATTTTAAAAAATATTTTATAAATATCCTTGTAATTTTTTGTTAAAATAATTTCAATGGAAAATATTTTTTCTCATCTTTTTAATGAAATGTATGAATGATGTCCGAAAGGTATTTTTCCTTTATATTAATATCCTTTATATATATTTATTATTCACTATGTATATGAATTTATGATACCATCTTATTTATTTCATAGGATATATTATGATGATGATGATTGTGATGATTTAAGGTAGATTATATGAATCCCAATTCATTACAATAGGATAATTATATTATAATAAAACCATTATCCATCATGTTTATTTTTGAAGGGTTGTTATATGATGATATGATGAAATTATTATGAATTATACATAGTTTCCATGTTTTATAATATGATGATATGATGTATGTCTTATGATCTTGTGGCACATATATGTGTGGTTTTCATTTTGTGAGAGGTGGCCCCTAATTTTATAACCATCTAATGAAATAGGTAAATATTGATGTATCATGAAATAAAAAATATAATGGGGAGTTAACCCATTTTGGTAAAGGACTCTATCCACTGTGATAGTCTTGGGTGTGAACCATTACTAGAGAACTTATTGAGTAGGTGTTATCCAAATCAACAATTATACCCATTGTAGTAAGACTTTACTAAAGGAATATATTTTTCAACTAATATTCATGATAAATATATATGTATTATTTTTATGATATTTTATCAAGGCCCATGATTGATTATTAGTGATTCCATAAAATTATGACTTATGTATATTTTTATGATAATTCAATGTGTTAGGATTTATGATTAATGATATTTTATTGATTAGGTTTGATTATTATAAGTTATGATCATATTAATATAACCTTATTACTATCTAATTTTCACTTATTATCACTGATTAAAATCTCTTATATTTACCCATAATTATCATTTGAGATCTTTATTTCTTATGTTTCCTCTCCCTATGTTATGTCGAATGATTTTAAGTAGGGTGTATATATAGAGTGTACTATCAGATAAGAACGTCATGTAAGACGTTGACAATTTTTCATGAAATAAGATGATTATTTATCTCTTTTCCAATGAATCTAATCCTTTATTTTCATAGGTAATGTATTGTTAGGATATGTATTTTTTATTTATCTAATTTTTTTAATATATATATATATATATGAAATTATGGGTTTGTATCAATTTACCTTTTCATCAGAATTATAGATATACATTAAGGAAGTTGTAATTATTTAGGGGGTTCCACATTTCACAATATCTGATTAAGAAATGAGTTTTACCTTGAAATTATAAATACAAATTCAACTTTCATTGAATATAGAGTTGAACGTTATAACATCATATCATCCAAAAATTGACGGTAAATCTGAGGTGAACATTCAAACACTACAAGAGATTTTGAGAAAAGTTACTATATATTTTATAGGTGTTCGGGATAAAATATTCATTTTCTTTCGTTTCGCTGTTAGAAAAATTCCATATATCATTGGATTTTAAAGAGCCATGGAAATTGACTAGACCAGTAGCCACGGGTTTTCAAATCCTGGGCTATATATCATCCAATATACATAGATTAAGATAAATTTTGTTATATTAATTTCTTAAAAGGATATATCCATGATATCTAAAACCATGGATATATAGCACATATATCGTCATAGTTCTTGTAGACTATGTCTATAGGTTTCCCATGAAATTGTGGAAAAATATTTTCCCATGATAGTAATTTGGGAAACAAATTCCATGCTTTAAGGGATGTTTACATGGTTTATATATATATATTTATTTATAAAACAATAACAGTCAATAGAGTAGTGGTTAAGCTGCTAGTTTCTGATAGTGGTGTTCTAAGGTTTAAATCCAACAGGTCGCATTTTTTTTGAATCCCATAGCCATGTTTTAAATGGGTTATATCCATAGAATTCCACTATGCAAATAAATATATAGCCATAGTTTAAAATACAGGAAATAGTTCTATTCCCATGATGGACAACCAATATGGCTATTTCCACAGTTCAAAAATTATCGTAATAGGTCTATTGCCACAGTGGAAAACCAGGGATATAACCCTATCATCATGGATCTAAAACCATAGATAGAGGATTATTTACATATTTAATGACTTTGTATATATCCTATAAAATTTTGGATCAATATCTACACTAATTTCTATGCCAATAGGACCCATGGATAGATGGACCATAGCTATAAGTTATATCCATGGCTTTTACCTCTATAGTCATGGTTTTTTGTTATATGAGGGATGGAAATATAAGGATGATATTATTATAAAGGATTTAGAATGTAAAATCCAATGATATTTTGTTATATTTCTCATTAAATAAATTTTATTCCTTTAATTCCTTATTTAACATGAAACACATGATTAAAAGAACAATAATATACCATTGGAATATTATTATTTAATATGATATTTATCACCTAGACACCGGATTTGAGTGCATGAATAGGAATAAATTAATAATTAAAAATTATTTTTCAAATAAGAATAAAAATAATTGTCTTATTAAAAAAATTTCATAAATAAAAATAAAATCATTTAAATGTAAGAACAGATATTTTTCTAAAATATTATTTTTATGCATCTCTTGAGTTTTATTTTAATAAATAAAGTAGAAATACATAGATAAAATTAATTAATTATGTTAATAAATAATATATGGAATTTAATATTTAAAAATATATATAATTATTTTTTCTAGGTATAGAATGAAACTAAATATAGTTTTAGGAATAAAACACAATTTTTTATACAGTTTTCAATGCATTTTAAGCACTTATTTTATTAAAAATTTCTACCAATTATAGAAATTAAATAATTTTAAATGGATTCTAAATTATTATTCAATAAAATAAATATTTTTAAATATTTTTTTATCCAAGTTTGTTCATTATGAATAGTAATTGAGGTAAAAAATCATTACAATTAAAATGGTTAAAAGGGGATAATGAGGGGTTAAAATAAATAGATAAGGGATAGAAATACTTAACAAATATTCTAAATCCTAATTAATTAATGTACATTGATCATATATCATAATATATTAACAATTCTAATTTCCCATGAGCATGTCCTTAATATATTTTAATATTCTTAATAATTATATATGTGACACTCCCCTCAATTAAAAAATGGAACCTCTTCTTCACTCTTCTGTATAATACTTCAACCCTTTAGGTTAACCAAGATCAACCCAAATACTCTCCCAAAACCTTATCCAAGAACGTGAGGTGTTGGTATTCTGAAAAAACCCCTCAAATAATTGTTAATGTCAATTTCAAAAAAGGATGCCTAAAAAAGATGAGGGTTGACGGCATTCAATGAAAGGCCATATATGAGGTTAGAGTTTATGATACAATCTCATTTCATATAAATATTTTTTTTGTTTAATTTTCATTTAGGGAAATTATATAATTCTTAAACATCAAACCCGATCTGTTTTCATCTCCTATGGTAATTACTATAATTTATATTTGTTAGTAAAGGTTTCCTCTCTATAGTGCTTAAAAATGTTTTAGAAAATGTTTTTAAGTAAACATGACCTTATTTTCTCTTTGGTCAATGAAAAGTTTCATCCTTGACCATGTTCATTAAAATGTAATAAAAAATATTCCACGTTTGATCTAATTATTACTTGAAGTAATTTTTATCCAAATTTATATTTATTATTAATGTTTTAGATTTGAAAATTTCAGTATATTTTATTTTCATTTCAATTATTTAAACACCACCAATTAAACATTTTATATGAAATTCAATGATTTTAGATTTTACAGATGTTTTGAGCTAGAAATTGGAAATTTCACAATTTTTAATTTAAAATACTTTTAATAACTTTTATATTTTATTTATATATAAATTTTTAATTTGATTAGAATTAAATGATTCTTTTTTTGGGTACCCTAATTTTATTTTCTATATATTTTTCAACTTACCCAAGAGTTGATTCATCCTTATAAAGGCCCAAAACAATTAGTGTTTTTAAATTTTTTTGGCCTTTAGAATGGGCCCCCACCATATTGAGTGAGGTAAAAGATTGTATAAAAATTCCCAGATGATTTTATTTGAATTGAATGTGTATTAGGACTCAATAGCATGCACTCATAAAAAATATCATGTAAAAGTTAACTACTTGGTTTATAATTTGAGTGAGTCAAATATATGAATGATGAAGGGTATCATCGAGGAGAAACCATTCACTTTAGTAATAAAATAATATCTTATTCAAAAAATGTCAAAATGGTTTGAAATTTGCTCGGTCAGTAGAGGATTCAGTATCTAACATGCTTTAGAATAGTCAATAGAGAAATTTTGCTGGAAAGGTGGAGGAAATCATGTTATAATCAGATAGAAAGAATCTAGAAAATAGATTTTCTAGACCTCCTTCTATTTAAATATACATCTCTTCATCATTTATAAAGGGAGTTTTTTTCTAGAGAGAGGGGAGTTAAGGATGGTATATAGATCTGGAAGAATATTATTTTCTCTCTTTCTAGAATGGTATGTTTGGATTTTTTCATGTAATGTGGGAATAAGAACCAAGTTGTTTTAGATGGTGACAACTGAAAGACACTCTCTTCCATGTTTGTATCTTCATGTGTAATCTCTATTGAATATCTCTTGAACATAAATTTCTTGAATGAAAGTGGTTTTTTCCTTATTGAATATATTTTTAACTTGTTTTTTTGTATCATTTACCAATTTAGGAAGTAAAATAGTTTATTTCGCTATTTAAATTTCTTTGGTGAGGTATTACAATTGAGCATAGATATTTAAATTAAGTTCGATTACATGGAGGTCTTCAAGTAATTGAATCACTTATGTTGTAGGGGAAACAATCATACTGATATTATTATATTATATAATTTTAAAATATATTGTTTATCAATATGGATTTTTTTGGGAATTGAGAGATTCATTTGAGAAATCATTTTAAACAAGGAAGAGGGGAGTGTATGAGAATGTAACAACCCTAACTTTCATTAATGTAAATCCCTCTTGATGTAATTAAATTCCTTTTTATGTAAAAATTTTATATAAAATGTCAACATATTTTGTTTTATGTTTTTTGATTTTAAAATACTATTATGAATTGTGACCGTTGCTAATATAGTCATAGAACAATGATCACATGATTAGTATAAATATAGGGCTTTAACAAATCCAATTTACTCAGACAGAGGACGTGATAGCCTCATCGCATAGACATTCCCCATATGAAGCACATTTTATAGAGCTCGGAAAGGAGGTTTCTTCTTTGGGATTTACTCTTGACCAAGTCCAATCCATGATTGAAGATGTTAAGCTCGAGCAGGACCACCTACGAGAGAGGTGGAAGTTGATAGAGATTACCACCCGAGCAATGTTATCCGAGCCACCCCAAGAGTCTGTCACCATATCACAACTTACTCTTCGGTCATAAGTGGGTGTTACAAGGTGTTATGTAACAAGACCTTAAAACTATGGTTATGTACATTATTTTTGTTTATAATAATGAATATACTTTCATTTTATTATTGTTACCTTGTAAATAGTTTTTAAAGCACAAAGAGTATTTTTAGTTAATTTTCAACTAAGGAATCTATTTTGATGAATTAATGGATTATTGAATTAAATGAATTTTTAATAAAATATTTTTATTATTAATAAATTATTATTTTTAAATATAAATTTTCATATAATTTTATGAATGAAATTGTAATTTTTATTAAGGTTTGAAAGCCATTTTTTGTCAAAATCCATGAATTTTTGATAAATGTCATTTTTTATTTTAAAATTAAAAAATTAACATATTTATAAAATTAATTAGATAAAACGAATATTATTTTTGGAATCAGTACTTCAAAATTATCCAATGGTGAATTTTTCATAATTTTCTAAGACAGTCAAATTTTTGGTTCAAAATCTGATACTGTTTAAATATATAATGTGTTTTATGACATAATAATGACCCAAAAGTGATGTAATAAAAAACTATAAACTTTATGTTCCGAAAATATATGTTTTAGAATGAATATAATGTGATTTTGGGTATGTTTGATTTATTTTACAAAGCTTTAGTGGACCCATCATGATTTATTAAACATTTTGTCTTTTTAAATTGTTTTCCTTGAAAGTGTGACTCACCTCTACATAAGAAACCCCATTATTTTTAAATTTTCAGACTTTGAACTTATTAAATATTGTTTTCCACTTCCTGTTTCCCAAAAACATGGGCAAAACCATTAGCTGGTTTGTGTTTTGGATTAGTTTAATGTGATGTGTCCCAAACCTAAATAATAATGAATTCCTTCACATTTCCTATATAAACCCACCCATGCTCCCACTTCCTCCTCACTCAAATCCTTTAATGTTATTCAAAAATCTTCCATCCCCACTCTATAATCATCCAATTTTGCCCCATTCTCCCAATAATCCTCTCTCAATCCTCTCTCAAGCCTTTGGATGCACACTTCCATGTAAGGGTTTTTTCATCCATTCTCATTTTTTTCCAATATACATTAAATTGTTATGCCTTTTTAAATTCAATTATTAATGTTGGGGTATGGTTTCTCACCTCTCACATACTTCCCTTTTTATTATTGAATGATTGGAGACCCTTTCTCTCTCATTAAATTTCTCCCATGTATAGCTGTTACTATGCCAAAATTATGAAAAGAATTTCTCTCTCCTCATTTACATTCAAGAAATTATTTTGTATCATGAATCTAAATTCCATTAAATCTTTTAGGAAATGTATCTATATGACCCCCATAATTTCCATGTCATTTAAATATGATGAGACACCCCTTTCACTCTCATCAACCATTTTTAGGAGTTCTTATGTCACGTTGTTATGCTGCCAAAATTGCACCACGCTTTTCCAAGCCAAAGTCCTTGTGTACTGAATACCATGCCCATTTCACAATCAAGGTTATTAACCATTATGCACATTTAATTATTATTTAAAGAGTTTGTTTTATGTATTCCACATTCGTTTATCATGGAATAATTGATTATGTTGAATGTTTCAATGTTTTATGATCCAAGTGGCACACATATGTATCAAATGAAATGTTTAAGAAGGGTGCACCCTGATAGGGCTCCAATGCATTGGGTAAAATATAGTGTCATGATACATCATGTGAAATGGGTGTTCTCTCATGCTTATTGAAGTGCAATGATGGTTTACTCATTATTCATGGGTAATGAGGGTTTAGTCATGCTATATGTGCAATGAGCCTTGGCTCATGCTAATTCCATGTTAAGTGTTATTTCCACATTTCCATGATTTGATTGTCATGATTTAGAATGCGTTTATGTTTATGCTTCTATTTTTCTCTATTTATATACCTATTATATAACATTTATTGTATTCCTCGTGTTATTCCATGATTATTCCCTTACTAGGCTTTATATCTTAGCCTTTTCTTTTGCATGTCCTCAAGTTATCCCTTGCAATGTTAGGTACGAGAGAATATATTAGTCATGTAAAGGAAGTCTTCAATAAATACATTTTATTTCATTTTTAAGTTTTTATGTAATGATCCTAAGCCCAAGAGACATTGTACTTCTCGATCTTCTATGTTGTATCAAGTGAAGTTTATGTAATAAATTGTGTCTAATTGTGTAATAAAAGACCGGGGTTGTCATAGTTAGTATTAGATGAAGGTTTAGTTATTTTTGGGATTATTATTAGAAAACCCTAGTAAATCCTTATAGAGAAGACTATGTATAATAAAAACATCCCTATGTTTTGGTGAGTATTGAGTAAGTGGTTTATCAAGAAAATACATCCATGTCTGGATACGATCAGGTAGAGGCAGCTCTAGCACAGATGTATCCTAGGGGTAATACCTGAAAACACCGCTTTGAGCTAGACTCGAACGGGAACTGGTTCATGACAACGGGCCATGATGCACTCTCAGTTATGACACTCTCGGGGGATATTCTTTGGTATGTTTAAAAGCCTAGTATGACCCATTATTAAGGGACAAAAAAGACCTAAGAATATATGTTAGAAAGTAGATCATGGATAACATAGACTAAAGCCAATAAATTTATATGTTATAGAAATAAATGTTATTTATATGTCATCAATTTACTCCTTGTATTATCCTTTATGTGTTACCCCTAACTTTCCATTTATTCCAGCCTATGGATGTTAATAGGAGGACTCGGGCTGACAACCGATGTGTAGATCAATGTGATGACTGTATTAATGACTTTCCCAATCCAATGGGGGCAGGATTCATGAACTTTGTCACGCTTCTCTCTCAGATAAATCAATAATTGAATAGAAACATTGGTCAATAAGAATGTTAACCCCCCCCCCCCCTAAGAAAGAACAGGTCATTATTGAGAGCTTCATGAAACAAAGGCCTCCTACTTTTAATGGATCATCTGATCCCTCAATTGCTGAACAATGGATCAAATCCATTAAATAATATATTCTCCATCCTTTAATGTTCTGAATAAGAGAAGGTTCTCTAGGCTGCTTATCATATGGAGGGTGAAGCTGATCAATGGTGTACATTGATAAAAAATATATGAATCATGGGGAAGAGATCAAGGCGATGGAATGGAATTATTTTCAGAAGATTTTTTTTGATAAATATTTTTCGTGCACCCTCTCACATAAGATGGGAAGGGACTTCCTTGACCTCAAGAAAAATTATGACGAATCTGTTAGAGAGTATGAGGAAAACATCACAAGTCTTTCACGATACACCTTCAGCTTTGTCGTTACCCATGAATTCAATGTAAAACGCTTCTTAGGTGGGCTGAAACCTCTCCTGCAGAATGTGATGGTGATCCGTGACTTAAATAGCTATGAGAAAATTGTTCGATTTTCCCTCAAGGTTGAAATGGAGATCAAAGAATATCAGGGGTATCATGGGGATAAAAAGAATATGGTGGACTTCAATGATGGTGGTCTGATGGACAAATCCAACAGTAATAAAAAGATCATGTACCATAGTTTACAAAGGTGTGGAAAGAAGCACCCAGGAAATTGCCTGAAGGGGATGAGGAAATACATTAGGTATGTAAGAGAAGGGAACCTAGCTATTAACTATCGTCAAGAACGACCCAAGGATGTGATATAAGAGAGGAATACTCAATTCGAACCTCAATGTGTGGTTCATTGGTATAACTGCAAAGAATCATGACATATTGCAAATCAGTTCCCTAAGAAAAAGGTTTTCGTAGGAAACCATCATCCTCCAAGGTAGCTAGGGTGAGCTTTTTACATCACTACTTCAAAAGTGAATCCTGACAACGAAGTGGTGATAGGTATGCTATTTATTCATTCAAGAATAGAGAACATACTTTTTGATTCAGGTTTAATGATTTATTTTATATCTCAAATGTTTATTAGAACAATCCCATCACCACCACAAATCAAGGAAGTGAAGATTTCGGTGAGTACGAAAAATGGGAATATCATTTCATCCCATGAATATAACTCCTTCCTGTCATAATCTATTGAATAAATTTCTCATCAAACCTCTTTATACTCCCTCTTGTAGAATTTGATGAAATTATTATAATGGATTGTCTTTATATATATAAGGCCAACATAAATTGTAGTGAGAGGGAAATCACACTACATGTGGAGAATAAACCCTCTATTCTATACAATGGAAAGGAGGAAGATGAATCTTATTTTCCTCCATCATCTCAAGTGTGGATATTACAGCCCTATGAGCATGCGTATTTGTCTTATATGATTGATTCTAAAGAGGCAAAAATCCTTAAATACATGCCTATTGTGCGGGAATTTGATGAAGTGTTTCTTGAATAATTGAATGGTCTTCCACAAAGAAGAGATATTGAATTCTAAATTGATCATATACCTGGGTCATTGCCAATATCCAAGACTTTGTATAGAATGGTTTTTGTGGAGCTTGAGGAGATAAAGAAACAACTACAAGAGAATTTGTATAATGGGTTTATATGCCCAAGTGCTTCACCATGGGGCGCACCAGTCCTCTTCATCAAGAATAAGGATGTGTCAATGAACCTTTGCATTGATTATTGTGAGCTTAACAAAATCATGATAAAGAACAAGTATCCCCTCCCACTAATTGATGAATTTTTTGATCAGCTTCATAGAGCACAATACATATCCAAGGTGGATTTGCAGTCGGGATATTATCAAGTAAGGGTAAAGAAGGAAGATATCCCCATGAATTCATTTCATACAAGATACAGGAACTATGAATTCATAGTAATTCCTTTAGGACTCACTAATTCTCCATCAATCTTTATGGAATTGATGAATAGAGTCTTTAGAGATTACCTAGAAAAAAATTTTGTAGTCTTAATAGATATTGTTATGATATACTCAAAAACCAAGGAGGATAATGAGAAGAATCTAATAACTATACTAGAGGCCATGAAAAAGGATAATCTCTATGAAAAGTATAAAAAGTGTGAGTTCTAGTTGAAAGAGGTCTCATTCTAAGGCCATATTATCACAAGCAAAGGGATATCCATGGATCCCTCCAAAACAGATGCAATTGAGGGATGGTTGAGGCCATCATCAGTAATAGATATCCATAGCTTCTTGGGGTTAGGTGGATATTACCGCCGATTTGTGAGAATTTTCTCACGATTGTCCAACCCTCTTACCAAGCTAACTCAGAAGGATGTAAATGTTTCTTTGAGTGATGAATGTGATGAAATCTTCAAGGAGATGAAAAGGAGGCTTATCCCTGTGCTTGTGATGTCTTTACCCACAAGTGGATAACTTTTTGTGGTATTCAGTGGTGCTTCAAAGGTGGGCCTAGGTTGTGTGTTGATGAAAAATGAAAAAGTCGTTGCCTATGCTTCAAGGCAATTTAATGTTCATCAGAAGAACAATCCAACACATGACCTCGAGTTGGCTGTAGTGATCCTCTCTTTGAAAATTTGGAGGCATTATCTCTTTGGGGAGAAGTGTGAAATATATACGGAGCACAAAAGCCTCAAGTATATATTCACATAGAAAGAGTTGAACATCAAACAATGAATATTCTTAGAACTGAGAAAAGACAATGACTTCTCAATCCATTACCACCTTGGTAAAGTGAAAAAGGTGGTAGATTCCCTAAGAAGAAAAGACCTTGTGATTCTATCATTGATGATAATTCAAAAGGATCCAATATTCATAGATTTGATGAATATGGACATGGGAATCATAAAAAATGGAACATCTTAAATCCTTTCACAAATTATTTCCCAACCATCACTTTTAGAAAGGTTAAAGGATTCTCAAAAGGATGATGTAGGAATTCAGGAAAATATGGAATCTGCCAGAAAAAGGAAATCCTCGGTGTTTAATGTTAATGAGAAGGAGTTGTGAGATTTGGGAAAATACGATGTGTTCCATCATGTCTAGTGCTGAAGAAAGAACTTTTAGATTATGCACATAGTTCAAATTTCTTTATTCACTCATGAAACACAAAGATGTATCGATATATTTGAGAAAATTATTGGTGGGATAATAAGAAGATGAAGATAGTTGAATTTACATCAAAGTGCCTAGTGTGTCAACATGTGAAGGAACAGAGGTAGTAGTCTATGGGGATGATGAAAACATTTCCTATACCATAATGGAAATGGGAGAACATATCCATTGATTTTTTCACCAGACTTCCGAAGACATCGAAAAAAACAATTCAATCTGGGTTGTTGTGGATCGTCTTACAAAGGCTCTACACTTCATTTCTATTCATGAGGATTTCTCAGTAGATCAACTGGAACAGATGTATATCAAGGAAGTGGTAAGGATTTATGGAGTAACACTATCTATTCTGTCCGATCGAGATCCAAGATTCACCTCTATGTTTGGGAAGATTCTTCAACATGCTCTGAATAATGAAGTGAACTCTAGTACTACCTATCACCCTCAAACTGATGGCCAATCCAAGAAGACTATCCAAAAACATGAGGAAATGTTAGGAGCATGCTCAATGGACATTAAAGGAGGATGGGATCAACATATCCCTCTAGTTGAGTTCTCTTACAATAATAGTTTCCACTCGATCATCAAAATGGCACCATATGAATCCATTTATAGGAAAAGGTGCAGAACACCAGCGTGTTGGGACGTGGTCAGTGAGCGTAAGATTCTTGGACCAGAAATGGTATAAGAAATGGTAGAGAAGGTGAAAACTGTTCCGTATCATATCAAGGTATCCTAGAGTTGAAAGAAGAGTTATGTAGATAACCATCAATGATACCTTGAGCTTAATTTTGGAGACTTTGTATTTATACACATATCTTCATGGTAGAAGTTCATTTGGTTTAGAAAGAAATGGAAGTTAAGTACAAGGTACATCGGCCGCTTCGAGATTCTTGATCGTGTCGGGGCTGTGGCCTAGAGACTAGCACTTCCACCTACCATAGCCAATGTACATGATGTCTTTCATGCTTCCCTCTTAAGTATGTACATACTATACCCTTCACATGTACTCTCTTTAGAGATATTATAGCTATAAGATGATCTTTTTATGAGGAGAAACCAGTGAAGATCTTAAATCATAGAGAAAATGTGCTACAAAATAAGACAATGCCCCTCGTCTGGTGTTGTGGTGAAACAACATGTTTGAATAAGTGACATGGGAATCAGAGGAAGTGATGAAGCAAAGTCAACCCCATATTTTTAAGTGTGGGAAAAGTAAATTTCAAGGGAAAAAATTCATTAGTGGGGAATAATGTAATGCCCCAAACTTTCTTTAATGGAAATCCCTATTGATCTAATTAAATATCTCTTTATGTAAAATGATATTATAAAATGTCAACTTATTCAGTTTTATTTTTTTTTAATTTTGAAATTCTGTTAAGAATTGTGACCATTTCTAATATAGTCATTGTACAGTGATCACATGGTTAGTATAAGTATAGGGCTTTAACAATTCCAATTTACTCAGAAAATGGAAGTGATGGCCTCATCCAGTAGATGTTCCCCAAATGAAGCACATTTATTAGTGCTCGAAAAGATGGTCGTGTCTTTGGGATTCTCTCTTGACCAAGCCCAAGGTGATCATGAATATGTTAAGCTTGAGTGGGACCACCTACGAGAGAAGTGGAAGTGGATAGAGATTACCAACAGAGAAATGTTATCTGAGCCACCCCAAGAGTATTTCACCGTCACACACCTAACTCTTTAGTCTTATGCAGGTGTTATAAGGGGTTATGTAACAAAACCCTAGAACTATAGTTATGTACATTATTTTTGTATATAATAATTAATATACTTTCATTTTATTATTGTTACCTTGTAAAAAGTTTTTAAAGAACAATGATTATTTTTAGTTAATATTCAACTAAGAAATATATTTTGATGAATTAATGGATTTTTTAATTAAATAATATTTTAATAAAATATTACTATTATTAAATTAATTTTTATTAAATATAAATGATCGTATAATTTTATGAATGCAATTTTAATTTTTATTAATGTTTGAAGCCATTTTTGTCAAAACCCATGAATTTTTTATAAAAGACGATTTTTATATTAAAAGTAAAAATTAATATATTTATAAAACAATTTAGATAAAATGAATATAATTTCCTGGAATCCGGATTTCAAAATTATCTAATGGTGAATTTTTCATAATTTTCAGAGACAGTCAATTTTTTGGGTAAAAATAAAATACCCTTTAAATATATAACGTGTTTTATTACATCATAATGAACCAATAGGGATGTAATAAAATACAATAAACATTAATTTCGGCCAATATATCTTTGATCATTAAAATAATATGATTTTGGGTTTGTTTGATATATTTTACAAAGATTTATTAGACCATTCAAGACTTATAAAACATTTTTCCTTTTTAAATTCTTTTCCTTAGGAGTGTAACTCACCTCAACATAAGAAATACCATTATTTTAAGAAGTTCAGACTTTGGACATATAAAATATTGATTTCCAATACCCTTTGTCTAAAATCATGGGAAAAACCCATGGGATGGTTTATGGTTTGGATTAGTTTAATTTGAGGTGTCCCAAACCTAAATAATAATGAATTGTCTCACCTTTCCTATATAAACCCACCCAAGATCCCACTTATTCCTCACTAAAATCCTTTTTCTTTCGTCCAAACTCTTCCCTCCTCTCTCTATAATCCTCCCAAGGTTCTCCAAGCTCCCATGAAGCCTCTCTCAAGACTCTCTCCCACCTTTGGAAGCACACTTCCATGTAAGGGGTTTTCATCCATTCTCATTTTGTCCAATATTCATTAAATTATTATGCCCTTTTAATTTCAATTATAAATGCTGGGGTATAGTTTCGCACATACCCCGTACTGCCATATTTATGTTTTAATGATGGTAGACCCCTTTCTCTATCATTAAATGCCTCCCATGTACACCCGTTACTATGCAGAAATTTCTTAAAGAATTTATCTCTCTTTATTTACATTCAAGCAATTATTTTGTATCATGAATCTAAATTCCATTACATTTTTTGGGATATATATCTATATGGCCCCATTACTATCCATGTCATGAAAATATTATGAGACACCCATTTCTCTCTCATCAACCATTTTTATGAATTCTTATGTCACGTCGTTATGCTGCCGAAATTGCACCGCGCTTTTCCAAACCGAAGTCATTTTGTAGTGAATACCGTGCCCATTTCTCTATCAGGGGTATTCAAATTTATTCAAATTAAATTATTGTTTAAAAAGTATCATGTATGTATTCCACATTCGTTTATCATGTAATAATTGACTGTGTTGAATGATTCAATGTTTTATGATCCATGTGGCACACTTATGCATTAAATGAAATGTTTAAGAAGGGTGCTCCCTGATTTCACTACAATGCATTGGAGAAAGTTTAGTATCATGATTCATCATTTGAAATGGGTGTTTACTCATGATAATTCAATTGGAACAAGGGTTTACTCATACTTCATGTGAAATTTGGGTTTATTCATGCTCCACGTGCAATGAGCATTGGTTCATGCTTATTCCAGGTAAAGTGTTGTTACCACATTTCCATGTTATGATTATCATGCTTTATCATTCATTTATGTTTATTCTTATCTTGTGCTCTATTGATATTCCTATTTTCTAACATATATTGTATTCCTCATGTTATTCCATGATTATTCCATTATTGGGATTTATATCACACCCATTTCTTATTCATGTCCTCAGATTTTCCCATGCAATGTTAAGTACGAGGGAATGTAGTGGTCATGTAAATGAAGTTTTCAATAAAGATGTTGTATTTCATGTTTTAAGTTGGTATGTAATGATCATATTCCCTATAAACACTAGAACAATCAATCTTATATGTTGTATCAAGTAAATTTTGTGTAATAAATTGTGTTTAATTGTGTAATAAAAGACCGGGGTTGTCATAGAGAACTTGTCCAAAACCACTATTTGATTCTGATTTTAAACACATTAAATTTCTTATCAATTATTTGTATTGTTTTTTGCGTTTTTTTATTTTTAGTGCGTATTTATCTTCTATAGTATAAAATTTAAACAAATAATTTTCTTCCTTCCTATGAAAATAAACAAAACAAAAGTGGTAGTTTTGAAACTCAAATTGCAACATCTTAGAGAGAAAATATAGGGACTTATAAATTGCATTTCTCTAGGGGGTAGAATTATTAATTGAGGTTTTCATGACAAAAAACCTCAAAATTAACTAGAGGTGTTTTTTGGGAGGATTCATGAGTTGATTTTATAGAAATAGTTTTTGCATCACCTAAAATTCCAACCCGAAAATATTACCTTTGAATTCTAAAATTGATAGAACATTTCACATTGTGTTTAAGCTACCAGGAACCCCCCTAACCCAAGTTGTGAATCTCTCACTAACACAATTATAGTGATTTTTTTTTAAAATTTAAATTACAATGGTTTAATATAAAACCTTGAAATAATTGGATTTATCCTATGATGGAAATCATGAATATCCAATAAAACATCATGATTCACCTTCTTGGTTTGAAATTAAATCTACTTTTATCGTCCAAAATCCAAAATTTAATTAGTTTACAAGTGAAAACCAATATAAACATCTTCATGAATTCATTTATCTTTGTGTAAAGATGAAACCTGAGGGAGTTGATGCAAATCTAGTGAAATGATGTCATATCCTTTTTCCTTATAATTAGTTTCAAAAGAATGGTTTTTCTATTCACATTCAACTTTGATTGAGAACTGGAATGCATTGAATAATCCTTTCCATGAAATGTTTTTCCCTTAGTCTATAATTTCTTCCATTAATAAATATATTTTAGGAATTATGAAAACTCATGATGAAATATTGCATGAGTATTAAGAAATATTCACAGATATATTTTTCTTTCCCACACCATAAAATCAGCAAACAACTCTGCATTCCATATTTTTATGAACGATCATACCTCACTGATCAATGTGTGATTGATGCTGCTACGATAGGTTCTTTAGTTGAAAAAAACATGCTATTTTTATGGCATTAATTGAAAACATAGAAAAAAATTCTCAACAATTTAGATCAAGAGGCCTTCTTCATGTGAAATATTCCTAATAATTTCCCACTACTAGTCCTTAAAAAACCTGATTGTGAGTACAATTTCAAATATTATAGCCATATTGAGGTCGATGTTGTTGACCAACAACCCTCTAGCACCACCCAAACCTGAACCTACATTTCAAATGTTCTAGGAGTGGAACAGAGTCCCACCACTAATGGAAATGCAAAAAATTATAAAATTTCTTTGAATGGAAACACAATGTTTAGAGTATGATTTTTTTTTGAATGAACAAAAGAGTATAAGAGTATGTTTGGCCTTTTTTCATATCAAAACAGTGCTCAGAATAGCCCAAAAGCATTCAAACAACCACTGCATTATCCTAGGAGTGAACAACAAATGATTTCGAGTGCTAAAAAAGAGTTGTATAAGGATATTTTGGAAACTTTTATGAATGTTTACGTCCACATAACTTTTATTGAGGCAATTAAATGAATTCGAAGTTATGATATGTTTTTGAAAGAGATTTGTTCCAAGAAGTGAAAATTTAAAGGAGTTGAAAATGTCAAATTAGGGAGTAATGGTTCAACCATGACTAAACATACATTTCCTATCAAATATAATAACCCAGGAACATTTACCATTACTTTCACAATTAGAAATTTTAATTCAAGGATTTTATTCTTGATTAACGAGCCTCCATCGATGTTATTTCATATTGTGTTTACTCATCTCTCTTGGTTTTAAAATCGGGACCATCTAGAATTATCATTCATGTTTCTAACTGAAGTACCAAAAAGCCTAATAGGGTTATAAATTATGTTATCATTTATCCCAGATATATGATTTTTTCTTATGTATTAATATGTTTTGGATAGAAAGAATTATCAGTTTCATACCTATGCACATCTTATTCTAGGGAGGCCATTCAGGAAAACTACAAAATAAATCATCAATATTCACAATATAACACTTTCACTAGATTTATGATGAGATATTGTTGATTTACATATTTTCTAGTTTATAAAACAACCATTAGGGGACGATTCAACCCCCAAGTAAACATTATTTATTGGTTTTCCACTGAGATGTTTCCTGATTTATCATATTATTAGAGAACAAATGTTGACTTAAAAGATGGATATTGTTTTTTGCTAAATCTGATCAATAAGAGGGTGAAAAGATTGTTTTTGATGAGTCTTGGGCTGTAAAGACTAAATTATAGGAGTTTTTTTTATTTCATTATTGATGAATATGCATTTATAGAAACCCTTGAACCTCGTAGTGGTATCCACAGAGAAAAATAAAATTTTTTTACATGAAACAAATCTTAAAAACATGGAAAATGATCAATATCATGAATGTACATTAAAATATAATGATTAGATGAATAGTAACTCCTTTGAGAAGGGTCATTTGATCAGTAAGAATAACCCACCAGAGTATAATTTTAATACACTTCCTAAGAAATTCAAATATACCTTCTTACGTGAGAATTAACAATTCCCTATCATAATTTAAATATAATTTTCATGGGTGTACGAGGAACAACTATTAAGAGTCCTCAATACAAAAAAAATCATAGGGTGGAATATATCTGATTTAACTAGAATCTATCCCTTATTGTGTATGCATATAAAGTTTTTGGAGGAAAATGAAAAAGCAGTGAGACAATTTATATGGAGGTTGAACCCAATACATTTATGGTTGTATTGAAGGATGTTACCACCCTACTGGCTACTAGAATTATTTTTCCCATCTCTAATAGTAAATAGATGAGTCCAATACATGTTTCTCCCCAAAAAAGGTGTATTTATGATCTCAAGGAATGTATTTTTTGAGAAATTCCCTCTTAAGAATCCAAATAAATGGATATAGTATGTTGATTAAGAGAATATTGGTTTTGTTACAAGAAAATTCCACTTACCATTATCAATCCTTGATCATGTCTGGGAATGCCTAACTAGAAAAACCCAATGTTGTTTTCTTGATGGTTTGTTCGGTTATTTACAAATTCACATTGTGAAGGTGGATTAAGATAAAAATTATTTCATATGCCCCATTGGAACCTTTTCCTAGAGGATAATACCATTATATTTATGCAATGATTCTTCAACTTTTCAAACGTGTATGATGAGAATTTTTTATGAATTTCTTGAAACTTGGATGGAAGTTCTTACAGATGTCTTTACTATTTATGGATCATCATTCGAAATTAATTTCAAATGTTTGTATTATGTTCTTGAAACATATATTAATAAAAATATTATCCTCAATTATGATAATTCCATTTTATGGTGGCTAAAGAAATTTTGTTGGTTATGTTGTGTCTCTAGATGTAATTCATGTCAATAAATCCAATATTGAGGTCATTTATTCATTTCCATACCCAAAATAGTGAGATATGTGAGATCCTTAAATGATCATTATTATTTTTATAGGATATTCATAAAGTATTTTTATAAGGATTCACTTATATTATTTATATTCCTACAAAAAGACACACCATACGTTTTTGATGAGAATTGTAAATTTGAATTTTGGGAGTGAAAAAAAATCGATAACCCCTCCAATTGTTCAACCTCAAATATTGAAAACTCCCTTCGAAATCATGACATATGTAAATGAATTTTCTCTTGGGTCCATGTTAAGTAAATAGTTGGAAAATTAATGTCATGTGATTGTATATTCTGCTAGAACTTGTGATCAGGACCAATCAAGCTATATAACAACTCAGGAGAAACTAATTGTTTTTGTCTTCGATTGGGACATATATAAATGGTATATAATGGGATCCAAGGTGATTTTTTTAGTAGATTATTATACAATAATATCTTTTATGATGAAAAATGATGAAAAAAATAATGTTGAGATGGATCTTCCTATTATAGTTTTTTTATGTTGAAATAATGAATTACAAAGGAAGTGAAACATTATTGTTGATAATTTAAGTAGGATAATGTCTATTTTGAATGGGAAAATTATTATATATCCACAAATTAAGCAAACTTTTCTTGATAATTATTTGTATATGTTTCTAGGTAAAAGGCCATGGTTTGCTAATATTTTGAATTATTTGGCTACTGATGAAGTTCATAACTAGTTTTATAAGAAAAAATTTCCTAATCTTCTAATTGATTTAATGAATTACATATATGATGGACCTTACCCATGTCATGTTGATAGTGATCAAATGATTAGGAGATGCATTCTGAATTCTGAATTTCAATGTATCCTACATTTTTTCACACGTTGAGTTTTGGAAGAAACTTTTGGCAATAATGAACTATAAGAAAAGTGCTAGAGTATGGTTTGTATTGTCCCACCATTCAGTACTACAAGTAACTCCTTTAATAGTGATAGAATCGTCTATTATTCACACTAGAAATGATATTCCTACCTCAGTGCAGTTAAAAGGCCAATGCTTTTATCAGCTTTAGAAAAATGATGAAACAAGCTATCTTTATCATTGAAAATAAAAGCACAAATATAGATTACTTTTATCATAACTTTTACAATCACTGAAAAAAGACACAATTTATCATTGCTTTTATTTCTCACTGATAAAGATACCCTCTATTAGTGGTTTTAAAAGCACTGATAATGATTCTATTATCGATTCATTAAAAAGTGTTTTTAAAACTAATATTTATCATCAATTTTAAATGATCTTATACATATCTTCTTTATCAGCACTTCTAAACCATCAATAAAACCCTATTTATCATTTCCATAAAAATCCATCATAAAGATAACCATTATATTCACTTTTATAATCCCTCATAAAGGCTGTCATTATCAGCACATTCAGTAGATCTAATAAAGGTGAGAATTACATTGTGATACTATTACACAACGCATTAGCAGTAGTAGGTGTAGTGTGTTGTAACAACACATTTCATCACCTGGAAAAAAACTAAAATTTCCAAAATAGGATAAAAATACTGAATTTAAATAAAATATAATTTCTGAACAAAAAATACATGTAATAGAAACTCTATTATAGAGTATGTCAATGGATTTTTTACAATGATTAATGTAAATTTTCAATAAAAATTTGCACATAGAGTCACAACAGTCACACCATGAGTTGAATTGTGGTGTGGATTATTAATAATCATTACAAATTCTTCTTGGATCATTTTCCTAAAATATAAAAACAATCAGAATGTTTTTCCTCAAATTTGAGTATGAAACTTTTTTTTACCAAAATGTCATGTTAAAATGAAACCATGCACTTTGAGCAATACAAGTGAAATAATGTGTGGTTTTTACATGAGACTAATTTATACACATCACAAATTAAATATTAATCATTTTCCAAATTTATCAAGAAAATCCCAATGCGTTTTATTAGTATTCAGTGAGTGGAACATTTTTTGTATTTAAATGTCAATTTTGAACTTATAAAGGACACTTGGACTCATACTGGTCACATTGTGCTCATATTGAGGTGTGGATGATTCTTACATGTCACAAATGAATAATGTATCACTTCCAGAAGTACCAAAAAAATAAATATTTGTTTCCTAATTTTTGAGTACATCAGTTCTTTTTTTCACTAAAATAATTATCAATGTTGAATAAAAATGCACATTGAGTTATAACGGTCACACCATGTGTAATATTTACGTGAAGATGATTTCTACACATCCCAAATGGCTCAGGTATCCTTTTTCTTAATTATCAAAACAATCAGAATTTGTTTCCTTGGTTTCGAGTAAGCCACTTTGGTTAATTACTAAAATGTCATTTAAAACTGGATACAAAGAAATTGAGCCATAAACGTGGAATTGTGTGGGGATTTGAATAGATTATAATTTATACAACTAAAAACTAAATTATGAATAATTTTAAAAAAAATTATCAAGACAATATGATTGTATTTTATCGGTTTTTAGTGATTGATTTTTTTTTGTATTCAACAGTCAATATTAAACTGATAATGAACACTTGGGGTTATACCAGTCACAAAATGCATCGGATTGAGGTGAGGCTAATTCATAAAATTAAAAAATTACATATGGATTGTTTTCTTAATGTACTAAAACAATAAGAATTAATTTCCCCAGTTTTCAGTATGTTAGTTTTTGTTTTCACTAAAATTAGTGTTAGTTTTGAATAAAAAGACACACTTGGAGTCTTAATGGTCATACCATGAGCTAAAGTGCGGTGTGGATAATTTTGAAATATCCCAAATGACTCATAGATTATTTTTATATGTATCAAAACAATAAGAATGTGTTTCCATGGTTTTGAGTATGCCACCTGTGTTTTTTACTAAAATTTCCTTCGAAACTAGAAACATGCACATTGAGACATACAGGTGACATCATGCATGGGTTTGAAATGAGTATAATTCATAAATATATCAAAAAAAAATATAAATATTTTCCCAAATTATCAAGACAATATTATGGTGTTTGATCAATTTTCATTAAGTGAGTATTTTTTGTATTAAAATGTAAACTTTAAACTGATATGAAACACTAAGAGTCATACCAGTCACACCATACATTAGATTGAGGGGTGGATGATTCCTACATTCCATAAATGACATATAGATCATTATCTTAAATTACCAAAATAATAAAAATGATTTTTTTTAGTTTTAAGTATTTCATTTGTTTTTTTCACTAAAATTAATGTTAATTTTGAATAAAAAGATGCACTTTGAGTCAAACCTGTCACACAGTGTGTCATATTGAGGTGAGGCTGAATTATACATGTCCAATATGACTCATGGATCATATTTATAAAGTATAAAAAAATTAGAATGAATTTTTCTGTTTTCATGTATTCCACTTTTTTTCGAAAATAGCTATTTAACCATGAAACATGCACTTGGAGCCATACATGTGGCATCATGTCTGGTTTTGATATGATATAAATTAATACATGTCACAAATTAATTATGAATATTATTCCATAATTATCAATATAATCAATCTCATTCTCTTGGTTTTACGGGACTTGCACTTTTTATCAAAATTTTAATTTTAAACTGATAAGGGACACTAGGAGTCATACTGATAAAAATATTTGTGGGATTAAGGTGTAGTTTATTCTTAAAAATCATAAATTACATATAGATAATTTTTATAAAGTACCAAAACAATATAAATGTGTTTACTCTATTCTAATATTTTAGTTGTTTTGCACTAAAATTAATGTCAATACTGAATAAAAAGACACACTTGGATTCATTCTAGCCACATCGTACATTAGATTGAGGTTTGGATAATTTATATATGTCCTGAATGACTCATGGGTCATTTTAGTAAATTATCAAAACAATAAAAATGTGTTTCAAAAATTTTGAGTACTGTTCTTTTGTTTTTTATTAAAATGACATTTTAAATTGGGAACATGCACATTGAGCTATACATGTGGAATCATGTATGGTTATGACATGATACTGGTTCATTCACGTCACAAACTAATTATGAATAATTTTCCCAATTTATCAAGATAATCTTATTGTGTTTTCTCAGTTTTCAGTGAATGGTGATTTTTTTGTATTAAAATGTCAATTTAAAAATTGTAATGAAAAAATTGATACTATCCCTTCTTAATGAACATGATTTATCAATACTGATTTTCCACCAATAGTTAATTCATACACCTACTGAATTCTGTGGTTGTTTATAGACATATTTATTCAAACATTTAATATAACCCGTTTGTTTATTACACATTAATATATGATTAAATTATGTAAAATTAAATATAATACAACCCAAAATATTAATAACTCTACTGTATTTGGAAATTAGTAACATTTCATTACAGCCGTAAACATGAATTAAAACATATTTATTGAAAACCTTTTTAAGATGTTTGATATAAAAACTACATTGGATATCCTAGCAAAAATATATAAGAGAGGGGTGATCCACAAAGCCCAGTATGTGAATAAACTAGGAATAACATGAAGATAATGATTCATTTTCAACTAGACATATCAATGAGTCATAAAGGTACATTAATTATACAGTGTGATATAGCATAATAATCCTAATATGGGAAAATTGGAAACTACATAAAACCATACATCATAAAAATAAGTCATAAATAAACCACAAATACTTCATTGTTTAAAAACTCTCATAAAGGAATCAGGTCACCTAAATCCCAACATGATATATTATGACACTAATCATTACCCAATGCATTAGAGCACTCTATATTTCTGGGTTGACTGTTCACTTTAATTTCATTCTCAATATTAAGTGTGTCACATAGATCAAAAAATATGGATTCTTTGATCAACACAATTTATTCCACAATCAAGGAGTCTATAATAATTCATTTAATTCCCCAATAAAAAGTTATATGTTCATAAAAGTTAACAACCTTGATAAGAAATGGGTATGGTATTTAATACACATTCGTCTTCTCATAGAAAATCACAGTGAAAATTTGGTTGCATAACAGCATCATATAAAAGTTCATAAAATTGGTTAAAGAGGGAGAAATAGATATTTCATCATTTTCAAATTTAGTTTAAATTAAATGGTACATGTAAGGAAATTTACACAAATTAATTATTTGAAAAATAAGCCTTACGATAATAAATAATATTGAAGATAAAGGGAGAGGAAGGGTTTCTTGCGAAATTCAACAAGGTAATTGGTGTACATTGGAGAGATTAATGAGAGATAAATTGTTCTATCATAATATTTACATAGTAATATAAGTATGTGAAATTTTATAAAACATACCCCATAATTAGAAATATTAAAATAAAGGGATTAATAGGAAAACGAATGTTGGATAATGATGAGATAGGAAAGAACCCTAATGAAATTTCAAAATTGTGTTGGGTGTTCTAAGGAGGGATTAATGAGAGAAAAGTGGTGTCTCACCATTTATAAATCAAAATGTAAGTATGTTGGAGGTTAAAAACATACATAATCATTAGTAATTAAATATATAAAAGGTCATAACATAGAAAGGAATCTTGAATAAAAATGAGAAACAGGGGATCCCTTACCTTTAGGGTGTGACACCAAAAACATGAAATGGGATTCTTGAGAGATTGGGTTAACCATGGTAGGATTATAGAGAGAGGAGGTCAGATTAATTTCATTATTCAAGGATTTTTACTGAGTATAAGTGAGATCTTGGTAGGTTTTATATAGGAAATAGAAGAGCTTATTTAATATTTAGGTTTTGTACTCTATAAAATAAAATATTTTAAACCACAAAACATCCCATGGTTTTTCCAATAATTTTCTCCATAGGCTATAGGTGTTAATAGTTTTATCATGAAATGTTCTAAATTTTTTAAAATAACACACCTTTCTTATGTGGAGGTGAGTTACACTATTAAATAAATGAATTTAAAACTTGAAATTATAATAAATATTTTTGAGCGTTCTTAACGACATAATAAAATTAATCATATAAATATAAAATGACATAATTTTAAGAGGAATCATATATTTGGTCGGGGATACACATTATTTTATTTATTATATAATTTTTCGGTCATTACGATGTCTGAAAACACACTGTATATTTATACGGTATTTAGTATTCATCGTAAAATGAAACAGTCTCTTAAAATTAAGAAAAATTCCCAATTGTATAATTTCAATGTTTTTATTCAAAAAATAATCTTCATTTTATCTAAATAACTTTTTAAATATTTCAATTTTCCCTTTTAAAATATGATTTTACATTTATTTGAAAATTTTGGGTTTTTGATAATAACGTTTTATAAGCCATCCTTAAAATAACATTTCACTTCATAAAAATAATTTGACCACTTATAATTAAAAATACTTGTTTAATAATAACATTTTACTAAAATTAAATTTATTTCAAATATACATTAATTCATCAAAATAATCCACTTCATTGAATTTATATATTACACTAAAATACAATTTTTGATTAATTGAATAAAAATGAAAATCCTTTATAAAGTAACAATGAAAATAAATTCATTTTTCTATAAAACATAAATATTCATATTATAAATGTCTTCATATATATCCATTTATTACATTTTTATACACCCTAAGAGTATTGTGTGCGACGGTGAGACTATCATGGGGATGTTCAACAGACAAAGTTTGGGATTTGATCTCAATGATCTTAAACATCTCCCGTAAATGGTTTCTCTCAAGCTTAAGTTGTTGAATCTCATCTTGGGATTTGTCAAGGTAAAATCCAAATGTATCAATATCCCTTGAAAACTCTGATAAATGGGCTTCATAGGTTACAATTCGACTGTATGAGGTCAACACTTCCTTTTTTGTAGTCAATTGGATTCGTTAAAGCCCTGTATTTATTCTAATTAGGTGATCAGTGTTTAATGATTATGTTAATAATATAAATATTTATAACATTATTTTAAATCCAAATATATTTCTATATAATTTCATGTTTTTTATATAACCATATTATATTATAAGACATTTAAATAAATTTCAAATGGAAACTACATTTATAACAGTTCGGGTCATTATAGTACCCCCGTTGAGAAATTTCTCCCTAAATTTTTTTAGTTCACTCCCCCTTTAAAACATGTGAGGTTAATTCTATCTCATCGCTTCCTCCAGTTCTCATATTTTATCTTCAAACATGTTTTTTATCCATAACACTTTGACAAGGTTCATTGTTATATTTTTATAACTTTGTCTCCATTATCTAAGATATTCACCTGATACTCCTCCTAGAAAAGATCATTATCCAATGGTACCACCTCTGGTTAGAGAACATTTTAGGGTTTATGCATGTACTTCCTCATGAGTGATACATGGAATATATAATGAACTCGAGATACTTTAGGTGGGATTGAATGTCGATAGGCCACCACTCTAATGTAATCAATGGTCTCAAAGGGTCTGATGTATCTTGGACTATGCTTTAAATTATTCCCAAATATTATCACTTTATACCATGAAAATATGAATAGGTCTACAATTTCTCAAACATCAAACTCTAGAGCTCATCAAAATTTATTAGCATTGCCCATTCTCTGACTCTGAGCATCATATATGTGATGCTAAATGGTATTAAACTTTTCCAAAATATGTTCGACCATTTCAGGATGTTGCAATTTTTGATCCCCAAATTCATCCCATCATGCAGGTGTCATGTACCCCTTCACATTATAGTCTTCAAAGGGAGCCATTTGGATTCCTAAGGGGAAAAAATTATTGTAAGAGAACTCGATCAGAGGAAGATGTTGATCCCATATCCCTTTCAAGTCCATCTTTCATGATTTCAATATATCCTCATGTTTCTAGATAGTATTCTTAGATTGTCCATAAATTTTTGGGTTATAGGTTTTAATGAAGTTCAACTCGGTATTCAGAGTGTTTTGGGGACTCTTCCTGAACTTATAGGTGAATCAAGGATCTTGATTAGATGAAATCGACAATGGTACTCCATGCAGTTTGACCACTTCACTGATTTATATCCATACTGGTATATCTAATGAGAATTCCTCTTTTATTGTACTGAATATTGCAGTCTCTGTAAGATGATCCACCCCAACCCATATATCATTATTACATCTTGATATATTTGGAAGATCTTTCACAAAGTCCATGGTGATGGTTTCCCAGTTCCATGTATGTAAGGGTAATGCTTACATCATCCAATTGTATTTTCTCATTTACACATTAACTTACTGACATACAATAATGGTTTATATATGTTATTTGATATCCTTGAATATATTCTCCAACTAATATTGTTCTCAAAGATCACGACACATGTTTGTTCTTCTTGAGTGGATAGAGAATGTTTAGCTATGTCCATTATCCAACAACACCTTCTTTTACTCATAATTTTAGGGTACACATATTCTTGACCCAAATCTAATAAACACCATCATCATTAACATTTAAATATAAGGATTTAACTTTCCATATAGCTTGCACTTTCTTCTGAATTCCCATATCAACTCTTGGAGCATCCTATAGACTCTTTAGAAGAGGCAGTTGATCAATCATTTATAAAACGATATATGATATTTTCTCCTTTATGATTCCCATGTTCAACATTTCCAAATAAAACAATATTAGATCCCTCTCAATTATCATCAATGATATAATTTTAAAATCCTTTATTTTTTGAATTTTTCGAACTTTATCCTCCTTCTATGTATAGTAGTGGAAGGAGAAAGCATAGTCTTTGATCAGATTTAACCATCTTTGTTGGTGCATATTCATATCTTTTTGTGTGAATATATACGTGAGGAAATTTTGATACATATATATTTCACATGTGTCCCCCAAAATAGATAATTTTTCCAAATTTTTAAAGAGAAAATCACTTTAGAAAACTCTAAATCATGTGTTGGTTAATTTTGTTCATAAACATTAACCTTCCTTGATGTATATGAGATGACTTCTTCATTTTGAATCAATACAAACCCCAGACCCTTCTTCAAAGCATCGATGAATACCAAAAAAATATCTCCACATGTGGGTTGTGTGATAACATGTTAAATAATAAGCCTCATTCTCAACTCCTTGAATATTTTTTCATATTCATCATTCCATGAAAAATTTACTCCCTTTTGAGTTAGTTGGGTGAGAGGGTTTGACCATCGCAAGAAATTTCACATGAATTGGCAATAATACCCAGTTATCCCAATGAAATTACAAATATCTATCCTAGATATTGGCCTCAACCATCCTTTAATTTATTTTATTTTCTAAGGTTCTATAGATAAACCATTTCTTGTGATGATATTCCCTATGAAAGATTCTTTCTTCAACCAGAACTCACATTTAATGTACTTTTCATAAATCTTTTCCTTTCTCAAAGTTTTATCACAATATTAAAATGCCCATTATTTTATTTATTACATTTGGAATATATTATAATATTATATAGAAAGACTACCAAAATAATTTCATGTTATTCTATAAATACTCTATTCATCAATTCTACAAATATTTAGGAAGAATCATTGAGTCTGAAAGGCAATATGATGAATTCATAGCACCCATACCATATTAGAAAAGTGTTCTTAGGGATATAGTCTTTATTCACCCTATCATGGTTATATCCTGACTGTATATCTACCTTGTAAAAGTATTGTGCTTCACATATTTTATCAACAATTCATCAATATGAGGAAGGGGATACTTTTTCTTTATCGTGATCTTATTGAACTCACTATAATCGATGAAAAGGCACATTGACCCATCCTTCTTCTTGATAAAGAATATCGGTGAACCCCATGGTGAAGCACTTGGTGATATGACACCTTTATCTAGATTATATTATAGGTTTTTCTTCATCTTCTCATGTTCTTCGATATCAATTTTATATGGAGTCTTTGATAATGGTAATATCCTAGTATAAGTTCAATCGAAAGTTTGGCATATGGGGTATGAGTAAGAATAAGAAATTAGTTGTGAAACACATCATCTTAATCCCTCATAATGGGCATCTTCTCAAGGATAATTATTTCATTATACTCAATCATTTTATCTAGATACATTTTTATATAAGAAAATAATATCCATTCATCATATGAAGGTTGCAAAAAAGATTTATCCTTCACCTTGAATTCATATAGGATCTGTAGATGATTAGTAATACTGAGAATGATTCCCATATCATTGAAATTTTTGTTGGATCTATATGGTTAAATCCAATCCATACCAATAAAATCATAAAATTCCATCAAAAGGAGTATGACAAGGTTTTATTGAAAATTCTACCTAAAAAATTTGACGGGGGAGGAATTATATACATTTGATGCAATAATTTTACCATTTTCTATTTTCACTGACATCTATACTTCCAAGATTTTATGTATTGTTTAAAAACATATAATAATATGAAATGATAGTATGGAATTTATAGAACCATAATCAAAGAGTACATTCACTATTATTGAATGAATAACTATTTTACATGTCAAAACTTGATTTTCAGGATTTAATTTTGCAGTAGTGATAGAAATATCACACACTTGATTCCTTGGATGTTGTTGGTTACCTCCAAAACCCCTTATCTTAGTGAATTAGTTTTCAAAATTCCCTAGTTCTTTATAGTTTTTGAAATGAACAATACATTGAGGGTTGGCTGGAGCATTCCTTTCCTCTATCATAGTACCAGTATTCTCCAATTGTTGTTATCTAACTCGGTTCCCTTCCCTCCCACACCTAAAAAATGTTTTTGTCCACTTTATGAAATTTCCAGTGTGATCATGTCCCCATATTTGGAAAATGGGATGCTTAAATTTTCTCTAATTGTTGTAAATCTAAATTGGACCACCATAATTTATCTCTACTTTTCTCTTCTTAACCCCATGATATCCTTGAGATTATCCTATATCAATTTCAACATTAAGAGAACATCTAAAAATTTTATCATATCTATTAAAGTCATGGACCTCTAGGTAATTCCACAGGGTTGGTTTAAGCCCACCAAAGAAGCAGTTAAACATGAATTTGGGTGTAACAACAAAGCCAGAGTCATACCATGCATGCCTTGTGATGTATTCTTCAAGCACCAAGATAGATTCATTGTATTTCTAATTGATAAAAATGAAATCCCATTCTCTTTTATTTTAGAGTTTCAAGGAAAATATTTATCCAATAACATTTTCAAAAAATCCATCCGAACCATTAGATTGATCTCTTCCATAGGCTTCATATTTTTTATCAATGCCCACCACTGATCAGGTTTACCCTCTAAATGATAAACAACAAAAATAATCTCCTCTTGTTTTCAATGGATTTTATTTGTTGTTCGGTGATTAAGGGATTGGATAATCAATAAAAAGTTGGAGGACTTTCATACATGTAGATATAAATTTTTTCTTGATCTCTTTTTGGAGGTATTTGAAACCCCCTCCTTATCTATGTTTCTATTCAAAACCTAAGTCAACTGAGATAATATCATCATGTTGTGTGTGATTCCATATCCCATTAGGTTGGTAATCTTAATGTGGGAGTCATCACATTTCTCTTCAATTTCATTGTTTACCTAATTCCTCTAATTTCGAGCAACTATCTAGAATAAAATAACATTATCTAAGAATATATTTATCTTTTAATTTCATAAATAGAAATTTAATGACATTAAATGGATACAATATAAATTACATGTATTTCCTTAACTTATGGCTTTTTAGGGATTGGTCTTTTTTACCCATGATCTATTTCCTAACTTATTATATTATGTGTATTTTTTTAATCCCATAAGAATTTATTGAAATGATTATTGGAATTACCAAAATATATCCCCTAGGAGTTTCAAATAGAGTTCACATTAAGGATCATTATCGTGTACCAGGTGACCTTGAGTCAGGCCCAGAACACCTTGTTGGAGTTGTTACTCCACGATATATTTGTGCTAGAACCATGTCCACTTTTTGTATACATACAGGGATCTATTTTCTTGATAAAACACATACTCAATCCACACAAAAATTATAGTTATATACAATTCAACTTAGTATTATCTCTAACAAGTTTTCTATTGTTTTCTCTTCATAATCCCAAAGTTAACTAAACTTTTCCTTTCATACAAACTATAAAAACACTTATTTTTATTACACATTAATACAAAATTTAATTATATAAAAGTATACTTAATAAAATTATAAATATCAATAAGTCTAGTGTATTTTTAAATTTGGTATATTTCATTACTAATATAAACAAGAATTACAAAATATTTAGTGAAAACTTATTTTACATGCTTGAGGTGAAAACTACATTAGATAACCTATGAGAAAAATATATATATGAAAGTGGTGATCCATAAGGCCTGGTAAGGGAATAATCATGGAGTAACATGAATATAATAATACATGTTACATAAGGAATATCAATGGATAATAATTTACTATGAATAATAATGTGTGACATATCTTGATAATCATTACATAAGAAATGTGGAAACAACTTAAAACAGTGCATCATAAACATAATTCAAAGGTAAAACTCCAACACCACTAAGTAGAAAAAGTCTCATACAGGTATCAGGTACCCCCCCCATTGGAACATGATATATCATGATACTAAATAATACCCAATGCATTGGATAAACATATAATTTTGGGAATACCCATCACATTCATTTCATTCTCACGTTAAGTGTGCCACATAGATCCTAAAACATGGATTCATTCATCCTCATAATTTATTCCACTATTAATGAGTGTGGAATAAATACATTTAATTCCCCAATAAAATGTTATTTTTGAATAAAATTTAACACCTTTTACAGGAAATGGGTATCCTATTCCCCACATATTTGGTTTGTCGTGGGAAATTTGGGTGAAAATTCAGCAGCATAATAAATTCACAAAAATGTTCATATAATGTGTTAACGAGATAAAAATATGTCAATAATCATTTTAAAATTAATTTTAAAACAATAGTGTCAGGTAAGGACATATCTTCATAATTATAAATATAAAAAAATAAGTCATATGATAATAAATATGGTTGAAGAAAAAGGGAGAGGATAGAATTCTTATGAAATATTGATATAGTAACAGGTGTGAAAGGGAGGGATTAATGAAATATAAAGGTGTATTTCATAATTTTTAAATAACAAGGGAATTATGTGGAAGTTTTGAAAACATACCTCTTAATTATTAATATAAAATAATAGGACATATCAACATAGAGAAACATGGATAAAGATAGAAACGAAAAGAACCCATATAAAATTTCAGCTTTATGACCGGTGTTATTAAAAGGTATTAATGATAGGGAAATGGGTATATCAATATTTAGAAATAATAACATATGTATGGGGATGTGAAAAAACAAATCCCATCATTAGGAATTAAAAAGGTCATAAAATATAGGATATTCTTGAATTAAAGTAAAAAAAAGAGGATCCTTTTCCTTAAGAGTGTCACACCAAAAACATGAAAAGAGATTATTGAGAGCATGGGGGAAGCATGGGAGGATTGTATATAGATTCGGTTATAATAAAGTCATGTTAAATGTATTTTGAGTGAAGACAATTGGGATATTGTGTGGATTCATACATGAAAATAGATGGATTTATTTAATTTGTTGGTTTTGGACTCTACAAAATAATATATTTCAAACCACGAACCATCCGTTGGTATTTGCACAGGGTTTCTACCTAATTGGAGAGGGGTTCAATGTTTTATTTGGATATGTTATGAACATATTAAAATAATTCTCTTTTTTATGTGGATATGAGTCACACTTTTAAATAAATGAATTTTAATCTCTAAATTATATCAAATGTATTGTGGGGTTCATAAAGGCTTAATAAAATTAATAATGAAAAATTAAAATCACATTATTTTTAAGTTGAAAACATAAATTTTGCCCATTATACACATTATATCATTAATTACATCATTATTTGTTCATTATGATGCCATAAAACACACTCTATATATATACGGTATTAAATTTTTACCATAAAATTTGAATATCTTAGAAAATTATGAAAAAATCACTATTGGATAATTTCGATGTTCTAATTCAATAAATGATATTAATTTTGTCTAAATATTTTTTAAATTTTGATAATTTCTAATTTTAAAATAGAATATGAAATTTATTTAAAATTTTAGTTTTTTAACAACAATAGTTCATGAACGCTTATAAAAAGTACATTTTACTTCATAAAAATTATATGATAATATATAATTGAAAAAACTCACATAAGAATTACATTTTATTAAAATAATATATAGTTCAATAATCCATTAATTCATCCAATTAAATCCCTTAACTGAATTTGAATATTTCCCAAAAATATAATTTCTGTTTAATTAAATAAAAATCAACATCATTTATAAAGTGAAAATGATAATAAATTAATTATTCTATACCATATAAGTATTCATATTGTTAAGGTTTTTACACATATCCCTATATTACACTATAATATACCCTAAGGGTAAGGTGCACGATGGTGATACTATAGTGGGGACATTCGGCAAACATGGTTTGGTATGTGATCTCATTGAGCATAAAATTATCCTATAAATGGTTTTTCTCATGCTTATGTTATTGGATATCAGTTTTGGCTTGGTCAAGGTCAAATTCCATTGATTTTATTTCCCTAAAAACTTTGATAAATGTGCTTCATAGGGTACAATCCTACTATATAAGGCCATCACATCCTTTTTTTGAGTCAATAGGACTCGTTAACGCCAAATATTTATACTAATAATGTGATCATTGTTTAACCACTATATTAGAAAAAGTAATATTAATAACAGTATTTTAAATAAAAATATATAACTAACAATGTACATGTCGTATCTATAACCATATTATACAATAATTAAATTAATTAGTTCATGAAGGGAAACATCATTTATAATTGTTCAGGTCATTACATTTAAGTTGAACTATATAAATGTTTGATGATTGGGAGTTATAAAAATGTTTTCTCAATAATAATATTAGAAAAATTGCAGCTTCCAAAAAAATGGTTTTACTGATGGATTAGTGGCATGTATAAAATATCGTAAACAAGCGGTGAAAATATTATTTCCATAACCCGCCTGAAACACTGGAAAAATGACTCTTATCTTAAACTAAAGGTGTTATGTGTAATTTAAAACAATTATTATCAAACAAAATCATGGTATGATCCTCAATATACTGAATTTACCAACAATTTTGTTGTTTTTAAGCCTATTATTCTTATCCCCCCCTCTTCAATCTCCATACTGGTCTCTGCCTATTCCTCCTCCTCCACATCGGTGTCCAACTCTGAATCTACCTCTGAATCTACCTCTGCCTTTAGCTCTAAATATTCCTTTTCCTTTTCCTCTGACTCCACCTCTTCCTCAAAAATTTCCCAACAGTTTTATTGTTTGTTGGTCAGTGCTTCCAAACCAATTGATTTCATCCATTATTCTTCTCCGTGAGAATGAGATAAAAAATAATATATATGATTTCGGAAACTAATTCTTCACAACCCAAATATATTTTGAAGGTCATATCTCATTCTAGATCACAAAAATATTAGGTAATCACCTATTGTTTTAACATACATTCTGAAAAAATATGTTTCCCACATGTCTCTAAACATATTTAATTCTTTTTTTCATTGACTAGGCTATTGGAAATTTTGATAGTACTAATAATATTTAAACAAAATATTATTATGAAATATGTTTAATGAAATTGTAATTACCATCAAGAATTACATGTTGGGGGATTCTGGTATTTTATTGATTTATGATTTCTCTCATAAATGTATAAACATAATATCCAAAATCATTTTCATTATCTTGTTTCAGCCACTACAAAAACATCGAACAAAATAAGTAATTTTTTAAATTTATTGATAGTTAAATATTTCTATAAAAACATTAATATTTTTTTCATTTTTATTAATTAATAGGATTTATCCCTTCAGACACTGACTTCATGCCATGATCTTTCCTGTATTGATCCACCTTTCTATCATAAAAAATCTTTTTGAAACACATACTAAACAAAATATTCAAATTTTATCTATAAAAGGTTGATTGTAGTGTATAAAAAATTCACAATAGACATCATGTGTGGTCATTTGGTTGCATATCCATTCATTAGTTCCCTAAAATAAATGTTTAGGTTGTCGATATTGACTACCATCAATGTCCATTGTCTCTTAAAAAAAATTAAGTAATTAAAAAATTAAATATATATTTTACGTGATAAGATTACAGAGTTTTACATATGCATTGTAGGAATAAAAAATATTTTTTCATCTGATAATTTTTAATTAAACACATGGAGTAACTGATCTTTTTTATTATCAATTTCCTTATTATACAAATTATGTTCTATCATAGAAATGATAAAGGGATTAATGAATGAAATTCATGCTTCACACAATCTTCCCTTTATATAGTTTTGATATAAAAACATTTACAATTGATGAATATTTATCAACTTTAATGAACATTTTAGATCACAATTTGGATAGACTAATTTCATATTTCATGGAATACCCACATATTTATTCTTCATATTTAATATAATACATAGTTTTATCATTAAATGTGGTCTCTACGTGAATTTTAATGATAATAAATGTTGTTATGGAACTGGGGGGGAGAAGGTACCTTCAAAAGGTTGTTTTGTTTTCTTGATTGATTCAATATATTTTCATGATTATACCTTCCACTTATAGGACACTTTATTCATATGTAATATCATACTTTAATGTGAACCTTTTATCATAAAAATTTACAGGTATTTCAAATGAAAAAATTCGTAAAATAAATACCCCATGTGTCTTTATAAGATTAGATGTCCATGCTATGAGAACCCCAATAACAGCTTCAACTATTGTAATATTCAGACCATCAAGTGGAATATGAAACTTAGTAGTCGACTCATAAGATACCTCAATCCCAAATCATGTGATATTTTTGAAGGAATTAATTTTCTAGCTAGTCTTATAAGATATTATAAACTTTACCTATAGCAACATGGCGGTACATGGGTGCTGATATATAAAAATCATATACAAATGTACCCAGAATAATTTTAGTAATATATAGTTATAATATACTATTTAATTGACATTTAAGTGAAATAATAATGAAAAAAAATTGATTACCCCTAGTAATGTGTGATGTTTTGGGGACTCACTAACGTCAAATATATTGGGATCATTTGGTTCATGTGCAGATCGTTTCCCCACTACTAGTTCACTTTGATCTATTTTATACATTAAACCAGACTATAAAAATATATATTACTATGAGTCTATTTGTGTTTTCAATATTATCATCAATTTATTTGTTTCCTCATGTGTTTTTATCTCCTCAAAATATGTTCTATGAGAGACTCCAAAACCTAATCCTCAAACATGACCATATTATTCAAGTCGCCTCAAAGTTACTAAAAGTATTTGTTCTTCTAGTACGATCATTATATATTAATTTTTCTATACCATGTTAAAAAATATAAATATAAATATACATTTTTATATAATATTGTTATTATTAATAATAAATTAAAATTATTTCATACTTAAAAATGCTTCCCATACTACTTTTTTGTTTTAATAAACTAATTTAACCTCCTTATTAACTCAAGCCTCCTTCCATACCACATGATGTGGGATAGAAGTGGCTTCAGATTGTGATTCATAAGTATGCATATTAAAAAAGAAATTTATGATGTTTTATATCACATAATTAAACTTATATTGTTGATTTAAAATACATACCAATATATTCTCTAATGAAGCATACCACGTCCTTCCTTTCTGATTGGGGTATGTTTAGTTTGATTCATGTTGTTTATTTTCAGAAATATTTTATTATTTCAAAAATTAACTATTTTGAATCAAGTTTTATAAAATAAATAATTTCAAATAATATATTATCTATTGAAATTTAGTTGAAAAAATTTCTCATTAAGAATATCAAATAATGTAGTAAATGATTTCTTCTTTATAATGTGTACAGAACTAAGTGGCGGTGGGGCTTTATTTTTTCCTTAAAATCACTAAGATATAACTTCATCGGAAAAATATAGCAGCCTCTATGTGATTTTTCAATGGCCATTAAGATAAATTTCATGCAAAAAAATTCTAAAATAAATGAATCCTGTAACACCCCAAGCTTCTACGGTACGCTTCTCTTTGAATAATGTGATAGCGTGTGTTGTACGCAACATCGAGTTCTAACACACCATAACCAATCAAACTAGCCGTTATGAATAGTAATTCCTACTTTTTGAAATTATATATGTATTATATTTCAAAATGGACTTCATTTTTGGATTCGGAATATCAAATTTAGTCTAAGGTGATATTTTGGTACTTTTCGGATAACTTTAATATTTTGATGAATAGTGAAAATTACTAAATTTTAATTAAAAACAACTTTTTTAATCAAAATAATTAATAGCGATAAATTATGAATTTGAGTGGTTTTAAAGTATATTTAGAATAAATTTTTACCATTTAATATAATTTTGGTCATTGGACATAATTTTACAATTAAACCGGACATAAACAAATGCCAATCTTTTGATAGTTATTATCTCTTAAAAACTCGCTTTTTGTTTTAACAACGGGAATGGATTTTAAATTAATTTCTGCCACTTCTATGTTGTGAATTTTTAAAAATGGATTCCATCTTTGGAATCAGGATGTTCAAATTGTGTACATAGGTAACATTTATTTTTAGACATTTTGAATAATTATTGCGGTAAATATTTTATTTACCATGGTTAAGGGAAAATCCGGTAAAAAGTGTTAAAAATAATATTATAATAATAAACATTACCCTAAAACGTGTCCTAACCTTATTGGTGGATACATGTCCGACCCTGGGCATCTTTGAGTCAATTTTGGGACCTCATGGAGCCACTTGTAGGTGATAGGGACACTTTATTTTAATTAAGTTAAAATGAATACAAAATTGACACAAGCATATATCTTTTAGAAAAACAATTTTTACATAGGGTTATATATGTTTGATTTTAGATTATAAATATTCATTAGAAAGATAAAACTATTTCCTACATAATGATAGTTTGTTTATAATTTTTAGACATTAAATAATCTATTTTACTTATGACACCATGATGATGAAGTAATTACTATAATAGTGAAAAAATTAAATAATTAATATTATAAATACCCAAATAAATAAAATTTGAGACTTTTAATGAATTAAAATAATTTTATATGATAATATGACATATTTTAATTTTTTTAAATGACTTTCTTCGAAGTAATCAATCTGTTATGAGTTTTAAAAAAATCAACTATTGAATAGTGTCAAAATTGACATAAAAGTGTTTTTAAAACAAATATTATATTATTAATTGATATTAAATTTCATAAAATATAAGGTTCGGCCAAGAAACTTGTATAATGATATTTGTATCATTAATGGACCACTTGGGGGTCTTTTTGAGGTATATGGTATGTTTATTAACCATATAATATAAAAATACAAAGAGACATTCTAAAAGTGAAACTAATTAACTTAGAGTTAATACTTAAAGATAAGGTTAATATAAGTACCCAAACCTGTCTAAATTCTATTGTATGAATGTTTTTAGACCTATACTCACCTTAACCTATTAATAATCAACTTTGTAGGCATTAGAAACCCAATATGAAATTATTATAAACTAATATTCCTAGCTTTTCCAAAGGTGCCCCTCACCCCTCTTATAAAAGGGCACTCCTCCTTCTCATTTCTTCACACCTTCAAAGCCTTTTAGTTCGGCCAAAATCTTCCCAAATACTCTCCCAACTTCCCTCAATACAACCTATAGGCCTTAGTTTGATCAGAAAGCCAACCTAAAGATCCATTTTGATCAAATCAATAGGAAGAACCTGAAGAAGAGGTAATGATTTCACCACCCTCTTCCAAGTTCCTTTCATCTTCCACTTCTTCTTCCTTTTTTGTTACCATTCTAAAATAATAACTCCAGTATCTTATATATACTGTGATGTTATTATAAATATGGTACAACCATTTTTAGTATTATATCCACCCTTTTAATAACATGTCACCATACGTGCATACTTACGGCTTACCGTCTCTACGTCGTGGTGTAATTGTTATTCAATATATTATTATTTGGATGGGTATAATAATGATGTGTAACTCATGTAAATAATAAATATAACATGTTAATTATTCTATATATATGATATACCATCCATTTATATATTATTTTAATATCAAATGAATGATATCGTCGCTCGTGCGTACGTACGGACTACCATCTCCACGAACGCAATGAGATTCATTCTCCATCGTATCCATTCAAGTATATTTATAATTTTATGATTTAAAAATGATGTTTAAGGACTTTATATCATTATGGATTTAATAATATACAACCTACCCATTACAAACATGGATTACGTAACGAAAACATATAAAATAAAATGAGTAAGTTAACACCCGAAACAATGTAAATACTAAGATATTATTATCAAATCAATGTTAAAAGATCATATATGATATCATATTAATGTATATGATTCTTTTATAATTTAATAACAATTATTTCACCATTATAAATGAGGTTAACCTACCCTAACCAAGGAAAAGTCCAACGTAAGGGTTATTTCACAATCTCTTCATTATCCGAGGTTGTTTATACGTAATAATCTTCTGGGATTTCTTTATCATCCACATCCATGTTTCTTAAAAATGTATTTCAAAACATTTCTACTATTTAAAAGAATATGGGTTAAAGTCATTTATACCCTTTTTTGACTTTTTATAAGAGTTTCATAAAGGAATCTTTCCGTCGTTTTCCAAACAATGTGTTTTTTAACCTTTTCGACAGAATTAAGGTAAGAATGTTTTTTTTAACTTATACGGTGGGTGCGGTTATTTTCCGCCGTTATAAAATCGTCAAAGCTTCCCATAAAATCTTATAAGAATATTTTCAAAGAAAATGTTTTATTTTATATGGCTCTTAAATTATTTCAAAAATAGAAAGATATATTTCTCTAAAAAGAGTTTTGATTTCATCTATGTCAACATCCTTTGATGGATTTTATGCTTATTTGAAGTTGATTTATTATGATACAAAACTTCTATATTTTATTGAATGTTTTGTGATATATTTGACTGTGGATGTTCTATTTTTATACCATTCATAGTTTATGGTGAAAGTATTGACATTTTGTATGATAGTTTTAATACGAATGTTTATGTTATGTTTAAACATTTTCATATGGGAATGCATTGGACTTAATATGTGACGGGTGGAGCCCGATATAGCTCCTCGATGCATCGGTAGGTCTCATGAGACAAACTAGTGTCTTGGAACTAGGCCTTGACAAAATCTTATTTGTAGTCTTGGCACGAGGCCTTGGCTATGTGGTTATGATAGTCTGACATTATGCATTCCATCATTATGAAAGTTGTTATTGATATTGCATGTGATTATTCGATTAGTAGAATATCCATGTGAATAAGTAAATGGCATTATTTCATTTTATTTATGCCATAATATGTTGAAATTTCATGTTTAAAAGGATTTTGTTTTAGTTATACATTGCCTTAAATGTTTATTCTTATTTATGAAAGTTTTCGCTATATTGTTATCCTTACTGGGCATTTGAGCTCACCCCTTTTCTATGTTTTATTTTTCCGAGGAAGTGAAGAAGTAAATTATGAATGACCTGCAAGGATATTATGAGGGGTTAATAGTGTGGACTCTGGAGACAATATGTTGTTGTAGTAGTTTTTCACTTTATGATGTAATGCAAAACTTTATGAGTATATCTAGTGTTTCCAAGGATACTAAACCAATCGGTCTTTGGAGATTTGATCTTTCTTGTGATCATGCCAATGTTATGTAATAATGCACCAACTCTGGGTAACTAGGGTCGGGGCGTTATAGTTGGTATCAGAGGATGTTTTGTACAAACCTTGGTAGCTAGATTTAGATAAACTCTGATTAGAGCACGTAGACCTAAGATGAAATTTGAGTATTAGTATAGAAGAACTTCCTATAATTTTGGTATTGTAGAGATTTTGTGAGTTTTCCGAGAAATACATCCCTGTCTGGATACGAGCATGTAGAGGCAGCTCTGGCACAGATGTACCTAGGGGTAAAACCCGAAAACACCTCTTTGAGCTAGACTCGAATGGGAACTGGTGCACGACAACGGGCCTTACTGCACTCTTGGTTACGACACTCCCGGTGGATATACTTAGGATAACTCTCATTTTCTTTACAAATCATTATGAAGGGTTTATGAGTATATACTTCCTCAAAGAAAACATTTTTATGATTATGGATTATCTCCATAAATAGTTCAATTTATGTTAAGTGTTTTATAAGTATGGGATTATGTATTTTGATTCATAAAATGATCTAGTTTATTCCATTGTTTAGAAATGGAGCCTAGTGGAAGAAATGGAAACTGTATCAATACACGCACTCCATGTAGGGATTTCCCTCCTGCTCAAGATAATTATAGTGGAGATGGTGATGCAACTGGTTCCGATCAGCTAATCACCATACTGAGACAACTCACTCATGTTATGAATAATAACCTTACCCGTATGGAGCACCCTGATCCACAGCGTGGAAGATCAATGTTAGATCGCTTCATGAGGCAACAACCACCAATGTTTAATGGGAGTACAAATCCCTTAGTAGCTGAGCAATGGATTTTTTCCCTAGAGAAAATATTTCAGGCTTTGCGGAGTAGTGAAAGGGAAAAAGTTATCATGACAGTTTACCGCCACACTAGAGATACTGATCAATGGTGGTCATTGAATCAAAATATGAAGGAAGGTGATGGAGTATCAAATATTGAATTGAGGGAGTTCAAAGATCAATTTTTAGAAAAATACCTTCCTCGCGACCATCGAGCAGATATGGAAAGGCAGTTTTTGAGTCTGAGACAAAAGGAGGATGTGAATGTCACAAAGTATGAGGATAACTTCTCAAGGATAGCAAGGTATACTGGAGATTATATACGTAACCCAAGAAGTAAGATTGATCATTTATTTTATGGGTTAAAACCATTTCTTCGTCGAGAATTAGTCTCACAATCCTTCCCATCGTACGAAGACATTGTCTCATGTGCTATCAAGACTGAAAAGGAATTCTCCAAGTCTTATGACTTTAAAGAAAAGCAAGAGAAGAAGAGACCTTCTGATCAATCTGGGAATGGAAATAAGGGGAAGAAGGGAAAGGTTGAATATCCATCCTGTGGTAAATGTGGGAAGAAACACCCTGGTACTTGCTTGAAGGGAATGGGATTCTGTTACAAGTGTGGTGAAAAGGGCCACCAGGCTCGTGATTGTAAGGGGAAGAAGGAAGTTACCAATGTTCAGTGCTATAATTGCAGGGAGATGGGACCTTATGCAAATGAATTTCCTAAACGTCAGGAGAACGTACCTCAGAAAAGGCCAAGGGATCAAGGCCAAGCTTATGCTATCACTACTGCTGAGGTAGAAGCTCCAAAAGACATGGTGGCAGGTAATTTAATGGTTTCCTCAAATTTAGAAAATGCATTATTTGATTCTAGATCATCGCATTGTTTCATATCTTCCTAGTTTGCTAAGAAAATTAGATATTTCCAATTTTATTTAACAAGGGAGTTTTCAGTTAAAACTCCTAATAGAAGTATCATTGCAATAAAGTTTTGTGAATTAGTCCCCATTAGAGCACATAAATGTTCTTTATCTGCTGATCTCATCGTCATACCTATGATTGAGTTTGATATAATCCTCAATATGGACTAGCTTTCAGACTATGATGCATAGATTTATTATAATAATAAAGAGGTTATGATTTTTGATGATAATGATAAGTACCACCTTATCTTTAGAGCAGAATCATCACCGCCTAATTCTTATTTAGATCCACCCCCAGTTGCTCAACTAAATTCAATTATTGGGGAGGAAGAGAATGAAATGACTTTGGGTGAGGAAAGGAATGTTCAAATAGTGTATGTACCTGTTGTGAAAGAATTTGTAGATGTATTTCTGGAAGATTTACCTGGACATCCTCCAGAATGAGAAGTTGAGTTTTCCATTGATTTAATTCTGGGATCAAGGCCTAAATCAAAGACCCCTTATAGAATGGCCACTGTATAATTAGTTTAACTAAAGAAGCAACTAGAGGAATTGAGTAATAATGGATTTATTCGCCCTAGGGTTTCTCCATGGGGAGCCCCTGTTCTTTTTGTTAAAAATAAAGATGGATCTAGGAGGTTATGTATCGACTATAGGGAGATCAATGCTATAACGATAAAGAAAAAGTATCCCCTACCTCGAATTGATGATTTATTTGACCAACTGCATGGAGATAAATACTTTTCAAAAATTGACCTTCGATCTAGATACCATCAGTTGTGTGTGAAGAAGGAAGACATTCCGAAGATAGCATTTCAAACCAGGTATGGGCATTACGAGTTTACTATAATGCCTGTTGGATTGAATAATGCACCCTCTGTATTCATGGATCTGATTAATAGAGTTTTCAAGGAGTATCTTGATGAATTTGTGGTGGTATTTATTGATGATATCTTGGTATACTCAAAAAGCTACGAAGATCATGAAAATCACTTGCGCATTATCTTGAAGACTCTGAGAAGACATGAATTATATGGGAAGTTTAGCAAGTGTGAATTCTTGATTCATGAGATTTCTTTTCTTGGCCATATTGTCTCTAAATATGGAATATATGTTGATCCTTCTAAGACCAAGGCGATCCAAGAATGGCCAGAACCTACGAGTATAACCAAGGTACGTAGTTTTATTGGTTTGGTAGGTTATTATCAACGATTCGTCCAGAATTTTGCCTGATTGGCTAACCCATTAACGAAGTTCACACGTAAAGGGGTTAAATTTTTTTGGCCAAAAGAGTGTGAAAAATGTTTCGAAGAACTGAAGAGAAGATTAGTCAATGCTCCTATATTGACCCTACCATCGGGGAATGATGGGTTCGTTATTTATAGTGATGCATCGAAGAAAGGACTTGGTTGTGTCGTTATGCAGACTGAAAGGGTTATTGCCTATGCATCACGACAGTTGAAAATTCATGAAGAAAACTATCCTACTCATGATCTCAAGTTAGAAGCTGTGATCTTTGTTTTGAATATATGGAGGCACTACCTCTATGGTGAAAAATGTGATATTTATACTGATCACAAGAGTTTGAATTATATTTTCTAACAAAAATAACTCAACATGAGGCAAAGGAGATAGATTGAATTACTCATGGATTATGATTGTACTATACACTACCACCTAGGGAAGGAAAACAAGGTGGCAGATGCTTTGAGCAGAAAAGACCATGGAATTTTGAACGTGATGAGAATTGAAAGGGATCCAATTTTGATGGATCTAGTGAAGATGGACATGGGAATAACCAGGGAAGGAGAAACATCAATGCTATTTCAAATGGTTTCCAAACCATATTTACTAGAAAAGATTAAGAGTTCTCAAACCGATGATGAAGAATTTCAAAAGAAGATTAAAGCTGTGAATGATGGGAGACTGAGAGACTTTGTGTATGAAGATGGAATTTTGAAATTCAGGAAGAGGCATTGTGCTCCTGATATACCTGATCTAAAAAGGGAATTGCTGGATGATGCTCATAGTTCCAATTTCTCTATACACCCTGGGAGCACCAAAATGTATAGAGATTTGAAGGAAAATTTTTGGTGGGACAACATGAAGAGGGAAATTGCTGATTTTGTGTCAAGATGTATGGTTTGTCAACAAGTGAAAGCTGGAAGGCAACATCCTGGGGGAGTCATGCAACCTCTTCCCATACAAGAGTGGAAATGGGAAAATATTACGATAGACTTTGTCAGGGGGCTACTAAAGACTCCTAGAAGGAACAATGCAATATGACTTATTGTTGATCGTCTTACCAAGTCAGCACATTTTATTGCTATAAGAGAAGATATACAAGTGGAACGTCTAGAAAGACTATATATTAATAAATATGTGAGACTTCATGGAGTACCCCTATTGATTGTTTCTGATCGTGATCCTCATTTTACTTCAAGGTTCTAGAAGAGTATTCAGAAATCCCTGGATACTGAACTTCATTTGAGCACTGCTTACCACCCTCAGACAGACAGACAATCAGAACGAACTATTCAAACCTTAGAAGACATGTTGAGATCCTCCTCACTTGACTTTCAGGGTATGTGGGATCAATATTTACCTCTGGTGGAATTTTCCTATAACAATAGCTTCCATTCGAGTATTCAGATGGCATCATATAAAGTGTTATACGGAAAGAGATGTCGTACACCAACCTGTTGGGATGACGTTGGTGAAATAAAACTTGTAGGACCAGAACTGGTGGAGGAAACGATGGAAAAGGTGAAGGTAATCCAAAATCACATCAAAGCGGCTCAAAGTTGGTAGAAGAGCTATGCTGATAATCAAAGGAAGGATTTGGAATTTTAAGTCGGTGATCATGTTTTCCCGAAGGTATCTCCATGGAAGGGACTCATACATTATGGTAAGAAAGGTAAATTGAGTCTCAGGTACATCGGACCTTTCGAAATTCTAGAACGAATTGGGGTTGTAGCTTACTGATTGGCAATGCCGCCAAGTCTCTCCAAAGTTCACGATGTGTTCCACATATCTCTGTTGAGGAAATACATGCCTGACCCAACGCATTTACTCACCTATGAGGAATTATAACTAGAACCCGATCTGTCTTATTGCAAAGATCCCATCAAGATTCTTGATACGATAGAACAAGTACTGAGAAACCGGACAACGCGTCTGGTAAAAGTTTTGTGGAGAAACCATAAGATAGAAGAGGCAACGTGGGAACCTAAGGAACTTATGATGAAGAAACACCTGAGTCTTTTCATGTGATAAGTATTCTAGAAATTTCGAGGAAGAAATTATTTGAAGGAGGGTAGAATGTAACACCCCAAGCTTCTATGGTACTCTTCTCTTTGAATAATACGATAGCGTGTGTTGTACGCAACAACGAGTTCTAACACACCACAACCAATCAAACTAGCCGTTATGAATAGTAATACCTACCTTTTGAAATTATATATATTTTATATTTCAAAATGGACTTCATTTTTGGATTCGGAATATCAAATTTAGCCTAAGGTGAAATTTTGGTTCTTTTCGGATAACTTTAATATTTTGATGAATAGTGAAAATTACTAACTTTTAATTAAAAACAACTTTTTTTAATCAAAATAATTAATAGTGATAAATTATGAATTTTAGTGGTTTTAAATTATATTTAGAATATATTTTTACCATTTAATATAATGTTGTTCATTGGACATAATTTTACAATTAAACCGGACATAAACAAATGCCAATCTTTTGATAGTTATTATCTCTTAAAAACACGCTTTTTGTTTTAACAATGGGAATTTATTTTAAATTAATTTCTGCCACTTCTATGTTTTAAATTTGGAAAAATGGATTCCATATTTATAATCACGACGTTCAAATTTTGTAAATAGGTAACTTTTATTTTTAGTCATTTTGAATAATTACTGACGTAAATATTTTATTTACCATGGTTAAGGGAAAATCCCGTATATAAGGGTTAAAAAATAATATTATAATAATACAAATTACCATAAAACGTGTCCTAACCTTATTGGTGGATACATTTCTGACCATGGGTATCTTTGAGTCAATTTTGGGACCTCATGGAGCCACTTGTAGGTGATAGGGACACTTTATTTTAATTAAGTTAAAATGAATACAAAAATGACACAAGCATATATCTTTTAGAAAAACAATTTTTACATAGAGTTATATATGTTGGAATTTAGATTATAAATATTCATTAGAACGATAAAACGATTTCCTACATAATGATATTTTATTTATAATTTTTAGACATTAAATAATTTAATTTATTTATGATACAATGATGATACATTAATTACTATAATAGTGAAAAATTTAAATAATTGATATTATAAATACCCAAATAAATATAATTTGAGACTTCTAATGAATTAAAATACTTTTATAGGATAATATGACATATTAGGATTGATTTAATTGACTTTTTTTGAAGTAATAAATCTGCTATGAGTTTTAAAAAAATAAACTATTGAATAGTTTCAAAATTGACATAAAAGAGTTTTTAAAACAAATATTATATTATTAATTGATATTAAATTCTTAAAAATATAAGGTTAGGACAAGAAACTTATATCATGATATTTATATCATTAATGGACCACTTGGGGGTATCTTGAGTGTATATGGTAAGTTTATTAACCATATAATATAAAAATACAAAGAGACATTGTAAAAATGAAACTAATTAACTTAGAGTTAATACTTAAAGATAAGGTTTATATAAGTACCCAAACCTGTCTAAATTCTATTGGTTGAATGTTTTTTGACCTATAACCACCTTAACCTTTTAATAATAAACTTTGGAGCCATTAGAAACCGAATATGAATTTATTATAAACTAATATTCCTAGCTTTTCCAAAGGTGCCCCTCACCCCTCTTATAAAAGGGAACTCCTCCTTCTCATTTCATCACACCTTCAAAGCCTTTTGGATCAGCCAAACTCTGCCCAAATACTCTCCCAACTTCCCTCACTACAACCTATAGGCCTTTTTTTGATCAGAAAGCCAACCTAAGGAGCCCTTTTGATCAAATCAAAAGGAAGAACCCAGAGAAGAGGTAATGATTTCACCACCCTTTTCCAAGTTCATTTCTTCTTCCACTTCTTCTTCCTTTGTTGTTACCATTCTAAAATAATAAGTCCAGTATCTTATATATACTGTGATGTTATTATAAATATGGTACAGCCATTTTCAGTTTTCTATCCACCCTTTTAATAACATGTCACCATATGTGTGTACGTACGACTTACCGTCTCCACGTCGTGGTGTGATTGTTATTCAATATATTATTATTTGGATGGGTATAATAATGATGTGTAACTCATGTAAATAATAAATATAACATGTTAATGATTCTGTATATATGATATACCATCCATTTATATATTATTTTAATATCAAAAGAATGATATCGCCGCTCGTGCGTACGTACGGACTACCGTCTCCACGAACGCGATGAGATTCATTCTCCATCGTATCCATTCAAGTATAATTATTATTTGATGATTTAAAAATGATGTTTAAGGACTTGATATCATCATCGATATGAATAATATACAACCTATCCATTAAAAACATGGCTTATGTAACAAAAAATATAAAATAAAACAAGTAAGTTAACACCCGAAACAACGTTAATACTAAGATATTATTATCAAATCAATGTTAAAAGATCATATATGATATCATATTAATGTATATGATTCTTGTATAATTTAATAACAATTATTTCACCATTATATAGGAGGTTAACCTACCCCAACCAAGGAAAAGTACAAGGTAAGGGTTATTTCACAATCTCTTCATTATCCAAGGTTGTTTATACGTAATAATCTACTAGGATTTCTTTATCATCCACATCCATGTTTCATAAAAATTTATTTCAAAACATTTCTACTATTTAAAATAATATGGGTTAAAGTCATTTATACCCTTGATTGACTTTTTATAAGAGTTTTATAAAGGAATCTTTCCGAAGTTTTCCAAACAAGGTGCTTTTTAACATTTTCGACAGAATTAAGGTAAGAATGTTTTTTTGACTTATACGGCGGGTGCGGTTATTTTCTGCCATTATAAAATCGTCGAAGCTTCCCTTACATGCTTATAAGAATATTTTCAAATAAAATGTTTTATTTTATATGGCTCTTAAATGATTTCAAAAATAGAAAGAGATATTTCTCTAAAAAGAGTTTTGATTTCATCTATGTCAACATCCTTTGATGGATTTTACGCTTATTTGAAGTTGATTTATTATGATACAAAACTTCTATATTGTATTGAAGGTTTTGTGATATATTTGACTATGGATGTTCTATTTTTATACCATTCATAGTTTATGGTGAAAGTGTTGACATTTCGTATGCTAGTTTTAATACGAATGTTTATGTTATGTTTAAACCTTTTCATATGGGAATGCATTGGAATTAATATGTGATGGGTGGAGACCACTATAGCTCCTCAATGCATCGGTAGGTCTCATGAGACAAACTAGTGTCTTGGCACAAGGCCTTGACAAAATCTTATTTGTAGTCTTGGCACGAGGCCTTGGCTATGTAGTTATGATAGTCTGGCATTATGCATTCCATCATTATGATAGTGGTTATTGATATTGCATGTGATTATTCGATTAGTAGAATATCCATGTGACTAAGTAAATGGAATTATTTCATTTTATTTATTCCATACTATGTTGAAAGTTCATGTTTAAAAAGCTTTTGTTTTAGTTATACATTGCCTTAAATGTTTATTCTTATTTATGAAAGTTTCTGCTATATTGTTATCCTTACTGGGCATTTGAGCTCACCCCTTTTCTATGTTTTATTTTTCCCAAGACGTGAAGATGTAAATTATGAATGACCTGTAGGGATATTATGAGGGGTTAATAGTGTGGACTATGGAGACAATATGTTGTTGTAGTAGTTTTTCACTTTATGATGTAATGTTAAACTTTATGAATATATCTAGTGTTTCCAAGGCTACTAAACCAATCAGTCTTCCGATATTTGATCTTTCTTGTGATCATGCCAATGTTATGTAATAATTCACCGACTCTGGGTAACTGGGGTCGGGGCGTTACAAATCCTTCGAGGAATAAAGTAAATAAAATCAACATTTCATTATATAATTTTTCTGTAAAATAGAGAAAGTATATTGTAACATTACTATTATATCAATCCAAAGGATATCTTTAATTACAATGTGAGCATAGTCTCATGATTCAGAATCAATCAGCACATTCAACCACATTTTGACACCAATATAACTAATGAATTTTGAATGTTTTTTTCCAACAGGTTGGCCGCATTGTTTCCAACTAGCCTCCAATTTTATACCCTTACTTCTTACCTTCAAAATTTTAATCAAATTGTGATTCTCTTTCAGTATTATTTTTCTTCATAAACCTGTTGGTGATCCCCAAACAATTATATAGTTTAATCATTGACAGTCTGTTCTTCCTCGCGATTGGTAACATCATCAAGTTCGGAAGACATTGTGTTCATGAGTAGTCAAACATTTAATTTGTCTTTAATAGGAACAATATAATACATTCCATGTGTAAAAGTCAACAATTCGATGAATCTTGCACAAAGAATTTTACTGTCTTGAACAGAGATAAAATAATTCAATATTACAGTAAAACTGACCATCACACCCTTAATTTAATCCATCCCCAAACACATCATTGTCTTCTATCTCTTGATGATGGATTGGACTTCCTCTTTCAAACTAGGCTTCCTTCGATCATTGTGGTTCCAAAGTTCATTGAGGACATACCTCCCCAAAAATTATTATTTCTTTCTGTTGTTTAAAAACTAAATCCTATCTTTTGTGGAAACCACCTATGTTTCTTCAACTACTCTAGCCAAAATTCATCCCATACCGTGTTTTGGTTGTCATTTTGGAGGAATACTACTGAGGGTATTTCGATCAACATTGAAGAGTTGGGGGATGAGTCTCATGAAATAAAATGAAATAATAACTATTCGAGAGATGAATTTAAAGTTTCCATTGTAGTTTAAAAATAACATAAATAATATTTTAATATTTTTTCTAACATATTAATAAATAGAGTCGATGAAGTGTTGAAAAAAGTAACCGAGTGACTCATATAATAAAATTCATATTAAGGATCCATGAAATTCAATAATTATGTTTGTATAATGTTTTCAGTGTCATTTATTATGTTCCTATAATGTAGTAAATTAGGAGGATGAAAGGCTGTAAGTTTTTAAGAATGTGATGGGGGATGCAATATTCAAATCCATGATTATGGCTATGAAAAATATTAATTAGTAAAGTATAATTAGGAGGTATGTCATCACGAAACTTTGGATCCACAATGATGTGAGGAAGAAAATTTTGAAAGAGGGATTCAAATCCATCATTAAGAGATGGAAGGAAATCAAGCATCTTAGGTTAGATTAAAAAATTGTTGTGAATGTTTATTGTACTCTAGTATTTAAGTATTATATCTCTATTAAAAATAGTAAAAAATTTCATGCAAGATTCATGAAATTGTAGAATTTTATGAATGGATTGTATTGAATTATATATCAATCATACCAAAATGAATCATTTTTTACACAACATTATTTTTTAATCCCATGGCCTTTTTTATGAGATGTTATTTATGTTTCTTATGAATAATATGTGTCATATGATTATTTCACAACTACAGATGGAGATTCAGTTTTTAGTGGTATTGTTTGAAAATTAAGATCAAAATAGATCAAAATAATGATATAAATATATTTAAAATGACTAATATACCCATTATAATATAAAAATTTATAAATATAACACATCTTAAATCCATATTATCTTGGTGAAACAATACTCATAAACTTTTAAGAAACATTCATTATGAATTCAAGAAGATATACCAACTCATGCATACCAATATTATATTTAATTGACACAAATTACAAATTTTTCATATGTTTACTTATAGAAAATATTGATGTTAATATAATTATTAATTATTTTAAATCCCAATACTAGATGTAACATATGATACTCAAAAATTATGAATTGGAATCTTATGTCTCCTATGAACATCAAAAAGAGTATAATATATTTGGATTGCACCTATCACTATAGATGATCCATGTCTATTATCATCTGTAGACTAATAAGACATAAATAATCTACTAGTCATATCTAATGACCATGATAAGAAGTGATATCTAGAAAGGACCATTGGAGTTTTCCTATCTAATAACATCAATAGAAATGTTTCCCATCAAATAATAAATAAGGATTAAATTGTCCTTGTAACCTAAACTAATGGAATCACCCAAAAAGTCTCTTCAATTGAAGAGGAATTGGAATAACTCCACTCTAATGGTCTTGAATAAATTAATCTCACCCTATCTACATTATATAATACTTCTCTCCACTCAAGTATTCCTCACCTTCCAATTTTGAATATTTTTTATTTCACTATAAGATCCTTTCACTAATATACATCCTTTAAAAATGTGAATTTTTCATTTTATGCTATTTTTTTAAAAAGAATTATATAACTCTTATAAATGAAATGAATCTATTCAATGCAATCCAAAATTTATTATTATGATATATTACTATAAAATCTTATTGGAATCATAGATACTTCCCATTATTGAAATCCATACCACATAGCTTGAACTATATCTATAAATAACTCATGGACATGAGGATCAATATATGTGATAGAATAAAAAGAATTCTCATTGGATCCTTCTTATAGAGATTTATGGTCCAGAGTGGTGACAATTTCTATATTAATGTATAGATTAACAAAATTTCCCCTTCCGAAAAACAATAATCTTTCATAAATAGGCTCAAAATAATCTATATTAAATGTTAACACCCTACCCCTATCTCTCATTCATTTACTTTTTAATAAGTCTTCTCATACATTATATATAATTTAGAAGATTTTAGAATCATTATTTTAAATATATGTTAGAAGCCACTAACTAATATTATCGATAAAGAGAGTTACTAAATAAACATCATCAGTTAATAATTTATATTAATAGTTTAATCACTAATAAGTAAATATGAATGAACTATTTATTTATTATTCATGCTTCTAATAATATATATTTATAATTGATTTAAATAAAAGAAAAAAATACACATAATAACAATACATTTAATATATTTTTATTGATTCCTACCTATCATCTCCTAAATAAGAGGCATGAGATTTGAGAAGATAGGTCAAGTAAAAAATAAACAAAAACAACCAAAGCTAAATATGGTAACTCGAGTACCCAACATAATTATACTATCCAGATATATTTATGAATTACTTATTACGTCCAAAATGTTTTTTCTCTTTGGGATATAATCATTATCAATATCCCTAGTTTCACTCAAATTCAAATTTGAAATAGTTTATACCAAGTATACATAAATAGTTCTCAATTTAGGTCAGCACATCAACTTGTACACACATCCCAATCACTAATGTCTTGTGTTAATGATAAGGGATACTGATAAAATGTTTGAGAAATGGAATAAACTATTTAATTATTAACTAAATTAAAATTGATCATACTATAATGCATGTATTACCTTTTTAGTAGTGTGTGGAGGAAAATATAATTTATTTATCCATATAGACCCATAAAAATATCTCAGATAACAATACCATATGAAAACATCCTTATCTTTCTTCTAAAGCACTGTCTATGGAGGAAAAAAGATGAAATAGAACCACTTGTTGTGTTTTAGTAGTGAAGAGATGATATTTTGGGTTCCACCTGGTTAAAAACAGTACAAAAATACAAAACGTTGAACCCAAAATATGAAACATTGATATAAGAGAAGTAAAAAAATGACATACATTGGATTCTAGACTTTATTAATCCGAGGGAACATAGAGAAGTCACACTGACAGTAGAGGAGTTCCATGAGAGCTTGAGAATCAAGAGTGGCTAAGTCATGGTTAATGTTCTTTAAAATAGATCAGTGAGTATTTTATGAGTGATTCTATAAAAGAGCTGATAAATATTCCATTTATCAGTTCCAAATTGGTATGCACTAATAAAAAAGAATATTTACCAGTCCAAAAAGAGTGCTTATAAAAGAAATATTTATCAGCGCTAACATTTTTGAGCTGAAAAATAATCATTTTATCATCATTAAAACTTTAGAACTGATAAAATTATAATAAGTATAATTATTTAAATAAATTTCTTATAATTTTATAATTATTTAAATATATATAATTATTTATTTCTAATTACATAAATACATACATAAAAAATATAATTTATTTATAATAATATAAAAATTATTAATTATAGAAATATATATTCATATATATATTTATTTACAAATACATTTTTAACAATATTAATCAATATATAATCTTAAATACATGAATTTTAAAATAATGTGAAATTGAAAAATTCCAAATGAGTAAAAATTAAAAAAATATTGAAAAAATGGATAATTTTTGTTAATTAAATATAAATTATTAAAAAAATATTGAGATATATATATATATATATATTTAAGTTTATTAACACATATTGAAAATAATAAAATATAGTAAAAATATACATATATAATATAAAATGTTCTAATTGAAAAATAAAATAAAAAATATTAAAAATGAATACCCTAACTGTAGTGTTAAAAACAAAAAAATAAAACCAAGTGATGAATATCATAATATGTTAAATGTATCAGGTTATAATAAAATTCTAAAATATACTAAAATTTTCATAAATTACATAAATATTAGGTGTATGTGTTTCTATATGTTGCATAAATATGTTTGTATGTTTTTTATATACAAATGCATTATATATATATATATATATCTGTGTGTGTGTGTGTTTGTGTGTGTGTGAAATCAATGTAATACATGATGTTTCATTTATGTTAAATTTAAAAACAAACAACATTAAAAATGAATAAGACATTAAATGTTTTTAATTATAATTTTATTAGTTTTATATATATTTATATTTTAAATTTATTATTTTATAAAATTCATAATATATATTATGAATATTAATTATAATTAACAACTATTTCCTTAATAATTTTTTATATTTATGTTTAATTTATTCATTTTAATGTTTTTAATTAATTATTACAATTTATTCATTTTATTTATCTAAATTTAATATATACTATTTATTAATATTTATAATATATATAAATATATATTATCTTTATTCATTTTTATCAATAAATATTTAATTAATAAATTTTCTATTATTTTTATTAATTTACTCAATTTAAATTTTTATTTGTTTAATTATTTCATTTTATTCATTTTACATTTTTATATATTTAATATATACTTTTTATGATTTTTTACATTATATATATATATAATTTGTTAATTTATTTTTAATAATATTTATTTAATTAATGAAATTCTTAAAAAAATTATTCCTCTAATTTTTCTTTTTATTCTAAACCTTTATTAGTGATTTTTTAGCACTTATAAAAGGAACCCATTATTAGTGCTGAGTATAAAGTTATGAAAAATGTTACCTTTTTTCGGAACTAAATTTTTTTTTCAATAACAGTTAACCTTAATCGGTGCTAAAATAAATCATTGATAAATGTAACCTTTTATCAATGGTTTTATTTAGCACTGATAAAGGGATCCATTTATTTGTGCTTATTTCAATCCTTATAAATATAGAATTTATCAGCACATTATTTAAGTATTGATAAATGATAGTTCTCTTAAATTCGTGTTTTGTAGTAGTAATTTTTAGTGATTATTTTGAATTTTTTAAAACCTATAAAATTTTCAATTTCAATGTAACATTACCAAAAGAAATTAGATGCCACAACAACCTTTTTTTAAATAATTTGATGTATGGGGTAAGGGTTTCATAAAAAATTCCCCAGTTATTTTGTATATCATTAGATCTTGATTGTTTTTTTATTATTTATCAACGTGGATTGAGTCTATTCCCACCATAGTTGATGATTCTAAAATGGTGTCCATGTATATGAAAAGAAATTTATATTCAATTTTTTCATTTCCAAGTATTATAATTATGCATCATGGTACCCACTTTTTTAATTATAAATTTTATTCACTTATAAATAAATATGGAGTTCATCTTAGGGTATCTACACCCTATCATCCTCAAACAAATGGAATGACTTCTTTGTCTAGCAGAGAAATCGAACAAGTTCTAGAAAAAACTGTGCACCCAAATTATAGGATTGGATTTTGAGACTTAATGATAATCTATGGGTCTATAAGAATACCTTCCAAAACCCAATTATAATTTCAACATTTAGATTATTCTATGAAAATGTTATCACCTATAGTTTTTGTTACAACACAAATATTTTTGGAATATCAACAGATGTAACATGAATTTTCATTCTACTGGAAACGAAAAAAAATATTTTTAGGAGCAGGGGGAGATAAAAAATAATTCTTATGAACATTCCAATTTATACAAAGAAATAACCATATAATTTCAAAATATGATTATTCAAGAAAAACTAGGAAGGAGACAAACTGTTCTTCTTTGAATCTAGATTAACAAAGTTCCCAGGTAAATTTTATTCCAAATGGTCAGTCGCATTAATTGTTTCTTATATTTTTCCCTTTGGTGATATCCAGAAAAAATAACCAGATAAAGGGACACCATTCATAATCATTGGTAATAGGTAAATATTGTTTACATATAATGTTCAAGATCATTTATGGGAGTATACCCATCTTTACGAATCTGATTACAATTGATTCCAGATTTTTTCATTCCTTCTAACGAAATTTTTGTTATCTCATAAATTTTATGAATTTCATTCTCAGATAAATTTATTTCATATTGATTAAATTAAACAAAACAATTGGGGGAGGAGGAACATGTTGGGTATATTTGAAGTTTTTTTCATTCACTTCAAATTTTCTATTTTCATTTTTTCTTTTAATTGTAAATATGTTTTTCCGCCTTTTCAAATTCTGTGTGTTTTATTTTAGATTTTTATGTTAAACACCAAAAAAAATTAGATTAAATGATGATTTTTTTAGTTTTATAACCTAGTTAAATAGGTGAACCAATTCATACCTTGAAACTGAATATAATTGGATTTTGAAAATTATATTGTTTCAAGTTCATGTCTTCGGAAATTTCATGACAATTCCTTTAAATGTTGAATCTACTACCACATATAAAAATCGTTTTCATTGATATTCCCACCCCTATGAGGATTATATACCTATTTTGACATCTTATTCACATTCATCTCATTTATTTAGAGAAAAAATCCATGATTTTTTGTATTTTAACATGATTTATTTCTCTCAAAACATATGGGATGAGGTACTTGTAATTAAAATTATTGTGTATTTTTTTTTTATTTTGATTCCCAATTGACATGATAATCCTTTTTATTATGTTCTTCTTTAAACATTGGATATTTTTTATCCCATAGTATCCATTTTTATTCTTTTATGTTATCCAAATTACAATACAATTTTCTTTTTCCAAATTTCTCTGGATGTGTAAATTCAGGATGTAGCTGAACATAAATGTGGGGGAAGATGGATTTTTATGTTTTACCTTATTTGTTGTTTCATTGGGTGGAATTTAAAACATTTAATATATGTCTTTGTAAATGGATAATTTTTTTCTGAGAGTTGTTCCTATCTGCAACTCTCAATTGAAATGTAGGTGTACCTACCTGGAGCTCTCAATGGAATTAAGTTGTACCATAACTTATACATTAAAAAATGAGAAAAAATGATAGTTTTTATACTAAAATACTAATGTAATTTCTTTGAAAATGTATTCATAAATATCCTCGGAGTTTTTTTCTTTGGAGGGGAGTAAGGAGGAGACCATACTTGAGTGAATATTATATTCATGAATTTTTTCATAAAAACGAACTTAACCTCCCAATTCGGCCATATAAATTATCACATTTGAATATCAAAAATATTAAGACATAGAAAAAACATGAAAATTAATCATGATAATAATAAAAAATTGGATCATATTGGGTGGATATTTACAAATTTTCTAGGTTGATGGTGATTCTTGCGTGAGTTTGGTTGAGAAAAGCCTTGTTGAAAATCTATATTTTTGTGTTGAGAGAAAAATCATCTAAGGTAAGAGTTTGTGTTCATTGGAGGATATATTAATTGAAAATTTATTTAATGAATTTAATTAAGAACATGAAATATATATTTTATGAGGCATAAAATATTTTTTTATTGTTGTTAAATTGGTGAACCTCATTATTTTGTGTTTTGAATTTGAATTGATTTGATTTTGATCCTCTCTTGTCGTGGCGTCCAAGTGATAAGTGTGGGGTAATTTATTGATTTTACATTTACAGTTATTTTATTTGAATTTAAATGATTTAAAAACCACCTATTTTGCATTTATGTGAGATTAAATCGTTTTATGGATTTAAGGATGTTTTGAGATTGAAATTGAAATTGCACATTTCTAGAATTTTAATTCTTTTCAATAGATTATGTTTTTCAATTATATATTTTTAAACTTTGATCCAAATATAATTATTTTTTTTATTAGAACTCTTTTCCCATGGGCTATATATTTTTCAACATGGACAAGAGTTTATTTGTCCTTCTAGAGGCCCAAAACAATCAGTCTTTATAGAATGTTATTCTAGCTGGTAAAAAGTTCACCACCACATTGAATGATGTATAACATTGTTAATAGGTTTTAAAACACATTTATTCTTATTAAAGGTTAAATAGTACTCAATTTTTCATGGTCTTGATAAATATAAATTAAATATTTGGTACATAGTTTAGCATTTCAGTGATTCCAATATATGGAAGTTGAAGGGTCCCCTCGAGAAGAAACCATAAGCTTTAATAATAAATTCATATATTCTTAAAAACTTGTCCAAAAGTTTTTAAAATTAGAGTTTATAAATAATATTTAATTTAAAAAAAACCATTATAAGTATACAATGAAAAATTCATCTGAATATGTAGAGAAATTTGGTATCACACAATAGAAAAAATATGGACAACAGATCTTGTAGTTCTCTTTCTCCATAATTTTCCATTTATTTGTCATTCCAATATGTGGGGTTTTTCTTTATAGGGAAAATGTGAGATTGAGATAATGATATTGATAAATATTCTATTCACTATTTCTATAATGGAAAGGTTTAGGGTTTCTAAACTAATTCGACGCTAATAACCAAGTTGTTGCAGATGATTAAAACTGATGAACACCCTTTTCTGAGTTTTCAACTTCATGTGTAATAGATATTTATATCAATCATAAAACAATATTTCTTGAATGAAATAGATTTTTTTTTCTTGAATATATTTTCACCTTATTTATTTTGGATGGATTCCTAATATATGAAGTAAAATAGTTGATTTCACTATTTAAATTTCTTCTGTGAGGTCTTTCTATTAAGTAAAGTGATCTCAACTAGTTTTGAATGGTTGGAGGTCATCAATTAATTATATGGAAATTATTTGAGGGTTAAAATTATAATTCAATATTTATATGATATCCGTGAAAATTAATTTTTTTATACAGAGTTATTCCAGTAAGAATTGAAGGATTCAATTGGGAAATCATTTTAAAGAGGGAAGAGGGGAGTGTCAGAGAGGTTTAATCTTGTCTACAACCAGTATTTTGATTCTGATTTCAAAAAAAATTACTTTCTATCAATTTTCTATCTTGTTCTTGATTTTTCTTAAATTTATTTTATATATATTTTTAATAGTAGTGAATTTAATAAAATATGAAAATTTCTCTTTGTTCGAAAATAAACAAAATCAAAGTGACAGTTTTGCAACTCAAATGGTAACATCCCTAAGAGAAAATCATGAGACAGTTATATTGAATTTATCTTGGGGATACAACTAATTATTGAGGTTTTAAATAAAAAATATATCACATAAAAAAATAAAAATGGGATAGTCTTATCAATTTCCAAATGTTGTAGTATTGAATTTTTTTCAAAAGTGTAAAAGGAATCATTATTTTTACATTTAATGAATGAATGCATTTTTCTTTAATTATGAATACTATTTTATTTTATGATTCCTTTTTAATTTTAAATGGTTATTTTTAAATAAATTATTTTTCTAAATATTTTATTATGTTTTAGTATATAAATATACCTAAAGAATATTATATATTAAATGTTTTCAATGTAATGTTAAAATTAACTTTTAGAGGAATGTTTCCTCTAATTTATCATCATTTAAAGATTATTATTCTTCTTTGGGGATATGATCATATGAAACCATAAAATTTATTTATATGGATATGTTATGATGGTGTTTTCAAGGAATATTTTAAGAAACTCATTTCTTTGCAATGGGTTAATTAAGTGATGATGATATCTTTGTGAAACTTGTTTCTTTTTGAATTATTTTTCTATTATGAAATTATTAAAGGTTTTAAAACCGTTTTACTTTACATGATGTATGATATGATGAATTTGTTAATGTTTTATGACATTATATCACCCACATGTATGTTTTAAATTATGTGATGGTTGGAGTCCTAATTAAATATTTGTCAAATTCACTAGGTATAGAATTATATCTCATGAGATAATATGGTCTAAAATAGAGATTGAACCATGAATAAGGGCATGACAGATTGGGGAGTGAACCCAATATACTATTATATCCTAATAGTGTTCCTTGACTAAGGAAATTTTTTCTATGATAATCTGTATTCCACGTTCATATTAATTTTTCTTATTATATGTTCTCAAGGATCCTGATTAATTATTAATGATTCTAAATTCTTGTAACATATGTATTTTTTTTAAAAAGACATATTCCATGATTCATTATTAAATATATTTGAAGGATTTGGGGTAAATGTTTCTATTTATTATCATGTCTTCATGCACTTTTTTATCATATGATCATTTATGTTCATTGATTGATATTTTCTCTGTTTTCCCTTACTAACCATCGATGATCCCTATTTCTAAATTTTCCTTCCCTTGGGTTATAAATAAAGGATTCAAATAGGTCATATCTAATTAGTGTGCTATTTGAAAAGAAGTTTTTGTGAGATATTGAAAATCTTTCATGAAATAAAATTATAATCTATCAATTCAATAAAGTCACTAAACCTTTATGGTTTTAGTGCATGTAATATTATGAGATCTATTAAATATTCATATAAAATTATGTAATTTATATGTATAATATTATTTAATCACCTCAATTACTTCCCAAATTTTACCAAACATGGGGTTAAGGATGAAATCAATGTTAGAAACCACATAAAAAAATGTTAAGTGAAATGCATATGCAATCAAAAAAATATTAGTGGGATATGAGAATAAAGTGATGAAAGTTGAGTTACAATACACTTTATAACTAAAATTTACTTAATTGATTGTAGTTATACCGACACGTTTATATTAGACAATTTTTAAAATAGTGTTGTATAACCACCTCAATGGTTAGATACTAATTTATCTATGAAAACTCTAAATGGTATAATGAATAAATATCAAGTTTATAGCTCCTCTATAACATAATTTTGTTGGAATATTCTTTTTGAAAATAAAGTTATTCTCTATATAGTAATGTTTTATGTGATTTTAGGCATGGTTTGGATCTCTTGATATTGATTCAATATGAATTAGTAAGTAAGGGAAGTAATATTTCATATTCTAAATCAAAATATGATCTTTTATTGGTGTGATGATGATGTTTGACCTTAAAAGAAAACTAATTCCATTATATTGGTATTAATACCTATTAATAAAGGATATTTTTCTCCAAAATTAGGGGAGAAGCTCAAAAATGTTGATAAGAAATTTGTTTTGGAATATGATATGATATTATATAAATAGATTCTTATTCATCACTTGAATCATGAGGTTGAGTTTTCAATAGAACTCATACTAGGTGTTATGATTATTTCAAATATTGTTTTTATGTTAGACCTAATTGACTTATAAGGATAAAGACTCCAAGAGAATTTAAAAAAGGGATCCCAATCCCTATTGATCAACATGGGGTGTACTATTTCTTTCTATTATGAATGTGGATAGTTCAATGCATCTTTTCATTAATCATTAGTAAACTAACAAGATAACTATCATGAAAAAGTATCTTATACCCATATTAATGACTTGATTAATCAACTTTATGGAGCTCAATAACATTAAATTATTTATCATTAATATGGATATCACTATTTAAAGGTGAAAATATATGATATACCCAAGACTTCCATTTCTCTATAAGGTATAGAAATTGTAAATTTATAGTGATTCTATTTGTACATTACAATTATCCCACTATATTCATGATAAAATTAATACTCTTTAAATATTACCTCGATCAGTATGTGGTAGTATTTATTGATAATATTAAAATATATTTTATAGTTAAGGAAGTTGGTAATGATTATTTAAGGATTCTGTTGTAAATGTTTAAGAAAATTATGTTTTCCCCATAATTTAGCAGGTTTTAATTATTGATTCATAGTGTATCATTGATGGGTAATATAATTAAAAGTGAGAGTATATCTATGGATTCTTTAATGATTGAGGTTAATTATAAATTCTCCAGACCAGTAACTATGACTAAAATCCATAATTTAATTGTATTTTTATGATACTATTACTTTTTTAGAAATTTATCATGGATATAAAATATTCTAACTAAGAGGATGTATAAAGGATCCATGTTCCTTTGAAAAGATGGATGTGGAGAAAATTTAAGGAGTTAAAGAGAAGGTTGGTCAGTGCACCTATTATTATGCTACCCTATAGTGGAGAAGGTTGTGTGTTATATAGTGATACATAAAATATGGAACTGATATTTTTTATCATATATAATTACATGGTAATAACATATGGCTCATGTAAATTGAATGTTCATGAGGGGAATTTCATGACTCATGAATTAGAGGTAACATTAGTAACATTTAAATTAAAAATAAGGAGTAATTATATATTTATAGAAAGGTGTGATATATATATATATATATATATTGATCATAACATGTTAAAGCATGTATTAATGATGAAATAATTGAATATCTTCCAAAATTGATTAGTGGAGTTGATTAAGGATTACAACTACTCAAGACATTACCACCCTATGATGGATAAAATGTTAGATGACACTATAATTTCGAATTAATGTGGTAGTCCAAGCATAATGATGATTGAAATAGATCCAATAGTAATTTAATTGAAGTGGATGGACCTTGAAATCATGAAGTAAGGGTGAAGATACAGTCTTGTTCAAATTACTATTCAACCATTTATCAATGTAACAACTATGGAGAATAAATACATATTTGAGATTTAAAAAAAGATAGGAAATGTTTTAGAGTTCAATCATGACTAGGAAGGAATAATAAGTTTCTTTAACTGAAATGTTTCCCTTCAATACCATAATTGGATAATGATATTTTGGATGAATCAAATAGATCATTATTCTCTATCTATTTTTTTGTATAATGATTTAATGATATCTCAATGAGAATTTATAGAGGAAAACAAGAAAAGGATAATTTTGGAGTATGTATATTCATTCTTGGCATGTCAATAAGATTATTTTGAACACTAAAATCCTAGGGGGATAAGGAAAAATTACCTATTTCAATACTTAAATGGGAATATTCAATGAGGATTTCTTTTTAGGACAGCCCAAGGCATCCAACGGCCATCTTGATATTTGGATTGTTGTTGATCACCTTGTGAATTATGAAAATTTCATTACTTATCATATTTTAAATATATACATTAAAAAATTGGTAAATATTTATAAAATACCACCCTTAGTCTCATCTAGTCGAGTTCTGAGGTTTACCATGATCTTTTGGTGAAGTATTTAGGAAGCTCTAAAGGTGGATTTTACCTATAGAATAACACATCATCCTCATATTAGTGGTATAATGCCCATGGATTAAACATTACTTAATATTGAATTAAATGAATAATTCACATTGAGGATCTTTTCAGGTTTATAGTTTTAGAAAATTAGATCCCAACTATTACATCTCAAAAGATTACATAGTAGACACTTCTAAAAAGTTTCCATTTTTTAGAAAACATGAACTCTTAAAAAAAGAGTCATTTCTAGTTCCATGTTTAAGACAGCATAACTTTTTCTTGATCTCATCCTTGACCCTATTTCACATTATGTCCTGTGAAAAAAATTTCAATAGAAAACTTGGTGTGAGCATAAAAATCTCAGTAAGAGATACACAAAGAAAGAAAACTATTAGTTTTTCAAAACATCAAGTAAACCATGAATAAATTATCAAAGTAACACTTTTCCCCTTTAAGAAGTAGTAAATACTCTTCACTGAATAAAAAATCATTAATTACCCTTTTATAACCAAAATATTACCATAAAACCCATATAAAGAACACATAACATATAAAGGTAACTTGGGACATAAACATACTTAAATGGAATAACAATACAGTCGACTTCCACACATATCATTAAATGGAATATCCATACGGACAACTTCCATACCCAATGCATTGAATGTTATAACATAACCACCCATCCTTGTATTCGTGACACCACCCATCATTTGGTTTATCACATAACCACCCGTCAAATGTCCAAGTACCAATATAAAATCATAACACATAAAAAAAATTATAAAGGAAAGAAAACATTTCCAAATTTTAATCACAATATATCACTAAAATATATTGACATAACATATACATTATCAAAACCATTTTCAATACCAAAATACATAAAAAATTATATTGTATCTATTTACTTTTAAAAACATTACGGCGTGTTGAGGAAGCGAAAGATCAAATAATACTCGCGGTGGCGGAAAGGTCGTTGTCACAGCGTACGTTAACATAAACATTCCTTTTTTTCATTTAGTAAAATTATTTATAGAAAAATATTCCCATTGAATTAAATGAAAAGTAAAAGGTGTTTTATACGGCGTATAAAAGAAATTATTGTATTAGAACAAAATATGCCTCAATGAAAGAATATTGAGATGAAGTCCCTTACCTCGAGTCCGACTTGACTCGATCGCTCTTTAATCTCATGAATAATAAACAAGTGTTAATTTATAATTCCTTAAGAACCTTTTTCAAGCTTATTATTCCTTTTATATAACTTATTTCCATGTTATAAACATTATGTAATCATTTAAGTTAATAATGTTCGTTCTGTCGATATTTGGTACTTAAGTCAAAAATGGACTTCTAACAATTACATGTTGTTCATGTGCTCAATGATTCCTTATATCAAGAATGATATTCATGATTTTTTTTTATCATTTATATCATATATATCCATCATATACATGTATTTATAATAGTATATAACATTTAGTGGTTAGAAATGAAATGCACCATTCATGGAGACGGTAAGCCGTACCTACGCATGAACGATACTTTCATTTCTATTTCGTATTTAATGGACTGAAATCATAATTAAATAATGGTATATTATAATTATAGTATAATATCATATATAATATCATTAACTCCATCCTTTATTCATCCCACATATGGCATTAATGAATCAAATCACTTTGAGGGGGCGATAGTCCGCACTTCCTAAAATGAAATTATCATGTATACCCATAATGGAAACCATAAAGGTATGCCATAAATGAAAAATATAAAAGAATAAGGAAAACATAAACATAATATATATCATATATAAATACATTGACATATTAATGGCCACCATGAACAGTGTTAAATGAAGATTGAACAATCATCATTTCGTGAGGCAGAAATTCGCCAACCACAGAAATAGTATGTTCTTTAACGATTAGACGAAGGTGTGTGTAAGTGTAAATAAAATACATCTCATAAAAAATCATGGTATATTTACAATACTTGTGTTGTCACAAAATAAAGTAATACAAAGAGTTTAGGGGGTTGGAGAAGAAAAAATAAAACAAAAGAACACTAGTGAAGACATTACCTTTAAATCGGGTAACTCCTCTTGGTTTGAACCAAAAGGGTTTCTTGAAGATATTTGTGCCTAAGGTAAGGATTATAGGATGAGTATAAGTATTTGGAGAGATAAAAAGAGTAGAGATAGGCCGATCCAATGGCTTGAGAGGTTTGGGTAAGGTGGTAGAGGTGGGGGACTTTTATAAGAGGGAGGAAGGGCACTCTTGGAAAGTCAAGAAATGTTACTATATTATATAATGAGTTTCGAATTTTAAAGGTCCAAAAATTATATATTTCGAGGATAAGGTGATAAGAGTTAGAAATCCACCCATCCAATAGGTTTTTTACAAGTTGAAGTATTAGATTTTACATTATCTTTTAATTTTATTTCAATTATTAATTAATGAGGTAATCGATGCATCATCATGGTGTCATAAATAATTTAATTTATTTAATGGCTAAAAATTATAAAAAATATCATGATGTATGAAATAATTTTAGATTTATAATGAATTTTTATAGTAAAAAATATTACCTGTATAACCCCATGTAAAATTTGTTTTTGTAAAACAATACATGTTTGTGACATTTTTATTTTAACTTTAAATAAAAAGATATTAAGGTCATTTTCTTACCCAAGAGGCTCCATGGGGTCCCCAAGTTGACCCATGGATATTCTTGGTCAGCCATGACTCATCAAATAAGGGTAGGACATGTTTCAAGGTAATTTTATATTATTAAAAAATTATTCTTACATTAAATTACACTAATTACCTCTAATCGTGATTAATAAAACATAACAGTTACTATTCACCAAAAATTAATTTAATCCCATTGAACCACATTTTACATCATAATTACAACAATTTATGATGGATTTTTTTAATTTCAATTCAAAAAAGTGGTAAATTTTCATTTAAACAAAAAATCAGTTTTTTTAACTACCACTTAGTGGTTTCACTATTCATCAAAAATTGAAGTTTTTTAGAAAAATACCAAAAATTCACCCGTACCTATATTTGATATTCCGAATTAAGAAATGAAGAATATTTTAAAAAATTCAAAACATATAAGTTGCATTAATTAATTTAATAATTAATTCCCGTTGTAAAAACAAAAAGCAATTTTTTATGAAACAATATATATCAAAACATTGACACTAGTTTAAGTCCTATTTTAATGTGAAATTAATTCCAATGACCACATTTGGATTAAATGGTAAAAATATATTCTAATTGATCTCTAAAACCAATTCAAAAGATAATCTAATCGTATAAATAAATTATATTAAAACGAGGTTTTGAATTAAAATACAACATTTTTCACTATTCATTAAAAAAATAAACTTTATCAGAAAAATACCAAAAATTTACACAAAGTAAATTTTGATGTCCCGATTCTAAAGAATAATTTTATTTGGTCTAATAGAATGTATAAGAGTGACCAAAACTATATTTAAAGAGGTTTCTCCATCAAAAGGCGATAAGTCAACCTTTTAGTAAATATTAGAGTATCTATTCCCAAAATTGAATTATTTTCTTATTTTAAGCCTTTATATTTTATTGATTAATAGTAAAAACATTTACCAAATATATATAATAATATTTTAGTTATTTATATTCATTCCCACCAATACAACGGCTACGTGCTAACTACCATTTAAAATAATATTATTATATTACTAGTGTGCAATGTAAAATTTCAAAGAAACTCATTGTTGCATATCAGGTATGCTATCGAACATAGCTACCCCTTTAAAATAAAATTAATATATAATTCAAAAATATTAGTAAATAAGAAAATGTATTATTGTTTATTTGGATGGTATGTTACATCCTTCCCCCCTTTTGGGAATTGTGCCCTACCAATTTTATTCACTTATCAAAATAAGTGGGGGTATTTATCCCACAAAGCATTTTCAGATTCTCACGTCTCCTCTTCAACCATATGGTTTTTCCACAAAACCTTTACCTGGTGAATTACCTTATTCTGCAACACTTTCTCTCTACAATCAAGAATCTATACTGGTTGTTCTTCATAAGAGAGATTCTCTTCCAACTGAACTTCCTCTGGGCTCAAAACATGAGATGGATCTGGAATATACTTTCTCAACATCGAAACATGAAAGACATTGCATACCTGAGATAGACTCGGAGGTAAATCCACTCGGTATGCAACTGATCCAACTCTCTCTAGAATTTCATATGGTCCAATGAACCTTGAACTCATCTTTCCTTTATTTTCAAATCTCATCACACTTTTCAATGGTGAAACTTTGAGAAAAACATGATCACCAACCTCGAATGATAGATCCTTCCTCTGGTTATCCGCTTAACTTTTCTGCCTGCTCTGATCTGTTCTCATGTGTTTCTGAATCAACTGAACTTTTGCTGCCATCTCTTCTACCAATTCTGGTCCCATCAACTTCCTTTCACCCACTTCATCCCAAAAAGTTGGAGTTCGACACCACTTCCCATATAATACTTCAAACAGATCCATCTATATACTGGAATGAAAACTATTATTATATGAAAATTCAACCAAAGAAAGTTGTTAGTCCCAACTTACCTGATAATCCATTGAGCAGGCACGTAACATATCCTCCAAGGTCTGAATTGTTCGTTCTGACTGCCCATCTGATTGAGGATGAAAAGTTGTTCTAAAATTTAATTCAGTACCCAACAACTTCTGATGGCCTTTCCAAAAGTTAGTAGTGAACCTGGGATCACAGTCAGATACAATTAAGAGGGGAACTCCATTAAACCTGACTATCTATTTAACATACAACTGAGCAAGTTGATCTAGAGACAAAGTATCTCAAATTGGAATGAAATGAGTAGATTTATCCAATCAATCAACTATAACACATATTTCATTATTACCTCAAGATGTATTTGGTAATCCCACAACAAAGTCCATGGATATATTTTCCCATTTCCACTTTGGCACAGGTAATGACTGCAGCATCCCTTTCGGTAACTGCAGCTCTGCTTTAACCTGCTGACAAGTCAAACACTTCACAGTAAAATCGGCAATGTCTCTTTTCATTCCATCCCACCAGTAATACTCTCGTAGATCGCTATACATCTTAGTACTGCCATGATGAACTGAAAATGGGGAACTATAAGCCTCACATAACAAATAATTCTTCAAATTTTAATCACAAGGCACTCATTATCTCTTCCCATACCTCAAAAAAAATCATTATCAATGATAAATTCTGGCAACTTACCCGTCTCAACTAGCTCTTCCTTTTTTTGAAAACCACTTTCTTTCTTCTGCACTTGCTTAATTCTGTCTAATAAAGATGATCTCACTGACACCTAAAACAAAATACATGAACTTCTTGCACCATCCACTTCTATGACAAAGTTCATCAAATCAAAAATCAAAGGATCGTGTTCCAAACATATCATGTTTAATGAAGCATTAATTTTTTGACTCAAAGTATCAGCCACTTTATTTTCCATTCTCGGATGGTAATGAATTGTGCAATCATAATCCTTGATTAATTCCAGCCATCTCCTTTGTCTCATGTTCAATTATTTCTGAGTGAATATAAACATTAAACTTCTGTGATTGGTATATATTTCACACTTTAATCCATATAAATGATGCCTCTAAATTTTTACAGCAAAAACAAAACAAGCTATTTCCAAATCATGTGATAACTTAACTCATGAGTTTTCAACTGATGTGAAGCATAAGCAATTACCTAATCATTATGCATAAGGAAAGAACCAAGTCCCTTCAATGAAGTATCATTGTAGATAAAAAACTCACCATTGCTAGAAGAAAGTTCCAAAACTGGAGCATTCACTAATCTTCTTTTCAACTCCTGGAAACAATCATTACATTATTTTGTCCAGATAAACATAACACCCTTCCGAGTTAGCTTAGTCATTGGACTAGATAACCGTGAAAATTTATCAACAATCCTTCGGTAGTAACCTTCCAAACCAAGAAAACTATGGATCTCGGTTACATTTGTGGGTCTTGGCCATTCTTCAACAACTTTTGTTTTTGCAGGATCAACAGTTATTCCATTTTTTGAAACAATGTGACCAAGGAATGAAATTTGTTGTAACCAAAACTCACACTTACTGAATTTTCCATACAGTTTATTTTCTTTTAAGGTTTTCAAGATAACCCTTAAATTACATTCATGCTACTCTTTAATTTTATAAAAACCAAAATATCATCAATGAAAAAAACCACAAACTTATCCATGAACTCATGGAAAATTCTATTCATAAGGTCCATGAATATAATAGGTGCATTGGTTAACCCAAAAGACATAACTACAAATTCATAATGGCCATATCTATTATGAAATAGAGTCTTCCGAACAACTTCTTCTTTTAATTTCAACTGATGGTACCCCGACCTCATGTCAATCTTCGAAAAATAATGATCTCCCTAGAGCTGATCAAACAAATCATCGATATGAGGCAAAGAATACTTGTTCTTAAAAGTGATGTTATTCAGGGCTCTATAATCAATTCAAAGTCTCATTGAACCATCTTACTTTTTAACAAACAAGACAAGAGCACACCATGGTGATGTGATAGGTTGAATGAAACTTTTATCTAATAACTCCTGCAATTGCATCTTTAACATTAAAAGTTCAACTTGAGCCATTCGATAAGGGGGTTTGGAAATTTGTTTAGAATCAAGAACTAAGTAAACAGTAAATTCAACTTCCTGATCATGAATAATACCAAGAAAGTCATCAGGAAAAACATCAAGATACACATTTACCATTGGCACATCATTAATCTGAACAGTTCCTTTATTTTAAATAATACGTGCAAGGAAAACATCATTTACATCTTTTACTAGTTTCTCAACTACTTGATATGTTATCAAAAGCAAGGGTTCATTCTTGTACAATAACTAAAAATATTTCTGAAAAGAAACCTCTTTATCTCTACAGTCAATCTTAGTATGATAAACAGAAAGCCAATCCATTCCCAAAATAACATCAAACTCCACAAGAGGCAAAAAAATAATTATTGCAGGTAGATTATTTCTACACACAAGGATAGGAAGGTTCTTGTAATTTCTTTTTGTCTCAACGTTCCCTCCGTGTGTTTTTACCATATGTTCAGGATTCATATCTTGAGATGGAATTCGCAATTTAATAGAAAATTCTCTGAAATGAAATAATGTGTAGACCCTGAATCAAACAACACATTGGCATAATCTGAACAAACAAACAGTGTACCTGATACTACTTCATTCGATGTCCCAACATCTGCTGAAGTAGTTTCAAAGGATTTCACCACCCCATTCTGCTTTTAGTCTGGCTACTTTCCCCTAGTTGAGTTATTTGTTAGACACTCATTAGAATAATGACCCATTTCATTACACTTAAAACATCATACCGCTAGCTTTTCATTGCATGCTTTACATTTTCCCTACAATTACGAGCAATATGACCAGACTTACCACACCGAGAGCACTTTCCAAACTTGGATAAACATTCTCCAGGATTCATTATACCACTCTTCTCGAAGGATGGATATTTGGTTTTCTGACCTCCTAGCTTCTTTGATGAATTATTCCCCTTTTCCTGCCAACTGGACCTCTTATTCTGTCATTTGTCAAAGAACACCTGATCATCAGTAAATTCCCTTTCCACCTTCTCTGCAGATCGAATAAGTTTTTCATAAATTTTTAACTCATGAAAAGCTAAATCCCTTCGATACTTTGTCTTTAACGCTGAGTAAAAATAGTTTATTTTAATACCAAGATATCGTATGAAATTTGGAGCATACCTTGCCAGTAAAGTGAACTTTGTTTCATAAGCAGCCACTGAGTCATCCTCCTGCCTCAATTATAAGAATTTTTTTTCCATCCATAAATGAACCACCTTAGGAAAATATTTCTCAAGAAACATACCTTTGAATTCGGCCCAGTGAAGATCATCAATCTCATCACTATCCCTGATATTTTTCATCATCGACCACCACTATTCTGCTTCACCATCAAAACCGTAAACAACAAGACTAACCTTTTGATGTTCTGAACACCCCATGACATCAAAAATCTTCTCCAGTGCTTTAATCTACCCTTCTAATAGCACAGGGTCAGTTGATCCTCTGAACAATGGGGGATGTTGCCTCATGAAATGTTCCATCACTGACATGTTACCCTGTGGTTGATCTCGCTGATCTCGTGCATGGATAACACCACCATTTATATCCTTAGTCAACTGTTCTATCACTGCAACAAAATGTTCAGTTTCAATTCTAACCATTTCAGGTTACTAATTTGGAAGGTTGTCTTCTCCCTAATGTCGTCCCAGCATAGCTGCCTTGTTACCTCTGCAAAAAACCATTCCGAACACAGAAATATCTTAGGCGAAGAAACATGGTAATCTTTAAATGCTATATCATTTAAATCATACAATAAATTAATTTAAGATTTTAACAATTTTCTAACTCCTAAAGTTGTCTAAACTGGTGTTTAATACCAACTATAAGGCCACGACCATAAACATTATTTAATATTGAATTAAATTAATAATTCACATTGAGGATCTTTTTTGTTTTAGAGTTTTAGAGAATTAGATCATAACTATTACATCTCAAAAGATTACACAGTATACACTTCAATAAAGTTTCCTTTTTTTACAAAACATGAACTCTTAAAAAAATAGTCATGTATAGTTCCATGTTTAAGACAATATGAATTTTCCTTGATCTCTTCCTTGACCCTATTCCACATTATGTCCTATGAAAAAAATTTAAAAAAAACTTGGGGTGAGCATAAAAAGCTCAGTAAGGGATACACAATGAAGGAAAACTGTTAGTTTCTCAAAACATCAAGTAAACCGTGAATACTTTATCAAAGTAACACTTTTCATCTTTAAGAAGTAGTAAATACTCTTCACTAAATAAAATATCATTACTTACCCATTTGTAACAAAAATATTACCATAAAACTCATGTAATGAACATATAACATATAAAGGTAACTTGGGACATAAACATACTTAAATGGAATAACCATAGAGTCGACTTCCACACATATCACTAAATGTAATAGCCATACGACCAAATTCCATACCCAATGCATTGGAGGTTATAACGTAACCACCCATCCTGTTATTCATGGAACCACCCGTCATTTGGTTTATCACGTAACCACCCATCAAATGTCCATGTATCATTATAAAATCATTACATAGAAAACAATTATAAAGGAAAGAAAAATTTTCCACATTTCAATCAAAATATATCACTAAAATATATTGACATAACAAATCCATTATCAAAACCATTTTCAATACCAAAATATATAAAAGATTATATGATGTTTATTTACCTTTAAAAACATTATGGATTTTTGAGTAAGCGAACGATCAAATAATATTCGCGGTGGCGGAAAGGTCGTTGTCACCACGTACATTAACATAAACATTCCTTTTTTTCATTTAGAAAAACACTTCGTAGAAAAAGATTCCCGTTGAATGAAAATAAATTCAAATGTGTTTTATAAAGTTTATAAAATAAATTATTGTATTAGAACAAAATATGCCTCAATGAAAGGAGATTGAGACGAAGTCCCTTACCTCGTGTCCGACTTGACTCAATCGCTCTTTAATCTGTTGAATAATAAACTAGTGTTAATTTATACTTGCGTAATAACATTTTTCATGTTTATTAGTCCTTTTATATAACTTATTTCTAAGTTATAAACATTATGTAATCATTTAAGTTAATAATGTTCGTTTTTTCGATATTTGGTACCTAAGTCAAAAATGGACTTCTTACAATTACATGTTGTTCATGTGGTAAAAGGTTCTTTATATCCAAAATCATATTCATGATTTAGATATCATATATGTCATATATATCCAGAATATACATGTATTTATAATATTATATAACATTTAGAGGTTAGAAATGAAATGCATCGTTCATGGAGACAGTAAGCCGTACGTGCGCATGAACGTTACTTTCATTTATATTTTGTATTAAATGGATTGAAATAAAAATTATATAAAGTTATACAATAATTCCTGTATAATATCATATATAATACCATTAAATTCAACCATTACACTTCCAACGTATGGAATTAACGAAACAAATCACTTTGAGGGGGCGGTAGTCCGCACTTCCTAAAATGAAATTATCGCGTTTACCCATAATGGAAACCATAAAGGTATGCCATAAATAAAAAATACATAAGCATAAAGAAAACATAAACATAATATATATCATATATAAATATAGTGACATATTAATGGCCACCATGAAAGGTGTTAAAAGAAGATTGAATAATCATCATTTCATTAGGCAGAAATTCACCAACCACAGAAACAATATGTTCTTTAACCATTTGACGGAGGTGTGTGAAAGTGTAAATCAAATAATACTCATAACAAAATCCTATTATATTTAAGAAACTGGTGTTGTTACAAAATAAATGAATAAAAAGAGTTTAGGGGGTTGGAGAAGAAAAATAACACAAAAGAACACAAGTGAAGACATCACCTTTAAATCTGGTAACTCCTCTTGGTTTGAACCAAAAGGGTTTCTTGAAGAACTTTCTGCCGAAGGTAAGGATTATGGGATTAGGATAGGTATGTGGAGAGATAAACAGATCATATCATGTCTGACCTAATGGATTGAGTGGTGTGATTAAGGTGGTAGAGGTGGGGGACTTTTATAAGAGAGAGGAAGGGCACTCTTGGAATGTCAAAAAATGTTACTTTATTATATAATGAGTTTAAGATTTTAAAGGTCCCAAAATTATATATTTAGAGGATAAGGTGATAAGAGTTAGAAATCCCTCAATAAAATAGGTTTTTTTACAAGTTTATGTCTTAGATGTTACATTATCTTTTAATTTTAGTTAAATCATTAATTAATGAGGTAATCACTGCATCATAATGGTGTCATAAATAAATTAATTTATTTAATGTCTAAAAATTATAAAAAAACTATAATGATGTATTAAATATTTTTAGATTTCTAATGAATATATATAGTCAAAAATATGACTTGTATAACCCCATGTAAAAATTGTTTTAGTAAAACAATACATGTTCGTGACATTTTTATTTTAACATTAAATAAAAAGTTATTAATGAAATTTTCTTACCCAAAAGGCTCTATGGGGTCCCCAAGTTGACAAATAGATTTTCATGGTCGGCCATGACTCATCTAATAAAGTTAGGACATCTGTCAAGTTAATTTCATATTATTAAAACATTATTTTTACCTTAAATTACACAAATTTCCTCTAATCGCGATTAATAAAACATAAAAGTTACTATTCCACAAATATTATTTCAGTCCCATTGAACCAAATTTTACATCATAATGGCAACCATGTATGTTGGGTTTTTGAAATTCAATTCACAAAAGTGGTAAAGTTTCATTTAAACGAAAAAGCAGTTTTTTTAACAACCATTTAGTGGTTTCACTATTCATTAAAAATTGAAGTTTTTCAAACAAATATCAAAAATTACCCCTAAGCTATATTTGATATTCCAAATTCAAAAATTATGACTATTTTAAAAAATTAAAAACATATAAGTTGAATTAATTAATTTAATAATTAATGCTTGTTGTCAAAACAAATAGCGTGTTTTTATTAAACAATATATATCAAAATATTGACACTAGTTTAAGTCCAATTTTAAAGTGAAATTAATTACAATTACCACAATTGTATTAAATGGTAAAAATATATTCTAATTTCACTTTAAAACCAATTCAAAAGATAATCTAATCATAAAGATAAATTATATTAAAAATGGGTTTTGAATTAAAATGCAACATTTCTCACTATTCTTTAAAAAATGAACTTTATCGAAAAAATACCAAAAATATACACAATGTAAATTTTGATGTCCCGATTCTAAAGAAGAATTTTATTTGGTCTAATAGAATTTATAATAGTGACCAAAACTATATTTAAAAAGGGTTCGCCATCAAAAGGTGATAAGTCGGCCTTTTAGTGAATATTAGAGTAGCTATGCCTAAAATTGAATTCTTTTCTTATTTTAAGCCTTTATCTTTTATTGGATAAATGTAAAAACATTTAACAAATATATATAATCATATTTTAGTTATTTATATTCATTCCGCCAATACAACGGCTACGTGCTAACTAACATTTAAAATAATATTATTATAATACTAGTGTGCAGCGTAAGATTTCAAAGAAACTTGTTGTTGCGTATCTGGTACCATATCGAACATAGAAACACCTTTAAAGTAAAATAAATATCTAATGCACAAATATTAATAAATATAAAAATGTATTATTCTTTATTTACCTGGGATGTTACAGGTGGTAAATATGAAATGACCATTAAAACACCATATGATATGTTGATATCCTTATCTATAGATATCGAAGGGGGAAGAGATCAACACCATCCTCTAATTGTATTTTCATACAATAATATCTTTCACCCGTGAATTTAGATGAATCCTTATAAATCCCTATATGGAAATAATTTTAGAACTCCAATATATTGGGATATCATTAGAGAATGTAAGCTATTCGGTCTTTATTAAGATTAAAAAATAGAAGAAAATATTAGATCAATTTGGGATTACATCAGATTGGATTAGATTTGATAGGAAATTTTTGTGGAAAATTGATAGATATTTATAGATATTGATGTTGGTGATAATGAAATATTCGTAATATCTCCTTAGAATAATGTTATTATACATGTAATGAATGATATTTCATATCCAAGATAAATCAGTCCCTACAACAATCTCGACCGTATTATGATTTTATCTTATTTATTTGTGATTCCACTAATGATTTATCAATTTTATGTGGTGTTATATGTTTTGATTTTAATGAATTAAAAACCTGAACTTTCACATGGACTAAACCAAGAGGTTTAATAGATGGAGTATGATCTTTTATATGAGAAATAACTGATAGATATTATGGATCAGGGATATAATCTACAATCAAACATGACCACTTACCTGGTAAAATATTTATGGTGAAACCCAAAATTTTATGGGATAAAATGGAAACTATAGGATTTTAGGTTGATGGATTATAGTTATATGTTACATTAGAATAAAAAATCAGTATTTAATTATTTTAAAGTGGTAAAATATAACACCCCACTGTTTCAGAATATATTTTCTTAATAATTATTTACATATTATGTTACATGAATCATAAAACATAAGTGATTAATGTTTTATTAAAAAATAAAATGGGATGATTTATTATATAGATAATTGAAATTTATTAAATAAATAACATTGTATACGGTTCAAATTCACTTATGGAAATACCCTTAATTGTTGAGAAACTATTTGAAATTGTTTTTAATTTATAAACGTTTGTTAAATTTAATACTTTTAATGGATTATATGAATAAAATTAATTGATAATATTTAATTATTTGTTAATAAATTATTTTAATAATATCAATGAAATGGATAAGTAATGTTAAGGAATTTTAAATTAATAATTCTTTGTTAAAAAAGTATTTGGTTTACAAATATTTTTTTATTATATATCATTCATTTAAAAGAAAATTCACTTTTTTAGATAATTAAAATTTTAGAAAATTATTGTTTACACAAATATAAACATCAATTATTATTCATAAATTTATTATATATTTTATATAAATGAGGATAAAAACATTTGAATGTGAAAAAAAATATTTCAAAAAATCGTTTTTAATGTTTGAAATGTTTTTTATCTTAATAAATTAATTAAATCACTATTTATAAATGATTTTAATAAATTTATTAGAAAAATATATTCAATAAAATAAATTTTAATTCATGTTATGTTTTTTACAATGAATGTAATCAGAATAAAATAATGTGTATTCGTAATGATATATTTTTACATAAAATGGTTTATACATGTTTTTTGTGTGGATATTAGAATTATTTTCAAAAACCATTAAAAATTGAATCTAGTAAAATTGATTAAACATTTGTACTCATCCTTTTCAAATATCCTTAGATGGTCAATTTAATTTTGTCTTTTGAAGGAGATATTCCATGCTAATAAGTAATGTTATCTTGGTAATTGTTAAAATTGTTTGAAAGAGGTCAAACTAAGTGATAAAGATTTTAATATCATAAAATAATTATTTTTATTTGATTGGATGAGTTTTTTTATAACTCCCATAACCTTGTCTTTGATATTGGGATTATTTTGTGCCACATTGAAGTTGCAAGGATCAAATAACAACTGAAAGGGGGGGGGGGTTAATCAATTTTCTATCTTTTTATAAGTTTCAAATCATTAAGAAATATAACCCTTGAAACATGTTAATATTTATTTCCTTATAAACCTTTAGCAATAAACTCAATCAATAATGAAAGGTCATGTAAGAAAGTCACACAAGATTTACAAGGTTCGACCTCAATAAGAGACCCTAAATCCTTGCCATATCCACTCTCATGGGTCTATGGAAATCCACTATAATAAGGAAGTGAATACAACTTGTTTCAACTCCAGGTAGACTCCTTCTATCTCCCAATAGGAATGATTATACTGACTCCCTTTAGTTTACAATTTTTAGTTAAAGAACAAATAATATAAACACAAGAATAAGAACTTTGTTGAAGCTACTCCACAAATGGTCACTCTAAATCTTCTGTCTGGTTTTATTGAATCCTATTTTATGAAATCAGTTTCTCAGATAAGTAAAGATGGTTCTGATTTCCTTCTGCCAAAAACTCAAGAAAACTTCTTCAAGATAATTCTAATCTTCATACTAAGGTAATATGATTCTAATTCTCTTATTCTCAAACACTCAATAAATCTTCTTTATGATGGTTGAAACTTATCACTTTGAATTCTATAGTGCTCCACCATTTCTCTTTGTGTGAAAGTTAAAAATCAGCGAATGATTTGAGAACATATTTATAGGAAATTTGGAAAACAAAGGTGGGAATCTTGAAAATCTTTTTCGCTTCATAAAATCTCAAAAACTATGCAAATATCCCACCTGTAATCTTCAATCTTTGACTTATTTAAATATTCTTAAATTTCTCCAAGATTTAAAAAAACATTAAATTCAGGTTTTCTTGAACTCTTCATATATTTCTCAAGGAATATCTTTTCCTTAAAGAAGATTTGTTTCTTATGAAATCATGCTCCGGTTTTCTCAACATGTTGCTCAGAATTCTCATTCCATTTTTCTCAACATGTTGCTCAGGATTCTCATTCTAGTTTTTTTAACATGTTGCTCAGGATTGTCATTCTGGTTTTCTCAACATGTTTCTCAGGATTTTAATTCCAGTTTTCTCAACATGTTTTTTAGGATTCTCATTTCGGTTTCCTCAACATGTTTTTCAGGATTTTTCATTACAGGTTTTCTGAACATGTTGCTCAGAATTCTCATTCCAGTTTTCTCAACATGTTGCTCAGGATTCTCATTCCGATTTTCTCAACATATTGCTCAGGTGTGTCATATAGTTCTGAAATCTGGTTCTAATTTCTTCAAATTCTTAGTTATGATTTCTTGAACATCCTGGTTCTGATTTCATGAACTTCCTGGTTTAAATTTCTTTAACTTATAGGTTCTGAGTTTTTAAAATTCTAGGTTTAGATTTTGTGAACTTTCTGGTTCCGATTTTGGTTCTGATTTCTTCAAATTCTTGGTTCTGATTTCTGAACATCCTGGTTCTGATATCTTGAACTTACTGGTTGTAATTTCTTAGACTTCTAGGTTAATATGTCTTGATCTTTTTGGTTTCGATTTTAGGTTCTGATTTCTTCAACATCTAGGTTTTGATTTCTGAACTTCCTAGTTCTAATTTCTTAAACTTCCTAGTTCTGATTTCTTCAACTTCCTAGTTCTGATTTCTTGAACCTTCTGGTTCTAATTATAGGTTTTGGATTCTTCAACTTCTAGGTTTTGATTTTAGTAGAATTCAGGTTGTAGTTTTCTCAACATGTTTCTCAGAACTATTATTCTGGTTCTGAATTCAGGTTCTGAACATCTTTCGATCTTCCTTTGACTTCTTCAACTCTTCAATCTTCTTGACAAACCTTTTGTAAGAAAATTTTCTTTCTATATTTTTTTTTCTTTTATAAGTAATTTTTTGTAAGAAACGTTTTCTTGCATTAGGTATTCTTTTTAGGGAAACATTTCCTTAATCACAACAACATCCTCAGAATATAGGATCTGAGTTTTCCAAAAACATGATCAGAAGAAGTATCTAGGAAATATGCTCAAAATTAGGATACGCGTAACATGTTCAGAATTAGGATCAAGATTTCTTCATAAGGTTTCTCAAAAATCAGGTTTTGAATTTTATGTTCAGAAAACAGGTTCTGGATTTCAGGTTCAGGAAATAGGTTCCGAATTTTAGATTCAGAAAACAGGATCCAAATTTTCTCAAAATTTAGCTTAGTGAAAATCATCAATCCTCATCACCATTTCTTCAACTACTTTTATCATGAATCTTTCCATGATTTGTGAGAACATTAATATCATCAAAGCATCATCTGATTTTCTTTAGAAATTTTGTGGTACTTTCTTAACTTTTGACTTTTTATTCTTTAACAACATCCTCTTTAAGAAAAACATCAGCAACCAGCAACTTCAAATTTACATAACATAAAAACATTCTTCACCAAAAATATTTTTTTTCAAAAAATACAAAACATTGTTTAAACAGAACACCACAATAGTTCTTCATCCTCCACCTTTGGATTTTTTTGGAAACCCTTGTTAACAAGTTTTCACCTCAAAAAAATTTCAAAACTCAGTGTTCTTGAACTTTACCAAAACATATCATTTCTCAAAAAGAGTGTGTCCTGACACCAAACTACTCGATAAAGTAATATTTTTGAAGGATTTCCATCCCTCGGTGACAAGAAAATTTTGTGGCCTTGTAAAGATAAACTTCACCTTACTCAAACTCACCCTTATATGTTATCTTTCTCTTTCTCACTTTTCTCTATTTCTCACTTTTCTTTTCCCCTCTCAATTTTCATTCTCTCTCCCCCATTATATGATAAACACAACTTCATATTCATAAAATAAATCTATGTAAACATTATTAATTACTCTCACCCTTTTTCATCATAATCCAAAGCACGGTGGGGGTATCTTTATTATGAGTTTTAGGAAGATATGGGAGGAGGCTGAACATGGAGTTGCAGCCTCAGTTCAACAGGCCTTTCCTTTGACATTGCTTTTGTAAAAATATTAGCAATATGATACTCTGTTGAAATATATTCCATTAATACATCTCCAACTGCAACTTTCTCTTTTAAAAAATGATACATTATATTAATGTGTTTTGATCTTGAATGTAGAATATGATTCTTAGAAAGATCAATGGAACTTTGATTATAGAGAGTATCTTCAAAGGCATAGAAACATTCACTTTTAATTCTTCTAGTTGAACCATCATCCATATCATTTTATTACAAACCTGAGTAGATGCAACATATTCAGATTCATTTGTGCTTAAAGTTACTGAACTCTTATTTTTACTATGACAACTCACACAACATTCCCCTAAGAAAAATGTTTCTCCAGATGCTGATTTTCTATCATTACAATAACCAGCCAAATGAGCATCAGTATAACCATGAAACTACATCTCATTGTTTCTCTTGTATAAAAACCCATGTGAAGTTGTTCCTTTAACATATCTCATAATTATCTTAACTTCCAATATGTGTGATTTTTTTGGATTACATTGATACTAGAAACATAGAGTCGCAACATAAGAAATAGCATTCCTTGAATCTATAAGATAAATAATACATTCTATTAACTTTTTAAAGTCTTTCTGATTAACACTATTTCCTGATTCATCTATGCTCAAATTTTTTCTCACTGATATATGAATTGAAACTTCTGTTGATTCTTCCATCCCGAACTTCTTTAACAATTACTTGGCATAATTTTCTTGGGATAACAAAATATAGTTTTCTTGTTGTTGAACTTGTAATCCAAGGAAGAAAGCTAATTCTCCGAACATTGACATTTCATAAAATTTCTTCATCTATTTAGTAAACTCTTCACAATCATTTTCTTCATCTCAATATAAAATTATATCATCCACATAGATTATTACAATTAAGTTTCTGGAGTCAACATCTTTAACAAACAAGTTTCTATCAACCATTCCTTTCGAAAAGTTCATCTTTCTCAAAGAATTGTCAAGCTTCGAATACCATGCTCGTGGAGCTTATTTCAGAAAATACAAGGCTTTATTTAATTTTCAATCATTGTTTTCATCCTTATCAAGTAAAAACCCACAGGGTTGTTCAATGTAAACTTATTCCTTAATCTCACTATTTAAGAAATCTGATTTTACATCAAACTGATAAACCTTGTAATTTCGATGAGCAACAACTGCATGAAACTTTTGAATAGTTTCCAACCTTGAAACAGGGGAAAAGGATTCCTCAAAATACACACCTTCTTCATGTGTATATCATTTAAACACAAGACATGCTTTATTTATTGTAACATCACCATGCCCATTCAATTTATTTCTATAAACCAACTTGGTTCTGAGAACATTTTTACTTGCTAGCCTTGGAACAAGTTCCCATGTTTCATTCTTATCAATCTAGTCTAGTTCTTCATTCATAGCATCCACCCATTGTGTATGTTGAATAGAATCTGAAACTGATTCTAGTTCAACTTTTGAGATAAGGGAATTCTGATTTTCTAATCTCAACTTTCTTCTTATCTAAACTGGATCCTTCTTATTCCCAATAATATTTTCAGATTCAACATTTTTTCGTAAGGTAGGAAAAATCACATTTCCATTCCCATCATCACTTTCTTACCCATGTGACTCATCTAAGTCACGTTCACTTCTGTGGGGGATTCATTAATTTATCTTCTTAATTTTTCATAATAGATGTTGTGATGGAACTTGGATATTTAATTACCTTTACATAATATGAGTCTACCATCTTTTGTAAATGTTTGTTCCAGTATTTTTAACTTCTTCTATTTAGTGAATAACCAATAAATATTACTTCTTTAGCTTTCTCATCAAACATTCTGAAGTCCATATTTTTTATTTTGAGCAAGCATGGACTTCCAAAAATAATGAAGTATTTCAATGAAAGTGTTTTATTATACCACATCTCATAAAGAGTCATGTTGGTTTCTGGTCTCAACAAGAATCTGTTTTGGACATGTACAGTAGTGCTAACAGCTTCTCTCCAAAATAATATTGAATGTTTGTATTCAAATAACATATTTCTTCCAATTTCCACCAAGCTTGTATTCTTCCTTTATGCTACTCCATTTTGTTGTGGAGTATAAGGAGAACTATACTGATGTTTGATACCATGCTTCCTTAGATATGGTTCAAAATCTTTTCATGTGAATTTGGTGCCATTGTCTGTTCTCAACTTATTTATGGAAGCTCCCAATTATTTCTTAACATCTTTTCTGAAGAATTTAAAATTTTCAATAGCCTCAGACTTAAGCTTCATGAACATGTTGTTAGTCATTCGAGTGAAATCATCAATAAAAGTGAAAAAGTATAAATTTACATTTATTGATTGATGTCTGATTGGCCCATATAGATTGGAATTAATAAGCTCAAGTGGTTTGTTAGATTGAATCTCAACTCATTTATGGCTTTTGTTAGTTAACTTTCCTTTCTGGAAAGTAATACAAACATCTTTATCTCTTCCTTTTAGTTCTAGAAAATTCCAAAAAACATCAACTTTAGAAAGCTTACTCATGGTATTCTTCCCAAGATGACTAAGTCTTCAGTTCCAAAACTTGTTTTCATCTTTAGCACTCAAATAACAAGAGTTATTGGATTCTCCAATTTGAAAGAGATTCCCACTGGTTCTTTCTCCTTTTGTAATCACTTTTCCATTTTCCATACCTTTGAGGATACAAGAATGCTTTCTAAAGATAACTTCTTTTTCATCATCACAAAGTTGACTTGAACTATGTATGTTATGTGTTAGCCCATCTACAAGAAATAATTACTTAGATTTTAGATTCTCTTCTTCAATCTCTGTCGTTCTGATTCCATTAATATTTAAGGAACTATCGTTCCCGAAAGTAATCGCTCCTTCATCATGACTTTCAACATGTTCCAAGATTTTTATATCACAGGTCACATGTAGAGAACAACCACTATCCGGAATCCATGGTTTGTTTCTCCTACTTGATTTCAAATATTTCTCAACAATAAAAGCTCTCTCATCAACCTCATTATTTTCAGCTTTCTTTTCTTTCTTATCATTAGATACTTGTTCTGGAAGGAGATTCATACATCGTTTGGCATGATGTTCAGAATGATCACATCATCCACAAACATCTTTCAAACATTCAAATTGATTATTTGTTGGAATGTTTCTGACATCTTGAGAATTCACCTTTTCAACTTTCTATGAGTATGGAATGTTACTCATTCTTATTTCACTATTTCTTCCACTTTTGTCAAACCTTCTTCCGGGTAGATATAAATTTTGCCAACAACTATCAGCTTTATGCCCGTATATTCCACAACACCAACAATATCCCTCAAATATTGATTTTCTATTAAATAATTATCTTTAATAATATAAACATTGTTGAGGTTGATAACTTATTTTAGCTCTAGAAAACTCAGTATGTTGGCCATCTCTTATTTTGAGTGAGTTTTCTATTTTTTTAGGATTGATAGGTCTCTCCAATATTTTCTCCACCCAAGTTTTAGTAATACTTTTTCCATAACCTAAAATGTTAGAAGAATCATATACAACATTATTTCGGATAAGAGAAGATATCACCTGATTCTCGTAATGAGCCTTCAAAACATTTTTAGAGGTCTCAGCTTTTAATTCTGTATCTTTGTTGAACTTCTCGTTTACCTTCCTCATGGTTTTTTCAAACTCAATGAGTTTTGATTGAACCTTGTTTACTTTTATTTCTTCACTTCAAACTTCTTGCTAATATATTCAATTATATTCCCATATTCAGCAATTCTAAGTTTGTAACTTAACAATTATTGAATGTATTCATCTTCCTTCTTGGTAAAATCTTTACTTCCATCCTGAACTTCTTCATGATTATTATTAATCACATGAATTTCATTCTTGAGAGATTTGTTTTGCTCAAGAAATGCAAGAAGTTCGGATCATACATGATATTTTCTATAAAATTCTTCGCCGCCTTCTTTCACTCTCTGAGGAAACAATTGTTTTCTCAACTTTTCCAATGAAGGTTATGAATCAATCATTACATTCATCTTCCAAGAAATCATTGTCAGATGATTTTGATTCAACCTTCTTGATCAAAATACTTTATTTCATACCAAAAAACTTCTTGAATTTTTTATAAGTCTTCTCTTATTTTTCAATATTATTATACATTTTCCATCGAGGATTCTCATCAGAAACATCTTGATATTCTCTAACTTTTTTCTTAGGGAAATTCATTGAAAAGTGTCCAATTCCACAACACTCAAAACATTTTAGTGGAAATTTCCCTCCATACTTTCCTCTTCCTCCTTGATAGTTATATGATATGAGAGACATGATTTTTTCATTCAACTCTTCATCTTCCTTATCATCAGACTCATAATGATCAGCTTCATCATCATCTTGGATTTTCATCTTCCTCATAGCTTCAAAATCCATTTCATATTTCATGTTATTCTTAAATATTATATCTTTTCTCATTTCATAAGTGACCAAAAAGTGATGCAGTTCATGAAGAGAAAAATAATCTTTATCTTCTAAAGATGATATTTTAGAATCAAGCTTGTCTTGAATGTTTTTAATAAGTTTTTTAAAAAATGTATAATCTTACAAGTCTTCTATGAATACCCTAATGTTGCATAATATTTGGTTAAATCTGGTGAAGTGTTCATCAATTGTTTCATCATCTCTATTCCTGATGTCTTCGAACATACTATACAAGATTTGTATCTTAGCCTCCTTGACCTTTGTACTTCTTTCAAAAACACTTTCCATCTTGTCCCACATGCTTTTTGATGTTGTGAGACCCATCACCTTTTGATAAGAATTTTCTGATAAGGACACGAGAATAGAATTTATAGCCTTTCCAAAAACATCTATGTTTCTCTTATCAGCAAACATCAGATGATAATTTTTCTCAATAGGTGGCAATCTAATAGTAGCAGCATCAACAACTTCAAGGCCATGGGATAGAAGATAAGGAATCATCCTATTTTTCATCCATAATAACTCTTTCTATTGAATGCAATAATTCTTATAATATTGATAGAATTCATATTCTCTATGATAAGGATAAAACAAGGGAACCCCCCTCTAATACCACTTGATGTTCCGAGGATCGAATAACAACTGAAAGGGGGGGGGGGTGAATCAGTTGTCTAACATTTTATAAGTTTCAAAACGTTAAGAAGCTTAACCCTTGAAACTTGTTAAGATTTATATCATTATCAACCTTTAGAAAGAAACTCATGCAATTAAAAAATGTAATGAAATAAAGGCACACAATATTTTCAAGGTTCGGCCTCAATAAGAGAAACTACATCCTTTCCATAGCCACTCCCATGGGTCTATAGAAATCCAATATAATAAAGAATTGAATACAACTTGCATCAACTCCCATTAGACACCTTCTATCTCCCAAGAGGAAATACTATACTAACTCTCATCAGTTTATAAGGTTTACATAAAGAAAAAAAGAGCCAAACACACGAATAAGAACTTTGTTGAAGCTGCTCCTCAAAATCTCACTCTGAATATTCATCCCGGTTTTCTTGAATCTTATTTTCTTGAAACTAGTCTTCTTATCAAGGTAAATATGGTTATGATTTCCTTTTTCCAAAAACTCATGAAATCTTCTTCAAGATAATTTTTATATTCTTACCAATTTAATATGATTATAATTCTCTTATTCACAAAAACTCAAGATAACTTCTTCAAGATGGTTCAAATATCTCACTTTTAATTCTCTAATGCTCCGCCTTTTCCACGTGTGTGAAAGTTAAAAATTAGTGAATAATCTCAGCACATATTTATAGAAAATTCATAAAAAAAAAGTCATGAATCTTGAAAATCATTCCCACTTCCTTAAATATCGAAAACCCCACAGATCTCTCACATTTAATCTTCAATCTTTGACTTCTTCAAATTTCCTTAAATTTCTTCAAGATTTACACAAACTTGAAATTCAGGGTTTCTTGAAATCTTCATATCATTCTCGAGGAATATCTTTTCTTTAAGAATGATTTGTATCCTAAGAACTCATGTTCTAGTTTTCTCAATATGTTACTTAAAATTATCGTTCTCGTTTTCTCGACATGTTGCTCAGGATTCTCATTACTATTTTTTAACATGTTGCTCGGGATTGTCATTCCAGTTTTCTCAACATTTTTCTCCGGATTGTAATTCCGGTTTTTCTCTACATGTTGCTCAAGATTCTCATTCTGGTTTTCTCAACATGTTGCTCAGGATTTGTCATTTCAAGTTTTCTCAACATGTTGCTCAGGATTCTCATTCTTGTTTTCTAAAAATGTTGCTCCGGATTATCATTCCAGTTTTCTCAACATATTGCTCAGGATTGTGATAAGGTTATGAAATCTAGTTCCAATTTCTTTCAACTTCTCGGTTCCAAATTCTTGAACTTCCTGGTTCTGATTTCTTGAACTTCCTAGTTCTGATTTCTTCTACTTTAAAGTTATAATTTCTTCAACTTCTAGGTTACGATTTCTTGAACTTTATTGTTCTGATTTCAGGTTTTGATTTATTCAACATCTAGGTTCCAGTTTCTGAACTTCCTAGTTATAATTTCATGAACTTCCTAGTCCAGATTTCTTCAACTTCCAGGTTCTGATTTCTTGAACATTCTAGTTATGAATACTTCAACCTCTATGTTCTGATTTCTAAACTTCCTGGTTCTGATTTATTGAACATCCTGGTTCCAATTTCGTCAACTTCCAGGTTCTAAGTTATTGAACATTATGGTTCTGATTTCACTTTATGTTTTCATCAATTTCTATGTTCTGATTTCAGAAGCATTCAGGTTCTATTTTTCTCAACATCTTTCTCAGAACTGACATTCTGATTCCGAATTCAGGTACCGAACTTCTTTTGATCTTCCTTTGAATACTTCAACTCTTTAATCTTCTTAAAAAACCTTTTGTAAGAAAATTTTCTTTCTCTAAGAAAATTTTCCTTATTTAAGGAATTTTGTTTTAAGAAACATTTCCGTTCATAAGGAATTCATCTTAAAGAAACATTTCCTTAATCTCAAAAACATCCTTAGAATGTAGGATCCCAGTTTCCCAACAACATGATCTGAAGAAGGATTCGGGTGACATGATTAGAATTAGGATCCACATAACATGTTCAGAATTAGGATATGGATTTCCTCATATGTTTTCTCAAAAATAAGGTTCTTAATTTTAGGTTCAAAAAACAGGTTCTGGATTTCAGGTTTAAGTAATAGGTTCCGAATTTTAGATTTAGAAAACATGATCCAAATTTTCTCAGAATATTGCTTAGTGAAAATCGTCAATCCTCTTAACCATTTTTTCAACAGCTTTTATCATGAAAATTTTAATGATTTGTGGGAAAATTAAGATTATCAAAGAATCATATAATTTTATTTAGAATGTTTGTGGCACTTTCTTAACTTATGACTTCTTATTTTATAACAACATCCTCTTGAAGAAAAACATCAGAAACCAGCAAATTCAACTTTTTGTAACAAAAAAAACATTCTTCAAAAAAATATTAGATGTCAAAAAATTTTATACATTGTTAAAACAAAACACCACAAAGGTTCTTCACACATTCACAAGAAAATTACTTTATATAATTTTTATTCTAATGGTATTTATAAGGGTGTTTCTCCCCTCATTTACATAAGTGAGCTTCCTCCCCTAACTTATCCACACACATTGATAATATAAAATTAACCAATATCTTCTATTACAATATAACAACTATTCTAACCACATATTAGATATTTTTTCCTCAACCAAATAGAATCCAAATAAGTATTAACTTGTAATCCAAAAGAGGGTGCTATAAGGGAAGGTAATTATCTTAAGCGATTAAATTCAAGTTTATTTCATATTCATCCTCCTTTGAATATATTATATTTATCATAATATTATTAAATAATTATAATAAATGTAATTATATTTTATTATGATGATTTAATAATATATTATCAACTTATAATCCATTCAATGTAAAATGAAAGTGTCACCCATGCGTACGTGGATACTATCTTCCCCGTGAAGCGCTGTATTAAATTTTTCATAACATCCTCTAATGGATTGATATATAAATGGATTTTATGAATTTATTTGATATTTTTAAATTAATAATTATACATTAATCATAAATTATTATCCACTATCACTTATTTCCATCCATTTAAAAATGAAAACATCACTCGTGTTCCCGTGCATATTACCTCTTCTGTGAAGTGATGAAATTAATTTTTTATCACCACCATACAAGGATGGTTGTAAAAGACTATATAAAGAATAAATATGATATTTATAAAATTAATATTAATATTTGGATGACGAAAACATGAATACGATATAATTAATAGTATTTTCAAACTGAAACATGCCCGGAAAGTAAAACATATTACCCCCAAATATTGAGTTAAATAATGAATTTTTAATAAATGGATAATTTGAAATTATATGGTAATTATATATATATATATAATTATGAATATGGTTACATTATATTTTTATAATAATACAAAATTTATTATAGATGAGTTTAGATAAAAAACGAAGCAAGCCTATAATTGAGTTAACAGTTTATGTTACAATATCTGTTTTTATTTCCATTGTATATTTTTTAATTTACATAGAAGGATGTTATATTTTTTTTCTATAAAAAAAATATATGTTTTCATAATATATGTATTTATATTCTTTTAAGTATTTTTTCCATTTTCCTATATTTCAAACTCAAAGAGTCGAAAATATTGTTTTTTAGAAAAATAGAACTTATTTCTCCATTCTCAACATGAATCTTTCTCCTCCATATAAATGTTGTTAAAAAATAATATATATGTTCTTATATAATTTTAGACTATCACTAATTTAATTATAATGTTATTTATTAATTTCATTAATTTTTTTAAAGTAATCTTTTTTTTGTTTTTCTAGTATATCAATTATTTAGTTTCTTTAGAAAAGTTTGAAAATAATTATTGAAATGTTTGTGATATAAATTTTTTTTTACATCATGTCATTTGTAAACCATAAATCTCACATTAAAAGTTGATATGTATTTAAATATAATTTTATATTTCCATTTTACTTAGAATTTATATTTTTTAAAACATTCTAGGAAATAATAATTTTTCCTCTTGTTTGTCAAAGAATATTTGAAATTATTATATAGAAGTTCATTCATCTATGATAACATAATTTGTGGATAATTCTGATTCAATTTAGATATTCACTTATGGTATCATCCACTTTAATTCTCTAGATGTCTTTTGATGATGGTTCTTTATGGATGATTTCATGAATGATAGTTCATTCCCATGGTTTAACTAAGATATGATGGAATGATGAATGCTCTCATGTTCATATGGAATATATAGGTATAGATTATCATTATTTTATGGACTGGTGTGTTATATTCCTCCAATTAATTTAGTAATATTGTATATCTCATAATATCAAAAAAAAATTAGTTGGTTATTAGAAGCCTATTATTTTATGAATGAATGGGAAGTTTTTCTTTACATGTGATTTGTAATCTTGATTATGTGACATAATCATATATATTGTTATTGTCATATGTTATCATAGATCATGATTGAATTTTTATGAATCAGTGCTCTAAAGAATGAGGTGTTTGGTTATTAAAAGTCCTTATTCCATCACTCATGATTTATGGTCTTTGACTTTTTTGGTATGTTTGTATAAGTTATGATCATGTTATCATTATACTATTATTATCTTATTCTCAATTATGATCATTTATTTATGTCTTCTTTTTTCCCCTTACTGATTATATGATCCCACCCTTTCATATATTTCCATTTCTTTATGTTATGAATAACGTTTTAAGGTAGAATATATTTAAGAATGGTATTATGTTAGAATAAATTTGTGAGAGATATTGAATATATTTTGTGAAATATATTCTTTATGTACTAAGTCTAAAAATTAACTAAACTATTATGGCTCTCCATCATGTATAATGGGGAGGTGTATTGAATATTCACATAAAATTATTTATTATTTTTTAAGTGATTTTATTGTCACTGTAGTTTTTTAGTTGGGTAGAAACTACTCCTCTAAATCTTAATTTTAACAATCCCACCTTACCTATATTTAATTTCATGCATGACTTAGAGTAGCACCGAACACACTTCATGTCTCAATGTTTTCCCTTGAAATAAATATTATAGAAAGAAGAAGTACAAAACTCAAACACTCGCTAAAATACCTATAAATATTAACATTCTATAATATAACAATCTATTAGGATGGTACATTTAAAATTGAGATGATTTAGTGAGGTTTGTACATTATGAATTAAGTTCAACATTGAATAATACATTTTTATTTAACATACCCAATTTTAAATTGATTTTAAAAAATGTTCCCTAAAATCATAAATAGGTGTAAGGTACTAGAATAATCATTGATTATACAACTTCATCTATAAAATATAATGGAAATATAAATATATAGTCTCTATAATAGAATAGTGGAACTAGTGATTCCATTTAACTAACATGGTAGTTTTTTAGAGTTATGATCAATAACACATCACCATGAGGATTCTATATGAAACTAAAATCACATGCTTAATGTAAATTTTTTATATAAACAAAATAAAATAGTTATAAATATAATACAATGGTCACACAAAAGTTGTAACCCCCACTAATTTTTTCAAATATTCCCAAACAATATTACACAATACGTCCCCCAAAAAGATAGTTTCAAAGAAATCAAGATGTGAGGATGTGTCAACCCCACTCAATGATTGAGGATCAATAGAGTAAATATTATTCTTTATTAATATATAATTTTTTTGGTATTTGTTCTTTTCCATAGAGAATATCCATTTCAAATTCCTAAACATTAATAATCATAATGAGGTACATCAAAATAACCAAACTGGTTTATTCCCTTTAAATTAGATATTGGTGAACAATATCCAAAACTACTTCATTTTCAAGGATATACATTAGAATATAAATGTTTTATAATAATATAAAATTAAGAAAAAAGCCCATAACAGATGACCCATTTTTCTACCACTGAACTATAAGATAAAGTGAAATGGTAGGAGTGACCAAACATGTATGTATAGAAATTTATTAACTTGAAGACCACGAAATCAGTCAACAATGTACACACCATTATCAAAGTTCAGATAAGCTATCAAACAATAGAGAAACATCCCCTATGATATTTGTGATAGCACCCCCATCATCAAAAAATTAAAAAATGTAATTCAATCACATTGATGAGACAAGAAATAAGAATAAGTTCTATAACTAAATCTAGAATAGATCTAAACCATATGATATTTCTTAAATCCTTCATTGGGAAAAAGGGTATCATCCCACTTAATAGGATAATAGGAACCACTCCATGAGATGGAATCCTAAACAAATATAGAATCTCAATGTAGTTATTTTAATTTCTTCCACCCAACATATCATTTTGTTAGTAGGGATGAGGACTTTTATAAACCTAAACATCATTTCCCTAATTTTGGATTAGATTTTATCATACTAGTATACTATAAAAGATGATTTCAAAAAGGACCTTCAAATTTAAGAAACATTTCTACAGAGGGAATACTGGTTCATCACAACCCATGAAGCATAAAAATTTCCCCCATTTTGATTAAGAAAGTAGTTTCTGACATAGTCTGCTATAACCTTCGAACCCCCATCTGGGGAACCATCCTAACATAGGAATCATGATCCTAAACTCCATAAATATGACACCGTGAATTAGTTGTACACCATTCTAGTAATTATTTTTAATCTATAAACACTTCACCTCTCTAGGGGATTCTATAATTACCTCATTAAATCACATTTAAACCCTTAAGAGTTTGAGGTGGAAGTTACTACACCTAATGTGAACATAATAGATCCATATAATTTCATAGGTCATTTCTTTTATAGAGAAGACTTAGGAAACAACCAATCATAGGCATATTAGAACATTGTATATATGTGTGTGTGTGTGTGTGTGTGTAAATCTATTTGATGTAGACATCCATTTTACTTTGCATGATACTAGTTTCAGGATGAAACTCATATATTTATATTTCCTACACTACTTGGGATATAGTGACAAATACCTAATTCCCTCCAAAATATCAAATTATGGATAAGAAAGTGTGAGTATATGCCACATTAGAGGATCAAACTCATATTCCAATTCAGTGATCTTATATCAAAAAATGGATTTAATGGTGCTTCATTAGGACACATCCATAAGCATGTTTTGATACCATCATCATACCATCAGGGACTCAAATACTACATCTATTGATAAGTTGAGGTGTTGTGCTATGAAAATTCCCCATTTGATTGTTGTGATTCCTAATACATAGTTGTAAGGTTTTACAAAAGGTAGGGTATTAAATTAGTTGTAGAAAATTCCTTCTAAATAAATTGACCTGATAGTATGTATGCTACCACTATTTTACCATAGAGTAACCTCTACAAATACTATGTCTTTCAAATTGATGTGACATTTTTTAATACATTTTTCCAAATATTAACTAATTAATAATTTTTTAAATGAAAAATGTTATTTTGATGGATAGTTATTTAATTATTATTGATTTGAGGGAAACTATAATTCGTTAAATATTTTAATGAATGTGATGGTTTTAGGGAATAATTGATTAAATAAATCTAGGTTGATTTTCTAATAGTTTCATGATCATATATTTCTCTTGATATTTGTGGAATAATTATTTATATTTAAAATTTCAATCAATTCTTGGGAATTTTTTTTGAAATTTAAATGGTTAAAGTTTCAAGAATTTATGTTAGAAATATATTGTTTGAATTAATTATTGTTTTACCTTGTGATGCATGGAGATCTATTTGAAAAATAGAAATATATCTTCATTATGAGTCATTTATTGTATTAATTTCATATTCTGTTTGTATTTACAACTGTTTTTAAAATGAATTATGGTGGAAATATTACACTTATACAGAATCATATGAACATATATCCATCACTTATAATAAGATGTCAAGGTCATCTGATATGTTCAAGTTGATAGGAAATAGGTTATTCATTAAATCAATAAAATTTTAGAAGGTGTGATCTATATTGTAATGGTATACAAAGATCATTCAATGGTGATATTTATTACTTCAACAATATGTAATTGAATAATTTATACTACATGAAGGAAAGGATGCCCTCAAGTCAAGATAACTATGCTCGATTGATTTATAATACAATTTTATTCCAACAATAAAGGCTTAGGAAAGGATAGCTAAATAGATTTAAAAATTGTTATCTTGGTTGAGGATCTATGTAAATTTAATTCACTATGGATTGAGATCTTCAAAAAGGTAATTGTCACATCCCAAAATCTATGGAAGTGTAGTCTAATTTTAGTAACTTATGTCAAGGCTTCATCACTAACTCATGGCTATAGAACTGAACTTTTAAACATAATTCTAGAGTTGGATAAATAATTTATCAAAAAAATCTAGGTAAGGTAGGAGGTTCAATATCGATGAAGTAATGAACAAGGGAATATTCTATAGTTTATTAGTGATGCTTGTGAAGAGTGAACGTAATTTAATTTTTTTCTGGTTTTATATTACATAGAGGTAAATCATAATGCACCTAATGTATAATACATATATGCAAGATATTTTCTTAGGCATGTGTTATAGTTAATGAATAGTGAGATTTTATCTAGGTACAAAATATAGGGATGAGTCTAAAGTAGTTGACTATGAGGACAAGGGTAATATTTTGTGAACAAATTTATTTTAAGAAGTGAACCTGATCATTTTTGTAGAGACTAGATTTGGCACTTTTACTAGTCAAAGAGAATTCTAACCTTACTTGATTGGAACAGTTGGTCATGAACCAGGTGACAAGGAATCAACATGAGAAGATAATGTAGATCCTTTATAAGGATAATTACACTTCCTTTTATTTCTTACGTTATACCTCTTTTTATATTGTAAAACATTATTCCTTTCAATTCAAAAATGACACTCAAATAAAATTATTTGACAAATGATTTTTTTTGTTATATGTTTACTATATTTGTTTCTTTCTCTATTGGATTATACGATTATATTTAGTTATTAGTTAGTCTAATTTAACAAAATTTTAAGAATAAATGAAAACTAATCATGATTGAATTCATTTTATTCTACTTAATCATTTTCTAAAAATCAACCTAAAAATATATTTTCTCTTTAGATTAACACATTGGTATCAAATGGAATTTTTTTTAAAAACTATTTTATTATTTTCTGATCGATTTATTTATGTGATTTTAAAAACTATAGGAATTATTTAGTTATATCTTAATTAACTGGAAAATCTTATTGGTATATTCCATTATAGTTTCATCATTCTTTTCTGTATATATGAATATGGGAATGAATTTTTAAAACTATTAAATATAATTCCTTTTCTATATTAACTTGTTCTCTCTTATTTACCGATGATATATTATTACTATCAAACTATTTCCTAATTTTATATAATTCAAAAATACTCCTTATACTTCTATTTATTTTTCTCCCTTATATTATTTCCAATTCAAGAGTTTTTTTCCTTCGTCTTAACACCCTTTCAGCTTCCATAAGGGATAAAATCTACTACATATTTTTTATATTTTTTATTAGAAAATAAATGAAACAATTTTTGATTCCAATCAAAACACATCAATATTTTGAATTTTTTCTAGGAATAAATGTGTAAATAAGATATAAAAAAATTAAAATACTAAGAAAACTATTCAAAAAATACTAATAAACTTTAAATAAATATGATCTGGGTTTTCAAAAAAAATAATGAAACTTTGGGACATTAATGTGAATACATTTTAAACCTATTAGTCAATTAAAACTAGTTCATCTCCAAAACAAATAGACACCTTTTTATCATAAAAATGAAATCTTTTAACATGCCTAAAAAGATATTCAAAATGGATATTAAGAAAGAGGCAATGAATAATAACCAAATTTTAGGCATCAACCAACTCCCGCCAAGAAATAAATTGATTGAAAGATTTTACAATATAGAGTTTCAAGTGCCTATGGTTTTTAGTACTTTAACACGTATTTACCAAACCCCTTGATCTCAAAATCACGAGAGAAAATAGTATCATTTTTATGCTTCCATTACTTCATGGAGTAACTAATGAATATTATCTTGAATTCAAGATGGACTTATATAATGTGTTATAGTGTCTTCACATAAATAGATTAGTGATGAGAAAATAAAAATGAGATATTTTTTTTATTAAAGCCAATTTTTGTGACCTGGTTTCAATAATTATATTATGAGATCATTGATTAATTGGAAAATAATTTTAAATTTTTTTATGAAATTTTAGTTACAATTAATTAATTCTAAATCTTGGAATAAAATTACATGATTTATTTTAGATAATTGTGATATATTCTATGATCTTTTGAATAGATTTATAGGTTTTACACAACAATTAACTAAATAATCAATGACACCATAGTTTCTTATAAACACATTTTACAATAACATCACCCCGTACCACCAAACTCTATTAGATCAATTCTCAAGAGGATATTTATATAGTAAAATCATTGAAGAGTTAAATAGAATTTTCAAAACTATGGAAAAATATTCATGAAATAAATGGTCTAAATGAAAAACCATACATAATAAAAAAATATTCAATTTAATTATAAATGATTAAATCGATTAGGGTTTATAATTAAAATATTCAAATTTCATATATCGTGAAATTACCCAACTAGGGTTTTTTTTGTCATTAAAATTGTTATTATCCAAATGTTTATATGATTTCCCATCCCCCTGAAAATGTTCATTTTTATGTTATAGACATATATTTTTTACTATATAGGAGACATTATCTAAAAATTAAAACCATAGATATAGTAACCTTAAAAATATTTAATGAAAGAAAAAAAGAGTGTTTAGACTAGTTTCTCTACAAGATTTCCTCAAAACCTAGAAAACAATTACAAAACAAATAATGGTTCATTATTACAATTAAAAAATCAATTTAGAGTCTCTAGTTTATAATATGATAAGTAGAATGGACTCTAAAAAGCAGAACAAAAATACAACATAGAATCGCAAAGATATACTAAACAAAATAATTAACAACTTCAAATCATTAAAATGACTTGATATTGGAACCCTTTTTTTAATAATCTCAAAATATTGTTTCATATATCATTAATGATTTTTTTCTTTGTGTTAGAATTTTTTAATATAAATAATATTATAAAAAATTGGCTAAATGTTGGAAAGACTCACCACTAAAGATGAGTAGCTTCTAAAAATGACTCACCATTGAAGAGACAACCAGAATGATATTTTGGATATGTGTGGTAAAGACCCACCATTAGTAATGACTCTCTGATAAGATGGGTTTTTGAAAGAGTTTGGAAAAAACCTACCATCAGAGATAAACCGTGGGTTTTTGAGAAACTACAAAAACACCTACCATTGGAGATGACCGATGAAAATTTATATAATATAGGAAAAAACTACCATCATAAATGAGTCATTTATAGTATAGAAATTATATGATTATGGGAAATAATAACTACTAGAAGATGACTCAACATTAGAACATAGTCACCTACAAATTTAGAAATATGTTGAGATTACCGACTGTTGAGAAGAATCACCCCCCATATGAGTCACAATTAGACACAAATTGATATAAAATATAGAGGTAACATTTTAAGAACAAAAAAATGTGTTTCACTTACTGAGAGCATATATACTGTATATTTCCTACACAATACTTATAGATATTGAATATCATAAAACAAATTAGATCTTTCCAACAATTAGTAAAAAAAATATTTCAAAACACTCTATTATATTTCAATTTTCATAAAATTCACTTTTTTTCTACTCAAGCTACATATAAGGAGTCAAAATATTTATATCCCATCAGATTGAGCGACAATATATTTATTACAGATTTTATTTTATATGTCTACTCATTATATACATTATGAATAGTGTGTTTTCACTGTATTTTAAACATGCACAGTCCCTTATAATATTAAACTGGTAGATACTCAATATCTTATAAACTCCTATTACAGTTATTTCCCACATGCTTTGGTTGAGGTCTATGAGTGTTTTGTGTTTGTTTTATTACCATTGCTATTGTGGAAGAGGTCCCAGTGTGTTCTTGAAAACTATTTAGATTTTGAATACATGATACTATTTATAGATAAAATTTAATATAATATTACATGTTTGGTATCTTGTGATTTCCAAGTTAATGGGATTAAGTATCATCTTGAAACTTAACATCTTGTATTTATTCGATTGTGTGTTTTTGTTTTCGTTTTCATTAATTTAAAATGAATATATTTTAATCTATAAACAAAACCAATACTTTGATAGTTAAACTCAATTACTGTTTATATAAGGTTTTTATTAAATAAATTGGTTTCAAAAGTTAAAATTGTTTTCACAATTTTTTAACAAACATAATAAATCTTTGATAAATATTTTCAAACATTAAAAACATATAATGGTATAGTATTTTTATTTAAAAATATTAATTAATTGAGAAATTATAATTAAACCTGTTTTAAATAAATATATTTATTAGGTATCATTTCACCCCCCCCCCTTGTGATACTCGATCTAAATAACATTTTGTATCAACGGATTTCCAAAATCATTTAAAATTAGATTTTAGTTTCGGATTAATGATCTTAAATTTCTATTAATCCTAAATTTATAGATTTAAATGCATAATAAACAAGAAGTTTCTTCTACTAACATAACTCCCTTATTAAATGAAAATATATATATTCTAAATGGAAAATAAAAAATATTAATTCATCAAGAAAGCGTGGTTTTCGATATTTTCTTTGGTATAGATGATATGTATGAATACCTTCCCCCACTACAGCTACGTGGGAGGATGAATCTAAAAAATATTATAATATTAATTTCAATGAATTGAAGGATATTTATTGTGCCTTATAAGATTAAGAGTTCAATTGTATATCTTCTAATAAAACATTTTTTGATATTTGGGATACATTAACTTTTTCTCATGAAGGAACTAAAAATGTTAAATAAATGAAATTAAACACTTATATGGATAAATATGATACGTTTAAAATAAAACATAATTATTTGATTTCTGATTTGAATGTAAGGTTAAATGAGATAGGTAACACATTGAACTTATTGGGGGAATATAGTTTCATACATGTATCATATTTTGAGACTACTGAGGTTTCTTCCAAAGTGATAGAGAGGGAAATCTATTTCAATATAGCAATCAAGTAACATTAGTAAACTACCTTCCAAGAAATTTATTGGTATGTTGATGATGTATGAGGAAGATTTTGAGGTTATTCTAGAAAATAATGATGAATATATGAAAACATATATTTTTTCAATACTACTACTTCAAAATAGAAATAAAAGGAAAAGGTACAAGCTGAAAGCTCCAATGATAATGAATCACTGCCCGATTATGATGAGGAAATGGCCTATCTAGTAAGAAGTTTTAAGAAATTCTACAAGAATAAGGCATCCTTAAGGAACCCCAACTACACGGTAAAATATGATAGTATAGGTAATTGGAAAAGGAATGGAAAAGATATTACAATGAAAATTAAATTATTTTTTGTGAGTAAAATAGAAAACAAAAATTTAAAGTTGACTTCCCTAAGTTTGAATAGATAAATATATATAAATATGAGGATATGAAGTACTATAAATCCATAAAATTCACATGTATTACCTCTGAGGATAGCTCTAGTGACTTAGACTAACCTCATGCAAAGAATCCTGATAGATATTGTATGTGATTTAATATAGATATATCACAGGTACCTAGTGTATCTCTTATACATAATTTTGATCATTCTGAAAATAAAAAAATGATCGTGATATGTTATAATAGGAAATATTAGAATATTGTAATATGCTTGAACATACATTCAATTAACTCAAAGAAAAATACAAAAATCTCAATAAACATCATGTTTTATCTTCTTTTGTTAGAGATGATCTAACTATAGAAAAGAATAGTTTTTCAATTATTGAATGAAAATACTAATTTGAAATTTTCAAAATGATAAATTAAAGAAGGTATTAGAGAGAACCATGAGTAGAATATGTACTCTAACTCAAATATTAGAAAAACAACTTTTTCATAAATATATTACTGTTCTAGGTTACCAACCTAATAAAAATAAGAGTTTTTAAGAGCACATTTATTCATTTTTCTAGTTAGTGTAATCCTACTGTTGTTTTTCATTAAAGTGGTTCTAAAAAATTATTTATTTTGAAGTGTTTATATTTCTGTAAGGGAAACATATTAAGAAAATATGGGTCCTTAAAGCCCCAATCTCAAATAATAAATTTTTCAACCCCTATCAGAAAGTTAAAAAACAAAAAAAGACTTTTATATTAATGAAATATGTTTTTACTTCTCAACATTTTTAGTTGGTTCACATAGACTTGTATGTACCATCTAGAGTTTCAAGTTTAAATGGGATGTACTGTGTTTATGTACTTATAGATGACTTTTCTAGTTAAACATGGGTATTATTTTTAGAATGTAGAAGTGCAGATTTTTATTATTTCTCCATGTATTCAAATTCAATTGAAAATCTATGTGAACATAGAATTAAGAATGTAATAATTGACCATGTACATGAGTTTTAACATCAAGACATTGAATCCTTTTTCGCACAAAATGGAAAATGTCATAACATCTCTACATCGAGGACTCCTAATTAGAATGGAGTTGTAGAAATAATAAATAAAAATATCAAGAGATACCCAGGAAAATGATTAATGAATATGACTTACCTATCAACTTTGAGAAGTGCATGTGAACACAATCTTCCATATAATCTATAGTGTTTTAATAATATCTATTTTAAATAAAACCGCTTAAGAAAATTATAATTAGATAAATACTAAGTTTAATTACTGTATAATATTTTTTAAAATACTTTATTATTTACACTAAGTATAATCTTAAAAAATTTCCTTAAAAAGGTAGTTAAAGGACTTTTCTTGGTTATTCATCTTCTGGTAAATCCTATATCATTTTTAACAAAAAAAACAAGACTATGTATGTGTATTTCCATGTCATGTTAGTTGAGATAGACCCACATAAACCTAAGACCACTTTTGAGAACCTTGGGGATGATTTATCTACATTGAACATAATTAAAAAAAACCCTCTGATTATGATATAAAACCAGAAAACAATCATCCAGTTATGAGTAACATCAAAAAACTGAACCTATAGAAGACCCAGAGGATAACATCCCTTATTTTTATAGAGTTGTTAGAACTATTAAAGAACATACTTTAGATAGTTTTGTTAGATTCATAGACAGAGGTACTAAATATAGAAATTATCTAAGAAACCAGGTTGATCTTCAAGCATTCTAGGAACAACATGAACCTAAGAACATAAATGATGAAATTAATGATCAATTATGGGTGATGGATATGATAGAAGAACATAATAAATTTAAAATAAATAATGTTTGGATACTTTTTTATATACCCAAATACACCTTGACTATAGTAAGTAAATGGGTGTTTAGAAGAAAAGTTGATGAATCTAGTAAAATGGTAAGGAATAAGGATAGATTTTTATCAGAAGGGTGTAATCAAGATGAGGGTAGAGACTATAAAGATTTCATTTAAAATTTAGATATACTTGAATCCATTTTAATACTACTTGCCTATTCAGCATGTACAAATTTCAAAATTACGGTTCAATATTAATGAATGATTTAAATTATGTTGAATAAGAACAATGAGATTTTTATGATAGGATCAAGTCGTTTTTCATTCAAAAGGATTTTAAAACTTTTAGATGATCCGACCCTATTTTATAAAGAATTTTAATATATGATCTAATTGTTCAAAATTATGTAAATGATATTATTTATGGGTCTTTTAAAAAATATTTAACTTATGACATTTTAAAAATGATACAAAATACATATGAAATGACTTTAACGGGTGAACTGAATTTCAGTATTTCTTTTCATATTTCTCAAAATAATGATGGAATTATTTTAACCCAAAGTAAATATTCTAAATAACTTTTAAAATAGTGTATTTTGGATTGAATTATGTGTTTTGAAAATCCTATTAGTACCACCTGTAAATTTGATCTTGAGGAACTTATGAAATCAGGGAATCAAACTAGTTACCAAGGTATGACTGGTAGTCTTATATACATAACTACTAGTTAACCTAACATTGTGTTTAGTGTGTGTATGTGTGATAATTTTACATAAAATCCAACTAGTCACACTTAATTAATGAAAAAATTACTTTCAAGTACCTCATATATAAAACTAATTTATGATTTTTCCCCTAGAGGGTAATCATTTTACCTACATAATTATTAAGATACTGAATTTAGTGGTTGTAATTTGGATAGAAGAATAACATCTAGAACATAAAAGCTTTTGGTAAAGTGTCTAGTTTCTTTGGGTAGTATGAAATAAAATTTTGTTACACTTCCTTTTGTTAAAGCTGATACATAGCTACAAGTATATTTAATGATCAATTTTTGTAGATTAATCACACTCTACTAAACTATGGATATCAATTCTGACATGACCCAACAAATTGTGATAATAAAAGTGATATAAAAATTTATAAGAACCATGAATCTCAAATTAGAACAAATCACATTAATGTAAGACATCTCTTTTTGAGAGACCATTTTCAATAGGGTGATATAACTCTTGTATAAATTGGTACAGAAAATCATATTGATGATATTTTCACTAAACCGTTCAATTATAATAGAATGAAAGACATAAAATATGAATTAGATATGATTAATTTTATCTATTTTTAATTTAATGAATCCCCCTATTAATTTTAAACCACCCTTTAGTTTTACCCACCATTGGTGGTTAGACACCATTGGAGTTACCCACCATTGAAAACAAATATCCATTTTCAATTTATTACCCTTAATTTTTATTACACTATTTTAATTTAATTTTTGGATAAATTTATTTAATTATTATATTATTAAAATTGGATGTTTTTTATAATTATCTTAAATCTATAAATGATTTAAATATACACACTCATCCACATTCAATGCTCTCTCTCCCTCTCTCTTTGGTCCTGAATCTTTCCACTACCATTTTTATCTTCAGACCATCATCATTCCCTTGTATTAATTCAAATATTCCGAGTAGATCACCATGGTTATAGTAAATATTACTAATAAATATTATATAGATGATTCATGTCCTTAAAATAATAATAATTAATAATCCATTCATTTGGCTACTATTAAGATAGTGAATCTGATGATTTTGAAGGAATTGGAGCTTCCTGAAAATAATGTTTATGTCGAATGGTTAATGTCATGAATTTCTATTTTGCTAAATGTTCTATAAGACAAGGGATGGGTGGAATAATTTTTTTATTGATATACCCTTCAATACAATGATAATTCCCCGATTCTACTAATATAATGATTTTATCATTACATATGATTAAGATTGGGTAAGAAGAAGGATAAATTGATGAACATGATATAGGATAGTGGTAAGACCATTTTCAAATGATATGGATTGAGAATATTAACTTATTTTCAAACTAATAGATTTTATATTGTTCCCGAGGATGTTTGATTTCCCTATGATATGGTATCATAATTTTTACCTTTTGATTATTTTTAAGATAGGTGAGAAAACTATCATATGTAGATATTTTATGACTCACATAATAGAAATATACAATCCATCTACTATTAATACTCCCATATTTATCTAAATTTTATCTAATAAATTATAAAGGATAAAGGAATAGTTGAGGAACAAGAAGATACAATAGTAAAGTGTCGATTATTTTTTATCACAAGATTCATTTTCGAAACTATGAAGATTTGTTGGGATCCATGGAAGAAACAATGCATTTATGGTGGTGAATGACTTTATAATGATTTAAATAATGTTTATTGACTATCTAGACCAAACATTATTGTGTATATTTTCTTGCAGACAAATGAGGTGGTGGAATATTCAGTTGAGGAAGAAGAGGTTGTTGCCTCTAGTGATGAGTAAAAGTAGTTCTCATTGGATAAAGGAAGTGACCAATATCTGACCCATAGTTCAACTTATATTTCTTATGGTTCTATTAGTCCTCCTTGATCTCTCCATGTGTGATATAATCTCTTTGAATAAATAATTATGGAAGAAGATACAAATTTTATGGTGAAGAGAAATTCAAGAGAATTTTTTATTCCTCTAAATAAAACAAAATTAGTGAGAATGGTGGTGAAGAAGAAGAAGGACAAGAATATGTAGATGATGGAATTTGAAATAGAGATAGATATAGAGATGATAAGGATGATGGTACTGGACATGATGGTATTATTGGCCATCAAAGAGTTGAGAATGTTGAAATGTCTTAGAAACATGTCTCTTATAGATATTTATCATTTTTCTTCTAGATTTGACTATTTATTGAGCTTTATTAAAGATGTTTATAGAATATCCAGAGATGAGAACGAAACATCAATTGAGGGGGAGGAATACCCAATTCTAGAAAACCATCCTGATGTTTTTGATCTTTTTTTACTTACTACTGATGTGTAGAAATAGTTTTAGTAACAAATTGATGAGGAGATGAAGGTTTATGCTACTATTACTGAGTATATAATGGTTTTCTAGAGATTTGATGAGTATTTGGGAGTTGTAACATCAATTTTTAAATCTTAAACTAGAAATATTATCATTTTTAAGACATAATATATTCCATTTATCAAAGAGATGGACTCAATTATTGAGGAATGGGATAGGTTTCCAAGGTATGTCAAACATATCCTGGACTACTCATATTTTGATGATGAGAGGCCTGCTATTTGAGAAGTAATAAATCATAAGGTATCATTGGTAGGTTAGGTTGATGTTACATAGGAATTTAATAGGTTTTTTTATTATGTTCAATCATATACCAGTTAATCTACATCCTTTCATTCAATTTTCATTTCCTGAGTTACAGTTGCGGTTGTAACTTGATCTAATTTAGACTCTTTCTGAGAAACATTTCTTCTTATTTTCATTCATAATTTAAGAATTAGTCACCTCAGGTCACTAAACTTAGTGAAAGAGATATAAAATATCAATTTTATATTTGGATACATAATATTCTTCAAAAAATGATGCATCATATACAAGAAGTGGAAATAGTGAATAGAAGGTTAGCCAATTTGTTCTGATATTTTATATCCATAATGGATGGGATAAGAACATCATTTGATGATTATAATTATTTTTTCTAGAGATTTTATAGAATCTTACATCTTTATATTTTTCTTCTACTTCCCCACCTCCAAATTTTGATATTGATTTCATTGGGATGGTTGTTAGAGAATAGATTTTTACTGATTTAGGTGATGTAGCTGACCTTCCTTAGGAAAGTTTGAGAAAAATCTAATATAATAGTGATCATGTACATATAATAGTTAAATTTTATTTGAAGGATATGAAATCTGATATAGATGTAATCATGAAGGCTATAAAGTATAATATGTATCGAATTTATAAAAATCATGATCTTGGTTCTTATTTCTAGTTCCTGGTTGAAATTATAAGAATGCCTCAAGTATCAACGACTTTTAAAAAGAAATTGAATCAGTTGGGGGTGATGAACCCCATTCTTAAGTAATTTGTGGACGAGAAAATAGATTTATTGACCTATATGGAAGGGTGAGGAAACGTAATTATGGACTTCAAAAATTTGATGAAATGTATTATCTATGTTTGTGAAACTATAGTGGTATATTAGGATTCCATTCATGTTACTACTCATCTAGACCATATAGATACTGATCTATATTTCATTAGGCTAAGTGTAACTAGATATCCAAAATCCCCCTTACAGTCTCATTACTATCATTTCTTTTTATCTCAATGGTATGAATTCTATCATCTCAGTCCAATCATTATCAGAGGGACTCATTCTCTACATACTATACCTATGTTTATCCCTTTAGTTACCTCATCATAAATAACTAAATCTTCTAGTTCTAACAAGGGGATGTTAAAATCTCATCATGAACCTATAACATATCCCAAAGAGAAGTGTTTTTTTAATATTTATTCATTGATGGGGATATTTATGTATCCCTATTTATTATATATTTTCTTTGTAATTTAATTGACATTTTCTATTGAAATTCTCTTATAATTTCTATTTTTCTATATATTTTGTCTCTTAGGATCCCATTCTGATAATCCAAAAATGGGGAGAATGAATCTATAGAATTTATTTACTCCTTTCAGATTAATTTTCCTTGGATATCATTCTTTTTTATTATCATTGATACCATATGTATGTATTTGTATCAATATATGATAATGTTTTCTTATTACTATTTATAATACCATTTTTGTTTTTAGTTTCACCTATATTCACACCTCAATTTAATCAATTTATGTATTAAAAAATTATATTATTTTTTATCATAAAAAAGGGGGATATTATTGGAAACCTTGTTTTAATGATCACAAAATCAATTTTTTTATGTTATTACTGAGTTTTATGCTTAGTGGTAGCATTTTATAATATAAGAAAGTTTAGTGATAATGTGACTAAGTATGGGAAATAATAACCATTGAAGATGAGTCAACTCCAGACATGACTCACCATTGTAGACCATACTAGAATGAAAATTTATCTGGGTGTGGGAAAGACCAATCATCAACAATGAAGCATTTTCAAAATGGGTTTTTGAAAAATAATGGAGAACACCTACTCTCATAGATGAACCACACCGTTAAATATGACCTATGAAATTTCTTCTATGTATAGGAATGACCTATCATCAAAAATGATTCATCACCAAGATAGATCTTGGATAAGTATGGTAAAGGCTGACCACTAGAGGATGAATCAACATTTGAACTTAATCTCTTCCAAATTTGGTAATGTTTTGAGATGACCCAGCATAGTGAAGACTCTCCACTAAGATGAGCCACCATTGACATGACTCACTACCCTCTGAAGTCACCACTAGTGTTGTGTCGCGTATTAGAAGATTCACCTCCATTATTTATATTTTAATTAATTTGAATGAAATATTTATAATGCCTATATTATAAATTACAATGTTGAGAGTTATTTTTAATGATTGTTCTCAAACTATTGTAGAGATTCATTAATGTTTTTTAGTCATCCAACATGAGGAGTAGAGGATCTATATAATTATTTAGGATTTATTTTTTTAATAATTAGCATACACCCTTGTGTATACATATAGATAAGATATATAGATAAATATATATACACACATATAGATGATAGTGGGAATATTACAAGAAAAAAATCGAGTGCCACTTTTTAAGAGTCTATATGTTGCATCTTTCCTACAAAAAACTGTGATAAATTGAATCTCATCAAACATCTAGTTCATTAACATGTTACAAATGGAAGATTTATATACACACTATTATACTATAATTTTCTAAAACATTACTCAAGCTTCTATTAAACCTGTATTTGAGGAGTCACAAGCTTTAGAGCACATCAAACAAAGTAATAATATCTTCATTACAACCGTTATTTTCTATGTCTATTTATTATTTCCATTATAAGCAGTTCTTGTTTACTCTGTATTTTATGAAAAAAATCCCACTATCTAGTGATCTTTAACTGCAAGATAGTTGATATCTTATAATGTTACTTTAAATATACTTTCCCACATCTTCTGGAAGAGGTTCATGAAAGTCATGTGTTTTTTTTATTCTCATTATTATTGTTGAAGAGGACCATATGTGTCTTGGATTGCAATTTTGTTATTGTATACTCAATCTAGGTTAGGGAATAAATATTATTTTATATAATATTTATGGAAAATTGTTTTTCCATGTAGAGAGTATTAAGTCTAATCATGATACTGAGTATCTTTTATTTATTCTATTGTTTTATTTTCTTATGAATTGTTTTATTTCTTTACATTAAAGTCAATCTATTTTAAACTATAAACCAAAAAACTATGTAGATAATTATTCTTAATTATTTTTTATATAATTTATTGATTAATTAAATTTATTTCAATATTTAAAGTACTTTCTCCTTATTTTTCTAACAAAAACCTAATCAATATTTGATATTTTAAAAGATCATAACTTTTATCGATCTTTTAGTCAGATTAAATGGTCTGTTTTAATTAATTTTGGGGATTTTAATTGAACCGGTTCTAAAAAAAATTTGGTACTCAATTCACCCCAACTTGTGATACTCAATCAAAACAGTAGTACAGAATTAGTAGGTAGAGAAATAGTTAATGTTCTTAGCGCTACTGAAGATAGTTATATAGATAATCTCATGGCTATTATAACTAATAGTGGTTTGAAAACCCATTTTTATGTTTATGAAGATCCTAAACCTACATTATTTGAAATTATATATAATACTTAAACAAAAATATAGAAACCTACGAATATATATATATACCAAAAAACTATGTAATTAATTTAAAACATTTTATTACAGATAAAAAAGAAAATATTCTTTCAAAAAATGATAATAAAATAAAGAAAAATATTTATGAATTGATTTATATTATGAGAAATATCTTGAATAATTTCACCAAATAATACCATTTCATCAACGAACTAATAAAAATAATTAGAAACCAAAATTTCATTGATTCAATGAGTTTTTTGAACAAACATAAAATCAAAATTACATTCCATGAAGAATTACTTAAAATCCCATTATAATTTAAGTCATTGAAGAAAATTGTTTTGAAAAAAAATATAGTGAGAGAAATTCTAAACATACAATTTAGAAGATGAGTATTGTTTTTTCATTTAGAATGGGATACCTTCTGAACTTCAAGATCCATGAAGGTTTGTCATTCCATATACCTTATGAGATAGTTTTCTTCTTAACTATCTATTTTTCAGTTGTGTGAGTACAAATTCCATCACATTATTATTATTAAAAAACATGAATTATAGTGTACCAAAAAACACAATTGTTTTCCTAGAGTTAGTAGAACAATCTATCACTCACCCAATTGGGAGAGTCAATGACTTTATAGTCAAAGTTGTGAATGTATATATTCCTTTTAATTTTCTTATTTTAGACGTTGATTGTTTCATGGATGTTCTTATCATAATTGGTAGGACATTCTTTCACAAAAATGGATATATCATTTATTTATTTAATGGTAAATTTATTTTCAATAAAGGGGAAAAAAAGGATGATTAATTTTTTTTAAATGGATAAAGAACCCATATATATTAAAATATATTCAATATATGAGTATCTCAAATTTGAGGAATTAGTTTATATGGAAGAGGAGAAGTTTTGAGGATTGTTTTTGAAATAAATAGAAAACCATCCAATATATTAACCTATAAGGTGATCTTCCCTGGTGAAGAATAAGAACCTTTAGAAAAGTATTTGGGCGAGTACTTATATAATCCAGAAGAGCATTTCTTAGAAAACATTCTTAACCAAATTTTCAGTTATGAGTATGGGGAGAACTTTTCTAGTGAATTGATTTATTAATAAGATTATTTCTACACTTCTTACCTTAAGAGATTTATTTATGAACTTGGAAATCATATTCATAATTTTCATACCTCTAGTCATTGTGCACCATTATTGGAGATCACATCCCTTTTATCCCACCTAAAATACTCATTCTAGGTGATAGATTTTCAATACCCACTACTATCTCATCCAATATAAATGAATCAAAGAATAAATATTATTAAATGTATTGAGGAAGTTAAAATATATTAAATGGTTGGAAAGTTATGATAATAATGGATTTATCCCTTCATAAATCATTAATAATATTCCCCTAGATCATAACCATAAATTGATACTTGAGGGCCAAAAATTCTAAATACTAACATTAATGTGGATGTTAGGGAGGATGTGACAAAACAATATTCATACTAGAATTATATTTATTGTTTCATATATATTATTAGTTAGCAATGTGCATGTTTTCCCAAAATATATTGAATTATATATTGTTATAAGGGAAAGTAATATGAAAATATAGACTAAGATAATAAACAAGTGGAGTGTTTTTAATCATTACAAAGGCATAATTCATTATCTATCAAATATCATTTTCTTATTCAATTTATAGACCGAATTCTTGGGTGTTTCACTAGTAATATGGTTTATTATTTTATCAATGGATATTCTAGTTATAACCAGGTTCTAACAGCTTTAAAAAACTATTAAAAAGTCACTATCACTTATCCATTTGGGAAATTTTTGTTTTGGATAATTCCCTTTGTCTCCAGTGGGGATGTACAAACCTTTTAGAGGTCTATGGTGGGTATTTTATTAGATATTATAGAATGGATAATTCATATATTATGGATTTTTCTTCAAATGTTGGTATTATATTTTGATCTTTTATTTAGATTATAAAATCTATTTTAAAAAAAAATCCCAGACATAAAAATTTCATTAAACATGGAAAAGTTTTTATTTATTTCACGGAAAGAATATTCCTAGTAAAATGGTCTAAATAAGGTGGAAAATATTGTAAATGATAAGATTTATGTTATCCAAAATCTTCCACATCTATAAAATGTAAAATTAATTATAAGATAATTAGGGTATACCAATTTTTACCATAGTTTCATTAAATATGTTTAAATAATATCCAGGAATTTACGGGGAGTGGTTGTTAAGGATACGCCCTTTCAAATTTTATGATAGGTCTTCAGATTCAGTAAATAATTTTATCAAAAATCTGATAATATAACCAATTATTATAGACCATGACTATAAATTACCATTTTATGTAATGTGTGATTCTAGTGATGTGGTTTTGGTAGCATTATTTGGGAAAAGTAAGGGGAGAAGGTTGAATGTGATATGTCTTTCTATTAAACTTTTATATGATTCCAATAGAATTTAACCAATTCATAAAAATGTATGTCAACTATTAGGTTTTCCCTTAACATTTTTAGGAGGTATTTGATTAGGTATAAGGTTATAGTGTTAAATTTCTATTGATATCTCATGTATATTATTTATAAAGAAAAATCCAAACCATGGCATTTGAGATGGATTATTCATTCACTGGATATTGATTTACAAATTTTGAATGATTATAATTTTGATAATGTGGTCTTCGACCACTTCTTTAGGTTACCCAACTCCCCAATATGGACCAATATAAATTAATTCTTCATTTATTAATTATAAACATTTTTTTTCATTTTAGTAATGAAATATAATTGGTATACAAATTTCATCAATTTTAAAACTATTGAGTTTAGCCGAAGGACCTTTCATAAACCCAAAGAAATAAATTCCATTTTTAGTTAAATTGATAATTTTTGGATAATACTATTATTTTTAGTAGTTTGGTTAATGATATTATTATGATATAAATTCCCTAGGATGAGATGTTACCTAATCTTGAGAGCTATCATTCTTCAAAATGGGGTAGAAACCATATGTGTGGGAGGATATCCCAAAATAGTTCTACATGATAGTTTCTACTATCATTCCCAATTCAATAATACTAGGATTCTTGTATTATGGTGTAAAAATTTAAGATGATATGAAGTGTTTGTAGGATGAAAAACATTCCTCAAAAGAGAATTTTAGAGGTATAAATATTTTATGTTTAGAGAGTAGACTTTATTGGACCACATATATCTTTTATAGTAATGTGTGCATTCTAAATTTTATGGATTATATATCTAAGTTGGTAGATTTTGTGGAACTTATAAAAACATTTCTGATTTCTTTTCTCAATTTATCAAAAATAAAATCTTTTTCTTGATTTGGAGTTTCTAAAGAAATTATCATTGATAATGGTAAACATGATACTAATATGAAGTTCATGTTTTTAATAAACAAATATTGTTGTGATTACCGAATTGGAACAACATATCACCCATATTCTAGGGGAAGAGATAAGTTTTCTACCATAGACCTCGATAAAATCCTAAAAAAAGTAGTTTCATGCCCTTGGAACGATTAGTCAATTAAAATGGATGAGGTTTTCTTGGTCATATATGACCAGTTATTATACCACTATTGGAATGTGTGATTATAGAATTATCATTTATAAAACATTTGAATTTCCTATATTTCTGAATTACAAGTACTCTTTGGTTGGGAAATCCCTCAAATTTTAATTTAATATTTCCAGTGAATGAAGGCATTTAGAATTTAGTGATTTTGATGAGATTAGAATAGATACTTATAAAAATTATATTAATTACAAATAATGAAAGAATGGTTTCCATAAAATTATCATTCAAAACATGTACATTAATTTTTGAGAAAAATTCTAATTAGATGATATATTTATCGATGTATACTCAAGACTAAATCTTCTGTTCAGTTCACCTTTTTGAGAGTGTTAGTTAATTGAGCAATAGAACTAGGAGGATAGAATAATATACCACTTCTATTTAATGATCAAATGATTAAAATATATGTTGAGGGGTGGCTAAAGGGATTGGACACAATTTCTTTAGTTGAATTCTAATATTTCATTTATTCTAACTGATGAATTTAAACATATTATTTCATTGGAGTTACCCCATTCTCCTCATTTTTATCATGATTACATATAATTATTCATACTATTTAAATTATTCTCATTTTTCATCATTTAATTGTTTATCTTAAATCTCAGTTAATTTAGGACCTATTAACAATTTATTGTTATAGTTAGTTGTTTTATTTTGGTTGGTCATGAATCATCTTGTGGTTAGTTAAAACTATTTATCATAGTTTTTTGTGATTAATCAATGTTTACCATGGTTAGTTGAGGAACTATGTAGTTAAGGGCCACTTGGGATTGTGGTTTTCAATCGGTTTATAAATTATAATACTTTTCATTTATTAGGAAGAACTATTAGATTTCTATATATAAATTTTTACCCTTTAAACTCATCCTTTAGTAAAATTTCCTTTTGATCTTTATATTTTTAGAATCATATGGTTATAATTTTAGTTTTTTGGTTATACAATTAGGTGATCATAACATTTATTCATGGAAGGATGGATTTCTTGTAAGTGGACATTAATTGATGAAAACTTATACTATTATAGAAGATATTTCTTTAAATTCTATGCTTTTAATTTGACAAATAAATTCTATTTGTTATATATTACTGGTATTTAGTCATGGGTGTGTCATTAATATTTATGATTAAATTATTACAGAATATATATATATATATATATATTTGATATTTGTATTATTTTTTTATATTGTTAAAAATAAAATTGAAATAAAATTAAAACCATGTTATATTCCGTAAAATAATTCTATACTAAAAAAATTCTTATTGTATAATCAAATTTCAACATTCTTATTTTATGATTTATTTTGGAAATTTATTTTACTACCCTTAAGATAATAATCATTTTTGAGGTATCACAAACATTACATACATAAATATTACATCATTTTAGATGAATATTCAACACATTTCACAATAACACAAACCTAAGACCTATAAATGATCTTTGTCTTTGGAGAATAAATACATAATCATCATATCTAATGAATGAACATCAACATATCTAGTAAAGTCTCTAAACATAATGAACATATTATTCATACCATACATAAAATTTGTCCTATAACCTAGGGAATGTAAATATAAGTATATAGGAGCTTATATGATCAGTAAATATATGTTTGTGAGATATTCATCAATGATCATAAGTGAGCATAAAATAACCATTAGGGTGTAAGATTAGGAGATTAACATTATAAAATATTACCCAATAATTCATAGATAATACAAATGAATCATGAAAAAAATATTTGGTAGTTTATAAGACGTGAATCATAATAGAATCAAATATCATGATCCATGAGAATATAAATTTGGCATAATAACACATTACAATAGTGTGGAAGAAATTGTGGCATAATCGTAATAATAAAAATTATTTTACAAGTCATTGTAAGAAGACGTTCATTGCATCTTGGTCTCGGGATAACCACACACTTACCCTCTTTAGTCTTCAGATAACCTCTTGTGTACCCTATTTTGGCTTGGGATAACCTCATGTGTCCTATATTTCATGTTTGGGATAAAATATTGTGTGCCCGTTGAGCTCATAAACACTAAACATTAACCAATACAACATAGATCTATAACAGACTAAGTCATTACATAATCATATTCCCCTCATATATATTCCCTATGATAAGGAAAACATTTTTCATTTCAAAAAACATTAACACATTAAAATGAAAAGGGTTTCTTTGGTATTTTATCATCGTAATACATAACCATATTGAGAAATAATGAATATGGTAACATTGGATCATATCCCAAATAAATAATAAGGAATGCCATAGTATATTTTTATAAATTAAAATACCATTAAAATATCACTGAGTATTTATTAAGTAAAATACACTTTTCATATTAAAATCACTTATTTAAAATCATAAAATTTAAAAAACAATTAGGGATTTTTTTTATTTAGAAGGAAAATTTTAAAATTGTGAACTAATATTTAAAGATAAAATATTCACGATGGTTGTAAAAGACATTTGTGCGGTAGATGTTAAAATATTGATTTAATTCACACTTTTGGTAAAAAATACTACATTTGGAATATGAGAAGAATATTAATTTAGAACTTTTTATTGAAATAAAAAATAAGGTAAATGAATAAATCAATAATTGTAGACTATCAGAATCATTCATGAAAATAATTTTTAATAAAATATTGACATGGGAGAAATATATTCTTAGCTTAAGAAAGAAATAAAGTTGGTTTTCCATAAAAATATTATTCTGGACTTATGAGTACATAGAGAGAGGGAAATGAATAGAAAAAATGTAATTTTATTAAATAGCCATATTATAAAAATCTAAATTATATTTAAGAGTGATAAAAAATATAAATTTATCATTATAAATCTATCCACAAACGACGTTGTTAAAAACTGATATTGTTATATAAAACCCAGAGCATTTTGGTAACTTTTTATCATTACCCTCATGATATACATTGAAAATGAAATTTTAAATAATTTAATATAAATATATTCAAGATATAAGATATCAAATGAGAATTATATACACTGCATAGAATAAATAATTGGTGAATATTGCATATGTCCCATAGTAATAAAATTTAGATGAGAAACCCTTACCTATGGCCAAAGATTCTTTATAAGATATATAACATCCTATATAATTAAATGATAATTCTTAGGGTTTTATAAATATACCAAATAAATTCTTAATATATCACATATAATCAACTTATAAAATTTTAACAACCCTTTATTAATAGTTATTTATTACAATTGGCATTCCCGGTGTTAACTATTTTACTTTTTGTGCATGTTTTAGTTCTGTAGTTTCTATAATTGCATCTTGATCGTGGTTAAATCATATCTCCAATATTTATAAATTCAAAAGTATCAAATTTAATCATCTTATGCACTTTTATATTCATTCATATAAAATAGTGATGAAATATGAATTACGTTACTTCATAGAGATGATTTCCCAAACGTATCCATGAGTGATACATTCACTTTTTGAAGGAATGAATGGGAAAAGGGTAAATAAGAAATCAAAATTACCAAACCATAATTATATCACACATATAATATATTCTTATTAAATTTATAGTCAACAAAATCCATGTAAATTAGAAATTAAAAATGATCACATCACTTCGTCACGGTGGTAGTATACTCATAACTATGAGATAGGTTATCCTTTTACAACTGATGGGAAGGAAAGAAGGTAGATAATATCATACAATTAAATAAATATATTTATTTCATAAATATGATATATAAATATTAAATCCATCATAATAAATATCCATTAATTATGTTGATGTAAGTTGAATCTTATTTCTACATGGAGAGGGTAGTCTATAGGTTCCCATGAGCAATACATTAATTTCCCATTTGATAGAAAGGAAGTCGAAATTGGTTTTTACCATAATAATAATAGAAAATATTTTCATTGATGATACTGTATTAACTTTTTTAGAATTTATTGAACATGTTTTGAGTATGTTGAAGAATAAATGAAAATTAATAGAGTTAGGTAAGATGATTACCTCTCTTTTGAGAAACCACCTAGTTCTTACACCTCATGCCTTATTAAGATAGTAATAGGTCATGTCCATATGGTAAATAATGAATTTAAAGAATATTTTTAGGTTTTTTCCAATCAATTGGGATTAAAATTATGGAATAATGTATGAGAATATAATCCCTTTTATATGTGCGGGGGGAGGGGCACAGGTGGATTTACATAAAATAAATCTATAATATAATTTCTATTTCAAGTGAAAGTTGTATGAAATTCCCAATATATGTATAAATGAGAAGTTTTAAATCCATTAGTATAATATTATTTTAGAAATATTCTGTGCAATTTTTACGGTTATCTATTTTTTAAACCCATGTTAAACATGTTTTGTCCCTAACCATGGTAACAAATTTTTTATTTTGTAACTATTCATTATAACCAAAAATGAAAATGGACTAATTACCAAATAATTAAATTATAATTCCAAATATGGGATCCATTTTATTAAATTAAATCTCCATAGGGGGAATAAATTAAATATAAAATAATCACACAAAATGCAATGGAAACCATATTTAGGTGAATTCATTTTAAAAAAACTAGATTTACATTCATTCCTATATATGTCGAAATTATTTGATGTTTGTTAAAATATTTTAATTAATATTAATTATATAAATTTTATTGACATCGCTAAAAATAGTAATTTATTTAATTTATTAGGATAAAAAACAACTTGTATATATAAAACAAATTATCTAACGAAAAACTCTTTCAAAGTCAATAGATTTTATGTTCATTATGATAAATTATAAAAATAATGAATGATTAATTATTCATACATGTAACATCTGAAAACCTATATACTAATTTGTAACTTGATCTCATTTTCCACATGGCCTTAATCATACCTCCTCATACACTAGAGGATGTCGACTAGAGGGAAGGTCCTATGATAGTATGTTGGGGATCATAGTGGTGAATAATTCACAAATCAATAAAAGAAATACAATAATGAAAATAATAATTATAACATAAACATGAATATAAAAAAATACAATCAATATCATGTTTCATAAAGAAGTGATGTCATGATACTATAAAAATTTGGGAGTAATCAAAACGTTCAGCATTCATACAATATTATATGCTATTCAAAATAGAAAAAATCCAAAATATATCTCCAATATAATCATATGATAATATCATTCCTATTCTCTCAAACATCATCCTATAATATATGATAATATATCCATTATAGGGGTTTCCCATTGCCCCAATATGCATCCATAAAATCTATCTAGTTACGAATTTTTATCCTAAATAGGGTGTGAGTAACATGCAGTAGGCTACCACTAGTAGTGTATATAACTAATCTAGTCTCTAAGTATATAATGATATCGTGAGTAGTTAATAATAATGTGGTAATAAATTTAAAAAAACCCCACATCATCTTTCATTCCACATAGTAAACCCTTTTGATACTACCCGCTTCATAATTTTGTGAATCATCTCTAAACATTAATTATTTTATTAATCAAAAAGAATCATCATTTCCTTTAAATAAAAAAAATCAATAAAGGAGTTTCCAGTCTAGAATATCTAAGAAAACATTAAGTATTTTTATATCCTTTAATTATATATAATCTATATATAACATTAATTCCATCAATTCTATTCAATTCATTAAGGAGTATCATGCCTTTTAATTATGAGTATGTATTATGGAATTCATCTGCATTAGTTTGGATAAAGTAATATAAAACGTCCTAAACATTTATTCTAATAAGAAATAAGTAATGTGGGATAAATTATAAAATTACTCTAGGTACATGTTTTTATTCATTCCCATTATCAATTAAATTCATTATAAAGGTCATATAACTGAAGTGTAACAAGAGGAGGTACAAGTGCAATCTACTTCCCACTACACCATTTATCAAGATCTAGTAACATGTCATTACAATAAAAAATCACTTAATTCATGAATAAGTAATCAAGCAGTCCATGGATTGGTCTATACAAAAAATATTTTCCAAAATTAATTTATAACATCTAATTGGGAAAACCCCATAAAAAATTTATACTATTTTGGACATAATTGAGATCATAAGTCATTAGGTAACTTAATCTATCACACCTATGGGATGGTTTGGGTTGAGGTTTTAAACGTCCATCCAGTTATCAATAACTCGTATCATGTCAAATTTATTGTCTCGGGGTTCAATTTAAAGTATTTTATAATTTAAGTGCAACACTCGTAGGTTTTAGGATGTTTAACAATAGTGATAATATAGAAAAACCAAAACTTTTATGGAAAAGTCATAGACAACCTACATGAGACTGTTAGTATAATCATAATCAGATAGTAATGTCTAATTCATGATATAATGGGTTAAATTGAAGAAAAATAATAGTGTCTCAAAAATAGGTCATATTATATTTCTCAAATTTCGCATTTTATAAAGAAAAAATGAAAAAGGAAATAATGATTGAATAAATACTTTATTGATTGATATCTAATGTGACCAATGAGGCATCTATAAAATGTTCTATGTGGTAGGAGGCCTAAATCCATGCTTGTGGGATAAGAAAAAGGTATCATCATGAGGATATGTAATATGTGAAATGGGAATAATAAAATATGATACATGATAAATAGAATTGGGGGTCACAAAGTAAATTCTCTCATTTTGAAGGGGTGCATGGTTTGGATGCATGGTTATCTAAACCGTGCACGAACCAAGCACCACCACTATCAAAGTGGTATAGCCCCTCGTGTGTTAAGTTGTATGGTTAGAATACCTTTTTGTTAACCATGTGTTTCAGCTATGTAATAAGTATATATATTTTCACATAATCATGAAGCCTCCCTCACATGGTTTTGAAATCCATGCTTCTCCACTTTGGAGGTGCATCATTAAGCTTCACCTTTAGCACTATATGTGCGCAGACCATCTTGTTCAAACTGTTTCTCTAAACACTAAAGCTTCATGCTTCAAACATTCCCCAAATTCTCTTAAACCCTTCCATAAACTCTTTGAAACTTATATTAAAAAATGATTTGTCTAAACTATATTTTTTTGAATATATACATCTATGAAAACTAAATATCATACTATACATCACATATAAATTTCATCAAAATAAAATTTTAATAGTAATCAATATATTTGTCCACATAAAGATTCATAACACCTAGAAAAATAAATTCATTAAAAAATGGTCCATTTATTCAAGAAATTATTCAATTAAAATTCAATAATTATTTATTTTGAATTAATCTGTCTGATCATTCCATAATTTAATTATTAACCCTAATAATTAGCATAATATTCTTATTTCCAAACATTAATATTAATACTTAATAAAAAATTTCCATAAATTTAAAAATTATTCAATTAAATATACACCTAAAATAAGATAAATATAAATTTATTAATATAATAAATGATGGTATTTGCGAGAATCAAAATCAATGAAACACTTATTTGATTAAAATTCATATTATTAAAAATATACATCTTTTTAATGATCGCAAAACCCATAAAAACACAAAGAACTATATGAAAACATTATACATGAAAAAGTATAAGTTTATTCTGAAATGGATAGACTTAAAATGTAAATGAATAACATTGAAAAACACAAATATTTTAGAATAATATATAATTATTTCAATTTGATAAATAATATTGCATTATAATGACAATTTCATCTCAGTAAGACAAGTTCAAGGTTTAGTTGCAAAGGAAGGGTTGGAAGTAGGTAAAAATTATTCTGAAGGTGATGTACAGGACAAGAAGTCACAAAAAGTCTTGTAAAAATACACAACCTCTATCATTAAATCCTTGAGGTACTTATTTAAAGGATAATTATATTCATTGAGAATATTTCTTCAATCCTTATTATAGTTTAATGTCTCAACCATTTTTACCTTAAAAATTTCTAAATAATTTCAAATTTTTAAACAAACTTATCCATAATACTTCCAATATGGTTGATTCGGTAACGTACACTTAGTTTTATAGTATCTGATTTTGTAATTATCACATTTTGAATATCCAAAAAAATTTAGAGGCACACTATCACATTGTAGATTCTAACACTATCATCCATGGAATTAATATCATCTAATAATAATCTATAATTTAGAAAAAGTCCTAAAAAAATATTCTAATAAATATAGAAAATGTCAATTGACATGAACTGGATGTCATTATAGCATCAAGTTGATTCACCGGAAACGTTTTCATATCATTGAAATAATATTTTGAAAGCAAGTTGTTTTCAGATTTCCAAACTCATATATTATATAACTTTTTAAAGAACAAAAATCATTTATAGTAATATAATTTTACCTAAAACTATTAAATTATTCTTTATAAGATTCATAATATAATGTAAAAATAGTTACACTTCATAAATCCTGAAAATTATTTTTTAAAATTTAAAAGTTCTTTTTGATTAATTATGAATTCATCATTTAATATATAAAATATAGAGATCATACCTGTAGAAAAAATATTATCAAGAACATAAAAACTAAATTCTTCTTTGTAATATTTGTGTACCTCCTCCGACCTTACCAAGGGTTCCATAACTTCTACCAGTGGAAGAGACTAAACATTAAAACCATTATGAGAAGGAGAAAACAACTCTCTAATGACCTTAATGCTCTAAGAAAATTATTACTTAGTCTACTAGAAGGACTACTCAAATAAATAAATGAATTGATTCTCAACAAATTTAGTAGAATCATAAATATGAAAACTACCTTTTATATCATAATATTCATCATTTTTTCTGTGAAAAATAAGTTAATGAGTAACCTTATCCTGTTTCTCTTCAACTTCATAAAAATTTTCAATTATTTCATCCACAACCGTAGCTGGTTGTGAAATCTCTCCTTTAGAATAATCAATAGCCTAATCATCTTATGAAGGTTATTCTCTAATACTCAGTATTTAAATTAGCATAGATTCACCTTATATCTCAATAAATAGTTTGTGATACACCCTTGGAAATTGTAGAACTCCCACAACTCTTATAGTTATATTTTCAACTAAAATATTCTTACACCTTCTAACTGTAGGAATATTTTATTCACCTAATGAAGACTCTTATACCCCTAAAAATCTTTCTTTGTCTCCATCCACTTGTGACTCAACCACACCCACTTCAAATCATAATTCACTAAAATTTTCATTAGAAAGTCTAGAAGAGCTGGCAGACTTAAGGCTCATATGATCCCCCTTGGTACAAACACTATAGGGTTCCTTGGATTTTTCTCATACTAAAATATAAATCCCCTTTATATCACTAAATAATAATATTAACTTCTTAAATGTTACCACTAATAGAATTTTTTTGTTGATATGTGAATCCTATCATGAAATCATAAATTTGACATCTCTTGTATAGAACAAGAGACACCTACCTTCTATACAGATAATAATTCATCCCTATGTACATCTAACTATAATTATTTATGTAAATCATCATTTACTAAATTACATTTCATGAGAAATAATTTTATCTATTTCTAAAATTCACGTCACAACATCAGTTTGAATAAACCTAATAAGATCCTTTTGATTTGCTTAAAGTTCCAACCCCGTCATCTTTTTAATATAAAAACATCAAAAGAGTATGGACATAAGAGATTAAAACATATGAACATTATCACCAATATACATAAAAAAGAAACATAATTCCCCTAAAGATAAAAATTGAATATATTATACATGTCCATGAATAAAATATAAAATTTTTTATTCTATACATATGAAAAAACGACATCCCCATTGATGAAAAAAAACTGAAATAGGTATTTTTTAAGAACACCATTTCTTCCACTGAAAGTTTTTTTGAATTTCCCCCATAAAATTTAAAATACAACCCTGGAAAGCCTGGTTTTTTATTCAGTAGAAAATTGGGTTTAAAATGTAATTTGAAATCAATCACAATTCCCTACAATACCTATTGATCTGAACTAGAAAAACCCATACCTCTTCCCACAACTAGGAAAAACCACATCATTCATTATTATCTCTACCACTTAAAATAATCATTTAAGTCTTAAGGTTTAAGTAATTATGGTCGAGGACATGAGGGATAAAAATTTCAATTGTTTTAAGTGACAAGGATTCGTAAGTAAGAGAGAGGGATAAGAAATGATATTTATAAAAGTTTTAGTTTATTCTAATTTTTATGTAGATGATATATTCAGTGTATTAGTTTCAGATTTTAAAGATGAACCAATGTCTCGGAAAATAAAAATACACAATGATATTTAATTAAATAAATAAAAACACATATATTACAATTGGATAGATAAATATTTATCAACAAAAAAATAATAAAATTTAATAGTGAATGAATAAAACCACATTTTTAAATTCTATTTAGACATTTTAAAAATCTAAGTAATATTTATTAATAAAATAAACCTAACACCCCTAAATAAAAAAAACTAGAAGTGGGAAGATTATTAGTAAAAATATCAAAAATATGATATTCAATATTAAAAATTTTAAATATATATCACCCTTTTAAATATGATATCTTAGAATATGATATTGAATATCAAGGTACTCACTTACATAAAGACAAAATGGTTTTTTAGTAATATCTATAGTATTGGTATTGTCACATAAAATAAGAACCTGATAAAAAGTATTTTTAAAGTCTAACAAATTAGGTTTCATTACTCACAGGTTAGTACAAAAACTATTGGTAGATAAATATTCTATTTCTGTGGTAAACAACACAACAAATTGTTACTTCTTACAAGACCATGAAAACTGGGAATTTCGTAAAAATAGATAGGTTCTTGAGTAAAATTTTTCTATAAAAACTATATTAAATCAAAACTAGTTGTTTCTAGAAAAAATATTGATAATTATATAGTTCCTTTTAAAATTCATAAAATTATTTAGACAACTATGAAATTAGACACTTTTGTATATGATTGAAATCTTGCAAATAAAAAAATAAAAAATATTGTATTTGGTTTACTAAAAGTAATATATATCAAACTATCAAGATTTATATTATAAAATAATGAATTTATAATAAATATATTTCAATGTCAAACCATTTTCAAAAATCAAAAATATATTTACATTTATTATAAAAAAAATTAAATTCCATTTCAATGATTTAAATTCCAAAAAAATAATTTCAATTCTTTTATCATACACATTTCAAAGTCTTTTTTTGTTATATTTATTAAAATTCAGTACAAGTTGATTGATTAGTAAAAACAAAAATATTATCATCTATGTATATTTTTATGAGTAATGTATTATAATTTTCCACTATAAGTTGAACCTATTTTAACTGACTTACACCAATGGTTTTCCAAACTATTACTATTGGTATTTAATAGGTACCCTTTGCCAATAGTTATCCAAAATAGTTGGTAAAAGTGTGACATACATCATGTTTTTTAAGACCATTGGTATAGGTATTTCATAGGTTCCCTATGGAAACACTTCTAAAAAAATATTTTTATTGGTCCCAAACTTTTGGGTAAATATACCAATGTTTTTTGAGAACCATTGGTATTACTACTAATGATTTTTAATAATTATTTTTTCAAATATTATTAAATAATATAAAATTAAAATTACTTTTGAATATGAATATATATATTTATCTAATTATTCTAAAAATACATTTTAGTATAGTAGATAAGTCTTTGAAGTATAAGAGGGAGGTTTTGGGATCAAAACACACCCACCTTTTTTAACATTACCTTACTAATGGGTTTCCCGAACCATTGATATCGTAATTTCACATTCATGACCTATACCAATTGTTTGGAAACCATTCGTATATACCAAATATAAAATAAATTTTACGAAACTATGTGTCCTGGACTATACCAATGCAAAAACCCCAAAAACATTCCCCACAAACCATTAGTAAAGGCTATACCAATGGTTTGAGGGGCCATACCAATAATTTCAAATCATTTGTATAAAAAAAATTTACTATTTGAGTAAATATATATTCCTAAAAGGAGAACAAGCATCCAGTCATATAAAAACTCTTTTTCAAAAATAAAATAAATAAATGTTTCATACCAATACCTTAGTTTCTATATAAAATAATAACGTTTTTAAATATGTTTTAAAAAATATAGAAAATGATAATTTTCAAGATCCTATGGGTTTTTTAAACATAATACTCCATCATTAAATATAAATTTATAGAAGAAAATGTAATATCCTTGAGGTTTAATTTAAAACTAATATAATATAAATAGTCTAAAAATATTCTGATGGATTCAACCCTAAAATCGATGGAAAAGGCATCCTCATAATATATTAATTCAACATAATTGTAACCTTTAACTAATTATACTAGATTTATTACTTGTAATTACACGTTTTTCATCATGTTTATTTTTACCGAACCATTTAGTTCATATTAGAAGATTTCTTGAGGGTTTATCAACTATTTCCCAAAATTTATTTCCCTTAAACTGGTTTATCTTATCTTACGTAGGAATTACCCAACTCTCATCCTTTATGTCTTATTCTATATATTTTGTTTAAAATTATTATATAAAATAAGATACCTTAACTAATTTTCCAAAATTTCTCCTAGTCTTAACACCATCAATAATATCTATCAAAAGACTCTTAAAAGGGTTGTTTGTTAAAGTCCTTAGTAATTAACATAAGACAATTTCAGTTTCCCTACTTTCATTTATATCAAAACTAGATTTATTATGATCATGTTCCAAGTTAAATTCATACTTACCATTATATTAATAATGTATCAAGTTATTTTATTAATTTTAACATTATATTTTTATATTTTATTATGATTAAACAGATCAGTTTTATCAAAAATCACATGAATGGATTCTTAAACTATCCATTAATTTATATTAAAAACTGTATAATATATTAAAGTATCATACTAACTATGAAATATTCCATAACATTTTATTGGTTAAAACAGGAAATATTTTTTCATAGTATTTAATATATACACCTTTTGTCCAAAATCATTGGTTTACCCAACATTATGTTTCATATTAATCTAGACCTCATAAGATATCTTTTTAAAAATAGGTATAATTAAATTACTAATATTTAATATATATTTAATACTTCTTTTAAAAAAAATTTGAAAATCTACTCATTTAATGAATGTCTATAAATTTTTTGAATAGTTTTATTTATTATTTCAAGAGTTTATTTTTTTGAGGTGTCCTTGGGGAATAAAAAGTAGGTTTATCTAGTTACCAACCTTTTACATATATAGATATTATATCCTAAAATATGAAGATTCATTACATAACATAATGATTCATGTCAATGTAATTTAGGTCTAGTAACTTTTAGAATTTGGATAGATAAACTAATAATTTGTATGTGCAATATATCATATCCCACTAAATTATTCATGAATATAACCCTTCATATACATATTAAACAAAATACCTTTCTTCATAACTTGGGGAAAGGAAATATAAGAAAGTGTGATCTCAGATGATCAGCGAGGAAAAAAATGGGATATGTCAATATAACATTAGAATAAGGGTATGATAACCTGAGAATAAAATTTGAAAACAATATCATGTGTTTAGTAGATCACAAAATAGAGTTATGGAATAAATCATGGTAGTTTATAAGACTTAAATTCTAAAGTTTTCAGAGAACATGATCCATGATAACATAACTTTTTCATAAGTCATTGATTTTTTTCATACCCATAATCCCAGAAAAAAAACATTTTCCTAGTATTCAAGTATTCTTGAAAAGGATATCTTAGTGAATTTTTATCACTCCCAAAACCATCATGATATTCAAGGTTCACTACCAATATTATCATAGTGGATAGAGTCCCTTACTGAATTGAGTTAACTCCCCATTTTAGTCCTATTTATATCATGAGATATCAACCATAACCCAATGCATTATAGGGTTATATTTATAAGGCCCCATCCTTAAACCTTACTTAATCTTGAGTTGTTAAAGATTACACATTGAGGATCTTTTCAGGTTTAGAGTTTTAGAGAATTAGATCATACAACTTGCATTAAATTGCACATTTTAAAAAAGTGGTTACATAAAAGATAGTATTCATTTTCCCATCAACGGAAACATATTTAAAATAAAACATGGATTCTTTCTTAACCCTTCCTTGACACTATCAACATATCATGTACCATTCCCTTGACATATGAAAAACATTTCAAAAACTTGGGATGAGCATAAAAATCTCATTAAGGGTTACAAAAAGTATGGAAAGGAAACATGAGTACATGTATACATAAGAATGAAATCATACTTTACCCATAAAACATAAGCACTTTAACATACCTCAAATAATTATGAATAAAACATAGAAATCATAAGACATAAAGGTAACTTGATGCATTCATAACATTCTTACATAGGGATTAACCCTCTTGGTTACGTTTGGAATACCCATCACAGTATATTCCCTAAATCTCTTCGGAGAAACCATAACGTTTAACTCATTCGCGTTACCCAATGCATTGGAGAGCTATATTGGGCTCACCCGCCCATAGTTTATCTCAGAAAAACCCGTCTTCATAACAATTCCCAAGAACCATAAAATAATCATAGCACATAACTTAAGCATAAAGGAAAGATCACATTCCCACATTGCAATAACAATATAACATTTTAAGATATTGAAATAATGAATCCATTCTAAAAACCATTTTCAAAACCATTTAAAACATTTAATAAAGAGATTTTTAAATCAAAGTGTCCCATACCACATTGAAGATTTTAACATTTTAAATCATTAATATCCAAATAATTAAATCCTTAAAACCATTTTGAAAACATGGATATTAATGTGAAATACTTATAATAATAAATCATTAAAACATTTAAAACGATATTTTAGTTAAAGGGTTTTTAAAAAAATGAGAGACACTTGAATACAATAATTGAGGAATAACATTTAATAAAAACATTATAATATCATGAGAATAAAGGGATTCATGATGTAATATTCCAAAGAACAGTATATACACCATATAAGAGTGAACTGGTGCATAACAACAATGAAGTCTCAATAGAAATGTAAAATGAGATGAAATACATTATAAAGAAGTTATCCTTAAATTAAGGATAAATCAATCTCATAACTATGTGTGAAAAATATAAATCCACTGAATATAAGTGTATATTAAGTGTAAAATAATCAAAGGTAATTCACACCTATTCAAAGTATGACATATTTAAAAACTACATGTTGAACCCAAAGAAATCGAAATTTGATTAAGAAGTTCCCTTGACAGTCTAACGGCGTCACATCAAATTTTAGAAAAAGAGTTGATGAGAGAGATAAAGGGTATCTCATCACTTGGATATAAAATTTATGGAAATAAGTATATATAAGAACATATCCCCACATAATAAGATGAAAATTAAAAGACATAACAAAAGATGTCTTTTAAAGAAAGGAGGGTGAAAGGTTCCCTTACTGATTTGGGTAACTTTTGAAACGTACACCCCATGAAAGAAGGAGTTTACAACATCGATGTAAATAATCAAAAACAAAAGTATGTTACACAAAGAGTAGAATAATAGACATTTCATACACCACTCAAATGTAAATATTGGCAAATGTATCATGAATCTCACGAAAACACAAAGTGAGATAAAAATCCCCTTGCGAAATTTCAACAGCCTCTTGGCACCGATTAAAACATCCAAAAATGGATTTATGAGATCAAATAGGGTCTCTCATAATATGAACATAAAAATTACAGAATTATTAATATAAAATAACATCCCCAAACATAAGAAAGATGAGCTTAAAAGAAATGACATAAAAGAGAGTACTTAAAAAGAAAGAGAGAGGTAGGATCCCTTACGAAAATTCGGCAGCCTAACGTCGCCACTCAAAACATCCAAAATTGATTGATGAGAGAAAATAGGGTCTCTCATAATATTAAAATAAAATTTAAAGTAAGATTAATATAAAATAACATCCCAATCATGTGAAATATGAGTTTAAAAGGAATGACATAAAAGAGTGTACTTAAAAAGAAAGAGAGGGGTAGGATCCCTTACCTCGGGTCCGACTTGACTCGATCGTTCTTTAACCTCCTGAATAATAAAGTTGAGTTAATTTATACTTTCTTAAGAACCTTTTTCAAGTTAATTATTCTTTTTATATCACTTACTACCCAGATATGAACACTATGTAATTATTTAAGTTAATAATGGTCGTTTTGTAGATCATTTCTACTTGAGTAAAAAATAAACTCTTTATAATTACAAGTTGTTTATATGGTAAAATATATATTATATCCAGAATTATATTCATTATAAAGATATAATATATATCATATATATCCATTATATACATGCATTTATAATATTACATAACATTTTGAGGTAATAAATGAAATTCACCGTTCATGGAGAAGGTATGTCGTACGTACGCATGAACGCTACTTCCATTTCTATTTTTTATTTAATTGAATTAAAAAAATGATACATAATAGTATTATGATTCCTATATGGGATCATATATAATATCATTAAATTTATCCTTTATACGTACCACATATGGTATTAACGAATCAAATCACTTTGCGGGGCGGTAGTCCACACTTCATAAAATGAAGATATCGCGTTTAACCATAATGGAAACCATAAAGGTATGCCATAAATGAAAAATACAAAATCTTAAGTAAAACATAAACATATTATATATCATATACAAATATAGTGACATCTTAATGGCCACCATTGAGGGTGTTAAAGGAATATTGAACAACCATCGTTTCGTGAGGCAGAAATTCACCATCCACAGAAACAGTATGTTCTTTAACCATTAGATGTAGGTGTGTGTAAGTGTAGCTCTATTGATTTATATAACAACATCCTAGTATATTGAAGATACTGGATTTGTTACAAAAGAAATGAATAAAAATAGTTTATGGGGTTGGGGAAGAAAAATAAAACAAAAGAACACAAGTGAAGACATTACCTTAAAATCGGGTAACTCTCTTTGATTTGAGCTCAAAGGCTTCTTTGGAAAGAATTATGCCCAATGTGAGGCTTCTAGGAGTAATAGAGGGATGTGGAGAGACAAAATGATCAGGGTTTGTCTTACCCAATGTATTGAAAGGTGTGGGTAAGGGGGTAGAGGTGGGGGACTTTTATAGGAGGAGAGGAGGGGCACTCTTGGAAAGTTACAAAATGTTACTTTATTTTCAAATGAGTTTTGGATTTTAAAGGTCCCACATTGATTTAGTTCGAGTATAGGGTGGTAAGGGTTTGAAATATAGTCATAAAATATGTCTTTTACAAGTGTAAGTTATAGTTTTAACATTATATTTTTATTTTATTTAAATACTTTATTAATGAGGTAATCGCCGCATCATCATGATGTCATAAATAATTTAATTTATTTAATGTTTAAAAATTATAAAACAAAATATCATTATGTTGGAAATATTTTTAAAATTATAATGAATATTTATAGTCAAACATATGACTTGTATAACCCCATTGAAAATTTGGTTTAGAAAAAAAACTCATGCTTGTGACATTTTTATTTTAACTTTAAATAAAAAGTTATTTATGTCATTTTCCTACCAATGTGGCTCCATGGGGTCCCCAAGTTGACCCATGGATTTTATTGGTCGGACATGACACATCCAATGAGGGTAGGACATGTTTCCAGTTCATTTCATATTATTAAAACATTATTTTTACCTTAAATTACACTAATTACCTCTAATCGCGATTAAAAACTTAAAAGTTACTATTCACCAAAAAAATTATTTTTATCCCATTAAACCACATTTTACATACTAATTAGAACCATGTATGTTGGATTTTTTAAATTCAAATCAAATAAGTGGTAAAGTTTCATTTTAATGAAAAATCAGTTTTTAAACTACCACTTAGTGGTTTCAATATTCATCAAAATTGATGTTTTTCAGAAAAATACCAAAAATTCACCCTAAGATATATTTGATATTCCGAATTCAAAAATGATGTCTATTTTAAAAAACTAAAAACATATATGTTTCATCAATTAATTTAACATTTAATTCCCGTTGTCAAAACAAATAGCATGTTTTTAAGAAACAGTATCTATTAAAAGATTGACACTAGTTTAAGTCCAATTTCAAAGTGAAATTAATTCCAATGACCAACATTAGATTAAATTGTAAAAATATATTCTAAATACACTTTAATATAAATTAAAAATATAATCTATCCATATAAATAAATTAGATTAAAAGGTGGTTTTGAATTAAAATGCAACATTTTCAATAAAAATGATCTTTATCGGAAAAATAACAAAATTTTACACAAAGTCAATTTTGATGTCCAGATTCTAAAGAACGATTTTATTTTGTCAAATACAACATATAAAATTGTCAAAAGTATATTTAAAAAGTGTTCTCCATCAAAAGGATGTTATTCGACCTTTTAAAGAATATTTGAAGATTTATACTTAAAATTGGAATTACTTTCATTTTAAACCTATGACATTTATTGGATAAAAGTAAAAATATTTGACAAACATATATAATCATTTTTTAGTTAGTTCCATTCATTCCCGCCATTACAATGGCTTGGCATTAACTACATTTTGAAAGAAAATTATTTTATTATTAGTGTGCAACGTAAGATTTCAAAGAAACTCGTTGTTGCGTATTGGGTATGCCCTAGAGCATAGCATTCGCTTTAAAGTAATATTAATTTTCTATTCAAAAATATGGATAAATATGAAAATTTCATATTCTTTATTTACCTAGGGTGTTACATTATTCCCCCCTTTTGGTAATTGCTTCCTCGCAATTTTAAAATTGGGCTTGGAAGCTTTATTTAAAATCCCACATCAGAACAAGAGTCAGTAAAACTATCACTTTAAAAGAATTGGAGAGAAGTACAAATGTCCCACGAGTTATCCCATACTAGGATTCCAATTATGAAAATATGGATATGGAGGAAAAAACCAAGGGTCTTGTTCTGATGGAGAGTGATAGTAAACATGTCTAGGAGAAAGTTAACAATAAGAAAATCACAAACATGTGATGGGTTAAATGGTATTTGATTCCCCAGTAGGAAAAATTAACAGAAAACATTTTTGTTTTAAGTTACTTTTCATTGAGGAATTTATTTATTATCTTAACTAAAACATAAGGAAGCATAATTACATCTCATGTTGGCTTTAAACTTTTACTAGATTTCTTACACAAACTCATCTTTTCTCCAAAAGTTGAGTATTTAGGATGACTTGTTCACATTAAGAGAGCTATAATCAACTTCAAGAGAATCACCTAATCCACAAAAGAGGACTATATAACTCCCATGTCTTTAGACGTCAAACAAAACTAAAACGAAAATGGTTAGTATGAGATCAGATAATACCCAAAAAGGATAATCCTTTATATATATAAAAAAACTATTCTTAATCTCCAAAAAATTTCAAACAAAACCCAAAGTTCAACAAAGACCATTCAATAAACATCTATCCATAAAATTCTAAAAAGTAAACCAAACTATGATTGAAACACAATTCTCTGAAGGATTTAATCACATAGTCTCCTAAGATAAATTTTAACATTTTTCTCCCAAATTACATTTGTTACTCTTACAGTATCATACTGAAAAGTAATTAACCTAATCACATATTCTCCATGATAGGCTAATCATTTCCATTGATAACCAATAATCAACTTACTCTTAATTCATAAAATCATCTAACTAAAAAGAATCATTCAAACTAACCAGGGACTTCACGTAGTCCAGTGGTAGGCGATAAATACAAGTTGCACTTTGTTTGTTGGTTAGATTCCTGTAGCTTAGTCCGACGCAACGGGTTGTCACACGGTCTGCGTGTTTTCCCTTTTCAAAAACTATATAATTTTATGACATTCCTCAAAAAGAGATAAATGCATCAAAAATAACCATAACATATTTTAACCAAAAAGGTTATCTAATAACTTCCATTTTGCAACCCAAAATGTATTAACCAGTAATTGCCTCAAATTCAAGGATCATATAAACCCAAATGGTTCATTATAACTATATCCACAAAAGAAAGGATAATTATTCCATGAATAAAATTTTTGTATATCAAACATCAGGGTTACTATAAAAAGTCCTCTAGTATAACCCCATCATCAAAAGAGACTTAATATATCTTAGAATTTCACCATCCTAAAATCTACCATAACTCTTGAATCCCTTATATGATGACTTCTTACTCATTCAACATTCTTCATGATCCATTATCCATTCCTTGTCAACTTGTTCTGAAATACTTCTTTCCTACAAACAAAATCATGAATCATATCATATGATTCCAATAATAGGAAAACATATGTTATGAAATAATCCTTATATTTCATTCTTCATTGTCAGTTTCTTCATCCTCAATCGGAATGGCATTAGGTATCGGTAAATGAATATTTGTACGATCTTGGTGACCCCATTCTCGAAACATCTTCATAGGACATGTGTTTACATAATGACCATGCACACCACATTTAAAACATTCAATTGATCCTTCAGAAAGAACTTATTTCCCTTTCCTAGATTCAACTAGATGCTTCCTTTTTCCATGGAAGGTTATTGCTTTATGACCTTCTTTTCCACATCTATAGAATCTTTTTGTCCCTTTGAAACATTTTACTATGTGTTTCTTTCCACATATTTGACACATAGGTTTTTGAACATACTTACCTTTATGATTATTACCTGAACTTCCATAAGGATTTTTTCTCGCATATATGATGCCTTATAAAAATCACTAAGGTTCAGGTGGTCAATCATGACTCCAGATATTTGGTTGAGGATAACCACAAGAGTTCTCATTGCAGCTCCCATATCATTCAGTTGTTCATTGATAAAACCGTCAGAGTTTTCTTCAAATCCACTATTACATTGGTGCCTGCTAGATCCAGCCATTTACTAAAACCAAAAAGGTCAGTGTGAGTATATCAGTAAAATCATCAAAAAAAAATAGGAAGATAAACACCATGATGTACTTATCCAAGTTATCTCAAACTCATTCTAACTTTCAAAAAAACGATGACTCCATCTAATATACTAACCATTGTGGTTATACACAACTTGTCACTTTTTCATAAACAACACTATAACCTCTAATTTTATCCAAACCGAGCTCTAATACCAACTATAAGGCCCTAGCCTTAAAACATACATAATCTTGAGTTATGACAAGATTACACATTGAGGATCTTTTCATGTTTAGAGTTTTAGAGAATTAGATCACAAAACTTGCATTACATTCCACATTTAAACAAAGTGGTTACATAAAATATTGTATTCATTTTTTCCCATCAACGGAAACATATTTAAAATAAAACATGGATTCTTTCTTGACACTTCCTTGACACTATCATCATATCATGTACCATTCCCTTGACCATTGAAAAACATTTCAAAAACCTGGGATGAGCATAAAAATCTCAGTAAGGGTTATAAAAAGTATGGAAATGAAACATGAGTACATATATACATAATAATTAAATCATACTTTACCCATAAAACATAAGCACTTTAACATACCTCATAAAATTATGAATAAATCATAGAAATAATAAAACATAAAGGTAACTTGAGGCATTAATAACATTCTTAATTAGGTATTAACCCTATTGGTTATGTTTGGAATACCCATCACAGTATATTCCCTAAATCTCTTTGGATAAACCTTAACATTTATCTCCTTCACGTTACCCAATGCTTTGGAGAGCTATATCGGGCTCACCCGCCCATAGTTTATCATGGAAACACCCATCTTCATAACAATGCCTAAGAACCATAACATAATCATAGCGAATAACATAATCATAAAGGAAAGATCACATTCCAACATTACAATAACAATATAACATTTTAAGATATTGAAATAATGAATCCATTCTAAAAACCATTTTTAAAACCTTTTAAAATATTTAATAAAGATATTTTTAAATCAATGTGTCACATACTACATTGAAGATTTTATCATTTTAAACCATTAAAATCCATATAAATAAATCCTTAAAACCATTTTGAAAACATGGATATTAATTAGAAATACTTATAAGAATAAATCATTAAAACATTTAAAACGATATTTTAGAAAAAGGGTTTTTAACAAAATGAGGGACACTTGAATACAATAATTGAGGAATAACATTTAATCAAAAATTTATAATATCATGAGAATAAAGGGATTCATGATATAATATTCCAAAGGAAAGTATAAACACCATATAAGAGTGAACTAGTGCATAAAAACAATGAAGTCTCAATAGAAATGTAAAATGAGATGAAATCCATTATAAAGAAGGTATCCTTAAATTAAGGATAAATCAATCTCATAACTATGTGTGACAAAAATAAATACACCCAATATAAGTGTATATTAAGTGTAAAATAATCAAAGTTCATTCACACCTTTTCAAAGGATGACATATTCAATAACTACATGTTGAACCCAAAGAAATCAAAATTGTGTTAAGAAGTTCCCTTGACAGCCTAACGGCATCACATCAAATTTTAGAAAAAGAGTTGATGAGAGAGATAAAGGGTATCTCATCACTTGGACATAAAATTTATGGAAATAAGGATATATAAGAACATATCCCCACATAATAATATGAAAATTAAAAGACATAACAAAAGAAGTATTTTAAAGAGAGGAGGGTGAAAGGTTCCCTTACTGATTTGGGTAACTTCTGAAACGTACACCCCATGAAAGAAAAACTATACAAAACTAATGTAAATACTCATAAACAAAAGTATGTTACACAATGATTAGAATAATGGACAGTACATACACCACTCAAAAGGAAATATTGTCAAATGTATCATGAATCTCACGAAAACACAAAGTGGGATAAAAAGCCCCTTGCGAAATTTCGACAGCCTAACGGCGCCAATTAAAACTTCCAAAAATGGATTTATGAGATCAAATAGGGTCTCTCATAATATGAACATAAAAATTACAGAATGGGGAATATTAAATAACATCCCAAAACATAAGAAATATGAGCTTTAAAGAAATGACATAAAATAGAGTACTTAAAAAGAAAGAGAGAGGTTGGATCCCTTACGAAAATTAGGCCGCCTAACGGCACCACTCAAAACTTCCAAAATAGATTGATGAGAGAAAATAGGGTCTCTCATCATATTAAAATAAAGAATAAAGTAAGAGTAATATAAAATAACATCCCAATCATAAGAAAGATGAGCTTAAAAGGAGTGACATAAAAGAGTGTACTTAAAAAGAGAGGGGTGGGATCCCTTACCTCGGGTCTGACTTGACTCGATCGTTCTTTAACCTCCTGGATGACAAACTTGAGTTAGATTCTACTTTATTAAGAACCTTTTTCAAGTTCATTATTCATTTTATATTACTTAATACCATGCTATAAACACTATTTAATTATTTAAGTTAATAATGGTCGTTTTGTAGATCATTGCGACTTGAGTCAAAAATAAACTCATTATAATTACAAGTTGTTCATGTGGTAAAATATATGATATATCCAGAATTATATTCATTATATATATATCATATATATCATATATATCCATTATATACATTCATTTAAAATATTACATAACATTTATAGGTAATAAATGAAATGCACCGTTCATGGAGACGGTAAGCCGTACGTAAGCATGAACGCTACTTCCATTTCTATTTCTTATTTAAAGGAAATAAAACATAATGATAAATAATATTATTATAATTACAGTATGTTATAATATATAATATAATTTAATCTATCCTTTATATGTACCACATATGGTATTAACGAATAAAATCACTTTGAGGGGGCGGTAGTCCGCACTTCCTAAAATGAAGATATCGCGTTTAACCATAATGGAAACCATAAAGTTCTGCCATAAATGAAAAATACAGAAGCTTAATTAAAAAAATAAACATATTATATATCATATATAAATATATTGACATCTTAATTTCCACCTTTGAGGGTGTTAAAAGAATATTGAACAATCATCATTTCGTGAGGCAGAAATTCACCATCCACAGAAACAGTATGTTCTTTAACCATTTGATGTAGGTGTGCATAATTGTAGCTCTAATACATCTTATAACAACATACTAGTATATTGAAGATACTAGAGTTGTTACAAAATAAATGAATAAAAAGATTTTAGGGTTTTGGAGAAGCAAAATAAAACAAAAGAACACAAGTGAAGACATTATGTTAAAATCAGGTAAATCTCTTTGACTTGAGCTCAAAGGCTTCCTTGGGAAGACATCTTCCCAAAGTGAGGCTTCTAGGAGTAATAGAGGAATTTGTAGTGACAAAATGAGAAGGGGTTGGACAAGACAAAGTCTTTAGAGGTGGGGGTAAGGTGGTAGAGGTGGGGGCCTTTTATAAGAGGAGAGGAGGGGCACTCTTGGGAAGTTACAAAATGCTCCTTTATTATCAAATGAGTTTCGGATTTTAAAGGTCCCACATTGATGTATTTCTAGGATAAGGTGGTAAGGGTTCTAAATATACTCATACAATAGGTCTTTGACAAGTTTATGTTATATTTTTAACAATATCTTTTCATTTTATTTAAATCCTTTATTAATGAGGTAATCGCTGCATCATCATGATGTCATAAATAATTTTATTTATTTAATGTCTAAAAATTATAAAAAAAATATCATGATGTAGGAAATAGTTTTAAATTTCTAATTAATATATATATTAAAAAATATTACTTGTTTAGCCCCATTTAAAATTTTTTTAGTAAAACAACTCATGCTTGTGACATTTTTATTTTAACTTTAAATAAAAAGTTATTTATGTCATTTTCCTACCAATGTGGCTCCATGGGGTCCCCTAGTTGACCCATGGATTTTATTGGTCGGTCATGAAAAATACAATGAGGTTAGGACATGTGTCTAAGTAATTTCATATTATTAAAACATTATTTTTACGTTAAATTACACTAATTACCTCTAATCGCGATTAAAAACATAAAAGTTACTATTCACAAAAAAAAATTATTTTAATCCCATTGAACCACATTTTAAATCCTAATAACAACCATGTATGTTGGATTTTTGAAATTAAAATCATATTAGTGGTAAAGTTACATTTAAATGAAAAATTAGTTTTTAAACTACCACTTAGTGGTTTCACTATTCATCAAAATTGAAGTTTTTTAGAAAAATACCAAAAATTAACCCTAATCTATATTTGATATTCTGAATTAAAAAATTATATCTATTTTAAAAAATTCAAAACATATATGTTTCATTAATTAATTTAATAATTAATTCCTGCTGTCAAAACAAGTAGCGTTTTTTTAAGAAACAATATCTATTAAAAGATTGACAGTAGTTTAAGTCCAATTTCAAAGTGGAATTAATTCCAATGACCACCATTAGATTAAATGGTAAAAATATATTCTAAATACACTTTAATATAAATTAAAAATATAATCTATCCATATAAATAAATCATATTAAAATGAGGTTTTGAATTAAATGCAACATTTTCAATAAAAATGATCCTTATTAGAAAAATAACAAAATTTTGCACAAAATAAATTTTGATGTCCAGATTCTAAAGAAGGATTTTATTTTTTCAAATACAACATATAAAATTTCCAAAAGTATATTTAAAAATGGTTCTTCATCAAAAGGCGGTTAATCGACCTTTTAAAGAATATTAGAATATTTATGCTTAAAATTGGATTCATTTGCATTTTAAGCCTCTAACATTTATTGGATAAAAGTAAAAATATTTGACAAACATTTATAATAATTTTGTAGTTAGTTCCATTTATTCACTCTATTGCAATGGCTAGGCCTTAACTACCTTTTAAAATAATATTATTTTATTATTAGAGTGCAACGTAAGATTTCAAAGAAACTCGTTGTTGCGTATTGGGTACGCCCTCGAGCATAGCATTACCTTTAAAGTAATATTAATATTTTATTCAAAAAATATTGATAAATATGAAAATGTCATATTCTTTATTTTCCTTGTGAGTTACAATATTGGTCCCTCCTATCACATTATTAAAACTATACATATTTATTATAAAATAACATCAAACACTCATCTTATCCAAACCCTTTAAAACAATGTGTTTCCAAAAAATTTCATCACAGAATAACCAATAGATGATAAACAGGTTTCATAATCATTTCATTAATTTATCAGAGTAAAAAACGTGGAAAAATAATGGTTTTCATAATAATATTATCATAATAATTATAAACCATATATATAATGAATAAATATGTTATCACTGAATCATATCCCAAGTGAATCTTTAGTAGCATCAAAGGTTGTTTTCTTATGTGGAAAATGATTTTGATTTATAACTTGGAATATTTATTAATTATAATAACCTTTAAATTTTGAAATAATTTATTCAAATATTTAAAATAATAACTAAAATAACCTTGGAATCTTTTAATGAATCATTAAATCATTTAGTGGTCATGATGGTGGAAAATATCATTTATTTCATACACTTTTAAATGAATCTTCCATTCACATTTTTTGGAAAAGATTCAAGAGGTCCTTGTTTGGAAAACTATTAGAGTATTAATTTTAAAATTTTAAAAAGGGGTAAAAATTTATTTAAACAATAATTTTATAGTAGTAGAAATTCTCATTAAAATATTTTTAGAAAACATATCCACGGATGAAAATGGGGTTTTGATCAAAGAGAGAAATAATGTGATGTTTTCTTTAAAAACATTATTTTAAAATATTGAGTATATAAAATGATGAAATTGATTATAAAATATGTAATTTCCATAAAAAATAACTACTAGATAACAAAATTAATGTTATTATTGATAGATATAGTATAATATTTCATCACCAAAAATTGAATAATGAACAATGATATTATAATATCGAACCCTTGCCACTTTGGTAGATTTTGAATCATAAGCCCCATGAAAGGTAAAAAATTATATATATATATATATATATACCATTATTTTAAGTATTATAATAATAAAATTAATTCATGTATATTATATACACCACAAAAAAGAAACAAGTGGTGTATAAGGCATGTGTATCAAGGTAAGAAAATTGAGGTGAAGATCCCTTAGGTAAAATCTTGTATTTATTCATAGAAAATAAAACCATAGTTGTATTAAATATATATTTATTATAAATATATTACATTACCTTATTCATATATATATAATACCATATATGATTTTATTATGACCTTTCAATAGAATTCTATTATGAATTTTATGTTGAAATAACATTTTGGGTAATAACTACATCGTTTTCCATTTTGTTTTAGTTTCTTATTTCTAGTAATTTTACATAAATCATAGTTAAATAGTATAATAATTTTATAAAATAATTTAAATATCATATATATTCATTATATTTTTAATTATATTAATTCATTATAGATAGAGATATAAAATGAAGTACACCATTCAATGAGATAGTAGGTTACACTTATGCATGAACGTTGTCTTAATTTTCTTAATGAATATAATAAAATTAATAAAAATATTAGTTTAGGTTTAAAAAATAATTTTATGTTGTATATATAATATATATTCATTTTATCTATCTTTATTACCATTCCTGTTAAAATAAACTAAAAACACATCACATTGCTTCATGGATGCGGTAGTCCACAAGTACACACGAGGGATGTCATCATTTTCAAATAGATTAGAAGGTTAAAGGGGGCATGTGATGTAACATCCCAAGTAATTAATTAATAATAGATATTTTTATCTATGTCTATTAGTTAATTAGATAGTGTTTTAGAGGCTTAAAATGAGAATAAATCCAATCTTAAGCATGGAATACACTAATATTTTTAAAAGATTGTTTTACTTCCTTTTGATGGCAAACCATTTTTAAATCTATCTTTTGAAAATTTTATAAGCTATTTTTGTCAAAATAAAATTTTTCTTTATGAATGGGTCATCAAAATTTACTTTTTGTGAATTTTTGGTATTTTTCCGATGAAGTTCATTTTTTAATGAATAGTGAAAAATGTTGTATTTTAATTCAAAACCACTTTTTAATATAATTTATTTATATGATTAGATTATATTTTGAATTGGGTTTAAAGGGAAATTAGAATATATTTTTACCATTAAATCTAATAGTGGTCGTTTGAATTAATTTCACTTTGAAATCAGACTTAAACTAGTGTCAATATTTTGATACTTATTGTTTCATAAAAACACGCTATTTGCTCTGACAGCGGGAATTAATTATTAAATTAATTAATTCAACTTATATGTTTTGAATTTTTTAAAATAGACTTCGTTTTTGAATTCGGAATATCAAATATAGCTTAGGGTGAAGTTTTGGTATTTTTCTGAAAAACTTCAATTTTTGATGAATAGTGAAACCACTAAGTGGTACTTAAAAAACTGATTTTTTGTTTAAATGAAATTTTACCCCCTCTGTGCTTTGAATTTAAAGAATCTTACATACATGGTTGTCATTAAGAAGTAAAATGTGGTTTAATGGGATTAAAATAATTTTTTGGTGAATAGTAACTTATTAAGTTTTTAATCACGATTAGAGGAAATTAGTGTAATTTAAGGTAAAAATAAAGTTTTAATAAAATGAAATGAGCTTGAAACATGTCCTACCCTAATTGGATGTTTCATGGCCGACCAAGAAAATCCATGGGTTAACTTGGGGACCCCATGGAGCCACTTGGAATGGTATATGACATTAATATCTTTTAATTTAATGTTAAAATAAAAATGTCACAAACATGAGTTGTTTTAATAAAACAATTTTTACATGAGGTTATGCAAGTCATATTATTTTCTATAAATAGTCATTGTATAGATAAAAATATTTCCTACATCATGATATTTTTTTTATAATTTTTAGACATTAAATAAATTAAATTATTTATGACACCATGATGATGTAGTGATTACCTCATTATTTAACGATTTAAATAAAATGGAAATATAAAGTAAAATATAAGACCTACACATGTCCAAAATCTATTTGATGGGTGGATTTCGAACCCTTATCACCTTATCCTCGAAACACGTCAATTTGGGACCATTAAAATCTGAATCTCATTCTATAATAAAGTAACATTTCTTTAGTTTCCAAGAGTGCCCCTCCTCTCCTCTTATAAAAGGACCCCACCTCTACCACCTTACCCAAACTTCCAAAGCCTTTGGCTCCGCCAACCCCTACCCATTTTGTCTCTCCACATCCCTCTCTTACTCTTTTATGCCTCACTTTGGGAAGAAGTCTTCCCAAGGAAGCCTTTGAGCTCAAATCTAAGTGAGTTACCCGATTTTAAGGTAATGTCTTCACTTGAGTCCTTTTGTTTTATTTTGCTTCTCCAACCCCCTAAACTCATTTTATTATTTTCTTTTGTAACAACTCCAGTATATTCAATATACTAGTATGTTTTTATAAGAATTATTCGAGCTTCACTTACACACACCTACATCTAATGGTTAAAGAACATATTGTTTCCGTGGATGGCGAATTTCTGCCTCACGAAACGATGATTGTTCAATCTTCTTTTAAACACCTTTAATGGTGGACATTAAAATGTCACTATATTTATATATGATATATATTATGTTTATGTTTCCCTTATGCTTCTGTATTTTTCATTTGTGGTATACCTTTATTTTTTCCATTATGGGTAAACGTGATATCTTCATTTAAGGAAGTGTGGACTACCGCCCCCTCAAAGTGATTTGATTCGTTAATACCCTATGTGGGACGTATAAAGGATGGAGTTATGATATTATATATGATATTACACTAGAATTATAATATATATTTATATCATTATGATTCCATTCTATAAAATACGAAATATAAATGAAAGTAGCGTTCGTGCGTACGTACGGCTTACCGTCTCCATGAACGATGCATTTCATTTCAATCCTCTAAATGATTATGTAATATGTATATAATGGATATATATGATATATATGATATATACATTATTATTATAACTCTGGATATAATGGATACATGAACAACTTGTAATTATAAAGAGCATATTTTTGACTCAAGTACCAATGATCGTTAAAACGACCGTTAATAACTTAAATAATTACATAGTGTTCATGACATGGTAATAAGTGGGATAAAAGGAATAATGAACTTGAAAAATGTTCTTAAGCAACTAGAAATTAACTCAAGTTTATTATTCTGGAGGTTAAAGAACGATCGAGCCAAGTCGGACCCGAGGTAAGGGACTTCGTATCAATTTCCTTTCAATGAGGCATATTTCGTTTTATACACAACTTTCTTTTATATGGTGTATAAACCCCTTTGACTTTTAATTTTATACAAAAGGATTATTTTTCAACGAATCATTTTACTAAATGAAAAAAAGGAATTTTTCTTTAAACGTACGCGGTGACAATGACCTTTTCCGCCGCCACGAGTATTATTTGGTCTTTGGCTTCCTCAACAAGCCGTAATGTTTTTAAAATAAAATAAATACCATATACTCTTTTATGTATTTTGGTATTGAAAATGATTTTGATAAAGGATTCTGTTATTTCAATAAATTTAAATGATATATTGTGATTGAAATGTGGAAATTTTATCATTCCTTTATATTGATTTTATGTTTTATGATTTTATATTGGTACTTGGACATTTGACGGGTGGTTAGGTGATAAACCACATGACGAGTGGTGCCGTGAATACCAGGATGGGTGGTTATGTTATAACCTCCAATGCATTGGGTATGAAAGTCAGCCGTATGAATATTACATTAAGTATGTATTGAAGTTGGTCGTATGGCTATTCCATTAAGTGATAAGTGTGGAAGTCGGCCGTATGGTTATTCCACTTAAATATGTTTATGTCCCACGTTACCTTTATATGTTATGTGGTCTTTTTAGGGGTTTTATGGTAATATTTTGGTTATAAAAGGGTATGTAATGATATTTTATTCAGTGAAGAGTTTTTACTACTTCATAAAGGTGAAAGGTATTATTTTGATAAAGTATACATGGTATACTTTTTGTTTTGACAAACTAACAGTTTTCATTCTTTGTGTACCCCTTACTGAGCTTTTTATGCTCACCCCAAGTTTTTTGAAATGTTTTTCACAGGACTTAATATGGAATAGGGTCAAGGATGGGATCAAGGGAAAGTCATGCTGTATAAAACATCGAACTAGACATGTTTCTTTTTAAGAGTTTTTATTCTATGGAAACTTAGTAGAAGTGTATACTTTGTATTCTTTTGAGATGTAATAGTTATTTCCAAATTCTCTAAAACTGTAAACTTGAAAATATCCTCAACGTGAATTATACATTTAATTCAATATTAAGTAAGGTTTAAGGTCGGGGACTTATAGTTGGTATCAAGGGTCGGTTTAGGAAACTTTAGGAGTTAGAAAATTGTTAAATTATAAGTTAATTTATGGTATGACTGAAATGATATAGAATTTAAAGATTACCATGTTGCTTTGCCTAAGATATTTCTGTGTTCAGAATGGTTTTCCACAGAGGAAACAAAGTAGCTATGTTTGGACGACATCAAGATGAAGACAACCTTCCAAATCAGCAACCTAAGATGGTCGGAATCAGAACTGAACAGTTTGTTGCAGTGATGGCACAGTTGACTCAGGCTATAAATGGTGGTGGTATCCATGCACGAGATCAGCCAGATCAACCGCAGAGGAACATGTTTGTGGTGAAACATTTCATGAGGCAACATCCCCCGTCATTCAGAGGATTATCTGACCCCGTGCAAGCTTAAGGGTGGATTAAAGAACTGGAGAAGATTTTTGATGTCATGGGGTGTTCGGAACATCAAAAGGATAGTCTTGTTGTTTACTGTTTTGAAGGTGAAGCTGATCAGTGGTGGTCGATGGTGAAAAATATCAGGGATAGTGATGAGATTGAGGATCTTCACTGGGATGAATTCAAATGTAGGTTTCTTGAGAAAAATTTTCCTAAGGTGGTTCATCTTAGGATGGAAAAACAGTTCCTAGAATTGAGGCAGGAAGATGATTCAGTGGCTGCTTATGAACCAAAGTTCACTCGATTGCAATGGTATGCTCCAAACATCATATGAGATCTTGATAGTAAAATAAACCATTTTTACTCAGGGTTAAAGAAAACGTATCGAAGGGATTTAGCTTCTCGTGAGTTCAAAAGTTATGAAAAACTTGTTCGATGTGCGGAGAATGCGGAAATGGAGTTTGCCGATGATCAGGTGTTCTATGACAAACAACCGAATAAGAGGTCCTGTTGGCAGGCAAAGGGGAAGAATTCATCAAAGAATCAAGGAGGTAAGAAAACCAAATATCCATCCCGTGAGAAGTGTGGTAAAATGCATCCTGGAGAATGTTTATCCATGTCTGGTAAGTGCTTTTGGTGTGGTAAGTCTGGTCATATTGCTCGTAACTGTAAGGAAGATGATCAAGCAGGCAATTAAAAGCCAGTGGTAATATGTTTTAAGTGTAATGAAATGGGTCATTATGAAAATGAGTTTCTAACGAAGAACTATACTGGGGGAAAGAATTCATAATACAAGCAGAAAGGGGTGGTGAAATCATTTGCAAAAACATCAGCAGATGTTGGGCCATCGAATGAAGTGGTATCAGGTACACTGTTTGTTTGTTCAGATTATGCCAATGTGTTGTTTGATTCAGGGTCTACACACTCTTTCATTACTGAGAAGTTTTCTAGTAAATTGGAAATTCCATCTCAAGATATGTACCCTGAACTTGTGGTAAAAACACCCGGAGGGAACGTTGAGACAAAAAAGAATTATAAGAACCTTCCTATCCTTGTGTTTGGAAAGAATCTACCAGCAAACCTTATTGTTTTGCCTCTAGTAGAGTTTGATGTTATTTTGGGCATGGATTGGCTTTCTGTTTATCATGCTAAGATTAACTGTAGAGCTAAAATGGTTACTTTTCAAAAAGATTTTCAATTTGTGTACAAGAATGAACCCTTGATTTTGATAACATATCAGGATGTTGAGAAACTAGTAAAACATGGAAATGAATGTTACCTTCCACATATTGTTGAAAATAAAGGAACTATTCAGATTAATGATGTGCCAGTGGTAAATGATTATCTTGATGTTTTTTCTGATGAGTTGCCTGGTATTATTCATGATCAGGAAGTTGAATTTACTGTTGACTTAGTTCCTGATTCTAAGCCAAATTCAAAACCCCCTTATCGAATGGATCAAGTTGAAATTTTAGAGTTAAAGAAGCAATTTCAGGAGTTATTAGATAAAGGTTTCATTCGACCTAGAACATCACCATGGGGTGCTCTTGTCTTGTTTGTTAAAACGAAAGATGGCTCAATGAGACTTTGCATTGATTATAGAGCCTTGAATAATATTACTGTTAAGAAGAAGTATCATTTTCCTCATATCGATGATTTGTTTGATCATCTCCATGGAGGTCAGTATTTTTCGAATATTGAATTGAGGTCGGGGTACCATCAGTTGAAAGTAAAATAATTAGACGTTACGAAGAATGCGTTCCGTACTAGATATGGCCATTATTAATTTGTAGTTATGCCTTTTGGGTTAACCAATGCACCTGCTGTATTCATGGACCTTATGAATAGAATTTTCCATGAGTTCTTGGATAAGTTTGTGGATGTTTTCATTGATGATATTTTGGTGTTTTCTAAAAGTAAAGAGGAGCATGAAAGTCATTTAAGGGTTATCTTGAAAACCTTAAAAGAAAAGAAACTATTTGGAAAATTCAGTAAGTGTGAGTTTTGGTTACAAAAAATTTCTTTCCTAGGTCACATTGTTTCAAAATATGCCATAACTGTTGATCCTGCTAAAACAAAAGTTGTTGAAGAATGGCCAAGACCCACAAATGTAACCGAGATTCGTAGTTTTCTTGGTTTGGCAGGTTACTACTGAAGGTTTGTTGAAAATTTTTCACGGTTATCTAGTCCAATGACTAAGCTAACTCGGAAGGGTGTTATGTTTATCTGGACCAAAGAATGTGATGATTGTTTTCAGGAATTGAAAAGAAGATTGGTGAATGCTCCAGTTTTGGAACTTCCTTCCAGGAATGGTGAGTTTGTTATATACAGTGATTCTTCATTGAAAGTACTTGGTTGCGTCCTAATACATAATGATCAGGTAATTGTTTATGCTTCACGTTAGTTGAAAACTCATGAGGTAAATTACCCTACACATGATTTGGAATTTGCTGCTGTTGTTTTCACTTTAAAAATTTGGAGGCATCATTTGTATGGAGTAAAGTTTGAAATATATACTGATCACAAAAGTTTAAAGTATATATTCACTCAGAAAGAGTTGAACATGAGACAGAGGAGATGGCTGGACTTAATCAAGGATTATGATTGTACAATTCATTACCATCCGGGAAAAGCAAATAATGTGGCTGATGCTTTGAATCAGAAACGTAATGCTTCATTAACCATGCTACGTTTGGAATGAGATCCTTTGGTTTTTGATTTGATGAACTTTGGTATAGAAGTTGTTGGTGTAGGAATTTCTTCTATTTTGTTTCAGGTATTAGTGAAATCATCTCTATCAGACAGAATCAAGCAAGCAGAGAAGCAAGACATTGAGTTGTAGAAAATGGTAGAGCTGGTTCAGAAGGGTAAGTTTCCTGAATTGAACATTGATAATGATTGTGTTTTGAGATTTGGGAAGAGATTGTATGTGCCTTGTGATTCATAGTTGAAGAGAGAGTTGTTATGTGAAGATCATATTTCTCTGGTTTAAGTTCATCCTAGCAGTACTAAGATGTATAGAGATCTTCGAGAGTATTACTGTTGGGATGGAATGAAAAGAGATATTGCTGATTTTACTGTAAAGTGTTTCACTTGTCAGCAGGTTAAAGTAGAGTGGTAGTTAACGAAAGGGATGCTTCAGCCATTACCAGTGCCAGAGTGGAAATGGGAAAACATATCCATGGACTTTGTTGTGGGATTACCGAGGACATCTCGAGGTAATAATGCAATCTGAGTTATTGTTGATCTCTTGACTAAATCTGCTCATTTCCTTGATATACGAGATAATTTTTCCCTAGATCAACTTTCCCATTTGTATATTAAAGAGATAGTCATGTTACATGGAGTTCCTCTCTCCATTGTGTCCAATCGTGATCCCAGGTTCACTTCTAACTTTTGGAAAGGCCTTTAGAAGTCGTTGGGTACTGAATTAAATTTTAGTATAGCTTTTCATCCGCAATCATATGGGAAGTCATAATGACCAATTCAGACCTTGTAGGATATGCTATGAGCTTGTTCGATGGATTATCTGGGAAGTTGGGACCAACATCATTCTTTGGTTGAGTTTTCGTATAATAATAGTTTTCATTCCAGTATAAAGATTGCACCATTTGAGTCATTATATGGGAAGCAGTGTCGAACTCCAGCATTTTGGGATGAAGTGGCTGAAAGGAAGCTGATGGGACCAGAATTGGTAGAAGATATAGCAGAAAAAGTTCAGTTGATTCAGAAACACATGAAAACAGCTCAGAGCATGCAGAAGAGTTATGCGGATAACCGAAGGAAAGATCTATCTTTCAAGGTAGGTGATCATGTTTTTCTCAAAGTTTTACCATGGAAGAGTGAGATGTGATTTGGTAAGAAAGGAAAGATGAGTCCAAGGTTCATTGGACCATATGAAATTCTGGGGAAAGTTGGATCTGTTGCATACAGAGTTTCATTACCTCCGATTTTATCTTAGGTACACAATGTTTTTCATGTTTCGATGTTGAGAAAGTATATTCCAGATCCATGTCATGTTTTGATCCCAGAGGTAGTTTAGTTGGAATAGAATCTCTCTTATAAAGAACAACCAGTCCAGATTATTGACCATAGAGAGAACATGTTGCGGAATAAGGTAATTCATCAGGTAAAGTTTTTTTTGGAAAAACCTCATGGTTGAAGAGGAAAATGGGAATCTGAAAATGCAATGAGGGCTAAATACCCCCACTTATTCGATAAGTAAATAAATTGCGGGGATGAAATTTTATAAAGGGGGGAAGGATGTAACATCCCAAGTAAGTAATGAATAACAGATATTTTTATCTATGTCTATTAGTGAAATAGATAGTGTTTTAGAGGCTTAAAATGAGAATAAATCCAATCTTAAGCATGGAATACACTAATATTTTTAAAAGATTGTTTTACTGCCTTTTGAAAGAAAACCATTTTTAAATCTATATTTTGACAATTTTATAAGATATGTTTTTCAGAATAAACTTATTCTTTATGATTGGGACATCAAATTTTACTTTATGTGAATTTTTGGTATTTTTCCGATAAAGTTCATTTTTTAATGAATAGTGAAAAATGTTGTATTTTAATTCAAAACATCTTTTTAATCTAATTTATTTATATGATTAGATTATATTTTGAATTGGTTTTAAGGTGAAATTAGAATATATTTTTACCACAAATCCAATAGTGGTCGTCGGAATTAATTTTACTTTGAAATCGGACTTAAACTAGTGTCAATCTTTTGATACTTATTGTTTCATAAAAACACGCTATTTTCTCTGACAGCGGGAATTAATTATTAAATTTATTAATGAAACTTATATGTTTTGAATTTTGTAAAATGGACTTCATTTTTGAATTTGGAATATCAAATATAGGTTAGGGTGAAGTTTTGGTATTTTTCTGAAAAACTTCAATTTTTGATGAATAGTGAAACCACTAAGTGGTACTTAAAAAACTGATTTTTCGTTTAAATGAAATTTTACCACCTCTGTGTTTTGAATTTCAAATATCCAACATAAATGGTTGTCATTAATAAGTAAAATGTGGTTCAATGTGATTAAAATTATTTTTTGGTGAATAGTAACTTATTAAGTTTTTAATCGCGATTAGAGAAAATTAGTGTAATTTAAGGTAAAAATAATGTTGTAATAATATGAAATGAGCTTGACACATGTCCTACCCTCATTGTATGTGTCATGGCCGACCAAGAAAATCCATGTGTAAACTTGGGGACCCCATGGAGCCACTTTTCTTGGGAAATGACATTAATATCTTTTTATTTAATGTTAAAATAAAAATGTCACAAACATGAGTTGTTTTACTAAAACAATTTTTACACGGGGTTATAAAAGTCAGATTTTTTACTATAAATATTCATTGTAAAGATAAAATATTTCCTACATCATTATATTTTTTTTATATTTTTTAGACATTAAATAAATTAAATTATTTATGACACCATGATGATGCGGTGATTACCTCATTAATTAACGATTTAAATAAAATGGAAAGATAATGTAAAATCTAAGACCTACACATGTCCAAAACCTATTTTATGGGTGGATTTCGAACCCTTATCACCATATACTCTAAAAACATCAATGTGGGACCATTAAAATCATAAACTCATTCTATAATAAAGTAACATTTCCTTACTTTCCAAGAGTGCCCCTCCTCTCCTCTTATAAAAGGCCCCCACCTCTACAACCTTACCCACACATCCAAAGCCTTTGGATCGGCCAAACCCTGACCATGTTGTCTCTAAACATCCCTCTCTTACTCCTTGAAGCCTCACTTTGGGAATAAGTCTTCCCAAGGAAGCCTTTGAGCTCAAATCTAACAGAGTTACCCGATTTTAAGGTAATGTCTTCACTTGAGTCCTTTTGTTTTATTTTGCTTCTCCAACCACCCAAACTCTTTTTATTATTTTCTTTTGTAACAACTCCAATATCTTCAATATACTACGATTTTGTTATAAGAAGTATTCGAGCTACACTTACACACACCTACATCTAATGTTTAAAGAACATACTGTTTTCGTGGATGGCGAATTTCTGCCTCACGAAACGATGATTGTTCAATATTCTTTTAAACACCTTTAATGGTGGCCATTAAGATGTCAATATATTTATATATGATATATATTATGTTTATGTTTCCCTTATGTTTCTGTATTTTTCATATTTGGTATACCTTTACGGTTTCCATTATGGGTAAACGTGATATCTTCATTTAAGGAAGTGCGGACTACTGCTCCCTCAAAGTGATTTGATTCGTTAATACCATATGTGGGATGTATAAAGGATAGAGTTGTGATATTATATATGATATTACAATAGAATTATAATATACCTTTATATCATTATGATTCCATTCAATAAAATACGAAATAGAAATGAAAGTGGCGTTCATGCGTACGTACGGCTTACCGTCTCCATTAACGGTGCATTTCATTTCATACCTCTAAATGATTATATAATATGTATATACTGGATATATATGATATATATGATATATAAATCATTATTATAACTCTGGATATAATGGATACATGAAAAAATTGTAATTATAAAGAGCGTATTTTTGACTCAAGTACCAATGATCATTAAAATGACCGTTAATAACTTAAATAATTACATAGTGTTCATGACATGGTAATAAGTGATATAAAAGGAATAATGAACTTGAAAAATGTTATTTAGAAAGTATAAATTAACTCAACTTTATTATGTAGGATGTTAAAGAACGATCGAGTCAAGTCGGACCCAAGGTAAGGGACTTGGTCTCAATCTCCTTTCATTGAGGCATATTCCGTTTTATACACAACTTTCTTTTATACGGTGTATAAACCCCTTTGACTTTTACTTTTATACAAAAGGAATCTTTTTCTACGAAGAGTTTTACTAAAAGACAAAAAGGAATTTTTCTTTAACGTACGCGGTGACAACGACATTTTCCGCTGCCAAGAGTATTATTTGGTCATTGGCTTCCTCAACAAGTCGTAATATTTTTAAAATAAAATAAATACCATATACTCTTTTATGTATTTTGGTATTGAAAATGGTTTTGATAAAGGATTCTATTATGTAAATATATTTAAATGATATATTGTGATTGAAATGTGGAAATGTTATCATTCCTTCATATTGGTTTTATGTTTTATTATTTTATGTTGGTACTTGGACATTTGACAGGTGGTTACATGATAAACCATATGACGGGTGGTGCCGTGAATACCAGGACAGGTGGTTACGTTATAACCTCCAATGCATTGGGTATGGAAGTTGGCCATAAGGCTATTCTATTAAGTATGTATGGAAGTTGGCCGTATGGCTATTCTATTAAGTGATATGTGTGGAAGTCGACCGTATGGTTATTCCACATAAGTATGTTTATGTCCCAAGTTACCTTTATATGTTATGTGATCTTTTTATGGGTTTATGGTATTCTTTTGGTTACAAAAGGGTAAGTAATGATCTTTTATTTAGTGAATATTTTTTACTACTTCATAAAGGTGAAAAGTATTACTTTGATAAAGTATACATGTTTTACTTGTTGTTTTGATAAACTAACAGTTTTCATTCTTTGTGTACCCCTTATTGAGCTTTTTATGCTCACCCCATGTTTTTTGAAATGTTTTTCAAAGGACTTAATGTGGAATAGGGTCAAGGATGGGATCCAGGGAAAGTCATGTTGTATAAAACATGGAACTAGACCTGTTTCTTTTTAAGAGTTTTTATTCTATGGAATCTTAGTAGAAGTGTCTACTTTGTAATATTTTGAGATGTAATAGTTATGTTCTAATTCTCTAAAACTCTAAACCTGAAGAGATCCTCAACGTGAATTATTCATTTAATTATATATTAAGTAAGGTTTAAGGTCGGGGCCTTATATGTGATACTAAAATTACAGGAGTACAAATATTTCACAAATATAACAAATAAATATTAAGTCCATAATTATATCCATCTATGATAGGTTGTGATGGAAAATCAATTATGTTAGTTTGGTAGGTGATTGTCCTCCAAAAACATGATCAGTAGTATTGTTTCCCATTTAAAAGACGAGTATATGAATTTTGTTTATAAAAACAACATATTAAAATAACATTATATTTAATATAATTATGATATCTTAAAATATTATTTTAATAATATTTTATGGAGCTTCATTAAGAAATAAAAAAAAATGATTCTTGGTTAAGAATTATACATCTTCTTTAGGAAATATCCTCAAGTTAGCAGCAAAAAACTTTTTAGAAGGGTTCCCTAATAAAAATAAAAACTCTATGGTGTTTTAAGGGTAGTAAGTAAGGTATTTTTGTAGTTATTCCCTTAAAAATAATTTTTATGTGTGAATATGAGAATAGAGGGGGTTCACTTTTATAAGTGGGGGAGAGGAAACACTTGGAATGTTTAAAAAGAAAAAGGAATACCACCATTTTAAATATAAAAAGGCTATAAAATAGATTATTATATAAAAAATAGATATTTTAAGGTGGAATTGTGACCATAAAATAGAATTTATATAGTTTTTAGGTCATTGTAATCCATATATTTTTTTAACCCTTAGTAAACCCATTTTAACCTTAACTGTGGTAATTAATATTTTTTCGTTTTTACTATTTAATATGATCAGAAATTAAGTTGAAATTATTATGAATTATTAATTATTATTATTATTCTAGATATGGAATCTATGTTTCTAAATTTATTTCATTGAAGTGGAAAAAATAAATTTCAAATTAAATCTATAGATGTGATCAAAAAAACGTTTTTCCATAGAAAATGTTTTCCTAATTATAAAAAGTTATAATATATAAATTGAATATAAAATTGGTTATAATTAAATAAATTGGATTAATTATTATATAATTGAAATAATTTATCTTTTAAAACCATATTAAAACAAAATATAACAATTAGATGCATCAAAATAAAAGGGAAGAGTTTAATAATAATATTTATTTTCTCAATTCGTTAAAAATTTAATCTCTTTAGAAAATACAAAAAAAATTATACCTAATATAATTATGAAATTTTGATTAAAAAATTAAAATTAATTTCATAACATTTTAAAAAAATAATTTTTTAAATAAAAATAAAAATAAAACATTTTTTGGGAAAAATATATTTTCAAATAATATAAAGACTTTACGAAAGCTTATGTACAGATTTATAAATATCATTTATTTATAAAAAATATATATGTATTTTTAAAAATGTGGTTATTTTTATTCACATATAAATGATTAATTACTTGGTTATAGTCATATTATTTTAATAGTAATATTAATATTAATATTATATAGGTGTTCTTTAAAACATGGTATTATGTGTAATGCATGCCATCAAAAAAATGACTTTCTTTAAGAAATATATATTTCCTAAAATATATGGTAATAACATTCTAATCCCATTAAAATTTATTTTTCCCTCATAATTATATCACTGTTATATAAACAACAAACAATACTTCTACCATATCCTTGGGTTCATTTGTTGCATCCTCAAATTGGTGGTTTGGCTACAAAACATTGACCCGGTGAGTGGGCTTGTTTCATTTCACTTACTCTAAATGATCCAAAATATTCATAGGTTTTTATTCATAAGAAACATCCAGTTCTCGTGGTATTACATGTTATTTTAGTTCATGTGGAGGATTTCGTATGTACTTCTTTAAGATATGTGTATAGAACACATTGTGTACAAAAGAGAGGATCGATGGGAGAACAATGTGATATAGAATCATCCCTACTTGGTCAAGAATATCAAAAGGGAAAATATTACTAGGGATCATATTTCCATTATTTCTGAATCTCATAGCCTTTTTCCATATTGAAATTTAATAGAAGACCTACTCACTAATATCGAACTCCAAATCACACTGAAGCTTTTTAGCATAACTTTTTGGTTGACTTTAAGATGACTTGTCATGATGTTGAATGGATCTAATTGTATCTATCACTTCTTTATCTAGTTCAGGTCCCAAAATATTTCTTTCTCCAACATCATCCCAACATTTTTTATGCCTAAACATATTTCTATAGAGGTTTCATAATGAGACATTTGAATTATTAAGTGGAATATATTATCATTAGAAAAATCAACTAGTGGAATTTCTTGACCCCAAACACATTTTGGAAACAAGGGAACCATATATAGTCATATCTTATTGGATTATATTGCTCAAAATGAACATATATCGATGATGTTACATAGTATTAAAACATATCTCTTTTTCTAGGTCCTACTGAATACATCACAATAAATTTGAGGTAAACATCATATCTCGATCAAATACATTAGAATGTGGTACACCAAAAAAGATAACCAATTATTTTTTGTATATCATGACAAGATAACTATATGGAAGTAATTTTTGAGATTGATGAAGTGTACATAATTCTTATAGAGATCAACTACTACACATTAGAATTATGACCTTTAAATGTTTTTGGGGAGTCTAATAACAAAATCCATGGTTAGGTTTTCTTATTTCTATTTTGGTTTGGGTAATGGATGTGACATCCCCTTTGAATTTTTCTTTATACATTGAATTTATAAAATACCAAGCACCAAGATACAAACTGTACTATATTTTTCTTGTTAAAGTCCCACAATAAATACTCCTTTAAATATCTATATATATTTTTAATTCCATTATGGATAGAGAATGAATAATTTTGATCTTACTCTAATAGATTCTTATTAAAATATGGTATGGATGTGACACATATATTATTCATAAACCTTATAATTCCATCACAATAAATGTATAATTATAGAAACTTTTTCGACTTATTCTTTAACTCTATATCTTTCTTCTACACCTCTTCATTTTTACCTTGTTTGGATGGTAAAACAATTTTTTGAGAATGATATGATTTCTACCCTTTATCATGATTTCCAAATCTAACCTTTTAAAATCCTAAATTACTATATCTTTAATGATCCAAATCATATATAGGTAAGAACAGTCCTTTAAATTAAAGGAATCAACCACCATGTTCACTATCCTATGGTTATAATGTATTAAGAAATCATAATATGTAATCATTACCAGCCATATTCTCAAGTTCATGTTCAACTCTTTTTCTCTTAATATATGCTTCAAACTCTTATGATAAGTATATATATATCATATTTTTCTCTAAAGATAATGACTATATATTTAATGAAAAAATTACCACAAATAACTCCAAATCATGAATTGGGTAACTTTTCTCATGTACCTTCATTTATCATGTGGAATAAGATAACCACGTAATTACATCATGAGAAATCATCACAATATCTTCTTTTATCCATCACTATAGATTATAAAATCGTATCCATATTAAGGTAATTTCTGTGTGGGAGTACTAAATAACCTTCTCATTAGTTCTTTTAATGTTTTCTCACTATCCTCTATCTAGAGGAACTAGGAACTATTTTGAGTTAAATTTTTGAGTTGATTATAATTCCAGGAAAAATTAACCAAAATCCATTGATAATATCCCACCAAAACAGGAAATATTTTGATCTTATACATACTGGTTCATATAATCTAATATTCAATATCCTTCATCTTTCATGGATCCTTCGATATACACTCTCTTGAGATAATATGACCCAAAAATGAAACCATTAATAGCCAAAATTTATGCTTTGTAAATTTTTCATATTGATTCTCTTTTTTTAAGGTCCCCAATATAATTATTAACCGATCTACATGATATTCATTTATATTTGAGTATATTGGAATATCTTCTATATATATATCAACTGATAAAGTTAGTCTCTAATGACATAATTCATTAAACCCATGAAACCATAGGGACATTAGTAAGACCAAATGAAGTCACTATATATTCATAATGTTCATTCAATGTTATGAATGTTGTCATGGGTATTTCCTCATTCTTAACCATCAATTAAGGATATTTATATAAAAGTTACATATCAGAAAATGTGTTCATCTATGTGAAATTGATCAACAAGTTATCAATATGGGGTAGGCGATACCTTTTTCTATTATTTATCATTTTTAGCTTCTGATAATCAATGTCGAGTGTCATTGATCCATATTTTTCTTAAAAAGAAACACGTGCACCCCAAGGTAACAAAAATAGATGAATAAATACATTTTCTAGATTCTCCTGGGGTTTTTTTCTAAATTATCAAAACCCATTAAGGTCTATTATATATGGATTCCTTGAAATATATGTGGCAGCAAGTAAGATTTAAATTGAGAAATCATCTTCAATATTTTGTGGAAGATTTGGAATCAATTTTAAAAATACCCCAAAAAATACCTTATAATAGGAATATCATTCATTTTGTGTTTGTCTCCATGAATCTAAGATAGAAACCAGTTTTGAATGAGAATAAATACCCATGCAATGGATGCGATCTATACCAGATGTTCATATCTATCATCACACTAATATAATATCATAGTTTTGTTTAGAATATAAAATTGGACTTTCATTTCTCAGCCCCTAATGTGGGATTTGTGTAGTGAAATAAAATCCATTCTTAATATAACATCAAATTCAATAAGAAGGAGAATAACGAGGTATGCAGAAAGTACATTCCTACAAAAATCAACCGAACAATAATCATAGACTTGAAATGTGATAATTATACATATTGGGGTTCTCAGTGCTAAATCAATATCTAATTTTTGGGGTGTAATTTTAAACCCCTAAAAAATATTCATATATAAAAGAGTCTCTAGATCTAGAGTCAAATAAGACATTAGTAGTTCTAAAATTGAAGAAAACTATATCTTCCCTCATGTCATTATCACACCCTTCATTATAAGTAGTGATAACATGAGATTAATCAGTGTCTCTCATCTTAATATGTTATTTATGTTTATCATTGTCATTAAATTTTAGATTTTTACACTGTTTTGCATAATTATGATACACTTTTTCTTTGAAACACTTGATTGAGAGTGGATAATTTAGTGGATGTTTCTTTAAATTAAAATAATTATCTAACCTCTTCCCATATATTTAATAATCTTTATTTCATTGGCCTTCCGTTATACACATAAAAAATTTAACATTAATTTTAATAGAAATTCAGATATGTTTCCCTCTATACATTGAGTATAAAGAAAAATTCAGCTTCATTTCTCTATAGTTTTTATAGTTTCCTATAAATTCAATATTTCATTTCTCATCAATACCATAAGAATATTAGGTATCTCGATTCTCAATTTCCACCATGATATCACATCAAAAGATTTATTGATAGCTACTAAAATCTTGTATGGCCAACCCCTTCTAATACATGTTTTCCTGCCACTAAATGGCTGAAAAAACATACTTTAAAGTTAGATGATAATACCATAAGTGTGCCTCAATACTCTTATGAAATTTTCCTCATAAGTACCAAGAGATTCACCATGCTACTTCTATATCTCAAGGAATTATTTATCATTATTTATATAAATAATATGAAGAATGTACATATTGAAAAATAAGTTCTTAAACTCCTCACATTCAATGGAGTCAATTTATTCTTATTAACTCATAGTCTTGATAAAATTTCACTATTTCTCTACTTCACCTTCCAACTGAAAAAACAATAAAAATGACATTTTCATACTCTAAAGACTAGAGAATGGGAAATAACATTTAAATGGTATTGATCCATTGTTCATTAACTGGTGGATCAGTGGATCCATTAAAATATGGTGGAAATTTCCTCATCATGTTCTCAATTGAATATTTTTCCCTCTTTTTCTCATTTTTAATTTTATATTGATTCATATATTGAGAATGTTTTGAGAGCATATAAATGATATTTTTCAATAAATCTCCCAAAAATTATGGTTCTCAGATGAAAATCATTTAATTTTTCATTTTATTCAGCATTAACAGGATTCCTTAGGTTTCCAACCATTAAAAACAAAAAAAAAATATTTCGAGAAATAATAATTATAGTTGGAAACCACATAATTCTAAAAAATCACTTAATGTATTACAAACTAATGATACCATAATTCCAATATATCAAGCCTTATGCTTAACTTAGGTCATTAATTGTCATAATTAAAATCTTTAATTATAGTTAATAATGTTTTTTTGACTTCCAAAACCATATCTATTGGGATTTTTAAACTAAGTGTGAAGTACGGATCTTTTTCATGCACTAGGTAGCGATCAAGTCCTGCTCAATGCACCGTTTTTGAGTTATTAATGCAAGGTACAACTATGCCAAAGAAACATACACTTATAGTATCCATTCTAGGATGTAATTTCTTTTAAACCACTATCTCTATACTTCACTATTATTCTAGGATATTTTCTTATTCATAGATTTATACATATGGTTTTAACAAATGTGTTCTCATCCTAGATTCAAATATTTAATCAAACATTTCTTTGATATCAAATATAGTGACCCAAAATTTTCATACATATATATTACATCTTAATAGATGAATTTTTATTACATAACATAATTATACATGCCAAAAATAATTTAGTTGTAGAGCCTTTGAAATCATGGATACATAAACAACTAGTTTATAATTTAACAATATCATCCCCCACTTAGTTATTCAGAACTAAAACTCTTCTTAGAAATATTATATATAATAAATTTCTTTATAAACTGGGAAACATAAAAATAATAAAGGGTGAGATGAATTTCTTATTAAGGTTAAAAATGGAGATATAAATATAACAAATGAATAATGGTATATTATCATGGGAATAACATCTTAGAAAATACCCTTCAAATCATAGATCATAAAATTGAGTCATGGAATAAATCATGGAGTTTTGTAAAACATTAATTATAAAAAATCAATAAACATGATCCATGACAACATAAAATTTAAATAACAAAATATTTTATTATAATGAAAAAACAATAAAAAATAATTTTCTTAATATTCAATGCATACTACCAAGGTTATCATTGTTTAATGATTTAACTCCCCAAACCATAGTAGTTTTCAATTCACTCTTCAAACACTATCATAGTAGATTGGGTTCCATCCCCACTCCATTCATATTTCTCTCATGAGATATAAATTTTTTCTTAATTAATTTAACGCTGATATAGCTTCCACCCATCACATAATAAAAAACCTCCATATTATTGGCATATGATCTTAAAAAATTCATAGTATCATAACCCATAGAAAAGAAACAAATTTTATTATAATTTTGTCAATTAGACATAGCATAACCCATGTAAATGGAATGGGTTACATAAAAATATTTTTATAATAATCATAAACTATATATGTAAATAATAAATATGGTTTCTTTGGATCATATACCTAGTTAATATTAAGTAATAAAAAATATTTTGTTCTTATATAGAAAATAATTTTGAAGGATCAGTTAAAACATTTCTTGAGGAAAAAATTCTTTCAATTTTGAAATCACATATTTCAACTAGATTTTTGTCATATATTAAAGAAAAAAATCAATAAAAATAACCTTGTAATCAAGTAAAGTATTCTTTAAATAATTTAGTGGTCATAATGGTGTAAAATTCCATTCATTCTATACAACATAAAATGAATATTCCTTTTATATTTTTAGAAAAAAGTCACTAGATCCATATTCAAAAAATTAATATATGATTAATTTTAAACGGTTCTTTAAAAGAACAAAATGGGTAAAAGTTTATTTAAAAATTCATTGGATATTAGTATAAATATTAATTTAAATATTTATAGAAAAAATATACATGTATTAAAAATGGTTTTGGACTAAAGAGAAAAATAAATTTGATTTATAATTTAAAAATATTCATTTTGACTCATGAGTACATAAAGGGAGGGAAGTGAGAGGAATTATTTTAATTTATATAAATAACTATTGGAGAATAAAATTCATGAGTTTTTACAATATCTATATCATAATATTTCATCATTTAAATCATAATCACAAAGAATACTGATAAAAAATGATATTGTGACATCAAACCCTTACAACTTTGGTAACATTAGAATCATAAGCCCCATGAAAAATAAAATTGTATATGATATGTATATACCATAATTTTTATAATAATTATATAATAATTAATTCATGGGTATTACATACATCATATAAATTAAAAAAAATTGTGTATCAGTCTTGTATCACAAAAAATTAAAATTGAGATGAAGATCTCTTACCTCAAGTATCAAATTTCATCAAAAAAGTTTGAAAATCCTGTATAATGAATATAATTTAATTATACAAATATTCTAAAATAATAATCAAACTTTTCCGAAAATATATGATTTACTTATGATCTTTTAGTTCCCATTTATTTATAATTCATTTAAAAATCATATTTTCAGTGATAACTGACTCATTTTCATGTATGACTTGGTTTGATATTTTTAGTCCTTTTAATTTATTCATGGTTACAAAATATCTATAATTTTAAAATTATATGAATATAATATAGATTCATAATATAGCTTTTTAGTTTAATCAATTAAAATTAGAGATAGAAAATGAATTGCATAGTTAATGGAGATAGTAGGTCATATGTTATAATGAAAATTATTTCCATTTTATCAATAGTTGAAACAAAAAATGTTAATAATTAATTCACCGTTATATACTAATTTTTAAATTATAGGTATCATATATTCATTTAATATAACCTTATTACCATCCTTGCCAATATAAAATGAAAAATTCAGTAAAGGTTATAGCCCACATGTATACATGAGTTATGTTGTCATTCTCTAATGGATTGGAAGGTAAAAAGGTAGATATTATAGTATAATTTTTTGAGTATAAATATTTAATTAATATAAAATATAAACACTAAATTCATCATGACTTCCATATATGATATGCAGTGAAGGAAAATGTATTATATCGGTTCTTGATGTGGTAGTTCATCATACACCCAATCAACGGTTTCATTTTACATTTAATAGATGAGGATATGGATTGAATTTATGAAAATAACATAACCACATATCAATATATGTTACATAATGATTTTATTATATAAATATAGTATAATAATATTTTAAGGACGTGAAGGTGAAATAAAATAATGATTCTCTATTATAAAATATACGTCTTCTTGAGACAACCTCCTTAGGTAAGTATAGAAATCAATCGTAGGAAAATTTACTAATTAAAATAAGGCCTATAGTACATTTATAGGGATTTAATTATTTTATTTTTTAAGGTATTGGAAAAAAAGTTTTCGTATGATTAAATAGTATAGGAGAGGTGGTACACTTTTATAAGTGGGGTGGAGGACACACTACGAAGTTTTTAAAATAAAATTTTATAACTATGTTTGAAACATACCAAAAGGATCCAAAGGGGATCATTAAAACCCATATATTATATAAGATCAAAATATGAGCCTAAAATAGTAATTGTACACCTTTTTATATCATTCTAAACATTATATTTTTAGTTTAATCTATAGTATACTCATTTCAACCTAAACTATGATAAATCATTTTTACTATTTTTACTATTCATTATAAACATAAATTATGAAAAACATATTATATAATATTAATTATTATTATTCAAAATATAGAATCCATTTTTTCAAATTCAATTCTCATAATTTTCAGAATTTAATTTAATACTAAACCTATAGGTATAGTGAAAAACTAGTTTTCGAAGAAAATGTTTTCAAAAGAAAACAATATTTAATAAGAAAATTCAGTTTGAAACTTATTTAAATGATATAAATTGGCAAAATATTTATATAATTCAACTAAATTTACGTTTAAAACTATCTTAAAACAAAACATATCTTGTAAACTCTTTAAAAAATATAGTTTTTATTAAAATAAACATTTTCATTATTCATTAAAATATTGAACTTTTCAAAAAAATAACAAAAATTATTCCTAAGTTAATTTCAAAAGTTGTATTACAAAATTTAGCTTCATTTTGTTAAATAAATTTTCTAAAAGAGGAAAATATTTTTATTATTTTCTAACAAAAAGAAATAAAAACATTTTTTTGGGAAAATGTATTTTCTAAAAAAAAGACATTACCAAAAAATTTGTACATATTTATCAATATATTTCATTTATCCAAAACATTCATACATATTTTTCAAAAATTTGTAATTCTAATTTATACATCCAAGATTAATTTCTAGGAAAAATACCGATTTAAAAAATATTATTATTAGAATATCATAGTTTATAAAAGCTTGTTGTTGTATGAAATGCAAGATATAGAACAAATTATTTTTATTTTAAACAAATTCTTTATAAAATAATGGGATTTTATAGTTTAACAATGTTATTTGTGTTAAAATAATTGATTTCTTGATTTAAAAATTCTACTCCACCATCACTTATTCATGAATTTGTATTACAATATTTTTTCTTTTAATCTATCTTTCAAAAACTCATAAAAATAGATTAAGGAACCTCACTTATAGTTTTTAATGGAAAATATCCATAAAATATTGGAATTTTATTATATAACATAGAATAATAATCCACTATCCAACCATTATACTATATAATGTCCACAAATACACAATGATGTGTTTCAAATGTCTAGATTTAGAAAACTATTTTTCTATTTTGAAAGATTGCATGTGTTCTTTCCTATATTACATTAATCTAAAATTATTTTCACATTAATTTCCAAATAATTTTGATAGAAAAGAAACATAATTTAAGATAATATAAATATATAAAATATATTGAATTTACCAAACCTTGGGTTCCATATTCAGGATTCACTTACATTATTATTTAAACAGTTCACATTTATTTCACAAAAGGAACAAATTTCCTATGTATAAACATATTCTAATATAGGTTCTCTAAACTTAATCATTTTATTCTTAATATTAGTAGATACATCATTTGAGAAATAAAAATCGGACCCATTATCATTGATGTGAGATTTCCTTATCAGATTGTGATTCAACCCTTGAATAAAGATAACTTTCTTCATCGTGCTAGATTATGGATCTCCAACGGACCAAACACCAATGATATTTCATATAGGATTATCCCCAAAATTAACTAAAAATACATATTCTTAGATAGTTCATGAATTTTAAAAAATAAACTACTCGAATATCTTTATCTACTACTATCCATACATTATAATGAATATCTATCCCAGTGGATTCCCTCCAACAAAAATATAAAATTAAAATTTGATTCAGTACCCATATTATTTTGGGTCTCGAAATGTTAGTATGAAAATAAATGGGATACAATATTTGTTTATATTTATCGAAAATTCTAGAATTGAATTTATAAAAATTTGAAAAAAAAATATATTCATTATTTATACTACTAATTTTAGGATTCTTTAAGCTATAACCACTAGTATAGTGACCATAAATTCTAAAATATAAACATATAACTTTAAACATTACATTTTTCACTTATATTTTAACAAAATAGTTTCCATTCCATTTTGTTTTCTCACAATTATTTCTGATTACAAATTTTTATTTCGTAAGATTATTCCTTCCAAGGATTTTATTTTAACACTCTTTCCCATGTTAGACATACTATTATTATTTTTAATGATTCTACTTCAGAAAGTAACTATCTAATCTAACCATCAATCCCAATACAAATTAATAAAAATTTATTTATTTTTTCCATCAATTATAAATGTTATTTTAGAATGGTATCCAATCCACCTAAGAAAAAATTGTGAAATGTTTTAGAGATTTAATCCTTTTTAAGGATTCATATCATTAATCTAATAAATAAAAATATTGTACTAATTTTTAATTCATGTAATATTAAAATTTAGAAATAGAAATAGAAGAATAAAAGGATTTTAACTTATCTTCATAGTCTAAAAATCTCTTGTTATCTTTTAAATTTTATTGTGCTAGTTTTTATTTATAACTAGAAGAACTATTTGAATATTCCAACGCACTCTATGTGGTTTTAATTTATTTATTACCTTCGTGTTGATAATAATATTTCATATAATTTTTCTTCTCCTTTGATTATTTTTATATTATTATATTGATTGAGGTCAGGTTTGATATTTCCCTTATCTTTCAATTCATATCATCTAATTTCCTTTATTCCATGAGTACTTATCTTGTAGTTATTTATTGGCTTATAGAAACCTTTGTTTATCTTATACATATTGTTTAATATTATATCTAACTAAGCAATTTTCCCAATTTATTTTCAACAACTTGACCTCCTGATAGAAAATATATAGTCTTCCTTGGAATTTCTTTCTCCTTTAGAAATTGAAAATTTTTTATTTGTATTATATTTCTTAATAATAGTTTTATAATCAGATTATTCTTTTACCTTTTATTCATAAATAATTAATATACCAATCAATTCATTCTTTTTTAAATAATTAACTACATTCTAATATCAATTTGTAGCTAACATTACATTCCATCTAATAGGGAAAACTCTAAGAACCTTCAACGCTTAAATAGGTTCACAAGCAGTTATTCCAAGAGTAGCAACATCATTGACTATCTCAATCAAAAATCTATTAATTTGAGTAATAAATTCAATTTTATACATTATAAAATTATCAAAATATCAATTTTTATGTATTATATGTTAATTTTATGACATTATAAGTCCCTTCATATGAAACAATATTTTTTTCAAAATTTCATAAGAAGTAGCATATTCAAGATAAAATTGAATTCATCTGGTACGTATATATTAATAATTATATGTATGTATCTTGAACTCAAATAATATTAAAATTCATTTTTAGTTTCCCATAATCCAATTACCTCTTTTGGTATTTCATATAGCTTGTCATATTTCAGATACACATTCTGAAAAGGATTTTCAAATATATAACCTTGTGAGATTTCTAGAATTAATAAATTTGACTATAAAAAAAATAGATCCCTCACCAAAGATATTTCTTCTTTAATATCATCCATATATATTCAAAAACATCTTGATCATAAACAAAATATTTTTTGAAATAAAATAAATCATAAAAATCGAACTGTACAAATACAAATTTTGTTATGAAATTTTTATAAATACATAAGAGGGTGTGAATTGTGTCCCTTTAAAATACTTGATAATTTTAAAACTTATCCCCATTCAAACATGAAAATATAATATATATTCTTTTTATTTAAACAGAGTATACAGAGAGAAAGAAAATAAAATGGAACATCATGTCATGAGCCACCTTCTTCAATATTAGGGGAAGGATGGAAAAAAAAAATTGGCCTTCCTTATTCAAGATTAAAAAGAGATAATAACCCTCGAATCCCGCCTCTTTTAGGCCTTGTGGTGGAGACTAACACCAAAGGTATTAAAATATATCAAATATGGGAGGCATTACCCTTTTTATTGAAATCATGATTTGGAGATAAGATGTATTAGCTTCAAAAAAACTCTATGAAATATATATATAAAAGAATCCAAAATCTATCCCACATGGATGTTTAAGGTAAAACTAATAGAAATACAATTAAATCTCCGAGTTAAATACCAAATCAACAAAACTAATTAGTGACACAGAAAATGCCACTACATATAAGATAGTAAGGTCTAACATGGTCCACATAATCTCCCAGGAAACTAGAAAACAGTTTTATATTTGTTGGGTGAGTATACTGGTATGCTCAGTAGGAAAAACCAAAGTCTTTCATACACAAGTGGGAGACGCTACCCTATGAGAAAAATAGTAGAAAATCATAGTCACAAATTAATTTATACTTCCAACCCCAACCTCAATAAGGAATTCTCATTAAATAATGCAAGTCGTGTAAAGTAAATAGTAAGAACATCAATGTTAGTGTACCCCACAGCACTTCCCACTAGTTAACTTCTCATCCCTAATGGAGAACTTCTGGAAACTAATGTGCTCTTCCCAAACCCCCAATGTCACGAAATGCCCATACACACCTGAGCCACATACCACATCACATCCCGCCCATGGACACCTGGGCCACTAAACCACAACCTCATCCCAGAGACACATGGGAAGCTCACCTCACCCGCAGTCACCTCTCCCTCACAATTTTACAACAATATTCTTGAAGAGTGTATGGATACCAATGCCTAAAATAGGTAGAAGAGAAGATCCAATAACTAGATATCCATCTTCCTACTGGGATCTTGGGAAAGGACACCATCCCCCATAATAATGTGGGTGTTCTACACCTACTGATAAACATGGGTGTGCTGCACATAGAAATCACAAAGAACTACAAATTTATATATATATATATATATATATATATATATTTGAAAGAAACACTCATCGCAACAAATGTGTTTTCAAAATAAAAAACCATACCACACAAAGCATCCCTTAATGCCAACCCTACATGAACTTATCACCCTGAATGATGGTCACTTCCGTAATGATAATATGAAATAGACTAACATTTAGTCGAATTATTGTTATTAAACCTTTAAAATTATTCCATCCTTGCCTGGGAAACTACCAAACACATCACACCACAAGTAACATCTTAACCCACACTCTGTAACATCCCAGGTAAATAAAGAATAAAGCATTTTTATATTTATTAATATTTGTGAATTAAATATTAATATTACATTAAAGGGGTTACTATGTTCGATAGCGTACTCGATACGCAACAATTAGTTTCTTTGAAAACTTACGTTGTACACTAATAATATAATAATATTATTTTAAATGGTAGTTCACACGTAGATGTTGTATTGGGGGGAATGAATAGAAACAACTAAAATGTGATTATATATTTTGTTTAAATGGTTTTACATTTTTCCAATAAAAGATAAAGGCTTAAAAAAAGAAAAGAATTCAATTTTAGGCATAGATACACTAATATTCACTAAAGGTCGACTTATCACCTTTTCATGGTGAACCTTCCTTTAATATAGTTTGGGTCACACTTATACATTCTATTGGACCAAATACAACTCTTCTTTAAAATCGGGACATAAAAATTTACTTTGTGTAAAATTTTTTATTTTTCCGATAAAGATCATTTTTTTAATGAATAGTGAAAAATGTTGTATTTTAATTCAAAAACTCTTTTTAATCAGATTTATTTATGATTAGATTATCTTTTTAATTGGTTTTAGAGTGAAATTAGAATATATTTTTACCATTTAATCCAATTTTCATCGTTGGAATTAATTTCACTTTGAAATTTGACTTAAACTAGTGTCAATCTTTTAATATATATTGTTTCATAAAAAGATGTTATTTGTCCTGACAGCAGGAATTGGTTATTAAATTAATTAATGTAAATTATGTGTTTTGAATTTTTTAAAATACATCATTTTTGAATTCGGAATATCAAATATATCTTAGGGTGACGTTTTTTTATTTTTCAAAAAAAACTTCAATTTTTGATGAATAGTGAAACCACTAAGTGGTACTTAAAAAACTGATTTTTCGTTTAAACGAAATCTTACCACCTTTGTGTTTTGAATTTCAAAAATCCAACATACATGTATGTCATTAGGAAGTAAAATGTGGTTCAATGGGATTAAAATAATTTTTTGGTGAACAGTATCTTTTAAGTTTGTTAATCGCGATTAGAGGTAATTACTGTAGTTTAAGGTAAAAATAATGTTTTAATAATATGAAATGACCTAGACACATGTCCTACCCTTATTGGATGTGTCATGGACGACCAAGAAAATCCATGGGTCAACTTGGGGACCCCATGGACCCACTTTGGTAGGAAAATGACATTAATAACTTTTTATTTAATATTAAAATTAAAATGTCACAAACATGAGTTTTTTTACTAAAACAATTTTTAAATGAGGTTATACAAGTCATATGTTTTAATATAAATTTTCAATTGAGAGATAATAAGATTTTTTACATCATTATATTTTTTTTATAATTTTTAGACATTAAATAAATTAAATTATTTATGACACCATGATGATGCAGGGATTATCTCATTATTTAACGATTTAAATAAAATGAAAAGATAATGTAAAATATAAGACCTAGACTTGTAAAAAACCTATTGAATGGGTGGATTTAGAACCCTTATCACATTATCCTATAAAAATATAATTTTGGGACTCTTTTTATCCAAAAATCATTTTATAATAAAGTATCTTTTCTTAACTTTCCAAGAGTGCCCCTCCTCTCCTCTTATAAAAGGTCCCCACCTCTACCTCCTTACCCACACCTCTCAAGCCTTTGGCTCGGGAAACTCCTGCCCACTTTGTCTCTAAACATCCTTATATTAATCCTAGAATCCTTAATTTGTCCATAAGTCTTCTCAAGGAAGCCTTTGAGCTCAAATCAAAAAGAGTTATCTGTTTTAAAGGTAGTGTCTTCTCTTGTGTTCTTATTTTTATTTTGCTTCTCCAACCCCATAAACTCATTTTATTAATTTATTTTGTAACAAAACCAGTATCCCCAATATCCTACGATGTATTTATAAGAATTATTCTAGCTACACTTAAACACACCTTCATCTAATGGTCAAATAACTTACTGTTTCTGTGGATGGAGAATTTCTGCCTCACGAAACGATGATTGTTCAACACTCATATAACACCTTCAAAGGTGGCCATTAAGATGAAACTATATTTATATATTATATATAATATGTTTATGTTTGACTTAAGCTTCTGTATTTTTCAATTTTGGCATACCTTTATTGTTTCCATTGTGGGTAGACACGTTAATTTCATTTTAGGAAGTGCGGACTATCGCCCCCTCAAAGTGATTTGATTTGTTAATGCCATGCGTGGGATGTATAAAGGATGTATTTAATGATATTATATATTATATTATACTGTAATTATAATATACCTTTATATCATTATGATTTAACTCCATTAAAGTATGATATAGAAATGAAAGTAGCGTTCATGCGTACGTATGGCTTACCGTCTCCCTGAACAGTGCATTTCATTTCGTATCCCCAAATGTAATGTACTATTATAAGTACATATATATAATGGATATATATGATGTATGTTACATCTATGTGATGAATATAATTCTGGAATTAAAATATACATAACTCTCATTTAGTTTTAATTCCATTAATATGACATAGAAATGAAAGTACCGTTTATGCGTACGTACGGTTTACCGTTTCCATGAACGGTGCATTTCATTTCTTACCTCTAAATGATTATGTAATATTATAAATGCATGTATATACTGGATATATATTATATATGATATCTACATCATGAATATAATTCTTTATATAATGTATATTTTACCACATGAACAACTTGTAATTATAAAGAGTTTATTTTTGAATCAAGTACCAAGGATCGACAAAACAACCATTATTAACTTAAATAATTAAATAGTGTTCATAACATGGTAATAAGTGATATAAAATGAATAATGAACTTGAAAAGGGTTCTTAAGAAAGTAGAAATTAACTCAAGTTTATTATTCTGGACGTTAAAGAATGATCGAGTCAAGTCGGACCCGAGGTAAGGGACTTCGTCTCAATCTCCATTCATTGAGGAATATTTTGTTTTATAAACAACATTCCTTTATATGGTGTATAAACCCCGTTGACTTTTAATTTTATAAAAAAGGAATCTTTTTATACGAAGCATTTTACAAAACAACAAAACGGAATGTTTCTTTTAACGTACGTGGTGACAATGACCTTTTTCCGCCGCCACGAGTATTATTTAGTATTTAGCTTCCTCAACAAGCCATAATGTTTTTTAAAATGAAATAAATACAATATACTCTTTTATGTATTTGGTATTGAAAATGTATTTTATAATGGATTTGTTATTTCAATATATTTAAGTGATATAATATGATCGGAATGTGGAAATGTTTTCTTTCCATTATGTTTGTTTTATGTCTTATGATTTTATAATGGTACTTGGACATTTGACTAGGGGTTACGTGATAAACCATATGATGGGTGGTGCCATGAATACCAGGATGGGTGGTTACGTTATAACCTCCAATGCATTGGGTATGGAAGTTGGCCGTATGGCTATTCCATTAAGTGATATGTGTGTAACTCGACCGGATGGTTATTCCACTTAAGTATGTTTATGTCCCAAGTTACCTTTATATGTTATGTGTTCTTTATATGGGTTTTATGGTAATATTTAGGTTACAAAAGGGTAAGTAATGGTCTTTTATTCAGTGATGACTTTTTACTACTTCATAAAGGTGAAAGGTATTACTTTGATAAAGTATACATGGTTTACTTGTTGTTTTGAAAAACTAACAGTTTTCATTCTTTGTGTATCTCTTACTAAGATTTTTATGCTCACCCCAATTTTTTTTTTGAAATGTTTTTCACAGGACTTAATGTGGAATAAGGTCAAGGATGGGATCAAGGAAAAGTCATGCTATCTAAATCATGGAACTAGACATGTTTCTTTTTAAGAGTTTTTATTCTATGGAAACTTAGTAGAAGTGTCTACTTTGTAATCTTTTGAGATGTAATAGTTATGTCCTAATTCTCTAAAAGTATAAACCTGAAAAGATCCCCAATATTAATTATTCATTTAATTCAATATTAAGTAAGGTTTAAGGACAGGGCCATATAGTTGGTATCAGAGGTCGGTTTAGACAACATTAGGAGTTAGAAAATTGGTAAATTATAAATTTATTTATGGTATGATTGAAATGATATAGAATTTAAAGATTACCATGTTGCTTCGCCTAAGATATTTCTATGTTCAGAATGGTTTTCCGTAGAGGAAACAAAGTAGCTATGTAGGGACGACATCAGGAAGAAGACAACCATCCAAATCAGCAACCTGAGTTGGTCAAAATCGGAACTAAACAGTTTTTTTGCAGTAATGGCGTAGTTGACTTAGGATATAAATGGTGGTGGTATCCATGCACGAGATCATCTAGATCAACCACAGAGGAACATGTCAGTGGTGGAACATTTCATTAGGCAACATCCCCCATCATTCAGAGGATCATCTGACCACGTGCTAGCTGAAGGGTGGATTAAAGCACTGGAGAAGATTTTTGATGTCATGGGGTCTTCAGAACATCAAAAGATTAGTCTTGTTGTTTACCGTTTTGATGGAAAAGCTGACCAGTGGTGGTCGATGGGGAAACAAATCAGGGATAGTGATGAGATTGATGATCTTCACTGGGACGAATTCAAAGGTATGTTTCTTGAGAAATATTTTCCTAAGGTGGTTCGTCTTAGTATGGAGAAACAATTCATAGAATTGAGGCAGGAGGATGACTCAGTGGCTGCTTATGAAGCAAAGTTCACTTGACTAGCAAGGTATGCTCCAAACATCATACGAGATCTTTATAGTAAAATCAACCGTTTTTACTCAAGGTTAAATCCAAAGTATCAAAAAGCCTTAGCTTCTCGTGAGTTCAAAAGTAATTAAAAACTTGTTCGATGTGCGGAGAAGGTGGAAATGGACTTTGCCGATGATCAGGTGTTCTTTGTAAAACAAAAGAATAAGAGGTCCAGTTGGAAGGCAAAGGGGAAGAATTCATCAATGAAATAAGGAAGTAAGAAAACAAAATATCCATCCTGTGAAAATTGTGGTAAAATGCATCCTGTAGAATGATTATCCAAGTCTAGAAAGTGCTATCTGTGTGGTAAGTCATGTCATATTGCTCATAACTATAAGTAAGATGATCAAAAGGCAATGAAAAGCCAGTAGTAAGATGTTTTAAGTGTAATTAAATGGGTCATTATGCAAATAAGTGTTTAACGAAAAACTCAACTAGGGGAAAGCAACTAGACTACAACCAGAAAGGGGTGGTGAAATCCTTTGAAACTACTTCAGCAGATGTTGGGCCGTCAAATGAAGTAGTATCAGGTACACTGTTTATTTGTTCAGATTATTCCAATGTTTTGTTTGATTCAGGGTCTACACATTCTTCCATTTATGATTAGTTTTCTAGTAAATTTGGAATTCCATCTCAAGATATGAATCCTAAAAATATGGTAAAAACACCTGGAGGGATCGTTGAGACAAAAAAAATTATAAGAACCTTCATATCCTTGTGTGCAGAAAGAATCTACTAGCAAACCTTATTGTTTTTCCTCTAGTAGAGTTTGATGTTATTTTGGGCATGGATTGGCTTTATGATTATCATGCTAAGATTGACTGCAGAGCTAAAATGGTTTCTTTTCAAAAAGATTTTCAGTTTGTGTACAAGAATGAACCCTTAATTTTGATAACATATCAGGAAGTTGAAAAACTAGTAAAAGATGGAAATGAATGTTATCTTGCACATATCGTTGAAAACAAGGGAACTATTCAGAATAATGATGTGCTAGTGGTAAATGAGTATCTTGATGTTTTTCCTAATGAGTTTCATGGTATTATTCATGATCGGGAAGTTGAATTTACTGTGGACTTAGTTCATGATTCTATGCAAATGTCAAAACCCCCTTATCGAATGGCTCAAGTTGATCTTTTAGAGTTAAAGAAGAAATTGCAGGAGTTATTAGATAAAGGTTTCATTCGACCTAGCACATCACCATGGGTTTCTCCTTTCTTGTTTGTTAAAAAGAAAGATGGTTCGATGAGACTTTTCATTGATTATAGATCCTTGAATAATATCACTGTTAAGAACAAGTATCATTTGCCTCATATTGATGATTTGTTTGATCAGGTCTAGGGAGCTCAGTATTTTTCGAATATTTACTTGACGTCGGGGTGCCATCAGTTGAAATTAAAAGAAGCAGACATTCCAAGGACTGTGTTCCGTACTAGATATGGCTATTATGAATCTCTTGTTATGCCTTTTGGGTTAACCAATGCACCTGATGTATTCATGGACTTTATGAATAGAATTTTCCATGAGTTCTTGGATAATTTTGTGGTTGTTTTCATTGATTATATTTTGGTGTTTTATAAAAGTAAATAGGAGCATGAAATTCATTTAAGGGTTATCTTGAAAACCATAAAGGAAAGGAGACTGTATGGAAAATTCAGCAAGTGTGAGTTTTGGTTACAAAAAATTTCTTTCCTTGGTCACATTGTTTTAAAAAATGGCATAACTGTTGATCCTTCTAAAACAAAAGTTGTTGAAGAATAGCCAAGACCCACAAATGTAACTAAGATCTGTAGTTTCCTTGGTTTGGACGGTTACTACCGAAGGTTTGTTGAAAATTTTTCACGCTTATCTAGTCCAATGACTAAGCTAACTCGGAAGGGTGTTAAGTTTATCTGGACAAAAGAATGTGATGAATTTTTTCAGGAGTAGAAAAGAAGATTCGTGAATGCTCCAATTTTGGCACTTCCTTCCAGGAATGGTGAGTTTGTTATATACAGTGATGCTTCGTTGAATGGACTTGGTTGTGTCCTTATACGGAATAATCAGGTAATTGCATATTCTTCACGTCAGTTGAAAACTCATGAGGTAAATTACCCCTACCCATGATTTGGAATTTTCTGCTGTTGTTTTTTCTCTAAAAATTTGGAGGCATCATTTGTATAGAGTAAAGTGTGAAATATATACTGATCACAAAAGTTTAAAGTATATATTCACTCAAAAAGAATTGAATATCAGACAGAGGAGATGACTGGAATTAATCAAGGGTTATGATTGTACAATTCATTACCATCTGGGAAAAGCAAATAAAGTGGATGATGCTTTGAGTTGAAAAATTAATGCTTCATTAACCATGATACATTTGGAACGGGATAATTTGGTATTTTATTTGATGAACTTTGGAATAGGAGTTGTTTGTAAGGGAAATTCTTATGTTTTGTTTCAAGTATCAGTGAAATCTTCTCTATCAGACAGAATCATGAAAGAACAGAAGCAAGACAGTGAGTTGCAGAAAAAGGTAGAGCTGGTTTAGAAGGGTAAGTTGCCTGAATTCAACATCGATAATGATTGTGTTTTGAGGTTTGGGAAGTGATTATGTGTGCCTTGTAATTCACAGTTGAGGGGTGAGTTGTTATGTAAGGCTCATAGTTCCCCGTTTTCAGTTCATCCTGGCAGTACTATGATGTACAGAGATCTGTGGGAGTATTACTGGTGGGATGAAATGAAAAGAGATATTGCTGATTTTACTGTAAAGTGTTTGACTTGTCAGCAGGTTAAAGCAGAGCGGTAGTTACCGAAAGGGATGCTTCAGCCTTTACCGGTGCCAGGGTGGAAATGAGAAAATGTATCCATGGACTTCATTGTGGTATTTCCAAGGACATCTCTAGGTAATACTGCAATCTAGGTTATTTTTGATCGATTGAATAAATCCTCTCATTTCCTTCCTATTTGAGATACATTCTCTCTAGATCAACTTTCTCGATCGTATCTTAAAAATATAGTCAGGTTGCATGGAGTTCCCCTCTCCATTGTATCTGATCGTGATCCCAGGTTTACTTCTAACGTTTGGAAAGGCCTTCAAAAGTCGTTGGGTACTGAATTAAATTTTATTACAGCTTTTCATCCTCAATCAGATGGGCAGTCAGAAAGAACAATTCAGACTTTGGAGGATATGCTACGGGCTTGTTCGATGGATTATCAAGGAATTTGGGACCAACAACTTTATTTGGTTGAATTTTTATATAATAATAATTTTTTTCCAGTATACAGATGGCTCCGTTTGAGGCATTATATGGTAAACGGTGTTAAACTCCATCTTTTTGGGATGAAGTGGGTGAAAGGAAGCTGATGGGACCATAATTGGTAGAAGAGATGGCAGAAGAAGTTCAGTTGATTCAGAAACACATGAGAACAGCTCAGAGCAGGAAGAAGAGTTATACGGATAACCAGAGGAAGGATCTATCTTTCGAGGTAGGTGATCATGTTTTTCTCAAAGTTTCACCGTGGAAAAGTGTGATGCGATTTGGTAAGAAAGGAAAGCTGAGTCCAAGGTTCATTGGACCATATGAAATTTTATATAATGTTGGATCAGTTGATTACCGAGTGGCTTTACCTCCAAGTTTATCTCTGGTACACAATGTTTTTCATGTTTCTATGTTGAGAAAGTATATGCCAGATCCATCTTGTGTTTTGAGCCCGAAGGTAGTTCGGTTGGAAGAGAATCTCTCTTATGAAGAAAAAACAGTCCAGATTCTTGATCGAAGAGAGAAAGTGTTGCAAAATAAGGTATTTCACCAGGTAATGGTTTTGTGGAAAAACCATATGGTTGAAGAGGCAACATAGGAATATGAAAATGCTATGAGAGATAAATACCCCCAATTATTTTGATAAGTGAATAAAATTACGAGGAAAGAATTCCCAAAAGGGGGGAAGTATGTAACATCCCAGGTAAATAAAGAATAAATAATTTTCATATTTATTAATATTTTTGAATTAAATATTAATTTTACTTTAAAGGGGTTTCTATGTTCGATAGCATACTCGATATGCAACAATGAGTTTCTTTGAAAACATACGTTGCACACTAGTAATATAATAATATTATTTTAAATGGTTGTGAACACATAGACGTTGTATTGGCGGTAATGAATAGAAACAACTAAAATATGATTATACATGTTTGTTAAATGGTTTTACATTTTTCCAATAAAATATAAAGGCTTAAAATAAGAAACGAATTCAATTTTAGGCATAGATACTCTAATATTCACTAAAGGTCGACTTATCGCCTTTTCATGGCGAAAATTCTTTAAATATAGTTTTGGTAACTCTTATACATTCGATGGGACCAAATGAAACTCTTATTTAGAATCGGAACATCAAAATTTACTTTGTGTAAATTTTTCGTATTTTTCCAATAAAGTTCATTTTTTAATGAATAGTTAAAAATGTTGTATTTTAATTCAAAACCTCTTTTTAATCTGATTTATTTATATGATTATATTATCTTTTGAATTGGTTTTAGAGTTAAATTAGAATATATTTTTAAAATTTATTCCAATATTGGTCGTTGGAATTAATTTCACTTTGAAATTGGACTTAAACTAGTGTCAATCTTTTGATATATATTGTTTCATAAAAACACGCTATTTGTCCTGACAAAGGAAATTAATTATTAAATTAATTAATGTAACTTATATGTTTTGAATTTTGAAAAATAGAAATCATTTTTGAATTCGAAATATCAAATATAACTTCGGGTGAAGTTTTGGTATTTTTCTAAAAAACTTCAATTTTTGATGAATAGTGAAACCACTAAGTGGTACTTAAAACTGATTTTTCATTTAAATGAAATTTTACCAGCTTTGTGTTTTGAATTTCAAAAATACGACATATATGGTTGTCATTAGGAAGTAAAATTTTGTTCAATGGGATTAAAATAATTTTTCAAGTGAATAGTAACTTTTAAATTTCTTAATCGCGATTAGAGGTAATTGGTGTAGTTTAAGGTAAAAATAGTGTTTTAATAATATGAAATGACCGAAAAACATGTCCTGCCCTTATTGGATGTGTCATGGCCTACCAAGACCATCCATGGGTCAACTTGGGGACCCCATGGAGCCACTTCGGTAGGAAAATGACATTAATAACTTTTTATTTAATGTTAAAATTAAAATGTCACAAACATGAGTTGTTTTAATAAACAATTTTTAAATGAGGTTATACAAGTCATATTTTTTACTATAAATATTAATTAGAAAGTTAAAATTATTTCCTACACCATTTTATTTTTTTATAATTTTTAGACATTGAATAATTAAATTATTTATCACACCACGATGATGCAGCGATTACCTCATTATTTAATGATTTAAATAAAATGAAAAGATAATGTAAAATCTAAGACCTACACTTGTCAAAAACCTATTGGATGGGTGGCTTTCGAACCCTTATCACATTATCCTCTAAATATATAATTGTGGGACCCTATTTATCTGAAAATCATTTTATAATAAAGTATCTTTTCTTAACATTCCAAGAGTGCCCCTCCTATCCTCTTATAAAAGGCCCTCACATCTACCTCCTTACCCACACCTCTAAAGCCTTTGGCTCGTCCAAACCATGGCCACATTGTCTCTCCAAATCCCTCTCTTACTCCTAGAAGCCATAATTTTTGCATAAGTCTTCCCAAGGAATCCTTTGAGCTCAAATCAAAAAGAGTTACCCGTTTTAAAGGTAGTGTCTTCTCTTGTGTTCTTATGTTTTATTTTGCTTCTCCAACCCCCTAAACTCTTTTTATTCAATTCTTTTGTGACAAAAACAGTATCATAAATATACTAGGATGTTTTTATAAGAATTATTCGAGTTACACTTACACACACCTTCATCTAATTGTTAAAAAACATACTGTTTCTGTGGATGGCGAATTTCTACCTCACGAAACGATGATTGTTCAACACTCATATAACACCTCCAAAGGTGGAAATTAAGATAACACTATATTTATATATGATATATAATATGTTTATGTTTTACTTAAGCTTCTGTATTTTTTATTGGTGGCATACCTTTATGGTTTCCATTGTGGGTAAACATGATAATTTTATTTTAGGAAGTGCGGACTACCGCCCCCTCAATGTGATTTGATTCGTTAATGCCATATGTGGGAAGTATAAAGGATGGATTTAATGATACTATATATGATATTATACTGTAATTATAATATACCATTATATAATTATGATTTCATTCCATTAAAGTATGAGATAGAAATGAAAATAGCATTCATGTGTACGTAGGGCTTACCGTCTCTATGAACGGTGCATTTCATTTCTTATCCCCAAATGTAATGTACTATTATAAGTACATATATATAATGGATATATATGATTTATGTTACATCTAAGTGATGAATATAATTCTGGAATTAAAATATACATACCTCTCATTTAGTTTTAATTCAATTAATATGACATAGAAATCAAAGTAGCATTCATGCGTACGTACGGCTTACCGTCTCCATGAACGGTGCATTTCACTTCTTACCTCTAAATGATTATGTAATATTCTAAATGCATGTATATACTGGATATATATGATATATATGATATCTACATCATTAATATAGTTCTTGATATAATGGATATTTTACCACATGAACAACTTGTAATTATAAAGAGTTTATTTTTGACTCAAGTACCAAGGATCGACAAAACAACAATTATTAACTTAAATAATTACATAGTGTTCATAACATGGTAATAAGTGATATAAAATGAATAATGAACTTGAAAAAGGTTCTTAAGAAAGTAGAAATTAACTCAAGTTTATTAGTCTGGATGTTAAAGAACGATCGAGTCAAGTCGGACCCGAGGTAAGGGACTTCATCTCAATCTCCTTTCATTGAGGCATATTTTGTTTTATACACAACTTTCCTTTATACGGTGTATAAAACCCTTTGACTTTTAATTTTGTACCAAAGGAATTTTTTTCTACGAAGAATTTTACATAACGACAAAAAGGAATGTTTCTTTTAACGTACATGGTGACAACGACCTTTTTCCACCGCTGCGAGTATTATTTGGTCTTTTGCTTCCTCAAAAAGCCATAATGTTTTTTAAAATGAAATAAATACCATATACTCTTTTTTGTATTTGGTATTGAAAAAGGTTTTTATAATGGATTTTTAATGTCAATATATTTAAGAGATATATTGTGATCAGAATGTGGATATTTTTTCTTTCCATTATGTTTGTTTTATGTCTTATGATTTTATAATGGTACTTGGACATTTGACGGGTTACGTGATAAACCATATGACGGGTGGTTCCGTGAATACCAGGATGAGTGGTTACATTATAACCTCCAATTCATTGGGTATGGATGTCGGCCGTATGGCTATTCCATTAAGTGATATGTGTGGAAGTCGACCGGATGGTTATTCCACTTAAGTATGTTTATGTCCCAAGTTACCTTTATAAGTTATGTGTTCTTTATATGGGTTTTATGGTAATATTTTGGTTACAACAGGGTAAGTAATGGTATTTTATTCAGTGAAGAGTTTTTACTACATCCTAAAGGTGAAAGGTATCACATTGATAAATTATACATGGTTTACTTGTTGTTTTGAAAAACTAACAGTTTTCATTCTTTGTGTGTCCTTTACTGAGCTTTTTATGCTCACCCCAAGTTTTTTTTTGAAATGTTTTTCACAGGACTTAATGTGGAATAGGGTCAAGGATGGGATCAAGGAAAATTCATGCTATCTAAATCATGGAACTAGACATGTTTCTTTTTAAGAGTTTTTATTCTATGGAAACTTAGTAGAAGTGTCTACTTTGTAATATTTTGAGATGTAATAGTTATGTCCTAATTCTCTAAAACTCTAGACCTGGAAAGATCCTCAATGTCAATTATTCATTTAATTCAATATTAAGTAAGGTTTAAGGTCGGGGCCTTATACACTCACTTTAAAAAAGTCTTTAGAAACTCTAGGTGAAAGTCCCACGCAAATTAACATCATACTTCTTAAATATTATCCCTCTTAGACCATCCTTTAAATTCTCATTTCACGAAAATCCCCACATCTAGAAAAAAACTAAACCAGCTTCCAGTCCCACTTCTCACTCCACTATCCTGAACAACCCCACCATCACTCTTCAAAGTCATGGAACTTTATCCTTCCTCTCAATAAGTAAACCCTCAACACACATCATCATAACCATACTCGACAGCCCCGCTGCATAATAACACCATACCCTGCACACCCAGTAACATAAACATAACCTAACCCGAACTTCCAACCATACTTCCCAACCACTACCCATATGCAATCCCATAGTATAACAAGTTCATCCATTCCCAGATCAACCAATCTATCAACCTATGATTCTATCACACCACCTGTACCACCCCATAATCATAGACACACTCCTAATCACAACACCACATGACCCGTATAAAACACTAGGTCGACAGAACCATAAACAGCACATAGCCACACCAAACATAAAAGTGAATTCAGATTTAGAAACCCTCATTCTTCAATTACACTATAATAATTCAGCGGTGATCACAAAACATGTTTGATCCTAGGGCATCCATATATTTAACTTGGTGTATGTGGTTAATCAATTTAATATTTTTAAAAGTTCAATAAGTACACAAAAACAAATATTCACAAGTCATATAGGTGTTAAAATAGAGTCTACCAACAGCCCTGATTTTCAGAAGGCATACACCCCTTTCAAAACATGACATGGATCAAGGATAATATATAAAACAAATCATTCAACATATCGTCATCCCAAACCCCCATTTAATACTTATTGTTATCTTCACTAAATTTGGTTCCAACTATATTCCCATGGGGACCTGGGTACTCCCACCATTCATTATACACAATTAAAGGAGAGATGGAGCGAATCATACTTAGAAAAATATATGATCAAACATTCTTACTAGAGCCAAAAATAGGGGGTTGTTCAAGTAACTGGAAAGACTCTAAGTAAAACTGAATCCATAGATAGAGCACAGATGTGACTCCTCGGGGAAGAAATCTTTAGGGAACATGAATAGGAAATAGAAGGGTTCAAAAAGTGAATATATTGACTTTAGAAAATCCAGATCCTTTATCAACAGATGGAAAATGGTTTCAAGGTCCATTAAAGCTGGATTGAGGTCAAGACCATGTTGTTTGACTATTTTAATGTCACCAGAGCATTAGGATATTAAAGATATAATTAGTATCCTTTAAAACGACTTTGTAAATGCTCAAATAAGGATTTAAACTTGTTTTATTTCAAATAAAACGTAATAGGGGAGAAATAATAAAAAACAAAGAGAAACTAGAAATGACACACAAAAGGGTAAGACACATAGATGATTCAGTGATAGTGAGTCACTGATCCATGATTGACTGATGGATGAGCCACCAACAATAAGACACTGATGTGACTCACCAACAATGACTCATCGACGTGACTCACTAACACCTGGACCACCAATGGTGTATCTACCGATGTCTTGACCAATCGACACCTCGACCAACCGATGCCTCGACCTGCAGATGCCTCAAACTTCTGGAGCCTCCACTTATCGACGACTCGACCTATTGATGCCTTGAATCACTGACGCCCTAATGAACTAACTTCCTGACTTACCAATGTCCAAACCTACCGATATTGAGCTACTAACACAGAGCTTCTGACGTTTAGTCCCTGACACATCCTCCCTTGTGAAAAATTGTAATTTTGAAAAACACATGAAATGAGCTATCGTTGCCTCCCAAACAACCCCCAAACACTGTATTTTGACAAATTAATTTTCTAAGATGGCCTGGTCCATTACACATAAATTTTCATACTGTTTTAGAGTAAAAATATCACTATTCCCACTCCAACAATGATCATTTCATGAGCTTTGGGATTTTTACTAGGTTATTTTTTCATCGGATCAAGGGATTTTAATGAAATAAACTACAAATTATTATAATTAATTTTACAAGGAATCTAAGATAGATGAATAATAGTCTTCAATTATTGAACACTAGAGGGTTTAAAAATAAATAACCCTGGTTTTATTTTGAGAAATTCTCTATGAAATTAATTATATTATGGTATTATAGCTCAAAGATGAAGATATCTTCGTAGGATTATATGTACACCTCAAAAAATTATGAAAAAATAAACTCTAATTTGTTTTTAGAAAATATTCAGATAAATAAGTAGAATAAAATTCAAACATCTTCGTAGTGGGACAAACACACATCAATAGATTGATAAAATACGTATGACTTTAAAATATCACCCAAAATGATTATAAATATTGTATCATATATATATCAAAGACAACTATAAAATTTGGTTTCTTTAATCCAACAATAAAATATAAAATAGAATGTTTCAGTGAATATATTCAAGTATAAAATGGAAAATACTTTCTAGAAAAGTGAAATTTTCAATATTGATTTCAAAGAATGAAATTTATATCATTGATAATAAGATCATTCAAATTGTTATATCTTTATAAAAATTGGCAGATAAATCCATTAATAATAAATAAGAATCCCCAAATAAAATTACTTCAAACGGATCTAAAAATTATAAATATAAATCCTGATATCAAAACTCACAGCGTATTTTAAAATTTAAGTTTAACAGATATAAAATTTAATAAATTCCATGAGAAATCGGAATGAACTATTTATTTATTTTGGATTTTTTGAAATGATATTTGAATAATTTTATTGAGATATTTACTCCAGTAAAATAATATTTTAATTCTACGAATAATTAAATTTTTAAATCATATAGAGAATTATATTAATGTGGGATTATTCATTTTCAGGTTGATTCAAAATTATGGTTCCCAAAAAATGGATACAAATTTTAGAGTTCTAAAATGTGTAGTTTAATACAAATATACATTTCTTAATGTATGTTATATCTCCAACATGAGGTTACTTAGGATAGGTAAATATCAATTGTTAGGAACTCGAAAGTGAGGTTTCTTAACAAAAGTGAGGATCCAGAATATAATTTTCAACAGAAACATGGGGTTCTAAATCTATGGTTGGAAACCAATGTTTTTTTACACATTCTAAACAGTGATTCCAGACTTCTCTTAACAACCAAAATACTTATCAGAGTATTCCAACTTCCAAATATAACGATAAACACTTAATAAAAGGATTTTATAATTTAAGTAAATATTTTATAAGATAAAAACCTAAAATCCACTAAAATTTTCTTTTTTAATAAAACAAATGAGGGTATTTTTCAGCAACAAAATCAATGAAACAATTATTGGATAAACATTTTTATGCTGAAAAAATGTTTTAAAAAAATTAAATAATGTATAATTTTTTAAAAAATGAATTTTAATAATAATTTGATCATATTAAGGAAAATTATTTTAAAATATTGAAGAAATTTGTATATAGAAGAATAATTAAATCAACTAATGAGGAAACAATATATAATTTACATAACAATATTTTGTTGATTGTATTAACTTCAAAAGTGGGGTAAATTGAATAAAAAAATAAAAAAGCAAAACAAAACAATTTCTAATAAAATAAATTTATTTTAAAAGAACAATATCTCTTAATTTCCCTCAATGGATATTTAATTAAAAATAATCATAAATAAAAATGATATTTTAGAATAACACATTATAACATTTATTCAATTTGAACCCAAAGGATGTTGTAAAAGAGAAAATGAAATAAATTTTTAAAACTCATTAATTTTAGTTAGTTAAAGATAAAATACATCCATATGGAATTTCATACATCATACAAAATAAAACATGGGTTGAAAATGGCATAAATCTCAATGAAAGGAAATTGAGATGAGAAATCCATAACCTTGAGTCAAACATTCCATGTACATACTTCCTATCATGTATAATAAAATTATAGTAGTTTAATAATTTATTAGTAACAATTTTTAGTATTGTTTCCTTACCATTATACATTTTATTTCATTTATTAACATGACTCATTAATTCAGTAGATTTTTTAGGTTTAATCGAATATTTTGAGGACGTTTGGTTCAAAATCCAAAAAAAAATTATAGGTTTTACATGGTCAAAGGTGTTATGGTTCCATAATATTTAAAATATTAATCAGTCCATATTTATAATATTCATACATTAAATATTTTTTAAAATTATTCATTAAAGGCATACATTAAAAATGAACCACGTTGCTTTTTGGCGTTGGTGGACCACATGTATGCATAGGAAACATCATCATTTTCTAAACAGGTGAAAGTATAATAAGGTAAGTAATTTGTTATATTTATATAATAACAACTATTTCCTGAATATTATATATGATCATTAAATCCATTATAATAAATTTTTTGTGATTTGATGATGAAAAATTAAACGTATCTCTTTGTGAATATGGTAGTCCACACGTATGTACAAGCAATGACTGCATTTTTTGGGGAAGGAAAAAAATTAGAATAAGGGTTGTTATATCATCATAAAAAAATTTCAGTGAATTTAAAAAAAAATGATTTTATTATATCAAAATGATTATATTATAATTTATGGAGGTAGAAGAGGAAATAAAATGAAATAACTATGTTAAGAGTTATACATCTTCTTTGGAAATTATCCTTTGGGTTACAACTTTTCCTTATAATAATTGTCTTAGGGGAATACCATAAGCTATTGAAATTTTATGACTAATATATTATGGAATTTTTTAAGGTATTGGATTAACTGAATGGCTTATTATGTTTTTTTAATATAGGATATGTGGTTCCATTTTATATGAGTCGTAGGTGGTGCACTTGTAATTATTCTACAATTTAAAATAATATAAGGTAAATTTCATTGAAAAGTGGATCAAACAAATCTCTATTTCATATTTGGGATGGTATAGGTTGAAAAAAATTCAATGACTAAATTTTTACATGTTTATGTTTCATTTTAAACCTTATCTTTTGGTTTAACACACTCTTTAACCGTTTTAAACCACAAATGTGGTAAACTATATTTCACTCTTTAATGGTTACAAAATTATCTACATGGTACCAATTGGCTAAAAAATGGCCGATTTATGAAATATTAGACTATTTATTATCCATAATTTCAACTTACAATATTTTTTCACTTTTAAATGATTTGATGAAATATTTTTTATCATAGAATTGTATTAATGACATTTTTTGGACTATTTCTTAAATTTGACTTTAAAACAACAAGAACGAAATGGAATTTGAATGTGAAGACATTAAAAATTAAATATAATTTATAATTACCAATTTAAATTATGTAATACCATAATTCATCAAAAATATATTAATTTTTATTAATTTTACAATCATTTACCTTTTTTCATATAGGAGGCACAATTATTGTATGACAATTCCCAAATATTTTAAGGTAATTATACCATCACATAAAATTTAAAATAAATTTATATCAAAAAAATAATTTAATAATATAAAAACAACCATTTATATCCAAATTTAACTTCTTTTTATCCCAATGAAAATATATTAGTGATACTAAAATAAGGAGAGTGACATTTTGTGTTCCTTCTATACATAAAATAATATATATGTTATAATCAAAATAAATAATCAATAACTATAAATATTTTAAATATAGGTTGTTATTGGTTAAATTACACATATAAAACTAATTAAGGGTAGGTTTTGTGATTTTTGAGGTCTTATCCTCTAGTTTTAACCTTATTTTACCCATTTTTCCATTACCAAAGTGAAAAATATTTACCCCAGTTACTTTTCATAATGACTAAAAATAATAAGAGTATATTTACCAAATCTGAACCTCTTAATTCAAACTAATTAATAAATTTTTAATATTTAATTTTTTAATAGTGGGATAAATTAATGTTAATATGAATTTGAAAAACACAATAGAAATTTTGGTTTTTAGACAAATGTGTTTGTTAGGCTAAAAATAAACTTATTCCAAAATAAAATATAATTTTAATTATTATTTTATCAAATTGATTATGTATAATTGAAGGACTGTTCTTTAAATTTAATACAAAATACCAAAAAAACATTGAAATTACTTGATTTATTGAAATTAATTTATTTTATTTAAAAAATAGGAATTTGTCACAATTCACTCAAAAAACAACATATTGATAAAAAATCCATAAAATCACTCTAAGATAATTTTTATAAGATTATTTAAAAGATTAATTCAATTTTTTTTTATAAAATTTATAAAATTTATAGAAAGTAATTATAATAACCTGAGAAAAAATGTAATAAAATCAATTTTAAAAGAAATAGTGTATTTAAATATTAGATGAATTTACTCTCATTCATTATCCAGAAACCAACATTAAATGAGTGTGAATTTACTTTATAAATTATATTGCCTAAAAATTTCATTAAAATCATTCAACTATTCCGATTAACTTATTTTAGTTTAATAAAAATACATTATTCACAAAAAACCACTATCAGAAAAATGCACCCTTTAATCTAAAATGGTTTTATTTTAAAATGATTACCTAATTCCTAATAGATACATCAATATTATGAATATATATATATATATATATAATTTTCTACCCATTTATACCTAACATACCAATGTCTTGTTTATAATGGTCATATTTAAATAATAATATATCTATAATGTATTGCAGTTCGTTTAAGCTCAGTGTTTCTTGTACCACACACTAAACAATATATTACTTAAATAAAATAAATTCAAAAATGTTGGGGAGATACACTCTACCCTTCTTACATAAATTATTTCCTCTAAATTTTTCCTTATGTTTTATAAAAAAGGACTAAATTTTTTTAAAAAAATTATTTCAAAAGAATTAAAGATAAAGCATCAGATTATGAATTTTACACTTATTTGAGGCTTTATCTTAGCATTAAGATAGTGAACACACGTAAAATTAACTACTATATTTAATTCTATTCAGCAAACAATGTTTCATTATTTGGTTTTCTTTAATGAAAATTAAACTTTTAATTAATCCCATATTATAGTTGATAAATAATGAATTTTTTATGCACGAAACACTAAAATAAACTTTTAATAGATTAAAATATCCAAAAAGGGTGAAAATTTATTTATCACGTTTCCTTCCATTAATAAAATAAAAAAAGGAATCAAAAATTAAGATAGTATCTAATATGAATAATCATTTATATAAAAAATACCATATATTGTATGAAAATCCCAAAAAATAACACCTAAAGTTCAATATAAATCATTCCATAAGTAATTGACTTTAAAACATTTTAAAATATTCTCCACCAAGTTAATACCCAAAAAATAAAAATAATTTTATAAAATATTCTTCTTAGATAAATTTATCATTAATTTCAAAGCAACCTCACTCCCTCATAAAGTCACAAAACAAAAATGCACGTTACCCAATCATCTTAAATAAACATAAAGGAATAATAAAATCACATATTCTTATAAAATATAATTTAACCATTATTTATAAAATAAAATCCCTTATTATAAAATAATATTTCCATTTACCTTAATCATATAATCTTCCAAATATAGTGAAAGTATGCAAACATAACATTTATTACTCAGTCACCAAATCACTTTTTAATACCACAGTTAATAATTCAATAAAACATCCATCCCTAAAATATAATAACCCTTTTATCCAATTAAGAATAATTAATACAACATCGAATATTATAATAAACATAAATGTTATAAATAACATTCAACTTATTTCAATAATAATATTAATTCTTTTAAAAAAAAATTCTCTACAAATTTTTTAAACATAAGAGTTATATATACCTCAAACATGAAATAAAACCTAATAATTTTTTTGAGTTACTCTTATCACATAAAAAATAAAAACAGTATTAATAAATTTAAAATTATTATATACCATGAACTTTTTTACCCATGGTGATATGTAAAACTAAAAATTAATTCTCAATTGATAACTTATTACCACTAAAATAAACTAACCAATCCATTTAGCACCAATTATAGTGTCTTATAATGTAAATTAATAACAGTGAAATGATTTTTTACAAAGGGGTCATGTTAATATGTTTTTTGGATATTTTTGGTTTAGAGTTTTAGATAATTAGGAAAAATTATTACATGAAAATGAATTACAATAAAAAGAGGACACATCCACTCAATTTATATTTTATGGCAGAAAGATATATGTTTTTTAAATTTAATAACATGGTTCTTTCAAAGCATTGATTATAGTGAGAACTTTATAATTTATTCCAGTAAAAAAGTTATAGATCCATTCATATTATCCTGGGCAATCAAAATATTAATAAAAGGTTATCTCAAATTATGCTTAAGGGAAAGTGTACAATAAAATAAATCATAGAATAAATAAATCATGAATAATATATCATAGATATACTCTATCAAAATTTGATATATAACTAGTATCACATAAGGTGAATATGTCCACTGGTGAAATAACAAAATAAATAAGAAGATGAATAAAAATAAATTATTCCTTAGAAATGTAATACATTATTTTGTTCATCATAATAATATTATCACGACCATAACACAAGACATAAAAAATATACTTCCAATGCCTCATGCCAATAAATTATAAATAATAATGTAGACATGCAACAAATACCGAGGATAATTTGTCTCAAGATACCTATTGATGAATTGAGGTGATATAATAGGATATTCCCATAAATTAACTAGACAAATTCATTTATAATATAAAATAAATTAATAACTTTTTAATGCTTAATAATCATAAACATGCAAATTGAAATATTAGCATATGAAATTTTTATACTTACCCCAACTAATAAATAGAACAACATGGTCATAATCCTTCAAGAGAAATAATATGGATGGTTTAATTAGATTATATACCTAATAAATCATAATAATCATCAAAATATTTTTATATAAATAAAATACATTTAAAAGAACATTTGATACTTTCTTTGAAAATATAAAAGAAATTTTTTCATCTGACTAAATATTAAGTAAAAAGGTTGTATAATATATATAAAATGGATTCATTTGAAAATAAAAAATATAAAATTTTGAAGTAAGATTTAATTCAAATAATATTTGTGACAATGGAAAAAATTTATCAATTGGTAAACATTAAAACAAACATTCATTTTACACTTTAGGTAGAAATTCAAAAGTAGCTCATTCAGAAAATGATAAAATGATTAAATTTATACCTTTATAAATAAACCATAATATGTTTGAAAATAACTTCAAATAATCATTTAATTATAATAAAAATATTTATTCAATACATTCTAAGAAATACTTACATAGAAGAAAATTTAAATTACTAAAACGAAAATAAGGTCATATTTTATTAAAAAATAATTTTCTTGATCATATTAGGTCCCAAAAAGAGGAAAGTGAAACAAAAAAATGTAAAATCACTAGATAACTACTAGAGAATAAAATATATATTTATTAAAATATTAATAGTTATAATTTAATTTAATTTATATTTAAATACAAACAATCTCAAATAGAAATGACATTATTGAATAAACTCTTATGGGATTCATAACTTTTGAAACCAAAGGATATTGAAGAAAATAAATAGAGGTGTATTTGTAAAAATAATTTAATTTTTGTATATTAATGATAAAATATATACATAATTAAGGTCACAAATGATATAAAAGAAAACATGTGGTAAAAATGGAATGATAAAAAATGACAATAAATTGAGATAAGAAATCCCTTACATCGAGTCTGACTCCCCACATACATTCATTACCTCATGTATAACTAAATTAAATTAATTATATTATTTCATAAAAAAAGTTATGTTTATCTCATTATAATTAATCCTTTTATAATATTTACTACAATGTCTTATTTAGTTACTAAATTTGTTAAGTTTACATTAGGCATTTTCAGGACATTTCATCCATAATCAAGAAACAACATAGTTTGGTTTACCATTGTCAAAGGGCTAATTATTAAATCCTCCAAAAATATTAAAATGGTATAATTATTATATTTTAATTTAAATATAATTTTATAATCATACGTTAATAATAGACATGAAAAAATGAATTATATAACTTTGTGATGGTGGTAGTCCACACACACACATGAGCAATGCTGTCATTTTTTAATGAGTGAAAATGTAAGAGGGAAAGAAATATATTATTTTTGTAGAGTCATATATATTTTAGGGATATCATATATTTTCATTAATTCTATCTTTATATTCATCCTTCAGAGTTGGTGATGAAAAATGAAATGCATCTCTTTATGGAGGTGGTAGTCCACAAACATACACAACTGATGATTTCATTTCATATAGGATAGAAAAAGAGATGAATAAAGGTTGTTACATAATAGTAATAAATTTTATTATATTTACTTTAATTGTTTTGTTAAATCATAATTTTTATGAAATAATTTAATTAGGTTGAAGAAGTAATAAAATGAAAGAACATGGATATGTGTTATACATATTCATTAGAAATCCTCCTTTGGATTACACATTGACCCTTAATAAGATGGTATTGGGGGATTAAAATATATATAAGAAGTGTAGAAGGAATTTTGGATGGTATTTAAGAATATATTGGATGAACTAAATGTCTCATTATATGTGATTAATAGAGGATATGTGGTTATCTTTTATATTTGAGGTCGAGGCACAAATGTAATTATTCAAAATATTAAAATAATATATGGATACATTAAAAAAAATTGATCAAAATTTGGGTAAATTTAGAATTTTGGATGATATATGGTCTAAATACCAAAAAACAATAAACATTATACATGTTTATGTCTCATTTTTAGCCTTATCGTTGGGTTTAGTCACCTCAATAACAAATTTTTACCCCTTTAAGGGTTGTAATTTTACATATACGGTGGAAATTGGATCATAAATGGTACATGTATAAGATATTAGACTATTTTACATCCCTATTTCCATCATAAAATATTTCGCTTTTTTTAATCATTTATTAATATATTTTTTATCATAAAATAGAATTAAATTAATTTTTGGGACATTTATATTAAATTTGACTTGAATGGTATGAATACAACAATGGAAGTGTAATATAACCACATATACCATTAATTATAAATCATAATTCCCTATTTAATTTTTTAACAAAAAATTAATACAAAAATATTAATTTTATAATTTTAAAATCATTTACCTTTATTTTACTACTGATTACACAAGCACTGCATCGACATTTCATAATCATTTAAGGTGATTAAAAAAATAAAAAATTAATATCATAAAAATAATATATAAATAACAGAAATAAACTCCATTTGTTACTGGTATTAACTTATTTTTATACCAAAGAAAATAAATTTGATATATTAAAAGAAAAATTGTAATATTTTTAACTTATTTTTTAATTAAAATAATAAAAATGATATAAACAATGGAAAGAGGAAAGGAATTGAGAAATTTTATAATATATGATGTTATTGGTGAAATTAAACATATAAAATGAAATAAATTTAGGTTTTATGGATATTTTGAGATCTTATCCTATTGTTTCAACCATTATTTACTTGTTTTACCCTAACTGATGTGACAAATATATACCACGGTTGTTGTCTATAATAAAAAATAATAAACGGAAAAAAGTTACTCAATTTGATCCAAATAATTCAAAATATGGATTTAATTTTAAATATTCAATTTAGTGAAGTTAATGAAATTAATATTAATATAAATGTGAATAACAAAATGAGAAAAGGTATTTTAGATAAATATTTTCTTACGTTTAAAAATGAACATATACCAAAATAAAATAAAATTTTGATTATTATGTAATTAATTAGGATTAATAATAGTTAAATAAGGATAATTTTATTTAAGAATAAATCCAAAATATATTTCATCTTTGAATTAACATAATATAAATAAAATAAATGGTCCTACATGAAAAAGTCATCATTTTTAACTATCCACTGAAAAATAAATGTTTCTCTAAAATTACCAAAAAAATAACTATTAGATAATTTGAACTTGTTTATTTGAAAAATAATGTGCAAACATTAAAATATTATTTATAAAAGTTTTAAAAATTAATTATAATATCCATGAAAGAAATGTAATAAAACCCATTGTTGAGGAAAAGGTATTTTTGAAGTTCAAAATGAATTTATTCTCATATTATATCCACTAAAAATGATTAAAATAATGTTAATTTATTTTATTAAATATATTACCTATTAATTTTATCAAAATAATTAATCTATATTTATTCACTTATTTTTTATAAAAAATCATTACAAACATAAAACCGTTTTATGAAAAATATCTCCTCAAATATGATATGATTTTATTTAAAATTTATTTCTTATTACACAATAAATGCATTTTTAATTATTAAAATTTCACAAATATGTTCCAAAATATAGCTATTCAAACCACAAACCAATAGCTATATTATAATGGTCATATTTAAATAATTATATTTCTATATTATATCATGGTTTTTAAGCTCGGTGTTGCATATACTGCAAGCTATTGAATATCTTATTTAATGAAAATAAATTCTAAAATAAGGGGGTGTTAAATTGTTTATAAAAACTAACTTCCAATAAAATCATGGATTACCTACCTTAAAATATAATTTAGGTAAGGATCGCTATGTATCACCAATAGCCTCATAGACATGTGTTCCCATAATTGGGGATGACCCGCATGCCTGAACGGGTCATTAGACTAAAGATTGTACCCACAAGAAAACAAATATCCCTTATAGTTTTATTTTTCATCACTCATGCAAACCCTTATAATCTTTCGATACGTTTACCAATCCTGACTACTAATCTATTCCAGACACACTTTAACTATGGAGTTGTAATCAGGTAGGCTTTTGGAAAGAAAGGTGCACCTTGTTTACTTGATTCATAACATTGTAAGTTTAGTACGTTGTCATTATGTGGTGTAACATTAATCACCCCCCCAACCCCCCAGAGAACGAAGTCATCATTATGGACCTCACATATCATTATAAGCAGTGCCACCACACTTAATTTTGGTTACTACAAAGATACTAATGTAATAATTGGGCCCCATTTATGGTACAGACATGCCGCCTTCACATGGGCATCTCATCTTGGTGTTCCAGGTACCACCAGTTTTCTTTTAGACACGTGGTACCCTATTTGGGTCTGCCCGCATTCATGAATGGTTCATTTGACTAATGATTTTCCATATATTCCAACACATGTTCTTTCCAACTTGAATTTCCCTCACCCTCATAAACCATGAGAAACTTCCCAGAAGGTCACCCATTCTAGTCAATACTCCTTGACCAGTGCACTAACTATAGAACTCTAATCATTTAGGTTCCCATAAATAATGTTCCACCTTTTTTGACATGATACATATCATTTATTCCTTTAATCTTTTGTCATTTCGGGTGTTATATTATGTGTTCTAAAAATGATACTTGTGGTAACTAGAATTCACACCTTAGAAATTTGGTATATACTTTCTTCTTCATCAGTGTCTTTCTCACAATTATCAAAGGATTTGTATACTTACTTACTCTTAGAGTATATAATAATATCTTCTATAAATACGAACAAATTTTTTTTTGTGATCATATATAAATAAAATATTTATTAAATACGTGAATATATTGGGGATAATTTTAATTCTAAATGTATTCACTATAAATTCATTATGTTAGTAGCTCAAATAGAAGGTTTTATTGGGTATATGTTCACCTTTTAAACTTAATTATTTATATCCAAAATTATGTAAAATCTTTGAAATGTTTTTACATCGACATTTTTTGGCAAAAAACATCAATACGGTGTAAAGGATTCTTATTCTTGATCATGATCTTGTTAAATTCATGATAATAAATGTATATTCTTATTTATCCATATTCATTCATAACAAAAATAACATGTAAACCCCATGGTATCACACTTGGCCAGATGAATCCCTTATAATAATCTTACTACAGTTTTTTCTTCGATTATTGTAACACAATCAAGGCCTTTAAATAAAGAATCTTGGAAATTGGTGTAGTTCTAGGTAAGAGTTCAATTGAAAACATAACATCACAATTTGGTGAACTCTTGAATTTTATTAAAAAGATATCAAAAGACACTCTTAATGTTCAAATTTATTCTATCCTGAGATTCTCCCCAACCATATGGGATAAATACCATTTATTAAATTTAATCAAGACTAATAAAATTAAATGAAATTACATTGAAATATTTTATTCATCCTCCTATTAAAATTGATCATGGGTTCATTTGGAATATGAAATGTGATTTACCTTCATTGGTAATTGATATGGTATCTATATATAGAGAGTAAATCTATAGAAAAAATCACATAATATTTTTCTAAAATGAAAAAAGAAATATTTATTAGAAGCACATTCCCATTAAATTTAATTATATATGAATCATAGACTTAGGATATAATCCTCATACCATTTATAATTTTGACTGATAATACAATATATAGTAATTGAGGTTTAAATTGGACACCATTGTAAAACTCATCGCATACAAAATAATTCATAAAAACTGAATAAAATATGAAATTATAAATTCTAGAGTATATGGTATGAATACCTTTTGTCCAGTTTTTCCTAAAACCCAAATTGTAAATATTGATCATGTGAGATTTAATTTTATTTATACAAATAATAGGTTTTTAAAGTTTATCATCATCATTAAACCTTATATTTGAGAACTAGAAAGTAAAATTCCCATATTAATTGCATTTAAATACCTATAGGATAGTCGGTACATTATTTGTATCACACTCCACATTTACATTAGTAGTTAACATATTCCCAATATGTCGATACTCGATTTACTGATGACCCGCCTTTACACACTTTATGGATTTACCAGTCCCCTTAAGATAATTCCCTAAATGTTTCAATCCACACTTCTAGAAAATATGAAGACATATCTTCTAATATCAATAGTTTTTATTATAATAATTTCCATTGAATTTAGTATTTAATTTCTTTTAAAAACCATGAGATTTATAAGTTACTATGATATTCAATTGTATATTTATGGAATGTAAAATGATTTATTAATAAATATTTAAGTCCTTTATAGTTAACTCCCTTTGGAAACTTAGATTCAGGTTAATGAATAATCAACCAATCATAATATTAGTTTCAATTTTACTTCAATGATATTACCTCAGGGGACTTGTACAATTATCATAATTGGTTCTAATAGTTTCTTCATACAACTATTTTAGTTCATTGATTTCATTCTCAATTTTTTTATTAAAAATGAGGAATGTAATTATTGAAAATAAATTCCTAAACTCATTACAACCCATAGAGTTTATTTCTTCCTATTTCCTTGTGTTATTTATAATATTACACCATTAATCTACTTCATCATCCAAATTATAAACAACCAAGATCAAATTTTCATACTCTTAGCACAAGAAAATAGAAAATATGATTTTAGTGATATTGATCCATTTATTATTAATTATTAGATCCGGGAATTTGGTTGATGTTTCCACATTAGAGACTCAATAGTACATATTTCCCTCCTTTTCCCATTTTTAATCCTTGGATGATTCATATCTTGAGGAATTTTTGTAAGAATACACACAAAAATTTTATTTCTAGATATATAACATTTGATTTATTTTGTGAAACCCCATTAAATTGTTTATCACATTCAATAATATCATGATTCATTCTCATTCCATCCATTGAATAAAACCAAAATCATAGTACGACGAACAATAATTATAGTGATAAAAAATATAATCATGAAATTATATTAAGAGGACATCTGAATCATAAGATCTTTTTTTCAATATATGGAACCCTAGATTTAGACTAGGTAATCCATTGTCATTATCTATTCAAATTCATTATAACGGTTCATAAATAATATTTGATTTTTCTAAAACATATCCCTTTGGAGATTATATCCAATTATCAAGTCTTAGGATTACTCATTTTGTATCGATGATGATTGTGATCATTCCCAATCCACCCTATTCAGAGTTGTTACGCCAATATGAATTTTTTCCATAGCCACATCTATTTTACAGTATTCATACATGGATATACTTGTTTGGAATACCACACCTATTTATTTAAAATTAATAAGTATTTTTCATATACTTAATCTTGTCATACATTATCTCAATAATGTATTCTAATACTAATATCAAAAATCATTAAACCCTCTCTAATACCAATGGAGGTGATCCAAACATTACATGCATAAATTTTAAAAAATTTTAAATTAATATTTATTACATTTCACAATAATTCATGCCCAACGACTATAAAGGTTTAGTTTCTTTGGATACTAGATACATAATCATATTATTACATTGAATAACATAAAAATCACCCATAATTTATTCTCACGTATTACACATATTAGTCATACCTTATTTAAAAAATTGTTAATAACCATTAGAAAGTAAACACAGGAAAGAGTGATATCTGATTCACAGTAAGGATAAATAGTATATTTTTTAATAATTTATCATAAGTGTTAATAATATAAGAATAAGGGTTTGATAGGATTATATTATCATTAAAAATCATACCAAAAATTTAATAGATCCTAAACATGAATCATGAGTAAATTCATTTTTAGTTCATAAAACAAGAACAATAAAAGTTTCAAAAGTCATGATTAATAAAAATATAATTTTAGAATAATTACATTCCATAATATTATTTAACAAACGGTGGAAGAATCATAATTATAAGATTAATTTTTCAAGGATCTATATGAATAAATCCATTGTATATTGCGCTTTATTTATCCACATATGTACCCTCTTTGGGCATGGGATAACCTCCCATGTACTATATTTTACCATCTCATTATAATATGTATACATTTTCATTTCAAAATATTTAAACATTACTCAATTCATTGGAGGTCTATAATAGACCTGCCCATCACAAAATCATAATCCTTTCATATGTATTCCAAAAGAACTTGAAAAAATTTATCATTTTCTAATAGATTTACTTAAGGAAAAAACATGTTTCATCAAGATTTAATCCTCATAATCAATGATCATCCATAGATGGAATAAAATTGAAAAAATATATCATGTCACCAATAAATTAGAATAAATATAAAAAGATCTTATTATTGATGAAAATGTTGTTACAAGAGCACTAAAAATTTTCATGAGGAAAATAACTTTTTAATTTTGAAATCAATTATTTAAAATATAATAATTTCTTGAATATTAAGAAAACAATTCTCATTGAAATTAACCATATAAAAATATAAATTAATCATTAAAAAAATAGTATTAATGACAATGAGAAAAAATTCATTTTGTAAATGATAAAACAAAGATACCCTTCACACTTTTGTTAAAAACTGCCTTTTGGAAAATAAAAAGATGTGTCCATTTAAAAAATATTATATAAATTAAATTATAGTAAAAAATAAAATTAATCATCTTTTTTTGGATATTAAAAACAATTATTAAAATTTGTTAAATAATGTATGAACATTGAAGAAAACAAAACCTGACTCAAAATAGAAATAATGATGGTTTTCCTTAAAAATATTATTTCTAACCTTTGAGTACTTAAGATTGTAATATGAAATGAAAATCTATAATATCGTGAAATAAACAAATTATAATAAAATAAATTAGACTTATGAGAGATATATCACATTATTTTTATCATCATAAATTTAATTATAAACAATCCCAATAAAAAGTGAGATTATAACATCAAACCTTTTCTGTTGTGGTTAATTTTGAATCATAACCCTCATAAAATAAATAACATCAAATGAAACATTAAATACCATAAATTTTAATATATTAAAGATATGAAATATCAAAGGTGATGCTTATATACCCAAAAAATAAACTGGTGAATTTGGAGTATATCTAACAAAAATAAAAGTGAGATGTGAAATCCTTACCTCAAGTCTAACAATCTTCATAAATGATCTAACCTTATATATAATAAATATATATTTATTAATATTATATAAAATAACTAAATATAAACTTATAATATAAAATTTTATCCACTTATGAAGTTTCTTCAGTCATTTATTTAAAATTATTTATTAAAATATTTTTTATTGAGAGATAACTATTTCATCTTTTATATAAGTTTTGGTTTGGTGGTCTCGGTCCTCATGTATTGACCTTGGTTCAATAAACTGTAGAAAATTAATAATTTTATAAGTATCATTTTTAATCACAACATTCACTATTAAAAAAATTCGTATAAATTATTAATGGAAAATGAATTCTATCACTCTGTGGAGACAGTAGTCCATATATACACCTGGGTGATGTTTTTTTCCTTTTTAGTGGTTATAATGAATGAAAGACAAATATTAATTCATTAGTAATAATTATAATTATATCAAAAATATTATATATATTCATTAAATATAAAATTATTACCATAGATGTAATGTGGACTTCAAAAATGAATCACATCACTTTAGGGAGGTTGTAGTCCAAACATACACACGATAGATATTATCATTTTATAAAGGGTTGGAAGATAATAATTTAGAAAATATATTAAATTAAAAAATAATTATTCTTTCAAAAATATCATTTATAAAAATTAAATCTATTAAAATAACCTACCATGAAAGGAGGTAATCGAAAAAAATTCATATAACTACATGAATGTTACAGTCCACATATACACATAAGTGATACATTCATTTAACATTTGATGAAAGGGATATGGGAAATGGTTTTCCCATAATCATAATAAAATATCAATATATTTATTATTCTGGTTTAATTATTTTACGATGGATTAAAACTATATTGAGGAAGAAGAAGAATAAATTAACTTTGTAATAATCGGGTTCGAGGATTATCTCTTCTTTGAGAGGAATTTTTTGGATTACATCTTAAGACATTATTGGATGGTATTATAACAGTAATAGGTTATCAAGAAAAAAATTAATTACTTTTTTATGGTTTCTTGGGAGTTATTGACTGAGCTATAATGATAAAGTTTTGTTAATAGTGGGGGATAATAGGCTTCATTTTATAACTAAGGGGAGGGACAAATAAATAATTACTTAACATAACTCAATAATATAATGTCACTTTCATGTTCTAGTGTCAAAAAATATCAAAAAATTTAAAGATAGCATAATATAATTTTATGTATCTTTATCAAAATCTTATTTAGATATGCTTAAGTGTAAATTTTACCCTTATCTCATAGTTTAACCACCACCATTAAACCCATTTTAACCTTAATGTGGTAACAAAATTTATGGTTTTTACTATTCATTATTAGAAAAATAAATGTGGACTTAGTAATAAATTTTGAAATTTTGAATCCAAATATAGAATCATGTCAAATTCACTTTATATAATTTACTAAATTTAAATTTAAAATAATCAGGAAATATGAAACGAATACTCTTTTTAGAAATAATAATTTTTTAAACAAAAAACTAGATTTACATTCATTCACTACCATGTAAAAAAATTTAAATGATTGTTAAAATATATTATTAAATAAATTTTATTTAAATTCTATTAAAATTAGTTATAAATAGTGATTTATTTAATTTATTAAGAAAAAAATACATTGCGTACATAAAATCATTTTTCATAAAAATAATTCTACATACAATAAAATGATTTTACCTTCCTTGCTAAACATTAGAAAAGAAATGTATGAATAATTATTCATAAAGTACCAATAAATTTTATTAAAGATAAATTTCCATAGTGATAAATGTATATTTTTATATACGTAATCCTAATAGCTAGAAAATACATTTAGTCAAAAAATAGAACTTTTAATTGAGAAATGATTTTATTAAAAATTAATGATTATTGGTAAATGAAAAAATAATTATATTTGAATTAATTAAAAACTTTATAAGTGTATTTAATAGTTTTTATCATATTCATACTTACTAATCCAAAAATAAGGTTACAAGAGACATAATACATCCGGATTTATTAAGAATTGGTTTTGAGTGTAAAGAATGTTTTCAAAAACATAAAATTTATTTTAGAGGAATACTAAACAAATATCAAGGTGTCTTGATTTTTTATTATAAAATCTATTTTGGAAGTTCCGAATATTTTCATAGACATGAAACTTTAATTTCATATAACAATTCAACCATTATTTTTTTATATTGAATTACAAATGACTTTGACCAGGGTTACTTTTAAATTATTTTCCCAACAACATATTCAACATTGAGGATAAGTTTTTGTTTTATGTGTGGTGTAGGGTCATAAAAAATGTTTTTTGCTATAACTTAATAGATACATATCTTAATACATAAAAAATTAAATTTATCTATTTTAAGGATCATTTATCCAATTTTATTCGAAGGTAATTTTTATGAAGCTTAACTGCAGTTATTTCACATTAAGGATTTTAATTTATTTATTTACTCTATAGATATAATTAGATGCATCAATTATATTGATCCAATTGAAATTATACCTTTTTTAAATACACAGGGAGTTATATTTACCAACTTCATTAGTTTTAATCATTTTTAACCTTTTTTATAAACATAATATATTTATTTGAATAGGCTATGAAAGGAATTATTAATCAATGAGAACTCATATTTATTTAAAATAAAACTGGTGGTTGGGTTATTTATCTATTATTTTTATTTATTAAGATCACTCTTTTACTAGTTGTGGCTATTTACTATATGTTAATTATGAGAGTCTATTCACTAAAAAAATAGATGTTTTGATGTTTTAGTTAAATGAAAATGTAATATTGTTTAACCATTCTAAAAAATATCATTTTAAATCACTTCTATAAAAAAATTATATTTTTCCCAAACCACGTGATTTGATAAAAGTAATCACATGTATAGCATAAGAGATTATATCTGTTGAAATCCATTTGAAAATAAACTCATTGCTAGAACATTGATTTTTTATTATAGAGGTCACTTTTTTCCACTGAGTATTTACTATTGATTTCTTGAGGAAAAGAAACTTCTTAAGTGTGGTAAAATTATACATGCCCCTATTTCGATACATTTTTCCCCATATTAATTATGTAGTAATTGATATTAAAATGATAAATGTGTTTATAATTGATTCTAATTTAATTATAGCTGATTTCAGTAAAAACTGTTATTTTTTAATATTATAATGAATACAATTGTTTGTAGGATTAAGTGATTAAATAATTATTATGCTTACTTCCCTATAGTTTTAGGATCATTTATTTATTTCCTTGTAATTATTATTATGATTTATGTTTTGAATCATTTTTTGGGTGATTTTGGTTGGGAATTTTAATTCTTATAGTATAATGAATTTATTTTAGAAATATGTTGTTGTTTAAAAATTTATTTTTCCCTATGAATCATGGATATTTCATTGAAAATGTAAAAATATTCTTAGCATATGAATTTGTAGTTCCGTATAAATTTTATATGGATTTTTGTAATTATTTTGTTGGATTTATAATAACTATATAGCCTCATCATATTTCATGTCTTTCTCCTTTCATCAAACATCAAATTCATATGATCAGTGTCTGTGGAAATTAAAACAGGAATTCAAGTGAGCCCTAAATTTCTAAAGGGAGAAACCAAATATTTATGGGTTACCATAAACCTGTGTGAATGTGATGTTAAATTCTTTAATACCATGTTAATATATAATGCATTCTATATTAGGGTAATAATACCCTTGCATTATTGTACCCACACTTCATCAAAGCCTTGATCATCATCATTCAGGAATTGAGGGATATGGAAAGGTCACTTGAAATTGTTAATAAAGTGTAACCTTCATGAAGTAGGTATAGAAATATTATTATACATGAATATTGATCCACAAAAAGGAAATTTTCATGTGTATAAGGTTATATAAGGGAAGTCTAGTGCCATTCACTTAAATCAAGGTGTAATCTAGGTGTCAATTATATATAAAGATACCGCAAATTCCAGTTCAATTAGAAAAACCCTTATTTACTAAAGTAAAAAAAATCAATTTTTAGGTGAGGAGGGATGTTCGAGGTCGATAAAGAATAGATCAAGGGATGTTTCTAAAGTTTTTTTGTAGATGATTTAAATGAGTAATCCTAGTTGTGACTCATGTATTGGTTCATCATAATTAGATTTGAATTATAACACATGTGGGGGTTTTGAATTCTCTATTGGATATTTTCATGAGTCACATGAGGGAGTTGATGAATATTGATTGGAATCCCATGGGGAAACTAGAGGGATCATTCTGAGGCAGCTAGTTAAAATTACATGTCTAGGATGTAATGAAAAATATTATTTTAAAAGGACAACCTAGAAATTTGTGTGGGTACCTACTTTGGGAACATGACGGATTAAAGAGAATGTACACATTAGATTCTTAGAGTGACTAGAAAAGAACCATGCCACATGGTACCTACTTTATTTGACACTAGATCTCATCAAAATATAATATTATTCTTCATTTTCTTTATGTTTTATACCACTATTTATAAAATAATATTTTTTAATTTTTATTTCAAAAATTATTACTAGATCAAATTTTTTGAGGAATGATATTTTTTGGTTCACCTGTACTTTATTTGGGCCTTTATTTATAGTATGTTTGATAATATTTAGTAAATTATGAAATTTTATAATACAGAACATTGACAATTATTGAAAACTAATCTCAGTTGAATTCAATTTATGATACATAATTCTTTTAAAAGAATTAATCTAATATGATATTTTCTATTGAGATTGACACATCTGTATGAAATGAAAATTCATTTTTGGGGAAACCTATTTCATTATTTTAGTTTTGATTTTGATCTTGTGATGAAATAATAAAGTAATTTACCATTCATAGGTTGAAAAACTAAAAAATATAGATATCTTTTTCTATTATAATTGTAGTGTTCTTTTCTCAATGAATGAATGAAGGAAACCATTTTCAAAACTGGAAAATGAAATTTAAATTCCACTTGGATTATTTCTCCTTGATTTCTATCTGATCTATTATCACTTTAAAAATGTCTTATATTTTTATTATACTTAAATAATAATAACAATATTTCATGTTAAATATATATATTTTTAAACTATTAAGTCAATTTGTTTATCAACTTGGTATCCACACACATTACCATTATCTAAGGGATCAACCCAAATCATTATTATACTTGTTCCTAGAAATAAATAAATAAATAAATAATGTGTTTATTATAAAAATATCTCATCCGCCATCAATTGAATTGAGACAATAACTCCTGATCTTACAAGTCATTGGGTAATACATTTTCGATTTGAAAATAATTCAATTTATTTAAGAACATTACTTTTATATGATGGTTAGGTAAATGTACCTATATAGAAACCACCAATAATGAAATAATACATTATTTTTCAATCTATGTATATCAATTCGGATCTATAGTGCCTTTATAAGATTGATGTTCTGACAGATCTCGAGTCTCAGTCAACTTAACTAATACACTTTATCCAAATGGATTTGAATTCAAGGATTCGAAGGAATCCATATGGATTGGTTATATTTTCCCCCATCCTAAATATATTGGTTGTTTTAATTATACACAACCATCTCAAATAGATATGTGATCTTGGAAAATAAAACAATTCCCCTAATAATAATATACATGTATCATCACCCAAATATCAAGATATTGGTACATAATCTACCCCAAATGATTTTGAAGAGTAAGGGGAAGATATATAAGATTCCCCCATATTATAATTAAGATCTAAATATTCCATCATTTCATCTATCAGATAAAATAATTTTGATTGAACTTCTATTTCATATAATCATAAGAAAAATAATAGGGAATAAAACATCTCAAAGATACCCCTACAACATTTGGGGAAGGTGTCTCAACAACAATTAATAAACACAATTAGGTTTATTTGGGTATATATTCGGACCCATTACCTACATTAATATGTGTCTCCCTATCCCATGAGGAACAAAAATGTATATCTCTCTCTTTAAGCAACATTGGGAGGAATTTATATGGAACAATACAAAGATTCCATTTGGGTTTTCTGAACTACCACTATGGTTTTAAACTGGTATTTTTGAAGATAAATACAACACATGATTACAGTGTAGAGGTTATTCTTTATAATATCCTTAAGCCCAAATTCATTCACAAAGTTCATTTTTTGAAATGGATCATCAATAGTTTTCTCATAAAGAAGTAGAATAGCAAAATATGAGTCTGCATCGATTTGAGGGATCTCAAAAGACATATTCCAAATGATTAACTCCCAATGTCAATCATATAAATACTGATCTATTTAACCAATGATTTTTAGGTACTATCCTTTATAGATGTGTAATCAATCTATATATATATATTGATTTCCTTATATGATAAGGAAGCTATTTCTATTAGGGGACTATAAGGGATATAATTTTATTAATTTATCTTAATGGGATTAAGGAATGTTTTCCATACATATTAATTCACTATGAACCTTATACTTCAGATCCTTTTTTGGGAAATTATAGAGTGTTATATTCAATATATAGTGTCAATTATCTATAATTTTGTGACCAACTTTTCAATCATGTGAATTTTTTCAACAAGATGTGTAAAAAAATATAGAAGATAAATCCCTTAAAATGACTTTTCTGGGTAGAATTGGAAAAATATCTTAGCTTGGTGGTATGTAATCATGACATTGAAGTTGATATTGAGAATTCGAATTAAATAAAATATATTCTACCATTTAAAAATCACAAATACTTGAGGGGAATCTGATGGTGTTTATCCCAAATTAGATACTTCATTATCAATATCTTAACATCTTGTTCATCATTACTCTCAATTGTTCCGTTACACTTAGATAAAAATTTCTATATTTATATATATTTAGAAATTTATACCATTAAATTTAAAGGTAGTATTTTAATTTTCATCCTTCTTATTCAAGGATATTCTAGGTATTCCTTCATCATCACTGCCTTTATCTTCATTCAACTTGGGGTGGGTTTATGCAAAGTGTCTAATGGATGCAAACTTGAGTCATATTATTGGAAAATTTCACTTTTATTTTCCGTTAATATTTCTCACAATACTATAGATAAGAGATATATGTTCACCAAAATTTTATTCTATATCATCATTGTAATTTGAACTACTAGCTTACCCTTCAACAACAAACTTTTTAAACTACTTATGTTATGAAGACTCAAAGATGATTTCCTTTTCATCCTTACCCTTATTCTTACAAACATTTTCATTTATCATCCAATAAGAAATAATAATTCTCTATAATTCATTATGTGTGAGTTTATCTAGGTATATATCTTCCAAAGGTAATACTTTGTCATTAATCATATCTAAAAAATGTTCAATATCATATTGAACACTATAGAATATTCCAATATATCACCAATATTCAGGATTATTCTCATAATATAATTTTCCCTTATGATAAAGCTATCTAAAATCTCACCATCCAATATATTAATATCTTTATACTTTTTTCTCTAAACATATAATATTTTTTATTTAATTATAATTACCTTCATATATATTTTAATTTTTATCTTAGGTTAATTTTACTATTGTAATTCTTTGAAGTTTCAAAAATTATTTATCTGAAAGGGAATCCAATATGGAATGTTGACCATGTCCATAATTTTAAAAAAATGATTTAGACTTTTATTAAAGTATTCTGATAAAAGGGATGAAATAAATTAGTATTATCCTCAATGACATCTGAGATTATTAACAAAATATAATGAATCATTTCATCATTTTAGTAGTTATAATATTTCCCATTGAATGTGTGAATCTCATAGCTATTCAAAAAATTATTATATTTCATTATTCAGGAAAATAATTTAGTGTCAAAGTAGTGTACCAAAATAGAAAACCTTTTTATAAACCTCAAAAGAGTAATGATTCAATAAATTAATCTAGTATTTGATAATATTTGAAAATGTAATCATAGAATACTTGAAATCACACATAGTGTTGAATCATTAATTTAGAATTATTTTTATTTTTACCCTTTTAAACATAATTTTCTATTGATTATAGAGATTTAAATTCTATATTAAAATCACACATACACTTATATAATAATGAATAATAGATTAACAAGGTTTATATCTCAAAAAAGAAATCTAATACTTGGTGTGATTTTGTATCACCTATGATCACAAAAACTATCAGTAATAACTTATTGATCCCAATGACTAGGGTTTACCCATGAACTTGAAATACATGTGTCCCAAACATGTATGTTAGTCAAAAACTTATTTAATAATTTAAAAAAAATAATAGTAGAGTCTTCAACTTCTTTGGACATCAATGCTGTAACTTTTATTTTTTTTACTCTCCCTGTTGAATTATCACAAGTATATAATTTTTCCTCTCCCATTTCTATCAAAATAGTAAACAAGAACTTATTCTTCTTATATTCTTTTACTTTCTCCTAGTTCAATATAAATATTTATCGACACTGTATAATAAAAAAATCTCTTACATTTTTCTCCTCATAAGTTCATACTCTTCTTTATTCCATATTAATTTTAACACAATGTGTGTGAATATTATTTCTATATAAAAATATAAAAAAACCCATTAATACAAGAAACAACAAAAATTTAAATAATATTTTCCTTAAAATCTAGTTGTAGTAATTGTTGGAAATAATTTGGAATATTTGAATTAAAAATAAACATAAATTTAATGCCACACATCTCTTTTATAATATATATTTAATACTATAGAAATAGATTATGGAATCATAACTTTGACTAACATTTGTGAAATTAAATAATTTAGTACTAGAAAATAATCTTCTATTTTAATATTTTTCAGAAAAATTATTCTATAAATTATGGTTTTATCCATTGGTGAGTTAAAAATTTCACTAGGGAGTTAATATATACACAACTACAGAGTACTCATACCCCATAAAAAATTACTTATCTAATCCTTCTTTTGAATAATAATGGTTCATACATAGATTTCAAAATTGAATCATACTTAAATCAAAAATGACTCAGGCATAACTCAAGATGACATATTGGTAGATCATAAAGAATGTAAAAACTAAATAAGAAACATATGAAGATCATAAAGACTCATACACAGATTACATACCTAGTAAATTACACATAAATAGGTCATAAATGACTATTACATAGAATTATAATGACTCAATAAGTTCCATGACATTGTAAAATTTCATAGATGTTGACTCTTCAGTATCCTCAATGACTCTTACTCAATCATCAAGGCTTATCAATTTTTTAAATAAAAGATCCAAATTTCAAAATTATTCAAATTATTAATCAAAACTACTCAAAATTGATTCATACATAACCAAACATCCAAAAAATATTAACCTCCCAAAAATAAACAATATATCATATGATTTTTAATACGATTTATTCAATAAAAAATCCAATACAGTGATAATATCAACTTTAAATCTTCAATACCTCACACCATCCTATTTATAAACTAAATAATATTAAAAATTTATTTTTTAATTAAAAATATATATTAAGATCAATAAAATATCTTAAAAGGTGTTATTTTATAAAATCTAGATAAAAATTACTCTCTCCTATTTAAGAACATAGACGATATAGGATACCATATACTTTATTTTGGGATAAAATGGTTATGGATCAATTAGCCAACTATAATTCCAAGTTTCACCTAATAAATGACTAATTATTTTACCTTTATAAAAAAATTTAATGGATTAAGTCTTTATTACAAGGTAAATTTTCTAATGATTGGATCCTATATGGTAGGCCCCACCATGAATCTCAAAAAATTCATTCCCTTTCTACCCTAGTGTTTTGAGACTGTATTCATTAATGTTGGGTTTGTTCTATTGAACCCTATACTATGTCTATTTTAATAAATATGGGTCTTAATTCATTTTAACAAAATATATATTGTAACATCCAAACTACTGAACCTAGTCAAAAATTCTCATCAAATCCACATTTTTTCTTAGTTTCTGAAACTTCAATATTTAATTTAGCACTATGATATGGTTATTATACTTTAATCATGAGAGATATCTAAAAAAAGTTTCCACATATAATGAAATGTGTCATATAACACTATCTTATTTGGAGCATAATTCTTTTTTCATGGTGGTAATCTACATGATGTGTAGTCTATCCTATAAAGATTAAAAACTATTTGGAGTGGTTTATCGCATGTAACCTAAAACTGCATGGAGTGATACATCCCATGTGATATCAATCCAGGAAGGATAAATTTATATAATATCATGATATATATATATAAGTGTAAATGCCTCATTTTAAGGATCTTTCTCCACTTAGTATATATTTCTCTTTTAATATATAGTGGTTATGGTTATGTTTTTATATATTGATATTATGACTCACAAAACATGTGACCAAAATAATAACCCAAATATATTAAAAATACATATAATTTGATTCCTACAAACATAGGATATATAGTTATGATAAAATCAAATATCTTAATTCCATCCATATATCCCTATCAACTTCAACCCTCATCCCAGCCAAGTTTTGGGGCCAATTCATTCATGTATTTTATTTTCCAGTAGAATATTACAATAGGATATCATAAAAACTACATGTGAGTTGATTCATAAAGTTTTAGAATACATTTTTATTCATAGATTCTCTATTTTTATCCCAGCCACAAATCATTTTTCCTTAAATCCATCTTTATATTTTTTTTCAACACATATGTGGTTCACCAACATCCATAATGCATGATGTTAAACTTCATGGTATATGCCCTCATCACATAACCCTAATTTAGAGAACATATTTTTCTGCATTACAGGAAGTCAAATCTAATAACATATTATATTAAATTCATGATTTTCTATGCTCCTCAATACTGTATTTTTGTGTGAACTATTCTCCCTACCCAAATACAGATCCTCATAGGGGTCCAAACGCATGTTTCCCTCTATCTATTAATTTTTTCAATGTAAATTAGGATTTTTTTTTAAAATAAATATATTTATCTTGATTCTCATTTTTTGAGACACATAAGGACACCTAGATCATTAATTTTAATAATATCCATTGTTCTACTAACATCTGACCACCTCTCATTGTATGGCTTATTCATTCAGGATTGGTATTCATCCTAGTTTCAACATTGAGATGATTCATCTATTCCGTTTCATAATAAATACATACATATAGATTCTTATAAGTAGGTCATATTTTAATCAACATAAGAAACTAAATTCCTTCATCTTTTTCTCACTAAATTAAACTAGAAGGAATATGGTCCATATTGTAATAATTTAAACATATTATATATGTTCATTCAATAGGACCGGATTTTTTTATAATAGATTTAGATATATGAATCATTAAATAGTATTTAGGTAGCTAACACAAGGGAAAAAGAACACATTTTCTATAAGAAATTGTTTATTTTGTATACCCATATTCATATTTTTATATTCATCAAGGTATTACCCTAGACACAATCATGGGATTTATTTTTCTTCTAATCTCACAACATGATATAAAAATGTCACTCCAATGTATTTAAGCCAGATTTATATAGAGGAAATTCATTATAGGAAATATGTATGGATTGATTTATATTATTTATATATATATTTATTGATATATTAATCATATATTCCATATTCAGCCACAAACAACTATGTATCTCTAATCACTTTCGTCATCCATAGATATCATTTTCATGGTTAGACTTAGACTTCATTGTTCCCATCATGTTTTTAATAATCCCTTCCCACTAATAAAAATTTGTGCATTGAGTGTTTTTAGTCACAATGAACCTTCCATGGATATCAATAATGACTATATTTTTCTGTATGAGAGACCTATACTTGGTATTCATGGTGGTTCTATGATACTCAGTCATGCTATGTAAAAATGTATTTTTTTCCTATGGGTAACATCCTATAATATTCATATACCTCCCAAAAACATTTTCATGGAACCCATCATCTAGTAATTGTTCAGTATCTATCCATAGAATACTTTTCCTATTTTATTTTATTGATTTAAAAACCTCAATACCTTATTTACATCATTTATATTACCAATTAAAGAGGTGAAAGAACTTTAAATATTTGAGCTTCATTTGGGATGTCCTATTTCACCTCCCCTATCAATTTTATATGTATGATGACCTTGAATTGAAATTATGACTCCCAAAGATGGTATGTATTATTATTATTCTCCCTATCAATTTCTTGTTTGTTTTATCCTTCTACATAACTTTTATGGTCTATAAATTTTGACTATAAATTGTATAACTCTCACTTGAGGTTATCTATAGTAGTGGTGTTGATATTTATTTCAACCCAAAATGGAAAAAATGGCCCTAACGGTTAGCTATGAGGGGATTAGTATTGTTTCAAAATAATCATATTTGTTCACGATTATTATTTCTGATAGTTTCCAGTGGGGTTTATTTTCGGAAACAAAAACACTCAACGGATCCCACATTCTAGACAATATATGTCACTACAGACATTATATCCAAAGTAAATTGTTCACCATAGTTTCTTACCAATGACTCATAGAAACTCACCGTAGTCAAAAGGATAGGAAGTTAGGAACATTAAACCCTGTTGGGGAAAATTATTGTCTACTAAAAGACCCTCTTATATATTTTTTCATTTTTTGTGATCATTCCAAAATACTATTAAGGGACTTGTAAACTCTATGATATCAATTAGTTATTATCACGAATTTATTTTTATATTTTAACGTATCAAAGGTATCCTATAAATGTAAAATTTTGTATTAATTAATGGTTCACCATTACTAACTCCAATAATATGTATCGTAGGTCCTAAATATTTATCTTATTATTACATAGTGATGTTAGTCTATAGGTCACTAAGTTTTAAATCCGTATAATTAGGAACTTTACGTTTTAACATCATCCAGGAACACAGTAGATGTTTATGGTCTTAGGACATGATCAATGAATAGAGAATCGTGTGTATCCTTTAGAAAAATATAAAAATGCACTTAGTTAGGTGCTACTCGACAATGAATGACATACCTTTTATGTTTGTGTGACAAGGACCAACCCATATAGTTTAATTTAATATGATAAGGAATTCTAGGAAAAATATTACTATTAATGGATAGTGCAAGAATTATACACTAATGTCCCTTTCTAGTTGACCTTGAATTGAATATGTCCCAGTGATGATGAGTTTGTCTCATATGGAATTTGTCCCCATGATGATTGTCCTCACTGAGAATATGAAATGTTTAGGATGATATAATAAATACCAAAATGAATATATCCCTTTGTTTGGGAACAATATACTATCTGTAATATTCCTCGAAAAAGGTTTGAACATAAGGGAATCATCTATTGTATTTTATTGAAAAATAATCCAAATCCAACATAGTTAGAGTTACATGGTTCGGGGTCATATTATAAAACTTTACCATGTAGTTTTATCTCATATATTAATGGTGTTGTCATGAAATATTACATCATGTGGCTATCAATTTGGTTATTCAGTTTACTGAATTGATACAAGGACGTGTGTGTTGAGAAAAATTTGAGAATAAAATATTGATTTGTGATTACATATAAGATGGATCCCATAGATAATGTTTGGGGATTATAACTTATAGTAGAACAAAATTAAAGACATTCTTAATTATTCTAATTTCATGATAAACATAGATATTTATTTCCTTGTGATTCATTCTAAGTGTTAATGATAAGTCATAGTGGAATATTAATCAAATTGCATGATATTTCACAGTTAATCTTGAATGAGTCTTATAATTAAGAGGGAGTCCCAAATAATATAGATAATTATATCGGTCTTATCACAATAGGCATCATGAACTCATCACATGCAGAGTTTTGTTTTCTTTCATATGCGGTGAAGTACCGTTTAACCTACTACATTGAGGATGTTTCAGTTAATTTTACTATCATAAAACTAAAACATGGGTCTATGAAGTTTAATATCCTTAATCTTGGAAATATTTTTATGGATTGTGTAATAAACCACCCAATCAATTCCACATAGAAGTGGAGGAGATAAGGATATTGTATAGACACCCGTAAAGGTTCCATTGTAGAGGAATACACATTATCCACACAGATGTGATTGGAATGATGAAGTTGAAGATTTTTCCCATTTCAAGAATCATACAAAGGCCTAGTCCCATCAAGAATACTAGATGGGTAGATATGGGGTGTGTCATAATCATGGATTCCTCTATCTTTAGGTGGACTCAAGCATGCTCTAGGTGCCTAGGTTGTTCGATCTTTGACTTAGGTCAACCAAGAATTTGTGCATGTTAATAGGAAATTATTTCTAAAATCCTTAATATTAGAACCCAAATTAACAAGGTAATGTAAAATTAAATGACCCATGGGGACCATATTTATTTGGGGAGGCATAATAGATAAAACTTTTAATAAGTCAATGTAGGATCAAAAGTGGGAATGTTGGTTTGTATGTTGTGGTCCTACATATCCCCTGGTTTTGAAGGGGTCCTTGATAATTGGATGACTAAATGGGAAACATTAGTAAAATAATGACATTATATTAATGATAATATGATAATTCAATCTTTGATTAAGAATAAAAGGGGATGTTTTAAAATATTAAATGGCCATGTATAAGACCTCACGTGAGTGAAATGCAGAAATGTAAAAGTATAGTGACCCATACTTTTCAAAAAAAATATCAAATAAAATTATATTAATATTAAATTAATAACATTACGATCCATAAATGTACATTAAAGTTTTATTTTCTCTAAAAAAATGGATATATAAACAACTACTTCATCTTCTTCATAATTAGAACCCTTCTTAGACACATAATTATTAAATATTTTCTTCGTATCTTGGGGAAAATAAAAAATAATAATGGTTAAAATTATATGATCATTAAGCGTAAAAAAGGGGTATATAAATGATAATTTCAACATACAATGATCAGAATGAGTATTATAACCTGAGATTAACCTTTGAAAATTGTACCTAGTAATTTATAGATCATGAATATGAGTTATAGAATAAATCATGGTGGTTAATAATACATTAATCAATAAGGGATATAATAACATGATCTATCATAAAATAACATTGTACAAATATCATATAATAAATCATGGAATAAATTGTGGAATAATCATAATCCTATAAATTTTATATCAATTCTACCCACTAAGATATTAAAAAAATGTTATTATTAGGGTAAAAAACTGTGTACCAACATATGACATGGTACCACCTCTCGTATACCCTCTTTTAATATTGTGATAACCTCCCATGTACCCTCATTTGTAATTATTGAGATAACATCCAGTGTACCAACTTTTTTGGTCTTGAGAAAAAACCCATGTACCCTTTGAGTTCATATAACATTAAAAATTTCCCAATGTATTGGAGTGCTATAGGAATTTAAATCCACCCATCAAATAATCATAAATATATTCATTTTTATTTCACATCAAAATAAAAACATTCACCCAAACTTAACTGATGGAAAATAAAAACAAAATCATTCATATTTCATAATCATATGAATAAACAATGAATAGAGAGAATAAAGATGATATCATTGTATTATATCCATAGTAATGAATATATATAATAATAAGATGTTACAATAGATGTAAAATGCCTTTAAAATATCATTTGATAATTTTTTTAGGAAAGTATCAATTTCATGAATAAATATCATATTAAAAAATATTAATTTTCCTATAATTAAAGAAAACATTTACTTTGAAAAAATCAAACTTTTAAAGGAATCTTAATTGATTGAGATGTTATAATAATGGTAAATTAAATTCATGTCGCAATCCTTAAAACATATATTCCTTTTGCATTTATTATAAAAACTAAAATGTATCTAATTTCGGAAATGATAAGAATATTAAACTTAGACAATTACGTTAAATGTAAAACATGGGTAAAATTTACAATAATTCTATTATAAGAATATTAAAAAAATTATTGAAAACATTTTTATGAAAACATGTATATGGATGAAATTGGTTTTTCAACCAAATAAATAAATAAAATTGGTTTTCATTAAAAATTCTCTTTTATTCTCATTAGAACTTAATGTGAGGGAAATGAATGTAAAACTGGTATAAAAAAAGAAATAATAATAGGAGAAGAAACTTGAATAAATTACTCATAGATAGATCCAGAAATTTCATTATCATAAACAGAATCACAAACATTTCTAAAAAATATTATAATTTTAATTGAAATCCATTAACTCATGTTCAACTTACATGGAAAGAGATTCAACATCCCCTTATTTTATAGAAATCCTTTATAACCCTTCATATGATCCCTTTTAATTATCTTTCATGATGGAAAAACACTAATTCACATATATGGAATTTTAAAATATAATTGGATATTGCTTTGTGGAGCTATATGGCTCTATATGATGTAAAAAAAAGAAAGAAATGTGTCCTTTTATAAGGGAGGGAAATAATAAACATTGAATTAATAAACATATTAAAATATAATTACGTCATTCTGAAGAAAAAATATTTTTAATTTTTAAATATTAATATAAAAAGATTTTATGTTTAGAATTTCATAATCCAATGTCATTTATATTGGTTTTCATGTCATTTTAAACCATATGTTTTGGTTTAACCCCTTGGTTAACTAAATTTAATCATAAATACGGTGATAACTATGTTATATTAAAAGGCTATAATTATAATTATATGTTAACATATGGATCATAAATTACCATGTAATAGAATATTTAACCATTTTTCATCCTACTTTCTCTCTTAAAATAATTTATTTCATTTTTAATTAATTTATTAAAAATTATTATCATAAAATATAATCAATTTCAATTTAAGAACTATTGAATTAATATGAATTTAAAGAGAAAATTATTATAATATAATTTAAATATAATCCTTTAAAAAATCTATAATATGTTGTATTGATCTATAAAAACTTTTTTGCACTGTAAATCACCCAAGTATTATTCATTTAAGAGTTTTTTGGAACATTTACATGATATTTCTACTATGTGTCCAAGAAATATGTTTGATCTATGCAACAATTTAAGCTAATTATTTTATCAATAATAGTTCAAAATAAATTTCAATGACAAAAAAATAATTTATATTTCAATTATGGAAAATAAAAGAAAATATCATCTTTGTATCCTTAAATAAAAAATCTATATATATTAAATTCAATAGAGTTCCATTTTGGAATTTTTATTACTTAAAATAATATGAATTTATTTATAATAGGAAAATAGAACCAAAATTAATTATATTAGTATATAGGGATCCCAAAAACGAATTTATACAATGAAATAAGATAAAGGAAGGTTTTGGGATTATTTTGGGACCTTATCTGTTAGTGTTAACCCTATTTTACCAATTTTACCCTTATTGAAGAAAAAAAATATTTACCACAATTACAATTCATAATGAACAAAATAAAAGGCACGTATTTAAATATAAGAAACTAGTTATTAAAAATATGTTACGTATTATTGATGATCAAATCACAGTATTTTTTAGATATCGATTTTTATATAAATGTGTAAAATACAAAGAAAATACATTTTAGAAAAAAAAATCAAATAAAATAACTTACATAAAAAGAAAGAATTTTTGAGAATTAAAATAGAATTAATTTGATTATTATATATAAAATCCATCATATTATACTTTAAAACGAAATACAAAATATAATGGGACTTATAAATTAATTTATTTAAATTAAATAAATAAAATCATTTGAAAAGTTTGTATTTTTCCCCAATTTTCTGAAAAAATAATTATTTCAACAGAACACAAAATTTAACACTAAGAAATTTTTGATATAATAATTTTAAAAATAAATCTATTTTTTACAGTAATGTTTCTAAAATTTTAAGAAATTAGTTTTAATATTTTCTAAAAATAATCAATAATATCAAATATTTAAGAAATGAAAATTAGGTCATTATAAAAATTAAGTACTAATTTATCAATGTATTTGTGTTATTTACAACCTTTATAAATAATTTTAAAAATGTGTTAATTCTTATTCACACTCCAAATTTAATAGAAATATTAGAGTTGTATATTATATAATAGTTAATTTAAACTCAAGGTTACTTGAATCATAAACTATCAAAGAATTATTATTTTTTAAGAAAAATATATAAAAAAATTTATTTCTTTTACATTCTACCCCATAAAAAAATTTTCACCTTCAAATTAAATAACTCTTATATAAAAAGTTGATATCTGGGTTTTATCACATCCTGATGTTCCCAAGTAGCTTCTTTGAAATTTTGATTCTCTTAGAGAAATTTAACAACGTTAGTCTGGTTTTGTTGCAATTTATTTCTATAATAAAAGATTTATTCTAGTTACTCATTATATGAAAGGCCATTATATTGAGGAATGAACTGTTAATTTAGTATATGTAAGTTATCTGTTATGTAATTCCTCAATAGTTATATATGGAACACATCAAAAACATGAGAGAGGATAAGTGGAAGTTCCAAGTGACTAGTTATCATCCCAACAGAATCAAGAATCTCAAAGAGTAAAATATACTTGAGGCACAAATTTAATTTATTTGTGAATATCATCACCTTATTCCATGGAAATATTTATATGAATACCTTCCCACTATTTTTTAATTCATGATTTTTCCAACAATTGTTAGTATAAATTTTATGTCAACTATGAGTTACTTTGATATGTTGTTGAATCACTCCAAATTTCTTAGCCATTTATTCCTTTAAATGAGTTCCAAATAATTTTTTATCTAAATTCAAATCATCAAATTGAAATTATTCATTTATTTTAATATAAATCTTCATAAGTATCCATCTAAATTATCAATTGAATGCTATTTTTAACGAAAATTATACTAGAGGATTTTTTTATCACAACCACCTCTAAAATTCATAGAACAAGATATCAGAATATCTTATTGGGGTTTAATTTTTATCATATAAAACACATCTATTTCTAGATATTAGGTACTATAGAATCTCAATTTTATATCTAGAGTCAACTGAATACTTCTCCATAATTATGAGTGAAACCTTAGATTCTGATCAGATAAAATATAATGTGGTGCTTTGTACAACCATACCACTTATTTAACATATATTATAGAAATATAATTAAGAGATAAATATTCTATGATAGTAATAATGTGTGTTGATGGTGTATGATTATTGACTAAAACCCATATAACATTATTAAATTTAGTCATTTTTGAGAGAATGATGAAATAAATTCATAGTGATGTTTTCCCAATTCCATTTTGGTAGGTTTAATTGTTGTAACATCCCCATAAACTTCAATATATTATCCTTAACTTTATAAAATACCATCAGTCGAGATAAATACTCTAAAATATTTCCTTTCATGCTATCCAATAAGAAATTCTATTTCAAATCTCTATATATCTTTTTTACTTCAAGGATGAATGGAGAATGATGAAATTTGAGCTTTATCCAATAGATCATTCTATAAATATGGTGTGTATGGAACACATAAATGGTTTATGAAAATTATTATACCATCATAATCAATTTGAGACTCAAGAATATTTTTCTGCAATTTCAAAACTTCCTTTTTTCCACATTAATCCTTATATGGATAGATGGTTAAACACTTATTCAAGAAAGATAATATATCTCCCCTTAAAATAAATATTATTCATACCTAATTTAAAAATCCAAAACATATTGTGTCTTTTGTGATACTCATCATAGATAATCTAACATGATCCTTTCATCTCAATGCATCAACATCGTGTTCATTTTCTAAGGGTGGTAATGTATTGAGTACTCATAATATCTAAGAATGTCTAACCATATTCTATGGTTCATAATCATATATTTTTGGGTGAATACATAATTTATCCATTTATGGTTTGTATATATATCACAATAGTTTATATACAGAAAATTCCATAAATTATTTAATACAAACATTGCTGCAACAAATTTCAAATCACGATTTAGGTAATTTTTCTCAAGAGCCTTAAATTGACCTAAGGCATAACCTAACAACAAATATTATTCATTAGGATAAATCTCAATCCATATTTTAAGCATCACTATATATTATAAACCCTTATCAATTATTGGGAAAAGTAAGATTAAGTGTGCTAACTATAGATCTCCCTTATAGTCATTAGTTTGAGCCAATGTTTAGTAACCCCTTTCTTTGATCGATCAACCAATATACAGTCTATTGAGCTTATATGACCCAAAAATGAATTTTTTGTAGCAAAAATTTACAATTTGAAAATTTTACATAGAGTTTATCCATCCTTGGGGTATTCAGTACAATCATCAAGTGATCTTCATGAACATATTTTCCATCTAAATATATAATAATATCATCTATAAAGACTACCAAAAATGTCAAAGGTAATCTCTAAAGACTCTATTAATTAAATCCATGAAGATTTCATGGGAATTAATAAGACCAAATAGAATCACTATAAATTCATAGATTCCATACCTCATATGGAATACTGTCATGGATATTTAATCAATTTTTATACTGAAATTATAGTATTCATATGGAATGTCTAACTAGAAAAAAAATATCCTTATATTTGATCAAACAAACCACCAGTACAGGGAAGAGGATACATATTCTTGGTTATAAATATGTTACATTATTGATAAAAAATGTAGAGTCACATTGATCTATATTTATTCTTAATAAAAAATAGATTCACCCCAATGTGTCAGATATGGAAAAGGACTCTTTTTCCAAGATTCTCTAATAGTTACTTATTCAATTCCAATAACTCAATCACAGTCATTCTATATAGAGTCATTTATGTAGGTGTATCACTAGCTATGAGTTCTATATAAAATTCATACTCATTTTTTGAAGGAATACCAGTAAAATATTATATAAAAATACAATTAGTATCTCATAAATTATTAATATATTCAATATAGAGTTTATCCCATGCCATCTTAAATAAACATCAATTTTTAAAAGGAAGAACCATCTAATGGATGAAATTTCCATCTGAATTTAATATTTAGTATTCACTGATAAAAGATCATATTTCAGTTTATAATATCTTACTTGACTTACCTTACTTAGAAACTTATATGTGATTTATGTGAATAGTTCAAATCCATTCCAAATATAACATCAAATTCATTAAGAGGGAGAATAATGAGATATATTGGAAACTCAATCCCTTAAACAATAATCATAGAATAATCATATAATTGATATTAAACCATTATAAAATCTTGGAATTTCATTGAAAATTAAAAATCAAATCATTGTGGGGGAATTGTGATACACATGAAAATTTTTTTAGATATAAAAGGGTGGGTAGATCTCGATAAGACAATAAGAGTTTTACAGCTAATGGTAAGTGTACCGTTCACCATTTCCTTATCATACCCCACATTAGTTGTATTTATAGCATGAAATTTATCATTTTTTATGTTACTAAGAGTGTACAAATGATGATCATCATCATTATCCTATATATTTTATAAGAGGTTACAAAAATTCTCTAACACCTTGCATTTGAAAAGAAAGAGTGTGCGTGGTTCATTCCCTGATGATTTTCTACAATCATTCGAAAACTTCTTCCCATAACATCGGAATTTTATTTCTTTATGACCATCCATTCCACAAATAATTAATTTATTATTCCCCTTAAGAATATTTCATCTGTGTATCCTTCCGCACATAGATAATAATGGAAGGGTCCTCTTCTTTTGTACATGGTTTTTATTATGTTTGTTTACTTTAAATTTCATATTTTTTTCTTATGAAAACTATGACACTGTTGGGTAAATCTAATATTCATTTCTTTCTTAGTATCAAATATAATTATTTCATCATAACTACAGAAGTCCATTATTTCAAACACATTTTGGAGAATTAGTTTTAATCCACTGAAGAATTAATCAGTCATACATTCTCATTTAATTATGAAACTAGAAGTGTACCCCATAAGTATTATTGAATTTTCATCATATTTACTAATAAAATCATTATCTTTATGCCTTATTATATTAAATTACATCTTTATTTCCATATAAAGGATAAAAGGAATGTACTTATTGAAAAATAACCTCCTAAACTCATCCCATTCCATTGAGATTATTTCTTTTCCTTACCTTGAATCCATGATGAGATTACACTATTAATATAATTCACCTTAAAAATTGTAGAAAAAAAACATCTTCTCATTATCCATGAATAGGATAATGGAAAATATCTTTTCAATGGTACTGATCCATTTCTCCAGAACTAGTGGACAAGAAGAGAACTAACCCAAACATATAAACCATTAGTGTCAAACCATGTGCATAGTAAGGGCACACTCACTACGCACTAAATTGATTGGAAATGTATACTTGACCATAAATTTTTAAGGTTATTACCACTAGATTCATCTGTTCTAAATCCATGTCCAATTGAAGAATCCATATATAATTTTTTTCTAGGAAACATCAACTGATTTCTTTATGAAAACATAGGATGTTCTCTATATATAATATTATCCTAAGGGTTATTACTAAATTATCTTAATCCTGGATTCCAAAGATAACTAATCATTTTTCCAAAATAAAATATAGATACCCATACGTTTCATACATAAATATTACATCTTATTATATGAATATTCAATATATAACATTATGACTCATTCTAGATATGTAAATGTTTAGTGTATTTTGAAACATGGATAAATAAAAAAACTGGTGCATAAAATATCTACATTTCCTCCCACTTAGTTATTCATATTTTTCAACCACTTTATAAACATATTTTTTGAAACTTTTCTTCATATCCTGAGGAAAAAAATAAAAAAATTGTGAGATAATATGCTCAATAAAGGTAAAGAAGGGAGATATAAATGATCATTTAAAAATAACATAATCATAAAGAGTATAAGAACACGATCTTACCATTGAAAATTATACCCTGAAATTATTATATAATGAAAATAATTTATGTAATAATTCTTCTCAATTCATAAGACATAAATTAAAATGGGATAAAGATGAGCTGTGAGAATATGAAATTGGCATAATATCATGTCGTAAAAGATTAGAATAAGGTGTGTAATAATAAAAATCATATAAAACATATTTAATGTCTACAAAAAACATGTTAATAACAAGTTAGTATTAGATTTACCAATAATTCATCTACTTCATGGTTGGGATAACCTCCCATGTTCCCTCTTTTGGGCTTGGTAAAACCCCACATGAACCCTCTATTTTAAGGCCTAGGATAACCTCCCATGCACCATTTTTTCAGAATTGGGATAAACTCGTGTATACCCTTAGATATCATAGAACATTAATATTCACCCAATTCATTAGAAGGGTATATAATTTCAGGTTGATATATACATAATCAAAAATTTATCTATATGAATGCCACTATATCTTTAAAAAGTAATCATGACATAAACTGTGGAAATAAAAGTTCGATTTATTTTTATTTTCTCATAAGAAACTTAAACCATCAAAAGAAATAAGAATAATTTATAATTTACATCAAACGGTGTTATCATATATGAAAAAATCATTTAAAGGATCACATTAATATTTCTTGATAAAAATACCATTTCATTTTTAAATCAAATATTAAAATATAAAAATTTCTTAAATATTAATGAAAATATTTTCTTTGAAAAGAATATTGGAAACAAATAATGGAATATTCAAAACATTTAATAGTCATAATTATAGGATATTCCATTCAAATTATGTATGTAAAAACAAATATTTCATTCACATTTTTGATAAATAGTGAAAAGAATGTCATCCAAAAAATAATAATAAGTTTTTAAACCATTTTGTTTAAAGTAAAACATTAGAAAAAATAGTTTTAGAAATTTAGGGGATAACATTCAAGATTTTATTGGAAACATTTTTTTCGAAACCATGGATACAAAAGAAAATTTATTATTTATTAAATAGATAAATAATGTCATTTTTCCTCAAAAATGTTCATTCAATCTATTGATTAAATAAAGTGAGTAAAATTAATTTCAAAAATGTATTTTCGAGAATTAACCATAAAAGAAGAACATTAATGATATTATTGAGATATAAATTTTGAAATTTAAACATTGTAAACATAATTATAATTGATCCTAATAAAAAATTTAATTGTAACAAAAATCCCTTACCACAAGTTAATCTTACTTCAAATGTTGGTAAACCTCCACTTATCTAAAAGAACTACATTATATTACTTTATAAGGACCATTGGAATATTATTTAAAAAAATAAATAACCTTTAATTTATTTAAGTAATTTTATAAGATAATTAGTTTTGGGTTTTTTGATCCAGATAAATCAAATTTGGGTAAAGAGAAGAGGCAATGGGAATCCTTTTATAAGGGATAGAAATCACATGCCTGAAGTTACTATAAATATTAAACTATAACTAATTCATCCTCAAGGAAAATGATTCAAAATTGGCATAGTTTCAAAAAAAGGGGATATGTTCAAAATACAATTATACAATGAAATTTATATAGGTTTTGGTTTCATTTTAAATCTTATATTTTTGTTTGTTTACCAATTAAAATATTAACCATGATAAAGAATTTTTGAAAGTTAATGGGAAATAATATTACTTCTATGTTAACAATTGGATCAATAAGGACCAATGGCTGAAAATTTAGACCATCTCTCATCCTACAAGTCATATTAGAATATTTATCTAATTTTTAAATAGTATAATAAAATATGTTTATTATAAAATTAAATTAATGTTATTTTAAAAACAATTCAAATAATTTAAATTTTAAAAAACATGAAAACAGTTTAATTAAAATATAATTTATTGAGAAATATCTAATATGTTATATTAATCTATTAATAGTTGGGGTAATATATCTCACCCAAACAATATTACCTTTATAGTTTTTAAAAAAAATGCATGATTTTTTCTATTGCTTCCACACGCACTGTGTTAATGTTGTGTAAGCATTTAAGGTAATTAATTTTTCAAAAAAAATATGAAAATTTCAATGATAAAAAAATTAATTTTTTTTAAAATAAAAACTTATAATAAAATTAATCCTCATTTTATCCTTATATAAAACATTGATAAATTAAATTCAAAATAGTGACATTTTAGAATTTACATTACTTAAAATAATATAAATTTAATTATAAAAGTAAAATTCAAAAATAATTCTATATATTTGAATTTTTATTTGATAAGGTTTAATTTTTTCCATCCAATGAAAATGATGGAATGCTACAATTTTATTTTAAGACCTCAAATCATGTTTTTGACCATGTTTTACCTATTTTACTCTGACTAAGGTAACTAATATTTACCATTTCTACTATTTATAATGACAAAACATTAATGCTAAATATTTACCAAATTTTATACTTTTGATTCCAAAAATAGTATTCATTTTTAAATATTCAATCTCTATATTTTTACGAGATCAATATTAATATAAATTTGAAAAATGTATGAAATTGTTTTTTGGGAAAATGAGATTTTTAACATGAAGTTAAATTATATAAAAATCATCATATTACTAATTCAAATGGAATTAATTAGATTATGATAAGTAAAATTTAGCATATTTCACTTTAATAAATAAATATAAAAAAACTTATAACTTTAAATAACATGATTTAATTAAAATAAATGATAGTTTTTCAAAACAAAATATCTCAATTCATAGAAAAATATTTTATTTCAAAATCATTTTAAAATTCCACCCTAAGAAAATTCTGAAATTTTGATTTAAAAAATAATGTTAATTTTTTCAAATACTTTTTCTAAATGTGTAATAGATTAATTTTATTATTTTTTCATATTAATTATTAGAAATCATTTTTGAGGAAAAACTTTATAAGATATTTACTAAAAATCAAGAACTAATTTATTAATATATCTTCTTTAATCTATATCATTATACAAAATTTTATAAATATGGTTATTTGTAATCACAATACTATGTTAATGGATAGGTTATAGTGTCATATTATATTACGGTTAATTTATAATCAGGTCTTTCCTGTATTTCAATATATTAAATAAATTAAATTTATTTTAAGAAGATAATATATCATAAAATATAGGGTTGTTATAGAGATGGGATGTTTAATATGGAGGGATTAACCTATATAATACTAGGGTGAGTGATAGGGCTTCAACCAAGTAATACTAGTTCCAGTGAGAGGGATTCTCACAATTAATCCTAGAGAGAGTGATATGGATTCTCCCAATCAATACTGGGGTGAGTGATTCTCAGAGAGAAAAAAACATAGCTATTTATTTTCACTGGTTTTTAGGGGTCTACAAGGATGAATTTGGAATAGTGGAACTAAAGTGTATGGCTAGGTAATGGTCTTTCACACTAGTGTTATCAGATGAGAGAATATGTGGCTCCTTATAAAGTTTCATGGTATTTTTTTAGGGGGAGCTCAAATACATTATTTTTTTTAATTAATTACCATTTATTTAGGGATTGACTAATATACCAAAGGGGTATTAAGACATGGGAGATAATCTAGGGTTAATATATCTCATGTATATTTATTCATCTTTCAAATGTTGAAAAGGATCCCAAGGTTCCTATTTATATGAAAATGTATGATCCTATGTGAAATTTATTTTTTGTTCTAGTGATTGAGGTAGTTGAATCATACATAGAGTACTTGGTCACATAAGTAGTGACAACTAGTTCTATATGATTGAACATCAGGGTTTTTTTTGGAAAATAAAATTTTCTTTCCCTAAGAATTTTCCTTTAAATTTTTCTGGTATCCATTCAACAATATCTCCATCCTTTTCATGATAAGAGAGTGAAAAAATATCCCCTCCAACTTGGGAATAGATCTGATTCAAAAACAGATAAATTCATCCTAAGGTCAAAGTGAACTAGAAAAAATGAATTTCTAAATAGGTGATTATTTTCAAGTTAAGACTAGATTGGCTCACATTAATTTGTAGTTCCAACCACACATCCAATTTTTTTATGTCAATGTAAAATGATTTTATATATGTAATCCTCTAGTGAAACACTTAAAATTATGGGTGTTGTGGGACCCATACCCCATCTTTTCATAACATTGTTTTAAGAAATATAATTATCAACATCCAAGTTCTATAGTAATCCATGATAGATCATGTTATGTGTTAACCTATAGGTTTCACCCCATCTCTAAGGAATTTATGTTAGGCATATATTTTTATTTAAAATCACATTTAACCTCCTACCCAAGGAAATATACTCTTGTGGGGGACATGAGAAAATTACTTAGGTGATGTTACTAACCAAGATGAACTTTTAGGGTTATTTCTTTTGGAAATTACTAATGTGAGATAATTTAGACGTAGCCAAAGTTTGACCAAGTGGTTCTTGTATGCCCTCTTATTCACTTGATTTACTTCACATAAAATTATTAGTTAATTTATAATACACAATCATGTGATTGTTAGAGAATTTTGATGGATGATAATTTGTTCTATATTTTAGATGTTGATGTTGTTTCTTTCATTTAAGAGACACTTGAGATAATTAAACCATACTACTACATCAAATGTGATTCTTTCGTATCATACATTATAAATAACATGGATAAGAATCAAAAGGATTATCATGTATGTGAGGTTATTTAACTATATAGTAATTTAATTCTAATGTAATTGGTTATCCCAATATTAAATGACTACATGTCATGATTATGGATTAGTGAGTATCCAAATTTTACTAAACACAATATTTATGTTAAGGGATTTTTACATAAATAAGGATTAAATGTTCCCAATAATCCTCATTACCTATATTATGAGTACTCCATACATATATCCCTAAAAATACAAGTATAAGGCACATTGCTTCTCTCCTATTCTTTATAATTCTACAACCAATTACACTAATGGATAAAATAAAGATCAGGATATTCATATAGGATGAGGAGTTAAGAATGGATGGATGTGGGAATATGAGGTTTGGAAGGCATGAAAAGAATTTGAAGAGGATATTGACATGGTCATTATATATGGAGCCATATATATCTAAAAAATATTTATATACATAGACTTTTACTGAGTCCCGATTTTTTTTGAACCAATAGATCCCATAGACCAAAAATTTCCATCTAATGTAGGGTAATGTAGGAATAGTTTATGTGATCTTTAAAAAGTATCTAGGGAGACCATAATTGACCTAGGTATGATGAATTCATCCAACCAATAGCAGTGTTGGAGTTTTTATTGAAAACCTTTATTATAAAATGAACTGTTAAATAAAAATGTGGTTGCCATAAAGAAATAACCTCTTCTATGAGCGTATATCCACTCTAAAGTATGGATGAATACATTCTGGATCTCACCTGGAAAAGACCAACCTAAAATATATTTATGGTAATTCCTATAATAGAAAGGTGGGGGATCCTAGGAAATTATTTTTGTGTACTGAAACAATATAATTATAAATAATGGGGCTATATTGTCACTCCTGACAACCTTGTGAGGACCTGATTGAGTTACATTCTATTAATGTGTTTAAGAACATATCTGTTACTAGTTAAATATTATAATAGTTGTGTAATTACATGATCAATTTTCATGGTTACTATATTATCGAAAGGAGAGAATGAGGGATTATAATCACCCATTTTCTAAAATATCCATCCTTTATTGATGAAAATTTAAATTGAAAATTCCCAGTTTTATATTTCAGGTCTATTATAGGTTTTGTGGGGATTGTTACTTGTTCATTTTAATATGTATGTGGTCCTCAGTGAATTTAGTAATTCTAAGTGAAAATTATTCCCTTTCATTCAATTTTTCTCTAGAATCATGAATTTATATTTAAAGTATTTAAACGATCTAATGAAATTTATTTTATCTATAGAAGTCGACTGTATCTAATACAAATATCTCCCAATTGGGAATTTTTTTTAAAAACACTGGTGAATATGTGTCCAGGTCATATATGATGGATTTATGAGACTATGTGTTATTGAAATGAATTTATAGATATGTCATATAAAATGACTAAATGTTTTATATATTTTTAGAAAATTTTAGGTTATATAAACATCCAATCATATCAACTCCAGTGGAGGTTCAATAAAAACATCCAATGCTAGTAAGAAAATACCAGTTAATAATGTACTAGGAAGTATCGAGAATAGTGGTAAGATCCCCCCCCCACTAAGTGTACCAGTTAGGTTAACCCTAGATATACCAATTCATATTCTTATTTATATCTACAAGGTACATTTAAGAAAATAATTCATCGAATATTTACTGTTGTGACTCCGTAATGGGTATAGTGAATAAAAAGTGCTCATCCAGAGAGAGGAAGTAATAAAGCCCTCGAGTAACCAAAATATCCCTAAACACGAGCTACATGAAAACCTTGGTTAGAAGAGCTAGTGAGTACTTATATTGAGATGATATGATATATTCATCACTGGATAGAATAGACCCATATTGTTATTATGAAAACATAAATAGAGGAAGAAAGGCTTGGAAACTAGTGAAGTCAAAGGATCTCTAGTACTTTTTACAACTATTTGAGGAGTATTTAGATTATATACAAACTGAGGTAGCGCAAATTTGGAAGAACCGGACCTCTAATATAAAGGATTTATAAGTTATTATCTAATTTTTCATGTGTATTTATCAACATGGATATATATGAGCCTCCATAAACATCAATTATGATAGCAATCCGATAGTGGTAAGAAAGTGAATCTTACAACTAAATATTCTCATTTATGGAACTAAAAATAAGATCAAATCTATCAAAAAGATAAAAGAAATGATAGAGAGAGAGGAATAATTGAAGGTGTCGTTGATTGATTTGTTAGTGATTGGGATTAATTATTCAATCCTGATAATGTATTCTTTATATTAGAGTACATATTCTTCTCCTATTTTAAATTGAAAAAAAAATTGGAAAAAATGAATAACAATTTGTAAATGGTGGAAATGGATCAACTACCAATGAAATCACTAAATTATAATATATAATTCATCCCCATTGGGGTGGAGTTATCATCTATATATGAGGTTGGGGAGTTATCTCTTGGATAGATAATCATGTAGGATTATATAAAGAGTGGTTATTCTCACTTTCCATATATGAAATTGTTTTTTGAGATGAAATAATCTAACCTTCTTCCATCTTAAAAGAAAAAATCAATAAAGAGAAAAGTAATTATAAAAATGAAAATTTTCAAATTTAGTCTCGAAAAACATCCTATATTGGTGATAAATAGGTTATTTAATACTTTTATTGGTAATTTGTCAAAAATATAATAAGCATGTCCTTATTCCCTTATGAAATATATATCATTTCTAGAAAACATATAGAGTGGTTCCTTAGGTCAATCGTTGACTCATGCATACATGATCACATCCATGGATGGAAACATACTGGCAGTGATAACTCAACCTCATATCCTAAATGAAGGAGTATGATAATATTTAGGAAATGTTGTCTAACCATACTTTTTTCGTGCAATAACTCCAAATATATCATTCTTATAGAATGGGTCCCATTACATTTCCAAATAATTTATATTAATTTGATGATTTCCTTGTGCTAATAGGTACCAATAACACTTCAACTATTCCCTATGGATTTAAATAGGGTTCAGACCTTCCTGAAGTGGTGTTTATATAATTATTTCAGCCTTCAAACATTTATAAATACTTGACTAAGAGTCAGGTTTACCTGAATCAATAGCCTATGAATTTCCTCCTCACAGTCCTCACAACCCATGGACTCCCACACAATAAATTGATAGAGTGGCTATCATAGAGAATGGTTATGGATTTGAAAGTGATCCAATTATATTGTGGAATGAAAATACTCACATGGAAGCCACAACCAAGTCCATTCCAATGGCTTATACTCTTATCATCACTAATTAGGAGACACCTATTTTGGAGTGCTCTAGTTTTTTCTTCAACTGAGGTTGTAGTGCCACAGAGGCCAATATTATAATAGAAATAGGTGATTATAATTGTAATATTATATTATACTTGTAATTTATTATAAAACATATATTTTCTATATCATTTACAAAACTAAAATCACAATTGGTCATTATTTATATAAAGGTTCCCATTTTCTCACATTATTAGTCAGACTATACGGAGGTTGGGTCATTCCAAATAAAAATATTATTGTAAAGAATTATCATGGAATTTTATATCTAATTAATTATACACATTTAGTTCATAAAAAGATATGCCCCACCCTATGACATTTAAATTGAGTAATATTAAGGGTTGTTGATGTTTTATCACACTACTCATTAGTGTGCTTGGGTAGGAATATGGAATCCGATTTCTAAGACCCCAATAAATATTATGTATAAGAATTTTCATCAACTAAAACATTAAAGTTTCAATCAAGAAATTAGATACATTCATTATCAAACCATTTATGACAAAATCAAGGTTATCCTTGAACCATGATAAAGATAAAGGTGGGATTGCTTGTCAGTTTTAGAGGCCGAATGAAATTCTTGATATACCAAACTCAATGAATTGATGGTTCAATATGAATCCCATTGTATGGGATAATCTTCATAGAAATTCCACATGTTAGATGAAAATGGAACCTATAAAAATTTCATTGATCCAAAATTAGTTCTCCATAAGATAGAGCTTGGAGAACACCATGATGTCCTAGAGGATTCCCAAGATAAAGGGAAAAGGGATTTTGTTGAGGTTAAATGTCTTCTCCCTAATAAATATATTGAAAATGAAACATTAAATAAACTTTTTATAAACATAAATCAATCTTGAAAATCAATAGGATAACATATAGCTTCCATTTAGGATTTTTTATAGTGTTTCATTTTCATGAAGAGAGACTCCAATTTGTGGATTCTCATCTCATTTTTGTCAATGAATGAAAACTCATTTTTTTCACAGTATTTTTTATTCTCTTCATTATTATTAAAACTAATAACAATCTATAAAATATTATAGAAAAAGATATCATGATAAAAGTAATCCTTTTGAACATTGATTGAGAAATAAAAAAGTAAATTATAGTCCTCAAACACTTGAGATAAAATGAATTAGTCATAGGTTATGATTGAAAAAGGGCATGGGAATATATTTTATAACTGTAACACTACATTTTGTTCATTTATATAATTTATATCCACCCAAGCATGGATCATGGATGTGTAAATCATATGAATTTTCTATGTAATACTAGTGTTGGGAAATTTATCTAAATGATTTTCTCTTTGGTGTGACTCTTGGACATGTAAAGTCATAGATACCATTACTATAATTCTTGATTTCGTCTATTTGAATGAAATGTTTTCTCCTACACATATCTCACATATGGGTATACAAATAGATACAATTACTATAAAACTAGATACAATCAATTAAATGTTTTATCTGGCATAATGTGATGAGGATCAAAATAGAGGACTGTATAATTAAGATTCCATTGTTCAAGAGGGATCACATTTCTAGGAATCACACTCATCCTAACACCCTGAACCCCAAATCTGAGAGTCATTACATTACACTATTACATTGTCATATATAAAATCTTAAAATCCCAATGGACCAAACATTTCATCAGTTTTTCAAAACTAGTTTACGTACAATATACCCATATTACACTAAAAACTAGAAAATAAAACATGATACACAATAAAATAAGAAGAACATCATCCTTGAATGATTATTCAAATAATTCTTTTTTATAACATATAAAATAAAACTAAATAAGGGAGACCTTAAATTCATAATAAGGGTAAATAAAATAAAATAAATAATAAATTATTGGTAGAAAATAAACATTGAATGGTAAATAACTGATAACACATTCAATTAAAATAACTAGACAATGCATAATCAATATGATAGGGTGAGAAACTAAAACACATTCCATTTAATCAAAAAAATGAGAGAGATATGTATCCATATATTTTGTCACATGAAAATATCATGGATAATAACAAGAATTGGTAAAATTTATATAATAGATAACTGTAATTATTGGAGGAAATATTTGAGGAACATTAAAACCTATACAATCAAGACCATTCACAATATGGTTCAAAACTATTGGAAGAAATCTATTTAATTTGGCCGACTTATTTATCTCATGAGAACCTATCGATGAATTGATGGGCTATATAAATTCTAGGAACCACCCATGATAACTATTTAAAAAAATTACTCATATAGAATAATTGAAACAAATAATATTCTTTATCATATATCCATTTTTAAAAAATAATACATGTATATCAATATTTCCCCAGATTCTCAAATATCTGTCAATGTAAACACCGTTTTTAAAAATGATATAAGGTTTAGGAAATAATATTATCCATAAAAAAATAATGAGGATATTTAAAAGAATTTCCAATGAATATTTATTATAATAAATTTATTATTTCAATATAAATTAAATAATCACAAAATGGTGTGAAATTTCAAAGATAATCATTAAGAACATTCTGGAAGAAAATAATAATTAAACATTCCATATCATCCCATACTACATTGTCACATTTTAATCATAATACACATGGATTAATTTCAATAAATTAAACATATAATACCATGAGAATAAGTATATTCATGATCTAACATGTCAAAGTGTATTATATACACTATCTAAATATGAATTGGTATATAAAAAAAAGTCTCAATGGAATGTAAATTGAGGAAAAATACCTTACCATATCATTCCTTTTTTTATGTGGCGTATAACCTTATGTATAGTGGTATAAATATTTTTCTAAATTATTATATAACCATACTCATATTTATGATATCATGTATTATGTTCTTATAATATCACAGTATCTATTTGTAAACTATTTTGGGTTTTAATTCCTTAGTTGCATGAGTATGTTTTGATTTGTTTTTTTTCTATTACTTAGATCCAAATTTCATATTATTAATATTGTAAAACATGATTTATATTTCTTATATTTTCATTTTATATGAATTTTGAATAATGAATACTATTTGGAGATAAGAAATGAAATGCAACATTTTTGGAGACGATAGCCCCTATGTACGCATGAACGCTACTTTCATTTCTTTTTCATACTAAAAGAATGATAAGTAAATAAAATATATGTATATTATAATTATATTTTCATATATAAGCCATATATGTCAGATATTTGTATCAAAACAATCAGTTATATATTCCATGTGTTGTGTGAATGAATACATCTCTTTAAGGAGGTGGTAGTCCAAACTTCTACAAACGATGTTATCATACGCCAACAAATTAATGTTCATAAAGGTACATGTTACAAAGAAAAATATATGCACAAATATATTATAAATATCTATATATCATATATAAATAGTTTTTCATCATAATTATTAGATATGAGTTGTGGTAAAATGAAATATGAACAATCATCATTTCGTGAGGCGATAGTTCGCCATACACATAAATTGTATGTTTGTTACCCATTAGATCGATGTGTGTGTAAGTTAAGGTATAACACATAATACAAAAAACGTGTTAGTATATTTAGAATAATAATTTTATTATATCATTTTAGAATAATAATATTGAGGGGATGGATAATGTAAATGAAATAGAAAGAGCATGAGGAAGCATATTTCCTCTATATTGGAAAACAACTTTTGGTTTGCACCAAAGGGATTCTGTGGATGGATTTCTGAAAAAGATGACTCATATAGTATGAGGTGAAGAATTTTTATAAGGCCCCGGACTTAAACCTTACTTAATCTTGATTTATTACAAGATTTCACATTGAGGATCTTTTCGGGTTTAGAGTTTTAGAGAATTAGATCATAAAACTTGCATTACATTCCACTTATAAACAAAGTGGTTACATAAAGATAGTATTATTATTTCCCATCAATGGAAACATATTTAAAATAAAACATGGATTCTTTCTTGACACTTCCTTGACACTATCATCATATCATATACCTTTCCCTTGACCTGTGAAAAACATTTCAAAAAACTTGGGATGATCATAAAAAGCTCAGTATGGGATATAAAAATATGGAAAGGAAACATGGGTACATATATACAAAAGAATGAAATCGTACCTTACCCATAAAACATAAGCACTTTAACATACCTCATCAAATCATGAATAAATCATGGATATCATAAGACATAAAGGTAACTTGAGGCATTCATAACATTCTTACGTAGGGAGTAACCCTCTTGGTTACGTTTGGAATACTAATCACTGTTTATTCCCTAAATCACTTCGGAGAAACATTAACGTGTCACTCCTTCGCGTTACCCAATGAATTGGAGAGCTATATCGGGCTCACCCGCCGTTAGTTTATCACGGAACCACCCATCTTCATAATAATGCCCAAGAACCTCAACATAATCGTATCACATAAAACATGCATAAAGGAAACATAACATTTCCACCTTTCAATCACAAGATATCAATACAACACATTGATATAAAAAAATTATGAAACCCATTTTCAATACCAAAATAAAATAAAAGTAAAACATGGTATTTATTTTTCTTTTAAAAAAATGTATGGCTTGTAGAGGAAGCCGAAACTCAAATAATGGTCACGACGGTGGAGAAGTCGTTGTCGCCGCATACGTATGACAAAAACATTCCCTTTTGTCATTTATTAAATGCTTCGTATAAAAAATATTCCTCTTGAATAAAAGTAAAAGTCAAAGGGGTTTATACACAATATAAAAGAAGGTTGTGTATAAAACAAAATATGCCTCAACGAAAGGAGATTAAGACGAAGTCCCATACCTCGGGTCCGACTTGACTCGGTCGTTCTTTAATCTCCTGAATAATAAACTTGAGTTAATTTATACTTGTTTAAGAACCTTTTTCAAGTTCATTATTCCTTTTATATCACTTACTGCAATGTCATGAACACTATGTAATTATTTAATTAATAACGGCCGTTTTAACGATCATTGGTACTTGAGTAAAAAATAAACCCTTTATAATTACAAGTTGTTCATGTGTCCATTATATCAAGAATTATAATCATGATTTATATATCATATATATCATATATATCCATTATATACATTCATTTATAATATTACATAATCATTTAGAGGTAAGAAATGAAATGCACCGTTCATGGAGACGGTAAGCCGTACGTTCGCATGACCGCTACTTTCATTTCTATTTCGTATTTTATAGAATGGAATCATAATGATATAAAGGTATATTATAATTCCAGTGTTATATCATATATAATATCAAAACTCCATCCTTTATACATCCTACATATGGTATTTAACGAATCAAATCACTTTGAGGGGGCGGTAGTCCGCACTTCCTTAAATGAAGATATCGCATTTACCCATAATGGAAACCATAAAGGTATTCCCAAAATGAAAAATACATAAGATTAAGGAAAACATAAAAATATTATATATTATATATAAATATATTGTCATCTTAATGACCACCTTTTAAGGTGTTAAAATAATGTTGAACAATCATCGTTTCGGGAGGCCGAAATTCACCATCCACGGAAACAGTATGTTCTTTAACCATTAGATGTAGGTGTGTGTAAGTGTAGCTCGAATAATTATTATAAAAACATCATAGAATATTGAAGATACTGGATTTGTTACAAAAGAAATGAATAAAAAGAGTTTAGGGGGTTGGAGAAGCAAAATAAAACAAAAGGACTCAAGTGAAGACATTACCTTAAAATCAGGTAACTCTCTTTGGTTTGAGATCAAAGGATTCCTTGAGAAGACTTCATCCCAATGTGAGGCTTCAAGGAGTAAGAGAGGGAAGTAGAGAGACAAAATGGGTAGGGGTTGGCCGAGCCAAATGCTTTGGAAGTGTGGGTAAGGAGGTAGAGGTGGGGGCCTTTTACAAGAGGAGAGGAGGGGCACTCTTGGAAAGTAAATAAATGTTACTTTATTTTAAAAAAAATTTCGGACTAAAAAGGGTCCCACATTGATATAAAGCTAGTATAAGGTAATAAGGGTTAGAAATATACCCATATAATAGGTTTTGGACATCTGTAGGTCATATATTTTACATTATCTTTTCATTTTATTTAAATCCTTTATTAATGATGTAATCACAACATCATCATGATGTCATAAATAATTTAATATATTTAAAGTATAAAAATTATAAAATAAATATCATGATTTAGGAAATATTATTATCTTTATAATGAATATTTATAGTAAAAAATCTGACTTGTATAACCCCATATAAATATTATTTTAGTAAAACATCTCATGTTTGTGTTATTTTTACTTTTACATTAAATAAAAAGTTATTTATGTCATTTCCCTACCAAAGTGGCTCCATGGGGTCCCCAGGTTGACCCATGGATTTTCATGGTCGTCCATGACACATCCAATGAGGGTAGGACATGTGTCAAGCTCATCTCATATTATTAAAACATTGTTTTTACCTTAAGCTACACTAATTACCTCTAATCGCGATTAAGAACTTAAAAGATACTATTCACCAAAAATTATTTTAATCTCATTGAACCAAATTTTACTTCTTAATGACAACCTTGTATGTCAAGTTTTGAAAAATAAAATCACAGAAGTGGAAAAGTTTCATTTAAACAAAAAATCAGTTTCTGTAACTGCAACTTAGTGGTTTCACTATTCATAAAAAATTGAAGTTTTTCAGAAAAATTCCAAAACTTCACCCTAAGCTATATTTGATATTCTGAATTCAAAAATGATGTCTATTTTACAAAATTCAAAACATATAAGTTGCATTAATTAATTTAATAATTAATTCCTGATGTCATGACAAATAGCGTGTTTTTATGAAACAATTAGTATCAAAAGATTGACACTAGTTTAAGTCCAATTTCAATGTGAAATTGATTCCAATGACCACCATTGGAATAAATGGTAAAAATATATTCTAATTTAACTTTAAACCCAATTCAAAAGATAATCTAATCATATAAATAAATTAGATTAAAAAGTGGTTTTGAATTAAAATACAACATTTTTCACTATTCATTAAAAAATGAACTATATCGGAAAAATACCAAAAATTCACACACAGTAAATTTTGATGTCCCAATCATAAAGAATAAGTTTATTTTGACAAACATAGCTTATAAAATTGTCAAAATATAGATTTAAAAATGGATTTCCATTAAAAGGCAGTAAAAAAATCTTTTAAAAATATTAGTGTATTCCATGCTTAAGATTTGATTTATTTTCATTTTAAGCCTCTAAAACACTATCTAATTCATTAATAGACATAGATAAAAATATATATTATTCATTACTTACTTGGGAGGTTACATCCTTCCCCCCTTTATAAAATTGTGTCCCCACAATTTATTTACTTATCGAACAAATGGGGGTACTTATCCCTCATTGCATTTTTAGATTCCCATGTTTCATCTTCCATCATGTCGTTTTTTCACAAAACCTTTACATGATTAATCACCTTATTTCGTAACACTTGCTCCCTGTGGTCAAGAATCTGGACCGGTTATTCCTCATAAGATAGGTTCTCTTCCAGCTGAACTACCTTTGGACTCAAAACATGAGATGGATCTGCCATATACTCTCTCAACATCGAAACATGAAAAACATTGTGTACCTGAGATAAACTCAGAGGTAAAGCCACCTGGTATGCAACTGATCCAACTCTCTCCAGAATTTCATATGGTCTAATGAACCTTGGACTCAACTTTCCTTTCTTTCCAAATCACATCACACTTTTCCATGGTGAGACTTTGAGAAAAACATGATCACCTACCTCAAAAGTTAGATCCTTCCTCTTGTTGCTTGCATAACTCTTCTGCCCACTCTGAGCTGTTCTCATGTGTTTCTGAATCAGCTAAACTTTTTCTGCCATCTCTTCTACCAATTCTGGTCCCATCAACTTCCTTTCACCCACTTCATCCCAGAAAGCTGGAGTTCGACACCGCTTCCCATATAATGCCTCAAATGGTGTCATCTGTATACTGGAATGAAAACTATTATTATATGAAAATTCAACCAAAGAAGGATGTTGGTCCCAACTTCCCTGATAATCCATCGAAAAAGATCATAGAATATCCTCCAAGGTCTGAATTCTTCGTTCTAACTGCCCATCTGATTGAGGATGAAATGTTGTACTAAAATTTAATTTAATACCCAACGACTTCTGAAGGCCTTTCCAAAAGTTATAAGTGGACCTGGGATCACGATCAGATACAATGGAGAGGGTAACTCCATGTATCTTGATTATCTCTTTAATATACAAATAGGAAAGTTGATCTTGGGAAAAATTATCTCGTATAGCAAGGAAATGAGCAGATTTAGTCAAGCGATCAACAATAACTCAGATTACATTATTACCTCGAGATGTCTTCGGTAATCCCACAACAAAGTCCATGGATATATTCTCCCATTTCAACTCTGGCACTGGTAAAGGCTGAAGCATCCCTTTCTGTAACTTCCGCTCTGCTTTAACCTATTGACATGTCAAACACTTCACAGTAAAATCAGCAATATATCTTTTCATTCCATCCCACCAGTAATACTCCCGCAGATCTCTGTACATCCTAGTACTGCTAGGATGAACTGAAAACAGAGAACTATGAGCTTCACATAACAACTCTCTCTTCAACTGTGAATCACAAGGCACACACAATCTCTTCCCAAGTCTCAAAACGCAATCATTATCAATGTTGAATTTAGGCAACTTACCATTCTGAACCAGCTCTACCCTTTTCTGCAACTCACTGTCTTGATTTTGTGCTTGCTTGATTCTATCTTATAGAGATGATCTCACTGATATCTGAAACAAAACAGAAGAACTTCCTGCACCAACAACTTCTATGCCAAAGTTCATCAAATCCTTAACCAAAGGATCATGTTCCAAATGCAACATTGCTAATGAATCATTACTTTTTCAACTCAAAGCATCAGCCACTTTATTTTCTTTTCCCAGATGGTAATGAATTGTACAATCATAATCCTTGATTAAGTATAGCCATCTCCTCTGTCTCATGTTTAACGCTTTCTGAGTGAATATATACTTTAAACTTTTGTGATAATTATATATTTCACACTTTACTCCATACAAATGATGCCTCCAGATTTTTAAAGCGAAAAAAACAGTAGCTAATTCCAAATCATTTGTAGGGTAATTTACCTCATGAGTTTTCAACTGACATGAAGCATAAGCAATTACCTGATCATTCTGCATTAAGACACAATCATGTCCTTTCAATGAAGCATCACTGTATATAACAAAGTCACTATTCCTAGAAGGTAGTGCCAAAATTGGAGCATTCACCAATCATCTTTTCATTTCCTGAAAACAATCATCACATTCTTTTGTCCAGATAAACTTAACACCCTTCTGAGTTAGCTTAGTCATTGGACTAGATAACCATGAAAAATTTGAAACAAACCTTCGGTAATAGCCTACCAAACCAAGGAAACTACGAATCTTTGTTAAATTTGTGGGTCTTGGCCAGTCTTCAACAACTTTTTTTTTTGCAGGATCAACAGTTATCCAGTCTTTAGAAACAATGTGACCAAGGAAAGAAATTTGTTGCAACCAAAACTCGCACTTGCTGAATTTTCCATACAGTTTCTTTTCTTTTAAGGTTTGCAAGATAACCCTTAAATTTATTTCATGCTCCTCTTTAATTTTAGAAAACACCAAAATATCATCATTGAAAACCACCACAAACTTATCCAAGAACTCATGGAAAATTATATTCATTAAGTCTATGAATACAGCAGGTGAATTGGTTAGCCCAAAAGGCATTACTAAAAACTCATAATGGACATATCTTGTACGGAATGTGGTCTTCGAAACATTTGATTCCTTTAGCTTCAGCTGATGGTACCTCGATCTCAAGTCAATCTTTGAAAAATACTGAGCTCCCTAGAGCTGATCAAACAAATCATCGATATGAGGCAAAGGATATTTGTTGTTAACAGTGATGTTATTCAAGGCTCTATAATCAATGCAAACTCTCATTGAACCATCTTTCTTTTTAAAAAATAAAATAGGAGCACCCCATGGTGATGTTCTAGGGAAAATGAAACCTTTATCTAATAACTCCTGCAATTGTTTCTTGAACTCTAAAAGTTCAACTTGAGCCATTCGATAAGGGGGTTTTGAAATTGGCTTAGCATCAGGAACTAAGTCAACAGTAAATTCAACTTCCCAATCTGGTATTATTCCAGGAAACTCATCAGGAAAATCATCAGGATACTCATTTACCACTGGCACATCATTAGTCTGAAGTGTTCCTTTATTTTCAACGATGTGTGCAAGGTAACATTCATTTCCATCTTTTACATGTTTCTTGGCCTCTTGATAAGTTATCAACAGTAAGGGTTCATTCTTGTACACAAACTGAAAGTCTTTTTGAAAAGAAACTTCTTTAGATCTATAGTCAATCTTAGAATGGTAAATAGAGAGCCAATCCATACCCAAGAAAAAATCAAACTCTACTAGAGGTAGAACAATAAGGTTTGAAAGTAGGTTCTTTCCACAGATAAGGATGGGAAGATTCTTATAAATTATTTTTGCCTAAACATTTCCCCCAGGTGTTTTTACCAAAAGTTCAGGAGTCATTTATTTAGATGTTATTCCCATTTTACTAGAAATGGTTTCAGAGATGAAAGAATGTGTGGACCTCAAATCAAACAACACACTAGAATAATCTGAAAAAACAAACAAAGTACCTGATACACCTTCATTTGATGGTCCGACATCTGCTAAAGTAGTTGCAAAGGATTTCACCACCCCTTTATGCTTGTGGTCTAACTGCTTCCCATCACTCAAGCTCTTTGTCGGACACTCATTTGCATAGTGACGCATCTTAATTCACTTAAAACATTTTCACTAACTGTAATTCAAATTTGGTCTTACCTTCACCTTGATCTTTTTCTGTGAAATCACGAGCCTTATGTCCCATCGTACCACATCGGTAGCACTTTACAGAATTTAGAAGACATTCCCCAGCATGACTTTTGCCACATTTATCAGAAACTGGAAACTTAGATTTCTTACCATCAGACTTTTTTGAAGAATTCCTTCCTTTATCCTGCCACCTTGGTCTCTTCTTCTGCTGGTTTCTATAGAACACTTGATCATCGGTAAACTCCATTTCCACCTTCTCAGCACATCAAACAATCTTTTCATAACTTTTAAACTCACGAGAAGCTAATGCCCTTCGATATTTTTGCTTTAATCCTGAGTAAAATAATTGATTTTACTATCAAGGTCTCGGATAAAATTTGGAGCATACCTTGCCAATTGAGTGAACCTTTCTTCATAGGTAGCCACTGAGTCTTCCTCTTGCCTCAATTCCAAGAATTGTTTTTCCATAATAAGTCGAACAGCCTTAGGAAAATACTTTTCAAGAAACATACCTTTGAATTCATCCCAGTCGAGTGCATCAATCTCATCAGCGTCCCTGATATTTTTAACCATCGACCACCACTGATCTGCTTCACCCTCAAAACGGTAAATAGCAAGACTAACATTTTGATTGTCTGAGCACCCCATGACATCGAAAATCTTCTCCAGTGATTTAATCCACCCTTCAGATAGCACAGGGTTAGATGATCCTCTAAATGATGGGGTATGTTGCCTCATGAAATGTTCCACCACTGACATGTTCCTCTGTGGTTGATCTAGCTGATCTCATGTATGGATACCACCACCACTTATCGCTTGATTCAACAGTGCCATTACTGCAAAAAATTGTTCAGTTCCAATTCTGACCATCTTAGGACACTGATTCGGAAGGTTATTTTATTCTGTATGCCTTCCTAGAACTGCTTCCCTTTTTACTCTGCGGAAAACCATTCTGAACAAACATGTCTTAGATGAAGCAACATGGTAATCTTCAAATGCTATATCATTTCTATTTGACCATAAAAAAATATTTTTGGATATTCATTTAATAAAATTATAACTCCTAAAGTTATCTAAGTCGACCTTTGATAGCAACTATAAGTCCCTAGCCTGAAACATTACTTAATCTTGAGTTATTACAAGATTGCACATTGAGGATCTTTTCAGGTTTAGAGTTTTAGAGAATTAGATCATAAAACATGCATTACATTCCACATATAAACAAAGTGGTTACATAAAGATAGTATTCTTCTTTCCCATCAATGGAAACATATTTAAAATAAAACATGGACTCTTTCTTGACACTTCCTTGACACTATCATCATATCATGTACCTTTCCCTTGACCTGTGAAAAACATTTCAAAAAACTTGGGATGAGCATAAAAAGCTCAGTAAGGGATATAAAAATATGGAAAGGAAACATGGGTACATATATACATAAGAATGAAATCGTACATTACCCATAAAACATAAGCACTTTAACATACCTCATCAAATCATGAATAAATCAAAGAAATCATAAGACATAAAGGTAACTTGAGGAATTCATAACATTCTTACGTAGGGAGTAACCCTCTTGGTTACATTTCGAATACCCATCACAGTATATTCCCTAAATCTCTTTGGAGAAACCTTAACATTTCACTCCTTCGCGTTACCCAATTCATTAGAGAGCTATATCGGGCTCACCCGCCCTAATTTTATCACGGAACCACCCGTCTTCATAATAATGCCCAAGAACCTCAACATAATCGTATCACATAAAACATGCATAAAGGAAACATAACATTTCCACCTTTCAATCACAAGATATCAATATAAAACATTGATATAAAAACATTATGAAAACCATTTTCAATACCAAAATAAAATAAAAGTAAAACATGGAATTTACTTTTCTTTTAAAAAAAGGTATGGCTTGTAGAGGAAGCAGAAACTCAAATAATGGTCACGACGGCGGAGAAGTCGTTGTCGCCGCATACGTACGACAAAAACATTACCTTTTGTCGTTTATTAAACTCTTCGTATAAAATAATATTCCTTTTGAATAAATGTAAAATTCAAAGGGGTTTATACACCATATAAAAGAAGCTTGTGTATAAAACAAAATATGCCTCAATGAAAGGAGATTGAGACGAAGTCACATACCTCGGCCCGACTTGACTCGGTCATTCTTTAATCTCCTGAATAATAAACTTGAGTAAATTTATATTTGTTTAAGAACCTTTTTCAAGTTCATTATTCCTTTTATATAACTTACTGCCATGTCATGAACACTATGTAATTATTTAAGTTAATAACGGTCGTTTTAACGATCATTGGTACTTGAGTCAAAAATAAACACTTTATAATTACAAGTTGTTCATGTATCCATTATATCCAGAATTATAATCATGATGTATATATCATATATATCATATATATCTAGTATATACATGAATTTATAATATTACATAATCATTTAGAGGTAAGAAATGAAATGCACCGTTCATGGAGACGGTAAGCCGTACGTACGCATGAACGCTACTTTCATTTCTATTTCATATTTTATTGAATGGAATCATAATGATATAAAGGTATATTACAATTCCAGTGTAATATCATATATAATATCATAACTCCATCCTCTATACGTCCCACATATGGTATTTAACGAATCAAATCTCTTTGAGGGGGCGGTAGTCCGCACTTCCTTAAATGAAGATATCGCGTTTACCCATAATGGAAACCATAAAGGTATGCCCAAAATGAAAAATACAGAAGATTTAGGATAACATAAACATATTATATATCATATATAAATATAGAGTCATCTTAATTGCCACCTTTGTAGGTTTTAAAATAATGTTGAACAATCATCGTTTCGGGAGGCCGAAATTCGCCATCCACGGAAACAATATGTTCTTTAACCATTAGATGTAGGTGTGTGTAAGTGTAGCTCGAATACTTCTTATAAAAAAATCTTAGTATATTGAATATACTGGATTTGTTACAAAATAAATGAATAAAAAGAGTTTAGGGGGTTGGAGAAGAAAAATAAAACAAAAGGACTCAAGTGAAGACATTACCTTAAAATCGGGTAACTCCCTTTGGTTTGAGCTCAAAGGCTTCCTTGGAAAGACTTCTGCCCAATGTGAGGCTTAAAATAGTAAGAGAATGAAGTGGAGAGACAAAATGGGCAGGGTTTTTCCGAGCCAAACTCTTTGGAAGCGTGGGTAAGGAGGTAGAGGTGGGGGCCTTTTATAAGAGGAGAGGAGGGGCACTCTTGGAAAGTAAAGAAATGTTACTTTATTTTAAAATTATATTTAGATTAAAAAGGGTCCCACATTGATATAAATCTAGGATAAGGTTATAAGGGTTCTAAATATACCCATCAAATAGGTTTTATACATGTTTAGGTCGTATATTTTACATTATCTTTTCATTTTATTTAAATCATTATTAATGAGGTAATCGCTGCATCATCCTGATGTCATAAATAATTTAATATATTTAAAGTATAAAAATTATAAAAAAAATATCATGATGTAAGAAATATTTTTAGATTTCTAATAAATATATATAGTAAAAAATCTTACTTGTATAACCCCATATAAAAATTGTTTTAGTAAAACATTTCATGTTTGTGTTATTTTTACTTTTACATTAAATAAAAAGTTATTTATGTCATTTCCCAACCAAAGTGGCTCCATGGGGTCCCCAGGTTTACCCATAGATTTTCTTGGTCGTCCATGACACATCCAATGATTATAGTACATGTTTCAAGCTCATCTCATATTATTAAAACATTATTTTTACCTTAAACTACACTAATTACCTCTAATCGCGATTATGAACTTAAAAGTTACTATTCACCAAAAAATTATTTTAATCTCATTGAACCACATTTTACTTCTTAATGACAACCATGTTTTTCAGATTTTTGAAAATAAAATCACAGAAGTGGCAAAGTTTCATTTAAACGAAAAATCAGTTTCTTTAACTACCACTTAGTGGTTTCACTATTCATCAAAAATTGAAGTTTTTCAGAAAAATTCCAAAACTTCACCCTTAGCTATATTTGATATTTTGAATTCAAAAATGATGTCTATTTTAAAAAATTCAAAACATATAAGATGAATTAATTAATTTAATAATGAATTCCCACTGTCATGAAAAATAGCGTGTTTTTATAAAACAATAAGTATCAAAAGATTGACACTAGTTTAAGTCCAATTTCAAAGTGAAATTGATTCCAATGACCACCATTGGATTAAATGGTAAAAATATATTCTAATTTCACTTTAAAACCAATTCAAAAGATAATCTAATCATATAAGTAAATTAGATTAAAAAGAGGTTTTGAATTAAAATACAACATTTTCACTATTCATTATAAAATGAACTTTATCAGAAAAATACCAAAAATTCACACAAAGTAAATTTTGATGTCCCAATCATAATGAATAAGGTTATTTTGACAAACATAGCTTATAAATTTGTCAAAAGATAGATTTAAAAATGGTTTTCCATTAAAAGGTAGTAAAACAATCTTTTAAAAATATTAGTGTATTTCATGCTTAAGATTTGATTTATTTTCATTTAAGCCTCTAAAACACTATCTAATTCTTTAATAGACATAGATAAAAATATCTATTATTCATTACTTACTTGTGATGTTACAATTTTGGTAGATTAATTGATCATATTTTTGGATATCACAAGGGCTTTATGGGTGTGAGGAAGTGGGTGGGAAGAGTGCATTTTTAGAGAGAAAGAGGAGTGGGATTCTTGTATATTATTGTAAAAGGAATTATACCCATGTTTTAACATTATAAAGTGAATCCAATAATTGAAAAAATTAGGGAAAATGTACTATAGGTTAGAAATATGGACATCCAATGGATTTTGGAAATTTTTATAGATCATTTTTTATCTTAAGTTTATGGTTTAATCCTTTACTGAGCTAATTTTTCTCTTAATTGATTTAATTAATTTTAATAACTTTCAATAATATTTTTAGTCAAAAACTAAGATAAATTTATAATAAAATATAAATTATTATTATTACAAATATGTAATTCATTTTTAAATATTCCAATCAAAGTATTGGAAGAAATTAATTTAAATATAATCCCATAAATGGGGTGGCAATGCAGGCTTAAGTAAAAACATCCCATCGTTGTCGAAGTTATATATCCGATTTCAAATTGAAATTAATTTAAATTTAATATATTGATTAAATTATTTATATTTTATCTTATTTATCTTTCAACCCAATAAAAAATAATTTATCTTTATAAATATATTATATTAAAATATATTTTTTGATATTAAATTTAATATTTTTCACTATTTTTCAAAAAATGAATCATCCCTCAAAATTAAAAAAAATTCACCCTAACCTAACTTTTATGTTTTTATTTAAATATGATGTTTTTTTAGATTATTAAGTTTATAAAACATCCCAAATTTATATTTAAAATAGTTTCACCATTAAAAGGAGGTAAAACTGTTTTTATTAAATTAACGGTTTTAATATGTAAAATTTGGTTTATTCTTATCTTATACCTAATAAAATACAATGGAAAAATGTTAGAATATTTTATTGGATATATAAATTATAAATTTAATAAATATTGTTCTATTTAAACTCTGTTTTTTGTACATTTATAGCTATAAAAAAATTAATTTAATATAAAATGATAATATGATAAAGTCATAGGGTGATAAATTATTCAATCTTTAAAATAAATCGTCCACAAAATTTTCGGGTAATGAATTTTGAAAATATGTTGGTAGTTGTTCATTATAGAATCCTTGATTTTACATGTTTCTTCTTCCATTTTTCTAGTTTCTCTAATCTAAGTTTACTATGAAGGTTTTCTAATTTCTCAATAATTTCTCTCTAGTAAAATAAATATAAATGGGTTATTTAATGTATTAAAGGTAGTGTACCATGTCTATTTCATCAAAGATGATAACATGTGCTGAGTCTGGAATTTACTATTGTAGCATATATATTTGAAACACATCATGTTATTTTGAGTTATTCAGCATCATTACCAAATTATAAATGAAAAATACAAATATTTTAACAATTTAAAAGGGTTTGATGTACCTAGGACTCAGTTTCCATTTCATAATGAACCTTTTAACACCCTTTCATGGTGATAATTTCATGAAAAAATTATCACACACTAGGAACACGAAATATTTCCTCTTATTATTAGCATAACACTTTTACCTACCTTGTTCTATATTAATATGATCCTGAATTGCCTTTAGATTTTTCTTTATTTCATCAACAAATTCTGGGCATACAAGTTTTTTTTCACCGACTTCATCCCAACAAGTTGGAGTGTGACACATCTTTCCATATAATTCTTCATGCATATCTATTAAAATACCTGAGTGGAAACTATTTTTATAGGAAAACTTTTCCAAATCTATGTACTAATCCCACATACCATGGAAGAAGAGAGATCATGACCTCGATATTTCTTCCTTTTTTGAATTGTTCTTTCAGACTATCCATTAGTTTGGGTATTTTAGGTAGTTCTCAAATGAATCTTAGTGTCAATATCTTATTGAAGACATTTCCAAAATATCTATGTAAAGTAGGGATCCTGGTCATAATCAATTTATAGAGGTGTTCTATGAAGTCTTACAACTTCATTAATATATAGTCTTGTTAGGATCTCAATAGGTAAGTCTTCTCTTATAGCAAGGAAATGTGCATATTTGGTTAAGTGATTGATGATAACCCATATTTCATAATTCTTTATAAGAGTTTTTCGTTTTACCATGATATAGTCCAAAGTAATTTTATCGCATTTCCACACTTGAATAGGATGAGGTTGTAGTCATCATTTATAACACTACCTCATATAATTAACTTGGTGAAAAACCAAACATCTAGACACATAATAATCAAATTTCCTCTTTATTTTATCCCACCAAAAATTATCCATCAAGTCTCTATGCATATTTTTTCTACCATAGTGTATAGGGAAATTTGATCTATGATAATCAACCAACAATTACATTTTTTTTCATTAGGTATAGATGGAAAAAATGTATTTTTTAAAATTTTCAAACACCATATTTAAAGAAACATTATGATAATTTTCCATCACTCGAAGCTTTGGTTTTCTTCTAAATTGTATCATCATGAAATTCAGAATTCTTTATCATCTATATTAATTGTGTATTTAAATCATTTGAAACATCATTTATGTGTCCCCTTTTCTTAGAAATTCCCATATCTATATTTACAAGATCAATGAATACAAGATCCTTCACAATCCTCATTTGGGTTAAACACCATAATCATTCCTACTCAATGCAATTGTTACCTTATTTTATTTCCTTGGTAGATAGTGTATTGAGAATTCGTAATCCTTGAGTAGCTCAAGCCATTGCCTTTGTATCATGTTCATCTCTTTCAGTGAGAATATTTATTTCCGGATTTTATGATCTGTGTATATATTACATATTTCACTGTAGAGATAATGTTTATATTTTCAAGGTGTAGATTAGAGCCTCTAAATAAAGATCATGATTTCGGTAGTTATATTCATGAATCTTTAATTTAATTGATGAATATGAAAAAAAACAATCACATTTATATGGTAGAGGAAAAATTTTGAGCATTGAATAATATTTTATTATGTTTATCAAATCATTCTTCATATTCATTATTCTAATCATACATAACCACTTTATGTGTAATCTTAGTTAATGGGTTATCCAATTAGGAAAAATTTATATTGAACAATCAATAGTAACCTTGAAATCCAATGAAACTTCATGCCTAAGTTATGTTTTCTTGAATAGCCCATTCTATAAATAACATTGTCTTTGCAATATGAATGTATATTCCACCCATTGAAACAATACGTAAAATAAAATAATATTCTTGAAGCTAGAAATAAAACATACTAAGTTTCCCATATAACTCTTCTCTTCTAAGAGTCATAATAATGATGTACATATGATTATCATGGTCCTCATATATTTTATAATACAACATAATATCATTAATAAACACCACAAAAAAGGGTTCCCTAGTCTATACAAATGGAATTACTATAAATTTGTAATATCCGTACCTCTTCTAAAAAGTTTTCTTCAGGGTGTCTTCCTTCATCACTATAAATTGGTGATACCTTGAACTAAGATCAATATTTGAAAAAATTTAGGCTCCATAAAGATGATAAAACAAGTCATAAATTTGAGGTACGGGATACTAGTTCATTATTATTATAGAATTGATTTCTCTATAGTTAATATAAGACCTCATTGGTACATAATTCATCTTAGTAAATAGAGGCTCCCCATTGTGAGAAACTAGGGAGAATAAATCCCTTATTACCCAAATCCTATATCTTTTTCTTCAATTCCACTAATTCCACACTATTGATTCTATATGGCTTATTTGATATTAGCCTTGAATTGGGGATTAAATAAATAGAACATTCAACTTAATTATTTGGGTTATGTTCTGGTAATTCCGAAGGAATTACATCAATATATTCATAAACAATAGGTACATCCTCAATTTCAATACTACCATTTTCATCATTTAATTTTTTTTGTCCTCTTTCCTAATAATTTAATTTATTAGATCTTTTATGGGTGGTTTTATATAAGAATTAGGTGAGAATGTTTCTTCACTAAAGATGAGGTATTCAATATCTTCCTCATAGATCTTAATTTCATACCTCTTGTAATAATATTTTGCATCATATTTTTAGATATAGTCCATAATAAGGATTATATGAAATTTAACCGTAAGTATGATTATAAGGTTATCACATAAAATACATTTATGTGTCATAATGTGGATATCTCAACACATATTTGTTTCAATTATACTACCCTTAAGAGTTTTGACTGAAAAATATATTATTAAATAAAAATAAAAAATGTCTAATTTTCTTTGACAACAGGGTAGATATAAAATAGTGATATTTTATAGAATAAAATAAGTAATATAATAAATTTTAATATTGTATTAATGTATCTGTGCCATGTCATTAGGTAATTCTACCTTGTTTCTTGTGATTGTATAATCTTGAACATCTCTACTCATCCTTTTCTATGAAAGATTTCCTTGACTCCTTGGGAATTATTTTTCATAGTATCCCATATATTTATAATTATTTCATTGGATATCATTAATTTGTTTGTTCCCTATGAATTTATGAGACCAATTTTCCCTATCTTGACACATATAACATTCTCCCTTCACCTTCAAACATTTCCTAGAGTGATTTTTCCTATAGTTTCTATAAGATGGAAATAACTCAAACATATTCTTATTATTTTATGAAATACTTTTTTTAAGGTGTTTATATGGCCACTTCTTATCTTGGTTTCCATTTAATATATTTATTTTAGAAAATTCCTTCTCCATCATGATATCCAAAAAAACAATTTCTTCAAATGCTGAAAAATTTTAAGAAACCATTTCCCTTATGATGTTTGGAATAGTAACTTCAATGAATTGGTTGATATTTCACTTAGTGTAGTGTAATTAATCCATATCATACCTAGATAACCTTGTAAAGGTATATTTATAATCTTCGGAACTTTATTATTCCTTTTTCTTTAATCTGTGTAACTATCTCTTCATCTTTATTTTTTGATTATGACTGAAGTATTTATCAAAGAACATATCCTTAAATGTTTTTCAATCCATGGGTTGTATTTATTCTTCATCCTACGTAAAATAAATCAAGTACCACCATTGATTATCATAACATTGGAGACAATACCCCATAAGTGTAACATTTTCCATTTTACTGCATCCCAATTCCATAAATATATTCTTCAGATACATAATCCATTTCTATGAAAACATTGTACTAGTAGTCTAAATAAAATATGGGGAATTATGTTGTATAATGAAATCCAAAAAATATGTTGTTTTCCATTGAATAGGTTTCTTTATTAGGTAAAGGTTATTTTTCATAACCTGATTATGTTTCCCTAATATTTCTGAAATTTTATATATTCAAATACTAGTTGTAATGGTTTACTCAATAAGGAATTCTCTACATTTTCCACGGGAATTTATTCCCCTCATCCTTCCTGGTTCCATTTCAAAACAATGGAGTATACTATATTAGTATATAAAATCATAATCTATAATTCCAAATATCTTATAGAACATATCATAAATTTATGCATCATAAATCGTACAATCAATGATTTTGGTTTCATTGGGGACAAATTTACTATTAAATCCTTCATAATTGTAGGTAAAGAGAATCTGAATTATCTTAATCGTATACCATAATAGTATCAAACTAGTTATACATTAAGGTTCATAAGTGTGTACCGTGATACACTCAGTGGGTACCCATACACCTTTTTGGAGTTGTACCCCTAGGAACATCTATGCTAGAACCACACCAACTTGTACTCTATATACATGGATGTATTTCTAAGAATAATCACATAATTTATACCCTACCAAAATTATGGGATGTCTTTATATAATTATCTATGATGTTTAACTTAGATTTATGTTCCATAATCTATGTTTTAAAAATAGAGTCTCCAAGGTTACTATTAAACTTCCTCGGATACCAATTATGAAACCCTGACCCCAAAATCCCGTATTTGATCAATTACAATATTACATTCACATAAATACAAGATTTAAATACCAAAGGACTCGACCTTTTAGTAGTTTAAGAAAAACATATTACGTACATGATACTAATATTACATTGGGAACTAGAAAACAAAACATGATACATAATAGAATAAAAATAATAGAAACCTTGAAATCATATTCAAAAATTTCTTCTTAATGGCCAATGAATGGAATAAAAATGAGGGTGATCTAAAATGCTCAGTAAGGGTAAGTAAAATATAAGAAATAATGAATTAATGAGGGTAAATCCACATTATAAGGTAAATAAATAATAACACATTCCATTAAAATAACTAGATAAGTCATAATAAATAAGGAAAGGTAAGAAAATAAAACACATAAATTTAATCAATAAAATAATTTTCAAATGAAGCCAAATATTTTATCATATGAGAATCTCTTGGATAATAAAAATAATAACTTAAGCATATATAATGGAAATTATTATTTATTATATTTCATGTATAAGGCACAAGAAAACCTATAACCTCATGATATTTCATATAAAAATTTAAAACTATGGGTAGAAACTCATTTAATTTGGTGAACATATTTGTCTCATGAGAGCATGTTGATGCATCAAGGGGATATATAATGTTCTAGGCCAACACATCATTTCAAATCCAAATCATTCCTCATATCAAATAATCTAAAAAAATAATATTCCCTATAAAATATTTTTATTGATAAAGCATATCAATTTGTCAATATTTTCCCATATAATCAAATAACTTTAAATGTAAACACTATTTTTAAAAATGGTATATGTTTTATATAAGATCTTGACCTTTCAAAAATGTTCTTCCTTATTTAAATTTTTATTAAATATCATTTTTCCTAATGAGGTGGTTCTCAGGTGTATGAATAGTTTTGAGGTGTCCTAGTGGGTCCAAGACATGAAAATAAGGGGAAATAGGCCAAAAAGTGTGAAGTGCATGGTTGGTGCATGGTTAGTATAAATTGTCTGCCTAGACCATGAAACTGTGAATCTTGGGGACACTTTTAAATAATTTATATTTCATTTTCACCGCACGATTCTCCAAACCATGAGATTTGACCACTCTTGGATATAGGGAGTCACATACTTGGTTCATGGTTTGGATATCCACGTGTATAAAATATATGCCCATTAAAAAGTGTGAAATTCTAGTTTTTCCCTCTCCCAATTTGAGGATTCTAACAATATTTTATTCTCTATTACTCCTCAAATATCTTTCTGAACAAACCAACCCCTCTATGACATTAAATAAATGATTCTCCATCAATTATTAGGTTTTTGGGGTATGTTTGGGTGTGAATCAAAGATCCAAGTGAGTATAACACTCATCCTTTCAATTTTTTCAGCATTAGGTATTGTAGAATATCTCCTCTTCTTCTGAATCCCTAAAAATCTCACTATTATAGAAAATGCTATTCATGTAATTTCATGGGTTATTGATTTTAAATCAAAGGTGCAGGTTAAAGAAGCATTGCTAACAAACATAATGTAGGTGGTCTTAATGTTTTTCCCCGTAATCATATTGTTCTATATATGTGTGTATAGTTTTTCCAATATATTACATTGATTTGTTTATTTTTTCTATTAGGGAATGTTATTTGGTCCCTAGATTGAGGTGTAAAATCCTTCACTTGACCTATTGAGTTTTTTGGGGAGTGATGCTGAACCTAGGGCTACCCTTGGGGTAAGATGGACCCCTATCAATGGTGAACAAAATTCATAAACATTGAGATACATTTATAATGAGGTCAAATGGGTAGTAAAAGTGTAATTTTTTGTGGGTTTGTTAAATGGGTTAATTAAAATGATTTTAAGTTGGATTTTGTAAATTACAATGAGTTTTTTAAATTTTTTAATGGGGTGTTTCAGGGAATTGACCCGATAATAGATTTATTAAAAGAAAATTATGGTTGAAAGTGAGTAATGTTTTGAAAGGATATTTTGACATAAAAGTTATTTAAAAATGGGTTTTCTTAAGATATTTTAATTTATGTTTGAAATGTGGGTAAGGTTTACTATTTTTAAAAATGTTTTAATGGTTACTTTGGATTTTTTTTAAAAGGAAATGAAAGCCTTAGGTAATGTTTTAGTTTTCCAAGAGGAATACATTTGTTTTAAAGGGTGGATTTGAGATGATTTTAAAGAATTATTTTTATTTTTTTAACCATGATATGGTTTTAATGTTCCATTAGGGCCATAGTAATCTAAATACTCTATGGGATAGTGATATAGGATACATGGAGATTATGTTGGAATGTTAACATGGTTACAAAATGAACTAAATGATGAATGTTAATAGTTGATTTCATAACATGAGGGTGTGTTAGGAATAACGATATATGTGTTTAATAGTTATGAAATTTTTTGTTAAATGTGAAATGGTTTGAAAATTAGATTAATGTTAAATGTGTACAATTGACAACACGACATAAGAGAATCTTTGGTATAATGCAAGTTGGTTAATGGGTTATGAAATATGAATGGTAAATGAGTTAATGGTTTAAGACCTAAAGATGATTTATATGTTGAATTAAATATTAAATTTCAACATTATGTGTAATGCTTGATAATGTATTTTGAAATATAATATGTGAAAAAAAATTCAAAGAAGTTTGTTCCCATCTCTTAGTCTTTGTGGGGTATTGCATTTGAGGATCTACACCCATGAGTCAGATTATACTGAGCCTCTAAACCCCATCCCTATAATGCATGGGTTAGGGAAGGTGACTGAGGCTTTATGGCCCTAATAGTTTCATTTTATGATACTACCTGCACTGAGGCTCCAAGGATGAGTGGTGAAATTATTTATGAAATTATTTTCCCAAGTGTGATATTAAACTTGACTTATTCCTTTATGCATAGAAATTTTCCAACATAGGCCATAGTATACTAGATGTAAATTCTTAAGATATGGTACATACGATAAAATGGATAATTAGTAATTTTTAAAAGTGAAGCTTATTTATTGATAATACATGGTTAAATCGGTAATTGTTAAAGTTGAAACATGTTACTTATTGACATGTATATTTATTGTACCTGTTTCCATGCATACAGTTCTATAAAGACTAGTAATTTCTTTTGAAACTATAGGTGGTGGCCTACGGAGTTGTACTCACACTCTTCCCAGTCTTCCAGGGTACCTTGGTATGTGAGATGATTCTACTTATTTTCTAATATAGGTTTATGATATGGTCAGTGTTATTAGGTGATCATGGGATGATGGGTTGAATCATTAGAGATGAGGATCAGTTTAGGACTTGGGTCCATTTTTTGGGTCTCTTAGTGGTTTTGGTTTTGTTTTATGATTGTATGACTACTGAATATGTTGTTTCATCATCTAGTTACTATAGTACATAGTACCTTGTTACTTTTTGGCATCATCACAAGTTATCCTTCTATTTGTTTATTGGTTACTATCTATGTTCATATCATTTATGTTAGGAATTTCTCAGATAACTGTGTATTGTCTCCCAAATGTTTATCTATTGACAAATATTTCTAGTCGACAGCCTCTGGAGTAAGGGGTGGGGCATGCCTAAGACCTTGTAATGACATGGATTGGGGCACAATATAGTGTCCTCTTGGTCAGGGATGTTATAAAGGGTATCAGAGTGGTATCATTTGTATTACTATTTTAAGCATGGTAGATAGGAGACATAGATCATGTTAGTTCCCGATAATGAACTTGTTCTTGGGTGAATACAGCCCTACGTATGAAGGAAAATCCAAGTCTCTAGGTGTGGTAATTAACATTCTATTTTTAATTTTATGGTTTTTTTCTATCTCCTCCTCGAGTCACGCATTTGGATATGATGTTATTGATTTATGAGGTTTAACTATTAGTCTGGTATAGAAAGAGAATTTGTATTAGTTTATGCATCATGTTAGGTGCATAGTATTGGTAGGTCATCCATATATTACATTTGATTGATAGTACCTTGAGATTCATCTACTGGTATTTCACTTTTCTTCAAGAAAATTTGTTCTATTTGTTTTTTCCCATAACATATTTGAGAACAAAATATATTTGAAATGTGAATCTAAATAATTCTTAGATATTTGAAATGGTTTTTAATAAAAATGTATCTAAAAGTGTAAATCATTGGGGTTATAAAAATATAATGTTTTGTAATGTAAAACATTTTTTTAATTGGTAAAACATAAATTAGATGGAAGATAAAACATTAATGAACATGTAGGGATATTTGAAATGGGTATCCCTAGTGTTGTGATTGAACCCTCTGTATGGTTGTTTTGGGTAGCCATGTTCCCAAGATTGATAAATTAGTTTTTTTTCGAGATTTTTTGTGGGGAATCATTGTATGGTAAAAGATATGTTCTTATTGTTCCCTTGATTAGGATTTGACCATGGGTTATGAGTTTTTGTATGGTAGTGTGTATACAGAAACTTTTAAGGGTTTTAATTGTGCAATTTGTGTTCTGGAACCTAGGTTGGGGGGTTTGGTCATTATTTCGACATATGTGTGTGGGTATTCTTGGTGTGAGTCCTAGATTAAATGATTGTTGGGTTGCTTCAGATGATGTATGTCTTAGTGTGGGTGAAAGTGTGTCCTTGTGAGCAGTGAGCTAGTTGAGGTATGATGTGTATGACTTATAGAAAGATATATCCATCATTCTTTTCTTAATTTGACTCAATTTTAGGAATTTTTTATCATTTCAACTTTTATGAAGACCTATGAGAGATTTCGACTGGGTTATTAGTGCTTTTGGGGGCGTGTGACATAGGTAGAAATTTTTGGAAATTGGATGTGGCTTGTAGAGAGTGTTTCCAATAGTAGGTTCAGCCTAGAGGGCTAAGATGGAAAGTTTATGTACAAGAAAATGTGACTATAGTGGTTGTTATTATTTGATAGGTCTGGGAAATTTAAATTATCCCCAACAAAGGTTGGTCCTATGTTGAAGGTGCCTTAAGATGCAGAGAAAGTGTGGTTGCATTAGAGGAAAAATTTATGAACTGTTGGTTCTGTCTATCATTGTAAAAGTATATTTTTATGCCTTATTGTCTTTCATAGATGATATCTTAGTTGTTTTTCTTGGATGTAAATTCATTTTTGGGAACAGTCAAGGTCATTAGGATCCTTTCCATGTGATCGTGATGATGGTCGATTTCAGAACTAATGTTAATTTTGTGTTGATGGGACAAGAATGACCAAATAATTAATAGATTCATTAGTTATAGAAGTGAAACCTAGGATTGTTCATGTCCACATAGTTGGGATTTCATATACAAATGGTTATTTTGATGGATGACAGACTTTTGAATGCATCGAGTCTAATAAGTCTGACAGATAGGGAGGTACGGTCAAATGATTGAGCATGTCTTAATCTTATCTATGGTGATGTAAGATTTTTGTGATATAGATTATGGTTTAGTGTTTGATCACAGGAATGTGTGAGACCTTGAGGGCCTTGTGTAGGTCCAGATGTGGGCTTGTTTGTATAAATAATTGATTCCACTGTGAGGGATGAACATGTGACTCAAGATAAACACAAATCATATTTCTATTTGTTCATAGTTGGAAGTGTGAGTTATGTGTGAGATAGTTAGGTTGTGAATTAGTGTGGTGGTTGATGTGTTTCTGTGTAGATCATCAGGATCATTCTTCAATGGCTCAATTGGGGTAATGGGGTTGATTCCAATAGAAATGTTAGGACATGGCCACTTGAAATTAGGTCAGGAAGTGGTAGCGAGTTTTGCTTGGAAGTCCCATTCGATATGTGGTGTTTGATTTTGGATGAAATTATGGAAGACTAGGATTCCTAAGACCTGTAAAGGGTGAAGTTTCACCCATATTATAGGGTGAAATCAGGGATGGATAATTTTTAGTTATTTTCTTCGACGAATTATGAGAATACTTTTCACTAGTGACGATCATGTACAATGTCTTAACATCATCTTATGTGTGCTGAGAAGGCTATTGAATTTCTAATAGGGACATGAATGTGTTTTTGTTGGATATAGAACACCATAGAGGTTATTCTCTTGGGTTAGAACATGTAGAGTCCTATTTTGGGGAAAACCATCAACCATTTATGAGAGAGGGCCTTGAGATGGGCCAAATGTCAATGAATACCATGGGTTCCATTCTTGGAAAGTAATAACAGGTAGTCGTTGATGTTTTTTTGTTGTTCTGGGAAAATATAGATATCCACATCCATATTTTAGGTTCATAATTTTATCAAATCATTATCTATGGTGGTTTAAATTTCTTGAGTAAAGAGGTGAGAACAATACTAAAATGGTGGGTAGTGGTATGTCAGTCATGGATGAATGGAGGAGAACATGGTGTGGATTTGGTGGAATTAGGATTCCAAAAAGAATTCTGTAAGGGAATGTTTATATTCTGCGTGGAAGGTCAGGTGGGCCTCAGTTTTAGGGGTATATTGTGATGGGTGATGGCCTCAGAATCAGTTTTGTTTTAGATGTGATTTTATTTTACCGAAGGAGATGCATTGGAGAGTACTATAGATCCTGAAAATGGTGTGGATGGAAATGGATTCTATGGTGGTGATGTTTCAATAGAGTTCTATGAAGGACACTGATATGTGGGTGCATATGAGGTATGTTTCCCTCGTGTGGAAAAGCATTATATCTAGGTAAAGGGGCGACATGACAATAGTGTAAGGTGGGAATCAATGGAGTTAGTCATTGAGGATGTCCCAAAAAAATCAGGTAAAAGGGAACATATATGGTGGTAATTAATCCACCTTAAGTAAATGTTGTGTTGAAGATTGTTCTATAGTAATGGGAATGGGTTTTGAGGAAAAACCTTGTTGTGTTTAGTTGAGTTATACACAATGGGAGTGTGAACCATCTAGGTATTTTCGATGGTAAGGATTAATTCCATGGTTGGGTGGATTTATCATGGATGTTTTGGTGTGGTGAGTTGGGAAATTCATTGGGTAAGTTGTGAAACTTGAGATGAGGTCATGTTGGTCTATTTTCAATGGTGAAAGTTCTCAACCCTGAAAAAAATGGTGGTCAATTGATAAAGTAGTTGGTGTGGAGAACCATTCTAGGAAAGTGATGTGATGATGAATTGAGAATTTTTATATTTTGGATGATCATATATGTTCATTATGTTGGTGGTTTGGTGTTGGTAATAATCATCAGCTCATGTTTTGATGAGTTCAACACTTTAAGATGAAGGTTATTCTTGGGTTTGGACTTCCAGATGTTCAGAAATAGACTGAGGACATCGAGACTCGAGTTTTGGACCTAATTATGATGATAGATGGGGTCGGAATATGGATGATCCCTCGATTGATTTTAGTCTTGGGTAACCATATTATAGATTTGAAGAATGGTGTTAAATGGTGCTAAATTATTTGGGCCTTGAATTTTGGAGATGATCGGACCAAGGACATTCCAGTTGACTCCCCTAGATTAATGTACTTCCCTTTTGGGGTCCTTTATGGTGGTGTAGTTTTTTTACTTAGACCCTCATATTATGTTTGATGTCGGTAAATTTTAGTTCAAGGTAGTTGTTTCCATGAGGAGTGTTGAATTGTAGTGGTGGAGTGAGGAGGGGGATGTTTTTTTGGCGTAGGATTGCTTCCTTGGTCTGACATTGGTGATGGTGTGGTCATGTCTAGGATAAATCATGTGAAATAACTATTGATAGGTGTTCCATATAGTCCAACCATTTGTCTTGGTGGCTCAGCAAGGGTTGGAAGTACTACTTTAGGATGATCCGTTATATAGTGGGGAAGTTGTAAGATCATGACCTTTCATAAATTTATTCAGTTGTCAAAATTTTGATTAAACATACATTTTGAGGGATAATTCAGTGGTTCTCAAGTGTTTGAGGAGTTTTACGGTGTTTTATATGGGGTTTTGGAAATGAAAAGAATGGGAATGATTCCTTGCATGTGAAGCAGATAGTTGGTGCATGGTTAGTATACATCATACACCTAGCACAAGAAACCATGCGTCTTGGGGGAACTTTTGGAAAGAGTCTAGTTCATGTTTACTGCATGGATTTCAAAACCACGTGGGTTATTCTCGGGAACCATATGGCTTGGCCACTCTTGGAAAAAGGTATTTTCACATTTGATGCATGGTTTGACCAACTGTGCTACAAAACCATGCGGCCCATAAAAATTAATAAATTATGGTTTTCCCTCGTAACTTTTAAGAGTTATACCCCTATTTTTCTCCTATTTATCCTACAATAGCTTGGGTAAAGATCAAAACCCTCCAATTCCAATAATATTTGATTCTACATTGATTATTAGGAATTTGGAGAGCATTTAGGAGTGAATAAAAGATATGGGTGAGTTTAAAAATCCTTTTTTATCATTTTTTATATTTGCGATTTTAGAATATCTCCTCTTATTTTAAAGACCTAAAACCCTAAGAAAGAGCTTTTTGGAGAAACTGAAGCTCAAGTATTAAATGATGTGCAATTTGAATAAATTTCATGTAAACCCCCAATCCAATACAGTTTTCAAATTCAGTTCAATCCAAATATTAATTTATTTGGATTGGAATTCTTCTTCTACTAATTTTGGGAAAACCCTAAGCACTACAAGGAATTATTCAAGGCCTCTTCCTCTATCTTTGATATGTTGGTATTGATGTTTGTTCATTGGAAATATGTGGTTGATCATTAGTAGGTCTATCTTCCAACTTGATGGTTTTTATTCCTTTCTTCTCCAGGGGATTCGCTATAGTGATTTTTATTTGGTTTGAGGTTTGTTTTGGGTTTCATTTTATTGTCTTCATTTGTGGTTTAGTTTTAATTTTGGTTTATCGTGGGGTATTTTTGTTTTTTGGGTTTTCTTATTCTCTATATGGAACATAGTGAGTCCTAAATCTTCTTTGAGGTAGGGATTCCCCCATTTATCCTTTTTCTGAATCATGTGAAAGGGGTGTACATTTTTTATCTATAGGTTAGGGTTTTTTCATATTAATCAATGATAAATATTTGGATGATTTAAATGAATGGTTAAAATGGGATTTTATTCTCATAAATTTACTACTTTGATATTATTTATTATTATTTTAATTGTATGGGCTTGATTCCCTAATAATAATTATACTATTTTGGGGATTTATTTGTGTTTTATATATGTTCTATGATTTATTATTTTGTTTTTATTGTTATTATATCACCCTAAAAAACTTATTAATTAATTATACTTGGATAAGGTAATCGTTTCCTTATGATTTTTTCTTGCATGATAACACCCATAAAATAAAGTGGAATATGATAAAATCTACTTTGTAAATATGTAAAAATTATCTTAATGTGTTTTGATATGTGTTCATTATTATGTGACTGAAAAATGTGGTTAAAATTGGGTATGGGGTTATGTGTTGTTGTTGTTCCATGCTTTTGGGGTGTCTAAAAGGTGGTTTGTTTGGTTATGGTTTTGGGGTGGTGAGGAACTGTTTTGTTTTGCTATAATTTTGGGGTGGAAATGAGGTGGTTTGTTTGGAAATACTTTTGGGGTGTCAAGGTGGTGGTTTTTTTGTCATGCTTTTGGGGTAGTGATGTGGTGGTTTCTTAGTGCTAGATTCCCAAGTAGTGATGAAATAAATAAATAATTATTCAATAATGTTTTGAATGGATTATGTTGGTTTAGTTAATGGAATAGAAATTATTAGTGGAAAATTAAAGGGTGGGTTGTGTGGTTCATGGTGGTTTATTCTAAATATTGAAATTAATTGGGTCATTAAATGAAATTAGTTTGAAATGTGATGTGGGGTTTGTTCCATGAAGTGTGATGTCATGTATTTTGAGGTGGCAATAAAAGTGATAGTTTTGTGAGTTGGTTAGTTTGTTTGTAAAACCATAGGTTGATATTGAGTGTTTGATAACATATATATATATATATACTTGTATATTATTTTTATTTCTATATGCACCCTACCCACGTTTAGCACTACGTGATGACACTTGCATACTCACATGGGGGTGTTTTCCCAACATTTGGTGAGGTGTACAGATATCTAGGTACCAACACTTTCCTTCTCTATCTTCCAAGTGAGGTAGGTATATCACCAGATGTAATGGATGGATGTTTTTAGTACATAATATGGTGGTCTTGAAGGCCTAGGTGTCTTTGGGTGAGATTTGAAATCTCAGGTATTTGTGGGTGGGGTGTGAGAGACCAGGTTTTCTTGGGTGAGATGTTACTATGCTTGTGGTGAGGCTTCTGGTGGGGGGCGTGCATGGTGCGAGGAGGGTGCATGGTTGATGTACTAAAAGTTCAAGATACACTTTTAATCTTGTTATGGAAGTGGTGGTATTGTGGCTCATGTGTTTCCAAGTGATATGTGTTATGGTCGTGCTTGTGGGGCTGTAATCCCAAGTGTTTTTAGGGGAGGTCTATTGTTACTGTGTTTATGGTGCTGTGTGATATATGAAGGATATAGGATCACCAGTACGTACCATGTTGGGTGTGGGAGAGTCATACATGTGGGAAAGAGGTGTGGGGTACCCATAACGATTTGACTTCTATTATATTATATTTCATGGTTTGCATTATTTTTTGATAATTCCTTGGTGTGGTTGGGATGATTTTTATACTTTTATAGTTGTTGTTTGGTATTTATTATTTCTCACAGGTGTGTAAGTATGCTTCTTTCACATGTGCCCAAGAGAAATTGGTTTTCCTACAAAGTATACTTGTATTCTCGCCCTAAGTATATAAAACTATTTTCATGCGTTTGGGAGGATTATGTGAACCGTGTTGGGCATTACTAGCTCGAACCTTTGGATAACTGATGTGTGGATGCTTTAGTTGTACTTTGGGTATTAAATTCTGATTTTTCATTGTATATTTATCATATCTATTTGTACATAAATGTGGGATGGTTTTTGAATTATTTTTTGAAGTGTTTGAGATTTATTTGTGGATGACCCTTATTATTGACAATCCTATTTATATTAAAGTGGGTAATCCATCCCATATATGTGATTTCCATACACTTAGTGGTAGTATCCAACCTAGGGACTACTTGAGGTTGGACTTAGGGGTAATTATACCTCTCATTTCACTATGGTATATCTGGAATGAGGAGTTTGTCACACAATTGAATCATAGGATCCATCGAATGGATCATGTGAAAGAGATCAGACAACTGAGCACAGGTCTGTATTTCTAATATCAAGGAATAGTGACATCACAATATATTATCCAACTTGGACCTTCATATTTGTGATAAACCTATATATCAAAAAAACAATGTTTCAAACCATAGAGATGGCTATGGGGGATCATACCCATTACACAACACACATGCCTAAGACACATGGGATTTCACTGACACACACTAGCCCACTAGCCCTTTTGTTGGAATGCTACACATCCACCTTTCTCAGTCTTATACATATCTTTTCATGTTTTTTGGGCCCTTGAGATACTCTCAAATGGGGTCGAAATTTGATTCCCTTATATGGTTGAAGGTCTTGGCCCTTATTGGTTGATTTAGGTTGGCCTATATTTTTTACAAAAATTAACAAGTTAAATAACCAAAAAAATTAAAAAAAAATTGACAAAAAAATTAAATTAAATTAATTATAAAGATAAAAATATTAATAAAATTGAATCTTATTTAATTTAAATATAATATTAAATTAAGGAGATTGAAATTTATCAAAATAATTAAAAAATAGAACAACTAAACTCAATATAATCAATCTACCCCATTTAGTAAATTAAATAACCATACTAATACATTAATTTTATGAAATCCCACATTTTTTCTCTAGTTTTCTCCACATATTTCTCACAAAATTTTTCCTAGCTTTTTAAAAATTTATCAAAAATTATAAATAAACCACAAAAACATTTAAAATGGTATATAAAAATATTAAATAGTGGGTATGCCACCCACAAATTCATGAAATTTTTAACAGAAGAGATGTAAAATAAATATAATGGATGTTAAAATGATTTGAAAAATTAAATTTATATCTTTCCCAGTTAAAATGTTAATTTTTCAATCCGTACAAAATCTAGAGATTTAGTTAAATGTTTGATAGTTTTTTTTATATTGTAATATATTCCAAAACATTATCCCCTTTATTAACATGATCAATTAAGAAGTAAAATATAATATCTATGTGTTTAGTATTATAATGTAGTAATGGATGTTTTGATATAGAAATGATAGAAGTGTTTTTATAGAATTTTTTAATTTTATTTATGTAAACATTAAAATAGTATACAGTTTTTTTACACAAATTACATGAGAATAAAAATTAACAAAATCAATGTAATCAACATAAACTATGGATAGTGAAATTAATATCTTGTTATCAAAACGCCATTATCTGTATAATTTATATAATATTTAACACATACCTTATATGTTTTACATATCATTCCAAAACCCTCTAAATTAAGAATCATAAAATGGTAAAATATTAAAAAAGTTCCAATTGGAGTAAAATAAACTAGTTTTAATATTTCCTTAAAGATATCTAATTATTATTTTGATAACTTTTAAATGAATTTATTTTAGATTATATTGATATCTGGAACATATACATCTAGAAAATGTAATATTATTCCATGATGTAGTTAAATAAAATATGATTCATATAATTAAAACTTACAATTCATCATTTATAGACTTTATGAATTCAACCACATATAGTCTATAATTAGGGTTCATTAAGGATCTCATAGTTTTACAAGAATAAAGATTGAATTTTTTTTCAAAATATTTAGCACATTTTCTTAGATTTAGATTCATACCATATTTTCTTTGTAGAATTTGAGTACTAAGGGAAAACATTAATTATTACATTATACTCATGTGAAATTCATTAGTAATTAAATTTAAAAACTCATTAAAAATTATATCATGTGTAGAAGTAAATAAAATATCTTCAATTAATAATTTAACAATTAAAATATAATTATAAATTCCCGTAGTAAATAAGGTTGGATAAACGTTTTGTTTGTTAAAATCATTTCGTATACATACCAAGATCTTGTAGAATTATTTGAACTATATCAATATTTAGATAGTTTGAAGGCATTTTTTTTTAAACTATAATTTTTGATACAAGGATGTTTATTAACATATAACTCTTCTAAAATTACACTATTTAAAAAATTACATTTTACATATGCTTGTAAAAGATTAAAATTTTGAAAACTTGAAAAGCCTAATAAAATATGAGTAGCATGTTAATTAAAAAATTTTGTAGATGAATCTTCAATGTAAATTCATTTTTCTTGTAAATAAAGTTGGGAAATTAATATATCCTTATTTATAAATATTTTACTTGACTCGTCAATTTTATTTCAAAAAATTTATTTAGTTCCCCAATATGGTTTTTCTTAGTCAAGTCAACAAGATTCCAGACATTATTTCAATCAAATTTTTTATGTTAATCAGACATAAAATTTATCATTTTTAATCTTTCAAAGATTCTCAAATATTAATAGGCCCAAAATTAGATTGAAAATAAGAGTTGGCCCAAAAATTTAAAAGTTATTTTCTTATTCTTATTCCGGATTCTACATTTTAATTACTCGTTTTAATGATTGGTCTCTATTTGTTATCCAATTCAAAGGATCTGCATGAGAATATATATTCTCACTCTCAATTGATTCATTTTCATTTTCATCTTTGTCTTCATCCAAATTGAGATCTTTATATTCTTAAATAGAATCAAAAGATTCTATAATCTAATTTTCATTATATTCAATGAAATTTTCATGTATAGACTTTTATATTTATATCGTAATTTTTCTATAAAATCTATAAGATTTACTATTATTTTAATATCCAGGAAATATTCTATCATCACATTTTGGAATAAAATTTCTCCATGTTATCTTTAGTATTTTGAACAAAAACTCAACTGCCCAAAACATTAAAATGGTCGATCTTATATTTTTTTCTCTAAACAGGACATAAGGGGTTTTATTTTACAAAGTTATATTGTAAACTGTATTTAATATATAATAGTAAGTGTTGACATATTCATGCCAAAAATATTTTGGTTGGTTGAATTCATTAAGCATTTCCCTTACCATTTCTTGAATATTTCTACTTTTCTTCTATATGACACCATTTTTTGTGGTGTTATAGGGGTAAAAAATTTATATAAATACATATTATATTCAAAAAAATTATCAAATTATAAATTAAGAAATTATCTTCCTTTGTAACTCTCAATTAATGAAATTAAATTACCTTTTTTATTTTAAATATTTTTACAGAATGTATTAAACTTATTCAAGGTTTTATTATTATTAGATAAGAAAATATTCCAAGTGAATCTACTACAATCATATAAAATTATAAAAAAAATTATCTCATAAATTCTAAACTATAAGTTCTAATGTTTCCAAAAAAATCATGATTAAGTATTTCTAATAATCTATCAGTGTTTACCATATTAATAATTATAAAATATTTTTTTCCACATAACTATCATATAAGTATCACAAAAAAATAATTACATTATCTAAATTTTTGAAGTTCCATAACCTATCCATGTTTTTACAACTTGTATATTTATTAAATATGAACATGTGACAACCTTTTGTGCCAATGTGTGTGATTTCATTTCATTAACATTAAAACACCTTCTGTTTTTTTAGGTTTTGTTCTGTTCAAAGAACAGAACACTAAAATTTATTAAATCAAGAAAGTGTACCTAGCAAGATTACATGAGACAAAAAGAACGCATTTTTTGGAATCTCTAACAAAAAGGGGGAGTAGATCAGGAGGGAGGTAATCCCTCTAGATGACATCATGAGGAACTCCCTTATTGTCAAGACTATCATCGATCTTGTTGGCTTCGCGATAAGTGTCTCTGACAATGAAATTGAGACTTCTGAGAGAGTGTAGGTAGTCCATTCATGTGGGGGTGAGGTACCACGCATGGTGAGTTACACCAATCTAGATGGCTTTCACAATATATTTGAATAATCCCACCTCCCCAAAACAGTAAACTAGTCCTTTAGATTTGTCATTGAAACTAATAATTCCTCCATTACAAGAATTAGAAGATAAAGGTTATATATTTCACATGTAATTGCTTAGAAAACCTACAATATATATATAATGTATCTTTATAAATATTTATGAAGGTTTTCTATAAATTTGATTATGTAGAAAAAAAAATTGGCACCAAATCTATTATGGGTCTAACTTGATTAGTAACAAAACTCTTAGAAACCTATAATTATTTTATACATTTATGATTGGGTAATATAGAAAATATATTCTTATAAATAATATTCTTGGTGTAGACTATTGATTGATTCAATATTAAATAAAAAATAATTTTCATAATTAACATTTAGATTACATCTATATCATGTAATAATTGAAAATTTTCCTTTAATACTTTTAAAAAAAGTCAGTTTGTAAATATTAGGAATCCATATATTATCCCCAAACTATTTTTATCATTATTAAATTTTCTCAGGGCCATTATATTATAAAATTTCTATTTTCCTTTAATAAAAATAGATATGGTTTCTTTTAATACATTTATTTCCCTTGTAATAATTTCATTCTCATTTTGGAAAAGGTCATGGTCATCATATATTTTCACACTAGAAGATGATTCAATATTTTTTAGTTTCATAATTTCTTTTTTATGTTTTTTATATTCCTTTTAAATTTTATCTAATTCACTAAAAAATAATTTAAGTATACTTTTTTGACCTTCATTGGTTTTTTACATAAAATATTTCATTATAGAATGCACATATTTTAACTTAATTAATTCAGAATTTGTACCTTTTTATCATCTATAACATTATTATTTTAACATTATAGTTCTTTGTATAATTAATCCATACCAAAAATATCACTTTGAATCTTTCAATTTTTTTTGGTTAATTAATTAACCTTTGATTCAATATAAACTCATAACCATGACTATAATAATAATCATTGTATACCTCAATATTTTTTGTTTCAATCAAGAAATGTTTCACTAATTCCATTTCAATTTTATAACCATAACTACTAGTGTTTTACTTTTTTGTAAAGCTCCACCTAACATGAAAATCTTGTTTTATATCCTTCTTGTATTTGTTGTCTTTTCCCTCTTGTTTCAATTTTTGATAGTCTAATTATATATATATATATATATATATATATATATATATTCTACACTCATAGAATATTAATTCAAAAAAATCATACATGATACTTTTACATATTTTTCTTCCATTCCGGTTATCCGTTTTATGATCTCTTCTAGGAAAATTTTCAAGGCCTCTCTTTCTATTCATTTACGTATACACTCCACTAATTAAATTTTTAATTTCATCCTTCTACCTATTATATAACTTTGAATAATATGAATTAGAAAAATATTATTATAGGAATTGTATGTTATACATTTCCTTTATCATGTTCATCATCATTTTCATTATTCGTTTATAGATCATATTGAAGAAGGTATCATATTTTCTCATTCATTGACAACTCTTTAAAATCCATACTTTCATTAATTGAAACCTTATTTGAGTGCCATATTTTTGGTAAAGGTAAAAGTATTATTTAAATAAGAGATTAATTATTCATGGTATCTCTAAGGGGAACCGTGTTGTTTAAAATTTTATTTAATCTGGTGTACATCTCATTGATTCTCTATTTATTAGTCATTCTTAATTCTTGAAACTCATCTCTTTGATTACCTACCGTAGTTCTCTAGAAATTATCTGTTCCTTGGTGAGTGTCTTTTAATGTCTGATAGATATTAGATGTAGTTTACATGAATAAATATAGTGATACATATTTCTAGTAAAAGAAAAATATAATTAATTCATAACATTATATCTCAGAACACATTTTATAGTATCATTAATGGTAAGATTTTATAAGTTCACTTTAATAATATTATAAAGTTTTGATAAAATAGCCAATAATTCAAGACCTATTTTTTTAAAAATGACTGAATTGGTAAAAAAGAACTAATAATATTAAATCCAATGAACAAAAATATTTTACTCCATCCAATAAAAAATATTTATTTGGATGTAGTTAATAGTCTATTAAAACATAAGGAAAACCTACTATTTTTGAATAGAATATAGTAGTTACTATTAAAAAAAGCACTCACAAAAAGTGGAAGTTGCTGAGGGTGTATATAATATTTTTTTCCTCAAGTGAAAACAGCTCATGGGAATCCATATAGCGAACACTCATACTTGGCGAGAGGGGTATAAGGTTGTGGATTTCTTAGCATCCGAGGCTTCCCCATACTATAATTTTTCTCTCTTCCTTGACCTTGGATCCTTTCCTTGTAGTGGATGTATCTTTGTTATCAATGACTCTTTAGGTATCCACTATTTTAGACCACCATGAGGTGACTCTTTTATTTTGTTTTCTATGTGATACCATAATCAATAAAAATGTTAGTTTTGAGTCAATCTATTTAAAATAGTTATTCTACATGGAAGAATATCCCATTTCAATGAATATTTCTATGATAATTCATATTATAAACATGAAAAACCCTCCCATGTTATGACCTTTATTACTTCCCATGTAGTTTCTTTACCTAAGAAAGTGTGATATCTACTTTTATGTGTTATTGAAAACTATTTTTTTTTTCACCGCTTTTATTCTCCCATTGATGTGTTAACCTATTGTTTATTGAAATTATGGTTAAAAATCATTTTAATAAACCAATAAGGAATTACTTTTTCTAAAAACCAACCTTATACGAATGAAACCAGACATGAACTAACATTGTATAATAACACTCCACCAAATAACATTATCTAAATGAAACTAGACATGAACTAACATTGTATAATAACAATACAACTAATAGAATTAACTAAAAAAAATTTAACCAAAATCTTAAAAACCTTATCTAAGGGAATTCCAACATTTATATTAAAAAAATAATAGTCTATAAAACCATGGTAAAATGTTCTTAATAATCAAAATTCATCAATTAAAAGTCTGGGAAGTGATATAAAACATAGAAAACCAGTTAGGATAAATAAAAACTCAATCAAGTCAAATAAATCACTTCATTTAAAACCTAATTCAATAATCATCTTCACACCCACTTCTAAATCCTAATTTTAACATGTATACAATCGAATGTCGGTATATAAATTTATTAATTCAACCTCAAATATTTGTCAAAAATGACTCAATTGGTAAAAAAGAGTTGATATTATTAAAACCAAATAAAAACAAGTTTTCCACCCATATATTAAAAAATATTTAGTGTAATGTAGTGAATATAAACTTAAACATGTAGAAAATCTACAACATTTTTAAAAAAATATTATTGTTCCTATTTAAGAACTAGTTATTCTAGGTTTAAAACCTACTCTTTTCAATGAATCATCATATAATCATTCATGTTATAAACCAACAAAACTATCCCTATTCTACCCTCTATTCATGACCCTCTATTTCTTTTATCTCAATATTTAAACAAGTTTAAAAATCCAGTAGAATCTTGACCTAAGTTGCTTGATAATTTTAAGAAATTTCAGACAAATATTCCATTTCTTAAGGCTGTGAAAAAACCATAAATATGATAAATTTTTAAAGGAAATGTTCACCAATCCAATAAAGATCCATGTGGTTCAAAATGAATCTCATTATTTTATATCATAGTTATATTATTAACATTTTCCTTAATTCTATTTATCGTAGAATATTTATTAAAATTTATATGTCAGAATTAATGATTATAATGATATTAGAAGAAGAAGAATATAGAGAAATGAACAACCTATTAGAGATTTATGTGTGACTCCTATAGTCACCACTTTAAATACAATTTATGTTTGAATGTTATGTTCTTTCATATTATTCATCTTGTTATCATTCATTTTAATTTCTAATCCACATTATTTTAGGCTACATCATTGTGGTTATAATTGGATTATGATGTGGAGGATGATGGTATGGTGGGGGTAATGGTAGGCCCACTTCTATAGTTCAGCCTACCACTATATCACTTCAGTTACTGGGTGGTCATTCAGTTCATCCTCCATTCATCCAGCTTCGGTCACCATAAGGTCATCCTTCAATTATTACATCTCTGTATTTTTTATACCTACCTTTTATAAATCCATTTCTACATGCACCCACACAAGATGGTAGTTCTCTGGATCCCATTTATCTTTTTCACCATTCCCACCATACATGATACAAGGATCTTCTCCCCTATGTAACTCAGCACCATATCCAAATCCTTATCTACCCTCATCTGTATAAGTCAACACATCATGTTTTCTCCCACCATCACTACACTTATTATCACCAACTATACAAATTAATCCAACTATAGATATCCCATGTACGGGATAGGCTACTCCCACCCATATACTAGTATGTGTTTAAACCTTACTGATAGTGATTGATGATAAATTTATATATATTATTCTCAATTGATAATTATTTTTTAGGACTAGCTACATCTTCCCCCGGATGGAGTGCATGCACAAAAATGAGAGAGGTGTAGAATCACCACACACATATCATGTTTCAATAATAGGAGGAAAGTGATATAATTGGAAAAAATGGTATGTAATGTAAATTTTTTATAGTAACACTTTCTAAAAACAATGATATCATTCTGGTAAAACCAATATGCATGAGGGAAGTTGGAGAAAAAATAAAAAACAATTCCTAGTCAGATATTTGGGTAAGTAATGTTAACCAACTTATATATATATGAATTTATAATATTTTCCTAACATATTTTTTTTCCAATGAAGCTCCAATATAATTTTCCTAATGGAAAAAATAGGAAGGACACACAGATTATTAAATAAGTTGATATATGGTGAGCATACAATTATGACTTGTATGTTATTTAAAAAGGTATTTTATACAGAGATTAAAGAAAAACTAATCAATCATGATTTGCCAAAATCGCAATATAGAGAGTTGATTTCCTATTAGAATACCCCTATAGTGTAAGGTCTTAGAAAAATTTATATATATATAAAATCTTTTTTTATTTGAAAATTATTTTTATAGTATAAATTAATTTTTTTATTTATGATAATGGAATTATAAAATTTCGTGTTTATAGGATAATTCTTATAGAAATAAAAGATATAATAATGCAATGAAATATATTTATACACTTGGACACACTTAACTTTAATATCATGAGAAATAATAGGTAATTAAATATTTAAAATATTTAGATGGGATTCCTTTGTTCAATTATTATTTATTAATTATACAAAAAAAATATGTTATGCCTAAATATTTTATAACACCAAAAATTCCATAAAAACCTTATCCTTTTAAATTTTCAGTGTTATGATTTTTTAAATTGAAGAGAATTATATAGTTGTGCATTCACTTCAGCTGGTTTGGCCTGTTTTGTGTAACAAAAAATCAATCTTCTTCTGATACCACCTATAATCCCGGAACAATGTTTAATATCAAAAGGGTTGGATTTGAATTAGGTTTATTCAATCTTATTCTACACTCAACCTTTATCTTTTCATTTTATTTTCAAGAATTATCTCTCTCCCAAAAAATTGATATAAAGAATTTAATAAGTAAAATAAATAGACATGTGGAAATTTAATTTTTCTCTAATACTGAGGTAGTCCAATCAGTATACATTTGTGATTTTTTTATCCACCTGAAGCACTATGTGTAAAACTATTATTTTTTAATATGTAGTTGTTTAACTAACCATCCAAGTTTATAGAATTCAACAAATAATTAATGGACTTAGTTTTCTCACTATAATATGGAACGGACATCTCCACCATAAATACAGATTTTCTACTATGTAAAAAAGTAGAAATTACTCCTAGTATAGTGAATCAATTATCACTACCACCATGAACATAAAGTGAGATACCTCCTAGAACATTTTATTCATATTCTATAACATTCTCGTTTTATTAAAGAAATCCCCTCCTCTAGTTTTTAAAAATGAATATCAAATATATTTAGCATATCATTATTTTTTTCTTTCAAATAAAAATATGTGTCCCTTATTTCAGTATCTCTAAAAAATGAAATATATTATGTAAATTTAATTTTTCCCATTATATTATTTGTTTACTCAATATCCACTAGGGAGATGTTTCTAATTTTTAACATTGAAACAACATGATTTTGGAATTCAGAAATGATATTTCATTTTAATCAATAGATTATTTCTTGAAATATTTTCCAAATTATTTATATAAAAAATTATATAGATGTCACAAGACATAATTAATCAAACCTTATTAAAGGATTTACATTTAATTCCTCGATTTGACATCTGATTGGATAAATTTATTTTGATATCTATGGGTAAGGAAGACATCATATATCTCTATTCCAGTAATTTTAAAAGTGATAAACTTTGATCAATTAAATGATTTAAGACAAAAAAAAATAGAACATATGATTCAATAAAAACACTCAATTAAATTGCCTATAATATAATCATGATCTATCTTTAATTTTAGTTTGATACATTCCTTTTTATCTGCCCAACATATAAATCATATTATATGATTAATAAATTACAACTCATTTTTTTTAGAATAATTATTCCCAAAAAAATAACTAAGGGAATAACCCTTATGTTTTCTCAGTGTAGTGAAGATAAAAATTATACCCCATGTAAACGGACCTTAAATCCCCCAAAAGGACTCTTACAATGGTAATTGGTCACCCTTATAAATGGTTTCCTTTTCAATTTTTCATTCATAACATTAGATAAATATAGTCATTTTTTTAATGACTCTTATTGTTTCAGGGATAACACCTATGATTTCTCATTTGACTAGTATTTTTTCAAGTTATATTAGTATTATTATCTTTTACTTTGAAATAACCCTTATAAAATCTCTTCATCCCTAAAAATTAAAATATTGAATATAAGAGTGGCCCCTATGATCACCTAAATGACCCCTTTATTTTTTACCATCACAACTAATATACACTTATGATTCCAAATTTTAGTATAAAATAATCATATGAGAAACTGGAAATGGCACTTATGATTTCCAATAGGAAAATTAATATTTTTGTAATTTACTATAATGCACATAGGTAAAATCCAAGTCCTAGTCATTCATATTTACTTCCCCTGAAACATATTCTTATGATCAATACAATGAGAGAATCAATGAATGCTATAAAAAAACTGATTCATATAGAATTACAAAACAATTCTACTATCTCTTAAATTAAATGTTCCACAAAAATTTTTGCCTATTTTGGATGTTCATCCAAAAACAATTTCAAAAAAAAACATAGCTCAGAAATCATTCCTTGGGGATTTTTTTAAATTATCCTTACAAATATTCTCAAAGGCCGTTGTCTCATTACCATCACCATGAAATTATACATGATATTACAAAACCAGAGTTCTTGGTGCAGTTGTAAACCTATCCATAGATACTATACACTTTCACTTATCTGGATTATGGGGGTCCATGATCCTCCTTACTTTTGATACTTATTGGAATGGCCTATACAACTAACACATTTTCCTCATAAGAGGTATTTGGTCTATTTTTTACATTCTCATTGTAAATACCAATACTAATCTTTTTCCAAAAAAATATTTTCCAAATTTAATTCATGCCCCTACTGAGTGAAGATGGAATAAAGGACCCACCTCTTAAATTTTTCCTTATGGTGGACTGTAATTTGAAAACGGGGTAGTAACAAGATATTTCATTATAAATTTTTTTCATTCAAATATTATCATATATAATTGAAATAGAGACCATATCAATAATGTATGTGAAACAAAAAATTTCAAATATAACCCCAAAATAATGACCAAGGTGAGAATATTTTGTATTTATATCCATTTAAATTGGAATTTTAACTAATAAGTTTCTACCAAATATAATATTTCATGGATTTCTTTTGATCCCATAAATTTGAATCCAAACCTAGACCTAATTTTTACTGATAATTAATGGATTGAATTTTTGATACCATTATTTAATAAAAAACCAAACAATATTAACTTCAATATGAACATACCCCCATGATATCTTCATGATGTCATTATATTGAGGGGAATTTCGACATGTTGTGCCCATATATGATATGAATTATATTTACAATATAATGATAATAATTTCCCTATTATACTTGATAATTAATTATTTATTAAATAATCACTTTAGAAACATCATATCAAATTTTATTTATATTTTGAGAAATATCTCAATTTGAATTACAGATTGAGGGTTCATTTTTGCATTAAGAAATCAATCATGTCATTCTAATTTAAATATCTATATAGATTATAAAATGAATAAGTTTTTATAATTATCACTTCTTTCATAGAATTCCATCAAATACCAATTGAAAATTTTCTTCATTTTGATATCCTTAGTTGTTCATTGATTGGTTTTCTCTATTATCATTAAGAAATTATCCTCATTGGGATTTCAAATTATTTCTATTATCCTCTATCATTTCTATATTCTCTAATCTTGTTTCATCTCCTGTGAGAATCTAATTTTGGATATTATGATAATTTTATTTTATCTCAAAATCTCAAATGATTTCTAATTTGTATTTTTCTAAGGCATATATTTAAAGGAAATTATATTACATTGAACTATATATTAAGAAATATTTGATTCTATTTATCTTGTTATAGTTTAATTTAATTTACATATCATATTATTTTGTTTCTTTTTTTAGAAAAATGAATTAAATATTGAGGTTCACATTCACTACTCTATATTGTTTGGTACATGTAGAATTAATAGAGATGTAATTCTTGTAAATAGTGACACTCATCAGATGATTATTAGTATATTTTAAATTCTTTTATTTTGATCAAATTTAATTTTTTATATTATTTTTTCATTTTAATTTATGATATATATCACTTATTAGATTTCATTGGAGGCAATTCTTCAAAAAGAGTCAGAAAATTTGCACATAAATAATCATATGCATCAGATATTAATAGATTAGCACAATGGAAGATTTCATTGTCGACCAAGAAAGAATATTGTACCATCTAGATACTGGTCTTCTGATAAAATTCTATTGAGTACCAGTTCTGGTATAGTTATAATGAAATAGATGAATTTTAAATCAAATAATGAAATCAAAAATTATAATAAGAGACTCAATGTAAAAATACAATAAATGAAAATATAATTAAATCTATATCTACTATTTATTATACTAACACACCAAAAGATATTACAGTGGTTGATTTATATTTGATTCCAATACATTCTATTTATATATATTCCACTGATCTTCTCAGTGTCGGTGTCAATGTCGATGTTGATATCAATCACGATGTTGATGTCGACTATGATTTTGATGATGATGTCTATATTGATGATGATAATTTTGGTGTGAGATGTGGTGATGGTGTTTTTGTTGGAGGTGTGGTTGAGGGTTATCATGGTTCTGATGACACAGATATTGAAGATCATTTTTTATATAAACTTTGTTTTTTGGTTTGTTTATATGCTGAATTTTATTATGTAGTTAATTTTTATTATTTTTATATGGAATTTTGTTTTAGTGTGTCATCATGTATCAACATATATTGAATTATTTCATTATATTGTGTATGTTCCTATAAGAGTGGAAATGAGGCTATATGTTGCTCTGTTTGGGAGAGAAATAAATTTAGACTGCTTGAAACTGTGGTTATTGGTCCGTAGCCATGTTTTCCAGCATGGCAGTAGAGTTATTATAAAGGATTTAAATCATAGCTATAGATTATAAAGGAAACATATATATCCATGGTTGTAAACTCTATCTATAATTGTTCTTCCACCAGGGAAACTGTGGCTATAGGTCTATAGATATTGTTTCAAACTCTGGATATAGATTTGAATTGAAATACCTATATCCATGGTTTCCAACCGTGGATATAGGTGTACTGCCATAGTGGATACTCTAGATATATCCATGAACATATTTCCACACAAAAAGGATCCATGATCCACTAAACCAATGCTATTACTTATATCCATGGTTTTTTGGACATACATCCAAAGTTATAAACCCTTGATAGAGTGTAAATTTCTAGTGGTGAGATCTTGAACCAAAAAATTATCATTCTAACTTCGTATATGATGAATCATATGACCCTTTAAATAATGAATTATTTATGGTTTTCAGGTCCTTACCATTCCATTTATCATTCACATTCTTGTGATCAATGACCTCTATCACTCTCTATAATTATTTAAACATTTCTTCAATGTCCTTGTTTTTATTTCCCACATATGACATCATACAAGGAAACCAAGTTATGTGTCACTCCAAATAACCTTAATACCTCATTTTATATCCAATTCAGAGGATATATTATTAATCAATTTATGATGTGGGTTTTTCGACATTGATATTTTGAAATATCAAACCCCTAATTACTGATATCAGGTTTAAATTGCAAGGATGCAATTTATTTAAGGTGGGTAGAATTTGACATCATTTGATTTTAAATTAAGAACATTGTTTTCAATATCTATAGTGACATGAAACACCAAGCTCAGAAGAAAATAAAATAACTAGGACATTAAAAAATATTACTTTTGAAATAAATTAAATCTCATTAATTACTTGAAGAACATGCAACCTTGTGTGGAAATGAACCATAATATTTTATACTATTATAACATATCCATTAAGTTAGCGGTTATATATATTACTAAATAAATTATTATAATTATTTTTATCTATTGATTATAAATAAAATATTAATCATTTAAAACCAAAAAAAATGTTTTCAAAAAAATGTTTTTTTTCTAAAAGACTGATTTTTCACACTCTACACACATTATTAAAAATTAATTTTTACCACATTTATAAAATTTATTTGAAAAAAAAACCATTATTTTTTAAACTAGACTATGAAAATTATCTTAGGGTGGATTTTTTGGATATTAGTGAAATGTCTCATTTTGCAATGAATAGTATAAATTATAGAATTTCAATTGAAAATTTCATTTCTGTTTAAATTATTTAAAAAGATAAATTATATTTTGAATATATTTTAATGTAAAATTTAGTCTAATTATATATCAGTTAATACAATTTTGGTCATTTGAATCATTTCTATAATGAATTTTTATATAAAATATATTTAAACTTCTGATCATTTTCTATTTGATAACCCACTTTCCTATAATGTCTCTGGGAATAATATTGATTTAAACTTTTCCACTCATATGAATAAAATTTGGAAAAATAGATTAAATATTTTTAATAATAATAAATTATATTTTATCATAATATCAATTAATTTTTTTTCAAAATAAATACTGAAAACATTATAAATTAATTATCACGCCTAACTGAAAAATGGAATTACCAGGGGATAAACTAAAACTATAAATGTTAAATTAACCTAAAAAATTCTCTAAAATATATTGTATGGTCATATTTCAACCTCATAATGTACAATTTTCTATAATACTCTATTTTAGATGGTTTTTTATATATAAAACATGGGTACACTATTTTTCCTTCCAAAAATTACAAGCGAGTCACTCAGTCACTTATAAAAGGCCACCCCCTCTCCACTCATCATAACAACAACCTATTTTTTCAGAAAATACCTAACCAAATAAATTTCTATAATCCCTAACCCAATCTTAAAATCTTTTTTTGTGCATAAATTCATCATTTTATGGATTTGTGAAAACCTATAAAGGTTACCTGAAGAAGAGGTAATGTTCTCCCGTGATCATTTTTATTTTATTTATTCAGTCACATTAATAAATTCTTGTCAAACCATATTGAAATAATTACCTCAGTATATTCCATATACTTAGATTTTTTTATAATAATTTCATGACCTACAACCATCCCCACTTCAAAAAATGTCTTATGAAATCATTGTTTGTGTGTATGGTGGACTACCACCTTGTCAATTAATTTCATTAATTTTTTCATTATCACCTATCACAGTTGGGTATGATGATGGATATAACTTATATATAGCATATTTATAATTTAATTATACCTTTTAAGTCAATATATCACATATATACGTTTTTTCAATTCATTATGTAGGAAATATGATATTATTGCTTGTATATACGGTGAACTACCAACTTGTGAAGCGATGTGATTCACTTTTCACTAATGATTTAGATGGAAGGTATTAAGAAACATTTTAATGAATATATGTTATATAATTGAAATAATTATTATATTTATGAAATATTTTTCTTTTTAAAAATGTAATACATCTTTTTCTATTTTACACTGAAAAATTATAACATTATTCATATATGAGTGGACTACTGACTGCACGAAGCAATGTGACTCTCTTTCATCACCTCACCACATTTAATATATATATATATATATATATGGTAATAATATGTTACATATTATATAATTATCATTTTGGAAATATAAAATATTACGTATCTTGTTTCCATAATTATAATTCATAAATGGAAATGTTACTCATGCATATGTACGGCCTACTATCTCCATGACTGTAATGTAGTTCATTTTTCATAACTATATTTCAGGATTAGTATTATAATTATAATTGATTGATAAATATAGATATCATCGAACTATATAATCTGTGAAATAACTATATCTTTTATGATGAAACATGTTTGAGAGAACATGCCAATTAACACCTAAAATAATTAGAATAAGGATTTATTATTAATGAAGGTGATAAGATGCTATAAAATGATAATATATTATACTATAAATATTAATATTGTTTAAAATAATTTAATATCATGGTTAAAACCACTATAAATGAAGTAAATTTTGTTTAAGAAAAATGAAATGTTAGGTAAGGGTTTCTCATCTTACATTTACTTTTGTGATTCATAGGCCATATTCCCCACTTATTTCTTTTAGATAGTGTATAAACTACGTGTTTTATGTTATAACATAAATTAATTTATATTCATGGTTTTTTATTTTTCATTTAATTGTTATTCATCCTTTTGGGATATGAAAAAATGTTAACTAAAAGGTAATAGTTCATTTCACAATCTCACCATTATTCGGTATTGTTTTTGTTTAAGTCTCACTTGGGGGAATAATTTGATATATCTATCTTAAAATAAATGTATTTTTTATAATATATTTATTCGTTAACTATTTCGAGTTATATTACCATTTTTTACATTTTTTGTATTTAAAATAATAAAGAAAATGTTTTAGGATAAATCAAATTTACTTTTCTCTTGTGTCAAAATTCATTTTTCATCCAAAAACAAGTTTTCTAAAAATATTTTTAAATATATTTTATTAATCTGAAAATTATTTATGGAATATATTTTTACCCATATATGACTTAAAGAATGTTCTTAAAGGAATCTTCTTGTCGTTTTTGGGACAAGGCACTTTTCAAACCTTTTAAAAGTGAAAAGGGAATGTTCTTTATAACTTATATAGAATGCATGGTATTTTCTACCATTATGATAATAATTTATTTGAAGAATATTTTGAATTTTTACATGTTAATTTTAAATAAAAATATTTCCCTAATATTTTGTAATTTCATATTTTTTTAAAGGTATTTTCAATGAAAAATATTTTGAAAATATATTACAAATTTTATAGTTTTAAAATGAAAGGGTTTTTTTCAAAGAAATTATATTTCACTTAATTAATGTACCAAGTGATACATAAAAACATTTTATAACTAAGAATACATTATTTGATGTTTATTATGATTTAATGGGGATATACTCCAATTATACCATCCTTATTATTTCTTGATATTTTTTGTGATCAGTTTTACTATGGATGTAACATATTGATAGCATTCATTTTACTCAAGATAGTTTATGATTATGTTTATTAATTGGGGAAATTATTTACATTTCATTTTATGTTTAAATATTCATTTTTATGATAATTATATTTTATCTAATTCATATAAGAAATTCACTGGACATTGTAAGTGATTGGTAGTATGACAACCATTCCCTTTATTAAATATTATTTCAAGATTTATTACATGAAAGTATACATAATTCAACATGAAGGATCAATAAGTATATTGAATTTTATAATAAGGTACATTATATAAAAACATAAAATAGGAAATATATCATATTTACTAAAAGAAATCTTTAACATGATCATACATAAAACTACATGGGATAACATAGGGAAATGCATAAGAAATGGGTGAGCTATAAGGCCTGGTAAGGGAATAAAAATTGAATAACATGAATAAGGTAATAAATATTAGACAATATGAATTATAATGGGGAATAAAATCATTTATTATTATAAACATTAATAATGATTCATGATATAGAATGATAACATAAAGGCAACATGGGAAATTTGGAAACAAATTAAAACACTACATCATAAACATAGGTCTACGATAACTTACATGGCAACATGATGGAAAAATCCCTATGGTGGATTAGATTCAATACCAAATCCATTTTTTGACATCTCATTAGACTAAAACATTACCCAATTCATTGGATCATTATATAATATTGTGTGCACCCATCACTTTCATTTTATTCTCATGATGATGTATCCCAAAGAGATCATACAATATGGAAACATTTTTCCTCACATTTTATTCCATGGCCGAGGATTTTGGAATACAAACTTTTAATTCCACGTCCAAATAAGTATAAGTTATAAAGTTTAACACCCTTAATAGTAAATGGGTACGGGTATTCACTACACAATTCTTTGGCATAAAAAATCATGGTGGAATTTTGGTAACATAATGGGGGCATATAAACATTCATGGAAGGTATTTAAGAGAGTTAAAGGGGTTTCTCATCATTTAGGAGTCATATATATATTAAGGGGTTTATATAGTATTATACAAAAACATTATTAATTGGATAAAAGTTGAGTAATATAAAGAATACACTTGAATAAAGAGATAAAATTGAAGAACCCTTACTAAATTTCGGCATAGTAACATATATACATAATGATTCATTGGATAAATTAATGAGAGTGGAAGAGGTATCTCATAACATTTAAATAAAAGTGACATCAATAAATTTGAATGAAAATATACTCAAACAACCACAAATGAAAACTAAGAGGTATGAAATAAAATATGTACTTGAATGGAAATAAGAAGAGAGAGATCCCTTACTAAATTTCAGCATAGTAACAACTTAGGTAGACGTAAAAATGAGAGAGGTAAATGAAATATCATTTAAATAATGTTAACTGGTTATAAGGGGAATTTTTATAATTTTATTAAAATATAACCAATTGAAAATAAAAATTCTAATTTCAAAGAAGGTGCTTAAATTGAAAGCATAAGAAGGTCCCTTACCTTGAGAGGGTGATTCCAAAAGCTCAAGGGGAGATTCTTTGAGAGATTAGGGGAACCATTGGAGGACTATATAGAGGGGAGGAAAGATTAATTATTTGATCTATATTTTTTAGTGAAGTTTAATGGGATTTTTGGTGATTTTATATAGTAAATGAGTGGGAAATACCGTATTATTTCTCAAACTTATGTTTTGGACTCTATATAACAATGTATTCAAAACCACAAACCTTACGATGGTTTTTCCAATGGTTTTCAAAAAAGAGATTGGTTTCCATTAATTATTTTATTCCAAGGTCAAATATTATTAAAATAATATCCTTGTTTTTGTGGATGTTAGTCATACTCTAAAAATATTTTAAAACCCAAAAATATATTATATGTTTTGGAGGATTCATAATCAGTTTAAAAAATAAATAAAATAAATATAACAACACATTGTTTTAAATTTAAAACATATATTTATTCATGCATACCCTTTATAGTATTTATTACAAAATTTTTGGGTTATCATGATGTCATAAAACACATAGTATATTTATACCGTATTAAATTTTTACTCAAAAATTTGGTTGTCGTAGAAAATTATGTTGAATTCACCATTGAATAATTTAAACATTTGGATTCCAAAAATAATATTAATTCGGAAAAATTAATTTTACAATTATCCTAACTTTAACTTTTAAAATAGTAATCAATATTTATTGAGAAATGTTGGGTCATTTTATAACAACAGTTTTCGAACCCCTTAAACAATTACAATTGATTTCATAAAAATTATATGATCATTATTATTTAATAAAAATTGTTTAACAATAATGTTTTAAAAAATATTATTTATTTCAAAACTTAATTTATTCATCAAAATAAATTTCTTAATTGAATATTACCCAAAAATAAAATTTGTTGTTTGTTGTATGAAAATATAACTATTATCAAACGAATTATTAAAACATTTATAATGTAAAAAAAGTAAATAAAAAATATAATAATAATTTCAATTAAAGGTAAATATAAATATTAAAAATATTCGGGTTAAATTTTTTTTAGTCTTTGTTAATTCATTTTTACCCTTAATTAACTTATTTTCATTTCACTTTGGTAAATAATATTTACCAAAGTTACTATTCATATTGTTAAAAAAATATATTGACCTCATTACCTAATATTAATTATAATGTTTCAAAATAAGTAATATATTTTATCAAAAAAAATCTAATATGTAGAATAATTTTATTTAATTAATAACATATAAGCATGGAAGAAAGCGGAGTTCTAGAAAATATATTTTTTAGGAAAATAGGATTTTACTTTTACTCTATAACTAGTAATCTTTATTATATGAATTTAAATTCATAAAGATATATATATATAATATAAATTTTTAATTTAGGTATTTTCTCATTATGTTTTAATTTAATTAATTATAATGGAGAAACATTATAAATTTTACAAGATTTTTTAGAAAAATTATTTTTTAATCCTAAAAATAAGCTAACACTAAAATCTGGTGAAAATTTGTTTTAAATGTAATTTATTGATTTAAACACAACTAATAAATTATAATTTTAATTTAAATCAAAATTAAATTATAATTATAATTATATGTTAATTTATTTTTCCAAATAAATGAAAATTCCAAATAAAATTTTATTTTTCACAATTAAGTGAAAAATCTATATTTCCAAAAAATATCAAATTTTCACCCTAAGATAATTTTTATATATTGATATAAAAAATAGTGTTTTATTTATCAAATAAATTTTATAAATGTTATATAAAGTAATTATAATTTTCTAATAAAAATATTTTTTTGAAGAATGCATATTTTTTAGAACAAAATATTATTACAAAAAAATGATTGATTATTTACTTTGAATTAATAAATTTATTTAGGACATATGTTAATATATTTTATAGATTATTTAACCCTAACTGCATCTAAAAAATTAATTAAATGTTTAAAAGGTTCATATTTAAATAATTATTATTTTTTGGGGTTTGGTGTTGCATATGGCATGTGCTATCAAACACGGTTTTATATTTTGAAAACTCAGGGTTTTACATCCATCCCTCTTTAATATATTATTTCCTCAAATTTTAAAATAGAACATGGTACACAATATGTCACGAACCGAATCTGGTCGCCTTCAAAATCGGCACCCGACCCGGTCCATGGCAAGACCCGAAGGGCGTTCCCGATCCCCACGGGCTGGCACAAGTGCCTGGGTATCATAAAATGATAATTGGGAACGATTTACCCTAGTTTATAAACTTAAAATGACAAAAGAGTCCAATAAAACAAATCTGGATTTTTCAACTAAAACTGTCTTTTACAAAATTTCAGAACAGAAATACATAAGTTAAAACTATGTTTAAAGACCATTACAATGGTACATATCCAAATAAGGACAGCCCAAGAACCTCCACAAGGAAATAGGCACTGCCCTCAAGCTATCTCCATGACACTGCATCCCAATGGACAACTAAAAACCTGAATCAATGGAATAAATCGTGTACCCAAACCTGTGACATAAAATAAGAAAATCTCCTTACACCCAAAGGTGTAAGTAGGGTGTGAGAAAAATCCCAGTAGGATACCACCACTAATAGATTCCATGTGATAAACATTTAATGGAGAAAAGCATGTAAGTTTTCAAAGACATGAGATGCTAGTTAAAATTTCTAAAAGATGCAACATTAAATAAAAACAGTTTTCAGGTGGGCTAATTTAAAGAATAAAAAAATTTAAAATAAATACCATAGATACTAAATTTTCCATCCTCTCATACCGTATACCGATGGTAAGAACAAATTATCCAGTGAGCACAATCAATGGGAAATAACCCCTAGTCACTAGCTAGCTGTGGGTCCCAGGTACCTCGTATCTCGGTGAGAGTAACCATCACAAATATCCATTCTAGTGCACGAGCCACTATTAGGGAACATACCCATAACCTAGTGGTCCTCAATCATCATCATCATAGTTTAGTTAGTGTTTTAAGCGTCAATCTTGCTAAGTGAAACTGAGGCCAAACCCCACGGATTCACTAGCATACTAGTACACGTCCACCCACCTAGATACCCGGGTTTTCCCTTTATGCTCAAACAAGTTCAGAAATCCACGAAGTATAGTTTTCACATGCAAATATCACTTCCACATCACAAATTAACCAAACAGCCCCATGTACATCACACAAGTCAAAAATTCCACTTTTCATTCAAATACATTTTGAAATCAAACTCAATCCAAATTGCCTACAACACTTTTCACATTTCTTTAACACATCCACAAATCCATTAAACAATTTCATAAAACCATTACAAGATATTCAACTCACATAATAGCCCACACACATTTCACACAATACCCTTCTCACCTTCACAATTCATTTTATAAATAAACTCACATGAAATATCCCACACCCGTGTTTCGCACACAAAACACAATTTAGTAAAACATTTCGACAATTTATAAGAAATTATAAAAATGTTTAACATCTCAAATCACCACTTGACCATTCAAAAACCCACATTAGGTGAATACACTCACCCAAACAGTACATATACACCTTTTCCCAACTTTGTTTAACAAAATAAAACATTTTCAATTTTTATAAAACAAACCCAAGAGGTATAACCATTGTTTGCACACTAAACCCATTTCAAAACCCTCATTTAAAAGCAAAATCATACCAATACCAATCCAAAACATAATTTTTCAGCCCTAAAAAAATTATTAAACCACCCCCAAATGTTATAAAAATACATCAAATAATACCACAAAGATACACATGAAAAGCACATGTTTTCATAAATCATATTCAAGAAGTACAATAGGTTTTTACACCTTAAACTCATTAAAAAACCTACTTTCAAGGCCAATATGACAATAAGGAATTAACAAACCAGAATTGTCATCCCCTTTCAAGACTAATAAATCACTTTCATATTTTATAAACTAAACCCAAACATTACCTCAAGAGTCACACATGAAAAGTACCCAATTTCAAGCTATAATGCAACTAAAAATTAAATGTTTAACCAAATCCATAAAAACTGTTTTTACAGCACATAAAACAGATTATAAACATGCTAAATTAATAATTCATGCAAGCTAACTCATCATAAAATGGCTACACATGGAATCACCTACCCTTTTGAGTCGAAACCCTCAAAACTTGGTGTGAAACCTTAAGCGCACCAACGTTGCACAAAATGGAATATAAATCCATACCTAAACCACAACAATTTACCCAAAAGACACCAAATCAGACATTAGTATCGAACCCCAACTTCTGGACATGAGGAACTTCAAGAAAATGGAAGTAAAACTAAAAGATGATGGAAGGAACCAAGAAGGAATTCCCTTACTTGAAATATCTTGAAGGTATCGGCCCCAATACACAAAATAATGAATCACCAAGTACCCAAAACTGGAATGGAGGTTCAAAGGATTCATATTAGGTCATTTGGGGACTAAAATGGAGGAAATAGGATTAAAAATGAAGGAGTTATGAAAGGATCAATTTACCTCTCCAAATCTGCCTGATTTTAGAAACCCTAATATGTTCAGTACTAAATCGCGATGAAGAAGAGCTCCAAAAAGGGGAGAGAGAGCTTGGGAGTGCGTCTGGGTTCAAGGAGCGCATTTGAGGCTTTGAATCACCGAAACAGACTTAAAACTGAATGAGTTATTAATTAATCAATTTTTATTTTTAAAACTGGAATTGGGCTTTCGGGTAGGCCCAATCCCTTAAATAAGAACCAACATAAACCTTGGTTATTGATTTCCAAAGGCTCCAAATTTTAATTTTGGTGTTAATATATCAAGGGAGTAAATTTAGGAGTTGTAATGAGTGAAAAATATTAAAAAATGAAAAAGTTATAAAAGAAATAATATTTATTTTTAAATCTGGAATTGGGTTCACGGTTTGGCCCAATTCATGAAAACTCACATATTCTCCATAAAACCTTTGGAAACCTCCAAAACAAAGAATTAATGGAAATTAAAATAAAAATACATTTAAAATAATCTATGTATGTGACAATTCTCCCCACCATGAAAACTTTCCGCCCCGGAAAGTCACAGAAAGGCCAAAGTAACAACCAAACCCAACTGAGAAACCAAGAGGTACTCCTTTGTCAGGTTTCTCCCCCAAAGACCAAAACACCTCCAGTGATCAATTAATGAAGGATTACTCTCACAAAAAAACTTACACCACATTCCTAAAATAATCAATCACATTCATAATTGATCCCAAAATAAAACTTCTCAAACACTATCCGAACAAGACTCAAGCAATTCACCCAAACGAACAATAACATTGAACAAGGTTACACTTACCTTACTTTAACTAATACATTGGGCACTCTCCAGTCCCAAAGTTTACCCAAAGAAGATGTAAGTAGTTATATATCTCCAAATTATATTACCTACTTCCCATACAATACCAAGGAAAAACATGAGTTACTTGTATGAAGAGACACAAATGGGCTCCCCACCATAAGAGACAACTTGAATTTTTTTTCCCGAGACATAATCAAGACACTAATAGGGGAAGGTCGAAACAGACTCCATAGTACAAGGGGTATACATCCATTAGAAATTTACAAAATAATATTCATGATACCCATGGTGGGTCTTCCCACCACAATAACCAACCATCTTAACCGACTGACGTGGGCCGACACGAAAAGACCCCAAAATTAAGGAGTTGGGACGGTCACTCGGTTAGTCTGCACAGTTTGAGAAACTGTGCGATAACTATGTGGATCCTTATATCTTCATGGTTATTTTTTTGTTCATGGTTAGAACTAACCATGTGAAAACCATGTTCTCAACTTGTCTAGCCAAATTTCCAACCATTCTCAAAAGACTCAATGGAAACCAAAGGGGGAGGGAATAACATTGTGTGATGACATGGGTACAAAACCCTCCACCTATTTCCAGCGAATGGGAACAACAGAAGATATATGATGACACCATAGGTTTAAACTCTTCCTATCTTTCATACTGAGGATAAGACTTTGTACAAGGGTTTAAACGATGCTGGGGTTTCCCCTGACTACGCGCTAGCTTCTCTTCGGGACCTATGGCTGGAGCTCAAAATATTGAAGCATCTTCGGCCACGTAGTTTGGCTGTTGAAACCCCTATGTGGAACTTCTTCTTTCGGTTCCATAAACAACTACACTGCATACCCTGATGGGTTCATCAAGACATAAAACACTCCATAACTCACTTTACCAAAACCAGATATTTCACTGAAACAAGGGATCAGAATAAGCACACACATCGCACCTAGTTTCTTTGGGTGAGAAACAACAGAAGGGTAGGACACGTATAAACACCGTCCTCTAAGATAGAGGATTTGATGTTTTTTCCAAGGGATACATACTCCCAACATAACAGAGAACCTAAGAGGATTGTGTGACCTTGACCTTTACAGTAAAATGAGCACACAACATCACAATGTGTCACCGAACATGACCCTTGTGATTGATAGAAACAATACATGGAACATGACCATATTCCAAGTCCCTAAACAACAGACAAGTCCAGAAAGTGGACACAATATCCTATCAGGACCAAAATCTCAAAATTGGTGGTTTACTAATAACTCTTGCTTCAAGGAAACTATAAAGAACCCAGAGGCCCTCTTAGACAACATCATGACACTCATCCACACTAACAACCAAAGAACACTTCCACCTTCGATGAATCATGAAACTTAAGAAACCAAGGCCTCTTTCAACCTTCCACAAGAACTATCCTACTACAAGAGGATCTAAAAATCAATTAAATGAATGGTTGTATACTCAATCAACAATGATCTATAAAATAATCCTTATATTGATCAACTGGAGGATTTTCCAATGGAGAAACAATACGGGTTGCACTTCAGTTGTGCACTAACCCTAAATGGGGGTGTACCTTATCCAACGGGAGAACCCAAGGACCCAACCAAGATGGTCCATTGGTCAAAAAAACCATATACAAGATCCAAACACATGAAGGTAACCACCATAAAGGTGTCCCGAAACATATCTTAGAGGATTCTACTAACCGGTCCTTCTACCTAGCTTACCGACCAAACATAATCCCAAAACACGGTTCAAATAGGAGGGGTTATTGGACTAAAAAAACATCCCACAAAAACAACATCTTGAAAGACCCATAATACAAACCATCCCAAAACTATTCATCAAGACATCATGTTTTTCTTTAAAACCATTTCTTTGAAAACAAGATGTTCAGCGGTAAGAGTATCGACCAATGGTACCCCATGGGCCTCACACATGCATGTTTTTGTGCCACACCAGACACCCTCCTCATATCCATCCTGGAACTCATCCAGTCATTCCATCAACCATCCATCATCCCCTATAACCCCATTCATGTGGTCACTAATGGAAATACCAATGGATAAAAAAACAATTCATTCCACTTTTCAAAACCAAAACGGTCAACCAACGCATCCTTTTTTCTCATAACTGCTAACCAGGAGATCAAAATCCCAACTCACATCTTACAAAAATTTTCAGAAAGTCACAACCATTTAGAAAATAACTCACATTCAAGATATTCAAATCAATTTCAAAACATCTCAACCCATTAAAACACACTCTGATTGTTTAGAAAACTCTATTGGAAACACTTTTCATAACCAACTTCAATACAGTTTCTGCCTTCAAAAGAGATGTAATCACACTATTTTCTATTTCAAAATAATTCTGAATATTCAGTTCCAAAATTTCATAAATCATACCATTCCATCTTTATTTGAAAATCATTTCAAAAAAACATTACACTTCTTAAAACCAAGTCACTATAAAACCAATGTTCCATGATTTCAAAACTAAAGAACACAAGACAATGCGAGAGGAAACTAGTTTCAGTGGGTGACTTGGACATATGGTTGGTGGCCATATTCCAATCACTTCACTATCACATAGAGTGTTCTAGGGAATATCCCCATCTCCACATGGCTTGCCAGACCCTGCGAGCTCATTGAGACCATTAACCCAACTCTCTTTTCATTTCCCCTAATCATCATCAAACCAAGAAAACCAAAAGACATAGACAAATCCCAACTTCCCCTGGCGACTTGAATCCTGAAATGAGGTGTGGTGATCAAGAACACTACCCATAACCATAATTACATGTCCCAAAAATCATAACTCTATACTATCGCGACTATTTCCCAAATAACATGACTCAAATGGAGCAAACCTGCCTCTGATACCATTTTGTCACGAACTGAATCTGGACGCCATCAAAATCGGCACCCGACCTAGTCCATGACAAGACCCGAAGGGTGTTCCCAATCCCCAGGGGCGGGCACAAGTGCCTGGGTATCATAAAATGATAATTGGGAATGATTTACCCGAGTTTATAAACTTAAAATGACAAAAGATTCCAATAAAACAAATCTGTATTTTTCAACTAAAACTGTCTTTTACAAAATTTCAGAACTGAAATACTTAAGTTAAAACTATGTTTAAAGACCATTACAATGGTACATAGCCAAATAAGGACAGTCCAAGAACCTCCACAAGGAAATAGTCACCGCCCTCAAGCAATCTCCATGACACTGAATCCCAATGGACAACTAAAAACCAAGATCAAAGGCATAAATCCTGTACCCAAACCTGTGACATAAAATAAGCAAATCTACTTACACCCAAAGGTGTAAGTAGGGTGTGAGAAAAATCCCAGTAGGATACCACCACTAATAGATTCCATGTGATAAACATTTAATGGCGAAAAGCATGCAAGTTTTCAAAGACATGAGATGCTAGTTAAAATTTCTAAAAGATGAAACATTAAACATAAACAGTTTTCAGGTGGGCTAATTTAAAGAATAAAAACATTTAAAATAAATACCATAGATACTGAATTTTCCAGCCTCTCATACCATATACCGACGGTAAGAACAAAGTATCCAGTGAGCACAATCTATGGGAAATAACCCCTAGGCACTAGCTAGCTGTGGGTCCCAGGTACCTCGTATCTCGGTGAGAGTAACCATCACAAATATCCATTCTCGTGCACGAGCCACTAGTAGGGAACATACCCATAACCTAGTGGTCCCCAATCATCATCACCATAGTTTAGTTAGTGTTTTAAGCATCAATCTTGCTAAGTGAAACTGAGGCCAAACCCCACGGATTCACTAGCATACTAGTACACGTCCACCCACCTAGATACCCAGGTTTTCCCTTTGTGCTCAAACAAGTTCAGCAATCCAAGAAGTATAGTTTTCACATGAAAATATCACTTCCACATCACAAATTAACCAAACAGCCCCATGTACATCACGCAAGTCAAAAATTCCACTTTTCATTCAAATACATTTTGAAATCAAACTCACTCCAAATTGCCTACAACACTTTTCACATTTCTTTAACACTTCCACAAATCCATTAAACAATTTTATAAAACCATTAGAATATATTCAACTCACATAATATCCCACACACATGTCACACAATACCATTCTCACCTTCACAATTCATTTTATAAATAAACTCACATGAAATATCCCACACCCGTGTTTCGCACACAAAACACAATTTAGTAAAACATTTCGACAATTTATAAACAATTATAAAAATGTTTAACATCTCAAATCACCACTTTACCATTAAAAAACCCACATTAGGTGAACACACTCACCCAAACAGTACATATACACCCATTCCCAACTTTGTTTAACCAAATAAAACATTTGCAATTTTTATAAAACAAACCCAAGAGGTATAACCATTGTTTGCACACTAAACCCACTTCAAAACCCTCATTTAAAAGAAAAATCATACCAATACCAATCCAAAACAGAATTTTTCAGCCCTAAAAAACTATTAAACCACCCCCAAATGTTATAAAAATACATCAAATAATACCACAATGATACACATGAAAAACACACGTTTTCATAAATCATCTTCAAGAAGTACAACAGGTTTTTACACCTTAAACTCATTAAAAAAACCTACTTTCAAGGAAAACATGACAATAAGAAATTAACAAACCATAATTTGCATCCCCTTTCAAGACAAATAAATCACTTTCATGTGTTATAAACTAAACCCAAACATTACTCCAAGAGTCACACATGAAAAGTACCCAATTTCAAGCTATAATGCAACTAAAAATTAAATGTTTAACCAAATCCATCAAAACTGTTTTTACAGCACATAAAACAGATTATAAACATGCTAAATTAATAATCCATGCAATCTAACTCATTATAAAATGGTTACAAATGGAATCACCTACCCTTTTGAGTTGAAACCCTCAAAACTTGGTGTGAAACCTTAAGCACACCACCGTTGCACCAAAAGTAATATATATCCATACCTAAACCACAATAATTTATCCATAAGACACCAAATAAGACATTAGGATCGAACCCCTACTTCTGGACATGAGGAACTTCATGAAAAAGGAAATAAAACTAAAAGAGGATGGAAGAAACCAAGAAGGAATTCCCTTACTTGAAATATCTTGAAGGAATCGGCCCCAATCCACCAAATAATGAATCACCAAGTACCCAAAATTGGTATGGAGGTTTGAAGGATTCATATTAGGTCATGTGGGGACTGAAATGGGGGAAAAAGGATGAAAAATTAAGGAGTTATGAGAGGATCAATTTAACTCTCCAAATCTGCCCGATTTTAGAAACCCTAACATGTTCAGTACTAAATCACAATGAAGAAGAGCTCCAAAGAGGGGAGAGAGAGCTTGGGCGTGTGGCTGGGTTCAAGGAGCGCATTTGAGGCTTTGAGTCACCGAAACATACTTAAAACTGAATATTTTATTAATTAATCACTTTTTATTTTTAAAACTGGAATTGGGCTTTCGGGCAGGCCCAATCCCTTAAATAAGAACCAACATAAACCTTGGTTACAGATTTCCAAAGGCTCCAAATTTTAATTTTGGTGTTAATATATCAAGGGAGGACATTTAAAAGTTGGAATGAGTGAAAAATATTAAAAAATGAAAATGTTATAAAAGAAATAAAATTTATTTTTAAATCTGGAATTGGGTTCACGGTTTGGCCCAATTCATGAAAACTCACATATTCTCCATAAAACCTTTGGAAACCCCCAAAACAGAGAATTAATGGAAATTAAAATAAAAATACATTTAAAATAATCTATGTATGTGACACAATAAATGAAAATATCCTTTTTGGAAACCCCCATCCTATAAAAGGTTAATTAAACAACCACTTGAAATTTGAGAAACGGAGGTACAAAGGCCATCACATAACTGGGTTTCGAAATAGGGGAACATTTGTGGGAAGTGAAAAAATGAAAATGTAAGAGAAAAGTAACACCAATTTACTAAGATGTACTAATTGAGAACAAGTTTAGGGTAAATTCAATTAATAAAAAACCATAAATTGGTGATGGGTAAAATGACCATCAATTCAATGAAAAATATTATAAAGGGATAATTTATAAATAACTTTAATTCCACAACTTATGAATTTATAGTCTTAAATATATGTTATCTATGACCAATTTGTTATCTTAAAATATTTAAGAATTTTTATTCTATTAACATTGGTTCATGATTAACTTTTCAATTTACCAATGCATATCTCCTATAAGTTTCAAACAATTAGTGCAATATGGCCTGTTATCATGTACCAGTTCCCGATCAAATCTATCTCAAAGTGGTGTTTTCAAGTTTTACCGCTAGGTAATTTTTGTGCTAGAACCACATCCACTTTTAGTATTTATACAGGTATGTATTTTCTTGATAAAAAATTTCTCTATAATTTATCAAAAATTAGGGATGTTTTTTATTACTTATTTTTCTCCCTAATTAATTCCCAATAGTTTTAAAATCCTAATCCAAAAAATAACTAAACTTTTCCATTGATACTAACTATGAAAAACTTTTTCTTTATTTCACATTATCTCATTACTTATTAGAAAAATTACACATAATACAACCCAAAATATTTATAAGTCTACTAAATTTTGGAGTTAGTTGAATTAAATAATAACTTAAAGTAATAAATACATCATCTTTATAGAAACATTTCTTGACATTCTCATACTAAAAAATGCATGGGAAAACCAAGGGACATACGTACGAAAGGGGTGATCTATAAAGCACAATAAGGCAATAAAAAAATTTAATAAAATTAAGGAATTGTATGTTAGAAAATAGTAATTTAAATGGGGCATAAAAGGATTGATAATCATAGACTTGGGTATTGATGCATGATATAACATGATAACACAATGGAAACATAGGAAATGAGGAAATTACTTAAAAATGGTATCATAACAATTTTTTAAGGATAAATTCCATAAATCATGATGGAATATGTCCAGTGATATATTATATTTACACCCTAAACCATTTCATGGTGTGTCATAAGACTAAAAAATACAAAATGCATTGTAGGGATCTATAATTCCAGGAACACCCGTCACTTTCATTTCATTATCACGCTTATGTGTAACACATAGAACATAAAATATAATCATTTTTCCTCATATTTGATTATAGGATCAATTATTTTCTAATACACACATGTAATTACCATGTCAAATAATTATATGTTTATAAAGGTGGATACCATTAATGGGAAATGGGTATGGGTACTCATTATATAATTGAATGGAATGGAAAATCATGGTGCAATTTCTGCAGCATAATGGGGGTGTATAAATATTATTGGAAGGTATTTATGAGATGGAAATAGGTATCTCATAATTTATGAATCATAGTTTCATTAAAGGGTATATTTAACATCATATACTAGCATTAGGAGTTGGAGAAAATGGGAATATGATTAATAATATACTTAAATAAAGAGGAGGAAAAAAAAAGAACCCATACTAAATTTCAGCATTGTAACGGGTGTACATAAATATTCATGGGAGGGATTAATGAGAGAGAAATAGATACCTCATCACATGTAAATAAAAATTAAATTAATACATTTTTATGAAAACATACCCAAAAACCATAAATAAAAACTAAGATGTATGACATAAAATATATGCTTGAAAGTAAATGAGAAGAGTGAAATATGTTACTACATTTCAGGGTAGTAAAATCTTAGATAAAGATAAAAAATTAGAGTGAATAAATGATATATAATTAAAATTTACTAAATTTTATAGTAATGGAATGTTTATAAATTATTTAAAAATAACCAATTGAAATGAAAATGACTAATTTTGAAGTAGGTGCTTAATTTGAAAGGAGGATAGGAAGGTCCCTTACCTTGAGTGGGTGATTCCAAAATAATGGGAGGTTCTTCTTGAGAGATTTTGGCCATAATAGGATAACTATATAGAGGTTATAAAAGAGTAATGATGTGTCCCATAGTTTTTTAAGTGAAAAGGAATTTTATCTTGGGAGGGTTTATATAAGAAATGAGTGGGGAAAACATTATAATTTCTCAAACATAGATTTTGGACTCTATAAAATAAAGAAATCAAAACAGAAAACCTTCGGAAAGTTTTTTTCATGGTTTATGAAAAAGGAGAGTGTATTTAAAAAAATCAACCAAAGTATGAACTTATTAAAATAATATCCTTTCTAATTTGACGGTGAGTCATACTCTTAAAGAAATGATTTAAAAATCATAAAAGATATTATTTGTTTTAGAGGATTCAAATAGATTTATCAAATAAATAAAATAAATTTAATATTATATTCTTTAAATTTTAAAAAATATATTTGGTCACGTATACCTTTTATAGTATTTATCAAATAATTTTATAGGTTACCAGGATGTCATAATACACACTGTATATTTATATTGTATTAAATTTTTACATGAAAATTTTTTATCTCATAAAAATAATAAAAATTCACCGTTGGATAACATCAAAAAATTTATTCAAAAAAATTATTAATTTTATAAAAATAGTTTTCTAAATATTTGAACTTTCACTTCTAAAATAGTAATCGACAATTGTTGATAAATGATTAGTTTTTTGGTAATAATAGTTTTGAAACCCTTATAGAAATTACATTTGACATCATAAAAATTAGTTGATCATTTATTTTTTATAAATGTTATTTAATAATAATATTTTTATAAAATATGATTTATAAAAAATCCATTAATTCAACAAATTAAATATCTTAATTGAATGTTACCCAAAAATAGAATTTGTGGTTTATTGTATAAAAATATATTTTTTATCAAAATGGTTACATGATCTTTTAAAAAGTAAAACCAATAAGGAATAAATATAATTTTAATTTAAATAAAAATTTAATATAAATATTAATTATTTTATGGTTACTTTGGGCCTAGTCTTGGTTAATTTTTTTTTACCCTTAATTAACTTGTTTTCCTTTTACTATGGATATTAATATTTACTACATTAATTTTTCATATTGTTCATAAATTAATATTCCCTTCATTACCTAAGATTAATTATGATGATTCCAAATATAGAATTTTTTTTACCAAATAAATTCATATATGTGGAATAATTTGATTTAAAATAAAACCCACAAGCATGGAGGAATATGGTTTTCTAGAAAATACATTTTTTTAAAAGGTGATTTTACTTTAACATTATAAGTAGTAATATTTATAATATGAATTTAAATTCATTAAGATATATATATAATATAAATATTTAACCCATAAAATTTCACTTTATGTTTTATTTTAATTAATTATAATGGAGAAAATTATGCATTTTAAAACCATTTTTTGAAAATGGAGTTTTTAATCCTAAAAATAATCTTACACTAAAATTCTGTATAAAGATGATTTAAATTTAATTAATTGAATCAAATATTACTAACAAATAATTATAACACCTTAAACCAAATTAAAATAATTATTAGACTTTGAAATTAATTAATTTGTCAACAGAAATGAAATTTTTACAAAAATGGTATTGTTTATTATGCAGAAAAAATTCTATATTTTCCAAAAACAATTCCAAATATTCACCCTAATCTAATTTTTATATTTTTAGATAAACAATTGTGTTAGATTTATTAAATAAATTTTATTAATTTTCTTTAAATAAATATTATATTTTCTTTATAAAAAGAAATAAAAAAATCTTGAGAAAACATATTTCGAAGAACAAAAAGACATTACCATAAAATTGATTGATCATTAATAATAATTTATCTGTAAATTTAAGTCATATATATGTATATCATAATGTATTTAATCATATTTAAATGTGGAAATTTAATGGAAATGTTAAAATAGTCATATTTAAATAATCCTTGTTTGTTTGGGTTTGGTGTTGCGTATTTTATACCCTATCAAACATAGTTTTATCTTTTAAAAACTGTGGTGTTATAGGTAGGGTCATCTATATCCCCTCATTTAATCAATAGTTCTCATGAGTCAAACTCGATATGTTTTTTGATGAGTCCTTACACATTTATATAGATGTCTTGGCAAAAGCCTCAACATTTTTAGAATTATTGGCATAAGCCTTGATGGTATTAGATGTGTTCGAAGAAGCATTGAAATTATATTTTGGATGTCTAAAATTATTAATTCCACCATTATAAATTCAATGATTGATATGTCATGAAATTATTTAATTAGTTATAATATACATGGCCATGTGTCAATCCCATTTGAATATTTATATGGAATTATATGATCATATTTTATTCTTTATATATTATGATAAAGTTATTGATTAAATTTCATGTTTTATATTTATTTACCTTTCCATATTGATTATACCGTATTTATTCATACACTATATTATATTCATGCTTTCATTGAGCTTCTGATCTCAACCCATTCTTATGTTTTATTTTCTCAAGGATGCTAGGTTGTATTTTTTTGATTGATCTGAAGGGATACACTAAAGGGAATAATGGAATTCACAAATAAAGTTCCTTATGTAATTTGTGTTTTAACTGTTATGTGAATTTCAAGTATGAATCTAGTTTAACAATTATAATAAATTATTTTGTCTTTTATGATGTTATTCCTTATACCTTATGCTAATGCAATAAATCATTCAACTCCTTTAGGCTACTGGGGTTCGGTTCGCTACATAGGGCATCTCCATGGATGAGTTTAGAAGAGTAGAAGGTGTGTGTATGGGTTAGTTAAGGGTGCTTTGCCCTTATTTTTGGGACTGGGGAGGCTTTGGTTCCTGCCAAATTTTATTAGAGTTTTAGATCCTTTAAGAACTCAAATAACCTCCCTTTTTGTTAATTTCCCTTCATTAAAATATTGAATAATATACCTTTAGAGTTTGAAGACTTGGGCATGAGACTAGGGTGAGAAGAACATTGGGCCATTTCTCTATCTCCCGAATTGTGAAAATGAGGAGCCTAAGTGTCCTATTAATTGGAAAATATGGGACCATAAGAAAATTTATTTCCCCATTCTATTTATTTATGTAAGTGAAACATGTGTTGAGTACTTTGTCATGTGAGTTGTGCATGAAGTGTCAACTTGTGAAAAAAAATATGAATTCTGTGGAGGGTTAATTTCATTTTAATGGGAATTTTTAATTACTTATTTTAGGTATACCTTCTTGAGAATATGTACCATTTTTGTTAAATGAGAGATCAAATAGTCTTCTATTCATGCCATGTGAAAATTTACCTATTCTCTAGTTAGACTATCTCATTGTGCTAAAACCTATATAAACTTAAACTCTATCCATTTTTTCAAATTTATATAAACATAAACATTACCTCAGTGTTCTTAACTAGAATATCCTTAAACTTAAAAGGAATATAATCATGAGGTTTTTCAAGTAAAAAACTATTAATGGGAATATTAAGAAAAAATCACTTTTCTTCACAAATTCATTCTTATAAGAGTATTTGGGAAAAAATGAGAAAGAGATAGAAAATTTAAAAGGCTCATAGGGATTACAATATGGACCTAGTAGAATAGAGGTTATGATAAATTTACCCCCTAGTCTAGTGAAATGAAAGATAAATTTCATTTCATTTTCCTTCACCCAAAATATGTGTCCAATTCATGGAGGCATAACTTTTATGGTGCCTAAACTGTTCATGAAAATCCTTCTCTCCATAAGACTTATTATAGTTGGAATTCCCCTAAGGCCTTAGATTGTTATTTTATTTTTGTAAATTCTCCCTTTTAAAATGGTTTGAGATTTAACCCTTACAAGACACGTAGGCCTAGAGGCACAAGGCCTAGAACATGAACCAAAGGCCTAAAGACCAGACTACACTAGAACTACCCCTCCCTAGTATTTTATTCATTGATGCTGCCTAGATCCCCACCTCACATGAATGGTCAGCTATAATTTCCCCATGTAGAGATTAATGGAGTCTGGTACAAATAGTGGATTATAAATGCTTACTTCTTTCCCAATCTAGTTAGCTCTGCTCCAGGGGTTGCTGCATGCTTTGATTCCCGATCTAGGGTCTACTTTTGTGTGGTATGATCTGAATATTTCATTCCTTAATATACTTGAATCCCTTAAAAAAATTCTTGATTATTGGGGATGAGTGTATTCATATATAAGGGATACCTATTCTAAGTAATGATGTTGGTGTCACCATTTTCCAACCAAATGAATATTTTATCTTAAGAATAAGGTCCTCTAATTTTTATGTGGACATCAAAACTAAACTATTAATTATAATTTTGTCACTAATAATCCCATATATACCCATTACATATCATCACACCTTAATTAAAAGGTCTTGAGTTGCAATTTATACAACCCATTATACTATTATTCATGTGGATTTGACACCCTTGATATTACACATTCATGCATTGTACCAATTTTCAAAATAAGAATATGAAATTATATTCTACAACATTTTTTGGCTCACATATTGTGACCCTAAACCACATTAAATGATTATCCAAGAACATTGAAATTGTGTTCCCCTTTTGATATGATCTATACTTGTATTGGGTCCTCATTCATGTTAGGTTTTTATATTTCCATTACTATATTTTCCATCTAATCTTATCATTTAAGGATGTCTGGCTTTAATTATCAACTCTATGGATCAAGAATCATGACATGAAACTATGTTCTCCTGTATGTGAGGCAATCTACACTAATTTCATTTGGTTCTCATTCATGTTGGGTTTTATATGTTCATATTTTTGTACAAATTTCCTCACCACTTGGATAAAGTTGTATAGCCTATAAATTCTAATTATATTGGTCTATAATTTAATTACATAAACTACCCAAGGAATTACACATAACACTCACTAGGTAGAAACCGAAAAAAAGAGAGGCATGGGAAAAATATGAGTTTCTGGTCCCTAGGATTACACCTTTCATAACATAGAAAAATGGGAATTTAAAAAGAAAATACATAAAACAAGTTATATTTAAAACCAATAAAGGTAATATTATATAAAATTAATGTTCCAAACTACTAATTCTCCCCCATATAAGACTTAGGTAAATATTAATGTTATTGAGAAAGAGACAAAAATAATTCAAGGCCTACCATATGATCTCAACATAATTCAAGATGCACTTCCAAGGCCGTGGGACCAATGAAAAAAATTAGAGCATTTTATTATTCAACTCCTGTATTGGATCATATAATCTATTCTAAATTCAAGAAGATAGAGATTTTGGGTACTCGGTTCCTTTTGAACATTTGAGTCATAATCCAAAAAGAAATTCCCCTTAAAGGTTGTTATCATGGAAAGTCGTTTCACCCTCGACATCCAAACTATCTGACTTTAAATTATGGTGATGGTGAATATGCCTATATATTTTTCATTCCTATATTTTTATAAAAACAGATACTCAGGAAGAAACCAAAATGTCAATATTTACCTCACTATACTCACATTGGGGTTTGGTGATGGTACAAATACCATTATATATGACCTTCCTTTACCAGTATGAAGGACCATATATGAATGATGATATATTGACAAATATTTTATCATTAAAGAAATTTGGATAACATGGTTAAGTTAGTTCATTACCATACAATATCCAAGTGGATTCATTTACCTTCAGGTTACTCCTCGTCGGTTTTAAAAAATATCCTTGATCTACAATCTGGATGAAACAAATTGTTTCCAAATGTTTGGAAATTTTCTGTTCATTAATTTATTCAAATAAAAGGTGAAACACATTGAAATGGGAGTATCTCTATAGTTAATAAAATATATATAAAAAATATATTATATGATACACTCAATGGAGGAAAGAATTTCGTCGATTAATCGCTCGAACTCATGGATGTAGTATCAAATATTTGAAAACTCTACATAATTTGATTTTTTTAGTTGGTCAAAACCATTTCTATATATAATGAGCATTTCATTAACCCCTCTAGGATTCTCCAAATAGCTTTTTTTAATTCTTATAACCTTCTTTTAGCAGTATATAACTTTTGGTGGAGATATTCCACATATATTAAGAAAGGAATTTTTGATAATAAATAAATTTTATGTTTAATTATTCTGTATATTATTCATATGTATTCATGTTAATTTTTATTATTATGAAAACATTATAAATATTTTTTAATAAGAAATTGAATTTGGATAAGATTTCTCATTTGAAGAAGGAATTGTTTTTATTCTAAATAAATTGTTTTTCCATGTACTGTATGGTTTTATTTAAAGGATAAATTTATAAATTTTATATACTGAATTAGATCAAAAGTACTTATTTTTGTTTCTGTTATATCAAAATTTACATAGAGTGAATGTTTTTTATTTTTCTAAGAAAGTATAGTTTTTGGTGCATTGTTAAAAAATGCACTTTTTTTACAAATACCATAATTTTTATGACATCAACCAAATATAAATAAGAAATAGAAATTTACAAAACATGTAGAACGTATATTACCTTATAATAGACTGAAATATCATATAAATATTATTTAATTAATATTAATTAATTACTAGGTAAAAATAAACATGAATATATAGATTGGTGTTGATGTAGTGCTTGTGCAGTATTGGGAAAGCCAAACTAATGTATTTAAGATTTATTATATGAAGGGCTAGCACTTTTATAAAAAATTAAAGATACTTTTCTTTAATAATTAATGATTTTAATGTATATTCACAAATTTAAAAATTATATAATAATTTAATTATCCATATGTTTATCCATCACTTGAATAATGTATGAATTGTCATAGAATAAATTAAATATTCATTCATGATAAGGATGAGAATTAAAATAATATATGAAAGGTTTTATATGAAAATATTTATGAATAATAAATTTTATTTTATTTTGTAATTTATTTTTTATAATAAATAATTATATTATTATCCAAAACACTTATGTAGTGTTGATGCATTTCATGTGTATATAGGGAAAAGGTAATGGTATATGGTTTTAAAAATATTAAAAGTGATATATTTTAGATGAATTAGGGAATTTAATTATTTTAAATTATATTTTTAATATGTAATTTGTTATTCAAAAGTGTAAATTTGTATTCCACATTAATCTAGACATTATTAATTTTGAATGATGAAAATAACCTTCATATTTCTTTAAAGTATATTTAGTAGTGAAATATTATTTATAAATTAAAAAAATCATGAAATATTACCTTGATAAAATGGATTGGTTAATTGTGAAAAATGTCTTGCATTGTTATTTTTTAAACTAAATTCCCTTTTATAATTTGTTTTATACATAAAATTGAGAATTTTTACAAAAAAAAAATCATTAAATGTTTCTTATAGATAGAGACTCACTCCCTTATTTCCAAGTCTTATATATGGTCTGGTTAAATATCTAAATCATAAAACAATATCTGACTATAATCTTATTACAACATTATTAAGGCACTATACTTTACAAAATCTATCTCCCAAAAGGGTTGGGACTCCATCCAAATGACTTTGTTCAAGGAGAAATATAATAGTTTTTAGCTTCCTTCTCATATATTGTTTATGATTATTTTCTTTAAATATATTTTTAAATATCTAATATAATAATTTTGTTATTATATTAATATATCTTTCGATATTTTAATCCATGGATTAATAAATATTATACATTCTTTCTACCTAAACACTCTTTTATAAGACATGACTTCATCAAAATATGGGTTTTAAAAAAATGATATTTTTTGTTTCAACTTTCCACATTATTTTTCATTTTATTAAGTAATATTTAAAAGTAAGGATAAGATATAATATTGTATATAACATAATTTTTTTTATAAAACTATAATTTTTTTGGATTTATCCATATTTTAAACTCTTTTGAAAATCATTTCCCACGATGGTGGTTTTACTCTACCAAAGTGAACAATGATGTTTTTGTAAGATTGTATATTATTTTTATGTTATAGAAAAATGATTTTCTAATTGTATATAATATTAATAATAAATTAATTTCATGATTATGATTTCAGGGTGATAAAATTTTTATCATAACAGTAAAATAAAAATATAATTGATCATAGTCATTTTTATAGGTTAAAACAATCTTATCAATGGATATTCTCTGAATGGTAACTATTTCATGACCGATTTAAAATCATTGATTTTATAATTATGTGTAAACCATACCTTTACACTTATATAGATTATAAAAACCATGGAAAACTATCTTTGTCTGTTATAATTATACCATAGTAATTTTGGAAATTATGAATCGAATGGCCTCAAAATGAATGATGTGAATAATACTAATTTGAGAAATAAATAAAAATTGGTAATAAATAAAATAGAATCATTAATGAACGTTAAAAAAGAGTAAATTAATTAATTGAAAAAAATATATTATTATATTTGATTTTATAGGATGTGTGATGCGAGTTGGGACGTAAGGTAATGGGAAATTTCATTTTAAAAATTTACATTAAATATTTTTATGAATTTTTGTAAAAACGTTATCTTTCTTGTTTATATTACTTATATTTTTTTATAAAGTTTATTCTATATGCTTTAATTATTAATTAATTTCATTATCAACTTATTTTTAATTCCTTTAGAAATGTTTAAATTTAATATTCTTAACATTTTTAGTATAACACTTTTTTTGACATTATTTATAAAAGTATGCAAATAATCTTCCATTATAATATTTATGTTCCGACTATTGTTCCTAGTTTTATAACAATTTTTTATAATGAATATTTATCTCTATTTTTTGTGGATTACCAATGTAAAATAAATTCCCATCATTTTATGATTTTTTTTCATTTTAAAATTAAAGTTATTAGAATGTATTTTTTATTTATATGGGTTAATTTAATGTTTTTGATTATATAATTTATAAGTGAGTTTTTTAAGTATTATCCATTTATTAGTGATGTTTAATCTCCTATGTGATTTATTCTTATTATAGTATGTGAGATTATTTATTATTATGAGTGAGCCTGGATTATAGTTTTCCAATGCATTTTTTAATGATTTAGTCTCGAAAGATAACATATAGGATGTAACTAAAGATGTAATTCCTTTTAAAGAGTGATTTAAAAGGCTGATAATGAATATAAGATCCCATGATGTATTTATGAATTATTTATTCTTACAAGGATATTATTTCATATAATTCATTAAGATGTCAAATTTTTGAGTGATTATGGATTTTCTTATGTTTATATTCTATTCTGAAAAATTGATAATTTTCATTCCATGTCTTAAAATGATTTTATACGGTTTATGTAAGAGTATGAGTAATAAAAAAACTTTTGTTCTGGTTATAGAAATTTTCCATGAATAAAGTAACTGTGTAATTTCTAATAAATTGGTTCTGTATGAATAATATACACTGAGTTGAAGTGTGATTTGTTTATTGTAATGGGTTTTTTATTACTCTAAAATTTTAAACCTAAAATGTTATGGAAATTTATGTAATGAAATATCTAATATAAATCATTTAGTTATGGAAGAGTTACATGTGAGCCATTATAGTTGGTATAAAAAATGTTTTTAGATAATTTTTAGGGGTAGGATTTTATTAAGTAAACAAAGGAAATATAATTTAGAATTTTTAAGGATGTTTCTATGAGGATAAAACATTAATTATTATTATATTAGTGTGATAAATGTTTTTTAATTGTTAGGGTTTCCAAGTTTCTATATCTTATTTTTTTCTATTATAGAATTATTTTCCACATAAGTAACAAGGTGAATAATGTATTAAAGAAACAAGAGAATAAAACCCCTTCAAATTTTAAACATGAAATTATTAGAGTTAGATTGATAAATTAGAGGCTATGTTAACTCAATTAATGTTGACCGTAAATAGTGGTCCCCATGAAAGGATGAGACCAAATTATTTATAAAGGAATATATTAGATAGTGGAACATTTATTCCAACATTGTCCTCGAGTGTTTGGGGGGAGTATGACTTGGTTAAAACTGAAGTATAAATAAATGATTTTTAGGATACAATTTAAGTATCTGGTTGTTCATAGAGTCAATAAGTAACTATATTAGTTTATCATTATTAAGGTGAATTCAAACAATGGTGGAATTTGGTAGAGAATACCAAGGAGAATAAATGATTGATACAATGGAGAAATTATTTAATGGCTTATTTATTGAATAATATTTTCCTAAAGTGCGTAGAATTTGAACTAAAAGGAAATTTCTAGATTTGAATGAAAGGGAAGAGTACTAATTTTTTTCTTATAAATACAATTGTACCTTATTTGAAAGGTATACACTGTATTTTATTTTATACCATGAAATAAAAATTGATATATTTCAATTAGGTTTGAACCCAAATTCACAACTAGATTTGGGAGTTGAATGAATATTTTTGAATGTGTTGAAAGGGTTAATATAGAGTTCTAAGACTTAAAAACATCATAAAATCATGGTTTGATTTTTTCTAAGGTAAAAATAAATGAGGAATCATCTTACAGGTAAATATTTAGGTAAACCACACACATTCCATAAATGTGGTAAAAATATTGGTAGTGACATAGTAGGTCCAAAAATTATTACACGAATGGTAGATTAGAAAATATGGCTATTTATTACAAAAAAAATTTAATGAAAAATAGAATGGTGATAAAATGGGAGGTCATTTATTAGTTAAAGGTTTTAATTAGATTGAGATTGTTCATTATGAAAATATATCTCTAAAATTAATTACTCATGGTTGAAATCAATATTATAGTATGAAAAAAAATAGAAAATTTCATTTTCTACTACTACGAAAGTTGTTGTCCCATAAAATTAAGTAGTTATAGGTACAATGTTTTTTAATTAAAATTATGAAAATTTATTATTTGAATCTATATCAACACATTTTTTAATTTATGATAACTTTTATTGTTATATGTAAATATCTCATCAATAAATGGGAAGTGAGCTTTCGCTAAAAACTTTTTATGGTTGTATTTGTTTAAAAAAATTATAAGAATCTTACTCTAGTTGTATATGGAATTGTTTTCCTCTAAAAAATATATCATACATATACTTTAGTATCATGGTATTTTTGATATGGATTGTATTTCATGTTTCCATGCTAAGATTTATTATGGAGAATAAGAAGTTATATTTAATTTTTTGAATTAGTTTCAATTTTTATTTAATAACATGTTTACATAAGTGGTAACATATCATGAAGTTGAGAAATTTATAAAAGTTATATTTAAAAGTGATCTTGCTCGTATCAATGAACAAAATTATGGTTTCCAAATTAATGATGTTTTAGTGGTAAAAAAATATTTTAATTTTTTTCATGATGGTTTTCTAGTGTTTTATCATATTGGTAGGTTTAATTAACTATTTAATTAGTTCTTAAAGCTAGAAAAATTTCAATACCCACCTATCGAATATATTTAGTAGAACTATTGGAATTGAAAAATAAATTGCATTAATTTATTGAAAAATGTTTCATTCATTCTAACACTTCACCTTGGGGTGATCCTATTTTATTTTCTAAAAAACATATGGTTCTAAGAGGTGATTCATATATTATAAAACACTAAATAATATTACTCTTAATATGAAGCATACTTTTCTTCATATGGTGAGTTGTTTGATTATCTCCAAAGAGAAAAATAATTTTCTTAAGATAGACCTCTTGTCATGATATCATCATGTCAATGTAAAGGAATAACATATTAAAAAATTGAAATTTGAAATCAGTCACGGGAATTCGGATTTTGTAGTTATAACCTTTCTGTTAGAAAATTCACCTACTTTATTTATTGATTTTATGAATAGAGTGTTCATAGAATTTTTTGAAAAAACATTATTTACTAGATATATTCATATATATTCTAAAAGTTATGAGAATCATGATAAATATTAGAGTATTAATCTCTAAACCTTAATATAAATTAATTTATATGGAATATTTATTTCATTTTAATTTTCGTTACAAGGAAATTCCTCCCATTTGCACATTGCAACTAAATACGGTAGAAAAAAAAAGTCATAGTAAAAATAAATTGGTGAAATAATAGAAATAGCCATCTAATATCACAAATATTTATATGTTTCATGGATTACCAGGTTATTACATAGGGTTTATTAAAAAAATTCATAGTCATATATCCCATTAACCAAGTGAACATGAAAGGGAGTTATGTTAATTTGGACAAATGAATACGAGAAATTTTTTTGGAAATTGAAGATGATATATTTTTTTAATGCTATTTTATTATCCTTCTTATCAGTTAATGGTGAATCTATGAATTTTAGTGATATCTCAATAAAGTCTCTTTGGTTTTTTTGATGAAAAATGATCAGGAAATATAATATGAATCAAAAAAGTTGAAACCCCATAAGAAACATTATTCAATACATGCGTTGATCTTGTATAAATAATTATTTCCTTAGAAATTTTGTTCCATCATTTATATCGGTAAAAATATAATATATATATATATATATATATATATTATATATTCGGAACATAAATTTAAAATGTATATATTTTCCCAAAAATAATTTAACATCATAAAAATGAGGTGGTTGTAATTGATATAAAGTTATTATTGAAAAAATATTTATCATCCAAGTAAAGTAAAAAATATTGTGGATTATTTTAATAAAAATAATATTGTATCATTAATGATGTTACACTTGGAATATATTCTTCTAATTAATTATTTAATGAAAATTATATTGTAAATTATTCATCTAACCTCTTATATTTTGGTAAAAATAATCGTACAATGTAACACCCCAGGTAAATAAAGAATATGACATTTTTTTATTTATCCAAATTTTTGAATAAAATATTAATATGACTTTAAAGGGGATGCTATTCTTGATGGTGTACCCAACACGCAACAACGAGTTTCTTAGGAATCTTACGTTGCACTCTAATAATAAAATAATATTATTTTAAATGGTAGTTAACATATAGCCATTGTATTGGCGGGAATGGATAGAAATAACTAAAATATGATTATATATGTTCTTAAATGTTTTTACATTTATCCAATAAAGTATAGAGACTTAAAATACGGAAAGAATTCAATTTTAGGCGTATATGCCCTAGTTTTCACTAAAGGTTCACTTAACGCCTTTTGATGGTGAACCATAATTTAATATAGTTTTGTTCACTCCTAAACATTCTTTGGGACCAAATAGAACTCTTATTAATAATCAGGACATCAATATTTACTTTGTGTAAATTTTTGGTATCTTTCCGATAAAGTTCATTTTTTTAATGAATATTGTAAAATGTTGTATTTTAATTCAAAACCTCTTTTTAATCTAATTTATTTATATGATTATATTATCTTTTAAATTGTTTTTAAAGTGAAATTATAATATATTTTTACCATTAAATCCAATAGTGGTTGTTGGAATTAATTTCACTTTGAAATTAGACTTAAACCAGTGTCAATCTTTTGATACTTATTGTTTCATAAAAAAACGCTATTTGACCTGACAGCGGGAATTAATTATTAAATTAATTAATGTGACTTATATGTTTTTAATTTTGTAAAATAGACTTCATTTTTGAATTTGGAATATCAAATATAGCTTAGGGTGAATTTTTGGGATTTTTCTAAAAAACTTCAATTTTTGATGAATAGTGAAACCACTAAGTGGTACTTCTAAAAACTGATTTTTTCCGTTTAAATGAAATTTTCCCATCTTTGTGTTTTCAATTTTGAAAATCCGAAATACATGGTTTTCATTAAGAAGTAAAATGTGGTTCAATGGGATAAAAATAATTTTTTGGTAAATAGTAACTTATTAAGTTTTTAATCGCGATTAGAGGTAATTAGTGTAGTTTAAGGTAAAAATAATATTTTAATAAAATTAAATGAACTTTACACATGTCCTAACCTCATTTGATGTGTAATTGCCGACCAAGATAAGGCATGGGTCAACTTGGGGACCCAATGGAGCCACTTTGGTTGGGAAATGACATAAATAACTTTTTATTTAATGTAAAAGTAAAAATGACACAAACATGATATGTTTTACTAAAACAATTTTTAAGTGGGGTTATACAAGTCAGAGTTTTTATTATAAATAGTAATTGGAAAGCTAAAAATATTTCCTACATCATAGTAATTGTTTTATAATTTTTAGACATTAATTAAATTAAATCATTTATGACATCATAATGATGCAGCGATGACATCATTATCTGACGATTTAAATACAATGAGAAGATAATGTAAAAACTATGACATACACATGTCCAAAACTTATTGTATGGGTGCATTTCGAACCCTTATCACCTTATCCACGAATTATACCAATGTGGGACCTTTTAAAACCGAAACACATTTTCAAATAAAGTAATATTTCTTACTTTCCAAAAGTACCCCTCCTCTCCTCTTATAAAAGCCCCCCACCTCTACCTCATTTCACACACTCCTCAAGCCTTTGGCTCGGCCAACCCCTGCCCATTTACTCTCTCCACATCCCTCTCCTCATCCTAGAGGATTCCCTTTGGGCATAATCCTTTCAATGGAAATCTTTAGGCTCAAATAAAAAGAAGTTACACTTTTAAAGGTAATTCATTCTCTCATGTTCATTTGTTTTATTTTGCTTCTCCAACCACCTAAACTCTTTTTATTTACTTCTTTTGAAACAAAACCAGTATCTTCAATATACTAGGATGTTTTTATAAGATTTATTCGAGCTACACTCTCACACAACTACATAAAATGGTTAAAGAACATACGGTTTCCGTGGATGGCAAAATTCTGCCTCCCGAAACGATGATTGTTCAATACTGATTTAACACCTTCAAAGGTGGACATTATGATTTCACTATTTTTATATATGATATATAATATGTTTATGTTTTACTTATGCTTATGTATTTTTCATTTGTGTCTTACCTTTATGGCTTCCATTATGGGTATATGCGATATCTTCATTTTAGGAAGTGCGGACTACCGCCCCCTCAAAGTAATGTGATTTGTTAATGCCATACGTGGGATGTATAAAGGATGTATTTAATGTTATTATATATGATGTTATACTGGAATTATTATATACCTCTATATCATTATTATTTCTTTCCATTAAAATATTAGATAGAAATGAAAGTAGCGTTCATGCGTACGTACGGCTTACCGTCTCCATGAACGGTGCATTTCATTACTTATCCCCATTTGTAATGTACTATTATAAGTACATGTATATAATGGATATATATGATGAATGATACATCTAAATGATGAATATAATTCTGTAATTAAAATATACATACCTCTCATTTAGTTTTAATTCCATTAATATGACAATGAAATGAAAGTAGCGTTCATGCGTACATGCGGCTTACCGTCTCCATGAACGGTGCATTTTATTTCTTACCTCTAAATGATTATGTAATATTATAAATACATGTATATTAGGGATATATATGATATATATGATATCCAAATCAGGAATTTCATTCTAGATATAAAGAACCTTTGACCACACGAACAACATGTAATTGTAAGAAGTCCACTTTCGACTTATGAACCAAATATCGACAAAACAAACATGATTAACTTAAATGATTAAATGATGTTTATAACATGGTAATAAGTTATATAAAAGGAATAATGAACTTGAAAAAGGTTCTTAAGGAAGTATAAATTAACTCAAGTTTATTATTCACGAGATTAAAGAACGATCGAGTCAAGTCAGACCCGAGGTAAGGGATCCTACTCCTCTTTTTCTTTTTATGTACACACTTTTATGTCATTCCTTTTAAAGCTCATCTTTCTTGTTATTGGGATGATCTTTTATATTACACTTAATGTAATTTTTATGTTCATGTGATGAGAGACCCTATTCTCTCTCATCAATCCATTTTGGAAGTTTTGAGTGGCGCCGTTTGGCTGCCGAACTTTCGTAAGAGATCTAACCTCTCTCTTTCTTTTTATGTACTCTCCTTTATGTCACTTATTTTAAGCTCCTCTTTGTAATGTTGGGGGATGTTATTTTATATTCCTATTTCTGTACATTTTATTTTAATGTGATGAGATAACCTATTTGATCTCATCAATCCATATTCGGAAGTTTTATGTGGCGCCGTTAGGCTGCCGAGTTTTTGTAAGGGATTTTTCATCTCACTTTTATTCCCGTGAGATTTATGCTACATTTGACACAAATTACATTGAGTGGTTTATGTACTGCCCATTATTCTACTCTTTCTGTATTATACTTTTTTTTATGAGTATTTACATCAATGATCTATTTTCCTTCTTTCATGGGGTGTATGTTTTGAAAGATACCCAAGTCGGTAAGGGAACCTTTCACCCTCCTCTTTTTTAAAAGACTTCTTTTGTTGGGTCTTTTAATTTACATATTGTTATGTTGGGATATGTTCTCATATATCCTTATTGATGTAAATTTTATGTCCAAGTGATGAGATACATTTTTTATCTCTCATCAACTCATTTTGATGTGATGTCGTTAGGCTGTCAAGGGAACTTTTTAACCCAATTTCGATTTCTTTGGGTTCAACATGTAGTCATTGAATATGTCATCCATTGAATATGTGTGAATGACCTTTTATTGTTTTAAACTTAATATCCACTTATATTGGGTGTATTTATATTTTTCACACATATTTTTGAGATTGATTTGTCCTTAATTTAAGGATACCTTCTTTACAAGGGATTTCATCACATTTGACATTTCTATTGAGGGTTCATTGTTGTTATGCACCAATTCACTCTTATATGGTGTATATACTGTCTTTTGGAGTATTATATCATGAATCCATTTATTCTCATGATATTATAAAGTTCTGACTAAATGCTATTCCTCAATTATTGTATTCAAGTGTCTCTGATTTTGGTAAAACCCCTTTAACCAAAATATCACTTTAAATGTTTTAATTATTTGTTCTTATTAATATCCATGTTTTCAAAATGGTTTTAAGGATTTATTTATATGGATATTAATGGTTTAAAATTTTAAGCTTCAAGGTGGTATGGGACACTTTGATTCAAAAATATCTTTATTAAATGTTTTAAATGGTTTTGGAAATGGTTTCTTTTTGAATGGATTCATTATTTCAATATACTAAAATGTTATATTGTGATTGAAATGTGGAAATGTTATGTTTCCTTTATTCATGTTTTATGTGATACATTTATGTTATGGTTCTTCGGAATTGTTATGAAAATGGGTGGTTCCGTGATAAACTAAGGGCGGGTGAGCCCGATATAGCTCTCCAATGCATTGGGTAACGCAAAGGAGTAAAACATTAAGGTTTCTCGGAAGAGATTTAGGGAATATACTGTGATGGGTATTCCAAACGTAACCAAGAGGGTTACTCCCTACGTAAGAATGTTATGAATGCCTCAAGTTACCTTTATGTCTTATGTTTTCTATGATTTATTCATGATTTGATATGCCTATGTTTTATGGGTAAAGTGTGATTTCACTCTAATGTATATATGAACTCATGTTTCCTTTCTAAATTTTTATAACTCTTACTGAGCTTTTTATGCTCATCCCAAGTTTTTGAAATTTTTTTCACAGGTCAAGGGAAAGCTACATGATGTGATGATAGTGTCAAGGATATGTCAAGAAAAAATCCATGTTTTAGTTTCAATATGTTTCCATTGATGGGAAGAATGAATACTATCTTTTATGTTACCACTTTGTTTAAATGTGGAATGTAATGCAAGTTTCATGATCTAATTCTCTAAAACTCTAAACCTGAAAAGATCCTCAATGTGTAATCTTGTAATAACTCAAGATTAAGTAAGGTTTAAGGCTGGGGCCTTATAGTTGGTATCAATGGTCGGTTTAGATAACTTTAGAGGTTAGGGTATTCTTTAAGCATAAGTGACATTACCATAATGGTTAGGATTTCAGAAAGAGCCCTAGTTTTAGATAAAGTGAATGAGTAAGTGTATCTTAGTGTTTACCTTCCTCATTAGTACATGATGGTTTTGTTGATATACTCACACTGACATTTCTATTTTTAGTGAATGGATGGATCTAGCAGGCACCAAAGAGACAACAGGTTTGAAGGAAACTGTGGTGGTTCTCTGATTAAGATACTAGATAAAATGGAGGATTCAATGAGGAAACTCGTGGTTGTTCTAAACCAAATATCAAGGAGTCATGATCAACCACTTCAACCTTGGTGAGTTCTCTAATGCATCATGTACGAGATGGCCAACTCGATGTGGAAATTCAGGTAATAATTATTAAGGTAACCATTAGGGTTTATATGATACTTAATTTTTAGGTAATTATGGGTTACTCTATGATATGATGGAAAATGAAAGGAATGAGATAAACTTGAGGTTAAAATATGTTATGATTATTCTTGAAGATTTTATCTCATTTTGGGGAATGTTTTAAGAATTATATAGTTTTGGAAAAAGGACAACACGCAGACCGTGTGACATCTCGTCGCGTCGGACAAAGCTGCGGGAATCGAACCCACAACCAATGTGCGACTGGTATTTATCGCCTACCACTGTACTACGTGAATTCCCTGGTTAGTTTGACTGATTAATTCTAGTTATATGATTTTATGAATTAAGAGTAAGTTGATTTTGGGTTATTTATGAAAATGATTAACCTATCATGGAGGATATGTGATTAGGTTAATTACTTTTCAATATGAGACTTTAGGAGAAACTGATATTGTTTGGAGATAAATGTTACAATTTATCTTGGAAGACTATGCGACTAAATCCTTCAAATATTTGGGTTTCAATCTTATATTGGTTTAATTTGAAGAATTTTATGGAAAAATTGTTTATCGGATGGTCCTCATTGAACTTTGGGTTTTGTTGGACAAATTTTGGAGATGAAGAATATATTTTCTTTTTATAAAGGGTTATCCTTTTCTGGATTATCTAATCTTGTACTAGCCTTTTTTGTTTTGGTTTTGGTTAAATTCTAAAGACATGAGAAGTATATAGTTCTATTTTGTGGATTAGGTGATTCTCTAGAAGTTGATTATAGTACTCTTAATGTGAACAAGTCTTCCTAAATACTCGTCTTTTGGAGAAAATATGAGTTTGTGTAAGGAATATAATAAATGTTGAAAGTCAATATGATAAGTGATTATGTCTCCTTATGAATAAATTCCTCAATAAAAAGTAACTTAAAACAAAAATGTTGTCTATTAACTTTTCCTACTGGGGAATCGAATACCGTTTAACCCATCACAAGTTTGTGATTTTCTCGTGGTTAACTTTCTCCTAAACATGTTTTCTATCACTCTCCATCAGAACATGACCCTTTGTTTTTTCCTCCATGTCCATATTTTCATACTTGGAATCCTAGTATGGGTTAACTCGGGTGACCTTTGTACTTATCTTTCTTTATTTTAAAGTTTTTGTTTTACCGACTTTTGTTCCGATGTGGGACTTTCAAGGATGTTTCTAAGATCAATTTTAAAAATTACGGGGACGCAATTCCCAGAAGGGGGAAGGATGTATCACCCCAGGTAAATAAAGAATATGACATTTTCTTATTTATCCAAATTTTTGAATAAAATATTAATATGACTTTAAAGGGGATGCTATGCTTGATGGTGTACCCAACACGCAACAACGAGTTTCTTGGGAATCTTACGTTGCACTCTAATAATAAAATAATATTATTTTAAATGGTAGTTAACATGTAGCTGTTGTATTGGCGGGAATGGATATAAATAACTAAAATATGATTATATATGTTCTTAAATGTTTTTACATTTATCCAATAAAGTATAGAGGCTTAAAATACGGAAAGAATTCAATTTTAGGCATATATGCCCTAGTTTTCACTAAAGGTTCACTTATCGCCTTTTGATGGTGAACCATCATTAAATATAGTTTTGTTCACTCTTAAACATTCTTTTGTACCAAATAGAACTCTTATTAAGAATAAGGACATCAAAATTTACTTTGTGTAAATTTTTGGTATCTTTCTGATAAAGTTCATTTTTTTAATGAATAGTGTAAAATGTTGAATTTTAATTCAAAACCTCTTTTTAATCTAATTTATTTATATGATTAGATTATCTTTTGAATTGGTTTTAAAGTGAAATTATAATATATTTTTACCATTAAATCCAATAGTGGTCATTGGAATTAATTTCACTTTGAAATCAGACTTAAACCAGTGTCAATCTTTTGATACTTATTGTTTCATAAAAACACGCTATTTGATCTGACAACGGGAATTAATTATTAAATTAATTAATGTGACTTATATGTTTTGAATTTTGTAAAATAGACTTCATTTTTGAATTCGGAATATCAAATATATCTTATAATGAATTTTTGGGATTTTTCTGAAAAACTTCAATTTTTGATGAATAGTGAAACCACTAAGTGGTACTTATAAAAACTAATTTTTCCGTTTAAATGAAATTTTGCCATATTTGTGTTTTGAATTTCGAAAATCCGAAATACATGGTTGTCATTAAGGAGTAAAATGTGGTTCAATGGGATAAAAATAATTTTTTGGTAAATAGTAACTTATTAAGTTTTTAATCGCGATTAGAGGTAATTAGTGTAGTTTAAGGTAAAAATAATGTTTTAATAATATTAAATGAACTTTACACATGTCCTAACCTCATTGGATATGTAATGGCCGACCAAGACAAGCCATGGGTCAACTTCGGGAATCCATGGAGCCACTTTGGCTGGGAAATGACATAAATAACTTTTTATTTAAGGTAAAAGTAAAAATGACACAAACATGATAGGTTTTACTAAAAAAAACTTTAAGTGGGGTTATACAAGCCAGATGTTTCATTATAAATAGTAATTGGAAAGATAAAAAGATTTCCTACATCATAGTAATTTTTTTATAATTTTTAGACATTAAGTAAATTAAATTATTTATGACATCATAATGATGCAGCGATGACATCAATATCTGACGATTTAAATAAAATGAGAAGATAATGTAAACACTATGACCTACACATGTAAAAAACTTATTGTATGGGTGTATTTAGAACCCTTATCACCTTATCCAAGAATTATATCAATTTGGGACCTTTTAAAACTGAAACACATCTTCAAATAAAGTAATATTTCTTACTTTCCAAAAGTACCCCTCCTCTCCTCTTATAAAAGGCCCCCACCTCTACCTCATTTCACACACTCCTCAAGCCTTTGGCTCGGCCAAGCCCTGCCCATTTACTCTCTTCACATCCCTCTCCTCATCCTAGAGGATTTCCTTTGGGAATAATCCTTTCAAAGTAAGTCTTTAGGCTCAAATAAAAAGGAGTTACACTTTTAAAGGTAATTCATTCTCTCAAGTTCATTTGTTTTATTTTGCTTCTCCAACACCCTAAACTATTTTTATTTACTTCTTTTGAAACAACACCAGTATCTTCAATATAATAGTATGTTGTTATAAGATTTATTCGAGCTACACTCTCACACAACTACATCAAATGGTTAAAGAACATACGGTTTCCGTGGATGGAGAAATTCTGCCTCCCGAAACGATGATTGTTCAATACTCATTTAACACCTTAAAAGGTGGCCATTATGATGTCACTATTTTTATATATGATATATAATATGTTTATGTTTTACTTATGCTTCTGTATATTTCATTTGTGTCTTACCTTTATGGTTTCCATTATGGGTATACGCGATATCTTCATTTTAGGAAGTGCGGACTACCGCCCCCTCAAAGTGATGTGATTCGTTAATGCCATACGTGGGATGTATAAAGGATGGATTTAATGTTATTATATATGATTTTATACTGGAATTATTATATACTTCTATATCATTATTATTTCTTTCCATTAAAGTATGAGATAGAAATGAAAGTAGTGTTCATGCGTACATACGGCTTACCGTCTCCATGAACGGTGCATTTCATTTCTTATCCCCAATTGTAATGTACTATTATAAGTACATGTATATAATGGATATATATGATGAATGATGCATCTAAATGATGAATATAATTCTGTAATTAAAATATACATACCTCTCATTTATTTTTAACTCCATTAATATGACAAAGAAATGAAAGTAGCATTCATGCGTACGTACGACTTCCCGTCTCCATGAACGGTGCATTTCATTTCTTACCTCTAAATGATTATGTAATATTATAAATACATGTATATTCTGGATATATATGATATATATGATATCCAAATCAGGAATTTCATTCTTTACATAAAGAACCTTTGACCACACGAACAACATGTAATTGTAAGAAGTCCACTTTCGACTTAAGAACCAAATATCGACAAAACAAACATGATTAACTTAAATGATTAAATGATGTTTATAACATGGTAATAAGTGATATAAAAGGAATAATGAACTTTAAAAAGTTTCTTAAGGAAGTATAAATTAACTCAAGTTTATTATTCAGGAGATTAAAGAACGATCGAGTCAAGTCAGACCCGAGGTAAGGGATCCTACTCCTCTCTTTCTTTTTAAGTACACACTTTTATGTCTTTCCTTTTAAAGCTCATCTTTCTTGTTATTGGGATGATCTTTTATATTACAATTACTGTAATTTTTATGTTCATGTGATGAGAGACCCTATTCTCTCTCATCAATCTATTTTGGAAGTTTTGAGTGGCGCCGTTAGGCTGCCGAACTTTCGTAAGAGATCTAACCTCTCTCTTTCTTTTTAAGTACTCTCCTTTATGACACTTTTTTAAGCTCCTATTTGTAATGTTGGGGGATGTTCTTTTATATTCCTCTTGTTGTACATTTTATTTTAATGCGATGAGATAACCTATTTGATCTCATCAATCCATATTCGGAAGTTTTATGTGGTGTTGTTAGGCTGCCGAGTTTTCGTAAGGGATTTTTCATCTCACTTTTATTCTCGTGATATTTATGCTACATTTGCCAAAAATTCCATTCAGTGGTGTATTTACTGCCCATTATTCTACTCTTTGTGTAATATAATTTTGTTTATGAGTATTTACATCAATGATCTATTGTCCTTCTTTCATGGGGTGTATGTTTTGAAAGATACTCAAGTCGGTAAGGGAACCTTTCACCCTCCTCTTTTTTAAAAGACTTCTTTTGTTGGGTCTTTTAATTTACATATTGTTATGTTGGGATATGTTCTCATATATCCTCATTTATGTAAATTTTATTTCCACGTGATGAGATACATTTTTTATCTCTCATCAACTCATTTTGATGTGATGCCGTTAGGCTGTCAAGGGAACTTTTTAACCCAATTTCGATTTCTTTGGGTTTAACATGTAGTCATTGAATATGTCATCCATTGAATATGTGTGAATGACCTTTTATTGTTTTACACTTAATATCCACTTATATGTGGTGTATTTATATTTGTCACATATATTTTTGAGATTGATTTGTCCTTAATTTAAGGATACCTTCTTTACAAGGGATTTCATCACATATGACATTTCTATTGAGGGTTCATTGTTGTTATACACCAATTCACTCTTATATGGTGTATATACTGCCCTTTGGAGTATTATATCATGAATCCATTTATTCTCATTATATTATAATGTTCTGACTAAATGTTATTCCTCAATTATTGTATTCAAGTGCCTCTAATTTTGGTAGAACCCCTTTAACCAAAATATCACTTTAAATCTTTTAATTATTTGTTCTTATTAATATCCATGTTTTCAAAATGGTTTTAAGTATTTATTTATATGGATATTAATGGTTTAAAATTTTAAGCTTCAAGGTGGTATGGGACACTTTGATTCAAAAATATCTTTATTAAATGTTTTAAATGGTTTTGGAAATGGTTTCTTTTTGAATGGATTCATTATTTCAATATACTAAAATGTTATATTGTGATTGAAATGTGGAAATTTTATGTTTCCTTTATTCATGTTTTATGTGATACATTTATGTTATGTTTCTTGGTCATTGTTATGAAAATGGGTGGTTCCGTGATAAACTAAGGGCGGGTGAGCCCGATATAGCTCTCCAATGCATTGGGTAACGCGAAGGAGTGAAACGTTAAGGTTTCTCCGAAGAGATTTAGGGAATATACTATGATGGGTATTCCAAACGTAACCAAGAGGGTTACTCCCTACGTAAGAATGTTATGAATGCCTCAAGTTACCTTTATGTCTTATGTTTTCTATGATTTATTCAGGATTTGATATGCCTATGTTTTATGGGTAAAGTGTTATTTCATTCTAATGTATATATGAACTCATGTTTCCTTTCCAAATTTTTATAACTCTTACTGAGCTTTTTATGCTTATCCTACGTTTTTGAAATGTTTTTCACAGGTCAAGGGAAAGCTACATGATGTGATGATAGTGTCAAGGATATGTCAAGAAAGAATCCATGTTTTATTTTCAATATGTTTCCATTGATGGGAAGAATGAATACTATCTTTTATGTTACCACTTTGTTTAAATGTGGAATGTAATGCAAGTTTCATGATCTAATTCTCTAAAACTCTAAACCTGAAAAGATCCTCAATGTGTAATCTTGTAATAACTCAAGATTAAGTAAGGTTTAAGGCTGGGGTCTTATATACAATCATACTTAATGGGATGAATAAGTTATGATCAAAAATAAGTTCCTATATTGAAGGAGAAATGATAGATGAAGGAATGTTATATGAGCTTTTAATTGAAGAAAATGGAGTTATAAGATTTAAAAATAGGTTATATGTACGAAATGACTCTTGGTAGAAGAATGAATTACTCAGTGTGGTATATAGTTCTATATATTACATTCATATAGGAATTGAAAATATGTGTAGATATATTCAAGAGTATTTTGAGAGAAAGAATAAATAAAGGTATTATTGATTTAACCCTGAAATATATTATTTATCAAAACGTTAAAGCAAAAAAAAGACTACCAAAGGAATTATTTATACATTTTTAATTCTTAAATTGAAATGAGAATATATACATCCATGGATTTCATCTTGGTATTACCAAAGACATCTTATGTTAATAATGTAATATGGGTATTTTTTGATCATTTTACTGAATATAAAAATGTTATGTCTATTTGAGATAACATTTATTTGTATCAACATCCATGAATCTATCTTATATATATAGAAAAATTATATTGAATTCCAATTTCAATTATATATGATCATTATATAATGTTCACATCAAATTTTTTTAAAGGTCTAAAAAGTATTAGGGACTAAATAAATCTTCATTACAAAATTTCATCCTCAAATTCATGGTTACTCTAAGAAGACCATTTAAACATTGGATAATATCCTTTAATAAATTGTTTTATACTCTATTGTATGTTATTATAATCACATATTTTATGTTTAATTTACATATGTTAATATTTTTCATTCTAGTATATAAAAGGAACATTTTGAAAAACAATATAGAAAAAAAGTGTCAAACTTCAACCGGTTTGGATGAATTCGAAGAGTGGGTGTTATTAGGAACCAAATTTTTCTAAGAGATCAAAAAAAAGGATAAATTGATTGAAAATCATATGAGGGAATCTAAAATCAGTAAAAATGGTTAATAATAATGTTAGGAGGATGAATATAATTTTTCATTTGCAGAAAAAATATATTTTATTATAAATATATTATTTTTTGGGAACTATATGGATAAATTTAAAATATAGCTTTGAATTTTTATAAATTAAATTCTAAAAAATGGAAATTATTTTTTATTTTATAATGTATTAATTAACTTCTGCTGATTTTTTTTAATTTTTCTAAGCAAGTTGATTTTTTGGTGAATAGTTAAAAATATATATTTTTTACAAATACTATTATTTTTATAACATAAACATAATATAAATATTAAATATAAATTTATAGAAATTATAAAACATTTATAAACTAATGATATAGTCAAAATATCATCAATTTATTTTTAAATTATGGTAAATTAATTGTTATGTCAAGATAAATATGAAAATATTTATTGATGTTGATGCGGCTCTTGTATAGTATTTGAAGGGTAAAATTGATGTGTTTAAGATGGTGTCTAGTAGTTTATAAGCCTCACCTTGAGAAATAAGGATACAAATTATTAGTAATAAATTCTTTTTATAGATATTCAAGGATTTTAAAACCTATAGAAAGCAATTAAATGAAATTTTTAGTGACGTAATGTATCATATTCATAAAACCCTTTAAAAACCCTTTTAATTAGAATAACCATGTGCATGAATTCTAATATAATCATTAAACAATGTATTTTCATACTCTAATGGGTATCACCATTCATATAAGGTATATCCGGCACACTTATGATTTATAATTGGCCTCAATCAATTGTATAATCTATATCAATTCTCCCATTTTGCATGAGTTATAATGGGGCACAACCCTTTAATATGCTATATCACACTCACCTGTGAGCGATAATGGGGCTCAACCCATTGTATAAGATGTATCAGGCTTACCAGTTTCATATAATTTTTAAGTACCACATTATGAATAAATCATTTTAATTCATTCCATTTTCATAATAAAATACTTGAGAAACTCATACCACTTTTTGATATGAAAATAACCTTTATGGATATCATATTATTAAAGTGATCTTTAATCAAATGAATCGATTATGTGTATCAAGTGTAAATAAAAATTCTACATAATATAATAAAAATTAAATGCCCAAAAGATTTTAGAAAGAATTAAATAATTAAGTATAATTTTAACCTAAGGAATAGAAATAGAGTATATAATTTATTTTACCCCTATGTTATCAGTTGAATTGTATACTTCATGAATGACTAACATTTAACAAAAACATTAAATATCATGATAATAGATACAATAATGATATATTATTTCAATGGGGAATTATATACATGTTATTAAATAATATAGGTGTATAACATAAAAATGTTTCTTAATAAATGGAAATTGAGATGGAGTTCCTCGCTATTTTTTGGTAGAATGACGTCAGTACTTGAAAATTCCTAAATTGGTTTAATGATAGAAAATGTTTTATCTAATAATCTGAACATAAAAATTATAGTAATAGGGATGTGAAAAATATTATCCCATTAATAAGAATTGGAAATCAAACACATAAACAAGGCCCTTAAAGTGAAAAGAAGAGAGAGGAGGTAGAGGGTCCTTTACCTTTTGTCAGAAAGTGTTCTCCACTTGATCTTAATTTACTGGATAATAAAATTAGATTCATTAATTTATTAATTCATATTTTTTTCATAAATATTTTATTTATATTAATTTTATTAAGTATATTTATTGTCATTAAGATGAGTTTTAATGTTAAGACCCTGAAATTCCATATAATTTTTTTATTATATAGAAATTTTACGAGTCCGAAAAAATTGATGGCCCATGATTCTGAGGCCCGGTGTGCCCATAATAAATTTCTGAACTTTTTTTCGGGTAAGTTTAGTAAACATGCAATCAGGTTTTTGTAACTTTTATACCGGTGCTCGGAATTGAAATCTGATGACACCGTTCAACTCGCAGCGATGATATTTGCATAAGGAGACCTGTACCTCGAACGCAGTGGGTTGAGGGTGAAAGATAGTTTTTCACTTTTTTGTGGAAATAAAAAAATAAGATATACTTCTATTTTATTTTTTTGGAAACCACCCATGTGAATGTTAAAGAGGTGGGGACCACCTGAACTAGAACCCCCATTTTGAATTCTTAATAGTGGGGACCACCCGAAACCTCTTAATGTAAGAAACCCCTTGAACTCCCCCACTAATTAAGAGTTAACCCATGGACTTCCTCCAAATTCATTATGCCAATGGGGTACAATTAATTGTGACAACAATGAATTATGCCGACATAAATTAAACTGATATACTTAATTTAATAAGTTGTCACCTCTCATTTTTCCAGGTTGGAAATTGTTGGAAAAGGGAGAAGCTTGGGAGATCTAGGAGAAACTCATCTCCAATGAAGATCTTCTCCTCCAAATGAAAAACGCCATCTCCATAAAATAATGTTCTTCAGAGCCAAGAAAGGGGACGATGCACGAGCCTGACTTCGGAAGCGTGTTGCAGAGGCAACGATCATTGGTAACCTCTTTGCCTACACCATTTTCATCTCGTGACACAACAACGAAACATAGAAGTAGGGGTGTTCTTTTAAATACCTCCCTTACTCGTTCTTTTTGTTCTTCGTGATTCAAAAGTAGTGAACTACTTCCTAATTCTCTAACGCGGAGGGTGGGGGCCAAACAAACATGGCCCGACCTCTCTGCAATCCCTTTTGTTTTTTTGATGAAATATTTGTGACGGAGGAAGATGGAAACTAGAGACCAGCCACAAGACAGGGGTGGAGGCACGTGTCTATGCCATCTGGCGAACAAGGGGTCGTGGATTGTACCGTGGCGATGAAGGGAGGATGATCAACCAAGTCGGCCATCGGTAAAGGTGTGGCGCGTGACCGTGCTGCTTAGAGGTGAAAGCTAGTCATTCAGCCGGCCGTGGCGGACCGCCGCACCACGGCTGCCCCCCCCCCCCCCCCCCCCCGCATCGCGGCTACCCCACCGCACTGTGGCCAACCCGCAGCAATGTGACGCCCCACAGCCTCACTGCACCCCGGCCGCCCAGCGCGGGCCGGGCCGCCCAGCTCGGGTCGGGCCACCCAGCGCGGGTCGGGCCACCCAGTGTGGGTCGGGAAAAACCTAGTGGGTCGGGCCGCACTACGGGTCAGGCCAAACACAGTGTGTTGGGTCGGGTCGACCAGAACTTAGTCGGCCAAGGCTAGGTTGGACCAGACTAGGACCAACACCGACCCATTTTCACTCTTTTGTCCATATCTTAAGATAGGGGAATCTGTTTGACAAACCGTCTATGGAACTAGAAACCTTTGAGGGATATTGTTCTTTTGGTATACCCCATTTTAGATTTGGATAAAGTTGGGGTATGTTCAGTTTGGATCGAGCACGAATCCAACTGGGCCCTCAGGACTAAAAGGATAATAACTCACATACTAGGTGTCTGATTGAAGCATCGTTTGTTGCATTGATACCCCACTTACATGGTGTTCCTTCAGGATACTTCTTCATGGGACTTTGTGGAAGTTGTATTATTGACCACTAGTTTGACGAACAGACTCTCCTGGAGACGATCAAGCTTCGTGCGGGTACCTTGTAGCTAGTTTTGACGATGTACTAGGATCCTTTGTGGGTCTGACGACGTACCGACTATGTACTAGGATCTTTTGTGGGTCTAACAACGTACTAAAAATGTACTAGGATCTTGTGTGGATTTGATGATGTACTGACGATGTACTAGGATTTGGTGTGGGTCTGACCATGTACTGATGATGTACTAGGATCTTGTGTGGGTCTGACAATGTACTAGGATCCTGTGTGGGTATGACAAGGTACTAGGATCATGTGTGGGTCTAATGATGTACTAGGATATTGTGTGAGTCTGATGAGGTACTAGGATCCTATGTGGGTCTGATGATGTACTACGATCCTTTATGGGTCTGATGATGAATTAGGATCCTATGTGGTTCTACCTCTTAACAGAGTAAGATGATTCAGTAGTTACATCTAATCATCTCTACTACTGTACCTATGATATACCTAGTGTGAGATAAGTATGTACATGTGTGGTACATTCTTTTGTGGTAGTATCTTGGTGGTATTCATCTGTGTGGTGTGCCTTTGTGGTACTTACTTTTGTGGATTCCTTCCTTTGTGAAACAGTTGAGCTTTGGGCTTTTGGGTTGGACCCTGTGTTTCCTCATGATTGAGATGGGTTTACTTGGTAACTTAGGTATATGTATGGGCATATACCTAAGTATGTTTTTCAGTTGGTTTCATGCTTTGTGGATTGTCTTTTGTGGATTTTTGGAGACCTTGAGGGTCTCGGTGTCCCTAATGAGTATCGTTATACACTCCCATGCACGGGCTATGCCCGCATCTTGTTGTGCTTGCTGGAGACGATGGACAGCGCTGATCGAGGTTGAGGGTACCATAACTGGATGGTGCCCTGAGGTGGACCATTCAGCATGTCGGTATGCAGAGAGGACGGCTGTATGTGGAGTGATGACGAGGCGATCTGTACCTACCCTTCAGGTAGGAACCTCGTAGGATGACCCAATAGTTTCCTTTCTCTTTCTTCAGTTGTATTGTATTTCAGTCGTACTTGTACCTTTACTATTGGGCTTGTATTCTGGCCTCACATACTTTCAGCACTCTTTTTGTTATAGAGTTTACTCATGTTCATATCTTGTTGTGTGCTTAGTTGCCTATGTTTACAGGATATAAAGGAAATGCCTCCCGGATTTTACAGAATATTCCATCGGTGCTAGTCGCCAGCCCCTGGCATATGGAAGGTGGGCTTGGGGTAGTCACGGGAAGGGTCCTGGGGGATGGGTCATGATAAATTGGTATCAGAGTAGTCCGTTATACCATATAACGTAGGACTCTGATATTTTTAACAGAAATAGTGTTAAGTGTAGTGAGTGTGGTTATCAGTTTAGGGAACCCAGTGTTGGTGTGGTGGCCGACGTATCCATACACCAGGACTTTGACTACTGATTTCCAACTCAGTGCACGAAAACACCGATTTCATTTGTGTTTTCAATAGTTTTCTTTGTGATCTCTTTGAGTTGTCTCACCAGGTATAACTTATTGACTGTGGTGCACCTCTTTATTTTTAGGATGCCTCCACGTAGACAGCCAGCTTGGGTTCCGAGTACAGTAAGCACTAATAGACCATCGAGCGATGAGGCCTCGATATAGGTCCTTATTCTAGTAGAGGCACCAGCGGTACCATTTCATGTTGGGAAACTGATGCAACCTTCCCCAGCAGCAGAGGCTGAACGTCTCTTGAGTTCGTTTCATGAGTTCTAGCGCCAGATGCCACCGAGGTTCAAGGGAGTGACGGACCTACAGGCGGCTGAGGATTGATTGGAGGCTGTAGTGAGAGTCTTTCGAGTGGTAGGGACACTAGCTAATCTCATGGTGATCCTCGCCTCCAGCCTACTACAGGTAGTAGTAGGCAGATGGTAGAGCTTTATGCCCCATGATCACGATGAGGTGACGTTTATCTGGGTAGACATTGAGAGCATGTTTCAGGCAGAGTTTGTCCCAGCGACTCTTCATTTAGGGTGCATACAGGAGCTTCTTCATCTGTAGGAGGGAAACATAATTGTGGCTCAGTACTCAATGAGGTTCAACGACCTCTCACGATACTCCACTAATATGGTACGGGACCCATTCTACAGGGCTCATAACTTCGAGTAGGGACTCAGACGGGATATCAGGGCATTGATGATATCACTCAGCATTCCGACGTAGGCGGGGGTGTTAGAGTGAGCTCTCTTGGTGGTGAGTTTTCTTGCTGAGCAGTCACCAGCAGCGAGACCGACCACCATTCATCATGTAGCAGAGTCTTCTGCAGCTGGAAGTAGAAAGATGTCACAGTGGTCCCACAGGACCAGACCTACAGGTGGACGACCGCATGACTCAGGATCGGTTGTGCGGGGTACCGAAGAGAGAGCCAGTCATGCGACCAACATGCAGTGTTTCCCATGCGGCGGGTAGGGACATGTGGCTCTTGATTCTCCAACCCACTATACGGATGATAAACAAATGGTCAGTGGTCCACCCATTAAGAGACATAGGTTCAACCAAGGATGTCCACAGGGAGCTGGCAGATGTGGCAGAGGAGCTGGTCGTGCAGTTGGCGGTGGGCGACGATTCGTGATGTTACCGGCACCACCACCTAGTTGTCTACCCCAACTACAAGGAGAAGGTGTACAAGGGCGAGCTCATCTCTAGGTAACTGAGGCCTATGACCATGACTCTCTACATATTATATGAGATATGATCGGTGTATAATCCACCTTAGTTTTAGTACTTATAGACCCAGGTTCCAGTCATTCTTTTACTGCCACTGCCCTCATTCAGAACTTGGAGATTTTGATGAAGTCATTTGCTCGATTTTTATGGCTAGAGACTCTTATGGGAGTAGTTTTGACGATTACGCAATATTTCTGACAGTGTGAGATTACATCTTGGAGGTGAGAGCTTTGGCTGGGATCTCCTAGTAGCGGTGTCGAGACCTAACGATGTCTTCTTGGGTATGGACAGGTTATCCACAGTCCATGCATAGATTGACTATATTAGGCGCAAAGTTTGGTGTTTCCACACCGATGAGTCCCAGTATACCTTCACCTATGATAAGGGAGCCTCTGCATCATAGGATGGACTTACCCGGAGAAAAGTGCAGCTGATCACTCATTAGTTGTCTAGCCTTACCCTCGGAGCGGTTGATGTGGAGAGTCTGAGCTATCCTGTAGTGGTGGACCAGTACACGGATGTTTTCCCTGATGATACTCGGGGTCTACCTCCTCGTAGGGAGGTGTAATTTTACATTGACCTTTACCCCAATATATCATTGATATCTTCACCAGCATATCAGATGGCTCTCTCAGAGCTTCGTGAGATGCGGGTACAGCTGGAGGACTTACAGGTGAAGGGATTCATCCAGCCTAGTGTTTCTCCATGGTAAGCCCCGAATTTGTTTTCCAAGAAGGCAGACGGGAGCTTGAGACTTTGAGTCGACTGTCAGCACCTGAACCAGGTGATGGCGAAGAACAAGTTCCCACATCCAAGGATTGATGACCTCTTTGATCAGCTGAAGGGAGCACGGTGGTTCTTGAAGATAGACCATAGATCAGGCTATCATCAGCTCAGAGTGTGAGATGAGGATGTGTATCATACGGCTTTCAGATGTCAATATTACCATGATGAGTTCCTAGTTATGTTGTTCATTGTAATCGACGCCCCAGCATTGTTCATGGGACTCATGAAAAGGATCTTTCAGCCATACCTTGATCTCATTATAGTGGTCTTAATTGACGACATTCTAATCTACTCGTCTACTGAGGAGGAGCATTCCTATCATTTTCAGATAGTTCTGGACACACTTCGAGAGCACCAGCTTTATGGTAAGCTCTCGAAGTGCCAGTTCTAGTTCCGAGAGGTTCACTTTCTGGGACATGTCATATCAAAGGATGGATTTGCAGTAAATCTAGCGAAGATTGAGGCAGTACTTTCTTGGGAGCCACCCTGGAGTGTAATGGAGGTATGTAGTTTCCTGGGTTTGGCTGGATATTACCGCAGGTTTGTGCTAGATTTCTCTATATTTGCATCACCTTTATTAGTGGTGAAGAAGAAGGGGCAACCCTTTATTTAGTCGGAGAGATTCCAATGGAGTTTTTCGGAGATTAGGAAGAGGCTGAATTTTTCCCCCATCTTGAGGACACTGGAGGAGGGCGTAGGGTACGTAGTCTACTGCGACACATCAGGCGACAGACTTGGATGTGTCTTGATGCAGGAGCGAGCAGTGATTGCATATGGTTCTAAATAGATAAGATAATATGAGCATAACTACTCTACCCATGACCTAGAGTTAGCAGTAGTGGTCTTCGCCTTGAAGATGTGGCCACATTGCTTGATGGGAAAGTGTCTTATAGTCTACTCGGATCACAAGAGTCTCAAGTATATCTTCTCACAGAAGGTCCTGAACTTGAGACAGTGAAATTGGCTCGAGTTCTTCCAGGAATATGACTTCAAAATATATTATACTCCTGGGAAGGGGAATATTGTAGCAAATGCACTAAGTCGGAGATCTGGTATACAGCTTCTAGGTGAGGCGATATAGCAGTTGGCTGCTTTTCATATATCCTTTATGGATCGAGATGCAACAGCTTTTCATCAGCCTCCTACAGTCACTCCCCCACTTCTTCAGTGAGTCGTTGAGGCGCAGTGCAAGAACACTGACAATGAGGCTCGACGTGCTTAGATATCCACAAAATGGGCACCTAATCGATTTTCTGAAGGTGGGGAGCATGTTATCCTTTTCAGAGGACGTACCATGGTACTAGTGTCGCTTTGGGGGGATGTTTTGAGGTAGTTCCACACATCCCCTCTGACGGAACATCCATGAGTGGTGAATATGTACTAGGATCTCTGAAAACAGTGCTGGTGGATAGGAATGAATAAAGAAGTAGCAGAGTTTGTCTCTCGGTGCCTCCCTTTTCAGCAAGTGAAATCGAAAAATTAGGTACTAGCAAGCTTAGTTCGGCCTTTAGAGGTCCCCGAGAGGAAGTGGGATGGGATATCCAAGGACTTCATGATAGGACATCCATGTACATCATAAAGTCATGATTTCTATCTGGGTGATCGTCGAACGACTCGCCATGTTGGCCCACATTCTACTGATTAGAGAGTAGGTTTCAATAGAGATATTGGGACACCTATATTTGTAGGATATTGTGTGACTCCATAGAGTACCCTCAATTATTTTCTATGAACATGATACATGTATCACCTATCGGATATGAAAGGGGTTGCAGGAGGATTTTGGGACGCAGCTTCATTTGACCATCACCATCCATCCTCAGACGGATGGCCAGAATGAGTGGACCATTAAAACCCTCAAGAACATGCTGTGTGCTTGAATCCTCGACTTTGGTCACAGCTGGGAGGATCACTTGTTTTTGGAGGAGTTTCCATACAAAAATATTTATCACTCCACCATTGGGATGACACCTTTTGAGGCATTGTACGGGTGACCTTGCTGATCAACTTTGTACTGGACTGACCCAGGAGAGTCAGCACTCGTGGGACCAAAAATGGTATGAGCTACCAAAGAGAAAGTTCAGATCATCCTAGAGCGGATGAAGACTTCACAGAACTGGAAAAAGTATTGTGCCAATAGAAGACAGATTCATATGGAGTTTGAGGATGGCGACCACGTCTTTCTATGGGTCTCACCCTGATGAGGATTGTAGAGATTTGGTCGGGGCAGAAAGTTATCTTTGAAGTTCATTGGACCCTTTATAGTCCTCAGCAGAGTTGGAATGGTGGCTTACCGCCTGGAACTTCTCCCTCAATTTCACTTGGTGCACGAAATCTTCCTGATATCCCAGCTGAGGATATATATGTGTGACCCATCTCACTTCATTGACCATGGAGAGATGGATATCAACGATGGGATGATATTTTCAGAGGTTGTAGTGGAGATTGAGGATCAACAAGAGCGGGACCTTTATGGGTGGTCGATACCTCTGGTGTGTGTTTGCTGGTAGCACAGGAACCTCCAGGAGAGCACATGGTTGTGGGAGGATCATATTTGGGCTCAGTATCCCCACTCATTTTCCTATTTTTGAGTAGTGTATTATGGGTACATAAATCCCTGAGGTGGGGAGAATGTAAAGACCCAGAAATTTCATATAATTTTTTTAATTATATAATAATTTGACAAGTCCGTGAAAATTGACGGTGCATGATTCTATGACCTGGTGTGCTTGGAAAAAATTTATGAACTTTTTTTCAGGTATGTTCAGTAAACATGCGAGGGGGTTTTTGTAACTTTTAAACTGGTGCTTGGAATTGAAATCTAAAGACACCATTAAACTCACAACGTCAGTATTCACTTAAGGATACCTTTATCTCGATCACAGTGGGTTGAGGGTGAAAGACAGTATTTCACTTTTTTTTGGAAAAAAAAATACAAACTACTATTTTATTTTTGTTGAAACCTCCCATGTGAATAATAAAGAGGTGGGGACCACATGAACTAAACCCCGCATTTTGAATTCCTAAAGGTGTGGACCACCCGAACCCTGTTAATGGGAGAAACCCCTTTAACTACCTCATTAATGAAGAGTTAAACCATGGAATTCCTCCAAATTTCTTATGCTAATGAGGTAAAATTAATTTTTCTAACAATTAATTATGCCAATGTAAACTAAATTGATAGACGTAATTTAAAAAGTTCGCACCTCTCATTTTTCTAGGTTGGAAATTGTTGGAAAAGGGAGAAACTTGGGAGAGATTGGAGAAACTCATCTCCATCAAATAACTTCTCCTCCAAACGAATAATGTCATCTCCACCAAATAACATTCTTCTGAGCCAAGAAAGAGGAAGACGCACGGGCCCAACTTTGGAAGCGTGTTGTGGAGGTGATGATCTTTCGTACCCTCTTCGCCTTCACCATTTTCATCTCGCAACACATCAACAAACCTTCGAGGTAGGGTTGTTGTTTTAAATAGCTCCCTTACCCATTCTTGGTGTTCTTCGTGATTAAAAAGTTGTGAACCGCTTACTACCGCTCTAACGCAGAGGGTGCGGGCCAAATGAACATGGCCCGATCTCTCCACAATTCCATGTTTTTTTTTATTAAATATTTGTGACGGAGAAAGATGGAAACCGGAGGCCGGCCGCATGATGGGGGAAATGGCGTGCACCCACACCGCCGAGCGAACAAGGGTCCTTAGATTGTGTTGCGGTAAAGAAGGAAGGATGGATGGCCGAGCCGATCGCCTGCGAAGGCACGGTGCATGACCGCGTTGTGCGGACTGAATGGCTGGCCATCTATCCAGCCACGACGGACCATCACACCGTGGCCACCTCGCTGTAACGTGGTCGCCCCGCCGCACCGTGACTGCCCAGGTCACGTCACCCAGTATGGGCCGGGCTGGACTCAGTAGGTCGAGTCGAACCCAGCGGGTTGGGCCGGGTTGGTCCGACCGGGTTGGTCTGGACCCAGACCAACACCGACCCATTTTCGCTCTTTCGGCCATATCTTAAGCTACGGGCGTCCATTTGATGAATTGTCTCTGGTGTCTGAAACCTTGGAGAGATACAGTACTTTTGGTATACCCCACTTGAGATTTAGATAAATTTGGGGTATGGTCGGGTTAGATCGAGCTTGAATTCAACTGAGCCCTCGGGACTAAAATGTTAATAACTTACAAAAAAGGCATCTGATTGACGCACTGTCTATTGCGTTGATACCCCTTTTTCATGGAAGCGCTTTGGGATACTTCTTTTTTGGAATTTTTGAAAGTTGGAGTATTGACCAGTAGCTTGAGGAGTGGAATCTTCTGGAGACGAGCAAGCTTAGTGAAGGTACCGTGTAGCTAGCTGTGACGATGTACTAGGATCCTATGTGGGTCTGACGATGTGCTGACAATGTACTAGGATATTGTGTGGGTCTAACAATGTACCGAAAATTTACTAGGATCTTGTGTGGGTTTGACAATATACTGAAGATGTACGAGGATCATGTGTGGGTATGACGATGTACTAGGATCCTGTGTGGGTATGACAAGGTACTAGGATCTTGTTTGGGTCTAATGATGTACTAGGATCCTGTGTGGGTATGATGAGGTACTAGGATCCTCTATGGGTATGACGATGTATTACGATCCTCTGTGGGTCTGATGATTATTGAGGATCCTACGTGGGTCTGCCTCTTAACAGAGTAAGATGATTCAGATGTTACATCTAATCATCTCTACTAATGTACCTAGGATATACATGGTATGAGCTAAGTCTATACCTATGTGGTACTTTCCTTCATTTTAATACCTTGGTGGTATTCTTCCTTGTGGCGTACCGATGTGGTACTTACTTTTGTGGTATTCCATCTATTGTGAAATGGTTGAGCTTCAGGATTTTGGGTTGGACCCTATGTGTCCTCAGGAAGAGATGGGTTTACATGATAGCTTAGGTATATGTATGGAAAAATACCAAAGTAGGGTTGTTAGTTGATTTCATGCTTTGTGGTTTATCTTTTATGGATTTTGTGAGACCTTGAGGGTCTCAGGTCCCTACTAGGTATCATTATACTCACCCCTACACGGGATATGCCCGCATCTTGTTGTGTTTGGTGTAGATGACGGACATGGATGATCAAGGCTGAGGGTACCAGGACTGGACGGTGCCTGGAGGTGGACCATACTGTGTGTCAGTACGTAGAGGAGATGGGCGGACGTGCAGTGATTAGGAGGCGATATGTACCTACCCTTCAGGTAGGAACATCATAGGAATACCCAGTAGTTGTATTTCTCTTTCTTCAGTTGTATTTTTTTTAGTTGTACTTGTACCTTTACTGGTGGTCATGTATTCCGGCCTCACTTACTTTCAGCACTCTTTTTTCTATACATTTTACTCATGTTTGTATCTTGTTGGGTGCCTGGTTGCATTTGTTTATAGGATATAAAGGCATTTCCTTCTCAGTTTTAGGGAATATGCCTTCGGTGCTAATTTCCAGCCCATGGCCTATGGAAGGTGGGCTTGGGGTAGTCATGTCATAGGTCTCAGGGGATGGGTCGTGACATTTAAAGTTAAATTTCATTATTCTAGGAGCACCCATTTTGTGGTTTTATTATCATTTATCTTGAGTATAATCCTGGATGTTCTTGTAAAATTTAAATACTATGATAAAATTATAAATAAATTGTACTAATGAAAATCTGTGAGTATAAATAATCCCACATATCATTTTTCTTTCTTGTATTAGTATGATTCATTTGATAAAAATTTAAATTACAAATGGTTAGTTTATATTGTCGGTTTTTCTTACCATCATCAACTAGTATCATTTTATTTAAAATTAGGTATATATATTAGTTACATAATATTAAAATAGATATAATGTACCTATTAAAAAATTATTTATCCATAATAATTGTTTTATGAATAGCATTGAAGGTGATAATGGAAAATGAAAACTTGATATCCATGGAGACGGTTAACAGCCATAATTTGGAAAATGGTTTCATTTGTTTAAATAAAAAGTGATAATAAAAGTGATGTATATAAGATATTCAATTAGAAATATAAAATTACAGTATATACATAATATTGGAGTTATTATTCCTTTATGGATGAAGGAGTTTAGTAGAATGTACAAGAAGAAGAAAAATAAGATAGGTGGTTTTAGAAAAATACCTCTTTAATATCACATTATTGTAGGACCCCTTAAGGATCTTGGAATTGGTATTTTGGGGATAAGATTAAAAGTATTATATGGGGAGAGTGTTTAGGTGATGGTTTAAAAGTTATTTTAATATATTCTTGGATTTTGAAAAGAAATGGGGTGGTGATGGGGGTATTTTTACTTGAGGAGGGGTGGGTTTTAGTGAATTAATAATGATTGTATTATATTTAAAGTCAAACACATTTTGTGGCACTAATTACAAATAATTTAATAGATAATTAATGTTTTAAAGTATTTTAAGGTTGGTAAACTTATAAAACACCAATTTAAAGTGGAATATTTTAGTTATTTTTATATTTTAACTTTTAACTTTAACCAGTTTCATTATTTTACCTACACTACCATATATATTTTTTTCTACATTAATTTTTTAATGAATAAACATGAAAATAAACATACTATATAATTTTAACTTTTAATTAAAAATATTTAATTCATTTTAACAAATTCAATTTACATAACTAGAAAAAATTTAAATTTAAAACAAAGCCCCAAGACACAATGAAAAATTGGGTTTTCAAGAAGTGTATTTTTCATAAAAAATATGATTTTTATTCACTCTATGAATAATAATAATAATTGTTTGAAAATAAATTAATATTTAATTATATATAATCTATAAATCTTATTTTAGTAATTCCCCCTTATGTGTTATTTTAAATAATTAAGAAGGATAAATATTTTATAAGGTAAAATAGTTTTCAGAACAATCCGATTTTTAAGCCCAAAAATAAACAAATTATAAAATACAATATAAATTGATTAAAAATAATTTTAAGTGAATGAGTCATAATTAAATAATACTTATGTTAATTTAACCCATAATCATAATGTAATTTTACTTTTAAATTTCATAATTTATTAAAACAAATGACATTTATTCAAAAAATGGTATTTTTACTCTTCATAGAAAAATAAAATTGTTCATAAAATTGAAAAAAAATTCACCGGAGTATAAATTTTTTATGATTATTTAAAAAATTAATTTCTATTTATCAAATAAATTTTCTAAAATTATTCTTAAATAATTATTTTATTTTTACATAAAAACTAATAAAATCTTTTTTTAAGAAAATATATTTTTTGATGGATAAAATAACATCACTAAAAATATAAAAGAATTTATTTTCTAAAAATAAAGTATATATTCACAATATTATACATTATCAATTATTATAACCTTTATATATTTCAAAATTTCATTAATATAATTCATTCCAGCTAATTTAATGTGTATATTATAAGTATCACATTTAAATTATAAATTTTTTTAATCTAGGTGTTTGGTATCTTGTACAGTATCCTATATTGTAATTACTTTTAAAATATCAATATATTACATTCTCCAACCCTTTAAAAAAATTCCTCACTATTTTATCTCTGGATAAAAAAATAGGTGTTTGAATTTTTTTAATACATTTGTTAAAATCCCACATCATAAAAAGGATCAATAAAACATCCACTTGAAAAGTGAGAAAGGAAAGTATGAAGATACCATAACATAAAACATACTAGATTTCCTTGTTGGAATAAATTGACATGGTAGAGAAATGGTAGCACTTGTGAACTAATAGATACTAATAATAAATATTGTCATGATAATGTTGACCATTCTAAGTCTCTGTTATGTTAAAAGGACATTAATTTCATGGTTAGAAAAGAAAATGAATAATGTTTTTGTTTCAAAAAACTTTTTTCTATAGTTGAGACCTTCTTTTAATACCTAAACTAATAACATAAGAAAATAGACTTACTTGATATGTTTCCACTTTATAAGGAAAATTTCATCCTAAGATTTATTTTCATTCTATCCTTTACTCTAATAAATGAATATCCAGAAAAATAAATTTTTTATTCCAAAAGTACGAAAATTAACTTTTCACATATCAGAAGAACCATTAAAGAGTGAAAATTATTTTCATATATCACTTCCAAATTTCCAAAACTAATATTTTTATCACAATATATTCATATAATAATTTAAACTCAAAAAACTCAAAAATAACATCATTGGTTCATCATTAATGTTTTCTAAATAATTTAATTAAAAACAATGTCATATTAACTAGGTAATCATTTATGCTAGTGGTAAGTGCTAAACCCATATCATAGTTTGGTCGCAGGTTCAAGTCCATTGACCATTCCAGATGTGATGGGTTGTCATTCATCCTTTGAGATGTCCGTCTTCATAATATTCCATTCCTATAAATTTTCTAGATATATGGTGAACATCCTTAAAAATAACCTTAATCTCAAAGATTATGTAATCTCTAAATTTTATCGATACGTTAAAACTCATTATAAAAAATTAAAGTCATAATTTATGTTAAACCAAGTATTTACATGTAAAAACCCCAATTAAACACTTCCCAAAATTTCATCAATAACTTGAAGATATCATCACTTAAAAACTCAAAAGATTTTTCTAAGACATTGAACATATGTTAAACCATTAGAAAATATTGATCTCCCTGGAGGTGTCACCACTTCACCAAATGGACCAACATCAACGATAGTAGAAGAAAAATTTTTTTCCTTGACTTTCGGATACTGATCATAATGATTATCACCCCAAGTAAATAACTTTATACAAACATTAGAATACTGTCCAAACTCATTATAGAAAAAACATTTCACTGTTGATGGGTTATGTGTTATGTCATTCTTATATTTTTAAGGAAACATTTGATTTTTTATAAACATTGTGACTAAACATACCGCATTGGTAACTCTTTCGAGATCCTAACATAAATTCCATGAATTGTGTTTTATCACACATGGAAACTTTTTTGGGCTTACCTTCATATTTCTTAGTTGGTTTCCTCTAAATTTCCTACCAACTTGACTATTTATTACTCTTGTCATATAATGGAACAGAAGTGTGGGAAAACTTTTTCCCAACATTATCATCACAAAAAACCACTTTTTCAAAACTTACAAATTATCTTGAGGCCAAATATATTTGAATACTTAGTTGAAATCCTTTGTAAAACTAGTTAACTTTACTATCATTTTTAAAAATAAAATTTTTCACATTCCTGGTAAATTTTTTGAAGTTTTCCATACACGTGGCTGTTGAATTGTCATAATTTTTCATTAATTTCAATAATTTTTTCTCCATCTTAATATGATAATACTTAAGAAAATATTTCTCAAGGGAGAGATTATTAAAAGCATCCAATTATTTTGAATCAAGATCACCTTTTAGTAATTTATTTCTAAATAGATACCACAGTCGAATATCCTAACCTTTAAAATGATAAATATAAAGGGTTTTATTTTTATAACTAAACATCCCATGACATCAGATATCTTTTTTAAAAGAGTTTATCCATCCTTTTACTACCAATGTATATAAGTTTACACTAAAATCTTGAGGATGGTTCCTTTTAAAATGCTCTAACATTGACATATTATAATGTTTTTTATCCTTATCTTCCCTACCATAGATACCATTATTATTTATATCATTTTTCAACTTATCTATCACTAAAACAAACTATTCTATTTTGAACCATATTGGGATTCTGATTTGGAGGGATACTTTCTTATTGATTCCTTCCCACTATACCTTCCATATTTCCATTGAGAAAAAACATTTTTCAGAGAAAAATATTAGATGAACCAACACATTAATCTTCACATTCTATATAATTTCTTCTTAATCATAAATTAAAAATCATTTATTGGTATTCTATTAACATTATTATAAGCTTAGAAGTTACATGAACTATCCTTTGATACCAACAATAAGTTCCCAGCCTTTAGAATTTCATATTCAACTGATTTTAAAATATAATTCACATTATTAAAATCCTAATGATATTTTTTTCTTACAGTTTTAGAGAATTATGACTAACTCTTTCATATTAATATCATACATTATAAGGGGAAACATATAACTAGTATTCATTTTTCACAAAACAAATTTTGTTTAAAATAAATCATTGTTTCTCTTTATGAAAAAGTTTCAAACATTTCATCTTGACTTCTTATTTTCTCAAAACCATCCTTAATCCCTGTGTAAAACATTTAAAAACAAAGTAAAATCATAAAATCATGGCAAGGGACAATAAATAATCGGAACCATAAGTCGTTTGAAAAATAAGAAAACTCATATAAAATTTACCTTTTCCTACAATGATCTTTCGATTTATAAAACATTTTTACATGAAAATAACACAGATGTTTTGTCAAATAAAACTTTGAAAACCCATATCAACAAATTAAATCCCCTTTTCAGTGACTTAGATCATCATATTCATAAAATCCTTTCCAAACCATTTTAATTGGAATAAACATATAGAATACATCCAATATATTCATTACCTAATGAATTTTGGAGATATAATAGGGATCACCCTTTGTATAAGATATATCACGCTCCCCAATGAGCTAAAATGGGGATAATCACTTTATATAATATATATCAGAATCATCTATTTTCATGAGATAAAATGGGGCTCAACCCTTTATATAAGAAATATTTTGCTCACCTGTGAGATATAATTGGGATAATCCCTTCGTATAAGATGTATCATTCTCACCTATTTCATATAATTCCCATGTACCACATCATAAATAAAACATTTTTATGCTTTCACTTTTTTATCATAAAATATTTGAAAAACTCAAATCACTTTTGGATGTAAAAATACCCTTTACAAATATAATATCATTGATGTGAGAATTAATAAAATAAATTGATTATGTGTATCGGTTGTAAATAAACATTCAACATAAGATAATAAAAATTCATTTTATATATAATTTTAGTAGTACATAAACTATGACTTTGATGTTTAAACCAATGAATGGAAATTAAGTTAATAATTTCTATATCCACTTTAAAATTTGTTGAATGATATTCCTCATGATGATTAACATTTAATAAATAATTAAATATCATGATAATAGGTAAAATACTAATATAATATGTCAAATAGTAATTATATACACCTCATTAAATAATATAGGTGTAAAGCATCAAAATATACCTCAACTGAAGGAAGTTGAGATGAAGTTCTTTACTAAGTTTTGATATAATAATAATATTACTTAAATATTCATAAATCTGTTTATTGATATTAAAATAAATATATCATCATTTTTAGATTAAAATTAAAGAAATATGTATATGTAAAATTATATCCCATGAATATTAATTGGAAATAAAATGCCTAAAATAAAGAAGGTGCATGGAATGAAAAGAAGTGAGAGGAGGTATATGGGGTCCCTTACCCCGTGTTTAAACATGTTTTTCCCATTCTCTTAATTTCTATGATAATCAAATTATATTAGTTCATTAATTTATTCATAACATTTTTAATTTATATTTTATTTTTTATAATTTTATTAATTACTTTTATGGACATTTAGATGAGTTGTAAAGTTCAATTTTATTGTTTTGATAGTGTTAATTTGTGTTTTTATGATCGGTTCACTTGAGTAAAATTATAGTTGTTCTTTTAAAATGGGAATACTAACCTAATAGTGGGATGAACTGGTTTTAATTCACATCATGAAGTATAACCGGTCTTATATATCTCTTTTCTTTCTTGTATGAAGATGATTCATTTGATAAAAATGTTAATGAAAATTGGTTATTTTATTTTGGTGGGTTTTTGACCATGGTGAACTAGTTTCATTTTATTTAATATTATGTATATATATTTGTTCCATAATGTCATGACCGCATCCTCACAAAGTGTAGCCCTTATGGGCCAGTAATGGGAGAATAGAGATAGTGCCCCTTGTGTCCTGCTTCTAGTGAGACCTCTGTTAGTGACTAACAATGAGGGTATAATAAACAAGCATATGGGAGGCATTGCCCTATAAGAGAAACCCATGTACATGATAGAGATGACATAGACACCATAAAAATCCTACTCAGACTACAATATAAAATAATACCATGTACACAAATATCATGTCATGCAATAACTACTAAAACTGAAAGGAAAAACTGCATGTATCAAAAGAAAGTAAAACGACAGCGACCGCAAAGCCTAAACAACTCCTGAAAAAACACATCCTAGTAGTTAGTTGCCTAATATCAAACCTTATTCAACTAACAAGAAAATAGTTTATATATACATAGGGTGAGTATAAAAGTATACTTAGTAGGATCCTCCCCAGAGTCTCTCACGCAAAAATAAATAAGGCATGATAAAGCGTAATAAACAATAAGTGAAACTAACTCGTCACCTAAATAGGTATACTAATTTCCCATCTTCACCATGGATACTCTCAACATGTATCGCATACAAGAGCATATTATATAATAAATAATATCAACTATATCATACTACTACTTCCCCACTACTTTTCTGCTTTTCCCCAATGTCACATGTTTTGTGCATCTCTCTCCAAAAAGGATACCATGAATACACACTACTGAAAAAACGACCTATACCCATGGTTCAAAAACATTGGTATAGCCCCCAAAACCGTGGGTATAGCCTATACCCACAGTTTTGGGAACCATGGGCTAGAAAGTCATTGTTATAGGGGTCTCAGCCTATACCCACGGTTTTGGAGAACCGTGGGTATATGGGAGTCAAAGTGTGGCACACAGCTGTTCCAGCGTAGCACGCAACAGACCCCATAGTTTTCAAACCGTGGGGTATTTAAATTCAAAAATGGTGCTGAGGGGGGATTTGAACCCACACCTCACGCTACCTCTCACGACTGTGCCCCAACAAGGGACCAACCGAGATATGATTTTTAATTGTTTTATGTACAAACATCTACGTATATAAATTAATATGATACCCGTGGGGTATTTAAATTCAAAAAACGTGGGCAAGGGGATTCGAAACCGCGTCTCACAATAATCCTCACGGTCGCGCCTCCCCAAGGGACCAACCGAGCCATCATTTTTATTTGATATATATACATACATCTGCATATATATATTAGGATGATCCGTGTTTCAGAAAATGTTAACTACAGAAATTGAACCATTGGCCTGCAGAACCCGCAAAGAAGGGTTTATCAATCGAGCTAAACAATTTTTGAAATTGTATATTTATATTTATTTAAATATATTAATCTAAACTGTGAAAAAATTTCTTCCTGCCAAATTTTTTTCATGTCCTGCCTAATTTTCTTTTCCCACCATAACGCGGGAAATCTATACCCACAGTTTTGGAGAAACATGGGTATAGTTCTTCAAAAAAAACCCCAGTACCTACGTTTTTTAAAAACCCTCGGTATATGTCTTCATAAAATACCTTATACCCATGGTTTTTTCCAAAACCATGGGTATAGGTCTTAAAAGAAAACTATACCCACGGTTTTTGGCACAACTCTGTGTATAGGTGGCCTATACCCATGGTTCTGGGAAACCGTGGGTATAGGTTCACATGCTAACCCTATACCCACAGTATTTTGAAAAACCAGGGGTATAGACCAATTTTCCAATAGTGAAACTTGGGTGAAGCACCACAACATGCACCTCATGCAACAAAACCACCACGTCCACATAACCAAAATTAACCAAGTAGTTTTAAGGATCCACCACAGATTTCATAACATTTATCATACATTGGGTATTATACCTCAATCCATCACAATATATACACTGAGTAAAGATCATCAAGCCATCACAGTCGATACACGTTACACCTATAGTAATTCATAAGAAACTATATCTAGAATATATTTGTGTGAAATAACCATAAGACATTAAATCCCTCTACACACATATATGGGGAAAACTAATTGTTTTGCATTCCATCACAAGTAACTACCAAGATAAAAGTGAAAGGTCAAAGGGGGTAGTGGCCCATCCATCTTCCCACCGAGAAGTTAGGGAAACCACCCCCACCTAGGTATCATAATCCCCAGGGTGTCAATGGCCCTAGACGATAGGGTGGAGTAGCATATAGAAACAAAAAAATTATATGATATAATATAGCTCACAACCACACTATGTTCATTTCTTAGTCTTAGAAACAACTGCAGCTCACGTCTCTCGGACTCCCTGGTTCCACTACTAAGACTAGATATCATATAAGTACACAGCCAATTTAATGAGATTCAGTAAGTTCTATTTTCCCTTTTCATAAATTTCTCTTTATGTAAATTATTTATTTGATCATTAATTAACCATTATCAATTCCACATCACATTCCATTAGAATTCCAGCAAGATCTATTCCCACCAGGGATAATCAAACTGAGTCAACAACTTCACAGAAATATAACCTTGTCATTTTATCCGAGAAAGCTCAAAACCCATGGGATAAAAATTTATTCATTTATTTAAAAACATTACGAAATTCCCTATTTCTATATTTATAGGTATTCTTGGAAAACATCTTAAGATTCCAAACACAAGGGGCTCATCAGGGTGGTTAGATAAAGTACCCGTCAAGAATTTTCCACCTATAGTAGAATCATAGATCCATCCATCCCTGAGAAGCTAAACCTGGAAAGAAAGTATAATACATGGTGCTTATTTACCTTATTTGGAAGGAGGGGAATCAATACCATCTACCTAAACCAAAAGGGAAAGTAAAGTAGATAAAAAAAATAGATTCAACAAGAACCCAACTTTCACATAAATGGGTATGCCCAGTTTCATCCCGTTCCATTATCTCTGGTGTCCTCACCAACACCACATGCATAAACTGATGCATCTCTCCAATCCATGAGTCAAATGCTCCCACAGTAACTTGGCCTCCCTACCCCACGTACCACAACATCCCTCCTAGCTCACCCATCTCAGTCTCATGTCACATCCGGACATGTCTACCACATTACCACAAGTCTCTTATTTAGTGCACATCATAAGCATCAGGAAAAAAACATAAAAATATAGCTCTTATCCCTAAAAAGTGTATTCATTCTCCACACCCAACAACTTATCAGGGCTCTAAAACATAAGGCACTTGGCCCTTACAATCTAGTAGGAAACTCATGACCTAAAGAGGCATTATCTTTATCAAAAAACTAGTTCTTATTACATTTTGAATTAACCAATTCATTATTCATATGTTCCGATTATGGGGAACCAAAACAAAAATCTATCATAATATATCAAAAAATAATTTAATATGACTTTAATCATTTATCAAAAAGAATCAACATGCTTCTAGTTCATTAACCAATTCTATTATACATGCATATCTGTATAAAGTAGATCAATATCAAATTACATCAACAATAAGATTCATTTATCATCCATCTAACCATTTAGCTATTTAATTATAAATTAATCCTAAATTTATGTTATTTACCAATTTTCATCAAGGATATGATTCTAAAAAATAAAATCATAGATATCACACTATCTAGAAATCGAGTGGCAGACTGTTATCATGAAATAAAGAAACTACATCTCTATGCAATTGATACCAATTATTTAATTTGAATCTAATATTTAATTAGGTGATTTTCATTGTGATCCAAGGGGATAAATCATGATAACTATACAACTGAATATAATTAAATAGATAAGAATCAAATCCCCTACCTCAAACATTCATTGATGTTTTTCATACGAGAATGGATCAAAGCAAAAGATCATGATAACCTCTCTCGCAACAACTGCATCCACACGAGGACGCAACAACACAATCATACCAACCATCCACCAAGAAAACTCCGTTAAAAACATGTAGATCACATTCCATTACATGTAAAAAAGAAACAGGAGGAAATAGATCAAATAAATCACAATAACTGAGGTAGAACCTACCTCGGATTAAAGATTTATTACTACAGAATGAAGGAGGGATCTATGAATCGGTCCGTGAAAAAGGAATTCTAAAAACACTAAAGTGATGGTTGTTGGGTTTTTTGTAGTTGAGGGATAGCTAATTATATCGTAGGTTTTGTCAAAAACCAAGTAGCTATAAAACACATAAAACATACAGTGTCAGGGTATTACATGACTGGTAATCCCCTTTCACACAGTGTAATGCCTCAGGATAATTTTCTGTGGAAACATACATCGCCTAAATGCATTATTTTATTTTTCGAGCCCTAAAAACTTAAAGAGTGTGAATCCATATTTCACATCGCAAAAACACCCGTAAAATATGATTTCACATTGTGTAACATAATTACATGATTTTTAATCCTAACTTTCCAGATTTTACATAACTGAACTTCTCTAAATTTATTTTGATCCTCCTCCAAGAAATTCGATCTTTAAAAACATAAAAATTTTCGATCCATGTGGATCTATGACCTCACATATAATACCACTGAAAACAGTCTTGTCCTCAAGAATCATAAACCAACCTTGAGAGGAAACATTAAGGGGTCATCTAGATAGCCACCCCACAATATACCTCTCAATGCTTTCTCTAATATAGGATATCACCACCTCACTATAGGAACAAGAAAAAAAACTCCCAACAACCAAAACCAGCTCCTAAACACTCTCCTGAGGGAGATACCTCTCAAAATAGAGAAATCCAAAATAAGAAACAAGAGAATGAAAACTCATAAATAGAAAGTTTCTACAACAATCAAACAAAATACATTGCAAGAAAAGAGCTAAACATAAAATATCTTGGGGTACGGAGTGTGTATCTACATCTCACTTTACTAGGTGCTCTCTTCCACGGCACTTTTTCGTCACAAGACACAAACCAAGAGGATAGAACACCTACTCAACACCTTCTCCTGGAGATCTTTGATCTCTACAGTCTTCTCCTCAAAGGTTGAATTATCTTAAATATTGATCTCACCCCAATTGATTATGTGAGAATCATCATGAAGATAATGATGGATTTGTGACATGTGAAAAACATCGTGCATCCGGCTCATCTAAGGGGGGATTTCTACTCGATATGCCACAGCTCTGACATGAACCAACACCTCAAAAGGCCCAACAAACTGGGGAGAGAGCTTACTCCTATGACAAAACCTCTACTACCCAAGATGGGGAGTCACCTTCAGAAATAGGTGATCCTTAATACCAAACTCTATAAGTCTCCCCCTATGATCAGTATAACATTTATAGAGATCATGTACTGCCTTCATCCTCTCACGAATCACCTAATCCATCTCTATTTTATTCTATAACAATTAGGCCCCAAAAATTACTGGTCATGTGACCCCAGTCCAGAACAATGGAGAATGCAGAGGTCAACCATACAAGGATTCAAATGGAATCATGCTTATGTTGGAGTGAGAAATATTGTTGTAATCGAATTTTACCAAGGGAAGATGCCTCATCTATAAACCCCCAAAATCCAGTACACAAGAGCACAACATAACTTTAAGAATCTAGATGGTCTTCTCTATCTAATCGTCCATCTATGGATGGAACGAAGTGCTAAGGAATATCTAAGAACTAAAATAATATTGGAGACCTCTCCAAACCTTGGAGGTAAAATTAGTTTCTCGATTAGAAATGATTATCCTCAAGACTCTTTGGAACCTTATGAACTCCTCCAAATACTTCCTCAACAAAACCACCACTGAGCTCGACTCATTGATCTATATAATGTATGATGATTTCGTCAAACGATCCACTACCACCCATATGGTGTCACAGAATCCTTAATATTGAGGAAAACTTGTTACAAATTCGATCGATATATCTTCCCACTTCCACTGTGGAAAATCTAACAACAATATCAAACTAATGGAAAGGTTGTTCTTGAACTTCACCTTCTGGAAAACCAAACATCGAGACACAAACTCTGCAACTACTTGATTCAAATCGGGCCCCAAAAACAAACCTCCCAAGGCTCGGTACATCATTTTCACACCAGGATGTACCTATAAGGGTAAAATAAGGAATTATATAAGAACCATCTAATGCATCATAAAAGGGACGAAAATCCTTTCCCAAAACGACACCTGATGTGGTTCATCCTCAGACCAACCATTAGGGGCCACGCCACAAACAACTCAGTCTATCTAGACCATTACCTTAAGATCTTCCAATAGGGACTCTTATATATTCTACCCCATAGATGAAGCACACACATCTAAAAAATAAATACTTTTACTCCATATTCACCCATATCCATAAGTATTTATAAATGTTTTTCTATCACTCTCTAGGAATCACATGATTTGTGCACTCTGTCACTACGCGACTTTCTGCTGAGTGCATCAACTCTAACATTACCCTTTCCATGTGTATAAGAAATTTAAAATTTGTAGTCCTATAATAACTCCATCCACCGACATTTTCACAATTTCAAATCATGTTGGGAGAAAAAATACATCAACCTATTATAGTCGGTGAAGACTAAAAAATGATTTCCAATGAGGTAATGTCTCTATAACTTTAAATAAAAGAACACCTCTACCAACTCAAGGTCATGGGTAGCATATTTACATTCGTGGGGATGTAACAGGGAATATCTATAAGAAATGAGTGATCTCTTATGAATAAGAACACATCCCAAATAAAGATAAATTCATTCTATCGATAATCCACATAGGATCTTAAGTCACTGATCCACATAGGGTCTCAATTCATCGATCCACACAAGGTTATAAGTCACTGATCTATGATGGGCCTCTCTAAGGTTGATCGTCATTGGGTCGTGCTGCTGTTAATCCACACAGGTTCATAATTCATTGATCCACACAGGGTCATAAGTCACTGATTAATTATGGGCCTCTCTAAGGCTGGTCATCGTCAGGTCGTGCTACTGCTAATCCAAACAGGGTCGTAAGTCATTGATCCACACAGGGTATTAAGTCGTTGATCTAGGATGAGCTTCTCTAAGGTTGGTGCTGATGGGATCGCGATACTATTGATCCACACAGGGTCATATGTCTTCAATCCACATAGGTTCATAAGTCACTGATCCACGATGGGCCACTCTAAGCTGGTCTTTATCGGGTCGCGCTATGACTGATTCACAAAGGGTCCCTCTTTAATTGATATCTAGGCACAGGATTCCTACACATGGTGCGGTTGAGTTTCGTAGAATCTAATCCTCAAGACATAGGTCATAACTTAACTACCAAAAACTCTCACAAAGAAGTAACCAGAAGAACATCCATGTCATAAGGGTTCCAACACAATAGACATTGAATTAATCGGACGCATGTTCTATTAGTTACAGACATTTTAATACTTAGGGCCCAGTTAAAATAATGTTTGATCTAACCCAGATATACTCCATAATTATATCAAAAACAATTGGTTTGCTTAAAAAGTACCTCCTTATCACGAGGGCCCTCACGCTGCTGACGGAGCGTTAATCAGACACCCAGTTTTTGAGATACACCAAATTTAGTGAAACGGGGGAGGTCGGGTCTGGGTCCTGGAGTGGTCTGGTTCGACAGGCGGGTCCGGCCCAGTCGGTAGACCCAGCCCAGATGGCGGGTCTAGCCCGGCTCATGGTTCTGACCCGACTGGTGGGACTAGCCCACCTAGAATACCAGAACCATTGTGGGCTGGTTGTTGGATGCGCTGACCTAGAGTGATGTGTCTGGTTCGGAAAACTGGCAGTGCCACTGGGGCACTACCCCAATTCCGAAACGGCCGACTATAGTCGGCCGTTAGTCTAGCTGAGCAGCCCGAGTGGGAACTTCCCTCCACATATGTCACATCTATTCCATGTCATTCCATAGCCGTCATCGGCTCGGCCGAACGCCGCTGCCGGTTTCCGAAGTCGTCATTGTGCCAATGGTTCCACGCTATCAGTATCCTTCTACGGGCCACCGTAGATGCTCTGGTGGTCCATTTCCATTTCTTTCTATGCCTATGGGCATCCCGGGTTACTGCCTTCACTACAAGGCCCTCATAATTTCCATTCCACTGTATTTCCTAGTTTCTCACAAAGAACTCATATAAACCAAGAATGGTGGAGGGTCTGGGCCTTGTTCGGATTGGCCCACACCCTTCGTATTAACTCTTAATCATGGGGAAGAAAATAATAATCATTTAACCCCTTGTGTAATCACATAAAAACCTACCACAAGAACAAATGAGACTTCGATCAATCCTTTAGTCAGTTGTTCTGCGTTCGTTGTATTTTCTAAGAACCGGATGAGAGGAAACATAAAACACATAAAACCCCTGCCTAGATTCGGTGGAATCCATTGCGGATGATAGAAGGAATCTGTGTTCTAAGTAGTTCGTCATTGTCCATCGATCCCTGGATAAATTCCACCAATGGACATCATTCATCTTCCATTCTTCGTTGGAGTGGAAATCTGTCAGCATTTCATCATAGGTTCCTCTCGTGGGTGCTTAATTCCTATGCCAATGGTTTGATTAAATAAAAGAAACTGCACCACATTATGTACATTAATATGGTTTATTAATGAACTGTAATGAATGAATTATTAATCCCATGAGCATTGTAGTTACACAACGACTGGAGAAAGTCATTAAATGACCCACATTTAATGAAAAATGTTACACTACGGCCCTGCCAACCATCGATCAACAGTTGAAGAAAAATAAAATAACCCAAAGATTTATTTTCTTATTATTTTTTCCAAAATACCAAAAATAACTTTTTCATCCGACCCTTCCTAGTCAAAGTTAAGATTTTTCTAATTGGTCCTAGCACAATGGATTCAATGGTGCCCTATTATTTTCAATACGAGAACCGGTTTAAAAGATAGAAAATCTGGAATTCATGTTTTCTGAACGTACCTTAAAAAAGTTCAAAAAATATTAATAGTCACCCTCAACCCACATCGTTCAAGGTTAGGCTCCTCCTAAGGTGAAAACATCATCACGAGTTCAATGGTACTCTCAGATTTCCTATTGGAGTTACCTTTTAGGAGTTATAAGGATTTACAATAAAATAATTTTTACTTAATTATTTTATTTACGGTCAAAAACAAACTTACACTGTTGACATGCGTCGGTAAATGTTAGGATTTGCCTAAGGAAAGTCTACCCCCATGTTCCTAGCGGTGGTCTCGTATTTTTAATCTGAGTCACCGTTTGTGAGTTAAAAGAATTTGAAAATTAATATAATTTTATTTAATTGTTTTATTTATATTTATGCCATTTTTTGGTTTTCTCATTGGAGGCTTGTACCGACAAAACTAAAGTCACACCTAGGGTAGACCCGCCATCCTAAACATAAAGGTACCCTTAGATTTCTGATTCAGGCACAAATTTAAGAGTTTTACCACTTTTTATAGAAAACTACTTATGCGCGCTATTTAAAGCTTCACATTTTTTTGATGGATAATTTTGGGCACTATGGGGCTTGGAATCATGTGTCGTCACATTTCACGGTCTCAAAATAATTCCTTATAATTAAAAACAATATACAAAATTTCTGGGTCTGTAAAATATAATTTTGACCTTATGATTCCAAATATATAATCCATTTTTTCAAATTCAATTCACAAAATTTGAAAAAAAATTAAAACAAAACCCGCAGAAGCGATGAAGAAGTGGGTTTTCAAGAAGTGTAGTTTTCAATAATAATATAATTTTATATTAACTCTATGAATAATAAAAATATTTTTTTGTGAAAATTTAATATTAAATAATATATTATCATTATATTTAACTTAAATAATGCCCTATTAGGTACAATTTTAATTAATTAAAAAGGATTATCATTATGTATTTTAAAATAGTTTTTATAAATATCCATTTTTAAAACCAAAAAACAAATATATTCTAAATTAAAATATAAAGTTTAATAAAAAAATAAATTGGGTGAAATATAACTAAAAAAAATTATGTTACTTTAAAATATAATAAAAACATAATTGGACTTTCAAATTACTAAATTTTTGAAAAGAAATTACATTTTTACGAACATCGATATTTTTTACTATTTATTAAAAAATTAAACTATTCAGAAAATTATCAAAATTTCCCCATAAGATAATTTTGATATGATGATTTCAAAAATTAAATAAATTTTATCAAATTTATTTTCAAAAATTTCAATTAATTTATTATATTATTTTTACATAAAATCAATAAAAACATTTTTTATGAAAATATGTTTTTGGTGAATAAAATTACATTACTAAAAATATAATAAAATAAATTTACAAAAAAACTAGTACATATTCATATGGAATTAATTAATAAATTTTCAATTAGTATGAAAATTATATATTTCATAATGACGTTGATACTATTCATTCCCACCAATTTAATGGATATGTTCTAATGATCACATTTAAATAAAATGATTCTGCAGTTTTTTTAGCATAATGTTGCATTTCTTGTACACGTTCAAACAAAGTATTTAATTTTAAAATCACATCATGTTACATTACCCCACACTAAAATCTCTTTTATAAGTTGTTACTATTTAAAAATGTGGTGTTTTTTTCAAAAATGATTTTTTTGTTGTAACTTTTTTCATACACTTTTCAATAACATAAGTAATTTCACAATCACCCTCCATGAGTACCCTCATGTAGTCTAGAAATTAAGATAGAGAGTGACCAAAAATCCCACCTATAATAGGAACGAAGTTGGATACTAGCACCGTGAGTATAAAACATAAAATGGGAGGCATTACCCTTAATAAACCACGGAACTCCACTTAAAAACAATAACGCATCCATCTATCAAAAATATAAATTGATTATCTTCTTGCAATCCAAGAGAAAAATCCATAAAAGTAAAATATCCCAGAATAAAATAATATCAAATAATCTCTTATGGAAGTGACTAAGAAACTCAAATTTTCATACTAGTTATATAAATCCCAGACTCTGGAACCTTCCATTAAACTGAAAAATTATTCTTTATATAGATAGTTTGAGCATAACTTGTATACTCAATTTGATCATACCCAAGGCCTCTCGAAAAAATTTAGGAATATAATAATAACAATTCAGTGAATGAATAAAAAAATACCAACCACATAAAATAAGTCAACAAGTTAATCTCAATCTCTCCATAGATAACTCACTAAATAATGCATCCAATGTAGTAACATGATATCAAAAGTTTATGTAAGGTTCCTGGAAATAGCTTCCCAACTATTTTTCTACTCACACAACCCAACATAAAATGGTGTGTGCTATCATACTTTCTGTATCTACCAATCTTGCTGCAATGAGTTAGGGTATCCTAAAAATGATAGACATTTTATTTTTTTCCTTCCTCCTACCATGCATGACCCCAATCACACATCTCATTAAGGTACCACCACCAAACAATAATCCATCATCCTAGGGAATCCCCACCAACTAATCCATTATCTCTGTGCATCACAAAAAACAAATCCATAAAATTTATCGATCACCACTAATAGATACACTATCTTTGGTCATCATCGCCAATTGATTCACCATCTCTATTCTTCTCTACCAAATGAGACATCATCTCTCAACATCAGCACTAATAGACCCATTATATATTATCATCATAGTTAAAGAGAGAGAAGGAGATGTGGGTAGTTATCTAGACACACTCCTTAACCTGGATATTGGTGAAAACACCAAAAACAAAAACTTTTTGGTGTTGTTAAGGATATCCAACTATATATGGGTGCATTTAGAAAATCATTTGAACATACAAGGATATTAGTCACACACAATCCCAACCTAATGGATCACATAAATGGCCCTTAAAGGATCATAATGATACAATGACACCCCAAAACATGTAACACTAACTATTTTGTAACACCCTAATATTTTATATGTATTCATTTGAAATAAGTTTGATATACCTAATAGTGTGCTTTAAACACAACACGGACTCTATATGAACCATGATATATTATGACATTTATAACATAGCATTTATATTATAGGTTATAAATAGGATTAACCAAATTATGAATTGTATATAATTTTTTCCCTTAATTCATATTAATTTGTTAATTACTAATAAATAATCATTAAATTTTTCAGAAATTCATGTCATGATTAAAAGGCGTATAATTCTAATGAAATTAATTTTTCTAGGTGTTATGAATTTTTATCTAAAAAATATATTGATATATGTATATTTAAAAATTATTTTAAAAAAAATAATTAATATTTATGATAAATAATACATAATTTACTCATATAATGGTTAAAAAGGAAGATAAAATCATTTTAGGGTAAAAAGAGGTCTTCTTTTTGAGAAAACTGTTTTTATATGTGAAATATTTTTTTTAACATAATAAATAAAATAAATCATTGTATATTGCTGATGCTAATGAAAAAAATTATTATATATTCAATAAAATATTTTAATTTTCATCTAATAGTATCTATTTGGAATGTAATGAAAGTAAACTCATTTTTATGGTTAAATTTTATTTTTCCAAAAAACGATTTTCATTACGATTTTCACATTTATTTTAAAAATAATTTATTCCACTTATATAAATTGAATTTTATAAAATTTATTCTATTTTTATAATCATAATATCCATTTATGGTAATTAAGATACATTTTTTTCATAACGTATAGTTAAAGAGGGAAAATTTTGTTTTCATGGTTAGGGCCAAAACTCGATTATCATGGGTTAAATTATAAGATAAGGGTAAAAGTTACAAATAAAATTGTCTAAATATAATTTTTTAAAGTTAGTTCAAACTTATATTATCTTATATTTTATTTATTATCAACTTTTTCAACTTTTATATGAATTTGACCATATATTATTGAAATCTTATATGAATTTCAATGTCTGTCCCACCCCCATTTATAAAAGGAAACCTCTTATCCTCCATTATTCACACAATTTTTTCTTTATAACACATCCAGTACATATCATAAAACTATCCTAGATTTCTTCCCTTAATCCATGACCTTTTGTTCTTACACTAAGACTATCTTAGTAAGGATAAATTTATAAGATATATAAGGTCTCCCAAAGTGTAGGTAATCATCTTACATGGATCTTCCAATGTTTATTTCAACACCTACTTTATTTAAATCAATTTTATCAATACTATCATAATTAATAAATTATCATCAATATAATAAAATATTATTATTATTATGATACAACCATATTTTCACACCATTTTAATTAAATGTAAAATGAAATTATCACTCATGAATATGTATGCTCTACCATATCCACACAACAATATGAATCATTTTCAATTACCATATTTCATGGTTGGTTAGTAAACATTATTTAATTTTTATATATGATATTTATTACATAATTATTCCTATTAAATTATAATATCATATCTACCTTGTTACCTTCCAATTCGTTGGAAGAGGATAATATCACTCATGCATACGTGTAGACTATAACCTTCACAAAATAACACGATTTGTTTTTCATTATCAATTTATATGAACGACTATAAAAGTGTAATATCCTGGAACTTGTACTCCAAGATCTTATAAAAAATTATTAACATTTCATTTCCTACTTTGGTGTTAATAATTGTGACCCAATTTTTTTCAACTAAACCATACAACACCAAAAGGAAAATTTGGATCACTTACAACCTCAATGAGATTTTAGGTTTTGTGTTTTAGAGAATTAGGAAAAACTACTACATAAAAAATCACATGAATTTAAATGAGAATTTCTCCCACATAACCCATTTTTTCTCTTTCACAATAATACAACATCATCATCATTATGAAATTCCTTCTAAACATAACTTTTTCACCATCATTCTATAAAACCATGTGAAAAGAAAACATAAGAAGGGTGAGCTCAAATTCTTAGTTAGGATAAACATAAAAATTATAAATTGAATTTAATCAATTATAATAAAAATTTCATTAAGGAATGTGAATGAATCAAAGATCAGGATTATAAAATATGAATAATCATACCCAGAAATACTAAGATCGTCAATTATGAAAACAAGGAAATGGAAAGATTTATCATAATCAACAATAAATATCCATGTGATATCAATCACAATTATGAGAAACATTATAAAACTATAAAAATAAATTAACACACTTTTTTATAACCGAGATCATCATATTCATAAAACCATTTCAAAAGCCATTTTAATTGGAATAACTATATGGATAACTTCCAATATAATCATTATCTAATGAATTGATGTAGTATCTGGGTGAAACCATCATATAATCTATAATAGGTTCACCTTGTGCTATCAAGGACACCCTATGTTTAAGAAATAATGAGAATACATGCTGCTATTTAGGGCACCCCATGTTAGGATTTAATGGGCTTACAAGGAAACATCTATGCCACACCATGTTTGAGATGTAATGTTCGAAAACCACAACATGAATAAAACACGTAGATATTTCATCATAAAACTCATGGGAAAATCATTATTCTTTTATAACCATATCAACCCATAGAAAATAAATGTGTTTCATTTTAATCTCTATGAAGCATGATTAAACCATATAAAATATATGGTTTTTATAACAACCTATTTGAAATAAATTTAATCCCTTGAAAAGAAATGGGTTGCATAATAATATCTTGAAACAATATTAATTCATTCAGAAAATAATAAGGCAGGTATCATTAAAAAAATTCCCAATGTAGGATAAGTAAAAAAAAAATTTATTATGTTTATTAATGGAAATAAAATTAAACTAACATTAAAAACATTCTTAAGGAAAATATCATTTACATTTTGAAAAATTATTTTTAAAACTTTTTTTGTTGAAAATCCTTTTATTCTAAAATATGTTTTTAAAAGAATTTCTTTAAATATTTCCACATAGAATTTTTAAGGAAAATTTAAAAAAATTATGGTGCTTAAATCTATATATGATGTAAATTATTAATAGAACATTCCATTTTAGATTTTAAAAAGGTTATAAAGATCCTTGTTTAGAAGATGACAAGAAGGTTCTGTTCATATTTTTGGAAAAATCAAAATTTTCATTATTTTTAAAATGAATTAAAAATTAATTTGAAAATATTTTGTAAAAATTCCTTTCGTAAATATTTTTAAGCAGTTAAAAAAATTGTAAACATTTTTATAAAACAATATATTGGGATAAAACAAATCTCTGCTGAAGAGATTCATGAAGTTGAATTTTCTTAAAAACATTTTAAGTACCAAAGAGTTGGAAAATGGTATTATTACTTGTAAATATCAAAAATAACCATATGAGAATAAAATTTATTAGTTTCTTGAGATATGGATCATAATAAATTATCATCAGAAATATAGTCATAATTTATCGTGATAAATGATGATATTGCAACAAAAAATCATTACCACTTTTGTAACATTGAAATGTAATCCCCATAAATGAATTGAAATAATTATAAAATATAAGAAGAATAAATAAATTCATGAATTTTAATGTCAATGTGGATATATATACACCTCATAAAATATTATATGTTCATAATATGACATAAGTTTTAAAGAATTAAAATTTTTACAGAAATCCATTACCACTTTGGTAACATTGAAACTATAAACCCCATAAACAGGAGATCCTCAAATATATATGTAAATCCCCATAAATTTAAGGATAATAATCCATAAATATATAAATGTGAATTTTATACACAACATAACAAAAATAAGTGGTGAATTTAACTTCTATCTCAAAGAAATAAAAGTGATACATTAAACCCCATTATCATGAGTCGAACTCATTATGCTTATTATTTATCATCATGAATAAAAAACTTATGTAAATTATTTATTTATTTTATAACCTCTTCAAAGTTTATTATTAAATTTTTTTAACATATAAACAATTTGTATATATTTACTCAATTAATTTTGTTTAAGTCGGATGTTTTGACCATATTCGACTTATGTGTCAAAAATGAATTTGGTATGTTGACAATGCTCAATGAGGTGTTTATTTATACATATATATATTAATAATCATAAAATAATTATAATATTCATACATTAATTATTCTTTTAAAACTCATAATGAATGTTGGTTAGAAAAAATTATGTGATGTTTATATTATAAAGAGAGTAGGTCGTAGGTGCACATGAGTAATGTTTTCATTTTTCAATTATCATCATAGAAAGAAGATAAGAAGAATTTTATATTCCCATTATTATATTTATATCATAAATACCATATTATATATTAATAAATACTTATATATATATATATATATATTGATTTAAAAATCAATCACATCGCTTCAAGGAGACAGTATTCCAAACATCCACAAACAACATTGCCACTTTTTCAGTGTGTCAAAAGGTAATAAATAAAAAGATATATTATATTTAAAGAAATATAATTATTTCATTAATATCATAATTATTCAATTTATATAAAATATATTCCTTATAATTACCCTTATTTTATTCCATGTTACTCATTAGTGAAAAACACTTCATATCGCTTCATGAGGTTGTCACCCACCATACACACGAGTGACATTATCGTATCCCTTATGGTATGAAAGGTAAAAAATAGAATGTATGATATAGTACTCTATATGAATAATTATGTTATAAATATCATATATAAACTTTATATCCATCATTATTACCATCCTTGAGTGGTGGTAATGGAAAAATGAACAACATTGGTTTGTGAGGGAGTAGTCTGTCATACACATGAATAATGATTTTGTGACCGATTTGATGAAATTTTGTGTGGTTGTAGGTCCTAAACATAAAGTAAAAATATCCCAATATATTTGGGATACTGATTTTTTATATAATAAAGTTTCAAGTATTATCTATGGGGGTGGAGAAATAAATCATACAAAAATGCTTGTTGATGAACATTACCTCTTCTTCAGGTAACTTCATTTGGTCTAAACCAAAGGAATTACTTCGATTGATTTATGACCAAATTGAGTATTCTTGTATGATATGAGGGATTTTTTTAAGTTATTTTGGAATATTTTGGATTATCCAAATGGCTTGTGAGTTGTGATGAAATGAGGGGAGTGAGTTCCCTTTTGTAGTTGGTAGAGTGTTCATTGTGTTTTTCACATTTATTTTAAAATTAATTTAATCCACTAATAGAAATTGTATTTTATATAATTTATTCCATATTTTTAATCAAGATATAAAAGTATTGTAATGATTAAACTTTCATTTCTGATTATAATGAATAGTCAAACATTGAAAAATTATTTCCATGGTTAGGTTCAAAACTGGATTACAATGGGTTAAACTACTAGATAAGGATAAAAGTAACAAATAAATGTGTCTAAATAATTTTTTTCAAGTTATTTAAAACATATATTTTATTTTATTTTATTTATTATCCATTTTTTCTCTTTCACAAGAATTTTAACATATATTATTGAAATAATCTTAGAATTTCCCTATATTTCTCTCCCCTCACTTATAAAATGGAACCACTTCTCCTCCATTATTCACCCAGTTTTTTACTTTCATTATCATGAAATCCCTACCAAAAAGCATACTAGATTAATTACCTTAATTATTAACCTCTTTATCTTACCCTAATAGTATATTAGTAAGCATTAAGGTATAAGACAAAGAATATCTCCCAAAGAAGAGGTAATCGTCTTACACAACTCTTCCAAAGTTTATTTCAGCATCTAATTAATTTAAATATATTTTATACATCCAAACATAATTAATAAATTATCATAAATATTCTTATATATTATTATTATTATGGTAGAACCATTTCCCATACCATTTTTATTAAATAGAAAATGAAACTATCGCTCATGTGTATGTGTGGAATACCGCCTCCACATAGTGATATGAATCACATTCAATCAGTATCTTTCATGGTTGGTTATAAAAATTTATTTAATATTTATATATTATATATATTACATAATTATTAATTTCTAATTATAACATCTTATATAAATTCTTACCTTCAAATTTGTTGGAAAACGATAACGTCACTTGAGCCTACGTGTGGACTAACACCTCCATAAAGCAATGTGATTCATTTTTCAGCCTCAATTTATATTAATGACTATAAAAGTGTAATATCCTATAACCCCCACTCCAAGATCATGTACTAAAATTATAAAAATTACATTTCCAACATTTATTCTAATAATTGTGACCCAGTTTTTTCATACTATCCTTACATCACCAAATAGAAAAATAGGATCACATATAACTGTGAGGAACTTTTAGGTTTAGAGTGTTAGACAAATAGAAAAAAATCCTACAAAAAAATATATTATTTTAAATAATAATTTCTCTAACTTAACCCAGATTTTATTTTTCACATTAACACATCAACATCATCCATATAAAGTCCCATCTATACATAACTTATTCAACATAATTTTTTAAAACCTAGTTAAAATAAAATATAATAATGGTGACATCAAATGATTAGTAAGTGTAAACATAAGCATTAGATATTTAATTTCATCAATTAGAATAACAGGTGTATAAAGTTATGATGATACAGTCAAATTTTATTAGTATAACTTATGAATAATCATTCCCATCAATACAAGGATAATAAAATATAAAAACTTGGAAAATACAAGAGTCATCAAAATCAATAATCATGGCCCATTTGATATCAATAAAAATATTTAAAAACATTATAAACCTATAACAAGTAATTAAAACACTTTTTGGTAACTTGTAGAAGCATATTCACAAAACCCTTTCAAATGCCTTTATAATTTGAATAACTATATAGCTGACTTAAAATATAATTATTACCTAATTAATAAGATTTTTGTCTAGGTTTACCCATTGTATAAGTCATAACGTAGCACCCAGTGCTATTTGGGACACCCCAAGTTCAAGATGTAAAGGGAATACCTAGAGCTATTAGGGTCACCCCATGTTTAGCTATAATGGGCTTACTAAGTGCTATCTAAGCCACCCCATGCTTAATATGTAATGTACAAGAACCAAAAAAATTAATAAAATACATATACATTTCATCATAAAAGACATTTAAAAAATCATTAATCTTTAATAACCTGATAAACACATGAAAAATAAATGTGTTTTATTTTAATCTCTTTGAAGCATGATTAAATCATGGAAAAGAAACATGTTCGATTATAATATCTTTGAAACATAGTTAACCTGTAGAAAATAAATGGGTTACATAATAATATATTAAAACAATAATAATCCATCCAGAAAAGAATTAGGATGGTGTCATTACAAAATTTCCCTAGTGTCGGATATGTAACATCAATGTTTTTTGATAATTATGACTCACAATACCATTAAAATATCAATAAAAATACTATAGACGAAAATTTACATTTCATTTTAAAACACTCTTATTAAAACATAAATCAGTATGGAAATCCTTTTCTTTAAAAATCAATTTTCAGACTAATTTATTTAAAAATATACATATATAATTTCACAGTAATATTTGAAAAATAATTGGGGGTAACTCTATATATGATATAAAAAAGATAAATAGAATATTCCATTTTCATTTTAAATGGGTTATAAAGTGCCTTATTCAAAAGATGGAAAGAATGTTCCTTTTATATTTTTGGAAAAATACAAATGGTTATTAATTTAAAAATGACATAAATATTACATTAGAAACATTTTTTAAAAAATCCCTTTATTAAATAATGTTGAATATGTTAAAAACATTTTTATAAAACATGGGATTGGAAGAGAACATATATATGACCAAAGAGAGAAATGAAGTCGAATATTATCACAAGAATTTTAAGGACCAAAAAGTGGGGAAATTATTAGATTACAAGAAAATATTGTGAATAAATAGTGTAAGTAAAATTCATGAGTTTATTTTGATATGGATCCTCAGACATTATCATCTTAAAAATAATCATAATCAATCCCGATAAATGTGGATATTGAAACATAAAATATTTACAACTTTGGTAACATTGACATGTAATCCCAATGAATGAATTTGAAAGAAACTTAAAATATAAATATAATAAATAAATTCACGATATTAAATTTCAAAGGGGATGTATATACACCTCATAAAATAAGATATGTGTATAACATGACATAAGTCTCAAAAAAGGTAAATTGTTATCAAAATCCATTACCACTTCTATAAATTTGAATCTATAAACCACAAGAAAGATATATCCTAAAATGGATATGTAAATACAAATTAATTTAAGTTTATTAATCATAAAATACATTCATGTTCATTATATATATCACAGACCAAAAATAATTGGTGAATATGACATGTATCTCACAAAAATAAAAACGAGATGTTAAAAATCGTTACCTTGAGTCTAATTCATCACGTTTTTCCTTTCTTATCCTGAATAATAAACATATGTTATTTGTTTAATTTATTTATGACCTATTAAAATTTTATTATTACTTTTATTTGACTTATAAATAATTTATATTTAATTAATCAATCAATTATGTTTAAGTTGGATGTTTTGACCATATTCTTCTTATGTGTAAAAAATCACTTTGGTAGGTTGACTACATTATTTAACCATTTAAAAAATAATAATAAAGATATAATTATAATATTTAGACATTAATTTTACATTTTAAACCATCATGAATTATGGATATAAAAAATGAATTGGATTTTAGATCATGGAGAGAGTATGTCGTACATATACATGAGTAATGTTTCAATTTTTCAATTATCTTTAGGGATAGAAGGTTTTAATAAATTTAGCATTGAAAAATGATAATTATTTAAAAAATACCATATTATTTAATAATATATACTTATATATATAATTATTTTTATGTAAAAGGAATCATATCACTTTAGGGAGGCAGTATTGCACACATCCATGAATATCGTTGTCACTTTTTCGGTGTGTGAAAAGGTAATAAATAAAATTATATATTATATTTAAATAAAGATGATTATGTAATTAATATGATAATTATTTCATTTATATTATACATATTAATTATAAATACCATTATTATCTTCCATGTAACTCATTATTGAAAATCACTTCACATCGCTTCGTGAGGCAGTAGTCTGCCACACACACGAGCGACATTATCGTATCCCCTATGGTGTGAAATATAAAAATGGTATGTATGAAATAATGAAATAATTTGTATAGTTATGTTATAAGTATGACATATAAACTTTATATACATTATCATTCCTATCTTTTAGAGGTGGTAATGAAAAAACAAACGACAACGTTTCATGAGGTATTATTTTTTCGTACACACGAATGATGATTTTGTAACCCATTTAATGCAAGTTTTTTTGGTTGTATTTCATACCCATAAGATAAAAAAATATCAATATATTGAGGATAATAAAGTTTTATATAATAACGGTACAAGAATAATTTAAGGGGGTGTTGAAATAAATTAAACAAAAATGCTCATTGAGGAACATTACCTCTTCTTTGGGTAACTCTTTTTGGATTGAACCAAACACATTACTTTGTTTGATTTATGCCCAAATTTAGGATTGTATGATTAGATTATGAAATTTGGTAAGTTATTTTTTCAGAGTTTTGATGAGACAAGTGGCTTGAGATTTGTGGTGAAATTAGGGTATTTAGTGCCCTATTATTATTGTGGAGTGAAATTATTGTAAATAATCCAAAGCATTCACTATGGGGGGGTATAACAAACCTAATGTGGCCCCAAAATTGATAATTAAATGTGTTAAGGGGTTATATTTTCGTTAAAATCCTCCACCGCACAATTATACATGTTTTTTAAGAATTTTTTTATTTAACTCCTATGTTTACTTATTTGTTAATTTTGGTTTTTCATTATAGTAACTATTTTACCAACCTAAGTAATTTAACTATTAAAACTAAATTAAAGTGATAATTATTATAAAATTTAGACACTAAGATTTTAAATATTAAATCCAAATTATAAAATAAAAATTTCTGTTTTTTTAGAAATTAATTTTAACAGAAGCGCAAGCAACCTACAAAAACACTACTTTAACCACAAATGTGATAACAATGATTTAAATATTTATGGGACGATATGTTTATTTTAAAAGATTAATTGGTTAAGGAATGATATATATTTATATTTTTTAACATTTTAATTTCACTTAGAATAATATATATTTTTTAATAATTTTAAATCATTTGATAAGTTATGATTTATTATAAAATAACATTAATGTCAATTTTTTATATTATTTATTTAATTTAAATTTTAAAATATCAAGGAAAATATCTAATTCGAATATATTAAATTAAAACAAATTTATAATTATATATTCATTTACAAAATTAATATAAGACAATAATTCATTAAATATAATTCACTTTTAATATTTTTAGTATTATTTATTTTAGGTAATTATTAACTAAAACTTACTACATTGGTTTTTCTTAATCATTTTAAGTAAATATCTCATCCTTAATAAATAAATATAAATTATAGTGACAAAAAAACTCACTTATATTCAAAAATGATATATATATATATATATATATATATATCTAAACATAATGAGTTTTTCCAATACCAAGTCATTATAGAAATTAAAAAGGAAAAAAGGGTTCCTTTTAGCGTTTTTCGTTACCTAACTTATTATATGAGACAATATCATGGAATAGTGTCCAATAACTCAAAAAAATATTTCCTAAGGTTATAATGGTCAAAATGTTTCATTAAATGGGTTTTGAATAGGTTTCAGGGTTATTTTCCCATTAAGTGTAAAGTTTAATCCCTTGGTAAACTCATTTTTACCTTAACTGTAGTAATTAAATTTAAATATTTTCCCTAATCACTGTTATAAAATTAAATAGTTCCAATTATTATAAAAATATAAATTATTCTTATTCAAAATTTTAATACAATTTTCTAAATTTCAAATCACAAAATTTTAATCTTCTAATTTTTTATTAATCTGGAAGACACGGCGAGACAATGGGATTTTATGAAAGGTATTTTTTTCGAAAAAGTTGATTCTATATTAACTCAACAATTAATAATAATCATTGAATGATTCTAATTTAATATTTACTGAGTTTTAAGCTATATAATCCATTTATAATATTTCGCACTGTTTATTATTTTAATAAATTAAAAATGAGAAACATTATGAAGTTTAAAATATTTTTTAGAAAATCCAATTCTCACACCCAAAAACAAACTTGTACTAAAAAAATGACAAGATGATTCAGACTAATTAAAACATTAAATATAATAAAAGAATACTTCTATTAATTTAAGAAAATTGTAAAATATTTTTACTTTCTAATTAATTAATTTTTAAAAAAGAAAATATTTTTCCAAAAAAATTGTATTTTTTACAATTCAATGAAAAATCAATATTTTCAAAAAAACCAAAAAATCTCCCAAATAAAATTTTGAAATTATAATTAAAAAATAAATTTAATTTTTTCAAATAAATTTTCTAAAAGTTACAAAAAATTATTATAATATTTTTTCATGAAAAGTGATAAAAATCATTTTTGAAGAATACATATTTTTAAATAAAAAATCACTTTTATACAAGTTGATTGATTAATTACTAAAAATTTACCAAAAACATCATTGATTGAGACATATATATATATATATATATTACAAAATGGTTAATATTATTCAGATGCACTAATTTAATTTCTAGGTTATAATGGTAATATATATAATGGGTCGTTTAAGTTCAGTGTTGCATGTAGAATACGCCATCAAGGATAAAAATACCCTAGTTACCAGTAATATGAGATAAAATTAGTGTTTCAATTAATAAAAGATAAAATCCAAGATTCATATCCTTTACTTTATCAAATATAGTTTTCTTTTATTTAAATCTCAGGGTGTTACTTCCTCGTCCGTTTAATAAATTACATCCTGAAAATTTTAACTTTATCTTAGTAATTTAAGGTTGGACCTTTGAAAATAATTTTTTTAACCATATATTAAAAGGGTTAAATAAAAAAATCCTATGAAAATAATTTAAATCTAATTACATAGGTCATATATAATAACACATAACTAGGTTTCCAAATAAGAGAACATATGTGAGAATTGAAGAAAAGAGTAAATAATTATATAGAGTGATTGAGGTTATTTATACCAAAAAATTGAGTGATCAATGGAAAGTAAAGGGACTCAAAACCATAAATCATCAATGATATAAAATACCATTTGATTATCAAAAATAAAATTTCAAGGATAATGTTTTTGTTTCAATATCCTTTTCATATAGTTGAAGAATTCTCATACAATCTAGACATGGAAATAAACATTCATGATTAGTATAATTTCATACTTTAATCCAATAACAACAAAATATCATCATTTTCTCCAAATGAAGAAAATTCAGGATGATTTTTTAAAGCATGAAATTATAAACTCAAAATTTAAATACTCCATAACTATAAAAATTATAACAAGTTATTCCACCTATATTTAAACTTTAACCAAAAACGTAATGGTTATAGCATTGTTAGATAATTCCCAAAATGAATTAACATTTAAATGATACACTAATATTCAAATTGTATAGTAATACCCATAGTTCAAACTAAATTATTCCATAAATAACTATCTATAAGGTTCTTTAAAAAAATGTATAAATTTTGAAACCCAATTATTAGAAAGATTTGACCATATATTCTTTAAAGATAAATCATCCCTTATTCCAAAAAGAAAATCCCCTTTTTTTAATTAAAATTAATATTAACCAATAAAAATATCATACTAACTGGGACATCATGTAGACCAATGCTAGGTGTAAAACCCCTATCATCGTCTGGTCATAGGTTCAAGTCCCACCACCTAGCTGAATGTGATGGGTTTTCACTCATCATACAGGTTGTTATCTTTTTTATTTAATCCTAAAACAACTCTCTCAAAAAAAACTTCATATCGATCCTATGATTTAGAAATACCTAAAACTAAAAAAATGACTCCTGAAATGTCATTAACAACCTCTAAATTTTTACTCTTAAACCCCTTAAATGAGGTGTTTATGACTTGGAACATATGGTTATCCTTAAATTTAAAGACATATGATGGTATCAATAAAACATAATATAACCTCAAATGAAAACATCCTAATATCCGAATTAATCTAATGCAGTTGTTGATACCAACTATAATATCGCAGTACCCAAACTCTTTAATACTATGCTAAAATAATGTACTTTAAATTTCTGACATTGATGCCAATAATTTTGAGCTAATTTTCCATCCAAAACATACAACACCAAAAGGTAAAATTGGATCACTTATAACCTCAAGGACCTTTTAGGATTAATTTTTAGATAGTTGGGAAAAAATAATACATAAACAATTATTGTTACATTAAATGAGCACATATTCAACTTAACCTAACTTTTCTATTTCACATAAAGACATCATCACAATCTATAATAAATATTTTCCAAAAATAAATCATTAAACATTATTCTATAAAACCAATATAAAATGAAACATAAGACCAGTGTGCTTAAATTCTCAGTAAGGGTATACATAAGCATTAGTAATTGAATTTCTTCAATGTGAATAATAAGGGAATAAGGTTACATTGATATAATAAAAGTGTGTGAGTATGAAATATGAATAATCATACCCATCAATACCTAGACCATCGAATATGAAAACATTAAAATGTAAAGAGTCATCAAAATCAATAATCATTATCTATTTGATATCAATCCCAAACATTAGAAGAATTATAAATCCATAAAAATAAATTAAAACACTATTTAGTAACATGGAACGTCATATCCATAAAACCCTTTCAAAAACTTTTTTAATTTGAAATACTATATGATCGAATTATGAGATAGTCATTACCCAATGCATTAAACCACCATCTTAGAACACCCATCATATAATCTGTAATAGGATCCCCATTCCCTATATAGGACACTCCATGTTTATGTTGTAAAATTCTTACACAATGTTATCTAGGCCACCCCATTTTAATTTATAACTGGCTTTCCCAGTGCTATATGGGCCACCCCATGTTTAAGCTATAATGTTCAACAATGAGAACATGAATAAAATATATATATATATATATATATATATATATATATATCATCATTAAACTCATCGAAATAATAACTATTTTTTATAACCTAATCAACCCATGGAAAACCAATGGGTTCCATGTCAATAATTTTGAAACATGATTAACGCAAGAAAAATAAAAGGGTTCCATAATAGTCATTTCTAAACATGGTTAACCCATGTAAAAAATGGGTTCTATAATAGTTTCTTGAGACAATCATAATCTATCCGAGAAAATTGTTCATTGTATCATTAAAAAATCACCCTAGTCGAGAATATGTAAAAACAAGGGTAGTTTCCATTTATGAATGGAAATACCAATAAAATATTTAAAAACTTGCTAGATTAAAATAACCTTTTCCTTTTGAAAAATATTTTTTAAAACATAAAACATTTTTAAAATACTTCTCATCAAAAAAATTATTTAAAAAGAAACATTCATGATTTCAAAGGATGCTTGAAATATATAATGGTGGGTAAATTAGTACATGTTGTAAAAGATAAAAACATAATTCCATTTACTCTGTAATATGTTTATAAATTTATTTGTTTGGATGATGACAAGAAGGTTTCTTTCATATTTTTGTAAAAATAAAAATGATCATATTTTTAAAAATGACATAAAGATCCTTTTGAAATGATTTTTTAAAAATTAATTTAATAAATAATTTGTAATTTCTTAAAAAAATTGAAAAAAAAATTAGAATACATTTTTTTGTATTAAAATAGATTTTTGACCAAAGTGAGAAATAAATATCGGTTTTCCTAAAAAATAGCAAATCGTTTAAGTAAAAAAGAGTGGAAAATGGTACATTTACATTAAAATATCATGAAGAAAAATAGCAGAATAACATTTATTATTTTATTGAGAGTTGTTTTATAATACATTACCATCTGAAGCATAATCAAAAACAATCTTGATAAATGATGAGAGATCAACAGAAAATATTTACCACTTTGGTGACATTAAAATGTAAGGCCCATAAATTAATTTAAAAGAAATATAAAATATTATGAGAAAAAATAATTTAATGATATTACATGTCAAAGGTATTTTTATATACCTCATAAAATAATATAGGTGCATAACAAGGTATAAGTCTCAAAGAAATAAAATTATTACAAAAATCCATTACTACTTTGGTAACATTGAAACCATAAACCCTGAAAAATTTATATCCTGACTTAGATATTTAAATTATTATTATTTTAATTATAATACTAATACAATAAATTCATGGGAAATATATAAAACTCACAATAAAAATAAGTTTTCAATATGGCATGTATCTCTCGAAAAATAAAAATGAGACAAGAAAAATCCTTAATATGAGCCTAATTCATCACGCTTGTTATTTATCTCCCTAAATAATTAACTTATGTTAATTATTTACTTTTTTGAGAACCTTTTAAAATATTATTATTACTTTTATATCACTTATAAACAATTTGTATATAATTACTTAATAAAATATGTTTAATTATATGTTTTGACCATATCCGGTATATGTGTAAAAAATGACTTTGGTATGTTGACTATTGTTAATTAAGAAATTATATAAACATATCCAAAATAATAAAAATGAAATAATTATCATATTTATGCATAAATTATATTTTAAATCCCATCATTTATATGGTTATGAAAAATGAACTAGTGTTGGGGTCATGGAGATGGAAGGTCATATGTATGCATGAGTAACCTTTCCATTTTCCAATTATCATTATCGAAAGAAGGTAAGTATAATTTTATCTTTAAATAAATATAGTTATATCATAAATATCATATTATTTAATCATATATTCTTATATATATAATTATTGTGATGTAGAATGAGTCACATCACTTCGATATGGTGGTAGTCCACATAACCATGAATGACGTTATCACATTTTCAGTGTGTGGAAAAGTAACAAAGATAATGATATATTATATTTAAAAAATATAATTATGTCATGAATATCATAATTATTTAATTTATTTCATATATATTAATTATATTTACCTTTATTATCTTCAATGTAATATATTACTTAAAAACTATTTACATTTCTTCATCGGGTGGTAGTGTATCATACACACGAATGACATTATTATATTCCCTATGATATGGAATATAAAACATTTATGACTCATATAATGACTCCATGGGTATAAATATGTTATAAATATCATATATAATTTTTTTATGCATCATTATTCACAACTATGAGATGTGGTAATTGAAAAACTAACAACATTGGTTTGCAAGGTGATGTTCTTTCGTACAAACAAATAATGATGTAATAACTAATTTTATAGAAGTCTGTGTGTTTTAAGGTCATAAAATTAATATAAAAACATCTAAGTAATTTTCTGATAGTTAATTAATTATATAATCATGGTATAATATGTATTTAATAGGTTATAGAATGAAATAAAATAAAAATGGTCATTGATGGGTGTTACCTCTTATTTAACTAAATCTTTTTGGTTTTAACCAAATTCAATCATCAGTTTTATTTCAACAAAAATTGAGGATTATAGGATTATATCTGTAAATTTAGGAAGTGATTTATGGATATTTTGGATAATCTAAATGTCTTGAGAGTTGTGAAGAAGTTAGTGGAGTGAGTGCCCTTTTATTGTAGAGGAGGAATGGTATTCTTGTTATTAAGAAACATTATTCACTCTTGGGAAGTCAAAATTACTTAATGTGGATCCAAAATTGATAATTAATTGTGTTTAGAGATTATATAGTTGAAAAAAACCTTCACCACTCTAAGATCCCAACCTTATTTGAATTTTTCTTTGGTGTGATTTAGGTACTTTTTGTTCTTACTTAAGTACCATTGATGGGAGTTACAGTTTGGGGTGTGTTTAGGTGAAGTATAAGAAAATTTTGGAGATGAGATGTTTTTCATGGTTGGCGCACGATTTGTACAAGTTTTGTGGATTCTTAGGATAAATTTTGTGCTCTTTAGTATTTTAATGTAGTAGCTTCGGCACAGTTAAAGCATAGTTTGAGAGGTTGTGAAAGGCAGTCATTCAAAGTGCCCCTGAAAGGAGTGGATATCACATAGTTAGCATATGGTTTGTCTAACCATGCAACTAAATTGTGCGAGGGCCTACAGTGAGATCCTAAAATTTTGGATCTCACTCATTTTCAACATTTAATGACTTGTTTCACCTCTTATACGGCCTTAACATGGGATTTTACTTTCTTATGGGTAAAGGAAGTTTCTTCCATCAACCGGAAGGGATTCCAAGGCCTTAAAAATACCGTTCTTCGAGATCAGAAGCCCTAATTGAAGATCTTCTCTTCTCCCAGTAAGTAGATTTCATCCCAATGCTTCCCCTGTTCTTTCTTCTATATTTCTTTGATCTTTTCATGGAATATATCTTATATTTTATTGGAAATAAACCTTTGTGGGGAGATTTAGATCTAGGATTTTTGATCTAGATCTAGATTTATGAGATCTTCATGTCTTTGATCTTGATTTTGGTTTTGGGATTTAGATTCTGAACTTTTACGAATGTCATTGTGATGGTAAAATTTTGGGTATTGTTTTGCAAAAACATCGGTCAATGAACTAAGGTGGGTAGTCTAAATTTAAATCTCATAGTCGTGTAATTGATATGTATATGAAAAATTGTAGAATTTCTAGAAACCTTCAGTAATTTATTTTCTTGAATTGGTTTAAAAAGATTGGCCAATTGATTTATAGAAGCCTTGTTGAAATATATGATTAATTGATTAATTAATCAGGACACTAAGTGGATTCCCAATTAGATAATTAATTTGAGAAAATTCATTATAATGATTAGGGGTTGTAATATATAAAATTAATCATGGGATCAATTATGAGATATTGAAATGGATAAGTTGAGATAATTAATTATGGATTAATTATGTGCCTTTTATAATATAATCTAGATAATTAATTGTGGGATTAATTAAATATATTTGAGATTCTAATGATATAATTAATTTGGTAAAATTAATTAGTGAATAAGAATTGTGATATTGATTAATTAATTGATGACTTAATTAATGTTTTGAAGAACTTAGTCAATTGTTGAGTTAACTAATGGAATGTATGTGTTTAACTAATTGTTGAATTAGTAATGAGATTGAGTTGGATTATTAATTGATAAAATAATTATGTGATAAATAATGGGAGCATGGTCATTATAATTTGAGAAGTAAAAATCGTAACATGGCCATCATACTTATTAATAAAGAGAATGGGAACATGGTCATTCTAAATTGAGATGTGTACATGGTAACATGGTCATTATACTTATGAGTAAGGAGAATGGGAACATGGTCATTCTATTGAGGGGTAAGAACGATAACATAGTCCTCTTACATAAACTTTTGATATTGGTAACTTTGGAAATGTGGCTTATAAATGTGAAAATAAAGAATAGAAATAATGGAACATTGATCCATGGCCTCACACATGAATATTAAAACTTAGATATGTGTCGAATCAGGTACTGATATATCATATCACCTTCAATACTTTGAGATTCATCAATATGTAGGTATTAAGATACGATATTACCTAGGGAACACTTCAGGTTCCCATATGAGATGATGTTAGTAATAAGGTATGGGAATCCTTGGTAACCCTGGAGTAAATCTAGCTAGATAAAAATAAACAAAAATTTAATAAATAGTTTATTATTTCATTTTACTTATTTAATTATAGAAATACATGCACTATCTTTTTATTGGACTTTTCCAAGACTTAGTTAGTAGAGGCCTACTGAGTTTTACTCACACCCTATTCGGTCTACCTAATCATTACCCAAATATATTTTATTATTGTAGGACTGGATAGGGGAAAAGACACTGGGATAGATGGAAGATTGGGGATGGATATTGTATAAGAGGACCAGATATGGTTCAGGACCCATTTGGGGGGTTGTGGTTTCTTTACTTTCAGTTTCTATAGATACACTTAAAAAATAGTATTGACATAGCATGTTTTACCTTTTAGTTTAGTATGGTATTTCTATTTGGGTTATCTTATGACATTAGTATTGTTATAGTTATATATTATTTCGTGTATGTTTATTTATTTCGGATGGTGTTTTAATCTAATAAATGAGGGTATAGTCTTCACATGACTGACTTACCATGCCCTCACTACTAGTCGATATCCTCTAGTATATGAAGAGGAGTGCTTGAGGTCATGTGGTGAACCATCTAAGAGTACAGTCTGGTGGAACCTGGGTTGGGATGTTCCAACCACCCAAGGAAACACAAGTTTTTAATAGTTTTTCCTTAACTCCCATGTTTCCTTATTTTTTTAATTTTGGTTTTCTATTATAGTAATTAGATTTCTATCACACGTAATTTATCCCTTAAAAAACATAATTTGTATTTTTTAGAAAGTTTATACCCAATTATTCTAAATGGAAAATAAGAAATAAAAAAAATTAATATTTTTTGGAAAATAATTTTAATAGACGTGTAAGTAACGCTCAAAAACACTACTTTAACCCTAAGAGTGCTTAAAATATTTTTACTATTTAGTGGTAAAAATGATCCTTATAAAATATAAATGTTTCCATTAATGGAACATATTTGATATTTATTAAAATTTTAAAATAACCTGGCAGAAGATTGTTTTTTAATTAATTTTAAATAATTTAATAAAATATCATTTATTATAAAATAGCACTGATGTAAATTTTGACATTATTTATTTCATTAAAAATTAAAAATATCAAGAAAAACATAGAATTTTAATATTTTAATTTCACACCTCTAACATGATATAGTGATCTAAAAAATTATTTTAAGATAATTATTCATTCAATTTACTTCAATTTTAATATTCTTAGTATCATTTATTTAAGTTATTTATTATCTAAAAAAATTACTACATTATCATTTCATAATAATTTAAAATAATTATTTAATCTCTAAATATTATAGAAAAATTATCATGATAAAAAAATTATATTTCCAAATGATATATATATATATAACTAAAGAAATGTTTTTTCCCTATCACAATACTATAGAAATTAAAATGAAAAAGGGTTATTTTTTTCTATTTATTTACATAAAATATTATATAGGTCAATTTCATGGAATAATATCACATAAATCTTAAAAATATATCATAAGGTCATAAGTTCTAAAGACCCAGAAATTCCATGTAATTATTTTAATTATATGGGGATTTTATGAGTCCGTGAAAATTGACGATGTGTGATTTCGAGGCCCAGTGTGCCCTGAATGAATTTTTGAACTTTTTTTTAATTATGTTCAATAAACGTACGAGTGAGTTTTTGTAAATTTTGAACTGGTGCTTGGAATTGATATCTGAGGAAACAGATGAACTCATAGCGTCGATATTCACTTAAGGAGACCTTCACCTCGACCGTAGTAGGTGGAGCGTGGAAGATAGTTTTTCACTTTTTCGTGGAAGAAGAAAAATAAAATAATTAACATTTTATATTTTTTTGAAACCCCTCTTTTGAAATTGTGGAGGTGGGGACCACCCGAGCTAGAAAACCCCCCAATTTAAATTCTTGGTGGTGGGGACCACCCGAACCCCTCTTAATGGGTGAAAACCTCTCAACTCTCTAATTAATAAATTGAGGCAAGTACAATTAATTAAATGTGTCAACTTTAATTAATTGTTAGACTTATTTTTTAATAAGTTGGGTCTTCATTTTTTTGGTGGGTTAGAGGATTTCATTGGAAATGATGCTTGGAGAGAACTATGGAGAAACTCATTCTCTCTAATGAAGAAATTGCTCCAACAAAGAATGAGGGACTGACCCTGAGCCCGAATTGGAAGGGCCTTGCAGAAGAAATGAACGTCGACGTTCTTCAACAGCTTCATGTTTTTCCTCTTGAAACGTCCAACAAATGATAAGGTAGGGTTTGTTGTTTTTGAATACTATCTTACCCATTCTTGACTTTATTTATGATTCGAGAACAAATAAGTCGCTTACAAATTTTCTAAAGTGGAGGGTTTGGGCCACATGGACACTACCCGACCTCTTTGTAACCGTTGTTGATCGTGATGCTTTTATATTAATGGTGATTTCCTGAGGCAAGAGTGGAAGTCTACGGAGTGAATAACGGATCATCAGGGCATGCCCAGATACACGAGGAACGATGTCAGTGACCCGTGCTGACTATCGGCCCTGGTAGGACTCAGGAGCGGCGGTCAACACTCCGGCCGGCTGCGAAGACAACGGCGGTGCAACCGCATCGCCAGAGAAGGGTCGCAGCCCGTCGGCCGTGGTGGAATGAGGACGGTGGACAGTGTACGGTCGGCCATATGACGGTGATGGCAGAGTGCATCCGCACCGCCTGACGTGCAGGCGCCACGACGCAAGGTCGCGGCGGCGGTGGGGGGGGGGCTCGCTGTCGGCCGTCAGGGATGGCGCGGCATGTGATCGCACCGCACAGAGGAGGGATGGTTGTCTGGCCAGTCGTGAGCCGAACGGACCACCCGGCGGACCACCATCGCGGGCTATGCTAGCAGGCCGGGCCGGACCCAGCAGATGAGGTCAGACCCAGGGTCGGACCCGGGTCAGGTCGGGTCGGGCCGGGTCGATCCGACCAGGTCGGACCGGACCCGGACTAGCTTCGACCCTTTCTGCTCTTTCAGCCATATCTTGAGCTTCAAGTGTCCATTTGACGAACCTTCTATGGCACCAGAAACCTTGGATTGAGATGGTTCTTTTGTTATACCCCAATTGAGTTTTGAATTAAGTTGGGGTAAGACCGGGTTGGATCAAACACGAATCCAACCGGGCCCTCGAGACTAAAAGGAAAATAACTTACAGACTGGGCGTCCTATTGATGCACTGTCTATTGCGTTGAAACCCCTATTACATGGCGGTACTTTGGGATACTTCTTATTGGGACTTCTTGGCAGTTAAAGTATCAACCTGTGGCTTGAGGATCATATTCTCCCTGAATTAAGTGAGCTTTTTACGGGAACATTGTTGCTGGCTGTAACATGAGAAAGGGATCTTATATGGGGCTATGCTTTGGGATCCTATATGGGTCTGCTCTTTGGGATCCTATGTGGGTATATACTTTGGGATCCTACGTGGGTCTATGTTCGATAGTCCCACTTAGATCCACTCTAGGAAATCCACATGGGACTACTCTAGGATCGTACATGGGTCTGATGATTTAGGATCCTACATGGGTCTGCCTCTTAATAGAGTAAGATGATTCAGTAGTTACAACTAATCATTTTTATCTTTTTGGTAATATTTTATGCAGCGTATCTTTGGGGTACTTATCTTCATGGTGATACCTTTGTGGTAATCCTCTATGTGGCATACCATTGTGGTACTTACCTTTGTGGTGATAACTTTGTGGTATTCTTCTATGTGGTGTTACCTTTGTGGTACTTACTTTTGTGGTGTTACCTTCATTTTATTCCTTCCTTTGTAGAATAGTTGAGCTTTGGGATATTGAGTTGGACCTTGTGTTTCCTCCAGAATTAGATGGGTATACTTGATAACTTAGGTATATGTATGGGAATATACCTAAGTAGGGTTGTCAGTTTTTCCATTATTTTTGGTTTATCCTTTGTGTAATTTGTGAGAAATTTGAGGGTCTAGGGGTCCCTACTGAGTATCATTATACTCACTCATGAACGGGCTATGCCCGCACATTGTTGTGTTTGGTGTAGACGATGGACAGCACTGACTGAGGGCGAGGGTACCAGGACTGGAGGTAGCTCGGAGGTGGACTGTAGATGAGGTGTACCGTAGAGATGACCATTCGATATGTACCTACCCTTCAGGTAGGGTCCTTGGCAGGTGTTCATAGGATCTATTTCAGTTTACTTGTACTTTCCTGTTTTCTTGTACTTTTCAGTTGGTCATGTATTCTGGCCCCTTTTTACCTACTGTACAAACTCATTTTACTATACAGTTTACTTTTGGTCATATCTTACTATTTGCTTGGTTGTTTCAATTACAGGATATAAAATCAATGCCTTCCCAGTTGTAGGGAATACGCCATTCGGTGCTAGTCTCCAGCCCATGGCTTATGGATGGTGGGCTTGGGGTAGTCACGGCCCGAACCCCGGGGGACGGTTCGTGACAAATTGGTATTAGAGGAGTCGGTTCTACTGTATAACATTGGACTATAATATTTTTAATTGAAATAGTGTTAAGTGTAGTGAGTTTGTTTATCAGTTTAGGGAATCCAGCGTTGGTGGGGCAGCCGACGTAACCATACATGAGGACCCTAACTTTTGATTTCTTACTCGGTGCACGAAAAAATTGATTGTGTGTGTGTTTGAAAAATTTTTCTTTGTGATCTATTTGAGTCAACTCACCAGGTATAACTTATTGACTATGGTGCACCTATTTCTTTTTAGGATGCATCCAGTTAGACAACCATCTAGGGTTCATGGTATAGTACGTGATGATAGCCCACTGAGGGATGAGGCCTCAGTGTAGGGCCCTTTATCAGTAGGGGCACCAACAAAGGCACCAGTGGTACTATTACCCATTGGGCCACTGATGCCACCAGCCCCAACAGCAGAGATTGCATGTCGCGTGAATGTGTTTCACGAGTTCCAGCGCCCGAGGTCACCTAGGTTCAGGGGTGAGATGGACCCACAGGTGGCTGAGGATTGGCTGGAGGCTGTGGTGAGAGTCTTTCAACTGGTAGGGACACCAGCTGATCTCATGGTGATCCTTGTTGTCATTCTTCTAAAGGCAGCAGTAGGCATATGGTGGATCTTGATGCTCCATGTTCACGGAAAGGTGACACTTCTATGGGAAGACATTGAGAGCCTCTTTCGGACAGAGTTTGTCCCAGTGACCCTTCGCACAGTGCGCATATAGGAGCTTCTTCATCTACAGCAAGGCAGCATGACTATGGCTCAGTACTCATAAAGGTTCACTGACCTCTCACTCTAATCCACTGATATGGTGTGGGTCCAATTCTTCAAATCCTGAACCTTCGAGTAATAACTTAGGTGAGAGATCAGGGCTTTGATGATTTCTCTCTGTATCCCGACGTAGGCGGGGGTGTAAGAGAGAGCCCTCCTAGTAGAGATTTTTCATGCCGAGAATACACCTGCAGCGAGACCCACCCTCAGGCATCATATAGAGAAGTATTCTATAGCTGGTAGAAGATAGATTTCACAGAAGTCCAAGAGGACCAAACCTACTGGTGGACGACCGCAGGATTCAGGTTCAGTTCTACGGGGCACCGGAGATAGGGCCAGTCATGCAAGGAGAAGGCATTGTTACACATGTGGCGGGCAGTGTCACTTGGCTCATGGATACCTGACCTGCCATACAGATGATCAACAGATAGTCGAAGTACCGCCCAGGAAGAGGCAGAGGTTCTACCGAGGAGGTCCACAAGGATCCGGCGAACGTGGCAGAGGATCTGGCTATGTAGTTGGTGGTGGGAGACGATTCTAGGTGTTACCGCCACAACCACTAGGTGGTCCACCCTGGCCACAGGGAGCAAGTGGAAAGGGGTGAGTATAGCTCCAAGTAGCTGAGGCCTATCACCAGGGCACTATGGAGATGATACACGGTACGATCTGTGTCTACTTCACTTTATCTATAGAACTTATTAACAGGGGTTCCAGACATTATTTTATTGAAATTTCCCTCGTTTGCTGCTCGGAGATTCCAACGGAGCCATTGGCTTGATCTTTACGGCTAGAGACTCTTACGAGAGCGGATTAGATGATTACACACTGGTGCCAGGAGCGTGAGCTTACTCTAGTAGGCAGAGCTTTAGCTGGAATCTCCTAGTAGTAGTGTTGAGGCCCTACGATGTTATCTTGGGAATGTACTGGTTATCTACAGTCCATGCTTAGATTGACTATATTAGGCAGAAAGTTTGGTGTGTTTGCACTGATGGTACTAGGTTTACCTTCACCAGCGAGGAGGGAGCCTTTGAAGAACATGATGGACTTACTCGGAGGAGAGTGTAGCCGATCGCTCATTAATTGGCTAGCCCTACCCTCAGAGAGGTTGATGTTGAGAGTCCAATTTGTACTATAGTGGTGGACCAGTATGCAGATGTCTTTCCTAATGATGTTTTGGGTTTACCTCCTCATAGAGAAGTGTAATTTTACATTGACTTGTACCCCGGGAAAGCACCGATATCTACACTAGCATATCAGATGGCTCTCGCAGTGCTTTCTGAGCTGTGGATATAGCTAGAGGACTTACAGGGGAAGGGGTTCATCCAGCCCAGTTTTTCTCCTTGGGCAGCCCCAATTTTGTTCACCAAGAAGGCAGATGGGATCATGAGACTCTGAGTTGACTATCAGTGCCTGAACTAGGTGACTGGGAAGATCAAGTACCCACTCTCGAGGATTGATGACCTCTTTGATCAGCAGAAAGGGTCTTGGTGGTTCTCAAATATAGTCCTCATAACCGGCTATCACCAGCTCAGTGTACGAGATGAGGATGTGCAGAAGATGACTTTCAGATGTCGGTACAACCATTTTGAGTTTTTGGTCATGGCATTCGGAGTGACCAATGCTCCAGGAGTGTTCATGGGACTCATGAATAGGATCTTCCATCCATACCTTGATCGCTTTATAGTTTTCTTCATCGACGACATTCTAATATACATGGCTACTGAGGAGGAGCATGCCTATCATTTTCAGATAGTTTTGGACACACTCTGAGAGCACCAGCATTATGGTAAGCTCTCAAAGTTTGAGTTCTGAATCTGAGAGGTTCACTTTCTGGGACATTTTATCTTAGAGGCTAGAGTTGTGGTGGATCCAGCAATGATTGAGGTGGTACTTTCTTGGGATCCACCCAGGAGTGTGATGGAGGTACATAGTTTCCTAGGTTTGGCCGGATACTACCGGAGGTTTGCTCCAGATTTATCCATAATTGTAGCACCTTTATCGGTGTTGAAAAAGAAGGGGAAACCCTTCACGTGGTCGAAGAAATTCTAGTGGAGTTTTCAGGATATGAGGTAGAGACTTACAAGTTACCCTATCTTGAGGCTTCCGGAGGAGGGAATTGGGTACGTAGTCTACTATGATGCATCAGGGACCAAACATAGATGTGTCCTGATGCAGACATGGGCAGTTATTGTGTGTGGTTATCAATAGCTGAGACTGTATGAGCATAACTACACTACCCATGACCTAGAGTTAGTAGTAGTGGTCTTCTCCTTGAAGCTATGGAGACATTACTTAACGGGTGAACGTTTTACAATATACTCTTATCACAAGAGTCATAGGTATATCTTCTCTTAGAAGGACCTGAACCTGATACAACAACATTGGCTTGAGTTCCTCTAGTACTATGTTTTCAATATATTCTATAATCCTGGGAAGGGGAATGTTGTAGTGGATGCACTCAGTAGGAGATCTAGTATACAACTTTTAGGTGAGGTGATGGAGAAACTGGACGCTTTATAGATTTCCTTTGTGGAACGAGATAGAGCATCTTTTCTATAGTCTCTTATAGTCACTCCCCCACTTCTTTATCAAGTTAGGAAGGCATAGCATGGGGACACTAACTGTGAGGCTCGATGTGTTCAGATATCCACAGGGCAGGCACCTGATGGATTTTCTGATGGTGGGGATCATGTCATCCTCTTTAGAGGATGTACCATGGTACTAGTGTCCCTTCAAGATTAATTGTTGATGGAGTTCCACACATCCCCTCTAGTGGTACATCCAAAAGTGGCGAAGATGTTCTAAGACCTCTAATGACATCATTGGTGGTCGGGAATGAAGAAAGTAATAGCAGAGTTTGTCTCTCGATGCCTCACTTGTCAGCAAGTGAAGGTGGAGCATTAGGTACCAGCAGGCTTAGCTCATCCTTTAGGGGTCCCAGAGTGGAAGTGTGATGGGATATCCATGGACTTAGTGACATGACTTCCACATACATCCAGAAGTCATGATTCTATCTGGGTGATCGTCGACCAACTCACCAAGTCGTCCCAATTCTTTTTGATCAGAGAGAACCGTTCAGTAGAGAGCTTGTGATGCCACTATGTTCAGAAGATTGTATGGCTACATGGAGTTCCCTCAACGATTTGTCTCCGATCTTGATCCACGTTTCACTTACCGGATATGGAAGGGGTTGCAGGAGGCTTTTGGGATGCACCTTCATTTGAGCACTACTTTCCATCCTCAGATGGATGGCCAGTCTAGGTGGACCATTCAGACCCTCAAGGACATGATGTGTGCTTGCGTCCTCAACTTCGGTTTCAGCTGGGAGGAAAAATTTACCTTGGTGGATTTTTCTTAAAACAACATCTATCACTCTACTATTGGGATGGCACCATTTGAGGATCTGTACGGCTGACCTTGCAGATCACCTTTGTGATGGACTGACCCTGGGAAGTCAGGACTCATGTGAACAGAGATGGTACGGGGTACCATAGAGAAGGTGCAGATCACTAAAGAGTGTATGAAGACTACATCGAGCAGGAAAAAGTCTTATGCTGACAAGAGTCGAAGACCTCTGGAGTTTAGGATGGTGACCACATCTTCATATGGGACTCACCCCAATGAGGTTTTTAGAAATTCAGTCAGGGAGACAAGTTATCTCTGAGGTTCATCAGATCCTTTCCGGTCCTCAATAGAGTTGGTGAGGTGTCTTGCCACATATCTCTTCTGCCTCAGTTTCACCGGGTGCATGATGTTTTCCACGTATCTCAGTTGAGGAGATACGTGCATGCCCTTTCACACATCATTGACTGGGATGAGCTAAACCTCACCGATGGGGTGACGTTTACAGAGGTTCCAGTGGGGATTGAGGATTGACAGGAGAGATTCCTTCATGGGAAATTGATACCTTTGGTGTGTGTACGTTGGCAGCATGGGAACCTCCTGAAGAGAACATGGGACTAACAGGCTCAGATAAGTTCTCAGAACACCCACTTGTTCCCTTAGTTTGAGTTGTGGCTTATGGGGATGCAAATCCCTGAGGTGGGGAGAATGTAAAGACCCATTAATTCCATGTAAATTTTAATTAATTATATGGGAATTTTAAGAGTCCGTGAAAATTGACGGTGCATGATTTCGAGGCCTGGTGTGACTGGCATGAATTTCTGAAATTTATTTTAAGTATGTTTAGTAAATGTGCAAGCAGGTTTTTGTAACTTTTTAAACAATGCTCAAAATTGAAATATGAGGACATCATTGAAATCGCATCACCGATATTCTCTTAAGGATACCATCACCTCTACCGTAGTAGGTCGAGGGTGGAAGAGATATTTTCACTTTTTCATGGAAGAAGAAAAATATAATAATTGACATTTTATTTTTCTTTTAAAACCTCTCTTTTGAAATAATGGAGGTAAAGACCACCCGAGCTAGAAACCCCCCAATTTAATTTCTTGGTGGTGGGGAACACCCAAACATCTTTTAATGGTGGAAAACCTCTCAACTCTCTAATTAATAAATTGAGCTAACTACAATTAATTAAATGTGTCAACTTTAATTAATTATTAGACATATTTTTTAATAAACTATCACTTCATTTTTTTGGGATGGAGGATTTTGTTGGAAAAGGGGATTGGGGAGAACTTTGGAGAAACTCATTCTATCCAACGAAGAACTTACTCCAATAAAGAATGAGAGACTGACCCCGAGCCCAGATCAGAAGCGCCTAACGGAAGCAACAAATGCCAACATTCTTCAACGGCTTTGTCTTATTCCTCTCGACACCTCCAATAGATGACAAGGTAGGGTTTTTTGTTTTTTAATACCCCCATACCCATTCTTGGCGTTCTTAATGATTTAAGAAGAAAAAATCCACTTGCTACCGTTCTAACATGGAGGGTTCGGGCCAAACGAACTGGCCCGACCTCTCTACATCCTTTGTGGATCGTGGTGGTTTTAAATCAATGGTGACGTCCCGAGGTGAGTGTGGATGTCAACGGAATGAATAACGGGCCACAGGGGCACGCCCAGTGCCCTGAAGAACGTCATCGACGACTTGTGTCGGCGACCGGCACCAGTGGGTCTTGGGAGCGGTGGACAACACTCCGGTTGGCCGCGTAGATAGTGGTGGTGCTACCATGCCGCTAGAGAAGGCTCATGGCCCATCGGCCACGGCAGAGTGGGGGTGGCGGCCAGCGCACGGTCGGCCTTGTGATGGTGATGGCTACACGTGCCTGTGCTGACCGGCGTGCAGGCGTCACGGCGCAAGGTCACGGTGGTGGGTGGTGGGCGGGGCGGTCGGCTCACTGTCGGCCGTCGTTGATGGCACGGCGTGTGATCGCACCACGCAAAGGAGGTATGGTTGTCCGGCCAGCCGCAAGCCGAGCGGGCCCCATTCACGGGCCGGGCTAGCCCAAGTGAGTCAGTCCAGATCCTGTGGACTAGGCCGGACCCTGTGGACCAGGTCGGACCCAGGGCCAGACCCGGGTCAGGTCGGATCAGACCCACACCAGCTTCAACCATTTCTGCTCTTTCAGCCATATCTTGAACTACGGGCATCCGTTTGATGCACCATCTATAGCACCAGAAGCCTTGGATCGAGATGGTCATTTTGGTATAAACCATTTGAGTTATGGATAAATTTGGGTTATGGTTGGGTTGGATCAAAAATGTATCTAACCAGGCCCTCGGGACTAAAAATCCAATAACATACCGATCAGGCGTCCGATTGACGCACTGTCTGTTGAGTTGAGACCCCTATTATGTGTTGGTCCTTTGGGATACTTATTCATGGTACTTAATGGCAGTTGAAGTATCGACCTATCGCTTGATTATCAGATTCTCCCGGAATCATGCGAGCTTAGTGCAGGAACTCTGTAGCTGGCTGTAACATGAGAAAGGGATCCTATGTGGGTCTGTGATTTGGGATCCTATGTGGGTATGTGCTTTGGGGTCCTATTTGGGTCTGTGCTTTGGGATACTATGTGGGTCTGTTATTTGGGATCCTACATGGGTCTATGTTCGAGAGTCCCACTTGGATCTTCTCTAGAAAATCCACGTGGGACTACTCTAGGATCTTACGTGGGTCTAATGATTTAGGATCCTACCTGGGTTTGCCTCTTATCCGAGTAAGATGATCTAGTAGTTATATCTAATCATCGTTACCACCATACCTATGTTATACCTAGTGTGAGATAAGTATTTACCATTGTGGTAATCTTCTGTGTGGTGTATCTTTGTGGTACTTATCTTTGTGGTGATACCTTTATGGCAATCCTCTATGTGGCGTACCTTTGTTGTACTTACCTTCGTGGTGATACCTTTGCGGTATTGTTCTATGTGGTGTTACCTTTGTTGTACTTACTGTTGTGGTGTTACCTTCGTGGTATTCTTTCCTTTGTGGAATAGTTGAGCTTTGGGCTTTTGAGTTGGACCATGTGTTTCTTCATGAATGAGATGGCTATACATGATAACTTAATTATATGTATGGGCACATACCTAAGTAGGGTTTTTAGTTGTTTTCATGCTTTTTGGTTTATCCTTTGTGGATTTTTTGATACCTTTGAGGGTCTTAGGGTCCCTACTAAGTATCGTTATACTCTCCCCTGCATGGTCTATGCCCGCACCTTGTTGTGTTTGGTGCAGACGATGGACAACACTGACTAAGGACGAGGGTACCAGGACTGGAGGTAGCTCAGAGGTTGACCTTAGATGAGGGGTACCACAGAGACGACCCTTCGAGAGATGTACCTTCTCTTCTGGTAGGGTCCTTGGCGGGTGTTCACAGGATCTATTTCAGTTTACATGTACTTTCCAGTTTTCTTATACTTTATAGTTGGACTTCTATTCTAGCCCCTTTTAACCAACTGTACACACTCTTTTTACTATACAGTTTACTTGTGTTCGTATCTTTTGGTGTGCTTTTTTGTGTGTGTTATAGGATATAAAGGCAATGCCTTCCCAGTTTTACGGAATACGCCATTCAGTGCTAGTCGCCAGCCCCGGGCCTATGGAAGGTGGGCCTGGGGTACTCACAGCACAGGCCCCGTGCAATGGGTTATGATATAAATGTTGAAATATATTTATAAAATGGGTATTTAATGGTTTTTAAGTCATTTACCTCCTTATGTTTAATGGTTAATCCCTTGGTAAATTTCTCTTACCTTAATCATTATAATTAAATTTAATTTTTTTCTTTAATCATTTTGGTAAAAAAAATTAATTTTCCCTTATTAAACATTATAATTTTTTTACTCCAAATATAGAGTACATTTTTATAAATTAAAATCACATATGTGGCCAAATTTAATTTAATATTAATCTCTTGGATGTGGCGGGACAACGTGTTTTTATAAACCAAAGTTTCAAAAAATGATTCTATATTAACTCAATGAGTAATAAAAATAATTGTATCAAATTAAATTAATATTTAATGATATACCATATATATATTTAATTTAAAAAAATTCCATTGGGGTTATTTTAATTAATTAAAAAGGAGAAACGGTATTCTTTTTAAAGTAGTTTTTGGAAAACTCTGTTTTTGAACCCAAAAACACACTTACGTTAAAAACAAATAAAAAGTTGATTCAAAAGAAATTAGTGGATTAAATATATACTAATAATACTGAGTTTAATTTAAAAAATATTCAAGACATATTGGTACTTTAAAATAAATTAATTTACTAAAAATTAATGACTTTTCAAAAAAAATCATGATTTTTTAGTTTTCACTAAAAAACAGTATTTCAAAACAAATCACAAAAATTCACACAAAGTAAATTTTTATATTAAAATTACTAAATTTATGTTCATTTTTTCAAATATATTTTCTAAAAGTTCTGAAAATTCATTATAATATATTTTTTTATGAAAACAATTGTACATAACTTTTAAAAACATACTTCTGAAAGAAAAACAATTTGGGGAAAATTGATTGATTATCTACTAAAAAGTGTCGATAACATATATTGGATGATATATATATATATATATATATCATAAATTGGTTAATATTATTCCTACCCACCAATTTATTTTCTAGGTTATAATGGTATTATATATCTTGGGTTGTTTATGTTCGGTGTTGCATGTCGAGTATGCCATCAAACATAAAAATCTTGGGGTTGCGTGTAACACAATCTAAACTGAGTGTTATGTGTTATAAAATTAAAAATCGGTGTTTCATGTCCTTTACGCTATCGAATATAATTTTCTTCTTTTAAAATAATAGGGTGTTATAAAAACTTCATATAATGAATATGTATGATAATTATGAATTTATTAATATTCCAAAAATGATGTAACCATGATCAAACTACAAGGAAAACAAATTATTTAATGAAACATAGATGAAAAATCTAGTAGTTAACAACTAAAGTGATGAAGATGATAATAAAATATTGTTAATTAATAGATGATAAGATTTTATAATTAAACCATGTATGGTAATATAATTTTATGTATTTTTCTTGTATATATGTATAATAAGTATAAATTTATTATATATGAGGTTAAAATCAATTATGAATCATGTTGGGCCTGAGGTAAGGGCTTCTCATCCCACATTTATTTATGTGAGATATATGTCATATTCACCAATTATTTATTTTATGTTGTGTATATACATATCATTTTTATATTATATCATGAATATATTTATATTAATGGTGTTTAAATATTAATTTTTATTTATTTCTTTCATGGGGGTTATGATTCAAGATTGACCATAGTAATATGGGTTCTACGTTACAATATCACTTATTACAGGGATCCTTTAAGCTAGAATCTTTTATAATAAAGTTATATAATCTATCTCTTATAAATATCATGTACTATATTCTCCATGAATTATTCTTATAGATTTCTCATTTTCCTTTTCTTTTCATCTCTCTAAGTACTCATAATACCAAAATAATGTTTTTAAGGAAAAATAACTTTTTTTATCTTCAATCTAGAAAAAAAAAATTCATGTCCATATTTTCCTTAAAATTTTTTCAATATTATTTTTAATACTCTCAAATGAATAATTAAAGTCATTTTTATCCATATTTTAATTCCTATAAAAAATAAAAAAACAATCTTATCTTTTTATGAATGTGGTTCTTTTACCATAAGTATGCATAAAAACTTAGTTTTAAAGTATATTGGATGAATGAATTTTACCACCTTCATGAATTATATTTAATTTTAGTCTTACATAATATTTTTTTAAGGTTAGTTTCAATAAAAAAATTCCTTAATATTCTATAAATTTTTATATTTTAATTAAGTGATTTCACAAATGGAAGAATTATTTTCCTCAAAACATGTCCTAGTGATATTTTAAATGTATTTACAATATAAATATATATTTTAATGTTTATTATGATTTTATAGTGATGTGATATAATGTTAAATAATTTATTATTTCACTATTTATTTATTAAATATTATAGAGAAATATTTATATAATCCATTTTCTAATACTCAAGTTATGCTATAAAGAAATGATAAACGTTTTCAAGATATTATAGCATACATATGTTTAGATTATAATTATGTAACATGTGGATCTATTAAATTCATCTAATTTATTGGGAAATTTTTTTTGTTTATGATCACATAGCATACACAGTAGGTTATTCCAAGCTTAAAAGACGGTACATGGAAAGTTATTCCAATCCAGAGGAGGGTACACTGGTAGTAATCCCAAGCTCAAAACGTGTTGAATGTATGAGTATATTTCCTCCAAAAAAAATTCAATTGTTATTATTATTCCAAACCTGTTATTTAAATCTTTATTTTATGTTCTTATTATTCTGAAATTATCTCATGTCCCATTATCTTTGAATCTTTTATAATTCATGTCTTATAAACTTCCAAATCATTATGCCATGATTATGATTTATAAATTGTTGGGTATGATTTTAAAATGTTTATAACATATTATTATACCCCTATTCGCATGTTATACTTATATATGATCAATTACTATAATCTTGTGACACCCTGACATTTTAAAATAATGTTATGTTTGACAGCTTATACAACAAACAACATTGGGCTTAAACGGACAACGAAATATTATTATATGATCATTATAAACTAGATTTTGAATTGGAGGGTATTAATAGAAATAAATAGATTATGAAATATTTATAAATTAAATACTTAATGAAAATGTATTGACTAATTCTTAATAAATAAACATATAATTTTTTAGAAAATACATTTTATGCTTCGAAATTAATTCTCTTTAAAAATGGTTCTTATTTATTCATATGGGATAAAATTATAATTAATTTTTGGGACCTTCCAAATTTTTATTTGATAAAAATAATGTCATTTTTTTAAATAATCATACAAAAATTATCATAGGTTAATTTGTTGGGATATTTTTTGAATATTTATTTTCTAGTGAATAGTGGAAAATAAAAAATTTTATTAAAAAATGGATTTTTGTTTCAATTAATTAAAAAGATTCATTTTAAAAAAAATGGTTTAAAAGTAAAATTATTTATATAATATTATTAATAAATAAATTATGTTTATTATAATCAATCTTATGGATTAATTTGGTTCTGAAACATTTATATACATAAAAAATCATTTTTCTGAAAACAAAATCGTTATTTTTTTGTTTTTTCTTAAATTAATTTATTCCAATTTTAAAGATTTAATATTTAAAAATGGGAAAAAAATATTTGTAAATATGAGGTTTAAATTTTATAAATCAGTCCCTTTTATTTTTTTCATTGTGAATAGTATCCATTATAAATATTTATCACTTTAGTAAGGGTAAAGGGGGTAAAAGGGGTTCAAACCATGAGATAAGTTCTCATAATCAACCATTTATAAGATTTTATCCTATTTTATGGGAGTATCTCATCCATTTTCATCAAATTCTGGAATATATATCAATTTAGTTCAATTTTTATTTTATGACGACCTTTATATTAATTTAAGGAAAGAACGAACACAAAATATCACTCTCTTGGATTTAATATCTCTAAAAATTTCAGAAGGATAAAATGAAGATAATTAAGATTATAAATATTTATTTGAATTATAAATTATATTATTTTATCATATGAAAATATTTGTAATTTTTTAATTAAAAATTACCTTAAATATTTTCACATTTTTGATCTTGTAGTTATTAAATTAATAGAAAAATAAAATATATGATTTTAGAAAATATTAAAAGTAATACGATTTAGTTGAATTATTGTGATAAAATAATTTTTTAGAAAAAAATAAAATATTATATATTTTTTAAAGTTTTTTATTCAAATTCCATTATTGTCATGTTGTTTTTTAAGTCAAATTGTGTGAATTGTTCTAGAAATTATATTAATAGTATTTTATGAAAAAAAATATTTTATTAAAATTAAAAAAAATTAAATAAATAAATATGACAATTATGATGATAAGTGGTCACAAATTTTATTCCTTGTTCATTTATAATCAAATTTTTAGCTTATAAATGAAATTAAAAAACCATTAATATTAAAAATTATTTACCATGGTTAAGATTAAAATTAGTTAAATGTTGTGTTGAACCAAAACATAAGGTTTTAAATGAAATAAAGCCTATAAAAATTTTATTGTCCAAGGATATTTTGACCTAATAATCTTTTTATTTAAATTGATTTCTTTTGGAAATCATTTTAACTGAGAATTACATTTTTATATTTTAATATTTTTTGTAATTCTAAGTGTGTCATTTACTTCCCTTATAAAAGGGATCCCATTTCTATCAATTATTCACACCACTTTGATCCGTCAATCTTTAAAAAAAACCTTCCTATTTACCTTCTCAACACCCTTTTCCACTAATTATTGGTGATTATACTCTTGAAAGGCCATTCAAATGGTACATAAAAAGTAATCTAAAGTAATTCCATAGAAGAAGAGGTAGTCGCCTTTATAAAATGTTTCAAATGTATTTCTTATTATAATTCCTATAAATATTTTGTACCCATAATAAAATAATAAGACCAATATAATCAATATAATAAGAATTTATTATTATTACTGAAAACTAATTTTCCATAATTTTTATATCCTAAAAAATAGAAAACATTTCTCGTGCATATGTACATCATGACATATCCATATAACTGTGTAATTCATATTTCACCACCACATTACCTGAATATTTATAAATATGTAACTAATATATATATAATATTTAATAAATAATTATGATTCTAGAATTATAATATCATATATACCTCTTATAATCTAATCTATGGGAAAACGATAATGTCACTCGTGCGTATGTATGGTTTACCGCATCCATGAAGCGATGTGATCCATTTTTAATTTTTAATTTAAATAGATGTTAATAATGATATATTTAATGAATATATATGATATATATAATGTTTCTTTAATGGTGAGTTATTATTTAACTTTATTTCATTTCAACTATAAAAAATTAAAAACATTATTCATGTGTTTGTACGATCAACCTTCTCCATGAACAACATAATTCATTTATCTATATATAACTTTATTAAATTTTTATAAATATATATGAAAATTAAATCCTAATTATAATTTAATAGATTATGGAATAATGATCAATGTATAAAGACTAGAACTAGTGAACTGAAACTTACATGAAAAATGGTACAATTAACACCCAAAAATGAAAATTTAATAGGAAATTAAAAATAAAATGGTGTTGAAATACTATAATTGGATAATAAATGTTATTATAAGAATGAAAATTATTTTAGTAGATAAGTTTCATAAAATTAAATTTATTACATAGGAGGTTAAAAACACGTATGAAGAAAGTCAGATATGAGGTAAGGGTTTCTCATCTCACTTTTGTTTCCATGTGTTGTATGTCATATTCACCTATTATTTCTTTCATCAAGTGTATATACAGAATATTTGATATTATATATCATAATCCCATTTATATTTATTATATTTAATTGATTTTTTAATTTATTTCTTTCATTGGCGATAGGATTCAAGAGTTACCAAAGTAGTAAGGCTTTATTTCACAATTTCATCAATATTAAAGATTTTTTATATTTAAGTATCCATTGGCTGAGTTTTTTTATATTTATATATTAAGTCCTATATTTTTTTCATTATGTTTATTTCTATATATCATAATTTTCCTTTCATTTTCATCATTTTGTGTACTCAAAATACCAAAAGAATGATTTTAATGAAAAATGATTTTCTTTTGTACTCGATCAGGAGTATTTTTATTATATGCTCATATTTTCCGTAAAATGTGTTAAATAATGATTTTTATATTATAAAATTATTTATTACATAAATTTTTACCTATTTTTTATTTTTAAAAAAATAAAATTAATCCTCTTATCATTTTCTGAAATAAGTACTTTTTATATTTTAATAAAAATACATAAAAATAACTATTTTAATTATAGTAGCATGAATGGAATTTAAAACTATTATAACCATTGAATTATTTAAATATTACTCTATATGTTTCATTGTATTTTTTAAATAAATTATTTTCTATAATATTTAAAAAAAATTGATTTTAAATAATTTCATTCAAAATGAAAAGGGTATATTCCCCAAGATATCTTATAGTGATATTTTAGAAGCATATTTTTCTATGTCAACATCCTTTGAGAAATATTATCATTTACTGGGGATATGATCTAATGATACCATCCAATATATTTCTCTAAATGGTATATATCCAGACTAGTGGGGTAATTTATTGATCTTCCATATGCTATTTCAATCAATATACATAGTTATTGATTATTAAGGAATAGTGGTTAAGTTGTAATATTTATCCATATAATGAATACATTGGAATTATTAAGTATTGGGTGGTGTAGAAATTTTATGTCTCCTCTATACATTGGTATGTCTCATGAGATAAAATAGGTTGAGTATTTGGTAGATGGAACCCATTTATGAATATGTATTATCATCAGACCTCAGTGGTAAGTTTAAGATGTTTGTAATTATTAATTAAATCATTATGAAATCAGTTATTCCTGTATAAGTGAATATATGAATAGTTATGATATCCATGAGTAAGTTTCAAGCTCATGTGATTATTTATATGGAATTATTTTATCATCATTCATTCCTACCATATTATTATTTATGATCAAGTTATTTATTGAATGATATTTTATTTTATTTATTTACATTTTCATATTTATTATTCCTTATTTACCCATGATAGAAATTTTTCTATTAAACCCTTACTAAGAATTTCATATCACATTAATTTTGTTTCCCCTCCCCATTATATAGAGAAGGGATCTTTGAATAAGTTCAAGGATGCTGGATATTTACTTTAACAATGTTTTTTTTTATTTTATAAATGTATTATGAGATTTGTGTTTGTATCTAGTTTACACAGACTACTAAACTATTCTGTACTTTGGGATTTGATTGCTTTATATGAGGCCTTACCTATTTGTTTATATTTATTTTCATGATTTCTCTATTTTAATTTAAAGATTTATGACATTATTCATTTCAGTATTATGAAATTTTTTATTTATCTCTATGTTATTATTTTAATAGTAATGATATACATGTTTAACTATCAAACTCAAGAAATAATTTATATGTAATTATTTTATAATCATTAATACCTTCTATATTATTCATTATTCTCAAGTTATGGATTATGTTTAATGTGTTTTTAGTTATTTACCTTACTAAAATGATTAATCCTTATTTACAAACGATGGATTCTACTGTACATAACCCTTACTGATCATTTCAAATCGGTCTTATTTTGTATCCTTTGACTATGATAGTAAAAATGAATATTTAAATGTGTTTATGGGTATAGAATATTTACTTTCATGATTTTGTATTTTATATTTCCAAATTTAATGTGAGATTTAATTATTTATCCTATTTATCAACACTATTAAACTATTCAGTCCTTTGGGATGAGGCTTCTTGTATTTTATTCCTTTTCAATAAAGAAACCACTATCTCTGAGAAACTGGAGTTGGGGTCCTTAAGGTTGGTATCAAGTAAATTTTAGTATAATACTTGGTACCTAGATATAGGAAAAAATATATTATAGAACATGACACTATGAATAACTTTTTGTATAATTCTAAGTATAAGATAATATCTTAATGTTTTGATAAGGTAGAGATTATGTGTTTTTATAGGAACACACCCCAGTCTGAATACTGTAGGTGGACGTGGATTTTTAATAGATTCATATTGGGGTAGTAACCCCAAAATATTTATTTGAGTGTATCAACAATCCTTATGGTTTTCAAAAAAAAATCTTTACATTATGTCTTTTTGAAAATTATAGAGGATATTCTTGGGTTAATTCCAATTTTCCTTATGCACAATTATAGATGATTTAAATAGATGATGAAAATTAATTATATAGGTTAAAATTAAGGTGTATAAGATTGAAAATAATTTTTCATTATTGAATATCCTAAAAATAATTTTAATGATTATTTGGTTTCCCAATATGATTATTTTTACTCATACTATGATTTTTTTACTCCATGGATTGAACTTGGAATAATCATACCAACATTAAATTTGACGGAGAATGTGATGATTATGAGTAACAAAATTTGATGATGACTAGAGTTAAAGACATTATGATGATTCATAATCATTTCTAACAATATATGATTAACAACGTAAAACTTAACCATCTATAAAACTCACCAAAGAAGAGAATAATATAGTTACCAAGAGGCTAGGTGGTAGATAAAATGGAGGAAATAAGGTTAATTTCTCTTTATGTTAGATATGTATAAAGAGAAATGCCATAGAATGTCTCAAGAAAATGGGAAAATATTTATTGTATGGAAGAGGAGGGAATAGATCTATAAATTTTCATAGAAAAATGAATAGTTCTATGGGTGGATATGAAGTTCATCCTAAGTTACCATTTATAGTTCAATATCTTATATATGGGTACTGTGGGTATTATCCATGAAAATTCATGAATCTAATGGTTAACTCCTAGACCACATAAGGACCTATTTTATTTCAATAATTTAGGTTTGAGTATTGAGATTTTTATGTATTGTGATTAAATAATTATGTTGTATAAGTTTTATATCAATGATACTCTGGATATTAGAATCATGAAACATGTAATAATTATCCAATAGTAGTTTTACTTTAAGGATTCGAAAACATATATAGAATAGAACTAATATCTAAGAATAGTGACTTCTTAGTAAGGTGATAATGCTTAGTTGGGATAAATAGATGATTGACATTGATGATGTAAATGAGATAGTATTTGTGACCTTGAAAATTTGTTAGTGGTTTTATTATAAATTGATTTAGGTCATCTTTGATAAAGTTTATTACCTTTCTGGATTTATAGAAGTAGTCTATGATTTTTTTTGAATAATAAAGATTTTGATATTCTTTGGAAGCGTACATGTTTACATGTGGGGTTAAATTAATAGTTATATATACTATCATTACTTTATAGTTTTATGATTTTCATTTGTTCAAAAGCATAAAAACATATTTTTAGATTTTATGTGATGGGATTATGAGGTGATTTGATACTTTCACTGGGTTTTGAGAATAATAATATATTTAGTATTAAATAACCTTTTGGGTTAGATTATGATTTTATGTTATGATAATTATAGTCTATTATATTTTTATATAGATATAATCTTAAGTGCTGAGAAGTGATTCTTAGAAATGTGATATTTTAGAGATATTAATGGTCATGATAAGGACTATATTTCATGTTAGTATCCTAATTTTATTCATGATACTTTTGTGTGAAGTTCACAACATTATAATATTATATAGTGAATTATGATTTTTTTTGGAATTCCTTATTGGGTTGAGGTATATTTTACCATTTGGATTCACATGTGGTTTAATAAGAAATATTATTTAGGAATAATGAAACTAAATTTTTAGTGATATAAGTTAAAAATAATTATATCACATTGGTTGTTAAAAAAATATTTATTGTTTTGGTTATTGTGCTTAATTGGGATATATGTTTATTTATTTATATAAGAATCTATGTTGAACCTTTAGTGACATTGTGAAATTTTGAAGTAAAAAATATTTATTGTTTTGGTTATTGTTCTTAATTGGGATATATCTTAATTGTTAAGAAGTGATTCTTGGAAATGTGATATTTTAGATATATTAATGGTCATCATAAGGACTATATTTCATGTTAGTATCTTAATTTTATTCATGATACTTTGGTGTTAAGTTCACAACATTATAATATTATATAGTGAATTATAATATTTTTTGGAATTCCTTACTGGGTTGGGGTATATTTAACCATTTGGACTCACATGTGGTTTAATATGAAATATTATTTTGGAATAATGAAACTAATTTTTTAGTGATGTAAGTTAAAAATAATTATATCACATTGGTTGTTAAAAAAATATTTATTGTTTTGGTTATTATGCTTAATTGGGATATATGTTTATTTATTTCATCTAGGACTTCATTTCTCCCTTTCAGTAAGTTATTAACCCCAAACCTAATGAAAATATCCAATATTTTTGGATAATTCAGTCACTAAAAGGTTTAACAAACATAATTAGTTGTATAAAACCACTTCAAGCATAATTCTATAAACTAGGAGATCCATACTAAGGCATTAAATTCTATCTCACTAAGAGAGGAAAACAAAAGGGTGACACCATCACTCTAGCCTTTCCACTTTGGGAACAATTATCATTGTTTCCCAATTAGGAAAATACTTTACCCTAAACTTCCACAATAGTGAATCTTCATCCTAGATTTCCACCTTGGTGATATTATTCCCAACAATATATTTAGGGAACCATATTTTCCCTTCCATTACACTAGGGTGAAACTTCACTCTAGTTATTCCCTAGGGAGACAACTTGTCTCAAGCCTCCCTAAAAAAACCACTTCTCTGAAGACTTTCTAGGTAGACTTCTTCACCTAAACAACAATAAGGAAACCACCTCACCCTAGACTAATTAGAGAAACCACTTCACCCTATTCTCACTAAAGAGACTTAAAGGACCAATAGAGATTTTTTTGGTCACTAACAGGGGGAGTTTAAATCAATGATCTTCTCTTTTTTTGTTTTCTTACATTAAAAATAATATGTTTCTTCCTTTATTGAGAAATTACCCTACTATGAAATAACAAAATAGAACATTTATAGGAACATAGGTATTTACAAGGTTCACTACTCAATAAGAGCAGCTATACTTGGCACGTTTTATAAGTAAAATAAGATCACACAACAAAAAATATTCCTTCATTGAAAAATTTAACATGTATCCACTATAATACATGATTTATTCACACTTTACTTTATACAAGTTCAATATTATAATTATTAGATTTCTTGTATAGTTTATTGAAAGAAAAAATATTCCCCATCTTCTTTATTACATAACTACACACAATACAATCATAACTTTACCTCAATGACATTAAATAATTTAAATTTTTAGAACTTTATATAATAGAGAAGAATTTTTTTTCTTATTTAAAATTGATAAAAGTAACACCAGCATAGTCTCTACATTAATTATATGTATTTTTTTATATAATATCATAGAATAAATCTCTATAATTATATCATAAATCAAAATAAAAAAATTGTTATATTCTTCCTTGAAATTCTAAACTAATTTAAACATCATAATAAATTCCAAAAATACACCATTCAAAGTGCTGTATAAAAATAGGTATTTTCCTAATATTTCTCTAATTGATTAATAATAATTGTTCCACCTTCATTTTTGTGTGAGGATTCTTCATAGATATTTAACATATTTATCTATGTTTATTCCAACACCTCATTCATAGTCATGTATCCATATTCATTGATTATCAAAATTTGTACCCTTCAATATAAATGTATCCAAATTTACCAACATTATCTAGCAGCATGAATCAACTAGGTGTCTTTCCAATGTGAATCATTCAGATATATAATTATCCTCCCTAGAGAAATCACATACATGGTCCATTCACATATATAGATTATATAGGTATGAATATTCATATCACTACTGGAAAATGGACCTATCCCCACGGTTTTGGAGAAAACCGTGGGGATAGACCCCCCCCCCCCCCCTATACCCACGGTTTTGTAAAACCGTTGGTATAGGTGTCTATTGAAGACCTATACCCACGGTTTTCCAAAACCGTGGTTATAGGGGGGTCTATCACCACGGTTTTCCCAAACCGTGGGGATAGGTCCTGGAGACTGATCTATACCCACGGTTCCCCAAAACCGTGGGTATAGGGGTACCTATCCCCACGGTTTTGGGGAAAACTGTGGGGATAGGTCTGGCCTAAAATTTCTATACCCATGGTTATGAAAAACCGTGGGTATAGGTCACTTTTGTGTGCGCAGGAATTTTTTTTTTCGCGGGAAAGAAATTTTTTTGGCGGGAATCCTATACCCACGGTTCTTCCCTCTATACCCACAGTTTTTATAAATATATTTAACTAAATATATATATATATATATATACATATAGCTGATGTTAGGGTAGTGGTTATACGTGGTGTTTGCAGCGGAGAGGTCACGAGATCGAAACTCAGCGCCTGCATTATTTTAGGACCTATACCCACGGTTTTAAAACCGTGGGTAAAATCCGTTGACACTGTGACAATTCGATATGTTTCGGTGACATGGTGGCAGGACACCTATTCCCACGGTTTTGGAAGCCCATGGGTATAGGCTGGGGACCTATCCCGACGTCGTTCCAGTGCACGGTTCCCAAAACCGTGGGTATAGGCTGTTTTTCCAGTAGTGTATATTTGAAACATTTGGATATTTGAGTCACCTATATGAATCATGATGTTATATGAATCACTAATCTATATCGATCAACTGGCTATGTGATCTTACTACGTGGATCATTCATCTATACAGATCATTCAACTAAATGACACTTCACTTCAACTCAATGTCTCTATAATTCCCTAATTTTATCATATTAATGATTAAAACATATTTCATATTCAAAATCCATATTCAAGAACAATGTGAAATAATCATGATATAATTTTTCATGATATTTGATCTTTAAAATAATTCACCAAATTTCATCGATAGATCTAACAAATCATTGAGAAGGATAAAAAAATTAGGTGTTGAAACAAAAGACAAAAACCAAAGAATTTCCACTTCCCTATAACATCCTAAGATATTAATTTATGATTTCCTTTAAATAATACAATTTGTTCAATTGCTTTCACCATACACAACACAAAACATAAGTAAAACCATGATATATTTTGATAAAATAAACATGTTTAAATGCAACCATTAAAAACCTAGTTGTTTAATTTTTGGGAATGAAAATGAGTAACTACTATATTAATAATATGTATATACAAAATAATTTCCACTTTAAACAAAAATTAAATTCAATTAGTTTACATAAAATGAATAATAAGATCATTTATTATTTAGAAATGTTTTCTTCTAAAAAATTATCTTCTATACAGTACACATTTCTATTTCAAGAAATATATGATTAATGAAAAATTTATATTCATATTAACAATTGGTTAACACCAACATAGTTGGTAAATGATATGAAATAAGAATAATAAAAATTAATTTTTGAACATCTCATTTTAAAATTAAAATAGTTTTTCAATTATATTTTTTGAATTCATTTAAAAAATAAATTTTTTAACTTTATAATTTTTAATTAATAAAAAAATTGTTTATTTTTTAATTATCCATATAAAAATTTACTTGGAACAAATTTTTTATATTTTTTTGTAAAACGTTAGTTTTTAGTCAAAAAAATATGATTTTCACGAAACTTTTAATTTTTATGACTTTAAAATTATATAATAATTACCTAAAAATTTATAAAAAAAACTTATGTAATAAAATATAAATTTTCAAAATACAATTATTTATTTTAGAATTTTATTTAAACTTATAAAACCTATGGAAATAATTTTTATAACTATTTAAAATTATAATTTAATAGCAAACTAGTTTCAATATTATTGTTGAATCAAATATTGTAAAGGGGGATTTATTTTTTTCATACCTTGGAAGACTCATAACCTTTATTTGATTTATAATAAATCAATTTATTTAATTAGAATCGGTATTGAAGATAATTTTACCTTATATATAAATTTAATTCTTAAAAATGTTTTTTCTATAAATATTGTTATTACATAATTATGTGTATTTGTTTTAAATTTAAATTTTCACACTATTAGAAATTTAATTTGATAAAATGATTTTCAAATTTGAAATTATATGTATCAAACTATGTAAAAATTTTAATCTTAATCTATTTCATTAAAATTAGTTTATATGGTTTACGAATTTATTTTGCAGGTAAAATCTGTTTGGGTAAAAGGAAAAAATTTAAAACAAAAGATTCATAAAACTCTCAAAGTTGTCCCAAATATAACTTACTATGGTGAAATTTTACCCGTACTCATTTTCCCCTCATATTTTCTCTATTTTTATGCTTGGTCACATGAATAGTAACCTTACATTATTGAAAATGTAAGGGCATCTCCCAAAACTATCATTTATTTCACTTATAAAAAGGTAACATGTTATCTAAATTAAGAACAAAATATATTTATAATTTACTTGTTAAAAAATGAATATTTTATTTTCATACAAGACTCACCCGCATTCAAAATCTTATGGTAACTATTACTTATCATAAGGATTTAATTTACAAGGAGATTTCTAAGGAGAATCCATGTCCCTAATGTGAGTATTATCAACTATATAGTTTTTATAATTAATTAAAATATATTAGATATATTCTAAGAGTGATAATAAAAAAATAATAGTTCCATTTATGATCTCTAAAGTTACTATATTTAGTTAATTAATATTTTTTATTCATATACCACATATATTAATAAAAATAATATTGTTATTCATGTGTTTTGAAGATTATCACTTCCTTGACGCAACATGTTTCATTTTCATTCACATGCTTACATGAATGGATATAATTATGGTATTAATAGAGAAATTTTATTTTTATGATGTCATTATGGTTCTTGTATGACATGTTTGAAAACCTATTAATGATATGATCCAGAAATGATCATTGTTAATTTAATAATTTAAAATAAGTGTACTAGGAGGATAACTATTTTACTTAAACTATGTAACGTTTTATATCTATAATTTCCATTATAATTACTTAAAATTATGATATATCAAACTTATAAACCCAAAATTAGATCATTAGGCTTCTGGTATAATTATATTACAACAAAACCACCGAATAATCATTCATTAAATAAGGGTATCTTCATTTTTTGGGTTTGTTTAACCCCCTAATTGAACAATACTATGAATATATATAATGAATAAATATTTTAACATAATTACATGTATAATATGATATAAATTTTTAAATAATTATTTTTATGGACATTTTGAATCAATATTTATTTCAATAATTAATAAAACACACGTCGATCATCAAGAATTATTGAATCATAATTATTATTGATTTTATATTCATGGATAAAGACATAGACACTCTTGAAATGGGTTTTAGATAGAAAAAAATAATTTTAAATCATAAAAAATGGAATCTCTAATGATCTATTAATGATTAAATTTGAAAATTGGATGAACATAGACACCTCTATTATAAAACTAGTACAAATGATCAAAAACAATAAACTCCCTATGTAAAAAATAAAAATAATTAATGTAGAGAATGGCTATTTATGAAGAGTATGAATAAAAATAAATATGATTAAACTGATGAATTAATTTATTAACATATATATGTTTGTGATACATGTGGTAAAATTACATTTATGTATGTCAAGAAAATGGGTAAAGGATTTCTTCACAAATTCCTTACTCTGAGGCATGTTTGGTGTTATTCACCTAATTTCTTTTATGTGATATATATACTACCTATTTGATATATCATATCAAGAATCATCTTTCCTTCATGTTATTTTATGTTTAGGTACAATCCTTCTCTCTATAAGTGTTTTTTATTTTAATGTCTTTAAAATCTTATGGGTTTTCTTGGTCTCTATTTTGATTCTTTGAGACATAATATATATTGTGCACCATGTTCGATTTAGATCTTGAATTCACATCCCATGGATATATTATTACCATAATATTTATGTTTGAAGGGATTTAGTAGCCAAATTAGGTTCCCTTATTCAATTGGTTGTTGATTCAGTTGTTTCCTTGGTAGTGAGGGTTTTTGGTAACATGATTTCCATTCACTGAGTTATAATCATTATTTGAAATTCTATGTTTGTTGTATTATTAAATTTTATTTTATTATATTGTATTCACTCATTGTTTACTGGTGATATTATTCCAACCACATAATACCTTTGATTAAAATTCCTCATTTCTTGGGTTATGTTCTTTTAAATCCATATACTTTACTTCTCTGAATGGATTATGATCATATTATTCTAATATTGACTAAGTTTTATACTCATTGATCTATATGGTGTAAACATCAAATTTTACATAACTTATATTATTTGATGTTCGCTAAGAAAGTATGTTATTCTATTGATATGGGGAAAACTATTAGCATTCCTTATATCCTTATTCCAATATAGATGATTATTAGAAATCAAAATTTATATTTCATATCCATCCAAATTCTTCCTTCGAATGGGTTTTGATCATGTTATCCTTTTTAGTTACATGGGGAGAAGTATTGGAATTATTAATGACTATTGACTACTAAATTTGGATCATTGTAGGTTTATTTATATATTTCTCACTAAATGGATATCCACATTTTGTTGTGTAAAAAAGTGTGATGTCCCAACCCTGAATCCACAGAGTAGTGCCCCGTTTCGGTTAGTCATAAGGCCTCAAGACCACCTCCTCATACGCTAGAGGCTACTAACCACCATTGAGAGTCCAAGGTGGTGTAGTGGGAGACTGTACCCTCATGGTCATTTTATAATAATTGTATAATAAATATTTAAATATAACAACCATAATAAATGAACACCACAATATTACAAGGTAAATATATATACAACTTAATAACAAAATCTATCAAAATAAACATCACGTATCATATAAAAAATGATATAATGTCATGTATCTATTAAAAGGAAATAGTCATACATCGAAATAGGAATCTAGTATAATACATGTATCAATATCTCTAAAAGACCAAAAATTATACTCTTAATAGGATCATGATTCATATCTCAGTCCTTTGCTTCCCCACTCCCATGCTATAATCAATCAAGCATCAACAACTAGGTGCTTTCCCCATTTTGTACTTATCTCCACATAATCTTCATGGCTACCATCAGTGGCCTAGATAGGTTGTAAGATAAACTTATTATGAAACCACCAGTTGTGTCTATAAATATCCATTCAATTAATATAATATGATTAGTGTGCATATATAACAATGTTTTGCTATAATAAAAACTGTAAAGGGGTGTCTCTAGTTCTTGAAGGACAGTAGGCTAACACTAACTAATTCGAACTATGCGAGGGAAACCTAATAACAAAATTTATCATGGACATATAAATATAAGTGTATATGTATTTATGTATATATATACACACTATATACATTACTAAATTTATATCCATGTATACACATATGTAGTGTTAGCCAAGACCCAAGGTGTAACTCAGGCATCCATGTATAGTCACTAAAATTTCATAAGTTTCAAGGGACACCGTGTCCAAGTATCACAGGTGTAAGGGATTTCATTCTAGAGTATCACAGTATAAGGACTTTAGGAACTTATCTTACAAAAGTTGGAATTTTATGCCCATGTATCAAAGGTTTAAGAGGATCCATGCTCGTATCTCATAAAAGTAGAGACACCATACCCATATATCACATGTGTATGGGATTCCATGAGAATGTATCATAAAATTAGGGAATAAATTCCTATAAACCAAAAAATTGTAATGTACTTAATGCATTTATATCTCAATAGTGAATGGGACACCATACCCATTTATCATAATAGTGTAATGGTCACCATGACCAAGTATCATAGTATAGGGATGCCATGCCTGTATCTCATTGAAGTAGGGATGCCATGACCGTATGTCATAGGTGTAATGAACTACATTCCCATATCTTATAAAATTAGGGATTTCATGCCCATATATCCCCACACTAGTAAAAGTTCAAAGTCTTTATCAAGAAATAATATATAGTTCTCTGTTTATTAGCATTTTACATTAATAAGGGTGTAACTATTGTCCTATTAATGTAATTTATGTGTTCGTATCACTCAATTATATTCAATTTATTATAGTCATCACTATTAAAAGTCACAAAAAACCATATTGAAGATGGTTTTGTCACTTAAACATTTATAATAATAAAGGTAGTTCCTTAGGCACACTTCAAAGGGTTGAAACAACCGATGGGGAGATATCCCAACAAGAATAAAGGGATATTAGATTATTCATATAAAGGATATTTAATTAAACATTATTTACGGGTATTTTAAATAAATTCATGGATAACATGGAATGTTGTTTTATGAAACATGGTATCAGGAAATAACACTTGAGGAATATCTACTAGACCACCTACCGTATGCCAGTGTAAGAACACTCATCCAATATCAGGCTTTGGTTTGGTCCTACCTAATAGAAAATGTAAAAATAGATAAACATCTATAAAATATGTAAAATGATCTTATAGAAAAAATAAAATCTTTGATAGGGTGATAAATTATAAAATGAGCCAACGTAATGGTGAGTTCACCGATGGTGGTCCAATATGACAGAAAGATCTTAAATCAGAATCTTGACCGATGAATGGATTCAAAGGCTAGATTTAATCTCAAGAGAACTCAAAAGGGGAGGAGAGGAAATGTAAAATAGATTAATGAGGTATTATATCAAAAAATAAAAAAATCATTCCTCCTTTTAAAAAAACTAACCCATTTAAATTACATGACATGTAAAATTTACATAACATGTATTGCACAGGTTTTTACCTCTGGGGAAAACCATTACATGTTTTGAAAGAGGTATTTCCAAACCAATACACATCACCTATTTAATAAATTATACGTATTTAAATACACGCCATTTATTTTTCCTATAGATAGCATCCATACCCCTTCTCCTTTACCTCCATTTAAAAATCATCCCTCTCTATGGCATAGTTTTCAGGTTTAATCTACAAGAGGTATACAAACAAGGGTTCAACTAAAAATTTAAAAGATCCATAACTGAATGAAAAAACAAAGATCATACATAATTTTCTCATTAAAGGAACTCATCCCAAATATTCCCTTCTAAGGGTGGTCAAACCTCATCTAAGAATAACTCCTGGCACCAAGCACATACGTCGACCACCCAGTCCCAAGTCTCTTCCTATACATGGTTATGTTGTCATAGTACCAATACTAAATGGACAGACCAACATCAAAAATACGTCATACTCTAATTAATGATACATTTTAGATAATACTCACTAAAATAATCACCATCCAATTAAACCTACTCAAGATTAAAAGTTTGATAAAAGTCTTCATGGTAACAGTAAAGCTGTGAAATGTGGAAGACATCGTGCATGGAATGGTACCTTTGAGGTACCTGCAACAGATGAGCTGCCAATCTGACTCTATAAAATATCTCAAAGGCCCCAATAAAGAAAGGTTACATATTCCATTTCCTTTGTATCTATATCTTCCCAAATATTGGGTGATACAAATAAAAAAACATGATCCCAGACCTCAAACACTAGAAGTTTTTTATGGTGATCAGAACACAATTTATTTCTAGATTGAGAAGTAGCCATACATTTTCCAATCAATTAAACCTTCTCTGAAGTCTCAATCATGAAACAAGAACTTAGTATCACTAATCCCCCTAACAGTATTTATCATAGAGACTAATGAAATTTCCTACCATATAAGGTGTCAAACGAAGCCATATGAATTGTTTCTATAAATCTTTTATTGTATGAAAACTCAATGAGGATTATATTTTTCTTGTAAGAACACATGAAATTAAGTACACATGCTCGAAGCATGTACTATAGTACCTGTAGAATCTATTATAACTAATTGTTGGTTTGGGGGGTGAAAGGTTATGATCTAAAGTAACTGTGTACCCAAATCCTTTTATAACCCCTTCTAGTACCTCAATGTGAAATTAGAATCCTTTTCTAAAATGATGAAATGAGGATCCCATGTAAGAATATAATCTCATGAACATATAGTATTCCAATATCATTAAATGATAAAGTCTCTTATATGGGATATAAGTGGGCTACCTTCTCCAGTCATTCCAGGACTATCCAAACTATGTTGCTACCCTAAGATGACCTTGGTAAACCAAACAAATATCCATCACAACCTAATCCCATTTCCATTATAGGACCAGAAATAGTTATTACAATCTATCAATATACTGGTGTTATAACTTCACCTACTAAAAGTTGGAACACCGTGTGAGAAAACATATTATTTGATGTTTCATCTCAGTCCGCCAATATTGGTGACACGTACGATGATACATTTCAGAGATACCTGGTTTCACTTCCAACAAAGAATTATGGGACTCTCATATAATATCCCCTAAAAATTAATTAAGAACCCGTGTATACACAGGATGACATCTCTATTGACGGACTAATCTGGAGGTCATTCCTCACCTGAGATACCTTCCTGTAAAACCAAACATTCATGATCAAAAAACATCCTTCTCTTCACCCTATACAATAGTGAAAAGGTAATTACTAAGGTTTCAAGAAAATTCTTCCCATAAATCTCTTAGTACTCTATATGCAACTCATAAAAGAGATATATCATCTTACGTTCATCACTATAATCCTGAATGGATTGTGCCTGTGTTTTCTGACTTAGTGTATCACCTATTGTACTTCTCTTTACAGGCATATAGGTAATCTCAAAGTCAAAATACTAAAGGTATTCAACACATAATCACTATTTTTGATTTAATTGATACTATATAATGATATATATAAGGTTATAGTGGTCTTTAAATACCACAATGTCCTCACTCATCCAATAATACCTCGATAAACACAAGGTGTGAACAACTAATGGAAGCGAGAGGTCGTGTTTCATGTAATTATTCTCATGTGGGATCAATTTCCAAGACCCATGAGAAATGACTCAATCTTCCTACATCAACATTACACCTATCATAATGCTTGAAACATAACAGAACCCTATATACCCTATGTCAGGCTCTATAAAATTTATTAATATTGTCGAAGTAATCTTTACTTTAACCTCCTAAAGTGCCTTCTCAAATTCCTCAAACTACAAGAACTTCACACCATTCTTATTCAAACTAGTAAGAGGTGATGAAAGTCGGAATAAATACTATATAAAATTCATATAATATCCATCCTCTGTAAGAAAATATATATATAACACATTCTTGGGCTTCTCTTGGGTAACTATTACTCTCACCTTCTATGGGTCAACTAATACTCATAATTCCAAGATAATATGATGAAATAAGTGAAACTTGTCGATTGAGAAGTGGAATTTAATGAGATAAGCATATAGATAGTGCTCTATTCATGAATTCAGAATGATCTCAGGATGTTTTGTGTGGTTGTTTTGAGTATGAAAATCCACCAAGACGTCATCTATTAAGACCACCGTGAATGAATCCAAAAATGGGTGGAAGACATATTTCATCATATCAATGAAAACATATGGTGCAATCATGAGACCAAACAACATAATTAGATACTTATGAAGACCATAGCCTCTATGGAATGTTGTATGAGTTAGTTATGAAGGTCTTACCTTCACCTACTGATATCTTGACCTAAAGTCAATCTTAGAAAACACACTTTCTCCTTAGATCTATTCAAAAAGGTTATCTATAAGAGGAAATGTATATTAGTTCTTCACATTATGCTGATTAAACATCTGTTAATCCACAAAAAAACATAGGTGTTCCACCCGCCTTCTTGTAGAAAAGTACTGGTGAACCCCAAGGGGAAGTATTGTTCTATATAAAACCCCTATATTCTATATCCTTCAACTATATCTTGAGATTTGGTTAGTAGGTATTGTCTATCCTATAAGAATTAATGGACACCTATGTTTATCCTAGAACCAACTCAAAAGATAAATCCACCTCTCGCTCAGTAGTTAAACAAAAAACTCATTGGGGAAGACATCCAAGAAAGGGTATACTATATGATAAAAATTGACAAGATGTAACCCCTTATCATCCATATAATAGATATCAATCAAGGTGCCTAATCCACCTAGCTAAATATTCTCCAGTCCATATCTACATTCCTATAAATCCCATTAACCCTTATGAAGGTAACTACTTCCTTGTGGTGATGTAAACAACACCTTTCGTTGATATCAGTATACATAGACATGATAGGGGAGTAAATATTATATCCTTATAATGATATCAATGTCTATCATCTCAAGGATGAATAGATAACATTATAATTGATAGTCTTATATCTCAATGGGTAACTCCCTACATTGGTGTATACTCTATGAACGTATACCCAAATGTGTTTCAAGGTACATCACAAAATATAAATACTCAATATCAAGAAAACTTATTTCTACAATAGCCACATAGATAAAGGAATGTGAAGCATTGGTATCTAATAAGGATGAAATGATGGAAGAGGCTAATAGAATAGTAACATGAATAGTAAATAGTTGGGAACCATGCTCCTCTGGAATAGGATGTACTGAATAAATCTATCGTGATCAATGGCCTTATGCTGCCACAAGACTACACTGAGTGGGTCCACCCTATTGGAGCTATGTATCTGAAGCCTAGAAATCTCATCCATGATTTCCTATTCCTCTTGTACGGATAGTAGTATTCCAGGTACCTACCTAGTGAGGTTCTATTAACCCCACTTCTGAAATAGGAGCTAATATAGATCCTCTACCACTAGGTGTAAATGGGAAGGCCCTACAAAAATTATTAATAATACCTAACCTTATAAAGCCTCATAAATTAACAGGGTCTCTAGGAAACTAGGGATTCCTATTCCTTGTATTCCCATATTCTTGAAAAAATACTTAATTTTTAGGGTTATCACCTAGTTTTCACTACTTCTACATGTAGACTCAAAGCATCATTTCTTGGAGCTAGTCTAACCACTTCCCTATATCGGTTCTGAACTACCCTAGACTACACCATATTATTCCCTTGGGTCTCTCTCAGTGATAAGAGCCTAGTTTACAATATTATACAAAGTAAAAAACTAAAAAACATTCACCTTTTTATGAATAGGAGGCCAAATTTCTTCCTCAAATCATATCTCTTTCACTGGCTCATCAGCAGTATAAATAAGTGAAAAGCACTAAACCTCAATAAAATTAGATGAGCAGTCCTTAATAGATATAGAAACTTATTGAAGTTTTATGAACTCCATATAATGATCATACCTCAAGGTATCAGAGAAAAATAGTTATAGAATCTAGATTGTAAAATCCTCAAAATGACTTCTCAGTACTAACCTACCTAGTTTATAATATCCCACTAAAGTTTAGTGTATCCTAAAAGAGTACACATAGAGAGCTTCACAATACTCTTAGGAGGTGTCTCAATATACTATAAGATAGATAAGACTATATCAAGATATAACTATAAATCTTGGGGTCACCATCCCTTGAACAATTAGGTGAATGTTGCTTCTGAAACTCATGCGTTAACCCTCCCATGGGAGGGGTTGGTCACAAAACTGCCTGTATAGTCCGATTAAGTAGTAAAAACTCCCATCAAAACCAAACATCATTAGCCACATCAGGGATAATAGTTGTTTCTACTAGTGTCACTACTGGAGGTATCACTGGTGAATTACAACCCACCACCTTCAAATCATGGTCTCCACTACCCTCTTGGCGCACAACCTTAGGACATCATTGTGGTATAGCTCTACAAATTATAGACACACAACTCAAATAGGATTTAATAATTATAATTTCATAGATACATGAATATGATAAGTAAAATCCTTCTTATATAAAATTCACACCCCTCTAGCTTCTCCTATGGCCAGGTCAGGGTGATAGGATCGATAATACAGAACAAAAGAGACACTACCTAGTTCCCACCACTATGGTTGAGTTTAGGCCAAGCCTTTTGTTTCAATGTAAAGGTGTAGGGATATAAAATATCAATTGAAATTAATGAAGTAAAACATCCTCTAATTTTAAATTGGAATCCTGATTTAATGGACACCATATTTAAATTACAAATTTATCAATTCATTCATTTAGATAATAGATGATTTATCTAAAGTACCAATCCAAATTTATACAAGTACATTCTTTATAAATTTAAAATCATAGTTCATTTAACTTAATCTGACCATTTACATAAAATAGAATAATATAATTGGTAATATGAGACGATTTAACTATATGAATCATAATTCCAAATCTATAGAGGTACATGTACTCTTTAGATTATAAAAGAAATTTATATATTTCAAATAAACTAACGTTCAGTCTATGTAACCTTATTTGCATAACTCTACTTGTGAAAATTGGTTAATTAAGGTTCCATCATAAAACTATTTAGGAAAACATCATTTAGGTTGATGCATACACTTTAATAACCCATTAAATAATCGTCCTTTTTCTATAAAATCTTTAGTTTCATAAGAGATATATCGTTCAAGGAATATAAAAAAAGTATCAAGCAGCCATGTAATTTATCCTATAAGGAATGGTGTAATTCATGACATATTAGTTCTATAAGGTGCCTAAAAAGATTCTTGATAAATTATTCCTTGCAGTATTAGGCAAAGGCTAAAATATAACCCAACATCATAATAATATTAAACATCGCATATCATGTGAAACACTCAATGATGGATTCAATTCAACTATAATATGAAGAAACTGAATCCTGATATCCCATACCAGGTAATTTTTATTTTTCCCCATATGTGGGTAAGCTACTCTTAGACATAGGCTTATTACCAAATCTCAACTTATAAAAGTCTCCTTTTTTACAATCCTAAAGTTTTAAGGCAAAGAAAAGAAACATATGATACCACTTTGTTACATCTCATCCCGGAAGGCATTAAACAGTGCCCCATGCCAGTTGGTAACCTGGCCTTAAGCATGACTCCCCATTTTCCAGAGGTTACCGACTAACAGCAAGGGTCCAAGGTGGTACAGTGGGGAGACTATACTCTCATGATCAGATTATCATAGTGGTATAATAAATATTTAAATAGAATAAGCATAATAAATTAACACCACAACATCCAAAGGTAAATATCTAGATGTAATAATAAATAATCCATCAAATGTAGCATCTCGTATCATATAAAGAATAATGTAATGTCATGTATTTATTGAATAAAAATAAGATTACTTGGAAGTAGGAATAAAATATAATAAATGTTTCAAAAGAGAAAAATGACAAAAAATTATATCTCCAATTATATCATGAACCATAGCTCAGTATTGTGCATCCCCACACCCATGCTATAATCAATCAAGCAATAACAACCGGGCACATACACTTTTCCCTACTTGAATCCACATAATATTCATAGGTACCATCAGTAGCCATGATAGGGTGTGAGATAAACTCGGTGGTCCACTATCAATGTTTTCTATAAATATATAGTTACTTCATATAACATGATTCGGGTGTATATTTAATAATGGTAAGTGGCAATAAAATCTATAAAGGGGTAGCTCTAGTTCCTGAAGGACATAAGGATTACACTATCTACTTCATCCCGTGCTGGGAAAACCTTTGAACTAAATTCATCATGGAAATATATGTATAAGTTCATATGTATGTAAGTATGTATGTATGTAATATATATGTAGGGACATTTATATTTGTATATAAACCTATGTTGTTCTAGACAGGACAAGATGTGTAACTCAAGAATCCATGTCTAGTCACTAGAGTGTCACAAGTCATAATGGACACCATGCTCGAGTATCACAGTGTAGGGACCCCATACCCAAGTATCACCATATAGGGACACTTTTCTTATATCTAATAAAAGCAGGGACACAAAGCCCAATATCATAGGTGTAAAAAACCCCATGCTCATATATCATAAAAGATGAAAATTTGTGCTCATATATCATAATTTTAATGGATTCCATGCTTGTAACTCATAAAATTAGGGATTCTAGGCCCATATACCACAACAAAGTAAGGCAATTCATGCTCGTATATCACAATAGTTAAAGGGATTCCGTGACCATTTATCACAACAGTGAAAGGGATTCCATTACCAAGTATCATAACATAGGGATTCCATCAACATATCTTATAAATGTAGGGATTCCAAGACCATTTATCACAACAGTAAATTGGATTCCATTCCCAATTATCATAACATAGGGATGCCACGATAATATCTTATAAATGTAGGGATTCCATTCCCGTATATCATATCTGTAATGGACTCCATGACTCTATATCAAAAAAAATTAGAGAATCTATACCCATATATCACTATAGTAGTAAGCGATCAATGGATTTAAGAAGAGCTAAAAAATAGTTCATAGTTAATTATTAATTCTCTTTGATAAGGGTGTAACCATTTTCTTATTGAAAAAGTGATGTGGTCAAACATATAATGATCCAAACTTTTGGTTTCCAAAAAATGTATTTTATATTATATTATACACCATAGAACTATACCTCATTAATAATTAAATGAGTATAAATTGAAATGTGACCATCATATTTTGACCATTATATGAAAATTGGTCAATTATGAATATTGTTCAATATGATAATTGGAAAATATACTATTGATAAAAATTTTAAATTATTATTAATCTTTTAAAGTAAAATTTTGGCAAAGGAAAGTTGAAATAGAAAGAAGAGTTGATGGTCTCACCCAGTAGATTCATTCCATTTCAAGCCCATTTATCAAAACAGGGGAGGGAGGTTTTATCACTGTGTATCACCCTTGACCATGTCTAATCTTAATTTCGTCAATTGGATCTTGAATGAAATCACCTATGAGATAAGTTTAAGTTTGTGAAGATTACTACTCGGTCGATGTTAGCTGAGTCACCACATGAGTCTACTACCATCACACACCTTACTCTTAGGGATTATGTGGGTTTAGTAAGAGGTTATGTGTTGATTAAATATTTATATAATTTTTAATTACACTTTATAAATAAAATTTTTATTCCCTCATTTCCATTTTAAGAATAATTTTGCTTAACAAAATTGAGATAGAATTTGATAAATTTATTTTTTGATCAGAAATTTTAATTTCTAGCAAATAAATTACTATTATAATGAAATAATATATTGTGAATAATTTTTATTTTAAATAAATAGTATGATTAAAACACTCAAATTTAAATTTATACAATTAAATATTTTTATTTTTTCAAGTGTTAGAATTTTTACTATTCATTTTTTATCCATTGTTATTTTTAATTAAAAAAATATTTTTATATTTAAAATTTAAATTTCAAATAATTAGATAGTTATTATGATAAAATAAAAATCATTTTTGAAATCATCATGTTGGAATTAGGTTAGGGGTAATTTATGATAATTTTCTAAAATATTTAGTTTTTAGGTGAATAGTAAAAATACTGTTTGAGTTCTTCGATAAGTTTATTGACATTATAAGGATGTGATGGGTAATATAAAATTATGGTAGACACATTCAGATTATAATATCATAATATTTATCCCATTTTTCTAATACTATGGAAAATACCATGGTCTTGAATTTATGACTACCTAGGTGTCCAGGGAAATCAACAAACAAATCATCCCTTTTGCTATAAACACACACCCAATTATCCATTAGATTTTATTCTCAACTAATACTCCAAAAATATATGATATTTTTAACTCTCAATTATTCCTAAAAAGGTTTCCCCAAGATCCCAAGTTCACAATATTCGCATTTAAGGAGTTACTCTTCAAGGTAAAGGAAATCTCAACAACAATTTTCCTTTCATGTTTTCTTTTTACGTGGTATTTCCTTAACAATTTCATACTATGTTCATATTTCCATTTTATTTAATCCCTTTTCTATATTAAGAGTCTTTTTTAAATTTTATACACTTTTCCTCTCTCTTTTTACTGTTTTCTAAATACATGTTTCATACCCTTTATGCTGTCGGATTTTCTTCTCCAAATTACTTTCTTTTTCTCAAGAAGTTCTCTTATTTTATTTTTGGAATACTCAAACATATTTCTTTTCTAGGGGTTTTCTCCTAGTTTTTAACATTATATATTTTATTTTGGGATTAAAAAATATGAAACTCTCCTTTCATTTTCGTGTTTTAATAATGACATTAAGATCTGGTCTTTAAGCACTTTACTATTAAAAACCATGATTTTGATATCAAACGTGTTTCTTTTATTCCCCACAGGTTATTTATGAATTTTTTTTTAGGATATATTTGGCTCACATTAATTAATAAATATTCATTTTTTTCCCTAATATCATTTCAATTCATTGGGTAAAGAATTTATTCTGTGGAGATGACATCTTTCATTATACCTTAGTGAATAACCTCAGTCATTTTTATGATACCTAAGTGATTAACCTTGGTGATTTTTTTATGAAAGACTCAAATAAATTTTATATCCAAATTTCCATTTTATTATTCATTTTCTCTTTAATATGATATTTTTTTACTTTTTGCTTTCCTTTATGATATTCTTCCTGTTCTTATCAATATTTCTCATGATCACTTTAAAACTATTTCCCTTGATTTCCCTTAGTGGGCCTCATTTTCACCATTTACTTTAATGAATGTACCTATGATATGAGATGTATTAAGTGTAATTATTATAAACCTTTTATTAATCCCCTCTAGTGGATTAAAATAAATTTTTGTGTTTTCATGAATTTTGTACCATATTTCCAATAAACTAAACATTTAAAGATCTTATGTTTTTTATAATGTAATGAAAATTTGTGTAATAAAAGGTGACATGCCACAGTTGGTATCAAAGGATGGTTTAGTTTTTGGTGGAAATTAGGATTTTTAAAAATTTAGTAATAAACTTATAAAAAAGGTCAAATATAGGAAAACATCCTGGTATTTTAGTGAAATATTAAGTAAGTGGTTTTTGAGCAAAGAAATCTATGTCTAGATATGAAACAGTGGGTGTGGCTCTAGAACAGATGTACGTAGGGGTAACAAATATGAAAAGGTGTGTTAGGCCTGAATCGGTGTAACCTATTATATGACAGAGGTCCACACTGTGAACTTGGTTTGACTCCTCTAGAAGATATTTTTGGTCTATCAGAATCTTTTTATAAACCATTAGGAAGAATTTATAAAAAATGTAATTGTTATTAATGAATAACATACTTATGTTTTAACACATGAAATTCCTTTATAATTATAATATTATTAAATGAAATACATTTCTCACTAAGGTTTTATTCTTTTAGAAAACAATGGTAAAAAGGAGAAACTGTGTAAATGGTGAGTGCAATAGACCAGGTGTTGAGGGTCGTTTTATAGAATCTGAAATGGAAAACATAATGAGAGTGATGAATCAAATGAATCAAGTAATAAACAATAACTTGAATCAAACCAAGAGACCAGATTCACCTCAAAGGGAATAACTTTCTATTGAGTCTTTTAAGTGTTAATGACCACCTTCTTTACATGGATCTACCAACCCATTTATTTCTGAACAATGTATAAGCTCTATAGAAAATATATTTTTTGTACTTTGTTGTTCAGAATAAGAGAAATTCACCCTGGATCTATACTTCTTAGAGGTATATTCTGACCATTGGTGGAACCTAGTTAAAAACATGAATTTAATATGGGATATTGATGAAATAGAGTGGGAAGAGTGAATGGGAACATTTTCCAAAACAAAATAAATCATGTAATGTGAATAAAAATGGAGAGTAATTCATAGAGCTGAAGTAAAAGGAAAATGAATCTATGTGAAGATATTATATGAACTTCACGAGAATTTACCTTTACACCTATAAACTTTTCACAAATCTTAATGGGTAGGTTGAATTATTTTTAGGTGGAATAAGACCTCATTTATGGAAGAATCTTTCCAATTGAGACTATGACATCTATGGGGAGATAGTAAAAAGTGATATGAAAGTTGAACTAGGGTTAAGAGAGATGAAGAGTCCCCATATATCCAATAAAAAATATAGATATTTGGATCCAAACATGGGGAGGGTATTTTTTCAAGGAAGTGGATAAAAGTAATTGAATCATTCTACATGAAACAATTGTGGTAAGAAGCATTTGAGGAACTACTTTCTTAAGAGTGGAAAATTTTACAAGTGTGGAAGAGATGGCCATATTTCTCAGGACTGTCATAATGAGGTGAAGCCATAACTTCTCAGAACTAATGACAAAGGTAAGATGGTGTAGGCCAATCCTAAAGTCCAATGGTTTGAGTGTGGATAGCTTGGGATGTTTTCCAATGACTGCATAAATCCAAAGACAGTGGAAGGGAATCACCATAAACCTCAGAATAGGATAATGGATGTAGTTCATGCTTTCTCTATCATGACATTTGAAGTTGAATATCTAAATAATGAGGTGGAAGGTAATATATTTGTTCTCTAAAATCTTTCATGTTATTTTTTTTTATTCTAGTTCTACTCATTCCTTTATTTCCTCCAAGTTTGAAAATAATATATAATCAATCCTGGAACTTATAGAAGTATATTTATCAGTCAAGACTCTTGGAGGGATTATCCAAGAATCAATAGTATAAAGAAACTCTAGTATTCACTTTGGAGTGCACAATATCATCGTAAATCTAGTAGTAATTCTCAATATATAATTCGATGTTTTCTTAGGGACGGATTGGCTCTCAATTTATAGTTCTAAAATAAAATTCATAAGAAAGGAAATATCAGTAGTCTTGAATAAAAAACATACAAATGTTTTCAAAGGAGATATATATTGACATGAACTTTGTATAAAAGATCTTACCATATCTTTATTTATGGAAATTATTATTGAGGAAGTAAATGAAAGTATATGAATTGAAAATGTCCCCATATTTCAGGAAAACATTAACCTACTTCTTAAGAAATTACCTAGACCTCCACCAAAAAGAGAGATAGAGTTATCAAATGAACACATTACTAGATCCAAGCCAATTTCATAGACCTGTATAGAATAGAAAATGTAGAGATGATGGAATTAAAGAAGAAACTCCACGAACGTTTGAAGAAGAGTTTTATCGGGCTATGTGTGTCTCTTATAGACTACATATTCTCATTATGAAGAAGAAGGATGGATCAATGAGGTTATTCATTGGTCAAAAAAAACTTAATGGGATCACAGTGAAAAATAAATGCCCTCTTCCAAGAATTAATGACATATTTTACCAGCTTTATGGGGATCAATTATTCTCCAAGATTGACTATTGATATGGTTATCATCAATTGAGGGTGAAGAAGAAGATATTCCAAAGACCGCCTTCCGATAAAGATATGGGCATTATGAGTTTATTTTTATACCCTTTGGCTTGACCTATGATCATACTATATTTATGGATTTGATTAATAGGGTCTTTAAATACTACTTTGTTAGCTTTGTGGTAGTGTTTATTGAAGATATTAGGATTCATTGCAAAATTCATGAGGATAATGAGGATTATATAAGGGTTATATTGAAATCTATGAGTAAGGAGAGGCTATTTGGAATATTTATAGAATGTGAATTTTGGTTACAAAAAGATACTTTATTGGTGAACATTATAACGAGTGAAAGAATATCAGTTTATCATTCCAAGATAAGGGTTGTGGAAGAGTGGCCTCATCCTACAATATTAACTAAGATAGTTAGTTTACTTGTATTAGTGGGATATTATAGGAGGTTTTTGAAAAAACTTTTCATATAAGGACCCGATCTTTTTAAATTACATAATATATAATTTTATTCAAAAACTCACTTCCTTTCACATTGAAGATATTTTTAAGTTAATATCTTTATAGAATTGGGAGATAAAACATTCACAACATTAAACATTAGTATATAGTGGATACCATAAAAATAGTATTTATTTCTTTCAAAATATAAAAATTTCAAATAAAACATGTTTTCTCTGACAGTTCCTAAAACATTTAACTTGGCTTCGTTATTTTTCTTACACATCCTTATAACCTGTGAAAATAATTTAAAAACTTGGAGTTTATAAATCAAAACAGATCATTGCATTGTTACAAGTGGCTTGCGCTGAACTGCTTCATACTGTTTGGTAGGCCTACGACAACTCTGTACATCGACAAACAAGATTTAATGAATCAACTTCTATTCATAGCATCCTCATGGCAATACAAAATGTCAGCTCACTGATTAATGAACACTATGATGCCTCGGTCATGGATTTCATGGTTCTCATAAGACTAAAATTTGCAGGCCACTATCCCAACCCAAGGGGCATGATGGAAGTGATTTGGACAAACCCCTTCAATGGGTGGCTAAAATGCAACACGGATGGAGCCTCCAAAGGGAACCACGGTCCATTAGGCTACAGGGTAATTTTCAATAATCAACAAGGGGAGGTGGTGGAATGCAACTATGGTCTGTCCAGGCACATGAAAGATTTGGAGGTTGAAATAATGGATCTCATCAGTGCGGTGTATATCGTTTAAAAACAAAATTGGAACAACATTTGGTTTGAGAGCGACTCGGCCACGATGGTGCATGCAATTAGGATGGGTCAGACAAGGTTGGCTTGGAATCTGGAAGGTAAATTGATGAATTTTCTCAATAAACTCCCTTCCTTAAACTACTTCATTACACATACCTTCCGAGAGGGGAATCACATTGCATATGGACTTGAAAGCAAAGGGTTTCTAGAGGAGAGGTTTATCCACATCAATGCCATTCCTAATGACATGGTACCTCTTTTTACTAGGGACAAATGTAAAATTCCTTTTTTTAATCTCATTTAATGTTTCAAATTTTTCAATTTAAGAGTCTCCATGTTCATCTTTCTCAAAAAAAATTAAAAAACATGGGATTATCATAGAAATCTTAGTAAGGGATATAAATATAAGTAAATAACACATTAGTCCTTGAACACTTGTAACGTATGAAATCATTTTCCGAAAACATAATTTTCACCCATATATACTCGCTTTTTGAAAAATTAGATTTACAAAAGATCCACAAAAAACATAATAACATAAATATAACAATAAAGGTATCTTCAAGAATTAATTATATAATATTGTAACCCTCACGGAAACCTTATAATTTGTAACCCTCATGGTAACCTTACAATTTTTCTAACCATCGTAGTTACACATGGAGTAACCATACGACCGACCTCCAACTTACACATACCCAATGAATTGGAAGGAAATTTAGGTCCCACACTTCATCATAAACAATTCTCAATAACCATAACATAATCATACAACATGAATAATTTCATAAAAACATTTCTTTTGAATTTTTTAAAACAGAATTTAAAAAAAAGGATTTTAAAAGAAAAAACCCTTAAATAAATCTTATAATTGAAGAAAGACTTAACAGAGAGGTTAGAATAATTATATACACTATAAATACCCATAAATAAAGATAATATTATAAAAAACTATCACACAAACAATTTTAATACCACATAAATAAAGAAGTAGAAGGTTAGCCCAAAGAATGGAAATCGGGTTTAGAATTCCCTCACCTCGGGCTTATCTTACTTCAAACTTGTTTAAACCTCATGTATAATGGTAAAAATAGTGTCATTAATATCCTAAATAAACATATCAATCTTTATAGTACCTTCTATGATCATTTCACTACATTATTTCACCCTTTAATTGTTAGTATTTTGTTCATCGCACTGTTTTTGGGTGAGTTCTTTACATGATTTTCATGATTGGTCCATGATGGTTGTTCTTTTCAATTATAAGTGAAACCCCAGAATTGGAATGGAATTGTGTTTACATATTTCCATTTTAAAAAATTATACCATTTATCATTTTTAATTTTTACATGAGGTTGATTCACAAGTTAAAACATTATTGATATTTGTTTGGGTCATTTTAGTGATTCTTTGATCGTAAAGATCTCATTTTGTTTCATAAATTAATAACATGTGTGAAAAAAGATTACCGAACCTTATATAAGTTATAATATGTAAATTATGATCTGGTTAAACTGTGAAAATGGTTTCATGACTATTCTTGAAGGAAGTAAAAGAATTTGAAATCACATCATCCACGATGTCAGTAAATCGACAAATCACAGACGGTGTTTTAATTCCTTGAATAAGTGGGATAAGAGAAGAAGATTGATGAGGAAGTTTCCATGAAAATTATAAAATCTATAATATTCAATATTTTTGGATATTTAATTCATCTTGTATAAGAGAATGTGATGAAAGAAGAAGAAAATAAGGAAACTCAGAATAAAAGAAAAATTGAGAACTCTTCCATGAAAAATCGGAATCCTAACGACGTCACTTTAAATTTCATAAAATATTTTGATGATAGAAATGAGGAATCTAAGAATTATTACATAATATGGGTATTAAGGGGGATATATAATGGAATATCCCAATATAATCAAAAGGGAATTAAAATAATAACATTAAATGAAAGAAAAGAAAAAAATAGGATGTTAACCTCTTGATCTCTTCTCCTTGAGATCCTTCTTAAGGCCTTTGGTTTTAGCCTATTGGGGATACTAGCAGCTCTAGGACATGGAGAAGAGTCTTGGGAGGATTATTGGACAGAACTTAGGTAAGGATCAAGGCTTGATAGGTGTGGGAGGAAGCAGGAAATGAGGGTGGTATTTATAGTGAAGGAGAGGAGGTATTTCACATTATTTTAATCATTATTATAATATTTTTGCCCAAGAATATGAATAGCCTTAGATAATGTGACCCCAAATAGTAATAATGGAATTTTTGTTCTAACCAAGTGGCCTTACATCACTTATTATTTCATAAATAGTGTATTTTACTGGTAATTTGAATATATGGTATTTTACCGAATTTCACTATTCATCAAAAATTCATGAATTTCATAAAAATACCATAAATTCACCCTTACCATTTTTTAACGTGTAAAAATAAAAAATGAACTCTATTTTTTGAAAATAATTTTCTAAATATTATTAATTCAATTTTTAAATAAAATCATAATTAATTCAAAAATTAACAATTTTAAAACTATAATTGCTTTTATATCACATTGAAAATTAACCAAAATATCATTATCTTAAATCCTTAAGAAAATAAAATAACAATACAATTTATTATTAATTTGGGTCATATTACTATTCATATTACTATTCATAAAGTTATGTTACTATTCACAAAAAAACAAGTTTGTTCTAATGGACTTTAAATAACACACTGAACACAATTGTAGATGACCGTTTTTCGAAATTCAAAACATAGAAGCAGCAAAATTATGTTTAAAAGATAGTAGCAAATATCTACTTTAAACAAACTTTTAGGCATTTAAATTTATTTTTATAAAACCTTGGGGTGTTACATTCTCCTCACCTTCTATAAATTGCATCCTCGAAAATTTATTTTCTTATTAAACAAGTGAGGGTATTTTTCCCTCATAGAATTTTCAGACTCCCATGTTGCTTCTTTAGCCATGTGGTTTCTACAAAAAACCTTTACCTAGTGAATTAACTTATTCTGGAATACATGTTCCCTTCGATCAAGAATCTGAACTGGTTTGTCTTCATAAGAAAGGTTCTCTTCCAGCTAAACTGCTTATGGGCTCAAAACATGAGTTCAATCTGGCGCATACTTTCTCAACAACAATACATGAAAAACATTGTGTACATGAGACAAACTTATAGGCAAAGATACTTGGTAAGAAATTGTTCCAACTTTCTCCTAGATTTCAAAAGAACCGATAAATTTTGGACTTAGCTTCCCTTTCATACCAAAACACATCACACTTTTCCAAGGAGATATTTTAAGGAAAACATGGTCACCTACCTCGAATGAGAAGTCTTTCCTTCTTCTATCTGCATAACTTTTCTACATGCTCTTAGCTATCCTCATGTGCTAATCGATCATCTTTAATTTATCAACCACTTCCTCTACCAATTATGGCCCCATAAACTTTCTTTCATTGACTTCATCCCAAAACGCTGTAGTCTGACACTGATTTCCATACAAAGAATCAAAAGGTTCCATCTATATACTAGAATAAAAAATGTTATTGTAAGAAAAAAAAACTAGAGAGAGATGATTATCCCAACTTCCCATGAAGTCCATTGAACTAGCTTGAAGCATATCCTCTAAAGTCTAAATCATTCGTTCTGACTACCAGCCTGATTGAGGATGAAAAACTCTACTAAAATTAAACTTTATGCCCAACGACTTCTGAAGTCTCTTCCAAAAGTTAGAGGTGAACTTGGGATCCTGATCAGATACAATGGAAAGAGGAACTCCTTGTAACCTAACAATCTCTTTGAGGTACAATCAAGAAATATGATCTAAAGACATTGAATCTCTAAGAGAAATAAAATGTATATATTTTGTTATACAATAACCCAAATAGCATTGTTACCTCGAGATGTCTTATGTAGTCCCACCACAAAGTCTATGTAAATATTCTCCCATTTCCACTATACCATGAGAAAAGGCTGAAGCATCCCATTCGATAACTGCCGCTCACCATTTACATGTTTACATGTCAAGAATTTCTTGGTAAAATCATCCATATCTCATTTCATTCTATCCCATCAGTAATACTCCTGAAGGTCTCTGTACATCTTAGTACTGCCAAGATGAAATGAAAATAGAGAACAATTATCTTCACACAAAAAACTTTCTTAAATTGACAATCACAAGGCACATACAACGTTTTTACAAATCTTAAAAAAACAATATTTATCAAGGTTAAATTCTAGAAACTTACCCATTTTAACAAATTATAACTTTTTCTATAGCTCATGGTCTTCCTTCTACGCTTGCTTAATTATGTCTGATAATGATGACTGCACTGAAACCTGAAACAAAATAGAGGCATTTCCTACACAAACAACTTCTAAGCCAAAATTCATCAAATCATTAATCCAAGGATCATGTTCCAAACATAACATGGTTAATGATGCATGATGTTTTCAACTCAAGGCATCTACCACTTTGTTTGCTTTTTTCAGGATGGTAATTGATCATGCAATCATAATCCCTTATCAGTTCAAGACATCTTCTCTGCCTCATGTTTAATTCCTTCTAAGTGAATATATACTACATAATTTTATGGTCAGTATATATTTGAAATTTGGATCAGTATAAATGATGCCTCTAAATTATCAAAGAAAAAAATCAAAACTTCCAATTCCAAATCACGTGTGGGATAATTTAACTCATGAGGTTTAAGTTGTCTTGAAGAATAAGCAATTAACTGATCATTTTGCATCAAAACACAACCAATTTCCTTTAAAGAAGTATCATGTAGATGACGAACTCACCATTTCGGGAAGGCAAGGCTAAAACTGGAGCATTCACCAATCTCTTCTTCAGTTCTTGAAAACAAACATCACATTATCCTATCCAAATAAATATAACCTTGTTTCATGTAAAATTAGTTATCGGTCTAGATAACCGTGAAAATTTCTTAAAAAATCATCGGTAATAACCTTTTAATCCAAGAAATCTATGAATATATCTATCATTTGTGGGTCATGTCCATTCATCAACCACTTTTGTTTTGGTAGGATGAATTGTTATTCCATCCTTATTTACAATGTTCCCAAGAAAAGAAATCTATTGCAACCAAAAATCACATTTTCTGAATATTCCATATAGTTTCTTTTCCTTTAAGTTTTTTAAAATAACCCTTGGATGTTTTTCATACTCTTATTTACTCTTATAAAATACCAGAATGTCATCAATAAACACAACCAATAACATATATAAGTACTCATGAAATATTATATTCATAAGATTAATGAATACATAAGGTGAATTAGTTAATCCAAATGGCATAACAAAAAATTCATAATTCTCATATCTAGTATGAAAGGCTATTTTTGGGATGTCATCCTTTTTCACATTCAGTTGATGGTATCTGAATCTCATGTAAATCTTGGAAAAGTACTGAGCTCCCTGGAGATGATCAAACAAGTCATCTATGTGAGGTAAAGGATACTTTTTTTAACTTATATGTTATTCAATGCTCTATAATCAATGAAAAGTATCATGGATCCATCTTTCTTTTTAATGAAAAAAATAGGATCACCCCATGCTGAAGTGCTAGGACGAATGAAGACATTATCAAGAAAATCCTGAAACTAATTTTTCAATTCAATAATTTCCCTTTGATTCATTCTATATGGAGGTTTTGAAATTGGCTTAGCATTAAGAACCAAGTCAGTTCTGAATTTTACTTCTTGATCAGGTATGACACCAGGTAACTCATCAGAAAAAACATCAAGGTATTCATTTACCACTGGAATATCATCAATATGAACAGTTCCCTTATTTTTAACTATATGATCAAGATAACATTAATTTCCATCTTTTAGCAGTTTCTCAGCTTCCTGATATGTAATCAATTTTATGGGTTCGTTCTTATAGAAAAACTGAAACTATTTCTTAAAAAACAACTTCTTTAGCTCTACAGTCATTCTTAGCATGGTAAACAGAAATCCAATCCATTCCCATAATAATCTCAAGCTCGACTAAGGTTAAAACAATAAGGTTTGTAGGTTAAGTCTTTCCACAGAACACACTAGAAAGATTTTTATAATTTCTCTCTGCTATAATATTTCCCTCAGATGTATTAACAAAAAGCTCTAGTCTCATTTTTTCAAGTTATATTTCCAAATTACTATAAAGTTTTTCAGAAATAAAGGAATGTGTATACCCCATATCGAACAAAACATTAGAAAAATCTGAGTAAAAAAACAAAGTACCTGATGCAACTTCAGTGGATGGCCCGAGATCTACTGACATAGTCGAAAAGGATCTCAATACACCTTTCTTCTTATAGTATAGATTCTTTACATCATTTGGATCTCTCTTTGGGAAGGAATTTTTATAATGACCACAAACACAAAAACAGTTTTTTTCAACACCACCCTTTTATCAGTGCTAACGAAAAAGCCCTGATAAAGGGGGGTACCTTTATCAACGCTAAAAAAGTGCTGGTAAACACACCCCTTTATCAGCGCTTTTTTTAGATCTGATGAAGTTACCCCCTTTAACAGTGCTTTTTTAGTGCTGTTAAAGGTACCCCCCCCCCCCTTTATCAGCACTTTTTCATTAGCGCTGATAAAGGGGGGTCTTTATCAGTGCTTTTTCTAAAAGCGCTGATAAAGGGTCTAATTCCAAAAAAATCATTAAGAAAAATATATTAATAATTAAATATATAGATTTAGTTATATTTATATAAATATAATATACATTTTTTAAATTTAATTTTAAATATATTTTAAATAAGTATAAATATAGAGTTACACTTAATATATAAGATATTTAGTGAAAACGGATTATAAAAAAATTAAAAAAATATTTTTGAATAAATAATTTTCTAATTATTATGGATTAATAGTCATTTAATAACAATTTGAAGACCCAAAAAAATAAAAAAAAAATAAAAAGTTCCAAAATATGTTGAAAACGCAACTCGAACATCAAACGGCCATAAATTTTGATCTAGGTGTCCATTTGAGCTCTACCACATATCAAATCGAATCCTACGATGAGCTCTACGTCGTGAAGACCAGAGAACCCCTGTTCATTGTTTTTTTGAGGCCAAAATAGGGCCATAAGACCTCCAAAACTGATTTTTTAGTCAGGGCACCCCGATTTTTTAACCTTTTGTGGATTATCAGACTTGTTTAAGAGGGTATTATTGGCTTTTTTTGGTGGGGACTGAATTTATTACATGGTATTACATTCATATTGATATTATGTTTTTGAAATTTCATCGTTTTTTATAATATACTACTATTTATAATCAAATATATAACAATATACACATATTTTTTATATGTTCACACATAAAAAATTAATTATATAAATATAAATAATAAAATATATTTACATATAAAATATATTGGCTTTATCTAAATAATAACTAATATCCATTTAATTTAAAATAAAAATATTTGAATATTTATATACCTATATATTAATGTAATTATATATATATATGTTAATATCCCTATATATATATATATTAATATAACTATATATATCTATATTAATATAAATATATATTACTATCCAAATAAATATAACTATATATATATATATATATTTATAAATAGAGATATATATTAATATAACTATATATATATTAATATAACTATATATATTAATATAGCTATATATATTAATATAACTATATATATATATATTACTATACGAATAAATATAACTAAATATATATAGAGAGAGATATCATGAAATGGAAAATAGATCAAAATAGAGGAGTGGTAAGGGCTTAGGCACGCAGGAGGGAGGTCTCGAGTTCAAATCCTGGTGCAGGTAGGGCCGCACGCACATGGTGGAATATGGGAGCAAGCACTGATAAAGGGTGGAGGGGGTGTGTGGGGCGCTGTAGGGGGTGGAAAAGCACTATAAAAGGGGGGGCTCAAGTGCTATAAATCCCCCCCCCCCGATTGGTGCTATTTTTTAATTTTTTTATATTTTTTTATATTTTTTTATATTTTTTAATTTTTAATTTTTTTATCTTTTATCAGCGCTTTGTTTTTGCACTCATAAAAGACCCCTTTTATTAGTGCTTTTTTAGTGCTGATAAAAGGGGTCTTCATCAGCATTTTTTGGAGCGTTGATAAAGGGGACCCCCCCCCCCCCCACCCCCCATCTTCGTTGGCATTAACAGAGCTTTTCTAGCACTATTAAAGGCCATTTTTAGCACTGATAAAAGCTGTATTTGTAGTAGTGGACCCATCTCACCACATTTAAAAAACATTACAGTTTTCTTATCTGGATTAGTCTTAGGATCATTTTCATTACAATCTCGGGCCATATGTCCAAACTTACCACCTTAAAAACACTTCCCAGTTTTGGTAAGACATTCCCCATGGTTCTTCTTACCACACATTTCACAAACTAGAAATTGAATTTTCTTTCCATCAAATTTCTTTTGTTGATTCTTACCAATCTCTTTCCATTTGGACCTCATTTTTTCCTTATTTCCAAAATACACATGATCATCAGAAAACTCCTTATCTACCCTCTCAGAACATCAAATTTGTTTCTCATAACTTTTGAATTTATGGGAGGCCAACTCCCTTTGAAACCTTGGCTTCAGTCCTGAGTAAAAGCACTTGATTTTTCTATCAAGATCAAGAATAAGATTTGGAGCATACCTCACCAGTCAGTTGAAGTTTACTTCATACATGGCCACTGAATCTTCCTCCTTATATTTCATTTCAATTAATTACTTCAACATCTTATGTCGCACCACCTTCGGAAAATATTTGTCAAGGAAAATACTTTTAAATTCATCCCACTCTAAGGCATCAAAATCTTATCTATCCATGATATTCCTTACCATTAACAACCACTGATCAGCTTCACCTACAAAATGATAAATGTAAAGAATTACCTTTTTATTTTCTAAACATCCCATAACATCAAATATCGTTTCATGTGATTTAATCCACCCTTCAGCTACTACTTGGTCAGAAGATCCATTGAAACAAAGAGTGTGTTGTCTCATAAAATTTTCCACTATTTCTATGTTCTATTCTGGTACATTTGGTTTTTCTCTTTCATGGATTCCACCACCATTTATTTATTTTGTTAGATGATCCATTACTATCACAAACTACTCAGTTCCAATCCCTACCATTCTAGGTTGCAGATTCGGAAGGATGTCGTTCTATCGTTGCCTCTCCTCTTCAGCTTCCCTGTTTCTTCTGCAGACAACCATTGTAAAAAACATATCTTAGGCGAAGAAACATGGTAATATTTAAATTCTATATCATTTAAAATTTACCATTGAGTAAAAAAAATATTTATGGTAATATATTAACATCATCCTAACCCGTAAAGTTATCGAAATTGTCCTTTGATACCAACTATATGGACCCGGCCTTATTAAATTATATAATCTTGAATTTTATTAAAAAAACTCACTTCATTTCACATTGAGTATATTTTAAAGTTTATAAATTTATATAATTGGGACATGAAACATTCACAACATTGCACATTAAATAGAGTGGATACCATGAAAATAGTACTCATTTCCTTCAAAATATAAAACTTTCAAATAAAACATTGGTTCTTTGATTGTTCTTCGCACATTTAACTTGGAATCTTTCCTTATATTATACATACTTATAACCCATGAAAATCATTTAAAACATTGTATGAGCATAAAAATCTCAGTAAGGGATATAAAAAGATGTAAAGAACACATTGGTCCATGAACACTTTTAATGCATGAAATCATTTTCAAAATACATAATTGTCACCCATATATACTCACTTTTGGAAATATGAGATTTAAAAAAGATCCAGAAAAAAAATAATAACATAAATATAACCATAATGGTCTCTTGGGGAATTACTTACATAATATTTTAACCCTCATTGCTACCTTATAATTTGTAACCGTCTTGACTACCTTACAATTTGTGTAACCATCACAGTTACAAATGGAGCAACCATAAGGCCGACCTCAAACATACACATACCCAATGAATTGGAGGGAAATTTTGGTCTTACCATTCATAATAAACAATTCAAAAGAACCATAATTGGATCACACAACATGAATAATTTCATAAAAACATTTCTTTACAATTTTGTAGAACAGAATTTTAAAAGAGTATTTTAAAATAAACACCCCTTACATCATTCATATAATTTAAGTGAGACTTAATAGAGTGGATAGAATATATATATACACTGTAAATAAACATAACCCAACATAATATAAAAAATCATCACACAAACAATTTTAATACCACATAAATAACAAAGTAGAAGGTTAACCCAAAGAATGGAAATCGGGTTATGAATTCTCTCACCTCGGGATTGTCTTGCTTAAAACTTGTTAAAACCTATTGTATAATGGTTAAAATAGGGTTATTAATATCTTATAGAAACATATCCATCTTTATAATACCTTATATGATCATTTCATTACATTATTTCACCTTTTAATTATTAGTATTTTGTTCCTTGCACTATTTTTTGGTGAGTTCTTTACATGATTCCCATGATTGGTTCATGATAGTTGTTCTAGTCAACTAGAAGTCAAACCCCAAAATTGCAATTGAATAGTATTTAAATATTTCCACTACCACAAATTGTACCATTTATAATTTTTAATTTCCACATGAGTATTTTTCACAAGTTAAAACATTATTGATATTTTTTTACGTTATTTTGGTGATTCTTCGATCCTAAAGATCTCATTTTGTTTCATAAATTAATAACATTTGTAAAAAAAGATTCTAGAACGTTATATAAGTTATAATACATAAATTATAATCTTTTTTAGCCATAAAAATGGTTTCATGACTAGTCTTGAAGGAAGTAAAATTATATGAAATCACTTTGCCCATGATGTCGATAAATCGACACATCACGAACGGTGTTTTAATTCTTTGAATAAGTGAGAGAGGAGAAGAAGATTAATGAAGAATTTTCTATAAACATGAGAAAATCCAGAATATACAAGATTTTTTTATCTTTTATTGCTCTTAGATAGGAGGATTTGAGTAATTAAGAAGAAAATAAAAGAGTTCAAAATAAATGAAAAATTGAGAAATCTCTCACAAAAAATCGGCAGCCTAACGACATCACTTAAAATTTCATAAAATATTTTGATAATAGAAAAGGTTTATCTCATAATTAATACATAATATGGGAAGTAAGGGGGATATTTAATGGAATATTACAACATAAGCCAAAGGTAATTAAAATAATAACATTAAATGAAAGAAAAGAAGAAAAAAGAAAATAGGATTTTTACCTCTTGATCTCTTCTCCTTCAGATCCTTTTTAAGGCCTTTGGTTTTGGCCTTTTGGTGAGACCAGAAGCTCTAGAACGTGGGTAAGAGTCTTGGGGGGAGAATTTTTTAGAACATAGGTAAGGATAAAGTCTTGAGAGGTGTGGAAGGAAGAGGTAAATGATGGTGGTATTTATAGAGGAGGAGAAGGGGTATTTTACATTATTTTAATCATTATTATAATATTTGTGCACAAGACTATAAATAGTATCAGTTAATGTTACCCCAAATCGTAATAATGGAATTTTAGTTTGAACCAAGTGTTCTTAAATCACTTATTATTTCATAAATAGTGTATTTTACCTACAATTTGAATATATGGTATTTTACCGTATTTCACTATTCATCGAAAATTCAAGAATTTCAGAAAAATCCCAAAAATTAACCCTTACCATTTTTTGATGTGTAGAATTAAAAAATAAAATATATTTTATTAAAATAATTCTCTATTTTTTATTAATTTAATTTTTAAATAAAATCATATTTAATTCAAAAATTAACAATTTTAAAACTATAACTGCTTTTATATCAGATTGAAAAATAAACCAAAATGTCATTATCTTAAAGCCATAAGAAAATAAAATAGAAATACAGTTTAATATTCATTAGGGTCATATTACAATTCATGTTACTATCTATAAGGGTATGTTATTATTCACCAGGAAAAAAATTGCTTGCATTATACTCTAAATAACATACTGAACATAGTTGTAGATGACCGTATTTCAAAATTCAAAACATAGAAGCAAAAAAAAATATGTTTAAAGGCTAGTTTTAAATATCTACCTAAAACAAACATTCATTAATTTCAATTTTATTTTTAGAAACCCATAGGGTGTTACATTTCATGACTTTATTGTCTCCTAAAAATGTTAACTCGAAAAGGGGTCAAGTTCACTTAGAAAAATGAGTGTGATGAATGTTTCCAAGAGCGGAAGAAGAGATTAGTTACTACACCCATGTTAACTCTACCCTCTATCAGATAAGTATTATTTATTTTTAGCAATTTATCTCTAAAATTTCTTGGGTTCTTCCTCATGAAAAATGACAAGGCGATTCCTTAAGCATCTCGACAATTGAATACTCATGAAAAAAACTATCTTACACATGATTTGAAGCATGATACTGTTGTTTTTTATTTGAAGATATGGATGCACTATATTTATGGGGAGAAATGTGATATATATAAATATATATAGACCATCAAAGATTTAATTATATTCTCATGTAAAAGGAATTGAACATGAGACAAAGTATATGGTTGGAATTTCTTAAAGACTATCAATTTTAAATTAATTATCCACCCAGAATAGAAAATAAAGCCGTTGATACATTAAGTAGAAAATACCCAATGTTTTGGAAATGATGATAATTCAAGTATATACCTTGATAAAAGACCTAGTAAAACTAGACGTGGAAATATTAAGGTAAGGGAAATCATCAACCCTATCCAAAATGATTTCTCAACCATCATTACTAGAGAACATAAAGAAATATCATAGAGAAGATCCTTTGTTAAAGAAGAAGATAGAGGCTGTAAAGAATGGTAATTTTCCTAAGTTAAATATTAATCAAGAAGGTGTACTTAAATTTTTTACAAGCCAATGTGTTACATATATTCAAAAAATAAAGAAGGGGTTGATGGATGAAGCTCATAGCTATACATTCTCAATACATCCTAGAATCACTAAAATGTATAGGGACCTTCATGATCATTATTGGTGGGATAACATGAAAATAGAGATTTCATACTACACTACAAGGCACTTGGTGTGTCAAAAAGTGAATCCAAAGAGGCAGTTTACTAAAGGGGTATTACAACCACTACTCATACCATAATGGAAGTGGGACAATATCACTATGGAATTTTTCAATGGTCTCCTGAAAACACCCAAATGAAATAATGCGATTAGGGTTAGAGTGAACTGTCTCACCAAGACTACCTATTTTATCTCTATTAGGGAATATTTATCCCTTAGAAAACATTCTATGATATATGTAAAAGAAGTGGTAAGGCTTCATTGAGTGCCATTTTCTACCATTTATGATCGTGATCTAATGTTCACATCAAAATTATAGAAAAATCTTCAACATGATCTGAACAATGATTTGAATTTTAGAATTTCCTATCACCCTCAAACTGATATCCAATATGAAATTAATATTCAGACACTTGAGGATATTATGAGAACATCCTCAATGGAATTTAATTGTGGATGGGATCAATATCTTCCATTAGTTGAGTTATCATAAAACAACAGTTTCCATTCAAGTATTCAAATGGAACCCTGTGAAGCCCTATATTGAATGAGATATAGAACTCATACTTGTTAAGAAAAAGATGGTGAGAGAAAGATTTTTGGACCTGATCTTGTGAAAGAGATTGTTAAAAATGTTAATTCCATCCAACAACACATAAAGGATACTCAGAGTTTTCATAAGAGCTATGCTGACAACTGTCGAATTAAAATGTAGTTTGATGTTGGTGATAAAGTATTCCTTCGAATTTCACCTTTTACGACAGTCGTGAGGTTTAAAATAAATAGAAGATAAGCCCTAGGTACATTATCCCCTATTAAATCCTTGATCACATAGGAGTAATGTATTATAGTCTAAGACTTCCACCAAACCTAGCTCAAGTTCATGACATTCTCCACATATCTCTTTTGAGGAAGTACATACCTTACCCCTCACATGTTCTAAATTCAAAGGTGGTAAAATTAGAATATGATCTCCCTTATGAGGTGTAACCAGTGGATATCTTGGACTGTAGAGAAAAGGTTCAATAAAACTAGACTACCCACCTCATTAATGTGTTGTAGAGAAATCACAATTATGATGAAACGATGTGGGAACCATAGGAAACAATGAGGAAGAAATACCATCACATTTTCTCAACTAAAGGAACGAGTTGAAATTTTGGACATTAAATTTCTTAACAAGGGAATAATGTAATGACCCAAACATTTTGAATAATAATTTCTTCTTGAGAATGGGTGGTATATTATATTATCCAACCAAAAACTATATCTCTTTAATAATGAATTGAGTATAAATTTAAATCTGACTGTAGGGTTTTGAAAATTATATGAAAATTGGACAATTATGACTGTTGTTCAATATGACCAATGAAAACTATACTCTTGATAATAATTTTAACTTATCATTACTATTTATAAGTAAAATTTTTACAAAGGAAAATTGATACATAAAGAAGAGTCGATGGCCAAAACTAGTATAATTATGACGTTTGAAGCCCGTTTTTCGGAGCTTGGGAGGGAGGTTTGATCACTGGGTTTCTCCCTTGACCAAGTCCAATCTGAACTTCAACAATTGAATAATGAATGAAATCACCTCTGGAAAAATTTCAAGTTAATAAAGATTATTACTCGGTCGATATTATCTAAGCTGCCACATAATTCAACTACCATCTCACACCTTACTCTACGGGAGTATAAAAGTGTAATAAGGGGTTATGTTTTAGGCCCTAGTTACATAATGTTTAATTCCATTGTATAAATAAAATTATAATTGCATTATTTATGTTTTGAGAATAATTTAGCTTAAAATTTTGAGATGGGATTTGATAAATTGGTTTTTTCAGTTGGAGATTATAATTTCCAAAAAAGAAATAATTTTTAGAATAAACTAAGATTCTATGAATTTTTATTATTCTAAATAAATAGTATAATTGAAACACTCTTATTTAAATTTAAATGATAAAATAATTTTATTTTTTTCAAGTGCCAAGAATTTTACTATGCATTTTCTATCTGCTATTGTTTTTAATAAATAAAAATTTTTATATTTAAATGTTCAATTTCTAATACTTATAAAAATTATTATGATAAAATAAATATAATTTTTGAAATCAGTATATCAAAATTAGGTTAGGGTGAATTTATGAGAATTTATGATAATTTTTTTGAATTTTTGAGAATTTTTGAGAATTTTCAAAAATATTTTTTTTTTAGTGAATAGTAAAAATGCAGTTTGACTTTTTCGGTAATATTAATAAAATTATAATGATGTAATAATTAATATAAAATTTTGGTCAAATCATGTATATTACAATATCATAATAGTTTTCCAATGTTTCAAATGCCAAGGAAAAACACCATGGTCAAGCTCATGGTTTTCCATTTACCCCTACCTAGGTGTCGAAGAAAATAATAAACAAATCCCATTTTCACTAAAAAAAACCCACCAATTTATCTATTATCAATCATTAAAAATTCATCCTTCACAAATATCTGATAGTTTTAGCTCATAATTAGTTTTTTAAAGGTCTCTAAAATCCCCCAAGGTCCCAATCTTTGAGTTTTAGGAGTTACTCCTCAAGGTAAGGGAAATCTCAATTTCTCTTTATCTTTCATGTTTCATTTTTATGTATAATTTCTTTAAAATTTCCATATTATATTCATATTTACATTTTATTTTATTCATTTACTATATTTAGATTTTTTTGTGAATGGAATACCTTTGACCCCTCCATTTTAATTGATTTCTAAAACCATGTTTCATACTCATTGTGTTGTAGGATTTTCTTCTCAAAATTTCTCTCTTTTCCTCAAGAAATTATCTTATTTTCCTTTTTGAATACTCAAACATCATTATTTTATATGGTTATTCACCTAGATTTAAAAATTATCTATTTTATTCTATGATTAACATACATGAAACTATCTTTCATTTTTAATAGGTTAATAATGACATAAAGATCTTGTCTTTAAACACTTTTCTTTTAAAATCCATGATTTTGTTATGAAACCCATTTATTTTTTTTCACATGGGTTATTCATGAAATTATTTATTAGTATATAATTGGATCACATTAGTTAATAAATATTAAGTTTTTTCCCTGATAGAGTTCTAATGATTTGGGTAAATAATTTATACTCTAGAGATGACATGTTTTATGATACCTTGGTGAATAACCTCAATAATTTCTATGATACCTAGGTGATAAACCTTGGTGATATGTTTATAAATTACTCTATTAAATTTTTTATCCACATTTAAATTTTATAATTCATGTTTCTTTTACTATGATAGTTCAATGTTTCTTTTTAGTTTGGTTTAATGATATTCTTCAAGTTATCATTAATAATTTTCATGATCACTTGTAAATTGTTTATCTGGCTTTCCCTTACTAGGCCTTATACTCACCCTTTCCTTTTATATATATCCCCAAGTTATGAGATGAATAATTTTTACTTAGGTAGAAACTTTTAAGAAAAAATTCAAGTAGATTAAAAATATTAGTTTTGTTTTAATGAATTATGAACCATGTTTCCAAGAAACTAAATATTAAAATATCCTTTGTTTTGAACAATGTAATGAAAAGTTATGTAATAAAAGGAGATATTCAATAACATAAATCACTTATATTCAATTAATTATATTAATAAACATTAAAATTCACACAAAAACCATATAAAAGATGGTTTTTTCACTTAGACATTTATAATAATAAAGGCAGATCCATTGGCATACATCAAGGGGTAGAAACAACCAACAGGGACCTATCCCAACAAAGATAAATAGATATTATAGTATTTCTATCAAGGATATTGAATTAATATTTTATTTGATTAAATATTATTAATGTTTATTTTAATTCAATGCAAGGAGAATTTGGCATGCGGCGTCACAGCACACAGTATCAAGCAATATGACTTTAGGTATATTTACTAGACCATCTACCTTTTGCATATGGAGGAACGCCCATCCAGTATCAGAATTTGTTTTGTTCTGGATCAGAAGAAAATATAAAAACAAAAAATCCCCTATAAATATGTCATATAAACTCATGCCAAAATTGAATTTTTGATTGGAAGATAAATTCTAAAAGGAGCTAAAGGAATGGAGAGACTACCAGTGTTGATCTAACATGACAGACAGATCTCAAATTGAATTATGGACAAATGAATGGAATCAAATCCTGGAATTGGTCTTCAGATAGATCAAAATTATATAATATTCACTGTGTAATAGAGAAGTGAATTTTTCTGTCAGAAAATAATAAGAGGCCTGATTGTGTTGTTGAGCATGTCAAATTAGGTATTTAGTTTACTAGAATTTCTGCAGTATATCAGTAACCCTAGGTTGTCTCTCAATAGAGCCTTAGATAATTAATTCAAAAAAATTAATTATAAAAATATAAGGAAAATGTATTTTGGAAGACTTGGGTTTTTATGATTTAATATTCCAAAAGGGGGAAAGTGATAAAAACAAAGTGGAAGTTAACAAAAGTAATTAAACGTGATCAACCCAGGGAAGTCTCGTGATACTAATCCTTCATCACTTAAATATATAGGGTTTAGATATTTTAAAACATGGTTTTTAACACCTATAACCATAATTTTACTGATTTTTTACTAGTATTCCTCCTAGTTTTTAGTCTGAAACACAAAATGATTCCCCATATACCATCGATGATTGAGTGATGTGTGTTCGACATCATAACCAAAACTCACCAAGGAAACACATAAAGAACATGATGTGTTGTCCAGGATTGTATGATATTTCTTTGTGATACCATGACATAAATTTACATTTCATTGATAGTGTTTATGAGAGTTTAATTTATCAATATTAACCACAAAAACACTGTATTTAAAAGGGAATGGAATAAATGGTTAATAGTGAGTGAAACATCACATGTAAGGGTACCCCCAAACATGAACATATTAGTTGAGAATGACATACCAATACATAACACAATTAAATAGGAATAGATTATGATGAAAAACAACACACAAACCTGTAATTTAAAATACCATTCAAATATTACAAAAAATAATGCTTGGGATTGCGTCATGTTCATCCCTAGGTGATGAAAATGGGTTTATAAATCCAAGGGAGGGGAGAAAGAAGAAGATGTTGAAGTTGAACTTCTCATGGCCTATAGAACTTCTATGGATGATGATAGGACTCCTTTGGGACTCCAAAATGGTTTCACCTTGCCTCTTGGCCAAACTACCAAATGGTGTGCCCAAGGTGCCAATTTATAGGCCAATTTAGAGGTGGTTTTGGGCACCCTGATTATGAGAATCCTCTTGGTCCATGGTTTTCTAAAGTAAGACAGACATAAATAACTTTATAAAAAACTAAAAAGTTGTTTTCATATAACTTTTCTACCTACACATAAAAAATTTCATCCATATATTTTTTATAATAAGATATATTTCTAAATTACAAAGGGAAAGTTTTTTCCCTATGTAGATTCATTTTATTGAACAGATCAGTTCGTATGGGCCTCTTAATAAACTCATTAGGCTTGGGTTCCTTCATTAAAATTTATATCCCATGGAGATATGGATCAAATCAAAATAAGTCATCCCATTTTGTTGCATGTATTTATCAGATCATGCAAAATAGTGGACATGTGTTCATGGGATTTCATGCAGCTTGGCACATTTTCCTTCTACATCATCATGGGCTCCCCAAATCACCTCCACCTTCAATGAAATCATCAAAACAAGTAAAATTTTCCTTTTTAATAGTTAAAATAAGAAAATGATTTTATCCATAATGTATTTAAATTTGTTATTATAATTATAATTTTCAATACAAAACCAATTTAATACCTTGGTATAAGGGTGAAATAAAATAGTTAATCGTGATACGATCGCACCCGCACACCTAAACATTTTCACTCCTGGGAAATGTATACTGTCTTAATCAAGTACCATTCCAAAATTAAAGGTGTGGAAACATCCAATATTATTTTAAAATTAAATTCATCATGTCTTGTTTATGGAATAAATTTTACTATCATTTTTCTTCTCTTGCATTTGAATTAGTTCAACTTCATTTGTTCACCCATGCGACATGTCTCAACCTACCTCACCTATAAATTTTCCCTATTCACTCAAGGAACATATTAAAGAGAATTTATGATATTTTCCTAGATTTCATGTGATCTTACAATATGCTTTCCAAGATTCTTCTTTCTCAATCGGCAGAAACTAGTGTGCTACTCAAGAGGACTTCTAACTAGTTGTTATGAGGTTCAAGGGTTGATAGGATTTAATGTTTAAAATTTTGAGGGAGAAGAGGAGGTTTTTATATCTTACATATAAAACATGTAAAAATTTATCAAGTATTCACAATAAATGTACACACTCAACCCCTCATAAATTATATCACCTCCAACTCAATGTCCATATTGTCCATTTGTGTGGGTCATAACCAAGTAGTGAATAATAATTAATAAACAACCTGTTTTCTCTATTTTATTCTTTTTTTTATGTGCATAATTATATTTTTTATTGTATAGTTTTTCTTAGATAAAGAGGTAAACATGTGTAAAAAAATGATGCAATATGGATTTTGAACTCACTTCCCAAGGAAAATGTAGGCACCCTTTATATCAACTCATAACAATGATTCTCCCCCAAGAATTTCAATGGAAACACCCTGTCACACACACTTGCTGAAAATACAATAAAAATATACACAACATATTGGTGATTAGGGATAAAATAACCTTTAATGTGGCTACATAACAGGCATTTCAAGGTCTCTAATTCTTAAGAAAGATAAAATGATAAGGTGGCCAAAAATAGAGGTTAATTGTTCAAAGGACTTTTCAATGAATGATTAAATATATCATGAATTTATAATAAATGACTATTATGTATTCAAATAGAATCAAGTAAACTTATTTTTTCTCTACATGACTCGAGACTCTCAAGAAATTCATTAAAAGTAATAATATAAAATAAATGGATTAGAATGCCTCTCAGGTAAGGGATTAAAATATTGGTTAGTGATAATGATTCATGTGATTAAAAAATCAATTGAACACATAAGGATTACTTTACAATAGAAATTCTATAAAAATATTCCATATCAACATTTATTTGAAGAAAAATTCCAAAAAAATTGAATTTTCTACATAATCAACCCAAGCATGAAAAATGATTTCAAATATTCTTTTTAAGATCAATGTTTATCTAAAAACCTAAAATAAAGAAAAATAAATCAAAAATGAAAATAGATTTTTTTTTATATTCTAACTATGACATTTCACCCTCCCACACACCTAAAATTGCATTATTCTTAATGCAAGTATTTTATGAAAATAAAAAAGTAAATAAAGGTAGAGAGAAGGTACATCCTACTAAGTGGTGTCATATGTGGCCTCTATTAGTTGGATTTACTCCATGAGATGCTTTTGAAAATCCTTATATAAGTGTTTAAACCTCTTTCCATTGAAATTCAACCTCTATCCACTCTTCTCATTTAAAACATGTATAGAACCAAAAGGTTAAACATCAGTAACAGTATAAGGACCAAGTCATCAGGAACAAAGCTTACCTGGGGGAGCTATATCCTGATATAATACATGAGAACCTTGATAATTATATGAAACTTCCATTTATGAATAATCCCATCATGGATAACCTTTGTCTTTACTTTATATATTTGTTAGTTCTCATATGCATCACGTCGAATTTCTTCCAACTTCTAAATCTGCAACTTTCTATGCTCACCTATATCTAATAGATTCTTATTATATTTTCAAACATCCCAATATGTGTAGTTACCTACCATTAACAGGATGTATAAATCCTTTCTAAATACAATCCTATATTGTTACATTTCTATTGGGGTTTTAAATGATGTATGGTACACCCAAAGTTTATCACCCACGTGAAAACTCTAATATTTCCTATTAGTTTATACCATTGTTTCCAAGATTCGCATAACATCCCAATTTGATATTTCTTTTTTTTCATTAGTTTGGGGGTGATATTTTTTGGAGACATTATTTACAACCCCATACATATAAAGAAAATTTTTCATGTTGTGATTTTAAAAAAGTGAACCCTATTCACTAATGATAAATATCGGCAAACCAAACCTGATAAAAATATGGGACCTCACAAAATCAACAACCACTCAAGAGTTATTGATCCTGGTGGCCTTTTTTTCATCCCATTTAGATACATAGTAAACGTTCAATAATATGTACACAAATCCAAATGAAATTGGAAAAGGCTCCATTAAGTCAATTCCCCATGCATAGAAGATCTCATAAAATAACATGGGTTGTTGGGGAATTCCATTCCTCTTGGAGATATTCCATGTGAATTGACATTGAGTACATGACTGGAAAAACTGATGGGAATCTATATAAAATGTTAACCATTAAATTATTGAATTAAGGATTTTTCTAGCTACACATTGAGAGCCAATGTGACCCCCACAAGACAAAGTGTGGCAGAAGGTCAAAACATAATTGAACTCATGGTTAAATACACCTCAGCGAACAACATGGTCCCAAAAAAATCTCCATAAATATGGTTCATCCCAAATGTACCATAAAGAATCATTATTAAGTCTCTAGTATTGTGAAGTGATGAAATCAACGGGGACCCTAGATGTTTCTAGGAAATTCACAATGTCTGTATACTAAGGGTAAGGTCCACAACATCACAAAGGTTCACATGAGTGAAGAATTATCCAATGAGGATAAGTGAGTCAACATGATGGTCTAGTGGTGGGAAAATCCAACCAATGTTGTTAGCTACCACATTTTAAACTCCTCTATTGTATCTAATATCAAGGTAAAACTCAAAGAGGAGGAGCATCCACTGAATGAGTCAGGGCTTAGATTCAGTTTTCTTAAGGAGGAAATGAAGGGAAGTATGATCTAAAAAGACATTTATTTTTTACTCGATATGGTACGAATGGACATTTTCCAAAAAAGAATGATATAAATACATTATTTTTTAGTTTTTTTGTGGTTTAACTATGAAAGGTCAAGAGTACATGAGGCATACTCTATGACATGAGGAGCATTCTCAACCCTTTATGATCAAACATCCCCAGCTGCAAAGTTAGAGGCATCAAACATATGTTCTAATGGGAGATCCCACCTTGGTGTTTGGATTATGGGAGATGATGTGAGACACCTCTTTAGTGAATTAAAATCATCCACACAAATTTTATCAAAAACAAATTCAGAATCCTTTTACAACAATCGAGACATGGGAAGTGTGATCTTAATAAAGTCTTTAAAGAATCAGCGGTAAAAACCAGCATGACCCATGAAAGATCGAACCTCATGAACACATTTTGGATATGTAAGGGTTGAAATTAATTCAGTTTTTGATTTATCCACTTAAATTCAGTATTTTGAAATAACATGCCCGATAATTATCCATATTTCAACCATGAAATAGCATTTCTTGAAATTTAATACTAGATCTTGTTCTATGCAATGGTGGAGGACAGAACTTAGGTGATCCAAATAGTCATCAAAGGAAGTTTCATAAACCATGAAATAATCCATAAAAACTTCAATTAAATTCTCTCAGTACTCAAAAAAATACTCAATATACAACCCTAAAATGTACTGGGAGCATTACATAGACAAAAAGGCATCCTTCTGTATGCAAATGTGACAAATGGACAGGTAAATATTGTCTTTTCTTGATTCTTAGGTGATATAGGGATTTTAAAATAACCTAAATAGCCATAAAGGAAACAATAATGGTATTTACCATCAAATATTCCTAACATCTAGTCAATGAAAGGTAGAGGAAAGTGGTCCTTTCACATGGATTGATTCAGTCGACCGTAGTCAATACAGACTTTCCAACTATTTTGCACTCATGTGGAACTAATTCATTCCTTTCATTAGACACAATTGTTATTCCAGTTTTTTAGGAACAATTTGAACTCGGATAACCCATTTACTATCACATATAGGATAAATTATCCCAGTAGCAAGTAATTTAATCACATCCAATTTTACCACTTCAAGGAGAGTGGGATTAAACTAGTGTTGTACCTGCCTTATGGGCATAGCCTCATCATCCAAAACTATATGATGTATAAAAATAGATGGGTTAATCCTGAGAATGTCTTCCAAATTCCACACTATCCCCTTTTTACACTCTCTTAAATTTTTAATTAGTTTTTATTCATTTTTTATAGAGAGGTAATTGGAAATAATGATGGAAAATTGGTCAATACCCACAAGATAGGCATATTTTAATTTAGATGGAAGTGGTTTTAATTACAACAGTGGTGGTTTTTTGATTGAGGGAGGTGATTTAGGTGGAGTTAATTCCATGAAACATTCTATCTTCTCTTGTTTATTCTCTAAGGATAGAGAATCTCTATAAATGATATTTTCAGAATCATCAATGGTCATGGGTACCTCATAATGTACACACTCAACAATTAAAGCAAAAAATTTACACTTTTCAGAACCTACACAACACTAAAAACATGAATCAAAACACAAATCATCCAAGGTTGAAGGAGGGAAAATTAAATCGTAGTCCGGGTTGAGGATAGAATTTTTTGTGTGTGTTTCATTAGATAACACTTTCATCAAATAGATAGGAAGAGTGGAGTTCTCTTCAATAGAATGTTTCATGGAATCAAGAATGTTAAAACACAACTTTTCTTCACCAAACTCCATGGAAAACATACCATTTTGAACATTTGTGATCGTATTTGTTGTTTTGAGGAATGGACTCCCATGTATGAGAGGAGCATGTCCTTGGGTTCGGGTATCCTTCATCTCAAGAATGTAGAAGTCGGCAGGGAAGATGAGTTCTTCACTTTTTCAAGAATGTCCTCGACCACTCATGATGGGTGTGTTGTGCTCTAGTTTTCAATTTTTACTATGATTCTTGTTAGTTGAAGCTCTTAAAACTACATTTAAGTATAAATAGAGTAAAAAACACATTTTTTTAATCACCAAAATCTAGAATAGAATCTGAAAAGAATGTATTTCCTTATGGTTCAAGGTATCATGAAGGTTCTCAGATCCTTGCACATAGTTGGCATTATTGGTTGAAACAAGTTTGATACATTCCTTCCAAGGTTTACTCTCTCATTCCCCTTCACCGGTCATCTATGAGTACAAAGTTCTTTAAGAAGTTTGGCATAACGAGGAATCGGTTTAACTGAATACAATAAAGGAATGTCAACTTGTAACTTTTAAAATGTATTTGTTATCTATTTATAAATATTATTATCAAAAAATTTCTTATATTTATAGAGTATTTGGGGGAAAGGAAGAGGAATGGTCTTTTCATTAGAATCCCCAATTATAATTTTTTTAGAATTTTTGTTTGCTTTTTTAACTTTATAATCTTTTAAGGGTAGGGAAATAGTGTTTTCAAGAGGGGTATATAAATTTTGGGAAGAATTGTTGGAAGAAGAAACTTCATTCCCACTATGAAGTTTAATTTCACATAAATTACCTTTTTCTTTTGGAAAAAATGTTAAGATGGATGTTTTCCAGAACCTTGCATCTTTGTCTAACTGATGGTGTTTTATAATTGTCCCAATTGATTTCATAGGTATTGAATAATTAATTTTTTGGTTTGTTGGAACTGAAGGATTTGGGAAGCCATTTTATTCACCATGTCCTCGAGGATTGGTTCACATTTAGGAGGAGGAGGAGGATTGTTCTGAGAAGTTTAGGCATAATAAGATTTTATACCTTGTCCTTGTTGATGCCAATTTTTCTTAGGGTATATCAGGTTGCCACATTGTTGGTATAATGGTTGGGTTTCCACCCAGGTTTTGGATTTGGCCTAAATGGTTTTTGCATGAAGGGTCATGCTTGTTGAAAAAGGATTCCATGGGAATACTACTACACAAGACTCAGATGAATCCTAAAGTTGTGGGCACAAATCTGAAAAATGAGTGTTATTAGAACAAATACCACGATGTAATGGAATTGAAGAAGACTGTGAGTTACATTATTCTTGAGATAATGGCCTTATAAGGGTATGAATCTCATTAATTTTATTATCTACCATTTTTTCTATGGCTAAATCACTTACCTCATGAACTCCTTTGGTTGGTGAAATTTATTGTGTATCTTATTGTTGTGAATTTTGAGCCATATTTTCTATGATGTCATGAGAAGAAGATGGATTTTTATCAACTAGAGAACCACCTACTTCAGAATCTATCATTCCATGATTCATGGAGATAAGTCCCTCATAGAAGTATAGAATTAGAAATGTTTCACTGATTTTTTGGTGGGGGAAACTTGAGAAAAGTATGTTGAATCTCTCCTAATATAAATGAAGTATCTCTCCTTGTGATTTCCTAATTCCACAAATTTATTTTATAGTTGATGTAGTTTGGGAGGAAGGGAATAACTTCTCTAGAAATTTTTTTAAGGTTATTCCAGCCCCCAATTGTTGTAGGAAGATAGTATAGCCAGATCCTCATATACATTTTGGGGTTTCATTATGGAGAACACTATGAAACTCCTTGAGATGTTTGTGAGGGTGCTCACCAAGAAGACCATGGAATTTGGGAAGTATGTGTATGAGGCCTGATCTCAGCTCAATGTTTGCTTCTTTCTTAGTATATTGGAGGTACGTAGGTTGGTCTCCACATCTGGGGTGGGCAGCTCTTTTAAGGTTCAATTATTTGTAGCCATGTCTTCTTAGGTTTGATTGGGAAATTTTTTGATTTATTAAGTACCACATGAGGTTCCAAAAATGGGTTACTAAATTTTTCTTTATTTTCCTACTCTAGATGCATTGATTTGTGAGTGAAGGGTCTTTTCAATTTCTGGGTGAAATTCATGCAATTTTTCTTTTTCTGACTAGTTAATGTGAATAAGTTGTGAACTCTTTTTTGTATTTTTTTCCTTTTTATGATTGAAGTCTGATAAAATAATAGATTTTAAGAATAGTGAAAGGAGAAAATAAAATATAATTTTATACTATAGAATGAGATAGGGAGAAGAAGAAGAAGAAGATAGACAGAGGGAGAGAGAGAATACACAAAAACAAACAAAAACCAAAACCAAAACCAAAATAAAAAACAATCATATGAGAGGGTTCATATAGAAAGTTTTAATAAGTAAATAAAATATTAAAATTGAAAAAACTATCTTGGAACCCCGGAAACAGTGCCAAAATTTGACTGTGTTATCGAGCGCATCAAATTAGATGTTTAGTTTACTTGAATTTCTACAGTATAGCAGTAACCCTATGTCATCTCTCGAAGGAGCTTTAGATCATTAATTCAAAAATATGGTTGATATTTTAAAAATAGAAGGATGATGAGATTTTGGAAAACATTGGGTTTTATAATTTAATATTCTAAATGGAGTAAAGTGATAAAAACAAAGTGGAAGTTAACAAAATTAATTAAACATGCTCACCCCAGGGAAGTCTCGTGATGCTCATCCTTTATCGCTTCAAGATATAGGGTTTAGATCTTTTAATAATAGATTTTCAACACCTAGAAACATAATTTTTCTGGGTTTATACTAGGATACCACCTAGGATTATGTCATAAATACACAATGATTCAACGGATACCGTCGATGATTGAGTGATTTATGTTCGACTTCATAACCAAAACTCACCAAGGAAACACAAGAACTCGATGTGATGTACAGGTCTGTATATTATTTCTTTGTGATACCATGAAATAAATGTACATGGACTTTAAAGTTTTTATGAGAGTTAAATTTATCAATACGAACCACACAAACACTATAATTAAAATAGAAAGGAATAAATAGGGAATGGTGTGTGAAAAATCACATGAAAGGGTACCCTAAACATGATCATATGAGTTGAGCATGACATACCAATACATAAATCAATTAAATAATAAGATAGTATGATTAAAAAACAAACAATCCTATAATTTAACAGAACATTCAAAAATTACAAAAACAATTCTCGGGATTGCATCACATTCCACCTCATGTGATCACAAGGGATTTAGAAATCCATGGGAGGGGAGGAAGAAGAAGATGTTGAAGTAGAACTTCCCATTGACACCAAAACATCTAGGGAGGATGAGAGGAATCATTAGGGACACCAAAATTGCATCACATTTCCTCCATATATAACTCCCAAATGGGGTGCCCAATGTACCTATTTATAGGCAATGTGGGAGGTTTTTTTGGGCACCCTGTTCTGAGAATCCTCTTGATCCCTAGTTTTGACCAGTCAGAAAGTCTTAAATCACTTTGTACCAAACTAAAACGCTATTTTATGATACCATTTCTACCTCCATGTAAAATTTGGTATCCAAGTATTGTTTATAATAAATTAGATATCTCTAAAATACATAGGAAATGTTTTGACCCCATGAAGATTCATTTTATTGGACAGATCAGTTTGGATGGGCCTCTTAATGGATGAATTGGGATTCGGTTCATTCATTAAAGTTGTATCCCACAAAGCTATAGATCTGATCACAAACATTCAACTCATTTAGATGCACTGATTTCTTGTATCATGAAAAATAGTGGACATGTGTTCATGGGATTCCATGCAGTTTGTCCCATTTTCCTTGTGCATCATCATGGGCTCTCTGAATCACCTCCACCTTCAATGAAATCATCGAAACAATTGAAATTTCCATTATTAATAGTGAAAATAAAAAAATATTTAATCAATCATGAAGTGAAATTTGTTATTTTAATTTTAATTTTCAGTGCAAAACCAGTTTAATACATTGGTATAATGGTGAAATAAAATAGTAAATTGTGATACGATCAAGGCCATACCTCCTTTTAAAAAATATAAACTTGGTAAATTACACAATGTGTAAAATTAACACACTATATAATTCTTGAGTTTTGTCCTTCATCTAAAACATAATTACACATTGTGAAAGAGGTATTACCAGACTAATACACATCATGTATTTAATACATGTCATGTATTTAAATATGCACCTTGTATTTTTCCTACTAGTATGATCCATAACCATGATCTTTTCCCTCCATGGAAAAAATGAACCAACCTAGGGCACAGTTTCCATGTTTAATCCATAAGAGGACTACAATAAAGGGTTCAACAAAAAAATAAAAGGATCCATATCTGATTGAAAATTGAGATCTTATAATAATTTCCTTAGGGAATGTTACTAAATGTCTTCATGACTATCATGGTGAATGAAGTATACATAATAAAGTGATGATAGGGGCCTTGGATTTCATATTCCCTTGATGCATCAAGAGGTCTCATGAGACAAATTGCATTGGGTATTTGGATTATGCCTACCCAACTTGAAATGATAGCTTTATATTGATCTCAGTGACATGTAATTTTCTTCAAAAATAAATTTGTATAAAAGGTTTTTTATGTCCCACCTTATATACTCTATAAATACGAGATAATTATTATTTGTATTTATATTTTAATTTATTTTCATAGATATATAATGCTATCAGTTTCAAGTTTATTATGGATTCATGTTGTTTACATGTTCATTCCATAATATTTTCAATGTTTATGCCATGTTTTCTTTAGTTATATGTTTACATTACTTAGAATTTTAACTCACCCATTATTATGTTTCTATTTCCCTAGGTAATGAAGAAAATTAATATATGTGACATGTTTAGAAGGATATTATATGTGGAAGAATTTATGGTAGTTGTTAAATACTCTTTATGTATTAAGTAGTTATATATTTAATTGAAAAAACATATCTTATTGACGCAAAGAATATGATATTTTCTAGTTCATATTGTGTTCTGAATATCTAAAGAAATAAACCTCAAAATATCCTCAAGATATATGAGATAAAAATAATAGTAATATATTTGGAAATTATTGATGGTTATAGCTAGGGTTTTCAACTAGTATCAAATAAACTATGAAAAGTATGTGTTCATGGAATGTGATTTTGGAGTAAGGGTTTATGGCATCAAATTTGGTATCAAATGAAAGGTTTAGATAACATTGAAGATTACGATGTTTGTTAAGGATAATATAATGGTTTATAAGTTATGTTTTATCATAATATATAATAATTTAGGATAATTATATGATTTTATGTTAAGGAATTAATTCACATTTTATTTTATTATTAGGATAAGAGTCCTTTAGTGAAAACCCAAGTTATAAATCTAAGTATTTGATAACATCCTATAATTTTGAAAAAGAATAAATTATATGGTTTTCCCTACTAATAAATATTTTTTGAGATATTGGTAAGTGGATGCGGTAGTGGCCTAGATGCACCAAGGGGTGATCATTTGAAAATGGTTGGTTGAGAATTTACTTAGTCATCACTCTAATGCATGATGAGTGGGCATAAGATTTCTCACTTGGAGGGATACTCTCTAAGGATATGGTTTGGTTAATAACATTATTCTTATATAACATTATTAATGATTTAATAATGATGTTAATGAGTTATTTTAGTGAACATTATGGAAAACATTCATGGATAACCAAGGGTTGAACAAGGGAGTCATATGTTGATCCAAAAGTATCATATGTTAAAAAAGGTGTTATATGCGATGAAATATCTGGGTTTTTGTTTTAATATTCATATATTTAATATTACAATAAAAAAATTTATTATTATCATTTGGTTGAAATAGGATCATACAAATGAAGTTGAGAAAGATTGGTTTCTAGAAACAATTGTGTCTTAAAATTGAATAAGGTAATATACCTAAATGGTTTATAATTTAATTATATACCTATTATAGTGGAAAATGTTAGTCTCTTAGTCTTATTTTTAGTAGTGGTATTTATATTTTAATAATATCAATACTCATATCTATTTCAATTAGTAAAAATATTCTTGTATATTATAAAATTTATAAGGATTATGTGAAACAGTTAATGATCATTTTTTAATAGTTTTAATTTAAATGTCTAATAATATATATTAAATGGTATTAATATCCTAGAGAATTTATTTTAGGAAAAGGTTATATATTGGTATACAAATTTGAGAACATGTGATTTTTTATAGATAACTCTTATGTTTAATATACAAAAAATAATGAGATAATTATGGGTGGTTTGGATTCGAAGAAGTAAGTAAGATAGTATTGGTAGCCTTGGGATTGATAATTGATTTATAATACTTTTGGATGAGTTATTCTCATTTTTTGGACTATGATATATAGTAACTAGTTTGTGACCTTATAAACTATTGGTTAATACCATTTCAGTGTTAAATATAGAATTAATTTTCAGATGAATAAATAATTGCATTGTAGTGTAATGATTAGATATTCAAATTGGTTTTTTGAAAGGTATGTTATTGGGAGTATATGATTAAGGTATATTTATATTTAAGAATAAGATTGTAGCAATGAATAGTGTTTTGAGTAAAGATATGTTGAATTTTTAGATATTATATATTAATTATTATTGAGTTTAGAATATTTTTAAAGAATTTCATGGTAGTTTTTGATATTTATTTTTAGAATTTGTTTAAGAAGAATAATATAATCCAACTCAAAGTATCCTAGTATGAACTAATACTGATATATGTTAAATTTTTAGTGATATATGTTGAACAAATTTTGATACAAATTGATTCATAAGAACTATATACTCACATGATTGTGTTATAAAGTAATACATCTTGAGGTTAACCATTGTTATGCTTTTTGTGATAATTCACTTATAATGGTCCTCACTCTTGTTAACTCTTTTGGTTTTATTAATGGCTAGAACTAAAAGGAATAATGTGTGTGAGGGACAATGCAGATATTTCATTGACAAATAACCCATTAAAATGGGATCTGGAGTGAGAAACATCATAATTATTCAAAACATTCTATAGAAAAATATGATTTACAATTTTAACATAGTCAAAATCTAAAACACGCCAATGAAGAGAAATATGGAGTCTCATGGAAGATCAAGTGACAGAGATGGTGAAAGAAAGAAGATTCAACTCTTTACATGTCAAAACTATGTGAATAATCATGATGGAATTTCCTTAAAGGGGTAGGTAAATTCTATAATTTTTGTGATGAAGGTCTTCAGAGTCATAGGTGTAAGGGAAATAGAGAATCTATAAAAAATCATAAATTACAATATTTTTTGTCACTATGCGGATAAATTACCCAATCCATGGACTTATAAGAAAAGATTGTCATCAACAACCATATAAATAAAGTAAAACCCTATGAAACTATTAATAATGAATCATATAGTGTGTTTTCCCATAGATTTTCTATTATTCTATATCTTTTAATTTCTCACCAACTACCAGATATTGAGTTATACATAAAAAACCCCAGTAGTATGACTACCATATAAATCATTTTTAGGGTTCCATAGGGGTCTAGATCTACGTCCCTTAGACTAATTTTATGGGAAATTCAGAATGGGTTATCTCACTTTATAAAATTATAATAATGATTTCTCATATAGATAAATCACATTTCACATCCTAAATAAACCCATGATCAACTAGTAGTGTGTGGTTAATTATGAGTGCTCCATAGGAATTACTCTGTTCTTATGAGTCAAATTTTTTGGATATAATTTTTTTAATGGGGGAGAATGTGACACCCTGAGATATTAAAATATGATTAATTTTAAATAAGTCCATGTTTTTTATAGCATTCACCACATACGATGTTGAACTTAAATGAAACTAAGATATATATAGATAAAATATAAATATTTAAGAATAACTATTAAAAATATATATATTTAATTAGTGATCATGAATAGTAGTAACATTTTTTAATGTACATTTATATAGAAAATAATTTAAACCTTTAATATGAATGAAATTCAATTAGTTTTCCTAAAATTACTAATAAGATATTTATTTTTTTGAAAATTAATTTTATAAAAAATAGACTTATATATGATATGAATTTATATTTTTAAAAAAAATAATTAATGATAAATTATGTGTGGTATTTTTAATTGGTTAAAACTATTTTAGTTAGTAAATGATATTAAATAATAGTAATAATTGTTAATATTTGAAAATTTCATTTTCCAATTAAAACGAATTTTCAATTATATTTTATGACTTTATTCAAAAATAGAATTTATAAATTTTGGTATTTGAAATTAATAAAAATGAAGATAACTTTTTAATTCCTCAGATCAAAATTGAATAATTGGGAATTGTTGTCTTTTTTCTGAAAAAGGCTCGGTTTTAGTCGAAAAACATGGTTTTCATGAAACTTGTAATTTTTATAACATTACATTTATAAAATAATGACCTATAAATTTATAGAAATTGTTAAATAATAATATATAAATTTTATGAATAACATTATTAATTTTAAAATATTCCTTTATTTTATAAAAACCTATGGTAATTATTTCTATAAGTGAATAAAATGTTACCCTAATATGAAAATTGTTTTCAATATTTTCATTGAATCAATGATTTTCAAGATAGATTCTCTTTTATCTTACTTTAGTAGCTTCATATCATTTATTTTTTATAAAACAATTAAATTTCTTTCATTATAATCAATATACAACATAATTTTACCATTTATATAAATTTAAAGATTAGAAATGTTGTTTTTTCTTAAAAAAGATTTCACATGGTTAAGTTTATTTATTTTAAAATAAAATTTTCACACTGTTAAAAATTTTATTTGATAAAATTATTTTAAACTATCAAATTATAATTATAAATTATGTAAAAATTTAAATCTGAATATTTTTTCTAAAAAATTATTATTGAGTTTTAAAAGAGAATCGCTAAGGTCAAAGTATGTTTGGGTAAAAAGAAAAAAGTTAAAACAAAAAATCCATAAAAATATAAAAGTTTTCTCCGAAAGGAGTTCTTGAGGTAATTTTTAACCCAAATTCATTTTTTTTTGCCACTTTTTTCATTTTTTTTCTTTTTCACTTGAATAATAACCTTATATTAATAAAAATGTAAGGGTCACTCCCAAAGTGACACTTTCCTTCACTTATTAAAGGGTAACATATTAACCACTTCAAGAATCACCTCTAATTAGGATTTCCACTTAAAAATATATGAAAATTATACTCATTGAAACCTATACCATTTTCAAAATCTTATATTCACCCTTACATACCATAAGTCCTTTATTTCGAAGGAGAGTTCTAAGTAAAATTCAACTCTCTCATATGAGTATTATCAACTATTTAGTTTTTATTATTAATTATATTCTTTCAAATTTATTCAAAAAAACTAATATAATGGAATTAATATCATTTATATAATATAAATTTACTATATTAATGGTTTTATTTTTTTATTCATATTCCCCATCGATTACAAAAAAATCATATTTTTGTTCTTGCCTTGTACAGATGGTCGCCTACACTACAGAGCGTGTTTTATTTCCCTTTACCACCTTACATGTTTGGATATAAGGATGGTATTAAATAAATATGATTTTATGATATCATTAAGGTTATGTTATTAAAAATTATAGAACCTATTAATGATATGATCAATAAAAAATCATCGTTAATTTAATCATTTAAATAACTATATTAAGAAGATAATGTTTTATTCAGAGAATTTAATATTTTCATATACATTAATTCATATAATTATTTCTATAAATTATGATATATCACATTAATAAACACTAAATATTATCATTATTCTTCTATTGTAATTATATTTCAAAAAACACCTCTAGATCATTCATTAAATAAGCGTATGTTCATGTTTCGGCCATTTTTACCAAAAAATTGAACAATATTATGAATTTATATCATGATTGACTATGGGAATAATATTACTGTTATAATATGATATAAATGTGTAAGCAATTATTATTTTTTATTTATTGATATTTTACATCAATATTTAATTCATTATTTAACAAAACACACTTTGATCGTCAAAAATCACTGAAATATACAAGTTATCATTTTCAGCTTCAAGTATAATGAATAAGACACTCATGAAAGGAATTTAAAACATCATGAATAATTATAATTCATCCAAAATAGTAAATTTAATTATATATTAATGATGAAATTTTAAATAAGTATGAACACAGACACCCCTATTACGAAACTATTACAAATGATAAAAAATATACACTTGATGTGAAAAATCAAAACATTTCATGCATAGAATGACTATTTATGAATATTATAAATGAAAATGAATATGATTAATGTTATGAATTAATTTATGAAGATATTTATTTTTGTGATAATGAGCTTAAATCATGTTCATTGAGGTGAGGAAAAGTTGTAAGTATTTCCATCTCAAATTCATATCATTAATACATGTTTGGTATTATGGACCTAATTTCATTTATGTGGTGTATATGAAGATACTATAGTATGATGTTAAAGAAAGTGTGTCAGCGATTTAAAATTTGTTCACTAAGATTTATGTAACATTGTCATCACTAGTGAATCACATCACTGTAAAGGCCAAAGGATCACACATGAAGAAATTTAAGAACAGAGATAAAACCATAAATACCTAGTTTTATCTGAAGTTGTGCTCGATATCTACCTTTATATGAAATTTGTTTCTCAAATGATCAATTTTATAATCCCTCTAGATCATCTACACTCACTTCCAAAATCTTCAAAATCGTCGATCTTCAAATTCTGGGTGCTATCATAGAGATCTAACAACTCCTTCGATGTTCCAACGATCAATGCATTGATATAACTTCTATGCATTATTGAAAGATTGATCTGATCACTTGGATATAGAGGTTCTCTCTCTATAAATTAGTAGAGGTTATATAATCTCTCAATATCTGTCCATAAATAGTCATAGGAAATAGCCCCTCATCTTCAATATATAGTGTATTAAGAAATTACCTTAAATGGCTCCCCAACCCCTGAATATTTAACACATTGTATAAACGATTTATTATGACTATTTTACTAATACATAAATATCATTTATATTTTTATCAATTTATTTTAATATAATAGATACATTATATGATAAAACCTGAAAATTTAACTTGACTTTTTGTTCCCACAAATATTAAATGTACCTTGAATATTTTAAACTAATATTTGTTCATATAATATTTTCCATGTGTTTACATTGAAACTTGTAAATACATATAATAAATAAATTTAGTTCCAATTATTCTTAAATTTAATAATATAAATTAATTTATTATTTTGTTGATTATATATCCTTTGACAAAACTCGGACCCCAGTGGTGGGGCCGAACATTTCATATATACCTAATAATTTGAATATGGTAGATTCTTGACTACATTATTGTGTGTGACCCTCTAAGACCTTATCTCAATAGTAGTTAATATTATTCACAAACAAAGAGTGTAATATAACAACTTTTCATAGACCCCAAAGAGATAATAATTAGTCATATAAATGAAAATTAAACTATCAATACACACTATATAATATAATCTCTTATCATTAGATATCTCGTAATGAAAGAAGCATCTCTATTTCATAATCCTTTCTTGATTTATTATTTTTTGATCTAACTAGATGAACTTACCTTTAATTTTCAAGTCCATGGATTTATAAATTTACTACCATCTTGATCAACCTAGATTGAGATATATTACTTCCATAACTCAAAAGTGAGAAATTATATCTTGATCATTAAACCAATGTCATACCACCAATAACGCTCCCAACACAATCTAACCCACCATAATTTCATTATCATAGTTTTTTCTTACATTAAATTATGTTATCAAATTGTACACATTGATAATGATCTCAAGTTAAGAGACGAATACACATGTCCATATAGAGTGACATCTAATAGAACTTGAAACATGTGGTGTTCCAATTGGGGGATCTATCCTCATGATCTCAATTAATAGAGATCACCAAATGAAAACCTCATGAGAATAAGTCCAAGTTTTCATGATCCCCAAGAACTTAACATTCAAACATCTTTTAGTCTAGTTTGTATGATATATATTGACCATAGTACATATGTTCAAGATTAATTTCGTAGTATCTTGAGGTTCTCATTATAGACCATGTTATAAAATAACATTTTGATATGAAAATTAATATATGCACATTTCCATTATAATAGTGGATGTACAAATATCTACACTATAATGGTATAAATCATTTATATCTACATTATGTGGTAATCCAAAAATATTGTTTAGTTGGGTCTAGAGAAATCAAAATTACAAAACTCCCACTTTCACTATATCCAACATGATAACCATCATTGTTAGATCTCATAAGATAAATATCATGTTTCTACTTATTCATGAAATTAGTTACTGGCTCGGCCACATCTACACTGCATAGCTATTTTTTTATATGTGACCTCACCTCCTTGAGTAAAACCTCTCAAGTGATGATATACCCTTTTTACACTATGATAACTTGAAATATTATCTATTATTAATAATATAATTATTATAATGATAAAACATTACTTATTAAGTACAATTCCAAGAACAGGAAAAAAAGTTTCATTTAATAACTACTTCTTAGTTGCCTCAGAAGCTAAAACATACTCAGTATTTGTCTACAATTTATTTCAATGATCTTGTATTACTCATTACCTTATCTTGATTATGATATTAGATCCCACGGATATATATAAGACTAGTTTTTTTCCCCTGAAAACTAGAATCATTTCCTCTCCACTTCCCAAGTAAATATCCCCTATTGTACATGCTCAAGTGCAATTAGAAAGTTCTAACTAATTCCCTTGCAATGATATTGGGAATAAATGATATCATCCTACTATAAATTATATATTGGAAATAAAAATTCTTATACACATCATGTAATGCGTGATTGATCCACTACTAAGCATATTGAATTTAACTCACTATGTCAATCTCCTTCTATGTCCTATACATGTCTACTTAGAGAGATAGATTTCATGTGACACTAGTAGCAATTATAACTCTAATTGTTCCAACTTATATTTTTTAATACATTTATAGTATATTTATGATTGAATATGTCTAACAATACCTCAGTAGATCATATTCCCTATAACATAGATTTCTTCTATATGTCAACCAATGGAGAGATACATTTATTCTGGTCTTAATTAACTAAAATTCCATTAGATTTTTTTCCATATGTTATCAAACATATTTGAATTGGAAAATAATGTAGATACCATTAACCTTTGGTAGAAACATGGAAAAGATTAATTCTAAATGAATATTCTATGATCTAGTTACTTTAATCCTAAACTAGATTTTAGAAAATTTCACCCTTATTAGCATTATATGATGTCATCATCCCTTTCTTATGGCATCGTATAGACACCTATCATGAAATTTGGACTTGATGTCTAATGTTAAATATAATGATCATATAAATTAGCTATGATAAGTAAAATTATAATGGATTTAGGTATGAAAAAATCATGCAACCAATTGAATCTTATTGGCACTATGTTTGTACCATCCATGTACAATCTCATTTGAATACCACCGCAATATTTAAATTAATAATCTCCTTGCACTTTTATACATGGAATCAGTCATTGAATTTTAATTTATCTTTTCAATCTTGGATAAATTCAAAATAATTCTTAATTCTATGGATTATTATTCAAAATTAATAATGTATCACTAGTTGTGGTTAATATAGAACCATAACCACGGTTTTAACTTTCATATATTGTATGTGTCTCTGGAACATTCCCTTCTACACGTCTTGTGGAATTTGTTCCTATGCCTACTACTTGTGCATTGCTGGCTTTGAATAAACCCAAGTCAATATTGCTCCCACTATCTCGACTAGAGATGTTTACCCTTGTATATAATTTCAGTCTATCACTTGACTACAAGTTTTATATCATAGGTATTTATATAATAATCTATGAAACATTTAAGATGAGTACTCTTGATGCAAATTGTGTTTTTCTTGATGAAAGTTTGTTTATATCCTCAAAAAACACTTTGGGTCTTAACACATATACTTATGACATGCATTTCCATCATAATATGACTCAAATGATATCAGTTTTTCATTATATTTTGCACATGGTTATGGGATATCGTCGTTATTTTTGAATCATTCCTCAAAAAATGTAATTATCTCAAATGAATATATATTTCCACATTGATTCTCATATTACTTACATCGTGACATTGATGTATATAAGGAAATGTTCATTTAGTAATTTCTCCACACTATATTATATCGATCAATGTTAAAATGTAAGAATTAATCATGAATCCTCCTTATTTATATCATAGCCATGGTGTGGATAAGGTAATGTGACTTTAGGAACTACTCCATAAAATATTATATTGAATAATTAATTCTTAGTTAAGATATTCTTCGGCAAACTAGTTTGAAGTAACTCATATATTCTGGAAATTCTTATTTTATAATTCACATCAACATTCCTTAATCACTTACAGGAATATATTGAATAATAGTTACCACTATATTACCATTTTAATAGTTCATGCTTTGTGGCTGAACTATTTTTTGAAGCTTTATGGCATACCTGTATCTATAAAGGTTTATTTTTCCAAAAATAATTATATGTATCAATAATACCTATGTTTTTTAGCTTGAATAAGTTTAAATACCATATTGGGTATATACTTGAGGTACAATTTTAGTTTTGTTCTTAATAAATAATTATATGTCCACAATTTGGTTTACATGACTTATAGTTTATATTCATCACATACTGCCTATGATTTATGTATAACTGAAAAAAAAGTTGACTACAAAATTCCACAAACAACATTAATTCCTAGATCGGAATAATGTATCATTATGTCTAAAGGACACATGAGATTTATGTTCTTGTTATAATCAATAAGCTTTCTACTAGAATCATTCACTTTGAAATATAGAAGTCATTTACTTCTCACCACTAACTTAGGAACCACCCTTTCTCAGCTTCTTGGAGAATACAACATACTTCTAGTATTATTTCTATACTTACTTGGTTACTATATTCTTATACACATATGTGATAAGCACATTGTATGTGATACATAAGAAGTAAAATTGAGACATTACTTACATGAGGAATATTCACTGAAGAATAATTGATTACTTTCTCATTCAATTCAGTTAATTACATTTATCTTATGTAGAATTATTTCATGATATGTGTAGAAAATAACCCCTATTTATTACCTCTTTCTTTGAAGTATGTTGTGAAGGTTCCAATTGATTTACACATGTCATTTGGGATCTTTCCATGTCTTTAAAATTTTTCACCATAATAATTAAATATCAATATGTATTTAATATTACTATTACTTAGAAAACACTATCTAGTAGGTATTAAGCATTTTCTCCATACTTATCTTTTTTAAATATTAAACAAAATAGGAGTAAATGGGTAAAAATTATATGAGAAAGGGTTTCATTGAAATATCATGATACATATTTCAATTTTCATATATCAAGTGTAATCAACACCAATCTATATCTCACTTCACTTTCTCCTCACAAGATTCTTGGAGATGACACTACATTTTATTAAATTGATATCATGATGTGGTATCCAAAACTCACAATAGAAATTAATTATAGACTTATGAAAAAACTATAATATGAGTAATACATGAGTCTCCTGTAATTATTTTTACACCATCACTTCTAGATGTATCTTAACAAGTATTGAGGATACAAGAAACTTCAGTTTATGATATGGTAATATTGTGCGCAAGATCCAGTACTACTCTTGGAAATTAATCCCAGTGGGAAGATTTACATTGTCCATTAGATATCACAGTATTTATTGTGGTATTATAGTCCATTTTCTACAAAAAAATGAATTATAATATTAGTAATTTTATCTTAATTACTTATTTAGACATTGATGATTAATTAATTAAATCATTAAATGTCTCCCACTAATATATTGAATTATAAGAACCCTCTATACTAGAGTCAAAATATTTTTTCACATGAGTATTCTAGTTTAAATAGTCCTTGAACTTCCTCTCATATTCTATAATCTATTTCTATTCCACTACTAGGGGAGTTAAAGGTAGACATTTGACTATCCAAACACATGAACTAGAAGATCCTTATTCTGTTGAGTGAAGTCTCAGCTTCTCAGTATCATAACCATGACTCCATCAATGTTTTTTCTCTAAAGTTTTAAAAAATTGGATATGGATAATCCTTTATTACAAATATTAGTTAATTCAACTCATCATTCTCATAATAACTCCCCAGTACTTGGAATCACCCTTAACTATTACTAACCAATCACCAAAAAACCTAGTTTGGTTAAAATTCAAATGATGGAAGGTGATTATGACTTAATATTTCTTTAAGGGTTTTATATTAATAAATGAATAAATGAAATAATTTTCTATTTCAAAAGCATGTACTATGTGACCACACTCACAACTGATCATGAAATTAATAGAAAAAAATTCATCACGTCACATGTTCATTTTATCTCTGCATATTGGTTTATTATCCTATGTTATCACATGTAATACTACCCGAACATAAAAATATAATCCATGCATAAATATAATGATGATGTGATCAAGATTCAATACTAATGGTTGATCCATTGAGTGATTAATGGATAAAAATAAACTCTAGGGGTAACTCATTTAGTCACGCCGCTTGCTATTCGAGATGTAGTGCTCACCTATCCAATGCGTCAAACTTCTATCTGGTGTGTCACTATATCTCAGTGTGAAGTACGTCACTACTTGTATTCATCATTATAAAATCAATACTCACACACCTGAGATGGGGTATCATGAGTAAAAAATATACTGAGAAATTGGATATATAGACTCTTATACATTTAATGACAAAGATGACTCACATATCATCATTTATTAAACAAATTATTACAAACAATTTAAATAAATTAATAAATTAATTAATCATACACTAGATATGAATTGGTCATTCTATTTCTCATGATCAGTAAATATTCATTAAACTTACATATTAAAATTAAATAAAGAAATAAAATTAAACATGCATTAAATTATTTCTCGAGGCATTTATTGAATTTAAAACTCACTTTTATTTTTAATTCAATATTTATGTTATTCAGTCCAATTAATTAATTTAAATTTAATTCTAAAATTAAATTAATTAATTTAGTTTAACTTCTAAAATAAATTAATTTATCCCAAAATATTATGAAATTATATTTAAAAACATTATTTAATTTAATTTAAAACCAAAATTAAATTTATTAATTTCATTAATTTTTTATTATATAAAATAACCTCGGCCTTGAAAACCTCGAGCAAGGACTATGTGGGTAGGATTGAACCTATCTAGGATCGGTCTGGGCTATGTAGACCCCATGGATAGGTGTTTTGGGACAAGACGACCCACCCAATACCATACCGTATTGGGTGGGCCCACCCGGGCCCTTTGCGGGGTAGAGCAGATCGTGGAAGGAGTTTCTTGTCTGGTGGAAATTGTATAGGGGGCTCAAACCGGTGGCTCTGGCACAGTCCTCATCTAGGGACAAAGGGTGTGGTGCACTGGGATGCTTGATGATAGCTTCAACTGGTTGTGTCTTGTCCGGATCAGATTCTTCCTATAAGAGGGAAATAACTTGTGGAAGGTGCCATTGCAGAGGGAGTGGTCAAGGCTAGAGGTCTGGTGGTGGTATTTGACACTGGTGGTCGGTATATTTTTGGGGAGAGGGTTCACTATGATTCACTTCACTAGGTTGGGGATCTGGTGTGAGCTTCCACATAGAGGTGGTGACCTAACATCAATATATGGTGGCGATAGTCAGATCTGGAAGAGGTAGAGGGACAGTGGTCCTAGAGTTGAGCAAACGAGTGGGTTCTAATGGAGATAGATAATCTAGGGAGATGGTTCATGATGGTCAGCCTTATCCATTCCAGATATAGGAAGCAAGGGTGAGTTTGATGTTGGGTGCTGATGCGGCACTATAATAGGCCATCGTGGAGAGAGTGACACCAGATCTAGTTTGCAAGTGGGAGAAGGTGGTGGTCGGGTTGCGAAGGCAGATGGTGAAGTAACCCTAGTGTGATGCCACTTGGGCATAGCTGGGGGGTGGTATAGTGTGGGCCACTCTAAATAGGGATATAGGTTTTCTTTTCTTTTATTCTAGTCATGAAGACAGCTTATTGAACCCCCATTTTTTAGTAAATTTGTCTGGTTTGTAGAATTTTCCACAAACCCTCCACCCACCATTTTATAAATTTGGCATGATGCCAATTTTTCAAATACATAGAACCCTTATATTTTTCAAAAAGAAAAATTTTTAGGCACTTTTATTTCAAATTAAAAAATTAATTAAATAAATCAAATTATATTTTATTTGATATTTCCCTGACCTGGTTAAATTGATTCCCTATCGGAGTATCATATTCCATCCACCAGAATCGGTCCAAAATACTTGGGTTCTATGGAATTATTCATCAACCACAACCATCGAGTTAAACTTAGCATATATAAATATATGTTCTTCATATTTAATACCTATAAAAATAGTTATCAACCTGTATTTAAAATCTTCATATCTCCACAGACTAGTCATCCAAGGTCAGATTAGAAATCTGTCTACGATTTTAGGACCATAATGATGCCCTATATTAAATTTAATGTAAATTTATTTTTTTTACTTTTCCTAAAATCATTATGCATCCCTATAATACCAATTAAATGTACCAGGGTGCACAATAGAATCTAGTGGCATGGGGATTTAAAATATTTCTACCGAGATAGGCGTAACATTGTCATTTCTAGTGAATCACATCCCCGGAAAGACCTATTGATCCCGTGTGAATAAATTTAAGCACAAAAAATAAAACAATAAATACGGATTTTTATCTGAATTTGTTATTAACATATGTTTTTTTATGATCCTTCCTTGAATGAACCAAATTATAATCCCTCTATATCATCCACACATGCTTAAAAAATAAATAAGAGCATCAGTCGTTGAATTTTGGGTGTCAGGGCCAAGATTCGAGGATGCCTTCGATAGTCCAATGATCATTGTATCATCATACCTTCGATGCATGAGGGGAAGATTGATTTGATCATATTACTCTAGAGATTCTATCTTTATAAAGTGGGAGATGTTTGATAATATCTCAATCACTTTCCAAGAATAGTCACAACCGAGATCCACTCATCTTCTATTTATAGTGTATTTAGAAATTACCCAGAAAGGCTCTCAGGCCCCTTAATATTTAACACACTATATAAATGACATATTATAACGGTTGTACTGAGTCATGAATATCATTTATATTTTTATCAATTTATTGTATTATTATAAATATATTTCATGATAAATTTGGAACCTTTAACTCTACATGTTGTTCCCATAAATATTAAATAAATAAAATTAAACTAATATTTCTTCATATAATATTTTTCATGTATTTACATTTAAATCAATAGATACATATAATAAATAAATTTAATGCTAGTTATTCTTAACTTTAATAATATTAATGTGTTTATTCCTTTGGTGATTGTCCACCCTTGGACAAAACTCAAACCCCATTGGTGGGGCCTTCCATGTCCTCTATGCTTATTCACATGAATAAAGAAGATTCTTGAATCTGGTATTATGTTTCACCCTCTAGGACCTTATCTCGATAGTAGTGAATATTATTCACAGACCAAGAGTGGAATATAACAACCCATCATAGCCCCTAAATAGAAAATGAGTAGTCATAGAAATGAAAACCAACCTATTAACACGCACTCTAAAATATAATTACATTGTCTTTAGATATCTCATAAAGCAAGACACACACTAGTGTAATCATCTTTTATCTATTTATTATTTTTATCTAAATGGATAGATTTACCTTCAAATTATATGTCCATGGATTTTTCAAGATACTACCATCATGATCAATATCACCAATGATATATTACTTCCTCAACTCGGAAGAAAAAAAATTCTATCTTTATCATTAAACTAATGTCATACCACCAATGATGTACCCAGCACAAGCTTCCTCACCATGATTTCACTATCATGGATTTTTCTTTTCATCAAAGTATGTGATCAAATGGAAAATATTGATAATGATCTCACAATAATAGACCAATACATATGTATATAGATAGGAACATCCAATGATACATGAAACATGTGGTGCTCTTATTGGAGGGTTTTTCCTCATGATCTCAGCTACTACAGATCATCAAGTGAAAACTTCATAGGAAAAAGTCTCAATGCTTATGATCCCACAACACCAGATAGTCAAAAAGCTACTTTGGCTGGTCAGTATGTTGTATCTCAACCATAGTACATAAGTTTAAGATTAATTTCATAGTATCTCAGGGTTCTCATTGTTGCTTGGGATATTCTATAACCTTTTCATATGGTATTTAATCTTTGGACATAACCATTACAATGGTGAACTTAGAAATATCTATACTATGTTGGTAATTGAAAATCATGTATATCTAAATGATATTGAAATCTAAAAGTATTGTTTAGTTGATTATATGGAACCAACAATTACAGAATTTTATAGTACATATTTGAGATATCGTATCATGGATTATATTTTAATCATGGTATTTGAAGTTCAATTACAATCTTTATCTTTCATGGGGTATTGATTTGATGGTTTATAAAGTCATAATATTTATATTAGTCTTAATAATTATTATTTAATACATAATACATTGTGTTCACTAGTCTTATTTTTATATTAAATTCACTTCCCATGGATTTATTTTTATCATACTATTTTTATTTCATGTGATTTACTAGCCAAATAATTTTCCCTTATTCAAGTCTTATTGATTTTCAGGTTTTAATTTATTTTCCTAGATATAGAATTCCCACAATTTCAAGTTGATTATTCCTTTATGTTATTTTCCTATTACTACCATAATATTTATGTTGTGATTGTTTTGGTTATATGTTTCCCTTATATGGATTTTGAGCTCACTCCTTCTTATGTTTCCATTTACCAAGGTTATATAGAAAATAAACAGATGAGGAATGTTTAAAAATATATAATGTGTGGAATAATTTCTTACAAATATTGAAGACACATTATGGATTAAGTATCTTTATATATAATAAAGAAATTCTATTTTTATACAAAGAATAATGGATTTAATAGTTTATGATTTGACTTATTTCTCCAAAGACCTAAACCTAAAAAGAACCTCGATATGTAAGATAAAAAATTAAAAGATATTATTTTTTTAATTATAGAAGGTTATATCCTGAGTTTTATAGCTGGTATTAAATAAATTATGAAAAATACGTGTTTATGACACTAGATCTAGAGGTTTTGGTCTACAACATCAAATTTTCGATCAACTATTTCTTCTCCAACAACAATATCATAACAAATTAGTCTCATAAATATCCTCCATTGGATGTTATTATCTTCCAAAAAAATCAATAAAATTATGTAATAGAATAAATAGATCATTATTCAACAATTCTAAGCCTATGTGAGTGGAATCGGTATAAGAAACAAGTGTCATTGAATAAAAATATCATGTTTTCAATGAATTAGTGATTAAGAATCTTCTTGAACTTGTTCATAAACTCAAGACATCAACATAAAAACAAACATCAACCTATACAGAACAAATTCCAATATCTCATTCAAAAAACTATTAAAATAGTTCTCATATGGTGACATCATAGCTTAACCATTTTAGATACTCAACCTAAATATATTCACTCACTTAAAAGTTAACACAAATACCAATGTACAAATGTATGTTACATATTTTATCCCATATTGATAACACAATCCAAAGATAAGATATGAGAGGGGATAAAAAAATTACCTTATTCTTCAGAAGAATGAGGTTGTGCACCCATAATCAAACCCATATTCAGAAATGTTTTCTTCAGAAATGGTTCAAGGAAGATATAAGAAACCTTCTATTTTATGGGAACAAAATATAACTTTAGTCCATTTATTTTAGTATTCTCTATAAAGAAGTGATATTTAATATAAATATTCTTAGATTTTGAATGTTTCACTAGATTCATAGTGAGATTAATAGAGCATTAATTATCACATCCCAAGAGAAGAGGAAAATTCTTGTCAACTAACAAATATTCTGGTTGTTTTTTCTTCCACTTTAACTATGTTTAAGCATGAGTGAAAGCTTTATACTCATATTTTATTGTGTTTATTGTAACTAAGTTTTAATTTATTGTAGTCCAAATCACACACAATTCAATTGAGAAGAAAACTACACCAAATGTGGACCTTCTATGATCAGAACAAACTCCCTAGTCTACATCTTTGTGGACAAACAGGTCAATCTTTTCTATGAATTCATATTTCATTCCAAAAAAAATTATGTTTTTTATATATCTTTTAATTATTTTTCTTTTAATAATATGATACTCCTATGGAGAAAATTTGTACATAGAACAAACTGTAAAAACCTATAATATATCTATCCTTGAAGACATTAGATATAATATGTAACAACCTAGGTACATTAAATATATTTTAATGTTTTTCATTTAATAAGTAATGTCAATTTTATATTTAAAACTATATTATTTTATTAAAAGTGTATATTTTTTTGGTATTTATTTTATAAGATATTAAGTAATTTTTTAGGAACATTTGAGTGTTATATTTATAAAATCAATTCTTACTAATTAATAAAACATTTTTCTCAATCCTTTCTTTTGAAAATTTATACAGTTTTTGGATAAATAAATGGATGCATCAGGTTAATATTTCTTCTATAAATTTTTTCTTCCTAGAATTATCTTTTCTTCCTCAAAAGTTAATATTTTTTAGTCATTTAATGAAGAATTTATAGTCAAATTATTTTATAAAATAATTATATCTAGATAGACTATCCAGATTCAATATATCCAATGTCCATGCATTTTTTGAGACCTTAATGATAGAATATTGGGATTTGGTCTTCTGTGGAATTTCTCCCAAATTTCGTTTCTATCAATAATCAAAATTTTATCCACTTAAATGATGTTTTATAGGATTTATGGTCAAATAATTAATAAAAATATTTTAATTATGGAAGATTAACTTAACATGGATGCATTGACTTCAAAAAAGCTTTTGACACAGGAAAAATTTTGAACTAGATGTTCCTCCAGTTGTATTAAATGATCCAAATAATGTCCTCTAACTTTGATTAAAATTTCAAACTAATCTAATAATGAAAAAAATGTTATGTCCCAAATACTATGGTGGGTCCCATCCAATATGATCAACATCAGTGTTGACTTAATGGCCACATATCAAGCCCCAAAATTTGGATCTTCCTTTCATTATCTTGATGTAAAATGTAGATGTATTAATGTAAAATCCATACAAAAATTACAATATTCATGAAATAATATTTTTGAAGAAAAATAGTGAAGAGAAATTGAAGAAGAAAAATTGGAATTCCAATGAAAATTTTCAAATTCATGCTTGAACTATAAATTTACAAAAAATAATATATTAAAACTCAATGTGAGAGATTACAAAATTTAATATCATATTTATGAAAAAAATGTGTTATAAATGGAATTTAATATATATATATGTGTGTGTGTGTGTGTGTGTGTAATTTATATATACAGACTTAGAACTAGTATGTATATATATAAGTATGTATATATATGGTTTGAAATAAATATATATATTTTTATGTATTTATATATTTATATATTTATTTATAAATATCAAAAAATTATATATGTTATATATATGTTAAAATATATATGTTATATATGTAAAATATATATGTGTGTGTGTGTGTTGTAATGGTCTAGAAATTTATTTCTTTTAAATTTATATTATTTTTTATTCATAGTAATTTATAATAATATAAGATACATACTAAAAGACAATAACAATTTTAGATGATAATATAAATTAATTAATCCTTATGTAATTTTAATAATGTTTATAAAATTATTTATATCATAAAAACTACTATTTTTAATAAATATATATTTTTATTTAAAATTTAGAATTATAGTATTTAGATAATTAATTTTATAAAATAAGTCTTTTTTATAATATCTGCATATTGAAATTGGTATAAGATGAATTTTTTTATAATTTTATGAAAATGATGATTTTTGGGGTAAAAGTGAAATTTACATTTTTTAAGAAATACCATAACTCTTAGGATATAATCATGATACGATCATGATTTTAAATTTATTGAAAATTATTCTTGATCAAAATTTATTTAAGAAATAACATAAAATTAAATGGTTGATTTTTTTATTGTATGGCCCTAACTATCATTGACAATATAAACTGTAAACCAAAAATAATGAAATTAATGCCTTTGATATTTTTTTATCCTTAATAGAAAAATAATATTCATTTCAAACCTTAACTATACTCATACTAAATTATAAATACCCACCCACTTTTCTAATTATCCCACACCCAATCTGATGTTATATCATAATATAAATCCAAAGGAGTCTCTTCTATTTATCTCTTTCTTAATTGGTCTAAATGTTTATCTATAAACTAAGAAGCCCAAGAGAGGTAAGGGTTACTAATCCTACTATTTACTTTTCATGTTCATTAATTTCATTGTATTTTCCTTCTAAATTTTTGTTTCCTATACTACCATTATTGTTATTATATTGTATTATCTTCCATTTTATATTTTTTAAATGAGATTTTATTTATTCCCTCTTATTTTAAACTCTATCTAAGTCATTGTTATACCTAAGTAAGGGTTCCCAATCCTCTAATTTCCTTTTCAAGTTCATTAAATTCAATATGTTTTCATTATAAATTCATTTTTCATATACTAAAATTATTTTTATTCCATGGTATTATCTTTATTTTTATATGTTTTAAATGTGATTTTATTTATTCCCTCTCATTATATCATTTTCTGAAGCCGTTATTATGTCTAAGTAAGGGTTTTCCCAATCCTCCCCTTTAATTTTCAATATAAATTAGTTTGTTATACTGTATTTTGATCATACTTTTCCTATAAAAAAATACTTTTAATTCCATGTTATTATTATCCATTTTAAATATTCTAAATGATATATTACTTAATCCCTATCATTGTAACCTTTTTCTAGGCCATTATAATAATCGAAGTACCCTGTAACTATAAAACCATCATAAAATTTTAGTGAAGAAACGTGTGTATGGTTTTCCAAGAAAAAAATCCATGTATAGATACTACAAGTGGGTATAGATCTAAAATAGTTGTTCCTAGGGGTAATAACCTTAAAAACAGTGCGTTGGGATTTTACTCAATCATCACCTGGTGCACGAAAATGGTTCATGCTTCATACCTAGTTTGACACTCTCAAGGGATGTTCTTGGATGATATACATTATACATAAAAAAACATTATAAATGTTTTTTATACCATTTGATCAGTCAACAACATTATGACATTCATATATCATTTTGATTCTTTGGTTTGGGGGAAATAATTTTGTACCATATAATTATTTTTTCTGTATGGTAAAATCTTATATGATATGCCTCATTGAGAAATTGTTCTAAGTATATATATTTTTCTTACCTTGAAATTTAATCAATATAATAATTTTATATATGAAGGAATGAATTGGAATATAATTTTTTGCATAGTTCTAGGAGTTACATATCCCCACAGTGTACTGGTGGGTCTCAAAAGATAACTAAGATAGGGTAGTGGGACCATCATTACCCTTTATGTAAGATATCATAGCATAAGGTCCTAATGAAACTAAGATGGGGTAATGGGATAATACTTAAACTTTATGAAATACGTCTTGGCATATGTCCTTGATGCTATATTTAATATTCCCATCAATATGTATTCCCATAACTATTTATTCATTTATTTTTATCATAACTTTCATTCATTGTTAAGTTTCCCTTGGATTTAATTATGCTCTCAGTTTCATTTTATATAGAACAACTCATATAAATCATTCATTCCTACAATAGTCTTTATTATATTATTATTATCTAGGGATCTATTCATTTTTAAGTTGTAAGTGGATTTAATTATTCTCTTAGTTTCATTTGATATGGCATAACTTAGTTTATTCATTCATGACACCATTCACTACAAGTTCAATTTTTAATATACTTTAATATTTTAATTATTAAGTTATCCATGGATTTAATTATTCTCCCAATTACATTTGATGTAGAATAACTCGGTTTATTCATTAAATACTCTATTCACTACATGTTTAGTTACTGATATAAAATAATCTATTCATTGTTAAGTTGTCTATGAATTTATTTGTGGTCTCAGGTTCTATTGATACGGCATAACTAGGTTTATTTAGTCATTATATGATGTATTATTTATAATTGATTCCATTTTATGATACCCCCTTACTAATAATTTGATCACACCCCATTATACCTCATTACTTTTCCCCTGAAAACTAAGAATGGTATTACTTTTGATAAAAGGGTTGTAAGGATAATAATAATGTTATCATGTTTTCAGATGTAACATTTTTGTTTTTCAATGTAATATAAAACATTCTTATATATCCAATTTTCTTGAGGCTATTAACTATTTGATTATATTTATTTATAAAATTTTAATAAAATCGCAAAAAACTCTAGGGTATTGTATTTGGGGTTGTTACAAAATAAGATTATAATAAACATTCTAAACTCTTTAGAATCAAGCCCCTTTCCTTTCCCATCATTTTCAAAATTCTTCTCCACTGAAATTTTAACAACCCAGGAAATGATAGAATAAATATTTATAATTTTTTAATATAACTTTTATAGTTATATTATTTATAAAAATATTATGTAATTTTTTTAAATCAAAATAAAATTTGTTTTAATTAAATATTATCACTATAAGTTTTTACATAAAATATTAATTTATAAATTTTAGAATCTTTATTTTATAAAATTAGTATAATTTTTTAAATCTTCATATCAAAATTTATATTTGGTGAAATTTTGGGATTTTTTAGAAAATATTTATTTTCTGGTGAATACTCAAAAATACAGATTCTTTGTAAAAAAGCCTTTTATTTTTATTAAATTAAGTTATTTAAAAGTATCAATATATTTTAAATATTATTTAAAGTAACCTAATAATTATTTAGTAATATTTAATACACTTAATTAATTTTTAATCAACGTTATATTGGTTTTTTTGTATAATTTTGTTTTTGGGTTTTTAAAAATGATGTTTTTAAAATTGTTTTAAAATGCATAATGTTTCTCCATTTTAATTAATTAAAATAATAAGTAATGGGGAATGTTATAAATGAAATTTATAGATTTTATATAATTAAATATTAATTTATTTTCATATTAGGATTATTATTTGTCACATAGTTAATATAGAATCATCTTTTTCTCAAAGTATACTCTTCTTAAAAACCTACATTCTTACTGCATCTGCGAGATTACTATTAAATTAAAATTTTCAAATTATGTTAATTTAAATTCAAAAATTATATTCCATATTGTTAATCAGAATAATTTATAATGTATAAAAATTAAAACATAATTTTTTACCATAATGAATACTAAAAAAGTAAAAATTAATTATCCTAGATAAGGTAAATTTTGGTTTACTATGGTTTAAAAATTATAAGGGTAAAAATAGACTATAAAATTGTATAATAATTGTTTTAGGGAAATATTTATAACGTTAAACCTCTATGTTTTGATAAGGTTCCATTTTGGACCCTATTACATAGTAATAATATGGGAGCAATCAATTCATTTCCAAAATACCAAGTGTGTCCTCTCCCAAAATTAAAGAAGGCCAACCTATATCCTCTTCTATTCACACCTTCTGACCTCATTTATTTGGCCACTAACTTCCCAAATAAAATTAAAAATTCTATCTCCTCATCCTAGAATCCTTATTTTGAAATAAATCTCTCCTATTAAGGATTTTGGTTGAAACCCATTGATGATACCCGAATAGGAGGCAATATTCTTCTAAGAGCATCTTTATTTTATTTCTTTATAAAACACATAAAATTATTATTAAACCATGATAATATGTAAAATAACTATATTAAATAAAATTTAATGTTTTTATGATAATTTAATTACCTAAAATGTTTACCTCTTCCATTTAATGGGTTACCAAATCATCATTTGTGTGTACGGTAGACTACCATCTCATGTAACAATGTCATTCATTTTTCCATTAGCACCACTGAAGGTTGGATGTAATGATGTATATAATTATAACTATTTAGTAATTATATCAAATATACCATTTTTATTTCATATCATATGGGATATGGTAAAATCGTTTGTGTGTACGGAGGACTACCACCTCATGAAGTGATATGATTCATTTTTCATTAACGTGTTTCATAAAAGGTAATAAGGGTAAAAATAATTAATATATGTGATATAAATGAAATAATTATGTTATTTATTTCATATTTATCATTATTGAAAGACAATATTTCATTTTATTTCTTAATTTTTCACTCACTTTGAAATTGATAACATCATTCATAGATATGTGGACCACCGCCTTGTTGAAGCAATGTAATTCATTTTTTCATCACTACATAAATTGAATGATATATATAAGTTTATATAACTAAATATTATCGTATTTATGATATTATTAACATTATGTAAAGATAAAATATTTTTTACCTTATTTCCATAATAATCATTGAAAAATGGAAACGTTAATCATGTGTATGTATGGCCTACACTCTCCATGATCATAATGTTAGTTCATTTTTCATAACCATATTTCATGATTGATTTTAAAATTATAATTTATTTATAAATATTATAATAATTTCACAATTAGTTTTCTAGATATGCTTAAATAATAACCTCTTTAACCATGTTCAACAAACTTAATTCATTTTCACATATAATCCAAATATCATAAAAACATATGATGTGACCTTAACTAATTAAGTTTTTGTATATAAAATGATAGTAAGTTAAATAAAACCAATGATAAACATGAAAGGGTCATCATTAAATTTAATAATTTACAAAATTTTATTATTCAGAAAGATAAAGACACACATGATAAGTCAGACTCAAGGTAAGGGACCTCATCTCAATTTCCTTTCATTGAGCCATTTTTGTTGATGATGTGAACCTATTTTCTTTTGTAAGAAGTATATACTACCCCTATAAGATTTTATATCATTAATTTATATATTATCATGGAATTTTATGTTTTGTTTAATTTTATTCTTTTATGGGGCTTATGATTTAATTATTTAAAAAGGGATAATAGCCTTTTCTTCTAAATAAATCATATTTTAAATTTTTCCTTAAAACTATATTTCTCTTTTGTGTCCATGTTATTAAAATTATTTTTGAAATGAATTTTTACTAACATAAAAGACTTATAAATTTCAATTTACTTTATTTTAAAGGTTTTGAGAATCAATATTTTTTTATGTTTTAAGTGGAGTGTTTTGACAAATGAAAAATTTATTATTATATTCCTAAAATACATGACAATAATGAACTTTTCCACCAATATAAACATTATTTTATTTTTTTATTCCTTTTAAATATTTCATATTTCCATGAAAAAAACCATCTTTCCCATTTTTGGATATTTTGGTATTGAAAATTTTTATTTCAAAAGAAAAATGTATTTTATCATGAAAATGGTATTTTGAATGAAAATGGTATTTTAATATCTAAAATTGATTTCCATATTATTTTTAAAGAGTTTCTTAAAGGGTTAAATTTTTTATTCATGTTTTGGTTATTAGAAATTATATAAAATGGATGTTCCAAGATATTACTGAGTGATCCAATTATATCTAAAATTAGTGGTGCACCCATATAGTGCTCCAATGTATTGTGTACTGATTTTTTTTATCTGAAGAATTATATTGCAGGTTGGTTGTATGGTTATTCTAGTTTATAAGGGTTCTATAATATGATTTCTCAAGGTACCTACATGGATTTTCTATTCTTACTAATGAGTTTTCATTGAAATAATTTTTTTTCAAAATGTAAAATAAATGATCTTTTTAAAAGGAATGAAAATTCTATTTATGGATAAAAAGATATGTTTATCAGAAAAGGTTTTTCAGGAGTTTTCATGTTTTTCACTGGAATAATGGTTTTCTTATTTTTATGTCATTTAATGATATTTTTGTTCTCATATAGTGTTTTTTAAATGTTTTTATATGATTTTAAGAATGGTTATAGGAATGGAAGAGGTCAATTTGAGATTCATAAAGACTTTTCATAATAAGATATCATGATTTTTTTTACAAAATTATATTATGGTAAAAATGAATACTAATCAGAAGTGTTAAATTTTTATTTTACGGTTTTGTTATGTATTTTTTATGGTCTAATTCTTTTAAAGATTAAACCTAAAATGATCCTAAAATATAAGAGAATAAATTATTGACCTAAAATTAAAGATTATGTAATATTTATGTCATGGTATTTATATTTGGTATCAAATTTTATATTAGATAAATTTAGATACTCGAATAATGTTAACACCATGTCCTTGTGATATTTTACCTCATGGTAAAGTAAAAATGATATAGCATTTAAATATTACCATGTGGCTTCACATAAACTATATATTTTTATAATGGTGTTCAAAAAATTAAATAGGTATGTTGTAGTGGGTAGGAAATGAGAGGAAAATATCCTTCTATATTAGAATCATGAGATGGTTTGAATTGGAATAGAGCAATTTATTGCCAGGATGGATTATTTGTCATAGGATATAAATGGTTTTGGTATCCATTCTAGATAGGTACTCGATCTACCATGAAGTAACATGTCCATAGTGGAGAATTTCATAGGGTATCATGCCCCATATTTCAGTGTATCATCAGACCCTGTGATAGAAAAAAATGGATCATTGCTCTTTAGAAGATATTGATGTCATGGGATATTCAGAACAATAAAAGGTAAATATTTTCATTTATTATTTTTAAGGATAATTTAATTGATTGTGGTATTTGGTTAAGAATGCTATAGAGAAATAAGATCTTGATGTCATATAAAGGGAAACATTTATGGTTATTTCACTTGAAAAATATATCCCTATGTTTTTTCAATTTTTGAAGGAAAGAAAATTCATGGGGTTGAGGAAAAAATATACCAATTTTGTGGCTGTATATGATAAAAACATCTCAATATTAGCTAGGTATGTGTTGGATTTTATTTAGGATACGGATATCAAAATTAAAAAGTTTTACTCACAATTAAAACCAAGTATATGAAGAGATTTTTTAGCTTGATAATTTAAAATATATGAGATAGTTTTTTGTTGTGTTGAAAAAATCATCATCGAGTTTTATTTATCTTATGTGTCTCATGATGTTGAAAGTAAGAAGCAGTCAGGATGATAGGTGATGAAGAAACAAAATTTAATAAATTTGGAGGTGATAAAATGAAGTTCATGCCTTTCAGTATGTGTGGTAAAAACACTTTGTAGAATATCTTATGAAGTAAGGTAAGTGTTAACAATATGTACTGTTTAACTATATGTTCTATAGATATAAGGAAAAGAATTGTGAAAATTCAAAAAATTAGTTAACTGATATCTATCCAATATTATGATGATTCGGTTTCAATTATTTGTACCACAATGTAAATTTGTGTCTGAAGATAGTTTCATAAGAATGAAATCATCACGATCGGAAACATAAAGGTGTAGAAAAGTAGTTTTCTATTATTATTATTGATATTTTCTAGAAAAAATGAAGTGGTGAAAGGTATGTTACATATGTATAAGAATTATACCAATCCCTTTTTAACTATGGATCTTCACATTCATTCATTTCTAATAAATTTTTGAGTAAATTGGGAATATAACCTAATGAAAGTAATATGGATCTTTTGGTGAAAACTCGGGGTGGGAGAATTAAATTAACTGAGATTTATAGGAATATTATTTTTGATGTTAGAGGTATGGACTTTCCTAAAAATCATGTTTAAATGTCCGTATTATAGTTTGATATCATTTCTGGTTTGATTTATCCTTCATTTTGTCGTGTTAAGAAAGATTTTAGTTCCAATAAAGTTTTATTCATTGATTTCAAGCCTTTGATAACATACCAAGAAGCTAAGAAATTAATTAGAGATTCCAATGAATGTTACCTAGATCATATTGTTGAAAAGAATGAAACTGTTAAAATTAGTTATGTGCTAGCAGTAAATGACTACATGGATGTATTTCTTAATGATTTTCCTAGTTTTATTCTTAACCAGGAGTTTATGTTTACTCTTGACTTTTTACCTGATAGTAAGTTTATTTCTAAACCCCCTTATCAAATGTCTCTAGTAGAACTTTTATAATTAAAAAACCAGTTGTAAGTGTTATTAGATAATGGTTTCATCCAACCTAGTACTTCAATATGGGGTTCTTTTATTTTTTGTTAAAAGGAAATATGGTTCAATGTGACTTTTCATTTACCATAGATCTTTGAATAACATTACTTTTAATAGCATATATACTTTTACTCATATCGATGGTTTGTTTGATCATCTCTAGGGAGCATAGTATTTTTCAAAGGTTGACATATGTTCAGGGTACCAACAGTTGAAAATGAAAAAAGATGTTATTATAAATACTACATTTCAGACTATATATACGCACTATGGATTTGCAGTTATGTCGTTTGGGTTGTCTAATTCACCTATTTTATTTATTGACCTCAGGAATAGAGTTTTTATTGAGTTCTTGGACAAGTTTGTGGTAGTGTTTATTGTTGAAATTTTGGTATATTGTAAAAGTAAATAGTAACATTAAATACATTAAATTATTTCTTTTGAATCCTTAAAATAAAATAAATTATATGGGAAATTTATAAAGTGTTATTTTTTGTTGCAACAAATTTATTTCCTTAGACATACTTCCATAGATTGCATAACTATTGACCTTGATAAAACAAAAGTTATTGAATAATTTCCATTACCCACAAATATTATAGAGTTTAATAGTTTTAATTGATTAGTGGGTTACTACTTGTGGTTTTTTGAACACTTTTCTCAATTGTCTATCACACTAACTAGGTTAACTCAAAAAGGAGTTAAGTTCATACAGATAAAATAATGTGATGATTGTTCTTAGGAACTAAAAATAAGATTAGTGAATGCTCAATTTATTTCCATATCTTCTATAAATAGTGAATTTTTCATCTATAGTGATACTTCATTGAAATGACTTAGTTTTTTACTATTGCAGAATGATCAGGTAATTTTTTATTCTTTACATTAGTTTAAACCTCAAGAGTTAAATTACCCTACACATTTTTTGTAATTAGCTGATGTGTTTTTTCTATAAAAATATTTAGTTATCATTTTTATGGAGTAAAGTGTGAAATATATATTTTTCATGTAACACCCCAAGCTTCAACGGTATGTTTCCCTTTGAATAATGCAATAGCTTGCACTGCAAGCAACTTCGAGATTATAACACACCGTGTCCAATCAAACTAGCCCTTATTAATAGTAATACCCACTTTTTGAAATGTTATAAATTTTATCATTCAAAATGGACTTTATTTTTGGATTCGGAATATTGAAATTAGCCTTGGGTGAAATTTTGGTATTTTTCTAAAAACTTTCATATTTTGATGAATAGTGAAAATTATTAAATTTTAATTAAAACAACTTTTTTAATCGAAATAATTAATAGTGATAGATTATGAATTTTAGGGGTTTTAAATTATATCTAGAATATATTTATACTATTTAATAAAATTTTGGTCATTGGACATAATTTTACATTTAAACCGGACATAAACAAGTGTCAATCTTTTGATAGTTATTATTTCTTAAAAACATGCTTTTTGTTTTGACAGCAGAAATTAATTTTCAATTAATTTCTTCCAATTTTTTGTTTTGAATTTATAAAAATGGATTCAATATTTATAATCAAGAGTTCCAAATTGTGTAAATAGTTATCTTTTATTTTTAGAAATTTTGAATAATTACTTCGGTAAATATTTTATTTACCATGGTTAAAGGGTAAATCTAGTAAATAAGGGTTAAAAATAATATTATATTAATACTAAATTACCCTAAAATGTTTCCTAACCCTAATTTTTGATACATTTCCGACCATGGGAATCTTTAGGTCGATTATGGGACCCCATTGAGCCACTTGTAAGTGATAATGACACTTTATATTAATTAAGTTAAAGTAAATACAAAAATAACAAAAGCATATATCTTTTAGAAAAACAATTTTTACATAGAGTTATATATGTTTTATTTTCAACTATAAATATTAATTAGAAAGATAAAAATATTTCCTACATCATGGTAATTTTTTTATAATTTTTAGACATCTAATAAACTAAATTATTTATGACACAATAATGATGTATTGTTTACCTCATTAATAAATGTTTTAAATAAATAAGATTATAAAGACTAAAATAATACCCAAAACCTATCCAATTCTTATTTTATGATTTCATGTCGATCATGATTCATCTTATATTCAACTTTAATGAGTTTTGGTCCTTTAGAAACCAAATAGCATTATATAATAAAATAATATTTTCAATCGTTCTTAAAGAGCCCATCCTCCCCCTTATAAAAGGACACCACTTCTAACCAATTCCTCACACCTCTCAAGCCTTTTGGATCATCCAACCTCTACCTAATTAATCTCTCTACATCTCTCTCCTCCTACTAGAAGCCTTACCTTTGGCATAAAGTACTTCAAGATTCCTTTTTGGTTCAAACAAAAGGGAGTTTCCCAAATTAAAGGTAACAATTTCTCTTAGCTTCTTTTCTTTTATTTTACTTCTCCAACCCCTAAACTCTTCTTATTATTTTCTTGTTAAAAAAATCAGTATAATAAATATACTGGTATATTTTCATAAAGATTATTCTAACTACAATTACACACACCTCCATCTAATGGGTGAATAGTATAATGTTTCTGTGGATGGCAACCAAACACCTCACGAAACGATGATTGTTCAAATTATCTCCTACCGCATATCATGGTGTCCATTATGATGGAACTATAATTAAATATGATATTTATGATATTTATTTTATATATAATCTTCTGTAATTCCATTTTATAGCATACCATTATTCTTTTCATGTTGTATATATATAAGATAATTTTATTTGAGGAAGTGCGGACTATCGCCCCCTTAAAGTGATATGACTCGTTAATACCATACATGGAACATATAAATGATGGTGGTAATGAAATTATGTAACATATATAACATATTATATTATACTGGAATAATAATATACCTATGTATCATTTGGTTTTGATTCATTTTAGAATGAAAAATGCAATTGAAGTAGCGTTCGTGCGTACATACGGATTACCGTCTCCACGAACGCGATGAGATTCATATCCCATCGTATCCATTCAAGTAAAATTATCATTTGATGATTAAAAATAATGTTTAAGGACTTGATATCATTATGTATATGAATAATATACAACCTATCCATAACAAACATGGCTTATGTAACAAAACATATAAAAGAAAACGAGTAAGTTAACACCCGAAACAAAGATAATACTAAGATATTATTAACAAATAAATGTTAAAAGATCATATATGATATCATATTAATGTATATGATTATTTTATTATTTAATAAAAATTATTTCACCATTATATATGATTTTAAACTACCCTCAACCAAGGAAAAGTACAAGGTAAGGGTTAATTTCACAATCTCTTTATTATCCGAGGTTGTTTATACGTAATTATCTACTGGGATCTCTTTATCATCCACATCCATGTTTCTTAAAAATGTATTTCAAAACATTTTTAATATTTACTAGACTATGGTTTAAATTCATTTATACCCTTTTTTTCTTTTTATAAAATGTTTTGAAAGGAATATTTCTGTCATTTTCCAAACAAGGTCATTTTTAACCTTTTCGACAAATTTAAGGTAAGAATGTTTTTTTAACTTATATGGTGGGTGCTGTTTTTTTTTTGTTGTTATAAAATCATCAAACCTTCCCTTAAAATCTTATAATAATATTTTCAAAGTAAATGTTTTCTTTCATGTTACTTTTAAATGATTTTAAAAAAAGAGATATTTCTCTCAAATAGTTTTGATTTCATCTATGTCAAAATCCTTTGATAGATTTTAAGCTTATTTGAAGTTGATTTATTATGATACAAAACTTCCATATTGTATTGATGTTTTTGTGAAATGTTTGACTGTGTATGTGTTATTTTTATACCATTCATGGTTTATGGAGAAAGTATTGACATTTCGTATGCTAGTTCTAATACAAATGTTTATGTTATGTTTAAACCTGTTCATATAAGGAATGCATTGGACTTAGTAAGTGACGGGTGGAGACCTCTATAGATCCTCGATGAATCGGCAGGTCTCATGAGACAATCTAGTGTCTTGGAACAAGGCCTTGACAAAATCTTATTTGTAGTCTTGGAACAAGGCCTTGAATATGTGGTTATGATAGTCTGGCATTATGCATTCCATCATTATGAAAGTGGTTATTGATATTGCATGTGATTATTCGACTAGTAGAATATCCATGTGAATAATTAAATGGAATTATTTCATTTTATTTTTTCCATATTATTTTTAAGTTTAAGTTTAAAAGGCTTTTGTTTTAGTTATATATTTCCTTAAATGTTTATGATTATTTATGAAAGTTTCCGCTATATTGGTATCCTTACTGAGAATCTGAGCTCACCCCTTTCTATGTTTTATTTTTTCCAGGATGTGAAGAAGTATTTTATGACTGACCTGCAGGGATATTCTGAGGGTATATGAGTGTGGACTATGGAGACTATGTTGTTGTTGTTTTTCACTTTATGTTGTAATGTAAGACTTATGAAAGTATTTAGTGTTTCCAAGGATACTAAACTAATCAGTATTTCGAGACTTGATCTTTTATGATCATGCTAATGTAAAGTAATAATGCACCGACTCTGGGTAACTAGGGTCGGGGCGTTACAGTTGGTATCAAAGAAATTTAGTACAAACCTTAGAAACTAGATTTAGATAAACTCTGATTAGATCACATAGACCTAAGATTGACTTTGAGGATTAGTGTAGAATAACTTCAAAGAATTTTAGTATTGTAGAGATTTTGTGTGTTTTTTAGAGAAATACATCCATGTCTGGATACGAGTAGGTAGAGGTGGCTCTAGAATAGATTTACCAAGAGGTAAAACCCAAAATCACCACTTTGAGCTAGACTCGAACGGGAACTGGTGCACGATAACGGGCCTTACTGCACTCTTGGTTACGACACTCCCAGGGGATATGCTTAGGATAATTCTCATTTTCTTTAAAAACCATTATGAAGGGTTTATGAGTGTATACTTTCTCAAAGAAAACATTTTCATTATTATGGATTATATCCATAAACTGTTCAATTTATGTTAAGTGTTTTACAAGTTCGGAATTATGTATTTCGATTCATAAACTGATCTAGTTTATGTCATTGTTTAGAAATGGAGCCTAGTGGAAATAATGGAAACCATATTAATGCATGCACTCCATGTTGGGATTTCCCTCTTACTCAAGATAATTATAGTGGAGATGGTGATACAACTGGTGCTGATTAGCTTATCACCATACTGGGACAACTCACTCAGGTTATGAATAATAACCTTACCCGTATAGAGCACCCTGAATCGCAGCATGGAGGATCGATGTTAGATAGCTTCATGAGGCAAAAACCACCAACATTCAATGGGGTTACAAATCCACTAGTAGCTGAGAAATGGATAAATTCCTTGGAGAAAATATTACATGCCTTGGGGAGTAGTGAAATTAAAAAGTTATCATGGTAGTTTACCGCCTCACTGGAGATGCTGATCAGTGGTGGTGATTGATTCAAAACACGAAGGAAGATGATGAAGTATAAATTATGTAATGGATATAGTTTAAAGAGATTTTCTTAGAAAAATACTTTCCTCGTGACCATCGAGCAGATATAGAAAGGCAATTTCTGAGTCTGAGGAAAAAGGAAGATGAGAATGTCGCAAAGTATGAGGCTAACATTACAAGGTTAGTGAGGCATGCTGCAAGTTATATACCTAACCCAATAAGTAAGATTTATCATTTCTTTTATGGTTTAAAATCATTCCTCTGTTGAGAATTAGTGTCATAATCCTTCTCGTCGTACGAAGATATTGTCACATGTGCTATCAAGAGAGAAAAGGAATTCTCTAAGTATTATAACTTTAAAGAAAAGAAAAAGAATAAGAGATCTTCTGATCACTCTGGGAATGGAAATAAAGTGAATAAGGGAAAAGTTGAATATCCATCCTGCAGTAAATATGGGAAGAAACACCCCGATACTGGCTTGAAGGGAATGAGAGTTTGTTACAAGTGTGGTGAAAAAGGCCACCAAGATCGTGATTGTAAGAGGAAGAAAGAAGCTACCGATATTCAATGCTACAATTGCAGGGAGATGGGATATTATTCAAATGAATGTCCTAAGCGTCAGGGGAACTTACCGTAGAAAAGTACAAGGGATCAAGGCCAAGCTTATGTTATCACTACTACTGAGGTAGAAGCCCCTAAAGATGTGGCGGCAGGTAATTTAATGGTTTCTTAAAGTTTAGCCAATGCTTTATTTGATTCTGGATCATTTAATTGTTTCATATCTTCCCAGTTTGCTAATAAAATTAGATATTTCTAATTTGATTTAACAAGGGAGTTTTTAGTTAAAAATCCTAAGGGAAGTATCATCGCAACAAAGTTTTGTGAATCTGACCCCATTAGAGCATATAAATGTTTTTTATCTGCTGATCTCATCGTCATACCTATGATTGAATTTGATGTAATCCTAGGTATGGATTGGATTTCAGACTATGATGTCAATAATTATTATAATAAGAAGGATGTTACGATTTGTGATGATGATGATAAGGAACACCTTATCTTTAGAGCAGAATCATCACCACCTAATTCTTATCTAGATTCACCTTCAGTAGCTCAACTAAATTCAATTATTGGGGAGTAAGAGAATGAAATAACTGTGGGTGAGGAAAGGAATGTTCAAATAAAAGATTTATCAATTATGAAAAAATATGTAAATGTGTTTCCGAAAGATTTACTTGGACATCCTCCAGAACGAGAAATTGAGTTTTCTATTGATTTAATTCTTGGTTCAAGGCCTATATCGAAGACCCCTTATAGAATGGTCACTGTAGAATTAGTGGAATTAAAGAAACAACTAGAGGAATTGAGTAATAAGGTATTTATTCACCCTAGTTTTTCTCCATGGGGATCTCATGTCCTTTTTGTTAAGAAGAAAGATGGTTCTATGAGGTTATGTATCGACTACGGGGAAATAAATGCTATAACAATAAAGAACAAGTATCCCCTACATTGCATTGATGATTTATTTGACCAACTGCATGGAGCTCAATACTTTTCAAAGATTTAACTTCGATCTGGATACCATCAGTTGTGTGTAAAGAAGGAAGACATTCGGAAGATAGTATTTCGAACTAGGTACGGGCATTACGACTTTATAGTAATGCCTTTTGGATTGACTAATGCACCCTTTGTATTCATGGATATAATGAAAAGAGTTTTCAAGGAATATCTCGATGATTTCATAGTTTTATTTATTGATGATATCTTGGTATTCTCCAAAAGCTACGAAGATCAAGAAAATCACATGCGCATTATCCTAAAGACTCTGAGAAGACATGGATTATATGGGAAGTTTAGCAAGTGTGAGTTCTGGCTTTGGGAGATTTCTTTTCTTGGCCATATTGTCTCTAAGGATGGAATCTTTGTTGATCCTATGAAGAGAAGACCAATCCAAGAATGGCCAGCACCAACGAGTATAACCGAGGTACACAGTTTTTTTAGTTTAGCAGGTTATTATCGATGTTTCGTCCAAAATTTTTCCCGATTGGCTAACCCATTAATGAAGATCACACGTAAAGGGGTTAAAGTTTTTTGGAAAAAAGAGTGTGAATAATGTTTCGAGGAAGTGAAGAGAAGATTATTCAATGCTCCTAGATTGACTTTACCATTGTTGAAGGATGGGTTTGTTATTTATTGTGATGCTTTAAAGAAAAGGACTTGGTTTTGTTATTATGTAAAATGATAGGGCCACTGCCTATGCATCACGAGAGCTAAAAATTCATGAGCAAAACTATCCTACTCATGATCTTGAGTCAGCAGCTGTAATCTTTTCTTTAAATATATGGAGTCACTATCTCTATGGTGAAAAGTGTGATATATATACCGATCATAAGAGTTTAAAGTATATTTTCTCATAGGAGAAACTTAACATGAGGCAAAGGTGATGGCTTGAATTACTCAAGGACTATGATCGCACTATACACTTCCACCCGGGGAAGGAAAATAATATGTCAGATGTTTGAGTAGAAAGGATAATGGAGTTTTGAACTAGATGAGAGTTAAAAGGGATCCTATTTTCATGGATCTAGTGAAGTTGGATATGGGAATTACCATTTAAGTTGAAACATTGATACTTTTTAAAATGGTTGTCAAACCATCTTTACTAGAAAGGATAAAGGGTTCTCAGACCGATGGTGAAGAATTTTATAAGAAGATTAAAGTTGTGAATGATGGGAGATTGAGTGACTTTGTGTACGAAGATGGAATTTTAAAATTTAGGAAGAGACTTTGTGTTCCTGATATACCTGATCTAAAAAGGGAATTGTTGGATGATGCTCATAGTTCCAATTTCTCTATACACCCTGGTAGAACTAAGATGTATAGAGATTTGAAGTAACATTTTTTGTGGGACAACATGAAGAGAGATATTGCTGATTTTGTGTCAATATATATGGTTTGTCAACAAGTGAAAGCTGGAAGGCAACAGCCTGGAGGAGTCATGCAACCTCTTCCAATACCTAAGTGGAAATGGGATAATATTATGATTGACTATGTCATGGGGCTACTAAAGACTCTTAGAAGGAATGATGCAATATGGGTAATTCTTGATCATCTTACCAAGTCAGTACATTTTCTTGCTATAAGAGAAGATCTACCACTTGAATGTCTAGCAAGACTGTATATTAATGATGTTGTAAGACTTCATGGGGTACCCCTATGGATTGTTTCTGATCTTGATCCCCGTTTTACATCAAGATTCTGTAAAAGTCTTTAGAAATCCCTGGATACTGAACTTCGTTTGAGCACTGCCTACCACCCTCAAACAGATGGACAATCAGAACAGACTATTCAAACCTTAGAATTCATGTTGAGATATTTCTTACTTGACTTTCAAGGTATGTGGGATCAATATTTACCTCTGGTAGAAGTTTCCTATAACAATAGCTTCTATTCAAGTATTCGGATGGCACCATATGAAGCGTTATACGGAAAGAGATTTTACACACCAACCTGTTGGGATGATGTTGGTGAAAGAAAACTTGTAGGCCCAGAACTAGTGGAGGAAATGATGGAAAAGGTGAAGGTAATCCAAAACCACATCAAAGTATCTCTAATTAGGTAGAAGAGTTATGCGGATAACTGATAGAAGGATTTGGAATTTCAGGTAGGGGATTGTGTTTTCTTGAAGTTATCTCCATAGAAGGGAGTTATACGATTTGTTAAGAAAGGTAAATTGAGTCTCAGGTACATCCAACCTTTCAAAATTCTAGAATGAATTGGGGTTGTAGCTTACCGTTTGGAAATGCTGCCAAGTCTCTCCAAAGTTAACGATATATTCCAAGTATCATTGTTGAGAAAATACATGCCTGACCCAATGCATGTACTTACTTATGAGGAATCAGAACTGGAACCTGATCTACCTTATTACGAAGAGCCCTCAGGATTCTTGATACCAGAGAACAAGTGCTGAGAAACCGGACGACTTTTCTAGTAAAATATTTATGGGGAAACCATAAGATGTAAGAGGCAACATGGAAACCCGAGGAACTTATGATGAAGAACAACCCAAGTCTTTTTATGTAATAATATTCTAGAAATTTCAAGGAAAAAATTATTTGAAGGAGGGTAGAATGTAATACCCCAAGCTTCCACAGTACGTTTCCCTTTGAATAATACAACAGCTTGCATTGTATGCAACTTTGAGATTCTAACACACCGTGACCAATCAAACTAGCTGTTATGAATAGTAATACCCACTTTTTGAAATTTTATAAATTTAATCTTTAAAAATGGACTTCATTTTTATATTAGGAATATCTAAATTATCCTAGGGTGAAATTTTGGTATTTTTTTGAAAACTTTCATATTTTGATGAATAGTGAAAATTACTAAATTTTAATTAAAAACAACATTTTTAATCGAAAGAATTAATAGTGATAAATTATGAATCTGATTGGTTTTAAAGTATATTTATAATAAATTTTTACAATTTAATACAATGTTGGTCATTGGACATAATTTCACAGTTAAACCGGACATAAACAATTGTCAATCTTTTGATAGTTATTATTTCTTAAAAACACGCTTTTTGTTTTGACAGCGGGAAATAATTTTAAATTAATTTCTGCCACTTTTGTGTTTTGAATTTAGATAAATTGATTCCATATTTAGAATCTGGAGGTCCAAATTGGGTAAATAGGTAACTTTTATTTTTATACATTTTGAATAACTACTTCGGTAAATATTTTATTTACTATGGTTAAAGGGTAAATATGGTAAATAAGGGTAAAATATAATAATATAATAATACTACATTACCCTAAAATGTGTCCTAACACTATTGGTTGGTACATTTATGACCATGGTCATCTTTGGGTTGATTTTGGGACCCCATGGTGCCACTTGTATGTGATAATGACACTTCATATTAATTAAGTTAAAGTAAATACAAAAATAACATAAGCATATATCTTTTAGCAAAACAATTTTTACATAGGGTTATATATGTTATATTTTCAAATATAAATATTCATTAGAAAGATAAAAATATTTCCTATATCATGGTATTTTTTCATATAATTTTTAGACATTTAATAAACTAAATTATTTATGACACAATAATGATGTAGTGTTTACCTCATTAATAAATGATTTAAATAAATAAGATTATAAAGAATAAAATAATATACAAAACCTGTAAAATTATTATTGGATGATTTAATTTTGATCATGAGTCATATTATCTTCAACTTTAATGAGTTTTGTACCTTTAGAAACCAAATAACATTATATAATAAAATAATATTTTTCAATCTTTCCTAAAGAGCCCCTCCTCCCCCTTATAAAAGGACACCACTTATAACCAATTACTCACACCTCTCAAGCCTTTTGGCTCGTCCAACCTCTACCCAATTAATATCCCTACTTCCCTATCCTCCTCCTAGAATCCTTACCTTAGGAAGAAAGCACTTCAAGAGTCCTTTTTGGTTCAAACCAAAGGGACTTACCCAAATTAAAGGTAACAATTTTTCTTAGCTTATTTTCTTTTATTTTACTTATCCATCCTCTAAAATATTTTTATTCTTTTATTTTGTAACAAAACCAGTATAATAAATATACTAGGATATTTTTATAAAAATAATTTTAACTACACTTACACACACCTCCATCTAATGGGTGAAGAACATAATGTTTATGTGGATGGAAACCAAATGCCTCACGAAACGATGATTGTTCAAATTTTCTCCTACCACCTCTCATGGTGGCCATTATGATGGAACTATAATTAAATATGATATTTATGATATTTATTTTATATATAATCTTCTGTAATTCCATTTTATAGCATACCATTATTCGTTTCATGTTGTATATATATACGATAATTTCTTTTGAGGAAGTGCGGACTACCGCCCCCTCAAAGTGATATGACTCATTCATACCATATATGGAACGTATAAAGGATTGTGGTAATGAACTTAAGTAACATATATAACATATTATATTATACTTTAATAATAATATACCTATGTATCATTTTGTTTTTTTTTCCTTTTAGGATTAAAAATGAAATGGAAGTAGCGTTCCTGCGTATGTACGAATTACTGTATCCACGAACGCGATGAGATTCATTCTCCGTCGTATCCAATCAAGTATAATTATCATTTTATGATTAAAAATAATTTTTAAGTACTTGATATCATTCTGAATATGAATATCATACAAACTATCCATAACAAACATGGCTTATGTAACAAAACATATAAAAGAAAACGATTAAGTTAACACCTGAAATGACTATCATACTTAGATATTATTAACAAAGCAATGTTAAAAGATTATATATGATATAATATTAATGTATATGATTCTTCTATAATTTAATAACAATTATTTCACCATTATACAAGAGGTTAAACCACCCTCGACCAAGGAAAAGTACAATGTAAGGGTTAATTTCACAATCTCTTTATTATCTGAGGTTGTTTATATGTAATTATCTACTGGGATCTCTTTATCATCCACATTCATGTTTCTTAAAAATGTATTTAAAAATATTTTTAATATTTACTAGACTATGGGTTAAAGTAATTTATACCCTTTTATAACTTTTTATAAAATTTTTTGAATGGAATCTTTCTGTCTTTTTCCAAACAAAGACCTTTTTAACCTTTTCGAAAAATTTAAGGTAAGAATGTTTTTTTAAATTATACGGCAGGTGCAATTATTTTCCGTTATTATAACATCATCAAACCTTCCCTTAAAATCTTATAAGAATATTTTCAAAGTAAATGTTTTCTTTTATGTGACTTTTAAATGATTTAAAAAAAAGAGATATTTCTCTCAAATAGTTTTGATTTCATCTATGTCAACATCCTTTGATAGATCTTAAGTTTATTTGAAGTTGATTTATTATGATACAAAACATCTATATTGTATTGAAGTTTTTTGATATGTTTGACTGCAGATGTGTTATTTTTATACCATTATTGGTTTATGGAGAAAGTATTGACATTTTTTATGCTAGTTTTAATACAAATTTTTATGTTATTTTTAAACCTCTTAATATGAGGAATGCATTGGACTTAGTAAGTGACGGGTGGAGCCCTCTATAGATCCTCGATGAATTGGTAGGTCTCATGAGACAAACTAGTGTCTTGGAAAAAGACCTTGACAAAATCTTATTTGTATTCTTGGCAAAAGGCCTTGACTATGTGGTTATGATAGTCTGGCATTATGCATTCCATCATTATGAAAGTGGTTATTGATAATGCTTGTGATTATTAGACTAGTAGAATATCAATGTGAATAAGTAAATGGAATTATTTCATTTTATTTTTCCTATATTATGTTTAAGTTCATGTTTTAAAGGCTCTTGTTTTAGTTATACATTGACATATATGTTTATTCTTATTTATGAAAGTTTTCTCTATATTGTTATCCTTACTGAGCATCTAAGCTCACCCCTTTCTATGTTTTATTTTTCTTAGTATGTGAAGAAGTATTTTATTATTAGCCTGTAGAGATAGTCTGAGGGGATATGATTGTGAACTATGGATACTAAATTGTTGTATTTTTTCAATTTATGTTGTAATGTAAGACTTATGAATGTATCTAGTGAATCTAAGGCTACTAAACTAATCGGTATTTCAAGACTTGATCTTTTGTGATCATGCCAATGTAAAGTAATAATGCACCGAATCTGGGTAACTTGGGTCAGGGCGTTACAGGTCACAAAACTGTTATGTTTATATTCACTGAGAAAGAACTGAACATGAGTTAGAGAAGACGATTGGAACTAATCAAGGATTATGATTTCACTATTCATTTCCATCGTGGAAAATAAAAAAAAAAGTAGTTGATGCTTTGAGTAGAATAAATAATGATATATTAACAATGTTACATGTATAACATGAACTATTGTTTAATGATTTTAAAAAAAATCCAAGAAGTTGTTGATGTAGTGGCGTCCTCTTTTCTGTTTCAGGTTCATGTTTAGTCCACTTTGTTAGAAAGAATTATGAAATCTCAGAAGGAGTATCAATATTTTCTAGAAAATATAAAATCCATTAAGAAGGGTATGTTTATATATTTTAATATTAACAAAAAAAGGATTCTTATGATTTGGAAAAAGATTATGTGTTCATCTTGTTACATAGTTTAGGAAAGAGTTATTGAGTGATGGCCATTCTTCTTTGTTTTTCATTATTTCAGACAATAATAAGATATAAAGAGACCTTCAGATGTATTTTTGGTGGGATATAATGAAATTTTATATTGATGACTGAACATGAAGTCTTTTATTTCTCATAAGGTTAAATTAGAATGACAATTACTGAAGGGGATACTTCAACATTTTTCTATGCCATAGTGAAAATGGGAAAAATTATCCATAGATTTCATGGTGGGATTTCCAAGGACTTGAGGATGTAATAATTTGATTTGGGTTATTTTCTATTGATTAACTAAATCTTTTTATTTTTTTACCATTCAAGATATAATAAATTTATATAATCTTTGCAAAATATATCTAAGGTAGATTGTTACGTTATATAGAATTCATCTCTCTATTGAATTAGTCTGTGATCCCAGATTCACATCTAATTTCTGGGAAGGAATTCATATTTTGTTGGGTACTAAATTAAATTTCATTATAGATTTTAGACCTAAATATGATGGATATTCTAAGTGAAAAATTAATACCATGGAATATGTGCTTCATTATTGATCAATGGATTACTAGGTAAGTTGGAATCAATATCTTTATTTGGTTGAGTTTTCTTATAATAACATTTTTCATTCTTGTACACAGATGGAACCATTTGAGGAATTATATGGAAAGTTCTGTTTGAAACCAACTTCTTAGGATTATGTAAGAGAAAGAAAGATGATGGGACCATATTTGGTAGAAGAAATGTTAGACAAATCTTAGTTGATTTTGCGATTTATTAGGATAGCTCAAAGTAGATAGAAAAGTTATGCAGATAACTGGAGGAAAGAGCTCTCTTGTAAGGTAGGTGATTATATCTTTCTAAAAGTTTCTCATTGAAAAATTATGATTTGTTTGGGAATGAAATGGAAGATGAGTCCATTGTTCATTTTATTTTATAATTTTGTTGGATCGGTATCCTACCAATTGGATTTACCTTTGAGTTTGTCCCAAGTACACATCATATTTCATGTCTCAATGTAAAGTAAATATGTGTGAGATTCGTCTCATGTTTTAAGCCTAGAAGTAGTTTATTTTGAAGAGAATGTTTATTATAAGTAACAAATAGTTAATATTCTTGACTATAGATAGAAATTTTTGTAGAATAATTTTATTCACGAGGTTAAGGTTTTACAAAAAACCCAAATGTCTGAAGAGGCAACATGAGAATTTGAAAATGATATAAAGGAAAGAAGTTCCCACTTTTTTAATAAGTGAATAAAATCATAAGTATGTGATTTATAAATAATTAATACTTTAAAATTATATTTAATTATTGGATAAATCATATTTATGATTGTTAAAGTCAATTATATGGTCATATTAGTCATAAAAATATTATGTACCTTTTTTAAATCATAAAAGGAAAATATTTTAATTAAACACCTTATTTTAAAGTTTTTATTTAATATATTAATATATAAATTTTATAATTTTAATTTGATAAATTTAATATCATTTTTAAATTAAAATATAAATATTTACTTTGGGTGAAATTTTTGTACTTCTTGGAAAATATTGATTTTTCAATAAACAGTGAAAATACCTTTTTTATAAAAAAGTAATTTTTTCAACAAATTAAGTAATTTTAAAGTATTAATTTATTTTTAATATTATTTTAGTAAACTAATTATTATTATTTCATACTTAAAACATTTAATTAATTTTTAATCAACTTTATATTTGTTTTTATTATATGTTTTTTTGGGGTAAAAAAATGGGCTTTTCTCAAAAATATTTTAAAATACCTAATATGTCTCCCTCCCCTACTCTTCTGACCTGGTACAATACACATGACCCCATAATAGTAGGTTTTATTGGTTTTCAGGTGGGTTTGGGATTATAGTGGTAGGATTAAAGGCAATGCAATCCTATCTGATCGACAACTTATTCCAATGGCTTCTATTGATCTGTTGCTTCATTTCTTCTAGTTTGGTGGCCTTCTAGGGTTCCATACTAGGGTTCCTATCTCTTATTTCATGTTTTTTCTTTCATATTCTTTACCTATTTCCCTTCACAATTGTTGGTTTTAGGGTATCAACCCTAGTTAACCCTTTCTGGGATTTTGTTTGGCATTTTCCCTATTTTATTTTTGGTTTCTTCTTCAGATGCTAGGTATGTTGTCCCTTCATGGATGGTTTTTTTTAGGTTCTTTCTTTTTTTTGGTCTATGTGATGTTGGTCCCACTATTTCTGAATATTTTGATCTTGGAGAAGGTTTTGTGATGCTTTGAATAAGGCTTTGGGCCTGATGATGGTTTTGTGGTGAAGAGCTCCTTGGCCGCTCAACGATATCTTACCCCAAGTTCTTACATGCCTCTCTTATTTGGATTTTTTTCAATGGTAAATAATTGGTTTTTGTATTGTGATTCAATGTTAAAAGGTAATTAAGGTGCTGCCATAGTTAGAGTGCTTTTGTTTTGTGGCTTCTGTTTTCTTTTGCTACTTCTTTGGTGTTTTTTTATTTCTTTTAGAGGTGATTATGGTTTTTGGCATTAGGTTGGATCTGAATTCCTGATGATGTGGTTTTTCATTGTCTATGATGATTATTCTAAACAACAATGATGCTTTGGTGGTGTTTGATGCAGCTTGTGGCGGTGGACGTCGGTGTCGTGACGATGGAGAGGTAATGGGTGTGATAGCAAAAATGTGTTCAGGACATGACTTCCTCACTGCATCTAATGCTCCTCAGTTGACTCAAAGGATGTGCGTAATTTTTAGTGATGTCGGTATATTTTTAATTTTGAAATAGTTTGCATGATATTGTCTTGGCGGGGTGAATGGTTATTTTGATATTTTTATTTTGTAATTGGTGTTTTGTGAGAATGAAACTTGATTATGGATGTTTCTTTTGATTCCCACTTACCCTCGAAGTGGATCTTAAAAAAAATAAAAAATTTATTGTGAGTGAATAAATAATTTTTTATAATGGTTTATTTTTTACCCTTATTACATTTGAGAAATGTGGGATCAATCAATTCTTTTAAAAAATACCTTGTGTGTCCTCAACCCCGCTTATAAAAGGCAACCATGTCTCATCCTCTTATCACACCTTCAAACCTATTTGGTTTGAAAAATACCTATACAAATAGCCTTCCAAATTCCAACCCATAATCCTATAATCCTTATTTTGGGTATAAATATATCCGAGGAAGGATTTTGGTGCATTTCCAAGGAGGATACTCAAAGAAGAGGTAATGTTCTTTATCGGGCATTTTAATTTTATTTATTCATCAAACTCTTGAAATTTTTATTAAACTATGATGATATAATATCCTAATTATATTAAATATACTTAGAAGTTTTTATAACAAGTTAATTTTTAAAATCTTTTCCCTCTTCCATCAAACGGATTACAAAATAATCATTCGTGTGTAAGTTGGACTGTCACCTCACAAAATGATGTCATTCGTTTTTCCAATACCACTTATGATGGTTGGGTATTATGATAGATATAATATTTATATATTAAATTTAAAAAATAATTATACCTCTAGATTAATTATATCATATACAATGTTTTATATTTCAAACCACATGGTATACGATAATGTCTCTCATGTGTACGGTGGACTACCTCCTCACAAAGCGATGTGATTCATTTTTCACAAACATATTACATAGAAGGTAATAAGGGTAACAATAATGAATATATATGATATAAATGAAATAATAATGATATTAATGACATATTTATCATTATTTAAATATAAGATATCATTTTATTTCTTACATTTTCACTCACTGAAAAAGTTATAAAGTCATTCGTGGACGTGTGGACTACAGCCTCCTCAAATCGATGTGACTCAATTTTTCTTCACCACATCAGATGAATGATAAATATAAGTACATATAACTAAATATTATGTTATTTATTATATAATTATATTTTTTAAAGATAAAATATTACTTACCTTCTTTCCATAATGATAATTCAAAATTGGAAATGTTAGTCATGCATACGTATGACCTACAGCCTCCATGATCCGAACAATAGTTTAATTTTATTAACAATATTTCATGAATAATTTTAAAAAAATTATAATAGATTTATAAATATAATAATATAATTATTATTATTATTTATATAGTTAAATAATTACCTCTTTGACTGTAGTCAACCTGCCTAATTCATTTTGACACAAAAGCTAAATATCAATTAAAGATCTGACATAAACTTAAGTGATTAAGTAACTGTATATAACAAGGTAGTAAATAAAATAAAACTAATAATAAACCTGAAAACTGTTCTTTGGAAAATAAATAATTAACATTAGTTTATTTTTCAGGAATATAAAGACACACATGATGAGTGAGACTTGAGGTAAGGGACTTTGTCTCAATTTCCTTCTCTCATTTTTTTTATGTTATGCACATATATTCTTTTATAAGGTCTATATATATCCACTTTAACATGTTATATTAGAAATTTATATATACCAGTGGTATTAAATGGTTTTTTAATGTTATTCTATCCTGGTACTTATAATTTAAATATTTTCAATGGGATAAGGGACTTTTCTTCTAAATAAATCATATTTTATAGTTTTCCATAAAAAATCCTCTTATATATCCATGTTTTTTAATTTTTTGTTAAAATGATTTTATATGGTTATAAAAGATTTATAATGTTCATTTTACATTATTTAAAAAAAATAGAATCGTTTTTATGTGTTTTAAACATGATATTTTTTAAATGATAAATTAGATGTTTTATTCTTAACGTACACGGGGAAAATGACTTTTTATGCCTCGAGGGACATTATTGGATTTATATATTCATTTGGAATCATTCATGTTTTATTGAATTAAAAACCATCTATTTCTTTTTGGGCATTTTTTTATTGAATTTTTTTCAAAAGAAAAGTGTATTTTATATTGAAAATGGGTGTTTGAATGAAAATGATATTCAAATATCTAAAATTTATTTTCATAACAGTATAAATGAGTTTTCAAATGATGAAATTTTTTATTCATGTTGAGGATCTTGGACACTATATATGATGGGTTCACCCATATAGTGTTAAGTGAACCCATTAAATATTAAATGATGGGTGCACCAAGATAGTGATCCAATGCATTGGGTAATGATTATGTTCTTCGAAAAATTATTTTTGAAGTTGGATGTGTGGTTATTACAACTTGTAAGGGTTCTATAAGGGTTATTTAAGATGACTTCAGAAGGTACCTACCTGACTTTTCTATTCTTTCTAATGAGTTTTCATTGAAATACTTTTTTGAAAAGGTAAAATACATAATCCTTTTCAAGGAATTATAATCCCGTTTATGGATAAAATTTTATGGTTTTAGAAATAGGTTTTTCATGGGTTTTAATTTTTTTAATGGACTAACTGTTTTTTCCTTTTATATCCCTTAATGATATTTTTTTCTCATCCCACATTTTTAAAATGTTTTCATAGGATTTTAAGAATGGATAAGGGAAAAAACGAGCTCAAGTTAAAATTCACAAAGATTTTTTATGAAAAGAGATCATGATTTAATTTAAAATTTTTATATTATAGGAAAAATGGATACTAATTGAAAATTTCCAATTTCTATTTTCTTAATATGATGTGTATGAGTTATGGCCTAATTATCTAAAACTCTAAAACTAAAAAGGTCCTCAAATGTAAAATAATGATTCCATGACCTAAAAATTAATATTATGTACTACTTTAAGTATGGTTCCTTATTGAAATGGGTGTGTAAATAGGCATTGAATCTTCCATACTGAATTTCATAATAAGTTTCTTAGAATAATTCTCTTGAGATAAGAAAATACACATTTTCATTTAAGAGATTTCTAAGACACGAAATTATTTCATTTCTCTTAGAATAGAAGTTTCAAATAACTTATTCATATCCTAAAAAATAATTTCCCACATATCTTTATAATTATTTATAAATATGGTATCATCAACATAAACCATTATAATGAGGGAAACGACTTGATAATTTTAAAGATTATTATCAAATCTTCTTTTATTTAAATAAAACATCCTTATGAAAGTATCTAAATTATAATACCAAAATATTGGATATTTATTCAACCAATATTAATCCTTCTTAAACATTCACATAAATCTTTTATCATGACCAATCCCAAAACCACACAATTTATCAATAGAAACTTATTTATTAAGATATATATTTTGAAAAATAAAACTCTAAATCCATCTATAAAATCTTTCAACTTCATTTTTGTGTAAATAGAAGTTATATTTGGGATGGTTTCAATCCTTACTACTAGGTATAGGTCTCATAAAAATTAATTCCTTCAATCTATGTGTTTCCTTCGTCAACAAGTCATGCCTTGTTTCTTTTAACTTCTCCTTTTTCATTAAACTTTTTTCAGAAACCCCATTTTCTTACAATCACATTATTATTTTTTAGTTGGGGTATAGGTTCCCATTTCTCATTATTTTAAATTTAATTCAATTATTTATTCAAGTAATTAATCCACCCTTAATGCTCCAAATATTCTTCAACACCTATTGGATAAACGTTTTAATACAAATAGGTACATAATATTATCCTCTATGTAAATATTTTCTGAATGTGTTGTCCTTGATCACAAATTATATTTTTGAACTCCACCTATATTATCAACCTAGGATGATATTAAAAACTTTTTTCCTTATAATTTGAAATATATGATTCAAAATTTTCATCATGTTTAGTTTAAATATTATTTTTTTGTGAGAAAATTTTTTATGTTTTTGAACAGTATCAACTTCATCTTCACTTTCTCTTATATCAACACATAACTGTGAATATTTTCCATCAAAATACTCCAACACTTTCACATCTTTATAGTAAAAAATATTTCATGTTTAATAATTATAACACATTTATCATCTACCATTAGGATGGTATCTGAGAAACATAGTGTGAACTCCTCTTTGATTGAACTTCCGAAGATTCTTGCCATTGACTTTGATAATAAAAATAATCCCAAATACCCTTAGGTATTTCAATATAGTGGTTTCTTTGAAATACATCTAATAATGAGTCATATTATATTTTGGCCTATAGAAACAATGATTCTAAATATAAATCATTTCTCTAAAATATTTCATTCAAAACAATCAATAATTATCATGATAAATAAACATAGTTCAAGACATATTAACCAAACATACCAAACTTGTATTGTTTCGTTTAGAAACACCATTATTATTTGGTGTGTAGGGTTCACTAATTCCTGATGAATTCCATTATTTTAAAGAGATTATTTGAACTTACCATTTGAGTAATCAACACTATTATTAGCTCAAATTTTTTCATGTAATAATCATATTGATTTTTATCACTTCTCCTTGAACTCTTAAAAAAAATTATGATTCAAAAACATAATACTTGTAATGTGATTAAAATCATTAAAAAAAAGAAATATAATTGTTATATCTATTTCTTGATCACTTTATCATGGTCACATATCTGTTAGAATACATAAGATATTAGGGATGATTTGAATGTGTCTCAACTTTCGTATGTACTGGGTTTTTATTATTCCCATTCAGAAAAAATAAACAACACTAATATCTTATTCTTATCATATTATAAATGTCAAGACTAATTTCTCTCATTATCAAAATTCTATTATACCTCTTGTAGATATGTATAAGACTCTTATGTCTTAACTGATTTCCTTTCATCATTAACATATATCATGAACTTTTTTCATCACCAACTTGAATTATGTTTCCCTTGGTTCATTTTCATATTGTAAAAACTTTCCTATCATTAGGTATTTTAGCTAAAAATCTATCTATTATAAAAACAACTTATTTTTCTACATCTTAGATCTATAAAAACTTAACAAGTTGTATTTTAATGCATCAAAAAATGATGATCTATTGGAATTTAACTTTTATTTTACAATGGTATCAGGTTTAATAACTTTGATTATAAGGGCTTCACCATTTCTAAAATTCATTGTTACATACTTTTAATATTTAAAATTATTCAATAACTATAAATCCTTTTTCAAATGTGAGAAAAACCCATTACACAATATCCATGGTGATTATCATTTTGTATCTTTAAGAGTAGTTTCAACAACTAAGGCCTTATATCTACCATTTTATTACATCACATGAGGCTTTTAAGATTGTTTATATAAATTTTTTTAGATTTAAACATAACAATACAACCTTTTCTAAGATTTATAAGTTGATCACAACATTCACAAGTAGTTTCCATAGGATAATATATTTTTTAAATCATTAGACTATAATCTTCCAGTTTTCTTCTTTGAGTGGATTGAATTTCCAAAGAAGTGTACTTTGAATACATTCTAGACTCAGTGTAATATTAATTATAGAACCAAAAAATTATAAATGTATTCCCAAAGCCTCTATCGTACCATAAATATCTACAAAAAATAGTATTTTTCTTTATAACATGCATGTTGTCAATGTACTATATAACTTCCTTCTAAAATAATTTTACCCATCAAACATAGATCCTTTTATAAAAATAGTTATACTCATAATATATTCTCATTCAAATTTTTATTTTTATCCTTAATAAAAACTTTAGTTATAGTAATTATTCCTTCAAAGTTTAATTTCTATAAATAATAGAATTTTGAAATTCACTTATTTTATCACCATACATGATCATTTTTCATTAGTTATTTGTTATAACATATTTAACCTTGTTAATATATTTTGAAAATTAATATTGTGTATGTTTTTTATAATTGAGCTTTTTATATTTTTCTATAAATTAGGTAACTTCTTTAGATCATCAATATATTTTAGAATCTTGGATTTTTTCATAAGAACTGATTCTTTATTATTTTATGAAATATCTTCTTTCTTCAACTTCATATTATCCATTTCATGTCTAATAATATATTCTAGATATTATTTAAACTATATTTTGAGAATAAACTCTACCTACATATCTTATTATTATTCTTCAAAGTATCTTCTTTCATCACTGGTAATCTTTTCACTATTCACTTTTACAATAATCAAATTTTCAGTAGCACTATCACTATAATTTTCAGCTTCCACTTCACTATCATAATCTTCCATACACTTGTATTGGAAATTTCTATTATTATATTTATATAACTAATTATCCTTAAAATTTTAATAAGATCTTGATTATATTTTTTTCTTCTTTAGAGATCTTATTGAAATTATATCTTCCAGTCACTATCTTCATCTTCCTTTAGTCTTGGAAAATTTGTAGCACAATTTCCAATGTGTTTGTAGATAAAGAAGTTCAATGGTTAATTTCATTTAAATTTATTTTTTTCTTTTCATTATTTATAAAAAAAAGAAATAAATTCATAAAAAAATTATATTCCTCAACTTCAGTGTTAGAGTCACTAAATTCTTACTTGATAAAATCGTAAATTTTCTTTTTTTATTATATTTTAAAGAAATTTTACAATAATAATTTTATTTACAATTGAAATCATTTTCCATTATGATTTCATATGTAAAGGTAATATTGTATAGATCTTCCAGATATTATGTTTTAGGAAATATATCCGCAAAATATTGCACCATTTCATCAAATATATATGAAACAATTCTCAAAATATTCTTAATATTATAAAAATATTTTAGAATATCTCCAAACCATATTATAGTGCTTACAATGTCATTAACCCTTATAAATAAGTCGTCAACAAATTTCTTTTCTCCCATTTCAATATCTTCATAATTCAATATCTATATTTGTAACATTTCATTATTTACTTTTATCTTTCCTTTATAAATGTAATTTAATATGTCTTAGATTACATTAGATGTTCCAAATCCTTTAACCCTTAAAAATTCACTTTTTATGAGTGAAGAAAGTATATAATTTTTCGCCCTCTTGTGTATCTCCAAACTCTTCTTATTAGAAGTTTTTAGGGGTGAACCCTCAGTGGGTGCGGGGAACCCATCTATAGAAACTTTAAAAACTATATAACCAATAAATATAAGATATGGTAACATTATATCCTTCCAAATATGATAGGTCTTTACCTTGGAGACTAGGATCATCTAACTATTGACTATGTTTATAAAATTCACATTACATTTCCTTCTCGTCAAAATTTAGAAAACTTTAAATGAAGGAACCTTGAATCTAATTATAATTGAAAGAACCAATCTAGATCTGTGTGATCACTAAGAGGGGTAGGGGTGAATCATTGATCTTATATTTTTATGTTTTACATATTTATAAACAACATTTACCTTCGATTAGGGATAAATGACTCTATTAGAAAACAAAAACAATAGCATCCACAAGAAAATATGTAATTACACAATTTACTACTCAATAGAAGCATCTAGTCCTTGGAATGGCTTGGATATAATCCAAGACAACATAATCACTAGAAAATAGTAATTTTTGTGTTTACAGCAAATAGGTAATATCCAAAACATTCATAGTACTATATTACTTAGACAGTGCATGTGATCCTCACACATATAAAATCTAAATATGGTTTTCAAACTACAAGATGTATCTTCACCAATCAGCGTCAACACATCATTATTATATTGCTTAATTTTTTCAAATGTTTACTTCTTTAGGTCCGATCCACCATTTCTTCACTTTCATGAATAGTTGTGAGTAAGAAAAACTTTTCTTCATCTTCCTTCTCAAGAAAATTCAAACAATACAATCATAACTTCACCCCGTGGTATTTAATGATTTTTTTCCATAACTAAAAATAACCATGAATTCATTATTTTTTCTCTTTAAATTGTTCAAAGTAAAACTCTTACAAAATTCACATTAATTATGGATATTATTTATTATTTAATATCCCAAAATAAATATATATAAATTATGCTTAATTTTTTATCCATATATGCTCAAATTCATCCATGAAATATCATCCTAATTTCATCATCATAAAAAATTCCAAAAATAACCCCTTTAAAGTACCCCAAAAACAAAATTATTTTCTTAATATTTCTCAACATATTCTATAAGAAATGTTGCACCTTAATCTTTCCTGAGCCTTCTTCGTTGATATTTTTTTGATTTAGATGTGTCAAATCTAACACCTCAACCATAATCATGTATCCAACTTCCTAAAATATCCAAATTTCCACCCTTTAGTATACATGTATCAAAATTCAGTAACATTATCTTGAAACATGAATAATATATATGATTTGACTATGTGAATCATTTGGTTAAATAATTTGAATCCATTAAAAAATCACATATGATATCCATTCCTATACATGGATCATTTGTGTAAACATATTCATATATGTAAAAAATATTCTATTCAAATCACCTATGTGAATCACTCAAAAAATGTGAATTATATACATAGATCATATTTCTTAGTGATTTTATCTATGGATCATTTGGATCCATGATCTTTCATATCTATACATTATCACAAAACTTTATTAATTTCATCTTCCTCAAAATTATGCTTTCTTCCATCTATCAAAACATCATTAAAAAATATTGTTCCCTAATATTTATATTTTTTATCATGATATTTGAACTTTAAATGAATACATCACTTTACATTGATAGATTTAAGAACACTTCAATAAATGTGAAAAACTTTATTTATTGACAACAAAAGCATTTCCACTTCTTGATCAATGGTTCTTCACCAACAATAACCTAAAAAACTCTTGGTATTAATAGAAACAACTTTTACCTACCCTATCTAAGGAGACCACTTCACCCTAGCCTCACTAGGAAGACCACATCTCTCTAATATCACTAAGTTGGCTACTTCACCCTAGCCTTACTAGGGAAACCATTTCACCCTAACCAATATAAGGGTGAAAATTCACATAAGAATCGCCACTAGAGAACCATTTTTCTTGTATGTTATAAAAATCCCAAATGAAGTCCAATTGGAAACATATTTCACTCGGGTTTCTCAAATGGCCTAATAATATCTCTTAAAAGTTATTTTAGATACTCATTAGTCCATGTCAGCTCAATACTAGTTTATACTCCTCTAGGTATCTTCCACATTCCATTTTGATACATGATCATTCCATGCACAACAGTGTGTACCCCTTCAATCATGTATTCCCTTGATAAAATGAATTTCCTCATTTTTTTCTCCCTAAATGTCAGGGACCTCACAAGATGTGCAATCATGTATCCCTTAGGTAATGAGGGTCCTTCATGTGAGGACATAAATGAGACCTCCCTTGGATCATGATGTCCATTGATTCTATCAAAGTGTCAAGATTGTTGACCTAGCACATTCAATGGGCTATATAATAATGGGTCACCTCCCTAAGCATAAGCATTATCCAAGTTCTCATTGATAAGTTCGTCACTATTACTCATTAATGAGCTAGGGACATCTATGAACCAAATATCTTCTTATAGTATCCTATGTAAGTGTCCAAATTAGGCATCTAAGGTCCAACCATGAATAAGAACCAATAAATCATTTTTCCCCTTCATAACTCAAAATCGTCATTTAATTACATAAAACTACACACAAATATCATTGTTTCATTATGTTAAACTACATGTTATGGGCCTGTCACATGAACTTATATTCAATTAAAACTATATGGGATTTTATTGTTATTAATCAACATACATATGATGTCTATCTAAGTTTCAAAATCAATATATGAAATGATATAATCACTAGTTCATTTTCCTTTGAGCTATTTCATTCCTCCTCATTGGTCCATATGCCCTGATGAGTCATAAAATCCATTCTTACTAGGACCATTTTCCCCTAAGACCCCATAATACCTCTTATTATCTAGTTACTAACAGATAATATAATCCATAAAGTTATACTCATGAATAAGTACGAAAAACCCATTGCTAGGTATCTTTCACTGAATAGTTCACTCTACATGACTTTAAACTACATAGAAGCATCCACATTTGAATGGCCTTAACTAGCACTAAAAATATCCTTAACAAATGAACATAAAAAATTGGTGTGTCCCATTAAGTGGCACTGATCTATGTGGGTTATGATTCCCTTTATAGGGATATATAGTAAGACCTTCTCAAAGGCCTGGTCCTAACTCCATAGAACAAACCTCCTTCTAGGATAGTGATAAAATCCATAGTTCCCTGTTGTGAAGCTTTAATCTATAGCATTTCTAACAGATAAAAGAAATATTGAGAACTAATTATATATATATGTGGTGCCTTTTATGGTGAAGCACTGATATATATGAATGGTCCTATCGATGGAGAACCTATGATACATGCATATATTCAGGTTGAGGCATGGTTTAGAACAAATAACTAGTATGGAGGTAACCAATTACACACTAATATTTTGTAAGAATTCATGAACATATCATAAATCTAAAATAGAGTCCCAGAGAATGAAATAATACCTCCCCCCCCCCACAAAGGGTTTGATGATCCCCACCTCTCATCCTCTCGATCAATGTTCCACTCAAATCATCACTGATAAAGTCTTAATAGATATATTCCTTTTGAAATATAGATCACATAAACTCAAATAAAATTCAAGAAAAGTTCACATCAAAAGTAAAAACAATTATGTGAAATTACTACACCATAAATGGTTGAGTGATTTAAGATGTTAAACATAGTGATTCTCCTAAAAAGGGCTAAAAACAATAGTGTGGTGGAAACATGCATTTAATGTATATACTAGGAAACCAAGAGGGGTTCATGGCATCGTAATTGGTTTTGGTGATGCAGATGGTGAGGGTATAAGCTTAGAAAGCGGTGTTAAGGATTATTTTTTCCATAACATATAAAAGGATATGTGAGAAGTTGGAGTAGTTAGCTATATCAAAGGCTAGGGTGATAGGATGGTGAGTATGGAGGATTACTAGTGTGGAATGAATATGAGGATAGAAATAAGTTTCATGTGCAAGTATGAGAAAAGAGTAAGGACATGTAGTGGTTTATTTAGTTCATTTCATCAAAGGAATAATGCTAGTGCAATTTCAGTCATATAGAGTAGGGTGTAGGGAAATGTGATGTTGAAATTATAATGGGTGAACCAAGGATGAACTATATAATAAACCCGGATTTTAAAACATGGATATTTCTTATTTTTATAAAAATATTCATTATATAAAACAAACACATTCCCATGGACTGTAAGAGTTTAGTGGCTTTGGAAGCTTTCACACATTCTTCTAATTTAGAAAATTATTTTAAACATATACCATAAAGATGTTCCCCTATAGTACACCTACTTAAAAACCTTATTTATAAAACATAGTAAATGTTGATCTTATATACTTAGTGATGATAAACATGTAAGATAAGTAAGCATAACATGAGAATAAGGGTAAAAAACATCAGCATAACATTTTAAGGTTATACCAGGCATATCAAAGATCATATACCTGAGTCATGGAATAAATAATTCCAATTCATAAGAGATTAATCATAAGATAATCAAATAAAATGATCCATAAGAGTAAAACAATGGAATTAGAAAGAGAATTTTTGGAATACACATAAGCCTATAATATCATATGTCAATTATACCTACAAGACATTCATAGTATGTTTGGATTGGGATAATAACATATGTACCTTCTTCGGGATTAGGATGAACTCTCAGGTAACTTCTCATTTTGGGCTCTTGATTACCTCCCATATACCCTCCTAATATGGGCTTAGTATGACCTTCTGTGTACCCTCTTGTTTTGGGCTTAGGATGACCTCCCATGTACCATCTTATTATGGGATTAGGATGACCTCCAGTGTACCCTTTGAGCTCATATAATAGTTATTATTACCCAATGTGTTGGAGGAAGATATAGTTTCCACATGTAAAAAAATAGAAAATATACATATTTGTTCCAATAGACCATAAATCATTCACCACATCCTAACCCATGTAAATAAATGTGTTTCATAAACACATCATCATAACTTAACTAATGTAAAATAATTAGGTTTAATAAATACCATGACAACAAAAAAATAAACAATTTAGAGAAAGAATAAGAATGGTATAATTAGGCTGTATCCCTATTAAATCATAAGTAACATCAACATAATTCATCTTATGTGGAAGAATTATTTTTTCAATGATAGCATGAAATAATTCTTGAGGAAAATATCATTTCCCTTAGGAAATCATTTTTTTTAAAGAGCCACGTAATTATAAAGGAAATAAATTTATTTAAAAAGAACCTTGTATACTTGTAAATGAATATTACTGAAATTAATGTGCCATATAACTGTAAAAAATATTCCAATTACATGTAAGTTAAAAAACATTTCGTTCATATATTTTTGTCAGAAAAGTCACAATGAGCCTTGTTTAAAAAATGAAAAAAAATTATTCTTGTCAAATAATTTTGTAAAAATTAAAACATGGGTAAAATAACATTAAATAATAATAGGATAATAGTAAAAAAAAATTGAAAACATTTATAGAAAACAAATACATAGAAGATAAAAATTCCCCAAATTATATTTAAAATTAAAAAAAACTAAATATTGATGAGATTGTTAAATAAACCCTTATCACTTGATAATAAATATAATCGTATTCCCCATGAAAGATATAATATTATATGTATTTTAAAATACCATAATATTCAGAATAATACACCTAAAATACATTCATGGGATATTCACCTCAAAAAATAAACCATTAGTGTATAAGGCATGTGTCTCATAGAAATAAAACTGAGATAAAAATCCCTTACATTATGTCTTGACTCTCATCGTACTCATGAAAACCTCTTGTATAATAAATATAAGTTTATTATAAATATAATAAAAACCAATATTTGATTATATCATACCATATATTATTTACTTATGGACTTCTATTCCCCTTTTATTAACAAATCCATGTTAAAATACATTTTGGGTAATAACAGCTTTGTTTTTTCATATGTGTTTGGATTTTTTATATTTTTGGTCTTTTTACTTATATCATGATTTCATCATATCAAGAATTATAACCATTATATAAATATAATATATATTCATTATATATGTATTTATAATAATCTATAAAATATAGAATTAGAAAATGAAATACCATGTTCATGGAGACGGTAGGTCACACTTATGCATGAATGTTGTTTCTATTTTCTTTTCGTATCAAATGAAAAATATTAAATGATATATATTTATATATATTATAATTAAATTAGTATTATAATTTCATATATATAATATATGTTCACTAAACGCATCCTTAATACGTTCCTTGTAAAGTGTGAATGAATCACATTGCTTTGAAGAGGCAATAGTCCACGCATTCACAAATAAAGTTATCGTATTTCTAAAAAATGGAATGAATGAAGGTTTGTGTTATATAATAATAACATAAGGATAAATAAATCATACATTTTCTATATATCATTTAAAATTTTAAAAATTTGTCATTATTTCCAACTTTGAATGGTGGCAATGGAATAATGAACGACATCAGTTCGTGAGGCGGTAGTCCATCGTACACACGAACGAAGATTACATATCTCATTTGATGGAAGTGTGTGTGAGTGTAGGTATAAACCTTAATATAAAAAAATATAAGTATATTGAGGATATTTATATTATTATATAAACATTAAATAAATATAATTGGGTGTTCAAAGGATAAATAATAAAAAAATGTTCATAGATGAACGTTACCTCTTCTTAGGAAATATCATTTTTGTTTGCACCAAAGGACTTCCTTGGTTAAAGTTCTTCCTAAATTAAGGCAAATAATATTAAGGGAGGGAATTCAGTAGGATATTTTTATTGGTTTGTTTGGAACCAAATTGGTTCTAAAGTGCAAGAAAATATAATAAGATATTCCCTTTTATAAGAGAGGTGAGGTTCACTTTTGTGATTTCTCAAAAGATAAATTTATAATAAATTAAATATTAATAAATATACCACCAAAAGAAAAAATTTTAAAATATAAGATATGATAAGTTTGTAATATAATCAACCAAAATATTTTATACAAGTTATATTTTTATTTTAATCTATATCATTTTGATTAACCCTTAATTATCCTATTTTAATTTTAACTATGGTAACCAATTTTTATATATTAAAAGGATGAAATTTTTACTAATAAGGTGTCAATTGGAAAATTAATGGCCAATTTATCATAATTTAGACTATATATCATTCCATTTTTTCATATTTAATATTATTATGATTTATAAATAATTTAATAAAATATTATTTTTATAAGGCCCCAGCCTTAAACCTTACTTAATCTTGAGTTATTACAAGATTACACATTGAGGATCCTTTCAGGTTTAGAGTTTTAGAGAATTAGATCATGAAACTTGCATTAAATTCCACATTTAAACAAAGTGGTTACATAAAAGACAGTATTCATTCTTCCCATCAATGGAAACATATTTAAAATAAAACATGGATTCTTTCTTGACACATCCTTGACACTATCATCACATCATGTACCTTTCCCTTGACCTGTGAAAAACATTTCAAAAACTTGGGATGAGCATAAAAATCTCAGTAATGGTTATAAAAATATGTAAAGGAAACATGAGTTCATATATACATAAGAATGAAATCATACTTTACCCATAAAACATATGCACTTTAACATACCTCATCAAATCATGAATAAATCATAGAAATCATAAGACATAAAAGGTAACTTGAGGCATTCATAACATTCTTACATAGGGAGTAACCCTCTTGGTTACGTTTGGAATACCCACACAGCATATTCCCTAAATCTCTTCGGATAAACCTTAACGTTTCACTCCTTCGCATTATCCAATGCATTGGAGAGATATATCGGGCTCACTCGCCCTTAGTTTATCACGGAACCACCCGTCTTCATAACAATGCCCAAGAACCATAACATAATCATAGCACATAACTTAAGCATAAAGGAAATATAACATTCCCACTTTGCAATAACAATATAACATTTTAAGATATTGAAATAATGAACCCATTCAAAAAACCATTTTTAAAACCATTTAAAACATTTAATAAATAGATCTTTGAATCAAAGTGTCCCATACCACTTTGAAGCTTTTAACATTTTAAAACATTAATATCCATATAAATAAATCCTTAAAACCATTTTTAAAACATGGATATTAATGATAAATATTTATAAGAATAAATCATTAAAACATTTAAAATGATATTTTAGTTAAAGGGTTTTTAACAAAATGAGAGACACTTGAATACAATAATTGAGGAATAACATTTAATAAAAACTTTGTAATATCATGAGAATAAAGGAATTCATGATATAATATTCCAAAGGACAGTATATATACATCATATAAGAGTGAATTGGTGCATAAAAACAATGAAGTATCAATAGAAATGTAAAATGAGATGAAATCCCCTGTAAAGAAGGTACCCTTAAATTAAGGATAAATCAATCTCATAATTATGTGTGACAAATATAAATACACCCAATATAAGTGGATATTAAGTGTAAAACAATCAAAGGTCATTCACACATATTCAAAGGAGGACATATTCAATAACTACATATTGAACCCAAAGAAATTGAAATTGGGTTAAGAAGTTCCCTTGGTAAAATTCAACAGCCTAACGGCATCACTTTAAAATTCAGAAAATGAGTTGATGAGAGATAAAAAGGTTATCTCATCACTTGTACATAAAATTTACATCAATAAGGATATATAATAACATATCCAAACATTACAATATGTAAATTAAAAGACCCAACAAAATAAGTCTTTTAAAAAGAGGAGGGTGAAAGGTTCCCTTACCGACTTGGGTATCTTTCGAAACATACACCCCATGAAATAAAGACAATACATAATTGATGTAAATACTCATAAACAGAATTATATTACACAAATATTAGAATAATGGGCAGTACATACACCACTCAAATGAAATTGTGGCAAATGTAGCATAAATCTCACGGGAATAAAAGTGACATGAAAAATCCCTTACGAAAACTCGGCAGCCTAACGGCGCCACTTAAAACTTCCAAAAATGGATTTATGAGATCAAATAGGGTCTCTCATAATATGACCATAAGAATTAAAGTATGGGGAATATAAAACAATATCCCCAAACATAATAAATATGATCTTAAATTAAATGACATAAAAGAGAGTACTTAAAAATAAAGAGAGAGGTTAGATCTCTTATGAAAATTCGGCAGCCTAACGGTGCCACTCAAAACTTACAAAATGGATTGATGAGAGAGAATAGGGTATCTCATCATATGAACATAAAAATTACAGTAAGATTAATATAAAATAACATCCCAATCACAAGAAATATGTGCTTAAAAGGAATGACATAAAAGAGTGTACTTTAAAAGAAAGGGAGGAGTAGGATCCCTTACCTCAAGTCCAACTTGTCTTGTTCGTTTCTTTATATTCCTGAATAATAAACTTTGTTCAATTAATAATTGTCTAATTACCTCCTTTAGATATTATTATTCAGTTCATATCACATATTATAATGTTATAATAATTGTTTAATAATGTTCGTTTATATCAGACGTTTTTGCTGATGTTTGGTACATGACTCAAAAATGAACTTGTTTGAAAAAAGATTTCCCATGTAGTTATAAGTAAATAATTTCCAGAATAGTATTAATGATTAAAATATCATATATATCCAGTAAATATTCATTTTATACTATTCCATATCATTTGGAGATAAAAATGAAAAGCATCGTTCATGGAGACGGTAGGTCGTACGTACGCATGAACGCTACTTTCATTTTTTTGCCATATTAATGGAATTAAAACAAAATGAGAGATATATATATTATAATTCCAGAATGGTACCCATCATTTAGATGTAATATATTACATATATATTCATTATATATATGTACTTATAATAGTGCATAACATTTGGATATAAGAAATGAAATGTACCGTTCATGGAGACGGTAAGTAGTACGTACGCATGAACGCTACTTTCATTTCTTTTTTTTGTATTCAATTGAATTAAATAACAAATATATAAAGGTATACTATAATTACAGTAGGATAGAATATGTAATACCATTAATTCCATCCTTTATACATCCCACATATGGAATTAACGAATCAAATCACTTTGAGGGGGCGGTAGTCCGCACTTCCTAAAATGAAGATATCGCGTTTACCCATAATGGAAACCATAAAGGTATGCCATAAATGAAAAATACAGAAGCTTAAGGAAAAAATAAACATATTATATATCATATATAAATATAGTGACATCTTAATGGCCACCTTTGAAGGTGTTAAAAGAATGTTGAACAATCATCGTTTCGGGAGGCAGAAACTCGCCATCCACGGAAACAGTATGTTCTTTAACCATTAGATGTAGGTGTGTGTAAGTGTAGCTCGAATACTTATTATAACAACATCCTAGTATATTGAAGATACTGTATTTGTTACAAAATAAATGAATAAAAAGAGTTTAGGGGGTTGGAGAAGAAAAATAAAACAAAAGGACACAAGTAAAGACATTACCTTTAAATCAGGTAGCTTCCTTTTATTTGAGCTCAAAGGCTTCATTGGAAATGATTCTGCCCAAGTGAGGCTTCAAGGAGTTAGATATGGATGTGTAGAGATTAAATGGGCAGGTTTTGGCCGAGCCAAAGGCTTTGGAAGTGTGGGTAAAGAGGTATAGGTGGGGGCCTTTTATAAGAGGAGAGGAGGGGCACTCTTGGAAAGGTATAAAATGTAACTTCATTTTCAAATGAGTTTCGGATTTTATTGGTCCCACATTGATGTGTTTAGAGGATAAGGTGATAAGGGTTCGAAATCCATCCCTAAAATAGTTTTTGGAAATGTGTAGGTCTTAGATTTTACATTATCTTTCCATTTTATTTAAATCGTTAAATAATGAGGTCATCACTGCATCATCATGATGTCATAAATAATTTAATTTATTTAATGTCTAAAAATTATAAAAAAATACTATGATGTAGGAAATCGTTTTATCTTTCCAATGAATATTTATAGTCCAAACGATAATTTATGGAGACAAAATTAAAAATATTTTACTTAGGTGATACATTCTTTGTTACATTTAACATTCTTTAAAAATAAAAAGATAAAAAGCCACTTTCTCACAAAAGTGATTCCATGGGGCCCCCAAATTTGGAACAAGGCATATCATGGTCGTCTATGAGACAACCAGTAGCCTTAGGACACATTTTGTGGTCATTTTTATTATTATGATATTATCTTATTATCTTTAACTACCCGATTACCCATTAATCAAGATAATTAAAGATAATTACCGTCGTTACTATTCATAATGTCCAAAAACAAGAGTCGTAATTACATAATTTTGACCTTCTGATTCCAAATATTTAATCCATTTTACCAAATTCCAAACACATAAATTGCAATAATTAATTTAAAAAAATATCCAGTTGTCAAAACAAATAGTGGGTTTTTTAGAAACAATATTTTTGAAAAGTTTGGCACATGTTTATGCCTAATTCCAAAGTGAAATTAATCACAATGACTATAATTGAATTACATGGTAAAAATATATTCTAATTACACTTTAAAACAAATTAAGAAGATAATATAACCATATAATTAAATTATATGAAAAAGCAGTTTTGATGTAAAATGTAGTATTTTTCACTATTCATTGAAAAATGAACATTGTCAGAAAAATACCAAAAATTAACCCAAGGTAAATTTCAATGTCCCAATCATAAATAATATGTTTATTTTGAAAAATAGATCTTATAAAATTGTCAATAAGTGGATTTAAAAGGGGTTCTCCATCAAAAGGCGGTTAATCGACCTTTTAAAGAATATTGGAATGTTTACGCTTAAAAACTGGATTCATTTGCATTTTTAATCCTCTAACATTTATTGTAAAGAGTAAAAATATTTGACAAACATATATAATAATTTTTTAGTTAGTTCTGTTCATTCCCTCCATTACAACGGCTAGGCGTTAACTACCATTTAAAATAATATTATTTTATTATTAGAGTGCAACATAAGATTCCCAAGAAACTCGTTGTTGCGAATTGGGTACGCCATCGAGCATAGCATCCCCTTTAAAGTAATATTACTATTTTATTCACAAATATGGATAAATATAAAGATTTCATATTCTTTATTTACTTGGGGTGTTACAATTTTCATAAAATATCACAAGTCTCAATTTTAACACTATTCATTACATTGGCTTTAAGAAACTCAATAAAACAAGATATATTCAGAAAAATAAATTAATAAACCCATAATATATCATAATCATCTATAAAATTTGTGCCTAACATAAATTAAGTCAAATTATATTTATTTTAATATTTTTAAAAACATTAAATTGATTGCTTCATTAATTAAATAATTACTATATCATCATTGTATAATTATTTATGAATATTATTTATTAAATAAATTTTAAAAATAAATTTCAATGATGTATATAAACAAGTTATATTTTATAATAATTTATATATATTCAATAATATCTTCTATTTAACCTCATATTAATAATATTATTCTTATTAAAAGTAAGAGTGTGACATTTTTTCAATCTTTAATTTTAATAATATCTAAGTAATTTTAATGAAAAAGTGTCCATTAAATAATTAAATATAAAATATTAGGATCTAATGGTTTAAATAAATTCATAAAATAATATTTTTTAATGTTTGATGTTAGTTTTCTATTATTTACAATATTATTTTAACCCTTAATTACATGATTTGCCCTTAACTATGGTAATAAAAATTACTAAAGTTACTATCCATATTTTCCAAAAAAAGAGAAATATTTACTAAATTTGGAAATTATGATTCCAAATCTGGGAGAAAAATAAAAATTCAAAACACATAATTGGATAAAATTAATTTAAATTTAATCTCATTGACGGAATAAGAAAGGTAGTTTTTACAGTGAAAACATTCAAAAGATTGGAATGTTTTTATATCGAAACTCAATGTATAATTGATTACAATGTCCTAAATTGGGTTAAATGATATATAATTTATCTAATAATAATTTAAAACAAATATGAAATATCATTTAACACTATAAATTATTTAGAAGAAAAATATGTTTTCAATCAAAATTTGGTATTTTTTTACTATTCCTCAAAACATGAAACTTATTAGGAAAATACTGAAAAATCATCCAAAGTACATTTTTATATCCTTATTTCAATGAGGGAGTATATTTTTTAAAATAAATTTTATAAAAGTCTCAAAAACATGATTTAAAACAGGTGCTCCATCAAAAGCCCGAAAAACTATGTTTTAGAAAAATATAGTTTTTAAGCACAAAACTAGACGAATTTTTATATCATGCCCATAAAACACATAGAATAAATTTTAACCATTAGATTTAATATTATATATATATGTGTACTTAATTAATATAATATAAAAATTGTTATTTTTTAAATTTATTGGTTTAAAATACACTTATATGCTTTTAGAAAGTTTTCCATAAAAAGATTTCTTTTTAATTTAAAATAGGATTTACATATGTAAACCATATGTTAATAATTTATTTAATCTTGTACATACCCTCAAATATAAGGTCTAGGTTATAATTTTATTTTTAAAAATTATTATAATAATAAAATTATGTTTTTTAGAAACTTAGTGTTGAATATAACGAAAGTTAATCTGGAGACATTAAAGAAATTTAATATATCTGAAAGACAAAGTTCATTTAAACTCATCATGTTACATTATACTCCCCTTAAAATTAATTTCACCCCAAAAATTTTTCACTCTGATATAAAAAAATAAGGATTCATCTACTTCATTATGTTCTCATGTTACCATGAATCTTCTTCAAACTAGATGTCTCTCTACAAAACTTTAACAAGGTGAGTGGTTTTATTTTTTAGAACATAATCTTTATGATCCATAATTTCTATTGGTTTCTATTCATAAGAATGATTTTGATCCAATGGTATGACCTTTGAGTTTATTACATGGTAAGGATCATGTATTTACTTCTTTATAAGTGATACATGAAACATAGCATTAAATTTAGAGAGATTTGGTGGAAACCCTAGTTTATAAGTGACCATTCTGATATGATTAAAAATTTAATAATGAAAAAAAATCCTTTAAATTTGAAATTTCACATCAATAATCAGTGGTGGATATTTGAAAATTCCATTATGGGAAACCCACATCATAAAAAGGAAAAATTAATCTTCCTCTTAAAAATAGGAGAAGATAAAAGGTGAATATCACCACCAAAACAATGATTCCAATTAAGAGGATATTATTATAAAGTGAAAACATGGACATGGTAGAGAATTATATGTATCAAGTTTTGATAGATAATGATAGAGAATAAGGTTTGGAGAAAGTTAATGATCATCAATCCATAACCCAAATAGGCCAGAAAATGGTCAGTGATATCATCAAAAATGATGATAACAAGAAAAACAATTATTTAAAGACCCTTTTTTCTAAAGTTGAATAATTTTCATGAGAATATATACTTACATGATTTTTGGAAAACATCACCCTTTGTTTTTCATTGATAAATTTCCACAATATCTATCATTCAAAGTAATGAAGGTGAATTTCTTATTCCTAAAGTGTTAGAAGATCATGACATCCATAAATAGAATAAATGGTCATACCATCAATCTTTATCAGACAAAAATGTTTAGAACATGTTATCCAATATGGATAAATCCTCAAATGGTTAAGTAAAACATCAATCTCCAAAATCTCATTCAAAGTTCAACATAAACCAGTTCATAAATGGTTAACCTTATAACCCTTTAAACATTATAAATTTATAAAAACTGTTACTAAATTTATAAAAATCTGTTAAAATTTAATCCCTCAAATATCATAAAGTTTCTCTTGATTCCACATACCAAACATATAAATACCTTCATTATGTGTTTTTTAAAACCATATTGAATACAAAATTTCTTCTCAATTCCTTATATAAGTTATTTTACTATAAAAACATTTTCATGGGTATATTAGGTTCCTCCTTGTACCAATAGAATATTTGATTTCATTATTCTTGAATCCAAGTATATAATCACATGAAATTTCACTAATGGATAAACAATAAGAAATTAAAACATTAAATTCCCAATTAAGAAATTCGATTGGTAATGATATTTCTATCATTATATTCAACACCTCCAACTAGAGGTATATTTTATCTTGATGGTAAAGTCCTATAACCTTATATACACTCAAAAAAAATCATGGAACCCATTATAAAAATATTGGTCAATAATAATCCTTAGAATACTTGGTCTATTTTAACACTTCCAAGATAAAATACTTGATGTTATGATTTACATCATTTTTATTCCTTGTTCAAGGGAGTTAGGTCACTCATATATATTTAAAACCATTTGGGTTATCATATACTCTAACTTTTTTTTGAATAATATATTCTTAAATTGTTTTCAACCATCCATGAAATCATTTATACTAACATTGGGATCTCTATTCACATTGGGTTTGTCTTTCCCTTTCTAGATAGATTCTCTCACCCTTTATTCAAATATGTCTGACCTTAAACACCATTAAATTTTTGGTATAATAACTATGACAATAATTTTTTTTAACATTTACTTTAGGATTTTTAAATTAGAGAAACTAGGTTTCTATTCACATCATGTCAAATTTTACCTTGTTATAAAGTATATTGCCTCATATTTTAGTCAAAATTATATAGCCTTAAACCTCAACCATTATATAAACTTAAACTTCATCCCTTAATGTTTTAAATTTAAAAACCCTTTAAAATAAAATTAAAAGAGGAAAAAAGTCTAATCAGGTTGAAAACTGATAAAGGGTGGCTTGAGTAAGAGTTAAGTCTCTGCTTTCTAAGCCACTTCCTCTCATTATTTAGAAAAAAGTTAGAAATAAAAATAAAAATGGTAAAAAATATTTTGGAGTCCACCATATATACCTAAAAAGAGTCAATATATGATTTATAAACCCACTAGTCTATAAAAAAGTTAGCAGCACTTCTGTTTTCTTATCTACGTGAATCCCCAAGCAATTTTTTCATTTTATCCCTTAACCCTAGGAATCTATTTGATACACAATAGCATAACCTTTAGATTGTTTAAATACTTCTGGAATATTCTTTTCTCTATAAAAAACAACATTCCTCAATTTTTTTAATCTTCAAAAACCTTTCATAGATATCTCTAACTATAGAATTTGGCTCTAATGGACATCTCTGTTTGGAAATGATATTTGTGCCTCTATCTTCAGCACTACCAACCATATGGCATATTTTTTCCTGAGTAGAAGTTCATTTAACCCTATAATCCCAAGAAAACATTTAAGAGAAACTCATTATTCATATTTATTCAATATTAATCCTCCACATAATTTCTCCATCCAATTATTTCTCGATTCAAATTTCTAAATTTATTAATTAAAAATTACATAATCTAACTACTCAAGTAGATTTGAATACCATAAATGTTACACATTTGTGAATCATACTTATTTTCAAAGAAAAAATATGGAAACATATTATTTTACAATGTATATGAACCTAAATAGCACAGAACAATGTCTAGGGAACTGTGACTTTAAACAAAATTCACCGATCCTAGAGATTTAATGTAGTGGAATTGGGCTCTCATTTGCACCTAGTTTTTCTTATCCTACAATGTTATAAATATTACCTCATCGTTTGTTAAAAATTTTATAAACATAAACACCATTTCATTGGTAAAATTTGAAAGACCTTAAACTACCTAAGTAAACACACATAGCACTCACTAGGTTCAGAACCCATAAAATTTAGCCTAGGTAAAATTTCAATCTCATCACACTAGGTAGGTACCTCACGAGACCTAGGGAAAATTTTGAGAATTTAAAAAATTAAAATGGAATGAAATTTGTGAGGTTGAAAATATACAAAGGGTGATTCATGGAAAACCCAAGTTCCTACCAGCTAATATTATAGTGGCTCTTGTTTTTTCATGTAATACTTTGGAATATTTATAGAAATACTTCTGAATCCAGGAACTAAGTGGGCATAGAATTTTAAAGCTTAAAAATCCTTTAATTGATGATATTAAAAATATTAAATATTCTATTTCTCACACACATAGTTTTTATTAAATGTGGAATAACTCTTATTATGAGTCTCAAATAAAAAATCTGAAACCATGGTTGAGTTTGATTAGTGTTGTCTACCCTAGATATGGCATAAAGTTTATCTATGTTGGGAACCCAGTTGTGGGAAAGAGTTGACAGATGCAATATTCAATTAAAGAATTAATTAATTTATGAATTGGGATATAATACCTCTTTTTTTGTCTCTCCAAATGTAAAATAAAGGTATATCATTTCTCTCTTTCAGGGTAGATGAACTGAGGTAGAACATATTAGAGGAGGTTCCACTGATCTTCAATCTTGATAGTGATCGCTATAGGATAGAGATGCAACAGTTTACGGGTGTCAAGTTGGACCCTAAGCATTGGTGTTTCTCTAAAAGGTGGGAGGATTTATGTGCATTAAATTATAATCATTTTTATTCATTATTTTAAAATTTTAGATCCCTTAAAATACTGCTAAGGACCTTGTGAGGGTCAATCAGCTATGGATCTAGAGAAATTAGGGGTTTTGGGTGGCTTATAAGGATTTTCTATTCTGAAATCCTGATCACATTGTCTGTGATATGGGAACACACATCATCCATTATTCCCATTTGGGGAAGATGGATCTTTGGGAAATACATGTTGTGTACTAGGGGTACACACTGTGTAGTGTTCCTTGGCTAGGTAGTCAAAGGCATTGGTAGACTCACTGTACCTAGGGACATGGTCATGTGGTAGTAAATATCCAAATGAAATGAGAGTAGGTTTAGTTACATTGAAATGGTCAAAACGACATATCCATATGCCCCTTTTTCTGGGACACACCATGTACTAAAGGTACATTCCATGTATGGATATATGGCATGTTGGTACTTGTGTGGGTGAGGACATGCCCATTGGTTTTGAAAAGTTCATATTCAATGTGACATGGTGTACACATCGTGTATTCTTATAATGCACACCATGTACCAAGAGGGGACACAACCAAGGCTCGGTTTGGGGATACATTTCATGTACTATGGCTATATGTCATATACTTCCCTTAGAGACATTCCTGTAACATATCTCTATCTTCAAGACTCAAATGGAGGCCTGTGAGTATCATATCCTAACTAATTATCCACATTATACATGATGGTGTCCATGGTTTTGGTGTTAGAGATGTGATGTGAGGTGATGATGTGGGTCTCTTCAATTAACAACATATATACTAGTATCAATTGAGTGAGTTACCTTGGTATATTCTTGTGAGGTTATAGTGTGTCATAACATCCTCAGCATAGGATTGTGACACCTCTATAGACTTTTTACCTGATAGAATTTTTGATGTCCCTCTGAGCGGCCTGAGGTGTGATCCTCTATCATTTCAGTACCCTAAGATGGGTTCATAGTATATAAGTAATAGCCATGATACAAGTAACTGATCCCCAATCTATCAAGTCATTTTGGGAGGGTTCTTGGTATCATAGACATACAATCCCCTCACTTCAAAGGATAATTCAGTATGGTTCAAAGTGTCCCCCAGTGGTCATGGGTTCGATCTACTATTTCGGTTTTGAGATCTTAATAGGATATTACAATAGGGTTTTTGGTGCCCCCCAGCAGTCTTGGGTGTGATCCCCTATTTACATATTGAGATCTATATTTTGTGTTTTAGAATCAGTAGTGTTTATGGTGTCCCCCAGTGGTTAAAGAAGAGATCCACTATCTGAGCATTAAGATATCTCGAGTTTTATTTTCGGTTCATGGTGTCACCCAGTGGTCCTAGGAGTAATCCCATATTTTTGTTTTATATTTACCAGTCACAGGGTGACTTTCTATATGGTTGAATCTGATGAGAATGTTCTCTTAGATAGTTAACAATAGTGATTTCAAGGATATTCCATCATCCTAGATATTCTATATGCTTGAATCTTCTTGGATTAGTTATATCATGTATGGGATGAAATTAGGGATGGAAAGGCTCGTGGAGTGAGTACTCTTGAATTAGTGATACCTTTGAGCCTCTAGTGTGTTTCTATGGATGGATTTATGGTTAAGACCATGATACTTGGAGTCTTTTATGATTATATCTATTATATTATGGTAAAACTTATGGTGTGTAATTTATTTTTTTGGAATACTAGGTTATGATGAGCTGAATAGTCATGTATATCCAAGGAATAGATGAGATGGAGTTTATTGTTCTCTCTCGATGGATTTTATTCTCTGGATTTTGGTTGATCTAATAGTTTCCTTTTAATTTATTTTTTTTATTTTGTGTTTTTGGGGAATCTAATGGATATTTTTATTCTCACACATACATTATTTCTACCCACACATGTAATATCTTATGAATATGGAAGTTATCTTAGTGGTTTCCTTGGCAGACCAGGAGCGAGTGGATCATAGTTCTTGGATATACTAAACTAGTTATGTATCAATAATTCATTTGATAGCATTCCCCTCCTTCTGAGTAGGTTGGAAACTTTTTTAGTTTTTAGTGGGCTTGTAATTTTCCCTTTTACACTTCCAGCACTGTCATACTATGTTTATGGTATATAGACTTATGTATGTATTTTTTATCAATTTTTTATAATATCTACATTATTTCGTGGAGATGTATGATTGTGTGTTTGTATGTTTGTTTGTGTGTTTACCTGGGTAAAATTCATCCCATGTGTGTGATATACCTACTTAGTGTGGTTACCAACCCCTAGCCTGTTGGAGGTGGGATTTTTGTAGTAGTAGCTTGGCCTTCCACCAGATAGGAATGTCCCAATGGGTTTAATCACTATAAAGTGGTATAAGATATAGTCCCTCTTCAAGACTGATGTAAGAAATTTATTAGCTATGAGTTTGGTTTAGGTGTTATAGAATTAATTTTTAAAGTGTCTTGAATTTATCGTTTAGGTTAAGGAATATAGTTTTGGTGTGGTGGTTGACGTATTCATCCCCCATGACTCTATTTACCTGATTTTTGACTCATCACAAGAAGGAACTGGTTATAGGGAAAATTAGTTATATGCATCATGTAGGGCTGGGTTGTATTTTCCATGTCCTTCTTTAGTTAACTCCCTAGATATACTCTTTGACCATGGAAAATCATGTCTTATATTAGAATATTTCTATGATAATAGCCTTCAGGGTTCTCTAGAAGGGTTGATGATATGACCCGATGAGTGATGAGGCCTCCATATTGGGTCATGGATATGAGGAATTTTTTCTTCTAGTTGAATATCCAATAGTACTTACACCCATTATTCAGAGATTATACCCACATTTTATAGTTTAGGTGGATACGGTATGTAAAACTAGGTTGTGGAAGGATATTTTGGTGTTCGAATATTATTTACAGAGATCAATTTTGTATTGTAATCTTTGAAGGTATGAATTTCCTATGGTATAAGTCGAGCAATACCCATCGATAGAAGGTGTGTGACACAGATTAGGGAATAGTAGGTTTCACCATTCGTGAGGACCTAAGGGATAGTGCAGTACCACAAGGTAGAGGAAATGTTATTCTTTTGATCGATGTGGATATCTCATGAGGGATTTTCCCACCCGTTCTACTGTGAGTAGAGAGATGGTCAATGGAATATCAAGGAAGTGGCATCAGTTTCATCAAGGAGGTTTGTAGGGTAGAAGATGTTTCTTAGGAACTAGAGGAGTGGTATGAGGTGGGTGGAATTTTAATTTTTTCTACCACCACCAACCATATGTAGTCTAGGCCAGGCTCAAGGAGTTAGATGATAGGGATATGGGTGGCTTCAGTCACTTTATTTTTTTTACCCAGAGGATATGGGAGTGATTCAAGGTATTCTTTGTGACTCTTCTTCCTTTTCTTGTGTTGGGTTTAGTATAGGTTTGACTCACTCTTGTCTAGTAACATCTTCTTGCTAAAGGATTATTTAGAGTGACATAGGGTGTTGGTGGATCCCTATGATGGGTTTTTTTGACATATATTTGGACTCATGAGGAAGATGGATTCTTCCCTGTCAGATATGTGTTCTTGAGATGCAACGAAAAATAATGTGTTTGGGTCATTTCCACCTGAAACGGATAGTGTTGAGGTGTAGTAGAATAGTTCCTTTGAATTTCATGTTTAGGTATGTTTGGTGTGCTATGTGTCAAATTAGGACCTAGTTAAAATGGATAGGTGGGAAAAGGGAAAGATTTATTTTCAAGTAGTAGGTTCTTATGACCTAGTGACTTAGAGTGGTTTGATGTATGAAATGAAACTTCTCAACACGAGTTGTATTTTTTACTCAGAATCATGAGTCGCTTTTCCCTAAGTGTATCCCCTATTTGAGGCTTGGTGATAGTATTGAATCCTTTTATATTGACCTTTGATGTGGTGTCCCCCATGGGGTTTCTTAACATGTAGTGTATTTCAGGGTTTTGGAAGGGCTTGTAAGACCCAATGTTCTCAATTGGGAAGCCCAATATTGTTCATTGAGTAGGAAGATGAGTTCTTGAGGTTAGGTGTAGTTGATATGACCTGGACCAAGTGACTAATAGAGAGTATTACCCACGCCTAATAATCGAAATCTTCTCTACCTTGTGGCTAGAAGAAAGATGGTTCTATAAGTTTGGTATCAGGTTATGTTATCACTAACTGCATGTTTGAGGGGAGTTGAACGAAATATGTATTCCTACAGCCACTAAGGTTGCGTATGTTTATGGTGATAACTTTTGGTGTGTTAGATTCCATAGTGGTAATTTGTGACTAATGGAACATATCCCTAACACTTTCTATATTTGTTCTTGGTATTCCAAATCGGTGACATCCTTGTATGCTCGGATTTAGGATTTATTTATATGGGACTCTCAAGAATAGTTCTAAATATGCTCTGAGAGTACCATCCTTACAGGAATCTCTTGAAGTATCATCTATAGACTTATAATTTCCAGTCCTTGATATGTATCTTCACAGATGATAGAATGATGGTGGACCCTAGAAATGGTTTTTTAAGTGCTATCTCGATAACCCACCAAAGGTGTGGGTGTAGTAGAATATGATTGCAATGAAGTTTTTCATATTTTTTAGTGAGAAAGGTGATAGGGTAATTGAATTTTTCTGAATTGAACCTTGAGGTTAAGGTCAGTACAATGTATCTCCATTTTTTAGCTATTTCACCTCCGCATTATTATAAATTCAGGGAGTCGTAGCTTGGGGATTTTTTTTAAATTGTCTCACATGTCTGGATGTTCATTGGACATTTTCTTCATAGATTTTCCAAAGGTGTGGAGTATGTCACACTTATAAGGACAGAAAATTAAATCAATCATGTGGTGAGATGGGATGATTATTAGGTTGTTTCCCTTGGTAGATCACCTAGAAGAGGGGTGGTACTTCCAGAATACTTTGGCATCAAGTTTAGTGGCCAAGTAATGTGGACTATTCGAGTTCTGAAAAAACATGCTTGGGGATTTCTTGTTGGCTTGGGTCCACGGTCAGAATGATCTCTTTACCCTTGGTGGGGTTTGGGTATCAAGTTAGTGACCAATAAACCATCGAATTATCACCTTTGGAGTCCATGATAATGGAATCGTGAAGCTCACCAATATACTGTTTAGAGCCAATAAGAGTCATATCTTGATGAACTAGAGTTGGTGTTGCTGGTGTTTATTAAAGGAAAAAAACTATCTAGAGGAAAATGATGTCTACTAAAACACTTCATGGGTCCTTGTGGACTGATGGCGGTGGCCCTTGTATTTTGATGAAGAGATCTTGTATTCAGGTATATCTCTATTCATTAAGAGTTATTGAGAGTTGGTTGGGGTAGTATACTATATTCAGGGTTTTTATACATTTTCTCTAGTTTTTTGTGTGGTTTAGAAAGGTGGAGCATCACCAAACCCTTTTAAAATAGTAATATTAGTTGTTGGGTGTTTTCCCCTTGATGTAACTGAGGAGACATGTGAATTACTTGGTTCACAACATCAACTTGGATGATCTGGGAATTGAGTGTGGGGTTTTTTTTTCAAGGTACTTGGCAGTTTTTGTGGTCTTTCAATATAAGACCATTAATTGGAATGTGGTTCCCCTAGGTGATTGTTTTTTGACATCATGAGAACCTTATGGAGAGCTCACTAGTGTGGTAGATCTAGTTGAGATCTCGGTTTTCTCCCTTGTGTGTAGGATTTCACTTTTCAAGATGAAAATCTTTGAATGTGGGGAGAGTGTAGTGGATCTGGTTTTTCTGTGTAATAATTTTGAATATTTTTAGAAATATTTTTCAATCCATGTGATATTTTTTCATAGAATACTATATCCTTGAAGTTATTATATTAAAATATTAAATATTTTATGTCTCACACGTGTGGATTTTCTAAAATTTTGAATAAATATTATTCAGAGTCTCAAATCATAAATCCAAGACTATGGTAGAGTCTAGAACATGGGATTTACCCTAGGCACAATATAAATTTTTTCAATGTTGGGTGCATGATTGACACCGAGCATTGTTCAATGCAACCATTTCATAAAGAATAAACTAATATAAGAAAGGGATTAGAATTCCCCTTCCCCCCTTGTATCTCCATGCACAATGGAATGGGAGAGTGTTTCTCCCTTGGATATTGGATGAACTAAGGTGGAACCAAGGAGAGGAGGAACTACTGATCTTTGGTATTGATGTTGATCACTCCCATATCGAGGTGTTTTAGCTTCCAGGCATCACGTTGGACCCAAATCTTTGGAATTTCACTACATGGTAGGTGGATTTATGATATTTGCATCCAGATACCCATTTTTTCCTTTTGGTAAGATGTCTAAGAAATTAGATGATAGTTAGGATCCCCATGAGGTTTGATCTAGTGTGGATCTATTAAAATTGGGGGTTTTGGTGACTCGTAGTTATTTTCTATTCATAAATCCTGATAACACAGTGTGTAGTATGGGAGCACATGCAATATGTTCTTCCCATTCATGGAAGATAGAACATTGAGGAATACATGACTTGAAATGGCAGTACACATCATTTATTAGCCCTTGGGGAATTGGAAAAACACATGGGTTGACTCACCATGTCTAGGGTCATGGTCATGTGGCATTATATATCCAGTGGACATGGGCACGGGTTAAGTTACACAGGAAAGGGCTGAAGGAAATGGCCATATTCCACATTTTCTTGGACACTCCATGTATAAAGGGTACACACCGTGTATGGAGACATGTACAGTTGGTCTGTGTGTGGAAGAGGACATGCCTATGAGTTTAGATAAGGTCACATGTTGTGTGACCTGGTGTATATTCCATGTATTATTAGAATACATGTCGAGTAAAAAAAGGAAATGGATAGGGGTCGGTTTCATGTGACACATCTTGTATTGTTGGTAAACATTATATAATTCCCTTAGATACATTTCACTTGTGCATATCTATCATTAGGACTCATATGGGGGCCTAAGAGTATCCTATCCTAAGTAGTTTTTTGTTTAGTATTTGATGGTGGCCATGGTTTTTTCATTAGATATATTATGTGAGGTGATGATGTGGGATGATTTAGTTAGAGATGTATAGACCATTATAGGTTGAGTGATTAACCATGGTCTATTCCTATGAGGGTAAAGTGCAACATCACATCTTCAATGTAGGATTGTAACACCTCTACAAAGTTTGTATCAGATAGAGTTTTGCAGTGTCCCTCTGATCAGCTCAGCATGTGATCCTTTATCATTATAGTACCCTTGATGGGTTTCATGGTATATGCATAACCACCATGATATATTTTAATAATTACCCATCTATTAGTTCATTCCAATAGGGTTTTTAGTATCATAGATGTATGATCTCCTCTCTTCTAATTATATTTTAGTAAGGTTTGTGGTTTCCCCTAGCGGTCCTGGGTGTGATCCCCTATCAAGGTGTTGGTATGTCAACAAGATATTTCAGTAGGGTTCACAAAGTCCCCAAGTAGTAATGGTTTTGCTCCACTATATGTGTATTGAGATCTGTATTTCATTTTTCTATGTCAGTAGGTTTCACAGTGTCCCCTAATGATTCTTGGAGAGATCCCCCATCTAAGAATTATGATCTCTCAAGTTTCAATTTGGGTTCATGGTGTCCCCTAGTGGTCCTACGAGTTATCCCCTATCTATTTTTTATATCTACCAAGACACATGGTGACTTTCTCTATAGAGGTTTTCGAAAAACATATTCTCTCAAATAGATACCACCAATGATGGTAGGGATATGCCATCAACTTATAGATTCCTGATGTTTGATTCTTCTCATATGAGTTCCATCGAGGATTCCATATAGGAAGGAAAGGCTCATAGAACAAGTACTCTCAAAGGAGTGATACCTTTGATCATTGAGTAGGTTTTTTAAGCTATATTTATGGTTGAGACCATGAGACTACGAGTTTGTTATGAGTATATCAGGGATATTTTGGGAGATGTTTAATATGTAATGTATTTTTTTAGCATACCAGGTGATTATGAGCTAATTAGTCATGTATATCTGAGGAATAGATGAGGCGGAGTTTCTTGTTCTCTCTCACTAGGGTATTCTCCCCTGGATTTTGGTCAATCTAACTGTTTCCTTTTAGTTTCCCAATTTTTTTGGGTTTTTGGGGAACCAACTTTATATTTTTATACTCACCCCTATACGGTATCTATAGAAACATGTCATGTTATATGCGGATGATAGTTAGTTTTTTCCTTAGAGGAGTGGGAGTGGTTAGAGCACAGTTCTGGGCTAAACTAACTGAGGTGTATACCATCATGAATTTCACTATAGACCCCTCCTTTTGGGTAGGTTGTAAATGTTTTTATTTTTTTGGGCTTTTATTTTTCCCTTTTACGCTTTCTAGTACTATCACACTCTTTTTATGGGATATAGATATATGCATTAATTTTATATCGATTGTTTTATTATATCTATATTGTTCTGTAAATATGGATGAGTGTACATACATTTAGGTATCATAGGTTAAGGCCTCTCAGGTGTGTGATTTTCCTAGTTTACAACAGTCACCATCCCCTAGCCTTTTGGAGGCGAGCTTGTGGTAGTAGCAACTTAGCCTTCCCCTAGTCAGGAAGTCCCTCATGGGTTGAGTCATTACAAATACTCTCCTATCCACAACTTATGAAAAAAATTAGGGTTGATAATAATATACATAAAATATGTAGGTCACACCATATAGAATTATAAAAAATCAATTTATTCTCTCTATGTCCCTTAACCTATAAAATAGTTAAAACACCCCTTTTTTCTTTGTATATTAGATCAGATGCTTGCATAAAGTTCTTGATGATTAAATTTTAGGGTTCTTGGGAATATTATAACATTATAACCCTCATTCCAAAATCCACCCTTAATGATCATCATAATGTTGAGCCATTCAATTCACCCACATATGAATAGACTATTCTTAGTTGGTGGTGATGATACATATATTGTTGTATTTGGCCTACCTATACCCATATAAGAGTGCATTTTCAGGAGGAAAACATATCTCATATCCTAATGGTATAAAATTTGATTATTTTGATAGTATATGTTCCACTATATCTATATTACCTATATCCATATAAGTACACATTCTCATGGGGAAATAAAATTACATGTTCCTTCATCTTGCAAGCTCACCCCAGATCACGATGATGGTATATGTTTCATTATATTAATACCACTTATATCTTTCTGGGGTTATATGTTTCAGATATATTAATTTAATTCATATATATCATTGAATCAAGAATTTGGATAATATAATTTACTTGATTCATCTTCATTCAATTTTTAGATGGATTCTATTATCTTGATATTACTATTCTAAAGTTTCATAGGTGATTTTGAATTAATGATTATGATGGGATAGGATTTAAAGAGTTGAAAATTACTTATATAAAAGATATTTTCAATCATTAAGTAAAAAATAAGGGAATCATACACAAGTTAAAGTCTCTATTAAACTTTAGAAAAAGGTAGGTGGGAGTTATAGGAATTAATACACTATAGACCATGCTCTACTTAGGATTAGATTTCATTGATTGCTCATATTTATTCATTAATATTATGTAAAAGTCCATCCAAATATTATAATTTGGATTCTATGGTAGGTAATAGTCTCTATTCTAAGGAATTGGTATTTTCCTCCCAACATCATGCTTCTTCAAGTAGCCTTTGATTCTTGTCCAATCCCCTGTCAGGTACACTCAGTTCTTAGTAAAGGAATTCCACTATAATTTTCCCTTTGTCAGCTATGAATTGTTTCTCTAATTCCACCTCTTCATTGTGATGCATTTCTTATATCACTCCATCTTTGAGATTAGTGGAGTGTGACATCAATTCTCTTTGATAAAGGCATTGTAGGGACACCCACTCTAACTCCCACTCATAGATGATTTAATTTATGGTATTAGGGATTGCTCGATAGTTAACCCCCTTGTATCCCAATATCATAAGAATATAGAGGATCCTATATAGTTTTATTAGATTTTACATAGGGTTTTAATACAATAGTTTCCATATTTTATTACATACATTTTTTCATGAAATTTTTTTTTAATTGAGAGACTCGTGGTCTAAATGAGATACACTTCTAGACACTAAAATATACTCTAAAGACCAATTCACTCAAATGTATTATATTTTAATCACTTTTTAGATCATTTGAACCAAAAATCCCTTAATATTTGTACATTATAGTAGTTTTGTTGTAGGGATTACAACCTCCTTGATTGAATCCTCTTCTTACATTAACACTAATATAAGTGAAATTAAGAATTCATACATTTATCGGGGAATTAAAAAGTTGATAAAAGGATTTATAGGTACTCATATACTACCACCAGAGCATTGGATTCCCACCCATCAATGTTTCCCCATAGTTTGGTGCCTTGATAAAATCATAATATCCTCATGGGTCTTGTTCAATTGGTGGATTCTACCCATATGTTGTGTTTTTTCAATCACTCAACTTATGAAGAAAGGATGTATTAATGGTTATAACCTTCCATGTGATCATCATCATCTTATTCAAGTGGGTCAGGAGTATTTTATCTTACCAATTAATATTCATAGCTTGTTCCACCTTAAGAGGCATGATAACTTGAGTCTCGCATTTGTGAAGTAACATGACAAATTTTTTAGAAGAAGAATCCATATTATTTGGTGGTAAAATATAATATTCCAATTTAAGAGTATAATTGGAAAATTATAATAAGGGTAGACTTACACCCATCTAGTTCCTTAATGAAGTTGGAAAACTCTACTAAAAACTAGGATGTCCTGGGATAATAGGTTATCATCTATTGTGATTGAATCTTTAAAAATTGTTATCAAATGTGCCGTGAGAGAGGAAGTGACCTGGTTTATATAAAATAAATTGGTGCATTTAGTAGTTATACCTTAACCATATTATCCTTCACCATAAAAACTAGTCAAAATAATCATTATTATTTTCCCCTTTACCATTGGTGCAACTCCTCCTTCAGTAGAGGGTAGGTGAGAATTTTGAGACTCAACTTCACCACCATATTCTCCTAGCTCAAAGGTATATCTTTTCAAGAAGATAAATTTTAACCCATATAAATATCCCGTCTTCATTTAAGTGTATAAATAAATATAGACTCAAATATCCACATCTTTCACTGTTTAGAAGGTGATTTTCTAATATTTCATTATTTTACCAACATTTATTAGTTGAATAAGGGATTTATGACCTTATTACTAAGTGATAATTTAAAAGATTTGGGATTGTAGAAAGTGTTTCTTTCCCTTTCACTTCTTACATTACTCTATGGCCTCATGATTGCTCCAATTTTTCTATGGTATCCAATCTTAGAGAAAAACTTTCCAAAGCACTATCTGCAGTATACACTAGAGTCTCCATAGATACTTGAATTATGTACACCATCTATGGATATAAATTGGGTTCATTCCATAAGTGGATTAAAATTTGAGGATGATATATTCATATAATCAGGGTCATATATCTTCAGGGTTAATGAGGTCATCCCACTTCTCATCAATGAACTGATTGATTATCCATTTGATGGTGCCTCATTCAATCATATCTTTTATCCATCCTATAATGGGGACCCTTTTTTCACCACCTACACTAGAATATCTTGTTCATGGAGATACATGTTGAACTTTTCATGATTTTTCTTGAAGTAGAATTTTCCAGAACCATTCAAAATTAAAAGTTAGGAAATATAGATTTCACTTTGAAGGGTAGGCCATATTCCCATTATTTCAAAAATCAAATCCCAATAGAACCAAAAGTTGATAGCCTCAAATAAAAGGTAATATGAATATTCAGTAGAATAATACCCTATAAAACTCAATAAATATTCAAGTTCCTTAAATTTAAACTATTTTATCAGCTTATCATTTTTAATCGTTGCACAACTCCATTGTCACTAGATTGACCAATTCAGATTTGATTCATGATGTATTGGATCTTAAATTTTGATTCATTGAGAGACCTATGGGTGGGGTTAATCTAAAGACTTTAGTGGCTCACTGGCCATGTGTTTCTTATACGGATTCCATGTCGCCCATTTCTCCTTTTCTAGGACCTGATCAGTAGTAACCATGGGAACATCACACATAATAATTCTATAAGGATATGATGATATCTATATATGGAAAAATCTATGTGTAAAACTAATAAAGTCACTCAAGGAGGGTAGCCTAATCTCAAATCAGGTGTTGTCTTGTGCCATCATCACCTATATTTGTTGTGATAATATTATATGGTTCTCTATTCTAATATCTATTAGTGGAAAAACTATCTTTTTCACATATTGAAATTAGATGAAAAAATATTATATTTCATAATCCTCACATCTAACATCACAATAAATTTGAGTGCCTAAAATATAGTCTCTTAGGAACATATTATATGATTGTTCCTCATAGTCTCCAAATCCTTCATCAATAATCATTATTGTTAGGGGAACTATATCGACTGAATTTAAATTTGAAGTATAGGATCAAAATATTTAAAGTTGGTTTTTCCTTTAATAAAAGTGGACTAATACTAGAGATATCATAGAAAATGGACTAAACATGTATCTCCTTGGAGATTGTATTTTCTTATATGTGCTAGAATCTATTCCTACATCACATAGAAGGGCCCAAAAAAATTGAATGATGACTTACCTTTATAAACATGCAGCAAAAACAGGTGGATCTTAGCAATTACTTGTATCATGAGGCCAATAAGCTTCCCCATTTACAAATAGACCTCTGTCAGAAACAAACTCGTCTTGAAACCATTATATAAATCATTAAATAAAATTAGGTATCCATTCAACCATATGGTAATAAATATATCCACGTGGCTCTAAGGAGGGATCATTAGGTTGATGTCAAATCCCCAATATTCATTGAATCCTCACTATAGTTTTGGAAAATGTGTGACTAGGGCCCCATTTTATATATATATAGGGGTAACCCATTGGGTGATTTGAGTTCGACCCATCTCTGTATGAGACTAGAATCATGTTCATCCATTTTTAAAAAACTATATCTATAAATTGGTGGGTATCCTTCCACACAGCATATATAGAATCACCCAACAAGGCCTAAACCAATGAGTGTGTCCACCTAAGATATCCTAAAGTAGCCTTTTTGTAAATAATATCATCATATATATCTCTGAGTATTGGTAAACCATGAACTTTGTACATGTCCAATAATTTGATCATCACTTCCCCATGAGGTAGATGGAATCATTTGATCTAGGAAATCTAGTGGTTCTTAAGAGCCCATAATATTTTTTTTAATGGTTTTATTTGTTTTAACATTGAATAAGAATCATTTTAAGTAGTTTAGATTTATTTTTAAGTGTTGATAATTTTTTTAAATGATTTTATATTCCTTGATATAATTTAAAGTGATTTTGAGTTGATGTGAAGAAATTTGGTATTTATTATTTAAAGATGTTTTGAAATGAGTTTTAATTAATATAATGTTTTGAGAAGTTTTTTCAGGTATTTTGAGTTGAGTTTGATTGATTCTATAATTTATAGGTTTTGGTGAATTTGATAAAGTCACCATCCCTACTAAACAACATAAGTTTGATCCAAAGACTTAATGAGGTTGTCCCTGAGCATATATTTGAGATAATTAAAAAGTAATGAAATTTAAAAGGTTCATATTTTAACTTAATAAGTTTCAATAAATATTTATATGTTTAAATATTATGTGAAAAATGAAAAGGGAAACATTATACATTTTTTTATAGACTTTATAAGGTTGAGTCATGAACTTCATAAAGTGAATTTTAGAGAAAAATTAAGCTTTTAAAGGTTAACCATTGACCTTATAAGGTTGTTTTATAAGCATCATAAGGTCTATTAGAATTTCATAAGGTTCTATAAAATTTATTAAATTTACCTCAAATTTTGTAAGTTTTATTCAACCATAATGAATGAAATATGAGTTAGAATATGGATAAAAAGAAAGACATGACCCCTAAGGTGTGTAAGGTTCATATTAATCTTGTAAGGTTTAATTAACCTTAAAAAATGGGAGATCACCGGGAAATTAAAAAAATAAATTACCACACACTAGGAACACAAATATTTATCTAAGTATCATATACTTTTTGAAAAATAAATTATGTAAGAGTATCAAAAGATACTTATGACTAACAAATGGGATGATGTTGTGTTGTTGTGAAATCCATAAATCACTTGAAACTAAATATATTGTGTTCAAGGTGAGTTATTTAAAATTTTCCCCATGATGAGATGTTTCATGAGATGATATGATCAAGTAAAATGACTATCAGTACTATTTCATAAAAAAATGAAGAGAGAAAGATCATTTCTAGAACTATATGGAATTATAAAATGCATTTATTTATGAATTTTTTTAACAGTGGTCAATGATGAATGAATTTCCAGTTATTTTATTTATAAACTAAAATGTGATGGTGGGTATTATTGGAATTTCACTACAGATGATGGTTAAATGAGAAGGGAGTATTTGGATATCAGGGGAGCATGCCCTCGATGCCAATAGATTAAGGAAACTCATGAAGTATTGTGTTGTATGATTTGGGTGAGAGGTTTATCTAGAATATGAGTTTGAAATTGATTTATAGAATTAAAATTTATTCTATATTATTGAGGAATTTTTTCTTAAGGAGGGTATCTTGGAGAGAGATTATTTTATGAGACTAAGAAATATGGAGAAAAAATAAAGATTGAGGTTGGTGTATTAAAATATATCAAAACCTTTCATAAGATCTAGTTATTCAATGATTTGAGATTTGTAAATAAATCATAAATTGATTCAACATAAAATGAAAAAAAACTAATGAATATGAGTTTAATAATTAATATTTAAGGTCAATGTTCATGAATAAGTGAACACACTCAAATTAGACTATCTTAGAGGCCTGAAAGGAAGATCATCATGAGTTACTAAAGAAATCGATATTTTATAGTCATCCAATTCATCTGAGTATGAATAAATTTCATGAAAAAGATAGTCAATTTATTTCTAATGATATATTGTGTAGTGTTGAGAAACACATGGGTAGAGGATGATACCTCTCAAAATAATTGAAATTAGTGATTGGTTATTAGTGGAAAATTTGTGACTCGGACTCACCATAATCATAACAAGGGGTAAATACCCACACTAAGGCTGAAACTTATAAAAATTATGTTTCCATTCCCCCTTTATATTTCTATTTTTAATTTAGTTAAGGATGATTTTCATATTTGAGTGTATAGGATCCTAACATATCATAGATATTAATTTTAAGATAAATATATTATAAAATAAATCTACCACTGATTCACCCCCCACCCCCATTAGTAGTTCACCTATTCTTGTGGTCTATCAACTAGTATCAAATAACTCTCATGTTCCCTCTATTAGATCCTCAAAGTGTTATAATGGATATTTTTAATTTGGTCAAAAACAAGGTATTCATAACCTTTATAATAAAGATCTATCATGGATGGAGTAATTATATGTTTCCCCATCTTCTATCACTTGGTTTAGAGGATGTTGATACCGAAATAGTGGAATTTTCACCTATTGAAAGAAATTATTGATTGTTTATTTCTAATAAGAATAATTTATAATATTATTGAAAATCTAGTAATGTTATTCTTATTTCATTATCAAAAAAATTATACCAAAGTGATAGGACTTAAAATAGCAAAAGAAATATGGGACAAGCCTGAAATCATATTTGAAGGAAATATGAAAGTTAAAGAAGATAAGTTTCACATTTGGATAAACATATTTCAGGATAAAAAATAGATGAATAAGAAGTTATACATAATTATTTTAAAATATTTAATGAAATAGCCAGCAAAATCAAAGGATATGGAGAATGGAAGTAATATTTTTCCATTGTCATAAAATTAATGAGAAACATTCCTAATTGGTTTGATCCTAAAATTTCATCATTGGAAGATTTAAAGGTTCATTCCCTTGATGAATTTAAAAATATTTTGTTTTCATACTAAAAAATAAATGCTTCAACATTTACAAATAAAGTAAAAATGGAAATGGATTTTTAATCCGTAATAAAACTTAAAAACAAAGATAAAGAATTTGAAGATTATAGTGATCATGATGATAAATAAAAAATTGATGAAGACTATGAGAGAATCATGTCTCTTATCTTATATAAATTCATAAAATAAAAGGGATAGTATAAATGAAAATCATAGATAAAGTTTTTCAAGTGCAGTTTCATTGTATACTTTTCTATAAAATATAAAATTATGAAATTGGTGAGTATGAAACTAATGATCAGAATTAGAATACTTAAAATAATAAATTTTATAAAAACATAAAGGACATTTCAAAATTAATTAGTAGAAAAAATAACTTTCCAAGAATAATAAGTATAATTTTAATGAGTAGATGTGAATAATATGACCTCACTTCATGTAGTCAATAAGAAGAAGAGTTTATAGATCAATTTACAATCATTATGGATCATGTTGAGAAACATGAAGAATCCTCAAGTAATGATGATGAAGAAGATGACATAACTTATATATAATATTAACATGAATCCTACTTTGATCAAAACACAAAAATAAAAAAAAATATGATTAAGGATAAATAAAAAGTAAAGAATAGTGAAGGAAAGTAGGGCTATATCAAAATGGAAACAACTTACATTTATGAAATCAAAAGTTTCAAGAAAAAATTTACTGATCAAGGTAAATTCATGAGATATCTAGATGAGAAACTCACTTTAAAGGAGGAATAGATAATAAAAACACAATGTAGTTATCTTTATGCTGAGAAATCCTTATTAAATATAAATGAAGACTTTAATAAGTTTATTCAAGTTAAATCAGGATCATCTCAATTTTCCAAGAAACATAGCGTAAAAGTAAAATTTAAATATATTTCTATTGAAATTTAAAGTGAGTCATTTATTACTAATAGTGTGGGTTCAAATTCTAAAAAACAGTATGTTTGGTCTAAGAATAATGATGAGAAATATTCCACATTAAGGAAAGAAAATAATATATCAATGAAAAATATTTCCCATATACAAATAAATCTCAAATCCTGGAAGGGAAAAGCACAAACTTTCTGAATATAATTGATATTAATAATAAGGTAGATCAAGTTTCCTATGGGTTACAACCTAGTGGGTTCCCCCTATGGTGGTTGGGGGAGGTCTATAATCTGAGCATCCTTAAGTGTATGTATGGTTTTTCATTATAATTCCCCTATTCTTGACCAAGTGTGTTTGTGGTTATAATATGGAAGATTAAACTTCAGTTATTATTATTAGTGTTGTGTTATTTATAGTAACAAATCATACTCATATAGGTATAACATTTCATTACATTGGAATATGTATAAATCAAGGGGAGTTTTTTAAAAAATGAATTAATCAACTCTAAAAAGATGAATAGTAAGAAAATTGTGAGTAAAAACTTATAAAGTATAGAAAATTAAAATATATTTGAGTTTATAGAATAAATGTGTGGAAGGTGTTACCTATAGGTTCATTATGTTTAAGATTATATGACCACTCTCCTATGGTAGTCTACATATAAAAAAAGGGGGAAAGTGATTCAGAAGGTGAAAAAAAAGAAAATTCACTCATTATAGAAGTTTCACTAAAATCATATAAGAAAGGGAAACTTTATATTATATAAAATGGTTATTACTCACATATTTTTAGAGATACAAAATTTTTCAATAATATTGAAAACTAAGATAGAGGGCAAGAGATATTTGGAAATGATAGTTCTCTGAAAATCATGGGAGTTAGAACTATTGATATAAAATATCAAAGGTGAAAATGCAATGATGTACTCTATATTAAAAATATTAAGGATAATATTTTATTTTTGATAATGTTATGTGATTATAGAAATGAATATTTTAAAATAAAAATAAATTCATCAACAAGAGTTAATATGATTGAAAATCATTAACAAAGGTAAGAGAATAAGTGGGAACCTCTTCCAAATTTGTGATCCAAGCAATTATTTCTACTTTAGTACCAAAGATGAAAAGAAACTACGGAATAAATTTTTTTCCCACCTCGGTAAAATAAATATGAGTAGAATATAAAATACCTATGTGGTGAAAGAGCTTACCCAACTCAAAATTCAATGAGATAATGGTTGTGTTTTGGGGGATATGAGATGATTTCTCGATCACTAGTATTTCATACTATTGTTTATACTGCACAGCAAAAACTCATCCATCAGTGGTAGGTTAAAGTAACAATATACCAACACCTATGATCTTATTGTACTAGAAATATGAATTTTATACATCCTACCCACTACACTAATTCAAACCACACTCCCAAGAAAACTCACAAACATTAAAATAACTATAAACACAATCATTGGTGGTACATAAAGAAAGTCAGAAGATAATATTTTAACGTGCTTTGGATGATGTTTTCTACATGCATGGGAAAATCACCAATGCATCACTTTTCATAATTACTAAAAAATAATATATTATTAGAGTTATAAATTACTAATAATAACTAATTAATCAACCTGTTTTCTCTACACCAAAATATCATCTTGAATCACGCTTTGCATTGATTTCTTCACAAACTTAAATAATAATCTTATCTATAAAAACATGATAAACTTTCTCGCTTAAAATCTCAGCCAATGTGGGAAAACCGCTTCAGCAAAACTATCAAACTGGATTCCCATTATCTTTTATAGATTCTAATCCCTTTACTCTATCAAATTTAAGATGAAATAATACTTCAATTCAATATTATTTTTCTAAACATGTAAAACTTTATTTTTATCCAATGGGATTTCACTTTTGTTGTCACCAAAAATAATTTCTCCTTTATGAATTCTTTCAAAATCTATCAGCAATCTTCACAAACATAAAATTTATATTCTTGTTTCTATTGAAGCTAAATACTCATATTACATTGAACATAGAGCATGTAAAACCCCAAAATTCTAAAATAAAAACATTTTATTTGATAGCATATGTGACATGAAACATTGATCCAAAACAATCCATGAAACATATTTCTTTAAATTTATGCTCTTTGATAGCTTGAGGAATACGCAACCCTGAGTCAAAATGAACTGTAATATAGTATACCATTATAACATAGCTGTTAAATTTATTATTAGTAATAGTACTAACTAAATTATGAAAATTATGGATATAAATTTATTATAAATAAAATAATAATCATTTAAAAGAAAAATAAATGTTTTTAAAAAAATTGTATTTTTTTCAAAAATATTGTTTTGTCGCTCTCTACGCACATAATTTTAAGGAAATCTTTGAAATTTTTTTAATGTTTATTTGATAAAATTAACTTCATTTTTTAAATTATAATATCATAATTATATTAGGTTGAATTTTTTTATTTTTTTGAGAAGTTTCATTTTTTAATGAATACTGAAAAATACTAAATTTTAATTGAAAATAGTTTTTCATTTAAATTTTTGATCAAGTAAAATTATATTTTAAATTGGTTTAAAAGAAAAATTAATTCAATTATATATCATTTAATACAATTTATTTCATTGTAAAAAATTTCATATTTAATTTTTATATAAAAATATTGTACACTTTTGAACATTTTATCTTTTAAAACAACCTGCTTTCACAACACTCCTGTGGGATTAATTTTAAATTAACTTTTTTCAGTTACATGAATTAAAATTTTAAAAATTGATTCCATATTTATAATAAGAATTATTTATATTTTATAATAAGTTCAAATTAATTTTTTTCTTGAATTAATAGTAAAAATAGTAAAAATTATTTACCGTGATTATTGTAAAATTTTATGTACTGGGGGTTAAACTAAGAAGATACGAGTAAAAAATGACCTATCAAATTTAAAAAAAAACCATTTTCTAGACATATTTAGCCCTTATCTATTATATTTTCTATAATTTCTCATTTTTTTAGCTTTTTCCTTGATAAAAATATGGGTATTAATGAATCTTGTCAAAAACATTACAGGTGTGTCACTCACCTCACTTATAAAAGCCCACCCCCTCTCCTCTATTATTAACACCTTAAAACCCATTTTTTCATAAAATACCTACCAAAATAACTTTAAAACTTCCCTAATATAATTATAGAATCCTTATTTTTTGTATAAATATAACCTAGGAAGGATTTGGTGAAAACATAAAGATGATACCCGAAGAATAGGCAATGTTCTTCAATGAGAATTTTTATTTTATTTCTTCTTCCACCTCCTTAAATTATTATTAAAGAATGATGATATAATAAACTTATTATATTATATATACTTATATTTTATTATTTTATGTTAATGATCTAAAACTACCTCCACTTAAATCAAATGGGTTATTAAATCATCATTTGTGTATACGGTGGATTATCGGCTTGTTAACTGGTGTCATTTGTTTTTTCATTAACACCTCTCACAGTTGGTTATGATAACAGATATAAAGTATATATATGATATTTAAAACATAATTATACCTTTTTAGTCATTATATCATATATATATATATTACTTTCTCTTTCATAGGGGATGCGATAACGTCGCTCATGTGTACGGCGGACTATCGCCTCACGAAGTGATGTGATTCGTCTTTCAAAAACATTTTACATGGAAGGTGACAAGGATAAAGTTAATGAATATATGTGATACATAATAAATAATTAATATATTCATTACATATTTATCATTCTAAAAATAAAATATATCATTTTCTTTCTTACACTGAAAAATGATAACATCGTTCGTGTATGTGTGGATTGTTGCCTTCACGAAGTAATGTGGTTATCTTTTAATCACCATACCACATGGATTATTTATATAATTATATTTAAATAAATAATATGTTATATATGATATTATTACAATGATATAAATATATAATATTTCTTAATTTCATTCTATATTGATCATTGGAAAATGAAAACGTTGCTCATGTGTACATGCAACTTATTGTCTCCATGATCGTAACGTACTTAATTTTTCAAAAAAATATTTCATTATTAGTATTAAAGGTATAATTTATGTATAAATATGATAATTATTTCATGATTATTAATCTAGATATGATTTAACTATATAATATTCACATGAAATTTAACTTTCAAGACCAAACATGAATGAGAAAATGAGGCTATTAACGCCCGAAACAATGAAAATAATGAATGGTTATTAACGAAAAGGTGATAAGATAATATAAAAGGGTCATATATGATATTATAAATATTAATATGGTTTTTTAAAATGTTAATAACATTTTTAAGACCACTATATATGATTTTTAATCACATTCAACCAAAAGTAAGCTTGAGATAATGGACTTCATCTCAATTTCCCCTCATTAAAGCATATTGTAATGTTATTCACCTAATTTCATTTATATCATGTACATATTTCCCATTTGACATGTTATATAATGATTAATTAATAATTCATGGTATTTTAAACTTTAATTTTAATTATTTTGTCCTAGTATATTTGAATTTAAAATTACTTAGCAGTAAATAATTTTGTAAAACAATTTCTTTTTATTGGGATATATTACTTCTTCATTGTTATTGATATTATAATATTATGTGAATAATTAATTTTAAGTATATTATGTTGTATTTACACAGGTTTAATGTGAATTTAAATTTTATATGCATAGTTTTTTCATTGGTTAATTCTCACTTTAATATTATGATCATTATAAGGGTTTATTTCAAAATCTCATTCTAATCGAGCTTTTTTATTCTTGAATTTCAGTTGACGAAAATTATTTGATTATTTTCTAAATAAAAACATTTAATTTATATTATCATGGGTTTATTTGAGATAATTTCAAATAATAATACCATTTTTCACTCTTTTTTAATTAAAATAATTTATAAAATTATTTTAATAAAATCTAATTTTATTTCTCATTTCAGTCGAAAATATTTTTTCTTCTAAAACCATGTTTTCTAAAATTATTTTAAAAAATAATTTTTAAATTTTCCAAATGATTTATTAAATAAATTTTTAACCATTTTTTATTTTTACAAAATGTTTTCAAAAGAATATTATGGACATTTTCCAAACAAGACACTTTTTTAATCTTTTTATAATGAATAGGGAATGTTCTTTTTAACTTGTACAACATGTACAAAATTACCCACTGACATAACCGTCAATTATTTGAAGCCAATTTTTAAAGTTTAAGAAGTTATTTTTAAATATATTTTTTACCTAATATTATATAAATTTATAGTTTTAAAAGTTATTTTCAAAACAAAGGGTTTTTAAAATGTTTTATGTTTTGAAAGTTAATTTTTAAAATGGAAATGATATTTTCTGTAATAATGTTTTTATAGATCTTTTTATTGTATTTCTATTCATAAATGAAAAAAAAAACATTTTCTATATATGTAATCTAATAGGGATATGTTGTACTGATACCAACCTTATTCTTCCATATGATGTTTTATGACTATTTTGACCAAGGGTTATATTTACATTCACTTCTTTGGTTTATTTTTGTAGTCAATAACTTTTCCTAGAAATGTTAAATTTCTTATGATCATTAGACATTAAATTTTCCCTAAATATTCATATTATTTATCATGAATATTTTTTATTTTTAAACCTTATATCATTTCTATATATAGTGTTCAACATTTAAAGTCATTTTTATCTTAGGACATATTAATAAATCCATAATCTTTACTCTATATAGATATTTGATGATAAGAAACATTTTTTAAAAATTAAATGCATTATTTAATACATGGGGAATGATTTGTAAATTAAATAAATGGGTGAGTACTGGTTATAAATATCCCATCAATGCATCTTTAGTCTTATGGGGAAAATTAGTTGGCTAGCATTAGTAAAACAGGTTTTTGGCCATCAGTTTTAAACTATCTTGAGGATAGATCTTGATGGTAGAGGTATCATGTTCCTGGGAAACATGAAATCCAATAATTATGAATTTCCTTCATTCATAATTTAGATATTATTATCCTTGATATTTTCTTAATTATTTTATCTATATATTCATTTCATTCCAAGTTTATTGATTAAATGGAATGTGTTTTCAGTTATTTACATTTCCATGTCGATTATGCCTTATCCAGTTATGATAGTCATGTTATTGATTAAATGTCATGTGCTATCAGTTATTTACATTTATATGTTTAGTCTCCTACTAAAATTATTTAAATGGAATGTGTGTTTAGTTATTTACCATTCCATATTGATTATTATCATTGATTCATGATAGCTTTTGTTTAACTTAACCCTTACTAAGCATTTTATCTAACCCTTATTTTGTTTCCTTTATTAGGAATCCATGAAGTGTACAATGATATAAATTAAAGAATATTCTAGAGGGAATAATGATATTCTAGAAAAAAATTGTTTTAATTTTTGTATTCAAATGTAATATGGGAATCGTGCTTGTATCTAGTTTACCAAGGTAGCTAAACTGTTTAATCCTTCAGGATGTGATTACTTCTATCTTAGGACTGTGTAATAAAGCAAACACTTTATCCAAACTACTAGGTTTAGGGTCACTATAGTTGGTATCATAGGAATTTTATTAGAAATTTTGGAAACTAAATTTAGGAAAATATAGATTAAAGAACATAACCTTATGATAAAATTTGAAGATAAGTATAGGAAAATATTAAAGTTTTGTTAAGTTGGAGATTATATGTTTTTTCATTGAAATACATCCCTTACTAGATACTAAAAATGGATATTTTTCTGTCACATATTTAACTAGTGGTAATAACTCCAAAAGGGAATATTGGGCTTGACCTGATCATCACCTGGTGCACGACAATGAGTCTTACTACGCACCTATTTTGACAATCCTGGGGATATTATTAAGAGAATTATCATTTTATTTACAAACTATTATAAAGGATTTTAATAGATATTGATAATTAATTACCTAGTTTAAACCTAAGGTGTCCTATATAGAAAATAATTTGTCATGATTTAAAAATAATATAAATGATTCTATAGTTTTCCCATTATTGTTATTGTTGATTAAAATATGATTTTTTTAGTCAATGGATGGAACCTAAAATTATCATATTAACATATAACATGAAGGAAAATTTAGTGGCTATGAGAAAACAAATGGGATGATGATAAGAGTGAATGGTATCATGATTATGCCTAATCAATTTTCCTGAAATATGATTAATAACCTATACATTAACCAACTACTGGACTCACTGAATAAGAAAAGGATAAAATTTTCTAAGAGCTCGAGTAGTGGAGACCATAGAGGAAAGAATTCATTATTTCCATTATGTTATAAATGTTGAAAGATACACCCAGAAAAGTGTCTCAAAGGAATATTAAAATTCTTTATGTGTGGAAAATAAGGGAACAAAGAAAATAATTCCTGAGGAAAAATGAAGAGTGTGATAGAAGGAAATAAATATCATCCAAGGGATCTATTTATTATTTATTGTATTAAATTTGGTAATCCTAGGCATTATTTTATCCAATTACCTATTCTAAAGGTTAACCCCTAAACCAAGGAAGGAACTATATTAAAATAAAATTGATGAATTATTTATGTATTGGGATTCAAAAATAAATAAATTTAATAAGTATTGTTACCAATAGTATTTTCGTTATAAGAATCATGAAATATCTAAGGATTGAGTTGAATTTTATAATCATGTGTGTATTTATTAAATTAATATTTATCGATACCATCATGGGTTATGAGTTTAAGTTTGATCGTAATTTTAATGTCTTAAACACCCTATTTAGTTTTTATGTTATGGGGGTCTACAAAGATTAATATAATTTTGGAGAAATTTATGGAAATTTTATGTTTTAGTGGAAAATTTATTTAAGTAATAATTCCATTAGATTTTATTGACATAAGTTTAAAGGTATTGATAGCCATTAAAGTTAATATGATCATTAATGAACTTTAATAATAGTCGAATAAGATTATTAGACTTTATGGTAAATAAAGTTTGTATTAAAATCTTAGTAAAAATTTATTTAATAATTAATCTTATTTCAACGATATCCATATTATTTTTTTGGGAACATTATAGAAATTATATTAATATGATTTTATAAAAATGAAAACTTGTATTCTGGGTGACAACCCTATGTGTTTGGAAACGCTGCAAGGCTTGAACCCACAATCAAAGTATGATAAGGGTTTACTAACAACCATTGGACTATATGAAGTCCTGGTTAATATTTATTTGTTTTTAGTTAAATTATTTTACAAATAAATAATAATAATGAAAAAGTGGTGTTACTTTTTAGGTTTACATATTAATTTATTATTTTGGATAACTATTTCTTACCATATTAGATTTTAAAAACAGTTAGAGACATATGGATATAGTAGTCATGCTTTTATAGATCTTACAATCCATTAATTGTTAATTATAGTGATTTAGAAACAAAAAATTCATTTTTAGATATTCATTTCTTGGAGTAATATAGGAATTATAAATTGATCCAATCACACAAAAGGATGATGTTTTTCTTATGAAATAGAAACATATAATGTAAGTATGTTTCCTTATATTCTTAGATAGTAAAAGAATTACTAAACTTTAAAACAAGGATATTGAAACAAAAATGGTATACTATTAACTTTATAACAAATTAATCAAATATTACTTTAAATCATCATAGATTTATGGTTTTTAGGCTCTTAACTTTCCATTGATCATTTACTTTCTGGTGAGAAATATCCTCTATCATTCTCAATAATTATTTGTGATTTTATTCCATGTTCATATATTCACTTGAAACTAATTTTATCCAAATTAGAAACCAATATATGTGTTATTATATATGACATTTTTACTTCCCTTTCTCTCTTACTAAGAGGATATATTATTAACTCTTTTTATGATGTGGGTTTTTAGTAAAATAATTTTTTAATAAACTTGATTACCAAGATCAAATATAAATTGTGAGGAACCAATTTATTTATGGTATAGAAAATTTAACAACCTATAATTATAATATAATAAAATTTTATTTGATAGATTATGTGACATGCAACACTAATCTTAAATAACCTATTAAATATATTTTTTAAAAATTATGCTCTTTGATAGCTAGTAGAATACGAAAACCCAAGCCTAAATGAATTGTAATATAGTATACCATTATAACCTAGCCATTCAATTTTTTGTAAGAATAATACTAACTAAATTATGAAAAATATGGATATCTGGTGATTATAAATAAAATAATAATCTATTAAAATGAAAACAAATGTTTTTTGAAAACTATATTTTTTCTAAAATATATTTTAATTACGCATTGCACACAAAATTTAAAATTAAATTTTATCACTTATATAAAATTTATTTGATAAAATTAACATTATTTTTGAAATCATAATATCAAAATTATCTTAGGGTGAATTTTTTTGGATTATTCTAAAAATTTTCATTTTTTGATGAATAGTGAAAAGTACTAAATTTTAATTGAAACCCATCTTTTTGTTTAAACTATTTGTCAACTAAATTTAAATTTAATGTTGATTTAGAAGTGAAATTTATTCAATTATATATAAATTAATCCAATTTAGTTCATTTTAATTATTTTTATATTGAATTTTTATATAAAACCTTTGTATACTTTTGAACATTTTCTCTTTTAAAAAAAATTAATTTCTCATCACGTCTGCATGATTAATTTTAAATTAAAATTTGAATATTATGTGAATTTAATTTGAAAAAATGGATTCCATATTTTGAATCATAATAATTTATAATTTCTAATATGGTCAAATTATTTTCTAACCAAAATGAACAGCATAAATAGTAAAAAAATATTTACCACATTTAAGGTAAAAATAGATTTATTGAGGCTTAAACAAAGAATATAAGTATTAAAATGACATAAAAACTTTTAAAACTCTTATTTTATATCCATATTTAGACCTTATATATTATAGGTTATATAATAGTCTATTTTGGAGGATTTTATAATGATAAAAATATGGTTATGATTGAATCTTTTCACAAAATTACAAGTGTGTCTCTCACCTCAATTATAAAACGCCACCACCTCTCCTCTATTCTTAACATATTAACATCCTCTTTTTGAAAACTACTAACCAAAATTAATTTCTAAAATCCATAATCTAATCCTATAATCCTTAATTTTGGCATAAATTCAACCTAAGAAGTATTTATTTCAACCATGAGGATACCTGAAGAAGAGGTAACGTTCTTCAATGAGAGTTTTTATTTTATTTCTTCCATTGCCTTCTTATATTTATATTAAACCATGATTATATAATAAAATAAGTATATTTCATATACTGAGATGTTTTTATTTTAATTTAATGACCTAAAACCACCTCCACTTCCATCAAATGGGTTACAAAATCATCATTCATGTGTACAGCGAATTATCATCTCACAAATCGATGTCATTCATTTTTCCATTACTAACTCTCACATATGGTTATGATGATGGATATAAATTATATATATTATATTTATGACATAATTATACATATTTATTCAATATATAATATTTATTTTTTATTTTTTCATTCTGTATGGGATATAATGATATCACTCCTATGTACGGAAGATTACCGCCTCACGAAGCGATGTGATTTGTCTTTCTTGAATGCTTTACATCCAAGGTGATAAGGATAAGTTTTTTGAATATATTTGATACACATGAAATAATTATGACATTAATTACATATTTATCATTCTAAAAATATAATATATCATTTTGTTTCTTACACTAAAAAATGATAGCATCATTCGTGTACATGTGGACAACCATCTTCATACAAAAATGTGACCATCATTTCATCACCACACCACATGGATGATATATATATATATATATATTAATATTTAAATAAATAATATCATATATATTATATTATTATCATTATGTAAATATATAATATTACTTAACTCCCTTCCATAATGATCATTTGAAAATGGAAACATTGCTCATGCATACATACAGCCTACTGTCACCATGATCGTAACGTACTTAATTTTTCAAAAAATTATATCATGATTGGTATTAAAAGTATAATTTATGTATAAATATGTTCATTATTTTATAATTTTTATTCAGGATATGATGGAACTATATATTATACACAATAACTGTAGCTTTCATGACTAAATATGAATCAGAAAATAGGGTTATTAACACCCAAAAAATGAAAATAATGAATAATTATAAATGAACAGGTGATAAGATAATATAAACGGGTAATATATGATAATATTAATATTAATATTTTTATATAATAAGTTAATAAAATTCTTAAAACTTCAAATAATGATGTTAATTAAGTTAAATCAAAATGAATCTTGAGGTAAGGGACTTCGTCTCAAATCCCCTTCATTGAGGCATATTGTAATGTTATAAACCTAATTTATTTTATATGGTATATATAAATCACCTTTGATATGTTATATCATGATTAATTAATAAATAATGTTATTTTAACTTTTAATTTTAATTATTTCATCAAAGTTTATTTTACTTGAAAATTACAATGTGGTAATGAATTTCATAACTCAATTTATTTTCATTAAGTTATATTACTTATCTATTGTCGTTGATATTCTAAGATTATGTAAATAATTAATTTTTATTATATTATGTTATATTTTTACTTGTTTTATTTCTATTTACATTTTATATATATAATAAATTCATTGGTTAACTCTCATTTCAATGTTATGGTCATTGTAATGTTTTATTAGACAATCTCATTCTAATCGAGATTATTTATTCTTGAATTTTAGTTGAAGCAAATTATTTGATAATTGTATAAATAAACCCATTTAATTTTATTTTTCATTAGTTATTTATGATATTTTCAATTAATATTACCATTTTTCTTTTCTTTGGTAATTAAAATAATTGATAAAATGTATTTAAGAAAATATGACTTCAATTCTCTCTTCGGTCAGAAATTGTTTTTCTTCCAAAACCATGTTTTGTGAAAATATTTAAAAAAAATTAAACTTTTAAAAATAATTTATTAAATACATTTGTACACATTTTTTATTTTTAAAAAAATTAAAAGTAATAATCTTGACATTTTTCAAATAAGGAATTTTTTTAACATTTTTATAGTGGAAAAAGGAATGTTCTTTTTAACTTGTATGGAATGTACAGAATTACCCACTGATATGATAGTAATTTATTTGATGCTTACTTTGAATGTTAACCTTTTTATTTTTAAATAATTTTTTCCCTAGTATTCTTTAAATTCATATTTTTTACGAGATTTTTTAAAATAAAATGATTTACAAAAAAATATGTTAAATAAAGCAATTTTCAAAATGAAAGGGATATTTTTCTCAAGAATTTTTTGAAAGATATTTTTATGGTATTTATATTCTTTAGTGAAAATAGACCTTTATTTTATATATAATCCACCAAGGATATGTTTTATTAATACCATCCTTATTCTTCATATGGATGGATTATGATTATTTTGACTATAGAAACTATTTACATTCACTTCCTTGATTCATTTTTTTAGTCAATAACTTTAACATGAAATGTTCAATTTTATGTGATCATTGGGTATTAAATTTCTACTAAATATATATTGTTTTTCATGGATTTATTTATTTTATAAACCATATATAATTTCTACATACAGTGTTCTATATATAAAGTCATTTCTATATCTGGGAAAATATTGATAAATATGTATTCTTTACTCAATACAGATATTTGATGATAAATTGCATTGTTGATGAATTATATATATTATTTAATATATGAGGAATTATTTAGAAATGAAATACGTGGGTGGGTCCTTATTATAGATATCCCTTTGATGTATTGGTAGTCTCGTGTGATGGATCGGCTGGCTTCTCTTAATTAAATGGGTTTCTAACCATCAATTTTAAACTATCTTGAGGATGGATAATTAAAGTAGAGGTATAGTTTCTTGGGAAAGATGAAGTTCAATAATTAATCATTTACTTCAATAATAATTCAATTACTATTATCCATGATATTTTCGCAATGGTATTATCTATGGATGAATTTTATTCTCGGTTAATATATTAAATGGAATGTGTTTTTTGTTATTTACATTTCTATATCGATTATGCCTTATCCTATTATGATATTCATGTTATTGATTAAATGGAATTTATTTTTAGTTATTTTCCTTTCCATAATGATTATTCTAGTAAAACTCTTTAAATTTAATGTGTGTTCGGTTTTTTACCTTTCCATGTTGAATATGCTCATTGATTCATGATAGCTTCTGTTGTACATAAACCTTATTGAGTATTTGATATCACCCTTATTTTGTTTCCTCTACCAAGAATTCATTAGGCTTATTATAAAATATGTGGAAGAATATGATATAGGGAATAAGTACATTTGGGGGGGGGATATGTTTCAATTTGTGTATTTAAATGTAATGTGGGAATCATATATGTGTTTAGTTTACCAAGACTGCTAAACTATTTGGTCCTTAAGGATATGATTCCTTATATATTTTTCTAATGTAATAAAGTATACACGGTCTTAGAGCTACTGGGGTTGGAATCGCTATAGAGTAACAATTTGTTGTAACATTTACGACAAGATGATAGTCATTTCTCCAAAAGTGAACACAAAACTGGTTTCACTTTTCCTTATTTTTTTTCACCGGCAAAGTCTGAGTCCACAAAACCATACAATGGATCATTAATTCCAAATCATATGATTTTATCTACTGTTCCATCCAAATATTAAAGGATTCATTTCACATTCTTCCAATTTAATTTCCCCAAATTCACCATGTGTCGGACAACAACTCCCACTACATAGGAAATGTCCAGTTGAGTGAAAATCAGTGTAATCATCGAACTTTCTACCGCTGAAGTATAAAGAACTTTCTCTATGTATTAATCATCAATATTCATTTTCGAAGAATTTGACTTGGATAATTTGAAGTCATAAGTGATAGGGGTGGAGATTTACTTATTTTTATTCATCCAAAATCATTTTATGATCTTCTAAATATATTCCCTCTGAGATAATACTAATGTCTAGGATTTTTTATCTCTCTCAATCTTCATCCCAAAAAAAATTCTACCTTTTATAAGATTTTTCATGTAAAATATTCCAGAAAAATAAAACATTAACGTAATAATTCACTCAGTATTCAGTCTATATATCAAGATTCCACCCATATATAAAATTAATATAATAAATGTATCATCTTCCCATTGCTTCAAGTAATAGAAATTGTCTTCATTAATCCTTCTGAAACCTTCTTCTGACTTGAACTAATTAAATTTTTAATTCCATTGTCAAGGGAATTGCTTTATCCCATAGAGTATATTCTTCATATTAATAACCAAATTCAAGTTCACTAATGTGGGTAAACCTATCGATTTTTCATATAGATTTCATCCTTTAAATCTCTATTAAGAAATTTGGTTTTTACATCCACCTATTAGAGAGAGAAATATTCTATTTCAAGCATTCTAAGTACTATCTGGATATTTTTATGCTTTAATGCCAATGAAAAAAATTATGTGAAGTCAAAACATTCTATCTATTGAAACCCATTTACCAATATCCTCACTTTATAGTTTTTCTTTACATAGTACTCTTATTTTATCCAGTAAATCCAATTATTTTTTAGTGTTCTTACCATTTTGGTAAATCAATTAATTCATAATATATATTTAACTTTGACAAATAAATTTTTTACTTCTATTCCTTTAAGTCACTAAGGGATTTCGTTTCTACGAATTTGGGTTCTTTTATATTAGTTAAAATAATAAAATTCATATTAATCCCAAATATCTAAAAAGGATTTCTAACTCTAGTTGATCTCCTTAATATAGTTTTTTGTTCTTCACATCCCAGATCATATCTTTCTTCTAATTCCTGAACATTCAGTACTTTAACCTTTAGACACCTAAATGCTTGTACTCCCACTCAAGCTTCATGTATTCTTGAATTTTTGGGATGATCATTCACTGGCCTCACCACTGTACTTCTATTGATTTTATCTAATTTCTCTAATTTTTTTAAACTTCCTCTAATTTTACTCAGATCAACTTGAACTATAATAGTTTATTTATTCACCACATTCTTCCATTTCAAATTATGGTCCTTTAGTTGGACCCCTTTTTTGAATCGATCATATTGGTTTATCATGAATTGTCTTCTTTCCATATCCCATATCCAATAGCCAAAATTCTCATTACCATTCCCATTGAAAAAAATTCGACTTTGCCTCAATATTTTCTCTATCCTTGTAATCAATATGCTTGTGTATAAATATGTTGACAAATTTTATGTGATAAAAATTCTATCACTTTTCGATCTATGACTCATCTGGTATCTTTTAAAAAATTATGGGTTATAGACTTTTCTTGACTATTTAAGTATCTGTGTTGAGATCTTCCACCCTAATTCCCTTAGAAATCTTACAGTGCAACCATATACTCTGATATTTTCCTATAATCTTTGGATTCTTCCATCTAGTCACTCCATTCTATTTTCAGGTTTCAGCCACCATCTTTTCGTGACTTATACCCTTTATCTTGTAGAAGTTTTAGAAGTTATATCCAATGTACTCTCCACTATTTTCATATTGTAGGCATTTAAACATCTGGTTTATCTCCCTTTATTCCAAATATTTCCATTGAATGAATTCCTAAATAAACATCATACTTATTATTTAAAAATAAAATCCAAAAAAATCAAGTTTTATCATCAATAAATGTTATAGAATACAAAATCCCCTGAGGAACTAAACATTTAAAATTTTCAAACAATAAATATGAGCGAGTTCTAACTTTGAGGCCCTAGGATTCAATAAATTTAAATTGAAGGGTCCCATCTATTAATTCCCAAAAACATAGATTTTACATCTTCCAAAGTTTTTATGGTGAATATTTAAATTTTTTTTTGGTTAGTCACTTTATTTTCATCTCACTAAGGTAACCAAACAAGAAATTCCATACTTCTAGATCATAAAAAAATTGAATATTTTTCCATTACAATTATATCTTTACTTATGTACAAATATAATGTCTAATCCTTTAATCCATTTATAAACACCATTTATTCTTGAGTAATATACTATTCTTTGTTAGAAAAGTAAGTTCCTTACCCTACCTTATCTATTTTTTTAGATAAAATTAGATTTTTTATGGCCCTTAGTGATGTCTAATATACTTTAGTCTCAATAATTCCCTATTCTTTATTTAGGTATTTACATCTCCTGTACCAAGGATCTATAAAGCTTCATTATTCACTAAATGTACTTTTCCTAAATTCATATATACGTAATTTTAAATGCATATATTATCCCTCATTGAATGCAATGATACATACAAGTCAACTACCCATGACTCCATCAGAATATTGGAATTGAAAAAAAAATCCCTAATAACTTCCATTGTACCAATGGAATTTGATTTCACTAAATTTGATGGTATCCTAAAGCTTTAATTACAAATTTTGTAGTAATTATTCATGTTTAATTTCTTCCCACAATTATTAAAGGTTTGAAAAAGGCCATCTGACCTACCTCAGATCATCTCCCTTGGATCATCTACCCATGGATTATTCTAATAGACTTGATTTTATTGATGTAAATACTCTCATCCATCTACATTTATATCATTACTAGATGGTTATTGGACTTTCCTCAACTAAATTTTATCATTTATTATCAAATTATTAATATCATTAAACACCAAGTCTAATTTTTTGGAAGATTTACTCACCAAAATGACCACCGCATCCCAACTAATTGGTAGTGATGCCATTAGTAAGAGTGCATGTGCATAATATTTGAACTTAACATTCAGTGATTCAATATTACACAAAATTAATTTCAAATCATTCATGTGATCTATCATTGATATCCCTTTTCATAACCTTAAGTCAAACAAACTTCACATCATCAACACTTTGTTTAATGTTATTGGTTTATTATATATAACCACCATCTTCATTATCGCTTCTACCATTTTATTTATTTCCAAAATGTTTAATGAAACATTTCACATCAAAGAAATTCACACCAGTGCTTAACCTTTTCTATCCATCCATTCAAATTCCACCTTTTCTATCTTTTAAAGAAAAACATTAAACAACAGTAAGTGGAGCATCAAGGTCCTTCTAAATCAGATGATCTTCCATATGAATTCTCTAGAATCCAAAATCAATTCAATAAAACATATCCACTATGATCTTACTATCTACTGACACCATTAATCCAAATTAGTAACACCAATTTAATTTAAAAATATGTAGAGATAGAACCATATCTTTTTGAACCTTGTGCCCTGATACCACTTATTAGGGATCTGGGTTGCTTTCTCGATCACCGGTAGTTCATTCAACCAATTCTCCTACACAATGAAAATTTAACCATTGGTAGAAGGTCTGGTTACTGATATACCAATCCCCCTTGACTGTAGTGTACCAAAATATCAAGTTTATGCACCCTACCAAAAATACTAATTCAAAATTAACACCCAATAAAACTCACAAACATTCAAATAACTAGATACACAAATAATTATAGTATATAAAGTAAGAAATATTATAAGTGTTTAATATACTTCAGATGATGTATTCTTCATGCATGGGAGAAATGCCACAACTTTCTTTTACATTACTAGTAGAAATATAAGAGATAACAAGAGATAATAATTAATAGTTATAAGTAATAATTCACGAACTTCTAAATTTTCGAAAATCTATTCATAAATCACACTTTTCACTAAAGTCTATGATTTATTAAATGCTAGGATTATTCAATTAACCCAATTAATCTAGATCCTACGAATCTTAATCAATGAGGCATGACCACTTCATCTCGGCTACCAAACTAAGGAATCCCTAGTCTTTCTCGACTTTCAGAGATTTAGTGCTTCACCATACAACCATTGGTATATACGAACTTCTAGTGGTCATATTTTCATAGGAGAAGTACTAATACCATTTTCTACACCTCGTGATCAACCCATCATCTCGTGAATGATATTATAGTGAATATACACTACTAAAAAATGTGCTTTTAAAAACTCTAAAAATTATCTTTTTTAGGGATTAAAAGTTCTAAAAATATAAGAAATATTAAAAGCCCATGGACTTTATCAATGCTAAAAAAACTACTAATAAAGGGTATATTTATCAATTCTTAATCTAGAACTGATAAAAGGTCAGTTTATCAGAATAAGATAAAGCACTGATAAAGTGACCCTTTATCTGTGACAGTTGAAGAACTGATAAATGGACCTATTATCAGCGCTAGATGAAGTGTTGATAAAGGTTCCCTTTATCTATGCTTCATCTAGTTCTGATAAAGGCCATTTTAGTTGCTACACATCTGCAGCCCTACAGCATCCATGCAGCAGTCCTATAAAATCAAATTCAATCAGAATAAATAAAAAGGAATAGAAATATACAATAAACTATATTGAAATTAAAATAACACATTACATTATCATTTCAATTAAAAATTTACTTATAAAATATTTACATTAATGTTATATTTATAATTAACCAAGAAAAGTTACAATCCATATATATATTCAAAACTATAAGACTCTTTTCAATGATAAATATCTGTATAAAAGTTGGTCCCTACAATAAAACAAATTTTTATTTTAATAAAATTAAATAAAATTATAAAGAAATTATAATTTTAATGTTATATAATACACATAAGATAAATTATATTATTAATTATTGTATATATTAAAGATATTACTAGTTATTCATGTGTAGGATTAGCATGATATCGATTCTTACACATCAAAAATATATTATGGATCGTTTTCCTAAATTTTTAAAACAATTCGAGCTCGTTTTCTCATTTTTGGCTATGTGAGGTGTGTTTTAAACTAACATGATAATTATATTGAAAACACACACTTAGAATCATACTGAAAACCTCATGTGTTGGATTTATGTGTTTTTGATTCTTAAACATCACAAATTAATTGTGGATCATTTTCCTAAATTTTGAAAATAATTCGATCTTATTTTCTCAATTTTGTCTATGTGATGCACGTTTTAAACAAAAATGTCACTTATATTGAAAATAATCACTTCTATTCATAACAAACACATCCTCTATTAGATTGAATTTCAATCCATTCTTACATTTCACAAATGAATTATTGATCGCTTTCCTAAATTTTAAAAACAGTCCAAGCTCTTTTTCTTGGTTTGGACTATATCAGGCATGTTTTAAACTAAATTGACACATATATTGAAAACATGAACTTTGAGCCATACCAACCAAATCATGTGTCGGATTGACATGTGGTTGATTTCTATATTTCAGAAATATATTACGGATCATTTTCCTAAAATTTAAAAACAATTCAAACTCATTTTCTTGGTTTTGGATATGTGATACAAGTTTTAAACTAAAATGACACTTCTATATTTAAAACATGTACTTCGAGTCATAATGGCCACATTCTGTGTCAGATTTACATTTAGTATATTACTAAATGTAAAAAATATATTATGGATTGTTTTCAAAAAATTTGAAATTAATATGAGCTTGTTTTCTTGGTTTTGTCCATGTGATACATGTTTTAAACTAAAATGGTACTTTTATATTGAAAACTCGCATTTTGAGTCATATAAACTACATCATGTGTCATATTGATGTGAATTTGATTCTAACACATTAAAAACATATTTTGGATCATTTTATTAAATTTTTAAATCAATAAGATCTCATTTTCTTGGTTTTGGATATGTGGTACGCATTTTAAATTAAAATGAAACTTTTATACTAAAAACATGAACTTTGAGTCATACTGACCAAATCATATGTCATATTGGCATGTCATCAATTCCCACATGTCAATAATATATTATGGATCATTTTCCTAAAATTTAAAAATAATACGAGCTCATTTTATTGGTTTTGGATATTTTATGTGTGTTTTAAACAAAAATGGCATGTTTGTATTCAAAACACGCACTTCAGGTCATATCAACCAAATCGTGTCTTAGATTGATGTTAATTTAATTATTATATGTGAAAAATGAATTATGAATCATTTTTATATATTTTGAAAATAGTACGATATTTTTTTATCAGTTTTGGCTATTTGATGTACATTTTTAACTAAATTGGCATCATTCTTTTGAAAACAAGAACTTCGGGACACTTCGACCACATCATGTCTCAGATTGATGTGTATTCAATTTATATACTTGAAAAATGAATTATGTATCACTTTACTAATGTTTTAAAACATTCCAATCTATTTTTCTCATTTTTGGCTATTTAATATGTGTTTTAAACTAAAATGGCACTTTTGTATTGAAAACACGCAGTTTAGGTCATATCGATTACATCGTGTGTTGGATTGATGTACAGTCAATTCCTACACGTGAAAAATTAATTATGGAACATTTTCAGAAATTTTGAATGAAATATGGTCTCGTTTTCTTATTTTTTGATCTTTGATGTGTTTTTTAAAATAAAATGACAGTTTTTTATTAAAACCATGCACTTTGGGTTATATTGACCGCATCGTATGTCGGATAGATGTATGATCAATTTCTATAAATGAAAAATGAATTATAGATAGTTTTCCTAAATTATTAAAATAATTTGAGCTTGTTTTCTTGTTTTTTTCTATTTGATGTGAATTTTATACTAAAATGGATCCTTTATATTGAAAACACACACTTCGGGTCATATCGATCACATCGTTTCTCGGATTTATGTGTAGTCAATTCCAACAAGTGAAAAATGAACTACGAATCATTTTCCGAAATTTTAAAAACAATTTGATCATGTCTTCATAATATTTTCTATTTGATGTGTGTTTTAAACTAAAATGGAACTTTTATATAGAAAACACTCACTTTGGGTCATATCAACCGCATCGTGTGTCAGATTGATGTGCAGTAAATTCCTATACATGAAAACTGAATTATGAATAATTATATTAAATTTTGAAAACAATCCAATATCATTTTCTCAATTTTTGATATTTGATGTGCGTTTTAAACTAAAATGGTGACATTCTATTAAAACACAAAATTTGAATCATATCTATCACATCGTGTATCAAATTGATGTGTGGTCAATTCCTACATGTGAAAATGGAATTATAGATTTTTATCTTAACATTTGAAAATAATCCAAGATCATTTCCTTGGTTTTGGCTATTTCACATGCATTTTTAACTAAAATGGCACCATTCTATTTAAAACTCCCACTTCAGGTCATATCGACAACATTGTATGCCAAATTGATGTGTGGTCAATTCCTACACATGAAAAATGAATTGTGTATTTTTTTCCTAAAGTTTGAAAACAATCAGACCTTATTTTCTTAGTTTCCTCTATTTGATGCACATTTTAAACTAAAATTACACCTTTCTATTGAAAACACACACTTCGGGTCATGTCAACCACATAATGTGTAGGACTGATGTGTAGTCAATTACTACAAATGAAAATTAAATTATAGATTGTTTTCCTAAAGATTTAAAACAATCCAAACTCATTTTATTAGTTTTTTCTATTTGATATGTGTTTTCAAGTAAAATGGAACATTTCTATTGAAAACACACACTTCGGATCATATCAACCACATCGTGTCTCAGATTGATGTGTGGTAACTTCCTATATGTAAAAAATGAATCATAGATCTTTTCCATAATTTTGAAAATAATCTGATATCTTTTTGTCAATTTTGGCTATTTGACAAGCATTTTAAACCAAAATGACATCTTTCTATTAAAAATATATATTTTTGGTCACATTGACCACATCGTGTATCAAATTGATATGCAGTCAATTCATACACATTAAAAATGAATTGTGGATTGTATTAATAAGTTTTGAAAAAAAATGATCTCGTTTTCTCAGTTTTTTCTATTTGATGTGTGTTTTAAAATAAAATGGCATTTTTTATTGAAAATTTGTAATTTGAGTCATACAATCCACATCGTGTGTCAGATTGATGTGCAGAAAATTATTACTCATTAAAAAAGAATTATAGATCATTTTTCTAATGGTTGAAAATAATTTAATATCATTTTTTTAGTTTTGGATATTTGATGTGTGTTTCAAACAAAAAATTGAACATTTATATTAAAAACACACACTTCGAATCATATCGACTACATCATGTCTCAGATTATTGTTCGGTCAATTCCTACACATGAAAAACGAATTGTAGGTCATTTTATTAATGTTTGAAAACAATCAGAGCATATTTTCTCAGTTTTGGATATTTGATGTGTGTTTTAAACCAAAATGGAACTTTTGTATTGAAAACACGTACTTCGGGCCATATTGACCAGATCATCTATCAGATTTATGTGCAATCAATTATTACATGTGTAAATGAATTACAGATCATTGTACAAATTTTTAAAAATAATCCAAGCTTGTTTTCTTGTTTTTGGCTATTTGATGTGAGTTTTAAACGAAAATTCCACTTTTGTATTGAAAACATGTACTTTCGTTCATATCTACAACATCATGTCTTGGATAGATGTGTAGTCAATTACTACATGTGAAAAATGAATTATGGATTTTTATCTTAATGTTTTAATAAAATCTGAGCTTATCTTCTTAGTTTTGTCTATTTGACATGTGTTTTAAACTAAAATGGATCTTTTCTATTGAAAACAAACTTTTGTGTCATATCAACCACATCATGTGTCAGATAGACGTGCGGTCAATTCCTAAAAATGATAAATTAATTATGGATCATTATTAAACACTACTAAAAATTTCTAATTAGAGACATTTTTTTACATTAGTGATGTTTTAAGAGGTCACTAATTCATTTACCGACAATTTTGAAAAATGTTGTTAAATGATATGTTGTTAATTTAGCAATATCTGTAAGAAATACTAATTTAGAAACATTTATAAATGTATGTATTTAGCGATGTTTATAAATGTCATCAAATTAGGAACATTTAGAAACATTGCTATTTAACGACACCTCATTTACTGACATTTTCCAGAAACATTGGTAAACAAATTTCCTTAATTTAGCGTTTTTTATAGACGTCTTTATTTGGAAACACCTAATTTAATGATGTTTTTTAGAAACATTTGTAAATGAAATATAATTTACCAATGTTGCTTTAAAATTTCTGTATTTTTTTCAAATTTATATTTTTTTAATATATTTTATTATTTACCGGTAATTGTTTTGAATTTTATAAAAAAAATTAAATATTATTTTTTATTTACCAATAATTTTTTTTGAAATTTAAATTTTTTTATAATAATAATGTTTACCACCCCTACACCCCACCACCCATCCCTCTCCAATTCCCCACACCATCATCTGTATCCTGATCACCCGCCCCCTTCCCTCCTCCTTTCTCCTCCTAAGCACACACCCCGCCCTATCCCATATCCCTCTCCAATTCCCCACACTACCATTTGCATCCTTCTCACCCACCCCGGCCCCACCTCCATTCCCCTGATCACCTTAGCGCCCCATCACTTTCGCATTCCCCTACTCACCTCAA